>CM060414.1:192520745-195200745 GCA_030545235.1 Helianthus tuberosus
GTCATCTACATGGCACAAGTGACTATTGATGAGCCGAAACCCAAGATTGAGGATATCCCCGTCATTTCTGAATACCCTGAAGTTTTTCCTGAAGAACTACCTGGTTTACCACCAGATAGACAAGTAGAATTCAGAATTGACATTATCCTTGGAGCAGCACCAGTAGCAAGGGCGCCTTATAGGTTGGCACCAACAGAGATGAAGGAATTGAGAACACAACTAGATGAATTGCTAGCCAAAGGTTTCATTAGACCTAGTTCGTCTCCTTGGGGAGCACCAATCTTATTTGTCAAGAAGAAGGATGGATCGATGCGTCTGTGCATCGATTACCGTGAGCTTAATAAGGTCACTATCAAGAATAGGTATCCATTGCCCAGGATCGACGATCTTTTCGATCAGCTTGAAAGGGCAAGTTACTTCTCTAAGATTGATTTAAGGTCAGGCTATCATCAACTAAAGATTAGAGATGAAGACGTACACAAGACTGCATTTAGGACTCGTTATGGTCATTACGAGTCCCTAGTGATGCCTTTTGGGCTCACTAATGCACCTGCCGCATTCATGGATCTCATGAATCGCGTCTGCAAGCCCTACTTGGACAAATTTGTTATCGTCTTCATTGACGACATTCTGATTTATTCAAAGAATCAGGCCGACCATGAGAAACATCTTCGATGTATTCTTTCACTACTTCAGCAGGAGAAGCTCTATGCCAAATTCTCTAAGTGTGAATTTTAGCTTCGAGAAGTCCAATTTCTTGGACATGTGGTTAGTGAACGCGGAATCCAGGTAGATCCCGCTAAGGTTGAAGCTGTCATGAATTGGCAAGAGCCGAAGACGCCCACAGAAATTCGCAGTTTCCTGGGATTGACAGGATACTACAGGCGCTTTATTGAAAATTTTTCAAGGATTGCTGCACCCCTAACTTCCTTGACTAGGAAGGATATTAAGTTCAACTGGGGACCCAAGCAGCAAGAATCTTTCAATATTTTGAAGAAGAAGCTAAGCAATGCGCCTGTACTGACATTGCCTGAAGGTACCGAAGAATTCGTGGTTTACTGCGACGCATCACACACTGGCATGGGGTGTGTGCTTATGCAGAAAGGCAAATGTTTGACGTGTGCGCAAGTCAAAGCTGAACATCAGAAGCCGTCAGGTTTGCTACAACAGCCTAAACTTCCCACGTGGAAGTGGGAAATGGTGACAATGGACTTCATCACCAAGTTGCCAAAGACAAGGAAAGGAAACGATACTATATGGGTGATAGTAGATAGACTGACTAAGTCAGCACATTTCCTACCCATTAAGGAAACCTATAGCTCCGACATGTTAGCCCAATTGTACGTAGATAAGATTGTATCTCTGCATGGCGTACCAGTGTCTATTATCTCTGACAGAGATACTAGATACACGTCACATTTTTGGAAGAGTTTCCAACAATCTTTGGGCACACGCTTAAATTTTAGTACGGCTTACCATCCTCAGACGGACGGCCAGAGTGAGCGTACAATCCAAACGTTGGAAGACATGCTTCGTGCATGCGTGATTGACTTAGGTGGTAGTTGGGATAACCACCTGCCATTAATCGAGTTCTCATATAACAATAGCTACCATTCGAGCATTAAAGCTGCGCCTTTCGAGGCCTTGTACGATAGAAAGTGCAGAACGCCCGTTTGTTGGGCTGAAGTTGGAGATGTCCAACTGACAGGACCGGAAATAGTCTTTGAAACGACGGACAAGATTGCCCAGATTCGTGACCGCCTGAAAGCTGCCAGGGATAGGCAGAAAAGCTATGCAGATCTAAAGCGTAAACCTCTGAAATTCGAGGTAGGTGATAAAGTGTTGCTTAAAGTATCACCCTGGAAGGGAGTGATGCGATTTGGTAAGAAAGGTAAGTTAAGCCCGAGATACATAGGGCCATTCGAGGTCATCGAATGTGTCGGATCAGTTGCTTATAAGTTAAAATTACCTGAAGAGCCCAGTGGTATTCACAATGTATTCTACATCTGCAATCTGAAGAAGTGTTTCGCTGATGAATCACTAGTCATACCACATACAGATGTGCACATAGAAGAGAGCTTGAAGTTTGTTGAAAAACCTATGTTGATCGAGGATCGACAGGTTAAGAAGCTTCGAAGGAAGCATGTACCGATCGTAAAGGTTAAATGGGATGCCCGTAGAGGTCCCGAGTACACATGGGAAGTAGAGTCCACAATGAAAGAAAAGTACCCTCATTTATTTCAGTAAATCTCGAGGTCGAGATTTCTTTTAAGGGGGTGAGGATGTAACACCTCGAAATTTTGTGTCAAATGAAATAATGACACGTGTCGTGTAAGACAAAAAGTATTATAAACCCGGATCTAGTTAAAGATGTATGGCAGGATTTTAAACGTGTCGACATGTTAATTTATACCTCTGAACGACCTCATTATAAATCCCAAGACCCTAATATATATTATAAACATCTGATATACTCAATCCGGTAACTGCTAACAATAATTGATTGGAATTACACAAGAATGGGATCCTACGAGGATATGCACGACAACCTTCATCTACGGCACTTTCAAAAGGATCCAAGAAAACTTTATATCAAATCAAGGTGGTGTAAACTATTCATGACCCAATCAAGAGGCCCCATACTGAAAATAATGGCCCAAAATCGTATTACACTAGTTGCCCTTTCAAAGCTCGAAAGATTAAAAATTTTTGCCCCTGATAAAGGTCTTACGGACCGAAAAGGACCCCCTTACGGTCCGTAAGCCTTTGCCAGCGACAGTAATTTGGTCAGCAGCCTGTATAAACGCTATAACCGACTTAAAAAGATATTTTCACTTCCATGGGCGACCCCTAATAGTTCCTAGGCACTAGGGATACTTGTGGATGATCCATGATCAGTTGTAGCATGATTTGTCATGATCACAATCCATAAAATTCACTATAAAAGGCCCCTCATGTTGCAACATTTTGATCACACCTTCCATCTGCATTTGTGGAACTTCCTGGAGCATAAGATCAGTCCCCAAGCATCCCTGGTCGTAATTAGGCCTTTGGTAAGTATCCTTGACCTTCCTTAATTGAGTTTTACTTAGTTATTAGCTTAAAAGTCAAACCGTCGTAATTAAGGATTGACTTATCGATTAATCATTAATGGTTCAGTGATTAACCAAATCGAAGGTAGTTATAAGTTGGTAATTATGTGGGCATTAAACCCTTAAAAGGGCACCCTCTGATTCCCGCTCTAACTAGATCAAATGTCGGGTCAAAGTTGTTTATAAAAAGTCAACAGAACCATAATTTTCGAATTAACATGTAATTAGCAATGTAGAAGGTATGTAACCTATTTTACCACTCATATAACTTAATAATAAATGTAATAACATGTCTAAGCATGTTCGACCCGACAATTTTCTGTTTAGACCCGGTTCGGAACCGAAAGTCGCAAAACTTTGACTTTTGCTTTGACTTCAGTTCTGACCCGATTTAGTATGATTTGGAAATGCCTTAGAGCTTCCTTAGGACCAGGTTACATTATAGTATAACCCTCTGTGGTTGGTTCGTTGATTGTCCGATTTGTTTACATGTATCCGTTAATTGCTTAATGTTGACCATAATGCTCTTTTGACCTTAAAACGTGAATTTTGGATATGTGAGAGGACAATAATCTTTGTTACTGAATTATAAACATGTCCCTAAAATTTCATATCAGTTAGAGGTCTAGATTAGGAGTTATGCTCAATAGCGCACTTAAAAAGCTTTTTGTTAATTAAACGGCGCAATTTGCATAAAGCCTATCTAAACCCAATTTTGACACCAAACCTTTTACCCACTGATGTAATATAATATTTTGGGATGTTTAAAAATTTTTAATTATTTTTAACCTGCTCATAACCTAAGGTTATGGCGTTGATTCGGTTAATACCGAGTATACCCTTTTTTGTTATAAAATGAGTTCTACATAGTATTTTGACACCAATCCGATTGCTACTGATTTTATATAATAAATGAAGTATTTTGAACTTTATAACCTGTTCGGAAAACTCAGATTTCCTGTATAACCCGGAAATCGCCTAAAATGGATTTTTACGCGTACTAAACACCTAGTACGGGTTTAAAACCATTTTGTCATATAAGACTTATCACCAACTGATATAATCTGATAAATCAAGTTATTTTACTGATTTATTCAGACCCAAATCTCAGAATTTCATTTAATCTCTTATATAATCTTTAAAATGACCAAAATACCCCTACGGGGCTTAATTTGAGATTAAACTCGTTTTGGGCATAATGGAAGGTATCCTACTGATATCACAACATATTTAAGGCATATTAACTTAGGAAACCTGTATATGACTCTTATGGTTACCCGTTACGCTTATTACGCGTTCGGTTCGGTTTATGTAACTAGTTTGCATAAATTAGCCGAAACGGGTCAAACCTTATCGTTTTTATCTCAAAATCCGGAATGTGTTTAGATTACCCATATTATACAAGTCTACAAACTTGTCAGGTCTAAATCACATTCTATTCCGGTCTTCGCTTAATCGTGCGTTCGAACCGTATCTTTATTTAAAACTAACCGGTCTAAGTTTAGGCTTAATTAAAGACCCGTTAGGATTCTAATTGGTTATTATAAACATTCGTTTCAGAATAGGAGACCCGGTAAAAGCTACACGCACTTTCTATTTGTGATTGATACTTGCAAAGGTAAATACTTTTAACTTATTTTCCCTATACTGGCTTGGGGTATGGTATATAAAATACCGGTTGGTCGGGCATTGAATCTTTAATTGTATGAAAGTTAAATCATTGAGATGTCCCGTTTGAAATGTCTTGTTTGCTTAAAGCCTTTGGGGGGTTAATGACCATGTCCCGGATATCTTTGGCATCATTTTACGAAATGGCCACGACCTGAGGACGGGGTGTAGGCGTACACCCGTCAGTGCCTAAATAAATAATGTGGTGTGTCTATTGATCTTTAACCCGGTCTGCGGATCGAGCTACTGAACGCATAAGGAACATGTAATTCTTTTACAAAATTATATTCAAATAATTATCCCAAGTTATAAAAAGTTTGTGCCACGTGCATTCAAATCAATTTTATTAAACTTTTCAAAATGAGTCGGTTGATTGTATTTACCAGTGTAAACTGACGTATTTTCCCAAAAAGGTTAAGTGCAGGTACTACGCGAACTAGGCTGGCTTTCTCCTAGCGTCCACAATAAGTCTCGCAAGCTTGGATGTCAAAACTGTTGAACATTGTTTCCTTTTTATTTTGATCTACCTGTGGATTATTTTCAACTGTTTGTGATACTTGATATTACAATTATATTCGGTTGAAATATATCTATCTTTTGCTTCCGCTGTGCATATTAAATATTGTGTTGTTTGACCATGATGATATCAATTACGTCACGATACTCCCCACCGGGCCCACCGGTAATACGTGGAAATATCGGGGTGTGACATTTTAGCTTTCCAAAGAGTTGTCATGTTAGGATTCCCGAAAGGGATACTAATTGTCTTTGAAAAATAGAAAATTGATCAAGTGATTTAAGTGGCAAAACCGACTTAGTTAACATGCTCCGGTTGTTCGTAAAGCAAGGCTATTTATCTATTTTTATATTTGGAGTCTATTACGTTTTAAAATATATGTTTTGTCGTATTTTAGTTTAAACAAATTATTCACTTATCTTTCTACCGGTAATTTAATGAAGAAGGTTTAGTATTATGGCATCCGCCCACATCCTTGGATCGATACTTGGTTCTTATCGATACTTTACTACATATATGACGGGGTACACTTGCCCTTTCGTGTGTGATTTAACGTTGAAGTATAAATCATTTTTATAAATTTAAAACCGAATCGTGTGTAAAATTCATTGTAAAAATATGTATATACACGCACACATCAAGGGCTAAAACCCATATTCCATTTCAAATGTATTTATATGGATAAACCCTAATTATTGAAAATATAAATTTCTTCTTTTATTCAGGTGACTATAGCCACTTTATTTAAGCCTTCAGTGCTCCATAGCTGGCTTCTATTACCTTCACAGTGGGTTACCTGAAACGCGTTTGAAAAACATTTTATCAGCAAGAAATATTGGCGAGTTAATTCCATTTTATAAATAGACACATTGTTATATCTTTATAGTATCAAGAAGGAGATTACAATGTTTATATCTACCAAAAACTCAATCAGTATTTGTCACACGGTGGCAATGTCGTCGTGGCGGTGGTCATATCACTCATTGGCTAACTTTCGTCCAATAGTGAAGTTTATGAAGTAATGTATACAAAACCTAACATATCGGCAGTAATTGTAGAAGGTTTTGTATCCAAACGGGTACCCTTTTATGCTTTCCATTCAGCATGCCACTTTATAATTTATCCCGCACTTACTATATAGTTGTATCGTACTGTATAACATTATACTTACAATTCGGTTGGACAAGTGTGACCCCCAAAATAGGATATAGAATCCGAATTCTATCTTTTTGTAACGGCTAATGAATAAAAGCCCGGCTACCCGGTGTAACCCAATGGCAAAAGGTGACCCTATACACCCACGATCACGGATAGCGCTAGGTAGCAAAAGCAGGGCCCGGCCCTGGGGTGGGCCGGGAGGACCACCGACCAGCGCTCGTGATTTCGAGGGGCACATAAATGTCACCGAAATAGTTGGGGATGGGGACCGGATAAGCGACCGGGGGGATGATTTGGGTTATAGAGTAGTTTAGGATGTAGATAAAGGTGGACGCAAAAGAAACAAATGAACGAATCCGATTAGCGGCTTCGGAGTTGCCGGAAACCTGCCGGAATCCCGCCGAGGAAGAAGGCCCCTAAAGCGGGTTTTGATTGTTATGTTTTGAAAGTTTTATGGACTTGACAATTACAGTCCCTGTGGTTTCTAATATTTTTCAAACAAGATTTAAACTTAAAATTTCCTTGTATTATTGTATATTCAGTTTTGCCTAAATGTTAAGTTTAGTCCTTCACTTTTTAAAACTTTATTTAATACAAATCTTATATTCAAACTTTAGAATTGTAAAATATTTTTATAGAAATGATTTAGTTATTTAAATTTATTTAATATTTTTATTAAAATTAAATATAATATATATAAAAGATAACTCGAAACGTTTATTGAAGAATGATGTGTTGCAAATAAAATAAACGAATACAAAAAATATGTGTTATAATTATTTGTGTTTTATTTGGTGTCAATTGTTGATTAGTTATTTAGTTAGGTATTATTTGGCGTTAAGTGTTGATTATGTGGGTGTTATTTGGCGTTGTTTGTCGATTATTTAGGCGTTAATTTGTTAGAAACTTTGTCGATTATTTAGGCGTTAATTTCGTTAAGGCCTAAGAGACACTTTTTTCGAGCTCGGATAAGCCACCTAAATTCTTTAAGAGGCACATTTTTTCGAGCTTGGACATGGCACCTGAATTCTCAGTGCCGGCCTTGAGCGCAAGCATGCTCACTATCTATAGTTCCAAGCAAAAACCCGCAGCACAAAGGCTCACTGTGTAACGCCTAGTTGAGATCGGATTCGAACTTAAACTTAAGACATGTGGCCTTCAATCCTGAATCTTCACGTCCCCTCCAATCTCAGTTGAGCATATCTGAATACTATCTGATTATAAAAAAATAGGTGTGAACCATATATAGCGTGTATGGTTATTTTATAACGTGTTGTAATTTTTTCCTGGAAAATATTTGCATCGGAGTTGTAACTTTTTTCATAGGATGTCTTGCATTTGCAGCTGAAACATGTGATGTGCACGTTACCATTTTATAATTTCAAGGCTAGTAAGACAAGGATCACGTGACTTGTTCAACCTTTCACATTAATCCATGTCCTGACTTGCTTCTTCTTTATATTCCCCGAGGTCACCACCAATTTTATCATTTTGAAATTTGGCGGGAAATTGTTTGTACCAGTAATTAATCTTACCAGCTTCTTTCTAATTAACCTTTTACTCCTTTCAAAAAAAAAAAAAAAAAAAAAAAAATTAACCTTTTACATCCGGCTGCCACTCGATCGCTTGCTTGCCGCTGCACTTACAGATCCGGCTGTTGCTGTCTACTTCTCTTTCACCACCGCTCGCTGCTACTCTTCAGATCCGCTGCTCCTTTTCATATCCGTTTCTACTCATCACCAGGTTCGACCCATTTTCACAAAATCATTTTGCTGAGGTGGTTTTGGTAAATCAACTAGACCAGAACCAGGGATTACTAACCCGGTTACTATATATACTTTTGAAATCTAAAAGTAAAGGACATCATTTTTAACAGATTTTTTTTTCTATAACAAATTGCTTCAAAACTTTTCATATATAGTGTGGTTGCTCATATGTATAAGTTACATTCTCTCATTCATTTGTAAGTTGTAACCCACTCATTTTCACTCTTTTTTTTTTACTTTATAAACAGAAACATGACAACAACAATCCCCAAGTTTGCTCACTTACAAATCCCACTTGAAGACGTAGTAAAGGCCACCAACAACTTTCATCATGATAATATCATCGGACGCGGTGGATTGGGACATGTATACAAAGGACAACTCCAGAGGTCCGGGGAGTTGATCAAGATATCTGCGCTGAGGTTAGATCGTAAGCACGGTGGAGGAGTCGTCGAGTTCTGGACAGAAGTTTCAATGCTTTCTGATCTCAAGCATCCAAATATAGTCTCTATGGTTGGCTTTTGTGATGAAGAACATGAGAAGATCATTGTGACCACGTATGAGGCCAAAAATGGAAGTCTCAAGGAGCATCTAAGCAACCCGAACCTCACATGGACGCAAAGATTGAAGATATCTGTAGGCGTGGCTCGTGCGTTGAGTTACCTCCATTATGACCAGCGCTGTGGTTATGGTGTTATACATCTTAACGTCAACAGCTCCACAGTTTTATTAGACGAGAACTGGGAACCCAAGTTATCCGGTTTTAAAGTTTCCATCAAACAATCACTTAACCGAATGGACCAGGTCGTCCTTTCTGAACCTATTGGCACAATAGGGTATTTAGACCCAGAAATTGGAAAGACCAAAGGTGTGACCTGCAAGTCGGATATCTACGCATTCGGTGTTGTTTTATTCGAGATATTGTGTGGGAGGAGAGCATATATTAGGAACGATGCTAATAGGTTACTAGCTCCGTTGGTCATACAACATTATGAAAACAAAACGTTGCCGGATATAATCCATCCTGATCTAAAGAATCAAATGTCCAAAAATCAAATATCCCTAAGTTCACTCAGAAAATACTCAAAAACAGCATATTCATGCTTAAAGGAAGATCGAGCACATCGCCCACACATGATCAGTATTGTTGATGAACTTCAAAAAGCATTTGAGAAAGCATTAAACTTTAAGCCGCGACCTGAAAATTTTGTAAGTCCTTTTTTGTAGTTTGTTTTTTCTTTAGGAATTCTAACTTAATTTCCAATTGTTTTAACTTAACTGATTATAGAACTAACACTTTAAGAGAAAAAAAACTACGATTACCATAGAATAATGATTTTAAACAAATTAGTATTGCTAATTATATTCTGTAACTCGTTGTTAGTTACCGTTTAAAAAGAAAGTTATAATTAAATTTTATTTTAATACTACTATATAACAATTGTTTATTAATTAAAAACTATTTCCATATTGTATTTGTTAACTTAAAAAAACTAATTTGGTGTTTGCTTATTGCGTGCTATTATAAATTCGTGTTGTTCTACATTTTGAAGAAAATTTTGTTTAGAAACGAGTCGCATCAAATATAATATGTTTTCGTGCTCACTTTTTATGAGCGTTCGATGTCAATTTTGTTCAAAGTCAGGTCAAATATGATACGTCTTGATTCGAATGGTATAAATATGAGTTGGTCTACGTTTTGACGTAAATTTTATTTGAACAGTCAGGTCAAATACAATATGTTTTCATGCCTACTTTTTATGTACGTTTCGATGTAAATTTTGTTTGAAAACGATTCGGGTCAAATATAATACATTTTGATTAGTCGCTAAATTTGAGTTGGTCTACATTCTAACGTAAAGGGTGGATAATAATCTATACATAATCAGTATTTTTAATATTCAATTATTTTAAAATCTTATATAAATTACATTTAAACCTAAAGGATATCAACAAAATTAGAGAACGAAAAGGGCGGGAAAATAATTCTGAGTATGCATAGTAATACGACACGTGTCACCTATATGTTTACTTTATTATATATTATAGATAGATATATAGTATAGATTCATAAAACCAAGCAATCTTTTTACCGTACATTTTGTGGCGGATCCAGAATTTTATATTTAGAAGTCACTATTTTTAGATGTTTCAATTTCATACAAGCGAACATAAAAAATTTCGGCT
Source organism: Helianthus tuberosus (assembly GCA_030545235.1). Lineage (NCBI taxonomy): Eukaryota > Viridiplantae > Streptophyta > Magnoliopsida > Asterales > Asteraceae > Helianthus > Helianthus tuberosus. Next base: position 192,531,134 of record CM060414.1, read on the forward strand.
CGGTTTGCGTCGGGTCCTAACCTAAGATTTTGTATCTTCTGATATGTATTAATAGTTCATCATGAACTTTAAATTAGTATATTTATTGAAGTGTTCGAGGTTTTTAAATACTAAATAATCTCGACTATAAAACATTTTTATACGGCAAAAAGTATCATCTGGTATTTACATATTTTTAAAAGGCAAATTGGAAAATAATAATCCCATGAAATTGGCCGATAATAATCCCAAGTCAGTTATTAGCCAATAATAATCCGACCTCGTCCAATTTTTTTGTAAAATAGTCTGCCGTTAAAATAAGCTTAACGGAGTTAAGTGTTTTTCCAAATTACAAACCGATATTTTAGGGCTTTTGATCAGGACGAGGATACGAGTCGATTGATGTAAAACTTACCTCGAAATTGTGTTCGAAATGGCTTGAATTTTGTTAATTGGAAGTTAAACACCCGAATTGAAGCACCGTTTTCGTGAGTTGGGGGCAGTATTTCGAGGTAAGTTTTACATCAATCGACACGTATCCTCGTTCCGATCAAAAGCCCTAAAATATCGGTTTGTAATTCGGAAAAACACTTAACTCCGTTAAGCTATTTTAACGGCGGACTACTTTACAAAAAAATTGGACGAGGTCGGATTATTATTGGCTAATAACTGACTTGGGTTTATTATCGGTCAATTTCAGAAAGATGGGATTATTATTTTCCAATTTGCCTTTTTAAAATTAGATGCCTTATGATAAAAGGTTGTTATAAGAAATAGATGAGTTATGAAAAAAAGTTAGAGTAAATTACAAGTTTTGTCTTTTATCTTTACACTAAATTGAAGGTGTTGTCCTTTAGCGCAAAAGTTGACAAATTTTGTACTTAATGTTACATAATTTTGCATGTTATGTATTTTAGGCCTAACTCAGTTAGATTTTTTTTAGTTAAGTTTGGTCAGATGGACCCCATATAAGGGTAATATTGTCTTTTCACATCTTAATATAATAAATAAACCCCTTTTCTAGAAAATATATAAAAACCCCTTTCCACCCACACTATCCTTTCCCTCTCTCTAAAACGCAAACATCCCCCCCCCCCTCTCTCCCTCTCTCTAAAAACCCACCATTAACACCACCAATTGAACACGCAAAACACATTGAACAAATAAAGACAATGAGCAATTGAACATGAACTTCGTTCAATTGCTTCGGTTAAGTAAACACGCCTTCAATCGCTTCAGATTTATGCACAAATTATACAAACACTCAGTTCAAATCATTCATTATACACACAATTAATCAAACAAGCAAACTCTAACACGATGAGTAACGGTTCTTGCGCTCCCAGATATGTTTCTGACTTTTAGGTGCGGCGGGGGAGGTTGTGGTTGCAGGGGAGGCAGTGATGGACGGCGGGTGCTGGGCGATCGGTGATGGACAGTGGGTTGCAGGGGGAGGCAGTCAGGCAGGGTGGTGGTGATGGTGGGTACAGTGGTGATGGTTGGTGTAGTAGGGTTGGGGTGGTCGGTAGGTGCGGGTGGAGGCGGTGAAGGCTGAGGTGGGGTGGGGTGGGTGGCGGCGGTTTATTAATTGTTTATATCTTTTCCCAACAAAAAAAAACCCGAACAACCCGACCCGAAACTCGAAACCCGAATAAAAACCTGAACATTAAGTTTTGAGACTTTTGAATATTATCTTAGCATATTGTTAAATGATGTTTGAATTGTGATGATATTTATTTAACAACATGAAATATATGATATATTTGATGAGGGCTCGGGTCAAATGAGAACCACCACGAGTTGTGAGAACTTTTTCTTCCCACGTGAGTGGGGCCAAAAATTTTTTTTTGTACAAACGTAGATGAAAATATTATAAACACATCTGTAAAAAAAGTAAAAAAAAATTGTCGAGTCGGTAGTTTTGACTGATGCAAGTTTTTTTTATGCGCTGATGTAAATTTTGTACGAAAATAAATATTTTTTTACGCCTCATGTAAATGTGGATAAGCGACATTTTTTAATTTTTTTTTTGCTGAAACAAGTGAATTTTTATGACTTTTGAGAAAAAAAGCCGGAAAAACTTTTGGATGGCCTAGTTTTCACGGTTCTCACAACTTAAGTTGGTTCTCATTTTAACCCATCTCTATTTGATGACATTTTGTGAAAAAAAAAAACATTTTTTTTTTCATTTTACATTTAAACCCGAAAACCAAACAACCCGGACCGAATTAACCCGAAGCTGAATAACCGATACACGAAGAACCCAAACTTTAAATGGGTCGGTTATTAGGTCACTTTTCCCTAGCCAAAAAAACCGAACAACCCGACCCAAAAAGACCCGAAAAAATAACCCAAAGAACACCCCTATCTGCAACTATAACGTTGGCTGCAGATCTCGTTTCTCTTCAAAATATTTTATTTTTCTCCTTCAACTCTCTAATATTATATTCAGGGGTATCATGATGTTTGCCATCCGAATACATAAAATCAAGAAACAAAAAAAAATTTTACATTTCGCCAAGAAAGTTGAGGGTTATCCCGGGTAACTCCTGCCCCTCCACGTAGATCCGCCCCTCCCCAATGTATAGCTTCCCAATGTAGTTTTAGCAAACACAAATACATATAAAAAATAAGCTGACTTTTTACCTGCAATCAAACTTCAAGTGTTCCATAATATTTGTAGTTTATGGTAATAATCTTCAGCAGTTTACGAACCTCAGCCTCATAATATTTCATTACTTCAACATAAAACTCTTTGTACGACCTCAAGAACTGCATAATCTACTTGTGGTTTATAACAATAATAATCATTACCAGTTTATGTACCTCAGCCTCGTAATATTTTCATTAATACAACATAAAACTCTTTGTACAACCTCAAGAACTGCATAATCTACTTATGTAACCATTGGTTTGGTTGATCCGTCATATCATACTCCCATCCTAAACAGACTTGGATCTGGGCAGCCGGGCGGGTGTAACCCACTTGCTACAACTCTTTATGCCTGACGTTTTTTTTTGTAAGATTTGTTATTTACGTTAATTTTATTTAGTTTCTAAAAAGAAATTTAATTTCCTCTATATTTTCTAAAGCGATAAAAAAAGCTATTAACCACAAAAATTCATTCTCATATTTCTAACAAGTATGTATAGTTTCATAAATTTTTTTTGATCAAATTGAACCTATTTTTATTATATAATAATTTACATCGAGATAGTTGGTAAACGGGCAACAAGCTGCGCCGCTACCCCTTTTGTAATTCTCTTTTTCCTTTCTCACATCTTTGCAGTTAAAGAACTTGGAACACTTGAAGATTCGGCTCGATGACATAAAGTTAGCCACCTATAACTTTTCAGACACATACAAAAATTCTGATAGCGACGATTACAATGCTAGGTACACAGTAGAACTCAACCATTTTGATAAAGGAAAACCTTCCTTTGTAGAAGAGAAGGGTAAAACTACACAACACAAGATACACAACACTGTACTTATAAAACGCTTCCTTCCTCGAGATGACGAGGACGAAGAAGAATTATTTTTTACAGAACTTGAAGTGCTTATTACCGTTAAGCATCCCAACATAGTCACTCTAATAGGATTTTGTGTTGAAGGTTTTGAGATGATGCTTATCGTGGAGAAATTTGCTAATGGATTCCTAATGGATTATTTAGGAAACGTAAATAACGTGTGTACCTTGACTTGGGAAACACGCTTAAAAATATGCATTGATGTTGCTCATGCATTGAATTACATTCACTCTGAGATGGAAGACCAAAAAATGATAATACATGGCAATATAGCTAGCTTCAAATTTGGGTTGGACGAGAACTGGCGGACAAAGATTGAGGATTTTGAGTGGGCAGTAATCTTGCCCCACGATAAAAAAGATGAAACTCTGCATAAAAGAACATATTTTGAGTCAAAGTACCACGTGGATCCAGAATATGCGAATACCGGTAAGCTAAAAAGGGAGTCGGATGTGTATAGCTTTGGTGTAGTTTTGTTTGAAACTATATGTGGAAGGCAGGCTAGTGACCAAATTTACCGTAAGGAGAGTGACAAAGGGCTCATTCATGTGGCTAGAAAAAACTTCCACAATGGAATAATAGAGGGCATGATAGATCCTACACTAAAGGAAGACACCGATAAAAAGAGTTGTATTCCAAATAGAGGAGCCAACAAGGATTCTTTGCACACATTCCTAGAAGTTGCAAATCAGTGTGTGTCAGAGACTCAAGACCAACGCCCCACAATGAAAGTTGTTCTCAGTGAACTTGAGAAAGCATTGGTCCTTCAGGTAAGTTAGGTTTGTATGTGTGTATATAATCATCGGGTGCATATTATCTTAACACATAAGGAATACGTATTACGCATATAGATTGCCAACAAGGCATATGCATATCATTTTAATAAGTTATGAAACGTCCAATTTCTCTGATAGAATCTATATGCATATCATTTTAATCAGACAAGGCATATGATATTGGGTATTGGATTTTAATAATCCCAAGTTTCACTAATTGGCCGGTAATAATCCCAACTTCAAAAATTGCCTACAACAGTCCCAACTTGTAAGATTTTGTCCACCAATGATCCTTGTCTAACTGGGTTATAACCTTGTTGGGCTGGTGACCTGCAACTTATTCCGACGACCCGTTTTACCCCTGAAACCACCAAACGAGACCACCACCAATCATCTCCGACCTCCTGTAATCTTCTCCGCTTCTCAAAAGTTTAAAATTTCCACCATCTACGCAACTCCGGTGACCTGCATCTTATTCTGACGACCTTCTTTACCCCTGAAACCACCAAAGGAGACCACCACTTGTCATCTCCAACCTCTAGTGACCTTCTCCGCCGCTCAAAACTTCAAAAAACTAACTGGGTTATAACCCAGTTAGACAAGGATCATTGGTGGCCAAAATCTTACAAGTTGGGACTGTTGTAGGCAATTTTTGAAGTTGGGATTATTACCGGCCAATTAGTGAAACTTGGGATTATTAAAATCCAATACCCCTTGTTTCTATCATCTCTTAATTTCCTTGTCCATACTCATTTTTTTTCTACCAAATTTGACGTGTAATTTACTGTTAAATTCATTTGATGGTTTTAACTATATATTATCTTTGAACACCAATCTTGTCAACATCTTATGATCTATTATATTATCAATATCTTCGTTGTTTTTTGTTACTTAGTACATAGTTTTTCATCACCAATTTGTAGTTATTATTTCAAATTTTCCGTTTTGAGCAGTAACTTGTTTTTCTATGATATTATGTCTTAAAGGAGGAGCAAGTACAACAATTGGGTAAGGATCAAGTTGTCGACAAACTTGAGAAAGCAAGGCATGAAATTCCTGTAAGACACTAAGACCTTCCTATTTTTTTTACTTCATTTTTTTGTTAGTGAAATGTTTATAAAAGATGAAATCTATAAATTGAAATACATTAGATAAAATTTGAATATGATAAATTTGGAACAATTACGTTTATCATTTACCAAATACAGAACAATAGAGATACTCAATTATTATAAACTGGGTTAGCAAATAGCAACTCGTGTATTATAAAGGGTTGAGTTAATGAAATATTGAATAGTTATTAATAAAACTTAAAAAAAATAGTTGAGAAAATAAATATTGAGTAAATAAGAGAGACCCTGGAAAATCAAGGTTTAATACTATTATTTAATATTTAATAGGAATAAATAAGAGAGAACCTAGAAAATTAAGGTTTAATACTATTATTTAGTAGGACAGAAAGACAAGAAAATAAGGGCGAGAGTGGCATGTGTTCTCAAGCATGACTTGGGTAAAAAAAATAGGCAACTAAAAACATTTATAATAAATAATTACATATTACATGTAATAATAAATAAATTAAAAATCATTGTTACATTTACAATTTATAAATCTATTGAACAAATACAAATTACAAATCTCTAAAAATTTGTTTGTAGACAACCTTGGAGGTCCTACTCAAACGATAATCTTTATCAAAATTTAACAATTTAAGACTATCTCTACTTTTGACTCTACGTACAGAGTACATACCATGTGAAAACACTGATTATTTTAATTAGAAACCAAGTCAAATTTTATTTATCGTCATAGCCATACATACAACAACAAGAAAAAATTGTATTCTTTGATCTCATGTATTACACTAGGCTGAATATGTATTACCCGCCTAGACCGGGTTACCGTGAGATTTACAGGATATGCACAATGGAAATAAACTTTATTTATTTACTTGGCTTAGGGTTTTGATGTACAAGCCTAGACTGGATATGTGGACAGTCTATTTAATATAATACACCTATATATATATATATATAGCTTTGATATGAACTTTCTTCCTTCTTGACCTTATATTCTCTATTCTTTGCCTCTCAACGTCCTATTATCGAACTTCCAAGCTTCAACTACTTTTCCCCTAAGATGTATGTTTAAAAAAATTATAATGAGGTCAGCACAAACCAGTGAGTTCATAAACAAACAAGGTTCAAAACATATTAAATATTATGTTGAAATATTATCAAGGAAGATAATAATTATACGCAACCACAAATTCCTTTCCTTCGCCCACTAAGGACAACTAGGATACTCCAAAGCACACAAAACACCTGGAGATTTAAGACATGTATATTTAGCCGGGAATTTCTACAACTGGACAACTACATTGACCAACATCTGGGGACAAGTTCCCTTGGGAATCAAACCATAATAAACTCCGTCTAACCTCGGAATATAATACGCGCTAATTATATGTATATATACGCTTTATTATATGGGAATTTGCAAAACATCAAACTTTTATCTAACACATTGATAATATATTTCAAGATATCAATTCAGTATAAAACATTACTATTTAAATACACACATCTGGTTTTAAAAATGTTTAGAGGAACTCACTTTACTAGATGCTCGCCCAAACTTCTTTTAAATCGGGTGTAACGCTGCTTTTTTAAACCTATGTATTTGAAACATGGTTCATCTATTAATTCTTGATACTTAAACTAATTTTATGCTATGTTTAGTGTTTTCTCATTTTAACATTTATAACCAATATACATATATTTGTAACTCTATTATAACCAAGTTAAGATGACTTAGTTTTAAGAAAATAATTAATATACTAACTTGTAAACAATTGAATATTTTAAGAAAATAACATTGCAACTAGATAAAAATGATTTTCTTTTATTTTGTCAATTCGTAGTTTCTGATTTCACATGTACAGACGAGTTTGGTTCTAGAAATTGATTTCAAGTTATTGAGTATGTGTATATAAAAATTACCCTTCACTTTGAAAATTATACTTATTTGATCATACGTTTGTATACTGATTTCAATTTTAGTTTAAAGGTTAGTTTATTGTACACACTTCATTTATAATTTCAAAACTTGGGTTTCAAAATTTTCTATTATGTTAGAGATAAATATATCTTTTATATAATTGTAAAAGTGGTGTTGTTCATCTACTTATATTTAGTATTATAGATATATATATATATATAAATTATGTTAACCCATGTTTGATTAAAAAAAATAATGGTATTTCCATACTATAAAAAGCAATAAACTTTACTTTTTAATAACAGTTTATAAAATAAAGAGAGAAGTACCTGGATAGTCCCTGTGGTTTGCCCATTTTTTAACTTTAGTCCCTAACTTTCTAAAATTACACCTATAGTCCCTAAGTTTTTCAATTTTGTTCCCGGATAGTCCCTGACGCGTAACTGGGTTAGTTTTTGGTGTTAGATGCGTGTGAAATGACAAAAATGCCCTTAGGGGAGGAGGGGTTGTCACTAGTGATACAATTCTATCACTACCAAGCACCAATCAAACTCATGCCATGTCATCACCGAATATTCTATCACTAGTGATAGAAATGTAGTGGGGGTGGTCACTAGTGATAGAAAATAGCTATTTAAAAATATCTAACAAAAGTTGAGGGGTTAAATTTGAACTTTTCATCAAAGTTCTATAAATGAAATCTCTGCAAAACAATGGAGGCGGCGGACCAACATGACCAACATCAAAGTTCAACGCGTGAAGGAAATAACGCGTTTCAAAAATAACGAGTGATGGTGGGTACGGCGGTGTTGTTCCGTTGTGGTTTCACGCGTGATGGGGGTGGTATAACGGACCACCCCGTGTGCTCTTACTATCAAATTAATAGCTAAAAAGTTAAAAGAAATATAATTAATATTTTACAATTTATGTGGGACCCCCACCCACTCCACTCACTTCATCTTCCCCACTCCACACCACCACCACCACCACCATCTAACCCCCCCCCCCCCCCCCCCCACTTCACAGTAACCACCACCACCACTGCCGCCGCCATCATCACCGCTGCCTCAACCACACTCACCGGAATCCTCCTCCATCGAAGAACTTTCAGTAACTCGGTACAAACTGAGATCTTGAGCTATGAACTAGCACTACATTTTAACCTTCTTCTTCTGTTCCAGCTCTTGAGCTTGCAGCTTAGCAATGAATTCTTTGATTGTCATAGTTCGATAATTGGCTTTTCCTTTTAGTACCGAAAGAAAACTATCCCATTTTGACTGTAACGAATCTGCCTGTTGCATTACCTTTTCATAGTTCAGTATCTCCATTGGTAGGGATGGCAGAGAGGAGGCCGGATTTTCAAGGAAGTGGGGGTGACTGGTGGCTTCATGGTTGCCAGAGAAAGCGCGTAATAGGTTGTGGGTAGTGAGTGATGTTGAAGAACGTAGATGGTGTCATGGTGGAGGTGGTTTATGGTGGTGGTCCATCGAACTGGGCTTTAGGTTCTTGACTTAAAGATATAGAGAGAAAGTGTGTGTGAGAGAGAGAAACAAAAGTATAACTTGCCAACATAAGTCAGAGGATCCCTCGAGTAGATGAATGCTTACAAAAGCCGAAGAATGTATACAAAAGTAGATGAACAAGGGTGATTTGATGCAGGGGAATAGGGTGTGGAGTGAGGAAGATGAGGTGGGTGGTGGGTCTCACATAAATTGTAAAATATTAATTATATTTTTTTTAACTTTTTAGTTATTAATTTGACAGTAAGGGTATTTTTGTCATTTCACACGCACCTAATACGAAAAACTAACCTAGTTACGCGTTAGGGACTATCCATGAACGAAATTGAAAAAGTTGGGGACTATAAGTGTAATTTTAGAAAGTTAGGGACTAAAGGTGAAAAATGGGCAAACCACATGGACTATCAGAGCATTTTTCTCTAAAATAAAATTTAAAAGTCCAAAATATTTCTTCTAATCAACCCCGCTAACCCTTATGTAAATAGTAGGGCTGTTCATGAGCCGAGCCGAGCCAGGCCAAGCTCGGGCTCGGCTCGCTTATAAACCGAGCTGGCTCGGCTCGGCTCGGATTTGAAATCGAGCTGAAAATCTAAGCTCGGGCTCGGCTTGGTTTTAAACCGAGCTAGCTCGGCTCGGCTTGGTTTGGCTCGATTTTATAAAAAAAAACTAATATATACCTCTTAAAATTTAATAGCCTAAAATATTATTCAATAATTTAAAAGAATATATTCAAAATAAGTTCAACCTAATACAATTCAAACCAAAATCAAGTTTAACAACGCAAAATAAGTTTTAATTTCAATAAAATACAATATTAGTTCATTAGTATGGTAATCAATCTTCAAATATGCCACAAATATCAAATTACAAACCTATATACATGTAAATAATAATCAGTTTTTTTTTGTAATATATTATAATGTATATAAAATTAAAACTTATTATAAGTAAAATAATTCGAGCTAAACCGAGCCGAGCTACAAAGCGAGCCGAACCGAGCCAGCTCGGCTCGTTACGAGCCGAGCCGAGCTAGCCTCACTTTCTAACCGAGCCGAGCCGGCTCGGCTCACTTTTAAACTGAGCCAAATCGAGCGAGCTTTTTCCGAGCTAAATCCGAGCGAGCTCCGAGCCGCGAGTTTTTTGAACAGCCCTAGTAAATAGTAAAAAAATAATAATAATAAAGCTATATGCCTGACAATCGTCACACCGGAAAAGATGATTTGAAAGTGATTGTGTAACTATTGTATAGCTATCACCGTTTTGCCAAATACCATTGTATATTTAAAGTATTACTGATAACAATTTTCAGAAATTTTTATTCTTTATTTAAGAGGCATTGAATATGTGGATTAGGATGGGTGTCTCCTAAATTCTTGAGAGGTAGCTTATTTGAAACGTGGCTTTCCTTTAAGATATGCATGCAAATAACGTTGGTCAACTTTTGAAACGTGGCTTTCCTTTAAGATATGCATGCAAATAATTTTGGTCAACTTAAGTCATACAAGCAATATTTTATATTGTTTTTCCTTAGGCTCCGTAAACCAAACATTATTGTTAAATTAATCAATATATTTTGAATGAAACTGCAAACAAAATTGAAACCACATGTAATAAAATTCATTTTGAACTAAAGTGCATATTTCATTTTAATCGGCCAAGGCATATGATATTGTTTCTATCATTTGTTAGTTTCCTCGTTCCTACTCATTATTTCTGTACCAAATTTGACGCGTAGTTAATTGTTAAATTTATTTGATCGTTTTAATTATTATCTTTGACCATCAATTTTGTCAGCATCTTATTATCTATTATATTATCAATTTTTTCATTGTTTTATAGTTTGTAACTAAAATAGTTTTAGTTTTGAGTATAAATTTACAGTTTTGAGCAGTAACTTATTTTCTCTCTATATATGTCTTAAAGAAGGATCAAGTACAACAATTGGGTAAGGATCAAGTTGACAGACTTGAGAAAGTAAGGCATGAAATTCCTGTAAGAGTAAGACTTTCCTTATTCCTTTTTACTTCATTGTTTTTGTTAGTAAAATGTTTATAAAAGAAATGAAATCAATAAATTGAAATAAATTAGATAAAATTTGAATTTGATATATCTGGAACAATCACGTTTGTCTTTTACCAAAGAGTAAATTACAAGTTTTGTCCTTTATGTTTGTCTCAAATTTCAGGTGCTGTCCTTTACCTTTAAAATTGACGGGTTCTGTCCTTAATGTTCCAAAATCTTGCAAGTTATGTCCTTTAGGCCAAACCCAGTTAGATTTTTTTGTTAAATCTGGTCACCACAAGGGTATTTTAGTCTTTTTACCATGTTTATTTAGTATTATTAAAAAAATAAAACAAAATAATTTTAAAAGTTTTTATTATTTTTAACTATATATATATATATATATATATATATATAAATCAGTAACCACCATTCAACAACCCTCCACCACCACCAATCCACCACCACCACCATCAATCAACAACCGCTGTCAGTCACCACCGCCACCACCCTCCATCATCTACAACCACCACCATCACCACCATCATCTCCAAATCAACTCCCCTAACTAAAACCCCCAAAACCAATCAAAGCATGTTACCCAACCCAATTCTCTGTTTTCCAAACCAAATTTCATCCCTATTATTCAACAATTCTCCAAATTTTCAACACCCAATTTCTAGATTAACGGTGAGACACCCCCTTTTTCATCAAAAATGTTATAAACTTTAGGAACATTATTGTAAAAGTGCAGAGGTGGTCCGGTCACCTGTGCATAGTGTAATAAAATGGGACACCTTCAGAAATATATAAAAAATAGTACAGCTTTATTTATGGCAGGCTAGTAGCGTGTTGTGAGGAATTTTGTGCCCATGGTGGAGTGGGTGTGTTTACAAACTTCAATGGTGGAATAAAGGTCACTCTGCTCTTTTCAATAAAACACCAAAATTTTCAACACCCAATTTCTAATTTTGTATACCAAATAACCTGATCCGACGAACGGTGAGACACCCCCTTTTTCGTATAACCCCCTCGTGTGGAGAGAGAACGGAGATAGAGAGAGAGAGAGCGGCGGCGGTACAGGTCAGTCGACGACGGCTGGGGTGTGGGGAGCTTCGCTGCTGACCAGTGATGGAGGACGTTGCCGGCGACAGTGCCACCATTTACGGCGGCGGAGGTGGTTAAGCAAGGCGACAACGGCGGCAGCCGCAGATTCTCCGGCTGGGTTGTGATTTTTCAGAGATGACATGATGATGGTAGGATGATGATGATGATGTTGAAGTTGACGATGATGATGATGAAGATGATGATCGGTGACTATGGTGGTGGTTATACAGTTTCAGGTTTTCCCCTTCTCACTTTTGTGATGAAATGGGGGTATTATCAGGGTTTTAAGAGGGGAAGTACAAGTGGGGAGGGGAAATGACTGTTTTACCCTCGTGTGCAATGCATGTGATATAATTTAACAGAAAATTCTAACTGGGTTTGCCCTAAAGGACATAACGTGCAACATTTTCATACATTAAGGACAGAACCCGTCAATTTTAAAGGTAAAGGACAGCGCCTGAAATTTGAGATATACATACATAATGGACAAAACTTGTAATTTACTCCTTACCAAATATGGAACAATAGAGTTACTAAATTATTATAAATTAAGTTAGAACCCGTGTATTACAAATACTTAGATTAATGAAATATTAAATAGTTTTACATAAGCAGAAAAATAAAGAAAATAATTGAGAAAATATATATTAAATAAATAAGAGAAGACCAGGAAATCAGGGTTTAACATTATTATTTAATATGAGAGAACCGGAAAATTTTGAAATAATATTCACCAAGGAGTTATCCATGCACTCCCACAACAAAATGCCTATGATGACTCAACAAGGAGCTAACTTTGTATTCCTATCTAAAACAACCATATCCACTATAATCTCACCTATAGTGAACCTATTGATAGTCTAGGGAGGCCGGGAGGGTAGGATGTAGGTAAGCTTTACCTCTATTACAGGGATAGCTTCCAGCGAGACCCCATCTCCAAAACTATAACCAAGACATAAGCTTCTGGAAAAACATATATAAGCACACAAGTAAAAAAAAAGGTAGAAAAAAAATAATAAAAATAGACGCATAAATAAATAACTATTTGTTATTAAAACTACGACACAAGTGAAAACCTATAAAAAGCTATATTATACCTCATAGAAACTAAAAAATTAAACTCATAAGACAAGAATCTAAACAAAAACCAGGCTAAACTCCTAAAATTCCTTAACCTTAATCCTACGTCTCCACGAAGTTTTGTCCTTGACCGTGTTCCTAAAATGGTGCAAATCTAGCAAATCTTGTCTAATCCGCTCACCCAAGTCATTTTGGGCCTGCTTCTACCCCTCCTTCCCTCTACAGTGAGTATTTCAACTATTCAAATCGTGTCTGTCGTTTGCCTCCTCCTGACATGCCCAAACCATCTCAATCTCCCATCCCTTATCTTGTCTGAAATACTAACCACTCCTAATCTTTCCCTAAAAACCTCACTTCTTATCTTGTCCAACCATGTGTGCCCACACATCCATCTTAGCATCCTCATTTCTACTACCTCTAGCTTTCGTGCATGAATTTTCTTGATGGCCCAACAATCTGTTTAGTGTCTAATTACAACCCTATAAAATTCCATTTTTAATTTATCAGGAAACTTCTTGTCGCACAATACCCCTGTAGCTGCTCTCCACCTACACCATCCAACCTGGATACGGTGAGCTACGTCACTGTCTATCTCTCCATTACTCTGAACTAACAATCCTAAATACTTGAACTTAGTTGCCTGTGGAACCACCTGGCCCTTAATGGTGATCTGGGTGTCGTGCTCATCGCCAGCTCCACTAAAATCACAGTAAAGGTACACAGTCTTAAAGCAACTTTTCCTCAAACCTTTGCATTCTAAGGCTACATGTCATTCTTCTAACCTTGCATTCAAACTCTGTTTACTTTCTTCAATCAACACAATATCGTCTACAAAAAGCAAGCATCATGGAACTGACTCCTATAATCGACTTTAACAACTCATCTAGGACAATAGCAAATAGAAAAGGACACAACGCTGACCCTTGGTGGAGCCCTACTTCCACAGGTCCCCTACCGGTGCACGAATACTAGTTTTAGTCTTAACATACATATCCTTAATTAAGTCTATATACTTAATAGGTACCCCTCTATCCTCTAAACTGTCTCATATCAATCTACGTTGTACACTGTCATATGCCTTTTCAAAATCAAGAACACCATATGTAGATCTCGATTTTCTCTCTATATTTTTCTATCAATCTCCTTAGAATATGTATGGTTTCTATAGTTGACCGCCCTGGCATGAAACCAAATTGATTTACGGTAACATGAGTTTCTCTTCTAAGTCTAGTTTCAATCACCCTATCTCCTATGATAAAATTTAACCCCACACCAATTCACCATGCATAATGATCTTGCGTGAAAGGAAGTCAAATGATAGCGTCTTATAAAGTTTCTGAAAGCATATCTTAAAAACAATATATATTTTTCAATAATATATTCAGTTGTTCAATATCAAACAACAATTTGGCTCAAACAAAAGGAAGACACCATAACAAGTTTCAAAAGCAACATAATATCTAAAGAAAAGAATAAAGATAACGCCGAAAAAAGTACAAACATCCGTACCCGAATAAGTTTGTACAGCTCCGAATGTCAAAAAAATCCAATAACGTGTTCAACAAAATCTACAAGTGACTCTAACTATGAAATGGATTTATTTCAAAACTTTGTGCGTTGACACGTATATTAAATCGGGGCGTAAGTTTGCTTATTCTCATTAAATATTCTTTTACAATATTCATGCTTGTTTCATATTAACATCTAATTATTCACAACATCTCAAATTTTCAGCTAATTTATGAATCATGCAATTATATATGTTCTATAATTTCTAGTGTTACAATATATATTTCTTCAACTTCTCTTTTACTGCTTATTATTTGATTTCATCTAAATTACAAAAAGATTAACATAGACCGTCATTCAAGTTAATACAAAAAACCTAATTAACTTAGATAGCTAGGGTAAATAGGGTACGTATCCGAGGAGCATGTTGTAAGTATCACGATTTGATTGGTTTGAATTAAATTTATGTTAACCTAAATTGAAATTACTCAATAAAAACAAATAAAAGACAAATGAAAAGATGAGATGAGGAAAAAATTATCACATTCAAGTTCAAATTTGGAAGCAGTGTGTATAACCCTGCTTAATTCACTTTGTTAACAAATTACATAGACATAGTTGGTTCAATGTTGAGATCAAAGGGCAATTTTAAGACTAAGGAACCCGACTGAGTCACTTAATGATCCGAAACAAAATAAGGACCTGTGCTAGGATGTTAATTATCTAAACAATTACCAACACAACCCCCTAGTTTAGCAAAGTATCATGCTTATTAATGATTATTAAAACCAACTGATAGACTATGCTTGCAAAGTGATAGAAGAAAAGTCATTATTAAACCCTTATAATAATATATGTATTTGTATTATTTATATAAACGATTTATATTCCTTTGTATTAAGGGAATTGGTTGTAAAATTTCCCCCAAAAATAGGAGAGTGGTATATTATTTATATTGTAATGAGAATGGTGGAGGATCAAGGATCCTCTTTACGTAACATGTGCACACCACTGTCAAACATGGTATCAAGAATCCAGTAAACCCTTCGTCCTCAATCACCTTCGGCCTACCCTTCGATCCCCATCTTCTCCTCCCTATTAATACTTGTCCTTCTTCTCCACTTATCTATCTCCCATGGATACTAAGATTCACCCAGTCACAACCGTTAACAACATAAAAAGTCTTATCCCTGTCACGTTGGAGATGGAATCTGGCCAATACACATCATGGAGCGAACTATTCAAGATCCATTGCCTGGCCTATCTTGTGATAGACCATCTCGCTCCTAAACCCGTCGCCACATCCGGATCCTCTAAAGACGCCAATAAAGACAAACAACCGAAACAAGATGATTGTTGGGATCGGTTGGACGCTATTGTGCTTCAGTGGATCTATGGCACAATCTCCAACGATCTTCTTCATACCATTCTCAAACGGAACACAACGGCTCACGAAGCTTGGACGACACTCGAAGGCATATTCCAAGATAACAAGAGTTCGAGGGCAATTCGTCTCCTACAAAAGTTTTCGAACACTCGTTTGGATGGATTTTCTAATGTTTTCGCCTACTACCAACAACTTAAAGTCTTAGCCGATCAACTCGCCAACGTCGGTTCGCTGGTAGCTAATGATCATTTGGTACTACAACTTATTTCAGGCTTAAATGAGCAATACAAAGGCATTGCTACGGTTCTTCAACAACAAGAACCGCTCCCCACTTTCTACCAGGCCCGCTCCAAGATCATGCTCATCGAGTCTCGCAAAGCCGAACAAGCTTTGACCGTCGCTCAAACTTCCGGAACAGCCTTACATGCTACTTCAAGCCGCACCACGGTTCAATCCAACCAACCACAACAACCTTCTGATGACCGAACCTATCACAAGGATGCAAAAACCGACTGAACACGTGGTTGCGGCAGGCGCCGCGAGCGCGGTAGGGGTCGTGGCGGCTGGGGTCATGGGCGTGGAAACAACCAGAATGCATCTCCTTTTCCGTAGGCACCCAAATCCTACAATCAGTGGACCAACATGCCATACTAACCCACCCCACAACAAAGCCCATGGCAATCTTGGGCCTCCCCACCTTGCCCTTACCCCAATGTTCCAACAAGGCCCACAAACCAAAATAATATTAGCAACAATGGGCTACTTGGGCCCAGGCCCAATTAGGCCCATCACGCGGCTTATACTCCTATAGACATCGAGCAGGCGTTGTATACAATGTCCCTAAATCAGCCTGACCCGACCTTGGACATGGACACAGAAGCTACCGGGAACATGTCCCACAATCAAGGTAATTTCCAGTCTTTTAGTTTTAATAATAGCATGCAAAAAAATATTATTGTTGGAAATGGCACAACCATGCCGGTTATTGGACATGACACACAAACCCTCCCCCCACCCTTCCCACCCCTTGTCCTAAAAGATGTTTTGTATGCCCCTAAACTAATCAAAAACTTAATCTTGGTACGTCGGTTCACTACCGACAACTCCGTTTCTATTGAATATGGCGGGTTTGGTTTTCTTGTGCAGGATTACAAGACCCGGATCCCCATCCTATGATGCAACAGCAGCGGTGATCTCTATTCTCTCACGCTTGGATATGGGACCACAACCACACCATCCACTTTTGCAGCTATTTCCTCCCAACGTTGGCATCATCGTCTCGGTCATCCGGGGCGCACTTTAGTGCAATCTTTAAAACATTCTAGTTCCATTGTTTTTGTGAAACGTGTGTGGTTGGTAAAAGTATTCATTTGCCTTTTGCTACTTCTTATACTAGTGTGTTTCAACCGTTTGATATTGTTCATAGTGACTTGTGGACCTCCCCCATACTTAGCTCAAATGGTCATCGATATTATATATTGTTTTTAGATGATCTAACAGATTTTTTATGGACTTACCCGATTTCAAATAAGTCACAAGTATACACAATATTTTTACAATTTCATAAACAAATTGCAACTCAATTTGAACAAACCATAAAGACATTTCAATGCGACAATGGCAAAGAATATGCCAACTCGGGTTTTCAACGATTTTTCCAACAAAATGGCATGATATTTCGCCTTTCTTGCCCCCACACCTCCTCTTAAAATGGAAAGGCCAAAAGGAAAATACGCACTATTAATAACATGGTCCGTACAATATTAGCCCACGCCTCTCTACCTAAAACTTTTTGGCACCACGCTCTTGATGCCGCTACATATCTCTTAAACATCTTGCCAATCAAACACTTGAACGACAAAACCCCAGCCGAACTTTTATACCACTAAACACCCTCTTATGAACATCTTGGAGTTTTCGGGTGTTTATGCTACCCTATCATCCCCTCCACTGCTATTCATAAACTTGATCACCGCTCTTTTCCATGCGTCTTCCTCGGGTATCCTAACATTCATCGAGGGTATAAACGATTCAACTTAAAAACATGACAAATAATTATATCCCGACACATTGCCTTTGACGAAACCATGTTTCCCTTTGCAAACACCATTCAACCCACACCCAACTATGATTTTCTAGCTGATTCTTTCCCTACACAACTTTGGCCGCTGGTAAAGTCCCATAATCCAGTCTAAAACCCTCAGCCCACTATGCCTCCCACCATACCCGCCTCGGCCCAATCCTTGCCAATCCAACCCATTGCTTCCCCAACCCAACCTCAGGCCCATCCCTCCTCTCCACCTCACAATATCAGCCCTATAATTGATCCACTCATCTCACCTAACACTCATCATTATCAGCCTACCACTCCTACCCTTTCCTCGTTACCTACGGCCCCCCTTCCACACCTCAAGTCACTCGCACAATGCGAACCCGTGCTATGGACGACATAGTAAAACCCACACATAAGCTCAACCTACATGCCTCCACTATTGTCCCTTCACCAAAATGACCAACTGATGCCTTGTCCATACCTGAATGGTATGATGCCATGAAAAAAGAATTTCATGCTCTTATTAAAACGAGACATGGGAATTAGTACCTCGTACACAAGACATGAACATCATTCGTAGCATGAGGCTCTTTAAACGTAAGTTTAAATCGGATGGTACTTTGGAATGATACAAAGCTCGTTTAGTATGCGATGGTAGTCTTCAGCAAGTAGGTATTGATTGTGGGGACACATTTAGTCCGGTTGTTAAACCGGCTACTATCCGCACGGTGTTATCCATCGCACTGTCAAAGTCATGGTCGGTGCACCAATTGGATGCCACTAATGTTTTTTTACATGGTACACTGCATGAAACCGTGTATATGTACCAACCTATGGGGTTTCGTCATCGGGATTTCCCAGATCACGTGTGTCGTCTCAAAAAATCTCTTTATAGGTTAAAGCAAGCCCCTAGAGCTTGGTATCAACGTTTCATGGACTTTGTTCTCACCATGGGCTTTAAGCAAAGTTGATGCGACGCGTCTTTGTTCGTTCTCCATCGTGGCAGGGATGTTGCATTTTTGCTTTTATATGTTGATGATATTCTACTTGTCACCTCATTTGATCATCTAAGACATCAAGTCATGGCTCACCTTGCTAGTGAGTTTGCCATGAAGGATCTAGGACCACTAAGTTTTTTCCTTGGCATTTCAGTCTCTCGCCAACAAGGTTCAATGTTCTTATCTCAACATACATATGCTTTTGACATTATTGAACTGGCCAGTATGACTGTGTAATCCCATTTCAACGTCGGTCGACACAAATGCCAAATTACGTGCTTTTGGTGACGACTTTGATGATCCAACTCTTTACCGAAGCTTAGTAGGCGCGTTGCAATATCTGACATTTACCAGCCCGGACATAAGCTATGAAGTACAACAAATTTGCATGCACAGGCTTGCTATGAAACGAATTATTCACTACATAAAAGGGACCGCCACCTACGGTCTAATGCTCAGTTGCGCCAAAGATCCGAAGCTCCTTGCCTATACTAATGGAGATTGGGCGGGGTGCCCCGACACGTGTCGTTCGATGAGTGGTTATTGTGTTTACTATGGGGAAAATCTCATTTTGTGGTCGTCTAAGCGGCAACCCACCATTTCACGTTCGAGCGCCAAGGCCTAATACCAGGGTGTGGCAAATGTTGTTGCCGAGATATGTTGATTGTGAAATTTACTTTTAGAACTTCATCAACTGTTGACTTAAGCTACACTCGTTTATTGTGATAACGTTAGCGCAATCTATTTATCGGGCAACCCCGTCCAACACCAACGAACCAAACACATTGAGTTGGACATCCACTTTGTTCATGAACAAGTTCAACGGGCCAGGTTCACATTTTGCATGTTCCCTCAGGATATCAGATTGCTGACATATTTACAAAAGGCTTACCGCATGTTCTATTTGAAGACTTCAGATCCAGTCTCAGCCTTCGGTCCCCTCCCGCTTCGACTGTGTGGGTGTAATAATATATGTATTTGTATTATTTATTGAAACGATTTATATTCCTTTGTATTAAAGGAATTGGTTGTAAAATCTCCCACAAAATTAGGAGATTGACATATTATTTATATTGGAATGAGAATGGTGGAGGATCAAGGATCATATTTACGTAACATGTGCACACCACCGTCAATCACCAAACTCATGGCCACAAAAATATACTCAAATCATTTACTAGTAAAAATAATAAGAACATGGTAATGTCTAGCAAATTTAATAAATCAAATTGAATACATTTGCATAACCAAATCCTACACGTAATTGTCATTACAAGAAAATTAGCCGGTCATAATAATAAAGAAGAATTCGCATGCTATCACTACCTAATTGTGATCACGTCCCAATCAGCTAAGAGGCTACCATCAACCTCCAAAATTGCCAACCCTTGTGTGCCTTCTTTTAGTTCACACATGTTGTGAGCAGCCCAATTAACTAAAGCCCAATACATTTTTATTTTCTCTTGATCTTGATGTTGCCTTAATGAAACAAAAACCCAGTAAGTTATTTTATTCCCTTTCTTGGGTTTGTGATGCATCCTGTTGAAACAAAGTATCAATTAAACAATATATGCCTGTAGAAAGTAAATATAATGGTCATGATATTAATGTATCTAACCTTAAATCTAACTATATTAATCTTATGTTTTTTTCTTTACAATATAATTTTCTTCATTCTTCGTAGCATAATCTTTTTGAAGATGCAATGGTATCATTTTAACCCAAAATTTCAACAACCAACAAAATATAAAAACCGATTAAAACAATACAATTTGTATAAATATTATTTATATAATAACTAATATAAAATAATGTGTATGTAAAATGCACCAGTGGCATATATAATCCTCCTTTCTTACTAACAATTAACTTAATTAGTTACTCCAACA
Source organism: Helianthus tuberosus (assembly GCA_030545235.1). NCBI lineage: Eukaryota > Viridiplantae > Streptophyta > Magnoliopsida > Asterales > Asteraceae > Helianthus > Helianthus tuberosus. The sequence goes on from CM060414.1 coordinate 192,551,964, forward strand.
ACTTATTTCACTTCAATAACACTAACGAAATATATATTATTAACAACATTTATAATTTTAGCAAATCTATAATCAGGCCTATTATAAGCAATGAAAAATTAATTTGATTAAGCTAACACATAGGATTTAGTTTTGTTTCTTATTATCTTGTATTATCCAGCAAACTATCCTTAAATTAATTTGGTTTAACTAATTATAACTTTATGTATTTGGGCCTTATTCACATCCTGGCTAAGTACTAACCATATATGGCTTGTGGGCTTGAGAAACACATTGGGCTGGCCCTTAGTAAACCCAACTTTGATGTCATAAAGAATAGAGTTAATTACAGTTTTCGTCCCTGTAGTTTGTCAAAAATCACTATTTTAGTCCATTAGGTTAAAAATTGCGATTTCAGTTCCTGTGGTTTCACTTTCGTAACCATTTCAGTCCTTGTGGTTTCACTTTCGTAACATTTCAATCCATTTATTTTGTAAGTACAGGGACTGAAATGGTTACGAGATGGACTGAAATAGTTACGAAAATGAAACTATAGGGACTGAAATCGCAATTTTTAAACTAATGGACTGAAATAGTGATTTTTGACAAACCATAGGGACGAAAACAGTAATTAACTCTAAGAGTTAATTGCCCTGATAGTCCCTGTGGTTTGCCATTTTTTCACCTTTAGTCCCCGTCTTTCTAAAATTACATCTATGCTCCCTGTGGTTTGCTTAGTTGTTACTCGGATAGTCCCCCGACTGGATGGACGTTAGTTTTCTCAGTTAAGTCAATGTAAAATTACTAAATTGCCCTTAATGATAAAACAAAATAAATTAGATAGATATTTAATTAGTATATATTTGTGGGGCCCACAAACTATATTAAACAAACCCCACACCCTTTTCTTATCTTCTCCCAGCCACCAGCCGGCGACCAACCCACCATGCCCTTTTCTTCTCCGGTGAAACCTCGCCACACCCTTCTCCTACAAATGAGCTAGCGACCAACCCGATCCTCCTCCTTTCTTCTCCGATGAAACCTCACCGTACCCCACCTGCCAAACCCATCCCTCTCTATCATATAGCCCATTGCAGGAACTGGTGGATGCTATGAATCATGATTGAATCACAACCTCGATTTAATTAAACAATAAGGTGACCGTTTACCTTAATCTGGAGCATTTTGTTGAAGGGACGAACAACGACCCCATTTCCCTTCATCAATCGGCCCATGCTCAATTCTAGTGAAGGGTTCTATGCGGCGATTTAGTTGATTGGTGTTGTATGTTGCTGATAATATGTTGGTATCAAATATCAGTTTCTATTGTTTGGCACTTTGGGATTTGTTTTCATACCGGAACAATTTCAACATTTCTTATGTAGAAATGTTGATTTACTAGCATTCCATATTTCTCTTGCTGTATGTGACGAGAAGCATTTGCTGGAACAATATTAATGTCTGGTCCCTGAATGACTCCATTAGTATCGGATGAAATCTTTCTGATGGTGGCGACAAGGTAAACGGTGGTGGCGGAGTGAACATTTCGTGAGTTGCAGGTTTCCGGCGATGGTGGTCGGAATCGTGGTCGGAGTAGGGTTATTGGTTTAGCGCCAATCAGGTCAAGTAAAACGGTGGGGTTTGATTTGTTTTTTTTTTCTATAAGGTGGGTCCCACGTATTTTATGATTTCTTTTAATGTTTATCTACTTATTATTTTTTTAGATAAAAGGGGTGTTTTTGTCATTTTACATTAACTTAACATGAAAAACTAACATCCATCCAATCGGGGGACTATCCGAGTAACAGTTAAACAAACCACAGGGAACATAGATGTAATTTTAAAAAGGTGAGGACTAAAGGTGAAAAAATGGTAAACCATAGGGACTATCCGGGCAATTAACTCTAACTCTAAAGAATAATTAGGGCACATGAAAAATAAGGGAAGAAGAAGCAGGGTCGGGCAAATTTTCCTTTCAGTTGTTTTCAACTTTCACACAATTCCCTTCTCATTCTTGATTCTTCTATCTGTAACTCTCTTTTCAAACTTGAATCAGGTAAATAACTTGGAACACTTGAAGATTCCTCTCACTCATATTCTATCAGCTACCAATGATTTTTCAATTACGTACAGAATTGCAATTGTTGATGACGTTCAGTTCTACCGAGCAGAATTGGAGCATTATGATAAAGACAATCATTCATCAAAGAGACAAAACACTGTAATTATAAAACGCTATCCTTCTGATAGACCTCACCAGTACTCTGGAGAAAAAGAGTTTCTTACAGAAATTGAAATTCTTTCCGGTGGAGTTAAGCATCCCAACATAGTCACTCTGCTTGGATTTTGTGCTGAAGCTTCTGAGATGATCCTTGTCATTGACAATTTTTCTAATGGATTTCTTAGTGAGTGTTTGGGAAATCTCAAAGACAAGCGGGTTTTGACTTGGGAAAAACGTTTGAAAATATGCATTGATGTTGCACACGCATTGAGGTACGTTCACTATGAGATGGAAGACCAAAAGATGATAATAAACCGTGATATATGGAGCTACAACATTGGGTTGGATGAGAACTGGGGGGCAAAGATTGTTCACTTCAGGTGGTCTATATTCCTGCATCCAAATCAAGAAGACAAAGCTCTCTATCCCAAAAGTCGTATTGGCAGATCATGCTACAGAGATCCACAGTATGAGAAGACTGGTGAGTTAAAAAGAAAATCAGATGTTTATGGTTTCGGAGTAGTCTTGTTTGAAATTCTATGTGGGAGATTAGCCTATGACCCAATTTACCTTAAGGAGAGTGACAAAGGGCTAGCCCCTATAGCAAGACAAAGCTTCAGCACAAGAACACTAGAAGAGATGATAGATCCTATAATAAAGGAAGAAACTACTGAAAATAATTTTGTTCTAAATAGGGGACCCAACAAGGATTCTTTGCACACATTTATTTCAATTGCACGCCTATGTGTGGTGGAAACTCAAGACCAACGCCCAACAATGAAAGTCGTAGTCAACAAACTTGAGAAAGCATTATTCTTTCAAGTAAGTCATCGTTCTAACTTCATATTATGGTTTCCTAGAAGTAAAATAGTTTGATGATTCATTATAATATCAAAAACAAATGTAGATTACTTGATGACGTTAGATTCAATATATTAAAGCACCTAGCGTTCAACCTTATAGACATTGTAGGGATTCCTCAATCCTACCTTTTATACTATCAATTTAGGACTTTAGGACTTCTCTAAATTTCTTATATGGAATTATCAAAATAATAATAATCTAAACCTTTTTCTTTAGAAAACATAGTAATGTGCTTATTTACTTCATAAGGGAATAATATAGTAGTAGAGAAGGAGTTGGCCAAATTTGGTATTATTATCAACCAAATCTTTTTCCAAGGCTGGGGAGGGAGAAAAGGTTAAGGTATGGATTGATGGATGGTTACCGTAATGGGACCATTTCCGTAGCATCTTTCGATTGGCCAACGAGAAGATAAAAAGGCGCTGATTAAAGATTGCTATAGATATGTTGACTCAAATGTTATTTGGGATTGGGGCCAGAAGAAACTACCCAAATCCTCAGAAGAAATGTTAGAGCTTGTTGACCTCCACAACATTCTACAACAGCAAACAATTACAAAGGAAGCTGATATTTGGTTTTCGAATGGTGACGATGAAGAAGAATTCTCTATGAAGAAAGTTAGGGAACAATTGGCCATTAACAGTGTCATCCTCAATAGCAAAGTGTATTTTTTTCTAGAACAGTTGGGCAACCAAAAGTTATGTGTTTGTGTGGTTTGGAGCTAGTAAATCTGGGAAATGTCCTATCCTTGCTGTGGTTTGGAGCTGGAAAATGCAGATCATATTCTTGCAACCTTCCCTATTGCTTAATCCATTTGGTGTGGTGGCAAGTTTGCGCTTGGATCAAGGTTCCTATTCCTACGAGTTTCAATACGGCTTCAGAAGCTTTGAACTTTGTCGCCCTTCTTAATGTTGGAAAGCTGAAGAAACATATTATATATATTGTTTTATTATTGACATGTTGGAAGTTGTGGATCAATCGGAATGATTTCTGTTGCAACATGGTGGATGACATTAAGGAAAACTCCTTTTGGTGGATGCAGAATAGAGTGAAAAGGCGGAATTTGGCTTGGGGGAAGTTTAGAATATTTTATGGTGTTGATTTGTAATTTCATGTTCTGTTCTTGTTTTCTTTTTGCTGCATTTCTTGTGATATATTCCTGGGATGTATTGGGCCTCCTTAGGTTCTTGCTAAGGTTTGTCCCTTGTTTCGTTTTTAATGGAATCCCTTTTCGTTGTTTAAAAAAGGAAATCCTAAAGGACATTTATCATCATATTAAAGTCATATTGTTTCGTGTTTTAGGTCTAATATCACCAAATTATCATTGTCTCCTCATTATATACTTTTCCATAATATTTAAAAACAATATTACAAATTTAGTATTATTATCACTGATTTATAGTTTATCAATATGTGTATTTTTATTTGTTGTGTCATGTTTGACAGAAAATCAACAAGGACAACCCCAAAATGTTACTTGGAGACATAAAACAGGCGACACAAAACTTCAGTAATGACAATTGCATCGGGGGAGGAGGATTCGGGAGAGTCTATAAAGGAAACCTTCAAGATGGTGATGGATTTAAAACCATTGTTGCAAAACGGTTGGATTCAAGGTTTGGTCAAGGGGAACAACAATTCTTAAGTGAGCTCCAAATTCTTTTGGACTTTAAGCATGAGAGTGTCATTGGTCTTGTGGGCTTCTGTGATGAAAATGATGAAAAAATTATTATCTATGAGTATGCGTCCAAAGGAAGTCTTGATAGATATTTAAATGATGCTTCTCTTACATGGGAGAAACGACTTGATATATGCATTGATGTTGCAAGAGCGTTGGATTTCCTACATGGAGGAGTTGGAAAACAAGCGAAGGTGATACATAGGGACATCAAAACTGCTAACATTCTACTAAACGATGATTGGAAAGCAAAACTTGCTGATTTTGGGCTTTCCTTAGTAAGTCCATTAGTTAAAGAGACGGACTATGTTATTGATCATGTGTGTGGAACAACTGGATACCTGGACCCACTTTATAGAAAATCGGGGTTCCTAACCATAGAGTCCGATATTTATTCATTTGGTGTTGTTTTATTTGAGATTTTGTGTGGGAGATCGACATTTGAAATCCAAAAACATGAGGACCACTATCTACCAGAGTTCATTGAAAAAAGTTTTAAAGAAGGAAAGCATGGTGAGGTAGTGTTTGAACAAATAAGGGAACATATCGTGCCTAAATCATTAATTACATTTCAAGAGGTTGCCTACAAATGCCTACATCTTGATAGAGAAAAACGACCGACAACAAAAAAAGTTTTGATGCAACTTAAGAAAGCATTGGTATTTCAAGTAAGTTATCCCAGTTTTATGAAAGCAAGGTTCCATTAACTGCACTAATACAAATTATGACTTTAACTTGTGTTCATCAAAAGGTTATTAATGGTATTTTTATAGATTAATCTTTTAACGACAAGAACAAACACACACATGTGTGTGTGTATATTAGAAACTGTATTTATTCCAAATGTTTTAGTGTATTTTTTACGTTTTTATTAGTAATATCTTTATGGTAAATTACTTGAATTTTGTAATTTTTTTTGTTATATTTGAATATCTATAAAATAATTGATAAGCGGATCAAAAAGTATGCTATTGCTTATGTACGTGTGTATTAAACTTAAGAGTTTAATATATTGTGTGTAATATTAGTCGTGACTACCTTTAAATCATTTATATTTATTCAATTTTTAAGCTTATTTAATTAAGTGGAATAGAAAGTCAGGGACTGAGGTTGCTAGATCTTACCTTCTCTTTATTAGATCTTACCTTATATATTTATGTATGTGTGGTTGCTCATATATCTTATTAGATCTTACCTTCTCTTTCATTTGTAACCCGTTGTTTAACACTCCCTTCTGCTTGATAAACAGAACATGGCATCAACAATGAACCAGTTTGCTCGCTTACAAATCCCACTTGAAGATGTGGCGAAGGCCACCAACAACTATCATCATGATAACATCATCGAATATGGTGGAGTTGGTATCGCATATAAAGGACGACTCTTGTGGTCTGGGAAGTTGATGGAGATCGCTGCACGGAGATTTGATTGTAAGCATGGGGATGGAGACCTCGAGTTCTCGGCAGAAATTTCAGCGCTTTCTGATCTCAAGCATAAAAATCTGGTCTCTATTATTGGGTTTTGTGATGAGATAGATGAAAATATCATTGTAACCACGTATGAGGCCAATGGAAGTCTAGGGCAGTATTTAAACAGCCTAAACCTCACATGGAAGCAAAGATTGAGGATATGTCTAGGTGTGGCTCATGCGTTGAGTTACTTACATTTTGACAAGGGACGTGATTATGCTATTCTACATTGTAACATCAATAGCAACACTATTTTGTTGGATGATAATTGGGAAACCAAGTTATCCGGTTTTGAATTTTCCATCAAACAATCAGTAAACGATAAGGATCAGGTGTACCCTTGTGAACACACTGGCACATTGGGGTGTGTGGACCCAGCAATTGAAAAGACGGGAGGTGTGACCCACAAGTCGGACATCTACTCATTCGGTGTTGTTTTATTCGAAATATTGTGCGAGAGGAAAGCTTTAATTCAGAACAAGGCTGGTAGGTCTCTAGCTCAGTTGGCCAAGCATCATTATGAAAAGGGAACATTGCATGATATAATCCATCCTCATCTACTAAATCAAATATTGTCTCCGCAATCACTCCTCATATACTCAAAGGTAGCATATTCTTGCTTAAATGAATGTCCAGTACACCGCCCATGTATGCACTATATTGTGGCTGAACTTGAGAAAGCATTGGAACTTCAGTTGCGTCATGAAAATATTGTAAGACCCTTTTTCTATTTTATTATCTATTTTTTTGGTATTCATTATTCTTGGATGGTAATTTTTCTTTTGTTTCAGTATCTTTATTTTCTATTCTACTTGAAAGAATCCAAATTGAACGAAAAAACCAAAACATCAAGGATGGGTAGCATAGTTTTATTTTTTGTGGGTTTGGACATGTATGGTATTAGGTGATACCGTCCAATTAACCGCATTGAATATGATATATGAATTTAAGAAATATAGTAAATAATATCTTTAAGTTGTTACAAACTTAAAATTACTAAAGAAGTTAGAAGTTTGTTTGAGTACACAATACTTTAATTCGATTTTTGGTGAGTTTATGATTGGATTATGGGTAATGGGTGTCCCAACGGGTAATTTTTACCACATGACCATACGAGGTATACTCAATATGTGCGGGTACACCCTATAGCCCACAGGTAATGTATACATGTCTGATACCAAATATTAGACACAATTTATAATCGGGTATGAAATTGAGATTACCAAAACCGACCCTTTACCATTCATAGTGAATCAGATGGACTGGTTGGGTTGACGAGTTGGTTATAAACTTTTTATGTATTTATCACCATGGCAATAATAATTTATACTTTAAAATTAACTTTTTTTATGTTCAACTTTTTTGACTTGCAATCTATTTAAACATGTTATTTTTAATTACTTAATTTGTTATCAGTTTACTTAGGTAGGGGACCGCTAAAATGAAAACCACCTCCAGTTGTAAGAACCATGAGAACTACACCGTACGGGGCGAGTTGGACCAAAATTTTTTTCCATAAACGTAGATGCGTGTATTATAAACACATTTGTAAAAAAAAATTAAAAAAAAAAATGTCGTGTGTGTAGTTTTGAGCACCACAAGTTTGTGTTTACGGGTACCGTAAACTTTAAATAAAATTTAAAATTTGTAAATAAAATTTACGGTACCCGTAAACACAAACTTGTGGTGCTCAAAACTACACACACGGCTTTTTTTTTTTGAATTTTTTTTTTTTACAAATGTGTTTATAATACACGCATCTACGTTTATGAAAAAAAAAATTTGGTCTAACTCGCCCCGGATCAAAAAGTTCTTATGGTTCTTACAACTGGAGGTGGTTTTCATTTTATCGGTCCCCTACTTAGGTAATTATTAATCTTTTATTATTATAGTACTTCTATTATTACTAGTCACTACCAGGTGTAGTTAAATTTTAGTTTTGGTCTTTTATCTATACTCGGCTGTAACCCATTGAATGCTTGTTTCTGGTATAATTTTTATTTTGGTTATCATTTCCCTTTGTTTGAAATAGAAAAACAAAAAAAAAAAATTCAAGGCTTTGGTGTTCTTAAAAAACCCATGTTACATATGGATGCCTATTGTTGGAGAAAACCTCAATCATTGGTTTTTAGAAAAACGCCAAGATTCTTAAATATCTAAGCAAATCACAGTTGGGTTTATGAAGAACACCATTTTTTATTATTATTCGAGAGGTGACAAAAACATCCAGGCTAGTTGTTTAAGACTGTGGGGTGTGGAGCGACTTGGGTTGGGGGCATTGCTCAACACGTGGCAAATGTGGGCTCCACTAGTCCACACCCAAAAAAGTGGGGTGTGGAAGTGGCGTGCCCAGGCCAGCGTGCGGTGCCACGTGGGGTTTTTTTTTAACGTTGACAATTATATAAAAAAACATAACTTATATTAAATAAAAAAAGTTACATAAAAGACAATCCTAAAATATAAAAAAACCTATTTAACAAATCCTAAAAAATTAAAAAAAAAAACCCTACTTTTTAAATCCTAAAAAATAAAAAAATTAACTTATTAAATCCTACAAAAAAATAAAAAACAATTACAAAGTACGGTAAATATTAAGGTGGGGAACCCATTTAAACTCCGTATTCCCGTCGTGCCTGTACTCGATCTTCGCGATCTCCATTCAATCGTCGTAGGTCAAGTCGCCCGCAGGGACACGGTCAAAGCAATCTTTAAACCGATCCAACCTCGGTTTGAGCTCACGCCATTTGTGTTGACATGCGTTTAAGTTGTGACGGGTGTTCTCGACGTGTTGTTGGTATTGTTGGAACGTTCGGCCCCAATACGCGATTTTACCGCATTGTAGAGTACGTTGTGCGTCCAGAATCGATGTCACTAGTGCTATTTCCTTCTCTTTGGTCCATTGCACCATTTTCGACTTTTTGGTTTGGGTTTGGTGGAAGAAGAATGGGAAAAAATGTAATTTTTGGTTTGGGTTTGGGTGAGTATTTATAGTAAAAAAATGTAATTTTTTTTTAAAATTTGAGTTAACATATCTAACCACTCCCCCCAACGGCTACATCGAACCAGCCAATCAAAGGCAGCCATGTCACACTGCCCCCCCCCCCCCGGCCCACGCCAGGCTTAATCCTCATGCCAGCGGGGCAATGCCATGGCCAACGCTAGCTTGGTATAGTCTAGCCAACGTTTTTGGCATTCTGCCGCCCCAACCCACGCCTCAGACCCCGCGGTCTAAGGGTGAGGGGGACCAGGGGTACTATGCTGCCTTGCAAATTTATTATCATGCTTATTATATGCAATGGAAATTTTAATTTAATTAAACTTTACTAAAACACATGATTTGGATTCCTTTCGGACTATCATTAAAACACATGATATGGATTCCTGTCAATAGATTCGAATGTCCTCTTTAATTAGTATTTCAAAAAGGAACATAATTTCTTCTCTATTTATATTCAGTTTTGTAACTCTCTTTTTCCCTTTGTCACATATTTGCAGGAAAACAATTTGGGACACTTAAAGATTCGTCTTGGTGATATTAAATTAGCAACAAATAATTTCTCAGAGACATACGCAATTGCATCTGTGGATGAAGAATGTACTTTGTACAGAGCAGAGCTCCACTGTTTTGATAAAGAAAATCCTTCATCTGAAAAGGGGAAGAATAAAGGAGATCATCCCAAGGGACACAACATTGTGGTTATAAAACGGTACCCCTCTGGAAATAAGTGGTATGGAGAAAAAGAGCTTTATACAGAAATTGAGATGCTTTCGAGTGTTGAGCATCCGAACATAGTCACTTTAATTGGAATCTGTATTGAAGATTCTGAGATGATCCTTGTCATTGAGAATGTGTCTAATGGATACCTTGGGAATTATTTGGGGAACGACGATGATATGCGTATTTTGACATGGGAGAAGCGTTTGAAAATCTGCATTGATGTTGCGAACGCATTGGAGCACCTTCACTTTGAGATGGAAGACCAAAAGATGATAATACACCGTGATATATGTCGCTACAACATTGGGTTGGACGAGAACTGGAGGGCAAAGATTGATGGGTTTGGAATCTGTGTATTGTTGCCTCCAAATCAAGAAGACGAAGCTGTCTATATCAACTGGCGTGGCAGACCGGCCTACATAGATCCAGAGTATGAGAAGACTCGTAAGTTAAAAAGAGAATCAGATGTATATAGTTTTGGAATAGTTTTGCTTGAAATTCTATGTGGGAGGGCAGTCGATGACCCAATTTACTTGAAGGAGAGTGACAAAGGGTTGGGCCCTGTGGCAAGACAAAGCTTCTGCACAGGAACTCTAGAGGACATGATAGATCCTATACTAAAGGAAGAAACCAGTGAATACAATTTTGTCCTAAAGAGAGGACCCAACAAGGAGTCTGTACACACATTCATGAAAATTGCATATCAATGTGTGGCAGAAACTCAAGATCAACGTCCTACAATGAAAGTTGTTGTCAAGGAACTTGAGAAAGCATTATCATTTCAAGTAAGTCAGCGTTCCAAAACATTAATCTTTTTATACACATGCAAAATGCTTGTTAATAGTATTCATATGTACCATAGTATTTGTACTGATTTTACGTTTATATTGAAAAAACACCCTTCAATTTTTAACTTCTAGTGTTTAGGTCCTAAGCCCGTTCTTAACTATTGATGAAGTTATCAAAGCTTCCCTTTAAACTTACTCTTTCCCTTAACTATTGATGAAGTTATTAATGCCCTGATGTAGCAATCCCCTGGGGCTGCTATTCTCTCATCACGATTTTAATATTCATTTGGCTTTCTCATTGTCCCAGTTGAATTCAGAGGTTAAATCTGATTATGTGGAGGAGAAGAGTCATGCTTCCCTAATTGAGACACAAGTAGTTGAGCTTTCCAATGAACTGAACAATATGAACATGACTGGCGAATCTGAAAATTTTAAAATTCATAACAAGGAAAACATGTTACATGACCATACCGATGACCTGGCTGAACCTGACTGTTGTAAGTTTGCTGTGTTTTGAATTTTTAATATTGATTTATCAAGTGGAGTCTTAAGCCGGTGATATGTGGGTACAGGAAAGTCTCTTAGGAAGGCTGCTACACCTTCTTGGCCAAATATGTCAGAAACAAATGCACAAATATGAAAAAGGAGGCTAAGTTGCAGGTGCTTTTAGTTGGTGTATTTGGTGGGGTCGGCTAGGTAACGGTTTGCGTTCAAACAAGTCATGTTTCATATAGGTTTAAACAGGCTGGGTGGATTCTGTTGGACTTTTTTGCATAAAAAGTTAATTTGTTTGTATAAGTGAATGTCATGTTGATGCTTCTCTAGTTCTTAATGTACTTGTTTAGTTGGTAATTTTAGAGTTATCGACATTATTTTAGTGTTATTGGATTAACTTGTCGACTAAGTTGGTCTTGTAAAATTAAACGAGCTAGGAGATGCGGGAGTGCAAGCTCGATTTAGTTTACAAGATCGGGTATTTGTTTGTTTTGGGCCTTGCTGAATCAAGAAAACTAATTTGTGATTGGGCCTAAGTTGGTTATTTCATTTGGGCCTGTAAGCTTTAATCAGATCACTTGTATTTGGGCTTTGGGACTAAATGGGTTATTTGTCATATTAATAATCACTTGTTTGTTGACTTACATTAGTTGTTCTAATGGGCCTATCATATTTGATGTGGGATTCTACGCATCTGTGTAAGTTTTGTGATAAGAAACAAACCGTTCCAGCTCAGGATGATGTATGTGATGATACCAGAGACTTTGGTGCTGTTGAGTTCAGCAAAGTAGATACACACTTGCTTCCGATTGTACTTCTCATTGGCCGCCCCAATGTTGGCAAACCCGCATTGTTTAATCGGTTAGCTATTCTAATATATGTCTTTTATTGTTATATTATAGGTGAATTAGCTAGTCAGCCAGACATGTTGGGTAACTTGCCAAAACAAATTTGGGTAAAACGATAATTTTTTTGTACGGGTCAAAAAGGTTAGGTTGACCTGAACGTTTTTTTGCCAGAAAGGTTACTGTGTCAAGAATAATATACTTTTCCAATAAAATGATTTAGGAGCCTTTTAGCCTGTTTAGCCCGTTTATTTTAAGCTACTCTTTTTTACCCATTTGACATGTTAAATCGTCACCCAAATTAAACCATTTGTAAGTCAGTGTATATGGTATTTAGTTTTATTTATGCACAACGTGTGTTTGTACCTACTAATTTCTTTTTGTTGTATTTAATATCATTCATTATATATGGTTGGTGTGGATATTGTATTTAGTTTGATTAGAAGAAGAGAGGCACTTGTGTACAACACTCCTAATGATCATGTGACTAGAGACATACGAGAAGGGATTGCGAAATTGGGTTATTTGCGATTTAAGGTGTTGGATTCAGCCGGGTTTGAGGCTGAGGCTTCGTCTGGTTCTGTTCTTGGTCGGACTGCAGAAATGACCGCAAATGTGTTGAGAAAGTGTAAAGTCGCACTGTTTCTTATTGATGCAAGGTTAGTTTTATCTTCATCACTATATCTTTTTATGTGCACTAGTTTTTGACATAGAAACAAAATAAATTTGTTTTTATGTGATGACTAGAGACTGGTTGCAGCCCATGGATTTGGATGTTGGAAAGTGGCTAAGAAAGCATGCTCCGTGAATGAAGATTGTTACGATAATGAATACAGCTGAATCACTTGATGATGGTTTTGGGTCTGCTAGTGAAGTCGCGCGTAATTGGGATTTGGAGATCCTGTTGCTCCCCCTGCAGAAACGGGTTTAGGGATGAATGATTTATATGAAGTTGTCAGGGCATTGCTTGAACATATGCTTCAAACTGTACAAGGTACTAATGAAACTAATGAAGTGGAGTCAAAGCTACCACTGCAGTTAGCATTTGTGGGCCGGCCTAATGTTGGCAACTCAACCTTGTTGAATGCCATTCTGCAGGAAGAGCGTGTTTTAGTGGGCCCAGAGGCAGGCTTAACAAGAGATTTGGTCGGAGTCGAGTTTAAATTTCAAGGAAGAACGATATACATGGTAATTTAAATTTCTAAAGTTGGTAAATTATCATTGATAGATTACTTTTGCATTTTATTATTATTAATATTATATTCCAAAATTTGGTTGTTTTTAGGTGGACACAGCAGGTTGGTTGCAGAGGACAAAGTCAGAGAAAGTTCAAGTAGTTAACATATAACTGTTGTTCGAGAGTACTTTTGAGTGTGTGCTGCGTGTGTTCTTCGGCCTGATCCAACACACGTCATCATTAACCGAAGGGTAGACTGTAGCTTCATCTTTTTGAACCACAGTGTCATAAATGATGTAGGCTAGAAAATGTCAGATGTTGCTGCATTTGACTTCCTAGAGTTGACTTTTGACTTTTTATTCGATTGTAAAGTTTCAGTATCAGTTGGAGAGTTGTAGAGAGCACTAAAACAAACATGTACATATAAACAAACTAATTTGAAAATGGGTTTTCATGTTGTGTTTTATCTTTAACTGTTTAAGTGCTAATATCATCCACTAAGATTATGGCCATTGTTGACTTTTTGTTGTATAACATGATGTTTTGAGCATTTTTTTCCAACTTGTGTGCACCAAGATCCTCCTTTTCACTTAAAACTGAATCAGCTTCTTCATCAATGGATTCAAAAGCACCAAAATCCTCTTTTTCGGTCCAAACTGTGTCAGGTTCGTTCAGGCTTTCCTACAACTTCATGGGTCCCCCAAGATCCTCCTTTTTCAATCAAAACTGCAACGTGTTCGTCACAGCTTCTTCTTCGAACATGTTCTCTTGAGCCTTTTTTTCTAATTCCGGTGCTTCAAGATCCTTTTTTCCGGTCAAAATTGCAACAGGTTCCTTGACAGCTTCACGAATCTGAAATGGCTTGATCAATTTTCAGATCCTTTTACAACTACTGGGGCAATTCCACGACCCAATTCAAACTTTTCAGTGTTGATTTCTTCAACACTATCATGCTATCCACCATATGCAGAAACTTCAAGGGTCATTTTGGTAAATACTGGGTGGAACGGTGGATGTATAGCACGCGAACTTGCTCTGACCCGACCCATTTGAAACGAACCCATTTGACATGTTTTCTAAAAGCTGCCCATTTTGACCCTTTACCCAACCCAACCCAGGCAGTCATGTTTGTTTGGACCCATTACACAACCCAACCCACATGGGAACATGTATTCTTTCTCATAAACATACCTGAGTAACTTTGAAGAGCTCGTCCATTGTGCAAAAGATCATACCTGTCAAACGCTGCAAAAATAAAATAATAAAAAGTAGTCACACAAAGAAGTTTTATCCAACATCAAAAAGTGAATGTGTAAAGTTACTTGCACGAGTTGTATACATCTAAAAGTTACTTGCACGAGTTGTATACATCAAAAAGTGAATGTGTAAAGTTACTTGCACGAGTTGTATAAATCTAAAAGTTGCATTATACCGTATCTATTGTGAAAGATGATAAACTCAAAATGTTAATGATTCTAATCATAAAAGTAACTTTTTGCAGTAATTTCATTATACAAGTTGTGTTGAAGTTTTCCCCAGGTACTCCAGCAACAATTTCATTAATATCGAAATTAGTTTTAGCAAGTGCTCATGCTTTATCATAATTCATATGGTGGAATTACATCATACGAGATTGTCTCGACAAGCTTCTCATCTTCATCTTTCGCTAGTAATCTCACATATTTTCTGTAACTTTATTAGTCCATCTCACCAATAATCTTCATGTAAAATCTGTATGAACACAGTGATAATAACATACTCATATAAACATTATAGTTAATCACGTTGTGACAAATCATAAAAATACACCGAAACTGTTTGAACACGGGAAAGATAGTATCAACCCAGTATGAAACATTATTAAAGTTGGTAAATAAAAATATAGTCGTATAACTGGCAATTGCTTCGGAAATATCCATCCATAAGAAGTGCTAGAACAAAGTCAATAATAAGATAATTGCAACATAAGTAGAAGTTTACTACTATAGGTAAAAGCTTTGAAGCATTAAGTGGAAATCCACACCATCAACCATCCAGGGATGTTTAGATAATACCAGGAAAAAAAATTATATCAAGAGAAGGAAATGAACTTATTTAACTTGACGAAGCTTTTTCGTATGTTCAATGTCTTCAGCTTCACTATCGCTTCAAGAACCATGTCTACGAAAACAAAAATATCCAAATAAAAGATATATAACATCACTGATTGAACAAAGAACATAATGTAACCACGATTCTTAATATTAAGTACTAACGTCAATAAAACTGACAACTAATAATGAATAAATCAAGAGCCATAAGAACTTGCGGTCAATAAGTTGTGTTCTTCTTCTTCTTCTTGATCTCATGAAACTGAAAGAAGTGCAGAGAAAGTCTATTTGGCAAAAACTCACACAGGACTTTTATCAAACATGTGGTGTGCATGCATATAAGATGAAGATATATTAGTGTTCTCCACCTAGATCTTTAGCTCATGTCACTAAAAGAAGGCAAATACATCGGGCTCAAGAACATACATGTATTATCTGGTGCCACTAGTGTCATAAATGATGTAGGCTGGAAAATGTCAGATGTTGCTGCAGTTGACTTCCCAGAGTTGACTTTTGACTTTTCAGTGGATTATAAAGTTTCGGTATCAAGTTGAAGCTGTAGAGAGCACTGAAACAAACATATACATGTAAACAAAGTAATTTGAAAATGGTTTTCATGTTATGCTTTATTTTTAACTGTTTAAGTGCTAATATCATCAACAATAATTGTGATATAAAAAACCAATAAATAAAAAGGTCACAGAGGGGCTGGTGTATGTGGTCTGATCTTGGACAGTTGGACATCCATACAGGCCCTATAGCGAAGTGATGAAGGCAATGAAGGACGTGAATTGGTGAATGCAATAATGCAGTGAAGTTGTTCGACGTAATGCCCAACAAAAAAATAACATCATGTCTTGTCATTGGAGGGTTTCTGCAAAGTGGGTCAACACAACCTGATGTTGACCCGTTTAGCTAAACGTGTTCACATAGTTGACACAAGACTAACCCGAACCTGTTTAGACTTTACACTACTCAGTACTCACTAACCCGAACCTGTTTAGACTTGTAATGGATTTGTATTGTGGTGTTGTGTTGTTGTGTCAAGAAATTGCCGGCCCTAATCTGAAAAACTAAAATGCAAATTTTGTTGAAGAAAGTGAAACAAAGTCAGCAACTAACTAGCCCAAAACTGAGTGATTCAGTTCATTTCAAGTCAAAATAAGCGGCTGCTGCAAAATAAAAATAGTAATCCAATTTTCAGTAATAAAAAAAACAATATCTGAACTTTAGAAAACAGAATTCTGCATGTCATGATGAATGTACACCCAAAACAGAATTCAACCGTTATTGTAAATAGAACAAATGTGCGAGGTCAGGATCCTTTAGGTCGAGATCTAATCATCGTTCATCTGCATTGGATGTAATGGTCTGGTGGCTTTACTGCACGAGGTTTTGTGGGAACATGGCCATGAATTCTTTCCAAATCTTTGGCAAGCCAATGCGCATATGCACGGTCCAATGGCGGTGCAACCTTCAAACTTCTTCATCTCTTTGGAACCAATCGGAACTAGAAATGTGTCTAACCAAACCGATAACGGAACCAACCGGAACTAGAAATGTGTCTACCCGAACTGAAATCTCAATTTCGACCGATTAAACCAATAAATGATCAAACCGGTTATTATTTGTTTTACTCTATTGGATAAGCAAGATTTGTGGAGCTGATAAGCAAACCAAAAAGCGCATAAGCAAATCTAAAATTTCATATCATTCCACACGAAAAAGGGCAATTACAAAGCAATGGCAGGTAGTCGGGCAACAAGCAAATCATATGTTGACACTACTGTCTTACATACCATATGACTCCTGTAACATGTCCGAATCGTTCCCATAAAAGTAATTGTTCAAACGTTGACCAAAACAACAATCGTTGGTGTCAAACAATTAAACAAATCTAAAACTTACAACCCAGTCATGGAATATATTCAATTAAGGGAAACACAGATACAAATTTTCTTTTGATCTCAGATTTAAAGCAAACAAATAACACAAATTAAAATCAGTAAGATGGATCATCTAATATTCATCATCATCATCCTCCACATAGTATGCCTCCGGGTTAACCGGCTTGAACTTCTTTCCAACCATACTCACTCCGACATGCTCCTCTTGTTGATTATCATTATCCGCCTCAGCTTCATCAGATTCTCCCTTGTTACTCTGATCTCGTTCAACAATGGGGGTGAATGTGGGAGCTTTTGCTTCACTAGCAACTTTTCCGGTGACTTCATTTGCAGACATGATATTGTGCACTTCACCAGAACGCCCCGGTGGTTGACCAAAACTGGTTGAATTCAACCCACTGTCACTAATTTGATTAGCTGACTTCATTATTGGACGTACATCTGATTGTACCGGAGGCATCGAGTGCTGACTAGTTGCGGTCAACTGAGGTTCGGAGTGTCCATTATGAACAGATGAGGCGGTCGGAGCTGTTGGCTCGGATGCGTAGCTGACGTGCTTTGTGGGATCGATGCTGGCGGAGCGTTCGAATGTAACCGAGGGAGCTGGAGAGTAGCCACTGGAATTCATTTTTAGCCGGAGAAGAAGGTTTTTTGGTGATGTGGGTTGTGATGAGTCTAGATAAGTATGTGCGTGTATATATGGGAGTAAAGTAACTATGTGAAGTCAAGGTCAACTTAACGTGGAGTGTTTTTGTATTTGTACAATTGAAGTATTTACAAGAAACTAGGGGTGAGTATGGTGCGGTTCGGTTCGGTTATTACCTATAACCGAAACTATAACCGCACACTGCGGTTATCAAAAAGTCATAACCGTTCGGTTTCGGTTAATGCGGTTTCGGTTAATCGGTTATTGCGGTTAATGCGGTTTCGGTTCGGTTATAGGTCGGTTATTTTCATTGTTTCTAATGTTGGACTTTAAATGCGTGGGTCGTGCAAAATTAATGCGCAAACAATAAACTAGGGTCGGACCCATTCTTTTTTTATTAGTGTAAACTATAATGGGCCAATAAGGTTGGGTCATGGTTAAAAGTTAAAACATTCAAATACTTCACCAAAGATACATATAGATTAGGCCATGTTTAAGCATTTAAATTCAAACTTAAAGACTTATGGTGCTACGGATTTGGCTATGTTTAAAATATTCGGTTCGGTTATTTGCGGTTATAAAAATGAGAATAACCATAACCGAACCGCAAAAATCGGTTATTAAAAATATAAATAACCAACCCTTCGGTTATTTCGGTTATCGGTTATTTCGGTTCGGTTTTTTCGGTTATTTCGGTTACGGTTCGGTTAATTCGGTTGTATGCTCACCCCTACAAGAAACTTCCTACATATTTATGTAATCGGTTATGATATATAATAAGAGAAAACACCTGTACATAAACTAGAGTTATGCGCCGTCCGCGTTGTGGGACGCTAAATTGAATATTTCTTAGTTTGATAACATGTACGCCTTTATTTCGGTTAGTTATATATGCTACTTATAACACGATCTCAAAAAAGATACATCGAGTCAACCAATTAAAGAAAAAACTACCATAGTTATCATAAAAAAAATAACAAAAAAGATGGCAAGCGTGTAATTTAGAGTTGGGGGCAAAACAATAATTTGTCAGGATCAATTAGCTAGTGCTAGACAGCTGTTTGGCACGAACAAAAACTAAACTGAGTCAACCAAGTAAAATAAAACACTACCATAGTTTTGCTCAAAAAAATTGATGGCAAGATTGCAATTTTTAGCCGGGATAAATCGTAATTTAAAAATGGAGGTGAAATAATATTTTGAACTGAAGGCAAAACCATTTTTTGATTTTAAATTGAGGGCAAAATCATAATTTTTTAATTGAGGGTAACATCGTAATTTTTAGCTGGGGGCAAAACCAAAATTTTATTTTGAACTGAGGAGAAATCGTAATTTTATACCGTGAACCAATAGTAATTTGCCAGGACTCTAGCTGGGGGCAAAACCATAATTTTATTTTAAATTTGGGGCAAAGTCGTATTTTTTTAACTTAGGACAAAATCGAAAATTTAGGCAGGGGCCAAAACAAAATTTATATTTTGAACCGAGGGCAAAATCGTAATTATAAACTTAGGATAAAACTGTAATTTAGCAAGACCTATAAATAACTATTATATGCTAAAAAAAGGTGGCCTCCACTTTTGGCCAACCACCTAACTGAACTATTCACAGGGCAAAATCGTAATTTTTTATCTGATGGCAAAATCGTAATTTTTAGCTGGGGGCAAAATCAAAATTTTATTTTGAACAGGGGGCGAACTCGTAATTTTAAACTGGGAAACAAATCGTAATTTGGCAGGACTCTAGCTGGGACAAAAAGCATAATTTTATTTTGAACTAGGGGCAAAATCGTATTTTTTTTACATGAGGGAGAAATCGTAATTTAGGCAGGGACAAAAGACAAATTTAATTTTAACCGGGAGCATAATCGTAATTTTAAACGTGGGATAAAATTGTAATTTGGCAAGACCTGTAAATTACTATTATATTAAAAAAAAAAAAAAAAAAGGTGGCCTCCACTTTTGGCCAACCACCAAACAGAACTATTTCCGCCATCAACTTGTAAATGTAAATATTTTACTTGGTAAGTAAGTGGTGGATACATGCCATAATTTATAATATTTTCTTCATCCTCTCAACACCCCTTAATTTTGTATTTCTTCT
This sequence comes from Helianthus tuberosus, assembly GCA_030545235.1. Taxonomy (NCBI): domain Eukaryota; kingdom Viridiplantae; phylum Streptophyta; class Magnoliopsida; order Asterales; family Asteraceae; genus Helianthus; species Helianthus tuberosus. The sequence goes on from CM060414.1 coordinate 192,571,944, forward strand.
CCTCGAATAAGATTTCTACATTAGTGTCTTGCTAATTTCATGATGTGCATAATGGTTGAGGCTCATCCTTGAAGGATGACCCTCCACATAAGCGTCACGTCATAGTCCTTAAAGAATGTCTCTCCAAGAATGAAACCAAAGAAATGAAGGATGAGCCTACCCCACCAAGTTAATTTATTTATTTTCAATTGTTGATATCTGAATTAACATGTCATGTGCTCATGTTTTCAGTCTGTCTTATGAGTTTGTCCGTCTTATGAGTTTATATCGGGTCTATAGAAGACTTAAAGAAAGACTTTTAGCCTCCACTAATTTAATAATTTACGTTTTAGTTCGCTGCATGCTTGTCACCCAGCCAAAAAATTCGCCAAGTGACAACAAATTTATAAATCCAGAAACAAAATTTAATGGTCCAATGAACATACAAAAAAGAACTGATCATATCTTACTTTAAGATATTGAATGGAGGGAAAAGATGAAATAGGAAGTTTATTTTGGCTAGGAAGTGTAGGAAGCAATAGGATTAGGACATGTGACAACATTTAAAATAAAGAAAAAGGGTATTTTAGTCAATCCAACCCTTTCTTCTTCATTTTCAAAACTCAGTAACTTCAAAACCCACCATTTTCAAAACCCACCATCTTCAACCATTTCTTCACTTTCTATCTCAATAATCACTACATTATGGTGCGATTTTCATCACCAATCAATGATTCAAACACCCGATCAACGTGTTCTTCAGCTTTTTTGAAGAAAACCCAGTTTAATTTCATACAAAATCTCGTTTTTTCCGGTGATTTTGAAGATAATCACTCGATCTGTTCGATTCGAGCGCTGATAAGTGTTTCAATCATTCAAAAATCGTCAATTGTTGAAGAAATCACTTCGATCCATGTAAGAAATTCTTTAATTTCATTTTTACGATATGGGTTTTTGATTTAGTCATTGCGTTTTACGATCTTGGCGGGGGTCCGGGGGCAGCGCCCCTGGTAGCGGGGTCCCAGGGGCGACAGCCCCTGGCTGGGTCCAAGGGACAGAGTCCCTGGCTGGGGTTGAGCTGTAATAAAAATGCATCAGAAAAATTAATTTTCTGTAAATTGCCTCTGGAAACTGCATTGATCCAGACAGTTCACAGCACAAACAAAACTATTGTCATGGTTCAATGCGTTTTAGAAAGAACACTTTCTTTGGTGTTTTTAGGCAATTGCGTTTTAGAACTAAAACATTTTTATGTGTTTTCTGGCCATTGCATTTTAGAAAAACACATTCTTGAAGTGTTTTTGGTGCATTGCGTTTTAGGTAAAACACTTTTTAGGTGTTTTCAGTCCATTGCGTTTTACAGAGAACACTTTCTTTTGTTTTTTAGGCAATTGCGTTTTAGAATGAGTCATTTTTAAGTGTTTTCTGGCCATTGCGTTTTACAAATAAGACATTTCTTTGTGTTTTTTGTGCATTGTGTTTTAGGTAAAACACATTTTTTATGTGTTTTTAGTCCATTGCGTTTTAGAAAGTACATTTTCTTTTGAGTTTTTAGGCTATTGCGTTTTAGAAATAAGACATTTCTTTGTGTTTTCTGGCCATTGCGTTTTACAAATAAGTCATTTATTTGTGTTTTTTGTGCATTGCGTTTTAGAAAAATGTCATTTTTTAGGTTTTTTTTTTCATTGCGTTTTACGTAACTGGGGGTTTTTCTATTGCGTTTTACGCAACTGTGTTTTAATTTTTTTTTTAAATATAGCAATAGTATACTCGTTTTAAAGATAAAAAACGCTCGTTTTTTTGTGCAATTTTTATAAAAAAAATAATGTCGTATGAAAGAGTTATTAACGTTTAAAAAATGGGGGGAATTGGAGGAGAGAGAAACTATTGGCTTTGATTGACTAGAATGCCCCTAAACAAACTCTCGCGCCTCTTTTCTTCCCTTCAATTTCCCTAATTTAATCTTAGCCCTTGATTAACTAAATGGATGGTCAAGATCACTTCCTAGCCTTCCTAGCCAAATAAAATAAACTTCCTATTGTATCTCCCCCATTGAATGGAAGGTAAATTGTTAATTTGACAAGCATGAACAAAATTTATTATTGACATGATGTCATAGGTAAAAGGGAAGTCAATTCAGTAAAACTTTTATAAATTTACTTATAGTCAAGGAAAGATCTTAGACTATTTTGGGAAAAGTTCCCAACTCAAGTCTAAAATCCACAATCTAACAATGTATTAGGCCCTAAACATAATAGTGAAACACCAACGCCAATATCTACTACTTGTAGTCTTTCCTCCTGATTTGGGTTTTTTAATGGCCCAAAATCAAAATAAAGTCCAAACCATTTAGAAATAATCACAATATAAATTATAAAATCAATACCACTTCAACAAATCTATGCCCAATAAACATATATTGAACCAATAGAATTTTAGTTTTCGAATTGATATTGCCAGCTCTTGGCCCAAGAATCATATATCCAATTTCTACAGTTCTAATTAGACTTGCATGTGGACCATTTATTGATATAAAGACCCAAAATTTTATCGGCCTTATTCCAATTATTGAATTGTTTCATTCCGATTTGCACCCAAGACGACAAAAATGCGGTGCCAATGTCCAATTTTAAATTGGGCTTAATCTTATCCCACATATAATTGCACCATGTCGATTTATTTATGGGCTCTTTATATAATTTGCAAATCTCCCTTAAATAAAGTCTAAATAATATCCATATCGTGTAGGACCAGTGAAATTCATATAGTAGTACAGTACTACCAAAACAAGATACACTCTGTGGTCTCTGGGCTTAAATACGGCCCACACTTAATCCAATTATTACAAGCCCAAAGGCTTATCATTCCCCGCTGCCTTAAAATTGTCATCCAACCAGTGGAGTGTGACTTCTATTGACTTTTCGATCAGCATTGACCAAAAAAGTCAACACTTTTTTTCCCAGCTTCCAAAAAACATTATTTTTAAGCCTCTGTATACTATCTAAACTTTGAACCTCGGAATGCTTACCAATAGAATAGCAAACCAAACAGTTGTACCCAGTGCGATGTTTATTGTAGCTTCTTCTTCACAAGTTATACCTAAGACGAAACGGTTGTGATGTAGGCTAGAAAATGTCAGATGTTGCTGCATTTGACTTCCCAGAGTTGACTTTTGACTTTTCAGCCGATTGTAAAGTTTCGGCTTCAGTTGAAGCTTTAGAGAGCACTGAAACAAACATATAGATAGATACAAACTTTTCTGAAAATGGGTTTTCATGTTATGTTTTATCTTTAACTGTTTTAAGTGCTAATATCATCAACAAGATTTTGGCCATTGTTGACTTTTTGTTGTATAACTTGATGTTTTGAGCATTTTTTCCATCTTGTATGCACCAAGATCCTCCTTTTCAATCAAAACTGAAACGGTTTCTTCAACAATGGATTCGGATGCACCAAGATCCACATTTTCATTTAGAACTGCAGCTACTAACTTCAAATGGTAAATTTACAACCAATTAATTCAATTGATGCAACATAACTAAGATATTTGGAGAAGTAGCATGAAAAGTTAAAGCTTAGGGCTTATTATTGGAAGAGTAAATGGCTTGCAACTCATGAATACCCAACAAGTCCTCTGCACTCTTTAGTTTTATCTAATTAATCTTTTAGCCATAGATTGATTAACTAGTAGTAATTTATAGGAACATATGGATAGTAAGAGTGGTCATATCATAATATATCCAATTGACTTAATACGCATTTGATTTCCATGAGCATTGGAACAACGTCTGCTCATTTAGCAAGAGCCAAAACAATATATTGCTAAGACAAACAGGGCCATACACATGGTTCAATACGTTTTTCATGGGAACCTGCATCAAAGTTAACTGCAACAGAATTGACCTAAGGTTGCTTCAAAAATAAATTTTAATATACAAGCAAACAGATTTACTATTTTATTATCCTTAATTTCTGCAAGACAAGCCTATGTATCAACAAAACCTGCAAATAGCCTTAAATCACTAACGAGGACAAAAACATCGCTTGTGGTAACAATATTAATTCGTAAGAACACACATTCTTCGACATGTTGTTAATGCACAAAATCAAACAAACTAAACTCACAAAGTAATCAGTTCACAAGAAAACAAATCTTTTCAACATTCCATATCAAATAAGGTTCTAATCGATCACCAAGCCGCTTTTGCTTCGATCAATACACATACATGATGTTTAATCAATTTGCTTCACCAGACGTTTATTAAATCGCACGTCATGAAAGCAGTATTGAAGTTCATGTTAAATAGTAGTATTGAAGTTCATGTTAAATAGTGAAAGGCAAGTCTCATACATGCATTTCATCAAGCAATTGGTGTGCATTTATTAACAACATTGTATACGTGTCAAATCTGATTCAACTGAGCCCCATAATCATAAAAATAAACATTAAATCGAAACACGTACTTATTCTGCAATAAAAGATTGACAATAATTTCACTCACACGTCCGGTTCTCTCATGGATGGGATTATAAAACGAATTTGTTTACTGTGATCAACTAATAAGTGATCAGAATGAAATAGTTGTCAGTGTCAGTTTATACGCTAAAACTTTCATTAAACCTTAGTCGGTTGTATAATCCTGCACATGATCATCTACTTAATTTGGGACAGAAGAGAGGTGTATCTGTATCTTATCATGACTATCAGTTTGAATATATTTATTACTCACTAATTCTTGACTTTGATAATAATATTACTCGCTCTCACTTACCAATTATAGTCTTGACTTTGCTATTTCATTATACGGTTGTATAATAATAATCCGGTAGATCATTTACTTTGGAGAAAACATAGAGGTATATTTGCATCTTATGTGCATCCGTTTGAATATATTGATTAGTCATCATTTCTAGATTTTGATTATTTTGTATCTGTCCTTTTCTTTTTCAGTTTGTACCTGGTATGCTAATTGTTTACGATGCCGAAATTTAGTTGAATGTTGATTAAACTACCATTTTCGTTGGCGTTTCTTCGGTTTATACTTGCAATTGCGTAGCGTCTGCTGTTGATTTTGAAATCCAAAATATGGGTTGTCGTGCCGATACATTATCAAGCATTGTTTTATATGGTTTCCCTTTTAGTTTACTCTGAAGATTTGATTTGTTATTCCTTTTGTTGTCGAATTTCATAGACCTATTCACACGAGTATCTTGCGTCTTTGTTCTTATTACAGTCTTACACTGTGACTTGCGCTACTAAGATTGAGCTGAGTGGATTAATGGTGAACTCAAAAACATTCACTTTCAAATTGTAGGAGATTTGGGTGTTTTCTCAACTCTAAGAAGAAATATGATCCCATACACTCTGTTTCTGAAGCATAAAATCGGTATTTGCGGATGTAATTTTAAGTAAATTAGACACGTATTTAAATGTAACTTCCATTATTAGACTGATTCACCAATTGTCCCTTTTCTTTGGTCCTTTCCTTTCCCTTTAGCCATAGCCGAGGTAGACCGAAACAATATGTAAACTTCCATTATTAGACTGATTCACCATTCCTTCACCCACCTACCCACTTGTGCAAGTCTTGTCTTTGATGATTCTTTTGGTAGTCGGAGGATGCTTTCTCGTCATCATAGATGTTAGACAAGTTGGTAATGTTGAAAATGGGAATAGATGTTAGACAAGTCGGACGGGAGGGCGATTGACATTTGGAGTTTATACTTTATACCTTATCTTATAAAACGTTGTTATCCCTGAAAAATATCTTATACCAAACTAGTAGGCCAATTCGTTGAAAGGAAATAATATTCAATTTTTAGTGACTTTTAGTTGTGTCAGAATAAAAATAAAAAGTGTTGTTATATTTGGCTCCTGAATATGGGAAGAAGTTATAAAATGGTGCCAGGTTTGATGGTTAAAGGTAACAAAGTACTCATGTAACTAATTCTGTTCTCCAACATCAATATAGTACTATTATCATTTATCACCAATGATAATAACAGAAATATTTTAGCTAGGTAATGTTATTCTTCTTGACTTACAAAAGTCGAGTTTGACCACAAGGTGTTTGATGAAATGCCTGAACGATGTTAGAAGTGAAATAAGTGCAAGTATGGGTGATGATGATTCAATGAACGTGGAAAACATAGTTGTTGATGGATATAACTTCAATAACAGAATTAGAATTGCATCTTAAACAGATGAATATGTTGTCGAGGCTCAAAGCGAGATTCAATGCACTAAAACTAACGGTGATGATGATGTAGAAACACAATCTAAAACTCTGAAGGCAAGGAAAACCATGATATCTATGTTCATGTTCATAGACAATTGTTTATCGTTAGAATGGATGTGTTTATTAGGGTGTCAAGACGTGTTTGGAAGATCTTTCAGTTGTTGATGTGGGTGGGTGGAGAAATACTAAAGTAAATGACCCACGTGGTCAAAGGATAGGTGCTGTAGCAGGTTACAATACTTATTGCTGGCTTGGAGTTAACTTCAATCAATACCAAACAAAAGTCAACTATAGTCAAAGTCAACTCCTATAGAGTCCAGTTCGTTGACAAGGAAAGGGCTGAAGAAAGAATAAGTAAAAGGTAATAAACTTTTTATAAGACTGGTTGTAGCTGTCAAAATTGCTTGCATGCTAAGTAAAGCACACATATGGTAATTAATGAAAACCACTACAAGAAAACATGTGTTACCTTCATGCTGAAATATACTGATCACAGAAACATGAGGTATAGTTCTAGCCTGTTTTGCCAAATAGGTGAGATCACAATAATAAAGAAGCGAAAATGCAATGTGTTTCTGCATATACAGAATGCAACGATATAGCCTGTTTTCAAGTGAATATATTCGAGAAGAATGGAAAGCAATCAAATAATAACATACTGGCCACGTGAAACACCCTTGTATATATACTAGTACTAGTTTAATTAGTATTTAATGAAAGATAAAAGCACAAATATAGCAGGTGCATATCTTAACCCTATAGAAGACATAGAAAAGAGTTATAATAATCAGAATAAATAAGTTACAATATGTGAATTAATATAGAAGTAAAGATTGAAAACCTGAAGAAGTCTGGGTGGTTGGTGTTTTTGGACACTAATATTTCTGCAACATTGACTATGAGTTTCAATATAGGGTTGACTTTGATATATATAGATTAAAAGCGAATATATTAGTTGTTACGTTAGAAGAATGGTTGAAATTAACTCAAAGGATTTAACAGGTTCTGTTTACTGCAATCGTTGACAGCCTTTTAGCCGTTGTTATAACAAATTTACAAATTTACGGTAAGAGATTTATAACAAATTTACACTTGGTAGGAGATTTATAACAAATTTAAAAATTTACGTGTTTTAAAACAATTATGGGATTATATATGTCATACAATTTCTTTTTTACTCTTACATTAAATTATTATCTTACGTGTTAAATGATAACTTGATTCACTTAATTGATGTCTTATGAATACATTTTATTGAATTTGATCGTTGATAGTTAAATCATTATTATCATAAAAATACATTGTTTTATTGATATTATGGAGGTTTAAGATGAAAACAAGCTAACACATCCCTGTCATTAGGGCTGACAATAGGTAACCTGTAGGTAACCTGCTAAGACACGATAACATAAAAGTACACCATGTGATTTTTTACGTTTTTAAAAATAATCAAAATTTGAAAGTTAGGATCCATTATTTCTCCTTCTAGATGTATAAAATATACATCTGTCTTATAAACATTGGATATAAAGTAGTTAAACGAGTCGTATTCATGTTTAAAATTTTTGTTGTTCGCGTTATCAGATACCTGTTAAACCTGCTAAGACACGATTTTCCAGCCCTACCTGTCATGTCAAAGATAGCACAAGATGTGAAAAGTGGAAGCAAACAGTAGTTTAAGCCCTAAGGCTACATGGTATGGTGATGGTCCTCCCTTGGAGGATGGTCCGCCACGTAAGCGCCACGTAGGATGGGCATGAGGATGGGACAAAGAGGATGGAGGTAAGGAAATAGGGGATGATCCTAAAATATATATATATATATATATATATATACACATATACATATGTATACACAAATATATATATATATATATATATATATATAGAGTAGGGTTCGCACGGAAAGTGTGTTTTTCCTAGAAAGTCTAGGAAGCGATCTGGTCCATCCGATTGGTGTGTTTAAGGGTTGAGATTAAATCAATGGCAATCTTGTAATATTTGAGTTTAATTAATTGATTGTTTTAAATGAGTAGGGGCAATTTTGTCAATGGCCGTGTTTTAAATCAATTAGATAACCGCCCAGTTCCTAAATTCAAGCGATTTTCCCTCTCTCTCTCTCTCTCTCTCTCTCTCTCTCCAAACCCATCTTGGAAACCCCAATCCCTACCAAAAATAACTACAATCATGGAAGAAGATAACTTTAGAAACGATGGAGAGCACCGGATCAAATTAAAACACTTCTCCATCTCCGAGTTCATCATCACCATTCAAATATTGTTCTTATCATCTCCGTTTTCTTGACGATGTGTTTTAACAGCAAGCAAATTAATACAGTTGTGTTTTAGCAGCAAGCAGATTCATACAGTTGTGGTTTAGCATCCAGATTCATACATATGTGTTTTAACAGCAAGCAGATTTATACAGTTGTGTTTTAGCATTCAGATTCATACAGATGTGTTTTAACAGCAAACAGATTCATACAGATGTGTTTTAACAGCAAGCAGATTCATACAGATGTGTTTTAACAGCAAGCAGATTCATACAGTTGTGTTTTAACAGCAAGCAGATTCATACAGATGTGTTTTAACATCCAGATTCATACAGATGTGTTTTAACAGCAAGCAGATTCATACAGATGTGTTTTAACATCCAGATTCATACAGATGTGTTTTAACAGCAAGCAGATTCATACAGCTGTGTTTTAGCATTCAAATTCATACAATTGTGTTTTAACAGCAAACAGATTCATACAGTTGTGTTTTAACAGCAAGCAGATTCATACACTTGTGTTTTAGCATTCAGATTCATACAGTTGTGTTTTAACAGCAATCAGATTCATACCCTGTGTTTTACCATCTTTATATTGTGGGATCTATAAAAAAAATTGACTTTAGCCCTGTAAACTGTTAAAACACAGCACCAAGAACATGCTGATAAATTCCAGTAATCTTCTGAACAATGGAATATGCGATGTAATGTGACATGGAATTTTAGTTAATGAACACATTGACTTCCAGATTTGAATTCGAAAATAATAAAAATTCTGAAAATCATGGAATTTTAGTTAATGAAGATACATTCCAAAAATAAAATTAAAATGTGAAATTACATGATAGCCCTTCTACTTAAAATCCCTCAATGACACATGTCCAATTCTTATTCCTTCCTAGACTTTCTAGGAAAAATAGACTTTCCACCCAACTCCTACTCTATATATATAGGGAGCCGCTAAAATGAAAACCACATACAATTGTAAGAACCGCGAGAACCACTCTCCACCAATCAGATTACAACACATATACACTATTATTTTTAAACCTAAAGGTTATTTTAGTAATTTACTCAAAATGTCAAATCTATTCCCTCTCTCTTTAAAGTCTTATCACAGACTTTTTAATCCATCTTTCCCCAAAAATTGAAAGGGCTAATCACGAGAATAGCCAAGATTTTGTCAAAGTTTCAAAAATAGGCAGTTGACACCCTATAAAATGGGCTTTCACAAATTCCCACACGACTTAAATTTAAAGTTAAAGATCTTTCCTCACAACCAATTATTTTGTGCCACGTGTGCAACTGCATGTTATGAACCTGTGCACATGCTTCTCACCTTTAATAAATATCACTGACAACTTTCCCCATTATTAAGAAATGACATTTTTACTCTCACACATCACCAAACTAAAAATTATTCAAATCTACCCCACTCCCAAAGTCCCACCCTACTCCCTATCCTTCTTCTTCATTGAGCACACCACCATCCTCACCAAGCACCACCACCCTGCAACCAGCTACCACCCTCCACCCTAAACAAACATTTCTATACCACTCACCCTATATTTTCAGACGACTTTTAATCAAATAATTCCTATATTTTCAGAAGAAATTGCACCACACGGTTTACATGATTTTTTTAAATTTATTATTAATTAAAAATATTATACTAAAAGCTTATCTTGTATCTACTGAAATTATTGCCTTAAAAAACAAAAAAGAACATAAGAATTCAGATTTCAGTTTTATTGAATCCAGGGAACCAAATATTTTCAAACCACTCCAAAAACCAACAACAAACATTCTTTCCAAACCGAAACATTGAGGAAAGAAGTTGCAGTTGCCGCAGTTGCCACCGTGTCCACGGTGGTGGTGGCTGGAGTGCTGCTTGTCCGATGGAAGAAACGAGACGAGAGATGATGGAAACAAACGCAACGCATGTTTCGCAAATTCGCCAATGACTGTGCCACTCCTTTCCCCAAGCTGGCCATGTTGCCTTCGATTTGGTGAAGAAGAAAGAAGATGTGTAGAGCATTATTAAAAAAAGAAAGAAGATGTGCAGAAAAAATGTATATAAACGAGATAGAGAGAGAAAGAGGAAAAGTTGGTGATTAGAGAGAGAGACTGAGGGAACAGGGTGTTGACAGCAGTACACGTGGCAAAAGATGATTGGTTGTGAGGAAAGTTCTTAACTTTAAATTTGAGGCGCGTGGGAATTCGTGAAAGCCCATTTTATGGGGTGTCAACTGGCTATTTTTGAAAATTTGACCAAATTTTGGCTATTTTCGTGATTAGCCCAAATTGAAATCCCTCTCTCTCTCTCTCTTAATATCATTTGTGTCATCTCTTCCATATATTACAACAACCTCATCTTTCTCTCTTCCTCACTCATCGAACCCTAGAGGGGGTGATGGTGTCCCGGCAGCCCAGCGGCAGTGACCGTGGCGGGAGGTGGGGAAGTCGCTGGTGTTTCAGGAAGTTGTCCGGTAGTCCTGTGGCGGTCACCAGTTTGAGGAGGCAGAAAGGCGGTGCGATGGCTTGTGGTGTTGGAGGTGGTGGCTGTGTGAGCGGTGGTGGTGGTGAACGATGGTGGGGGGTGGGTTAAGGGAGTGGTTGAATCTGGATGAAGCCAGATGCCATTAAACTTCATTTATAAAAATCATTTTTGTGGCTGGATGAAAATATAGTTGGGCATGTGAGCTGCATCTTTTAAAATTCATTTATTACAGAACATTTATCGCAAATTTTGTAGGTTTTTGTTTTTTGAGTTTGTGTTCAAGAGAAAACGATGAAAAAAATTGCTAAAGGATGTTGAAGTTTCAGTTGAAGAAGTGAATGGGTTGCTCACTTACACATTTGGGTTGTTTTTACAAACCCAAAATCACCCCCTAAAAGGGTATTTTGGTCTTCTCCGGTGGACGCCGCCGCCGCCAAAGCCGGCTCTGGTGGACCACTGTAAGCCGCCGTCAGAACCGGCCTTGCCGGAAAAGAGCGGTGGTCCCGGTGGTTTGGGTATGCTTTTTAATTTTTTTGATGGGTTTCTTTTGATTCTGTTGCCTGGCTTCTGTTTTTTTTTTTTTTTTGATGGGTCGATTACATGTGACCGACTTTTGCAAGCAGTGCCCGGTGGTGCCCAGTGGCGCCGATCGATTTATTGGCAGTGATGACGATGGCGCGGCAAGGATGGTGGAGGGTAGGTTTTTGAACCAGCAACCCCACTTTGCAGCCTCTGATTATCGGAAAAATCTGAGCCAAACCCCGGTTTTTTCAAGAATCCAAATATTGTTTTGATTTTTGTTGTTGGTTTGTTATATTTTTTTTTTCCAGTCGATGATGATAACAATCTATCTGAGACACATACCGAGCGGTGATTTATGGGTGCGTTCGTTTTTGCGTAAAAAAGTTTTTCTGAAAAAAAAAGTTAAACCGTAAACTTTTTAACGTAAAACGTAAACTTTTTTAACGTAAAATGTAAAACGTAAAAACGTACAACGTAAAAAGTTTTACGTAAAACGTAAAAAGTTTAACGTAAAACGTAAAAAGTTTTACGTAAAACGTAAAAAAGTTTTACGTAAAACGTAAAAAAGTTTTACGTAAAACGTAAAAAGTTTAACGTAAAACGTAAAAAGTTTTACGTAAAACGTAAAAAGTTTAACGTAAAACGTAAACTTTTAAATGTAAAACTTTTTCTACGTAAGTTGTAAAACGTAAAAAAGCGTGTGATAAAACGGCGCCTAAACAAGGGGCGTGAATGTGGCGCATAGAAACGCCGCTGAAAAAAGGGGACGTTAAAAACGTCGCGTTAAAACGGGACGTAAAAAACGGCGCGTTAAAAAAACGACGCTTGAAAAAGCCGAGCGTAAAAAACGGCGTGCAAAAACGACCCCGTTAAAAAACGACGCGTGAAAAAGCCGGGCGTAAAAACGGCGTGCAAAAACCGACGCGCAAAAAAATATATCTTGTTAAAAAAATCTGAATTTAAAAATGCTTTTAATAAAAAATTCTTTTTAAAAAATAAAAAGTAATATAATAAAACAAAAAAGTAATAAAAAAATAATAAAGACTAAAAGACAAAAAAGAGTAATTTTACTAAACTACCCTTTTGGATTAAAATATTAAAGACATAATAAGACAAAATGTATTTAATATTAATATTAGTTACTTTTAATCTCATCCATCCATCTTGTTGATCTAGTGGTTAGGAACTGGTTCCCGCGGTTCTTACAACTAGAGGTGGTTTTCATTTTAGCGGTCCCCAATATATATATATATATATATATATATAGTGTGAGGTTCATTGGGGAACACTAAAAAAGTGGGGAACCGGGGAACACTCTTAAAAATTTAACTTAACATGTTAAAAATTATTTTTTTAAACATCTTTTTCGACGCTTCTCCTTATATATACTTGTAGAAGCATTTTTAATAAAAAAAAATTAAAAACTAAAAATATTAAAAAAAACAATTAAAAAAAGGCTAAAAAATGTTTTTTTAGAAAAATTATTTTTTTACTCGACTAGTTTCTCCTCCTTTTTATAAAGAAAAGCGCTGAAAATTTTTTTAAAAAAAATTATTTTTAACATGTTAAGTTAATTCTATAAGATATAACTGTTTTTTAAACATTTTTTTATATTTTTAGTTTTTGATTTTTTTTATCAAAAATGTTTCTACTTGTATTTATAAGAAAAAGCGCCGAAAAAAAATTAGAAAAATATTTTTTTTAACATGTTAAGTATAATTTTTAAAAGTGTTCCTCCGTTCCCCACTTTTTTAGTGTTCCCCAATGAACTCTCCCCTATATATATATATATGTATATATATATATATGTATATATATATATATGTATATATACATATATGTATATGTATATAGGGGAAGGTTCATTTGAGAAGAAAATTTAATTGAGAAAAAAAAACAAAGGGTATAATTGTAAAACATTAAATACTTTTTCACTTATCTCATTTATTATCATCTTTGACTAATTAATTAGTCATAAAAACTATCATCCTTCACACTAATGTTTTTTGACTACACATATCAAAAGTTACCCTACACCTTTCGAAATTTACCCTACACATGTTGAATCTTATCCTACACAACCCGTAATTTATCATATACGCATTGTACTTTATCCTACACTCTAAATTATTTTGTTTTATTTCTTTGAAAAATATATATTTTGAAGATAAGTTACAAATTTTAATGTAGTTAGCTGTTAAAAAGAAATACTACTAATTAATGATCTTTGTAAGTTTACCATATTACCCTTATAGTAACATTAAATACTTATATTAAATGAAGTAAAATGAAGCATTCTAAATGGTTGAAATTTCTTCTTTTTTCTTCTTACATAAAGTTTCTTCTCATTTGAACTCTCCACTATGTATATATATACATGTATATATATATATATACATGTATATATATATATATAGGGTCAGGATTTAGAGAAAACAGTGAAAAGTGTGAGAACGGTGAGAACGCTTATGGATCGTCCGATCAAAACAATCCATGGACTAGATTGCGCGGTGGCGTTTTCGTAAATAACATTAATATAATAATGTGGGACGCGCTTCATTAAGGGTAAAAGGGTGTTTTACGGCTCATATTTAAAATGCCATCAAATGATAAAACGCCATACAAAAAATAAAACGCCATTAAAAACAAAACGCCAAAAATTAAAAATAAAACGCGTTAAATATTACAGGAAGATGAAACAACACAAATAACTGAATTTCAGTTATTAACATTTATTAGAAGAAATTCCCTCCTAAATTACACGCCAAAAACATCATTATATAAACAAACGTAAAAACATAGCTTCCATAATCACTTCAATCTATCCATTTTCTGCAAAAAAACATCTTTAACCAAAAACGCCAACTTAAACAAAACGCCAAAAATGGCAACAATCATTTCGTGGAGATACACTCTGGGAATAAGGCGATACGTCCTCCATTTTGACAACAGAAGGAGGGTGTATGTTAAGACGGTCTAGGCAATTCTGAAAATGGAAGAAGAGATACAGAGGCAAATCTTATCCATTGGCATCGCTCTAGACAACGAATGTCATGAAACGCATATGCTTATGAAAGCATTAACCAGCAAATTTGGACCAATCAAGGGAAATGTGAAGCCAGACCCTGTCATGACATCATGGCGTTTTGATGATGAAACAGACATGGTGACAGTTACATACGACAGCGGAGAGGAGGAAGTCTACTGGCTAGAGAACATCATGACAAAGCAGCGACTGGGTTTCATGGAAGAATTGCATAACGCCACTTGTACCAACACAGAAATAGACTCAAAATTGGAGTTAATGCAAGACATGTTCAGGTGGAGGCTTCAGAATCTTCAGGAACAAGAAGCTGATGAAGGTGAATGTGATGACATGGATGAAGATCAAGATAAAGACTCCGAGGAGGAAGAAGATGACACAAGTGATGGATACTATTCAGATAAAGTACCTTCTGATGAAGGATTTTAATTTTTTTTCCTCTTTTTTTTTCTTCTATGTAATCTTCTTTTTTTTTAAAGATAATTAAATGATATATTTATATCTTAATTAGCAAAACGCCAAAATAATACTAAAAATAGTTAACCCTAACAAAACGCCAAAAATAACAAAAAAATATTTTTCCTGCTTAATATTTTATTTAATCCGTTATTGTATTTTGACATGTTGGTATGCATAAGGCCATTTAAAAAAAACGCCAAACTTAGAAGATAGAACGTCTATAACCTATAAAACTGATAAAAGCTGATCAACACAGTAAATACAAAAAACAGTAACTGAAAAGACAGTTACTTTATTACTATCATTTATTGCAATAAAAAGTCCCGCCTAAACTACGCGCCAAAAAACTCCTATAAGAGAAGGGTCTATACACAATGAAATTAATCACACCCAGAAAAACACAAAAACGTCATATCCTCTAGAAACCACTCCCTTTAAAACACCACAGATGTCAAAGCTTTCACTGAAATGAATCCTTTTTCTGAGGGGGTTAACTCAATAATATTTGCTGAATGAGATGGACAAATATTCAAGAAAAAGAGACTGATGACAGTGATATGCCATCTTGTGAGCTTTGTTCTTGATGATTATTTGAATGGAATAAATGGATCAACACAAGTGTAAAATGCTATTTTGGACTCCATTATTACAAATAGCATCAAGCAAGAGTTGATCTTTAATGACATGCCACCAAACAAGAATATCACACCAAAAAACAGGTTGCCACTAAGCAGTTTCTTCTAAAAAAAACGGGGTTTATGAAGGAAAGTTGCCATCTAGCTAAAGTATTCAAAAAAGGTTCAAAACACCAAAAACAAATTCAAGAAGGAAGAGGCTGATGACATTGAAGATTCGGAAGAAAAATTAGATTACCATTTTGTATTATTTTTGTTTTCATTTTATATATGTTTGGATATCAAGTTATATGTTGTTTTGTTATCTAATTGTCTATAAATAAAATACATTATTTTATAAAATGTCAAAAACTACAAACACCAAAACGCTAGTAGTATGAAAACTCGGAGAACAGCTGCTGCAAAGCACCTTGTAAAAAGGGTATTAAACGCCAAAAAATTCACTAAACGCCAAAAAAAATTGGTCTTATTGTAATCTTTTGCAAATTTTAATGACTTGTAGTGAATTATTATACAAAACGCCAAAAACGCCAAAAAATTAACCAGAAAACGCTATAACGCCAAAAAATTATATATGTGACACAAAAACAATTAATTCAACGCCAAAAAGTTTAAAAAAACACAATTAACGCCAAAAAAAACTTAGACGCCATAAAATATTATACCGCGTAGGGAAAATAAAAGAAGAATGAAAAGACAAAAAAGCCCCTCCGCCCTTCTCTATGTCGCAGGACACGTGTTGGGCCAGGAAGCGTTCTCACCGTTCTCACACTTTTGAGCGTTTTCTCCTGATCCCGTTTCTATATATATATATATTGTATGTATATATGTGTCTGTGAGGAAGTTTTGTCCTCATATGGACCGTCCTGAACGGCAAGAAGAAGACGGAGAGGACGAGACGGAGGGGGGGCAAGATGGAAGGAGGAAGGGTGTAACAACCCGTACTCTCGATCCTGACCGTCGAGAGGAGGGGATTTTAGTATTAATAATATTATTATTTTCATTATTCTTATTCTCATTATGATTATTATTTATGAAAAAATAATAGAACGCGATGAGAGATTTATCGGTTTATCTAATTAATTACCGCCATATATATATATATATATTAATTAAACGGACCGGTTCAATTGAGCGAGATCATACACACTTGGGGCCAAGCCCAACCCTAACTGTCACACCCCAACCGATGGCGGAATCATCGGGGCGCGGCACTGAGCGAAACAGATTGTCCAGAAGTTTCCATAACAACTATCATTACCATTCAATTAGTTAATACGTCCTATACCGTATCTCAAATAGTTAAATAATTATTACAGACAAGCATCGAGACAAATATTTTGTTCCGACAACTCAGATTTAAACATAGATAATTTATTTATTGGTTTCTAGGACCTCTTCTCCTAGCTTCGATTTCAACACAGCACAGAGAGCATCCTAGACCTTTCCTAGCCTCGATTTCACAGTGAGCTAGGCATACAATCAACCTAAACACCTGTCACATACGTTAAAATAAAGTCAATACATAAAATGTAAAGGTGAGCATACAAGTTTGATAATAGCATATAGAGTTCAAATTCGTTTACGCATAACCAGCACGTACACATAGTGAAATGAAGCACGTTAGTTATCGACATAGATCCATCGATACCAATGACTGCGGGTTGACTGCCCGAGGCAGTTCGCAATACATGATTACCACCGTAATCCATGTAAGTAAAAGATCCTTAACAACCCCCGTGTGAACGGGTGCTGAGTCCAAACTATAGTACTATCGTTGCTAAGGCAGGTAGACAGCATTCCATGTGTAAACATAACAAACAAGCATTCATAAGCCACGTATAGCATGCACAAATGGTTTAGCGTTAAAATAGCTTGAGTAGTGTGATAGTTGTAGTTTGAATATTCGTAACGTATGTAACACCCAAAAGTGCTAAAGCAAAAAGGGTTCGAGTATACTCACAGCGATTGTGGATTGAAGGGAGCGCTTTACAGCGAGTACGATTAGCCTGAATAGATTCGATAGCGTAGGGGTAAGTGGCACGCAAAACAGTACAAAGTGCGAGTGGGTAGGATAACTGATCGTGCGGATCAGCTATCCGTGAGAGGAAGTCATCCGTGCGGGTGAACTATCCGTACGGATGGTAATCCGTGCGGATGGTGACCCATCCGGATAAGCTATCCGTGCGCGTGGGCTGTACGTGCGGATTGCTTATCCGTACGGACAAGTTGTTCGTGCGGATAAACGTTCAAGTGGATTGTTTCTTCCTAAGGATGTGTTTGTGTATGATGGCTTGTGCTTTGAAGTTTTCGTTGTAGCATTTAGAAAACATTTAAGTGTTTCTACCTTTCAAGCCGGTCGCGCGGACAACAATCCGTACGGTTGGTAGTCCGTGCGGACAATGGTAATCCGTGCGGACAGTCTGTGCGCGCGGGCAGAGACAATCCGTCCAGATAGCCTGTCCGTGCGGACGACTTGGCCGTGCGGATGGACACTGTTTGAATTTATTTTAGGGCCTTAGTATCTCATGATCCGAAGAGTAATCCTTTCAGAGGTCGTCCGTCCGGATTGCTCATTCGTCGATACTCAAACCTTGTTTGGAAGGTGGGTCCCAAGGGTAGCTCGTCCGGGTGACAACCCGTCCGTATAGCCTGTTCGTGCGGACAGCTTGTCCGTGCGGACAGCTTGTCCGTGCGGACAGCTTGCCCGTGCGGACAGTCTCTGGTCTGGTTGTTCCGTTCGTCTACTCTTGGTTTCTGTTGTCGTTTATCGAGACGTTCTGACGGCGTGGCAACCACTTGGAATTGTATTCGCACCCGCGTGACTAGACCGGTCAGGAACCACCCTGACTCGACATGTCGGCGACTCAGAACGGTCATTCCGGTTCACCCCGAAATCAGGTGTCTTGCGGTAGAACTCCAGATCTGGACTAGTGCATCACTATTATCGAGTAGAGACTAGAACCGATCAGATTCGTACCGATCTTAAGGGTAAAAGAAGGAGAGAACTTAGGTTTATTTCTTTCAACCCTTTTATCCTTAGAAAAGTTTAGATTTAGGTGAAGTTCTTGTGAAATCTTATGGAAATCGTTCAGATCTGAGATATTTTTGGTGGAATGAGGTCAAGCTTGAAGTTCATAAGAACTTCATGATGACGTCACCTGAAAATACCTCAAATCCGGATGATTTCATGGTTAAAAGTGGAGATTTGAAAGGTAGAAAGGTGTAGATTTGTGTAGTGATCAAGAATGTACAAGAATTAGAGCAAGATCTTACCTGGATCGAGAGAAATCTGAGAAAAGGTGAAGAATGCGTGCGGTTCGGACGTCACTTGCCAAAAGTGGAAAAGTTGGAGAGTGACCCGTGTATTTATAGGATGCCAAAAAGGGAAAGGGTGAGCCGTGCGGATTGGCAATCCGTGCGGATTGGTAATCCGTGCGGATTGACCATCCGTGCGGATGTCGCCTGAATAGGTGCGTTCGGTGCGATGTTGCTTTGGTTTCGATTTGCGAGCGATTCGATAGGGTTTCCTAGTCAAATTACTTTCAGTCCCAACTACTTCTTATATGGTTCGACTCGGAATTCGGGTTCGGGTTCGTTTACATTCGAGTTCGATTGAGTTCGCTTGATTATCACAACATAACATAACATAAAATAAACATGCACAGGTAACACGTAAGGCACACACACATGTATAATTAACAAGTAAATTACGTAGCTCGAGTTACGATTCGATGTCGATTTGATTAGCATAGCTTGATTAACTTTATCGCATTGTTACTTCCTATCATTCACAGTCGTAGGACGATTGAAATATGGTTACCATGATTCGATTATTGTAATGAACGCCACTTACTCCACATAATATAAACAAAATAAAAACATTTCTACGAGTCAAGTCGCGCGAAATCGGTCGTTGACTTTGACCTTGACTTTGACTTTCGCTCGTGAAAACACGGGGTGTTACACTAACTCCCTAAACTAAAACCTTAGTCTATTTAAAACCCCTTATAACCCCCTCCCCTCATTTTTAAAAACATAAAAACCCTAATGTGCACCAAAAGCAGCAAACAAACACTCCCTGTCTCCTCCCTTTAACTCCGGCGGCGGCCGGAGCCGTTCTCCGGCAACTCCACTGGTGCCGTTTTCCGGCCAACTACACCCGATTTCCTCATGAAACCTTATCCCTTCCTTCTTTGTCCCTGTAACACACACACACACACACACCCCTCTTAATCTGCATATCTAGAGATAAAGCGAGGTGAGAAAGAGTGTCGCGAGTGCAGAGACGGTGGGAAGAACCACCGTTAGGACGGCGGCAGTACAGGGTCCACTGGCGGCCGCCGCAGCCGGTGGTGGAGGAGGTGGTTTCGTGGGATTGAATAATGGTGATGTGCGGCGACTAAACGCTACCCTCTTCACCCTCCTGCTGTCTTTAGCCGCCGGAATTCGAAGCACAACTTTAACAGCGTTTCTGTTCAGGTCTTCGTACACCGGTATGGTTTCGAATCTGATCGGGTAAGATTGTAAGTGCCCAATGTTGCTTGTTCGCTTTAATCGTCATAATTTTCTGATCTTAAACCCCGTCTCGCGTTCTGTAGTGATTCTCATAGGGTTGGCAGTCGTTTGGGTTGAATCCGGTGGTCGTGGTCACTGGAAATATAGGAGGCAATCGGGATGTCGGGTGGCAGTGTCAACAGCCAACAACGGAAACAACAACGGCAGCAGATTTCCCATTCAACCCGTGAGTCACTTGGTTAGTATGTGAAGCTGTGTTATTATTCATTTTGTGATTCTTGGTCATTTTTGAGGTTTTGAGTATATGATTGTCAACTGTTGGTTTGCAAATGCACATAAGATTTAAAAGACGTTAGATGCTAAATAATGTTGAAGACGATGATATGATTCTTTTCTTTTTATATAAACAGCTTATATGTCAGTATGGTAGGAAGTCTGATGGTTTGTTTTAACCGATTGGAGGTTTTAAAAGTGCAAAGTGAAGATGTGATTTTGTTATATTTATGTTAATTGTGAATCGTGATAATTGATACATGTGTTGCACTTGTCATCTTCATGTGTTGTTGTGAATAAATTGCCTGTTGTAGATATGTTGTTGTGAATATTGATAGGATAGTTGAATTCCAAAGTAGAAATAGGGGATTTGTTTAATAATGTAAACCTTGTGACCTCTTAAATATACTCATATGTTGTACATATGTGTTTAATATAAACAATACATTATATACTAATTTATATATATGCCTTTACACTTAAGCTTTGTTTATATTATGAAGTCAGTAATCTATTTAAGTGCATAATAGTGTGCTCATTTAAAGCATGCTGGGTCTCGCGGTAGTATATAATTGATTTGTATATATATAACATGACGTTGACAAAATACTGGATGATAATGAGTTGTTTGATAGATTTTAAACTTAGATCTGTTTGATGATGCTTTAATGATGACTGATTTATAGGACCGATTGAATGAAATATCTGATGATTACACAATGAACACCTTTTCTGCATGACCGCACAATCTCATTGGGCCGGAAATGGTGTTGGGCCACAATCTTAGTGGGCCGCACACTCAAAGACTTGACCGCACACCCTAAGATGACCGCACACTTCATGTACCATCACCAGCTGCACAAGGTACAATCATTCAATGCATGACCGCACACTTGTTAAGCGGGTCGCACACTCCAGTGTAGACCGCACACTCAAGTGGGCCGCACACTTGGCCTTATTCTAGTGGGCCGCACACTAGAAAAGCCCAAATCTGTTAAAGGGTCGCACACCCACTGTTCCGTATTGTTATTTCATTAACTGTTTCATACATGGATTGCTTATGGATAAGGTGTTATACAGTAATTGATACTTGTACACTACTTGACAAATACGTGTTAGATACGTGTAGCTTATACGTGATTACTTGTTTACCGTCCTAATTGTGTTAACCATAATAGGATAAGGTTGATCAACTTAGGACGAATGTTCTATCTACCGAGCAAAGCAAAGGTGAGTTCACAACTTTTACTAAAAGCATGTATTTCCGGTAGTTGGGAACGGGATAGACAACGGTATCTCGTTGTGCGAGATACGGGTAACATTTTCCCCTTGTGCGGGACGCTCAGTTAAAAACTATTTATATTTCATGAACAAGCCTACTAAACGGAACTTTATCACAAGTCCCTACTTTACTATACCGATTAGTCGCCTGGCCTGGCGAACGGGATATTAGTTAAATAGCGTTATTTAGGTCTCACTAACCTCACCCCGTGCCTTGAGTGGACGGGCATGAACTAATGCGTCCTCGCCAACCGTTGATGACGATAGACATTGACAAACGGGGCACCAACAAAACAAGTGCGATAGTTTCGGTATATCATGGAGTTTAGTAGCTTACATATGGGGTAGCTCCCCATGGCATGGTATAAATGAGTAATTAAACAACAAAAGTTTTTGGAAATAAAACTGGATAAACTGTGAACTCGCTAACTTTATGTTGACACCCTACTGCATGCTTTTCAGGTTGCTCGTTATAGCTTTGGACGGACATTGCAATCGGCAGAGTGCGTGGTTTGTAAGTTACTTGATTTACGTATAATTAACGAACTTGCGGTTTTAAATTAATAATGAGTTTTCTTTATACTTCCGCTGCTTAAATGAACCGTGTTTTTGAACGTTTAAATATGTAGACTAATCGCTTTATTTGGAAAAAAAATAAATCTTTTTTTATAACCCAAATAAACGGTTTAACATGATTAATGGTTAAGATCCTGGTCAGTCACACGCCTCGCGGTAGTACTCCGCGTGTGGTTTTTGGGGGTGTGACAGATTGGTATCAGAGCCATTGGTTATAGTGAACTAGGGTTGAGATATAAAATATTTTTAAGACGTAAAATGTTTTTATATGAAAACCAGACTATAACCGTTCTTTAATGGAAACCACAACGACACCACACTCCGGATTGCAAGGTTCGTCAGACTCAGATGCTCACTTGGTAATTGTAGGTTATCGGCATTTACTTGTGCATAACTTATGGGTATAAACGTGTATGTGTATATTTAGCATATATGTGCAAGTACGTATGCGTATATTTAGCATTCAACACTATGGATCATACGAAGGCTATGCTAGCGTATTACGCGTTAAACATGAGTGAATTCTCCTACCCCTAAAATTCGAAACCACGACACATCGTGAGGGAGGAACCAGTTATTCCAAGTCCTCGTCCACATATTTCCTGATATCATTCCTGGACTAGAACGAATCGACGCGGTGAACATTTATTCGATATACCTGCTTAGGAGAGGCCTGCTACGGACCTCAGGGAGTAGTCACGTGAGTGAAACGACGAAGGAGCGCCAATCCTAAACCACGGGTTATTCGAGGAACAAGCTATTATGGCGCAACAGCACGACGACTTGGTTCCACATAAGAAGCAACGGAAGGCACTGTGGTCGGAATGCGGAGTAGTTTACAACGCATCCACGCACAAAACCAAGAGTAAGAAGCAGGACGCGAAGCAACTAACAAGGATTAGAAGGATCGACGACGTCATTCACATCCTTTTTAATTCATGCACTTCCTTTTTCCCAACTTAAGTGGTGAGGCTCGTTCCCTCATCCAACTGATTATATGGCTTCTTGACAACTGTCTAGAAGTGTCCTAGTAGGTCTACACTACTCTATTCCCTGTTTGCATACCTCGTATACGAAAAGCGCCCGAAATGTATACTTCTCATGGCAGTACCAACAATCGTATCACATTCCCATCGATCACGAGGCTATTTCCCCTAATTCCTCGTTACGTGGTTAACTCAAGTTCAACCTCATACCTCAGCACGCCCCAAGACTCAACAAATTGATATCTTTCTTGCAAAGCGGCAGATTTGGAAGCATAAGAGGACGAAGACACGAACTAGTCAACCCACCGACGAGCACGGTGGCCTAGATGCTTACCTTATCCTTATTTGCTAGAGCCGTTATTCTCTGACGATTTTTCTGATTTCGTGAATCCTTTTGCTAGCTTTCGTGTGAATCAACATTTGTCACGGTATCCACGTTTCTTCATATAGACACCTTAACCAGATTTCTCTCAAGTTTAGTGAATTCAGCAAGCTCAACCTTTAGTCGACAAACTTTTTTTAAACCCTTGAAATTGGCAACGTGTTACTTCAATCGTACTTTTTCGAAAACATGTTTCCGCATTCTCACATCGAAACCCCTCGACGACGCAAGCACTACTTCGAACTCATTCGCACGACTTAGAACAATCCACTCGAACTTGATTTCTTTCCGATTCGAAAAATCACATCCTGCCAGACGTTTCAGTAGGTCCTAAAACCTACAAACCCGCACGACGAACATCCCTCTCTAGCTACTTCATATTGTGCTGACCACATCGACGTAACACTCTTATCGACAAACGACGTTCTTTAATTTTTACCCTCAAACCACTTGCGTACGACGAGTTATATCTTCGACATCAGATAAACCTTGCTGCCAATCTTGAAACCTTTATGCCTTGCCTCAAGTGAACGCCTTGATTTCGATTACCCCTTTCACACTTTCGCGTTTATTCGTGTTATGCTTCGCAAATTCTATGACCCTTATCCTACTCTACTCCGCACAATTCTTTGTTTGTACGAATTACTTTCTACGAACGTTACCGGTTGGAGCAACGAGCCAAGGATACCCCGGAGGTAAAGGTATCACAAGCATTGTCCTTCAAACTCGATACGATCAACACCTAGACACGACATTCGAATTTATCCCATCCTGTCAAAATTTGACGCATGTTTCCTTCGACAACATCAGAACCTACTCCAACAATCAGTGGAAATCCGAACGACTCATACGCCTTACCCTGGAACTTCTACATCACAAACTGCCATACGCTAAGCTTTCAACGTGCGACTTTTAACGTCGTAAGGCCCGCTTTTCTCGATCGTATACGCAATCCCTCACGATTTAGGCTCGAAGGGGCTTTACTTGAAATTAGAGGGATACTCAGTAATTCGTGGCTCCAGTAACTGGAAGATAAGCTATGAGGTACTCCTGTCCTGTCCATGGCATCAATGAAATATTTAATGGTAGCTGCACGCGACCAAGGAAACCGATAAGTTCTCAAACTTGCAACCATCTACTTGAAAGAAGTAGATGCTAGGCACGGAATGCCCACTCCTACTATCCCCGATCGTAACCCACGTTTTGCATCCAAATTGTGGTGGGCTGTACACCAATTCTTTGGCTCACAGTTAGGTATGAACATCGTTTATCACCCGCAGATGGGTGGTCAAATTGAACGCACCCTCCAAAACACTTGAAGACATGCTGAGAGCATGTGCTATCGACTTTGGAAACAGGTGGAAACGACATCTACCTTTGATAGAATTATCCTATAACAACAGCTATCACACTAGCATTCAGACAACACCGTTTGAGGCCTTGTACGGTCGTAAATGTCGGCCACCTTTGTGCTGGGCGGAAGTTGGCGAAAGCCAAATTACCGGCCCAGAGCTTGTACTTGACACTACGAATAAGATTGCCCAGATCAGACAACGCATGGCGGCAGCTCGGGACCATCAGAAAAGCTACGTTGATAAGCGTAGGAAACCTCTAGAATTCCAGGTCAGGGACCGGGTTCTACTAAAAATTTCACCCTGGAAGGGTGTGGTACGTTGTGGTAAAAGGGGCAAGCTTAATCCGCGATACGTTAGACCATTCGAAATTACTGAGAGGATCATTATGTAGCTTACAGATTGAATCTGCCTGGTGAGCTGAGTACGGTGCACAACGTCTTTCACGTGTCTAATCTGAAGAAGTGTCTGTCAGATGAAACACTCGTTGTTCCTTTTAAGGAACTCACTATTGACGATCAACTACGCTTCGTTGAGAAACCGGTTGAGATCATGGATCGAGAGACGAAGACCCTCAAACGTAGCAAGATACCTATCGTACGAGTTCGTTGAAACTCGCGCCATGGCCCAGGGTTTACCTGGGAATGGGAAGACCAGATGATGAGCAGGTATCCCCAGTTGTTCACAAACAATACTTTCAGCACTGAGGCTATAACTAAATTTCGGGAAGAAATTCGAAGCAAACAGGGGGATGATGAGACACCCCACGAAAACGTTTAAACACACTAGCTTGTCAGTGGCTGCGCGTTAAATTTCGGGACGGAATTTCTTAAACTTGGGGATAATGTGATACTTCGGGTTTTCCTGTACGTTTCTTTGATGTTATAATTAATTACGTGGAATTCTATCCAATGTGAAATACGTACAAACTGTGTGAATCTTATGCTGCGTGATCTTTCATGCGGTGTGACTTTATGTGTTATGTGGCTTACATGAATTGTTTTGTGAACTTCCGTGAAACCACGTGTAATTACTTATAACAATAAGTTATTAACGACCCTATAAATAAGAGCATAACGGATGACTTAGCTTAAATTTCGAGGACGAAATTCCTGTAACATGGGGAGAATGTAACAACCCGTACACTCGATCCTGACCGTCGAGAGGAGGGAATTTTAGTATTAATAATATTATTATTTTCATTATTCTTATTCTCATTATGATTATTATTTATGAAATAATAATAGAACTCGATGAGAGATTTATCGGTTTATCTAATTAATTACCGCCATATATATATATATATATATATATATATATGACTGCTAAAATGAAAACCACATCCAGTTGTAAGAACCGTGAGAACTACACCGTACGGGGGCGAGGTGGACCAAAATTTTTTTTCATAAACGTAGATGCGTGTATTATAAACACATTTGTAAAAAAAAATTCAAAAAAAAAAATGTCGTGTGTGTAGTTTTGAGCACCACAGGTTTGTGTTTACGGGTACTGTAAATTTTAAAATTTACGGTTCTTACAACTGGAGGTGGTTTTCATTTTAGCGGTCACTTATATATATATATATATATATATATATATATATATATATATATATATATATTAATTAAACGGACCGGTTCAATTGAGCGAGATCACACACACTTAGGGCCAAGCCCAACCTTAACTCCCTAAACTAAAACCTTTATAACCCCCTCCCCTCATTTTTAAAAACATAAAAACCCTAATGTGCACCAAAAGCAGCAGACAAACACTCCCTGTCTCCTCCCTTTAACTCCGGCGGCGGCCGAAGCCGTTCTCCGGCAACTCCACTGGTGCCGTTTTCTGGCCAACTACACCCGATTTCCTCATGAAACCTTATCCCTTCCTTCTTTGTCCCTGTAACACACACACACACACCCCTCTTAATCTGCATATCTAGAGATAAAGCGAGGTGAGAGAGAGTGTCGCGAGAGCAGAGACGGTGGGAAGATGTAGGTCCACCCGGAGGATCGAGTAACCTCTATTCCCTGTTTTCCGACAAACCCGAGAGTGCGGAATCCAAACGGGTAAGTTAAACCAAGTTACGAACACGCAAGACACAAAGATTCAATGATTAACACGCAATGTATTAATACTCTGAAACGTTACAATGCAATGTTTACAAGAAAAACCTATAAACTCTCAGTTGTGTGTGTGTGTTCTCTCCGAAATCTATTCAGACTTCTCTGTTGTGCTCTGCTAGTATGTGTTCTGTGTTTGTGTTTATATAGTAACACTATCGACGAAAACAAGAGGCCCACGAAAACACATGGACGAAATCAAGGATCTGGACGAAATCAGGTGATTTCGTCCCATAAGGGATTTCGCCATAAAAGGATTTCGCCCCACAAGGTGTTTCGCCCCACAAGGTGATTCGCCCAACAAGGTGTTTTCGTCCATGCATATGGGCCTTGGCTTCTTCATGGGCTTCTGTCTTCAGATGGGACTTCAACATGTTGTTGGGCTTTGGGCCTTGACTTTGTCAACTTGTCTTGGGCTTCTTCAATGATGGGCCAATACAACAAACATATAAACCACAGAACTATACTAAATGCAAACTGCACACACGCAGTTGCATCTACACAAACTTACGAAGTAAATCGCATACCGAGTCAAGACAGGAGGTTGTCTTGACTACGGCCTTCACTTCGTAGCCGAGTCGAACCGATCCGAGCCGTATCCACATAATATGTATCAACAAACTCCCCCTTGGATGCTGCTCGCGAGGTTCGTAATCTCGTTCTCCATCTCTTGATGGTTCATTTTCTCGGAAAGGATCTTCAAAGTCTTCACGTGTTGCAAGTAGAAAGTGTATTAACAAACTCCCGCTTTCATTTAGGAAGTGTATCAATAAAATCCCCCTTTGATTATGCTTGTGAATCTTTTGATCTTCAATGTTTGAGATCCTTGTGGTGTTGATGATTGATCAGCGGCAACTCGATCATCTTTATCATTTGAGTGCCTTCACGTCATGTCTTCATTCCGAAGCTTTTCATTTAACACGTTATCTTCGCCTTTAGCATCTGCACATGCAAGAAATCTAAACGCGTAATGAGAACAAACGCTTGGAATATAGTTAACATAAACAAACGACACACATGTGACCATGTATTCAACTACCGTCCGACAATTTGTTTGAAAAGTTAACAGATTTTTTAATTTTGATTATTAACTTTCAAAACTTGCAAACTCTGAACGTTTATGAAGATTCAGTCGTTTTGGTTTTCAATCAGATTTCAGGCAACGAAGACTTGAGTTCCAACATCGGTTAATCAAAACTAAAGCAGAAATAAAATCTTTTTGACTTTTATAAAGTTTAAATTAAAACACACCTAAAATCTTTTTGGCATTTTGAATATTTCAAATGTAAAGACTGAAAGCAGTAAATAAATATATACAGAGTTGCAGAAACTAAGAAAAGTAAATATATACAAACATTCTTTTTGCGAGTTTCGAGGGTAAGAGAATCATATTAGTGTACGGTCATGCCAAAACGCTCTTGTTCTTTTTGTTAACATTTAGATAAACATCCTATAATGATTATCGGTATTGTTATCCACATAAGCCCAACTTATCAGATGTAATCATGGCGAGGGGATACGTTAAGGTATGATTTATACTTACCGACCGGTGTTCATCCACATCACGACACATTCCCGTATCAAGGTATGCACGAGAGTTCATCTTACTGGTGAGTATACCATTTATCATCTGTTTTGCCGTATATGAAAATGTGAGAAACTCACTTATTTTGATTGAAAACAAGCCCTATGTGATAGAATCACTTATTGATGAGGAACTTGATTTTCAGATGCATGAGGGCACAGGAGCAAGTCTGTGAACAGGTCAGTACTTTCGTACAGCAAAGAGACGAACTTGACTCCCGGATAAATGTGATATATTATCACTTATTTTGTGGACATGTGATTGTTGATCACTTATTGAGGTCGTATGCAGTATGAACACGTATGTATGATATCATGGAAGATCTAGACTTCGTCTCCATTTGTTTCGGTAAAAGAAACAACCATGATACCCAGATGATAAACAGCATAAAGACCACATATCTCAGAACCTCGGCAATCTATCAAACGAAATTTCGGTACTAAGACCATATGCCAATGAGCGGTTCCCACCTAGTCTTCAGTCAATTTAAGTTTATATCACCCTGCACACTTTAAGATGATTGTGAGCCTACCGATACATCTTATATAGAGCTGCTTATCGTTTTTCATTTTGTATTTCAGTTTAAAGAGGTTTCAACAGACCACTGATGTACTATCATTTTCTCTTTTGCTCGCCAGGAAACTCATTTTTGTTTTTCTATTGTTTTTGAGTTTTGAAATTTTTCTATGTTTTTGAATTTTCAAATTTTGGAATTACTCCCCCTAAAATCAATAAACTTACAATAATTTTAAAAACACAAAGATATTTACAAAAACGATTTTCCGATGTGGATTTACTCTTGCTTGACCTTAATGCCGTTTACCAATAATAAAAAGTCAAATCTTGATTTATCAAATGCTTTGGTAAAAAGGTCGGCACGTTGGTCATCAGTATGGACCTTAACAACATCGATTAGCCTTTTATCAAAGCAATCACGTATGAAGTGATACTTAATTTCGATGTGTTTGGTCTTTGAATGCTGCACAGGATTTCTAGTGATAGATAAGGTAGCAGAATTATCGACTAAAATAGGAGTAGTTAGGAATTCAAAACCGTAATCACGCATTTGCTGTTGTATCCACAGGACTTGGGAGCAACAACTTGAGGCAGCAATGTATTCAGCTTCACAAGTTGATGTAGCGACACAAGTCTGCTTCTTGCATTGCCATGTTACGAGGCGATTTCCTAAAAACTGGCATCCAGCCGTTGTGGATTTGCCGTCGATTTTGCATCCGCCAAAATCAGAATCACTGAAAGCGACTAAATCAAAGTTATCATCCTTAGGGTACCATAGACCGGTGTCTGGGCAACCCTTCAAATAACGAAAAATCCTTTTTACAGCTGCAAGATGTGAGGCCTTCGGGTTCACTTGATATCTGGCTAGCAGGCATGTTGGATACATTATATCTGGTCTTGATGCTGTGAGGTACATAAGGGATCCAATCATCGCGTGGTAATATGAAGAGCTAACAACTTCACCCTTCAAGTCTGGATTAATTCCATGATTTTGCTGCAGTGGGGTACCAATGGGCGATGTGTCCGACATCTGGAATCGGTTCAGGATGTCTTGGACATACTTAGTCTGATGGATGAAAATCCCCGACTTCGTTTGTTGCACTTGCAAGCCCAAAAAGAAAGTCATCTCCCCCATAGCGCTCATCTCGAATTTATCCTGCATTACACGCTCGAAATCCCTACACATAACATTGTTAGTAGAACCAAATATAATATCATCCACATATACCTGTACCAGTAGAAGATCTCCATCTTGTTCTTTTATGAAGAGAGTGCAATCGATAAGACCTCTGCGAAATCCATTCTCCAACAGGTAATTAGATAAGGTTGCATACCAAGCTCGTGGTGCTTGATGTAGACCATAGAGAGCTTTGTTCAGCAACCAAACCCGATCGGGATGGATAGGATCTTCAAAACCTGGAGGCTGTTCAACATACACCTCTTCTTCGACTAGACCATGTAAGAATGCACTTTTGACGTCCATCTGGTAAACCTTGAATCCTTTGAATGAGGCATAAGCTAGAAAGATCCGAATTGATTCCAGACGTGCAACTGGTGCATACACTTCGTTGTAGTCTATACCTTCAATCTGACGAAAACCTTGAACGACCAATCTTGCTTTGTTGCGAATAACGATTCCACGGTCGTCCTTTTTGCATTTATAAACCCAACGGGTACCAATCTTCTTATAACCAGCAGGTTTCTCTACGAGCTTCCAGACACCAAGTTTCTGGAATTGTTGCAGTTCTTCCTACATTGCTTCAACCCAAGAGTTATCTTTTAAAGCTTCTTTCCAAGTTCTTGGCTCTTCCTGTGAGACATAACACGCGAAAGACCAATCGTTTTGTTGACCAGATTCTCGAATTGCCGCATACAAGCCTGCGTTGTTGTTGTTTCGCAACATGTTTCTTGTTTGAATGCCACTTTGTACATTACCGATGATGTTTTGTTGAGGATGGGTATTGTGAATCCTTGTTTCAGGGTTTTCCGGAACCGGAATGTTTGTACCCAGATTGTTGAGATTTAGATCAACAACCAATTCAATACCCGGAACTGACGAAGAGGATGATGCAGTAGCTTCATCTGTTATAGGGGCGTCCACTGGAGGTGTAGCCTCTGAAGTACCATGTACTGCTGATGTAGTAGCTTCTTGATCTACATCTAGAAATTCTTCATCCTCTGAAGATTCGTTCAGTTCGGTTGCATCATGAAAATCCTCATTGTCGAGAGCATTATTGTTCACTTCTTGATTGACAACAATTGGACGAACCAACGGTGAATCTGTTGCGTTGTCACTCTCGAAAAACATCCTTGCCGCAGCATTTTCTTCGACTTCTTGAATATTGATCGAATTGAAAAAGTCATCGTACTCAAACATCCATGGTTGACCTGGATTTTTGACTGGTAAAGTGTGCCTTTGTACTCTGACTTCAGACCATTCCTCAACCCTTTTAGTCTCTAGATTCCAGACTCTTAAGTTCGGGGTGGCATAACCAAGAAAGTGACCTTCAATAGCTTTTGCCCCAAACTTTCCATTAGGATCGATCATTGTGCAAGGAGCTCCAAACGGTTCAAGATATGACAAATCTGGTTTCCGTTTGTGAAGAAGCTCGAAGCAGGTCTTGTTGTGTCTTTTGACTGTAAGGTCTCGATTCAATGTATAACATGCAGAGGACACAGCTTCAGTCCAGAAGGGAATCGGCAACTGTGACTCTACTAACATCGTCCTAGCAGTCTCGATCAATGTACGGTTCTTACGTTCAGCGACGCCGTTTTGTTAAGGAGTAAAAGCCGCACTAAATTCATGAAGAATACCTTTTGATGTGCAAAACTCCGCCATGGCATGATTTTTAAATTCTGTACCATTGTCGCTGTGTATCCGTCTAACCTTCAACTTATACAAATTCTCAATCTGAATGATCAAGTTTTTGATAATACCGAAAGTTTCACTCTTGTGAGCCATAAACGCCACCCAAGAAAATCTTGAATAATCATCAGTTATCACAAGGCAGTATTGATCATTCCTGATGCTTTTGTGCTTGACAGGACCGAACAAATCCATGTGCAAACATTCAAGAGGAACTGCCACCGTGTTGATCTTCTTTGTCGGATGTCGCTTCTTAGTTTGCTTTCCTTTTTGGCATGAAACACAGACGTCTTGAAGATGGAAGTTTTTAAGAAGAACACCATTCACTAATTCATTTGAAACCAAATGATTCATTTTCCGTAAGTGAATGTGACCCATACGTCTGTGCCAAGAGATTGAGTCTTTTTCAGTGGCTTTGGTAATAAAACAAGTTGCTTGTGCAGTCGTTGTTATTGCTTGGCTCATATCAAGGACATATAAATCGTTTATCCTTGGAGCTGATAAGAGAATCCATTCTTTTGGAATCTTGAAGCCGGGTTTCAGCACATAACATCCATTTGCGTCAAAGTGTACTGAAAACTGTTTATCACAGATTTGTGAAACGCTGAGAAGATTGTGATCAAGCTGTTGTACAAAGTTGATCTTGTCAAAACTTACAACCCCGTTAGATACCATTCCTTCACCTGTTATATATCCGCCTTTATCTCCAGCAAAAGCAAAATACCCTCCTCTAATAGATTTAACGTCGTAGAGAAGCTTCATGTCGCCTGTCATGTGTCTGGATGCCCCACTATCAACAATCCAATGACTGCTGAAAGTTCCTCCTGGAACACCCTACACATGTACTCACATGATTAGTTGGAGATGGGGACCCAAGCCTTTGTGGTCTTGGGTCTTCCATTTTCATCAACGTAAGTTACTTGAACTTCTCGATGTTGCGAAAATTGTGATGTTCCCCCTGATTCAGTAACCGTTTTTGGTTTCCAGGTCTGTTTTGTTTTACCAGTGTTATTCTTTAAAAACTTAACTTCATGATTGTCTGAAGTTTTTGAATTGTCTGGTTTGAAAGAAACAGATGTTTTGTTAACCACGTCGGTTTTAATCGCTTTTTCAATTTTCTTGACCTGTTGGCGTTTCTGTTTCTTTTCCCTTTCTTTTACAAGACGAGGATCTGGTTTTGATGAAACAGATTGCTTTCGGTCATTTCGGTCACGGGGATCATCAACTTTGGCTTTTTGTTTATGAAGATATGGACAGTTGCGAATAATATGTCCAAATGTACCACATGAAAAACATGATCTTCGTTCTACAAACCCCGAAGTATCATGTGATTGTCTTGATGATGATGAACTTTGTGATCCCGAGGTACTTGGTTTTGAACTGTTTTGTTCATTTCTTTTCAAAATTTTCGCTTGATTAACAAAATCTTAGTTAGATTTGTTTTCAAATGTTTCAATTTTATCCGTTCCCCTTGATTTCACAAAGTTCACCTTCTTGTCCTTTTTCTGGGTCTGTTTCTTTTGACCTTGAGTCGGTGATTTACCTTTTGGTTTGGTGCGATTTTGCTGAACTTTCTCAGTTGGTAATCTTTGATTGCCATTTTGTTTGCGAATTTCAGCCCTTGGAATCGGAGGACACTGTGTTACCACAACGTGTGATCCTGTCTTTCCCAAGAACTTACTTGTTGAATCCTCAAAAATTTTACTAAAAGATTGATTAACATTCTTAATAGGAAAATCTTTGTCAGAGTAGATTTTATCATCACCAACAAGAGTGTACAACAAATTCACACTCTCAGACTCTTGTGAGGAAGTGGACGTGGACTCGGTCAGAACAGTCGTAGCAGGTTTTGCGGGAGGATCACATAGAATATGATTCTCGAGAGGTATGTCCTCTTCTTCGATTACCGCATCTGACTGTGCTGAGTCAGTATCATTAGATTCATCATCTGAAGAATCAGCATCCTTAACAATAACTGGAGGATCCTGATTCTGTTCAGCAGAAGACACACTTGTATCTGCTGATACATCCGAATCTGATGATACTTCCGGTTTGTATCCAAGTCCCGTTGTAAACTCCTCAATGTTTAAAGAAACAGATGGCTCAAAGTAAATTCTATCTTCTTCATCAGGCATGGCATCATAATTGTGTCTCACAGGAGGTGGACATTTTTTATATCCAATGCACGTGACATCCCTTTTCTCCTTTTGAACATCAATGATGTGATCCAACACATAACTAGAGCTCAAATAACTATTTAGCTTAAGATTGATCGCCTTACTTTCAGCTTTTACACAAGCCATCTCTTTTTGCATTATCTCGAGCCTATTGATGTAACAGTTAATATTTGTTTGTTTTCTTGAAACCATTTTCGTTAGCTCAGATTTGTTTTCTCTTAAATTTTCAATCATTGTTTTATACTCGTTTTCATGGTTTGTATAAAACATGTTGGCTTCTGTGCATTTGGCAAGATCCACGATCAACTTTTGGTTGTGGATAAATGTCACATCATACTTGGTTTGCAAAGCCTCATGTTTGCTTTGCAAATCAGACATCTTAGCATTTAAAGAAACATGTTTGTTTTGCAAGTCAGACAATTCAGCATCTAAAGCATCATGTTTGCTTTGCAACTCAGACATATTAGCATCTAAATCAACACATTTATCACTTAAGCTAGCACAATTATTACAAATAACGATAGTTGGTTCATCGACACATACCTGGCTTGATGAACTGCCGCCATTAGCCATAAAGGCTGAATGAAGAGAAGAAGAAGAAGAATAAGCAGCTTGATCCACCAGAATAGATCTTCTATCATTCCTTGCTGCAGCTTCTCCTAACAATTCATCGATATCTGCATCGATTCTCCCACTAGATACATCATCAGAATAATCTTCGCCTGAGGTTGAGATTTCCTCATCTGAACTCCTTGAATCACCAGAACTCTCTTCATCTGAAGATTCACCACCACTGGCGGAAGATTCTCCACTACTGGCATGCTTTAAATCCTTAGCAGCTTCAGCAAAACAAGCTGCTCCTCCCTGATCACCAATGCCTAATTGCATTGACCAGTCGCAACCTTCATCTATTTGTACCACAAGACCTTGATTGGTGTTCGATGGTCCTGCTTGATTGTTTACAGGGACCAAGGTGCGATTATCATTCCTGGCTTGATTCTGATTTGCCTGGTTGCCTTGACCTCTGAAAGGATTCTGGTTCCCATGCTGAGCTGGCTTTGTGCATTCACGCTTGAAATGGCCACGTTCACCACAGTTAAAACACTTAACAGACTGCTTATCAAACCCATACTTGGTGTCTTTCTTGCTTTCCAAGCTGGTTCTACCCGTCCGTTCCATGAAGTCCTTAGCCCGCCTAACAGCACTAGCGAAAGCCCACTTGATGTCCATCATATCCATCTCCTCTTTATCTATCTGCTGGTAATCTTCTTGAGTCAGATTGATGTTCCCGATCTGACCTGCTATCAACCCACAATACGCGCTCACCAAAGTATTCAATATCTCCATGTGATCCTTAGCTACTTCAACGCTAACTTTGGAGAAACTTGATGTGTCCAGTCGTACTGTATTAGATGGCTGACCAGCTGATAACGTGCTACCATAACAGGCTTGCTGTTGCACAGGTAGTGGATTGCCGTACAAATCTGTGGTTGGTGCAACAACCGTTGGTCTTGAGGAAGGTGGAAGTGGATTTCCATACAGATCTGTTGGTCCGGAAGATCGAACAGGTAATGGATTTCCGAACATATCAGTTGCTACGATAGATCGTTGGCTTGGCTGTTGTGGAGCTGGTTGTGGTAGATTTCCATACAAGTCTGTGGTTGGAGCTGGCTTAACAGGAACTTGTATCTGATTGCCATACAAATCTGTGCTTGTGACAAACGCCGTTTGAAGTGGAGCATGTTGAGAAGGTCTTGCAGAAGTGCTAGAAGTTCCATAATACATATCAGGATTTTGTTGTACTGGAACCTTTTTCGCCTTTAGAGTTTCTTCCTGATCTTTATTCTCCAACATCTGAATGAAATCATGAATTGATGTTGTAGCTAATGTGCCATTGTACTTCAAAATTTCCAAGAAACCCTTCCATTGAAATGGCAGCGCATCGGCCAACTTTGTGACAACCTCTACAGGAGTTGTTCAACCCCATATTGATTCAACTCAGTCAACAAGTGATAAAATTGACTAGTCAAATCTCTTAGAAGTTCTCTTTCCATACAAGTGAAACCATCAAACTCTTTCTTGAGTAAGTCATGTCGTAACTTGCGTGACGCTTCGTTTCCTTCACCTCTCGTTTTCAATGCATCCCATAAGCGCTTTGTTGTCTTGAAGCTTACAAACTGATGATAGATTTCTTTGTTTAATGCTTGAGTTAGAATAGCAAAAGCCTTCTTTTCTAAATCATAAATCTTCTTCTCATCTGGAGAAAGATCTGCAAAAGACGCGGCTGTTGAAGCGGCAACATCAAGTGCTTGATCGAAGTCTGTAATGAATCGTAACCATAACTCCGTGTTTTGCCCAAGAATATACGTATGAAATCTGTCTTCCCATCCCGGATATTCATTCATGTGCATTAGCTTCGGTGGACGATTATTGCTTCCGGTTTCATTTTCGCTTAAAAGTATACTTTGAATACTTTGATTTTGATTTGAAACAAACGCCCATTGAGTTGACGAAATTTGAGGTGACGACGATTGTGCAGGAGGTTCGGCCCATGAAGGAGATAATCCGGTGCTCCTATACTTATTTTCCGTATTAGACGGAGTACCCCACCAATCCGGATTCATTTTGAATATTTAATGACGAATACCTGGATAAATCACACAAATCAAACAGTTAAGAATCAAACAGTTAAGAATGAAATGGAAACCTTCTGTTAGAAAAATACAAATATGTTTGACGAAATTGTAAGATGTTTTCGTCCAAAACAATAAGTGACGAAAATGTGAGATTTCGTCAAGATCAAATGTGATTAAAACTGGGTGATTTCGTCGCTGAAAATATGTTACGAAATTAGGGTTTTCGTCGCTGAAGGATGATGACGAAATCAGTGTTTTCGTCCAGCACTGATTTCGTAAGATGGTGATTTCGTCCAGCCAAGATGAGCACAAGTGATTTCGTCCCAAAGTGTTTTCGTTGCTGATCTTGTGGAAGCTGGTGATTTCGTCCAAGCCTGAAAGGTATTTCGCGCCACAAAGGATTTCGCCTGAAAGGTATTTCGCGTCCAGAAGTGATTTCGCCCAGCAAGTGTTTCGTCCAAGCTTGATATTGTTGACTGAAGTGATTTTGTTGACTGGACATATGAGGTGATTTCGGCCAAGTTGGGTTTTCGTCCAGTCAAGAAGATATTGTTGACTGAAGTGATATTGCAATTGGATTTCGTTGACTGGACAACTAGACAAGAAGATATTTTCAAATCAAATCTTATCCTCTGACAACAATAAGCTTCCTTTTCAAACACACGTTACTTTCCTGATTTCGAAGCTCCCTTATTTCAACAACCATCATCACACTTGTACACCTTTTTCAACAAAATAGTATAATAATCAATAACAGTTCAGTAATGTTTCAACAAAGATCAAGCACAATAATATTTGAAGAACACTTTGAAGACACTGATGAACATGATTAATATCCTGTTGATCCGAACAACAATTTTTTTGCACACAAGTTTAGTAAAAACCAAATCTCAACATGTGTACATGCATTTTAACAATGGTTTTATAAAAACTAATAGCAAGATACAAATATTTTAAAGGTTTTAAACAGTTTTTCAGAAATGCATGAACTTTAAACTCAAAATCTGGAAAAACACATTAAAAACATAAGAAAAATCAAGAACACAAACTTGGTTTTAACAAGGAATCGAGCCAATGCTCTGATACCAATTGTAGGTCCACCCGGAGGATCGAGTAACCTATATTCCCTGTTTTCCGACAAACCCGAGAGTGCGGAATCCAAACGGGTAAGTTAAACCAAGTTACGAACACGCAAGACACAAAGATTCAATGATTAACACGCAATGTATTAATACTCTGAAACGTTACAATGCAATGTTTACAAGATAAACCTATAAACTCTCAGTTGTGTGTGTGTGTTCTCTCCGAAATCTATTCAGACTTCTCTGTTGTGCTCTGCTAGTATGTGTTCTGTGTTTGTGTTTATATAGTAACACTATCGACGAAAACAAGAGGCCCACGAAAACACATGGACGAAATCAAGGATCTGGACGAAATCAGGTGATTTCGTCCCATAAGGGATTTCGCCATAAAAGGATTTCGCCCCACAAGGTGTTTCGCCCCACAAGGTGTTTTCGTCCATGCATATGGGCCTTGGCTTCTTCATGGGCTTCTGTCTTCAGATGGGACTTCAACATGTTGTTGGGCTTTGGGCCTTGACTTTGTCAACTTGTCTTGGGCTTCTTCAATGATGGGCCAATACAACAAACATATAAACCACAGAACTATACTAAATGCAAACTGCACATACGCAGTTGCATCTACACAAACGTTACGATGTAAATCGCATACCGAGTCAAGACAGGAGGTTGTCTTGACTACGGCCTTCACTTCGTAGCCGAGTCGAACTGATCCGAGCCGTATCCACATGATATGTATCAACAGAAGAACCACCGTTACGACGGCGGCAGTACAGGGTCCACTGGCGGCCGCCGCAGCCGGTGGTGGAGGAGGTGGTTTCGTGGGATTGAATAATGGTGATGTGCGGCGCCTAAACGCTACCCTCTTCACCCTCCTGCTGTCTTTAGCCGCCGGAATTCGAAACACAACTTTAACAACGTTTCTGTTCAGGTCTTCGTACACCGGCAAGGTTTCGAATCTGATCGGGTAAGATTGTAAGTGTCCAATGTTGCTTGTTCGCTTTAATCGTCATAATTTTCTGATCTTAAACCCTGTCTCGCGTTCTGTAGTGATTCTCATAGGGTTGGCAGTCGTTTAGGTTGAATCCGGTGGTTGTGGTCACTGGAAATATAGGAGGCAGTCGGGATGTCGGGTGGCAGTGTCAACAGCCGACGACGGAAACAACAACGGCAACAGATTTCCCATTCAACCCCCGAGTCACTTGGTTAGTATGTGAAGCTGTGTTATTATTCATTTTGTGATTCTTGGTCATTTTTGAGGTTTTGAGTATATGATTGTCAACTGTTGGTTTGCAAATGCACATAAGATTTAAAAGACGTTAGATGCTAAATAATGTTGAAGACGATGATATGATTCTTTTCTTTTTATATAAACAGCTTATATGTCAGTATGGTAGGAAGTCTGATGGTTTGTTTTGACCGATTGGTGGTTTTAAAAGTGCAAAGTGAAGATGTGATTTTGTTATATTTATGTTAATTGTGAATCGTGATAATTGATACATGTGCTGCGCTTGTCATCTTCATGTGTTGTTGTGAATAAATTGCCTGTTGTAGATATGCTGTTATGAATATTGATAGGATAGTTGAATTCCAAATTAGAAATAGGGGATTTGTTTAATAATGTAAACCTTATGATCTCTTAAATATACTCATATGTTGTACATATGTGTTTAATATAAACAGTACACTATATACTAATTTATATATATGCCTTTACACTTAAGCTTTGTTTATATTATGAAGTCAGTAATCTATTTAAGTGCATAATAGTGTGCTCATTTAAAGCATGCTAGGTCTCGCGGTACTATATAATTGATTTGTATATATATAACATGATGTTGACAAAATACTGGATGATAATGAGTTGTTTGATAGATTTTAAACTTAGATCTGTTTGTTGATGCTTTAATGATGACTGATTTATAGGACCGATAGAATGAAATATTTGATGATTACACAATGAACACCTTTTCTGCATGACCGCACAATCTCATTGGGCCGGAAATGGTGTTGGGCCACAATCTTAGTGGGCCGCACACTCAAATACTTGACCGCACACCCTAAGATGACCGCACACTTCATGTACCATCACCAGCTGCACAAGGTACAATCATTCAATGCATGACCGCACACTTGTTAAGTGGGTCGCACACTCTAGTGTAGACCGCACACTGACAAGTGGGCCGCACACTTGGCCTTATTCTAGTGGGCCGCACACTAGAAAAGCCCAAATCTGTTAAAGGGTCGCACACCCACTGTTCCGTATTGTTATTTCATTAACTGTTTCATACATGGATTGCTTATGGATAAGGTGTTAAACAGTAATTGATACTTGTACACTACTTGACAAATACGTGTTAGATACGTGTAGCTTATACGTGATTACTTGTTTACCGTCCTAATTGTGTTAACCATAATAGGATAAGGTTGATCAACTTAGGACGAATGTTCTATCTACCGAGCAAAGCAAAGGTGAGTTCATAACTTTTACTAAAAGCATGTATTTCCGGTAGTTGGGAACGAGATAGACAACGATATCTCCTTGTGCGAGATACGGGTAACATTTTCCCCTTGTGTGGGACGCTCAGTTAAAAACTATTTATATTTCATGAACAAGCCTACTAAACGGAACTTTATCACAAGTCCCTACTTTACTATACCGATTAGTCGCCTGGCCTGGCGAACGGGATATTAGTTAAATAGCGCTATTTAGGTCTCACTAACCTCACCCCGTGCCTTGAGTGGACGGGCGTGAACTAATACGTCCTCGGCAACCGTCGATGATGATAGACATTGACAAACGGGGCACCAACAAAACAAGTGCGATAGTTTCGGTATATCATGGAGTTTAGTAGCTTACATATGGGGTAGCTCCCCATGACATGGTATAAATGAGTAATTAAACAACAAAAGTTTTTGGAAATAAAACTGGATAAACTGTGAACTCGTGAACTCGCTAACTTTATGTTGACACCCTACTGCATGCTTTGCAGGTTGCTCGTTATAGCTTTGGACGGACATTGCAATCGGCTGGAGTGCGTGGTTTGTAAGTTACTTGATTTACGTATAATTAACGAACTTGTGGTTTTAAATTAATAATGAGTTTTCTTTATACTTCCGCTGCTAAAATGAACCGTGTTTTCAAACGTTTAAATATGTAGACTAATCGCTTTATTTGGAAAAAAAATAATAATTTTTTTTATAACCCAAGTAAACGGTTTAACATGATTAATGGATAAGATCCTGGTCAGTCACACGTCTCGCGATAGTACTCCGCGTGTAGTTTTTGAGGGTGTGACAAAGGGCGCCGGACCGGGACGGTGGAGGACGAACCTCCATACCGTCCAGCCTAAGACATGCTAACATCCGTGGATTCAAGTGAATGAAGATGGTCATGTGCATTAGATAAGCCATAGGTAAATGAAACAATGCATAAAAAAGATCCTCATGATTAAGGAGTTTAAGAAAGAGTAGGAAAAAAATGATATATTCGATGAGGAAATGAAGAGAACGATAAAGAAAATAGAGGAAAGCAAAAAAAAAGGGTGCAATGTAGGGAAAGAATAGAGTAAGCAATGGAAGAAAGAAAAGAAAAGGCAAAATAAGGTTGAAGATGTAGGCCATGATATATAGAGTGTGGTTGCAACATCAAATTTTTACCATAAAAGAATTGAAAATATATTGTTGGCTAGTCACTACTCAGTGCATTCCCATTAAAGGGTTTTAAAATTATCTAGTGGGTATGACAACTAGGGTAAAGTTAATGTATAAATAACTTTAACGTACTAAATGTACGAATAGAATGAAAAAAGCAAAAAAAACGTGGTGACATTTTCGTAATTATTTGCTCGTAGGATAATTATCAAAATTACTCTACAAATGATCCTGTAGAGTAATTTTGATCTTGTAGAGTGATTTTGTAAAATTTTCTTATAAAGTAATTTTGATCCTGTAGAGTAAGTTTGCAAAATGTTCTCGTAGAGAAATTTTGATCAAAAAAAAACCCAGCCCTAAAAAAACTAAAAAAACCTAACCCCCCCCCCCCCCCAAACCTAAAAAAAACCTAACCCACCCCCCAAAAACCTAAAAAAACCTAACCCCCCCCCCCCCCCCCCACCAAAACTAAATGCTAAAAACAAAACAATAAAGCTAAACCCTAAAACTAAATGCTAAATTTTTTTTTACAAAATTACTCTGCATGATCAATTTACAAAATTACTTTACAGGATCATTTGTAAAGTAATTTTGAATTGTATGCTGTTTGATAAACTTGCAGAGTAATTTTGATTCACTTGTGGAATAATTTTGATGCAGAGTAATTTTGTTACACTTGTAAAGTAATTTTGATAATTACCCTACAAGATCAAAATTATTCTAAAAGAACATTTTACAAAATTACTCTACTAAAGACCAAAATTACTCAATAGGATCATTTGTAGAGTAATTTTGATAATTACTAATAATTACGAAAATGCCACCGCGTTTTTTCAGCAAAACCTTCCGTTCGCACGTTTTGTACGTTAAAGTTATTTGTATTTAATCTTTACACATGACAACTATAACTTGAAAGAGGTTGAATATCAACTTAAAGGTAACCCAACAATAATTGACTCATATCGTGATGGTCTTACTTCATTTGCCCAATTATCCTCTCGTCTTTTCCTTTGATATTTTCTTTTTTCTCACTTTTTCCCACCTGTTCTTAATATCAAAATTTTCTTATTATTATACATAGAAAATTAAGGTGTCAACCCATTACTCACTCGAGAATACAAATAAAAAAACAAACTATTCAGTCATGAATACAAAAGAAATTATGTGTCATTCCATAAATCTTGTTGTCTAGACTTTTCATAGAAAAAGAAAATCACTAACAATTAATGGGCTTTCAGTCTCTTTTTTTAACCACGTACACACTTTCATAGTTTGTGCTCTTTTCTATTAGCATCCACACACTCTCAAGTCTCAATTTCGTAT
This sequence comes from Helianthus tuberosus, assembly GCA_030545235.1. Taxonomy (NCBI): domain Eukaryota; kingdom Viridiplantae; phylum Streptophyta; class Magnoliopsida; order Asterales; family Asteraceae; genus Helianthus; species Helianthus tuberosus. The sequence continues at coordinate 192,614,915 of CM060414.1, forward strand.
GGATCCAATTGTGGTTTTTGTTTGAACTTCTATAATGTGGAAATGCTCTTGAAGAAAATCGATTTTCAAGCCATATTATCCATACACAACAACTTTGTTATCACGTTTCGAAGTTTTACTCTTGCTAATTACTGGATGCAAACATGTAATTATAAAGAAAGATTAAAGTATAACTACCAGTTGATTTCTCTTCCCAATTGGGGTTTAGCTAAGATCACTGATTTTCTACATTACGTTTTCGAATTAGAGTTTCTATTTTCTCATGAACCTCTTAATTTCAAACTGTTATTCAACTAACTTTTTATCTGATCCATTTTGAGTTACTTGACTGGCTCTACATGTTTTTAGGCCCAACAACAAGGCGTGTGTAACAGCTGACATGGGTAAACTATCTTCTGAAATCTAACTAATGAGCCACTTCTTATCACCATTGTAAAGTATGATTTCGTTTATTCATGTGTAATTTTCAAACTTTAATTTATTTTTAATGATGCACGCAACCTATTTGATTAAATGCCTCTGTGAGTTGGTTCTTGGTTCCCATTTGGATTTATTTTTCACGTGTTTTCTTTTGAATGGAATATTCTTATAAGTAGCATGTTTTAAAATAAATTTATAAGTATGTCACGACTTGTTGCAATAGGACTCTTTGTATATTGCTCTTCTTGAATTTGTAATGTTTGTTTATTAATTTGGTGCTTTCTATATCATGTAATGAGAACTGGAATGAGATGGATTTACATCAATTCAGAAGTCAAACAGGTTTGGTTGACTGTAAATTCAAGTCAACTGTTAGCTAGTCTTTTGATTTGGTGTCCTGATATAGTGTAGGGATGAGCAAAATGGTACCGGTACCGGTACCGAACCGGTACCGGTACCGAATTTACCGAACCGGGTACCTTTTCGGTACCGATTCGGTACCCACTTTTGACATTTTCGGTACCGGTCCGGTACGGTACCGGTTCGGTACCGGTATTTTGCTGGTTTTTACCCTCAAATACCGGTACCGAACCGGTACCGGTACCGAACCGTACCGAACCGGGTATATTCGGTACCGGTACCCACTTTTGAGGATTTTCGGTACCGGTTCTTTCAGTACCGGTTCGGTACCGGACGGTACCGAGCTCATCCCTAATATAGTGTATGTTAGTAATTTTGTGACACATATGTGGTTAAGTATGAAGCGAAAAATAATGTCCCGGATCTAATATTCACTAAACTTGGATTACAACTTCATTGGAGAGATAATCACCCCCTAAAAAATGCAAAATATAAGTATTTTGACTCCAATAATAACAAAGAGTTTCATAAGTTTGATGATTTGTGTGCTATTGTTACCGCTAAACTCGTATGCCTTTAAAGTTACTACAAAGATAATACATTTTGAGATTATTGGACTATGATCACTTAAATGATACCAAGGAATCTGATATATTTAGTGTCTCGTCTGATCAACCTTTTTGGTGTGATCTGCAATTCTTGTAATCAGTGAAATTTCGGGTTGGTCTTTTATTACTCGGTTAAGATGAATGTTATAAGCTATTTGTCATGCTCAAGAAGTTGCAACCCAATTAAGTTATGTAATAGCAGGCATTCATAACAGAACAGAGCATCAACAATTAGTAGAGATCTGGTTGCAAAAGGAGTAATGCAGCTTGAGTGCCGTAATACAAACCAGCAGGTTGAACAAATGTCCAAACAGAATCACTTCTTGTTATGAACAATGCAGATTTTAAAGGGAGTGTTGTTGATTAGTGATTCAAAAGATACCAGAGTCACATATGTCACAGTTACAGAGCATGGTACAACTTCCACTGCATGAGGCAGAGGTACAATTACTCATATAAATATAACCGTAAAAAAATTATATATTCTTATGCTCCCCTAAAAGTCAACATAACTAATCTGCACGGTTGGATCAGCCTAAGATTTAGGGGGTGTTTGGCCTAGCTTTTTTATCTAAGCTTATAGCTGCTTTTTAGCACTAATGGGTAGGGCTGTAAACGAACCGAACGTTCAGCGAACAGTTCGTGAACCGTTCGGCGGGAAGTTCGTTTATGTTCGTTCGTTTAATAAACGAACGAACATGAACAAGAAATTTTGTTCGATTACTTAAATGAACGAACATGAACAGAGGTCTTGTTCGTTCGATTGTGTTCGTGAACGTTCGGTAAGGTGTTCGTGAACGTGTTCGTGAACATTCGTTGATTTGCGTTGGTTTATCTTCGTATGTTTGTGTTTTAATTGAAGATCTTTGTACTTTCTTATATTTTATTTGTACTTTTTATATTATTAAACTTTTATTTATTTTATTTCTCTAACAATTAAACTAGGAAACCCACTTTCACCTTGTTTATGCATCATTTCCCTTTCATTTCTCATTATTTACATCCACGAAAACGATCGACCTCCGTTCCACAATAAGGGATTCAAGTTCGAGTGCTACTCTCTGGGCCATCTATCTTTATCCTTCGTCGAGTTCGCTAAATTTATTTGTGTTCGTGAACCGTTCGCGAACACGCTCATTTCCATAATGAACGAACACGAACATAAAATCTCGTTCGGTAAGTGTTCATGAACCGTTCGTGAACACATTTATTTCCTTAACGAACGAACACGAACAAGGCCGTGTTCGTGTTCGTTCGGTTCGTTTACAGCCCTACTAATGGGTGTTTGGTTTAGCTTTTTAAGCTTATGCTTATTAGCTTATATAAAGCTAATTTGAAAAAGTTTATTTGAAGATGGTTTTTTAGCTTATTTGAAGAAGCTTCTTTATGTAAGGGCAAATGATATAAAATAAGCTATAAGCTAATCCAAACACTTAAAAATAGCTTATCAAATCATAGAAAATCTATACTATATAATAAAAGAAACCAAGTTTGGGACACTTGTCATCATATTAGGCCATGTATCTTATGGATAATTATTATTTAGTTTAATTAATCTCTTCTAATTAATTATAGATAACCCTCCTATTAAATATTATTAGTTTAATCTCTTATAGATAATTATTATTTAGTTTAATTTTAATTTCATAATTATTTATTAACAAAACATATTTTTTTTAATAAATTATCTAACCATAAATTTTAAAATTCGTTTGATGAAAAGGGAACACACTCAAATATCTTATTTATTTATTTATTATGGGGATTTTAATTATTGTCTATTAGTTTATCTTAAGAAATTTATACATAGTTAGGTTCAATATTTGTTTTGTCATATTATTATTATTAAATTAAATATATAACTTGATTGTTTGTATTTAGGTCCTTAATTTGTTTGTCATATTATTGTAACTAAATATATAACTTGATTGTTATTACTAACCACCTATAGTGTTCGTTTATTTTTGAAAAATTAGAGATTAAATTCAAAATTTTGATAAATCACAGGGATCATCCATATACTTTACTCAACATATTATTTTCATAATTTATTACTATCTAACTTTAAATATATATATATATATATATATATATATATATATATATATATATATATATATATATATATATATATATATATATATATATATAACAAAATGTTGCAATACATCGCTAAAATCAAGCTAAAAATCAAACAATTATGTAAATATTTTTTGGATTCAAATTATTTTCGGTAATGTGTGAATTATAATTGTAACTTTTTATTTCTCATTAAATATAATGTAATACGTAAATACAATAATAAGTATTATATAATATAATATATTTATTTTTGTATCATTTTCAAAGATTACATGTATCTTTGATGAATTTTATAATAGTAACATACATCATCTTTATATTAACTCATTTATGTCAATTTGGTATATAAATGTCTCCTACTTTGGTTTGCATTTACATGAAATATTTATTATATAGTTTAGATTGTTCAACCCATGTAACACACGGGGAACTAACCTAGTAAGCTATAAGCTATTTTAAAATATAAGCATAAGCCAAAAATAAAAGCTAGGCCAAACACCCCCTTAATCTTGACCGTCATAAATCAGAAAATGCTTCTAGAAGGGGAGGTTTTTTCTGGATTCCTTTTGACCTGCTCAGCCGAAATTCCAGGGAAGGATATAGCCCATGTTCTATCTTTTTGTTTTTTTGAAAGCCAACCCACATTCTATCTGTTTTGAAAAAGAAAACAGTCCCATTAAAGAAAACCTTCTACCCAGGTGTTAAAACACACGTTCTGTGTGAAAATTTTACTAATTCTAAAGTTAATAATTAAAAAGTTATATAATTAAATTGATGCTGTCTATGTAATAAAAAAAATATCAAAACGTTAAACAAGACTCGAATGTTGTCCATTATTGAGATTTGCAAAAGAAAAAAAAAACCGGGGGTAACGTAAAACAGAATGAAATAAATACAGCTAAAACCAGACTTTTTAAATACCTATATTCAGATAAAAAATAATTTTTAAAATATAATAATAAAGTTGTATATAAATACTAATAAAAAACAAACAGCTATAAAAAATAGATATTTTAGTGTATTCTTTGACTCTTATAGACACCATTTTCAATTTTTTTGTTCCCTTACCAGTTACAAAACTCCAAAAAACATGGAAACTGTCACAAACAGTTCCTCCACTCAACGTGGGGTATTAGAAGTTAACTAGAGGACACGTGGCAGCATTTTGCCGTGTGCACCTGTCATACAAACATGTATACAAGCTGTAGAGAGACTACGAAAAGAAAACTTACCTTCTGCTCTCAACACACGCAAATAAAGCTATTTCCTACTGCTCTCAATAGTCAAAATTGCAAACATGGTGAAGCTTATCATAGAAAAAACAACAGCCCAACGTAAGTTTTCTAATAAAACATTCTGGTTTCAATTGATTTGTTTCATTTGTTTTTGTATTCAAGATACCAGGTTGCAAAATATGGACCCAAAACCACTTGTAAGTTATCATTTTATAATTTTTATATTCTTTTTATAATGCAATACAACTCATTTGTTTTTACTAAACAATTGGGTTTTATGTTTGAAGGGACAAACCCACGACTTTGTCATACCTATTGCTGCACATTGATTATGCTCTTTTCAATCATTTATTTTGCAGAAACCAATCAGTAGTGTAGAGATTAAAGAACAAGGCTGCGATTTCAGACCCTACACTTCTTCGAGAAATCCGTGAAGAGATGATATGTTGTTTGTGCATACTTGGGCATGTTAGACACATCTTTTTTTATCGTGTATTAAACTGTTTTAGATACCTATTCTCTTTCACGCTACTATTCCTCTTTTTATACCAAACTTATAGATATTTTTAGGTCTGGATTTGCCTACTATATGTGTGCACTTCTGTGTTCATATATTAAATGTATCCTGCACAGATTATTATACCTTCGTATATCTCTTAACACATTAGAAATTGAGCAAAGCATTGACAGGAACCCCTTATTTGATCCTTAAAATTGCTAACAACCTCGCTTTGCTATTTTTAGGCATAATACATATCTACGTATGAACTCTTTTCACTAAAAAACTCACACATTTCCTTTTGGTTTTAAACAAATAATATTTTAATTAGAATACAAACAATAAAATACTTATATCATTATACCATTAATATGTCCGTCCACCGGACGGGTATAGAACTAGTAATGTATGTCTATTTTAAATTAAAAAGCGCTAGTATCCAGATGATTAATTTTCTGATTTATTATATATGCATGATATCTCAAACTTCCTTCAGTTTATTTTCATGGTATCCATACAACTATAAAGTTTTACTGATGTCTATTTTGTGGCGTACGCATCACTTGAAGTAAACTTGCGACCATTAGCTGGAATCCATAACTTTGTATACCTTAAGTTACAATCAACACAGATAAAAACAATGGATTATGACAAGTGAACGACATTGGTTAAGAAGAGTCAATCTTCCTTTGGCTCGCAAATGTAAAAAAAAATCCGCGGATAATAAACTTATTTATGAACCGATATCATATTATTGTTGGGGTCAAACCAGGTGAAATCCTGAACGTGTTGACCAGAAGTTGGATGAAACTTGTACCGGTGCCACTTTGCTTCTATGGGAAGTCAAAAAATAAGCAAAATTCATTGGCTATTATGCGGGTTACTGCTGGGTCATACTCAATGTAGTGAGATTTGCTTTCACTAGCATTTTTAGACACACGTAAGGAACCCTTATTGTATTCATATATACAGCCTCAATCTGCTTCTGTGTGTAAGAATATATTTATATATTTAATATATTATGTGGCCATTATTATCATTTATCTAATATTGATCATTGACCTAATTACCCCTATATCATTAATTGGTAAATATTTGATGGACGTATTTACCCTTAGTAGATAAACATAGGGTTTCCCCTTGGGTGTATATAAATAGAGATTACTAGAGAGGGTTTATGCTAAGACAATTATAATAACATCATCACTATCAATTCGTCCCCCCTCTCTCTCATAACTGTGTTCATCAAGAACACCTAAACCCATCAGAACTGTACACCCTAAAGGGGAACTCGACCAATCTGACGAACACGACGTCTACTTCATTCTCTGATGCGGTTACTGGCTAACCAGGTACACATGTGTTTTATTATTCATGATTCAATTTATTTAATTAGGGTTTATGTTTTACCCATGTTTTATAATATAATCAACATGTGGTATCAGAGCAGATGTTGATTATATCAATTCAATCAACGAATTCAATGAATCGATTTGGAAATTAAAATCAATCAAAATTATTTTATCTTTGATGATTGCTAAGTTGTTTTATGAAAATAATCGAAATCAGTTAAATTCTTTTCGGTACTAGTTCCCACTGCTGATTAATTAGTATCGTATATATTGATTTTGAAATTTGAAATCAAAATTAATTCATTGAATTGTTTTCCGAATTACACTTCATTAATATTTAACTGAAGTCAATCACTTTATGCATTCTTATGATTGGTGATGAAAGAATCTGCCATATCAATTTTTTTTTAACGGCACCTGCCATATCAAATTATGTTTAAGGCAATCCTCATCCAAGGTTTTTTTTTTTTTTTTTCAATTTAAATTATGAATTAATTGAATTAAAAAAAAGTTATACTAATATCATAGTTCGACGTATATCATGAACCATTAGTCCAACGAATTATATTTTTAGTTGGTAGTAATGTCCATGATTTTTTTATATTTATAAAGAAATCCCCTTATTTTGGGATAACGTCAGGATTTGATTATGTTTCCTAAAATTGTGTAACTTTATCTCCAAGTTTCGAATAAAATATTATTTTTAATTTATAATCGAATAATTAACTTGGATAGATAGAGATATTTTGAAATTATAATCAAAATCCCTTAAAATTAGCTGATTCAATCTTATCACATTAACTGCCATAATTAGAGGATTTCGAATCTTGGAGAACACGTCTTGAACAAGATTCGAGATCATTCGAACTTACACATCTCGGACATATCCGAAATCATTCGAACTCATCCATCTCGGAATGATCCGAGATCATTCGAACTCGTACGTTTCGGATGAATCCGAGATATAACTTATTCGAAATCATAAAGGTTCTTGAAATGTCAAGATTTATCCGAAATCCCAATACTTTATTAGGCTGTTAATGTGAACTAAATTGATTGGTTTGCTATTAAATGATTGGTTTTGTAAACACTTAATTAATCAGAATTAGATAACCTTTTTACAAAACCAAATAGCTTAACTTGAATGAACTTCTGATGTGTCACTTCTGGCCAAAGCTGATTTGATGCATCTATTTATTGTTCAAGTATTATAAAAGCTATGTTAAGTATGCATTACAAACGTGAATGTCTTATTTCTGGCCAAAGCTGATTTAATTCATTTATGTCTAGCATACTTAACAAGTACATAATTAAAGTGATTGTCTCATTTCTGGCCAAAGCTGACTTGTTACGATTACTTTGCACACATGTTTAAATGATTACACTTCTGGCCAAAGCTGATTTGTCTTCGTTTAAGTAGAATTTTAACTAAGTCTATTATTTTGATGTTAGTAATAGACATATCACAACTTCTTCAAATTATGATCCTCATATTAATGATCCTTCATTAATCTTATGATCATTTTGTCTGCCTTATTTTTTTAAGTACCCATAACTTTACTCACTAAAATTTTCTTCTATAAATCTACATCTCATCCACTCTAATTCCTAAATCTAAAATGTTTTGCTTTATTTAAAGTTTCTATAGGATTAGCTCTCTAACAAAATGTTATCACTAAAGTTATTCTAGATTAAGTCTTTCCTAAGACTAATCTATTATATATGGAATAATAATCACCAGAACTCCTAAGATGCATGTCTTCATTTAAAATTCTAAACTATAAGGTTAAGTGGTATATGTGAATACATTATAATGTACAATACAATGACCCGTAAAGTTAAGGGCTTATGCATGGAAATAAGTACATTTTTCCAGTACATTACGTACAAAGATTTTCACTTGTACAATTTGATGCCTTATAAATCAACTATAACACTCAAAAGTACCAAAGTATAATGAGTGTGTTGATAAGCAACATATGTACAAAGAAATAAATGTTTGAAGCTGGAAAATAAGTTGTTACTCACCTTACAACCACTTAAACTTTAAAAGAGGATTGTTTTAAGGTCCATAAACAAATTACAAGTGCTAATTCCACATCTAAGGTTCTTCAAGGGAAAATCTCACTGCATAATTATGCCATTAGACTAGGCATAAGCAACGAGACTATCCATTATTCAGAAGAACGGGTGGATAAGTTAATTAGGTAGTCACTTACTAATGATATCTAAGTCTGCTAATTTTAATATTCCTATTAACATATGATTAGTTGATTCTAGTTCTAAACGTTTCCTTACCAGAAGTCAACAAATAAATAACATGAGAGTTAGTGACAAAATTAAATGTTAGGGCTATAAGAACCATAATAAGCAGTCTTCTAACAACGTTTTTCGATACCTTATATATATATTCTAAAGATTAGTCAGAATATAGTATCATAATTAAGCATTGTTATGAAGGTTGTGAGGTTTGCATAGTCAACATAAAGTCACACTTACCTTAAACTCTCATCTTATTTGTTCTAAATATCTCGATTGAAACATTACTAAGAAAAAAACTAGATGATACCTTACACTTTCACAACTTTTGTCATCATGCAAACGAGAATTTGACAAAAGGAAAATGGGACTTATAAATTTCATCCATTATAACCGAAATTCATGAGAAATCATGACATGGTTAATGAGGATGATTTTCTTTCATCTAATCTCATTCTAAGTGATTTTAAATCATGACGTTAAAGCCCTAAAATATGACCTGGCTTAAGGAATAAGTATGGGTCCATCATAAGTCATTCATTGACATTCGTGGAACTTAGAATATTCAGACATAATTCATTTATCATTTAAAGACTATCTACTTGTATCTAAATTTTGTCGTATATGGCCCACGGTCTTAGAAGAAATCTATTCATATATATACTTAATAAGATTTCTAGTAGATATGTCCCTGAGTTTTCTTATGATATCTGGACATTAAAGAAATCAAATAAAGTCTAACGTATATGTGATAGGTTCCTACGTCACGTAGCTCATTGAAACTTCTCTTGTAGCATTCTAGAGATATTAAAGATCAGTGGGAGCATTAAGTGTCTTAATAATAACTTGCAATAGTTGCAAGAGGTGGGGGAGTGAAAATTTCATATTACTTCAATTTACACCTCTTGTACAAGACACTGTTCCATCTTGACACTGTTCTATCATAACTTGTCTCCTTAAAATATAAAGCTACACTTACAAAAGTTTCATTGTTGCTTAATTGTGGGTACACTTAGATTTCTTACCTAAACTAACATACTACTCAACAAGAGAAACTACAACGACTAACGTCATTAACTTGTTTCTCTATTAGAATTTGTTAGTCGTTACATATTGACCCTAAGCATGCTGAGTTCCTAAAGATTTCTAAGGTCAGTGGGAGCAGTCAAAGTCCTTATCATGACTTGCAAGGAATACAAGAGGCGGGGGGAAGAGTGTCATTAAATTTCACTCCGAATTTAACTCCAATTACACCTCTTGTACACCATACTGCACCAACTCTTACAAACTTAGAATCCTTAAAATGATAGCAACCTAACCAAGAGCTAATCCATAAAACTGAAACTTCTAATAAACCCAATAATCAACTTAGGAGGTCATCTAGGTTTAAAAACCTACTAACTTTGATGATTACATAACCTCCCTAACTAAAGTTGAAATGGATTTTGGAAATGTTTACTGATCCTATCTCTTCAAATTAAGCCATTAGTGTCAATAAATCCTCTGAATGGAATAAAACTGTTTTCTAGTAAAACTGATTTTATGTGTTCGTATAACGTTTGGGATTTGATTGAATTACCTAAGAGTGTTCATAACTAAACCAAATCCTAATATATAAACGTTAAGACACTAAGTAGCATGATTGATTGTCAAAGGTTATACTTAGGAAGAGATAAATTATCAAAGATTTCTTTGAGGATCATTACTGTTCTAGTAGCTTATAATAGTTTTAAGCTGCATTAGATGAACATTAAAACAATTTTCCCTAACAATTGGATGACACATTTACATGTTCATAAAGTAACCTGAAAGCTCTAAACTTAAGGTTAAAGAACAGTTTGTCTATAAGCCAATAAAATCCATGTATGGGTTAATGCAAACATCATAATGCGATGAAAAACTTAGAGTAATTATTTTCATCAAGAATCAAGTGGATTAATGTACCTACCTCAAATGAGTGGGAGCAACTAAATTAAACTTGTCTATATAGATGATATTCTTTTGACAAGTATATGTTACATAAGTCAAAGCATTGTTAACACAAACTTTGATATAATAGATCTCAGTGATATCTCTTACGTGATAGATATCATAACATACTGAGATAGATCCAATGGGACATTAGTTCCGTTCCATAAGTTTAACCTTAAAGGGGTCCTTACACATGTAACAAACAATACTGCTCTCCTTTAGAGGATAATAGGATAAATGAGATTATTTCCTTACGCTTCATTAATTAGAAGCCTTATGAAAGTTCAAGTCTATACTCGTTTAGATATTACTCACATTGCAACACACTAGATATGTCTAGATTAATGTGAAGCATCTAATGGAGTATTACAATATCTTTAAAAGAAACGAGAGGCTATGATTTGAAGAAGAAGTGAGAACTAAAACCGGTTTATTACTTTAACTTTGTGATATTCAAAGATGACAGAATGTATTTTCGGGTATATCCTTATGTCAGCAGACAAAACCTATCTCATGGAGGAGTCATAATGGACTGATATCAACAACCTAAGTTATAACGACATAATATAGTCACTAAATGTTGTTGGAAATTTATCAGTGGACTCATAAGTTTATTAACTCCATATAATTTATATATTGAAGACTTATTGTGATAAAGTCAGCTACCATGTCTCCTTGAACAGTAACAGTTCGAGAGGTGCTGCATTAAATTTCGATACGAAATTAATTATTCGTTTATGAACGAATTGAGGAAACTAAATCTTTGTATCGAATACATTCATGATATGCTTATGGATCCAATAACAAAAGGTCAATCACCCATAAATATTATGTAAGCGCTTATAATAATGACGGGCTTTATTGATGACCATGTACAACTGCATATCTTACTATGAATGACTGATTATTAATTTTCCTCATACGTTTAGATTTGTTTGTCTCTAAATATATGTTCATGCTAGCCTAAATGACATATAGACAATTATTATACAAATCAACGTTAAGGGCTTATTCGTCAATTGATCCTTACTGCTTAGGTTTTAAATTTGGACTATAGTATGATTAATGGGGGTCCTGAGTTGATTACTAACTCAACGGCTGTATTTCTCTGCTATGGTTTTGGTTTAAAGCTAAAATGAGTATTAACTCCTGATCAGGCTTATCTAGTACTCATAATAAATGATAAATCGGCCAAGTGGGAGAATGTAAGAATATATTTATATATTTAATATATTATGTGGCCATTATTATCATTTATCTAATATTGATCATTGACCTAATTACCCCTATATCATTAATTGGTAAATATTTGATGGACGTATTTACCCTTAGTAGATAAACATAGGGTTTCCCCTTGGGTGTATATAAATAGAGATTACTAGAGAGGGTTTATGCTAAGACAATTATAATAACATCATCACTATCAATTCGTCCCCCCTCTCTCTCATAACTGTGTTCATCAAGAACACCTAAACCCATCAGAACTGTACACCCTAAAGGGGAACTCGACCAATCTGACGAACACGACGTCTACTTCATTCTCTGATGCGGTTACTGGCTAACCAGGTACACATGTGTTTTATTATTCATGATTCAATTTATTTAATTAGGGTTTATGTTTTACCCATGTTTTATAATATAATCAACACTGTGAACATACATTAGCAATCAAACAAGTTGGGATTATGGCTTAATTGGCAACTTCATGATTTTTATTCTGAATGCCCATGATAACAATCTGTGTGACACTTGCCATGCTGGCAATCAAACACAAACAGATCATTGATCCGAGTCGCTCGTTCGTTAGTGAGGTTGTTATCGATACGTGATGATGGATGGGATGTTAGAGATGGCTATAATAGATGTCGTATGTAACTACCTTGTCGGGTTGAGAGGAGACAAAATTGACAACAGCAGCAATCAAGATAATGAAGACCTGCTGAAAATAAATTCTGCGAAAAAAGTCAAAGTTGACTTTTTACAAAGGTAACGTTGACTTCGACCATAAAAGTCAATATAGTCAACAGCAGTAAAAGATGTTTTGATAAGACTGTGGGGTGTGGTTCCGAAGATTGAATGGGAGGGGCGGTGTTCCCTGTCGGAGAGGGTGTCCATCTCAACACCCGGATGTCCTCCCCGAGACCATACCCTTCAGTCTAATAAGCTACAAGCACCCACATCTCCATTACCACTACATGCAACTTTATTCTACTTATATTTAAGCATCGTTTAATGCAATTAATTTCAACTCTTTCATAGTTGTACTTTCAACTTCTTTTGTAGTACTTTAATTAGTTTTAGTTCTTAAAAGTGTTTTACTAGAACGTGAGCAGTCAAGATCTCCTATATGTACTATGCAAAGTTGTGACGACCCTTATTGGTGAGAACTTCAAACTTCAAAGCAAGGATTCTCTATAAACAAATTCTAAAGTCGATGAAATTTAAAGGTGGCATACGCTGATGAAATTGGAAGTCTAACGTGTCTAATGGTGTGCATAATGCCAAATAAAAGCTATGTTAGGGGCTGTTTGGTAGCCTCTTAATGACCATTCAGATGCTACCTCTTAATGGTTTAAAACCTCTGAATGAATAAGAGGTAACCTCAAGTCTGAATGGTTAAGAGGTAACATCTGAATGGTAAATCATCACATGTCACATTCTTCTACCTTCTCATTGGTAAAATTCTTAATGGTTCCATTAAGAGGTAGCATCTTAATGACCATTAAGAGGCTACCAAACAGCCCCTTAGTGTGGTTAACAAATACTTTGCATATCTATGAAATATGCATTGAAAGGCAGTTAAGTACATCCTTATATATTTAAATGGTACAAAGGATGTTGGACTAACGTCAAAACTTGTTAATACAGGTTACCATTTTATAAATAGTTGTGCTCAGCAGCTTCATCAAATGTTACGTGCATACATATAGTAATACATTTTATAAATAACTTGTTTAGAGTATATTAGATTAGACTTTGTTTGGGATTGAGTTAATTATTAACTTATTGGAGCCAATAAGTCATTTCTAAACTCAATCCCAAACACCCTCTTTATATTAAAATGTCAACTTAATAGTAGTATTAACTAACATGTCGACATGTGAGTTGTGACAACTAATTTTGTAAATTCAAAAACAAAAATTACTACTTAAATGAGCATAAAAGAAAGAACCAATGACCATGTCATCTTTTATCTATCATACCAGAAGCCCAAAAAGTGGGACCAGAGCCAGCCCATTAACAGAAGAAAAAATGGCAGGGCTTAGGCCAGTATTTTATTAAGGCATGGCCCAATAAACATGTTTACGGCCCACAGGTATAGGTGAAGTGACCCAGTATTATTCTTGAAACCCAGAAGACTGAAGGTGTTTTACATTCACGTAATTAATGATTGATGAATTGATGTCTTTTGGGTTCTCATGCCCGAGACTTCAAACACTTTATATTTTTTAAGATTTTTTTTTAATCTTTTGATCAGATTATTATATTAGATTTTGTGTTTAAATAGCGTGGGTTCTTCTATATTGATTATGTCAACGTGATAACTTGCTATGCACACCACCTGTTTGATGAAATGTCTGAGTGAAAACCACTTCAATGTGATATGAAGTATAGTATTTATTGTACTGTTTTGAACCTGTTTTAAATCTCAAAATGGCAGCTAAGAAAATATGCAATAGTAGGTCTAGATTTCTAACTTTCTTTGTAAGTTATTTTAGGCATTCAAGATGTTTTGAAGTTAAGTTTTACTTTTTCCATCTCAGTAGCAAAAAAAAAAAAAAATAAATATTCCCAGTAAAGGATGTGTGTTTCTTACATTCAAGTAGGCTTCTTTTTTGATGTTGGGTTTTGTGGATCTCATCATCAAATCGTAAAATACACTAGTGTATTTCAACATCAAATCCTGGCTATTGATCTACATACGTGTATGGCCATTGATCTACACATGTGTGGATTTTAATAGAGTCTAACCAACATATAAAAACGCAGGAGAAGATTTTGTCCATGTATATTGAATGGTAAATTTTCATATCTGGATGAAGTGATGAACATCTTAACCAAGTTGTGTTTGGTAGCCTCTGTACAACTTTGGTCCAAGTAGTTAAAATGTGATGTGACATGTAAGCGTCACTATGACATTATGTGTTTTTTTTTTTTTGAAGGGTGACTTTCTATGTACAGGACCTTAGTGGTCACCGGGTTCTTGTCAAAGACAATCCCCCGTCAGCCCCGCCCTCCGGACGCGATGTTCTATCGGGCCCCGGCCGTCTCGTAAGTTGACCTTCGCCCGGAAACCATACTGCCCCCACATGAGAGACTCGCTGGGGTAACAGCTGGGTAAAACCGGGTTGCCCTCAGGATCAAACCATGCCTCGATAGGAACGAACCATCATTGGGTCGGTCCCAAACCTTTTCGCCACAAGTAGGAGTCGAACCGGCGCCTCATGAAGAGGACACCGGCCCAACTACCAACTGGGCTAGGGGAAGGGATGACATTATGTGTTACACATGGTCCATTTTTATAGTTATGGGAAAACCCATAGTATACAAATATATACTATGAATTTACCATGCGAATATCGGCCCATAAACAACTAGATAACAACACATGCAGGTATTAGATTCGACCCAAGCTGAATCGACTAAGGATCTTGAGAAGGATCCGACCCAAATGCCTGAAAACCCAAAAATTTGTTTTAGTTCTCTCTGTTTTGCGTCAAGGATTTTGCCAATTATCATTTTCTTGCAGCATATGCCAAAAATGGGCACCATTATAGCCTCATTTTTGTCTGAATAATGTTGTCAGTAACGGAGATTTTGCTAATGGATTGAACGTAATCGATGAGTTCAATCCGAAATTCAATGAGTAAAGAGAGGGAGTCGATCCATGATAACAATATAGCGTCTACAGTTGCAAGTCACCTGCTCAATTTGTTGACTAACGCCGTTGCCGAAAAGTGAACGGTTCACCAACTGTTGTTGAATAACTTAATACCGGTTGAATTTTTCTATCTTGAATGCGCACTTCAATCAAATCAGCTCTAATAATATTTGAGATTATGGCTTCATCTCACTATGTAATGTTTACATATTTAGTTCTTTTAGAATATGTTCCTAGTGAATTTTATAATGATTCTGTCTTGAATATTGTTGTTTGCTTCAACTAGATTTTCCACTACAAACTTTCATCTTATCTTTTCTTAAATAATACCAATCCATATTTCCTCAACAAATTTCAATTTCTAGCGGTTCTTTGCTGCAATGATGATTTTCGTTTGAGGTGTTGCCGTGTCGGATCACACATTTTTTTCTTTGCTATAAATTTGTATTATTTTCTATTTTATTTTATGTAATAATTAGTAAAAACGAAATTAAGATTTTTAAGAAGGATATGAAGACAAAAACATAAATGTAGTAATGTTTTTAGACCGGACATAAACCCAATAATTGGTTGGGGTGGGGTGAGGTGAGGTAGTTATTGGTCATTAATGAAATGTGTAAATGTTTTGAAAGACAGTAGGTGGTGAATCTAATTATAAAGGACAAAAAAGCCTATAAACCAGCTAATATTATTTTGAGTAAACTGCAATTTTACACCCTGAGGTTAGGGGTCATTGGCATGTCTACCCCCCTAAGGAAATAATTGCAATTTTACCCCCACTGTTTGCTGTTATGTTGCAACCTTACCCCCTGCCGTCAGTCAACAGTTATTTGACTGTTATAGACAGGGGTATTTTGGTAATCTTACCCTATATTTATTATTATTATTTAAAAAAATCAAATTATCATCATCTTCTTCTAAGTAACTCACAGATACATCATCGTCATCTTCAAATTATCATCATCTTCTTGAAATAACCCCCTGCCGCCGCTCCTCCCCACCGCAACCACCTACCCCCTTCTTCAAATATCATCATCATCTTCAAACACCTGTTGTTGTTGTTGATGAAATCTCAAATCCTGTTCATATAATCGATGAAATCATGGTTTATTGACAAAATCTCAAATCCTGTTGGAAAATAAGGTTACTTACTTTGAATCTTCAAACATCAATCCACAGGACTGAGGTTGAATCAATCGACAGAATCTTCAAATTAGTGTTCTTCTTTAGGTACATCACTTAAAAATCTTATCTTGATCTACTTTTTTGTTTTTTGACAGTGATTGTTGCTGATATGTGTGTTGAGATTGCATTATAGATCTTGATGTGGTTTTATTCTTTTTGTTGTTGTTGGTTATAGATGTTATCAATAAGGATGTGAAAATTAGGATTTTGTTTCACATTGTTTGGTGGGTCTAGATCTTGATTTGGTTCATTGGCATTATCAAAACTCTGATTGATTTTGGATTCTTTTGAAGTTAAAAGTTGACTGTGAATCTTATACAATCAATTTGATTGCTTTCTGAATTCTGATATTTCCATTTGTCTAATTGTAATATTGTATTAGTAAAATTTTGAAGCATATATGATTATTAGTAGTTTGTAGTAATTTTCGGGGACGATACGACTTTTTGTTGGTTACGTCTTGCTTTTGATACATCAAATGGATGCTTGAGGTTTCTGTTTGGATCCCCATCTAGATGGACATATCGGATGATAATTTCCGACTTTTAGTGTGTGATCATTGTCTTATTTCTTCAGTAAACTGCTCCTCTTTTTCAATACATAAAACACTATTTCATCTTTCCGTTAACCTTCAAGTTTCCTCAGCATGTGGATTCCATTTTGTTGCTGAATGTTTGCAGCATGCTTATGATGAATTTTACTGATTTTTGTCTCTCAGATGGTGATTATGAAGTTTATTGTTGAATGTTTGCAGCAGGGTAATGTGTTTTATTGAAGTTATTAATCAAATTTGAGAAAGTAAAATGATGGTGGGTGGTCGAGGCTGATGGTGGTGGAGGTGGGTGGTGGCGGCTGATGGTGGGGGGTAATTGTGCGACATAACAAGAACGTTGGGGGGTAATATTAAAGGGCAATATAGTCATTTCACATTAAAGTTAACAGTTCTGTTAACAAATTTGAGGCCGGGGGGTAAGGTTGCAACATAACAGCAAACAGTGGGGGGTAAAATTACAATTATTTCCTTAGGGGGGTAGACATGCCAATGACCCCTAACCTCATGGTGTAAAATTGCAGTTTACTCTATTATTTTTTAGAGCTAAATGTCGTTTTAGTCCATGTGGTTTGGGCTATTTTTTATTTAGTTTCAATTAGTCTATTTTGTTTGATTTTGGTTGCTTGGTGTGGGTTTTGGTTTTTGTTTTTCATATAGAGAGAATGTATCTTTTGGTGTAAAAAAAATTAAAAAAAAATTACAAGTTTTGTCATTTATGTTTGTTTCAAATTTCAGGTGCTGTCCTTTATGGCAAATCCAGTTATAATATTCAGTTAAGTTATGTCATATGCACTGCACATGAGGGTAGAACGGTCATTTCGCCTCCCCCACTTGTCTTTCCCCCTTTTAATACCTTGATAACAACAAACATCATTTATTCAATTCAATCAACATAAATACACAAATTGAAAACACAATTTAACGACAATGTATATTTAGATTTTTCTAAAGAGTTTAAAAGCACAAGTTATTAAAGAAAAATCAATAAATTTATACCGAAATGTTCATAAAAACACAATTTAACGACATTGTATATTTAGATTTTTCTAAAGAGTTTAAAAGCACAAGTTATTAAAGAAAAATCAAATTAACTAATAAATAGAGTATTACTACAAAAAATCATTCGCAATTGCTTTCTACGTAATTGTACTCACGCCAATAGGCCATGACGTCCACTTCTTGTCTACGTTAGCACATCATCTCCCGTGGGTGCCGCGACGATCGCACCAAATAACCTAACATACACCATATATTGGAAAACGAAAACATCAACCAAATCAATGACGGTAATTAATTTTCAACCATCACGCCCCAAAAACAAAAACATGTATCCGCATTCTAGTTTTGATGAAAAAGTGAAATTATGATTTTGAATCCATGATTTAAATCGAATCACTACCAGACATTCATTTTTTAAAGTTCTATTGCATCTCATTCCTTTTCTACGTAAGGCTGCTCGGAATTTAGGATCAAATAAGGATGATGATGATGATGTGAAGGTTGGGTACCGAGTGCAACACCATCCTTTACCATGCGGTACCAAATAAAACCATCCGGATAAAGGATGACCATCAAACTCATCCTCAATCTCGCTCATTTTATAAATTTTAATTAGAGTTAATTGCCAAAATCGTCCCTGAGGTTTGGGCACATTTGCCATTTTCGTCCAAAATGACACTTTTGTACCATTTTGCCCCCCACGTTTGTAACTTTTTATCATTTTCGTCCAAACCACTAACTTAGTTTATTTTTTCTGTTAAGTTGAAGGATATTTGGATGAAAATGACAAATATAAACCATAGGGACGATTTTGGCAATTTAATAAAACTCTTTTTAATTTCTTTTATTTAGTTAATAAAATCATAATTCACTCAATAAGAAATAAATAATATCATGTATTATATAATTCATTGAATAAATATAATTAAAAAAAAAAACTTAAAGGATTATTAAAATAAATAACAAATAATTCATTCAGTAGATAAAATTACTTATTGAATAAATTCATTGAACAAATATAATTAAAAATAAAGACTTAAAGGATTCAAGTTAAAAAGATAATTATTTTGTTTTTTAATAAAAAATTTATAATAAATTCATAAGTAAATAGCATATTAAAGTTCATTTTTTGAATACATATTTTGATGATTGTATGTGTTAAGTGATTAAATTATAGTTATTCATCCCGCGCAAATGCACTGATCGTTTGTTAAGATTTGACTTTTTTTATTATTATAGTATATAAATATAAAATTATATCTATGCAACCCGTGTAATACACGGGTACTACCCCTTGTTATTTTTAATAAAGCTAAAATGTGAATATATTATATGCTACTTTATGAGATGGTTGCATCAAATACTTAAAACCAACAATGGTAATAATTTACCCAGATCGGTTAAGCTTTCAGTTTTTAAGTGACTTCTATACCTTCATTAAAATTAGTCATATGTTTTTTTTTTTAAGTAAGATTAAATAAATCTATAAGAACAATCAAAAATGATTTGGTAAACTAGTAATAGGGTAAAATATTGTTTCTTTTATGAAAAATAAAACAACAAAACATTGTTGGTATTGAAGAGAAAATTTTGTAATTAGTCGTTACATCTAAAAAATAACATGAATCCTTTAAGTTTTTATTTTTAATTATATTTGTTCAATGAATTTATTCAATACGTAATTTTATCTACTGAATGAATTATTTGTTATTTATTTTAATAATCCTTTAAGTTTTTATTTTTAATATTATTTATTCAATGAATTATATAATACATGATATTATTTATTTGTTATTCAGTGAATTATGATTTTATTAACTAAATAAAAGAAATTAAAAAGAGTTTTAGTAAATTGTCAAAATCATCCCTGTGGTTTATATTTGTCATTTCATTCAAGTATCCTTCAACTTAACAGAAAAAATAAACTAAGTTAGTGGTTTGGACGAAAATGGCAAAAAGTTACAAACGTGGGGGGCAAAATGGTACAAAAGTGTCATTTTAGACGAAAATGACAAATGTGCCCGAACCTCAGGGACGATTTTGGCAATTAACTCTTTTAATTATTTAAAAAATGGTTTGAGAATGTGTGGGACAGTGGGTATCCATTTCGGTGATTTAGGTTAAAAATGATGGATGGAAATTGGTTAAGAGAGTCTGATGTGACCTAAAGAAGACGATAATGATATTTGTATAGAAAAAGACAATTTCCATAGTCTCATGAACAAATTTGAATTAAATCATCCACGTTTATAAATAGAACCAATCGCTCTAGATTCATTTTTCTTGTCTGACAGGTCGACAATTAAAAAAAAAAAATCATACAGTAATTGTAAATCATTAAAAATAAGGGTGTTGCTAAATGCACCCCCTCTTTTACTTGTTATACCTCTTTTCCTTTTTGAAATCACATTAAAAATACCAAGGTAAAGGACTAAACTTGTAACAAAATACTTAGTAAAGGACACCGAATGTCAACAATTAACAGTGTTTTTTAACTGGGTTGGGTGTAAAGGACAAAACTTGCAACAAAATACCTAATAAAAGACATCGCCTGTCAACATTCGTTAAAAAGGACACCGTCTGAAAAGTGGTATAAAGATAAAGGACAAAACTTGTAATTTTTCCTAAAATTTTTCATATTTCCCCCTAGAAATTTCAATTCAAACCTTTTTAGGTTTTTTTTTTTTTTTTTCATATTGTTAGCTTTAATTTTTTTTGGATGACGTTTTTTTTTTCTTTATTTTTTAAAGAACGTTTTGTAATTTTTTTTAATTTTTAAATAACTTTTTTCAATGTTTTTTTAATACTTTTAAATAACGTTTTTATCAAACTTCTTTTTTTCTAAAAATTGTTTTAAGGTTTCTTTAGAAAGTGACACTGTTTGTTTAGCCACCATATTCTCTTGATAACTTATAGAACAAAATTTACAAAAGAATATAACTGTAAATAAATTTGAAGGTTTGAGAACTAATAGAAACCAATTTATCGAATGTATATGTATGTATCTATCTATAAACGAGTTTCTTAAATCAAAACTAATGATTTTGAATTGCCATGATCATTATCTTAGTTTTATATATTAACAAATGTAATTAAATATTATTAAACGCACTTAAAATAAAAAAATGTTCACTTGTAAATACTTATATCTATACATATAATAAAGTAAACATATTGGGGACACGTGTCAGTATTTCTATGTATCCTCATAATTCTTTTCCCGCCCTTTCTTTTCTCTTATTTAGTTATAATCCTTAAATAAATTACCCATAATTTTTTATTTCTAGATAAGTAATTCTTATATATATATATATATATATATATATATATATTAGATTAATAGATTAATAATTAATAATGTCTAATTTTTTAACTCTATCCGTATAAATAAAGATACACATCAATTTTTTTATAAAAATAGAAGATGTATATTTCAGTTTCGAATTATCAGATCATTTTGAAATTCATAGACACGAATTGGATTTTAAAAGCCAAACTTGGAATTTGTTTATGATAATTTACACATTATAATTTTTTGTTTCAATCAACTTATTTTTTCCAAATGTGAACAAAAGCCAAGTACGAGTGTTCATTTTTTTTAATTGAACTAGAACCAATCCACCTAATTATAAATATTCATTTTCTTATAATTAAAAATAATCATTACATATAGATATTAATTACTAATAAGAATATAACAAAGAATCTTATTCCTATAAATGTTTAAAAATATATAAAAATAATCTATTAACTTTACATAAAATTATCTTTAAATTAAATAAATAAATTCATTTTATTTGAATTAAAATCTAAACATGAATATCAATCCAAAAATATATAATTGTGACATTATTGTTACTATACGAATTTGGTTTTGGGTAGTGTAATTATTAACGAAATCACTTCATCAAAAATCATAATCCAAAGAATACGAATTTGGTTTTGGGTAGTGTAATTATTAACGAAATCACTTCATCAAAAATCATAAACCAAAGAGTTAATTATATAGTTAGTCCATGTGGTTTGCACAAAATAACATACTTAGGTATCAATAATTTAAAATCACCTCATAGGGTATTAAGTTTTCATTTTGTAAGGTTTGGAGGTATTAACTTCTAGGGTATTAACATAGTTAGTACCTGTGGTTTGCACAAAATAATATACTTAGGTACTAATAGAATGTGATTTTAAACCTACAAATATCGTTAATACCTCTAAACGTTACAAAATGAAAATTTAATACCCTAGAATGTGATTTTAAACTATTAGTACCTAAGTATGTTAATTTGTGCAAACCACAAGGACTAACTATGTAATTAACTCTAAACCAAAATACCCATGTAAAACAAATTTTAAATATGAAATTAATTATTAATCTTTTAAATAAACTTATATCAAGGTCAAAATTATGTTAGTTAAAATATTAAAAAATAAAAATTAATGATGATAATTATTTTATATGAGTGATTTCTAAATTCAAATATTTAATGTGCTTGTAAAGTAATAAACGTATTAAGAGATTACATTATATTTTATACACCCTCTGCAAAACACAGGTAGTTAACAATTTTTGTATTACTAAGTATAATATTACATTTGTTTCTAATTAATGTCACATGTCTTCCTTTCTTCTACCTCAAAATTTTACTTATATTTTATTTTATTTTATTTTAATAAATAATACATAAATATCACTAATCTTATCCTTATCTTTTTAATATAAATTATCATTATTATTATTATTAAAAGAAAGAGCTTTTAACGATAACTAAGATCTACTAATCCACATGTCGGGTTTTTATTGATGTAACTTTTTTTAATTTCTAGCAATTGTTTTTATATAAAACTTTGTTAGTTCAGAATTGTTAAAGCATTCACAATGAATTCTTTATCCTTATTCTTACAATCACACTAAAAATCACTACTTTTTCTCTATCATTTCTAATTAAATAATATTTTTTATATCTTTATCATTATTTTTTTTCTTCTTCACTTACAACCACTTCTAAAAATAGTAAAAAAATTATAGGGGTAAACAGTGTTTCTCATATATTTACAGATGAAAAGTTATATTTTCTCTCTTATTCACTCACAACCATTCCTTATAATATAAGTAACTTACTCACATATAACCTAATAATAACTAAACAAAACAAAGTACAATGTTATAATTAGTAAATAGCACATCAAAGTTCATCTTTAAATATGTTAATCAATTAAATAACATTTTATTCAACATGTATAATACACCCTTATTCAATATGTGCAATACACGGAGTTTTAGTTTTTAAGATATAAACTCTTTTATTACTTAAAATATACAAAATTATATTTAATCAACCTGTGTAACACACGGGGTTCTAACCTAGTTACATAATAAAGTAAATCACGAATGAAAATAATAATTTAATAGAAAAACCTAAATGTCATGGAAACGTTCTTTTATAATTTGATAGAAACAATTTTAAATTTCAAAACTTCACAGCAAAATTAACTTAAAACACAAATTTAATAGAAACAAAATAAGAAAAAAAAAACACATAAAAGAATTTAACTGATACAGACAACTGCAAAAACTAGAATAGTAGATAATCAGATAATGTCTTCTTAAAACATTTATAATTTTTTTCTAATAAACAATTTTTTTTTGTCGAAGTGCGATAGTATTTTTTTATTTATTTTCTAATAAACCTTTTTAATTTTTTATACTAAAAGTGTTTCGGACTTAAAAAAAACAATTTTAAAAATAATGAAATTTTTAGGGGTAATATGGAAACTTTTAATGTGATTTATAATACGAGTGACATGGGAAGGACAATAGAAATGATAACCCTTTGAGTGATCAGGATACCCGATAAAGAAACAGGTAACTGTTTTAGGGTCAAGTTTCCTTAGGAAGGGATTATAAAGTTTTGCTTCAGCAATGCAGCCCCATACTTTCATATATCTAAGTGTAACACCTCGTAAAACCGAGTCTAATGCTGTGTTGACACGTGTAATAAACCCTAATAAAGTCAAACGTTGACTATGAGGGACTAATTTCGTCAAAAATGAAAACTATATTTATGAAAGGACTAAAAGTGTCAACATGCTGAAACTAAGCCTCTGAGTGACCTTATACAGTGTCCGTATTCTTTTATGAGCTACTTGTTGGACGTGAGGAGCCGTTTATATAATTGTTTGAAAGTTGCGTAATCGTTTGAAAGTTTGCGCGACGCAGCGTTAAAAGCATCAACATGTTAATTCTTACCTCTGAGTGACCTTTTAACAAACCGGGAGCTTCATGATGTTCGATCATACTCTCGGGAATGCCTAATGTTGGCCATGTAAGGCTTTTATGCCATTACGCTATAATACGCGCAAGTTAAGGGGTTGAAAGCGTCAACGCGTACATTTGTACTTCCGAGTGACCTTTTAACAAACAGAGAAGTTATGATGCTTGGTTATACTCTTGGATGTGCCTAATATTGGAAATACAAGGCATTGTATACTAAAAATGACGTTACATGCAAGTTAGAGGGTTCAGGGGCACCATATAGCCTCATTTTTGTCTGAATAATGTTGTCAGTAACGGAGATTCTGCTAATCGATTGAACGTCGATGAGTTCAATCCGAAATTCAATGAGTAAAGAGAGGGAGTCGATCCATGATAACAATATAGCGTCTACAGTTGCAAGTCACCTGCTCAATTTGTTGACTAACACTGTTGCTGGAAACTAAACGGTTCACCAACTATTGTTGAATAACTTGATACCAGTTGAATTTTTCTATCTTGAATGCGCACTTCAATCAAATCAGCTCTAATAATATTTGAGATTATGGCTTCATCTCACTATGTAATGTTTACATATTTAGTTCTTTTAGAATATGTTCCTAGTGAATTTTCTAATGATTCTGTCATGAATATTGTTGTTTGCTTTAACTAGATTTTCCACTACAAACTTTCATCTTATCTTTTCTTAAATTATACTAATCCATTTTTCCTCAACAAATTTCAATTTCTAGCGGTTCTTTGCTGCAATGATGATTTTCGTTTGAGGTGTTGCCGTGTTGGATCACACAATTTTTTCTTTGCTATAATTTTGTATTATTTGCTATTTTATTTTATGTAATAATAAGTAAAAAAAAAATAAGATTTTTAAGAAGGATATGAAGACAAAAAACATAAATGCAATAATGTTTTTAGACCGGACATAGGCAATAATTGGTTGGAGACTTGGGGTGGGGTGAGGTAGGTATTGGTCATCAATGAAATGTATAAATGTTTTGTAAGAGAGTAGGTGATGAATCAAATTATAAAGGACAAAAAATCCTATAAACCAGCTAATATTGTTTTTATTTAGTTTCAGTTTTTTTGAAAAGCAGGCCAAACTTCAATTAGAAAAAAACAACAGCCCACTCCCAGCAAGCTGCTAGGAGGGCAAACCAAACAGAACAAGTACACAAGAAATCAAAGAAAACAAAAACAAACAGAGCTAAACAAATAAACCGACATCGATTCCTTTAGACCATACGTTCCAGTCAATCTGCTTCCATTTAGATCTTCTCTTCATCCACCAAAAAAGCGTCTCCTTAATGTCCTCAACCTCGATTCTCTTCATCCACAAAAGTTTCAGTTAGTATATTTTGTTTGATTTTGGTTGCTTGGTGTCAGTTTTCTTTTCGTTTTTCATGTAGAGAGAATGTATCTTTTGGTGTAGAAAAAAATATATATAAGGTATGTGGTTTTTGTAGTTTCTAAAAAGTAAAATTATTATTTTTAGATAGGAAAAACAATAAAGTTTATACCAAAATGTTCATAAAAACACAATTTAACGACAATGTATATTTAGATTTTTCTAAAGAGTTTAAGAGCACAAGTTATTAAAGAAAAATCAAATTAATTAATAAATGTAGTATTATTAAAAAAAATCATAATTGCTTTCTACGTAATTGCACTCACGCTAATAGGCCATGATGTCCACTTCTTGTCTACCCTGCCACATCATCTCCCGTGGGTGCCGTGATGACCGCGCCGAATAACCTAACATACACCACATATTGGAAAACAAAAACATCAACCAAATCAATGACCATAATTAACTAGTTCTATACCCGTCCGGTGGGCGGGTAGTTTAATGTCATAAGCCCAAACTATCTCTCTTTGCATTCTAAACCAAAATAGTATCCGTTTAAGATAAAAGCACAACTCTTTCGACTTATGAGTAAAAAAATAACCGACTTGACTTCATTAAAAAAAAAAACACAAGCAATGATAATCATTCTTGTGAGTGTCTAATTAATATCTTCAAAAGATATTTCGTATTTCATATGTACTTAACATTCCATCTTGATGGATTCTACTTTCATAAGCAGAAGCATGAAGCATGAGCACCTTGTGAGGCTGCACATGCAACATTCAAAGGTAATACAAACTTAAATGTTTAATATCTTTTACAAAAATAAAATATAATAAGTATGATATACCATCTTGCTAGTCATAGTAATCTCTTGTATTAATAGTGGTGTAAAGACCACTCAATGATTCGCATTTACACTGTAAAGGTCATTACCACATACATCCAGTTGGTGTCAACCTATTGATTTGTTCTTTAAGTAGTACTATTACTATAGCACAAAAAAATGCAGGATAAAAAGAACACCTTCACTACAATATCAGATTTTGCTTTTGCAAGTGAATCCCTTAAATTTTGAGCTTGAGCAGGACCTGAATAGAAAATAATAATGATTTATTTCAAATGGGCCAGACTGTGACAACCCGTACTTTAGAGGTCAGCATTGTGTATCGTTACATTCCACACTCGACTATGTATTATAACTGAATGTATACTATATTGTTTGAGCAAACGACAACCGATCAAGTTGGTGGTTCATCTAAGTTGTATGCTTAGTGCCGAACGGGTTAAGACAACCGCACAATTAGTAGTATGTGATTAGTTATACTAAATGGTTGCATGAGCATGTTGAACTAGATCTCGGGTTCGAATTGCAATATTGGGGTTGTGGGTCATGGCCTCTAATTCGCAGCCCAACTCTCAGGGCCCAAGGCCTAGGCCGGCTTGTATAAGGGGGTCGCATACTTAGTCTTGCAACTTCCTTAATGCTGTGAGTTACACAAGAAGCAAACCCTAATCTCCTCCTCCCTTTCTACACCTCGACGGCAGCAAGAAGGCGCCCCTCACTCAGTCGCACCATCCGAAGACTCCTTGATTCGAAGCCACACTCTCTAATCCCTCCTCGGTTAGTGTTTCACCATACTTTGTTATACTTTCTGATGATACATGGCTGTGTTTTCATTGCTTAGTTCATCCCCGGGTGTTAAGGAAAATACTTGTGTTTTATTGATTTGTATTCGTTTGATAATCCTGGTTACGTGACTACGTGATGAACTATGATCCTGTGATATTGTGGATGGTTGTTAGTTGCTTGAAATTAAAACATGATTCAGGGTTTGGTTGTAAAAGAAAGCAGAATTGGGTAGATAATTAGGGTTTAAAGGTACACCATAACTGCCTGATGATACCCATGACGAAACATGGTGTTTCGCCGCACACCACATCACGACGAAACATGGTGTTTCGCCGCACACCTTCACGATGAAACATTGTATTTCGTCACCTCTCTTTCCGATGAAACATGTCTTTCGCCGTAATAGTAGGAGGTTGTGATGTTTACGTAACTGATTGGGCTTTCTAGGTTAACCGGGCTGCACAAGTGTTAATCCACACCTAGCTCCGATGGGCCGCACACACACCCTTCTTAGATGCCATGTTAAACTGGGCCGGTCATTGTTACACATATTTTAGTATTAATGAACTAAGGGTTAAGTGGCTGGTATATATGAAATCATGACATGAAATTACGTGTGAACAAAATACATGCTAAGAGACTACTGGAAGATAGTAGGCTCGTATGACAATTGTTATGACTCGAACCATATGTGTGACACTTATACAATAAAATTGTGTGGTGTGTAATTAAGGAATACTGTTTTACGTGTTAGCAAGAATGAGAAACTTGGTTGAATTAAGTGAATAGAAAGCCTACCTAATATGCGTTGTTATGCGACATACACATGAAATGTTCACTTGTATGAGTATTGGGTATGTGTACATGTTAACAGTGATAGTTATGTCAGATGCAAACTGTGTACAAATACGAAACCTGAATGATTGTAAAACTGTTGTTGATGGCAACCATTGTTGGAAACATGAACTACTGTTATAAACGTGCATGAGATCCAAATGCTTGTTAAGTATTATGTGACTTGTTGAATACATGAATCAGATACGTGCTTACGAAACTGACTGTCTTTGGTAATCACGATAGGGTTTGATTGACCAACATGGAACGGGTAAAGTAATTTGTTAAATACCGAGCAAACCTAAGGTGAGTTCACTGCTCTTTTTCCAAGCATGCGTCCCGGGGAGGGACACCTGGTAATCGTTCCGGGGAGGAACGTCGGGTTATTGGGATGTTGGTTATTACACTCATTTCTATCGATAAGTCCCCTTACATATACCGATTAGTTGCCGGGGAGGAAACGGGGTTATTAGTTGATAGCGCTATTAGGTTTGGCGCCCTCACACCGTACCGGGGAGGACGGTTGTGAACTAATTACCTTAACCACTTGACCAATGTGTGATAGAGCATTGGGGTTTGGGCAAATAAATCTAGAGCCATCTGCGGTAATCGAGTTAATAACAACATCAAATCTGTGAAACGTTTTAATCTGGTAACTGGCATCTAAACACGCTAACAAACTTTGAACTCACCAGCGTCGTCTGACACACTTGTCTGCATGCTTGCAGGTCCATAGGGTTATATCATTTGGAACTTGCTGTCTGGGAGGCTGGAGTGGTCATCGGTCGAGATACATGGAATCGCAACACAAGTCTAATGGTTTACGTACGCGTGGTTTATGAAACACTTAACAAATGAGTTATGCTTCCGCTGTGTACAATGAATTATATGAAACGTTTTGTAACACTTTATGTTAATGAATGAAAGTTTTATTTAAGTATATTTATGAGTTCAATGTGATTAGTGGCTAAGATTCTGGTACGTCACACGTCCCGCGGTGTTTCCGCAAGTGGTATTTTGGGGGTGTGACAGTTTGGTATCAGAGCCAGGTTATAGTGAACTTAGTTTTAAAACGTTTTTTTTTTGTAAAACCAGACTATAACCGAACAGTTCTGAATACGTGAATACGACCATGACACTCAGCTCCAGATAGCATGGTTCGTCTCTTTCATCTGTTGTATACATTGCATGACTAGTGTACACTTACTTATGATGTGGCATACGAACACACACACACTTGTCACTATAGCATAATTTCATGAATTGTTTACTTACTTTATGATGCGTAGTTGGTGTGTTGTAGTCCTTAGATTCTCGCGATCTTATCGTTTTGATAACCCTCTGCTTGGCACTCGAGTTTGAGGAACCATTTGACATGAGTTAGGAGGAACTGAGATGAGCATGCAAATCGCAATATTATTGTGGGTGCACACATAATAATAATGTGGGGTGCATGCGAGTCCCAGTGAGGCTTAACAAGTGAAAAAGGGGTTCCGTTCCATTATTTGATCGATGTGAAACACAACAGTCTATAGGGGTCATAGCAGTGATTGTCTCCTACTCAAACACGATCTTTTCACTTCTCACTAAATCCTTACAAATCTTGAAGCTATCGAGTATTACCTGAACACATCTGGACGTCTAGCGAACTGTGTAGGATGTTAGGTGCTAGTATGAACGTCTCTGTGTTGGATGTCGCAGCGTCGAATGATTGGTCTAAACCTTTCTCACTCCTCTTCATTGGTTGGAACTCATTATATTGACGCCTTAGATTCCGTAAGTGCGATCACTTCTGCAACACCCTAGCCGCATACCGTGTATTACTCAGTCAACTTGCAAGGATGATGGACAAGAGGATGAGCGTAGTGCCTTACCAACCTCAGTATTAGAACGACCCTGATTACCGGCAACGAACACCAGCAAATTGACTTCAAACGAATCTTTAACCCTAGTCAGTGACTCATGGGAGTCAACTCTTACGAATCAATCGGGACATAAGCGATGACAATTGATGATAGTGTGGAATGTGTATGTGAAAAGATGGACTTGGTTGATGAAAGATCGTAGGGCCCCGTTCCAAGCAACGACATTAGAGGCAACAGTCACGGCAACATCAAGTTACTCGTAATCATAGATTGCGGTATGGAAATGAAGGTGCCTACGACATGGATTGACTGTTGCTAAATCGAGACGACAACAATCGAGGGAACGACGACAACGCTGGAAATTCTCGTAACGAAAACAACAACACTGGAAATGATGCTCATGGAATGGTATTTGGGATTGGCGTAGGCAACGCCAGGTATAATAGCAACATGGTAGCTTGTATGTTTTGAGTAACCAATCGCTTCGCCTCGGTTCTGTTTAACCTTGATGCTTCTTGAAACCGAACCTGTTGTGGAATCGGCTGATGGCAAGACAAATGAAACCTCATCTGTTCGTCGGGATGCAAACACGACCTTGTGGGACAAGTGTTCGACACCGACCTTTTTTTCTGCTATCCATGATGGTGTCGATGCAGTAGTTAGTGTGGATTGGTTATCCAGAGATTGCGCGGATATACCCAGTGAGAAGAATATTTTGCGTATCCTTCTTCCTGGTGGAAACTCGTTATCTGTTTTAAAAGCGTCAGAGTGGTGCAGAGAATAGCATCAATTCAGCAATGAAGGCTAGAAGTGCCCACGGGAGGATTACCCCGCTATGTTAGCACACGTTACTGAAGTTAAGGCTAAGGAAAAGAGGATCGAGGATCCGCCAATTGTTCGTGATTTCTCCCTATGTGATACCAGAACTATCAGGTTTACCTGCACATCGTCAGGTGGAATATCAGATTGGTATCTTGTCAGAAGCAGCCCTTATTACTAGTACTCTTTATTGTCTCACAACAGGAAGGTTGCAGGAACTGCCCAATCAACTCCAGGAACTGTTGGACAGGAGTTTTATCGGACCTAGTTTTTCGCTTTGGGGAGCCCCGGTTATATCTGTGAAGATAAGCCTTTTTGTACGTGTACTGATTATCGAGAACTTAACAAGGTGACAGTTAAGAACCGCTTGCCTCGACCATGTATTGACAACCGGTTGACCAGTTACGAGGGACAAGCTTCTATTCGAGGATTGACTAACGAACGAACTATCATCAGAGGGAACTCTAAGGAGAGAATGCTCTTAGAACGACATATCGAACTCAATGCGGCCATTGAGACTTTGTACACCAAGATCATTGAGTTAATCAACATAGCAGCAGCTTCATGGACCACAAGAATCGACCGTGTTTGTTGATAACGTATTGAATCAATACCAGGAGAAAGGAACAACATGGGCGGCATATGTATCCTATTTTAGAGCTCCTGAGGGAGGAGCCACTCCGCGCGAAGTCTTGCTAAAAGGTAACTTCTGGAATCGAGGGGTACATTTTTGGTCATATAAACAACGAAGTGGGAATACACGTGGATCTCGCTAAGATCCATTTTGTTAAAAAAAATTGATCGACACCAAAGACCCCTTCGAGGATACAGTAATTTCTTGGTCTCACTACATACTATCGCAGAATCATCACAGGATTTTCGAGGATCGCGCAGCTTAAATCTCTTTAGCACAGCAGGGTGCTGTATTCGTGGAAGACGAAACAGGAGGACGTCTTTCCAGCTTTCGAATCCCAACTCTCTAATGCACTGAGCATCGTCTTTACCTAAGAGAATGGGTGATTTAGTGGTATACAATGATGGTTCGAATCAGAGTCCCAGTTACACACCGATGCAGCACGAGGGAGTGATGATTCACGTAATGGAGTAACGAAGAGGAACTGCACGACACACAACCTGCGGTGGAAACCGTGGTCTTTGGAATTAAGTTGGAGGCATTACTTGGACGGGACCGAATGCACTACTTAGACCGATCACAAGGGCCTCCCGTGTACCCTGGTTTCGAGAGAGCTGAAACAGTTAATGGCATCGCTAGATGGAACTTTTGGATGGTTACGACTGTGAAACTTGAATATGCACGAGCTTTGCAGCTAACTATCGACTCTAACTTACCTGATCAGACTCGCTCTGTTCAAACTGGAGAACTGAAGGAAGAGGATTTTCAAGTTGAACCCATGTGGGGCATGGAGAAGCAACCTTTGGCAGGTCGGATGATATTCGCTACCTCCAGGAACGAGTGCGGATCTCATTATACGACAACTTTAGGGAAACTTGTGTTGAGCAAAGCACACCGGCTTTGATATTCTAGTCGACTAGATTTTGATGAGAGGTATTAGGATCTGTAAATCTTGCACTAGTGATCGGGCATGAAGGCCCCCCTAGCAATGTTTGTGACAAATGTTTGACTTGTGGAAAAGTCAAGGTGGAGTATCAGCAATGTTTGGGAACAGACTACCACGGCTTTTGTCACTTGACTACCTGGAACTCAGAACGGAAATAACATCACTTGGGTGCTCGTTCATTGTTGCATGTAATCGGTACACTTTCTTGCAAACAAGGAAGATTGTCGAGCCTTCGCATCCTCTGAGTAACTACTTGTGAAGGACGGTTATTAGGCATGAGGTGCCAACTTCTGTTACCTCTGAATTTGATCTATACCGGGTTATGATAGGAATTACACAACACTCCTAGTTCACGTCTAGACATGAGCATTACTCTTCACCATAGGACAAATGGTCAGAGTAAACGAACCCCCTGACACTCGAAGACATACTGTGAGCATGTGTGTGACTGACTTGGTGAAATTGTAAGGACACGTATCTTTGGCTGCGTTCTACCGTAGCAGTCACCATTCTAGTATTCAGACAGCTCTGTTTGAGGAATTGCATGAACAGTAACGCTAACCCCCTTGTTGGATTGTGGTGGGTGACAACCTAATCGCAGGTCTAGGACTTATACTCGAAACTTTCAGAAAGATCACCTAGATCGGAAATCGCTTGGCAACAATGCGTGACCATCATGAAAACTGATAAGCTTAGGAAACACTGGGAGTTCGCTGTAGGCGAGCGCGTCATAATCGAAAGTCTCACCCTGGGAGGGTGCGGTGCACTATGGGAAAACGTGGCAAGCTTAGTCTACGATATGTTGGGACATTTGGATTTCTGGAACGAATCGGTGACTTGGCTCACAAACTTGAGTTACTCAACGAATTGAGTAATGTTCACGATGTCATTCACGTCTCATACCTAAGGAAGTGTTTGTTGATGAAACACTTGTTACCCTTACTAGAGTCTAGGGTTAACGACAAGTTGCAGTTGTCAAGGGATCTATCGTAGGCATGGGTCAGGAAGTCAAGTTTCGTTGTCACAGTCGAGATTCCAAATGTGAGAATCGTTGGAACTCAAGACGTGGACCGGAGTTCACGTGGGAACGCAATTATTGGATGAAGCTCTAGTATCCTCAATTGTTTAAGCGGTTGTTTCAACTTTGGATGTCATTGATGAATTTCAGGACGAAATTCTCTTTCAAGTTGGGGATGATGTGGCACCTGTGGAAAATCCACAGTTATCATAAGCTATCACTCGAGCTATCGCTCCTTTTCGCTGAGACTGCTTACCAAATTTCGGGACGAAATTTCTTTCAAGTTGGGGATGATGTGACAGCCCGTACTTTTGAGGTCAGCATTGTGTATCGTTACATTCCACGATCGACTATGTATTATAACTGAATGTATACTATATTGTTTGAGCAAACGACAACCGATCAAGTTAGTGGTTCATTTAAGGTGTATGCTTAGTGCCGAACGGGTTAAGACAGCCGCACAATTAGTAGTATGTGATTAGTTATACTAAATGGTTGCATGAGCATGTTGAACTAAATCTCGGGTTCGAATTGCAATATTGGGGTTGTGGGTCATGGCCTCTAATTCGCAGCCCAACTCTCAGGGCCCAAGGCCTAGGCCGGCTTGTATAAGGGGGTCGCATACTTAGTCTTGCAACTTCCTTAATGCTGTGAGTTACACAAGAAGCAAACCCTAATCTCCTCCTCCCTTTCTACACCTCGACGGCAGCAAGAAGGCGCCCCTCACTCAGTCGCACCATCCGAAGACTCCTTGATTCGAAGCCACACTCTCTAATCCCTCCTCGGTTAGTGTTTCACCATACTTTGTTATACTTTCTGATGATACATGGCTGTGTTTTCATTGCTTAGTTCATCCCCGGGTGTTAAGGAAAATACTTGTGTTTTATTGATTTGTATTCGTTTGATAATCCTGGTTACGTGACTACGTGATGAACTATGATCCTGTGATATTGTGGATGGTTGTTAGTTGCTTGAAATTAAAACATGATTCAGGGTTTGGTTGTAAAAGAAAGCAGAATTGGGTAGATAATTAGGGTTTAAAGGTACACCATAACTGCCTGATGATACCCATGACGAAACATGGTGTTTCGCCGCACACCACATCACGATGAAACATGGTGTTTCGCCGCACACCTTCACGACGAAACAGTGTATTTCGTCACCTCTCTTTCCGACGAAACATGTCTTTCGCCGTAGTAGTAGGAGGTTGTGATGTCACACCCCAACCGATGGCGGAAACATCGGGGCGTGGCACTGAGCGAAACAGATTGTCCAGAAGTTTCCATAACAATTATCATTACTATTTAATTTAAAATAACATGTCCCATACCATGTCTCAAACAGCAAACAAATCATTATAGATAAGATCTAGGCAAATATTCTGTTCCGACAACTCAGATTTTAAATAGACAGCAGTTGTTTATCTGCTTCTAGAGACCCTTAGTTTGACTTCCACATACAACTATTTGTTGGGCTCTAAAGCTTTATTCTAGCTTCAAATTCCTACCAAGTGTGCGTCCTAAGCACCTGTCACATACGTTAAAATAAAGTCAATAGATAAAATATAAAGGTGAGCATACAAGTTTGATAATAATATATAGAGTTCGAATTCGTTTACGCATAACCAGCACGTACACATAGTGAAATGAAGCACGTTAGTTATCGACATAGATCCATCGATACCAATGACTGCGGGTTGACTGCCCGAGGCAGTTCGCAATACATGATTACCACCGTAATCCATGCAAGTAAAAGATCCTTAACAACCCCTGTGTGAACGGGTGCTGAGTCCAAACTATAGTACTATCGTTGCTAAGGCGGGTAGACAGCATTCCATGTGTAAACATAACAAACAAGCATTCATAAGCCACGTATAACATGCATTAACGGTTAGCGTTTAAATAGTATTGAGTAGTGTGACTGTTGTAGTTTGGATATTCGTAACGTATGTAACACCCAAAAGTGCATAAAGCAAAAAGGATCGAGTATACTCACAGCGATTGGTGGATTGAAGGGAGCGCTTAGCGAGTAGAGTTAGCCTGAATAGATTCGATAGCATAACGATAAGTAACGCGTAGAATGATGCGAATTGTGAACGGGTCGGATAGTGGTTCGGTCGGATGGTAATCCGAGCGGACAACAATTCGTGTGGATGACAACCCGTTCGGATGGTCATCCGGTCGGATGGTAATCCGGTCGGATGACTATTCGAGTGGATTGTCTCTTCCTATAGGGTGAATGTGTTTGTGTATGATGGCTTGCCTTCTGAAGTTTTCGTTGTAGTATTTTGAAAACACAAAAGTATCTCTACCCATCAAGTCGGTCGATCGGATGGCTGGTCGTGCGGATGACAATCCGTTCGGATGGTCATCCGGTCGGATAGTCTTCCGGTCGGACGACGACTTAGTGGTGAGGTTCCCTACTGAAGGTAAGTTCAGAACAGAAGCGTCATTCGATCGGATGGCAATCCGATCGGATGGAAACTTTGTTATTAAACATGTTGAAAATGTTTAAGTCTTTAAAGTCTTAGTATCTCATGATCCGAAGAGTAATCCATTCAGATGGTCGTCCAATCGGATTACGCTTCGTTCAATACTCAAACTTGAGATAAGATTATTTTAAAGTGGGACCCAAGTGTGATCCGTTCTGATGGTAATCCGTTCGGATGACCTATCCGATCGGATAGCAATCCGATCGGACGGCAATCCGTTCAAATTGTTCCGTTTGTCCTACACTTGGTCGTTTTGATGATTTGTCGATATGTCGAGACACTTTGACAACGTGTTAGCCAATAGAACTCCCATCTTGACCCAGACAACTAAACTGACCAGGAATCACCCTAGCTCAGTCGGTTATCGGTTCAAAACGGTTGCCCCTGTTTAACCCGAGATCGTTGGTCTCGTTAGTAGAATCCAGATCCGAACCAGTACGACACTAAGGACAAGTAGAAGACTAGATCAGAACCCGATTCTACCGGTTTTGAGTGTTTTGAGTATAAAAGAGTTGAAAGAAAGTTAAAAACCATCTTTCAATCCTCTTTCACCACTCGTGTCGAGATCTTTACAAGATCTTTGTGGAAACCGGTTAGATCTAAGTTGTTCTTGGTGGATTGAGGCAAAAACATGAAGTTCTTGAAGAACACATGATGACATCATCCTAGAACACCCGAAATCTAGTGATCTCACGGTTAAAAGTTAAGATTTGAAAGATAGAAAGGTGTAGGAGTGTGTATAGATTACGAAAGTACAAGGTTTAAGGCGAAATCTTACCGGAATCGAGAGAAATCGGAGAAAAGGTGAGGAAAGCGTGCTGTTCGGACGTCACTTGCCAAAAGTAGTAAGTGTGGAGAGTGACAGGGGTATTTATAGGATTCCAAAAGAGGAAAGGGCTATCCGGTCGGATGGCATACCACCCGGATGAGGTGGCTATCCGGTCGGATGGCTATCCGGCCGGATGGCGCTTGGTTCGACTGTTGACGCGACGATTTTTGCTGATTCGATTTCGGTTGCGAGCGGTTCGATACAATAGGGTTTCCTAGTCAAGTTACTTTCAGTCCCAACTACTAATTCATATCTTGCGTGATCTCTTCTCCACTAATTACCATAGCTCGGTTTTGCTTCGAGTTCGAGTTCGATTCCAAGTTTCGATTGAGTTCGATTGATTTCCACAACACAACATAATTTAAACATGCACAAGTAACACATAGCCGCACACACACAACAACCAAATTTTGTAGGTCGAGTAGCGGTTCGTATCACGATTCGATATCGATTTGATTAGCGTAGCTTGATTATTAGTTGGTTAACTTTATCGCATTGTTACTGCCTATAGTTCACAGTCGAGTAGTCGATCGAATAGCGATTAGCATACGTCGATTATGGAAATTATAGGCACTTACTCCACAAAAAACAACTAAAATAAATACACCAAAAGTAATTACTGCAATTCGAGTAGCGTGATCGGTCGTTGACTTTGACCTTGACTTTGACTTGACTTCTCGAAAACACGGGGTGTTACAGCCTCCCCTTGTTTAGGGAATTTCGTCCCGAAATTAAGCTGGAAGCTGTACAACGCCGTGATTCACGTTCGAAAACTTTTAGTTTGGTCCGGTTTTGACTCCGAAATGGTTGTGAACCGAACGTGTGACGTGCGGAATTCATACACGAATGTGACCAAACACACAAGAACGTACTATAATCGGTGACTCTATAGATTGATATGAAATCGTACAAAGCACTAGAATCACAAATCTACTTTCTCTCTCTAGCTTCACTCTTTAAACAACTGCGGGTACTTAGCCTTCATGTCGCTTTCGAGTTCCCAAGTGAACTTTGCGCCTCGTTTGCCTTCCCATCGGACCTTCACAATAGGAATACGCGAGCGCCTGAGTTGTTTGGTTTGGCGATCCATGATTTCGACAGGCTTTTCCACGAAGTGTAATGTTTCGTTCACTTGCAGATCATCGAGAGGAACGTGTAGGTCGTGGTCGGCTAGGCGCTTTCGAAGATTTGACACGTGGAAAGTCGGGTGGACGTTACTAAGCTCTTCCGGTAGTTCGAGTCTGTAGGCGACTTTTCCGATCCTTTTAAGAATCTTAAAAGGCCCACGTATCGAGGCGCGAGTTTTCCCTTTTTTCTGAATCGGACTACACCCTTCCAAGGTGATACCTTTAGGAGTACGTAGTCACCAACGCCAAATTCACGGGGCTTGCACTTCTTATCGGCGTAACTTTTCTGTCGATCCCGAGCTTTCGCCAGGTTGTCCCGAATTTGGAAAATTTTGTCTGTCGTTTCTTATAATAGCTCAGGACCGGTTAGTTGCGAATGACCGACCTCATGCCACACAATAGGCGATCGATATCTTCTTCCATATAAAGCCTCGAATGGTGCCATTTGGATGCTAGAATGATAGCTGTTGTTATACGAGAATTCGACTAACGGCAGGTATTTATCCCAATTACCACCGAAGTCTAAGACACACGAACGGAGCATGTCTTCAAGAGTACGAATCGTTCTTTCAGTCTGGCCGTCGGTTTGAGGGTGGAAAGCGGTACTTAGATTAAGCGATGTATCGAGTGCCGTTTGAAATGTTTCCCACAGTCGCGAGGTAAACCGAGCATCACGATCAGAGATGATGTCACGAGGCGTCCCATGATTACAAATGATCTCGTCGGTGTAGATTCGGGCTAATCGTTCTACCTTGTAGTCTTCCCGTATTTGCAGAAAGTGAGCTGATTTAGTCAAACGGTCGACCACAACCCAGATGCTGTCGTGACCTGATGACGTGTGCGGAAGTTTAGTTACGAAGTCCATAGCTATACTCTCCCACTTCCACATAGGGATTCGAGGTTGTTCGAGTAAGCCAGAGGGTCTTTGATGTTCAGCTTTGACTCTCGCACAAGTTAGGCATTTTCCAACATAGAGAGCAATATCCCTTTTCATGCCCGGCCACCAGTACTTATAACGAAGATCCTGATACATTTTGTCGGCACCGGGATGAACAGAATACCGGGATTTGTGGGCTTCGTCCATCAAGATCTGCCGCAAATTGGTTCGTTTGGGAATCCAAATTCGGTCCAGAAAGTGGAATATCCCATTCGACTTACTTACAAGTTGAGCTCCATCGTGGTAGATTCTTTCCTTCTTCAGGGTGCGTTCGTTAAAACATGCATGTTGAGCGTCGCGGATGAGGGTTTCGAGATCGTGTTGGGCTTGAACATTACGGGTGCTAAGCAGATAGCTCCGTCTGCTAAGTGCGTCGGCAACAACATTTGCCTTGCCTGGGTGATAACGGATCTCGCAGTCGTAATCGTTAAGAAGTTCTACCCATCGGCGTTGACGCATATTAAGTTCCTTCTGATTAAAGATATGTTGTAGGCTCCTATGATCGGTGAAGATCGTACACTTGGTACCATACAGGTAGTGTCGCCAAATCTTTAATGCAAAAACAACTGCGCCTAGCTCGAGATCGTGGGTTGTATAGTTCTTCTCGTGGACTTTGAGCTAACGAGATGCGTAAGCTATGACCTTGTCTCGTTGCATGAGAACGCAACCAAGACCAAGGTTGGAAGCATCACAATAGACAATGAAATCATTGTTTCCGTCGGGCAATGTGAGAACAGGAGCGTTGCAAAGCTTGTGCTTGAGGATTTGGAAGGCAGTCTCTTGCTTAGTTCCCCAAACAAAAGGCTGATCTTTATGCGTGAGTGCGGTAAGCGGCACAACAATCTTCAAGAATCCTTTGATAAATCGTCGGTAATAGCCCGTTAGTCCAAGAAAAGAACGGACTTCAGACGGGTTTTTAGATGTAACCCAGCTCTTGACAGCCTCAATCTTAGCAGGATCGACGTGAATGCCTTGACTATTAACAATGTGACCCAGAAACTGAACTTCCTCCAACCAGAATTCACACTTGGAGAACTTGGCATAGAGTTGGTTTCCCTGGAGTAACTCGAGAACCAAACGTAGATGTTGCGCGTGTTCGGCCTTCGATTTGGAATAGATCAAGACATCGTCGATGAATATGATGACGAAACGGTCGAGATATGGTTTACACACGCGATTCATCAGATCCATGAAAACCGCTGGTGCGTTGGTTAGACCAAAAGGCATGACAACAAATTCGTAATGGCCGTAACGAGTGCGGAACGCAGTTTTAGGTATGTCTTCCTCTTGTATACGTAGCTGATGATATCCCGAACGTAGATCAATCTTTGAGAAACACGTAGCGCCTTGTAGTTGATCAAACAAATCGTCGATGCGAGTTAGGGGATAGCGGTTCTTGATAGTTAACTTATTCAATTCCCGATAGTCGATGCACATCCTGAACGATCCATCCTTCTTTTTGACGAAAAGGACTGGCGCGCCCCAAGGAGAAGTGCTCGGGCGAATGAAGCCTTTCTCAAGTAATTCCTGAAGTTGGTTTGAAAGTTCACACATTTCGGACGGTGCAAGTCGATAAGGAGCTTTGGCGATAGGGTTGGCTCCAGGAATAAGGTCGTTACGAAAGTCGATATCACGACTTGGTGGTAGTCCGGGAAGATCTTCGGGGAACACGCGAGGAAACTCACGAACCACAGGAACGTCTTTCACTTCCTTCTTCTCTTTCTTTTCCTTCTCCGCTACTACAATGTTAGCCAAGAAAGCCCTGTATTCCTTGCGGAGATACTTGCCAGCTTGGACACATGACAGGAGCTTGAGACCTTTTGAAGTAGTATCACCGTAGACACACAATAAGTCACCATTCGCGAGCGAGAATCGAATCATCTTGTCAAAGCACACCACTTCAGCATGGTTTTCACGGAGAAAGTCTATGCCTATTATGACATCAAAACTTCCGAGTTGCATCGGAATAAGGTCGATTGGGAAGATGTGACTGTTGAGCTCGAGGGTACAATCACGTAGAACAGAATTAACGGTGACAGTTCTTCCGGTGGCGACCTCAACATCGAACTTCGAGGAAAGATGAGAGCGCTTACGACTAAGGAGTTTCTCGAATTCGAACGACACAAAGCAATTATCGGCTCCAGTATCAAACAAACATGAAGCATAAATACCATTCACAAGGAACGTACCATTGACCACGTTGTTGTCGGCCTGGGCTTGACGCACGTTGAGATTGAAAGTTCTGGCGCGTGCGGCTTGTTGTTGCTTCGGCTGCTATTGCTGAGGCTCTTGTTTCACAGCTCTGTTTGGGCACATGTTGGCAAAATGGTTCGGGTCGCCACATGCGAAGCAGGCTCTGGCTTTGACCGCGGGTGCCGGAGGAGCTTGTTGACCCTGAGGGGTAGTGAGTAGAGCTTGATGAGCAGGAGCTTGTCGAATACGGCAGTTGGCGGTAAAATGGCCGTATACATTGCAATGAGCACAGAAACGGCAATGGATGGTGGTTGGGTGATGGTAGGTGCAGGTAGGGCAGAGCGGATGTGGCCCAGTGTATGCACGCTTTGCAGGTGGTGCATTGGCCACAGGCGCCGCCACTTGACGCTGTTGAGCTGGTACAGTCTGAACTGGTGCAACAGTGATCGCACAATTCTTGCCGCTGGAGCTGTTCTTTCTTTTGTTCTTCCTCTTGTTGCTCGATGAGGTGGGTTCAGCAGTTGGTGAGGTGGTGGTAGCTTGATGCAGATGCTTCGAAGTTTTATCCCAGACGCCAGCCTTGACCCTTTTGTCGTTGATTTCGGCGGCCAGTAGGTAAGTCTCTTCGATCGTCTTAGTCTTAGCCGCTTGCACGAAATCTATGACGCAGTCGGGCAAAGCTCGGATGTACTTCTTGATTGCGATCTCCGGAGTCTTGACTTGATCGGGGCAGATGATACTGAGCTGCTTGAAGCGAGCAGTGAGAGCAGCGTTGTCACCTTCATTCTGATGCATGTGCCAAAATTCATCTTCTAGCTTTTGACGTTCGTGAGGAGGGCAGAATTCCTCTAGCATAACTTCCTTGAGCTCGTCCCACGACAGACCGTAGGCTGCATCATTTCCTCGCTTGTTTCTCTCGGCCGTCCACCAGTCTAGAGCACGGGATTGGAAAACGCCGGTAGCATTCAGAGTACGAAGGTCATCAGGGCAACCACTCTGTCGCAGAGTAACCTCAATGGAATCAAACAAGCGGAATAAAGCAGTAGGACCTCCCTCGCCAGTGAATTCCTTTGGCCCACATGACTTGAATTACTTGAAACTGAAAGGCCTTGCGGCAACTTTAGGAGCTTCAGTCCTCGACTCCTCAGATGATTTGCTTGCATTCTCGTAAACATCACTCACGGCCTTTGCCACACTTTTTGCGATGATGGCAGCAAGGCGTTTGTCCCTCTTTTCTTGACGAGAGAGTGCATGACGGGATCTAGACGACATTGTCTGCAACAGACATCGTCACAGGACTCAACACATGTA
Source organism: Helianthus tuberosus (assembly GCA_030545235.1). Lineage (NCBI taxonomy): Eukaryota > Viridiplantae > Streptophyta > Magnoliopsida > Asterales > Asteraceae > Helianthus > Helianthus tuberosus. The sequence continues at coordinate 192,657,573 of CM060414.1, forward strand.
TTCGAATCTCGCCTCACACGTTTACTACTACTAAAGCTCAGTAACACGTACCTCACAACCATATAGACATATAACCATGTAGGGCACAGAACCATATAATCACATAATCACAGAAGCACATAAGCACATTGAACACAGAACCACAGAAACAAGGAGACACATACGCATTTTAATCACTAGAGGCAGTTAGAAAACAGAAACCTATTATTCGAAGTCTGCGATCGTTCGAGGGTAGCGTAGCATAAACGTAAATTGTAGCTTAAGTTTGTCCAAATCCAGCGATTCGTTAGCGTTTTGAGCTAGAAAAACAGTGCGAGTCGTACGTGTCGATCGAAGTGAAAGCAGAAAAATCGAGTAAATCTCCAAAATTTAAGCACATAAGCAGGTAAACAAATAGTCAAATAACACATAACAATAAAATACAAGTATACACGTATTTTCGTAATTTATTTCCTAACAGATTGAATTTTGATGTCAGCAGAACACTTCTGTGGCTAAATCAGTGGCTTGACTCTGATACCACCTTCTGTCGCAACCCCCGATCCTTATTTCCTCGGGAACGAGCGGCCGCGAGCCAGTTTTGGTGGTATCGCGTGTTTATTCAATATTGGCAGCGGAATTTAAATCAGGACCGTAGTTAGGAAATATTTTATCAGAGTAAAATACCACGCTTTTATAACATTAAACAATTGGGAAAAATCCCAAGTTTCAAATACACACATTTTCATAGGAATAAATCCTATTTTTATTTAACAAAAACATCTATTTATTTTAGGTAACTTTATTGCCACTTTTCCAAGCCTTCAGTGCTGTCCAGCTGGCTTCTATTTGGCTTTCACATTTTGTTACATGAAACGCGTTTAAAAACATTTTGTTAGTGGGAAATACTGGTGAGTGAATCCCAGTTCAATCAAGTTTAAATAAAAACCCATTGTACAGTATTGAGGGCGATCTCGCAATTACATTTGTTTCCAAGTTATATCAATTAACATCCGTGGTACTGTCAGACCCGACTTGTGGAAATGTTACCCCTCGCAAGGCAATAACATAACTTTGTATACAAAACCCCAACATACCAACGATAATTGTATCTTTACAAATACTCAATCACTGTTTAATATATATTTAATTGTGTGAGGTTTTGTAAAAACAGTTAACAAAAAGGAGATTACTCACATTGCAGTCTTAGATTATCCTTTAAGGTTTCCTGGTGACAATCTATAATTCACACAAATGCACACGTGTTAGTATAATAACCCATTTTAACATTAGTAATACCCTCCCCGAGACGGCATTCCAACGACTACGTCAGGCAGAACCACGACAGCCGTTACGGAACCCTAGATCAATCGGGCAGAGTATCTAATACGTTTCCAGGGGTTATAATACTTACAACGGAGCAGAATTTCCCTATTTAGGGGGGTATTATACCCGTATATAATGCCTATACTTCAGTTTTGAGATTGAGAAAAGAAATTTGGATGACGTAAACTGAAGGCCCAAGCTCCAGCTTTATAGGGGCTGAGTTTGGGTTTCTCGCGACCCGCGTAAAACAAGACCAGGGCCTACGTGGCCCGTGTCAACGCTGGTCAACAGCGTAGGTGATCCGGGTCAGCTAATAGGTTCGACATGTGTTGGGCCACGTGGCGGCCCAGGGTTTCGCCACATTTTACCTTCTCGCGGCCCGCGTAAGGGTTGAGGTGTGGCTTACGCGGCCCGCCTCAAACCCAAAAATTATATTTTTAATTATTTTTAATATTATTCAAGGTATTCGGGGTCTGTTTTTGCGTATGGGATGTATTTTAGGACATATAAGGATATTTTAAAATATATTGGGGTGTCGAAAATGTTTCGAGGGTGTCGGTTTAAATTAGGGTTGTTATATCCTCCCCACCTTGTTTTAGAGCTCGTCCTCGAGATCTACTGGAACAAGTGTGGATATTTCTTTTGCATTTCTGATTCAAGCTCCCATGTATACTCTGGTCCTCTTTTGGAGTCCCATTTTACTTTGACCAGAACTAATCTCTTGTGCTTGAGGTTCTTGACTTTCCTCTCTTCAATCTGTAGAGGTCTTTCTACAAACTTGAGTTGTTCATTTACCTCTATATCCTTAAGAGGTATTACAAGTGATTCATCGACTAACCATTTCTTGAGATTGGATACATGAAATATATCATGTATTCCTGCCATTTCCTCTGGCAGTTGTAGTTGATAGGCTACAGGTCCTATTTTTCTAATAATCTTAAAAGGTCCAACGTACCTGGGACTTAGCTTTCCTCTTTTGATAAATCTTACCACTCCTTTCCAAGGAGAGACTTTTAACAATACTTGGTCCCCTACTTGAAATTCCAATGGTTTCCGCCTGTTGTCCGCATAGCTTTTCTGTCGATCACGTGCTGCTTTCAGTCGTTCCTTGACTTGAATGATCTTGTCAGTCGTCTCCTGCACTATCTCAGGTCCAGATAGTTGCTTTTCCCCAATTTCTGCCCAACAGACTGGGGTTCGGCACTTTCGTCCATAAAGTGCTTCGAATGGTGCAGCATTGATACTTGTATGATAATATTATTTTAAGAAAATTCTATCAATGGTAAGTGATCATCCCAATTACCTCCAAAATCAATTACATAAGCTCTAAGCATGTCCTCCATTGTCTGAATTGTCCTTTCGCTCTGTCCGTCCATTTGAGGATGATAAGCTGTGCTTAGATTTAACTTGGTTCCCATGGTCTTTTGGAAACTTGTCAAAAAATGAGAGGTAAAACGGCTATCCCTATCAGAAACAATTGATAAAGGGATTCCATGTAAAGAAACTATTTCATTTACATATAATTTAGCTAATTGTTCCATACTGAAAGTTTCCTTCATTGGTAGGAAATGAGCTGACTTGGTTAGCCTATCTACAATCACCCAGATTGTATCGTTACCTTTTCTTGTTTTGGGTAATTTAGTAACAAAATCCATGGTTATAAATTCCCATTTCCACTCGAGCATTTCTAATTGTTGTAACAAACCTGAGGGTTTCTGATGTTCAGCTTTAACTTGTGAGCAAGTTAAACATTTAGAAACATAGGTTGCTATGTACTTTTTCATTCCTATCCACCAGAAATTCTTTCTTAAATCCTGATACATATTATCACTTCCTGGATGCATTGTATATTTAGACTTATGGGCTTCTTCTAATATACGATGACGTAGATTTCCTAATTTAGGTACCCACATTCTCTTTTCATGGAATCTCCAAATTCCATCTGCTCCTTGTTGTAATTCCTTAATCATACCTTTTAGCTTTTCAGTATCTTCCTTGATTACTGATTCTTGTGCATTATTAATTTGTTATTTAAATCTATTTTTATATTTAATTTAAGAGAATGTACCATTTTCTGCTTTTCGTGATACTTTCGGCTTAAAGCATTTGCCACTACATTTGCTTTTTCTTCATGATACTGGATATCACAATCATAATCACTAAGCATCTCCATCCAGCGTCTTTGTCTCATAATCAATTCTTTTTGTCCAAAAACATACCTTAAACTCTTATAATCAGTAAATATGGTAAACTTACTACCATAAAGATAATGTCTCCAAATTTTTAAAGCAAAAATTATTGCTCCTAATTCAAGATCATGGGTTGAATAATTTTCTTCATGATTCTTAAGTTGTCTAGATGCATTGGCTATAACCTTTTGGCGTTGAATTAACACACATCCATAACCTAATTTAGAAGCATCACAATACACTACTAAATCTTCAGTTCCTTCTGGTAACGTTAGTATGGGTGCGTTGGTTAATCTTTGCTTAAGAATTCTAAAGGCTTCTTCTTGCTTTGGTCCCCATTCAAACTTAATGGATTTACAGGTTAACTTAGTTAAAGGAATGGCTATTCTAGAAAAATCTCGAATGAATCTTCTATAATAATCGGCCAATCCTAAGAAACTTCTAATCTCGGTTGGTGACTCAGGGGTTTTCCATTTAGTAATTGACTCGATTTTTGTTGGATCCACATGAATTCCTTCATGGTTCATTAAGTGTCCAAGAAACTGTACCTGTTCTAACCAAAACTCGCACTTTGAAAACTTAGCATAAAGTTTTTCCTTTCTTAGTAAACTTAAAAGTGTGTGCAAATGCTTTGCATGTTCCTCTTTACTCTTAGAGTAAATGAGAATATCATCTATAAAGACAATTATGAATTTATCCAAATATGGCTTACATATTCGGTTCATCATGTCCATAAATGCAGCTGGGGCATTGGTTAAACCAAATGGCATGACAGTAAATTCATAATGGCCATACCTCGTTCTGAATGTGGTTTTAGGAATATCCTCTTCCTGTACCTTTAATTGATGATATCCTGACCTTAAATCGATTTTAGAGAAAAATCGAGCTCCTTGTAACTGATCAAATAGATCATCAATTCTTGGTAATGGATACCGATTCTTAATCGTGACCTTGTTTAATTCACGGTAATCAATGCACATACGCATCGATCCGTCCTTATTTTTAACGAATAAAATCGGCGCTCCCCATGTCGATGAGCTCAGCAATTCATCTAATTGTTTCTTCAGTTCCTGCATTTCTGCGGGTGCCAAACGGTAAGGTGCTTTGGCAATCGGTGCTGTTCCTGGTAGCAGGTGAATTCTGAATTCAACTTCCCTATCCGGCGGTAGTCTTGGTAATTCCTCTGGGAATATATCTAAAAACTGAGACACTACTGGAATGTCTTTTAGTTCTTTTCCTTTAGTGTTAGTGATTATAGAAATCAAATACACTAATGATCCTTTTCTTATATAACTTGCAGTTTTCATCACAGAAATGAATTTTGTGGATCTAGATGGTTTATCTCCTTTAATTGTGATCTTTTCACCTTTTGGTGAATTTACTTGAATTGACTTTTGATCACATAAAATACTGGCGTTATTGGCTATTAACCAATCCATTCCTAAAACAACATCGAATCCTGCCAGATTCATTGGGTAAATATTTGCAATAAACTTTTGATTTAAAATTTCTATTCTTGCTCCCTGCAAGATTTTAGAAATCTTAACAGTTTCTCCATTAGCTATCTCTACTAGACATTCTTGTGGAAGTTTAGTTAATGATTGATTAAGAAGTTTGCAAAACGAAGTATTAATAAAACTTTGGTTTGCACCAGAGTCAAATAATACTTTAGCAAATATATCATTAACTAAAAACGTACCGGCTATCACGTCCGGAATCATTTTGGCTTCACCTGCTGTTAGAACAAATGCTCTAGCATTTTTAATGTTCTTGTTGTTCGGGGCTGGAGCCAATTTTGGACAATTTGGCTTGATGTGACCTTTTTCTCCACAGTTGAAGTAGAGTCCATTACTAGATTTCCTCCTGCAATCTTCTTCCTTGTGTCCTGGTAACTTACAGAAATTGCAGTGAGTGGAGCATTTTCTGAATGCTTCTTTTTGTAGGTCTTGCAGTATGGTGCAGAGGTAGAACCTATATTCCTACGGTTGAAATTACCGTAGCGGAATTCCTAAGTAAGCCTCTGTGCTAGGTTTTTCCTCTGGTCTTCTTCTTGAGTACGTACTAATTCATCAGTCAATGTGTTTGCTAGTTCTACAGCTTCTTCTATGGTTTGAGGTCTAGCTGCCTTGACTACATGCCTAATCTCTCCAATTAATCCCCAGATGTAACGGGAGATTAATATCGGCTCTGGTGATGCAAGGGTAGGTACTATTCTAGCATATTCAAAGAATAACTTTGTGTACCCCTTACTATCCACTCCATTCATCCTAAGGTTTAGGAATTTGTTTGCTATTTGTTCCTTTTCATTGGGAGGGCAGAATTTCCTTTCTACCATATTCTTAAATTCTTCCCATTCTATATTGTATACCCTATCACTTCCTCTTGACTGGAGGATAGTGTTCCACCACTCTAAGGCTGAATTCTTAAATAGATTGGAAGCAAACATTATCTTATCCTCTTCCGCACACTTGCTTATTCTTAAGACTGCCTCAGTCTTTTCTATCCAGCGTAGAGCTGCAATGGGTTCTTCATTGCCCAAGAATTCTATCGGTTTACAGGATCAGAATTCTTTGTAAGAACAACCGTAAGACACGGTTCTTCTTCTTTTGGGAATGGGCACTTGAAGTACAGGGCCATTGTTTACGCTGTTTTCTGGTTCAGTTGGTCGCTTACTGCTATGCTTAGTTTTATTATCAGCTTCTTTAACAGTTTGGATAATAAATGGCATTGCATCTATGATTCCTTGTGCCACTATGTGTTGGATGGAACTATTATCCACTTGGTTTCCATTGTTATTGTTGTTCGGATTCTCATTAACCAAGTTAATGTTACTCTAGTTATCGTTATTCAGATTTTCTTGATTTCCTTCGTCAGCCATCTGAATTTTAAACAGTTACCACGTATTAATATCACAAAATAATATTTAATTTAGCCAATCATATGACACGCATTTTAGTCAAAAGCGTCGATCATTGCGACTTTACTCTATTCATATAATATGCATGTATTACACACCAGTACTGAAATTAAAAATTACAATACCGACTGAAATAAAATCGCACTAATAGTAGTAGGCATCCGTAGTTTTTTTTTACACACATATATTATTATTATATTATTATTACTATTACTACCGTTTCCATTCTCACATTCATGGATATGGATTCATCCAGAAATCCATATTGCGCTCGTCGTATTTCCAGACGAGTCGCTCTTCCACCTGTCTCATTCTTTCACTATTCTCTAAAATTTCCTCACCAAATGTCCTAAGTTCTTGTACGTTTTCTGCACTCATTGGGGGTGCAGGTTCTAGGACTGGGTTCGGAATCTGTGGTGCGGGTTCATGGTATGGAGGTGTAGGTGCCTGAAATTGGTAAGGATTCTCTAAAATCTCCCTAACGTATACATCGTTATCGTAATAGGGATCTAGAGGGTCCAAACCTGGGTAGGCTCCTAAGTTTGGCATGGGCGTGTCTTCATGTATCGGGTAGCGTTGCACATAGTCCCTAACGTCATCCCACCACGGGTCGTAATTTGGGTCTAAGGGATTTGGTGCTGGTACCCTAGGTATCTCCTCCGGGTTGAAATCATGCATTTTCACCTGATTTTCAGGGTTTTCTATTTCTATTGGTTGGTCAGGAAATGGTGATTGTGGTTGGGGTGCTATTATTTGTTCCAGATTAGGGTCAGCTGCAGTGGTTGCTAGGATGTGGATGTTGGCTATTCCCCTATTGATCATGTCCTGGGCATGGGCATCTGTCTCTCTCTTGGCTGCTGCTAGTGCTCTCTGGTCTTGTAACTTTTTCATACGTTTTCTACTCTCATGTGCTCCCCTACTGAACCATCCCCTTTTTTTCTGAGGAAATGGCTCTTCTGACTGAGCCTTAAACACAAATATTCCTTCTTCAGTATCAACAGAGTACCCTGAGAGGGCAGGCTGAGAAGAGGAGGTGCCTTCGCTTCTAGGCGAACCAGACAATTGACGGTACGTGTCAGATGGTCCTTGGTCGCTCATACTGTAAACTAACAAATAGTCAAATAATACATAACAATAAAATACAAGTATACACATATTTTCGTAATTTATTTCCTAACAGATTGAATTTTGATGTCAGCAGAACACTTCTGTGGCTGAATCAGTGGCTTGGCTCTGATACCACCTTCTGTCGCAACCCCCGATCCCTATTTCCTCGGGAACGGGCGGCCGCGAGCCTGGTTTGGTGGTATCGCGTGTTTATTCAATATTGGCAGCCGAATTTACATCAGGACCGTAGTTAGGAAATATTTTATCAGAGTAAAATACCACGCTTTTATAACATTAAACAATTGGGAAAAATCCCAAGTTTCAAATACACACATTTTCATAGGAATAAATCCTATTTTTATTTAATAAAAACATCTATTTATTTTAGGTAACTTTATTACCACTTTTCCAAGCCTTCAGTGCTGTCCAGCTGGCTTCTATTTGGCTTTCACATTTTGTTACCTGAAACGCGTTTAAAAATATTTTGTCAGTGGAAATACTGGTGAGTGAATCCCAGTTCAATCAAGTTTAAATAAAAACCCATTGTACAGTATTGAGGGCGATCTCGCAATTACATTTGTTTTCAAGTTATATCAATTAACATCCGTGGTACTGTCAGACCCGACTTGTGGAAATGTTACCCCTCGCAAGGCAATAACATAACTTTGTATACAAAACCCCAACATACCAACGATAATTGTATCCTTACAAATACTCAATCACTGTTTAATATATATTTAATTGTGTGAGGTTTTGTAAAAACAGTTAACAAAAAGGAGATTACTCACATTGCAGTCTTAGATTATCCTTTAAGGTTTCCTGGTGACAATCTATAATTCACACAAATGCACACGTGTTAGTATAATAACCCATTTTAACATTAGTAATACCCTCCCCGAGACGACATTCCAACGACTACGTCGGGCAAAACCACGACAGCCGTTACGGAACCATAGATCAATCGGGCAGAGTATCTAATACGTATCCAGGGGTTATAATACTTACAACGGAGCAGAACTTCGCTATTTAGGGGGGTATTATACCCGTATATAATGCCTATACTTCAGTTTTGAGATTGAGAAAAGAAATTTGGACGACGTAAACTGAAGGCCCAAGCTCCAGCTTTATAGGGGCTGAGTTTGGGTTTCTCGCGGCCCGCGTAAAACAAGACCAGGGTCTGCGTGGCCCGCGTCAACGCTGGTCAACAGCGTAGGTGATCCGGGTCAGCTAATAGGTTCGACATGTGTTGGGCCACGTGGCGGCCCTGGGTTTCGCCACATTATACCTTCTCGTGGCCCGCGTAAGGGTTGAGGTGTGGCTTACGCGGCCCGCCTCAAACCCAGAAATTAGATTTTTATTTATTTTTAATATTTTTCAAGGTATTCGGGGTCTGTTTTCGCGTATGGGATGTATTTTAGGACATATAGGGATATTTTAAAATATATTGGGGTGTCGAAAATGTTTGGAGGGTGTCAGTTTAAATTAGGGTTGTTATACATACACAAACATAAGCTTCAAAAAAAAATTGTAAACATTATAGTAAAGTATAGGAATTGTACCGCGACAAAAATGCTCCAAGGTGTCTCGCGTTATTTTCTCGGCCATTTTTAAATACTCGTCGTTGATGTCGGTTGTTTTTCCATAAGCAAGGACTCGTAGCGCCGACGTACACTTTTGGATACCGGTAAATCTAAGTGTCCCTTTCGCATCCGCTTTTTGTTTAAAATAATCGTAGTTGGCTTCCAAGTCGTCGACTATGCGTAGAAACAACCGCTTACTCATTCGGAAACGACGCCTAAAAATTTCTGGGTTCGAAAATGTCGCCGCCTCATCAATATAATCTTTCATCAAACGATCGTGTGCCGCGCGTCGGTCTCGTTCAATATAACCTCTTTTTTTAATTTCTGGTTCGGGGCGGCGACAATGCTTCACATATATCACCGCTAGTTGACAAGCACTCGTAACCGCCTCTTACTCGACCTCCTCATCGGTGGATTCATCGTCATCCGCAAAAAACTCTTTGTAGTAAAAATTTACCATCGATGAAGAACTAGGGGAATCCATCATTTTTTATAAAATGGTAGTGTTTTTGAGAGAGTTTTGATGTTTAAATTTGAAGGAGTTTATATATATATATATAGGTAAAAGGTTAAAAAAAAAATTCAAACTAGCCGTTGCTAGTTTATGATTGGCCAGTCAAACCCCCCTTGAAGCGTGATTTAGAAAAAGCCAAATACCAAATCGTCCAAAATAACGCCCAATCACGCCGGTATTTAGTGGTTATCGGGCGTTTTCCGGCCTTTTTTTTGAAATTTTTTTACAAAACACGCCACATTACGGGCGGTCTTACTATGAGTTTTCGGCATTGACTTATTTTGTTTAAGAGAATCCAAAATGTATACAAGTTATGCACTTGAATTCACCAACCAATTTATTTATTTTGTCATATCGAATGGTTGACTTATCTTTACTCCACTTTGGTGATTAAGATTTTTAGTTTGTTTATTTTTTTGATATTTCTAAGTTTGGATTGATTCCATGCCTCTTCATCTGTAGATTAAAAAGAGCTCGAATTTTCTTATGTGTGTGCACAATGTTAGATATTTTTGGTTAAATTTGAATATTAGCACAAGTTGGGGCCTATCAGAAGAAAATTCCTGGGAGCTGTAGTGATAGTTACAGATTTAGACATATTTTGACTTTTAGTTACAAAAGATACAATGGAAGTAGTCAAGTAGAACTCCAATTCTGAAACTCTTAAATGTAATACATAACACGTATCAATCATGAAGATGGACCATTTGCTTTTTCACATTTGTGTAATTGTGTGGTGTGCATAGAATCTAAAGAATATATTTCATTTAATCCATCATGAAATTTCATGTCAATTTCCTTTCACTTCTCTTACAAAATAAATACTTGAACATACAAAAACATGGCTCTAAGGTTCAGGGCCGAAGAATTTGAGGTCCCGTACGAATAGAAAAAAATAGGGCCCAGAAACAAACTTATATATAACAAAATTGGTCGCAAATGTCATATTTTCCTAATTTTTAATTGTGATATTGTTTAATAGGTTTTTAGGTAATTGGGTTAAAAGACAAATGGGTTTTAGTTGGGTTTTAAATTTAATTAGTTGTTGGGTGTTGGGTTCCGCGCATTGCGTCAGTGACATTAGTGTAGTTATAAACGTTGTTTTGAATGCGATGGTATATCCAGAAATCACAAAAAAAGGAATATTGGATTCTAATAATCTCAACTATTCGTCGTTGGCCGCCAACAGTCCCAACTTCAAAATAACCGTTAACAGTCCCAACTATTGACATATTGGCCACCAATGGACCTTGACTAACAGAACCCTAACGCCGTTAGTCTCCGGTCGTCGGAAAACCGTTTTTTGCCAGAAACAAATTTTTAAAGGTCCGATCTAAGGTTACAAAGAGGTTTGGAACGAAAACGTTGAGTTTTCCAATCAAAAAGTTGAGTTTTCCAGCCAAAAAGAAGTTTTCCGGCGAAAAAAGAGTTTTCCGACGACTTCAATAATTGGGGCTTTTACTAGAATAATGTTCCTAAGCTCCGTAATAAGGTTACAAAGAGGTTTGGGACAAAAATGTTTAGTTTTCCGGCCAAAAACGTTTTTCCGGCGACCGGAGATTGACAACGTTAGGTTTCTGTTAGTCAGGGTCCATTGAAGGCGAATATGTTAAGAGTTGGGATTGCCAGTGGTTATTTTTGAAGTTCGAACTGTTGGCGGCCAACGACGAATAGTTGGGATTATTAAAATCCAATATTCCGAAAAAAAAAACTACGTCCTGGTGTAAAAATAAGTTTTAAGAAACAAGAAAGTGAATTTAAAAAAATTGTATAACTAAAAACAAAAAATCATAACTACAAAAAATAATTTAGTTAAATAAAAGAATCACTAAAAATAAACACTTTTGGAATAGAAACATAGATATTTAAAGAACATATTAACGAACTGGTACGGGAAAATGAAAAAAAAATGTAAAATACTTTGATTTTGTTGATCAGGAAAGTGGAAAGTGTAAAAAATTAAAAAAAAAAACGTAAATACATCGGGCCAAGTTGAAAGTGCAAACAAAAAAAAATGTAAATAAATTGGGCCTGAACCAGATATACCACCAATTTTTTATATATAAGTTCAATTTTAGGGGCTCTTTTTGTCCTGGGCTAGCAACTACTACTTAGCTTTTAAATTCTGCATTATCATTTCTTGATAGAATGATATCATCAACATAAACAACTTAACTACCATTAGGCTGGTAAAGAATAAACATAAACAAGTTAATAACAAAAATGAACCTACAATCCATTTAGGAGGTGTTTGGTGTTGCGTTTTCAAAATAGATTATGCGTTTTAAAAATAGATTTTGCGTTAAGCATGTAGGTACATGCTTCTCCAAAACTGTGTTTTTGAGGCAGATAATCACTTTTTCATCCAAACACTTTTTTAGATTATTTATGTTTTACAAACGCAATAATCAAATAATCACTTCAAAACGTAATCCCAAACACCCTTTTAGTATCTTTTGCGTCCATATAGCTTAAATAATAAAATTTCCTTGTTCCATCCTCTCTAGTTGCGTTTGGTTAGACTGTCACTACTTGGATATTTATATATGTATCAAATAAAGTAATTACATTTTATAATTCCAAAATTCTAAGATATCTTGGTATATTTTGAATAAATTTGTCAATTCATAGTATATTTTAGTTTTAATATATATATTTGACTTTGAATACATTTATAAATAATAAAACTGAAAAACGATTTTTTTAAACTGTACATAAATTATAGTCACAAATTTGTATGGAAACTCGGTCCTAATAATATACCATGAAGTATGTCCCGAACTATATATTTGGAAATGGTTAGGTTGCTGTCCGTCACAAACTAAATTTGTCACGCATTATTTTTTATTCTGTATGGTAATCGCAAAATATGTCGTAGTTATTTTCTTAGAAAAATGTTAAAAATATAAATAGGCATTCAAGCCTGATTATAATATCGTATTGTATACGTTCTTATTGAATGTTGTTTGAAAGTATAAGGACTTAAGTGAGAAAGCCTGAACAATGAAGGGCTGTTGTGGAACTATAAAGTGGAGCTGAGGGCTAGTTGATAGTAGATGGAGAAGTTAAGGGGATAATGTGTAGTTGTCAATATATATGGCTGAGATATTTATCAATGACGATTCATTATCATCTTCCCCTTATCCTCTCAGCCAAAATACGCTCCGATATATGTATTCAACAACTCATCAGTCCATCACTTAATTGCTTACCCGCTGCAGTTACAAGATCTCTTCCGCCACCGCTCGCTGTTACTGTCCAGATCTCGTCTACGTTGCTGCAGATCCTTTTCATATCTCGTCTACTGTCCAGGTTCGCAAGTTCAACCCATTTTAACTATAAAAATGTTGAGGTGGTTTTGGTAAATCAACGAGACAAAAACCCAGGTTTATTAACCCGGTTACAATACTTTTGAAATCTTAAAGAAAAGGACATCATTTTTTATATATGTATTTTTTTAAAAACAAATCGCTTAAAAAGTTTTTCATTTAAAGTGTGGTTGCTCGTATGTTTTACATTCTTGTTCATTTGTAACCCATTGATTTTCACTCTTTTTTACTTTATAAACAGAAACATGACAACAACAATCCCCAAGTTTGCTCACTTACAAATCCCACTTGAAGACGTACTAAACGCCACCGACAACTTTCATCATGATAACATCATCGGACGCGGTGGATTGGGACATGTATACAAAGGACAACTCCAGCGGTCCGGGGAGTTGATCACGATTTCTGCGCTGAGGTTAGATCGTAAGCACGGTGGAGGAGTCGTCGAGTTCTGGACCGAAGTTTCAATGCTTTCTGATCTCAAGCATCCAAATATAGTCTCTATTGTTGGCTTTTGTGATGAGGAACATGAGAAGATCATCGTAACCATGTATGAGGCCAAAAACGGAAGTCTCAAGGAGCATCTAAACAACCCGAACCTCACATGGACGCAAAGATTGAAGATATGTGTTGGCGTGGCTCGTGCGTTGAGTTACCTTCATTATGATGAGGGACGTGGTTATGGTGTTATACATCTTAACATTAATAGCTCAACAATTTTATTAGATGAGAACTGGGAACCCAAGTTATCTGGTTTTAAAGTTTCCATTAAACAATCGCTTAACCGAATGGACCGGGTCATCCTTTCTGAACCTATTGGCACAATAGGGTATGTGGACCCGGAAATTGAAAAGACCAAAGGTGTGACCTACAAGTCGGACATCTACTCATTCGGTGTCGTCTTATTCGAAATATTGTGCGGGAGGAAAGCATTTGTTCCGAATGATGCTAATAGGTTACTAGCTACATTGGCCATACATCACTATGAAAAAAACATGCTAAAGGAGATAATCCATCCGGCTCTATGGAATCAAATGTCCCCGCGTTCACTCGATAGATATTCAAAAGTAGCATATTCTTGCATAAATGGGGAGCGAACAAACCGTATGGATACAAACAACATTGTCAACGAACTTGAGGATTTTCAACTTCAACAAGTTAAACGTTTAAATCTTGTAAGACCCATTTTTTTTACTTTTGCTTTGATGTTATTAGTTTATTTCCCGTTTAAATTAATTTGCAGTTAAGTGTCATATAACATTTGTTAAATAAAATCATATTTTTAATTACAGTTAATATAATTTATAGTTACAATTTATTTATACTTAAATTTTTTTTAGGGTAAATTACTTTTTGAGTCCCTGTGTTTTATGGGTTTTAACTAGTTGAGTCCAAAAGCAAAAAGTTTAACGACCTGAGTCCCTATAAGCATTTTCCTTAACCATTTGAGTCCAAGTTTCTAACACCATCCATATTTTCTGTTAGTTTTCTATAAAAAGACAAAAATACCCCTGTATCTTCTTCTTTACCCTTATAAAAACCTAAAACCTAATAACCACCATCTCTTTCTCTCTCTAAACATTCTCATCTCTCTCTCATCTTTCTCTCTACACCCCCTGCATCCCCACCACCACACCACCACCGTCACCACCAGAGCCACAACCAAAATTATGCAAAAGAGGAATTAGCACAACAGCAAAATAATTGAAGATGGATGATCCACATGACTAGAACGGTATTCAAAGTGGAATTTACTCATAATGGTTTGCTATCAAATTCAAAAAAAAAAAAAAAACATCCAGAAAGAAACACATATCAGGAGGAATTAGTCAAACATGCCCTATATCCGCGTACCGCTACCGGGGCATTGGAAAGCTTTGAGGGTACATGATGCAAATTAACACTGTTTTCTCATGATAATCTTTGTGGCAGGCAATCTTATTCCCAACCACCCATCACAATCATCTTCAGACTTCAATTCTTCACCTCTCACTCCCAAACAACAAGAATGGCAGAAACCCCCCCAACCCCAACCCCAATCCGATTCGGCATCCTAGGCTGCGCCGACATCGCCTGCTCGGCCCCTCTCCTTCCTCCTCCGATCTTTCTCTCTCTAACCCCCTCTCTCTCCTGCGCTTAACTGCCGCCGCACGCCACCACCGGTTGGTGGTGGTTGGCCGTCTAACCGAGGGTAACAAGGAGATGTTGGGGGTTTACAGGGGTGCGTGTGGAGTGTGGCTCACCGGAGAAGAAGGGCCGCTGGGGTGTGTGGGTGGTTGTCGCCGGTGAATGAGAAGTATAAAGGGTTGTAAGGGTGGCGCTTGTCGGAGAAGATAGCCGGAGATTCGATCTCCGGTCACCGGTGTGTACTCGAGAGAAAACAGAGTGGTTTTGTGTGCTGCTGTAATTTGGAGATGAGATGTAGAACTTTTAGGTTTTAGGTTTTTTTATAAGGGTAAAGAAGAAGATAGAGGGGCATTTTCGTCTTTTAATAGAAAACTAACAGAAAATATGGATGGTGTTAGAAATTTGGACTCAAATGGTTAAGGAAAATGCTTATAGGGACTCAGGTCGTTAAACTTTTTGCTTTTGGACTCAACTAGTTAAAACCCATAAAACACAGGGACTCAAAAAGTAATTTACCCTTTTTTTAATACACATATTGTTATACAATAAAGAAAAGGAAAATGTCAATAGTAACCAAGTTTTAAAAGTGTTTTAGATAGGTTCACAAATAAAAAACAATTACATCAACAATCTAAACATGCTTCCAAAATCCTGGTTATTGCCTTCTGGCACATCAACAACCTAAACATGTTGGCAAATAAAAAACAATTACATCCTCGGCTTGCGTGCCCTGCACCTGCTTCTTGGTTTGTCCACATGTTTCCACAACAAAAAGTCTCGAAGCCTCCAAAATCACGCAGCTTTTTCCGATCATGCAGATCCAACTGTTCTTTCTCTACACCGCACAATATCCTTCCTTCGATCACACAGATCTTCACCACTTATCAATTTCACACCGAATTCTTTTCTTTGGATCACACAGATCTTTTCAATCTTCTCACACAGATACTTGAATCACAGGGATTCTTTTTCTTTTTCCTAATTGATTCACACAGCACCACTAAGGTTTTCGATCAGAACTTTTCATTTGATTCTTTCTCTAAACCACACCACATGGTTATCTTCTTCACATGATCATGGCTCACACAGAGCTCTACCATGATCATTCAGATCATCTTCTTACTTCTTCACACGCCTCACTCAGAACCACGTTCGGTTCACACAGAACCCACTACTCTTATTTCTTTCCTCGAACTTCCATAGCCGCTATCCGTCTCGTTCTCTCTATCTTCTCACCCCCTGCAATTTAGAGGGCTGCTCCCTTCCTCTCATAACCGACTCTCATTTTTCGACCTTCGCTCTTATACCATTTGTTGGTTCAGGTCCAAGAACACAAACTCAAATCTCACGTAAAGAATCTATATGAAGTATAACTTGCAAAAAAATAAAGATGAAGACTGCTTGAAATATATTAGCAAATGAATATGTGGCACACAAAAACCGACTAACTACTCTATTTATAATAAATAAACAAAGAAAAAGACACATGCGTGTCCCTTTTTTCTCCAACAAACTTCAACATTCACAGCTCCTTAAAGTCTAGATTCCAGCTAACTCGGTCATCCAATACCAGGTCAAATGTAGACCAAAACTGGGCCATCTGACCCGTTTAAAACTTAACACTTATCTGGACCATTCAAGCTATTTGGCTCCATAACCAGGCCCGTACATGTTGACCCATCATACATGTCCCGCTAATCTCTTGATCCGTGGCCGACTTGTCCCGTACTCGACCTGTACCGACCCGAAATATCAAGATTAACCCAATAGGAACGTTCAGTCGTGGTCGAGGCAGGGGGCGCGAAAGGTCACAAACAGATGGCCGACAATCATTTGACAAGTCCTTGATTGAATTTTTACTAGTGTCACCAAATGGGTCACTTTCAATACGAGTGCCCAAATGGTGACAAGTCTGTTAGTTATACTGATTATGAGGAAAGTGAAGAGCTTTTGTTAATTATGGCGTCGGTGGAGCACAGAAGCCCAAAAAGGAATTTATTTGGTATCTCGACTTAGCCTGCTCAAACCATATGTCAGGAATTAAAGAGTGGTTTATTAGCATTGATGAGACCTATAAGCACCATGTCAAGCTGTGCAATGATTTGAGACTCAATGTCAATGGAATTGGAGATGTTCGCCTTGTTATAGATGGTAGTACTCAATATAAAAGTATCAACACTTGTGTTTTGTCATTGATCAAAGGTTTACATATATACAAGAATGGAGCTATTGACTAGGAACTAATAAGCTATAATCAAGGAACTAAACAAGCTAGGATATTGACCAATTAATTGGTAAGTTACAACAAGAAAATTAATTTGAATTTGAAACTTCTTTGGTGGGAGATTCGGTTTTGACCGAATGTGTTCTAATATGCCCCCGCAAGATGGACGATCGTGAGAGGAGACCAATCTTGGAGGTCAGAAGTTGGAACCGTTGGCGTAGTAGAGGTTTGGTTAAAGCATCCGCAAGTTGATCGTCTCCGGAGATGTGAGTGACGCGGATAGTGCCGTCTTGAACCTTTGCACGAACGAAATGAAAATCTAAGGCAAGGTGCTTCATACGTGAGTGGAAAACCGGATTTGCTTAATAGTGTGTTGCACTTAGATTGTCACAATAAATGGTAGGGGTAACCGTGGATTTGAAGCCGAGTTCAACCATCAAGGAGATGAGCCATCACTTCGGTTGTTGTGGAAGCTACAGCTCGAAATTCAGATTCGGTTGATGAACGGGCCAGTGTCGGTTGGCGTTTAGAACTCCATGAGATTGGGTTTTGACCGAGGTAAACAATATAGCCGGCTGTGCTTCGGTAAGATGGTCGATCGCCGGCCCAATCCGCATCAGTGAAGGCGTGGAGCTGTAGAGGCGAGTGACGTCTGAAAAATATTCCATGATTTAGAGTGCCATGTAAATACCGGAACAATCTCTTCAAAGCTTCCCAATGTGTAGTAGTTGGCTTATGCATGAACCGTGAAAGCTTATTAACTGTAAAAGAGATATCAGGACGGGTTAAAGATAAATATTGTAATGCTCCAACAAAGGCACGGTATTCGGTCGGGGACGGTAAGGGGTCACCATCCAATGCGGTGATAGTAGGGGAACTAGACATCGGTGTGGGCGACGGTTTGCAATTACTCATGTTGGCTTTTGTGAGAATGTCAAGGATGTATTTGGATTGAGATAGGAATAGACCATGATTGTGAGGAATGACCTCAATACCAAGGAAGTAGGAGAAGTCGCCAAGATCTTTTAGAGAAAATCTAGTGGCAAGTGTTTGGATGAAAGAATTAATGAGAGATGGATTTGCGCCGGTGATGATTATATCATCAACGTAAACTAGAATGAAGATAGGAGAAGATGTGACTTTGTTGATGAAGAGAGAGGGATCGGAGATAGAGGGTTTAAAGTGAACCGATAGAAGATAGTGTTTGAGTTCGTCATACCAAGCACAGGAGGCTTGACGAAGACCATAGATAGCCTTGTTAAGTTTGCAAACATGTGTAGGGTAGGAAGGATTCACGAACCCGGGTGGTTGAGACATGTAAACCGATTCAGTTAGAGTGCCTTGTAAGAAGGCGTTGTTAATGTCAAGTTGGCGTAGAGGCCAATTGAAAGAAGAGGCTATGGCAAGGATGAGGCGTAAGGTGGCGGGTTTAATCACGGGACTAAAGGTTTCAACATAATCTAAACCGGGACGTTGACGAAAGCCTTTAGCAACAAGTCGTGCTTTTAGGCGGTCCACCGAACCATCGGGTTTGAATTTAGTGCGGTAGACCCATTTGCATCCAACAAGGTTAGGAGCATTATCGGGAGGAACGAGTGTCCAAGTTTGATTACGTGTGAGAGCGTCAAACTTGGATTGCATGGCTTCTCGCCATAATGGTTGTTTGAGGGCTTGGGTAATGGTAGTGGGTTCGGGAAGGGTATGAGTGGTAGAGTGGTATAAGACGAAGTTGAAGTTGTGATACTTTGGGTTCGGTTTACGGGTGGGTCAGGTTCGATAAGAAGTAGTGGATTCGGGTGTAGAGGAGGGAATGGGTTCAGTGTGTTGGGAAGAGGAGGACGAGTCCGAGGGGATGTGTGTAGGGGATGGAGGCATCGGGTTGGTATTGGTGGGAGGGTCGGTGGGTGGTTGAGGGGGTTCGGTGGGGTGGGTTTGGTTGGGAGGTGGACGCCTTTGATAGGTGATGATGGGTGGGTTTGAAGTAGATGGTGTAGAAGCAGTGGTAGTGGGATTGGAAGGGGTTGAATTTTGAGGAGGAGTGGAAGAAGGTGTAGAAAGGGAAATTGATTGTGTGGTGAGGGGTAACCAAGTATCGGGTGAGGGTGAGATGGGGGTAGAGGTTTGAGAAAGGGATTCATAGGGAAAGATGTGGTCAAGAAAATGGACATGACGGGAAGTGTAGATTCGATGAGTGAGGGGATCAAGGAGATGGAAAGCACTTTGAGAGGATGAGTAGCCGATGAAGATGCACGGTTTTGACCGAGACTTGAGTTTATGTTTTGAGTAGGGTCGCAACCAAGGGTATGATAAGCAACCGAAACTATGAAGTTTTTCATAGTTTGGATAAATGTGGAAAAGGCAAAAATAAGGAGAATCATTATGCAAGGTGGGGGTGGGTAATCTATTTATGAGATAAGTGGCGGTGGTGAAAGCAAAAGGCCAAAATTTGAGAGGCATTTTAGCATGAGAAAGTAGTGATAGGCCGGTTTCGACAATGTGGCGATGACGACATTCGGCATAGCCATTGTGTTCGGGTGTGTGAGGAGGAGAGGTGAGATGAGAAATCCCACAAGAGGCTAGGTGAGAGGATAGTTTGATGTATTCTCCACCATTGTCTGAAAATAATTGCTTAATTTTGGTTTTGAAAAAGTTCTCAACAAGTTTTTGAAATCGAATGAAAGTATTAAGAGAGTCCGGTTTATGTTTTAATGGATAAATCCAAATGTATTTTGTGAATGGTCAACAAAAATTATGTAATATTTGTAACCATCAAAAGATGTAATTGGAGATGACCAAACATCGGAAAATATTAATTCTAGAGGTGTATTAGAAGTTAAAGAAGATGAATAAAAGGGGAGTTTGAGACTTTTATTAATGCAACAAGAATTGCATGATTAATGCTTGCTAGAAATAAAGGGAACAAAGGAAGCTAAATGTTGTAAAACACGCAAATGTGGATGTCCTAGGCGGTGATGCCATGAAGACTTCTTGGTGGTTTGCAAGTGAAAAGCTTGAGGAGACTTGGTTGATGAGAGCTCGTAGAGACCATGACTAGTGATTCCCCGAAGAATGATTCGGCGAGTGGGAAAGTCTTTGATGACAAAATAAGAAGAGAAAAATAAGATTAGTATGTTGTTATCAAGGCATAAGCGAGAGATAGATATGATGTTACGGGAGACAGAAGGAACACAAAGAACATTTTTAAGAACAATAGGAACATTAGAAAAATAAAGAGTCATGGTGCCAATGTGAGTAATTTTAAGAGACGAACCATCACCGATGATAAGTTCCTCGGTACCATCGTATGGGCTATGCATAGAGAGTGCACTAAGATCATTGGTAATGTGATGAGAAGCACCACTATCCTTCAACCAAGATAAATCGTAGTCCACGGTGGGGTGTGTTGCCATCATGTGTGCTTGGGGTTTTGGTTGGTTATTGGATCGGTTGTAGGTTGGAGATGTGATTGAGGGATGAGCTTTCTTAAATAATTGGCATGAGGTTAATGAATGTCCTTTGGTAAAACACCATTGGCATTTACCAAGGAAGGGTTGTTGGCTAGGGGCGGAAGTGGATGTGGGAAGCAGGCCAGGGGCGTTGGTAGAAGTGAGTTTTAGAGATGAAGGAAAGTTGATCATGGTGACCGATTGTGTGGCTGCTGTGTCGGCGGTCACAGTGGTGGTGGTAACAGCATTATCGGCCATGGAAGAGAGGGTGGTTGTGTTAAGATTTTGCAAAACCTGGCTGATACCATATAAAAGTATCAACACTTGTGTTTTGTCATTGATCAAACGTTTACATATATACAAGAATGGAGCTATTGACTAGGAACTAATAAGCTATAATCAAGGAACTAAACAAGCTAGGATATTGACCAATTAATTGGTAAGTTACAACAAGAAAATTAATTTGAATTTGAAACTTCTTTGGTGGGAGATTCGGTTTTAACCGAATGTGTTCTAATACTCAAGTCATTTCTAATGTTTTTTACGTTCCTTAGTTGACATCAAATTTGATTAGTGTGGGTCAGTTACAAGATAAATCTGTGGCATGTGTGAAGGGGGTGTGTGGAAAATGACAAAAAATAGAATGTTCCCAGTTTTTGGCACTGTGGATCAGATATGTATGCAAGTGAAAGAAACATTAAAGTCTCAAATCTGGCACAAGAGACTTGCTCATATATACCAAGGCAATTAGGACCATAATTCAGTAGTAGCTGAGAAGTATGTTGTGTGTGAGACATGTATGATTGGGAAACAGCAAAGGCAAGCCATACCCAAGAAGAGCAACTGGAGAGCAACTCATATAGGGTTTAGACATGTGGTGGTTGAGCAGGCATCAACTAGGGTGTAATTTGTGTGGTGGTTATGCTCCTATGCTCTGATACCAAATCAATTCACCGAATATTGATTTGTATTAGATTGTTAATAATGTAGAGTTACATAGACCTGGTTTAATTACATTTTAGTATATTAATACCGTGCAATCTGATTAGATAACAGGTGCAATTTAAATTAGATAACAGGCGCTATTTATACAAACAAAAGAAGAGAGTAAAAAATACCAAGTGTTCAATCCTATAATATTTGTAGTTTACAGTAATAACTATTACTACTTGCTTACTAACCTCAAATCACAAGTTTTATTTACGCATACATGGCTTGGCTACCAGAGCCGTCCCCGAAAACTCTCGAAAAAATTTAGGCCTCGGGCGTAAAAAAGAATTGGGCCTAAAATTGTGGTTAAGGGAAAATGAATTGAAAAAATAAAACTTTAGTGGTGGAGACAGGACTTGAACTTCATATAAAACTCTGCGTACTAGCCCGAGGATAAGTAACTTTCTGCATAATCTGTTAATTTAATTTTGGCAATTCCATTTGATTATTATTATTTTTTTTAACGGCAATTTTTTCCATTTGATTAATTGAACGGAAAATTTTAGTCTTTGTGAAAAGACATACTCGAACCATCACTTATTTTTTTTTTGTTCAGTTTATTCTTAATTCATTTATTTATATTTAACCTTATCAATCTTTCTAATTACCAAGGATTGTCCTAATCTATACTATATAATAAAAGAAACCTGATTTTGGACACATGTCATTCAATTAGGGTATTAATAATTTATAGATAAATTTTAAATTTCAAATTAAAAAGATTTAAATATTATATTAGAATTTTATCTTGATTGTAAATCTAAAGTCTAAAATGTGTTTTAAATCTAATCTATAATTTAAGGATTTAATTTTGATTTGAAATTATTATAATAAAAACCCATAAAATTAGTAACCATTTAATCAATTAAATGTTTTTTTTTTAGAAAAAACCCTTATTTTAATGTTAATATAAATTTCGTAAGCTTTACTTTCCCTTCGGGAATCAAATTAGATTTTTGTGATAATTAAAGTTTTGTCAAGAATAGAAAAAATCATTATTTAATATTCAATATATTACATCCAATATTTAGAATTAAACCCCACTTCATTCTACATACTAGGTATGTTATTTTACTCTTCATCATATTATCTATGTCACATAGAATACATCATGTTTTTTTAGATAAGTTTACCATGTCAAATAAGTAATAAATTATTCCCCTTTAATCAAATGAGAATTTTTTTAAATTATTTTAAAAAATTCTAGATATATGTGTTTTAAAACAAGGTAAACTCTTAACATACATATTTTTTCCTACTGTAACTAAGATGTAGAGGTGTGTGAAAGGTATCTTTACATTCGCAATGTCATAACCTTTTTTTTTTAAATTTAGATTTACTTAGTTGTCGTATAGTGTCTCATGTCTTTATTTTTTCACTTATATATATGTTTCATTGGTTCAATTGTACATGTAAAGTATTACACTATACATAGTATTTTCTCAACTATAGTTAATTGGTTTTATTGATTCAATTTTTGTCTATTCATTTACATTACTTTTATCTGTCTAGAAGTCATTTTTCAGACCTTTCAAATGGTATGAGACATATTACATTATCAATAGTTTTTATTGGTTTCCTTACTAATTGTGATAAAAGTATTATTTTGTACAATTCATATTGGTTTATAGCTTTGAATACGAGCATACCTTATATTAATGTTGGTGATAGCGAAAGTGAGGAAACTATATTTAGATGGTAGAAAATATAATATTATGCCAACATTAATCCTTCTGAATAATCTATTATCAGATAAAATCAGACACGTTACCTTTGAATAAGAAAATGTCACAACAAATATTAGTAGTGGTACAAAATTTTAAATTCCTATGACAAATCCTAAAACAAATAACATATCATATTATTATGAATGGCTATACAAACTCCAATATTTATTTCGTATTTGGTCTGCATATTACTCTATATTATATATACTTAGATCATATTATGAACATATTTTTTTATTTAATATTATAATTATGATTCACCCCGTGTAACACACGGGTTATAACCTAGTTAACTTTATATATTAATTGGAAAATCGAGACCATAGATTGAGTCAGATCTGGGAGGGCCTAACCCAAGTTTGAAAAAAAAAACGACAAAGAATACTAATTATTTTTATCTTACATTCTAGTATATTAATTAAAATAACTTGTGTCGGATTTCGTAAACGTTTACAAAGTATACACATATTATACATGAACTTCGAAATAGAAAACAATTCAAAGTCCTCTTTATTTTCTAAAGGGGTCAACAAAATAATGACCGTTTCTTTTTAACTTCGTTATGTTTTACTAACAAGTATATATAAGTTATGACCTTTTTTTTCCTTTGTTACATATATGTAGATAGAGAACTTGAAACACTTGAAGATTCATCTTAGTGATATAAAATTGGCCACCGATGATTTTTCAGACACATACAAAATTGGAGTTACAACATACTGTAATTTGTATAGAGCAACTTTTGATTATGAAAAAACTTCTCCCGTAGAAGCGATGAATAAAGGTGAACCACTCAAGAGACACAACAGTGTACTTATAAAACGAATACTTGCTAGAGACGACGAGCAAGGAGAAAGAGCATTTTTCACAGAACTTGAAATGCTTACTAGTGTTAAGCATCATAACATAATCACTCTACTTGGATTTTGTGTTGAAGGTTCGGAGATGATCCTTGTCACTGAGAATGTTTCTAATGGATACCTTCGTGATCATTTGCGAAACGTCAATGACATGCATATTTTGACGTGGGAAAAACGTTTGAAAATTTGCATTGATGTTGCACACGCATTGAACTACCTTCACTCAGAGATGGAAGCCCAAAAGATGATAATAAATTGTGATATAAGGAGTGAAAACATTGGGTTAGATGAGAATTTGAGGGCAAAGATTGTTGAGTTTGGGATTTCTGTATTCTTGCCTCCAAATCAAAATAGTGAAGCTCTACATCACACACATTATTGGCACACGTTACTACACAGATCCAGAATATGTGAATAGTGGTACGTTAAAAAGAGAATCCGATGCTTATAGTTTTGGAGTAGTTTTGTTTGAGATTCTATGTGGAAGGCATGCCTATGACCCGATTTACCATAAGGAGGGTGACAAAGGGCTAGTATCTGTGGCAAGACAAAGTTACAACACTGGAACACTAGAGAACATAATAGATCCTATAATAATGGAAGAACTTGGTGAAAGCAGATTTATTTCTAATAAAGGACCCAACAAGGGTTCTATGGAAATATATATTGAAATTGCAAATCGGTGTGTAGCAGAAACTCAAGACGAACGTCCATCGATGAAAGTCGTCGTTAAGGAACTTGAGAAAGCATTACTTTTTCAAATGAGCCAGGTAACATATATATGCATTTATAAAGGATAATCTTTCTGTATTAATACAATTGATCCCTAATGGCAGTCTTGAGTTTATTTGTTTTCTTAGTATTTTTTTTATTTGCTTCACCAATATAAGTTTTAATCATTCATTTCTAGCTTTTAGAACTAATTCCCTTCCTAAAATAACTGCTTAAAGGAGGATCGAGTGCAAGGCCCAGAAACAGACCACGTTGTCAATAAACTTGAGAAAACAATGGAACTTCAGTTGAATGAAGAGAACAATCATGTAAGACATTTTATTCTTTTCTTTTCACCACTCTCATATCATTTTCTTATGTCTATTAATTTATGCTTACTATTGTAATTAGTAATTCGTGTCAAAGGAATAGCCGAGAAATACAATTGAAAGCCCATCACAAAGTGTTTTAGAATAAACTCATCAACCAAGATATGCACTTGAAAGCACATCACAAATTGTCAATAAATTACAAAACACAACAATCTAATGTAACAAAACAAGTGTATCTTTCAATGTATTCAAAACGCCACTTTCTCGTCTCGTAAATTCAATATATATATATATATATCATGCAAGTTATATAAACAAAATCACGTATACGTCCAAGAATTTTATTTTCTTAACGATTTTGTTAGTTGATTCGGGTTAGAGCTAGGTGTCGGTTTAGGATAAAATTCAAATAACTATATTAGGGTTGTCCAAAAAGCTCGCGGCTCGGAGCTCGCTCGGATTTAGCTCGGAAAAAGCTCGCTCGATATGGCTCGGTTTGAAAGTGAGCCGAGCCGCGTCGGCTCTGTTAGAAAGTGAGCCTAGCTCGGCTCTGCTCGTGACGAGCCAAATTGGCTCGCTTTGGTAGCTCGGCTCGTCTTAGCTCGAATTATTTTACTTATAATATATTTTATAATATATAACAAAAAAGTGATTATTATTTACATGTATTTAGGCTTGTAGTTTGAGGGTAGGGTTCCAGCGTGAACAACCTCCCAAGCGTGAACTGCGTGAACTGATCTGGGCCCTTGATTTCCTTTTTAGTTGTTAAGGGTAGGATTGTAATTATATAAAAAAATAGTTTTAAATCATTATTTTAAAAATTAAATTAAGTTACATATTTCCTAATTTAAATTCATTATCCACATTATGTTTTATTTATTAATAAGATAATTATCAAAAAAACAACAAATCACCATATTTCAATTTTTATTTTTATTTCAGATTCATCACAATCGAATTTTGATTTTTAAGATCCACGTAACCTTCATATTTTAGCGGGATACACATGTGTACTTGGATATAAAAGAACAGTACACATGTGTACTCAGCATCGTACATATGTGTAATTAGCTACATAATACATACATAGAAACAATACCTGTAAAACTATTTTATATTTAACAAATTACAAGTTCCATAATGTTTTCCAAACCAAACAAAAAAAAACATATAATTACAAGTTCCAGTTTGGTAGAAACAATAAACCCAACATAATCGGAAAAAAACAGAAAACATAATCTTTTACAGTTATTCGCCACGTTATATGCTGAAACATCCTTATCGACCAAGCAAACAAACATATGTGAATCATCCTTATCGACCTCATACGTGAATCATCCTTGTCGACCTTCCGTCTCCACTTTTCTCATTACGAAATCTCCTATAATAGCACAAAAAAACTCATCAACTAATATTTTGCATAATTCACAAGTGTACATCAACAACCTTACACATTCAATACACAAAAAATTATGAGATATCACAAAAACAGTCTCTATACACATGTGTACATCGCGTTAAAATCAGAATACACATGTGTACATCGCATTAAAAACAGAGCAAAATCAGAATACACATGTGTACATCGCTTTAAAACCAGATCAAACTCAGAATACACATGTGTACATCGCATTAAAACAGAGCAAAAATCGGAATACACGTGTGTACATTGCATTAAACATTGTACCAATAATCATTAAAATTAAATATTAACTAATAAATAAATTAATTAAAACATTAAAAAGGAACCCAATATTTAGGATCTAAAATTTAGATTAGAGATGGGCATAAAAAAAAAACATATATTTAACAACCTTTTATGAGCTGACAAGTTTCAATTGTTGTTGAATAAAGATTGGGCTGCAACTATTTGATCAAAGTGATTCACGTGATTTTTTATAAAGTGACGAAAATTGTGATCACACCTTAATTCTCATTTGACCAACACTATAGTGGATCTGACAATTCAAATCACATGCAATCACACATGAGTCTGATCACCTCATGTAGACTGACAAACAATTTCTTGGGCCGATGAACACATGTATCAATTTAAAAAACGATTGGGCCGCTGATTATGGATAATCACAAGAACTGACAATTTATCAGATCAAAACTAAAAAAAACCGGTTTCAAACAATACCCGTAAAGAGGTCAATATTGAATCATAAAAGTGAGTGCTTACGAAGAAAGGAGATACTTAGGTATGAAACTCGGAAGAAATACGGAGACTGGGACCTCGCGGCGGAGTGTCTGGTGCAGATCGTCGACGGCGAATGGTGGAGGCGGTAGGGATGGATGGAGTCGGACGGTGCTTGGGATTTTGTTCACGCTTGGGATCCGGCGAATGTGAGAGAAAAAAATGGATCTTGAATAAATTTTGAATATTGATTTGTGAGATTGAACGAGATTTATGGAATAATTTAAAATGGAAATTACAAATGTACCCTTTTTCATTTAATTAATTAGTAACAATTAATCAAATAATTACCATCATGCCATTGACTTAAAATCTCAAGATGATAAAAATCAAGGGCCCAGATCAGTTCACGCAGTTCACGCTTGGGATTTTGTTCACGTTTGAACCTAATCCTGTAGTTTGATATCTATGACATATTTAAAGGTTGATTGCCGTGCTAATGAACAAATATTGTATTAACTTGAAATATAAAACTTATTTTGCGTTGTTGTACGTGATTTTGACTTGTAATGTATTAGGTTGAACGTATTTTGAATATGTTCTTTTGAAGTATTGAATAATATTTTAGAATACTGGATTTTGAGAGCTATGTATTAATTTTTATTTTTAAAATCGAGCCAAACCAAGCCGATCCGTGCCAACTCGGTTTAAAACCAAGCCGAGCCCGAGCTTAGACTTCCAGCTCGATTTCAATTCAAATCTGTGCCGAGCTGAGCCAGCTCGGTTTATAATCGAGCCAAGCCAGAGTTTGCCCTAGCTCGACTCGGCTCGGTTCATGAACAGCCCTAAACTATATAGTAATATTGCGTTATTATTATTTTACCAAGACTCGCGTTAACTGGTTGACCCAAACCGAATCGGACCCGTTGACCAGGTTTGACCATGTTGACCCACCCATCTTGACTCACTTTGACCAAGTTTGACTTGTTAACCCGAACCCGAGTCGAGACCCGAATCCCACACTGAAAACCCGAGTCCCCCTTGATCCATGTAAACCCAAACAAACCCGACCCAACCCGAACCGTCCACCACCGTTGCCGCCTCCGGCTGCGGCATCGCACCACCACCCTGCCCCCCCCCTTTCGTTGCTCCGCTCTCAAATAACACGAACAATAACCGCTGCCGGATCCGCCACCACCGCCATGAGACCTGCTACCGCCGCCTCTAACTCCGGCGGCTCCCCACTACTGCCGTCATCCCCACTTCAGCCACCTCGACATCACCACGCCAGCCACCACCATGGCCGACACCCCAAACATCACTAAAAAGAAAAAAAAACAAAAGGAGAAGCTTTAAGTGAACGGGATCTAAACAGATCTAAGCTTAGAAAGTGGAGGAGATGAACTTACCCGTGACGAACTCATGAAACACGGCTGCCGGAGCTTGAAATCGCTACCTCCGTTGCTCGTATGGGAAAACTAGTGCCGGAAACGGGTTCGGAAGGGATGATTTAGGGGGTACGCCTTAGTTCTGCTGTGAAATTC
The DNA here is from genome assembly GCA_030545235.1 of Helianthus tuberosus. Classification (NCBI taxonomy): domain Eukaryota; kingdom Viridiplantae; phylum Streptophyta; class Magnoliopsida; order Asterales; family Asteraceae; genus Helianthus; species Helianthus tuberosus. The sequence continues at coordinate 192,686,615 of CM060414.1, forward strand.
CGCCGCCAACGCCGCCGTGAGCGGCGCCGCCGCCGTTCGCCTTCGCTGAAACACCGCAGGACTTCGCTGGCAGCGCCGTGATCCACCGCTGGAGTTCTAGAGAAAGAAAGGGGGTTGCGGCTAGGGTTAGGGAAAGAAATGAGAAGGATGAGTTATAATAGGGTATTTATACTTAGGTTTAAGTGGGTTGGCCCAACGCCCATTAGCCCGTTTCTTGTGTTTTGTCCGGCCCATGCGTCTACGACGCCTGTTTTCAAATCCGTACTTCGTGTAATGTCGTAAAATGTCATTTCAGGATCAGAAATACGTAAAATAGTGTCGGAAGTAGTTGTGTGACGCGTTCATTCGTCGGTTGCGTTAAAATTGCGTAAAATACTTCGGTGGTCGTTTCTAGTCCGTATTTCTGTCCCATTTCAACTGTGAATATTAGAATTCGATTACGAAGCTAAATATATCATAATATTTCAGATTTAATGTAATACACCAGCCCGATGATTCCACTTCGTTGTCGGTGCATTCCTACAGTCGCGTTTTTTGTTCACGTATGCATATTGTGACGTTCGAAAGCATGATAATTCAGCATAACCAATTCGTGTGTTTAAAAATATACGTATAAAACTCATATTTTTTGGTGTTGTCGGTATTTCATCTGGTGTCAGTTCGTTACCGTTTAACGTTCGTCAGGTTTCCGCAAATCACCATTCGTGTACTGTAAGGTCGAATAGACGTTCCTAGGCAATTCAAAGGCCTAATTAAGTTAATTTGTGTCTTAAAACAATACTTATAATTGTCTTAATGCTCGGTATACGCGTAATTATAAACCAAAAATTACCGGTTTTCACAATCGGTACCCAGTATTATTTGCTCATCTCCGACCACAGGTTTCATATGAACAACATCATTACCATACAACTTTTTTTGGTTGATTTTCTTTCGGTTATCCTTTAGTGTTTTTTCTACATTTTCTTGTTATTCTTGTCGGCGGTTCCATGCGCAACACGCTCGTAATGATTTTAAAACACATGTAAACACAGACTAAATAACAAAAGAAGTTTGCCGCAACGCGGCGACAATGATAAACCTAGTTAAATTTAAGAGTTAATAGCCAAAATGGTCCCTGAGGTTTGCTCAGTTTTGCACTTTAGTCCAAAATCCAAAATTTTTAAATCTGGGTCCCTGAGGTTTGTATTTTGTTGCCATTTTAGTCCAAATTTCAAAAACCCCCATTTTTAATTGTTGAAACCTGATTGTTTTGTCTTTTTGTGCAAGGGCATTTTGGTCCATCTAATTTACTCTTTTAATAAATTAAAACAAAATTAATTATATATTATAATATAGATATATCTAACTCTCTCTCTCACACTAAAACACAAATACACACACTCTCTCTCTCACTTCCCACCTTCTCTCTCTCTCTAACTTCCAGATTCAGATGATCCCCACCATAGACCACCATCTTCATCGGACGCTACCACTGACCACCATCTTCTTCGTCACGACAACGGCTGCAGGCGGCGACACCATCGCCAACTTCTGGCCGGCAATCAATCCTATGTATAGGTCCAATACGGTCGCCGATCACTGCTGTTATGTAACCACCGGCAAGTTTTGTGAAGAAGATGAGCAATTGGGTTGTTCTAGATCTGATTTCTCCATTTCTAAAATTCTTTGTTTGTTGAAATTGTTGGGATTTTTGATGCTCGATTTCGTTGTTTGTTGAATTTGTTCTAGTTCTGAATCATTTTGTTTCAATTTGATGCTCGTTTGTTTGTATAGTGTGGTGCTAATATGCTGGGTTTTTAAATGATTTTTTTAAATTGAGTTTTGGAATGGTGTTTATCGGCATGTTTGAATCAAAAGGAGACGTTTGTAGAGCCAATTTGTAACGTGGGGGTTGTGGTGGTCATGGTGGGTTACCTGGTGGATGATGGTGGTGTGGTGGTGGTAGTTCAGAGAAGAGAGAAAGAGAGAGAAGAGAGAGAGGCAGATTTAATTTGGGGATTCTGGGTTGAGCTGAAACACACAAATATTAGAGAGAGAGGCAGATTTAATTTGGGGAATTCTGGGTCAAAATTCTTGTTAATCTGGGTGTTAGAGAGAGAGGCAGCTCAAGGCAGATTTAATTTGGGGAGAGAGAGAGAGAGAGAGAGAGAGAGAGAGAGAGGAGAGACAGAAGGCATTCTATTTAATCATAAATAGAAAAAGGTTTAATCAATATTTAATTATAATAATTTCTGAAATGACCAAAATACCCCTGAGGGTAAGGACAAAACATGAGGTTTTAATTTGGGGATTCTGGTCAAATTTCACTTTTGGACTAAAATGACAACAAAATGCAAACCTCAGGGACCCAGATTTAAAAATTTTGGATTTTGGACTAAAGTGGCAAAACTGAGCAAACCTCAGGGACCATTTTGGCTATTAACTCTAAATTTAATTTTGTTTTTTGCAGCCAAACACCCACGTATCATAATTACAAAAATGTTAGTGCTTCTTCTATTAGAGAATATAACTTCGTATACCGTTATTGTATGGTCACATAAAAGATCTACATCTTCTCAAGTATCAAACCTTTTTCATCGTAACAAACTTAGTTTCCTGGTCACGTATCAGTTTTTCACTCACATACCATTCTCACATGCACTTTTGATAACGAGGTCGTGTCACTACGCAAATTGCATGAAATTTTACCACATGTACATTTAGAAAGGTTTATCTATTATTCATAGTTCTTAGTTTTTCATTTTCAAAGTTTTAATTTAATTTCTTCAAATATGAAAATATAGTTGATCAACTTAAGACGATGTAAGAATTTTTTTTTTTTTTTTTTTTTTTTTTTTTTTTTTTTTTTTTATAAAAGGAGACGTAGATGTAAGATATTTTTAGAAAAAGAGACACTGTTCAAGTGTTCATTATATAGTTGACGTTGTATACCAGGCTAAGAATGCCTATCAACGATTACTTTCTTTGAGTCTGTATGCAATTTTGTTGGGGGATATAATGGTTTGCCGCCGTGTCAATAGCAACCAAACATTTTGTAGGATCGTTTCCTCATCATAAGTCATCTTTATTGAAGTTAGACCTTTGGTGTTTCACCATTTTAATCGTTAGAAATATGATAGACTTTAAAAGCACATGCTAACATTAAACATCTCTTAATTATCCAATGACCTAATTTAATATTCAAGTGCTTAGTTCTAGCATATCACCCAAATGAGTCTTCCTATCATGGTAAGGCTACCAAAGTACCTTATCAATTAAGAGGCCATTTATTAACCATGATTACTTTATGTTCAGTTAGTATGTTTGAATAGTGATCTTAGAGCACGAAGCCAAACATACAGTTTTAATACTATTAGGCTACACGGTATGGTGATTGTCCTCCCTTGGAGGATGATAGGATGATCCGCCACGTAGATCGGGTGTGAGGATGGGGCAAAAAGGATGGAGGTATATATATATAAGCTGTATGTATATGTGTGTGTGTGAATGTGTTTTGTCTTGTAGTGGATCGTCCTCAACGTCCACAAGTCGACGAGGAGTACGCTGGAGGACCGGCGACGAGGGGGGCGAGATGGCTGGAGGATCGGCGACGAAGGGAGACGGAGGGGGACGATCCTCCATACCGTCCAGTCTTATACTACATATTTTTTTTCGTATTTTAGTACTATATATACAATGTAACTCATTATAGTAACCATACGTTCATCTGGTGACGGATCTGGAAGAAAAATTCAGTGGTATCCCTAAGAAAATTAGTTGTAAATTGTGGCAGATTTAGAAAAAACAAATCCACACTGGCAGATCTCCATAAAACCAAAAAAAAAAAAATTGCACTTCACCAAGAAAGTTAAGGGTGGACCCCTCAACCTCTGCGTTCATCGTTATTGTAACACATTATTTTACCATTTTAATTGCTAAACATGGAACATTGCGTCCTACATATGGCAAACAAATTGAAAGTTGTATGATATAATAAATAAAAATTTGGGGAAAATTTTATATTAAATAAGTAATATGTATATGTAATATGTTTAGTAACTTTTTATATAACATTTAATCTTTTTATAATAGGAAGAGGAAGAGATATGACAATACAACTATTCTTTGGTTGTACAATTTCCATTAATGTTCGTTGGAAAATTCTATTAATTATGTGGTTGGCTACATGTACACGAAGAGTTTACCTATTTTTAAAGGTAAATTTCATTCACCACGACCCCCTAAAAGAAAAAAAGGGGGCAACAAAAACATGTTAGAGGTAAACTACATCAAAAACTATACAATCTTAAATTTACACCAATCGCGGACTAAAACTTCAACCTGTGTTTGAACAAAAAAAAACAAGGCTTTTGATCTCATCCATAATCTGCTCCACTTAGATTTCCTTGTTCGAAAACCGTTTCTTGTTCTGTATTTTCCATATACACCACAACTGTGCCATAAAAAATTATACATCACTAGGAGAGTGTGGAAAGTTTTAAGTTATTAGTAATTTCTAATTTTATCCACAGTTTATAGTTTCTAATTTTTTATAGCTAATTTTTTTCCTTCATATTATTGCTTAAAGGAGGAGCAAACACAACGTCCAAATACGACCCAAGTAATTGCTAAACCTAAGAAAGCATTGGAGCTTCAATCAACGCATGAAATTCTAGTAAGACCCTCATGTTTTTCCTTTCATCATTCTCTTATATTAATTACTTGCACTTATCCAGATTAACACACAAGTTGGTTATAAATATATTTAAAAGATATAAAATATTACATAATTTATTAAGGATATCCATGAAATTGTAGAAGTTTATATATGATCTATACTAAAGTTAAGTGATGCAAAAAATATTTATTTAATCGGTTGTGTGTATTTGTCTAGGTTACACTGTAGAAATCTAGCGAGTATCACGCTTTTTAATATTTTATACGACATGTATGTGAAGTCCACGAACCCAGTCTTTAATCGTATAATCAACCCGTTGTTGCCCATTCATATCACCGGTTATTAATATTATACGGGTTCTAGGATAAAACATTTTGGGATATAAAGTTTTACCTCTGGTGTTGGTGACTCAGGTCGGGTTTGCCTTGATATTCCACCGCATTCACAACCTCGAAACTCATCACCTTAGCCTTCACATAACTATAATTTCTAAATCTTATTACTAATTGTTTAATATTTTTTTCACCCCATATAATACAAGGGCCTTTAACCCTATATATATATATATATAGGGTGAGGTTCCTCTACAAAGTGTGTTTTTCCTACAAAGTATAGGAAGTGATCTTGGTCATTGGATGAGTGTGTTTGATGGTTGAGATCATTTTGGTGGCATTTTAGTAATATATGTTTCTTAAAAATAGGCCAATTTAATTGAATGGGGGTAGATGTGTCATTTAAGTTGTTTTAAATAAGGAAATAATTGCCAATCATAAACCACCTCCATAATTGTCGCGATTTTCTCTCTCTCTCCTTCCATCTCTCTAATCCTCACATCCGGAAAACCAAATCATACCAATAATAACGATAAATAAATTCTAGATGTGTTTATAGTACTGTGTTTTATTGATAAAACACAAAGTGACGAACTAGTGACTAACTGCTAAAACACAACGTCAAGAATTTGTTTATGATAAAACACAATGTGATAAAACCAGTTACAATTACTGACTGCTAAAACACAACGTGACAAATCAGTTACTGGCTGCTAAAACACAACGTGAAGAATCAGTTATCGGATGCTAAAACACAACGCAGATGTGTTCATAGAAGTGTGTTTTAGTGATAAAACACAATGTGACGAACTAGATGAAATACAAATTTAATGTGAATATGTTGAAGCGATTGTATTATAATCATTAATTCACATTTGAAATCAAAGAGATATTTAGTTTCCTTAAAATTCTCATTAGTTAGTTTAGAATATAATAAATTCCATAATTAAAATAATTATCAAATTACTATCATGCCCTTTTGATAAAAATATCTAATTGTCACATGTTACAAGGATATGGCTTCCTACACTTTGTAAGAAAAGTTGGCTTTGTAGCCAACTTCTACCCTATATATATATATATATAGGGTCAGGATTTTGGGAAAATGGTGAAAAGTGTGAGAACGGTTATGGATCGTCAGATCAAAACAATCTATGGACTAGATTGGCGCGGTGGCGTTATCGTAAATAACATCAATTTTATTACTAGAATGTGCTTCATTAAGGGTAAAAAGGGTAAACATCCTTTCATACATAAAACGCCATTAAAAATATAAAACGCCAAGTAAATACAAAACGCCAATTTTATTACTGAGTGGTTTTTTATGTGTTTTAGTTAAGGTCTCTTGGCCTACAAAAATGCCATAAAATATAAAACGCCATAAAATATAAACGCCAAGCTTGAAAGATGGGACGTGTTACAGATTTAACAGATAAAGCTGAGCAAAACCGGATACTTTATTAATTGCATTTATTGTTATAAAGATATCCCGTCTAAACTACGCGCCAAAACATCCTATAAAGAGAAACGTCTCAGCACCTTCCATTGATCACACCAAAAAAACAAACACCATGGTTCCTAAATACCACTCACTGTAAAACGCCAAAAAGTTAAGAAAATCAACGATGGCAAACATCGTTTCTTGGATATTCAGTATTGTTCTGCATGAAGTTCCACTGAATGGTTTGTTAGGTGAGGGGAGTAAGATTTTGTGTATGAGATGGACAAATTTCAAGAAAAAGAGACTGATGACACCCATATGTCATTTTGTCTTCTTTGTTCTTGAAGAAGGTTTGGATGAGGAGAAGAGACCGATCCCATTATAAATGTTATTTTGGACTCCATGATGATAATGAAGATGACAGACAAATAGCATATACCCACACGGCGTTGATCTATGTCTCCAACATCCACAAAGCCACTTCAACACACGAACAACAAAAAACCACACCAAAACCAAAACGCCATTTATTTGTGACAGTTCTTGTAGTTTCAAAAGAAGAAAGAGACTGATGACAATGAAGATTTGGAAGATGAATTGTTTCTATTTTTTTTTTAAATTTTCTTTTTCTATTGTTTGTTATGTAATTTTCAGCTAAGAACAAATACATTAGTTCTCTAAAAAATATAATAAAACGCCACACAGACAAATGCTTGTGAAACGCCATCATGCCATAAAACGTCCAAAACTCCCAAACTATAATAAAATTACTTTGGACAAGTATTAAAAAACTCAAAAAAAGTATAAAACAATGTGCAAGAGAATAGAACAAAGTGCCATCTTTATCTAAACGCCATTAAAAATACAAAACGTCAAAATATCGAAAGGTAACTACAAACAATAAACTGAAACAATAAACAGATGAAGCTGAACAAACAGTAACTACAAACAGTAAACTGAAGCGACGGAAACTTTATTACTAACATTTATTATATTAAAAGCCACTCCATGGGAAATTGAATTTATTTATCTTTTCAAAACGCCATAATTACCTGTCACTTTATAGGACTGCATCCTACATGGCGGGAAAAAAAATCATTATAAAAGTAGAACATGTAAACACAACTTAACACTCCACACATTATCTAAAACGCCACATATTGTCCAAAACGACATACAGCTTTAAAAAATGGCTAAGATTATTGCATGGAGGTTTGAGAGGTCGGAGAGACGTTTCATCCTAAAGTTCTCTGATAGGAGAAGGGTGAAGGTCAAGACAATCAAGGCCATGCTTAGTATGGCTGAAGGGGTTCAGAGGGATATTCTGGCCCTTGGGGTTCCAATGACCAATGATTGTGAAAGAACTCGAAAGGTAATAAGAAGATTGGAGAGAAAATTTCCAGCAGAAGATGATGTTGATGATATTGACAATACTCCTCTACCAACAGTTAGTAGTTGGGTGGTTCATGAAGAAACAGGAACGGTTAAAGTGACTTATCGACACGGGGTAGAATATTCATTGCCGATGGAGGAAACGTTGAAGACAGAGAGGCTACATCTTCTTGAACAACTATGTGATTTAGCACCTTCGAACGATGCAAGATCCAGGGTTGTAATGATATTTAAGTATAGGCTGCAGCAAAGAAGAGACTAGATGATGGCGTTATACGCCAATGCAAAATATGATGATGATGAATCTGAAGAAAGTGATGAACAAAGCGATGGGTACATCTCTGATGTAATCCCAAACACATAAGACTATTAGTTTGTTTTGATTTCGTCTTATTGTAATTTTATGAAATATTAATGAATGGTAATGAATTTTTAACAATGCCACGAACGCCAAAAAAATTACCTTTATAACATATATGGGATTAATTGACCTGGGAAACGCCATAACGCCAAAAAAAAATATCTATGTCACACAAAAACAATTAATTCAACGAGACAGATCCAAAAAAAAAAAACAGTAAAACGCCAGGTAGTTATTGAATCTAATTAACTCCAAAAATATCTTAGACGCCAAAAATGAAGCAGCATTGTGACACACGAAATTGAGAAAAAAGAAGATTAAAAAGACAAAAAAGCCCCTCGCACCCTGATTATATCCCGCGCCACGTGTTCTATCAGGATGCGTTCTCACCGTTCTCACACTTTAGGGCGTTTTCTCCTGATTCCGTTTCTATATATATATACGGGAGGGTTCAAGAAAAACTCATTTTATTGCGAGAACTCGAAAACTCGTAAAAAAGCTTTAAAAACTCAACAAATATATTTTTTTTAACATTTTTAGCTGTAAATCTAGTATTTTTAAAATACAAAAAAAAAAAAAAAAACAAATTTGTATTACACATGTGCAACACTAGAAAAAAACACCTAAACACCATTACACCAGAGAAAACTAACGGACTTCCACTCCAGGGACTATCCGAGTAACAACTCGTCAAACCACAGGGAGCACCGTTGAAATTTCCAAAAGTTGAGGACGATAGGTGTTATTTTACAAAACCACAGGGACTATCCAGGCATTTTACTCATGAATTTACATATATATATATATATATATAGGAGAAGGATCCGTTAGGAACCACCCTTTATTGTGAGAACCGCGAGAACCAAGTGTGAACACAACAAAAAAAAAACCTAAAAAATCAAAAAAAGCTCAAAAAAATTTTTTTAATATATTTTTTAAAAAAGTCGCTATATTTCATCACAAAAAAACAATTTTTTTTTTCGAGTAACAATTATCCATGCACATGTGCATATGTATTATTTCTTTGACAAATTATGTAATACATTACTAATATCAGACAATTGCACTTTCATTTACACTACCATTCATAATACACTACTTTTTACATTAACAATATTAGAAATGCACATGTGCATCCATATGTATGAAATTGTTATAACATTAACAACACTAGAAATGCACATGTGCATCTATATGTATGAACATGTTATAACGTGTTTTGTTACACCACTTTGAATACACTTTCCCTTTCATCTATCATACCATCCATAATACACTACCATTACCCCCTACCATCCGTAATACAATACCATTGCCTCCTACCATCCATAATACAATACCATTACCAATATTTCACTTTATTACATGTACATCAATACCTTTTATACCATCTAAACAACATATTACATCATAAAGTGACAAATATAATCAAACCATCAACCACTAGATATAACTAACCAAAACACATGTATATGGTAATGTAAAAAGTAGCGTATTGCGGATGGTAATGTAAATGAAAGTGCATTTTTCTACTACTAGTAATATATTACTGAATTTGTCCAAGAAATGATACATATGCACATGTGCATCCATAACTGTTACTCGAAAAAAAAAATTGGTAACGAAATATAGCGATTTTCTTAGAAAAATATTAAAAAAAAAATTTGTGTGTTTTTTGGATTTTTTAGGTATTTTTTGTGTTCACATTGGTTATCGCGGTTCTCGCATGAACCATACCATATATATATATAGGGAGGGGCTCATGCGAGAACCACCCTTATTGTGAGAACCGCGAGAACCAATGTGAACACAACCTAAAATAGCTAAAAAAACCTAACCCCCCCCCCCCCCAAAAAAAAAAAAAACCTAACCCTCCCCCCCCCCCCCCCAAGCTAAATGCTAAAAACTAAAACCCCTAAAAAACCTAAAAAAAAACCTAACCCCCCCCCCCCCCCAAAAAAAAAAAACCTAAACCCCCCTCCCCCACCCCCCAAAAACCTAAACCCCCCCCCCCCCCCCCCAAGCTAAAATGCTAAAAACTAACCCCCCAAAAAACCTAAAAAAATAAATAAATAAATAATTTTTTTTTTTGGCTTCGAAAAGTAGCGATTTTTATATAAAAAATATTAAAAAAAATTTGTGTGATTTTTAGCTATTTTTAGGCATTTTTGGTTGTGTTCACATTGGTTCTCGCGGTTCTCGCAATAAGAGGTGGTTCTCGCATGATCTTCTCCCTATATATATATATATAGGCAGAGGATCATGAGAAAACTACATCTAAATGAGACAACTAGAAAACTAACTAAAAAAAAGCCTAAAAAACAGCTAAAAAACATACCAATTTTTTTTTTACAAATTTTTATAAAAAAATTCACTATTTTTTATATATAAAAAATATCAAAAAAAATTTGTTGTACTGCACATGTAGTGCATTATATGTGTACTACACATGTGCATTATATCCGTAATAGTCCACATGTGCAATACAACAAAAATTTTATTTTTTTTTTGAAAATTTTTTTCGATACATAAAAAATTGCGATTTTTTATAAAAAAATGTAAAAAAAAGTTTTTTTTGGTATGTTTTTTAGGCTTTTTTAGTTAGTTTTTGGGTTTTCTCATTTAAACTAGTTTTCTCATGATCCATCCCCTATATATATATATGTAATGCAATTGATAAACCTTATAAGGGTTGCGATGAAATCCGTAAAAAGAGGTAAACAATCAAATGTGATAACCAATCAGATGCAATAAACCATAAGGATTTGCTATTATGTAATGCAATTGATAAACCTTATAAGGGATGAGACGATTCGAGTCAAAGAGGAGAGAATGTCAATCAAAATTAAAATAGGCTATAAACAAATCATACAATGAAAAGATGCAGAATGATCACCAAGTCAAAATTCCCCGAAGTTGAGTATACATGATATTTTTACTATAAGTTAGTAAAGCTGCCTTATACTATACAACTTATTAGTGAATCTCAAAATAAATTAAAACAAGAAAAAGAAAAAAATAGATATAATACTTACATTGGTCCCCATCATCTCACCAAATACATCATTCTTCACCAAGTGCACTCCCCTCAAATGCAAACCCCTCAAATGCTAGATCCACATAAGCTAAATGCTTTGCATTGGCCATGGTCTTATAAAGTTTTACCTCTCGTGTCGGTGACTCGGCTCAGGTTTGCCTCAATATTCCACTGCATTCACAACCGAAACTCATCACCTTAGCCTCCATTTACCGCCAACAACAGCCACCAATCATAAACTCTCCCGTTTCTCTTGTTTCTACCCACCAAAACACACAAAAATGTAGAGCTTAAAATTAGTTTTACCCATTTTTCGTATTTTTAACTTAAGTTTTCTAACAATAGCATGACCTAAGGCAATAAAAACTCTTTACGTACTCAAGGGTCGGTGATCGCACTTTGAACTCCCACATTGGTTTTGAAGATGTATTTTCTATAATAACCATGTTATCTCAGTCCATTGGTCCACTGTTAATATTTAATTGCTCACCACTGTTAATATTCAATTGACCATTAAACCCCCACATAAAACCTTCAAATTTGTACCCTGCGGCAATAACAATAAAACTATTCAAAACAAAAAATATTGAATTGAACCATTGAATAGATTGCCCACATTATGTTACCTCCAAAAGTCAAAACCCAAGACGATGAATATATATCAGCTGACAAAAACCTCCCACATTCTACGCAGCTTATTTCTTTTCTCTAGGTTTACTTTCATGAAAGCGTTTTTTTCTGTTCGAGTTTGAACTCAAAATAATAACACATATAAAGATCCATTTTAATTGAGGACAAAATAGGTTAAGCTCGTTAAAAGTTTTTAGGCTGCAAGCTTTCTGTTTACTTTCGAAAATGATTTGTTTCACTTTTAACTCAAATCTGCATGGAATAATTTCAAGAAATTGGACACGATAGGTAGTGCTTTCCAAAAAGTCAAAACTTGAAGGATGAATATATATATAGGATAAGGATCATTACAGAACACTAATTATTATGAGAACAAAAAGAACAATTCTAAATCACTAAATTTTGGGATTTAAGGTTCATATTTCTTAAATTTTATGTTTATTATATTCATTTGTGTATTATATATACATAAAAAATTATATATTTTTCCATACACATAGTCTACATACATGTAGGTAATTTAACCTATACATAACCTACATGTGTGTAGGTTATTTAAAAACTGAAGATTTTTCATATTTTGTTTTAAATTTCTAGTGTGAGATACAATAAATCTTACAGTTATAACATTTTCATTTACTTTTTAAATTTTTAGGATTGAAAAAATTGGTGATTCATTTTGTTCTACATGTTCTCGCAATATTTAGTGTTCTGCATAGAACCTTCCTATATATATATATATATATATATATATATATATATGGGATGGATTATGAGAAAACAAAAAAACTAACTAAAAAAGCCTAAAAAACATACCAATTTTTTTTTTACATTTTTTTTTATAAAAAATCGCTATTTTTTATGTATAGAAAAAAAAAATTTCAATTTTTTTTTCTTGTATTGCACATGTGCACTATTACGGATATAATGCACATGTGTAGTACGCATATAATGCACATGTGCAGTACAACAAAAAAAAAAATTTTTGGAATTTATTTTATATATAAAAAATAGTGATTTTTTATAAAAATTTGTAAAAAAAATTTGGTATGTTTTTTAGCTTTTTTTTAGGCTTATATATATTTAAATATATATACGAGTTGTAATGAAATCCGTAAAATGAGGTAAACAATCAAATATGATAAACAATCGGATGCAATAAACCATTAGGTTTTGCTATTATGTAATGCAATTGATAAACCTTAAAAGGGTTGAGACGATTTTATTGCCGTCAAAGATGAGAGAACATCAATCAAAATTAAAATAGGCTATAAACAATTCATATAATGGATGAGGTAGAATGGTCACTAAGTCAAAATTCCCTGAAGTTGAGTATACATGATATTTTTAGTTTCCTTGGGTATATATGAAATTTTCAATGTTATGCCTTAACGGAGTTAAACAAATGACGTAACTAATGGGAAATTCAACTCTTAGACTTATTGGGTTTTTTTTTTTTTTTTTTTTGGGGGGGGGGGGGGGTTTCCAAATGAGGCTCACACCACAAAGGTGGGGGTTATTGGGACCTTATGTGATATGTGGTATTGGGTATCATTAAATAGCCCCCTGCCTGCCATCCACACCAAGCCCTTGCCCCACGCCCGCTATCCCCACCAAGTGCGTCCACCCGTTGCAATGTTCAAAACCCTCTTGTAGCTAATGTGACACCATTGGCACCCCAATGGAGCCCCATAACACATATCCTATGTATCTCTCTTCAAACACCCTTAGTCTACCTTGAAATCAAAAACAAAAAAAGGTAAATTAAACTAACATGTAAGTTCTCTTATTCTTATTAAGTTGTCTTACAAAATGCTTTTTCCTATGCGTTATCATCTAATTATTTATAACATCTAATTTTTCATTTGATTTACGAATCAAGTTATATACGTTGTATAATTCCAAGTGTTACAATAGATACTTCTTCAACTTCCCTTTTACAGTTTATTATTTAATTTTATTTAAATTACATAAAGATTAACATATATAATCCTTTTTCTTACCAACAATTAACTTAATTAGTTGGTCTAGTGTCTTATTTCACTTCAATAACAGTAAGGAAACACATATTATTAACAACAATATATAATTTTAGCAAATCTATTCTTAGGCTTATTATAGGCAACGTACAATAAATTTGACCAAGCTTAACCCATATGATTTATATTGGTTGCATGTTATCACTCAATGTATCTGGGCCTTATTTACTTATTGAGCTAACTATAAATGATTCGTGGGCTTGTAAAAACGTGGTGGGCTGAACCATTGTAAGCCAACCAAAAGTAAAACTAGGGCACATCAAACAAAAGCAAAGCAAACCAGGGGTCGTCTGGTTTCCAGAGTCGAGGGCGGACGTGTGCTTACCTCAAATCCGCTGGAACTTTCACTGTGGTGCGAAGAGGGTGGAATTAGATGGATATTAACTACTCAATTTCTTTCAATTCCCTACTCATCTTTCTACCTTAGTTGTAACTCCATTGTCACTTATTTAATTTGCAGGCGGGGAAGAACTTGGAACACTTGAAGATTCCTCTCACTCATATTCAATCAGCTACCCATTATTTCTCATATGAATACAACATTGCAAATTTCCCAGGAGAGGGCTATGCTTTCTACAGAGCAGAACTCGAGCATTATGATAAAGAGAATCCATCATCCAAGAGACACAACATTGTACTTATCAAACGCTACCCTTCTTCTGGAAGTGAGTTGTTTGGAGAAAAAGAGTTTCTCACAGAAATAGAAAATCTTTCCAGTGGAGTTAAGCATCCCAACATAGTCAATCTGCTTGGATTTTGTGTTGAAGAGTCTGAGATGATCCTTATCATTGAAGATTTTGCTAATGGATTTCTTGGTAGTTATCTGAGAAACCTCAAAGACAAACGTGTTTTGACATGGGAAAAACGTTTGAAAATATGCATTGATGTTGCACACGCATTGAAGTACATTCACTATGAGATGGAAGACCAAATGAGGATAATAAACCGTGATATAAACTGCTACAACATTGGGTTGGATGAGAACTGGGGGGCAAAGATTGTTCACTTCTGGTGGTCTGTATTCCTGCCTCCAAATCAAGAAGACGAAGCTCTCTATCTCAACTGGATTGGCAGAACAAGTTACGTAGATCCAGAATATAAGAAGACTGAAAAGGTAAAAAGAGAATCAGATGTTTATGGTTTTGGAGTAGTCTTGTTTGAGATTCTTTGTGGGAGGTTAGCCCATGACCCAATTTACCTTAAGGAGGGTGACATAGGGCTGGCCCATGTAGCAAGACGAAGCTTCAGCACAGGATCACTAGAAGAGATGATAGATCATATCATAAAGGAAGAAATTGGTGAAAACGGTTTTGTTCTAAATAGAGGACCCAACAAGGATTCTTTGCACACGTTTATTACAATTGCACACCAATGTGTGGCGGAAACTCAAGACCAACGCCCAACAATGAAAGTCGTAGTCAAGGAACTTGAGAAAGCACTATTATTTCAAGTAAGTCATTGTTCTAGCTTCCCATTTTCAATGCCTAGAAGTAATCTGTGTGATGATTCACTGTAATATCAAAAACAAATGTAGAATGTGTGATGACTGATGACGTTAGATTCAAGTTATTAAAGCACAAACACTGATGACGTTTGGTTTACATTGTTAAAAATCCTTTCTGCTTTCAAGCGTCTAGCGTTCAACCTTATATACAATGTAGGGATTCATCAATCCTAGCTTTTAGACTATCGATATATGACTTAGCTAAAATTCTTATATGGAAGTATCAAAATAATAATAATAATCGAATCCTTTTTCTTTAGAAAACATAGTAATGCGCATATTTAGTTCATAAGGGAGAAACATAGGAGTAGAGAAGGAGGTGGCGGAAATTGGTATTATTATCAACCAAAATCTTTTCCAAGGTTGGGGAAGGGAGAAAAAAGGTTAAGTTATGGATTGATGGATGGTTAGGGGGTGGGTTATATGACGGTTTCTGAAGCATCTTCCGATTGGCGAAAGATAAAAAGGCGCTGATTAAAGATTTCTATAAATATGTTGACTCAAAAGTTATTTGGGATTGGGGGTGGAAGAAACTACCCCAATCCTAGGAAGAAGTGTTAGAGCTAGTTGACCTTCATAACATTCTACAACAACAAAGAATTACAAAGGAAGCTGATGTTTGGGTTTGGAACGATGACAATGAAGAGGAATTCTCTGTGAAGAAAGTTAGGGAATAAATGGCAATTAACAGTGATCATCCTCAACAGCAAAGAGTATTTTTCTGGAACAATTGGGCAGAACCGAAAGTTAATGTGTTTGTGTGGCGAGCCGCGGCTTGAAAATCTCAACCAAAGAGGAGCTAGTCAAGCGGGGAATCTCAGTTACGTCCTTGTGGTGGTTTTGAGATGAAATTGCAGATCATATTCTTGCAACGTGCCTTATTGCTTAATCCGTTTGGTGGCAAGTTTGCGCTTGGATCAAAGTTCCTATTCCTATGGGTTTCAACACAGTCACAGAGGCGTTGAACTCTGTCAACCTTCTTAATGTTGGAAAGGCGAAGAAAAATATTATAAATGTTTTCTTATTGACATGTTGGAGGTTGTGGATCAATCGAAATGGTTTCAGTTTGCAAAATATAAATGGTGTTGATTTGTAATTTCGTGTTATGTTCTTGTTTTCTTCTTGATGCTTTTCTTACTGTTTGCCTGGGCTATATCCGGCCTCCTTAGGTTACTGTTAAGGTTTGTCCCTTGTTTTGTTAAAAAAACCCTTTTAATTGTTCAAAAAACAATCATAAAGGACACTGATCATCATATTAAATTTATTGTTCTTTATTAATATCACCAAATTATTATTGTCATCATCATTATATAGTTATCCATAATATTTAAAAACCATATTACGAATTTAGCTGTTTTATCACTGATTTATGGTTATCAATATGTGTATTTTTATTTGGTGTGTCATGTTTGACAGAAAAACAACAAGGAGAACCCCAAAATGTTACTTGAAGACATAAAACGGGGAACAAAAAACTTCAATAATGACAATTGCATCGGGGGAGGAGGATTTGGGAGAGTCTATAAAGGGGACCTTCAAGATGGTGATGGATTTAAAACCATTGTTGCTAAGCGATTGGATACGAGGTTTGGTCAAGGGGAACAACAATTCTTGAGTGAGCTTCAAATTCTTATGGATTATAAGCACCAGAATGTCATTGGTCTTCTAGGCTACTGTGATGAAATTGATGAAAAAGTCATTATTTATGAGTATGCGTCCAGAGGAAGTCTTGATAAGTATTTGAACGTTGCTTCTCTTACGTGGGTGAAACGACTTAATATATGCATTGATGTTGCAAGCGCATTGGATTTCTTACATGGAGGAGGTGGAAAACAAGCAAAGGTGATACATAGAGACATCAAATCTGCAAACATATTACTAAACCATGATTGGAAAGCGAAACTTGCTGATTTTGGGCTTTCTTTAATAAGCCCATTAACTCATGAGGCAGACTATGTCATCAATCATGCATGTGGCACGCCGGGATACTTGGACCCAGTTTACAGAAAATCAGGATTCCTAAGTATAGAATCCGATATTTATTCATTTGGTGTGGTATTATTTGAGATGTTGTGCGGGAGATCAACGTTTGTAATCCACAAGCATGAAGGTCACTATCTTCCTGATTTCATTAAAAATAGATTTGACGAAGGAAAGCATGATGAGGTAGTGTTCAAGCAAATAAGGGAACAAATGGAGCCAAAATCATTAACTACATTCCAAAAAATTGCCTATCGGTGCTTACACCATGAAAGAGAAGAACGGCCGACAACCCAAGAGGTTTTAATGGAACTTGAGAAAGCATTGGCATTTCAAGTAAGTTATCACACTTATATGAAATAAGGTTCCTTTAAGTGCATTAATATAAACCATAACTTTAACTCGTGTTCACCATAAAAGGTTATCAATGATAATTTTTTATACCATAAATCTTTTAACGACAAGAATAAACACACACACATATTAAAAACTATATTTATTCTAGATAAAGTTTATTGTTTTCCATTTTATAATGTTCTGATTATTTAGATCTTTATGGAAAAACTAGATATATCGAACCGTGCGTTGCAATGGGAACGCAAGAGGGGTTTGACCCATATCAGAGATGGTGCCTATACCAATACTTATAAAATAGTTGATAACCTAATAACTATGGTATGCAAATGTTTATGTATAGATGTATTAAACTTACAGAGTTTAATATATTATGTGCACCTTTTAAATCGTAAGTACCAAAAAATTCATTCATATCTATTCAGTTAATTAAGGTTACTTAATTAAAAGGATAGAAAGTCATGGATGGAGGTTGCTAGATCCTATATATCTATGTATGTGTGTTGCTCATACCTAAATTATTAGATCTTACCTTCTCATTCAATTGTAACCCGTTGTTTTCACACTAATTTATACTTGATAACAGAACATGACATCAACAATGACCATGTTCGCTTCCTTACGAATCCCACTTGAAGATGTAGTAAAGGCCACCAACAACTTTCAGGATGATTACATTATCCAACACGATGGAATTAGTACCACATATAAAGGACGGCTCTTGTGGTCTGGAAAGGAGATGAAGATTGCTGCACAAAGATTTGATTGTAGGCACGCGGAAGGAGACCTCAAGTTTTTGAACGAAATTTCAGTACTTTCGGATTTCAAGCATACAAATCTGATCTCTATCATTGGGTTCTCTGATGAGAAAGATGAGAAGATCATCATAACCATGTATGAGGCCACTGGAAGTCTCAGGCAATATATAAATAGCCCGAACCTTACATGGAAGCAAAGATTGAGGATATGTGTAGGTCTGGCTCAGGCATTGAGTTACCTCCATTACGACGAGGGATGTGCTTATGGTATCATACATTGTAACATCACTAGCGACACAATTCTATTGGATGAGAATGGGGAAGCCAAGTTATCCGGTTTTGAATTTTCCATCAAACAATCTGTAAACTATAAGGACCACGTGTGCCCTTGTGAACACACTGGCACAATGGGGTGTGTGGACCCAGCAATTGAAAAGACGGGAGGTGTGACCCACAAGTCGGACATCTACTCATTCGGTGTTGTTTTATTTGAAGCATTAATTCAGAACGAGGCTGAGATGTCTCTAGCTCAGTTGGCCAAGTATCATTATGAAAAGGGAACACTGCATGATATAATCCATCCTCATCTATTAAATCAAATATTGTCTCCGCAATCACTCCTCATATACTCAAAGGTAGCATATTCTTGCTTAAATGAGGATCGAGCACACCGCCCAGATATGCACTATATTGTGGCTAAACTTGAGAAAGCATTGGAACTTCAGTTGCGTCATGAAAATATTGTAAGACTTTTTTTTCCTATTTTATTATCCTTTTTTTTTTTGTGTACATCATTCATGCATACTAATTTTCCTTTTGAATCTGTTTTTTTATATCTTATTCTATTTAAAAGTACGTCAAAATAGGATGGTAAAAGAATCTATATGAATGAAAAAACCCAAAACATCCAGGATGGATAACGCACTTTTATTTTTTGTAGGTTTGGGACATGTATGGTATTTAGGTGATACTGTCCAATTAACCGCATCAGAATATGATATATAATTTTAAGAAATATAGTAAATAACATCTTTCAGTTGTTACAAACTTGAAATTACTAAAAAAACATAAAATTGTTAGAATTTTGTGTGAGTTTTAGATACTTTAAGTTGGGTTTTAGTGAGTTTATGATCGGATTTTGGGTAATGGGTGTCCCAACGGGTAATTTTTTCGCCACATATGACCATACGAGGTATACACGATACGTGCGGATATACCCTGTACGTTGCCTATGGATAATGAATACGTGTGCGAATATGTGTACGATACTAAATATTAGACACAATTTATAACCGGGTATGAAATTGAGATTACAAAAATCGACACTTTAGCATTCATAGCGAATCAGACGGACTGGTTGGGTTGACGCGTTGTTTATACACTTTTTTGTATGTAATTATCACGATGGAAATAATAATTTATACTTTGAACATTAACTTTTTTATGTTTAGCTATTTTTGACTTACCACCTCTTTAGACATGCTATTTGTTAATTGCTTAATTTATTAAGAGTTTACTTACGTAATTATTAATCTTTTATTTTTATAGCACTTCTATTATTATTAGAGTAAACTACCAGGTGTGGTTAAATTTTAATTTTGGTCTTTTATATTTATACTTGGTCGTAAACCACTGAATGATTATTTCTAGTATTATTATTTTTTTTGGTTATGATTTCACCCTTTGTTTGAAAATAGAAAAACAAAAAAGAAATTATTCAAGGGTTTGGTGTTCTTCAAAAAACCAATGTTACATATGGATGCCTATTATCAGAGAAAACCTCAATCACTGGCTTTTAAAGAACATCTGTATTCTTAAACATGCCCTACGTATCAAAATTGGGTTGTCTAAGAAACACCCTATTCTTGATAATCTAAGCAAATCAAACTTGGGTTTATGAAGAACACCATTTCTTATTATTATTTGAGAGGCGACAAAAACATCCAGGCCAGTTGGTTGTGAGAGAGGGGTGAGAGGTCTTGCAAATATATTATCACAGCTATTATTTGCAATGGAAATTTTAATTCAATTAAACTTTAGTAAAACACAGGATTTGGATTCCATTTAGATTATCAAATTATGTGTTTGGGCCTTATGTACAAACTGGGTAACTATAAAAGTTTTCTGGGCTTGGGAAACGACTTGGGCTGGACAATCTGTGAAGGCCCAACTGTGTATCTTAGATGGAAAGTTAGGGCACACAATATATAGGGGAAAAAGGAACCAGTGGTTGGAACCATATTCGTTTTTTGTTGAGGTTACAAACAACATATATGAATTAGTATATGTCGATCAGAAGGCAAGGCTCGTGTCTTCTACAATTTAATCAGTTGGCAGTGAGGTGGAGATGGGTTGCTATACTCTGTACAGAGCGGAACCCATTTACCTTGTATAATTGTAGATCGATTCAATGTAATCTATAGTTTTTCTAAAAGTTTTAACAATGCATTTTTTATTCTCAATTTAAGTCAGTTTTGTAACTCTCATTTTCCCTTTGTCACATATTTGCAGGTTAACAAGCTGGGACAGTTGAAGATTCATCTCAATGATATTAAATCAGCAACAAATAATTTTTCTGAAGCATACAGAATCGCATCTGATGGCGTATATACTTTGTACAGAGCGGAACTCCACTGTTTTGATAAAGAAAATCTTTCATACCAGAAGGGGAAGTATGAAGGTGAACATTTGAAGGGACAGAGCACTATAGTTTTAAAAAGGTACCCTTCTGGACATGACTTCATTGGAGAAGAAGAGTTTCTTACAGAAATTGAAATACTTACCGTTGTTAAGCATCCCAACATTGTAAATCTACTTGGATTCTGTGTTGAGGATTCTGAGATGGTCCTTGTCACTGAGAATATCTCTAATGGATATCTTGCTGATTATTTGGGAAACGTCAACCACATGCGTATTTTGACTTGGGTAAAACGTTTGGAAATTTGCATTGATGTTGCACATGCGTTGAATTACCTTCACTATGAGATGGAAGACCAAAAGATCATAATAAATCGTGATATAACTAGTTGGAGCATTGGGTTGGACGAGAACTGGGGGGCAAAGATTGTTGACTTTTGGTTCTCTGTATTCATGCCTCCAAATCAAGAAGATGAAGCTCTCTATCACGACAAATGTATTGGCAGACCATCCTACAAAGATCCACAATATGAGAAGACTGGCAGGTTAAAAAGACAAACGGATGTTTATAGTTTTGGAGTTGTATTGTTTGAAATTCTATGTGGGAGGAGATCCGATAACCCAATTTACATGAAGGAGAATATTAGAGGGTTGGGCCCTGTGGCAAGACAAAGCTTCTGGATAGGAAGACTAGAGGACATGATTGATCCTACATTAAAAGAAGAAACTGGTGAAAACAATTTTGTTCTAAATAAAGGACCCAACAAGGATTCTTTGCACACATTTATGAAAATTGCATACCAGTGTGTGGCAGAAACTCAAGACCAACGTCCAACAATGAAAGTCGTCGTCAAGGAACTTAAGAAAGCACTATCCTTTCAAGTAAGTCAATGTTCTAAAACATTTATTACCTTTCTTTCACATATGCAAAATGCTTGTTGAAATCAGATTAAACTAATAAAGCATAAACTGAGTTTCATATGCCATAGTATTTGTACCGAAACTATTATGGTTTGTATTAAAAAACCACTCTTCAATTTATAGCTTCTAATTCTCAAGTACTAAACCCTTTTTAACTATTGATGAAGTCACTTAAGCTTCTTTGTTTTTATCAAACTTACTCTCTTTTCAAGTTGATGAACATTGTTGACACTTGACATCTAGGTTCGTTTTAAAACTTTTAGAAAGCATAGTACAGTGGGCATTTATCATGAATATTAAAAGCATATTGTTCATTGTTGAAGTCTATGATAACACCAAGTTAGCATAGCTTCATTGTCATTCTAGAGTTTTTCTTTACCAAGCCACCACACAGTGGCGGACCCAGGATTTTTTTCCTGGGGGTGCGGAATTTTTTTAAAGATTTTAGACCCCTAGCTATATAAAAAATCGGTTCATAGCGGGTCGGGTCGGGTCATGTTAAACAAGTAAACACAAACAAACAAAGTTTCATAACGGGTCGAATCAGATCGGGTCGGGTCCATTTCAATTTTCAAACAATCAAACCCTAGTTCCTAACTTCCTATCACATTAACAAACAAAAAAGCATCAACATTCAAATCATACCTGCTTCTATTTCTCTTAATCATTAAATAAAAGAACAAAAACTAATCTAAAACATACATTGGTCTTTAATTAGAAAAAACCTGACGAAAAAAAGTGGCTCAACCCCTTTCCTCTTGAGAAATCGCGACATAACTTCTCTACTCATTGATCTTTCCTAATCCTATCACATACAAAATAAACAAGGATCTTCAATTGTTCAACCATAGCACATGTTCCTTAATTTTCAATTTAAAATTTTGAATTTCAAGCCCTAGTATTGTTATTTACCAACCAACAATCATATAATCAACAAAACCACCAACGATTTGGGTTTTTTTTTTTTTATTACGTGGACTGATTTTGTTTAACAAAACTAGTAGTTGGAATGAGGCTTGAATGGGTATTAAGTTATGGGGCTTGATGGATTGAATTTAAGTTTTATTAAAGGGGTTAGTGGGCTAACTTGTTTACATAATTTGATCGGATTTCAATCTGTGTTCACAATTTTTTATACAAATTTCTAACATTTTTTCTAAGGGGTGCGGACGAAAATTTCCAAGGGGTGCGGTCGGAATTTTTCACATAAATACCACGAAATTTTTTTTTTTCAAGGGGTGCGGCCGCCCACCCACCCCATAAAGTAGGTCCGCCCCTGCCACCACATCACTAACTTTTTGAACAATTTGTTGTCTTCAATTACTAAATGTATATTAACAGTTTATTGATTAGGTTAACGGAAGTGCAAGAAAGACCAAGAAGGGTAGCAGGGGATTTGTAGTTGGGAAGAAAAAAGTGAAGACCAGAATCAAACCCTTGGCTAAAAGCAGCAGAAGAAATGAAGTTGACTTTTGAGGTCAAATTCCCGTAGTTGAATCCAACTAGAATTAGTTGAGGTCAAAACTCTCCTTTTATCTAAATTTGTTTGGTGGGTTGCCAGGCCCTATTTTTATTTGGTATGTACTCCCCTTTCTTTATGCTTATAGATGATACCCATTTTGGCATGGTGTTTGTTTGTTTTGATTACTAATTATTTTGCTGCCTTACTAAAGCGGATTGCATGACGATTTCTGAGTTAATTCAGATTCTTTTGTTATTGTTATATATAACTGCCATGATCAGGTGCTTCATCCCTTGTCCATATTTTACTTTCAGAGAACTAATTAACATACTCCTCCCTTTACCATATTCATATCAAACTTTGACCCAATAACTCCCATAAACTTGACCACTAACCACAAGCATTTGACTTCTAATTTATTTTTACCGTTAACTTCAGTTGACCTGCTAGGTTATTATGGTTATGGACCAGGACATTTAGTTGGTAAAATGTAAAAATTGAGGAAGTAAAATCACCATATCAGATTATAAAAATATGTAAAATCTTGAAATACGTATAGATTTGAATAGTAGTATAGATGCTATTAATAAACTAACACTTTAAATAACAAAAGATCATGCAACGTGAATAAAAAAACATGTCAAGTAACGTTCCTAAGATTGGAGGGTGTGGAGGCGCTGATAAAGCCCCTACCACACCCTCCGGCCTAATAACAATTTAATTAAACTTCAAGTCTTCCACAATAAACTGTTGATATGACTTGTACCCGTTGACCCGTCATTCGTGACCCGCTAACCTGCCCGTTTGACCTGTGAATAAACCGATTAACCCAACAGTTCAAAGTACAAATCAACAATTGTCTATGACTTAAAAGAACCTATTTTGATCAAACTTCTATACAAAAATATGCAAATACAAAACTAGTAACAATTTGATTGGTCTTGTGATGTAGGCTAGAAAATGTCAGATGTTGCTGCATTTGACTTCCCAGAGTTGACTTTTGACTTTTTAGCCGATTGTAAAGTTTCAGCATCAGTTGAAGCTTTAGAGAGCACTGAAACAAACATATAGATAGAAACAAACTATTTTGAAAATGGGTTTTCATGTTATGTTATGTTTTATCTTTAACTGTTTTAAGTGCTAATCTCATCAACAAGGTTATGACCATTGTTGACTTTTTGTTGTATAACTTGATGTTTTGAGCATATTTTCCAACTTGTATGCACCAAGATCCTCCTTTTCGATCAAAACTGAATCAGTTTCTTCAACAATGGATTCGGATGCACCAAGATCCACATTTTCATTTAGAACTGCAGCTACTAAATTCAAATGGTAAATATACAACCAGTTAAGTCGATTGATGCAACATAACTAATATATTTGGAGAAGTAGCGTGAAAAATTAAAGCTTAGGGCTTATTATTGGAAGAGTAAATGGCTTGCAACTCATGAATACCCAACAAGTCCTCTGCACTCTTTATAGTTTTATCTAATTAATCTTTTAGCCGTAGATTGATTAACTAGTAATTTATAGGAACATATGGATAGTAAGAGTGGTCATATCATAATATATCCAATTGACTTAATATGCATTTGGTTTTCATGAGCATTGGAACAATGTCTGCTCATTTAGCAAGAGCCGAAACAATATAGTGCTAAGACAAACGGGGCCATACACATGGTTCAATACGTTTCTCATGGGAACCTGCATCAAAGTTAACTGCAACAGAATTGACCTAAGGTTGCTTCAAAAATAAATTTTAATATACAAGCAAACAGATTTATTGTTTTATTATCCTTAATAAATCTAACATGAAAATGCAATAAATCAAACACCGTTAACTAACCTGATAATTTGTGGTCTTTTGATATTTTTAAAAAACACTCAATTTTAACCGCTATTTTGATATTTTCGTATAAACACGCAACTTTCCCCATTTTCCTACAAGTTTCCTTGTTATTGACTTATTTCTCGCTGCTTCTCAATCTCTGTATGTATATATTTCCAGTATATCCCTATTTCCTCAATTTCACTCACACGTCCGGTTCTCTCATGGATGGGATTATAAAACGAATTTGTTCACTGATATCACCTTTCTCCCTTTATTTTGATTTTCGTTTTTTATTTATATATATTATTATTTATTATATTCTTCGGGTGGTGGCATTAGGTTTTCTGATGAGGCAAATGCTACCAGCGTGAGGTAAGTGTTTGTATTATTTTTTTAATTGATTCGGTTAAGCTTGTGGCGATTAGACATGATGGTGGATGTAACTTATAAGTGATCGGAATTAAATAGTTGCCATGTGTCAGTTTATAGGCTTAAACCTTCATTATAACCTTAGTCGGTTGTATGATCCTGCACATGGATCATCTACTTAATTTGGGACAGAAGAGAGGTGTATTTGTATCTTATCATGACTATCAGCATGAATATATTTATTAGTCACTAAATCTTTACTTTGATTATAATATATTGATTAGTCATCACTTCTTGACTTTGATTATTTTATACCTGGGATGTAATGAATGTGGATGAAACTACTTTTTTTTTTTCATAGCTCTGATCAAGTTACCTTTTTCTTTGGCGTTTTTTCTTCGGTTTATACTTGCAGTTGCGTAGCATCTGCTGTTGATTTTGAAATCCTAAATAAGGGTTGTCATGCTGACACGCTATCAAGGATTTTTTATAGAGTTGTGCTTTTAGTTTACTCTGTAATGCTGAAGGTTTGATTTGTTATTCCTTTTGTTGAATTTCTTAGACCTATTAACACGAGTATTTGGCGTCTTTGTTCTTATAACAACATAAAAGTCGAAATTACAGTCTTTCACTGTGACTTGTGGTATTAAGATTGAGTCGATTAATGGTGAATTCAAAAACATTCACTTTCAAATTGTGGGAGATTTCGGTGTATTCTTAACTTTAAGAAGAAATGAATTTGAAATTTGTGAATCTGATCATATCCGATATTTTCCAACTAGACACGTACTTACATGTAACTTAAACCCAAGAACTTTAAACATATGTGTTCTTAAAGGTTTTGTCTCTGCCAATGGGCCACCATTCCTATTGGTTACCGTGCAATTATTTAATGTGATAGAAAAATATCACTGGTATATGATTTGATAAAAACTCGATGACTTCATTAAACTGAAAAGCGCTATAAATAGCTTACAAGTCTTAACGGAACTAAACAACTTAAACGAGAAAACAGGAAATCAAACGGCTAACAACTAATGACTCGGTAAACTAGGACCCACTACTCTGACTACTCTGACTGAATCAGCTTTATTCAAATGACCCACGTGAGCATCAACATCAACAGAAAGACCAATGGTAAAATATTAGTTGTGCATGGGACTCACGTGCATATTTTCTTTCATTCCCTCCCTCAAACTTGACTGAGATATCTCATCAAGTTTGTCTTTGATTGAACATAACCCCAATTTCTCTCTCATCTTGAAAAATGTGCTTCTATTAAGTGGCTTGGTAAATATGTCAGCAACTTGCTCACTTGTTCCACAATGCTCCAAAATGACTTGACCATTTGCTACCAAATCTCGAAGGAAGTGAAACCTCACATCTATGTGCTTGCATCTTCCATGGAACACAGGATTTCTTGAAAGCTGGATAGTAGAGGTGTTATCACACTTTATCACTAACCCATCATTCAACTTCATACCAAACTCTTCTATAATGCTCCTGATCCAAACAGCTTGACAAGCACATTTAGCTGCTGCCACATACTCCGCCTCAGTTGAGGACAATGCCACAATTTCCTGCTTCTTTGACATCCAAGCTACAGCTCCACTATTCCATAAAAACACATAACCTGATGTGCTCTTCCGTGTGTCAATGTCTCCGGCAAAATCACTATCAGTGAACACTTCAATCTTTCCACCTTGTTTTGCCATGCCAAATCCCATAATCTAGTGTTCCTTTGAGGTACCTTAATATTTTCTTCGCTGCTGCAAAATGAGTTTCCGTTGGCTTAGCACAAAATCTGCTTACAAGATTAACAGCAAACTGAATGTCTGGCCGATTAGTTGTGATATACATCAGACTTCCTATTACTTGTCTGAATTTTGTAACATCAACTATAGCTCCATCTTCTGCAGTTAACTTACATCCGGGCACCATCGGCACAAACACTGGATTACACTCTTCCATATCAAATCTTTTAAGAATTTCCATAGCATATTTCTGTTGAGAAATATGTATACCCCTGGATGTTTGCACCACCTCAATCCCCAAGAAGAATTTCATCTTTCCTAAATCAGACATTTCAAACTCTTCCATCATTGAGCGCTTGAATTCCAGTAACATTTCTTCATTACTTCCCATGTATATTAAATCATCAACATAAATGTTAACGATTAATATATTCCCTTCTGAGTTTCTTTTAGTGAACAAAGTGTGCTCATTCTTGCTTCTTTCAAAGCCAGCATCAATAAAATATGACTCAATACGACTGAACCAAGCCCTTGGGGCTTGTTTCAGACCATAAAGAGCCTTGTGAAGTTTGTAAACTTTGCTTTCTTCATTCTTTAAAACATACCCTTGCGGTTGTTGAACATAAACAGCTTCTCGTAACACACCATGCAGGAAGGCAGACTTCACGTCCATTTGAAAAATAACCCAACCCCTTTGTGCTGCATAAGCCATCATCATCCGTATAGTATCCATACGAGCCACCAGAGCATACACTTCTCCATAGTCAATTCCTGGTTCTTGACAGTAACCCTTAGCCACTAAACGAGCCTTATACTTATCTACCTCGCCTCTTTCATTCACCTTTGTCTTATAAATCCATTTAACACCGATACACTTACTGTTTTCTGGCAGTTCTACCAACTCCCACGTTTGATTCTTCCATATGGATTCTATTTCTGAATCCATGGCTTGCTTCCACTTGTCACTCTTTATGGCTTCTTCAAAACTTAACGGATCTGATGGAATGTCATAAACAACATTCACTTCATCTTCAAAGACAGTATTAGTGACATAATCTTGTAGGTAACTAGGAGCCTTCCGCTGTCTACCCTCCCTTAATGCAGCAATACTTGGAGCCGGTTCACTTGTGCTACCTTCATCTGAATTATTATTGGACTGTTGCACAGCTTCAGGCTGATCTTCTTCATTTACTTCATCACTGTGTTCATCCCCCCAAGTCAACTCTACAATGCCTTCCTTGCCTTTACTTGCAGGGGCGGACCTATTAACAAACATCGGGTTCCCAGGAACCCATTCGGTTTTTAATTTTTAGTGCAAATATGTATAACAAACTGAAAAGGAACCCATAAGTAAAATATATTGGGAACCCATAAACAAAAAAGCTTGGTTGCCCACTGGTTAGTCTGCGTTGTTTCTTTCATTGACACACGGGTTCGAATCCTGTTTGAGGCAATTATTACTTTTTGTTCTTTTTTTTTTTTTTTAATTTCTATTTTTTCCCTGTAAAACCCATTTAGGGTTACAACAAACCAACCCATAACAAAAAAACAACAGCAGACTGACGAATCCACCCTCAGCGACCACCTCCACTCGCTCCGGCCGTCCTCCTCCACTCCAGCCAACAGCCGTCTTCCTCCGGCCGTTCTTCACAGGTGTGTTAAGTTAACCCATTGTGGCATTGTTTTTTTTTTTTTTTAGTTGAACAGATTGTTAAAGTATGTGTTTTACTTTGGAATTAT
Source organism: Helianthus tuberosus (assembly GCA_030545235.1). NCBI lineage: Eukaryota > Viridiplantae > Streptophyta > Magnoliopsida > Asterales > Asteraceae > Helianthus > Helianthus tuberosus. The sequence continues at coordinate 192,715,817 of CM060414.1, forward strand.
TTATTTGCTTATGTCATTTTGAGTTCAACATATAGTTAGGGAATTTTCTAGTTATACACTGAATGCTTGTGTTACTCGCTATACATATTGCTTAATGGTCCCAATGGTGTAAATTGAAATTGATGATGCTTTACATATTTTTGAAACAAACAGAGGAAATAATAATGCCTTGAGCTTCAGAGCTTGAATATGTAAATCCTTGTTAACAAATACTGGTTAAGGTTGTTAGATCATGTAAAATGTGTATGTATTGCTATGAATCTCATATTCTTGTTGAGTACCCACTGGCAAAGCAAATAGGAAGATACTTCTTGCTTCTTTTCTTTCTATTGTGATTTTAGTTAAATTATAGGTATAGGGATAGGGAACGTACTATGAATGCTCTTAGAAAATGTAATTACTGGGGACATTACATTAGGAAGGTTGGATAGATGGTGGCTGATGGCTATTTAGGGGTAATCCCTTATCATAAAAGGGAAAAAGTGCCTACAAATGATGTATATTTTTCTAGTGTTTTTGGATAATTTAATGTGTGTAATAAGTTGAATGAATATAAACCATCCCACCTTGTTTGAGCAAAACAAAGATATAAACTTAAAGGAAGCAAGTACAAACAGAACATAACAATCATATAGATTTGTCTATTATGTTTTGAACTTTACCCGACCGGAACCGTTGAACCGACCCGAAAATGCTAATGTCCGGTCTATGAAATTGAAGCATCTAAAAATAGTGAACCCATTAGAAAAAATTCCTGGATCCGCCACTGTTTACTTGAATCCCAGTTCCAAGCCTTGTTCTCTTCAAAGATTACATCTTTACTTGTGATAATCTTCTGAGTCTTTGGATTCAGAAGTCTATATGCTTTTGACTCTTCACTTAAACCGACTAGAACACAAGTGATGCTCTTGTCATCAAGTTTCTTTCTTTTCTCCTTTGGCACATGAACATGAGCAATGCAACCCCATATTCTAAGATGATCAACCGATGGTTTAACACCACTCCAGGCTTCTTGAGGTGTAACATCTAAAAGAGCCCTAGTAGGGCATCTATTCAAAACATGGAAGGTCCACATTACAGCTTCTGCCCAAAGAACTTTAGGCACTCTTTTGGCTGCCAATATTGTCACAACCATATTCATGACAGTTCGGTTTTTACGCTCTGCCACACCATTTTGTTGTGGTGTGAACCTAGTGGTTAACTGCCTCTTGATTCCACGAGTCTTACAAAATTCATTGAAGGCATTAGAGGTGAACTCACCACCTCTGTCAGTACGAAGAACCTTGATTGTTTTACCCGTTTCAACTTCAACTTTCTTTTTAAATTCTTTAAAACAATCAAGGGCTTCTGCCTTTTCTGTCAATAAATAAGCCCATCCCTTTCTACTATAGTCATCAATAAAAGTAAGCACATACCTCTTTCCACTACTGGACATAGGTGAAATGGGCCCACATATGTCAGAATGTATAAGTTCCAGCCTTTCTTTAGCCCTCCATGAACTAGTTTTAGGAATTGGATTCCTATGTTGTTTTCCCACACAGCAGTCAGCACATACATCTTCAGCCACACTAAACTTAGGCAAGTCTTCCACCATATTCTTTTGTTGTAGTTCTTCCATTCCAGTTTTACTTAAATGACCATATCTCTCGTGCCATAACTTTGGCAAGTCATCACTGCTCAAGTACATACACCTTTTGTCTTTCTCCACACCAACTTCCTTGGTTCGTTCCACTAACGGATACAATCTGTTGTTGCTCATGTAACTTTGGACCAATAAACCACGCTCAGGGTGATACACCTTACACACATCTTCCTGAAACAAGAATGCTATACCTTTCTGTTGCAGTTGACCAACACTCAAGAGGTTATTCTTGAGGTCTGGAACAAAGTAGACATCTTGTACAATATAAGTTACATCATTAAGAAGTAACTTTACACTTCCTCTTCCACTGACATTCAATCTAGTATTGTTTCCCAGTTTTACTGAATGAGAAAAACTTAAATCAAGGTCAGTGAACTTATCTTTTACTCCACACATATGGTTTGAACACCCTGAGTCAAGAAACCATAGGAAGTTTCTCCTTTCTTCACCAGATTGAGCCATGAGAACCTTATCATCTTCATCCGTAACAGCCATTAGAACCATCTCTTCCTCATCATCAAATTCTACATAATTTGTCTCCTTCCAAGTGGGACACTCATACTGAAAGTGCCCCAACTTATGACACTTGTAGCATTCGACAGTCTCTTTGTTGAAACTTGATCTACCACGTCCCCTTCCCCTTCCTCGGAAGCTAGATCTACCTCTACCACGTCCTCTGGTTGGACTGGTATACTCCTCTTGAGCAACCTTCAGCACTTGTTTATCCTCCTTCTCTGGCCTTCTGAACTTCTGTTCATGAACAAGCAGGGTGCTTTGCAACTCATCTACCGTCATTACATCCAGATTCTTTGACTCTTCAATTGACACCACCACGAACACATACTTTTCTGTTAAAGTTCTCAATATCTTCTCCACTATTTTGACATCTGACATGTGTTCACCATTGCTTCTCATTTGATTAGCAATGACCAACACTCTGCCAAAATATTCAGCAATCGTCTCACTTGTCTTCATCTCGAGAACTTCAAAATCTCTCCGGAGTTTCTGCAACATGGACTTCTTCACCCTTTCATTACCTTCAAATCTTCGTTTCATGCAATTCCAAATACTTTTGGCAGTCTTTCGGTCCAGGATTTGTTCAAACGTTACCCTATGTATTGCCTGATAGAGGTAATGTTTAACTTGTTGATCTTTGACCCGCAATTCTTCTAGCTTCTTTCTTTGATTCTCGTTCAAAGCAACTCCCACTGCAGGTTCTTCCAATCCTAGATCGATAAGACGCCACAACTTCTTTGCACGTAGAAGGTTTTCCATGATTTCACTCCAATGTTCGAAGTGCCCATCAAACTGGGGAATCTTAAGAGTTTCCTCACTCATTATTCTCACACATTTCTCACACCTTTGATCGGTTTTTGCTCTGATACCAGATGATAGAAAAATATCACTGGTATATGATTCGATAAAAACTCAATGACTTCATTAAACTGAAAAGCGCTATAAATAGCTTACAAGTCTTAACGGAACTAAACAACTTAAACGAGAAAACAGGAAATCAAACGGCTAACAACTAATGACTCGGTAAACTAGGACCCACTACTCTGACTACTCTGACTGAATCAGCTTTATTCAAATGACCCACGTGAACATCAACATCAACAGAAAGACCAATGGTAAAATATTAGTTGTGCATGGGACTCACGTGCATATTTTCTTTCATAATGGTGCAAGTTTCTAGTATATATCTTGATCAAAGAAAGATGTTTTACTTTGTGAAACGACAAGAAACCGTAGAGTTAGTTGAAAATGGTGCAAGTTTCTAGTATATATCTTGATCAAAGAAAGATGTTTTACTTTGTGAAACGACAAGAAACCGTAGAGTTAGTTGAAAGGAAATTTTGGAAAACAGAGTAATGATTGTTTCAAGAAAGAAGCATATATCCAGGTTTTCAACAATCACTGCTGTTCAGAAAGTCAAATTTGTATAGGGAAATAAAAACTTAACTTTATAATGATTACTTCAAACAATACATGCTGGCAACCTGAAACAGCAAAGTCAAGGCTATAATCCAACAATTGATACACATAAATTAGAATATATGAAATTTACTTGGAACGGCAAAGTTCTTCCATGCCTCCACATAAGAGTGGCATATCTGTTGTTGTACACATCGCATCCCTGCGTCAGAAATCATATGGACTGCAGAGTCCAGGAGGAAAACAGATGGTGAACCATAATTTAGTCTCAACATGGTAACTTGCTAATAAAAAAAACCATAAAAACGATGACAACATACTATATATACTCGGGCAACAGAAAGGTGTTTGCAATTGCAACCGAACAAAACAACTTAAATCTAAGGTTTCTCCTGCAAGATTGAACACATGCTACATAACAATCATATTCAATCAGGTTCATACCAACTGCAAAAAAAGAAAAAAAAAAAACTTATTTAAATAGCAGATAATTAATCCTGTTGATAACAAACACCCCTCTATGTATAACAGATACTAGTACTAGTTTAATAAATATTTGATGAAACATAAAGCACAACTTTGGTAAAGGTAACTTTGGAGATAAACTTGCGTTAGCAAGATAAAAGGTATGAATGTTAGTGAAGTTACTTTGAACTAATATATATTCAGATAAACATGCTGCAGATTCTATAACATACTTAACAGCCACTGTTTTGTGCATGTGCTATGTTTGACACAAATCAGACAGATCCCGATGCTGCAAGAAGCGACTGCGCAAGTCGAAGACATTAAAAATACAAGAAAAGCAACTATACATACAGAAATATAGAAATCAAAGAGTAATCACTTTATAACAATATATCACAATATACAGTTATGTTACAACTTCAAACAGCAAAAGGATACACAAAACACTATCTTGTACAGTCACTATCACATTGTCGCTTCGGTTCCACGGGAGTAAGCACTATCTTGCATACATAAACATCCCACACATTTTTTTTCATTGCAAATTATGTTTTAAGAGGCACCACACTATCGGTTCCACAGGGATAAGCACTAAGCACAGAATGAATTAATATAAGAAACTGCAAAAACTACTGTTCCAATGAAACATAGAGCTAGGAATCAATGGGTGGAGGGTCAAAGTCAACAGCAGTTGGAATAGTCAAAATCATATTGCTGCTAGCCAACATCTGATCTATGTGGCAGGAAACCTTAATATTGATATGTTAAATTCAGGTTATAAGCAAAAGTCAACTAGGAAATCAAATTGGGCTTATTATTTGATTCACAAAAGTCAAATTGGGCTTATTATTAGACAAAATGCAAGGCATTGTGTCACCTGCCAGGTTGGCAATCCGGATTATAGGATGTTAATCCACCTCAGTGATCCATGTGATGGATTACGCTGTGGCGATGTATGTGCTGTTAAAGCAAAAAGAGTCATCTATCAGTTGTCATCGGTGCCACCACAGCAGTAGTCATGCCGCCAACACGACCATCGCCACTAACCTCCATAAAAACAAACATAGCATGCGAACCCGCTCTGACCCAACCTGTTTTGACCCGAATCCATTTGACACGTTTTTCTAAGAGCTGCCCATTCAGAGACGAACCCAATTTGATACTTTACCCAACCCAACCCAACCCAACCAACCTGTCCTCTTAGTTTTGACCTGTTACACAACCTGACCCAACCCACCATTTTCCAGTCATATTAATGACATTCTAAGACATGTAAAAATGATATAGACCATTAAATACATATAAAATCCGGACGAACAACTTGGAAATAGCATCCTCCAACTATTTTCTTAGATAATCGACATGTGACAAATCATAAAATAGCATAGAAACTGATTGAACAACAGTATGAAAATGGGTTTTCATGTTATGCTTTATCTTTAACTGTTTAAGTGATAATATCATCAACAATAACTGTGATATAAAAAAACAAAGAAATAAAAAGGTCGCAGAGGGCTGGTGTGTGTGGTCTCATCTTGGACATCCATACAGGCCCTATAGCGAAGTGATGAGGGAAATGAAGGACGTGAAGATTGGTGAATGGAAGAATGCAGTGAGGTTGTTCGACGTAATGCCCAACAAAAATAACATCATGTCTTATCATTGGAGGGTTTCTCCAAACTGGGGAATTGGATCAACCATGCAGCAAGGTGTTTGTTGCAGACGACTGGGTCAACACAACCTTGTGTTGACCCGTTTAGCTAAACATATTCACATAGTTGACACAAGACTAACGCGAACCCGTTTAGGCTTTAGACTAGTCACTACCCGCATATTTTGTAATGGATTCGTATTGTGTTGTGTCAACAAATTGCTGGTCCTAATCTGAAAAACTAAAATGCAAATTTTGCTGAAAAAGTGAACCGAAGTTAGCAACTAACTAGCCCAAAACTGAGTGATTCAGTTCATTTCAAGTCATAATGAGTGGCTGCGCTGCAAGCAAAAAAAAAAAAAAAAAAACAGTAATCCAATTTTCAGTAATAAAAAAACAGTAGAAATGTGCCTTGTTTCTATCTCCCACTATATCTAGGTATGTTCATTGGTTCGGATATCAGTTTATTGGGTTTAGAAACTTTTTCGGGCCTAACTGATAATGAATCGGAACTAGAAATGTGTCCAACCGAACTGAATTCAATTTCAACCGATTAAACCGGTTATTATTTGTTTTACTTGATTGGATAAGCCAGATTTGTGGAGCTGATAAGCAAACCAAAAACCGAACCGAATAAACCAAAAAGATTTCATGGATAATTCGTGCATCCCCTTATTTGTTAATATCAAATACAGCATATATACTATGTTTACATATCATACGACTCCTATAACATGTCAGAATCGTTCCCATAAAAATAATTGTTCAAACGCTGACCAAAACAACAATCATTAGTGTCTAACAATTAAACAAATCTAGAACTTACATTAACCCATTCAATGAAGGGGAATACAAATACGAATTTTCTTTTGATCTCAGATTAAAGCAAACATTTAAGACAAATTAAAATCAGTAAGATGGATCATCTAATATTCATCATCATCCTCCACATCGTATGCCTCCGGGTTAACCGGCTTGAACTTCTTTCCAACCATACTCACTTCGACATGCTCCTGTTGATTATCATTATCCGCCTCAGCTTCATCGGATTCTCCCTTGTTGCTCTGATCTCGTTCAACAATGGGAGTGAATGTGGGCGCTTTTGCTTCACTAGAAACTTTGCTGGTGACTTCATTTGCAGACATGATATTGTGCACTTCACCTGAACGCCCCAGTGCTTGACCAAAACTGGTTGAATTCAACCCACTGTCACTAAGTTGATTAGCTGACTTCATCGGTTGGCGTACATCTTCTTGTCCCGGAGGCATCAAGCTCTGACTAGTTGCGGTCAACTGAGGTTCGGAGTGTCCATTATGAACAGATGAGGCGGTCGGAGCTGTTGGCTCGGATGCGTAGCTGACGTGTTTCGTGGGATCGATGCTGGGCGAGCGTTCGAATTTAGCCGAGGGAGCTGGAGAGTAGCCGCTGTAACTCATTTTTAGCCGGAGAAGAAGGTTTTCCGGTGGGATTGGGTCTGATGATCGAGTTTGGATGATTGAGTAAGCTATGAGAAGTCGAGGTCAACTTGACGTGTAGTCTTTTTATGTTTGAAAAATTAAAGTACTTGTTACAAGAAACTTCATAGTTCCTACGTATTTATGCAATCATTTTATGATAAATAATAGAGAAAAATGCAATTTGCGTCCCTGTGGTATGTGTGAAACATACCTGAGCCCCTAAATTCATTTTTTGGTTTTTTGAGCCCCTGAACTTATAAATTCATAACACTTTGAATCCCTCCGTCAATCTTCCGTTTGTTTGACTGTTTGAGCCAGGGGTAAGACCGTCTTTTGTCATCTCTTCCCTTCTAAAAACCCCAAATAACTTTATTAAGCCCTAATTTAGTATAGAATATGAACACACATGTTTGGATTTTTTTTTTTTTTTGAGAAAAAAATCAACCTACCCTACCCTTTTTCTTCTTCTTCAACCCCAACACAACAAATCAACCTTCTGCAAACCCTCTCTATCTCTAGCCTCCAATGGCTCTCCTCACCAGACAATCCCACCGCCTGGCTCTCCTCGCGTCCTCCACACGCGCCGCGGTATCGATCCACACAACTGTCCCGACACTAGCTGAAGGATTCTCCTATCTGGCGTCGTACTCACGGCCAGGTCCACCGTCTACTGCGTCTCCTACAGGTTTATTCAAAACCACAGAGTTCGTGATCTCGAAAGTGGGCGATCTGATGGATTGGGCTCGGTGTGTATCGATCTGGCCCGTGATGTTCGGTCTGGCATGCTGTGCGGTGGAGATGAGGCATACTGGTGTGGCTAGGGATGATTTGGATCGGTTTGGGATAATTTCCATGCCCAGCCCTAGACAGTTGGATTGTATGATTTCTAGGATTGAGATCAAATTTATGCATTTCTTTTGAATCTAATCTGAAGTACTTGTTTGTTGGTGGTGGGTTTGAAAGACGGTTACAGGTAGAGGTGGGTGGTGGTGGGTTTGAAAGACGGTCACAGGTAGAGGTGGGTGGTGGTGGGTTTGAAAGACGGTCACACTTGTTTGTTGGTGGTGGGTTTGAAAGACGGTCACAGGTAGAGGTGGGTTTGGAAAAAGGATAGGGTAGATTTGGGTTTTGATTTGTTGTTAGGCAAAGAACGATACATGGTTGTCCGATGAAGTTTAGGTGAAGTGGTGGTGGTGGCAGATAGGTGGTGGTGGCAGGTGGATTGTGCTGGTGGTGGGGGTAGTTGCTGGTGGTAGGATAATTTGAGAGAGAGAAATAGTAGAGGGGTTATTTTAGTAGTGTTTGTATTATTTTATTAGTAAAAAGAGTTCATTTGAATTATTAAATCAATGATTTCTTAACAAAAAACCAAAAAAAGAATTTAGGGGTTCAGGTTGATGTTTCACTCATACCACAGGGACGCAAAGTGTTATGAATATATGACAAAAGACGGTCTTACCCCTGGCTCAAACAGTCAAACAGACGGAAGTGTGACGGAGGGACTCAAAGTGTTATGAATTCATAAGCTCAGGGGCTCAAAAAACCAAAAAATGAATTTAGGGGCTCAGGTTGATGTTTCACACATACCACAGGGACGCAAATTACATTTTTCTCTAAATAATGATAAGAGAAAACACGTTATAATTATAATTTGTATGAATATTTTACTTGGTATGCAGTGGATACATCCTATAATTTATAATATTTTCTTCATTCTCTCAAGACCCCTTAATTTTGTTTTTCTTATCTCTCGTAATAAGATTTTTTACAATGTGTTTGATTTGTATCAAATTAACATTGTTTGGTTTCATTTTCGACGAATGTGTGATTTAGGTTTCAGGATAAATAGTGGCGGAGCTAGCCCATTAATTTAAGGGTATCCCGAAAAAAAATTTACCGGGCAATTATAAAAAACAATAATAAATAAAGTAAAACAAATACCTAATAGATGTGTTCTCTTTCTTTTTCATAGCTTGAAATCGTTCCATCACATCGTCGTCTTTTACTTTATCAAAAGTTTATTTTTCGGCCACACAAACCATAACATTGTTCAAATATTCCGGGCTCATTCGATTGCGTAAATTCCTCTTGACATGCTTCAATTTAGAAAAAAAAAATATATATTTCAACGGTTGCGGTTGCGACCGGTAAAACTAAAGCTAACTTCACTACCTGATAAAGCAAAGGACAAAAACTGTGCGTTCTGGTTTCCACCATAAGACAAACAAGATTAATTATTCAACTATAATATCGTTTTGCGTCTTGGGTTAACTTTATTAATTATATTTAGGGACTCCTTTCAATTATATTATCGTTAATTTGAGCTTCTTTTATCATTCGGGCATAATTATTCTACAAGTTTTCGGGTTGAAAATGTTTGAGTTTATAAAAAATAGGATTTTAGTAATATCAAGTATCCTATTTTTTGGTTAGAGGTATCCTCGTATTTTTTTTAGGGGTATCCTTTATATATAAAACCGAAAAAAAAAAACACTACGAATACGGGGTTGAGCCGTAGCCCGTGCTATGGCTCATAATACTATGGTTCCTCCACTAGGATATAAATTAGAACGATACACGTGGGGGAAAGTGGGTTTGATGTGGAAGGAAGAAGGGAGATCAACATTAGCACAAAAATAAAACAATAAATGAAGAGGGGAGATCAACATTAACATTAACACAAAAAATAAAACAATAAAAAATATTATTTGATGAAGGTGTGAAAAGAAAAGAAAACTCCATGTATGATGTTACTTGTAATTAACAACAAAAATTGTCGGATAAATATATTCAGTTATTGCTTGAATTTAAATTACTTTTTTCAACAAACCAAACACGATCTACATTCATTCACTTAAAACAAGGTGTATGCTACAAAATCGTTATATCATAAGTTCATGTTGATATTCTATGCAGGTAACACCTATTGGAGTTTACTCGGCTATAGAAATGTGTCTAATTGAACCGAATTCAACCAACTAAACCGATAAACGATTGAACAATTAAAACACTTATAATTCGGGGTACTCGATTGACTTTGGGTCGCATATCTAGGTAAGCAAGATTTGTGGTACTGATAACCGTACCAAAAACTGAATAATACTTGGATACGGTTTGGAACCGAACCGATTATTCGAAAAACATTTCAGAACATTTTTTGGTTGTGAATACGGTTTGGAGTTAGGTTGTTTTCGGTTTTGGGTAATTTTGCACACCCCTAACATATCCATGTTTCCGCACTTAAAATGAATGTGCATGCCCTAAAGAGTAAGTTACAAGCTTCTTATGCTTCATTGTCATTGTAATGTATAAGTTAAAAGTGGAAAGATAATCGTAACACGATTTAAAGAAATATAAACCCTTAAATCTTCGGTTCATATATAAAAACAATGACTCAAATCTTAACATCGATTGAGAATCTACCGGTAAGAAAATAATAGTACTACAAACACCGTTGGGGTTACTCGTGTTAACAAAAACTTAATAGTTACGATAAAAGAAAAGTGAATTTTGGGTGTTTTGGGATTTTATGAAAATGGCCAAATTTGATATGTAAGTGTAACAATGGGTATTTGTTATTGTTTTATTTTGAGCTATGAGACATTAAGGAATGGGCTGGTTGGGTATCTCTACATCTCTAATGGAGTCTGGGAATAATTTGTATAAGATTGGCTTAATGAATGGATTTTTAATTTAACATGGGTATGGATTTGGGCTTATGAACATTGGGTTTTATATAATAGGAATGGAGTTGGCCCAACTAATTTTCATTTGATAAGCCTTGAAGAATGCTGTAAAGACCGACTTGGGCCAGCATGTCAAAACTAGACTGCCTTTATTTTAGAATGTAGTATTGGGCTTTAGCTTATATTATATGTTGGGCCAAGTATACTATATCTATACTATATAATAAAAGAAACCTGTTTTGGGACACTTGTCATTCTCTCATTTAATTGATTAAAATTATTAATAATACTAATAATAATAATATTTAATCAAATCTAAAATCTAATCTGATACAAATTTTTATTATCAATAATATTTAATCAAATCGAATAAGAATTCATATGAATTCCAAAGTTGATATTAACTTTCAAATAATTAAAAAAAAATCCACCTAACAGTTGGTTAGTGACGATAAGGATTTGCTATTTTATTTTACGTATATCTAATTTTCTTTTCTTTTAAGTTGGTTATGAAAGTTGGCAGATTGGTATGATTCGAAATATATAAATTTTCCATAAGTTATAGATAAGGTTTATTATATATTAATTGATTGACTGTATTTTACTTATTTAGATAAGGATTTACTATTTTATTTTAAATATATCTAATTTTCTTTTCTTTTAAGTTGGTTATGAAAGTTGGCAGATTGGTATGATTAGAAAATCCTTTAAAACACCAAGGTTGGAACGAGGGGGTATTGGGTTCAAGTCTCACAGACGATAGGGGATTAAAGAAATTAGCCGTTCAAAAAAATATATATATATATAAACTTTCCATAAGTTGTAGATAATGTTTATTTTATATAACTTGATTGACTGTATTTTACTTTTTACTTATTTATTTTCCTTCCGTATGTTAGTAACATATAACCAAAATAAACTCATTTAATTAACTATCCGAGTCTCAAGCATTATATCTAATCCATTAACAATAATTGTTTTGTAATTGTAATTGTTTTGTTTTTAAAGGAGGATAAAAAAAAATTTAAAGAATCCCTTCGGAAACCGATGCAAACCCTTACGACCACCTATATATTGCCGACAAACAAACTCTTGGGCTGATGCATGCTAACAAGTTTAAAAATTAAACTTAACAAAATTTATAATTGTTACATCAATGTTCATTTTTTAAATACATATCTTGACAAATTTATATGTTAACAAATTACATTATACTTTATTCAGTTATTATTTACCAGTGCAATTCATCTGTTTTATTTAAGACATTGTTTTGTATTATTAATTATATAACATTACATTTATAAACCCGTGTAATACACGGGGTTGTAACCTAGTTTAAAAATAAACGATATCATAGTAACCCGTCTGATCAAGCACTTTTTAATAAAGGAGGTCAGCCTTTAGGAGTTGAGTTATATTGGGCTTATACCATGTTGACCATAGTTTGTGAGAGTTTAGTGTTTTTGGGGCAATGTCCCAACTACTTTAGCGACTCTTTTACTTCATTATAATTTGTGTTCGATACATTTATAAAAGCTTACCCGGGAGGTGTTCCCCTTTACCCCAAAAAACAAAAGTACCACAAATACGTTGGCGAAAATAAAAGCAACTGCAAATTTGAAATCTTCGGAAAGTCATCATTTTAGCCTAATCTGTGGACTTATATTTGTCCCACAATCAAAATAAAACTGATACGTAAAAGAATAACTAAAATATTAAAGTAGATAAAGTAATGTTTATACAAGTTTATAAAAATCTATTTCATTAATTTAAGAGTTAATGTCATTTTAGTCCCTGTGGTTTGGGTCATTTGTCAGTTTAGTCCCAATGTTTCATTTTTCGCCTATGGGTCCAAAAAGGTTTCACCGTCGCCATTTTAGTCCACTAGATTAACTTTATCCATTTTTTTGTTAACGAAAAGGGCAATTCGGTCATTTTATATGGCCGAATTGCCCTTCTAGTTAACAAAATTACATATAGAATGCCCAACTTGCCCTTCTCGTTAACAGAAAAAATAGATGAAGTTAACCCAATGGACTAAAATGACAACGTGAAACCTTTTTGAACGCACATGCGAAAAATGAAAACTTTGGAATAAACTAGAAAAATGAAACAAAACACATGAACTAAAATGACATTTAACCCTTAATTTAATTTAGCAAAGTATTTTAAAGTATTTTAGATGTGGCTTGGGCTCAAAATAAAACAAAGTACAATTTACTTTCTTGTGTGTAAAGGATCTATGGGTAGCCCAACTTGAAGCCCCATCTATTATTCATTTAACTTTTGTTCTCATCCATATTTACCTGACTTGCTCAACACGTTTTCAGGCGCAAAAGCAAAGCCTGCGTAAAATATCGTCTGAAATCTAACTAATGAGACGCTTCTTATCAGTTAGCACCATAGTGAAGGTATGATTTCGTTTATTCATGTGCAATTTTCAATATTAAATTAATATATAATGATGCACACCACCTCTTTGATTAAATGCCTAAATGAGTTCTTGGTTCCCATTTGAGTTTACTTTTCATTTGTTGTCTGTTAAATGGATTCATATATATTATCAAGTTTCACTTTGATATTGTGTATAGCTCATCTTAAATATGTAATGTTTGTTTATTATTTTGGTGCTTTCTATATCATGTAATGAGATGGATTTACATCAATGCAAAGTTCAAAAGTAGGTTGTTGGACTTTCATAGGTCAAACAGATTTGATTGACCATAGAAGCTAAGTTTAATACCCTTTAATCATACTAACTTTTGGTGTTTTGATTTCCAGATGTGATTAAGTATGAAGCAACAAATAATGTCCCGGATCTAATATATAACGAATTTGGATTACAATATCATAAGAGAGATAATCACCCCTTTAAGAATGCAATATTGTTACTGCTAAACAGGTATGCAGATTATTTTATTTCATCTGAACAACCTTTTTGATGTGATCTGCAATATTTTAGGAACCGAGTTACAGTAACAATTGAAATTAGTGATCGAGGCTGATGATAAGTGATCAATCACAGGTAAAACACAATTAGCGAGAATTTAGAGAAGGAAGTGATTTGGGTGTAAGTGGATTTCATTAGACATGAGTATCGCATACATAGCTTCACTATTGACTTGTTTGACCACCTACTAACTGACTTAACTACACTAACTCGCTTAGCTACTACCTGAAATATAGACACACATAACATTTTTTCATTCTCACTTGTATGCAATTGTATACTTAAGTAGTAGTATATTGCATCAGTAGGTTAAAAGCAATTGGAAATTAATCAGTTAACGTTAATAGCTGGGTCAGTATCTATTTTAGGAAGTCACTTGATATTTCTGGTTGGTCTTTATTGTTCGGTTAAGAAGAATGTTAGATGATTTCTGTCAAGCTCAAGAAGTTGAACCCAAGTGCTGTAATACCAGACTGATTAGTGACTTTGAAAGATAACAAAGTCATATATGTCACAGTTCCGGTTATTCTACCAGTTAAGTGGCCAGACTGAGATCATATGATTGTTGGGGTCAAACCGGGTGAAATCTGAACGTGTCACATATGCCACTTTGCTTCTATGGGAAGTCAAAAAAATAAGCAAAAGTCATTGGCTATTAAAGCGGGTTCTGGGTCATCCTGAAAGTAGTGAGACTTGCTTTCACTAGCATTTTCAGATTCAAGTAAGGAACCCTTTATGTATAAACATTTGATGCTTGTTGACTTAGGGGTGAGCAAAAACCAAACCGTAACTGAAATACGAACCGTTAACCGATAAAAATAACTGAAACCGACATAATCAATCGGTTATGGTCAAGCAAATATGATGAACCGAGCATTCAGTTATGGTTACGGGTAATGTATCCCGTTAACAGACTTTAAGCGAAACCGAACCGAACTGAACCTTGTATGTTTGTGATTTTCTGCAATAATATATTGTTGTTGGCTGCTGTACACACCATATAATCATGTTGCTGCTACAGAGATATATACGATATGTGTTTGCTTGCCAATTATTCAGTAAGCAATCAATAATTGTTGTGTTAGAGGCTTTGCTACTATATGGGGATTTGTCCCAAAAGGATTTCCTGCATTTTGTGCATAAATGTCATGGGTTCCTCGACATTGATTATGTCAACGTGATAACCAGCTATGCACACCATCTGTTTGATGAAATGCTTCAATGAAACCACTTCTATGAGAGATGAAGCATAGTCACATGGAACGCGGTACGCTTCGGTACGTGGTACGAAAACAGGTACGCAATTCGGGCCTTTCTAAAAATCGGTACGTTGGGGGGTAGGTTCATTTGGGAACGCTAATTCGGTACATGGTACGGTGTATCCTATGGCGTACAACCGTAGTTTGGTACACGTATCATATATATAAAAATATAAAATAGATCTTTCATTAAATTTTCAAAAACATAATCAAAATTCAAAACAGAAACTTTATAAAAGAAAATTCATAATCAAAACATAAATTTCATAAAACTCAATCTATCATTTGTTTTTTCTCCGTTTGGGTACACATAAAACTCAGTTTGGTACACATAAATTTCATGAAAAGTTAATGGAGGGAAAAAACTGTTCAGTTACCTATAAAAAGCGGGAAAAAGTTAATGGGTTTTCAAACGAAAAAACTGTTCAGGACCTGGCTGTACCGGAATCTGGCTGTACCGGAACTAATGAAGTATGGTTTGTATTGTTTTGAACCTGTTTAAAATCTGCAAAATTGCAATTAAGCAACAATGTAAAGTAAGGTCTAGCATAACATGTATACCAGTAAAGAATGTCTGTTTATTCAATGTCTTACAGTCACATATGCTTTTGTTTGACGTAAGGGTTTGTGGATTATAGCAGCAGCTACTTAGGACTTGTTTCTCGGCAAGGCAGTAAGTAAAGAAAATATAGGACACTTGTAAATCGTCGGGTATCTTATATACAGCCTCAGTCTGCTTCTATGAACGCATATTAGCATCATAATCACGTCATCAAACATCAGAATCAAACGAGTGGGTGTTAATTGAAGCCACTTCAGGGTTTTAAATACAAAATTTGTAGTGTTAGTGTTCTGTTTACCCAGACAGTAGCAAACATACAGTAACAATCATCAAGTGTTGTCAAATTGTAATTATTGCTATATATTCTTGACAAAACTGTAAGGCATGCTAAATGATGGATATAACTCGAGAATTATATATGTGTAAAAACGGGCCCGGATATATGCACTGCGGTGTTCAAACTTCATAAGTATATAAAATGTATACATCTAGTGACAATTGAAAACAGAGCTATGATATAGAATTCAAGTGACTTGAGTACGGGTCATTACAATGCCAAGATGGTTTTCATAATGTTTTGATAATTTGTGTGTTCATAAACTCTCCAGCTTATGTTTTTAAGCATGTATCGCAAGAGATTGATACTCAAGGGAATTCTTAGAACAGAAGGAAACATATAAGAGGAACTGGTTGAAAAGACTATTGTCTGCATATATAGCCAAAGTAGGTCCTGTTGGAGGAAAATTCCTAATAATCCCCAATTATACAAAATAAAACCAAGAAATGTAAGCATCAGCCAAAGATTCCATAACTTTAAGTTACAATCAATGCAAATAAAAACAATGAAATGTGAGCATCTGTAAAAGATAAAATTATTTATACATGGATTGCGACCGGTGAAGCAATTAAGAGGAGTTATTAGTATGTGGGCTTGCAAATGTAAGCATCGGTGAATGATAAACTATTTATTTGACGTGTAATACTATATTGTTAGTCCCTCCTTGATTGACTTATGTAGCTCAACACATGGGAGCAAGGCTCACACCATTTGAAAACAGGGCTAACGTGTTTCAATGACCTGTTCGCCTAGACCAGTGATGCATGATTTTGAGGGTTAAATCAGTTGAAATCCAGAAGGTGTTGGCAAAAAAGATTATGCAATTGGCCAGGGGATCGGATTTCACATGTGAAATTCATAACCACATCTTCAAGTTCATGCTGATATTCATGGTGTCACTTTGTGTTTCCATGGGAAGTTCAAAGTACCCAAAACAATTGGCTATAATGAGGGTGACTCGTTAGAAAGTATAATCCGAATTTAATATATATATATTTGTATAGGTTATGTCACCAATGTGACAACAGAAATTTAGTGTAATTACTAAGTAGTTATGGGTAGTTAAAAGAAGTTAACTGGTGACCAAATATGATTCATTAAAATGGTTCATTGACCAAATATGTATATCAAGTGAACAGATAGATTTTTGCAGGATCCAGGTAGGTTTTCAAGATCAAGAATCGTCTGTTGAATGCAATTTCAGTCCTATAGTCCTAAATGGTGTCTTCATCTATAAGTGATGTTTTGATATATGTAATTAAGATAAACTGCCTATGCCTTATGTTCAATACATAGGATTTAACATCAATTGAATGGCTAATCCTTCTAACTTACGCATGTTATAAACAAATTATTATATAAAATATTGATGTGTGTGTATACACACAGAGGTAAAATATTAGAGGGTTAGGGATGGCAATAGGTCGGGTTCGGGTCGGGTATTGGCAATCCCATACCCATACCCGGTTGTAAAATCGTGTCTCATACCCGACCCAATGCCCGTCGGGTATATATCGGGTACCGGGTATACCCGCGGGTATCGGGTATACCCATTAGTTTGTTAAAAAATATATATTGGGATTTCCAAATACATTTTTTACTATTTTAATTATTATATAATTTTATTTATGCAACAACTATTATAAATTAAAATATACATTACATACATATAAGTTTTAGCATAAATTAATAATAACTTTATAATATTTATACACTTATATGTATATACTTTACAATATACAAAATATAAATACTATCATCAAATACATATGCTAAAATAAAATTTATTTTTCACATTATGAACATACTAAAATAAATCACTAATAGATAAGGATTAATGGAAAATAAAAATATAAATTAAAAACTTCGGGTATATGATCGGGTATGTGGTTTCGGGTAATCGGGTTGGGTATCACCTAATCCAATACCCGACCCATACCCGCGAAATTTTTTAAAACTAAACCCATACCCGGCCCAATACCCGTCGGGTATCGGGTATACCCGTCCCATTTGTGTCGGGTTTCGGGTATACCCGTCGGACTCGGGTATTTTTGCCATCCCTAAGAAGGTCCCATACAAAGAAATTTCTTTGAAACTCCCCTTGGATTAAAGGAAGAAAAACGACACAATGTAAATGTCACCAAGATATAAAATTAATTCTATACCTAACCACATTAACAATTTAAAAATTTGAGTAAATTGTTTGTACCAATCAGTACGTGAAGATAAAGTTATCGTGTACCTAATCACACTAACAATATAAAAAATAGTGACTTTCAAAAAATTATATATATAAAAAATAGTAAATTTGTTTGTATTAGTCCATAGGGAGCCGCTAGAATGAGAACCACCACGAGTTATGAGAACCACGAGAACCGCGACCCGCGGGTGGCCGTTGACCACGAAATTTTTTTTACACCTAGATCCGTATATTTTAGGACCGGGTGTAAATTTTCGGTTCAAACGGTGCGCCCGAGGGGGTAGTTTTTTACGCCCAAAGTTTGGTAAAAAAAAAAAGAAAAATTAAAAAAACCCAAACTTTGGGCGTAAAAAACTACCCCATCGGGCGCGCCGTTTGAACCGAAAATTTACACCCGGTCCTAAAATATACGGATCTAGGTGTAAAAAAAATTTCGTGGTCAACGGCCACCCGCGGGTCGCGGTTCTCGTGGTTCTCATAACTCGTGGTGGTTCTCATTCTAGCGATCCCCTTAGTCCATATGTGATATAATATTACTCTTTTTAACAAGAAAACAAAACATATCTATCTATATCTATACTTACTATATAATAAATTAAACTATTTGACGACACTAATTGTTTTTTTCCACCTAAATAAATAGATATTATTAACTAATTTAAAGTCACTATCCAAAGGTTGGTTGAAAACACAAATTTAGAGATAAGAATAACTTCTATATATTATTTTAATCTTAAACAATTTAAATTTACTAATTTAAAGTCATCATCTATAAGTTTGTTGAAAACACAAATTTTAGAGGATAAAAATTAGCCCCTGTTAAGGTGCTGTTTGTTTTTTCAGATGTAAAATGTCTGTAGTCTGCGAACCATATCTGCAGGCATCTGCAAGAGAAGATGTGGCCCAAATGTCTGCAGTCTGCAAGGAGAAGAGGGTTTGTTTTTTTTCTTCACAAACAACTTCAACCACACAACACACACAAGCTCTCTCTGCTCTCTCTCTCTCTCTACAACCACCACCACCACCACCACCGCACCACCTCTGCCACCACCACCGCACCACCTCCGCCATCACACCACCGTCTCTCTCTCTCTCTCTACGGTCTCTTTATCTCACAGAACACACTCTCTCTACAACCACCACCACCGTCGCACCACCTCCGCCACCACCACCGCACCACCTCCGCCATCACACAGGTCTCTCACAGGTCTCTCTCTCTCACAGGTCTCTCTCTCTACGGTCTCTCTCTCTCTCTCACATATATCTCTCTGTCACAGGTCTCTCTCTCACCGATCTCTCTCTCTCATAGATCCATCTCTCTCTCTCTCACAGATGGGTTTGGTGGTGGTGGGTTTTGACGATGGTGGTGGTGGAGGTGGTGGCGGAGGTGGTGCGGTGGTGGTGGCGGAGGTGGTGGTGGCAGGGGAGAAGAGGAAGAAGAAGAAGGGTGTGTGTGAAGATCTGATCTGTTTAGTGAAGCTATTATCCATAGCTTTTTTTTAAGCTATTAAAAGCCATTTTAAGATCTTTTTTTTAAACAAACAGTCTTCAAGTGCTTATGTCTGCCCGCCCGCAGACATAAGCTCTTTACAGACAATATAAGAAAAAAACAAACTGAACCTAAGTCTAGATTTTTAACTTTTTGTGTAAGTGATTTTAGGCATCCGGAGATGTTTTGAAGTTTAATTTTACTTTTTCCTATCTAGTATAGCAGAAAATATGTACCAGTAAAGGATGTATGTTTTTTACATTCACATATGCTTTAGTTTTAATGTTGGGTTTTGTGGATTTTATAACATAGTCTAACCAACATATAAAGACACCGGAGAAGATTTTGTGCATGTAAATTTCATATCTGGATGAAGTGATCAACATCATCAAATTTGCATGTTACTTTTTACGGTGCAAGAGTCGTTCTTATGCTATGTTGTTTGTGTGATGTTCTTACAAGGACGGTTCAACCTTCTAAATTGGATTTTTTTCAGTTTCATGAGATGATATAAAATGTGTTTTAGATTTTTGCATGCTAAATATATCGTTTTGTCCTTTTAAGTTTAATAGTTGAGTTGAAACTGATTCTTAGATTGAACTCGATCATCAAGACTAAGAATAATGGGACGCTACGCTTTTGATTAAGATTTTTGACTTCTCTAGATTTGACAAAGTTGTCCAGGAAGGTATAATTAATTACCTCTTTAAAGGTCTCATAGAAGTGTATGTGTTTTAAACATAAATCATTCATGTCATCAAATCTCACCAAACCATCACTAGTGCTCTAGTGGTGGCCACGGGTATTTAAGTTCCATCTATGGTGGGTCCGGGTAAGTTTTCCCCTCCAGGTCTCAAGTTCGAGTCTGAGTGATAGGGGTTTCTCATTGAGGGGTTTAAATTGGGGATCTATTGTGCGAGGGGGCTCTCTAGCACGGGCCCGGTTAAGACAACGTATGCTAGACTTCCCGACATTCGCGAATAATTCACACCTTTAAAAAAATCAAATCTCACCAAATCAAACCTCTTTAACCTCACATCATCTTTGAATGCTATTTTAAGTCTTATAGTTTTGAATGGTGTTGTCATTTATTAGTGACGTTTATTTTGTGGTCTATGAAAGTATATTTAGGATTTATCACTCACTTGAATGGTTAATATCTCTGATTCACATGTTAAAAAAGTATTATACACAATATTGAAGCGATAGATATCTATTGATTATATATTAGCCTGATTAGGTACTCTTGAAATAAAAATTACTAGAAACCCTTAGCCCACTCATCATGATTTCCACTTTTAGACCAAAGGAAGAAAACAACAAAATGTAAGCATCACTAAAATATAAATATTTTTGGACTGTGACCCGTGAAGACATTGGTTATGAAGACCAATTTGTCCTGCAGATGTAAGCATCAATGAACAATAAATTATTTATGCATTGATTATGACTTGTAATACTATATTACTTGATTGTTTGTCCATGAATAGGGGTGTCCAAACTGCTCGGCACTGGAAGATCGTTCGACGATCGTTCGAAAAAGCTCTGAAATTTGCTCGTTCGATTCCTTGCTCGGTTAAAACCGAGCCGAGCAGCTCGGTTCGGTTTAAAAACGAACTGAGCACGAGCATAGGTACGCTCGCTCGTCGCTCGTTCGGTTTCGATCGAATTTATTTTTATTATATATATATATATATATATATTATATTTATTAAATATATATATTATATTTATTAAATATATATATTATATTTATTAAATATAATAAACATGTAACATATCCAGCCCTAGAATCCTCATATCTTCAGTTTTAAAACAAAAAACCCTGATCTCTCTCAAGTCACCAGCCGGCATCCATCCAGATCTTTGTCCGCAAGCATCACCATCCGCCGGCCATTTTATGTTTATTTTTATGGGACTTTTTATTTTTTTATTTTGTTAAATTGTTAAAGTGTGTGTGAGACATATAAGTTGGTGAATTTTGGTGAATGAATGGCTTTGTAGGAATGCTAAATAAATTTGAGCAAAAGCGAACCGAACCGAGCGGCTCGGTTCTAAACCGAACCGAGCACGAGCATAAGATTTCCGCTCGATTTCCTAAATCCGAACCGAACCGAGCGGCTCGGTTTCAAACCGAACCGAGCACGAGCAGACCTCCGTTCGGTTCGGTTCGGCTCATGAACACCCCTATCCATGAATGACTTGTTTGTTTCGTAAATTTCAACACAAAGGGCATGTGCACCATAGTTGACCAACTGGGAGCCAAAGTTACAGCTTTTAAACCAAGGGTTAGTGTACATATCAAAATTCGGGTTTGTGTTCCACATATCACCCTGACAGATAACAAATGATTGTTAAGAGAAACCATTTGAGATCTGGAATGTGTTGACCAAAAGATTATGCAATCGAGAGGAGTATTCCACTAGCAATGGTTTCATGAATGGAATTTATGTGAAATGTGCCAGGCTAACTTTAAGATTAGCGAGTTTTTTCACAAACTAGTGTATTTACAAAAAAAAATATTTATCTTTTTGGGTACTTTGAAAAATATTTACCTAAATGAGTATTTTTCTAATTGGTTTGTCTCTCTCATAATCTAATTGGTTAAAACCTAAATTAATTATTCCTAAATAAAACATAGTGATTTTATTCAATAAACTTACTTTTGTAAATTATTATATTTTTTTAGCTTACGTTTTTATAGTGATTTTATTCAATAAACTTACTTTTGTAAATTATTATATTTTTTAGCTTACGTTTTTTAGTTAATATATGTATGTTTTCAATTTGTAATAAAAAAATTCAAGTTTGAAAGGAAAAATTTATGTATTTAGTTGTTGTTCTAAGAACAACAAACTTATTTAATTATTTACTTAATTAAGGATACCTAAAAAAAATTATGTATTTAGCTTGTTCTAAGTTTTTTTTTTCATACGTTTTTGTAAATTGAAGTTCAACGTAATTGTGTTTATCAATTAGTATATCTCAGTTTTTTTTTTAATTTTTAATTTGTAATAAAAATACCTTTAAGTTAAATATATGTAGTTTAGCTTTTATCTTAGTAATAAAAAAAACTAATTTAATCATTTACTCAATTTATTGAGAGAGTAATCTTGTTATTTTTACTATTTTTTGTATTAAATAATTGCTTTCAATGTGCTTTTAAGATAAAACAATACAATCATTTACAAAAAAGTCAGTTTATTAAATAAAAATACTATGTTATATTTAGGTATCATTAATTTAGGATTTGATCAATTAGATTAGGAGAGAGACAAACAAATTAAAAAAGAGATAAACAAAAGTACCCATTTAGATAAATACTTTTTAAAGTACCCAAAAAGGTAAATACTTTTTGTAAATACACTACTTTGGGAAAAAACTCAACTTTAAGAATTATGTTTAATGGAATAAACAAAACTAAAAAATTTAAACAAAACGTATACTTTTTGACACATTTCATCCGTCACAATTAAGAGAATTGTTAGCTCAAATAAAATAGTAAACGTAACTGCCTATTTTTTTAGTGTTGGACATGTGATATTAAGTCATATGCTACCACTAACCATTTATTGTGTAAAAATCATCACTACTTGATCGATAGGAATCTCTAGTCGATTATATATGCTCTTTTACTTTCATCTTATTTTATTTTTTTATTATTTAGGTGATAAAAGACTAGACTGGTTTCCACTATGGATCCATGAAAGATCACCATAATACAGTTTAAAGACAAAAGTTCTGGATGACTTTCTTTTGAAATGTCTTTTTATTTCTTAAAATTATAAACCAATAAAACGAATAACAAAACAATATTCTTTAAAAACTAATATAAATAAACTCACATGTCATAATAATTTAATACTTTTTGGTTTCTAATTACCTACTACACGGAAAAAATTAAAACAAATAATGTAATAAAAATCATGAAAAAACATTGAACTTTTCAATGGTTTCACAATAAAAGAAAGTGACCGGTCAATGGTCAAGTTATAATATTTCTGAAAGATAAAAATAATAGAAAGACTTTTTGGTGGTCGATTGAGACTTAAGCCTATAATATTACGCTAATAAGTTGAGCCAGAAACAAAGAGGAAAATTCTTCATAGCTTCAAATTGATATAAAATCAAGATAAAAGTTACACTAAATTAAAGACTTACAAGTATACTAACTTAATTTGGGTTTCCTATGAGTGTATGCTTTTTAACGCATAATAATCATCGGTAGTGATCTTGAATGCAATTTCAAGCCTTATAGTCCTGAATGGTGTTCCAATTATAAGTGATGTTTATTTTGTGATATATGCAATTATATTTATGTTTTAACCTCACTTGAATGGTTAATCTTTCTAATCTACTCATGTTAATCAAATTATTATACACAACATTAAAGTTATTACATACATATCTAAAATTATATGTTTGCCCAGTAAGTAACCTGAGAGGTAATCTCCAAAGAAAATTATTGGAAGCCCACTTACCATAATCCCTTCATAGGCCAAACCAAAGAAAGAAAGAAAAACAACTAAAACGTAAGCATCGCTAAAGTATAACATAATATGGATTATGAGCATTAATATACTACACACATAACATTAAAATTAAAAGTCTCATTATGAATCATAATAAACTCATGGACTTGTAAGCGGTTTCACAATAAAACAATGGAGAGGTCAGTGCTTGAGACTTTGTCTATTTATAATATTACAGAGAAAAAAAAAGGTAACTTTTTAGAGTTGATGGCGGATTTTGGAGTGCAATGATAAACGACTTTTGGATTTAGGTAATGAGCATCTTTTGTAGTTGTTAGTTTTTTGTTTTACTTAGGGATTTTTCTTTATAATTTCCTTGTTGTTGGACTGGTAAATAAATAATATTGAGTTTGATGTTTAAACAACTTTTTTTAGACTTATTACGTGTCACAATGATACAATACTATATGGGTATCATCATCTTTTAAAAGAGTTGAAAATAATTTGTCTTTATATAGTTTGGGAAAAAATCACTTTGCCTCCTTATTTCAAAAATTTTTGGTCTGCCACCCTGTGTTTCCCATACATTGCAACTTGTCTCCCAGTCGTCAATTTCTATTAGTTTGCCGTCCATGTTGAAGGGTAGTATTGTAATCTCGCCTTTTTTATACATCTTTACCCTAAAAAACCCCCCAATTTCTATAAAACAGACTCCTCATCGGAAATTTTCAATCTTTTGCTTTCATCTTCAAGTCCTCAACTTCATCTACCAATCCCAGATCTAATTCACCATAATTCCAACTAGGTAACCCTCTAATTCATGATTCTTTGATGAATTTAGATGAGATAAAATGATAATCCGCTTCCACAAGTAGTAGTGCCGATTCGCCGTCGACCCGGGGTGAGTTGTAGCAGATTTTTTGTGGATTTAGGATCTGCAAGTCATCTAGGGAATTTGGTTTTATAGAGGATTGGAATTTGGAAGTATTTGCCAAGAAATTCTCTCTGATTGACTAGAGAGATTGATTCTCATTTAAATACAATGTACAATGCTAATTACAAGATTAACAATGCTAATTAACAAGATTAATTAAGAGAGATTTGAGGAGAAATTTGTTGAGATGATTGATATCTTCTATTATCCCCCTTCAAGCGAAACGGCGGTGGAAGAACTTGGAGTAGAGCTCGAAATTGCTCAAACAGTGGTCGAGGTAAGCTTTTTGTGAACCCTCAAGCATATGCTCTGCAATGCTCCTATCCTCACCTTACCCGACGGAAACAACGACTTCATCGTCTATTGTGATGCCTCGAACCTTGGTCTTGGTTGTGTCCTTATGCAGCGAGACAAGGTTATCGCCTACGCATCTCGTCAGCTCAAGATCCACGAGAAGAACTATACAACCCATGACCTCGAGCTAGGCGTAGTTCTTTTTGCGTTGAAGATTTGGAGACACTACCTTTATGGTACAAAGCGTACGGTCTTCACCGACCATAGGAGCCTACAACATATTTTCAACCAGAAGGAACTTAATAGGCGTCAACGCCGATGGGTAGAACTTCTCAACGATTACGACTGTGAGATTCGTTATCATCCTGGCAAGGCAAATGTCGTTGCCGACGCTCTAAGCCGACGAAGCTATCTGCATAGCACCCATAACGTTCAAGCCCAACATCATCTCAAAACCCTCATCCGCGAAGCCCAACATGCTTGTTTCACTGAACGCACTTTGAAGAAGGAAAGAATCTATCACGATGGAGCCCATCTAGTGAGTAAGTCGAATGAGATATTCCATTATCTGGACCGAATTTGGATCCCTAAGCGGACCGAACTACGACAGATTTGATGGACGAAGCCCACAAGTCTCGGTATTCTATTCATCCCGGTGCCGATAAGATGTACCAGGACCTTCGCTATAAGTACTGGTGGCCGGGTTTGAAGAGGGATATTGCTCTCTATGTTTCGAAGTGCCTGACTTGTTCGAAAGTCAAGGCCGAGCACCAAAGACCCTCTGGCTTATTTGAACAACCCGCGATCCCCACGTGGAAATGGGAAAGCATAGCTATGGACTACATAACGAAACTTCCACGTATGCCATCAAGTCACAACAGTTTCTGGGTTGTCGTTGACCGTTTGACCAAATCTGCTCATTTTCTGCCAATACGAGAAGACTACAAGGTAGAAAGATTAGCCCGAATCTACACCGATGAGATCATTTGTCGACATGGGATGCCTCGCGACATCATCTCTGACCGCGATGCTCGGTTTACCTCGCATCTATGGGAAACGTTTCAAACTGCTCTCGGTACTACGCTTAATCTAAGTACCGGCTTTCATCCCCAAACCGACGGTCAGACTGAGAGAACGATTCGTACCCTTGAAGACATGCTCCGTTCGTGTGTCATAGATTTCGGTGGTAATTGGGACGTTTACCTACCGTTAGTCGAATTCTCGTATAATAACAGTTATCATTCCAGTATTCAAATGGCACCGTTTGAGGCATTATACGGGAGAAAATGTCGATCGCCTATTGTATGGCACGAGATCGGACACTCGCAACTAACCGGTCCTGAGCTATTGCAAGAAACAATTGACAAAATCCTCCAAATTCGAGACAACCTGCTGAAAGCTCGGAGTCGTCAGAAAAGTTACGCCGATAGACGATGCAAGCCCCTTGAATTTGACGTTGGCGACCATGTACTCCTAAAGGTATCACATCGGAAGGGTGTGGTCAGATTCTGCAAGAAAGGTAAACTCGCGCCTTGATATGTTGGGCTCTTTAAGATTCTGGAAAGGATCGGAAAAGTGGCCTACAGACTCGAACTACCGGAGGAACTTAGTAACGTTCACCCGACTTTCCATGTGTCAAACCTCAAAAAGTGCCTGGCCGAGAATGATTTGCACGTTCCTTTAGAGGATCTACAAGTAAACGAAACATTACACTTCGTGGAGAAGCCTGACGAAATCATGGATCGCCAAACCAAGCAGCTCAGATGCTTGCACATTCCCATTGTGAAGGTTCGATGGGAAGGCAAACGAGGTGCAGAGTTCACTTGGGAACTCGAAAATGACATGAAGGCGAAGTACCCGCAGTTGTTTGTTACGGCTGAAGCCTAATTTCGGGAAGAAATTCCCTTAACAGGGGGAGGCTGTAACACCCCGTGTTTTCGAAAGTCAAAGTCAAAGTCAACATTGAAGTCAAAGGAAGAAAAGATTGCTAATTGCGATCTGTCACTCCTTGCTAAAATGCTGTTTTGACTTCTTTGACTTGTAGATAGTCTTTTACTTGTTTTTACATTAGTTGTATTATGTGGAGTAATTATTAATAATCGAGGTTTAATCGATGATTATCGCTGTTTTATCGCTTATTCGCTCATCGCAATCGCACTCGCAACTCGAATTATGTGATTGGTTATGGTTTTTATGTGTGTGTGCCTTTTATATGTTTACTTGTGCGTGTTTATTTATGTTATATTGTGGTGTTGAATCGAAACTCAATCGCAATCGAATCCCAAACACTAAACACAAGGTATTTATGATGATTGTATGTTAGATATAGTAGTTGGGATTAAAAGTAATTTGAATAGGAAACTCCATTGCATCGCAACGCTCAATACGCGAATCGAACCCGCAAAACTCATCGTTCCAAACACTCCACTCGAGTGGCCAGCCGACGAGCTGCCACCCGATCGGACTGCCGCCCGAGCGAGTTGCCACTCGGTCGAGGTGCCACCCGATCGGGCTGCCACTCGATCGACTAGCCACTTTCCCACTTTCCTTTTTGGGAAACCCTATAAATACCTCCTGTCACATCTCAAACTTACCTTTTTCTGCACACTCGTCCGACCAGCGCTCTTTGCCTAGTTTTCCTCCGATTTCTCCCGATTCTTGTAAGTTTTCAACCTAAATCTTGTACTTTCTTAATCTACACGCACTTCTACACCTTTCTATCTTTTGAATCTCAACTTTTAACCGCGAAATCACTAGATTTGAGGTGTTCTAGGATGATGTCATCATGGTGTTCTTATGAACTTCATGTTTTGGCTTCAATCCACCAAGAATAACTCAGATCTGAATGATTTCCACACGAATAAACAAAGATCTTGCATAGATATGAAGATATTCATGGTGAAAAAGGATTGAAAGATGGTTTCTAACTTTCTTTCAACTCTTTTATACTCAATGCTGTCAAAAACGATAGAGTCGGAGCTTGTTCTAGCTTTCTACTCCTTCTTGGTGATGTGTCGGTTCAAGATCTGGTTCCTATCAACGAGACAATAGATCTCGGGTTAAACAAGAACCGCCGTCACGAACCAGTGAACTGCTCGGACTTGGGTGATTCCTGTCCGATCAGATCACTTGAGTCTTGATGAGGCTTCTGTTGTTTAGCACGTTATCACACCGTCTAGATAAATCGCAAAACCATCAAAACAACCAAGTGAAAGGACGACCAGGTCGTCTGGGACGGATTACCGTCCCATCGGATTACCGTCCGATTGGATTGCCACCCGATCGGACAGCCACCCGATCGACCTGCACCTTGGCCCCCCACGCAATTTATATTTCAACTTTTGAGGTTGAACACCGAACGGATTGCCGCCCGATCAGATTGCCACCCGATCGGATTGCCACTCGACCATGTGATGTTGAACTTCAACACTTAAACAATTTTCAAGATGTTCAAGCATTACCAGTTCGAACGGATTGCCACCCGATCGGATTGCAATCCGATCGAGTGATAACCTGCTGTGAACTTGTTCTCACTGAAGTGTCCTACCAATCGGATTGTCGCCCGATCGGACCGCCGTTCGATCGACCGACCTGAAAGGTAGAGGTACTTCTCTGTTTTCAAAGTGCTATAATGAAAACTTCAAAAGTCAAGCCATCATACATAAACACATCCATTCCAAACGTGGTAACAATCCAATCGAATGGTCACCCGATCGGATGACCATCCGAGCGGATTGTCACCCGATCGACCGGCCATCCGATCGGATTGCCATCTGACCGGATTACCGTCCGACCCTTGACATTTTTTACCGTTTAACGCGCCGCTTATCGTTATGCTATCGTACTGTTCAGGCTAAACCCGCTCTAAGCGCTCACTTCAATCCATTATCGCTGTGAGTATACTCTAACCCTTTTTGCTTTACGCACTTTTGGGTGTTACATTCGTTACTTATTCTAAATCACATCGAACACACTACGCAATACTTTAACGCTAACCGTTACCGCATGTTATACGTAACTTAATGAATGCTTGTTTGTTATGTTTACACATGGAATGCTGTCTACCTGCCTTAGCAACGATAGTACTATAGTTTGGACTCAGCACCTGTTCACTCAGGGGTTGTTAAGGACAATTTGTTACATGGCTCACAGTGGTGAGTGTGTATTACGAACTGCCTTGTACAGTCAACCCGCAGTCATTGGTATCGATAGGTTCATGTCGATAACTAACGTGCTTCATTTCACATTGTGTACGTACTGGTTATGCGTAAACGATTTAGAACTCTATTATATCTATTAAACTTGTATGCTCACCTTTACACTATGTGTATTGACTTTTATTTTAACGTATGTGACAAGTGCTTAAGATGTTATGATGCTTTGCTTGCTGTGAAATCGAGGCTAGGAAAGGTCTAGAAACAAATAAACGAATTGTTTGTATTTGAAATCTGAGTTGTCGGAACAGAACAATTTGACTAGATTTTGTCTGTAATAATTATATTACTTTTTATGTCATGGTATGGGACATGATGCTTTAAATACTTGGTAATTATAGTTGTTATGGAAACTTCTGGACAATCTGTTTCGCTCAGTGCCGCGCCCCGATGTTTCCGCAATCGGTTGGGGTGTGACACGTATGAGCACATAATTCGCATATTTTGCACGTATTCACCTACATATTTTGCACGCAGTCACCTATCTTTCAACGCTGCGTAGCGCGTTCGAGAGTCGCGAGAGATAGCGAGTAGCGTAAGCGTCGAGTATAGCATAACACCAGCGAGAAGTTTAGCGTATGAGGCTTCTTAGTTTGTTCGCGATTAGTTAACGTTTTGGATTATGAAAGCTGTGCGAGTTGTGCGCGTTTAGTAATGCGGGGAGCGAAAAGCGACAAGGTGTAAAATCTCCAAAATCGAAACATATAAACACATAAAATCGATAAAGCGTAAAATCGGCGATTGCAGGCTTAAATCGAAAATAGAGTGCCTTGGGTGTTAGACGTCGACTACCCAAAGTGATTTGATTATTCCCAACGACTTCGAGTAAAAGCTTTGGCCTAATAGACTGTGCTCACGCCAAATATGGCGAACGACACTCATCCTTCCAGTTACTACATGACTCGAGTCATCGGAACAATCGAGACTTTGGTGAGAGTTTGTAAAATCAAGTAGGGAGTGGAACACGTTATTAAGATGCAGGTTTCACCCCTAACTTAACAACCTTGTTCCTAATTGTTGTTGAAACAACCACGAGATAGAGATGGAGAATTTCGTCGAGATATGGATGTCACTCCTAGCTCAACGAAGATTCTCGTGCTGATAGTAAAATACGCGTAGAGTGAGCGATCTTATCGAGAGTTCTTGGTTTTCACACCCAATCTCAACCCAATCACTCGGTTGTGTTATGCGAGCATATTCAAAAACGTGTGT
The DNA here is from genome assembly GCA_030545235.1 of Helianthus tuberosus. Taxonomy (NCBI): domain Eukaryota; kingdom Viridiplantae; phylum Streptophyta; class Magnoliopsida; order Asterales; family Asteraceae; genus Helianthus; species Helianthus tuberosus. Next base: position 192,746,579 of record CM060414.1, read on the forward strand.
ATTGTGTCATCCTTAGGAAAGGCAATATAGTTTTCAGCCATAGGAAAGGTTGTCTTCGCATGAAGCTGCAGTATGCGTGTTCGTACGAAGATGTAGTTTTTGCGAGTTCGAATGAGAAACCCCAACTGGGTTCGTACGAAGCTGGTCTATTGGTACTTAGACTATAGACTGGGTCAATTCTACACGACTTAACCTAATTCCCTATAGTTATGGCTCTGATACCAATCTGTCACACCCCAACCGATGGCGGAATCATCGGGGCGTGGCGTTGAGCGAAACAGATTGTTCATGAGAATCCATAACAACTATTAGCAACAATACTTTTAAGGTTCAATATCCCATACTATTAAATAAATAAAGCATAACAGTCATTACAAATATTCAGTCTCAAAAACAAGTCTATTCCGACAACTCAGATTTTATTTAGTGGGTTTCTAGACTTCCTAGCTTGATTCCAGCATAACATCCAAATCAACCTGTCACATACGTTAAAATAAAAGTCAATACATAAAGTAAAGGTGAATACACAAGTTTGCATAATAATACTATGAAAAGTGTAACACCTCGCAAAAATCATGACCAATAATGTGAAAACACGTGTCATAAACCTTAAACGTGTAATAAGTTGACTTTGGAGGACTAAAGTTGACAAACAGTGAAACGATGTATGCGGAGGGACTAAAAGTGTCAACATGATAAAACTATGCCTCTGAATGACCTTACACGATGTCCGCATTCTTAAACAAGTAAAATTATTGGGCGTGAGAAGCCATTTGTGAGAAACAAGTGAAAGTTTTAAGACGAAGGGGTTAAACGTGTCAACATGTTAATTTTTACCTCTGAATGACCTTTTAACAAACCCGGAGCTTCGTAATGTCCAATTTTACTTCCGAGAATGCTAGATGTTATTTACATAAGGTTTCGGTATCGTTATATAATAAGTGGTGCAAGATCTCAAGAAAAAGGGTTAAAAGCGTCAACGAGAGAAACTAGTGCATTTCGCATGAACTCTTAACTGAACGGAAGCCTAACGATGTTTATTATAAGTCCCAAGATACTGAAAAATTAACTATAGGGGCCAATAGTGCTAAAAATGAAAGTTATATGAAGTAGATAAGGGCCAGGGACTGAAACTGCCAATGTTGAAACTTGTTTTACCGGAATGAACTCATGAAGGAGAGTCGCGGCCCGCGAAGAACTGAGGCTTTATCTTACGCGGCCCGCGAGAGACTGCCCAATTCAGAAGATAAGGACAGTTGCATGTATGGTGTCACGACCCCCGACCCGGTTTGACCCGTTTCAGGAGCCGCGGGACAGAAATACTGCGGTATTTATTTAATTGAGTTTAACAGCGGAAGTTTATTTAAAAGGATCGTTTAAAGCTAAAATTTTCCCTGATTATTTTATTTCACAATTCGGGATAAAACCCTGATAATTTACAATATTATGTTTTTACTATGAAATAGTAATATTACAAAACTTATTTCTTTATTTTATAATGAGCCACTATCTTAAGCTTGAAATGCTCCCCAGCACATTTCCTGAATTACAACAGATCACCTGAAACATGTTTGAAAAAGGTTTTGTCAGCGGGAAATACTGAGTGAATCATTCTATTTACTAAAATGACACATTTGTTATAATTTACAGTATTAAGAGCGATTACAATGTTTCTGATATCAAGCCAACTACCCATGGTATTTGTCACTCGACCCATTGGCCCATTCGTCCAATGGTGTCTGTGACTATGGTCATATCCCCCATTGGCTGCCCCAATGGTGACGATTATCAAGTAATGTATACAAAACCCCACATACCGGCTGTAACTTGGTGATTACAAAGACTTAATCCCCGTAATTATAACTTTGAAAATAACATGATTTTGTAAATAGATTTGATAAAAAGAGAGAATGACTCACATTGCTGATTTAATACGGACAGAGTCTAATCTATGATTTAGCCTTGTTAACCTAATATAATTAACAATGCACACAAAACTGGGTTAGTAATCAATCCAGCAATTACGATAATTCACGAGATCAAATTCTCACAATGAATGACAAAATGCAATACTTCATCCATCGAATTAACGATGATCCGTTGAATTAACAACGAACGACAAAGTATAATACTTTATCTATCGAATTAACGATGATCCGTCAAATTAATGACGAATAATAAAGTATAACCCTAATGTGGGCGGCACTTAAACATTCATTGGATATATTGATCGTCAGATAAATGAATCGTAGCAGCGATTGTGCTAATACCCTGTTTTGCAGCAGAATTTCGATACCCGTGTGTGTTATTTTTGGAATAGCAGTTCGTATCTCAGTGTGTTTTGTGAATTATTTCGACGTTGTAAGTCCAGAATGCAAGTCCCACAACAACCTATTTATAGCTAGAAAATCACCCCCTCGCGCCACGCGAGGGGTTCACTTATTTCTGTCGCGTGGCGCGACAGGACCTACTCTACCCTAGGTTAGCTTCGTGTCACAGTAGCTTAGCTGAGTTGGTTTCGTGTAATTTTAAGTTTTCGACAGCAAACTGTGTGGATTTTACCGAGTAGGGTTTACCCCCCCTGAGTTTTAGGGGCCCTGATCCTGATTCTGAAAATTCTGAAAATTTTAGGGTTTGTTCAGAATCACTTGGGTGTCTCAATTAAGGTTTCCTATTGGATTAATTAATTTAATAATTATGACTTTTTATGAGAGTTGTTACATATGGCAACCTTGTTCCCCAATTAAACCACCATGCAGCCTGAATTCGATACAATGAGCTTGTAAATGGTTTTTAAAAACAACTAGGACACTTGTGATGATCAGAGGGAGCCTCATTACACTTGGATTGATCTTGAGAATCCATGTATTGCTATAAATAGGGCCTTCAATCCTCCATTCATACTTGCACCTTTCAAATTTACTTCTCTACTTCTTCTCTAAGGTTCCTGATCACAAGGAAACTCCTCCTTAGTCAAGGTTTCATGCTAGGACCTGTTGTATGTGTCCTTAGCCACTTTAGTTCGGTTTTTATGCATTTAAAAGCCGAAAATCAAAGTTGTCGCAAAATAGATTTGACTTTCGGTTTAGACCTAAACGGTCCAGCCATTGTTTGAGGCGAATATGGCTACGTGATCGTAATTAGGTAGGTGGTAATCCCTCAAAAGGGCACCTCCTAATTACCACGTTTACTTAATTAATTGTCGGGTCAAAGTAATTAACATAAAAAGTCAAACGGGTCAGTTTTTAAATAAATTCAAATCTGATAATGTGGAAAGAGAAAAATGCCCGGATAGTCCCTGTGGTTTCACCGTTTTTCACCTATAGTCCCTATCTTTCTAAAATGACCCGGATAGTCCCCAAGGTTTACCGTTTTGTTCTCGGATAGTCCCTGGGTCTAACTTCAGTTACTTTTCTCTGTTAAGTGGCTGTTAAGAGGGTGTGAAATGACAAAAATACCCTTTCCTTAAAAGGCCAAACCACAGGGACTATCCGGGTATTTTTCTCTTTTTATTTATAATTCCCTACCACATTCATTCTTCATCATCAGTTCATCACCTTCACCTTCAGACCCTTTTCTCTCTCTCTAAACCACCATCTCCTTCATCTCCACCACCACCATAAAACACCACCGCCTGTCAACACCTCCATCACCAACCCATCATCCTCGCCGTCTCTCACCGCCAAGCCACCACTGCCACAACCACCACCAACCACCATCATCCGCCACCACCACCTTCATCACCGTAATCAGCCACCACCGCCTCCTCCACCCACTGTGCCTTCTTCCATGTGTAAACCCTTGAAATCGCCATGTGATTTCATTTCAGAAATTCTTGTTCAATCGGTACGAATGCCACTCAAAAACTATAGGGCTTTTATTCAGGCCATGAATACGAGTAGAATGGTATAATTTTCACCTCAAATCGGTGCCGATTTGACAGTCCGGCGGTTGAAGACGGCCGGCGATTGAAGTGTGAAGAGGATGGAGGTGGGCAGCGGCTGATGTGTGGAAGGCCGGTTCAGGTAGATCTGAATCAATATATTGTTGTTTTTGTCCGAAGAAATTAGAGTTGCAATAGAACTGATTAAAAAAGAAGTTGCAGATTTGCTCGATTCAGTTGTTTGGTGATGAGTTGTTTGAAGAGTTTTTATTGAGTGTCTGTTCAAGGTTTATAGATTTTGGATTGTTTCAACAGTTAAAATTCAACTGAAAGTTTAATTACATTGATCATATTGTCTAAATCAACTATAAATCATTGAACAAAATCTGAGTTTCAGTCATATAAGAAGTGAAATCGATTTGAGTTGTATTACGGCTGGATCTTATTCGATTTTTGTATTGACTGATTGGTGTTATTTGAAGGCATTGTACTTGAGAAGATAGCTCGAATCAGTTAAATGTTATTGATAAAGGATTTCAGATTCGTAGTTGATGTTCAGTAGTTGATTGGTTTGTGTCGCTGAAGAAGATAGTTGGGTGTGAGGTTATCATCGAAGAAGGAGAGGGCACAGGGTTTTTGTCTGGTGTGCGGGTTATGATTCACAGGGTGGTGGGGGAGGGTGGAGGAGGGTGATGGTGGCGGTGATGGTGGAGGGTGGAGGTTGAAGATGAAGTGTGGTGGTGGGGTTTTATAAATAAAAATGAAGAAGACGCCCGGATAGTCCCTGTGGTTTGGCCTTTTAAGGAAAGGGTATTTTTGTCATTTCACATCATTTTAACAGAGAAAAGTAACTAAAGTTAGACCCAGGGACTATCCGAGAACAAAACGGTAAACCTTGGGGACTATCCGGGTCATTTTAGAAAGATAGGGACTATAGGTGAAAAAAGGTGAAACCACAGGGACTATCCGGGCATTTTTCTCATGTGGAAATTATAAAATATGTTTTATCACTTTAATAACTTGGTAAACATTATTAGAACATGACTAAACATGTTCAACCCGACAATTCTAAGTTTAGGCTCGGTTCGCAACCGAAAGTCGCAAAAGCTTGATTTTTTGCTTTAGCTTTCAGTTCTGACCCGAATTAGCTTAGTTCTTTTATGTATTAAGGTTCCTTTGTGACCATATTATATAGTAGTATAACCCTCTGCGGTTATATTACATGGTCACCTAGTAATCTGAGTTTAGAGTTAATTGCCCGGATGGTCCCTGTGGTTTCACGTTTTTGCACGTTTAGTCCCCACCTTTTTGAAATAGCTGGTATGCTCCCTATGGTTTGTCATTTTGTTACTCGGATAGTCCCTTGACATTTACTCAGGGGACTATCCGAATAACAAAATGACAAACCATAGGGAGCATACCTGTTATTTCCAAACTAACTGATATCTCCTCAGGGACTATCTGAGTACAAAATAACAAACTACAGGGAGCATACCTGCTAATTTCAAAACGTGGGGACTAAACGTGAAACCACAGGGACCATCCGGGCAATTAACTCCTGAGGTTATTTACTTGATTCCATTATTATGCTTAAACTTGACTATTATGCCCTTTTATTCAAAAAATGAGATTTTAAACATAACTAAGCATGCAAATGAATTACATTCTGATATGTTAACATGTTTAACTTAGAGTTCTTGCATGAAGTTAGTAAATGACGATAATACCCTTTTCACATACAAATTGGGTTTTAAATATAATTAACATGCAAAAACATTTTGTTACTGATATGTTTTGATAAATAAAATATTTTGACCATTCAAAGTTGTTCATAACCTCAGAATTGACTAAACATTGAAATAATCGTCATTTGTCGACTTTTAAGCTAAATAAGTGCATAGTATGGTTTTAAACCATACTTGGCACCCAATACTTGTTACCTACTGAAATTATAAACCATTTTTAATATTTTTATAGTAGGTATAACTTATAAACTCATAATCCCAAATAAGTCTTTAAAACTATGTGTGAAATCACCAAAATGCCCCTACGGTGCGTAGTTTGGCAATAAATCATAAACCATACATATATATGATATCCTACTATTATAATAACTTAAATTAAGTATTTTTACAGAATGTTTATGACCAGAACCTCAATTTGCATATAAATCCCTTTTAAAAACCTCAAAATGACCAAAATGCCCTTATGAGGCTAAATTTGATTTTAAACCTTTATGGGCATACTTGCTTATATCCTACGGATATTATGACATATTTTAATCATAATAACATATGGGACTTGTATATGACTCATCCGGTTACCCACTTATGCTTTTACACGTTCGGTTCAGTCAATGTAACTAGTTTGCATAAGAGTAAATTACAAGTTTTGTCCTTTATGTTTACACCAAATTGCAGGCGCTGTCCTTTTTCCAAAAGTTTACAGGCAGTGTCCTTAACCTTCTAAAATCTTGCACGTTATGTCCTTTAGGCCAAACCCAGTTAGATTTTTTGGTTAAATCTGATCATGTGCAAGACACAAGAGGGCATTATTGTCATTTCATATTCATAGGGGTTATTTTGTAAAGAATTATTATTGAAGGGCTATTTGTATAAAAACAAAAAAATATATATAAAAACTCTTCTTTCTCTCTCTGTCTCTCATATGAACGAACCTACCTACATCTCTCTCGTCTCTCTCTCATATGAACCAACCTCTATCTCTCTTCTCTGTCTAAGATATCAAGCTTTCTGAAGAGGGTTCCGGCGAGGTTAAACGGAGAAGACTATGTATCCATTGTTGTGGTGATGATGAGTGACAATGTATCCAATCAAATTAGGGTTTCGGCGAGGTCAAACGAAGAAGACGATGACGGAGATTCACCCCGGTTCTAGCGATTGAGGGTTCTTTGGGATTAAGGAAGCTATGTTCATGAATGCTTGTGCAATCTAGGGTTCCGGTGAACTCCGGCGAACTTCCGGTAGGGGTTCCGAGCACCAACTGTGATGATCGGACTGTTGCGGCGGTGATGGTCGGTGCCCTAGTGATTTTGGTTATGGTGGTGATTTGGGTCAGAGCACCAACTTGCAGCAAAGGTTTTTAGCTCAACACCTGAAACAAGTCTGATAGTTCGTTTTCGTTTAATTATTGTTTAAATTTTCACGATTTTATTGTGAAATGTGGTAGCTTTATGGTTTTATTGTTGTGAGAGTGTATTTTATGGCTTTTTTATTGGATTTTAATTGTTTAGGCTTTGTTATTACTGTTGAAAGTAAGAAGATTTTTATCTACTTCATTCATTACTGATGCTACAAATCTTAAAGAACTTGTATTAATAGTCCCTAAACAAATTATTTTACAGATTAATTTTACCTTTGAATTGAGGTCGTCGGTGTCTGACGGTGAGGTCGCCGGAGAAGACAGTGAGGTCGAGAGAGGGCATATTTTTTCTTTTTGTAAATCTTTTTATTTTTTTATAAACTAGGCCCTAAACATAAATTATTTTACAGAATAACCCCTGATGAGATGAAATGACAAGAATAACCTCATGTGCCTTGCACATGACCAAATTTAATTAAAAAATCTAACTGGGTTTAGCCTAAAGGACATAACGTGCAAGATTTTGAAAGGTTAAGGACACCTCTTGTAAACTTTTAGAAAAAAGGACAGTGCCTGCAATTTGGTGTAAACATAAAGGACAAAACTTGTAATTTACTCTTTACATAAATTAACCGAAACGGGTTTAACCGTAATATTTGGACTTCAAAATCCAGAATGTATTTAGTTTAGCCATATAATACAAGTCTCCATACTTGTTGGGTCTAAATTACATTCCATTCCGGTCATCGCTTAATCTAGCGTTCATACCGTAAACCTTTCCTTAAACTAACAGGTCTAAGTCTACGACTTAAATAAGACCCGTTAGTATTCTAATAGGTTAATAAAACCTTCGTTCCAATCCTTAGCACGAAGATTAAACTTAAGAGAGCTTCCTTAGTGATTAGGATGCTCTAGAGAATGCTCCAAAGCTTGAGCAATTGAGAATGTGAGAAAATTGAAGTGTGCAAGTGAAGAAGCTGCCCAAATGCACCTATTTATACTAATTCAAGACATCTCCAGATCATCCCAGGTGTTATATGTTGTATCCAGATGAGTACAAGTGTCTATAGTGGTATTAGAAACCATTAGAGAGTCCATTGTTTCGAATTATGTGTGTATAAGGCTGAATTGGTGAAGAAATGCGCAGAAACCTGCACCTGTGCATGTTGTCTGTCAAAACCAGGCCGTCGCGTCACGCGACGGCAGGCCATGGTTGAGGTCGCGAAGCGCGAGCCCTAAGGGGACCAGTATTCTAAGTTTTAAACTTGGCAGAAACAACCCCTGAACCTTTTTAAGCATTAAATCTTTCCTTTTAAGCATAAATAACCCCTGTAGTTAGTATATGAATGATCTTAAGGTAATAATCAAACACCGTTAGGTCTGGTTTCATTAAATGATAACCGAAAACACTAGTTTCACCATGTTGACGCTTTTAACCCTTTATTTATGAAAGTTAACGTATTTAATACCAAACGATATCGAAACCTCGTGAATTTTTCGTCACTTGTTCTCGAGAGTGTAATCAATCGTTACAAAGCCCCGGGTTCATTAAAAGGTCACTCGGAGGTAGTGAATTAACATTTTGACACGTTTAACCCCAGCGTCTTGTAAACTTCCACTTTCTTTCACAAATGGTTTCGTACGTTCCAAAATTCATTCGATTAAGAGTACAAACACCGTGTAAGGTTGTTGAAAAGCATAGTTTCCACATGTTGATACTTTTGATCCTTCCACATACATCTTTTCTTTGTTCATCAACTTCAGTCCCTCGAAATCAATTCATTACACATTTAGGGTTTATGACACGTGTCTTTATAATATTGGACACGATTTTTGCAAAGTGTTACACTCACCACTGAGATCAACGACAAGCGAGTTTTAGCTGGATATTTCAAAACCTTGACCAAGAGCCTCAATCAAGCAACCGCAACTCCCGCTACCGACAATGCAGCATCACAAGGTTCAGAGTCTTCACGTAAGAGCCGCAAGCGAAAGAACAAAAACAACAACAAGAACTATGCTACTACCGCCGCTCCACTCAACGTCGTCCTTGTACAGCCCAGCAACCAGAATCGTCAAGCTACTGTTACCAACGCACCGCCTGCCAACCGTGCGTACACTGGTATCCACCCTTTGTGCCCTACTTGCACTTACCATCATCCGATAGGGGTCAACTTTCGTTTCTGTGCGAACTGCAACATCTATGGGCATTTTACTGCTCAATCTCTTGAAAGCTCGGAGTCGTCAAAAGAGTTACGTCGATAAACGCCGCAAGCCCCTTGAGTTTGACGTTGGTGATCACATACTCCTAAAGGTCTCACCTTGGAAGGGGTTGATCTGATTCGGCAAGAAAGGAAAGCTAGCTCCACGATACATGGGTCCCTTTAAGATTCTGGAGAGAATTGGCAAAGTGGCCTACCGACTCGAACTACCGGAGGAACTCAGCAACGTACATCCGACTTTCCATGTCTCGAATCTCAAAAAGTGTCTAGCTGAGGAAAATCTTAACGTACCTCTCGAAGATTTGCAAATAAACGAAACTCTACACATTGTGGAAAAGCCAGTAGAAATCATGGACCGAGAGACCAAGAAACTCTGACGCTCACGCATTCCTATAGTGAAGGTTCGCTAGGAAGGCAAACGCGACGCTCAGTTCACTTGGGAACTTGAAAGTGATATGAAAGCCAAATATCAACACCTCTTTGTTACGCATACTCCTTAATTTAGGGACGAAATTTCCTAAAGTAGGGGAGGCTGTAACAACCCTTTTCTAATCGTTATCTATCGATGTCTTTCCTCTTCGTAAACGCTTGTACTCTAAGATTCGATGCTAATTAAGCCATAGTGTTAATATATTGGTTAAACTATATTTTCAACGCATTTTTAAACGCATATTACAAAGCTTATTTATTCATGATTATCGCATTAACAACACTTATTACAACGCTTATTACTTAAACGCATTTTACCGCTTGTTACATCGCTTATCTAAACGCTTGTTACTTAAACACTAACACAACGCCAACTCAAGGCAACTCGAAACACGAATTTAGTTATTTTATAAGTGTTAATTGTGTGATTATTTGTGAATGTTATGTGGTTATCAACGCAACGCTTATACGCTCAAACGCTTACTCGCGCAAACTCGGTCGTCCGAATGGCCTTCCGTCCGAATGGACATCCGTCCGGATGACCATCCGACCGGATGGAGCCATCCGAACGCTGCCCCTCGCGCACCAACTTAACTCTTCGCCCTCCCCTATAAATACTAGCCGTACGCCTCATTCTCAGACTTTGACACTCTCATCCGCTCCCCAAGACTCTATCGCGATTCAAGTCCAATTTGTAAGCTTTTTCTCTCAAATCTTCATCAATCTTCATCTCTAATCACTTCTACACCATCTTCTTCATCAAAATCACGCACACACTTAAACTTTTTCTCGAAATCACCTGATTTGGACCTCTTGAAGGTGGTTTCCACTCGTTTTGCTTAACCAAACTGTTGTGAAGCACCATTTAATCGAGATTGGTTCCAGATCTAAAGGATTTTCACACTTTTCAACTAAGTTATGAAAGATTCCTACACTTTTGCAACTTCTTTTGAACTTTTCTTCAGTTTTCACACAATATCGATGGAATCTAGACTCAATCAGGCTCTCAACTCATTCCTTAGTCAAAAGCCGGCTTGAAAACGGATTTCCACCGGAGAGATGGACCGATTAATGGGTCAAATATGAAATTTCACCGGATGGGCAGCGCCCATCCGGACAAATGAGCTGGATCTGGTACTTTTCCGTTGCTTGACACGTCGTCACACCATCTCCATTAACTAAAACCATTGTTCAAAGAAAAGTTTTACAAAAATTGAACCACAGATCACCCGCCCGAATGGCCATCCGCCCGAATGACCATCCGTTCGGATAAGACCCATCCGTTCGGATAAACTGTTTAATACTTATCCCATCCGACATTCTGTTTACAACCATACAGCCCTGAAGAAGACTTATGCTCCTGTTTCCTTGCACAGGCTAACTCAACGCGCTCCCTTCAATCCAATCCAGATAGTGTTTACTAGCTAAACACACACTGTGAGTATACTCGAACCCATTTTCGTTTAACGCACTTTTGGGTGTTACATACGTTCTATATTAAAACACAACACACACAACACAAACACTTTTAAACGCTAACCGCTCCCGCATGCTATACGTGATTTGTTGAATGCCTGTTACTATGCTATACAGTGTTACACTAGACCGCCTCTAGAAACTATAGTACTATAGTTTGGACTCAGCACCTGTTGTGACAGGGGTTGCTAGGGATCACATTACTTTACATCACGTGTTCGCTTCGGTGAACATGTGTCGCGCATACTCTACAACGTAGTCTCGTGGTTAGGTGGTAATCATTGTTGATAGTTACATGCTTCGCCCATTACGTGTTACATGTTGGTTATGTGTTAATGCTTTTCATACTATTATTATGCAAGCTTGTTTACTCACCTTTACTTTATGTATTAACTTTTATTTTAACGTATGTGACAGGTTGATTTGGATGTTAGGCTGGAATCAAGCTAGGTGTAACATCCGTAAAAAAACGGACCTCCGAAATCCGACCCGGATTTTTAAAACCGGACCTTTATCAATAAAATAAAAATAAGAATTCATATTACTCTATTTTTATTATGTAATTAAGCGTCACATGTTGCATCGGATTAAAACCGGAATTTAATAGAAGTTTATAAGCGAAACCCGGTTAAATCATTTTAAAATTATAAAGGGATTAACTAATTACGTTAAAGATGGTAGTTAAAATAAGATTTAAACTTAAAAGGGGTGAAAATTGTCAAAATATCAAAGTTTCAAGGTAAGGGGGTTGTTTTGTAATTAATGAAAACCATAAAAATAGCAAATCAACTAACTAGGTTAGTTAACTCGGTTAACTCAGTTAGTTATTTTCTATAAGAGGTTAATTAGGTTAGTTAGTATGTTAATTTTTATAAAGTTATCACCCAACTAGGTTAGCCATATAAGTTAACCCAGTTAGGAACATAATGAAACCTGGAGAGGCCAAAGTGGACTAATTTTGAAAGTTATAAGTTTGGAAAATAAAAGAAATGAAACAAATATAAATAAACAGCTGAGGGCCAGATTCGAACTAGCGACCTCATTCTTTAAACAGTGCAAAAGCACCAGCCGAGCTACTGATCTTCTTGTGTATAAAGCTCGAACCAAATATATAAATATGATTTTGAAATTTGGTTTAAAAGAAAAGAATTAAAAGAGTGGATTCGAACCCGGGCACTTCCACTCATGAAACGCGCAACAAAACACCGGACTATTGCCCATTTTGTGATCAAATTTCGAAATGTTTATTATATAACAAAACCCGAAAGCTGGGCTGTTCATCTTTCTTCTTCGCTGCACATAACCAGCCACGACCCTTGAACAACCCAATCAAACCCGACCATTTAATGTTGTTTCGGTTACATTTTACTACCAATTGATTTGCATTAACGGAGTTTAGTTAATGGGCCAATGAATCGTTCATTAAGCATCCCAAACTAATGAAATTAAAACTAAACTTGATCACCATTAAAGCTCCTCAAGAACAAAATTGGGTTTTCACCATTTTCGTAAAATTAACCTCCACAACTGATATCACTTATTCTCATGATCAAACCATGCAAAAATCCATTAAAATTTATTCATTTCATCCACTACATATCTCGAATTTAATCGAAGAACATTCTAGGGCTTGTAACTTGTGTGGACGATATCTCCTTCAATTATCAACCTTTTCAGGTGATTCCAAAGCCCAAATTGCTTAATTTTGCCCTCTATTAATTCCAGTGATAGAAGGCTAATTTATCCGAATTTAATTTTAGTTGAAATTAGGGTTCTTCATGCATAGAATTTGGGGCTTTTAGATTTATACTTGTGTTTTGATGAAATTCAAAGTATATTGTTGTTATATATCATATTATAATGTTATGTTTAAATTTTGGGAATTTTTAGATATCAAATTGGAATTTTGGTGAATTACATATATTTTAATCGCTAGTTAAATCAAATAAAAATACAAGATAGTCTTAAATAAATTCAATAAATATTTTTGTTGATTTTTTCAGATTATATAAACACTAGGTAATTTTTATAGAAACTTTACTTAATTTTTTGGAATATATAAATTTAAATTAGATTTATTATGATTTATATATATTCTAATCACTTAAAAATACCAGATTATCACAAATAGATTTTTATAAATACATTTATTAATTCTTACTGATTATATAATTGTTATGGAACTTTTATAGATTGTTTCTATAGTTTTTGGTAACTATTATGCAATTAAAGAATTTATGAAATGGTTATATAAACAATTCCCACTACAAAATTATTTTTTTTAGATTAAAATATGTAATAATCATTAAATCTATTATATATGATAATTAGATGAGTTTTATGAACTTATTTAATTATTGGCTTTATCTCATATTTGAAAACCATTAAAATGGTGATTTTATGATTTTGTCATTTTAATATATTCGATTTGGTTATTTTGGTTGAATAAGTATAATTTGATAGTATTCTAAGTCCCCAAATAGGAGAAACCCAATTTCCTAAAATCAAGAGGTTATCCTTACGTTTAGTATTTCTTTTATTTACTCTGTGATTATCATTTTAGATATAATCTAGTTCTTGTCGTGCGGTAATTCTCGTGGAACGTTTCTTCGCAACCTGTGAGTAATCTCTTCCACTTTCCCCTTTTTGACTTTTCAAATTTTGGGGTGCATCATGTTACCCTTTTCGATTTACTTAACATGCTATGATCAAGTGTTATTATGTGAACGTCTTATGTGTATTCTATTAATCTATATGCTATCCGGTGTCAAGTCTATTGCATGTTATTGTGTCTAGTGGATCCACGGCTGACTAGGTTCCCCACGGCCATGGGTTGTAGCCTAGTTTCGCCAACGGTATTAGATTCTCTCCTCGGGGCTTAAGCCTAATGCACACTATTGTCAGGAGTCTATTTATTTTGGTTGTTTGTGTTGATTATTTGTTTGTGTATTCTTGTTTGGTAAATTTGGATTTATAGATATGTTGAGTATGTTGATGATATGAGACCATTTACACACTAACCTTGAGGTGCATGTTAAATTTTTTTTTAGAAAGAAATAAATACAAAACTGTTTTCTATAAAACGAAGGAAATTATTCACCAACATTTTGTTGACCCAAAAATATATTTTTCTAACGTGGTGCTGGTTTTCAAAGTTGATGATCAAGTGATGTGGACACGTAGCATGGGCCTTAGGAAATTAAATTGAAATCTTGATATGTTTGTTTTGAACAATGTATGAACAATTTTGATTAATATATGTTATGTGACTATTTAAATGGATAGCTTTAAATATTGAAACAATAATTAGTTGTCATGAGCTATGGGCAATCATCATGCCCCGTACCTTTTCGCTGCTATAACACCTCGCAAAATCATGTCCAATATAGTAACAACACGTGTCATGAACTTTAAACTTGTAACGAATTGTTTTCAAGGGACTAAAGTTGACAAACAAAGAAAATATGTGTATAGAAGGATCAAATGTGTCAACATGCCAAACTCATGCCTCTAAATAACCTCATAAGATGTTTGTATTCATGAATGAATAAATTGATGGACGTAGGAAGCCGTTTGAGCTTAAATGGAAAATTTTACAAGGCATAAGGGTTAAATGTGTCAACATGTTTAATGTTACCTCTGAGTGACCTTTTAACGATCCCAAAAGCATTGTAATATTTATATTTTTGCTCTCACGAATATTGGATAGTAATCTCATAGAGTTTCAATGAAAACAAGACTTTTCGGGTGATCTTACAACTAACCGGGAGCTTAACGGATTTAGTTTGTGACCCAAGACTCTTAAAAGTTAACTATGGGGGTCAATAGTGCAATAAAAGAAAGTTATTTAAACTTGAAATGGACCAGGGACTGAAAATGCAAAGATTTGCAAAGTTTTTACCGGAATCAAGGATCTTCGCGGGCCGCGAAGATCTTCTTGATTGCCTACGCGGGCCGCGTAGAAGTGCCAGCGACAGAAAAACTGGACAGCTGCATGTTGCAGCCTGTCCACCGCCTTTGCATGAGTTCTGAGCAATACCTTGGGCTTGTAAATGGTTTTTACTGCTCTAGGGACACTTGGGATCATCTGTTAACATCCTAGGGACTGTTGCAATGATCCAAGAGCATCTAATTTCCTATACAAAGGCCTTGGTTTTAACTTGTTCTTGCACACTTGAAGTTTTCATTTCACAACTCACTCTCTGAACTCTGAAGCCTCCTGATGTTCAAGGAAGCTTTCTCTAGTTCAAATTTTGTGCTAAGGACTCTTGTAAGTGTTCTTAGCTTCTATAGTTAAGGTTTCATTAGCTTAATGACTGAAAGTCAAAGATAGCGTAATTACGCTTTGACTTTGTGATTAATCACTAACGGTCCAGCCATTATTCGAATTAAAAGTGGCTATGTGTTAGTAATTATGTAGGTGTTAAAACCTTAAAAGGGCACCTTCAAATTATCACGTTATCTCAGTCAATTGTCGGGTCAAACTTCTTAACAAAAAGTCAAACGAGTCAGTTTTTGCAAAATAATTCATAACTGATAATGCTGAAGTTATGGAACGTGTTTTAACACTTAAATAACTTGGTAAATAATATAAGAACATGTTTAGGCATGTTCAACCCGACAATTCTGAGTTTAGGCTCGGTTCGCAACCGAAAGTCGCAAAAGTAGACTTTTGCTTTGACTTTCAGTTCTGACCCGATTTAGCTTAGTATAGTTATGCCTTAGGGTTCCTTTAGGACCATATTATATGTTAGTATAACCCTCTGAGGTTATACAACATGGTTCCATAGAAATCCTAGTTCATTGCATGTTTCCGTTAAATGCTTAAAAGTTGACCGTTATGCCCTTTTGATATAAAAACGAGATTTTTTGAAAATGTGAGAGGACAAAAATCTTTATTACTGATTTATAAGCATGTCCTAAAATTTTGACATCAGTTTATGGTCTAAAATAGAAGTTATGCACGATATCGTAAAATGAAAGCTTTTTGTTTATTAAATGATATTTTCAGCATAGATCATATTTAAACCCAATTTTTGACACCAAACTTGTTACCCACTGTTATGAAATACTATTTAGGGACTTTTGGAAATTTTTTTCAAATTTTATACTAACCATAACATAGAGTTCTAGTGTAAATTCGGTATTGATGAAATTACACCTTTTCATTGATAAAATGAGTTTTACATATCATTTTGATACCAAACATTTTCCTACTGATTTCATATGTTAAATAAAATATTTTAAGCTTTAGAGACTGATCAAAACTTCAAAATTTTATAAACATTTCAAATATCGTCAAATACCGACTTTTACGCTTATTAAGCGCATAGTATGGTTTAAAAGCATATTTAACGCCTAAGACTTATTACCTACTGATTTTAAAAATAAATTTTTATACTTTAACAGTAAGTTTAAGTCTTGAACTCAGATTTCCAAATTTGACCCTTAAAGCATATGTAAAAGGACCAAAATGCCCCTACGGTGCATAGTTTGGCCATAAATGATAAATTTCACATATGTGTGATATCTTATTGATGTAACTTGTTAAAAATAAATATTTTTACTGATTGTTTTAGACCAGAACCTCAGATTGCTATTTAACCTCTTTTATAAACTTTATAATGACCAAAATACCCTTACGGGGCTTAAATTGGTTTTAAATTCGTTTTGGGCATAATGGAAGATATCTTACTGATATCACAACATAATTTAAGCATAATAACTTATGGAACATGTACATGACTCATTCGGTTACCCGTTATTCATATACGCGTTCGGTACGGTTTATGTAACTAGTTTGCATAAATTAACCGAAACGGGTCAAACCTTATCATTTTACTTCAAAATCTAGAATGTATTTAGTTTACCCATTTATTACAAGTCTTCATACTTGTTGGGTCTAAATCACATTCTAATCCGGTCTTCGCTTAATCTTGCGTTTTAAACCGTAACGCTTTCATTAAAACTAACCGGTCTAAGTTAATACTTAAATAAGACCCGTTAGGAATCTAATAGGTTATTAAAACCTTCGTTCCAGATTAGGAGCCCAGTAAAAGCTACTTGTACTTGCTGATTTGATATACGACTGAGAATAAAATTTACTTTTAGCTTAGGTAAATACTTTTAACTTATTTTCCGTTATACGGGCTTGGTTTACGGTATTATAATAATACCGCTTGGTCGGGTATGAAATCATTTAATCAGATTGTGATTAATAAATTTACATAACCCGTTTTAATCTGTTTTGTTTAATACAATGCCTTTGGGGGGTTAATGACCGTGTCCTGGATATTCTCGGCTCATTCATTTGAAATGGCCACGGCTTAAGCACGGGGTGTAGGCATACACCTGACAGTTGCGTATGTATAAACAGTATCTCACTCTTGAGGAAACTCCTTGTGGGCCTATACTTGTGGTGTGTCTATTAATCTTGTGCCGGCTCTTCTATTCCGGTCCTGAACGGACGACAAACATATAAATCTGTATACAAGATTATTTTTAAAATAATTGTCCCAAGTTATAAAAGATTTTATGCCTTGTGCATCCACACCAATTTTATAAATGCTTTTCAAAAGAGTAAGTTAATTGTATTTACTAGTGTAAACTGACATATTTTTCAAAAAGACTAAGTGCAGGTACTACGCGTAATGGGCTGGAAACTCCTGAGTATTAAATAAAGAGTCTTGCAAGCTTTGAATACTTTAAGTCTGTTGAACAACATTTTCTTTCCGTTTTAGATCCACATGTGGATCCACTTACAACCGTTGTGTAATATTTTATTATACTTTCAATTCGGTTTGTATTATTTACTTTAGACTTCCGCTATGCATTAAACAGTGATTATTTGACTATGATGATATCAACTACATCACGTTACTCCCCACCGGGCCCACCGGTAATACGTGGAAATATCGGGGTGTGACAGCTGCGGGTCGGGGTGTGACACTAGGAAGTCTAGAAACCCATTAAATAAAATCTGAGTTGTCGGAATAGACTTGTTTTTGAGACTGAATATTTGTAATGACTGTTATGCTTTATTTGTTTAATAGTATAGGATATTGAACCTTAAAAATATTGTCGCTAATAGTTATTATGGATTCTCATGAACAATCTGTTTCGCTCAGTGCCACGCCCCGATGATTCCGTCATCGGTTGGGGTGTGACAGAATGGTAGCCATAGGAAGCTTGGTTCCGGTTGTGGTGGCGGAAGAGGATGATGGGGTGGTGGACATGATTGTGCAGGGAATAGGAAAATTTCGACAGAAAGAAGGAAATGAAGAAAGGAATAGGAAGGGAGAGAGGCCAGGAAAGAGTGGTTAGGCTAATACCATATTAGCCAAGAAATTCTCTTTGATTGACTAAAGAGATTGATTCTCATTTAAATACAATGTACAATGCTAATTACAAGATTAACAATATGGAAAGTCAAACAATAATTTTGAATACATAATATACAGAATTAATTAAGAGAGATTTGAGGAGAAATGTGTTGAGATGGTTGATATCTTCTATTACGAGGGTTATAGTTGCATCTGCATGTCATTTTGGGTATGCACATTGATATGAGTTAAAATGCACATGTATTTTATATTAAATTATTACCCATTTTTAATATGTTTTGTTAAGGAAATGTTCAAAATAAGCTTAAATTGGTTTATATTGAATTTCAGGATAAAAATGACCCAAGAATAACAAAGATAGCAAGTCCAGGAGAAAAACAATGAAAAATAGAAGAAAATGTCCAGACACTCCATGCCTTTCTAGACACGCCCCATGCCTCAGATCCGGAACCCACCAGACATCTCCAGAAGCCCAACGTCCGAAGATCAAGACAAAGAAAGCCAGGCATGCCCCGTGCCTCAACAATACAAGACTTCAATACAAGACATAAGACGAAAGAAAAGCTTCTAGAAGATTTAGAATATCGTGTGGGGCCCATAAAGTTGACCACGGCCCGTGCTGACGAGACACGGTCTCATCGCGCCCTGTCTCGATAATCGGGATTAGTTGGTCACTTGGTCAGGCACGACCTGTGTTGTCAAGCATGCCCCATGCTTGGCCCAACTTGCCTATAACTATAAGCTCAAACCAACCATTTTTTTTTGCTCATTTCTCTCCCCTCTTCTCCAATACATGCATCTCTTCTACCCTACTCTCTCTAATTATTGTATTCATTAGGAAAACTCAAGAATCATTAGTGTAATCAAGGTTTTTAAGATTTCTATAATCTTTTCATGTTTTATCATATATTCTTCCATGGCCATTCTTGGCTAGATTCTTAAGGGTGTTTGGGGGAAACTTACCCCCTTAACGATGAGCTAACTAAGGAAGATCATGGGTAAGCAAGGTGTGTGTGTTAATGACTTTCATTAACTAAATAAGTTATTGAAAGTGAGTGAACTTATAGTGTCGCTATTGATATGGGTTATTAGAGTTAATCCTTAAACTCAACCAACAATCTTGCAACGCCATTGACTGTGGCCGTTCATGTTTTCTATGTATATCTTGAGTCCAAACATGTTGACACTCTTAACTGAGGTTAGAGGTTTTGGATGGTAATTCGAGTTGGGTAAGCTTTTCCCTTTGTGTGGAGATAGCACCAAAGTTTAAAGGACTTAGTTTATATAAAAGTAACTATCTTAGGGGAATTAACCACTCTCCGATGGACTAAATAGAGACAACTAATATAAACTCCTTAAACTATCTAATTAATTAGTAATATATTCCGACTCCAGTGGCATTTCCCTACTAATTCAAAGCAGAAGGTTTGAGTGTGTTAGGATTCCGATCCGTATATTGCACAATAATATACACTGACACACACAGTTCCTCATCTAACAATGGAACCCTTGCGACCCCATGGTCCGATCTAGTTAACGAAGCATTAAGAGGTATGTTGATCCTGAACACCCCCTTTCCTATCATTTATTACTACCCTTTTACTTTCCTTTGAGCCATTTATTTTCTTTTCTTTTTATTTTTACTTATTTTCTTTTGAAGTTTGATCGTATCTTCTTCTATGACCATTCCTGGCAAGATTCTTGAGGGTGATTGAAGGAAACTTGCCCCCTTGATAATGAGCTAACTAAGGAAGATCATGGGTAAGCAAGATATGTGTGTGTGTGTGTTAAAAACTCAACTTTTGGACTTGACTAGATGTTATCGACGACTCAGTACTAAAACTCATGTATCATTGGACGACCTCGGTATATTACCATCACTATATTATGCTTACGTTGGGTGCACTTGCCCAACAATAGTTGTAGTGTGGTAGTATTATATCGTGTTTATATAAAAATCAAAACTTCAATTAGTGCATAAAACAACCTTAAATTAACCATCTTTTTAAGCACAATCGAACACGTCACTCATCATCTAATTGAATGTGGATTTGATTATTGGGGAAATTGAATTACAAATTTTGATGCCTTAACATATATTTATGTTTGAGTAAACCGCAGTTTTACACTCTATGTTTAACACCAACCGACACTTTTACACCCTATTTTGAAACCTCGTCATTTTTACACCCCGTCTTTCCAAAATTCATCAACGTTCACCCCTCTGTCATCTTTCTATCCAAGGCACTGTAACCTTCAAGGGTAATTTTGTAATCTTACCTTACAAACACAAACATTTACATCAAACAAGCCCTAACTAAAACAAAACACAAAATTTATATCTGCTTCTGCAATAACATGTATCCATTTAGCAATAACGAAGCCAAGTATATTTATATTGTCATTGAAATGTAATGAAGTCAACATTTATGGCACCACCAACTCTTGAATCAGATCTGCCACACCCTCTTCTACCAGACCTATACCACCACTGCACCTGCACCACATAACACCACCACCATCACATGTAGCATTATAAATTATTTTTGGGAAAATTACCAAAATGTTGGTTGACCAAGTGGCTTTGCAATTTTATCACCTTCCTGCATCTTTGGAACGTCCTCACAGCCTCGGAAGCGTCCCACTATCATGTTGAAGCGTCCGTTTCCTTTCAAGCCGACACGTGTCCGACATGTTGAAGCGTCCGTTTCCGTTACCAAAATGCGTCAGTCACCGACGCATCATAACCAAAAACTTTTTTGATGCGTCCATGTGTACGACGTTTCCGAGGCTTGGCCGACGTTTCCGAGGCTTGGACGACGCTTCTGAGGCGTTGGCCGACGCTTCCGATGTAACACCCTGACCGGAGGCGGAAATGTCAAAGGGCATCACGTAAATTGATAGAATGCATTTGAGCACATGGAGATTATATTAAGTTGAAATATAGTTTAAGTTCAATTCAATAGATTGCATTCACATCTGAAAATATAAAAGTACATAAACAAATACAACATAATTGTTTCACAAATGATAAATTCGGATTTAATCTAAGGCATAAGTCTTGATCAATCCTATGTAATTATTCTTGCAAATCATGTCATCAAACATTGTCACCTGAAACTTATGTTAGGAAAAATATAGGGTCAACAAACGGTTGAGTGAATTCATAGGTTTTGTTAGGCAAAAATAACAATGTGATATGAAAATGAGTTAACACTGTGGCATGCGATATGTCTTTAAGCAAAAGAGTAATACATGTAGTTACTTAATGGTACATTCAAACCTATGACGATACTCGGAAATATCATCCATCCATCCTTCCTTGTATGTATGTATGTATGTATGGTTCCGAACAACAACAACAAAATTGCAAAGTTGGAAGTTTGGATGGGTTGTCAATCCTATAGCGCTATAATACAACCGATGGCCTTGTGCAAGTTGATGAATGTAAACTTCTTAAAGCAACAACAACAAGTATTAAGCAAATGCAAAGGCAATCGGGGGAACCACAAAATAGCAAATAGTTTGTATCACATTGTAGCATATGTATCATCCCAAAAATAATGTAAAAAGGGACTATGAACTCACCTTGAGTGCGGTAAGTCCAACAAGTAAGTTTAATGTGAGGGTTTGTGGGAACAAGATCCAACACCACTCCAATAGATTGAACATGCAACAATATAGAATTTGTATCAATAATAGTGTTTAATTGTATGAACGGAAATCCTAAATCTATAGGATTCGGTTTGACTAAATGGTAACAAGTGGTTTGGGTAACTTAATTGAGGACTCGGAAAAAGAATATGTTATAAAGAAATTAATTATCAAAAATATTTGTTTAACATAAACAATTAAATTGCAAAAATTATGTAATTGGTTTAATATAAACATTTGTGATAATACTAAAATATAATTAACTTGTATAATTAAATAACATAGTTAAATAAAATAATTATAACCGAAACATAGTACAAGTGATATAATTAGTTTATAAAATTTATAGATTAATTCAAATGACCAATTGTATATATATAAACTGATAAATGATAAATATATATTTTAAAATAATTAGTATGTTAATTATATAACTAATTATCAAAATAATAAAATTAGATCAGAATAATTAAAGATAATATTTTTAGTTGTTGAACTTAAATATTACTGATTTAAAATAATTATTATGTAAGTATATATTATGTATGGGAAAATATATATATAGATTGTAAATTAAATCCTTGTAAGTTAAGTCCAAGAGTTAGATTGTTATGTTAATGTCCAAAATCACATATCAATACAAAGATGATCGGACGGTATGATTTACCATCACCTATCACCATGAGTATGATCGGATTGTATCACATATCAATACAAGTTTGATCGGACGGTATAAATTACTCATCTCTTATCAATACAAGCATGATCGGATTGAAAGGAAAATAACAACATAATAATAGAGTTTGTAATTTAGTTAGCTTAACCAAATCACAAATCTTATCACAAGAATTATGGTAGACTTGGTTGGTTTAACCAAAACACTTGCCACCACAAGAACTATGATAGATTTGGATGGTTTTAATATTTGTAGTTATGTTAGTCATTAATAACAGAAAGTTAAGAGGGTTTTCACACCTCTAAACTTATGAGAAATAATCATACATAAGTGTCTTAAACATGGTTTTGATTAGAAGTATGGAGGATATAAGTTTCATGCATGTTAATATGAATATTGATAAAGTATAAGATTAATCATAAAAGCAAAGAGTTTGGATCATGAAATGATGTTGTTATACCTTAGTTTGATAAGATAAACTGAGGGAAACAATCCTAGAGAAGATCCAAGCTTTGTTGAAGAAGATTTGATGAAGAAAAGATGAAGAAATGTGAGTATGAACACACTTTGATTCTTGATTGAATTCTACTTAATCTTGAATTTCTAGAGATTTGAGGGTGATTTTGATGTTATAGAAGTGATTAGCAAGTGAAAATGTAGTCTAGGGGTCTTGTATTTATAGATGGAGGTGGTAGGTGATTTGTGGAGATAATAAAAAAATATAAATAGAAAAGATAAATAAAAAGATAAAATAAAAAAAATGATTATAATAAGAAGGGAGGTGGAAAAGGTGATTGGAGAAGAAAAGAGGTGGAAAAAGGGGTATAATCTCTGTATGGTACTATTCACGGCACTATTCACGTATTTTT
This sequence comes from Helianthus tuberosus, assembly GCA_030545235.1. Classification (NCBI taxonomy): domain Eukaryota; kingdom Viridiplantae; phylum Streptophyta; class Magnoliopsida; order Asterales; family Asteraceae; genus Helianthus; species Helianthus tuberosus. Next base: position 192,770,233 of record CM060414.1, read on the forward strand.
TTTAAATACTATGGATTAAAACACGTACTTTTTATAAAAGGGACCTATGCTAAAACAATTTCTAAAAATTATTAAAAATCCTTTTGTAAAGTTTTACGCTAAAATTTATTAGAAAAAATATCTTTGTATAGTTTTTCGGTTTCGTAACGAAATTAAGTGTTTTGTAACGTACAATTGAATCTAGAATATGTATACAATAATTTATTATAATTAATGCCTCGAAAAAAATAGGATACAAATATGGATAAAGATACGAATGTACAAGGCGTCACACAAATATAGTAATTGTTACAATGCAAGTCAAAACAAATACAAGTATGAAAACCGGGATGGTTACAGTCTCCCCTACTTTTGAGAATTTCATCCCGAAATTGGTGTAGGAGAATCTTTTGGAAAAAGATGTGGATACTTGGCCTTCATATCAGCCCTGCGTTCCCAAGTGAACTCTGGGCCACGTTTGGATTCCCAACGTACCTTAACGATATGTATGCGTTTTCGTCTTAGCTGCTTCACATCGTGCTCCATGATTTCTACTCGTTTTTCAACAAAGTGCATGGAGTCGTCGATGCAAATATCGTTAAGTGGTACATGAAGGTTTTCGTCAGCTAGGCACTTTCTGAGGTTGGAAACATGAAAGGTAGGATGAACGTTGCTGAGCTCAGGGGGTAACTCAAGTTTGTAGGCTACTTTACCAACCCTTTCGATGATCTTAAAAGGACCAACATATCGTGGAGCTAGTTTTCCTTTCTTTCCAAAGCGTACAACACCTTTCCAAGGAGAAACCTTGAGAAGTACCATTTCACCAACTTGGAATTCAAGGGGTTTGCATCGTTTATCGGCATAACTCTTTTGACGACTTCTAGCTACTGTAAGGTTGTCACGAATTTTGAAGATCTTGTCAGTCGTTTCTAGAATTATCTCAGGACCAGTAACTTGTGTTCTCGTCTCGTTCCAACAAACAGGAGAACGACACTTGCGACCATAGAGAGCTTCAAAAGGTGCCATTCCAATACTGGAGTGGTAACTATTGTTGTACGAGAATTCAATCAAAGGCAGATGTGAATCCCAATTACCTTTAAAGTCTATGACGCAAGCTCGTAACATATCCTCAAGGGTTTGAATGGTTCGTTCAGACTGACCATCAGTTTGAGGGTGATATGCTGTGCTGAGATTTAGTTGAGTTCCCAAAGCAGATTGTAGAGATTCCCAAAAATGAGAGGTAAAACGGCCATCGCGATCAGAAATGATGTTCAAAGGTACACCATGACGAGTAACAATCTCATCAAGGTAGATTTTAGCAAGTTTAGCAACAGAGAAGTCTTCTCGGATTGGCAAAAAGTGAGCTGATTTGGTTAAACGGTCAACGATTACCCAAATGCTGTCATGTCCTCGAGAAGTGCGTGGCAACTTGGTTATGAAGTCCATAGCGATTCCCTCCCATTTCCACATCGGAATCACGGGTTGTTCAAGTAATCCAGAAGGTCGTTGGTGTTCAGCTTTAACTTTCAAACAAGTGAGGCATTTGGACACATAGAGAGCAACATCCCTTTTCATTCCGGGCCACCAATAAAGGTTCCGAAGATCCATATACATCTTGTCGGCACGGGGATGAATAGAATAACGAGATTTGTGGGCTTCATCCATTATGAGTGTACGAAGATTGTCACGATTTGGAACCCACAAACGATTCTTGAAATGTCGTAAGCCATCTTCCCTGATCTCGAGAAGGAGATCAATTTTATGAGGTAATTCAACAAGTAAATCACCGCTGGCCACAACATCTAGTTGTGCTTGGAGAATACGAGTTTGGATGTCAGAATGGACTTGTATGCTATGTAGTTTAATGCGTTCCTTACGACTTAAAGCGTCGGCAACAACATTCGCCTTACCAGGATGGTAGCGAATTTCGCAATCATAGTCGTTTAGAAGCTCAACCCATCTACGTTGTCGCATATTCAATTCCTTCTGATCAAAGATGTGTTGAAGACTTCTGTGATCGGTGAAAATCACACATTTTGTACCATATAGGTAGTGTCTCCAAATTTTAAGGGCAAAAATTACAGCTCCCAATTCCAGATCATGGGTAGTGTAGTTCTTTTCGTGCTGTTTGAGTTGACGAGAAGCATAGGCTATGACTTTGCCTCGTTGCATAAGGACGCAGCCTAAACCAAGATTTGAAGCATCGCAATAAACAACAAAATCATCGTTACCGTCGGGAAGAGTTAAAATAGGAGCGTCGCAAAGCTTTTGTTTAAGGATTTGAAAAGCTTCATCTTGCTTTGGTCCCCACTCAAAGGGTTTATCCTTGTGAGTTAAAGAAGTAAGTGGAACAGCAATCTTGGAAAAGTTGGAAATGAATCGACGATAGTAACCGGCTAAACCAAGGAATGAACGAATTTCGGTTGGAGTAGTAGGAGTATTCCAATTCTTTACGGCTTCAATCTTTGCAGGATCCACGTGTATTCCCTTGTCGCTAACAATGTGTCCCAAAAACTGAACTTCCTTAAGCCAAAATTCACATTTAGAGAACTTAGCGTAAAGTTGTTCTTTCTTTAGGAGGTCTAAGATTAAACGAAGGTGATTCTCATGCTCGGCTTTGGTTTTGGAATAGATAAGAATGTCATCAATGAAAATAATGACGAACTTATCCAAATAAGGTTTGCAAACACGATTCATCAAATCCATGAAGACGGCAGGAGCGTTAGTTAACCCGAATGGCATGACAGTAAACTCGTAATGACCATAACGAGTACGAAAGGCAGTCTTTGGAATGTCGTCTTCAAGAACACGGAGTTGATGATAGCCAGAACGCAAGTCGATCTTCGAGAAGCATGTGGCATCTTGGAGTTGATCGAAGAGATCATCAATACGGGGTAGGGGATAGCGGTTTTTGATAGTGAGTTTATTCAACTCGCGATAATCAATACACATGCGCATGGATCCATCTTTCTTCTTGACGAATAGGACAGGAGCTCCCCACGGAGAAAAGCTGGGGCGAATGAAACCTTTGTCGGATAATTCTTGGAGTTGGGTAGCAAGTTCTTGCATCTCGGAAGGTGTAAGACGATAAGGAGATTTAGCAATAGGGGTAGCGCCGGGAACAAGATCAATACGAAATTCAACTTGTCGGATAGGAGGTAAACCAGGTAGATCATCGGGAAACACTTCAGGAAAATCCAGGATGATTGGGATGTCTTTGATGTTTCTGGTAACTTCCTTCTTCTCCACCACATGAGCTAGAAAGGCTACATATTTCTTGCGTAGATATCTTCGAGCTTGAATACAAGATATGAGGTTAAGACCTTTAGATGGTCCTTCCCCATAGATTTTTAGAACTTCTCCGGATGGCAAAGGTATGCGAACAAATTTATCGTGACAAACAACTTCGGCATGATTCGGGGAGAGCCTATCCATGCCCACGATGATATCGAAACACCCAAGCTTCATTGGTATGAGATTGATCGGGAAGACGTGACCAAGGAGTTCAAGTTTGCAATCAGGTATAACAGAATTTAGCACAGAGAGATCACCACTAGCAACTATGACTTCAAATGGTTCATGCAGTTTTGTACATGGTTTAGCAAGTAAAGGTTCAAATTCAAGTGAAACAAAACTCCGATTTGCACCCGGGTCAAATAAAACAGAGGCATAGTGATTGTTAACGAAAAACGTACCATTGACCACATCGTTAGCGGCACGCGCTTCATTGACGTTCAAGTTAAAGGCTCGACCACGAGCAGTCTGAGCATTAGCAAGCTTGGGGCATTCCCGTCTGTAGTGATTTGGATCACCACAATTGAAGCATGTCCCAATAGGGTATCGTGGTTGTTGAGCAGCAGGGGCAGCAGGAGGAGTAACAGCTTGAGGATTTAAGCGGCAATCTGCAGTAAGATGACCTGAACGAAAGCAATTTGTGCATAGACGGCACTGATAGCGAGTATGGTGATGATAGTTGCAGCGATTACACAAAGGTGCATCGCCAACATATGGTTTCTTGGCAGAAGGAGCAGCTGGGTTTGCTGAAGCAGGAGTTGTAACCGCAAAGTTTTTGATGGCCTTGCGCTTGTTGGAGTTCCTCGTGTTCTTAGACGTTTGTGCCCCGGAGTTCTCAGTCTTGCCTTTGTGACTTTAATCTTTCGAGGGAGTTTTACCCTTACGGGTCAAGTTACCCTCCTTAACATGAGCGTCGGTGAGAGCTGCGGAAAGTTCATTAGCGTCACGAAGTGTGGCCGGTTTGCTTCCGGTCACTATGTGTTTGATGATTGGTGGGAGACCGCCGATGAACTTCTCGATCAAGCGGTCGAGAGGTAATAACTTGGCGCTGTCACAGAGGATGTATAATTCCTCAAAGCGATCGATATACGCGCGGTTTTCACCACTGTCTTGCTTGAGGTCATGAAATTCATCCTCCAAAGCTCGCATTTCATTATGTGGGCAAAATTCTTTTAGCATAAGGGCTCGCAGTTCTTCCCACGTAAGAGCCATTGCAACGTTTGCACCACGATCTCTCATGATGCCATTCCACTATGTTAATGCCCTCTTTTGGATGACACTTGTGGCAAACTCCACTTTTCGAGCCTCGGTACATTGACTATGGCGAAACGTGTTCTCCATACTCTCGAACCATTGCAACAGTACGGTTGCACCTTCATTTCCGGTGTATTTGACGGGGTGACAAGAGTTAAACTGTTTGTAGTTACAAGGTGCATTGTGGTTGCCATTTCCATGACTGTTTCCATTGTTTCCATTTCCGTTGGTAGCTTGTGCGAGTTGAGTAACCAAGTTAGGAAGAACCGCGTCAAATTGTTGAGCAATGAGGGCTGCCAATTCTGCGGTTGGGACATTGTCTTGTTGAGCACGTTTAGGAGGCATCTACACGAGATAAGTAAAACATAAGATCATGGTAGTTTCATAAAATCAAGAGAAAATTTCACTTTTTGTCCTTTATGTTTGCACTGAATTTTGAAACGTGCCCTTTAAAACTTTTAGTTTCAATTTATGTCCAAAAAACACATGTTTTGTATCACTTTATGTCCTTTCTACCAAACTGAGTTAATTTACTTAGTTAGGTTTATTTAATGCAAGGGTATAATTGTCATTTGAACCCTGAATTTTAAAACATAAAGGACAAAAAGTGAAATTTTCTCTTATTATTATTATTAAAACTAAAATTGATTAAACGACAAAAACCTAAACGATGTCGTCTTTTACGTTCAAAACCCTAATTCTTAAGATTCAGCCGCCAACAACTTTTCCGACAACAAACAAGGTGTGACGACCACCGAAGGTGATGATCGGAAGTAGTGTGGTTTCAGTTCGAAGAACGATGGAGCGGAGATGACGCCGGTGGTCAGAGAAGAACGGAGGACGGCGGTGGTGGGTGAGTAATGATCGGGGAGGAACGATACCGGAGACGAAGGTCTGGTGACGGAAGTGATAAAAGACGAAGGGCTGTGATGGTTATGAAGGTGATGAACGATGTGGTGGTTGGAAGAATGATGAACAGTGGAGGTTAGTTGGTCGCCGGAAGCGGTCGATGGTGATTATGACTAGTGTCTGCCAGTGATGAAGACCGGTGTAGCGGTGGTTACCGGAGATGATGACGGTGACGTTGGAGGTAGAGATCGTTTTCGAACGTTGTATGATGATGTGAACGGAGAAGATAAGATGGTGTGTTATCGGCGGTGATCGGAGAAGATGACCGGTGGATGTTGCAGGTTGTCGGAGTCCGTCGGAGAAGATGAAGGAGTTGCAGGTTGCAAGGGGTTGTGGTGTTCGTAGTTGAAGAAAAGTTGTTTGTAACGATTGTGTCGATGGTCGCCGGAGAAGATAACCGGAGACGGAGATCGGAGGGTGAAATGCGTTGTGAAGAATATAAAGGGACACAGCTGCAATCAGGGTTCAAATGACAATTATACCCTTGCATTAAATAAACCTAACTAAGTAAATTAACTCAGTTTGGTAGAAAGGACATAAAGTGATACAAAACATGTGTTTTTTGGACATAAATTGAAACTAAAAGTTTTAAAGGGCACGTTTCAAAATTCAGTGCAAACATAAAGGACAAAAAGTGAAATTTTCTCTAAAATCAATGAGGATAAGAGAAAACACGCAACGAGATGGATATCATTTATTCTACGAATAAACGACATCAATGACAAGTCAAAGTAGTTGGATTCTTATAACTTAGTGAAGTCATGCTTTAGCCTATAAGTGGACACTCATCCCAAGAATTCCCAGGTAAGCACAACTGGTTCCTCGAGTTGGAATTTATACGAAGTGCTTGCCTAGACAGAAAACCCAGAATACAGGTATCCACCCTTCCAAATTGCACGAGTTCGTTATTAGGGTCCAAGACTTTGATGAGAATTTAAAAATCAGAAGAGGTTTTGAAAATAATCACCTAAGGATAGGTGATGAGCTTTTGTAAAATCCAAAGATCCTAAAGGTGAGATCCGCGGTGACGAGGCATGGGTTACAAAGGATAAGGGTAGTGATGAAGACAAAGGCAAAGATAACAGAAGAGTTTGCTAATGGAAGGTGTCCTATGTAGTTATAGTCTAGGTCAAAGTATTACTAATAACCTAAATCCCTATAACCATGGCTCTGATACCAATCTGTAACACCCTGGCCGGAGGGGGAAATGTCAAAGGGCATCACGTAAATTGATAGAATGGATTTGAGCACATGGAGATTATATTAAGTTGAAATATAGTTTAAGTTCAATTCAATAGATTGCATTCACATCTGAAAATATAAAAGTACATAAAAAAATACAACATAAATTGTTTCACAAATGATAAATTCGGATTTAATCTAAGGCATAAGTCTTGATCAATCCTATGTAATTATTCTTGCAAATCATGTCATCAAACATTGTCACCTGAAACATATGTTAGGAAAAATATTGGGTCAACAAACGGTTGAGTGAATTCATAGGTTTTGTTAGGCAAAAATAACAATGTGATATGAAAATGAGTTAACACTGTGGCATGCGATATGTCTTTAAGCAAAAGAGTAATACATGTAGTTACTTAATGGTACATTCAAACCTATGACGATACTCGGAAATATCATCCATCCTTCCTTGTATGTATGTATGTATGGTTCCGAACAACACCAACAAAATTGCAAAGTTGGAAGTTTGGATGGGGTGTCAATCCTATAGCGCTATAATACAACCGATGGGCTTGTGCAAGTTGATGAATGTAAACTTCTTAAAGCAACAACAACAAGTATTAAGCAAATGCAAAGGCAATCGGGGGAACCACAAAATAGCAAATAGTTTGTATCACATTGTAACATATGTATCATCCCAAAAATAATGTAAAAAGGGACCATGAACTCACCTTGAGTGCGGTAAGTCCAACAAGTAAGTTTAATGTGAGGGTTTGTGGGAACAAGATCCAACGTCACTCTAATAGATTGAACATGCAACAATATAGAATTTGTATCAATAATAGTGTTTAATTGTATGAACGGAAATCCTAAATCTATAGGATTCGGTTTGACTAAATGGTAACAAGTGGTTTGGGTAACTTAATTGAGGACTCGGAAAAAGAATATGTTATAAAGAAATTAATTATCAAAAATATTTGTTTAACATAAACAATTAAATTGCAAAAATTATGTAATTGATTTAATATAAACATTTGTGATAATACTAAAATATAATTAACTTGTATAATTAAATAACATAGTTAAATAAAATAATTATAACCGAAACATAGTACAAGTGATATAATTAGTTTATAAAATTTATAGATTAATTCAAATGACCAATTGTATATATATAAACTGATAAATGATAAATATATATTCTAAAATAATTAATAAGTTAATTATATAACTAATTATCAAAATAATCAAATTAGATCAGAATAATTAAAGATAATATTTTTAGTTGTTGAACTTAAATATTACTGATTTAAAATAATTATTATGTAAGTATATATTATGTATGGGAAAATATATATATAGTTTGTAAATTAAATCCTTGTAAGTTAAGTCCAAGAGTTAGATTGTTATGTTAATGTCCAAAATCACATATCAATACAAAGATGATCGGACGGTATGATTTACCATCACCTATCACCATGAGTATGATCGGATTGTATCACATATCAATACAAGTTTGATCAGACGGTATAAATTACTCATCTCTTATCAATACAAGCATGATCGGATTGAAAGGAAAATAACAACATAATAATAGAGTTTGTAATTTAGTTAGCTTAACCAAATCATAAATCTTATCACAAGAATTATGGTAGACTTGGTTGGTTTAACCAAAACACTTACCACCACAAGAACTATGATAGATTTGGATGGTTTTAATATTTGTAGTTATGTTAGTCATTAATAACAGAAAGTTAAGAGGGTTTTCACATCTCTAAACTTATGAGAAATAATCAAACATAAGTGTCTTAAACATGGTTTTGATTAGAAGTATGGAGGATATAAGTTTCATGCATGTTAGTATGAATATTGATAAAGTATAAGATTAATCATAAAAGCAAAGAGTTTGGATCATGAAATGATGTTGTTATACCTTAGTTTGATAAGATAAACTGAGGGAAACAATCCTAGAGAAGATCCAAGCTTTGTTGAAGAAGATTTGATGAAGAAAAGATGAAGAAATGTGAGTATGAACACACTTTGATTCTTGAGAGAATTCTACTTGATCTTGAATTTCTAGAGATTTGAGGGTGATTTTGATGTTATAGAAGTGATTAGCAAGTGAAAATGGAGTCTAGGGGTCTTGTATTTATAGATGGAGGTGGTAGGTGATTTGTGGAGATAATAAAAAAAAAGATAAATAGAAAAGATAAATAAAAAGATAAAATAAAAAAAAATGATTATAATAAGAAGGGAGGTGGAAAAGATGATTGGAGAAGAAAAGAGGTGGAAAAGGGGTATAATCTCCGTATGGCACTATTCACGTATTTTTTTAAATACTATGGATTAAAACACTTATTTTTTATAAAAGAGACCTATGCTAAAACAATTTCTAAAAATTATTAAAAATCCTTTTGTAAAGTTTTACGCTAAAATTTATTAGAAAAAATATATTTGTATAGTTTTTCGGTTTCGTAACGAAATTAAGTGTTTTGTAACGTAGAATTGAATCTAGAATATGTATACAATAATTTATTATAATTAATGCCTCGAAAAAAATAGGATACAAATATGGATAAAGATACGAATGTACAAGGCGTCACACAAATACAGTAATTGTTACAATGCAAGTCAAAACAAATACAAGTATGAAAACCAGGATGGTTACATCCGAGGCTTGACCGACGCTTCTCGAGGCTTGGCCGATGCTTAATTAATTAACGAACAAAAAAAGAAAAAAAAAAGAAACTCAAAAGCCGTTTAACTTTTTAACCGTTGCACACATTTACCCCACTATATAACCCCTCACCCGTTCACTTATCACTTATCACTTATCACCACCCGCCGTTTCAAAAAGTTTGCAAACATTTCTCAGCCTTTTCATCACTATAACTCCGACGCCGTCAAACGACCGAAAATGGCCAACTCCTGGACAGATGTTGAAGATATTGCTATGTGCGAAGCATGGGAGGAGGCCATGACCGATCCTCCACGATGAGGACATGGTGGGCTCTGGGGTCGTGTTCAATAGATTTTCGCCCAACTAAGTGGTCCGGACCACAACCGGACCGTTGACGCATTATCCTCCAGGTTCCGTGTCCTGCGGTTGGAATGTGAGAGGTTTGATCGATATTTCAAGAAAGTGGAGACAGAAATGCCGGACCTTGGTGAGGACGATCAGAAGGACGTGGCCCTCATCAACTACCGTCATGAAGAGGGACATGAATTCAAACATGTCTCGGAGTGGGAGGCTATTAGGATATGGTTTTAGAATATTATGTGTTGTTATTTTGGTTTTTATTTTTATTATCTTATGTTTAATGTTTTTAATGTTTAATAGTGTTTAATATAAATTTTTTGACTCCGTTAACACGTTAGCTAGCTAGATCATCTCTATATACATAGCATGAATGAATGCATGCATGAACATGTACAATCCTCGTTTGAAAATACATCACCTTTGGCCGACGTTTCTGACGCTTCACGGACGCGTTAGCAAACTCATGCGGACGGTTCAACATCGGACACGTGTCGGCTTGAAAGGAAACGGACGCTTCAACATGATAGGCGGACGCTTCCGAGGCTGTGAGGACGTTCCAAGGACGCATGAAGGTGACAAAATTGCAAAGGCACTTGGTCAACCAACATTTTTGTAATTTTCCCATTATTTTTTATATGTTTTATATTGATTTCTCGATTTAAGTATACTATTATTAATTTTATAAAACTTTATCTTTTATAACTATATTATTATTCTATATAAAAGATTATACAAAAACATGTATCATTATTGAATTGTTTTTAATATGTTTTATATATAACTAGGTTAGAACCCCGTGTAATACACGGGTTGAATAAATGTATTTTTAATACCAAATAATAAAACAATATATCTTTAAAAATCTTGTTTGTTACACGGGTTGAATAAATATAATTTTATATATTAAATAATAAAAAAATTATATCTTTAGGAAACTCGTGTACTGTACGAGTTGAGTAAATTTATTTTTACATATTAAATAACGAAAAAAATTACATTTTTAAGAAACTCACGTATTGTATGGGTTGAGCACATGTAATTTTATATACCAATCAATAAAAAGTTATATCTTGTTATATCTTTAGGGGAGTGGGGGTGGTCATTAGTGATAGAATTCCATCACTCACAAACATCCTATCAAGTTCCGTCATGTCATCAACCACTATTCTATCACTCACAAGCCTTTTTAGTGGCGGTGGTCATCACTAGTGATGGAATTCCATCATTCACAACTATTTATTTTAATTTTTAAATTAGAAATTAACAATAAAACACTAAATTATAAATTTCATTAAAATTAAAAAATAAATTACATAGCAAAATAAAAAACAACTAAACATTGAAAAAAAAAACTTAAATTAACGGGTGGCATCTCCCAACCCCACCTTTCGCAAATCTCGCGCTTTTGTTGAATTACAACCGACTTAAACGGTTCGTCGAGATGGGCAATTAAAATTTATATAAAGATGAGGGACCTGAATTGCAATTAAAGGAAAGCTATTTAAAAATAGCTAACAGAATTTAACGGGGCTAATTTGCACTTTTCATCAAACTTGCTATTAATTCAACATAAAACGACAAAACAATCTCAAGGTCTCATCTTCCAAAAAATCAGTTCCTTTCGTTTCAATATTTGTTTTCAACGCGTGAAGAAAGTAACGGAATTTGTTTTCAACACGTGGACATTTTCGGTGGCAGTGGAAGTTTTTTTTTATCACGCGTGGACTTTGGCTATCACGGTGGATTAACGATCCACCCCACTGCCCTTATATACACTGTGTATTATACGGATTGAATAACTCTAATTTTATATACCACATAATAAAAAAATTATATTTTTAGAAACCCGGTGTATTACATGAGATGCATAAATGTAATTTTGTATGGTAAGTAATAAAAATATTATATCTGTAAAAAACGTTATTTATTACACGGGTTGAATGAATCTAATAAAAATTATCTCTTAAAAAAACAAACGGATATACTCAATATATGATGGATGGGGTGATTGCGGTGATGGTTCTTATAAATGTCACGTAAACATAGTGAATACCGCATTTTAGTTGAGAGTTGAACACGAAAATAAAAAAATAGAACTAATAAACATTGATTAATGTTTTTGTTTACCCCTTATAAACATTTTTGAAATAGGTTTTTACCCTTAACTATTTTAGTTTAATAAAATAAATAAATTATTTACATTATATTAATTTATATTTAGTGTACTTCTTTTGTTAATTTCAGGATAAATAATTTTGAAATCTAATAAATATTTCAAAATATTATATTATCTCCTATATTGTTCAAATTTATATTAAATTTAATTTTATAATTATTTTATAATTAATTAATTTATAAGTGACCGCTAAAATGAGAACCACCTCGAGTTGTAAGAACCGTGAGAACTTTTTGATCCGGGGCGAGGTGGACCAAATTTTTTTTTTCATAAACGTAGATGCGTGTATTATAAACACATTTGTAAAAAAAAAAATTCAAAAAAAAAATGTCGTTTGTGTAGTTTTGAGCACCACAAGTTTGTGTTTACGGGTACCGCACGACATTTTTTTTACAAATGTGTTTATAATACACGCATCTACGTTTATGAAAAAAAAATTTGGTCCACCTCGCCCCGTACGGTGTAGTTCTCACGGTTCTTACAACTCGAGGTGGTTCTCATTTTAGCGTTCCCCTTAATTTATAATTAAGTAGGATAGAGAGGAAAAACTAAAAAATAGATGACTCTAATGAATGATATGTGTCCCCTTATTGGTTTCTTTTATTATATAGTATAGATGTATTTAAATTACTAGCCTAAGACCCCGCGAGCTTCGCGGGTGGCTAAACACCAACTAAACACATAAAATAATTTAAACATAGAAGCGTTAAAGTGTGATTTGTTAAGCCTAATATTTTGAGAGATTTGAGCACGTCCCAGTAGTACATCTACATGATCCCGTGAGTTTCGCGGGTGGCTTAACACACAAATATATAACTTAAAATTGTTGGAAATAATCTTTTGAAAGAAATAACCGTTCAAGTACTATAAATTAAGTTATTGATAAGTGTTGACTTAACTTTTAAATTAAAAAAAAATGTTCCATTATTCTATTTGCAAATGATCCAATGAAAGTGCCTTTTGATCGGTCAACTCTGTCTTTCCTGCCGTACCCGTACCGGTACCGAAAAACAGAGAAAATTGGTACCCGTACCGGTACCGAATATACCGGTATGGTTCGGTACCGGTACCCGGTACCAAATGCTCATCCCTAATTAAAATGGTATACAAAGTCAAGTCAGCAAGGCCATCAATGAAATTATACAGATCTTCAATGTCATAAGTAATATTTCTCATGACTGGATTTAGTTCCTTAAGTTTCCTTTCCTAGAGTGCACATATACCTGCACATAAGATATGCATTATTTATACATCAATGCACTACAGTAAAAGATTGCACATTTTTTTTTCAATCAAAACAGAAAATATAAATGATTTAGACACTGAGCATACTCACTGATAATTTACAATCTCGCCATCCATGATATGATCTTAAGATTACTTTTGATACTTAAACTGAATTTTTTATTATTGATACATTGACCATCTATATGGTAAATCACTTGAAACACCAAGTAAGCCATCTGGCGCAGTTCATATACATATGGATGAATAATGTATATACTTCAAAACGAACAGTTTCACACTCAGTTAATACAACTCTACCCTTTATGTTGTTACGCTAAGTTCATGTAAATGGTTTAGATATGACCATTCTCATCACTTTTAGTCCACTAAAATTGCACATAAGCATCTGCAAAATGAAAATAATAATTATAAAGTTAAAACATGAAAATGATATTATGTGAAAACGGGTAATATACACCAGGTCATAGGATCCACACAGTTTTAACGAAAAAACAAAAGTCAAACATGAAAATTTTGACCAAATTGTGTGTTCTAATTTCGTTATCAGCAAAACCACTTTATTTATCATAATTTAATAGGTAACTTGAAAGAGAGACATTACTATTTGGAGAAACATTACTATTTTTTCCATTGAGCAGGAACAATAACTTTTGTTGACTATACTTTAGTTAGGCTATAGGGTGTGGTCGACCCTCATGACCACCATGACCCTTCACATCAGCCTCATGTCACCTACCTCTAATCCACCATCTAAAACCACTACTCTAAGAGTGTGGTCATAACCCAAACCTCTACCCTAAATTAATAAACATGCACATGCTTAAAATATTGGAAAAAAGAAAAAGGCGGTCCGTGGTTGTCGTGGTTTATTCCACGCGAACGATGGTGGATGCTTAAGGGGGCGTGGTCCTAAGTGGTGATTGATGACCTAACCCATGTCCCGACACCCTTCAGCCTTTTATGTTGGTTATAAAGTTACAAAAGCAACGTTAAAATGTGTTAAAAGTTTTAAAAGTGTTTTACTTTTAAATATACCAATTATTAAGTCATAATTTTTAGTAATGACCGCAAAGTTTAAACTTTAAAATCAAATTTAATAATTATTAGAATAAAGACGTAAGGTGTAGTTCTCACGGTTCTTACAACTCGAGGTGGTTCTCATTTTAGCGTTCCCCTTAATTTATAATTAAGTAGGATAGAGAGGAAAAACTAAAAAATAGATGACTCTAATGAATGATATGTGTCCCCTTATTGGTTTCTTTTATTATATAGTATAGATGTATTTAAATTATTTGTAGAATTAATACCACGAACTCTCATAAGCACCTCTTGACTCTTTATTTCCTTTTGATTGAATAGGGGTTTCTAAAGACAAACTTTCCCTAAAAAGTAGTAAACATATGCATTATGTGTTCTATTATAAGCAATTATTCTTCCACTTCTTAAATTTTAAGAAGTCATTGTTAGATGCTTTATAATATAACATAGATAAACACATCTCTAATCTCATTTCCATGCAGAATGGTCGATCAATCTTCCCCGGTAAAGATGTCTTTCTGAGCCTGGAAGGAGCTTGAAAGAGACGTTAAAGCTATAAGAGCATCTCCAATATTAAGGTGAGTCTGATTTTCAGACCCGCCACCTTAGCATGCCAAATAATTCTAAACCTCTTTACCTTAAAAAATAACTTTTCTTCCAACCTAAAACCAATCCAAACCACCATCTCACGCCCTAGTTTTATAAATAGTATATATTAAGAAACAATACATGTGTTTGTGGTCCCTACCATTTTGAGGTCTGCTGAACCAGGCCAGACCCAAACACCTCATCACCACCATCTCATCCTTGTGTCCGGTTGTGAAATAGGGAATCTGGACCAAGTCGGAGCTTTGCAATGGAGATGCCCTAAGAAATATATAAGTGCGGGGTAAAAGAAATTATATGCTATATAAATCCTAACTCCTAATTATATGCTACATTATAATTATGTTTAGGTATTTATATCTTTATTCTTTTTATCTTGTATACCTTTAATGTATTAGTTGATTTAATTTTTTGAACAACAAACGCCTGAACATGTAGGATTGCTTCAATGGCTAAGCTTGACCAAAAGTTTTACGGGGTGGGAAGTTATGGGACCAAATTTTTTTCTATAGCTATGTTTCAGGTTATATGTTCGGTTTGTCTATTCGATACGGGTCGGACCAAACAATAATAACTCCAAAAAAAAAGTAAGTCATCATTCATTCAAAGGACCCGTGCTTACAAAAAAAATAAAAATAAAAAAAAAACACTAAATATTGTTCAACATTACAAAAGACCAAAATATTTATAACCATGCGAAAATATGTATAAAGGATTCAAGATTTGAAGGCTTCAAGGGTAAGAACCCTGAGAACACATAACCTTTTATTTTCTATTGAAGTCTTACAACGCAGATGGGGCACCTCTATCCTCACACAGAGTTCTTTTTTTTTTTGTTTAAAGATCTTTCAGTTAAGTCAAATATGAACCCTCAAGTTTGGTTTATATAAAAAACTAGTTTCAAACTTTATTTAAATTTACTTCATGTTTAAAAACAATTATAAAAAATTACTAACAGCCCAGTTCTTCATTTTTTTAAACTTAATACGAAAATATGTACAAATTTTTTGTACAATAAACTAGGTAGGGGCAGAGAATTTACTCTACCAACTAAAATATTGGTGGTGCGGGTGCAGCCCTTAAAAGGTGCGACCCTTAAAAGGTGCGCCCATGATTACTCTGACAATTGAATCACCCTTTCGCCCTAAGAAGAGAACCAAATGTGGTGACTCGGCCTACCCACTTAGGAGGATACTCACAACTGAAAAAACTCGTGGCTCATTAACCGGCATCTCTACCTCTTTTTATCATTTAATCTTCGTCAACCAATAAGACTAGAGGGTATGGGGGCCGGCTGAGGCCCGGCGCCGGTCCCCCACACCGCCCCCCCCGGGCTCGGCTCGGCAATATCGACTCCCCATAGCCGAAGAGGACGGGCCACTTTTTGAATGTTATAGCCGTTACAATGGCTCTATTTTAATAATAATAAAAAAAATCTTTTTAAATTCAAATAAATACCCTCTATCTCATCCATTTTTATACAATTTTCTCCCTTTCCTCTCCCATTCTTCTCTCATTCTCATCCATTTTTATAAAAAAACACTCCCTATTTTTTATACCATTTTATCTAATCATGAAAGAAGAGGTGAAGAAAAAATGGATGTCGTAGGTTGTTTAGTTTTTTAATCGTATCGTAATTTTTTTTTCGTTTTTTATGTTTTCCGTTTCTAGGATTAGTAATTTTTATTTTTAGGAAATGTAATTTTTTTTAATGTTATGAAATGAATTTATTTATGTTGTTTTATGTTGTATTTTTTAATGTTTTTGAAGTTTTTATTAAGTTCACAAAAAAAACTTAGAAAATTATAAAATAATAGGTGGGGTAGGCTCATCCTTCACCGCACTCAAAATGCATGGAGACCCATCCTCCATGAGTTGGTGATATGGCGCCTACGTGGCGGCCCATCCTCATGGGGATGAGCCTCCCCATACCCTCTAGTCTAAGAAGTCATCTTATAGTAGTTGGGGTATCATTATCACCACCTCATAACATGTTAACTTTACACGGTTACCAATTTATAAATATTGCTACTTGCTAGCTAGACTAGCTATATCGTGTGCTCAGCTTCCATATAAAAATAAAAATACATAATATAATGCAAATGGATTAGGATCCAATGATCAACTAATTAGCATGGAATGACAATTAAGGATATAGTTTTCTCATTTGTCTAGACAAGTAATTTTACCCTCAAAACATTGCAAGAACACTTAACGGGGTTTGCATTGGTCTTACTTGCTTGTTCTTAATTTGATCCCCTGAATCTGTGGTGACTCTTTGTAAAAGCCACTTTTTAAAAAATGGAGCATCACAATCGCAATCACGTAGGTATAGTCTAATTAGTCCTCCATCTCCGTTGGCCAAACCCAATAGGGGAATCCTACTCCAACTTGGTGTGGGGGCTTGTAGGTTTATAGTATCATGGATCCTCTAACAACTAATACTCACCTGCAAGAAATCAAAAAAAGACAATTTTTATTGTCCCATCACTAACTCTATTTTTTTCTCCCAAACAGGTGTTCCTACAAAATTTATTTACCAAAATGGGTGGTTTTAAAAGTATTTATCAAACTGGGTTGTTTTTGAAAAAAAAAGAAAAAAGAAAATATCACTAGTACAAAAATGATCAAATAATGCGGGTAAATTGGCTATTAGATGCGGTTTTAGACCCGCATCTTATGACTAAGCATCTTATGGCTATAAGCTAAAAGATGCGGGTCCAAGAGATGCGGTTTTAGACCCGCATCTTTTGACAATTTAAGCAAACACTACCTTTTCCCAGTATATTCAAAAGATGCGGTTATCGAACCGCATCACTTGGTTTGTAAGCTAAAAAAAACATTTTTGTTCAAATTACAGAAAATTTTAATAAAAAATTCCAATAAATTCTCATTATAAACAAATTATCTAAAAATAAAAATAAAATATATAAAAACAAAATTAAATTAAAACCAATATAAAATAACTCAAGAATATAAATTACAAAGGTTTCAAAGTAACACGAAATTACAAAAGTTTCAAAGTAACACAAATACATGTATCTCTAAAGATGAAAGTGATATACAATAACTTCCCAAACGATGCCTTCATACTTGCAACCCAAACCGATGTCTTCAATTCATACTTGCAACCGGAACCATAAAAGTTGCCTAACAAAACATAAAGTTACATTAATAAAATGATGCTTCAAATGTATATACATATGTATATAACGTAATCTTTAATTCAAATGTCATAACATACAATATTGAATGGTACGGGGTAGGACTTAACCGAGGCTATTAAACAAAACTTTTGTTATTAATTAAACGTAAAAGTACATAACTTTAACAACTTTATCTGAACAAATTGCACTCAAATACCACAATACTTACTTTTAGAAAGGCGCATATAAGTATATAAAATTTATATAAACAAGGTTTGAATGAATTATGAATAGTTAAACTTGTGAGTAATGTGTTTATAAAAGACATTGACAGGAAGTCATAAAACATCACCTTAAGAAGAACCAGAACAAACAAACAAGTGCAGACAATAGAGTGTTACATGTAAGACCCTGCAAACAAAACAACATATCATACTTTATTAGTTAATTGATCTTCATATCAACTCTAATCCTCTTCTCTATCCGATTGTATGAACTAAAACAACCACGGAGTCCCTTGTGAGCATTGAAACAGAAACATGTGTACTCAACCAACACTCGTCCTTTCACCTACACACACATTCCCATATCATTAAAACTAAAACTTTTAATAATTACTAATATAAATTATAGAATACGAGTATTGAGTAATTAGTGGGCTTGATTAGCAGCTAAACGAGCTCTATCTTCTGGGTCGCCTTGAAGTTCCAACACTGTTACTCATCAATCAACCAAAACAAAAAAAAATTAAAAAGAAAATAATAATAATAAAAAGTTGTTGGATGAAAATTAGAGCATTATAAGTGAAGAATATACATACAGTCGAATTTAACACTTGGTTGCGAAAAGGGATTGATTGCCCTAAAATAACTTTAACTTCTTCGAGCGTTTTGGCATTTCCGGTCACGAAAGTCACTGAATGTAACTTCAAAAACCAGTACCCGCCACTGCACACGCCACCGCCATTTTTTGTGTGTTATCGTCTCACCGTGCGGCTTTACAGTTGACGATTTCCCCTTCGCCTGGGATACTCCTTTTCGGTTATTCTTACGGTGCAAACTCCAAAGTCCCAAATGCTTCTCTTGATTACAAATTATGGGCTTGTGTTACTCCTTTTCTGTTTCTTTTTATTATTGTTATTATTATTTTTTAAGTGTCAGTGGGAACACATCCCAAAAGTGTACAACCAACAAAGGTTCTGGCTATGGGAAAATACCCATAAATACATAAGCCCAAAGTCATAAGATATGTAGTGTCCATCTCCACAACATAAAGACAATGTCAAAATAGTTTAAGTCATAAAATAATAACTTATTGTTGTATTCACGATAGTTATAGGCTTATGGCTCATTGAAGTTTAACTCTAAGGCTATGGGGTATAGGGCTTGGGTTGGGGCGTGGGTTGGGGGAAAACGCCCAAGCCACCACCCCGGGGGCTTGGGTTAGGGCTTGGGTTTGGGCGTGGCCCCTTTGGCGTGGGTTTGAAGCCGGGCGTAGGGCGGGCTAGCAAGGTGACATGGCGGGCTCTCAATGGTCATGTGTCAACTCATGCCCCCAACCCAAGCCCCACCATACCCCATGGGCGTGGGTTTTTTTTCCCATTCCATGTGTCAACAAATGCCCCAAGCCCATGCCCCAACCCAAGCCCACCATACCCCACGGTCTAAAGTCCTAACATCTGATAAACAGTTACTAAAATCTATTGCTGGATGATTTTTTTACCTGATCTTTATATCCATCTTCAACTCTTCCTCTCCAGAACCCATATTCCCCATCAACATCCTGCGAGTTAACCATAAATTACATCAACCATTAGATTCCTTGTTTGATTTCACATGTTACCTTGTTGCCAAAAAAAAAAAAAAAACTACAGAAACTATGATTGAATAATAGAAATTGTAAGCTTGAAATCGAAATTAATAGAACCATTCAGTTTAAGGCAGATAAAAACTAAGAAAAAAGGAAGAGAACTTGATGTCATTCTTGCATTTTAGAGGATGGATTGGAGTTCCAAAACAGATACACAATACTGATACATATCTAAATTGAACTAGTAACACTTGATGAACAACACACAATTAGATTAAAAACAGCAGGGTTAACTAAACTTACATTGGATCAATGAAATCGAACTTGAATGAAGACCCCTAGTTATGAAGTGAATCAGAATTATATTTATAAGTGATCCGCGTTTGTCTTTCGGTATAACAAATAATCTTCTAATTCGTCACCTCCAGTGGTTATTGTGCGTTCAGAGAGAAAGCAATTCAATGAAACGGAAGGAACCACATAAGTTTCGACGGGTCATCGAAAATCAAATAGTTTCTACATTTGTTTTTTTCGTCTGAAACGACAACCGCGGCACACGGTGGCTGGAAGTGAACTCCATTTATCTTCGAGGATGGAGGATCAAGTCGTTTGGAATGAGAATGCTCTAGGATTCTCTCATTCTTCTTTGTTTTCTTTAGGTTCTACTCTGTGGAACCCTAGTTGTGGTTGTGTGTGAAAAGATTTGAGAATCAAAAAAGTTTAGATGAAAAATTTAGGGATAATAGCGGGGAGTTCAGATTTGGGGAAAAACTGAGAGGGAAATCCAAAAATTTAGGGGTAGTGGCGGGAAATTTCATTTTGGGTGAGAAATCTAAATTAATTTTTTATTATTTAAAATAATAATTATTTTTAACCATATTTTAGTATTATATTCTATTTCAGTTAGGGATGGCAATCAAACCCGAACCCGATGGGTAAACCCGAAACCCGAAACATTTGGGACGGGTATGGGGTCGGTTAATCGGGTTTGGGACGAGTTTGGGAATAGTTTTTATTTTTTTCGCGGGTTTGGGATTTAGACATATACCCATTTACCCGACCCAATTACCCGATAAAGTGTACCCATTTACCCGATTGTATACCCGATATAATTTCTTTTATATTACTAAATATGTATATATATGATACATCCATTTTTTACACATATAACTATTTTATTTCGTATATATTGTAGTTATTTGATATATATTTTTATAATTACAATACAAAATGTAACCGGTTAGCAGTTACCCGATAGATACCCAATGGGTTTTGAGATGAGTATACCCAACGCGTAATCTTTTTAAATTAACGGGTTTACCCGAAACCCGCGGGTATACCCGATACCCGATGGGTATTTACCCGCTAGAAACCCGACGGGTTTTGGGACGGGTTTGGGACAAGCTTATCTAACCGGGTTTGGGTTTGGGATTACCTAAACCCGTCCCAAACCCGACCCATTGCCATCCCTAATTTCAGTTTAGTTTTAGTTTTAATTATCTATTAACTTTTTATAAAAACAAGTGGTATCAAACCTGGCGCACTACGCCTAGGAATTGAATTCTTTGTACTAGATGGCGGGAATCTGGTCTGTATCGGTTCGTTTTATTACGCTACCGCACTTGTTATAGCAACCGAAAAAGAAAAAATAAAAACTAATATCGTGACATGACCAAACGAATATCAACATGTGATTCACACTGATCGAAGCAATTGTTCGGTAGGAATTGGTTTGGGTCATCAGGGTACCGCCACAGTACCATCACTCATATAGCCTACGATACCAAAGAAACACTTTATTTTAAGTGCAACTCTACTCTCAACAAAATTTATACCAGAAAGTTAGAAAAACTTAAGTAAAGTCCATTGTTGACAATAATGAAACATGAACAATCCTAGCTAACGATCACTGGCCATAATTGGCCCATCAATCATCCTAATGGATCACTGATTATCCTTGATTCCCTTCATTAACAATGATGGAAAATGAACAACCCTAGTTGACCACCATTACTAATTGACTTATCAACCATCTTAATGGAGCCTTAATCATCCTAAATGACATCCACTAATAAACAACGTAGTATGAACAAACCTAGTTGACCACCACCATCCCTAATTAATCTATCAATAATCCAAATCTACCATTAGTCATCCTAAAAAACCTTCGTTAACATTATTGTAGCATGAACAACACTAGTTGACCATTACTTACTGGCCCTATTTGGTCCATCAAACATCCTTATAGACCATTGATCATTCTTAATGCCCTTAGCAGGAACAACCCTGCTTGACCATCCTTAGACCTATTTGGCCCATTAATTATCCTAATAGACCATTGATCATTATGAACACCCTTCGTTGACAATCACTACAAAAAAAATGTCATTTAGTGACATACAAAAAGTGCCACAAAACAACAAAAAAGTGCCACTAAAAACACCTGTAGGAATGGGCGGCACACAAAAAAAGTGCCACTAGAAGCGCTGACACTAAAGCCTTTTAGTGGCACTTTTTCAATCTGCCGCACAAAGTATATAGGCTTTTAGTGGCACTGTTTTTTATGCCACTACAAACTTTTGGGCTTTTAGTGGCACGTATTTTTTGCCACAAAAATCACATCAAATTATTTATCATATTAATTTTTATTGATTACAATTATTATTTATTTACATTAAAAAATAAAAATAAAATTGTAAAATGTAAAAATCATGATAATATAATCACTTCAATTAAAAAGTTCAATCAATCATCTTCCAAAGATTCCAAATGTTTGCAAAGAAATAACTAATACGTGTCAACCTAAGTCTAAATATCGAACATACAAAACAAATATTTAAAAAATGTTTGAACAAAAACTCAAAAGTCCATTGCATTCATGAATCGCTTTCACAATCTTCATGCGAGTAAAATTTTCGTTGTGTTAACTCTTTCTAAGCGATCGTATTTCCCACTTCATAGTTGTTCCCTGCACTTACTCCTTATTGTCACCGCATCAGCCAATTCACTATATTCAACCTGAAATTTCACAATTCATGTCCACTGATACCACTTCTCCATGGTCCCATGGTCTTTACTCTTAGACTTCGACGACACACACACCAAAGAACTGTGGCAATCATTATCAGCAGAAGTATGCAGAAAGATAACATAAACCAAATCTTCCACTTATATATATTGCTACTTTCTTGAGCCTGATTTGTTGGTGGTTGAGAAGATATTGTTTCTTGATTGAGGGCAAGTGATTTATGTTCCTTCTTTTGCTTGGGTACAGCAGGAAATGATCCACTACTTCTAGTAGTTGGGAGAGCTATGATCTTTGGTGGCTCAGTCCCGTCACTAGCCGATGGTGCAGCTGCAAGGTTTAAAGATTCTTGTGCAAGCTTTCGACACACATCATTTTCCACCATTTATGCTTCCAATTCACCTAATGATTCAGACATACAATGAAGAATCACAAAAACCAACAGTTTTTTTAAAAGACTCACATTTTCCCATTTCTGAACAATCTTTTGGGCATTTTACGAAAAGTCAATAGTTGTTTAAATTACTTTTTTCACTTATCTGGCAATTGCCTGAACAGCTCTTTGGAATCCTGAAACTTTAGTGAAGAAAGAACATAAAGAAAATTATGCTCAACAGAAAAAATAAGCATGAACTGGAAAATTAATTTGACATTCTCCCTTACAGTTGGAATGGACTGAGGTAACTAGAAACTGTTTCTTTCACTTGTTTTAGAATAGAGTCAGCTTTCCTTTGAAGTTTAGAACCTCCGTACCATATGCTGTCAATAATAGATACAATAAGAAAATCAATTAAAGTTGGGTTGCATAGCCAGCATTCATTGTACTAATTTCTGCACCAATCACTCATATCATTAACAAAAATAAATATAATATTATTGAAGTATGAAAACATGCTTAAAATCTTTATGTAGTGATCGTTGCTTTAATTTTTTTGCAGTTGACTGAATGGGGGTGATTAAATGTGTATTAAAAGAGCATATTCGATAAAGTTATAACTATTTAATTTGAGGTGAAATAAACAGTTTGATCACTATCAGACTTAAAAAATACCCCCTAAATAGGAACCCAGATTTAAATTAATAATAACAAAGTGTCACGTCTTACCATCGTCCAAACTTCCTATTTAAACATCCAATCCCATTGGCAACAAGAGATGGAGGGTTCTCATCATATTCCATTTCACGGAGAAAGCTGAGAGTCCTGAGTTCCATGGGAATGGGTCCTTCAAGATTGTTGTTACAGAGCAACCTAGAGTACACATCTACAATAAATTAGGTACTCATTTAACCATATTAGACAAGGAAGATGTTTGTTTGCATTTTCGAGCAAACATATACAATGTTACTATTTACTAACAAAGATTCTATATCAACCATGTACACTTTTGATAAACAATTATAACTTCATTGAATTGCATAACAGAAACTAACAAGTGCTAGTGCTAGTTTTGCTATAAACAAAAATTTATATCTTAGGTCTAAGGTGTGTGGATGTGTATATATTATGTATTATATATTAACTTTCATAATCTAACTTTGAATATCGAACGAACTACTTTTGATTTACAATTTGATATTGTTGCATTTAACATATGAGGGATAATGAATAAATACCACAGTAGACGATGAATCAGTGCTAAGCATGCATATGACTATGTAATGATTATAAACTTAACATATGCTAAGAAAGTTTGGCATTTGAAAAGTCAAAAGAATGAAAACTCATAATGGGAGTGATTTATCTCACTTACAACCGTTTTAGCGAATACATGCTTCCTAGCTCCACAGGAATACGTCCACTCAAATTATTATACCGTAAGTCTAGCACTTCCAACATTGAGAGTTCACCAAGCTCTTTTGAAATAACTCCAGAGAACTTATTCTGTGAGAATACTCTGGTAAAACAAGAAAAAAAAACAGTATTAAAAAAAACTCAAAAATTGCCAGAGGAGACCATCCTAACCCAAAGTTATGTATGGTTGATTTTGCCAGGTCTAATTTTATGCCATGATTATAACTTAAAAAGAGAAATTAACATAGATTTTATAATTTAAATATAATATTATTATATGCATTTGTGTTTTTTAAGTAAATTTTAATTTTAATATATTAATTTCAGAAACAAATAAAAAGATTCGGGTTTAACGCGTCTTTAATATACAGCAGCTGTTTCCTCTTCTGAACCAAGAGCTGGGCTGCGTTTGTATTACCAACCATTGCAGCAATGTGTAGGGCTGTTCGACCCCTAGCATTTGCTGTTTCCATATCTTTTCCGTCTTCTATAAACTCCAGCTGTTTTTCTACGAAATAGTTTTGGCCCATTTTAACCGCTACGTGAAGGATTGTGTTGCCATTTGCAGGAGTGATGGTCTCTGTGGCTACATTTCTATGGATTTTCAATATGGATTTTGCTTTCCACCAGCACCCTTCAACAGCAGGCAGCAGCATCGTACAGCTCTTTCTTTAGTATGATGTTGTCCATGTCTTGTAATTCTGGAACTATTGCAAATTCTCTTTTGAATTCAAATCCTAGTGAAGTATCATCTGCATTTACATTTTGAAAATTTCAAAATTTAAATCTTGGAAGCCTCTGTTCAAAATCTAGAGTGTCTCTGATCACTTCTATTCTGATCATAAATCCTATTCTGATCGCGTATTTGACAAGATTGTTAGAGTCATAAAAAAACAAACCAACTTTCTCATACAGGAGATGAAGCAGGTCGTGACTCTCTATGAGGCAAAGCATCTGAGTATTCCAGATGTTATAGTTTATTTGCCCAGAAATCAAATACGCGAACCGTTTCGACGCGAACCGTTTCGACGCGAACTGTTTCGACCCGTACCGTTTCGACCAGTACCGTTTCGACCAGTACCGTTTCGAACCGAACCGTTTCGACCAGTACTGTTTCGAACCGAACAAAATCGCCCCTTGATGTACAATCTCTTTAAAAAACATTTTTAACCATCCTGACCCGAAACCCGTTCTGACCCGAACCCGTTTTGACCCTAACCAAAACAACCCCTTTTTTAATTGACCCGAACCCGTTTTGACCCATGACCCGACCCGACCTAACCCGACCCGTTTGCCAGGTCTACCCATACCTGTTCTAACCCATTACCCAAACCTGCCCAACCCACCCATTTTGCCACCCTACCCTTAACATCAAGTATACTATCAAAAAGCATAAATATAACCAAAAGATATGGATCAAAGGGCAATCATCTACAACCAAAAGGCCATAGTTGTTAATGGCGAATAGCAACAAATAGCGATAAGGTACCTATATGCTACATAGCGAATAGCGATAAATAAAAGGCGGCTATTTTATAAATAGCGATACACTAGAAAAAAAGTTTTTTTAAAAGTTTTATATGTGTATTATATCAAAAACCCTGGTATATATGCTATTTTACATGTATGTTTAACAAAAGCCTAAAATCCAGCTATTTCATAGCTATATTTAATTGATATTTATATTTAAAAAATAAAAAAAATAAATAAAGTGTCGCTATTCTCGCTATCCATCGCTACAACCCAAATAGCGACGCTGGACCTATACGCTACGTAGCGCGCTATAGCGATCACTACGATCGCTATTGACAACTGTGCAAAAGGCTGTTTATGATTATTGGCTGCCACTTTCAGGATGATCTCAGACGAATTTCTCTGTGGAAATTGAAGGATGTTTCTCTCTATACCCATGGCTACAACAAGATCCACTTCTGCTTAAGATTGAAATAACACTCTTGCGTAACTAGAAGTTCTTACTTGCTACGTGTGATTTATCTATTTATTGGTTACAGATTTGATTCCTTATCTGTATACAATATTATTAGACATTCCAACTGCTCACTATGTAATCATTTTTCCATGGTTTTCATGTTTCAGCAATTAGCAATGTACCATCAAATAGAGTCTGTTAAATTAACACCAAGCCTTTTCAGTTTGCGGCATATGTATTTATATGTATATGCTCTTTATCCCTACGGATAAGTAAGGCTTGCCTACATCCCACCTTCCCCTAAACCTATCAGTAATGCTATTTGTGGGAGATAGTTGTTGTTATTGGTACTTGTATATACATTATTTACACCACATCCATTTAAATACCAAAAACTAGCATATTCAGCTCTCAAAGTTAATATCCTTTCTAAAATATTTACTACAATGCCACATATAAACACAAACAACAAGCAATTCATCATCACTCCCACATATAACATACTTCAACTAGAATCTCCAGCAACCAAACAACCTCTACAAAGCAACTAAGCAACCAAAATCACTTGACCACACCGAAACAAAACCGAACAACAATCAACAACAACATTACCAATCAAACTAACCCTAAAATATTAAAAACATAAAACTGAATCCAAATTTAACATGATCAAACCCTAATACTTGTAGGATGTAACGTACCACCATAATTTCAGCAAAAAAAGAGATGA
The DNA here is from genome assembly GCA_030545235.1 of Helianthus tuberosus. NCBI lineage: Eukaryota > Viridiplantae > Streptophyta > Magnoliopsida > Asterales > Asteraceae > Helianthus > Helianthus tuberosus. Next base: position 192,797,391 of record CM060414.1, read on the forward strand.
GGTGACGGAAGTGTAAAGTCGTTTTAGAGAATTGATTCTCCGTTGTTGATTCTCAATTCCTTGAAGTAAAATTTTGATGCGCCAGCTAAGGGTTTTAGGGTACCTACACTACAGTGCACCTCAAAACAAAAATTGAACACAAATCCATCAACAATTAGAAAGAAAACAAGGAGCGCAGCAATTAAAATTAGAGATTTATGATTGATTACCTACCAAATTGATGTCTGGACATTTGTCACAATTTCATCAATAGTGAATTAAAAAATAGCAGAGGAATCCCGGGTGATAAAAAAGTGTCAAGTTTCTCGTGTAGTCTTTTTGAGCTTCTACCTGTAAATGTAACCCTCCAGTGATCTCGTAGCTCCTGTTGTAAAAGAAAGAGTGTTGAATTACATATTTATACCACAATAATATCATAACAAAACAGGGAACGAACCTTAACATAGTTACAATTAGGAATAAACGAAACTATCTGATAAAGAAAACATACAAATTTTGAGTAGCAATTTGCAAATCAGAATAAAAATTCATGGACCATCAGTGGTTTAGGGTTAGAAACGAACAAATCACGTCCCTAGTGGTAAGCAAATCATCGAACACTTGGTGGGCATGCTGTTAGCAACCAAGATATTTCTGTACATCATCTACAAAGTCCTCTAAGTTAGATTATATTGATCAAAATGAAAACAAGGAACAATTAATACAATAATAACCACTTACGAAGTAGCAAAAGTGAAGCAGAGATGTCTTTTCTGCTCTAGAATCCCCTTCATCGATGCTGCCAAGAACCGCCGCAAGTCATTGGGTGACGTCGTCCGATTAGGTCAGGGTGAAGGAGAGGGAAGTTAATCTCTGGTGTGGGAACTGGGAAATCCAAATATTGGGAGGGAGGGAGCGAGTGAGCGGGAATTAATTTGGGAGAGAGGGATGTGAATTATTTTCAAATTAATTGTATAGACTAATTAATAATTCTTTTACAAATCAATTAAACGGGATATATATATTTATTTTAAGACTGAAATTATCATCATTTAAATTCAGTGAGGCTCATTGATTGTCCTTTAGGCACATCTCTGGTCCATTATGAACAATGATGTTTGATTAGGTCACTGATTGTGAGCTACGATTAATGATAATATAGGGCCATAGAAATTATGTACGCTCAAATCACTATAAAATCCCGACCCCGCAACGCGGGGAAAATCAATTCTAGTTTTATTAAAGTGTTTCAAGGAGGGAAAAGATAAAATTTTAGAATTTTGAAGCACTTAAAAAATAGTGGCATATGTAAAGTACCACTAAAAGTTATCAAAAATTTTAGTAGCATATGGAAAGTGCCACTAAAACTCTGAATTAGTGGCATAAGAACTAAATGCTACTAAAAATGTGTGTTAAGCAAATGTGGCATACGTAAAGTGCCACCAAAACCTAAATTAATGGCACAAAAGCTAAATGCCATTAGAAGTGTGTGCCACTAAATGGACTTTTTTTTGTAGTGAATAATGGAACATGTACAACCCTAGTTGACCACCGGTGGCCCTAATTTACCTATCAATCATCATAATGGACCACTATTCATCCTAGACTTCCTTTGTTAACAAAAATATAGCATGAACAACCCTAGTTGACCACCCTTGTTCTTTAGTCTATCAATCATCCTAACGGGCCATTAATCATCCTAGACAGCTTTAATTGACAAAAATGTAGCATGAACAACCTTAGTTGACCATTATTGGCCCTAATTGGTCAATCAATCATCCTAACAGATCATTGATTATCTTAAATGCCCTTCGTTAACAATAATGGAACATGAGCAACCATAGTTGACCACGATTGGCCCTAACATATTAATCATCCTAATGGACTACTAATCATCCTAAACATCCTTCATTAACAAAAATGTAACATGAATAACCCTAGTTGACCACCGTAGTTCTAAGTGATCTATCAATCATCCTAATGGACCATTAATTATTCTAAACTACCTTCATTGACACTAATGTAGCATGAACAACTCTACTTTACCAACACTGGCCTAATTGGTCCATCAATCATCCTAATGGACCACTAATAATCCATAACGTCCTTCATTGAAAAAACAATGGAGCGTGAACAACCCTAGTTGAGCACCATTGTCCCTAATTGACATGTCAATCATCCTAATAGACCATTAATCATCCTAAACGACCTTCATTGACACAAATGTAGCATGAACAACCTTAGTTGACCATCATCGCTATATGTTTAAGCAACATGCACGTGATCATCGACATATGTTTAAACCTTATTTTATTAATCATTTAACGATATGTCGATATGTACACATATACATACACTAACATATACATATTCTCCATAACAACAAAACCAATATAGGGAATAGTTGTTTACAATAAGTGGAGGAAAAGGGCGGTGGCCTTTTTTTTCTGTTTTCCGATTGTATATTTACTTGGCACTTTCTTATTGGTTCGGGTACATTACGATTTTACCCCCAGTTTAAAATTACGAGTTTGCCCTATGTTTAAAGTTACGGTTTTGTCCCTGATTAAAAATTACAGTATTGACATCGCTTTAGTTTTTGGTAAATTACGATTTTACCCCATCCAAAAATTACTATTTTGGCCTTAATTAAAAAATATAGTATTGCAATCATTTTGGTTTCTTTAAAAGGTGTGTGGGGGAATAGTGTCAGGCTGCTGCATGACACTCCCACATTGGCAGGTCAAAGAGCTGCCTAACACTCTTTTTACTTTTTTTCTAGCAAAACTATAGTACTGTTTTTTAATTGGTTGATAATTATTCGGCCATCGCCCCGCAACGCGGGCGGAGCATCACCTAGTATGCATACATAATACATATAAATAACTAAGCACGTATATATATATATACACAATGAATCAATAAATAAAAAAATAAATATTTGTAATTATGAAAAAATAATTATTTTATCATAAGAAAGTTATTTATTTATTTCTATGAATATTATATACGAAACTTTTTTATATTCTGTTAGTTAGTATCATTAATAAAAAAATCATACATGTACAATTAGTATTTATTTATTTTTATTATTTATTAGTCAATATTACTATTTACTTAATACCAATTTTTTATTATTAGTTTTATATTACCATTATTCAAGAGATGTGGTCTTAGAACCGCATCTTTCGGCTCTATATTTTTTTTTTCATAACACTTATAAGATGCGGTTACATAAAAACCGCATCTTTTGGCCCATGCTTTTTTCAAAACAAACATAAATCTATTTCAAAACACCCATAAGATGCGGTTAAAGAGAAGAACCGCATCTTTTGAAAACACTCATAGCATCTTTTGATCAATTATGTATTAGTGTATAAAATCTCCAAACACACCACCGTCTTCTTCTGAGACTGCAGAAGCCATGGATGTCGCCAACAAATCCTTTGCCATGTTCGATTGCCAAATCAAAGAAAGTGGGGTTTGCTAGAATATGTGGCATCCATTGCCATTGGGTTGGGTACTGATATGAAAACGAGTCTCCCAGGGGCTTTATGCAACAATGAAATCCGTCATTTGAGTTGCTGCGAGTTGGTACAAAACTGAGATTGTTTTTTTGAATTTTTTTGTTCTTTTTGTTTTTTTAGTTTTTAGTTTTTAGTTTTTTATTTTTTATTTTTTGAATTTTTTGTTTTTTACTTTTTTATATTTTTATTTTTTGAATTTTTGAGTTTTTGAATTTTTAATTTTTCTATATTTTTTTGATTTTTTTGGGATTTTTAATTTTTTTTTGTTTTTTTGTTTTTTGGATTTTTAAATTTTTTTATTTTTCTACTTTTTTCTTAATTTTTTTTATTGTTTACATTTTTTAATATTTTTAGTTTATTTTTATTTTTCTGAATTTTTTGGGATTTTTACTTTTTTTATTTATTTGGATTTTTTTAACTTTTTTCTTATTTTTTTTATCTTTTACATTTTTTAATAATTTTTTGTTTTTTTTCTGTTTTTTATTTTTCTGAATTTTTATTTTTTTATATTTTGTTGTTTCAAATTTGTTTTTTTTTTTATTTTTTAAAATTTTCAATTTTTTTGTTTTCATTAATTTTTTATGTTTTATTTTTTGACTGTTATCTTATCACCATTTTGCAGGCGGTGTCTTTTTCAACGAATTTTGACAGGTTTTGTCCTTTACAAGGAATTTTGTTGCACGTCTTGTCCTTTAGCCCTAACCCAGTTAGGTTTTTTTGTTAAGTCTGGTCAAACAGGGGTAGTTTAGTCTTTCTACCCATTTATTTATAAATCTTTTTAATAAAATAAAACAAAAAGAATTTAAAAAACTAATATCTTTTTAAAAATTAAAATCTCTCTCTCTCTCTCCAAACACACAGAGTTCTCCCTATTTCTCTCTCTCAGCCTTTATCTACCACTACCATCTCCCACCTCCCACCACCACAACCATCCGCCACAACCATCCGCCACCCTTCTCAACCATCATCCACCACCACCTCCCACCACAACCATCTGCTGTCGCCCACACTTCTACCACCAACATCATCTCCCACCTCCCACCACCACCACAACCACAACCATCCGCCGTCGCCCACACATCTCCCACCTCTCATCACAACCACAACCATCTGTCGCTGCCCACACATCTACCACCAACATCATCTCCCATCTTCCACCACAACCATCCGCCGCCGCCCACACATCAAACCACCATCATCATCTCCCACCTCCGAACACCACCACAACCACACCATCCGTCACCGCCGCACCCACTCCAACCCTAACCAAACACCTAGCTACTGTCAACGGACCTCGACGGAACAAAAGTGAATCTGTATGCGGTTTCACCCTCATCAAAATTATCAGAGTTCACCCTCATCAAAATTAACATCATCAACCGGTTTGGATCTGTATGCGGTTTCGATTGTGCAGGGGAATGAAAGGGTTGACTTGAAGGTATGGTGTGTGATTTTGAACATTTTTTATGATGGTGGTGAAGGTGAGTAGGAGATTCGATTCCACAGCAGATCGAGCTCACAGCAGATCGCCGGCCACCCAACTGCCCAACATCATCTTCATTGTCGATACAACTACATCGCCAGTACAACTACATCGCTGGAGATTCGATTTCTTTCTGTGTATATATAGAGAGAGGGGAAGATCTTTAGAGAGAGAGAGTGTGGATTTGATTTCTTTCTGCAGATCGTAAAGAGAGAAAGAAAAGAGAGAGGAGAGAGAGAGGGGAGAGACTTTTTAGAGATTTATTTTTTTATTTATATATTTTGTTTATAAAATAGTCCCTCAATATAAGTAATTTACACAATAGTCCTTGGGATGGTGAAATGACAAAAATGTCCTCATGTGCAAGGCACATGACCATATTTAACCAAAAAAACTAACTGGGTTAGGGCTAAAGGACAAGACATGCAACAAAATTCCTTGTAAAGGACACAACCTGTCAAATTCGTTGAAAAGGACACTGCCTGCAAAATGGTGTTAAGATAAAGGATAAAACGTGTAATTTTTCCTAAAAATAAAAATGAACCTTTAATTGTGATACACCAGTATATGAATCTGAGCAAAAACCTTTGAAATATTGATTAATTTCTAGTTATGTTTTTTTATCCAGTTAAAGCTATTATGTCTAGAGATTTACCTCAAAACGAACAGCTTTTCATCTATTTCTCTCCTAAATGGATTGAGATTCTTTTGCTATTTTCTGAATTGTGCTGATTATTTTTTATGATTATATTGGCAACTGACGTGCATATTTAAGCGAACCCACCTCTTTTTATTTGGCACTTGACAAGGCAAATGATATGGTAGCGATAACAATGGCGATGTATTCAGCGAGGAAGAATTTTTTTAAAGAAAGAACCTATTTTGGTAAATATTTTTTAAACCATCCATTTTGCTAAATAGGTTTTGTAGAAACACCCTTTGGGAAAAAAAAAAAAAAAAAAAAAAAAACTCTCACTAACTCTTAATTAAACCATCAATGATTGATAAATTTGTTCTAGTAGGAAAGGTCGAACCACTTCTACAAACCATATAACAATGTAAATTAATTAAAACTTAAATCAAATCGTATAAAATTGAGAACATAAAATTTAAAATCATATTAAAAATTAAATGTAGGAAAATGCAGGAGGTATAGTCTACCCTTTCCCAGCAACACCGTAGGTACGTATTGTCCTATTTACCCTCATTTCCACTCTATTTAAGTTCTCATCCCCCTTTCCCTCTGATTCCTCTCACAATCTCTCCATCCCTCTCACGCCGTTGTAGTTACATATTCAGCTGCTGCTGCTGTCACTGTTTCTGTTCAGAGCCGTCGCTGCAGCTCCTTTTCATACTCATTACCAGGTTCGCATGTTCAACCCATTTTAACTATAACCTATCAATTTGACACCACAAAATGTTTCTGAGGTGGTTTTGCTAAATCAACGAGACAAGAACCCGAGATTACAAACCCGGTTGCAATACTTTTGATATCTTAAAGAAAAGAACATCCTTTTTAACAGAGTTTTTTTTTTTTTTTTTTTTTTTTTTTTTTTTAACAAATTGCTTCAAAAGATCGATTTCATATAGAGTGTAGTTGCTCGTATGTATAAGTTACCTTCTCGTTCCTTTGTAATCCAATAATTTTTCAATATTTTTTACTTTATGAACAGAAACATGACAACAACAATTTCCAAGTTTGCTCACTTACAAATCCCACTTGAAGATGTTGTAAAGGCCACGGACAACTTTCATCATGATAACATCATTGGACGCGGTGGATTGGGACATGTATACAAAGGACAACTCCAGCGGTCTGGGGAGTTGATCACAATTTCTGCGCTGAGGTTAGATCGTAAGCACGGTGGAGGAGTCGTCAAGTTCTGGACGGAAGTTTCAATGCTTTCTGATCTCAAGCATCCAAATATAGTCTCTATGGTTGGATATTGTGATGAGAAAGATGAGAAGATCATCGTAACCGTGTATGAGGCCAAAAAAGGAAGTCTCAAGGAGCATCTAAACAACCCGAACCTCACATGGACGCAAAGATTGAAGATATGTGTAGGGGTGGCTCGTGCGTTGAGTTACCTCCATTACGACCAGAGCCGTGGTTATGGTGTTATGCATCTTAACATTAACAGCTCGACAATTTTATTAAACGAGAACTGGGAACCCAAGTTATCCGGTTTTAAAGTTTCCATCAAACAATCACTTAACCGAATGGACCAGGTCGTCCTTTCTGAACCTATTGGCACAATAGGGTATTTGGACCCAGAAATTAGAAAGACCAAAGGTGTGACCTACAAGTCGGATATCTACGCATTCGGTGTTGTTTTATTCGAAATATTGTGCGGGAGGAGAGCATATGAGGCTAATAGATTTCTAGCCCAACTGGCCAAATATCATTTTGAAAACGAAACGTTGTCGGATATAATCCAGCTCGATCTAAAGAATCAAATGTCCGAATATCAAATATCCCTGGGATCACTTAGAAAATACTCAGAAACCGCATATTCTTGTCTAAATGAAGGACGAGCACACCGCCCACATATGCTCGATATTGTTAATAGACTTGAGAAAGTAAGGGAGAGAGCATTGAACTTTCAACCACGACCTGAAAACTTTGTAAGACTTTTCTTGGTTATTTTTTCCGACTTTAACTTTACTTTACTGTGGTTTCCTCCAAAGAATATCACTAATAGAACTGAACTTCGGAAAGTTTTTGTAACAGCGTATTTTACTTTTATTTGATATATTTGCATTTTTTTATTTAAAAAAAGATATTGGATTTAGATAAACCTTTTTTCATTATTTGCTTATAGCACTCCAACTTATGAATTGTATCACACCACTCTCAAGTTTCAACTTATTTTCCTCTGACACAACAAACTAATTAAACCTTAACTCAATTAGTTTTCTACTGATGTGACACTTGTGTAATTACGTGACTGACATCTGATATGACACTTATTTAGTGATGTGGCATTTGTTGTGGCGTCTGATGTGGCATATGACATGGCACCTGGCATGGCTTTTTTATGACATAGCATTTGATGTGACACTTGGTTGGTGATGTGACATCTGCCGTCAGTCAATAACTTTTTTTTTGAATGGTGTGAATTATCCCCGAATGTCGGAAGGTCTAGCATACATTGTCTTAACCAGGTCAGCGCTAGAGAGACCACTCGCACAATAGATCCCCAATTTAAACCCCTCAATAAGGAACCCCTATAACCTTGACTCGAACTTGAGACCTAGAGGGTAAAACTCACCGGGCCCACCATAGATAGAACTTAAATACATGTGGCCAGCACTAGAGTACTAGTGGTTAGGGTATCGGTTAGTTTGAGAATCTTAAAGGAAAATAAGTTGAAAGTTAGGAGTGGTGGGTTACAATTCGTAAGTTGGGAGTGCTATTGGCCAAATGATGAAAAATTGGAGTGATTTATAATAAGGGTGTGAATATCTGACCTGAAAACACGACACGAACCTAACATGAAATTCACAGGTTTGAGTTTAGTCTAAACGTGTTCGGGTCAGTTTCAGGTTGAACGTGTGATCCCGTTTAGCTAGACGGGTCGTGTTCGAGTTAACCCGATATAGTTGGCAAGTTAACCCGTGTAACCCATTTATATTATACTATTTTTTATAATATGTTTTGTCATAAATTAAATTATAGGTATGTATCTTATGTCATAATTATAGCTTTAAAAAAAGAAATTGATATAAGATTTTTTGATTTAAATGTAATTGTATTATATCCATTTTTCTTTTTGAGGAATTGTCATTTTAGTCCCTGAGTTTTGTCTAAATTTACCATTTTACTCCAAATAATTTTTTTCTCCTTTGGGTCCCTAACTTTTCCCTTCTGTCGCCATTTTGATCACATTGTCTAACTCCGTCCAAAAACCATATTTTTAACCAGGGCTATTTTGGGATTTTCAATTTAAATCTTTCTAATTTCCATTTTGATCCATTCTTTTTTATATTGAAAAATATAAGAAAAATATCTAATTAGTGGGACCCACCCCTACCCCTCCCCCCTTCTTCATCAAACCCGCGTCTCTCTCTCTCTCTCTCTCTACATTCACCTCACTTTACATCGCCCACCCAACACCACCATAAACACCAGCCGCCACCACCACCATCAACACCAGCCACCACCACCATCAACACTATCCACCACTGCCACAACCAACACCACCCTCGTCAGCTTCTCACCACTGCCACTGCCACGACCATCACCACCCAACACCATCACTACCCACGTCAGCCTCTCATCACCGCCACGACCATCACCGCCACCACCATCACTACCCTCATCAGCCTATTGTTTCTCTCTCATACCGTCTTTCTCATTAGCAAAGATTGATGCTACCTTGGAGAAGTATACTCAGTCTTCAAGTATGTCTAAGGGAAAAGGTCTGCATGTTGAAGTAGATGTTGAAATGCTATCCGAAATGACATATTTAGCATTAGTGCAAAAAGAACTTTTGGGGAAACTTTCTAACAGAGGACAACAAAAGAGTCATGCTTTTAGAGACAAAGTCGATTCTCTCGGTCCCTCTTTCGAGTGGGCTTCTCGTTTGTCTCTCTGGAATGAAAAAACTTCTGATCTGGAAAATCTTCCAGATGACTCTTCTGATGATTATGGTGGTGGCGACTCTACCCTTATCACGTACAAAAGAAGACGATTGGGAGAAAGTTCTAGTTCGGTTCACACGAGTTTAGAGTTGGTAGCTGTTGCAGCTGTTGAAGCTTCAGCTCCTTCAGTTTCTTCTATATTCATGTTTCCCTTCCTTCAGTACCAGTTTCAGCTCCATGTTCTTCTGCTGCAGCATCTGTTGTTGTATATGCTGCTGGTTTTTCGTCTTTTGGCTCAGGTATTCCAGTATTTTCGCCTGGAGTTTAAACGGCACCATTATTTTCTACATTTCCATCTCTCGCGGGTTCTAGCAATTTGTTTGCTACGTCCGTGGGATTGATTTCTTCTACTGTGCCTCCGGCTTACACGATAATTTCTTCAGGTACTTCATCGAGTTTTGTTCGTCCTCAATTGAAGACACCTATTATGCATGCCTCTTCGCCAAAGTCGTCACGAAAATTCTGTTCAAAGGTTGCATCTGATCCGAGACCTCCTCATCCTGTAGCTCAAAGGCATCCAGTTTCTACCTTAACTCCTCAGGCTCAAGAAACTTCGGTTGGGGAGAAAAGAATTCTTTCCAAGTTTATGTACGGGGAAGGTTGAAAGAAGCTCATCAGGCAATGCAGAGACAGACAAAGGTTATCAATGAAATTTTAGAACTCAACATGAAATAACAGAGAGAATTGGATGAGCAGAAAAGGAAAAATACTGAAAATGATGAGAAGATTAAAGGTTTAGCTTTTCAGTACCAAAGACAAGTCATCTAATCAGCTATTCTGATCAAGAGGGATATGGCGTATACTGTTGGGGTATACGCACGCGGAAGCAACACATACTCACGAACACTCAACCGCAGAAATAGAAAAATAAACGACACAAGGATTTACGTGGTTCGGTCACCAACTGCAACCTACGTCCACGGGGCAACTAAGGTATTACTTTCATTCCATTGCACACAGATTACAATACAGATCAGTCCTTATATAGAGATTACATGAGACATTTTCAAACAAAGAAACAGTGTCGTCCGCCACTTCTTTTGACAGCCGCAAAACATGGCTGCCGCCTACACGTTTTCTGCAGCTGACTTTGATAAACCACAAGAGTGGCTTCACACTCAACAATCTCCCACTTGAAGCCACGGAACAATCTTCACCTATGCTTCAACAGTGCATCTCTATATCTGTAAGAAACTTTAGTACCTTCCTAGTTATCCCGCCTACCCCGCCTTCATTTATTCCTGAAGGCCAGCTGAAGCTCCCCCGAACTCCAACCCAACAGTCTTACCAGACCCAGCCGTGACTGAAACCGCCACTGACTCATTCTCTATCTCAACCTGCTTGCACGATCCACCAGCTCCAGAGATACACCGAGAATTAATACCACTCTCCAAATTTAGCAAGTGTTTTCCAGGATAGATTTTTTCAATCGGAATACCGGTCTTCAAAACTCAACGGAGTTTTCTGACTTTACCGGGAACACGTCCCATGCTCCCACTGTCACTAAACTCCTAGTTTAAACCTCTGATCCCGTTCAGCTTGAATCACCTTGGCACCGGGCTTCGCCCTTGCAATACGAACCCTCTTTTGCCCCTAAGATTCAGCGAACCAAACTTTGTCTTGCTTAACCGGGATGGTCACTCCCTCAGCAGATACCTTAGCCATATACAATGATCCTCGCTTCTTTCCACGTGCAATAACCAGATTCCCGTTAATCACCTTCCATTTACCCAATGGAGTAACCAGATTAACATCTCCCATGCCCGTAACACAAAGAATTTGATCATTAGCTAATCGTATCTTCCCAAAGTTACCTTCTTTCAGATTCACCATCGTTTCCCTATTGTGCATGGCGTGAAACGAAGCACCAGAATCCATGATCCAAGAGTCTTCACTGCCTTCCACTGAGTCCCAATGCATCAAACCCAGACACATTCTCAGAAGCAGAATTCAAATATTCATGACATCGACTCCAAAGATTTCTGAACCTCCATGCAACCCACAAGTCAACTATGCCTAGCTCCCACTGTAACTGTCATCCCAACCCATGCCAAACGACACTCCATGAGCCGAACCTTTACTCGTACTATTCCTGTGAAAAACATTCACCCAGTACCAGTACAAAGATCCACTCAAATGTCAAACAGCTGATCACCACCGAACAAGGAATACCATCCACAATTCCAGACCAGCTAACCGGCAAACGATTATAACTACAATAGAGCTTCCAACAAGCAATAGTTCCATGACTTTCCATTGACTTTCTTTTCACTTGTGTCAACATCAACAACCCTGTTGATTCCATTTTCTCCATGTTCTCACCCATCGACCAGTACCACATCCAAGTTCCCATGACAACCCAATCAACCGAAACCCGAAACCGTCACAAACCTCGGTTCCACAAATTTTTCTTCGGTTCATAATAAATGTCAAAACATGAACTTGAAACACAAACCATATTTAGCCCGCAACCCAAACTCGACCAACGGCTGAATATCCCAGCGGCTCCAATCGAATTAAAAACGGCTAAATAATATTTTAAATTGGTACAAACCTCGATCACCTCGGCCAAAAAAAATAATCTGATGATCTCCAAAAGTTTACCCGGCTCCAATCGACTAAAAAATTAATCGACAACCACAAACTCTAAATTACCACTCGATCACCTAGTCCCACAACAAAAAATATACCCTCCTTATTTTATTTGTTGTTGAACCCACAAGAAATAAAAAAACAAATAAAAATCTCCTTTTTGACTTTCAGAATTTTTTATTTTTTTTTCTACCCCCTCTTTTTGAACGTCCTTTATCTTTTGTCTTTAAAGCTGGGAGACATACCTACCCACACAAACTAGAAAAATAAGCCACTTTTTTTTTCATCTTTATCACAAAGAAGAAAAAAAAATCTATGTCTTCTTCTACCTTCTTCATTTGAACGATAGCAGGAGAAAAGAACAACCAAGAAAACAATCTTTCATTTTTCTTCTTTCAAACACAAGACAACCACAGAACCAGCGATTCACAGGTCTCTGGCGATTCCAGTCGGCTTCAAACTACCGACACACCAACCTAATCGCGATCTTCAGGTATTCTGTCTTTCTTCAACCGTGTTCTTCGTGTGTAACCGAGCCATAGCTCTGATACCAGTTGTTGGGGTATACGCATGCGGAAGCAACACACACTCACGAACACTCAACCGCAGAAATAGAAAAATAAACGACACAAGGATTTACGTGGTTCGGTCGCCAACTGCAACCTACGTCCACGGGGCAACTAAGGTATTTCTTTCATTCCATTGCACACAGATTACAATACAGATCAGTCCTTATATAGAGATTACATGAGACATTTTCAAACAAAGAAACAGTGTCTTCCGCCACTTCTTTTGACAGCCGCAAAACATGGCTGCCGCCTACACGTTTTCTGCAGCTGACTTTGACAAACCACAAGAGTGGCTTCACACTCAACATATACCTCGCGACATGAAACTCTTTCTGCTGCAACTAAACGACTTCGTAGAATTGTCGTTGAGCATGTCGAGCTATTTGTTGCTTAGGGGGAGAATACGTCTCTGCAAGTTCAAGCCAAGTGCAAACTGGACGAGATGAAAAAGATTCAGGACGACTTGGACAAAGACAAAGATCCCAACGCTTCTTAGCAAAGGGAGCAGCCAAGTAGCTCACTAGCTACAAAAGTTGTAACTGATGTTGTAGTTGAGGGGGAGCATCAGAGAGGCGAAGATGCAAGTGGAGATAAAGGTCCGACAGAGGTTGAACTTAGTGTATTATCCGATGATTCGGATCATGATATGCAAGTCGGGGAGCACTTCATCTCCAATGACGATTTAGATAAGATGATGAAGTTGTTGGAATAGTAGAGGAGCTTAGACCAGATGAAGATGTTGATCAAGTGGTCATGAGCAAAGGTGGTAATGTGTCGTATTCGATAAATGTTCAATCGATCAAACGAGTGGAAGTTGATTTTGAAGACTTGCGCGGAATTGCTGATAACTATACACCGGTTGATGCTAATCCCAATCTAGGGCCGATTCCTGAAGAGATTCAGAAAGCTTTATGGTTTAGAGCACCTCCACCAGATCTTACTCATAAGAAGCATTTTGAACGCATACAGGGAGAGTTTTCAGGGCAAATCAGAAATTGGGATTGGGATGAGCAGAATCATCTGGTTTTAATAAAACGATTGGATGGAGTTTTGTACTTCAAGCCGTGGTTTCAAACTCTAAGTTCACTTCCAGGTCACGACCTCTATCATATCGCTCAGCTTGACCTGAATACTCCATCGGAAATAGGGATTATATGTCACTTGAAGAAAGTTTTGGAAAATAAAAGCAGAGCGATGAAATAGGAGCAATTTACCCCTGCTGTAGGACGTCGAGTCAGAACAAGAAACAAATTCTCAGGAGAAATTCAGTATAAGGTTGCGTACCGACCTGCTTTGTGCTTAAGAGCTATTCCCTTGAGACAGTTTGACTTAGACAACATGGTCGGGATTGGATTTTGGTACCTTGATGGGAAGATAGGAGAAGCTAAGACGTTCACCGTTGTATTACAACACTGAAGATCGTGAGCTTGCTCTGCCTTTCATTCGTGTTGTTTAGTTCTTTGTGAAGAACAAGGTGGGAGCAAGAAGTGACTGCTCCAAGGTTTAATGAAGATCTGCAGATCCTGCATGTATCAAGGGGGAGTCTTTAAGTGCATCTAAGTTTGATAAATGTTGGATGTTGCTGAAGTTTCAACATTCCAGGACTGATCTTGTAATTTTGTGAAAGTATCACCACCAAATTCGGATAAGGGTCCCTATACATGTCCGAATTTTTTTTTCTATGTCAGTACTTGTAGTTCTTTCATAATGGTTCGAATTTGTAGTTCTGGTTTGGTGTCAGTACTTATTTGTTAAGTACTTACTAGGGTTTCATTGTAAGGACTCTCATGTCCGTATTTATGATTGTATATAAACTTAGTGATGTATGCAATCAATAGGAATCAATTTAATGAGAAAGTGGCTTTTTAGAGAAAACTTTTGTGCAATATTGAATTCTAGAGAGAGAAACAAACCCTAACTTTGTGTGCTCTTCACTGTGTGTGATTGTTGATTGTGAATACTCAGTGTATTCACTGTTCTCTCATCTTCTACACCTTCTGTACGAGCTCTACGTTGCGGTACGAGACACGCGGTGGTTTCCCCACATCACGTATGTGTCGATTGATCCGGGTTTTCGTGTGTTCGAGGTGTGTTCATTGAAGGAAGACGACCTTACAAGTGGCTTCTTGGTACGGGTCTACCAATTAATGATGAACTGCAGCAGCTTGTACTTCAACGAATGACTAGGCGTATCTTTGTTGACTGACGCACCACTAATCCTTCAGTTCGTTCACCTCGACTTCCTGAGCTTCGACCTATGCTATGTGCTATCGTGGTTGATGATTATAACCCTGCAAATGACGTTGTCTGGAATGAGATATCTGCAGGTGTTAATCAGCTGTTTGAGGTTGATGTAGATGAGAATGGTGGAGCGAATGTTATTCTTCAACAGCCGGCAGTCGTTCAACCTCAGGTTGATCCTCAACAATAGTCGGCAGTTATTGAAGAACCGATTGTTCTTGTGCCTGTTGTGGCAGAGCCTGCGGCGGTAGTTGTTGATCCTGTAATGGAACAAATACAAGATGTGGTTATTGATGATATTCCTAACGTTCAGATTGTTCCATCAAATCCAAGTGCGGAGGATGTTTTGTTTGATAGTGTGTTAGCAAAGATTGATGCTACATTGGAGAAGGATACTCAGTCTTCAAGTATGTCTAAGGGAAAAGGTCTGCTTGTTGAAGAAGTAGATGTTGAAATGCTATCCGAAATGACATATTTAGCATTAGTGCGAAAATATCTTTTGGGGAAACTTTCTAACAAAGGACATCAAAATGTCAGGCTTTTAGAGAGAAAGTCGATTCTCTCGGTCCCTCTTCCGAGTGGGCTTCTCGTCTGTCTCTCTAGAATAAAAAGACTTATGACCCGGAAAATCTTCCAGATGACTCTTCAGATGATGATGGTGGTGGCGACTCTACCCTTATCACATACAAAAGAAGACGATTGGGAGAAAGTTCTAGTTCGGCTCACACGAGTTTAGAGTTGGTAGCTGTTGCAGCTGTTGAAGCTTCAGCTCCTTTAGTTTCTTCTGGTGATATTCCTATTTCCCCCCTTTGGTACCAGTTTCAGCTCCATGTTCTTCTGATGTAGCATTTGTTGTTGTATCTGCTGCTGGTTTTTCGTCTTTTGGCTCAGGTATTCCAGTATTTCCATCCGGAGTTTCAACGACACCATTATTTTCTACATTTCCATCTCTCGCGTGTTCTGGGAATTTGTTTGCTATGTCCGTAGGATTGAGTTCTTCTACTATGCCTCCGGCTTTCACGACAGTTTCTTCAGGTACTTCATCGAGTTCTGTTCGTCCTCAATTGAAAACACCTGTTATGCTTGTCACTTCGCCAATATCGTCTAGAAAATTTCGTCCAAAGGTTGCATGTGATCCGAGATCTCCTCATCCTGTAGCTCAAAAGCATCCAGTTTCTACCTCAGCTCCTCAGACTCAAGAAACTTCGGTTAGGGGTGATAAGAATTCTTTCCAAGTTTATGTACGGGAAAGTTGGAAGAAGCTCATCAGGCAATGCAGAGACAGACAAAGGTTATCAATGAAATTCTGGAAGTTAACAAGAAATAACAGAGAGAATTGGATGAGCAAAAAAAGAAAAAATACTGAAAACGATGAGAAGATTAAAGGTTTAGCTTTTCAGTACCAAAGACAAGTCATCCAATCAGCTATTCTGATCAAGAGGGATATGATGTATACCTCGCGACATGAAACTCTTTCTACTACAACTGAACAACTTCGCAGAATTGTCGGTGAGCTTGTCGAGCTATTTGCTGCTCAGGGGAAGAATACGTCTCTGCAAGTTCAAGCCAATTGCAAACTGCACGAGCTGAAAAAGATTCAGGACGACTTGGCCAAAGACAAAGATCCCAATGCTTCTCAGCAAAGGGAGCAGCCAAGTAGCTCACTAGCTATGAAAGTTGTAACTGATGTTGTAGTTGAGGGGGAGCCTCAGAGAGGTGAAGATGCAAGTGGAGATAAAGGTCCGACAGAGGTTGAACTTAGTGTATTATCCGATGATTCGGATCATGATATGCAAGCCGGGGAGCATTTCATCTCCAATGACGACTTATATAAAGATGTTGAAGTCATTGGAATAGTAGAGGAACTTAGACCAGATGAAGATGTTGATCATGTGGTCATGTGCAAAGGTGGTAATGTGTCGTATTCGATAAATGTTCAATAGGTCGAAGGAGTGGAAGTGGATTTTGAAGACTTGAGTGGAATTGCTTATAACGATACACCGATTGATGCTAATCTCTAACTAGGGCCAATTCCTTAAGAGATTTAAAAAGATTTATGGTTTAGAGCACCTCCACCAGATCTTACTCAGAAGAAGCTTTTTGAACGCATACAGGGAGAGTTTTCAGGGCAAATCAGAAGCTTGGATTATGATGAGCAGAATCATCTGGTTTTAATAAAACGTTTGGATGGAGTTCAGTACTTCAAGCCGTGGTTTCAAACTCTAAGTTCACTTCCAGGTCACGACCTCTATCATATCGCTCAGCTTGACCTGAATACTCCATAGGAAAATGGGATTATATGTTACTTGAAGAAAGTTTTGGAAAATGAAAGCAGAGCGATGAAATGGGAGCAATTTACCCTTGCTGTAGGATGTCGATTCAGAACAAGAAACAAGTTCTCAGGAGAAATTTAGTATAAGGTTGTGTACCAACCTGCTTTATGCTTTAGAGTTATTCCTTTGAGACAGTTTGACTTAGACAACATGGCCGGGATTGGATTTTTGGTACATTGATGGGAAGACAGGGGAAGCTATTATCACTAAGAAGAAAATGTCTGAAGTGATCGTGAAAGTTTTAGATCCAATGTGGTTAGTGAATTTCAAACTTTCAGATCTGAAGAAGCTGAGATGTTTATTACTGTATTACAACACTGAAGATCATGAGTTTGCTATGCCTTTCATTCGTGTTGTCCAGTTCTGTGTGAAGAACAAGGTGGGAGCAGGAAGTGGCTACTCCAAGGTTTAATGAAGAGTTGCAGATCCCGCATGTATAAAGGGGGAGTCTGTAAGTGCACCTAAGTTTGATAAATGTTGGATGCTACTGAAGTTTCAACATTCAAAGACTGATCTTGTAATTTTGTGAAAGTATCACCACAAATTCGGACAAGGGGTCCTATACATGTCTGAATTTGTTGTTTTTTCTATGTTAGTACTTGTAGTTCTTTCATAATGGTTCGAATTTGCAGTTCTGGTTTGGTGTCAGTACTTATTTGTTAAGTACTTACTAAGGTTTCATTGTAAGGACTCTCATGTCCGTATTTATGATTGTATATAAACTCAGTGATGTATGCAATTAGTAGAAATCAATTCAATGATAAAGTGGATTTTTGGAGAAAACTTCTTGTGAAAAAATTGAATTCTTGAGAGAGAAACAAACCCTAACTTTGTGTGATCTTCACTGTGTGTGATTGTTGATTGTGAATACTCAGTGTATTCATTGTTCTCTCATCTTCTACACCTTCTGTACGAGCTCTACGTTGTAGTATGAGACACGCGGTGGTTTCCGCACATCGCGTGTGTGTCGATCGATCTGGGTTTTCGTGTGTTCGAGGTGTTTTCGTTGAAGGAAGACGACCTTACACCACCACCGCCGCCACCAGCGGCGTCGTCATTATCAAACTTGCATCTCTTAGCTTCGGCGTTGTTAAAGAGACGTGCGGCGATCTCCTGGGCCTTCTTTTTAGCGAGCTGGATCTCGTCCATAGGTAGAGGTACGTTGTTGTAGGACGGAGCAGAGTCACGGGCGTAGAATCCGGTGGGGCGACGGGCGGAGGTCCGACGTTTTCGTACTTGCGTTTGACGGAGGCGGAGTCGCCGCCGGATGGGTAGTGGGAGTCGTCAGCCGTTATTTTGAGAAGGAGAATGTACGTAAAACCCTAGCAAACAAATGTTATAGGTTTCGAATACGTCTTTCCGATGTTTATTAATCAAAAGTGATCTGATAACACATGTGTGGTGGTGGAGGTGGAAGTTATGAAGGAGTGGAGATACATATGGATAGAAGATAGGAGTGAAAGAGAGAAAGTGTGTATAAGTTGTGTCTGTATATATATATATATAGGGGACCGCTAAAATGAGAACCACCTCGAGTTGTAAGAACAGTGAGAACTACACCGTACGGGGCGAGGTGGACCAAATTTTTTTTTCATAAACGTTGATGCGTGTATTATAAACACATTTGTAAAAAAAAATGTCGTGTGTGTAGTTTTGAGCACCACAAGTTTGTGTTTACGGGTACCGCGGTACCTGTAAACACAAACTTGTGGTGCTCAAAAACTTTTTTTTTGAATTTTTTTTTTTACAAATGTGTTTATAATACAAGCATCTACGTTTGTGAAAAAAAAATTTGGTCCGCCTCGCTCCGTACGGTGTAGTTCTCACGGTTCTTACAACTCGAGGTGGTTCTCATTTTAGCGTGATTCTATATATATATATATTATTATTATTATTATTATTACATATACTGAGTTATAAGGTTTGGACTAAAATGGCAAGTTAAAAAGTTCTTAATGAAAATGCCAAAAACCTGTTAACTAGGGTTTTTAGATGGAGTTAAACAATGTGATCAAAATGGCAAAAAATGTTAAAAGTAAGGGACCCAGAGGAGAAAAAAAAATACTATTTGGACTAATGTGACAATTTGAGACAAACCTCAGAGACTAAAATGGCAATTTATTCTTGTTTTTTGGTGAATTTTAATATATTAATTTGTGGAAAATGTTTAAAAATAAAAAAAAATTGGCTGAACAAGCCGTGTTCGAGTCAACCCACGAATATCGGGGTTATGTTCGGGTTCATATGTATGACACGATTTTCGGGTTCGATTCGTGTTCGTTCGGGTTCATCTAGCATTTTCAGGTCCGGGTTGGGTTGAACCCGCTAACCCACGCATACGACCCGTTTATTTTCTAGAGCGACCAAAATTTATTAGCTGCTAAAGTTCGTTCTCATATTTCTAACAAGTATATAATTTCATCATTTGTACTTCTCTTCTTCCCTTGTCACATGTTTGCAGGGAAAGAACTTGGAACACTTAAAGATTCGGCTCCATGATATAAAGTTGGCCACCCATAATTTTTCAGACATATGCAAAACTTATTTTAATGCTTACACTACTTGGTATACAACAGAACTGAGCCATTTTAATAAAGAAAAACCTTCTCTTGTAGTTATAAAACATTTCCTTCCTAGAGAAGAGGATGATGAAGAAGAATTATTTCTTACAGAGCTTGAAATGCTTACTAGCGTTAACCATCACAACATAGTCACTCTAGTAGGATTTTGTGTTGAAGGTTTTGATATGATGCTTGTCACCGAGAAATTTTCTAATGGATTCCTCAGCGATTATTTGGGAAGCGTTAAAAAAATGTCTACTTTGACTTGGGAAATACGTTTGAAAATCTGCATTGATGTTGCACATGCACTGAATTACCTTCACTCTGAGATGGAAGACAAAAAAATTATAATCCACACATCTTTAAATGACAGTAGCATAGGGTTGGACGAGAATTGGGGGGCAAAGATTGGAGAATTTCATCGGGCTATATTCCTCCCTCCAAATAAAAAGGACGGAGTTATGAGTAAAATAACATATTCTGACCCAAGTTACTACGTTGATCCAGAATATGCAAAGACTGGTGTGCTAAAAAGAGAGTCAGATGTGTATAGCTTTGGAGTAATTTTATTTGAAATTTTGTGTGGAAGGCATCATAGAGACCAAATTTACTTTAAGGGGGGTGAGAAAGGGCTCATTGATGTAGCAAGACGAAAGTTTCACAAGGGAAAAATAGAGGACATGATAGATCCTACATTAAAGGAAGATACCGGAAAAAAGAGTTATATTTCAAATAGAGGAGCCACCAAAGATTCTTTGCACACATTTTTAGAAGTTGCACACCAATGTGTGGCAGAGACTCAAGACCAATGTCCAACAATGAAAGTTGTCCTCAAAGAACTTCAGAAAGCATTGTTCTTACAAGTAAGTCAGTTGTGCATATTATCTTAATGCATAAAGAATACATGTTATGTAGGACCAGTCATGAGAATTTAGGTGCTCAGTTTGAGCCCGAAAAACGTGCCCCTAGCAAACGATGGTGGTTACTGTTGATCAGAGGCTTGCGTCTTTTGATCTATGCTAATCGCATTCGTTGATGCCTAAGGCCTTTTGTCGCTGTGTTATTGAATTGGTGGGCTTTTTGGCGCCCATTGTTTTGTTATTGTTTATTATTATTATTATTATTATTATTATTATTATTATTATTATTATTATTATTATTATTATTATTATTATTATTAAACTAAAATGGGTATTGGGCTAATGCCTAAGGGGCTTAAGTCATAAATTTTGAGATTGATAGTTTTAAATGAGTATATGATATAATTTTATGTTTATATGGGTTTTTTAATTTTATTATATATAGGATTTTTTTAAATGTGCCCCGATAAAATGTGCCCTGGCCGAAGGTCCTCCCCGCCCAGTTTAGGGCCGGCTATGATGTTAGGCATATAAAATGCAACAATATTAATGGCCAAATTATTATGTATAGGGGATTTTGAAAATATGCAAATGAAAAGTTAGTTTTTTTTTTTTTTTTGAAGGCTGATTTCTTTAATCTCTGTAGTCTGTGGGACTTGAACCCAAGACATTCCCCTTCCTAACCTAGGTGTTTTTAAAGGTTTTGCCTGACCACCACCCTATTAGTAAATGAAAAGTTAGTTGAATAGAAGAATCCTTCTATTCAAACACAAAACTGATCAAAGATGAAAAGCCATAACCTATGATACTGCTATTGAAACTTAACTTTAGACTTGAAACAAAGATACACATGTCGATCTACCAACTCTATGTGTGTATATATTTTTTCCAAATAAAGAAAATTCTACTTTATTGTACGAGAAGGCCGAAGGGTGAAAGAACTAAGATACGTGTTGCGGTAGATTTTTGGAATTGCCACTGCTGTTATAGGCCATTTGGGGTAAAATGTAGGTTGGGCTAAGCACTCTCCCTATGGACTCCATTAGGCTATAGGCTAATTTAGATTCTAATAAGGCTAAACCTAAAAGGCATATATACAGTGTATTTGATCCTACTTCTACAGTGTATATCATTTTAATCGACCTGTAAATAATTGTTAAATACATTTGATGGTTTTAAGGTATATCTTGAGCACTATTTTCTGCATCATCTTGTCATCTATTGTATTATCAATTTCTTCCTGTTAGAGTTACTTCTTAGTAAATGGTTTTCCACCACCAATTTGTAGCAAATACATAGTTTTGAGGAGTAAATTTTTTTTTCTCTGATCTTATAACTTAAAAAGGAGGAGCGCATACAACAGCAAGACAAGGACCAAGTAATCGAAGAAATTGAGGAAACAACACATGAAAATCTTGTAAGACCTTCCTTTTTTTTTTACTTCATCTTATTCGTTAGTGAAATGAAATCTATTAATTGAAGTAGAATTTGATAAAGTAACATGATAAATCTACAAAGAGTTACTTTTATTTTTTACTATATATAAAACACTAGGTTAGAACCCCGTGTAATACACGGGTTTAATAAATGTAATTTTATATATCAAATAATAAAATATATGTTTTTAAAAACTCGTTTATTACACGGGTTGAATAATTGTAATTTTATATACAAAATAATAAAAAATATATCTTTAAAATCTCATTTATTACATGGGTTGAATAAATGTAATTTTATATATTAAATAATAAAAAGTTATATCTTTAAGAACCATGTGTATTGTACGGGTTGAGTAAATTTAATTTTATATATTAAATAATGAAAAAGTTACATTTTTAAGAATCTCATGTATTGTATGGGTTGAGCACATGTAATTTTATATACCAATTAATAAAAAGTTATATCTTATTATATATTTATAAACCCTGTGTATTATAAAACCTTTGGACTAAACTGACAAAATGGCCCAAACCACAGGGACTAAAATGACATTTAACACTTTACATTATATTAATTTATATTTAGTGTATGCCTTTTGTTAATGTGAAGATAAATAATTTTGAAATCTAATAAATATTTCAAAAGGTTATATTATCTCCTATACAAATTGTTTAAATTTAATTTTATAATTATCTTTTAATTAATATTAGTTATCTATAATTAAGTAGAAGATAGAGATGAGAATATTAAAAATTAGATGGCTCCAATAAATGACACGTGTCCCAAAGTTGTTTTCTTCTTATAATATAGATGATAAATCTTTTTATAATTTCTTTTTATGTTTTGACTTGAAACAAAGATATACATGTTGATCAAAGATGAAAAGCCATAACCTATGATATTGCTATTGAAACTTAAGTTTAGACTTGAGACAAAGATATACATGTTGATCTACAAACTGTATGTGTGTATATTTTTTCCAAATAAAGAAAATTCTCCTTTATTGTACGAGAAGGCCGAAGGGTGAAAGAACAAAGATGCATGTTGCGGTAGATTTTTGGAATTGCCACTGCTGTTGTTGTTTAATTTAAAAATGAGTTTTAAAATAATTTAGGAAAAAATGTCACAGAATAGTAATCAAATTTTAAAAGTGTTGTAATTAGGTTACTAGTATCGTTTTTGTCCCAATTAGATAACTTAACATTCTAATCGAGTCATGTCTTTTTTTCCATGTGTCAAGAAAAAAAAGGAGCATAAGATGTTGGGGCCGGATTATTTTAATTTATGAAGTTATATTATTAAAAATAAAAACACTTTCATTACATTAAAAAAAAAAAAACAAGTTACAATCCACGTCATCACTTGACGTTAGCATCAAATAAAATAGAAAAAAGAAACAAAAATCCACATTAGTACGTTTACATATGAAATTGATGAAAAAAAACACTTTATTTTAATAAAAAATGAATGTTAAGTGACCTGATTGGAAAACTTTTTAAACTTGAGTGAACTAATTGAAACACTTTTAAAACTTGTTTACTATTCTATAAGGTTACCCTTAAAATTTAAAGCTTATAGGTCATTTGGGCTCAAATTTAGGTTGGGCTATGCACTCCCTATGGACTCCATTGGGCTATAGGCTAATTTAGACTTTTTTTTAACGTAAAATTTGGATTACTAACGGACCATTGTGTCACCAGAGGAACCACCCGATCATATCAATCTCCCCTAGGCATAATGTCTATACACCAATTCAGAAGGAAACCCAAAAAATATAGGAAAACCCCCTTATGGGAGTCGAACCCAGGACCTATTGATCCCAAAGTCTTATCCCACCCCAAAGATGCCACTAGACTATAAAGATGAAAAGGTAAAGTTCGTTTATTTTAGCGTTAAAGCTTGCTTATATAATTAAGGGTGCTAATATTTCCACAGCCCTACCCTCTATATCTCTCTCTCTCTCTCTATATATATATATATAGGGGACCGGTAAAATGAGAACCACCTCGAGTTGTAAGAACCGTGAGAACTACACCGTACGGGGCGAGGTGGACCAAATTTTTTTTCATAAACGTAGATGCGTGTATTATAAACACATTTGTAAAAAAAAATTCAAAAAAAAATGTCATGTGTGTAGTTTTGAGCACCACAAGTTTGTGTTTACGGGTACCGTAAATCCTACCGGAAAATTTACGGTACCCGTAAACACAAACTTGTGGTGCTCAAAACTACACACACGACATTTTTTTTTTTTAATTTTTTTTACAAATGTGTTTATAATACACACATCTACGTTTGTGAAAAAAAAAATTTGGTCCAACTCGCCCCGGATCAAAAAGTTCTCACGGTTCTTACAACTCGAGGTGGTTCTCATTTTAGCGTGATTCTATATATATATATATAGGGGTCTGCTAAAATGAAAACCACCTCCAGTTGTAAGAACCATGAGAACTACACCGTACTGGGCGATTTGGACCAATTTTTTTTTTCATAAACGTAGATGCGTGTATTATAAACACATTTGTAAAAAAAATTCAAAAAAAAATTTGTCGTGTGTGTAGTTAAGAGCACCACAAGTTTGTGTTTACGGATACCGTAAATCCTACCGGACAATTTACGGTACCCGTAAACACACACTTGTGGTGCTCAAAAACTTTTTTTTTTTGAATTTTTTTTTATAAATGTGTTTATAATACACGCATCTACGTTTGTGAAAAAAAATTTGTTCCACCTCGCCCCGTACAGTGTAGTTCTCACGGTTCTTACAACTTAAGGTGGATCTCATTTTAGTGTGATTATATATATATATAACCTATAATTATATTTGTGTTTAGATCAACAATACCTTAAGACCACCCGTAGTGGGGGGTTGTTGGCGTTTTTTTTTTCCAAAAAACACCCCTTGACCACTGCCCTGGTCGTTTTTTTTTAATAAAAAAATTTCCATATGACGTTCTTTTTTCCACGCCTTTGTTCAATCTTTTTGGCGAATGACCGTTGGCAACGGTCTTAAAGGTAACGGCTACTTTTTTTTATTTAACTTTTATATACATACCAACCTTCTCCCATTTTATACAAACCACAACAGGGGCGAAGGATAGTTGACACTCGGGGTACACCCGCCCCCCAATTTGAAAAAAAAATAATAATTGGGCAATGATTACTTTGGGCATTATAGGCCGTTATACTACTACACCCTTTTTAACATAAGGGTGGCCCAAAACACCTAAGGGTGGGAGTATTATTTGGGTCTTCCACTATCCATGTTCTTATAACCCAAACTACTAGTGGGACTGCCCCTGATCTTGCCTTTTTTTTTTTCGCTTCAATTGAAATTGCATATTCCATAACATTATATGCATATTTTCAGTACAAAAACTAATCTTCACATTCCACCCCATTTACAATGGAACATCCAATTACTTTAGTATCAAATTCGACCTGTAATTTATTGTTAAATTTATATGATGGTTTTTAAGGTATATCTTGAACACCGCATCATCTTGTCATCTATCATATTATCAATTTCTTCCTGTTAGAATTACTTCTTAGTAAATGGTTTTCCACCACCAATTTGTAGCAAATACATAGTTTTGAGGAGTAACCTTTTTTTCTCTGATATTATAACTTAAAAAGGAGGAGCGCATACAACAGCAAGGCAAGGACCAAGTAATCGAAGAAATTGAGGAAACAACACATGAAAATCTTGTAAGACCTTCCTTTTTTTACTTCATCTTATTCGTTAGTGAAATGAAATCTATTAATTGAATTAGAATTTGATAAAGTAACATGACAAATCTATAAAGAGTTACTTTTTTTTACTATATATAAAACATGAAAAAAATATAAACAGTTACTTTTATTTTTTACTATACATAAAGCAACAACGATAATGTGTAATTTTAAACTTTTACCTTCACTCGCTATCCTTTATGTGAAATTTGGTCACACTTCTTGTCCTTTACGCTTCATTCCAACCAAATACTCAATTAGTTCAAGGCGTTGCATGACACATGAGGATAGTAAGTTAATTTACCATCCCATTTATTCCTTCCATCAAGTTAAAACTCATCTAATAAAGTAAACGTCAGTATACAATCACTTAGATCAATTTAGACGCTCCTAAGAAAACATTGGACGCTTACACCATTCACATTTGCCCTTCGCATAAGTTTACAACCCTCTGTCCCATTGACCGTTAGTTTGACTAGTACAAAGACCTATTTTGCCCTTTTCATATTAATACACGTACCCATGGTTTAACTTATTCTCACATTATAACCCCTGCGTTTTACCAAAGATATTTTCCCCCAAATTGAAATCCCATAATCACAATTACCATAAAAGTACCATAATCAAAACTTAATTACAACATAATCACCTACATTATCAAACAAAAACGAAACCCATATATATAATCACCTAGATTATAAAAAGAAAACGAAACTCATATATATGATCACCAATACATATTATCAAACTAAACGAACATCAAATCACAAATATTATCAAATGAACCGAACATCAAATCACCTACATTAACCCGCATTATCTTCGTATAACCAATTGAATAATGTAACAAACTCTATATAATCCGTATAAATGTACGAACACACAAACAATCCATATAACCAAAAGGATCACACACCCCAACAATATATATATATATATATATATATATATATATATATATATATAGGATAAGGATCATGTGAGAAGTAGTAGGCTATTTGAGAAACTTGAGAAGCATTCTGGACCACACATTTTTCCCTAAGCAAAAAAATGCAAAAAAAATGTAAAAAAAATGCAATTTTTTTTTTTTTTTTTTGAAAAAATCGCTGCTTTTTCTTTAAGAATAAAAATTTTTGTTTTTAAAAAAAAAAAAAAATTTGGATTTATACACATGTGTATATTGTTAATCTTTTAACTATACATATATGTATATTGTCAATTATACATATATGTATATACATGTTTAAAATTGAAAAATAAGTGTTATTTAGGGTTTAGCATTAGTATTTAGGGTTTAGCATTAGGGTTTAGGGTTTAGCTTTATGGTTTAGGGTTTAGCTTTAGGGTTTAGCATTAGAGTTTAGCAATAGTATTTAGGGTTTAGCATTAGGGTTTAACTTTAACTTTTGGGTTTAGCTTTATCTTTAGGGTTTGCATTAGGGTTTAGCATTAAGGGTTTAGCTTTAGGGTTTAGTTTTAGCATTAGGGTTTAGCATTAGGGTTTAGCTTTAGGGTTTAGAATTAGGGTTTAGCTTTAGGGTTTAGCATTAGGGTTTAGAATTAGGGTTTAGCCTTAGGGTTTAGGGTTTAGCATTAAGGTTTAGCTTTAGTGTTTATGGTATAAGGTTTAGGATTATAACACATATTTTTTCAATTTTAAACATGTATTTACATATATGTATAATTGACAATATACATATATGTATAGTTAAAAGATTAACAATATACACATGTGTATAAATCCAAAAAAAAAAAATTTTTTTTTTTTAAAAAACCAAAATTTTTATTCTTAAAGAAAAAGCAGCGATTTTTTCAAAAAAAAAAAAAAAAATTGCATTTTTTTTCACCTTTTTTTTGCATTTTTTGCTTAGGGAAAATGTGTGGTCCAAATTGCTTCTCAAGTTTCTCAAATAGGGTGGACTTCTCTTAGGATCCCTACCCTGTATATATATATATATATATGTATGTATGTATATATATATATATATGTATGTATATAGGGTAGAAGTTTACAATGTGTAAACAAAAGTGTAGGAAGCCATATCCTTGTGACATGTGGCGATTAATTATTTTAATCAAAAGGGCATGATGATAATTTAATAATTATTTTAAATATGGAATATATTATATCCTAAACTAACTAATGAGAATTTTAAGGAAACTTAATATCTCTTTGATTTCAAATGCAACGGTTATCAATGATTATAATAATACAACATATTCACATTCATGTCGTATTTCACCTGGTTCGTCACATTATGGTTTATCACTAAAACACACTACTATGAACACATCTACGTTGTGTTTTAGCAGTTAGTAACTGGTTCGTCATGTTGTGTTTGAGCAATCATTAACTGTAACCGGTTCGTCATATTGTGTTTTATCATAAACAAATTCTCGACGTTGTGTTTTAGCAGTCAGTCACTAGTTCGTTATATTGTGTTTTATTACTAAAACACACTACTTAAAAAACATCTTTGATCTCTGAAAAAAGAAGAAATAATGAAACCATATATCAGATTTATCGTTATTTTTGGCATGATTTGGTGTTTTCGAATGTAGGGGATTAGAGAGAGAGAGAAAGAAAATCGCGACAATTATGGAGGTGGTTTTATAATTGATAGTTATTTTCTTATTTAAAACAAGTTAAATGACACGTTTACCCCCAATCAATTAAATTAACCTATTTTTAAGTCACACATATTACCAAAATGCCACAAAGATGATCTCAACCATCAAACACATTAATCCAATAGTCAAGATCACTTCCTACACTTTGTTGGAAAAACACACTGTGTAGAGGAACTCCACCATATATATATATATATATATATATATATATATATGGTGGGGTTCTAGAGTGAACACTAATGTATTTGCGAACTGAGTGAACAAATCTTGGCCATTGATTTACACATGTGGATGGCTAGGATTTCATCATCAAATCGTAAAATTCACTAGTGTATTTAATCATCAAATCCTGGCCATTGATCTACAAACATGTATGGCCAGGATTAGTTCGCTCAGTTCGCAAACTACACTAGTTTTCACTCTTGAACCTAGTCATATATATATATATATATATATAGGGTAAGGTTAATTTGAGAACCACCTTTATTGTGAGAACTATGAGAACCAATGTGAACACACCAAAAAAACCTAAAAAAAACTAAAAAAACCTAACCCACCCCCCCCCCCAAAAAAAAAACCTAACCTCCCCCCCCCCCCCCCCTCAAAAAACCTAAACCCCTCCCCCACCCCCCACCCAAGCTAAAATGCTAAAACCTAAACCCCCAAAAATCTAAAAAAATCTAAAAAACAGATAAATTTTTTTTTATATTTTTTACATTAAAATCGCTACTTTTAGTAACCAAAAAAATTATTTTTTTTAAATAAAAAAAATAATTTTTGATGGTAACGAAATATAGCGATTTTTTTATAAAAAATATTAAAAAAAATTGTGTGTTTTTTAGGTATTTTTGGTTGTGTTCACATTGGTTCTCGTAATAAAGGGTGGTTCCTAACGGATCCTTCTCCTATATATATATATATATATATATATGGTATGGTTCTAGAGTGAACACTAAGGTAGCGTTTGGTATGAATGAATAGAAGGCGGAATGGAATGAATCATTCCGATGGAATGAAAAGAAACTTGTTTGATTATCATGTGGTAATGGAATGGGGCATTCCACAAGAAATGTAAACCTTCCAAATATAACAATTTTCATTCCTTTGTAATGTGGTGTTTTTTTCCATTTCTTCAAGGAATGGAACAAATATATTATTATTATTATTATTATTATTATTATTATTATTATTATTATTATTATTATTATTTAATAACCCACCACCGTCATTCACCTCCGCCATCACACGACACCACCTCCGCCGCCACCCACGGGCAACACCACTACCGACACAACCGTCTTCGTGACTATTGTCACCGCCACCCACTTTCGCCGCCACCACCACCACCCAAGCCGTCACCCGCCACCACCCACCAGCGCCCTTGTTGTCTCCCACCGTCGACACCTCCGCCCCCGCTGTCACCCGCCACCACCCCCGCCACAGCCACCACCCACCCCTACCTCCGCCGTCACCCGCCACCCACCACCTCCGACCACTGCTCCAAAAGCCACCTATCACCATCCACCACTGCCGACTGCCGTCATTCACCACCAATTTAATTCCTCCGTCTATTCTTTCTACCAAACAACACAAAGTAATGATTCATTTCATTCTCATATGGTAACCAAACAAGACATGGAATGGTAATGATCCATTCCATTACCTCGTCCATTCCATTCCCTCATCCATTCAATTACGCCATACCAAACAGACCCTAATATATTTGCGAACTGAGTGAACAAATCTTGCCCATTGATTTACACCATCATCTACCGCCACCTGTCGCCCCACCACCACGCGACCACCATCTGCCTAGAGACCACCTTTTCATCAGAATATTTCAATTTTCAAACAAACCCTATAATCAAACCCTAACTTGTATGATCAAAACCCCCAAATTTCAAAATCCCCAAATTTCAAACTCATGTTTCTAAATTCAGACAGTGACGAAATGAATGAGAGAGAAAACACAAACAAAATGTGTATACAGAGAAAGAGGGGGGGGGATTGATTGAGAGAGAAATAGGAGAGACGGATAGAGGAACGCTATCTAAGTTCAGACAGTGACGGGCGCCAAGGTTTTCCAGCCAAGAACTTTAGCTCTGACGCCTTTACAGACTCAGATGATGATGGTGACGCTGGAGTTCGTTGAAATCTGGTTCTAGATCTGCTTTTAAAAGATTTTCGAGCAGTTAGGGAGGCCGCCGGAGTGTGTGGGGGCGCTGCAAGATGGTGGCGGTCAGGTGGAGGTGGTGGTAGTCGGGTGGGGCTGTTGCAAGGTGGTTGTCGGGTGGGGCTAGTGTAACCTGATGGTAGTGGTGGTCGGTGGAGGTGGTGCAAGGTGGTGGTAGTTGTCGAGTGGAGGTGGTGGGAGGGGGTGGTGGTTGTTTGGTGGGTTGTGGATGGTGTTTGATGGTGGGGGTGGTAGTTGTTACAGAGCATAAAGAGATGCAGGGATGAAATGAAACAGGAAAGTGAATGTGTTTATCTTTTGTTAAATGTAAATATATACATATTAATTATTAATAATAATAAGGGAGGATGTGGAAAGACTAAAATACCCCTCATGTGAGGGGCATGTGACCAGGATTTAACAGTTGAACTGGATGGCGTTAGGGGCGGGGAGTGAATTAGAGATAAACTTCATAGATCAGGGAGTAAAATGTCTGTTTTTAAAGGTTTGAGACAAAACCGTTAAAGTGACCAAACCACAGGGAGTAAAACGGAAGTTTACTCATAAATCAAATTGAATACATTTGCATAACCAAATCCTACACGTAATTGTGAGTAAAAGAAAATTAGTCTGTTATAATAATAAAGAAGAATTCGCATGCTATCACTACCTAATTGTGATCACGTCCCAATCAGCTAAAAGGCTACCGCCGACCTCCAAAATTGCCAACCCCTATGTGCCTTCTTTTAGTTCCCACATGTTGTGAGCAGACCAATTAACTAAAGCCCAATACATTTTTATTTTCTCTTGATCTTGATTTGCCTTAGGGGCTGTTTGTTTTTGCTTAAAACGTCTGCAAGGACCTTATGTCTGCCGGCGGGCAGACATAATACATTGAAGACTGTTTGTTTAAAAAAAAAATAAGATCTGAAAAGTGCTTATATTAGCTTAAAAAAAGCCCATGTATAACATCTTCACAAGACCTATCAGATCTTCAAACATATCACCTCCCCAAAATCAGGCGCTTCATCCTAATCGTTCTCCTCCGGCCTCCAAATTTCCGCCGCCACAGCTCCTCCACCTTCTCCAGCTTCACATACACGTCACCTCGAACGACCGTCACCGCCACCAAGCCCACATCTCCACCACCATGTCATCGCCGGCGTCCTCTGTTTCTCTCTCTTCCTCTGTCGTCTCTCTCTTTCTCTCTTCAATGTCTGCCGCCGTGTATATTGGCCGACCGGAGTATATTGGCCGGAGTTTGAAGGCGGTGGTGGTGGGTGTACGAGGATGGGGTGGGTGTGCGGCCGGAGTATATTGGCCGGAGTTTGAAGGCGGTGGTGGTGGGTTCTTCAGTGGGGGCTAGGGTTTGGAGAGAGAGAGAGAGAGAAGTGTGTTGTGTGTATTGTGAAGGGTTTTTGTAGAAGTAAAAAAAACAAACCCTCTTATTCTTGCAGACTACAGACCTTTGGTCCACATCTTCTCTTGGAGATGCCTGCAGATGTGGTCCGCAGACTACAGACCTTTTGG
This sequence comes from Helianthus tuberosus, assembly GCA_030545235.1. NCBI lineage: Eukaryota > Viridiplantae > Streptophyta > Magnoliopsida > Asterales > Asteraceae > Helianthus > Helianthus tuberosus. The sequence goes on from CM060414.1 coordinate 192,829,686, forward strand.
GTCTGAAAAAACAAACACCACCTTAATGAAACAAAAACCCAGTAAGTTCTTTTATTCCCTTTCTTGGGTTTGTGATGCATCCCGTTTAAACAAAGTATCAATTAAACAATATATGCCTGTAGAAAGTAAATATAATGGTCATGATATTAATGTATCTAACCTTAAATCTAACTTTATTAGTCTTATCTTTTTTTCTTTACAATATAATTTTCTTCATTCTTTGTAACATAATCTTTTTGAAGATGCAATCGTATCATTTTAACTCAAAATTTCAACATCCAACAAAATATAAGAACCGATTAAAACAATACAATTTGTACAAATATTATTTATATAATAACTAATATAAAATAATGTGTATCTAAAATGCACCAATGGCATATATATAATCCTCCTTTCTTACTGACAATTAACTTAATTAGTTACTCCAACAACTTATTTCACTTTAATAACACTAACAAAATATATATTATTAACAACAATTTATAATTTTAGCAAATCTATAATCACGCCTATTATAATCAATGAAAAATTAATTTGATTAAGCTAACACATAGGATTTAGTTTTCTTTCTTATTATCTTGTAACATCCAGCAAACTATCCTTAAATTAATTTGGTTTTTAACTAATTATAACTTTATGTATTTGGGCCTTATTCACATCCTGGCTAAGTACTAACCATAAATGGCTTGTGGGCTTGGGAAATACATTGGGCTGGCCCTTAGTAAACCCAACCTTGATGTCATAAAGAACAATTAGGGCACATGAAAAATAAGGGAAGAAGAAGCAGGGTCGCGCAAATTTTACTTTCAGTTGTTTTCAATTTTCCACACAATTCCCTTCTCATATTCTTGATTCTTCTACTTGTAACTCTCTTTTCAAACTTGAATCAGGTAAATAACTTGGAACACTTGAAGATTCCTCTCACTCATATTCTATCAGCTACCAATGATTTTTCAGAAACATACAAAATTGGAACTCTCAATGACGTTCAGTTCTACCGAGCAGAATTGGAGCATTATGATAATGAAAATCATTCATCAAAGAGTCAAAACACTGTAATTATAAAACGCTATCCTTCTGATAGACATCACGAGTACTCTGGAGAAGAACAGTTTCTTACAGAAATTGAAATTCTTTCCGGTGGAGTTAAGCATCCCAACATAGTCACTCTGCTTGGATTTTGTGTTGAAGATTCTGAGATGCTCCTTGTCATTGAAGATTTTTCTAATGGATTCCTTGATGATTGTTTGGGAAACCTCAAAGACCTACGTCTTTTGAATTGGGAAAAACGTTTGAAAATCTGCATTGGTGTTGCACACGGGTTACATTATATTCACTCTCAGATGGAAGACCAGAAGATGATAATAAATCGTGATATATGTAGCTGCACCATTGGATTGGATGAGAACTGGGGGGCAAAGATTGTTTACTTTGGCGACTCTGTATTATTGCCTCCAAATCAAGAAGACGAAACTATCTATCTCAACAAGGACCGTATTGGCAGACGATGCTCCAAAGATCCACACTATAGGAACACTGGTAAGTTAAAAAGAGAATCAGATGTTTATGGTTTCGGAGTAGTCTTGTTTGAAATTCTATGTGGGAGATTAGCAAATGACCCAATTTACCTTAAGGAGAGTGACAAAGGGCTAGCCCGTGTAGCAAGACGAAGCTTCAGAACAAGAACATTAGAAAAGATGATAGATCCTATAATAAAGGAAGAAATTGGTGAAAACAATTTTGTTCTAAATAGAGGACCTAACAAGGATTCTTTGCACACGTTTATTACAATTGCAAACCAATGTGTGGCGAAAACTCAAGACCACCGCCCAACAATGAAAGTCGTAGTCAATGAACTTGAGAAAGCATTATTATTTCAAGTAAGTCATTGTTCTAACTTCATAATTTGGATACCTATAAGTAAAATAGTTTGGCGATTCACTATAAGTCTATAATATAAAAAACAAATGTGGATTGGTTGATGAGGATAGATTAAAACGAATAAAACACAAACTGTGGGGGTTTACACTACTAAAACTCCTTTCCATTGTCTCACATATTGCATTCAACCTCTTAAGTTTACTTTATAGGCATTATAGAGATTCTCAATCCTCCGTTTTAGACTAACAATTTAGGACTTTGCTGATATACTTATACAGAAGTATAACAGAAATGATAAAAGTTCAATTTAAACCTTCCATGATATCACCAAATTACCAATTCATCATAAGTTTATAGTTTTTACGATATTAAAAAAGTTATCAATTTAGTTTTTATCAATATATATGTATTTTACTTGGTGTGTCATGTTTAACAGACAAACAACAAGGACAACCCCAAAATGTTACTTGAAGACATAAAACAGGCGACACAAAACTTTCATAATGGCAATTGGATCGGGGGAGGAGGATTTGGTAAAGTCTATAAAGGAAATCTTCAAGATGGTGATGGATTTAAAACCATTGTTGCAAAGCGATTGGATACGAGGTTTGGTCAAGGGGAACAACAATTCTTGAGTGAGCTACAAATTCTTTTGGATTATAAGCACGAGAATGTGATTGGTCTTGTAGGCTACTGTGATGAAAATGATGAAAAAGTCATTGTTTATGAGTATGCGTCCAGAGGAAGTCTTGATAGGTATTTGAATGATTCTTCTCTTACATGGGTGAAACGGCTTAATATATGCATTGATGTTGCAAGGGCGTTAAATTTCCTACACGGAGGAGGTGGAAAACAAGCAAAGGTGATACATAGAGACATCAAATCTGATAACATATTACTAAACCATGACTGGAAAGCAAAACTTGCTGATTTTGGGCTTTCTTTAATAAGTCCATTAACTCATGAAACAGACTATGTCATCGATTATGCATGTGGCACACTAGGATACTTGGACCCGGGTTACAGAAAATCAGGATTCTTAACTATAGAATCTGATATTTATTCATTTGGTGTGGTATTATTTGAGATGTTGTGCGGGAGATCAACGTTTATAACCCACAAGCATGAGGGTCACTATCTATCAGATTTCATTAGAAACAAATTTGATAAAGGAAAGCAAGATGAGGTAGTGTTCCAGCAAATAAGGGAACAGATGGAGCCAAAATCATTAACTACATTCCAAAAGATTGCCTACCGGTGCCTACATCATGAAAGAGAAGAACGACCGACAACAAAAGAAGTTTTAATGCAACTTAAGAAAGCATTGGCATTACAAGTAAGTTATCTCAATTATAGGGGTGAGCAGAAAACCAAAATAACCGAACCGTAACGGAAATAACCAAGAAAACTGAACCAAAACAAAAATCGACGGTTCGGTTTTCGGATTTTTAATAACCGAAAGGTTCAGTTTTCGGATAATCATTCTCAAAAACCAGAAAAACCGAACGGAACCGATAAGTTACAATAGTAGACCTAGTCCATATATTTTTATATTTAAGTTTAAGTTGTTTAAGTGTTTAACCATGCTAGTAGAAATTATTAATTTATTTTTGAATGTTAAGTACTTAATATAAAAATTAAATGATATCCAAAGTATTATAAAAGAAAATGTCTTGATAAAAACTTTGAAGAAACATAAAAATAGATTAGAAGGTTAGGTTTATGTGAATAATATTAATTAAAAATGTTAAATATAATAACTTAAATGTAAACATATAAGAAAGATTCTTAAAATTTTAAATTATAATTTTTATTTTTTGAATCTTACATAATTTTGTTTCAAAAACTGAGATAACCGAAAAACTGAACTGAACCGGTGAAATTACCGAAACCGAACGGTTTAAGAAACAGAAAAACCGACATTTCGGTTTTGGTTTTGCCCAAAAACCGAACCGAACCGAAGCATGCACGCCCCTGCTCAATTATATGAAACAGTTTCCTTTAAATACATTAGTATAAACCATAATTTTAACTCGTGTTTATTGTAAAAGGTTATCAATGGTAATTTCTAATACTATTAATCTTTTAACTACAAGAACGTACATATTAAAATTTGTATTTGTCTTTATATTTTAGTTCATTGTTTTTGCATTTTATGTCTATTGGACTATACTATTATTAAGGTTTATCAGTGTGAGCCCACGGGCCCACTTTAGGTATCATCTATTGATTCAATAAGATCATTTTTACCCTTTGACATGGTATCAGAGCCAGCCTAGGCTTTATACAGTTTCCACTGCGCCACACACAAATATACAAACCGTAGCCATCACCACCTTAAAAAAAAACCCTAGACAGGGCGGCTGGCACCCACTGCTACCGCCGCCGCCCTGTCCGAACACTGTTCCTTTTCTTTCTTTTATTCTCGCTGAATCATGGTCCCTGCTATTAGAGATCGCTTGCAGCATGACTACGGTCACCGGCCTTCGATTTGACACCCCGCCGCAGGTCGTTGGGTGTTTTTTTTTTTTTTTTTCCCTTATCTTTTTCTTTCTTCTGTTTCGTTGGGATAGCAATCATGTTGATAATTTCGGGGACAATGAACCAAAACAGGGGGATGTCATGAATTGAACTCAAGTCAAGAAATCCTAATCTCGGTCAGGGAACCTACAATTCTGTCACCGTGCCTAGCCGCCGCCTGACCACGGTCACGCCGCGGCTCTTTTGTATGACTACGGTCCTTCACCGCACCCTTTGCAGCACTTCGGGTTCACTACTTTGAAGAATATGGATTATTAATTTGGCAACATAAAGCAGCTAGCAGATTTTTTAAGAGAGGATTGTGGACTTACAAGTCAGGAACCGAGATCGAGACTAGTTTTTTAATTGTTCTTTGTTTTACTTTTTTATTATTATTGATTGCAGTCCGAGAGTCCGATTCTCTACCGCTCAGACTGTGGGGGAGTATTGGACTATACTATTATTAAGGTTTATCAGTGTGAGCCCACGGGCCCACTTTAGGTATCTAGGGTTTCGTATCATCTCTATATAATGTAATCATCTATTGATTCAATAAGATCATTCGGTATTTTACCCTTTGACAATGTCATAATTAAGTACTTATAAAACAACTGATGACCTAATAAATATGGTATGAAGATGCATATATACCAAATGTATTAAATTTACCGAGTTTTATATATTATGTTTATGTGAACATTTTACATCGTAAGTACCACAAAATTCATTCATAATTATTTAGTTAATTAAGGTTACTTTATTAAAAGAAATAGAAAGTCATGGATGGAGGCTGGTAGATCGTATATATATTTATGTATGTGTTGTTCTCTTACATCTTATAAGATTTTACCTTCTCATTCATTTGTAACCTGTTGTTTTTACACTAATTTATACTTGATAACAGAACATGACATCAACAATGACAATGTTCGCTTCCTTACGAATCCCACTTGAAAATGTAGTAAAGGCCACAAACAACTTTCATGATGATTACATTATCCAACACAATGGAATTAGTACCACATATAAAGGACGGCTCTTGTGGTCTGGAAAGGAGATGAAGATTGCTGCACAGAGATTTGATTGTAGGCACGCGGAAGGAGACTTCAAGTTTTTGAATGAAATTTCGGCACTTTCGGATTTCAAGCATACAAATCTGGTCTCTATCATTGGGTTCTCTGATGAGAAAGATGAGAAGATCATCATAACCACGTATGAGGCCACTGGAAGTCTCACGCAATATATAAATAGCCCGAATCTTACATGGAAGCAAAGATTGAGGATATGTGTAGATCTGGCTCATGCATTGAGTTACCTCCATTATGACGAGGGAAGTGGTTATGGTATTATACATTGTAACATCACTACCGACACAATTCTATTGGATGAGAATGGGGAAGCCAAGTTATCCGGTTTTGAATTTTCCATCAAACAATCAGTAAACAATAAGGACCAGGTGTGCCCTTGTGAACACACTGGCACAATGGGGTGTGTGGACCCAGCGATTGAAAAGACGGGAGGTGTGACCCACAAGTCGGACATCTACTCATTCGGTGTTGTTTTATTTGAAACATTGTGCGAGAGGAAAGCATTAATTCATAACGAGGCTGATAAATCTCTAGCTCAGTTAGCAAAGCATCATTATGAAAAGGGAACATTGCATGATATAATCCATCCTCATCTTTTAAATCAAATATTGTCTGCGCAATCACTCCTCATATACTCAAAGGTAGCATATTCTTGCTTAAATGAGGATCAAGCACACCGCCCAGATATGCACCGTATAGTGGCTAAACTGGAGAAAGCATTGGAACTACACTTGCGTCGTGAAAATATTGTAAGACCCTTTCTCATTTTTTTGGCGTTTATAATTCTTGCATACTAATTTTCCTTTTGTTTCTCTATTTCCATGGTAAAAGAATTCAAAATGAATGAAAACCTCCAAATATCTGGGATGGGTAATAGAGTTTTAATTTTTGTGGGTTTGGACATGTATGGTATTAGGTGATAAAATCAAATAAAGATTATGTGTTTTGAATAGGGTTGGCAACGGGCCGGGTATGGCCAATCCTATACCCATACCCTGTTGTAAAATTTTGTCTCATATCCGATCCATTACCCATTGGGTATTTGGCGGGTATTTACCTGTCGGGTATGGTGTATATCCACTGGTATCCGGTATACCCGTTGGAATTTCATGTGTATATATTTTTACTTTCCTTTATGATTTTATGTTTTAAAAATTTGTATGACTTATTAAATTATGTTAAATAACATATATATCATCATTACCATCATAAGATTTGATATATTTAAAAATGTAAATATATTAAAATATTAATCTAAAAAAATAATTTTGTATTTCATAACATATAAATACGAATAATGTCATCAAAATATATATTTCAAATGAAAAGTTTATTTTTTAAATAATAAAACTGCAAGAATGAAACATTACTAACAAAAGTTAAAGGAAAATAATTATTAAACTTTAAAGTTTTCAGGTATATATATATCGGGTAAACGGGTATATAATTTCGGGTAATTAGGTCGGGTATCATCTAATCCCATACCCGCCCCATACCCGGGAAATATTAATTTTACATACCCATATCCGGCCCAATACCCGTCGGGTATCGGGTATACCCGTCTCGAATGCTTCGGGTTTCAGATATACCCGTCAGGCTGGGGTATTTTTGCCAACGGCATAGAATATGATATGTAATTTTAAGAAATATAGCAAATAATATGTTTAAGTTGTTACAAACTTGAAATTACTAAAAAATATATAAATTTGTTAGAGGTTTGTGTGAGTATTCGGTGGTGTAGGGTAGGGGTTGTCCAAATTTATTATGATGGCTATTATATGCAATGGAAATTCTAATTTAATTAAATATGACTAAAACAAAGGATTTGGATTCCTTTTAGATTATCATCTAATGTATCTAACTATAAATAAGTTAATATTATGTAAGTATTTAACTAATTTAAATTTTTGTTTGGGTCTTATCTACAAACTGGGTAAACATAAAACTTTTCTGGGCTGTGCAATCTGACAAGGCCCAGGGCTGTGTAATCTGACAAGGCCCAACAGTTATGTCTTAGATGGAAAAAAGGGGCACACGAAATATAGGGGAAAAAGGAAGCAGGGTCGGCAACATATTCACTTTTGTTGATGTTCCAAACAACATATATGAGGCAATGAGGTGGAGTTGCCTTGTATAATTGCAGTAGTGGCTAATTGTATATAGATTCAATGTAATCTATAGTTTTTCTAAAAGTTTTAACAACACATTTTTTTTCTCTCAATTTAAGTCAGTTTTGTAACTCTCTTTTTCCCTTTGTTACATATTTGCAGGAAAGCACGTTGGGACATTTGAAGATTCATCTCAATGATATTAAATCAGCAACAAATAATTTTTCAGAGGCATACACAATTGCATCTTCGGATGACGATTATACTTTGTATAGAGCAGAACTCCACTCTTTTGATAAAGAAAATCCTTCATCTGAAAAGGGGAAGAACATAGGAGAACATCCCAAGGCACACAACATTGTGGTTATAAAACGGTACACCTCTGGAAATGAGTGGTATGGAGAAAAAGAGCTTTATACAGAAATTGAGATGCTTATGAGTGTCAAGCATCCTAACATAGTCACTTTAATTGGATTTTGCGTTGAAGATTCTGAGATGATCCTTGTCATTGATAATGTTTCTAATGGATACCTTGATGGTTATTTGGGAAACGCCAATGATATGCGCATTTTGACATGGGAAAAGCGTTTGAAAATCTGCATTGATGTTGCACACGCTTTGAAGTACCTTCACTACGATATCGAAGACCAAAAGATGATAATACACCGTTATATAAGTAGTGGAAGCATTTGGTTGGACGAGAACTCGGGGGCAAAGATTGGCAACTTTTGGTGGTCCATATTCCTGCCTCCAAATCAAGAAGATGAAGCTATTTATCTTGACTGGATTGGCCAAGGGTCCTACGTAGATCCATAATATAAGAAGACTAATAAGTTAAAAAGAGAAACAGATGTTTATAGTTTTGGAGTTGTATTGTTTGAAATTCTATGTGGGAGGAGAGCCAATGACCCGATTTACAAGAAGGAGAATGTGAGAGGGTTGGGCCCTGTGGCAAGAAAAAGCTTCTGCATGGGAACACTAGAGGGCATGATTGATCCTATATTAAAGGAAGAACTGGTGCAAACAATTTTGTTCTAAATAAAGGACCCAACAAGGATTCTTTGCACACATTTATGAAAATTGCATATGAGTGTGTGGCAGAAACTCAAGACCAACGTCCAACAATGAAAGTCGTTGTCAAGGAACTTGAGAAAGCATTATCATTTCAAGTAAGTTAATGTTCTAAAACATTTACCTTTCTTTCACATATGCAAAATGCTTGTTGAGATCAGATTAAACTAATAAAGCATAAACTGAGTTTCATATGTGCCATAGTACTTGTACAGAAACTATTACGGTTTGTATTAAAAAACCACTCTTCAATTTATATCATCTCATTCTGAAGTACTAAACCCTTTTTAACTATTGATGAAGTCACTTAAGCTTCATTGTTTTTGTCAAACTTACTCTCTTTTCAAGTTGATGAACATTGTTGACACTTGACATCTAGGTTCATATTTTTGCCATCGGCATAGAGTATGATATATGACTTTAAGAAATATAGCAAATAATATCTTTAAGTTGTTACAAACTTGAAATTACTACAAACTATATAAATTTGTTAAAAGTTTGTGCAAGTATTCGGTGGTGTAGGGTAGTGGTCGTCCAAATTTATTTATAATGGCTATTATATGCAATGGAAATTTTAATTTAATTAAATCTTACTAAAACACAGGTTTTGGATTCCTTTTAGATTATCATTTAATGTATAAAACACAAGATTTAATTTCCCTTAAGATTATCATTTAATGTACATAACTATAAATAATTTAATATTATGTAAGTATTTAACTAATTCAAAATTTTGTTTGGGTCTTATCTACAAACTGGGTAAGCATAAAACTTTTCTGGGCTGTGCAATCTGACAAGGCCCAACTGTTATGTCTTAGATGGAAAAAAAGGGGCACACGAAATATAGGGGAAAAAGGAAGCAGGGTCGGCAACATATTCACTTTTGTTGATGTTCCAAACAACATATATGAGGCAGTGACATGGAGTTGCCTTGTCTCATTGTAGTAGTGGCTAATTGTATATAGATTCAATGTAATCTATAGTTTTTCTAAAAGTTTTAACAACACATTTTTTTTTCTCTCAATTTAAGTTAGTTTTGTAACTCTCTTTTTCCCTTTGTCACTTATTGGCAGGAAAACACATTGGGACATTTGAAGATTCATCTCAATGATATTAAATCAGCAACAAATAATTTCTCAGAGACATACACAATTGCATCTTGGCGTAGCTATACTTTGTACAGAGCAGAACTCCACTATTTTGATAAAGAAAATCCTTCATCTGAAAAGGGGAAGAACATAGGAGAACATCCCAAGGCACACAACAATGTGGTTATAAAACGGTACACCTCTGGAAATGAGTGGTATGGAGAAAAAGAGCTTTATACAGAAATTGAGATGCTTATGAGTGTCAAGCATCCTAACATAGTCACTTTAATTGGATTTTGCGTTGAAGATTCTGAGATGATCCTTGTCATTGATAATGTTTCTAATGGATACCTTGATGGTTATTTTGGAAACGCCAATGATATGCGCATTTTGACATGGGAAAAGCGTTTGAAAATCTGCATTGATGTTGAACACGCTTTGAAGTACCTTCACTACGATATCGAAGACCAAAAGGTGATAATACACCGCGATATAAGTAGTGGAAGCATTTGGTTGGACGAGAACTCGGGGGCAAAGATTGGCAACTTTTGGTGGTCCATATTCCTGCCTCCAAATCAAGAAGATGAAGCTATTTATCTTGACTGCATTTGCCAAAGGTCCTACGTAGATCCAGAATATAAGAAGACTAATAAGTTAAAAAGAGAAACAGATGTTTATAGTTTTGGAGTTGTATTGTTTGAAATTCTATGTGGGAGGAGAGCCAATGACTCAATGTACAAGAAGGAGAATGTGAGAGGGTTGGGCCCTGTGGCAAGAAAAAGCTTCTGCATGGGAACACTAGAGGGCATGATTGATCCTATATTAAAGGAAGAAACTGGCGCAAACAATTTTGTTCTAAATAAAGGACCCAACAAGGATTCTTTGCACACATTTATGAAAATTGCATATGAGTGTGTGGCAGAAACTCAAGACCAACGTCCAACAATGAAAGTCGTTGTCAAGGAACTTGAGAAAGCATTATCATTTCAAGTAAGTTAATGTTCTAAAACATTTACCTTTCTTTCACATATGCAAAATGCTTGTTGAGATCAAATTAAACTAATAAAGCATAAACTGAGTTTCATATGTGCCATAGTATTTGTACCGAAACTATTACGGTTTGTATTAAAAAACCACTCTTCAATTTATGTCATCTCATTCGGAAGTACTAAACCCTTTTTAACTATTGATGAAGTCACTTAAGCTTCTTTGTTTTTATCAAACTTACTCTCTTTTCAAGTTGATGAACATTGTTGACACTTGACATCTAGGTTCATATTTTTGCCATCGGCATAGAGTATGATATATGATTTTAAGAAATATAGCAAATAATATCTTTAAGTTGTTACAAACTTGAAATTACTACAAACTATATAAATTTGTTAAAAGTTTGTGCGAGTATTCGGTGGTGTAGGGTAGTGGTCGTCCAAATTTATTTATAATGGCTATTATATGCAATGGAAATTTTAATTTAATTAAATCTTACTCAAACACAGGTTTTGGATTCCTTTTAGATTATCATTTAATGTATAAAACACAAGATTTAATTTCCCTTAAGATTATCATTTAATGTACATAACTATAAATAATTTAATATTATGTAAGTATTTAACTAATTCAAAATTTTGTTTGGGTCTTATCTACAAACTGTGTAAGCATAAAACTTTTCTGGGCTGTGCAATCTGACAAGGCCCAACTGTTATGTCTTAGATGGAAAAAAAGGGGCACACGAAATATAGGGGAAAAATGAAGCAGGGTCGGCAACATATTCACTTTTGTTGATGTTCCAAACAACATATATGAGGCAGTGACATGGAGTTGCCTTGTCTCATTGTAGTAGTGGCTAATTGTATATAGATTCAATGTAATCTATAGTTTTTCTAAAAGTTTTAACAACACATTTTTTTTTCTCTCAATTTAAGTCAGTTTTGTAACTCTCTTTTTCCCTTTGTCACTTATTGGCAGGAAAACACGTTGGGACATTTGAAGATTCATCTCAATGATATTAAATCAGCAACAAATAATTTCTCAGAGACATACACAATTGCATCTTGGCGTAGCTATACTTTGTACAGAGCAGAACTCCACTATTTTGATAAAGAAAATCCTTCATCTGATAAGGGGAAGAACATAGGAGAACATCCCAAGGCACACAACAATGTGGTTATAAAACGGTACACCTCTGGAAATGAGTGGTATGGAGAAAAAGAGCTTTATACAGAAATTGAGATGCTTATGAGTGTCAAGCATCCTAACATAGTCACTTTAATTGGATTTTGCGTTGAAGATTCTGAGATGATCCTTGTCATTGATAATGTTTCTAATGGATACCTTGATGGTTATTTTGGAAACGCCAATGATATGCGCATTTTGACATGGGAAAAGCGTTTGAAAATCTGCATTGATGTTGCACACGCTTTGAAGTACCTTCACTACGATATCGAAGACCAAAAGGTGATAATACACCGCGATATAAGTAGTGGAAGCATTTGGTTGGACGAGAACTCGGGGGCAAAGATTGGCAACTTTTGGTGGTCCATATTCCTGCCTCTAAATCAAGAAGATGAAGCTATTTATCTTGACTACATTTGCCAAAGGTCCTACGTAGATCCAGAATATAAGAAGACTAATAAGTTAAAAAGAGAAACAGATGTTTATAGTTTTGGAGTTGTATTGTTTGAAATTCTATGTGGGAGGAGAGCCAATGACCCAATGTACAAGAAGGAGAATGTGAGAGGGTTGGGCCCTGTGGCAAGAAAAAGCTTCTGCATGGGAACACTAGAGGGCATGATTGATCCTATATTAAAGGAAGAAACTGGCGCAAACAATTTTGTTCTAAATAAAGGACCCAACAAGGATTCTTTGCACACATTTATGAAAATTGCATATGAGTGTGTCGCAGAAACTCAAGACCAACGTCCAACAATGAAAGTCGTTGTCAAGGAACTTGAGAAGGCATTATCATTTCAAGTAAGTTAATGTTCTAAAACATTTACCTTTCTTTCACATATGCAAAATGCTTGTTGAGATCAAATTAAACTAATAAAGCATAAACTGAGTTTCATATGTGCCATAGTATTTGTACCGAAACTATTACGGTTTGTATTAAAAAACCACTCTTCAATTTATATCATCTCATTCTGAAGTACTAAACCCTTTTTAACTATTGATGAAGTCACTTAAGCTTCTTTGTTTTTATCAAACTTACTCTCTTTTCAAGTTGATGAACATTGTTGACACTTGACATCTAGGTTCATATTTTTGCCATCGGCATAGAGTATGATATATGATTTTAAGAAATATAGCAAATAATATCTTTAAGTTGTTACAAACATGAAATTACTACAAACTATATAAATTTGTTAAAAGTTTGTGCGAGTATTCGGTGGTGTAGGGTAGTGGTCGTCCAAATTTATTTATAATGGCTATTTTAGGCAATGGAAATTTTAATTTAATTAAATCTTACTAAAACACAGGTTTTGGATTCCTTTTAGATTATCATTTAATGTATAAAATACAGGATTTAATTTCCCTTAAGATTATCATTTAATGTACATAACTATAAATAATTTAATATTATGTAAGTATTTAACTAATTCAAATTTTTGTTTGGGTCTTATCCACAAACTGGGTAAGCATAAAAGTTTCCTGGGCTGTGCAATCTAACAAAGCCCAACTATGATTAGAGGTGCACAAACCGGTTAATTTTAATAACCGGATCGGTTAACCGGTTATACCGGTTAATTTGACTTTTTGACTTTAACCGGTTAATGCTTTAACCGGTTATTACTTTAACCGGTTATTTTTTTAACTGGTCCGGTTAATTACTTTAACCGGTTCGGTTATTTAACCGGTTATTTTCGGTTAAAAACCGGTTTTTTTGCCTTTTTTTTGAATTTTTCGGTTATTTTTTCGGTTAACCAGTCTATCGGTTAAAAAACCGGTTTAAAAAAACCGGTTAATATTGTAACCGGTTACTAACCTACGGTTAAATAACCGGCTGGACCGGTTATTCCTAAATCGGTTATTAACCGGTTACGGTTTCGGTTAATAACCGGTTACGGTTAATTAACCGGTTATTTTGTGCACCTCTAACTATGATGTCTTAGATGGAAAATAAGGGCACACGAAATATAGGGGGAAAAGGAAGCAGGGTTGGCAACATATCCACTTTTGTTGATGTTCCAAACAACATATATGAATTCGTATATGTCGATTAGAAGGCTCCAGTCTCCTACAGTTTAATCAGATGGCAGTGAGGTGGAGTTGGGTTACTATACTTTATACAGAGCAGAGCAGACCAGAACCCATTTGCCTTGTATAATTGCAGTAGTGGCTAATTGTAGATAGATTCAATGTAATCTATAGTTTTTCTAAAAGTTTTAACAATGCATTTTTTCTCTCAATTTATGTCAGTTTTGTAACTCTCCTTTTCCCTTTGTCACATATTTGCAGGAAAGGAAGTTTGGACACTTGAAGATTCATCTCAATGATATTAAATCAGCAACAAATAATTTTTCAGAGGCATACACAGTTGCATCTGGGGATGACTATTATACTTTGTACAGAGCAGAACTCCACTGTTTTGATAAAGAAAATCCTTCATCCGAAAAGGGGAAGAACATAGGAGAACATCCCAAGGCACACAACATTGTGGTTATAAAACGGTACACCTCTGGAAATGAGTGGTATGGAGAAAAAGAGCTTTATACAGAAATTGAGATGCTTATGAGTGTCAAGCATCCTAACATAGTCACTTTAATTGGATTTTGTGTTGAAGATTCTGAGATGATTATTGTCATTGAGAATGTGTCTAATGGATACCTTGATGATTATTTGGGAAACGACAATGATATGCGTATTTTGACATGGGAGAAGCGTTTGAAAATCTGCATTGATGTTGCGAACGCATTGGAGCACCTTCACTCTGAGATGGAAGACCAAAAGATGATAATACACCGTGATATATGTAGCTACACCATTGGGTTGGACGAGAACTGGAGGGCAAAGATTGATGGGTTTGGAGACTGTGTATTCTTGCCTCCAAATCAAGAAGACGTAGCTGTCTATGTCGAGTGGCGTGGCAGATCGCCCTACATAGATCCAGTGTATGAGAAGACTAATAAGTTAAAAAGAGAATCAGATGTATATAGTTTTGGAATAGTTTTGCTTGAAATTCTTTGTGGGAGGGCAGCCAATGACCCAATTTACGTGAAGGAGAGTCACAAAGGGTTGGGCCCTGTGGCAAGACAAAGCTTCTGCACAGGAACTCTAGAGGACATGATAGATCCTATACTAAAGGAAGAAACCAGTGAATACAATTTTGTCCTAAAGAGAGGACCCAACAAGGAGTCTTTACACACATTCATGAAAATCGCATATCAATGTGTGGCAGAAACTCAAGATCAACGTCCGACAATGAAAGTCGTTGTCAAGGAACTTGAGAAAGCATTATCATTTCAAGTAAGTCAACGTTCCAAAACATTAATCTTTTTATACACATGCAAAATGCTTATTAATAGTATTCATATGTACCATAGTATTTGTACTCAAATCATTACGTTTATATTGTAAAAACACCCTTCAATTTTTAACTTCTAGTGTTCTGGTCCTAAGCTCGTTCTTAACTATTGATGAAGTTATCAAAGCTTCTCTTTAAACTAACTCTTTTCCCTTAACTACGGGGGCTGCTATTCTCTAATCACAATTTTAATATTCATTTGGCTTTTCACATTGTCCCAGTTGAATTCAAAGGTTAAATCTGATTATGTGGAGAAGAGTCATGCTTCCATAATTGAGACACAAGTAGCTGAGCTTTCCAATGAACCGAACAGAATGAACATGACTGGCAAATCTGAAAATTTTGAAATTCATAACAAGGAAAATATGTTACATGACCAAACCGATGACCCAGCTGAACCTGACTGTTGTAAGTTTGCTATCTTTTAAATTTTTAAAATGATTTATCAAGTGGAGTCTTAAGCCGGTTATATGTGGGTTCAGGAAAGTCAAACTCTTAGGAAGGATGCTACACCTTCTTGGCCAAATATGTCAGAATAAATGCACAAATATGTAAAGGAGGCTAAGTTGCAGGTGCTTTTGGTTGTTGTATTTGGTGGGGTCGGCTAGATAACGGTTTGCGTTCAAACAAGTCATGTTTCATATAGGTTTAAACAGGCTGGGTGGATTGAGTTGGACTTTTTTGCATATATCTTAATTTGTTTGTATAAGTGAATGTCATGTTGATGCTTCTCTAGTTCTTTATGTACTTGTTTAGTTGGTAATTTTAGTGTTATCCACATTATTTTAGTTTACAAGATCGGGTATTTGTTTGTTTTGGGCCTTGCTAAATCAATAAAACTAATTTGTGATTGGGCCTAAGTTGGTTATTTCATTTGGGCCTGTAAGCTTTAACCAGTTCACTTGTATTTGGGCTTTGGGACTAAGTGGGTTATTTGTCATATTAATAATCACATGTTTGTGGGCTTAGATTAGTTGTTCTCATGGGCCTATCATATCGGATGTGGGATTCTACGCATCTGTGTAAGTTTTGTGATAAGAACCAGACTGTTCCAGCTCAGGATGATGTATGTGATGATACCAGAGACTTTGGTGCTGTTGAGTTCAGCAAAGTAGATACACACTTGCTTCCGACTGTACTTCTCATTGGCCGCCCCAATATTGGCAAATCCGCATTGTTTCATCGGTTAGCTATTCTAATATATGTCTTTTACTGTTATATTATAGGTGAATTAGCTAGTCAGTCGGGTAACTTGCCAAAACAAATTTTGGTAAAACGATAATTTTTTTGGTACGGTTCAAAAAGGTTAGGTTGACCTAAACGTTTTTTTTTTTGCCAAAAAGGTTACTGTGTCAAGAATAATATACTTATCCAATAAAATGTTTTAGGAGCCTTTCAATCTGTTTGGCCCGTTTTATTGTAAGCTACTCTTTTTTACCCATTTGACCTGTTAAATTGTCACCCAATTTAAACCATTTCTAAGTCAGTGGATATGGTATTTAGTTTTATTTATGCACAATGTGTGTTTGTACCTACTAATTTCTTTTTATTGTATCGAATATCATTGGTTGGTGTGGATATGGTATTTAGTTTGATTAGAAGAAGAGAGGCACTTGTGTCAACAGTCCTAATGATCATGTGACTAGAGACATATGAGAAGGGATTGAGTCATTGCGAAATTGGTTTATTTGCGATTTAAGGTGTTGGGTTCAGCCGGGTTAGAGGCCGAGGTTTCGTCTGGTTCCCATACATACAAGTATAAAATCACAAAGAGAGAGAGAGATTAAGTTGTATGTATTAAATTATCTTAATAATTATTATCACTTTTTCATAAATCAGTTCCAACCCTTTAATGCAATCAAACACCAACAATATTGGTTGCTAAAAAACATAACACTTTTTACTACCCTCTAATCCTCTATACATAAACGTACAGCATCTGTAATTCTGTATGATGTCATATAGAATGGCTAATATAAATTTGGTTAACAACTTCACGGTTAAACATAGTTTGTTATAACAACTTACATGATGGGTTGGGTGATAAAAGTAATAAAATTATAGGATGTCTATGATCAGGGGCGGATCTACGGGTATCCCAGGGGTAGCCCGGGATACCCCTAAACTTTTTTGAAGAAGTGCATTTTTTTTTCTTCTCCGTTTTATGTATTGTATACCCTTGTTAGGATACTCTGAGCACATGAACCACATAGGAACATTAGAAGTGAAAGATAAGAGATCAGATCATGAAGATGGATATGTCATTGTAGGTTTTTTTGTTTTTCAGAAGAGAAGCTCTGGTTAACAAGAATGAAGAAGATGACAGTACTTCTTTATTTTATTAGGGTGAGCGGGGCACTTCTCGGGGAGGGATGCGGTGAGGTGAGTCCCCGAGCGGGAACACCGCCGCCATCAACTCGGGGAGCCTAATCGGGGATGGATTTCGGTGGGTGTTCACCGCATGAAGGGAGAGAGGGAGAGGGTGGCCCACCATTGATTCAACCAATCAAGTATTTTCCCCCCTTAATTAAAAAAAAACAAGTCCCCCAAGAGAGGAGTGCCGCAATCAAATTGAGGGTGTGGGAGGAGTTGACGTGGCGCGTGCTGATTGGGTGTGTGTAAGAGAGGTCACTCCCCTAAGAGAGGAGTGCCCCTCTCACCCTTATATTTGTCTTGCGAAAAAATTAAAAAGATAGTACAATTTACTGACAACATATTGCTATAGTCAAAAGCATATTTATATATTATACTAGGTTATAACCCCGTGTATTATACGGGTTGAGTAAATAAATTTATATACTAAATAATAAAACATTATATCTTTAAAAGTTTCCTTTATTGCACGGGTTGAATAAATATAATTTTATATATTAAATAATAAAAAGTTATATATATAAGAACCATATTGTACGGGTTGATTTAATGTAATTTTATATACCAAATAAAAAAATTATATCTTTAAAAACTCATGTATTACACGGGTTGAATAAATGTAATATTGTTTACCAAATAATAAAATAATACATCTTTAAAAAAAACCCCATTTATTACACGAGTTAAATAAATGTAATTATATATACCAAATAATAAAAAAGTTAGTAAATGTAATTTTGTATAGTGAAAATAAAAATATTTAGTATATTAATACAAAGTTTGGTTTTCGTGATAAATAATTTGTTTTATTTAAAATGTTTTAAATTAACAATTTACAATTTCGGTTATTAGAAAAATAGAAGAATGATATTCGAAATTTAAAGTAGGATAAAATTTAATATTAGCTCATCATTCATTTATTTATTTAATTAATATAAGATAAGTTTGGAAGTGAGGCGAGAAAATCATAAAATAAATACCTACAATGAACGACATGTGTCACACATTAATGTTTTATTATATAGTATAGTATAGATAAAAATTTTGATTGATATAAATAGATTATTTTGTTGTAGCAAAATTTGTTAACAAAGTCTCAATAAATTTAACCCATTATTTAAAACTCCGTAAATGTATAAATGATAAATAATATTAGTTAGAGTAAATTACGATTTTGGCCAATGTGGTTGTATCACTTTTACCATTTTAGCCCAAAAAAGAATTTTTTAACATCTGATCCCCCATTAAATGTTAGGGGCCAAAAGGGTTAGAAAAAAGACGTTAGGGGCCAAAAAGATTAGAAAAAAAACGTTGGGGTTCAGATGTTAAAAATTATTTTTGGTCTAAAAGAGTAATAGTGATATAACCACAGGGGCCAAAATCGTAATTTACTCTATTAGTTAAATAAATAATATTATAAATGAGAAGGAGATTAAACTAAGTAATAATTATCCATTTAGTAGGAGGATTATATATAATTAATTAGAAAATATTAAACTAAAATAATACTTATCTATAAAACATGGCCTAATATGATGACAAGTGTCCCAAAAATGGTTTCATTTATTATATAGTATAGATGATTTGTTTATGGTTTCTTAATATATTTATTTTATAATGAATTTTTGTGTTAGTTTTACACAGTAATAAACTAATTAAGATTTTATTGATTACTCCACGGCATATTATTTATAGGTTATAATTTTAACTAGTGAGAAACCCCGCGCTCCGCGCGGGCTTTTGGTCGGTTCCGCTTCGGTTCGTTACAGTATTTGTACGATACAAATACTCGGTATAGCAATCAACACGTGTTTTAAATCAATCGAAACCTTAAATAAATAAATATCGAACCAATCTTGTTGGGACAATATCTGTTGGGTTCGTCACATTATCCGTAGAGAAATGTTGGAAAATAATTAAACATGGTTGTAAATTTAGATTTATAAAGTTTGACATGTAAATAAAAAAATAGGTTACACACTAAAAAACATATTTTTAACTTTAATATCAAATTATATACGGGTTTTGTAAAATCAAAATACCTTTATGTAGTTTAATAATTATTTAGTCAAAATATATTATTATGAAGTAGGAAATTACGGTTGTTGATATAAATCATTTACATGATAACTATGTCGTTAAAAAAAATCGTTAAATTATTGTTGTGGTCGGTAATTAATAAAATGTAAAGCAAGTATTTTAAAGGTGAAAATCACATAAAATATTATTAAGAATAATAGACAAAGGAAAAATAATAAATGAAACAATTTACTCAAACTTTTATTTGATAGCATGTAAAAAAAAATTTCTTTCCCATGAAGGGCTTCGAATCCGAGACACTCATTATATTTGAATGTTCATACAACCAACTGAATAGCGAAAGTTTTTCTTAATAGTTTGACTTAATAATAACTATAATATACACATAAAGCGGAAAAAGGAAAAAAAGTCATTTACCACACCTACCACGCAGGTGCGGCTACTGTACTTTTAAATAAACAACTTATTTTCTTTTTGCTATATTGCTATGCATGACAGACCATAAAAATACTTTGAAAGTAAGTGCTTCAAGTAAGTTCTCTCCCGATTTGAAGCCAATAATTTAATCCAATTTAATTTGCTCTTTTCAGTTTGGATCCCAGCCTTACATTTCAATTCAATATATACACGTTGCATACTTGCATGTTAAAGAAAGTGAACATTTCAAAGCACCCACAAACCTTCTCTCTCCATATGATCTTTTAGTCTACCACCGTGACGCCTCATCGATATCATCACCGCCCACCACCACCGAATCACCGTCATCATCGCACCACACCACACAACCGTCACCAACTCCGATCACTGCCAATAACCACCGCAACCTAGATCAAGCCGCCACAGCTATAGAACCACCGGTTAACCGCCACTCCCACAGCACCCCTACCTAACAATCGCCGTCTCTTTGTGTCTTACCATCCGGAAAACCCAGATCCTGTTCAGATCCCATTCATATAAACCAAAGTAAGTCGTTTCCATCTGAGAAAACCCCACTGCCAACTACCACCCCTGGAAAACCATTGCAAATCCAGGTCTCGGAGAGGCCGGAGAGACGTAAAGTTACAAAAAAGGGCAATATTGTAAATTTGGGGAAAGGGTAATATCGTAGGTTGTCCTGCTTCGTTGATTATGCAAGTGGTGTCGGTGTTATTCGAAGATGTGCGAGCTGAGGGTGGAACTTGCGGTGGTGGGAAGCCCTTTGGCCGGTGCTGGTGACAGGCCATGGTGGTGGCGGTGGTCAAATGTCATGGACTGGAGGAGAGAGATCTAAAGAGAAGAAAAATTAAATCTCTATCATGTTACATGTTGACACGTGGGCAAATAGCCAGCTGACACGCAGCTGGCTGGCACTGGTCATCCAACTTCGAAAATGTTTTAATTTTTTAATGTTTATTTGATTTTTTCCAATATACAAATATTAGAAATTCCTTTTTATCAATATGTATTTTTAAACTAAAGTTTTAGTAAAACTCTAACCAAACATTAAAGCTTCGTTAAATTTGTTAAATACCAATAACATAATAACAACAAAAAAGGTAGATATAAAGGTGAATTCTCATAAAATGAAATTACCATTGAATACACTAACTTAACTAATGATTATTAGGTAGATGTAATATTGGAACATCCGGTTAAAAGTTTTTGGTTCCGCCACTCTCTGAGCAAATGTATTCTAGCACAAAGGCGACGAAATTGGATTTTAGGTTAGTGTTTAGTTACTAATTTTACTTGTATTGTGTATATGATTGTATGAATGTACGATAAAAATTGCATTGTATGAATGTACGATAATAATTAGCATTGTATGAATATACGATAAAAAAAGTTAGGATACCCCTGAATTTTTATTCTAGATCCGCCACTGTCTATGATGGAAATAAAAAAAAAACAAAAAAAAAACAAAATTGTGAACTCATAATTGATAAAATGAACAAATAACCATGCGTTATGGTCTAACGGCCTGACCTATGTGGACACCAAGCCGGCGTTACACACCGCACCAAGGGCGTGATTCCGGCATGACCAAGGGCTCCATTTTCGTATCTAGTGAAACCATAACACATAACCTCAGACCATGTAATAAGGTCTCACGCCCGAGTGAGGCGGCAACCCCAAGGCGTGAGACATGCATTAAACACTGCCCTATGAGGTTTTTCAAACAACCTAAAAATTTGAATACAATAAGGAGCGTTTTCCAATACCACGATGCTCACCCACCATGAAAAGCTGAAAGGGATCGGAGTTTTGAAACTCTTAACAAAATGCGGAACATGACTAAACTAAACTAGTAGCCAATGATCTGTAGATCAAGTGGTGGAAGGCTTGCATTTCTCTTCAGAGATGCAAGTTCAACTCCTACTTGGTGCAGAGTGAGGCATTGGTGGACAATGATAGGAGACCCAGGGAAACCTTGGGTTCGATCCTTGAGCCAAACGGGTTTTACCGGTAATTTCACCGTCATGCCTACGGGCGGGTGGGTTACCGGGTTTTCCCTGGAATTGGTGGTGGACGCGGTTACTCTCGGAGTACTCCATTTGGTCCAGTAGGTGCCCCGAGAATGCTCGTGATTGATTCTGTTTGTCGTTCAAAAAAAAGTTAAACTAAACTGGTACAAATGTACAATATTTAGTTAAACAAAAAAATAAACGAACTATAAAAAAATTCTTAACTTTACATAATAACCTTTTCTTAGTTTCTTTTAATTTTACAATATTTTGTTCAGTTATTTAAATACATAGTAACCTTTTTTTATTTTTTTTGGAACGCCAATATATCTATATCTATACTACCTTATTAAGCAAACTAGGTTTTCTACCCTTATGGTAATTTTACATTGTGTACACATTTTGAAGCAACATGTACAAGAGAGTCAAACTATTTTAGAGGAGATAAACTTACGCATTGTCCAAAAATTTAAGACACTTTATGGGCATTTTAGTGATTTCGGCACCTTTGTAATCTATAATTAAGATGACATGTGAAGAGTCTAAATTAATTGTTATTCTAAATAAATTTATGCATTGTAAAATTGATTGAGTTGGCTTTGAGATTTGTTTGATAAGTAGCCAAACTCCTAAACCCAATAATATTGAACAATGGTCTTTTGTTTGGTAAGGATGGTCCATGTTTTGATACAATGATTATAAAATAAAATATTTGATGATTCATGTTTTGATACAAAGGTCTATGAATTTTGTTGTAAAATATAGGGTCTTTTGTTTGTAACTATATAAAGCAAATCTAATGGATAAATTTGTAATTTTACATCACGCACACCTTTTGAAACAATATGTACAAATAAACACAAGACATTTAAGAGGGATATAATAGTAAATTTATCATACTCCAAATTCATTCTCAACATATATTTTCCCTTCCTGCCCTATTCCTCTCATAGTTGGTGTTTGGGATTCCTTTTTGAAAAGTCCTTTTAGCTCCAAAAGTCCTTTTTGAGAAGGAGAAGGAATCCCAAACACCATCTGAGAAGTGATTTTGAAGACAAAAGGAATCTCAAAAACCATGAAAGAAGTTCTTTTGAAGCTAAATTATGCCTTTAGAAAAGAGAAAAGGAGAAGTAACAATTTCTTGCTTATTTCTTTTGAAAAGGACTTAAGAAGGAGAAGTTGAAAAGGAATCCCAAACATGCCCATGGCCAATCAGTTACTTGTAAAAACCGTTCATTGTCGAAATTGAATGTCTTAAATCGAGAAACCGTCATTTGAATGTCCACCCTCACCATCCGTATTCTTCAAAGGCATTTTATGTTTTCCATTTTATGTGAAACCCTCATTATTCTTTGATTTCCTTTCAATCTCTCTTTTTCCTGTTACGAATCCGCAACCAAGAGTCTCTCAAGTTTCAACACACCCGCCATACACCTTTATTCGAATTGATTGTGGTCCAGCGAGAAGGAGAGGCGCAATATCGGATAGGGTTTCAAGCAGGGTTGACCTTCCGGCGATTAATACGACCCCTCTCCGACAATCGTCACTGAAACTTTTTCTTCTCTTGCCTTTAGTTCTGTTCAGATTGGTATAAATTAATTTTGGGATTTAATTTAATTCGATCTTTGATCTCAGGTGGTTGCATTTGTAAATAGAAGGTAAATTCTTCTTTGATCTCAGATTCTTTTCTGTGGATGTTGCTAAAAATTGAAGGCTAATTTTTGGTTCAGGTGGTTGCAATTGTCGTTTGTTTCTTTGTCGTTTGCTATGAATTTAAGGTAAATTTATTACTCTTTCATCTCAAGTGATTGCATTAGTAGTTTGTGGTTGTACCATTTGTTTTAGTTTGAAGTTAAGATTTGGGTTTCTTGGTGTTTTATTGGTTATGCTCTTACTCTTTCATCATCATCATACTCAGTAGATCTCACCAATAGCAAAGCAAAGGTAGGGTCTGAGGAGGGTAAGATGTAGACAGCCTTATCTTTACCCCGTAGGAATAGAGAGGTTGCTTCCAGTGAGACCCCCGGCTCGATAGTAGTTTTGCATCAATCCTTGGACATAAGGCACATAACACTCAGCAATCGGGACAAAGACCGATTAGTGCATGTACCCTTTTGTCTTTCAGCTATCAACGCAACCACATGATGCATGATTAACCGTTCTCAGCTTTTAACGTTATATTCACGAAATTAGTAAAATAACATTAAAATTAGTGCACTTTCACTTTTTCCCCCAGATGGTTCACACATATATACATTATATGCGCATACCGCAAACGGGGCGTATGTGTTGTGACCCTCATTATTTATTCACCCCTTTAGATCAGCCCAAATTATTCCCCTTTTGTTTGTATCCTTAATTTGAATTGCTTGGTGAAGCATGTGGGTGGGGATAATTGGTATGCAGCCTTAATGTGTATATTTTTCTTAATATCGGTTACTTCGATTATTGATACAGCCTTACCAACCTAGCTATATTGCTCCCCTCCACGATGGCCCAGCCTCATTGGGAAGAGACTCCCATCGATATCAAGTAATCCATTTCTCTACTTTTTAATTAAAAATGTATTTTTATCCTAATCTTTAAAAGGAACTAATTACTTGCATTCTTTCAATGTTTTTTTTTTTCTATTTTTATATGGTTATCTGCTAGCTATCTTTTTTCTTTAGGTTGCAAGATAATATCAATTCTTATTTTTCAGTCAAACATGCATGTAGCAGGATTCTTACACTTAGACTATGGGGTATGGGGTTTGGGTTGGGGCGTGGGTTGGCTGAAAACGCCCAAGCCACCACCCCGGGGGCTTGGGTTGGGGCGTGGCTCAAGGGGCGGGAGTTTGAAGCCGGGCGTGGGGCGGGCTAGCGATCCTATGTGACGGGCTCCTATTCACTTTGTTGGCCATGTCCTATTCGCTTTTTTTTTTAATAAACTGCCAAGCCACGCCCCAACCCAAGCCACGCCATACCCCATGGACATGTCACTCACTGATGGGGGGCTCGAACTCTACGTGTCAACTCATGCCCCCCAACCCAAGCCCCATTATACCCCACGGTCTTAGCTCCTAATTATTCTTCTTGTTTTTAAATTTCACTCCTTTTATATTTATTTAAATTGATGTGATCTTTTAGGGGCGGATGGCAAAGGGACACTTGTGGATTTGAATGGCCCACATCTCCTGGCAATCACAGTTGACTACTTTGACCCGGGTAGTTTCTATCAACAATGGATCTCTCAATAGAGCTAATCGTTCTTGATCGAAGCATCTATTGTTATTTGGAAAAGAAAGATGAATCAAAAGGGCTCAGAATTCTTCTTGGAGTTCATCTATTATAAGTTAGGAGAAAAAGATAGCCTATTGAAGATAGAGCGCACAGAGGAAACCATTTTACTTCTCTTGAAACACAGTTTCCGTGACTTCCTCAATGTCACTCGAGATTAGCAAAATTGAATACAATAAAGTGTACAAATGAAACATAATTTTATATTTTGTAATTTTTTTTCTTGATAAATAGCAAAGTAATTTGCTTATGATACATTTAGCTATTTACAATGTTGGTCATTTAAACGCCTTAGTCATTTTCATTTCATAACATTAGAATATACATCAACGGTAAGTTTTGATTTTACAAACCTCGTGAGTATATCTTTCAAGATATAACCACTCAACAAATAGCTTTCAAAATATTATATTTTGTAGAACTAGGTTTATTATGGTCGCCGCGTTGCGGCGTACTTCTTTTGTGATTTAGTCTGTGTTTATATGTATTTTGAAATCACTGTGAGAGCCTTGCACATGGAACCATTGACAAAAATTAAAAAAATGTAAAAAAAACACTAAAAGAGAACCTGAAGAAAATCAACAAAAAAAGTTATATGGTAATGATGTTCGTATGAAACTCATGGTCAGATATGAGCCAGTGGTATTGGGTATCGGTACCGAATTTCCCGAAATATATTAAGTAACAATTCGGCACCGACTTTTGGCGTTCATGGTACCGGTTCGCCACCGGTTTTACCTTCATAAACCGGTACCGTAACCAGCATTTTTGGTACAAGTACCGATTCGGATTCGGATTCGGTATCGGTTGGCACCGTGCTCATCCCTACCCCTGAAACTAAAATAAATAAATCATTAAAAGTTAAAGAAAACCAACAAAAAGTTGTGCGATAGCGTTATTGTTCGTACAATCGTACGGTACTCGTGATTAACGATGAAACAACGATACCATGTAGCATTAAAACACTATTCATTAACTTTGTTTGTATAGGTAATAGGTATAGTTAATATAATAGATATAAAAAAATGTAAAGAGTGGGACTTGAACCCATCCACTTTGCAAACTAAAACACCACACAAACCACTTTACCAAACATACAAATAGATCATATTAAAGAAACCAAAAGTATATAAACAATAACATCAAATGATGGAACTCACTATAAAGAAGTCAACAAAGACAACTAACCAATAAGGAAAAGTTACTATTCGTTACTATTCATCATGATGTGACAACTACTATTCATAAGCTTGGTTTATTAATATATAGGATAATGCCAAGTTTTGATTTTACAAACCTCGTGAGTATATCTTTTAAGATATAACGACAATTAGCAAATAGCTTTCAAAATATTATATTTTATAGAATACCAATATACATTGCGATATGCTTATTTTTATCCACGTTTAGATATATATTTGGATGAAAACTGAGTTGTGCGTAATAATGTATGTCATCTAAGCACTTCTTGACAGCAATAACAATGCCGGGTTCCAATCAGATTAAACAACACAACAATGGCAGTAAAGCATCTTAGCTTTTTGACAACAATAACAATGTCGGGTTCCAATCAGATTAAACAACACAACAATGGCGTAATAGTGTTGTTGAAAACTTTCTTGATGAAGCTTTTTGACAGCAATAACAATGCCGGTTCCGGGCTTAGTAGCAGTGAAAGACTGTTCATCTATCCAGCCCTTGGAAACCGACCCGAACCCGCCCTCTCCCAACACGTGGCACAATTGTAGCTTTGTTTAACAACATCTTAGCTTTGTTTCCGCTACACCATAAAAAGTGATACACTAATATGGTTTCAATTGTAGCATCAATAAAGCTAGAATGGTACTATAAAATCAATAATTATTGTAGCAATTAAAAGAATTCGAATACCTTATTTTCTTGACCCGGACCAGGTTTCGAAATCCCCTCAGCTTCAATATCATACTTTAAAACTCTAAAGCACTCAAGCCGCTCTTCCAAAAACAGTCCATACGTACACACCCACGCAGAACAATCCCACGCTGTAAACAAACAAATACACAAACACATTACACAACTTCTGATCTTAAGTTTACTACAACTAACGAAGATCAAAACTACGGTTTCCACACGTACCAACAGGGCTCGAATCATCCTTGAAATTCGCCAACTGAAGAACCCGCCCTCTATGTATAACTATAAGTGTCTTTAATGCCACCTAATGATTAAACAACACAGCACAGCATAGCATCTTAAGCTTAAACTGATCAAACAAATGACACTCATCAAGATCATTTTTCTAATCAAAACTGAACTAAGCCGTACCGTCCAATTACGGGTCTTGGCCAATCTCCTTGCTAAAGCATGTAAACAATACTGCACATCGGCCCGCGGCTAAATTGCAGACGAATACGCCAATATTTCTACAAAACGATTCAACATTTTCAGCAAATAAAGTTAACAAAAAAAACCCACATCAAAACTAAAGAAACTGATCAAATTTAAACTACTACATTTACAAGATGTTGACGTCAGCATTCAATAGTTCCTCCCCTCAATTGGGCAAAAAGGGCGGCAGGGTCAACAGTGCCAGGCAGTTTAAACTACTACATTTACAAGATGTTGACGTCAGCATTCAATAGTTCCTCCCCTCAATTGGGCAAAAAGGGCGGCAGGGTCAACAGTGCCAGGCAGCTGCCTGGCACTCCCCTATTGGCCCAACAAAATTACGATTTTGTCCTTATTTAAATTTACGCTTTTGCCATCAGTTCAAATTTATGTTTTCGCCCCCGCTTAAAAATAAATTTACGCTTTTGCTCCCAGCTAAATATTTCGATTTTGCCCTCGGTTAAAAAATTACGATTTTTAGCCGTTTTAATTTACAGTTTCGCCATTCGTTTTTTTCCCTTAAAAATACGATTTTGCCATCAGGTCTAAGTTATGTTTTTGCCCCCACTTAAAAATAAATTTACGCTTTTGCTCCCGGCTAAAAATTCTAATTTTTCCCTCAGTTCAAATTTACGATTTTGCCCCGTATAAATTTATAGTTTTGCTGTTAGTTTTTTTTCCTCACAGCCAGGTTACGATTTTGCCCTCAACTTAACTTTACATTTTCCCCATCGTTTTTGTTTGTTTTCCTGGTAACATTACAATTTTCCCCCAGTGTAAAACTACAGTCGTGCCGCCAACTTCCTGGCACTCCCCCGTTGGTCCATTTAATTTACGATTTATCCATGAATTAAATTTATGATTTGGCCCTCAGTTAAAAATTATGTTTTTCCCATCGTTTTAGTTTTTTTTACTAAAACTATACAGGTTTTTTGTTTTAATTGGTTTACTACGGTCTTATCATCGTTTTAGTTTTTTTTTTCCCTAGCAAAATTATAGTAGTGTTTTTTTAATTGGTTGAGAATTATTTGGCCATCGCCCCGCAACGCGGGCGGGGCATCTACTAGTTAAACAACAAAATACAAACTTTACTGACTTCTGATGTGTCTTTCTTTTGGTGGGCACTCAACATGATTAGTAGATTTAACAATCGCAACATCAACTTCCTACAAAACCCAACAAAACCCTAACCCTAATTAACAAAATTTGTCCAAATTAGAAAGAATTAAAGAGGGGAAACACCTTGAAATCGTTGTTGACATGTGCTAATCCAACGGTGGTTTGATCTTTGAGGGTGCCGTAAGCTTTCCGCCATGTTTGCGTAGTTCCCATGATGGATCGGTGAGTTTACAGATATTTCTTATGAAAAGAGGAAAAGGTTACATGCTCCACAAACTAACAGGTAGTCTAATAAAATATGAAGTTTAGAAAGAAACTATTTCATAAGCAAAAATGACCGTAAAAAGCTGCAAGGAAAAGCTTGGTGCCTTCTATGTCTGAAAAACAAATAGCAACCACAGTCAAACATCATAACTCACCATATTGAAGCCAAATATTCATGAAAAAACAAACAAACAAACCATTCTACAGGTATAGGTTCTTACCAAGAATCAAGAATTTAGAGAATAAATATTCTATAATAATAACAAAGTGTGAAGATCAAACACAAATGAGTCGTAACATACAAAATGCTCTTACGGTCTGTTCCCGAGTCTCATTTAACAAGGGGAGGGTAAGGAAAATGAATTAAGAGAGAAAAGGAGGGAAAAGATGTGATTTTTTTTTGTGTTCCCGAGTTTAATGAATTAACAGGGGGAGGGGAAGGAAAATGAATTAAGATAGAACAATTTTACCATTATACCCTTTAAATATATAACATTTTAATCAAAGAAAAAGTCACAAAATTGTGACAGTAAACAAAGAAAAACCGAAGGTCTAGAGGCGGGGTGTTATATTCTAATTTTACATTTACACTAGTAAATTAAAACTTCATAAAATGTGATGGCCAGGTCCTTAGTTAATTGGTGGTCCAACGAAGAAACTTTATTAAAAAAAAAAAAAAAAAGATTACAAGTGACTAGCACCAAAAAGACGATTGATCCAAAATATTGATCATGTTGCTTAGTTTGTCATGGAGTTAGCTTGTGCTTTCATTTGGTTCTCACCTTCCTTTATGCCTTTGCCAAAATATGCTTTCATCATCCTCTTTAGTTCTTTCCTGCTCAAATAACAACATGAAACAATCATCAAAATCGCTCAATTGCGAAAAAGTAGAAGCTTAACTTAAACCTTTCTATTTAAATGCTGGCATTCTAGTTTTGAATGTCCATAGTCTAGAGAGCTTCAAAAACATTACCAACTCAACTTGAAAAAATGAGAATCATCTCCATTTGGCATTTGCTCACGTGTCGAACTTTGGCTGCGCAAGTCGGGATATAATATAATTTAGTTCCTGAGCTTCTTGTTCACTAAACCCCTGATGTTGCTGCCAATCTTCGAATGAAACTTTAGCTCTTTCAACAGCTTGCAATATGTCATCGCTCGACACACAAACCGCACCTGCAAAAGCCATTTTGGGTCAACTTTAGTTTATATTTTGTTCTTAATGGGTCAAACAGGTAAAATTTCCAAAAGTAATGTTAATTAATATTTTTTTAATATTTACCTCTACGCGCAGCAAGAAGGGCGGATTCGTTGACGATGTTTGCCAGGTCAGCACCAACTGGAATAAGCATGTAAAGGAAAAGGTTCATTTGTGTCACACCCCAAATTTCCACGTATTACCGGTGGGCCCGGTAGGGGAGTATCGTGACGTGGTTGGCAACATCATCGTCAAACAACACAATATATAAATGCACAGCGGAAGCAAAAGGATAAATATATTACAATCCGAAATAATGTAACATCAAAGTATTACAACGGAAGTAAAGGATCCACAGGCGGATCGAAAATAAAATAACACTGTTTAACAGACTTTAGGCATCTAAGCTTGCGAGACTCTTTAATGATGCTAGGAATAGCCAGCCGATTCCGATTAGTACCTGCACTTAGCCTTTTTGAAAAATACGTCAGTTTACACTGGTAAATACAATCAACTGACTCATTTTAAAAATGGTTTAAGAAAATTGATTTGCATGCACATGGCACAAATAATATTTTATAACTTGGGATAATTATTTAAATTTATAAACTTGTAAAGGATTTACATGTTCCTTATGCGTTCAGTAGCCCGGATCGAGCCGGGTTAAAGATTAATGGACACACCGCTTTATTTATGAGACACTGACAGGTGTACGCCTACACCTGGGTGCTAAGGTCGTGGCCATTTCGTAAAATGATGCCAGGGATATCCGGGACAACGGTCATTAACCCCCAAAGGCTTTAAGCAAACAAAACAAATTAAACGGAACATCTCAATACTTTAACCATCATACAATTAAAGATTCAATGCCCGACCAAGCGGTATTTTATATACCGTACCCCAAGCCCGTATAGGGAAAATAAGTTAAAAGTATTTACCTGAGCTAAATATAAATTCAATCCCAGCCGTATCAAATCAGCAAGTACAGATAGCTTTTACTGGGCTCCTAAATCTGGAACGAAGGTTTTTAATAACCTATTAGAATCCTAACGGGTCTTTAATTAAGTCATGACTTAGACCGGTTAGTTTTCAAAAGGAAGATATGGTTCAAACGCTTGATAAGGCGAAGACTGGAATAGAATGTGATTTAGACCCGACAAGTTCGGAGACTTGTATAATATGGGTATATTATACACATTCTGGATTTTGAGATAAAACCGATAAGGTTTGACCCGTTTCGGCTAATTTATGTAAACTAGTTACATAACCGAATCGAACGCGTATGAAGCGTAGCGGGTAACCATAAGAGTCCTAAACAGGTTTCCTAAGTTAACATGCCTTAAATATGTTGTGATATCAGTAGGATACCTTCCATTATGCCCAAAACTAGTTTAATCTCAATATAAGCCCCTTAGGGGTATTTTGGTCATTTTAAAGATTATAAAAGGGATCAATTAAGCTTCTGTGATCCGGGTCTGAATAAATCAGTAAAATAGTTTATTTTAACTTGGTATAACAGTTGGTGTTAAGTCCTATGTGGCAAAATGGTTTTAAACCCTTACTATGCGCTTAATACGCGTATAACGTCATTTTAAGCGATTTACGGGTTAAAATAGTATTCTGAGTTTCCAGGTCAGTTTACAAGGTTCAAAACACTTCGTTTGTTATATGAAATCAGTAGCAATTGGATTGGTGTCAAAAGGATTTGTAAAACTCATTTTATGGCTGAAAAGGGCATATTCGGTATTTACCGAATTAAGGCGATAATCCTAGCTTATGATCAGTTTAGAAATAAATTAAAATCTTCAAAAATCCCAAAATATTATATTACATCAGTGGGTAAAAGTTTTGGTGTCAAAAATGGGGTTTAGATAGGCTTTACGCTAATGACGCCGATTAATTACTAAGAAGCGTTATAATTACGTCATTAAGCATAACTCCTAATCTAGACCTCCGACTGATGTGAAAATTTATAGACATGTTTAAAATCAGTAACTAAGATTATTGTACTTTCACATTTCCAAAATTCTCGTTTTATGGTCATAAGGGCATTACGGTCAATATTTAGGCGATTAACGGAAACGTCGGACAATTAAGGATTTATGTGGTATAAACGCAGAGGGTTATACACACATGTAACTAGGTCCTAATGGAACTTTAAGGCATGTCTAAACCTATCTAAACCGGGTCAGAACCGAGGTCAAAGCAGAAAGTCAAACTATGTGACTTTCGGCTCCGAATCGGTTCAAAACAGAAAGTTGTCGAATCAAACAAACGTAGACAAGTTTTTATACTTATTATCAGGTTAGATGAATGATAAAATAGGTGATACGCCTTTTACATCATTAATCATGCGTTAAATCGAAAATAACACTTCTGTTGACTTTTTCTAATTACCATTGACTCAACAATCGACCTAGTTAGGATTGGAATCAGTGGGTGCCCTTTTAAGGGTTTAAAGCCCACATGATTACCAACTTATAACAACTTTCGATTCGACAAAACCCTGGACCATTTGTGTTTTATCGTTAAGTCAAACCGTAGTTACGACGGTTTGATTTCTAGGCTAAAAACTAAGCAAAACTTGATTAAGAAGGGTTAAACATACTTACACAAGTCTTATGAATTACGCCCCGCTTGCGGTATGCTCATATAATGTATATATGTGTGGGCGCTCGGGGGGCAAAAGTGAAAGTGCACTAATTTTAACATTATTTTACTAATTTCGTGAAAATAATGTTAAAAGAGGGGAATGGTTAATCATGCATCATGTGGTGGCGTTGATAGCCAAAAGACAAGGGGGTACATGCACTAATCGGCATTTGTCTCAATTGCTGAGTGTTATGTGCCTTATGTCCAAGGCTTGATGCAAAACTACAATCGAGCCGAGGGTCTCATTGGAAGCAGCCTCTCTATTCCTACGGGGTAGAGGTAAGGCTGTCTACATCTCACCCTCCTCAGACCCTACCTTAGCTTTGCTATTGGTGGGATATACTGAGTATGATGATGATGATGATGATGACACAAGTCTTATGAATGATTTGGAAAGCTTGGAAGATGGTCTTGAGTTCCAGAAATGCTCAGAGATGAAGTATAGAATGAATGAACTCAAAAGTTGCAAACCATGGCCCTTACATATGAACTTTGATTGTCCTAGATCATGCCATCTATGTCTACAATTGATCATGGATCACTCCCACATGTCCCTAAGGTCTAAAAACAAGCCTAGGCAGCCCATGGTATGCAAAACTAGTGATCAAAGTCGGTTAAATGGGCTGCAGGACATCTGTGCATACATTCTGATCAGACAAGGCAGTCGCGTAGCGCGACTGCCAAGGTGTTTTGTGCTCGCGCTACGCGAGCCCTTGATGACCTGACAAACAAGTTTTCCTAAATTGCATTTTAGTCCCTGGTCCCCCGAAAGCTCGTTTTCACTTGGTTTTCTTGCATTCTAAGACTTTATAATTGACATATGGGGCTTTAAGGCTTATACCATCTTTGTCAAGTCCTCGGGTAACTTTGTGATCACCCGAAAAGCCCTAAATTTCAATGTTGACGATTCTAACCCTCACACATGGATTTTATCATAACTTTCTCATACGGTAACGAAACTTGGTGAAATTTTTATGGTACATTCTAGTGAGCATATTTAATCTTTACAAGGCTTCGGGTTTGCTAAAAGGTCACTCAGAGGTATATCTTAACATGTTGACACATTTAACCCCTGTAGTTTGTAATCTCTCACTTTCTTTCACAATTCGCTTCGTATGATCCATGACCCATTCGTTTAAGGTTATAAACATCATGTAGGGTTATTGTAAAGTATATTTATTCATTGTTGACACTTTGAACGCTTATATTTACACAGTTTCATTGTTTGTCAACTTTAGCCCTTCAAGAACATTCTTTCACACGTTCAAAGGTTATGACACGTGTCAAGACATTATAGGACGTAAATTTTCGAGGTGTTACAATTTGTTTACAATTTCTCTCTATAATGAATATTAAGTGTTTTCATGTATCTTTCTGCGATTTTCATTCACCGTAGTAATTTTATGGTATGGTTAGTAACTAGCCCAAACCAAAACTGCACCAACAATATGTTTAAACCTATTTGACAGCCAACAACAATCTGTTTAAACATATTTGACACCCAGGTTATGCTGAAAAAAAAGGCGTTTGGCAGCTTACACCATTGCGCAATAACCGCCCACACGGACTGCACAAATCCGCACGAAAGAAAAAGGTGTTCAGTGGACTCCGGTTCGTCACCACACAACGGACAAAGATGTGACTCAACATTAATGTTTCTGCAGACCAAAGCGCATCTCGTCGGAAACCTATCAAGCCCCGCTCGCCATGCTAAAAACCCAGCCTTTTTCGGGACCCAACCGTTCCATCTGAAAACATATTGGGGCAATTTGTTTCCATGTTCCTGCCACAGTTAGCTTTATCTCTGTGTTAATAGCACACCTCCCCCACCCTACAAAAAGGGCATATTTGACACTTGACAGCTTTGGATGATGCCATAAAAGAATAAGATTTGTATAAAAAACAATCTCAACAACTAGCAAACAAGACATCTAATTAAATTCATGATAACAATTACTACATATGAAATAACGCAAGAACCACTATACGAAACAATAAATTAAAAAAGGAAATACAGAAACCAAGTTATCAAACAAGAAAAACTTTACTAGATAAGGTCAAACAAACAAGAAACAAATAAAAGGTCAAATAAACAAGAAACAAATAAAAAGGTCATAAACGTACTAAGTTATCAAACAAGAAAAACTTTACTAGATAAATGCATCCTTGAGTTCTTAATTACCTAAACCCATCATGCCTCTCAGCAAAGTCAACCGCATATTAGGAGAACAACTAAATAATGATCTCGCTTTAGCTTGATTCTCCACCAAATAATTGAAAGCCAATGGTATTTCTTGAGGTTCCAAACCCATCGGTTCCAATTCCTTAATAATTTCATCACCTGTGTACTCGCGATGATGAACTCTTTCAAGTATCTTATTGCTTTCATGAATAATTTTATTACCTTCAGCAATAGCATTAGCTATGCTGCCAACACCATTCATAATCCTTGAGGTTAAATCATCATCTACTTGTTCGACTTTTCTTTTTCTACTCTTATATTTCTTTGCACTAGAAGACTGCCCGGGTAGAGAAGACGTAAGATCAACCACATGTACATCATCATCAAGATTGTATTGGCTCTCTAGAGTTACAGCATTGGCAACTAAGAATTCATCAAGTTCTGTAGGTGTTTCTGTGTTAATGCCATCATCCTTTTGCAACCGGGCATTTCTTTCTTTAGCAGTTTCAGCTTGTGCACCTGATGCCCTATCCTTTGCGAATAGTTGTAGCATTTCATCATAGTTTGTGACTTTCTTCGTCTTCAACGCCGCAGCTTTTGGCTTTGACTATTTAACAAAATCAAAATAATTAGTATTACAGACGATAATCTGAATATTCTAGTAAATAGTTAAAGCACTTACGTCTATTAATTTTTGCCAGACTTCATCCTCCGCTTCAATTAGTTGAGTTTCAGGATTCCATGAGAACCCACTTAATGACGTTCCCTGAAACATATCATACCAGGCAGAAAAACGGTTTTTCAACGTCTTTAAACGATTCTTCAAATGAGCTTTGGTAAAAGTCATTTCAAGATTTGTGCTAAGCTCCTCAACCATATTTTTGTATGCTTGTGTAGTAAAATTTCCACCAATCCTATAACCATTGATCTCTTGCGTTATCATGGATTGTATGAATGCGTTATCCATAGCTTCCGTCCACATCATGTTTTCTTTTTCACTGGTATTTTCACTAACGTCATGTTTGGTCATGATGAATTGCGATCTGCAAATGTAATAATAGTTAATAATACAACTGCAACAAGAATAGATTGTTAGAACAATTAAAAAGTTGCAATTGGTAAATGTAATAATGTTTAATAATAAAAAAAAACAAATAACATAAATAGTTTCAAACACCAATCATCAATACAATGTCAAACCGAACTACTATAATGTACTATTCTAAAACTAATTTGACATATCTATTTCATTATCTTGTAACATCAAATAGTTGGTCCACATTTGATTTGCAATTGAGTTCCTTAATTGGTCTGCTTCAGTACTACCCTCACGCATGCCTCTAGTACTTTGACGTTCTTCTTCTACTGGTTCATTTAACACCTCATTTAAGACTTCATCTTCAAGATCTTTGTCACGATCTTCCTCTAGTAAAAAGTTGTGTAAAATGCAACATGTCAAAAAGATGCCTGACTGTGTTTGACAAGAGTAAAATGGTTCTGCTGTACTTCTAATGATAGGAAACCTCTTTTTTAAGACACCAAATGCTCGTTCAATTGCGTTACGTAATGACGCATGACGAAGGTTGAACAACTCCTTTGAGTTCTCAGGGGCACGGGTTGAGTACTCTTTCAAGTGATACCTAACGCCTCTATATGGTGTCATTAGTGAGCTTGTATGAGGCAAACCCGCATCTACTAAACAGTATTTACCTATAATTAAATTGTAATTAGTAATATCCTAAAATAATATAACAATTAATTAAAACTGGTTTGAAAAATTACCCGATGGAATTACTAGTTTATCACTTCTACTAAATGCATCCTTTATTATTCTCGAGTCTGATGCAGTCCCCTCCCAACCAGTTAGAACGTATGTAAACTTCAAGTCAAATGTACAAGCTGCCAATACATTTATTGTCGGATATCCTTTACGACCACGATATCTAGCGGCATCTTTGTTTGGTACTTTGACACGAACATGTGTTCCATCAATTGCCCCTACGCAAT
The DNA here is from genome assembly GCA_030545235.1 of Helianthus tuberosus. Taxonomy (NCBI): domain Eukaryota; kingdom Viridiplantae; phylum Streptophyta; class Magnoliopsida; order Asterales; family Asteraceae; genus Helianthus; species Helianthus tuberosus. The sequence goes on from CM060414.1 coordinate 192,866,890, forward strand.
CCTTGAAAAAAGGATAAAATCTCTTTTTCTCTTGAATTTCTTTCGGGACAACATCACCTTTAGGTTGTTGTAGATAATGACTTTCTAACGATAAAATCGCTCGCAGAACTCTATGGAAGCACCTACTGGTTGTTGATCTAGAACGACGGTATATCCAAGAGGCTAACCTATTTCTCATGTCATTACCTACAATATGCAAAAATCTTGCAACTTGCTCTTCAACGGACATTCGTTGAGTAGCTTGAAGACCACCATCATGCTTTAAGATATTGCACAATGTCATATAAGCTCTCTCACTCATACGAATAAGTTCACGACATTTACCACTATTTGAAAGGTCACGTAACATCTCTTCTTGTACATATCGTCGTTGTAAAATTACATCTCTAGTAGGTAGATTGACATGTTTTTTTGTAGACAATCTATGATGTGTAATGAAAGCTAGCAATAAGCAAATTAGTCCAGCGGCTTGCAATTGTCTAGCTCGCACAACACGAATTATACGGAGTATTTGATCTCGAAGTATTTGATCATCCATAGAAAAGTCCCAAAGTTCAATAGTGAACCTTCAAACAATAATTTATATTTATGTTTGAATCAAATAAAATAAAATAAAAAACTAATACAACTCGCAATTTAAGAAAAAAAAATATATCAACAAACATAAGCCTTCTTTTATGCTCCATATAATTCATCGTTGTATAATAAATCAAATTCTCTATATAATTCAACGTTATATAATAAATCAAGAAAACAAAAATAAACATTCAAACTCATTAGACAACTCTTCTGGTAACTAAGTAAGAGGCACTTGTTAACAAAAACAAACATTCATCTATTTTTTACGATATGATTTAACATGTTTACAACTTGGTTACCACCCGTTGGCTTGATTGATATGTTAATGAGCTAAGCACATTGTGCTAAGGTTACATTTAATTAATCGTGTGTGGGCCGAGATTTATGTTTTTACATAAATAAATATATGGTCTTGTCTGGGGCAACAATTAAACTCGGAAACCTTGTCCTGGTTAAGTCTCGGCCCACACACGAATAGACTGCAATATCATACAGCACTATATATATGTCACATAGAGCATGCTACTGGATAGCTTTCACATATATATGTCACATAAACATACTATTAATCATCTAGAACCAGCACAAGAAGTGACTGCAATATCATACAACACTACCCTATGCCACCGATTGCACATAAGGAAAAGCACTAGAGACATGTTTAATGCCTGTTGTTCAAGCAAACAGAACAAAATAAACCGCAAACACAAGAACGCTAAGGCCGTTGATACAAACAATCCAATTAACTTCTTATATGCAACATTATCAACCTGACTTAAATCCCAAAGATTATAATTGTATAAAGAAACCATATACTCTTGTCTGTTAGCCATAGATCCATGTTCTAGCTAATAAATCAAGAAAACAAAAATAAACATTCAAACTCATTTTATTGTATGCTTCACAATAGATTATGTATCGTTTAGCTCAGTGTCAATGAGCCTATGCAGACATTTTTTTTTTCACACTCAGTGTCAATGAACCAACTGTCATATTAGATCTCTCTTTATCTTTATTACCAAACGTCGCTAATACCCTTCTACTTTGTCAAACATAAAAGATAAACCTAACAAAACCAAAACAGTTCAAAATATTCTAACTGTCACAAATAGTATTCTTTTCTTCTTATCCGATTACCAATCAGCCACGATTCAACACTATTTTCTTCAACAAGCAACCTATATCAACCTGCAATTACTAGATTTGTAAAACAGCCTGCTCGTTAAACACTATTTTCTTCAACCAGCAACCTATATCAGCCCCTTGGGCGGGAGTTTCAGCCCGGACGTTGGGCATGCCTAGCGGTCCTACATGGCCGGCTTTTATTAGATGGTTGGCTAGGCTATGTTTAAAATTTAAAATATAACCGTTTGGCCAAGCCAAACCGTTCAGCCAAGTCGCTATAAAACCCCCAACCCCACCGCCTGTCCACATCGCCACCCCTACGCAAGTCACTCCACCTACCCAAACCTTAAAAAAATTCGGCCTATCATGTTTCTCCTATTTCAAGTGCTTGTTACCAAATTACGTAAAGTTTTAATCTTTATTCTTTCTTGTAGGATCTATGTAACAATCTCTTTGTTATTAAAAGGAAGACAAGAGAAGATATAAAGCACAGGCTCATCTCTACACTATTATTAAGGTGGTAGATGATTAGTGGTAGATATATTATCTTTTTCTTCTTTTCAACAATTCTCATTTTATTATGTTGCTAATATCATTGATTGACATGTATAGGTTGCTCGTGATGCAGACCTGTTAGAACAGGTAGGCAAGGATATATATTTTGATCTTGTTGATCATGACAAAGTTCATAATTTTCGTATACAGAAACAAACGCCAATATGAAAGATGCATACCTGATTAATGCAGAGCAGGAAGATGCAGAGCAGGAACTTGCGCCAAAATTTTGGAGGTTATATCTATGAAATAACTGAACGTGAGCTTAAAAATGGATTAGATATGAGGGCAATTTAGTAATTCGTACAATTTTCTCTCCTAATCTCCCCAATTTGGGAGGATAAAGATACGTACAAAAATGGTTCCATTTTCCCTCCTTTCCCCTCCCCTCCCATCCTTGAAAAATCTCGGGAACATGGTTTTCTCCCATTTTCCCTCCTTTCCCCTCCCCTCCCCTTGTTAAATGATACTCGGGAACAAAGTGTTAATGTAATAAGTGAAGGAAGCTTTTTTTTTTTTTTTTTTTTCCTACTCGTTAAGAATGATGTTTAATTGAAAAATGTAAAAAAAAAATCATGATTGTATAGTAGTAGAGTAATTTTTGTAGGGTAATTATAATTACTCTACATAGTTACTCTACTAGTGTAAATTCACGATTTTTTTTGGATTCTGAGACTAAAATAATGCTTAATAAGATGGGGAAATCTTTTTTAAAAAAAATCGCTCCTTCACTTCTCACGTTAAGGGTATTTTGTATGTTAAGCTCATTTAGACAATAACTTAACCCTAATCCACACACTATTAACAACTTTTTATATTAGAACAGAGACGGCTGAATGTGATAAAAATAAATAAATATGATGAGGCTAACGGTCCCAAATTTAAAGGGCCTAATTTTTAGGTTTAAGTATGTTTCTATAGTTTCTCTTTTAATTCTTAAAAGTTTTTTTTTCTATTAAGCCCACTTCACCTTACATATGTGTGATTCAATGTTTAATGATAAAGTACTATAAGCAAGCAACACCTTCTTCTTTTTACAAAAACTAGTTATTTTTCGCCCGCGTGTTGTGGCGGGACCCAATGACTACAAAAGGCGTGTCAGCAACGATAAACAGATACCGAATATCAAAACATAAATAAAATGACGTGGTAAGGTGTCACAACCCCCGATCCCTAACTCCCGGGAATGGGCGGACGCGACAGATTGGTGGTATCGGAGGTTTATATTAATTTGGCAGCGGAATTTACATCAGGACCGTAGTTAGGAAATATTTTTCAGAGTAAAACCACCAATTGTAATATTAATAATCACATGGGTAAAACCCAAGTTTCTTATTACAATACATTTATAGGGATAAACCCTATTTTATTTAATTTAAAACATCGTTTATTTGGTAACTTTTATAGCCACATTTTCCCCAAGCCTTCAGTGCTCTCCAGCTGGCTTTTCACTAATTGGCTGTCACATTTTGTTACCTGAAACATGTTTTAAAAATATTTGTCAGCGGGAAATACTGGTGAGTGAATCCCAGTTTAATCAAGAATCATTTTATTAATTAAAACAGTATCGAGAGCGATCACATTGTTTATGTCTACACAATTACTCCATTTAGTACTGTCAATCCACTGACTTGTGGGTCATATTACACATTGGCTAACTCATTGTCCAATGGTAACGTACTGTCATACTCGACTTACTACTCACAAGTAGTACAAATTTTGTATACAAAACCCCAACATACCGGCAGTAATTGAAGAACTACAAAGACTCAATCACTGATTAATCGCATTGTAAAACATTTAAGGTTTTGTAAAGTATTCCAAAAAGATTAACAAAAAGAGGATAAACTCACTTTGCTATCTTAGACTTCGCGTAAGGGTTTTGTGACACCTGTGTCACTGCGGCCATCAAACAAATACCAAACCAATGAAATATTGTATTTCATACTTTGGACTTGTATAAATATGTGTATCTTTTGCACATATCAACTCTTGTTCGATTTCAAGCTCTAAATCGCTTTCTGGAAGGTTATACGCGCACTAATGCGTAAATATAACCAGTTTAATGAAACAAACACTCCGGAATAGTGAAATAGGCTTAACATACCTTAAATAACCTCTACATAACTTAGAAATAAGTTTTGGAAGGTTTGGTATGCCGAAATCAAGTTATATCACTTACAGGGACTAAAGTTGACAAACTGCGAAAGTATGCCAATTCGAACTGTAACAGACATTCCGGAACATGACCATAAGTTAAACATACCATAAATATCCTTCACATAGCTTAGAAATAGGCTTTGAGGGGTTCGGTGTGCTAAAATAAACTTTTGGGTCATTCAGGGACTAAAAGCGTCAAAAAGTGCACAAGTTTGCATTTTCGCGCATAACTTACGTTCTGAATACATCCGGACATCCAAAAATTTATGTAAGCACTATAATATTTTATTTTAGTGTTTGGCATAAGAAAAATCCATTCGTCGCGTCATTTGGATCGTTTTTCGCGCTTATGCGCATTCCGTCGTAATTAACCGAACATCGCGATCGTACGGCCAAACGAACCGACATCCTAGATATTTTTGAGCATTTTTTGAGTTCCCTATACTTTAACTTCATTTTAGAGCTTTGAAATGAGGTTAACGGGGTTCAAACGCATCGAAAATAGCTTAAACGGGCTGCAGGGACCATTTCTGCCATTTTTGAAACTTTGCTGATACTGGTGGGCAGTGGCGTAGCGCGAGCACCTTATGCCTTGGCAGTGGCGCTACGCGACTGCCTAACCTGGACAGAAACATTGTATTTGGTCCGTTTTCACTTTCGCACATGGTTTTGGCAATACCGTGGGCTCAAATGGTTTTGTAAAACCACTATCTTGAGGTGTATGGCCAAGATCAAATCACGGTTAACGAGGAACGATCTTAACGGCTCTACGAATCCTATAAATACCCCACCCCCATTTGCTTCAAAACCCACTAGAATCTTGATTTGAGAAGCTCTAAGTTGAAACCATTGTTTCATACCTGAGCTACTTGGATCGAGGTTAGCATTCGGGGACCCTTCGTAAGTATTCTTTCGTTCTTTTATTGCTTTTCGAGTCTTTTCGAGTCTGAAAGTCAAACTTTGTTTGACTTTCTGCGTTGACCAGTTTATGGTCAATGCGAAGTTCGTTTGAACTTCGCAACGTGAGTGTAATCACGTTGGTTATAGTCCTTTGGGACTATGCCTACTGATTACCACGTTGTCTAGGGTCGTAGGGTAAGCGATCTAATAAATCGCTTATACCTTCGAACCCGACCCATTTGGTCGATCATTAGGATCCGACCAAATACATTAGGTGACCATAGTATATAGGGAATAACCTTCCGAGGTTATACCTTATGGTCACGACGTTTAAGTAGTTGTATGATAGGTAGTTTATATGCCTTAGGTAAATTACCAAAATACCCTTTTTATGTGTAATTGGTAATTAAGCATATGTAACCTAAACTTTCATCACTTAACTAATTATGTAACATGTTTAGGCATATAACACTTGTCATAGGGCTAGTTAGACGTCTCGAGTGCGCTTTTGCGCGCACGACGCGTTAAAGTAGCATAAGCTACCTTAATGGGTCGCGATGGGTCGAAAGCACTTAGGTTAGGTTTCATTTAGTATGTAGGATTTGTTAAACCATATGACACGAGTCTCTATACTCGTTTGGTTTACGAACCCTCATTCTATCTAAATCCTCCGATTTAGGTCTGGTTTATTAACATAGTTACCTATATTAGGTGCCGTTTGATATCCGCGATCTCTAGCATTGTTTGGTTGTTACTCAAGGACTACTAAGCAATCTCAAGTGAGTACATAGACCCCTCTTTTACTGTTTTCCAAACTGTTTTGGGGTGAAACACATGTGCCTACTTGTTACTTTCATGCTTTCCATGTTTTCACATCATATACTTGCTATGTTCATTAGTACATTTATAGTACATGATTTACATTACATTTCATGCTATGTATGTCCATTGTGTGCATACTTAGTACATTGTTTTACATTACATTTCATGCTATGTATGTCCATTTAGTTCATACTTAGTACATCGTTTCACATCACATCACATGCTATGTATGTCCATTTAGATCATACTTAGTACATCGTTTCACATCACATCACATGCTATGTATGTCTATTGTTGCATACTTAGTACAGTTCACATGCTATGTATGTCCAATCGTTGCATTGTTCATCATACTTAGTACATTTGTTATTCATCACATGCTTACATTTTGACATTTATATACACATTACATGATTTACATCTTGACATAAGCATTTTGATATATTATTCAATACATTTGGCAATTGGTTTAAACATAGACATCTTACATTGTTGGTTTGGTTTGAGTAAGTGATTAAGTAACGAGGCGTGTGTAATATATTACAAGCATGGTGGATACGCCGCTGATACTTCCTATATATAAGTGTTTGTATGGTATTACATGTCGTAACGTTATTTCAATCATTTCAATTTGAGACATATAACATTTTATACAAATAACATACTTTTCGCAAGACATTGTTTTACAAACAACATATCTTATACAAATTCATTTTACATGGTTATTCATTTAACCATACATTATTCTCTTATTTATACATATCATCTGATCTTGTCGATTTTCAAATGATTTACAAAACAAAGCAAATAACAAGGTTCATGACTAAACATTTTCTCAAACATAAGTCATGAATCCTATTTTCACAAAACCTATGTATCTCACAGGCATTTTTATGCTGACGTACCTATTTTCACATGTGTTTTTCAGGAGATGATGCATAGGACTTATCAAGACATACTTAGGCGGACCTGTGCCTTAGTGACTTAAAACGAAACAAGAACTAGTAAAATTTTGTTATGTACTCTTTATTTCTTGTTTAAAGACAATGTAACTCGCTTGTTTGATGAATAAAACGAAACTTAAATTTCCATGGTTGTGAAACATTAATTCTGTTACAACACTCCCCGATGTTTCCGCCACGTTTTGTATGTTCTACGTGGTCGGGGTGTGACAGGTTTCCTGGATATAATCTATAATTTATACAAATGTACATTGATTAGTATCATAACCCTTTGAAAATATTAATGATACCCTCCCCGAGACAGCATTCCAACAACTACGTCGGGCAGAACCACAACAGTTGTTACGGAACCCTAAATCAATCGGGCAGCGTAACTGTTATAAAACTGGGGTTATAATACTTACAACGGAGCAGAACCTCGCTAATTAGGGGTATAATACCCGGCTATAATGCCTCTACTACAGAAAGTGAGATTTAGAATCGAAAAGTGAGCGACGGAAACTGTAACCCGAGGCCATCTATTTATAGTTGTGAAATCTCGTCCTCACGCGGCCCGCGTCAACCTTCAGTCAACGTATAGCTTGTCCCGGTCACCAAGTAGACCCGCCACGATGTCGACACGTGTCGGCTCCGGATGTATCCGCGTTTCACGAGCTCTCGCGGCCCGCGTCGATGTAAGCTTAAGCTTACGCGGCCCGCCTTGACTTAAAGAATCAGCGGAGTCCGGTCCACACCTTCATACGGCCCGCGTAGATGTTTGGGGTGGGCTCACGCGGCCCGCCTCAGCCCTAAAGTTTAGTTTTTATATTTTATTTAAATACTATATTGTATTTCAGGCTCGGTTTTCACATACGGGGTGTAATATACGACACATTGACATATTCTAACATATAATAGGGCGTCGTGAAATAAATCAAGAGTGTCGTTTTTACCGAGGGTTGTTACATCTTCCCCACCTTATTTTAGAGCTCGTCCTCGAGATCTACTGGAATAAATGCGGATGTTTCCTTTTCATTTCAGATTCAAGCTCCCATGTGTACTCTGGTCCTCTTTTGGAGTCCCACTTCACTTTGACTAGAACTAGTCTTTTGTGCTTGAGATTCTTGACTTTCCTGTCTTCAATCTGTAGAGGCCTTTCTACAAATTTGAGTTGTTCATTTACGTCTATATCCTTAAGAGGTACTATCAGTGATTCATCAGCTAAACACTTTTTAAGATTTGATACATGAAACACATCATGTATTCCTGCCATTTCCTCTGGCAGTCGTAGTTGATAGGCTACAGGTCATATTCTTCTAATAATCTTAAAAGGTCCAATATACCTGGGACTTAGTTTTCCCCGTTTGATGAATCTTACTATTCCTTTCCAAGGAGAGACCTTCAACAATACTTTATCTCCTACTTGAAATTCCAACGGCTTGCGTCTATTATCAGCATAGCTCTTCTGTCGATCACGTGCTGTTTTCAGTTGTTCCTTGACTTGAATAATTTTGTCGGTTGTTTCTTGCACTATTTCAGGTCCAGATAGTTGTTGTTCCCCAATTTCTGCCCAACAGATTGGGGTGCGGCACTTTCGTCCATAAAGTGCTTCGAATGGTGCAGCATTGATACTTGTGTGATAACTATTATTATAAGAAAATTCTATTAAAGGTAAGTGTTCATCCCAATTACCTCCGAAATCAATTACACAAGCTCTAAGCATGTCCTCCATTGTCTGAATGGTCCTTTCGCTTTGTCCGTCCGTTTGAGGATGATAAGTTGTGCTTAGTTTTAGCTTAGTTCCCATTGCCTTTTGGAAACTTGACCAAAAATGAGAAGTAAATCGACTATCTCTATCAGAAACAATTGATAAAGGTATTTCATGTAAATAAACAATTTCATTTACATACAATTTAGCTAATTGTTCCATACCGAAAGTTTCTTTCATCGGTAGAAAATGAGCTGATTTGGTTAGCCTATCTACAATCACCCAGATTGTATCATTACCTTTCTTTGTTTTGGGTAATTTAGTAACAAAATCCATTGTTATTAATTCCCATTTCTATACTGGCATTTCTAATTGCTGTAACAAACCTGAGGGTTTTTGGTGTTCAGCTTTAATTTGTAAACAGGTTAAACACTTAGAAACATAAGCTGCTATGTCCTTTTTCATTCCTATCCACCAGAAATTTTTCCTTAAATCCTGGTACATCTTATCACTTCCGGGATGCATTGTATATTTAGACTTATGAGCTTCTTCTAATATACGATGACGTAGATTTCCAAATTTAGGTATCCACATTCTCTTTTCATGGAATCTCCAAATTCCATTTGTTCCTTGTTTTAATTCTTTTAGCATACCTTTTAGCCTTTCAGTATCTTCCTTGATTACTGATTCTTGTGCTTCTCTTATTTGATCATTTAAATCTACTTTTAGATTTAATTTAAGAAAACGTACCCTTCTTGGCTTTTCATGATATTTTCTACTTAAAGCATCTGCCACTACATTTGCTTTTCCTTCGTGATATTGGATATCACAATTATAATCACTAAGTAATTCCATCCAACGTCTTTGCCTCATATTCAATTCCTTTTGTTGGAAAACATATCTTAAACTCTTGTGATCAGTGAATATGGTAAACTTACTACCATAAAGATAATGTCTCCAAATCTTAAGAGCAAAAATTATAGCTCCTAATTCTAGATCATGGGTTGAATAATTCTCTTCATGACTCTTAAGTTGTCTAGATGCGTAGGCTATAACCTTCTGATGTTGCATCAACACACATCCATAACCTAACTTAGAAGCGTCACAATAGACTACAAAGTCTTCAGTTCCTTCTGGTAACGCTAGTATAGGTGTATGGGTTAGTCTTTGCTTAAGGATTCTAAAAGCTTCTTCTTGTTTTGGTCCCCATTCAAACTTAATGGATTTACAGGTTAGCTTAGTTAAAGAAATGGCTATTCTAGAAAAATCCTTAATAAATTTTCTATAATAACCGGCCAATCCTAAGAAACTTCTAATCTCGGTTGGTGATTCAGGAGTTTTCCATTTAGTAATTGCCTCGATCTTTGTGGGATCTACATGAATTCCTTCATGGTTTACTAAATGTCCGAGAAATTGTACCTGTTCTAACCAAAATTCGCACTTGGAAAACTTAGCATAAAGTTTTTCCTTTCTTAGTAAACTTAAAAGTGCGTGCAAATGCTTTGCATGATCCTCTTTACTCTTAGAGTAAATTAGAATATCATCTATAAATACAATTATGAATTTATCCAAATATGGCTTACATATTCGGTTCATCATGTCCATAAATGCAGCTGGGGCATTGGTTAAACCAAATGGCATGACAGTAAATTCATAATGATCATACCTTGTTCTAAAAGCAGTTTTAGGAATATCCTCTTCTTGTACCTTTAATTGATGATATCCTGACCTTAAATCGATTTTAGAGAAAAATCGAGCTCCTTGCAATTGATCAAACAGATCATCGATTCTCGGTAATGGGTACCGATTCTTAATCGTGACTTTGTTTAATTCACGGTAGTCAATGCACATACGCATTGATCCGTCCTTCTTTTTAACAAACAGTATCGGCGCTCCCCATGGCGACAAACTTGGCTGTATAAATCCTTTTTCCAGCAATTCATCTAGTTGTTTCTTTAATTCCTCCATTTCTGCGGGTGCCAAACGGTAAGGTGTTTTGGCAATTGGTGTTGTTCCTGGTAGCAGGTGAATTCTGAATTCAACTTCTCTGTCTGGCGGTAGTCCTGGTAATTCTTCTGGAAAGACATCTGAAAACTGAGACACTACTGGAATGTCCTTTAGTTCTTTTCCTTTAGTGTTAGTGATTATGGAAATCAAGTACACTATAGAACCTTTTCTTATAGAGCTTGCAGTTTTCATCACAGAGATGAATTTTGTGGATCTAGATGGCTTACCTCCTTTAATTGTGATCGTTTTACCTTTTGGTGAATTTACTTGAATTGACTTTTGATCACATAAAATACTGGCTTTATTGGCTATTAACCAATCCATTCCTAAAACAACATCAAATCCTGCCAGATTCATTGGGTAAAGATTTGCTCTAAACTTTTGATTTAAAATTTCTATTCTTGCTCCCTGCAAGATTTCAGAAATTCTAATAGTTTCTCTATTAGCTGTCTCTACTAGACATTCTTGTGGTAGTTTAGTTAATGACTGATTTAGAATTTTTCAAAATGATGTATTAATAAAACTTTTGTTAGCACCAGAGTCAAATAATACTTTAGCAAAGATATCATTAACTAAGAACATACCAGCTATGACATCTGGGATCATCTTGGCTTCATCTGCTGTCAGAACAAATGCTCTAGCATTTTTAGTATTCTTGTTGTTTGCAGCTGGGGTCAATTTCGGACAGTTTGGCCTGATATGACCTTTTTCTCCACAGTTGTAGCAATATCCATTACTGGATTTCCTTCTGCAGTTTTCTTCCTTGTGTCCTGGCATCTTGCAATAATTGCAGAGAGTGGAGCATTTTCCCGAATGCTTTTTCTTACAGACCTTGCAGTATGATGCAGAGGTAGAACCTATATTCCTACGATTGTAATTCCCTGAACGGAATTCTTGAGTAAGCCTTTGGGTTAGGTTCCTCCTCTGGTCTTCTTCTCTAGTACGGACTAACTCATCAGTCAAGGTATTTGCTAGTTCTACAGCTTCTACTATAGTTTGAGGTCTAGCTGCCTTGACTACATGTCTAATCTCTCCAATTAATCCCCAGATATAACGGGAGATTAACACTGGTTCTGGTGAAGCAAGAGTTGGCACTATTCTAGCATATTCAAAGAATAATTTAGTGTACCCTTTACTATCTACACCAGTCATTCTAAGGTTTAGGAATTTGTTTGCTATCTGTTCCTTTTCATTAGGAGGACAGAATTTCCTTTCAACCATATTCCTAAATTCCTCCCAATCCATACTATAAACCCTATCACTTCCTCTAGACTGAAGGATAGTGTTCCACCATTCTAAGGCTGAATTCTTGAATAGATTGGAAGCAAACATGATTTTGACTTCTTCCGCACATTTACTTATTTTCAAAACAGCCTCGGTCTTTTCTATCCAGCGTAGAGCTGCAATAGGTTCTTCATTGCCCGAGAATTCTATTGGTTTACAAGACCAGAATTCTTTGTAAGAACAACCATGAGACATGGTTCTTCTTCTTTTAGGAATGGGCATTTGAAGTACAGGGCCATTATTCACACTATGTTCTGGTTCACTCGGTCGCTTACTGCTATGTTTACTCTTATTATTCGCTTCTTGAACCGTTTGAATAATAAAAGGCATGGCATCTATAATTCCTTGTGCCACTATGTGTTGAATAGCACTATTATCCATTTGGTGTTCGTTGTTATGGATACTTGGATTTTCATTAACCACGTTAATGTTACTCTGGTTATCGTTATTCAGATTATCTTGATTTCCCTCGTCGGCCATCTGAATTTTAAACATTTTCCAATAATTAATATCACAAGATAGCAAGTAATATAGTCGATCACATGACACACAATCTAGCCAAAAACGTAGATCATTGCTACTTGTACTCTATTTCAATATACTATGCGTCAACTACACACTAGTACTGAAATAAAATTACAATACCGACAGAAATAAAATTACAATACCAGTAATAGGTATCGATACACACATATTTTATTTTATTTTTATTATATTATTACTACTACCATTTCCTTCCTTCTCACAATCATTGATATGGATTCATCCAAAAATCCATATTTCGTTCATCGTATTTCCATACGAGACGTTCTCCCACTTGACGCATTCTCTCACTGCTTTCTAAAATTTCCTCCCCGAAAGTCCTAAGCTCTTGGACGTTTTCTGCACTCATTGGGGGTGCAGGTTCTAAGACTGGGGCTGGAATTTGTGGTGCTGGTTCCTGATATGGAGGGGTATGAGTTCGGAGATGGTAAGGATCCTCTAAAATTTCCCTAATATATTCGTCGTGGTAATAGGGATCAAAAGGGTCCATACCTGGGTAAGTTCCTATGTTCTGTATGGGCGGATCTTCCTGAATAGGGTAACGTTGCACAAAATCCCGATTATCGTCCCACCAGGGGTCGTAATTTGGATCTAGAGGGTTCGGCACAGGTACCCTAGGGATTTCTTCTGGGTTAAAGTCATGCATCTCCACCTGGTTTTCTGGGTTTTCTACCTCCATTGGAAACAAAGGTAAGGGTTGTGGGGCTACTAGTTGTTCCAGACTTGGGTCAGCAGCAGTTGTAGCTAGGATATGGAAATTAGCTAGGCTTCTATTAAGCATATCCTGTGTATGGGCATCTGACTCTCGCTTAGCAGCCGCTAACACTCTTTGCTGTTGCAATTTTCGCATTCTTTTCCTACGAGCAAAAGCTTCTTTACTAAACCATCCTCGTTTCTTATGGGGGAATGGTTCTTCAGACTGGGCTCTAAAGGCAAATATCCTTTCTTCCTGATCAGCAACATACCCCGAGAGGGCAGGTTGTGAAAAAGTACCTTCACTCTTAGGTGAATCAGATAACTGGTGATTCATGTCTGAGGGTCCTTGATCACTCATACTGTAAACTAACAAATAGTCAAATAACACATAACAAATAATTACAGTTATGCACGTATTTCCGTAATTTATTTCCTAACACGAAATTTAAAATTTAAGTGTCAGCAGAACACTTCTTTGGCTCAGACCAGTGGCTAGGCTCTGATACCACCTTCTGTCGCAACCCCCGATCCCTAACTCCCGGGAACGGGCGGACGCGAGCTCAGATTGGTGGTATCGGAGGTTTATATTAATTTGGCAGCGGAATTTACATCAGGACCGTAGTTAGGAAATATTTTTCAGAGTAAAACCACCAATTGTAATATTAATAATCACATGGGTAAAACCCAAGTTTCTTATTACAATACATTTATAGGGATAAACCCTATGTTATTTAATTTAAAACATCGTTTATTTGGTAACTTTTATAGCCACATTTTCCCCAAGCCTTCAGTGCTCTCCAGCTGGCTTTTCACTAATTGGCTGTCACATTTTGTTACCTGAAACATGTTTTAAAAATATTTGTCAGCGGGAAATACTGGTGAGTGAATCCCAGTTTAATCAAGAATCATTTTATCAATTAAAACAGTATCGAGAGCGATCACATTGTTTATGTCTACACAATTACTCCATTTAGTAATGTCAATCCACTGACTTGTGGGTCATATTACACATTGGCTAACTCATTGTCCAATGGTAACGTACTGTCATACTCGACTTACTACTCACAAGTAGTACAAATTTTGTATACAAAACCCCAACATACCGGCAGTAATTGAAGAACTACAAAGACTCAATCACTGCTTAATCGCATTGTAAAACATTTAAGGTTTTGTAAAGTATTCCAAAAAGATTAACAAAAAGAGGATAAACTCACTTTGCTATCTTAGACTTCGCGTAAGGGTTTCCTGGATATAATCTATAATTTATACAAATGTACATTGATTAGTATCATAACCCTTTGAAAATATTAATGATACCCTCCCCGAGACGGCATTCCAACAACTACGTCGGGCAGAACCACAACAGTTGTTACGGAACCCTAAATCAATCGGGCAGCGTAACTGTTATAAAACTGGGGTTATAATACTTACAACGGAGCAGAACCTCGCTAATTAGGGGTATAATACCCGGCTATAATGCCTCTACTACAGAAAGTGAGATTTAGAATCGAAAAGTGAGCGACGGAAACTGTAACCCGAGGCCATCTATTTATAGTTGTGAAATCTCGTCCTCACGCGGCCCGCGTAAGGTAAGGCAAAGCCTTACGCGGCCCGCGTCAACCTTCAGTCAACGTATAGCTTGTCCCGGTCACCAAGTAGACCCGCCACGATGTCGACACGTGTCGGCTCCGGATGTATCCGCGTTTCACGAGCTCTTGCGGCCCGCGTCGATGTAAGCTTTGTAACAACCCTCGGTAAAATCAATACCCGCATAATATTTCCGACTCTCTGATATATGATAAAATGTCTTAATATGTCTTATATTATACCCCGTATGTAAAAACCGAGCCTTAGTTATATTATAGTTTATAAAAAAATAAAAAAAATTCTGAAAATATAAGCTGAGGCGGGCCGCGATAGACCTCACCTCAACTTAATGCGGGCCGAATTAGGACCAGAGTTGACTTCGCTGACTTCTTTAGTCAAAGCGGGCCGCTTTAGGGTTTTGTTAAGTTAATGCGGGCCGCGAGTGATTTGGTTACGCGATCGCACCAGAGGGCGACACGTGTCGTAATCGTGTCAAGCCTAGTGATGACCGGACTAAGCTACGCCGTTGACTGGAGTCAATGCGGGCCACGTTCGGTTTAGCCATCTGGAAAGCGGGCCGCGTCAGGACACAATTGCACAACTATAAATAGCAGGCATCAGTTTACGAATTCCGTCGCTCACATCTTTCTCTCAATCACGAATTCTGAAAGTATAGAGATAATATTTTGGGTATTATACCCCTATTTAGCAAGGTTCTGCTCCATTGTAAGTATTATAACCCCGGTTTCATAACAGTTACGCTGCCCGATTGATTTAGGGTTCCGTAACAACTGTCGTGGTTCTGCCCGACGTAGTTGTTGGAATGTCGTCTCGGGGAGGGTATTATTAATAATTTCAAAGGGTTATGATACTAAGCAATGTACATTTGTATAAATTATAGATTATAGCCAGGAAATCCTTACGAAAAGCCTAAGACAGCAATGTGAGTTTATCCTCTTTTTGATAAACTTTTTGGTAATGTTTTACCAAACCTTAAATGTTTACTATGAAAATTAGCAGTAATTGAGTCTTTGTAGTTATTCAATTATTGCCGGTATGTTGGGGTTTTGTATACAAAATTTTGTACTACTTGCGAGTAGTAAGTCAGGATGACAAATTCGTTACCATTGGACAATGAGTTAGCCAATGGGTAATATGACCCACAAGTCAGGTGTGATAGTACCAGAAGGAGTAATTGTATAGACTTAAACAAAGTGATCACTCTCAATACTGTTCACTGTGACTTTAAACTTGATTAAATTGGGATTCACTCACCAGTATTTTCCACTGACAAATATTTTTAAAACATGTTTCAGGTAACCCAATGTGACAGCCAATTAGTAAAAAGCCAGCTGGAGAGCACTGAAGGCTTGGAGATAATGTGGCTATAAAAGTTACCTAATAAACAATGTTTTAAATTTAATAAAATAGGGGTTTGTCCCTATAAGTGTATTGTAATAAGAAACTTGGGTTTTGCCCATGTGTTTATTAATATCAAAGATGGTGGTTTTTCTCTGATAAATATTTCCTAACTACGATCCTGATGTAAATTCCGCTGCAAGACTAAATAAAAACCTGATACCACCAAACTCTGTGATCACGTCCGCCCGTTCCCGGGGATAAGGGATCGGGGGTTGTGACAGGAGGTGGTATCAGAGCCTAGCCACTGGTCTGAGCCAAAGAAGTGTTCTGCTGACACTTAAATTATAAAATTTGTGTTAGGAAATAAATTAAGAAATACATGCATAACTGTATTTACTTGTTATGTGTTATTTGACTATTTGTTAGTTTTCAGTATGAGTGATCAAGGACCATCAGACGTGAATCGTCAGTTAATTGATTCACCTAGGAGTGAAGGTACATCATCCCAGCCTGCCCTTTCAGGGTATATTGCTGATCAGGAAGATGGAATATTTGCCTTTAGAGCTCAATCTGAAGAATCATTTCCTACTAAGAAAAGAGGATGGTTTAGTAAAGAAGCTTTTGCTCGTAGGAAGAGAATGAGGAAATTGCAACAGCAAAGGGCTTTAGCAGCTATTAAGCGAGAGACAGATGCCCATACTCAAGATATGTTAAATAGAAGATTAGCTAATTTCCATATCTTAGCTACGACTGCTGCTGACCCAGGATTGGAACAACTGGTAGCCCCACAACCACAAAACCCAGAACAACCCATGGAAATAGAAAATCAGGAAAACCAGGTGGAAATGTACGACTTTAACCCAGAAGAAATTCCTCGGGTACCTGCACCAAACCCACTAGACCCGAATTACGACCCCTGGTGGGACGATAATAGGGACTTTGTGCAATGTTACCCTGTCCAGGACTATCCACCCATACAGAACATAGAAGTTTACCCAGGTATGGACCCTTTAGATCCCTATTACCAAGATAATTATATTAGGGAAATTTTAGAGGATCCTTACCAATTTCAGGAAATGTCACCCCCATATCAGGAACCTGTACCCCAGATTCCAAACCCAGTCCGAGAACCTGCACCCCAATGAGTGCAGAAAACGTTCAAGAACTTAGGACTTTCGGGGAGGAAATTTTAGAAAGCAGTGAAATGATGCGTCAGATAGGAGAGCGTCTCGTATGGAAATACGATGAACGCAATATGGATTTCTGGATAAATCCATATCCGTGAATGTTAAGATGAAAGAAAGCAGTAGTAATAATAAAAAAATAAAAATAAAATAAAATAAAATATGTGTGTATGGATGCATACTACTATTTTATTTCTGTTAGTATTGTAATCTTTATTTCTGTACTAGTGTGTAATAGACGCATAAGTATATGAAAAGAGTAAAGTAGCAATGATCTACGCTTTTGACAAAACTGCGTGTAATGTGATTTACTTATATTAATATATTATTTGTGATATTAATATGGGGTAAATGTTTAAAAATTCAGATGGCCAACCAAGAAAATCAAGTCAATTTGGATAATAACCCGGAAATCCAGAATGATAATATTCAGAATGACGATAATCTGAATAATGAGAACCCAAACGACAATAACAATGGAAATCAAATGGACAATAGTGTTGTTCAACATATAGTGGCACAAGGAATTATAGATGCTATGCCATTTATACTTCAAACTGTTAAGGATGCTAATAATAAAAGTAGGCATAGCAGTAAACGACCACTTGAACCTGAACACAGTGTAAACAATGGACCGGTACTTCAAATGCCTATTCCCAAAAGAAGAAGAACCATGCCTTATGGTTGTTCTTATAAAGAATTCTGGTCTTGTAAACCAATGGAATTCTCGGGCAATGAAGGGGCCATTGCAACCTTACGCTGGATAGAGAAGACTGAGGCAGTCTTAAGGATAAGTAAGTGTGCTGAAGAAGATAGAATACTGTTTGCTTCTAATCTGTTTAAGAATGCAGCACTAGAATGGTGGAATACTATCCTCCAAACTAAAGGAAGTGATAGAACCTATAATATGGAATGGGAAGAGTTTAAGGACAAGGTAGAAAGGAAATTCTGCCCACCAAATGAAAAAGAACAGATAGCAAACAAATTCCTAAACCTTAGGATGACTGGTGTTGATAGCAAAGGGTACACTAAGTTATTCTTTGAATATGCTAGAATAGTGCCAACTCTTGCTTCACCAGAACCAGTGTTAATTTCCCGTTATATTTGGGGATTAATTGGGGAAATTAGACACATAGTCAAGGCAGCCAGACCACAAACCATAGAAGAAGCTGTAGAATTAACAAATACCTTGACTGATGAGTTAGTCCGTACTAGAGAAGAGGATCAGAGGAGGAATTTAACTCAAAGGCTTACACAAGAATTTCGTTCTGGAAATTATAATCGTAAGAATATGGGTTCTACCTCTGCAATATACTGCAAGGTCTGCAAGAAAAAGCATTCGGGAAAATGCTCCATTCTCTGCAATCATTGTAAGATGCCAGGACACAAGGAAGAAAATTGCAGGAAGAAAATCAGTAATGGATTATGCTACAACTGTGGAGAAAAAGGTCATATCAGGCCAAATTGTCCAAAATTAGCTCCAGCCACAGATAACAAGAATACTAGAAATGCTAGAGCATTTGTTCTGACGGCAGAAGAAGCCAAGATGATCCCAGACGTCATAGCTGGTACGTTTTTAGTTAATGATGTCTTTGCTAAAGTATTATTTGACTCTGGTGCAAACCAAAGTTTTATTAATACATCGTTTTGCAAAATTTTAAATCAGTCATTAACTAAACTACCACATGAATGCGTAGTGGAGACAGCAAATGGAGAAACCATTAGGATTTCTGAAATCTTGCAGGGTGCAAGCATAGAAATTTTAAATCAAAAGTTTATTGCAAATCTTTATCCCATGAATCTGGTAGGATTCGATGTTGTTATAGGAATGGATTGGTTAATAGCCAATAAAGCTAGTATTTTATGTGATCAAAAGTTAATCCAAGTAAATTCATCAAAAGGTAAAAAGATCACAATTAAAGGAGATAAGTTCTCTAAATCTACAAAATTCATATCTGTGATGAAAACTGCAAGTTGTATAAGAAAAGGTTCCGTAGTGTATTTGATTTCTGTAATCACTAACACTAAAGGAAAAGAACTAAAAGATATCCCAGTCGTATCTCAGTTTTCAGATGTCTTTCCAGAAGAATTACCAGGACTACCTCCGGACAGAGAAGTTGAATTCCGAATTCACCTACTACCAGGAACATCACCGATTGCCAAAGCACCTTATCGTTTGGCACCTGCAGAAATGTAAGAATTGAAGAAACAATTAGAGGAATTATTGGAAAAATGATTCATACAGCCAAGCTCGTCGCCATGGGGAGCGCCGATATTGTTTGTTAAAAAGAAAGACGGATCAATGCGTATGTGCATTGACTACCGTGAATTAAACAAAGTCACGATTAAGAATCGGTACCCATTACCAAGAATCGATGATCTGTTTGATCAACTGCAAGGAGCTCGATTTTTCTCTAAAATCGATTTAAGGTCAGGATATCATCAATTAAAAGTACAGGAAGAGGATATTCCTAAAACCGCATTTAGAACAAGGTATGGTCATTATGAATTTACTGTCATGCCATTCGGTTTAACCAATGCCCCAGCTGCATTTATGGACATGATGAACCGAATATGTAAGCCATATTTGGATAAATTCATAATTGTATTCATAGATGATATTCTAATTTATTCTAAGAATAAAGAGGATCATGCAAGACATTTGCACGCACTTTTAAGTCTGTTAAGAAAGGAAAAACTTTATGCTAAGTTTTCTAAGTGTGAATTTTGGTTAGAACAAGTACAATTCCTTGGACACTTAGTCAATCATGAAGGAATTCATGTAGATCCAACAAAAATCGAGGCGATTACGAAATGGAAAACCCCTGAATTACCAACTGAGGTTAGAAGTTTCTTAGGATTAGCTGGTTATTATAGAAGATTCATTAAAGATTTGTCTAGAATAGCCATTCCTTTAACTAAGTTAACTTGTAAAGCTGTTAAGTTTGAATGGGGAATAAAACAAGAAGAAGCCTTTAGAATTCTTAAGCAAAGATTAACTCATACACCTATACTAGCATTACCAGAAGGAACTGAAGACTTTGTAGTCTATTGTGATGCTTCTATATTAGGTTATGGATGTGTGTTGATGCAACGTCAAAAAATTATAGCTTATGCATCTAGACAACTTAAGAGTCATGAAGAGAATTATTCAACCCATGATTTAGAATTAGGAGCTATAATTTTTGCTCTTAAGATTTGGAGACATTACCTTTATGGTAGTAAGTTTACCATATTCACTGATCATAAGAGTTTAAGGTATGTTTTTGGACAGAAGGAGTTGAATATGAGACAAAGACGCTGGATGGAATTTCTTAGTGACTATGATTGTAATATCCAGTATCATAAAGGAAAAGCAAATGTAGTGGCAGATGCTTTAAGTCGAAAATATTATGAAAAACCAAAAAGGGTACGTTCTCTTAAATTAAATTTGCAAGTAGATTTAAATGATCAGATAAGAGAAGCACAGGAATCAGTAATCAAGGATGATTCTGAAAAATTAAAAGGTATGCTAAAAGAATTAAAACAAGGAACAGATGGAATTTGGAGATTTCATGAGAAAAGAATGTGGATACCTAAATTAGGAAATTTGCGTAATCGTATATTAGAAGAAGCTCATAAGTCTAAATATACGATGCATCCAGGAAGTGATAAAATGTACCAGGATTTAAGGAAAAATTTCTGGTGGATAGGAATGAAGAAGGACATAGCAGTCTATGTTTCTAAATGTTTAACTTGTTCACAAGTTAAAGCTGAACATCAGAAACCTGCAGGATTGCTACAACAATTAGAAATGCCGGTGTGGAAATGGGAATTAATAACAATGGATTTTGTTACTAAATTACCCAAAACTAGGAAAGGAAATGATACAATCTGGGTGATTGTAGATAGATTAACTAAATCAGCTCATTTCTTACCAATGTAGGAAACAATTAGTATGGAACAATTATCTAAATTGTATGTAAATGAAATTGTTTCTTTACATGGCATTCCTTTATCAATTGTTTCTGACAGAGATAGTCGATTTACATCTCATTTTTGGTCAAGTTTCCAAAAGGCTATGGGAACCAAGATAAAATTAAGCACAGCTTATCATCCACAAACAGATGGACAAAGTGAAAGAACAATTCAGACAATGGAAGATATGCTTAGAGCCTGTGTAATTGACTTTGGAGGTAATTGGGACAATCACTTACCTTTAATAGAATTTTCATATAATAACAGTTATCACACAAGTATCAATGCTGCACAATTTGAAGCACTTTATGGACGAAAGTGTCGAACCCCAGTCTGTTGGGCAGAAATTGGGGAAAAGCAACTATCTGGACCTGAAATAGTGCAGGAAACAACTGATAAGATTATTCAAGTCAAGGAACGACTGAAAGCAGCACGTGATCGACAAAAGAGTTATGCTGATAACCGATGCAAACCTTTGGAATTTCAAGAAGGAGATAAAGTGTTATTGAAAGTCTCTCCTTGGAAAGGAGTAGTAAGATTCATCAAAAGAGGAAAGCTAAGTCCCAGGTATGTTGGACCTTTTAAGATTATTAGAAGAATAGGAACTATAGCCTATCAGCTACAACTGCCAGAGGAAATGGCAGGAATACATGATGTGTTTCATGTATCAAATCTTAAAAAGTGTTTAGCTGATGAATCATTGGTAGTGCCTCTTAAGGATATAGAGGTAAACGAACAACTCAAGTTTGTAGAAAGACCTCTACAAATTGAAGATAGGAAAATCAAAAATCTCAAACATAAGAGACTAGTTCTAGTCAAAGTGAAGTGGGAATCCAAAAGAGGGCCTGAGTACACATGGGAACTCGAGTCAGAAATGAAGAAGAAATATCCGCACTTGTTTCAGTAGAACTCGAGGACGAGCTCTAAACAAGGTGGGGAGAATGTAACAACCCTCGGTAAAATCAATACCCGCATAATATTTCCGACTCTCTGATATATGATAAAATGTCTTAATATGTCTTATATTATACCCCGTATGTAAAAACCGAGCCTTAGTTATATTATAGTTTATAAAAAAATAAATAAAATTCTGAAAATATAAGCTGAGGCGGGCCGCGATAGACCTCACCTCAACTTAATGCAGGCCGAATTAGGACCAGAGTTGACTTCGCTGACTTCTCTAGTCAAAGCGGGCCGCTTTAGGGTTTTGTTAAGTTAATGCGGGCCGCGAGTGATTTGGTTACGCGATCGCACCAGAGGGCGACACGTGTCGTAATCGTGTCAAGCCTAGTGATGACTGGACTAAGCTACGCCGTTGACTGGAGTCAACGCGGGCCGCGTTCGGTTTAGCCATCTGGAAAGCGGGCCGCGTCAGGACACAATTGCACAACTATAAATAGCAGGCATCAGTTTACGAATTCCGTCGCTCACATCTTTCTCTCAATCACGAATTCTGAAAGTATAGAGATAATATTTTGGGTATTATACCCCTATTTAGCGAGGTTCTGCTCCATTGTAAGTATTATAACCCCGGTTTCATAACAGTTACGCTGCCCGATTGATTTAGGGTTCCGTAACAACTGTCGTGGTTCTGCCCGACGTAGTTGTTGGAATGCCGTCTCGGGGAGGGTATTATTAATAATTTCAAAGGGTTATGATACTAATCAATGTACATTTGTATAAATTATAGATTATAGCCAGGAAATCCTTACGAAAAGCCTAAGACAGCAATGTGAGTTTATCCTCTTTTTGATAAACTTTTTGGTAATGTTTTACCAAACCTTAAATGTTTACTATGAAAATTAGCAGTAATTGAGTCTTTGTAGTTATTCAATTACTGCCGGTATGTTGGGGTTTTGTATACAAAATTTTGTACTACTTGCGAGTAGTAAGTCGGGATGACAAATTCGTTACCATTGGACAATGAGTTAGCCAATGGGTAATATGACCCACAAGTCAGGTGTGATAGTACCAGAAGGAGTAATTGTATAGACTTAAACAAAGTGATCACTCCCAATACTGTTCATTGTGACTTTAAACTTGATTAAATTGGGATTCACTCACCAGTATTTCCCACTGACAAATATTTTTAAAACATGTTTCAGGTAACCCAATGTGACAGCCAATTAGTAAAAAGCCAGCTGGAGAGCACTGAAGGCTTGGAGATAATGTGGCTATAAAAGTTACCTAATAAACAATGTTTTAAATTTAATAAAATAGGGGTTTGTCCCTATAAATGTATTGTAATAAGAAACTTGGGTTTTGCCCATGTGTTTATTAATATCAAAGATGGTGGTTTTTCTCTGATAAATATTTGCTAACTACGATCCTGATGTAAATTCCGCTGCAAGACTAAATAAAAACCTGATACCACCAAACTCTGTGATCACGTCCGCCCGTTCCCGGGGATAAGGGATCGGGGGTTGTGACAAGCTTAAGCTTACGCGGCCCGCCTTGACTTAAAGAATCAGCGGAGTCCGGTCCACACCTTCATACGGCCCGCGAAGATGTTTGGGGTGGGCTCACGCGGCCCGCCTCAGCCCTAAAGTTTAGTTTTTATATTTTATTTAAATACTATATTGTATTTCGGGCTCGGTTTTCACATACGGGGTGTAATATACGACACATTGACATATTCTAACATATAATAGGGCGTCGTGAAATAAATCAAGAGTGTCGTTTTTACCGAGGGTTGTTACATAAGGATAGTCACCTCGTCATAAAAAAGCGATTTTAAACCACCTAATATATAATAATAATAGGACCCACACGTCCTACACGTTGGAATTTCGGTTGTTTTCAGTTCAGTTATTACGGTGCTAACACGTTAAAATATGGATGAGCTCGGTACCGGTAACGGAAGCGAAAGTACCGATCCGGAAAATCATCGAAATTAGGTACCGGCACCGAAAATGCTCGATACAATACGGTATGATATTTGAAGGTAAAAATCAATAAATACATGTATGGTGCTAGACCGGTGTCAAACCGAAAGTAACGATTCTAAAAACGCCAAAAGGTGGGTACCAAATTGGTACCGAAAATGATTTGGTATAGTAAATTTGGTACCGATACGATACCGGTTCGTTTACAGGATTTGATACGATTTGCTCATCAATATTCTAAATATCCAAGTTAATTTTACATGCTACAATTCATTCATTACAGAAAAAGACAAAAAAGAAAGCAAAATAAGTTGTTGTGTATATAAAACCTCATTCAAACGAAATACAGTTTAGTTACTGTGTGTATGAAAAGTAATCTAAACGGTGCAATTACTTGCATTGCTGCGTTGCTACAGGATTTGACGAGCTCGGTACCAACCGGTACCGAAAATACCGTTTCCGAAATCCCCAAAAGTGGGTACCGGTACCGGTACCGAATATACCTAGTATGGTAAGGTTCGGTACCGGTCGGTACTGGTACGGCACCGGTATTTGAGGGTAAAAACCGGTACCGAAAATACACCGGTTTGGTAAATTTGAAACCGGTACCTATAACCGATACCATTTGCTCATCTCTTAATGATGTTACTATTCATTCCATACTGATTTTAAATAATTCTAATTCTAATTTAATAATAAATCGCTGTTCATTCAGTTTTCTTTTTATCATATATAGATTGCCTCGATTTTGAATTTGCTTTAAAGTTTACTTTATTAAAAAAAATGAGTCGGTCATGTATTAAGATATAGTAAAAGACCTAGTAAAGGACCTGAGGACATGTGTAGTGTGTTGGCCCCACTACATATCACCTTGCCACTTCACCATATAGGGCGTTTACCCATTATGCTCCATTAATGAGGGGCTCGACCCTTTTAACCAATAATTTCTTTTATTTGTTTTTTATTTTATATTTCGTTAAACCACTACTATTTGTACTATTTGTTTTTTATTTTATATTTAGTTGAATCACAATGCATAATTATTATCTATTTAGTTATTGCTCAAATGCTTACGTGGTAAGAACATGATAGTGATGTGAGAGTGGTTTAGTTAATCCA
The DNA here is from genome assembly GCA_030545235.1 of Helianthus tuberosus. Taxonomy (NCBI): domain Eukaryota; kingdom Viridiplantae; phylum Streptophyta; class Magnoliopsida; order Asterales; family Asteraceae; genus Helianthus; species Helianthus tuberosus. The sequence goes on from CM060414.1 coordinate 192,892,304, forward strand.
CTATACACAGCCTATCTAGGTATAGCCGCATGCTTTTATGTAAGATTTGTGGAACTCATAATACTTTTGAGTTAGAAGAGCATCAATGTTTCGTTGATTATATAAATTGTTAATATAGTTAGACTACCTGGTGTGGTATAAAGCCCCTGTGGCTTTATCACGCCACATAAGCGAGAGCCTTTATCATTAACTTGCACGGTGTGGGATAACGCTCATTTAAAGCCCCTTTTAACAATATAAAAAAGAAAAGAAAAAGGAGGAAATCTGATTTGTGGGAATGAATGAGTTCCACATGTATACCCCTATAGTGCTCGCTATTATGGTAACGAAATTGCCCATAACCCCCCCCCCCCCCAATAGCGTCCAGGAAATAGAGAGGCGCCATGAGACGCCAAAGAGAGTGAGATGGCAGGGGACGGTATACCATACCATGTGGTCTTACAATATGAAAGTTAGATGATGAATATTTTTAATGCTAAATTTAAAAAAACAAATAATTAATTGTCAAACTCACTTAAAGTCGTATTTTAATAATTTATAAAATTGTTGAACTCGCTTTAGATGAATTGACTAACAACTCTTATCATAGATGTAGATATGTGAACCATTCAATTCAAACGTATTATTAAACGAAACATTAATTAGAAGATGGTGTTAGCCTACCAAAAAAAAAAAAAAAAAACATGAACAAAAAAAAAGGACACAAGAATTGATTTAACTCTATGCCTTCAACCTGTTTTAAGATCAAGGGTTGTAAGTGGTTTTCTTAGTTCGCATTAGTGTGTTAGTGTTCAACTCTATGCCTTCAACATGTTTTAAGATGATCAAATAATTGATTGAGAAGTAACAATAATGAAATGTGTAAGCTTTTGTTATAAACTTTAGTACTTAATTTCAAGACGTTTGCTTTATTTTTCTACTACACGTGTAGGGAGTATATTTTATTTACTCACCTCGGTTGTTTACTTCCTATATTATTATCCATGGTAACGCACGTATTTATTCACATTTTAGTAATTATAAAATAATGTTTAACGTAACTATTGAAATAAAGGTAATTAAAGATATAATTTGATGTATTGATACATGGCATAAACACAATGTATAATTTTGTGAAGTTAATTCAACAATACAAAAGACGAAAAGACAAAGTTTAGGCTATTTTGCCAAACTTGATAGAAGAAAGGCCAACCCTTTTGAACTATTTACTTAAATATCTTAAATGTGTCGTGTTCAGGTTATACAACTTAAAGAGTTTGCTCTGGGTTAAACGATTTAACCAATCAATCAACCAAGTGCAGGGCCGTCTCCGATAATTCTCGAAAATTTGGAGGCCTAGGAAAAGTAGCAAAATGTATAACTAATTCAACAATGGGCCCGGTTGGGTCTGGGCGATTGTTCACTCTACCCCTCCCTAGAGCCGTGATCAAATACATAACCCATCAAACCATCAAATTCAACACGTTTAACATAAGGGATGAGTTTGGTGTACGGAAAGTACCGCTACCAAAAATCGCCAAATATGGGTACCGATACCAACGTCTATACAGTACTGTAATGGGATAGTACCGGTACGGTACAGGTATTTGTTTGTAAAATTCGGTGATATCGTACCGAAAATGCCAAAAATAAGTATCGAATTGGTACCAAAAAGATTTTGATACGGAAAAATTGATAACGGTATTGATACGGTACTAATTCCAAATCCCAAATACTCTTTCCTATTTTAACATAACAGGGTGTAGCCTTGCAATGCGCACAAATGCATCAATTGTTTTTTAACTTTTTATCTAAATCAATTTATTTATTTTGTAAAAAAAAGTTGAATGAATAGTAATTAGTAAAAGACAAAAAGTCAATTTTTTAACTTTTTATCTAGAGTTAATTACTTTTTTTTTTCCATGTGGTTTGTCAAAAATCACTATTTCAGTCCATTAGTTTAAAATTTGCGATTTCAGTCCCTGTGGTTTCACTTTCGTAACCATTTCAGTCCACCTCACTTAACCCCATCCATTTATTCTGTTAAGTACACGTGAATTGTATTCTAGGACCCACTTGTTAAAACACAACCTCACGCTACCCCACCCCACTCCATCTCTACTCACATTTCCGGCAAAAGTTTCCGGTCTCTTCTCCGGCATCACAACCCCACCCTCTTAATGTCCGGCGACCTATTACCCCACCCCAATTAATATCTTCCTAACGGCATCAATTAACATAATAACTTTAAAAAATAATACTTACTTGGACATTTTCTCATTCTAAAATGCAAAATTAAAATTTTGGAACCATATATGTAAAAATAGTGCCAGACTTCTACTTCTACTGAATCCATGGTGGGTCGAACCCTACAATTCAATTTAAATCCATATGCCATACAACAATAAAATCATATAAGTCCATATTTAATTAACACAAGGGTAATTTAGGTATTTCATTAAAAACTTAACGGTAAAATAGACGTTGTTAGGAGACTGGACTGAAATGGTTACGAAAGTGAAACCACAGGGACTGAAATCGCAATTTTTAAACTAGTGGACTAAAATAGTGATATTTGACAAACCACAGGGACGAAAACAGTAATTAACTCTTTTATCTTTTTTTTGAAAAGAGAACTTCATAAACAACTCAACTCAAAGAGTCCTCAAAACAAGGACCTAAGAGCGAAAAAAACCAACAAAATCAATCCAAGGGACATATACACCACACTTTCCAATCGATATCTTTATATCTAGACCTATGACGAAACCAGAAAAACGTAGTAGATTTTACATGCTCTACTAATTCTGCAGGTCTTCGGCTTTTGTTATTAAAAACCCGATTATTTCGCTCGTTCCAAATCACCCACATGGTTGAGTAAACGATACCTCTCAATATAAATCTCGTTCTTTTAGAGCTTGTATTATTGTCCGGAACCTGCAGAATATCCGCAATATCAAAAGCGAAACTGTGAGGCAAGCGGCACCAAGACTCGATGCGAAACCAAACTTCCTGCACAAAAATGCAGCCCGTGTACAAATGCAGCGCTGATTCCGTCTCCGCCTGACAAAATCTGCAGGCCTGATCATGAATGTTAACGCCCCGTTTGATGAGCTCGGCAACAGTGGGAAGACGATTTAAAGCAAGTCTCCAAACCATGATTTTACACTTCAAGGGAACCCAACTCTTCCAATGAATGAACGAGCTAGAATTGACAGGATCATTTTGCATAAGAAGCTTCTTAGCCGAGGCTACTGAGAAAATACCATCCTTATCGAATTTCCATTTCCACAAATCCTTACCATCTCTCCAAGGCATATCATGAATATCGCTGAGAAGAAGAAACAGTTCAGAAACTTCCTCAGCCGAAGAGGGCTGAGATCTCCACTCCCAATTCATAACTTTGGAATTGTTGACCCGTAATATCCGCTGCGACACCAAGACCCATTTATGTTTTTCGAGTCTAAAAAGATTAGGATAAAGATATCGAAGCGGGGTATCTCTCAACCATACATCACCCCAAAAACTAATCGAGTTCCCGTCTCCTAAGATGCCGACAAAGAACGAATTAAGAGACGACCCATTAGAAATTCTTTTTTCCCCGACTTTGACTATAGATTTCCAACACCCGTTCAACGACACGTTACAAGGGAGCATAGCCCAAGGCCTACTCGACCCATGACAACCCATGATGATCTTCTTCCATAAACTATTGCCATCAATTTTAAACCTCCAAGTCCATTTTAATAACAACGCGTCGTTCACCTCTTGTAACTTAGCTACGCCCAAACCCCCTTTTTGTTTCGGGGAAGTAACGACTTCCCAAGCCACCCATGAAATCTTTTTCTCATCACAATTTCCCGCCCATAAGAATCTTCTCATAATGGATTCAATAGAATCTATGACCGCCTTAGGGGCTTTGTAAAGAGAAAAATAATAAATAGGTAAATTTTCCAAAACCGATTTAATAAGAACCAAGCGACCTCCAATGGATAGAGTTCTAGCTTTCCAAGAGGCAAGCCGATTTCTAACCACCTCAATAACCGGGTTCCAGTTACTAACCCGAGACATCTTGGCGCCAACTTGAATGCCGAGATAGTTGAAGGGAAAACCACCTCTTTTGCACCCTAAGAGCTCCATCATATTGTCCACCTCCGTATCCTCCACGCCAACTCCAAAGATATTAGACTTATGAAGGTTTATACGGAGACCCGAGCAAAGATAGAAAATACGAAGAACTCTAGCGATGCTCTGAATATTATCACGAGACCATTCACCCATAATGAGGGCGTCGTCAGCAAAAAACAAATGGGACAACTCAGCTTCATTACTCGTGATGCACACCCCTTTAAAAATACCAATCTGATGAGTTTTTTTCAACAACCACGATAGAGCTTCCATCACGATTAGGAAAAGAAAAGGAGACAAAGGATCTCCTTGTCGGAGACCTTTTTCACACCTGAAATCGAAAGTCGGAGACCCGTTAACCAACACCGCGGCTCTAGCAGAAACACAAACACCTTTAACCCATTTACACCAAGTCGGATGAAAACCCATCTGAGCCATAATAGACAACAAAAAATTCCAGTTAACATTGTCGTAAGCCTTCTCAAAATCAATTTTCAACAAGAAAGCCTTTTTATTTCTTTTCTTTAACCATTCCATAACTTCGTTAAGCATAAGAGGACCGTCAAGAATGAAACGATCGGCTAAGAACGCCGATTGGGCCTCTGAAATAACCTGGCCCATCACCTTTTTGAGTCGATTAGCAAGGATTTTGGAAATGACCTTACTAACCAACCCAACGAGAGTGATAGGTCTATAGTCTGTTAAACCCATAGGAGCTTTCACCTTCGGAATTAAAGTAACAAACGCTGTCCCACATCCCGAATTTATGTTACCCGAAGCATGAAATTCCGTCAAAATATTATAAAAATCCTCCTCAAACAAGTTCCAAAATCGCTTAACAAAACGAAAATTAAAACCATCCGGACCAGGCGCCTTGTTAGATCCGCAATCGAACACCGCGTTTTTGATTTCTTGTCTCGTGAACATAGTGATCAAGTTTTGACTATCAAGGTCGTTAATCTTCTTCAATCCTTCACACACTAGAGCCGGCCGAAAGGGATGCTGCTCTTTGAAATGATTTCTAAAAAACTTTAACACCTCTCTCTTGACAAGTGTTGGTTTTGTGACCCAAACCCCATCAATCATAATACCCGGGATAGAGTTTCTAGCCTTTCTACCATTCACGACAAAATGGAAAAAACTAGAATTTTCGTCTCCCAAAGATGCCCATTTCACCCGGGACTTTTGTCTAATATCCCGAGCCTTGTGAAGCTCAATCTCTTCTAACGCCATCTTACACTCAGACCAAATCCACAGATCCGTTTCCTCCAATTCGTTAGTTTCCATGCGGGTCTCGTACTCTTCCTTTTCTTTTCGTAACCGGCATTCTATATCTTTCTCATTTGCGCTGTAAGTAACAAACCACTCTTTTAAGGCAGCCCGAAGCTTTTTAAGCTTGTTCAAAAGATTTAAGTCAGCGGCCCCCTGGCTAATCCACCCGTTCCAAACCGAGTTAACCACTTCAATACACCCCGGTCTATCAAGCCAAGAATCGAACATTCTAAACGGTTTAGGACCGAAATTTGTATCAATAATAGAGAAAACCAAGGGAGAGTGGTCCGAAAATTCTCTATTTAACACCCGAACGCAAGCATTTGGCCATTTATTAAAGACGTTATCGCAAACCAAAAATCTATCAATTCGACTCCATGTGCACACCCCGCGTCTATTAGACATAAAAGTAAATTTCGATCCTTTTAAATTGTATTCTCTTAAACCCGAAGAATCAATAAAGTCGTTGAAATCATTTGCACAAACCGAATCAAAAGCCGAATTTTTCCGATCATCCCTGCTTCTAACCGCGTTAAAATCCCCGAAAACTATCCACCACCCTTCGGACGATTGAATAAGATTAGTAATCCTATCCCATAGATTTCTCTTTTCACCATTCGATTGGGGGGCATAAACATTAAGCAAGTTGATTCTTAAAGACCCAGCCAAAACCGTTCCCGCCACATGTAAGAAATTCCTATCTTTATTCACCGAGTCTTTATTAAACACTTTAGGGTCCCAAAAACTCACAAGACCACCCGAGTTTCCCATAGCGTTAACAAAGTCAAAATCAAACCCCGTTCCACCCCAAAAACTAGACACCACCGATGATTGAATGTCACTAGCAACCAAAGTTTCTTGCATACCGATAAACGAAATACCAAAATCATGTTTTAATTTCTTTATCCAACCCGCTTTACCACAAACCCCTATTCCGCGAATATTAATGGAGAGACAATTCATTTTATACCTCCTTGTACACCTTCAGTGACGATCGAACCAATAACCAACTCCTGTGCTTCACACAAATTAGCTCCCAACTTCTCACCCAAAGCGATAGTAGCGTCCACCTCATCACGTAACACAACGTTAGGAGTGTTGACCGTACCATCCGAATTACTTGGGCTATTACCTCCAAAAATGCGGTCCAGCAAAGTGTTAGTATTACAGCCCAAATTGTCAGTTTCAGGCCCATTTCCAACGTTCAGGTCCAAAAGCGGGTCCAAACCGAAGGGGTCTTCATCACCTTTGGGCTTCTTGCCCACCTTTGTCTTCTCTAGGCTACTAGAATATGCTGGGTTGGGCCTATTCCCTGAGCCCAAAAAAGATTTCTTTTTTCTTTTGAGAACCAAGTTACATGCCTCAACACGATTATTCACTAGCCCATTAAAATTTTCATTTTCTAACTCCTTTTCAAAATTAAACGAAATACCAGGAACAAAAACCTCATCACCATAAACAGCAGCCGAAAAATTCTCCTCATTTAAAGGAGCATTAATTGCCTCATTATTGACTAGTGGAGTTACCAAAGAAGGCACCTCCTCCGTCACCGGAAAAACCCCACCGGAATCAACAAATTCCGGTTCAACTTCAACGTCCTCTTTATCCGATTCTTCACTCTCAGCCTCATCTTCCGACATCGAAGCGTTGTCAGTCTCCGGGGAAGGGACCTTAAAGAACTCAGGAACCCATTCCCCGGATTCCTCTGATACCCATATCGTGAACCTTTTATCCCTCCAAGATAACTTAACCTCTTCGTTAACTCGTTTCCCATCGCCTAACATAACACCAATGTAATCGTAAGATAGGTCATCGTCCAAGTCCGATCTTGCCGCCCTATGAACTATCTTCCCGAATGAATTCCCGACAGCATCAATCACCTCTGTGGAGAGAAGTTGCAAGGGAATACCCACAAGTTTCAGCCATGCCAATCTCTCATAACCGAACACTTGCCCCTCCCACATGTCTAAGGAGGAGAACCTACCAATCACCTCTCTTGCTTCTTTAATGAAGTTTGTCGCCATAGAGTTGTCTTTGAACGATACAAGAACAGATAATCCCCCCAGATATTGGATCTTACTCCCACTAGGGCATAATTCATTCATAATCAAATAAATACTGTTAAGAGCCTCCATATCAATCATTCTTGCAACAACAGCCTTCCCATACAAACCCTTGTACTCATTCACCTGATTGTCAATGATCACCGTTTTAACACTTTGTCTACCTGTAAGCATATCCGAGTAGGACCGTGACCCGTTGAACGTCGAGGCCTGAAACGGAGCCTGCCTTTCTTCCTTCCTGTTATCTTTATCATTGTTTCTATTCTGGTTCTTACCTTCCGGACGGATCTCACCTTCTTCGAGCGTGAATCTGGCTATGTTAGCCTTCAACCAACAGTCACCGATTCTCGTATTACAAATCTGTCGTAGTAAATCCCTACTATCTTTCACATCAAGAAAAGAAACGAAACCAAATCGATTCCCTGCCTTGTCTCTCTTACGGGCGATATAGAGATCGTAAATAACACCATAGGGCCTAATAAATTCCGCTAGATCATTACCGCTACACTTCTCAGGCAGATTAGTGATGAAAACCTTTGTTAAACGGCTAAAAACGTTGGCCGGAATACGTGGCTTCCGACCGGTCATTTTGAGTAAAAACCGACCAGATCCGTTCCTTTTAACAACTTTAAGTCTTTAACATACCTGAATTGGACAGTTGAGCAGAATGGAGTAGACCGATGAGCAGTTGAGCAGAGGAGACGACCGAGAGACTGACGACCGGAGGAGCGTGAATCAGATGCTTCAAATACAGACGGTGGAGGAGGAGGAGGTGGCGGCGGAGGAGAGGGTGGAGGACGGCGGCAACTATCGGAGCAGAGGAGGGATGAGATCGGAGCAGAGGTTGGATTACCTGATGAGATCGGAGATCGGAGATCTAGTCTGAACGCATGTGCTTCGGAGTGGTTTTGTCGTCTATGGGACTATTCTCTGCAAACATACAATTAACTCTTTTATCTAAATACAATTTATTTATTTTGTAAAAAAAAAGTTGAATGAATAGTAAAAAGACAAAAAGTCGGCTATTATATATTTATTTCACCAAATTGATCGGAAGAACTCAAAGAGAAACAACCAACCAACCACCATACCCAGTAAGTCCCACAAATAGCAGAGCTACTTATAGGGTCTGGGGAGGGTGGGATGTAGATAGGCCTTGCCTCTATCCCTAGGGATAGAGAGGCTGCTTCCAAAGAGACCCTCGGCTCGACAACGAACAGCAAACCAACACAACAAGTCAAAGAATATAGAAAGAATACAGAAATAATAAGTCGCCCATTAGCAAGTAAGTGATCAGAGTGGCACAATATAATGTAAATCATGTATCATAGCATACAACATCATTTGGGCATAAACACAATGTAAATCATGTATCATAGCATATAACATCATTTGGGCATAAATACAGTAAGGCAAACACTGGAAAGGCCCCTTAAAGAATAAGAAAAACCTACGTCCCTGAAAAACCACCTAAGTCCTTACTACAAAATCCTCTAGAAGTCCTTAACCTTAATCCTACGCCTCCACGAAGTCCTATCGTGGACCATGTCCTCAGAAAGATGCAACTCTAGTAAATCATGCCTAATCTGCTCATCCCATGTCAGTTTGGGTCTGCCTCTTCCTCTCCTCCCCTGCACAATAAGAGTTTCCACTACTCTAACTGGAGCCGTCGCTTCCCTCCGCTTCACATGCCCAAACCATCTCAATCTCCCCTCCTTAATCTTCTCCGATATACTAGCCACTCCTAGTCTTTCCCTAAAAACCTCATTTCTTATCCGATCTAACCTCGTGTGTCCACACATCCACCTCAGCATCCTCATCTCTGCTACCTCCATCTTGCGCGCTTGTGTCTTCTTGATAGCCCAACAGTCTGTTCCATATAGCATAGCTGGCCTAACTGCTACCCTGTAAAATTTCCCCTTTAGTTTAATTGGGAACCTCCTATCGCACAATACCCCACTGGCTGCCCTCCATCTACACCAGCCTGTATGCGATGGGTTACATCACTATCTATGTCACCATCCCTTTGAACAAACGACCCTAGATACTTAAATCTAGTTACCTGCGGGACCAATTGATCCTTAATGGTGATTTGGGTTTCATCGTCAACGGCTACACCGCTGAAATCACAGTGTAGATACTCAGTCTTAGATCGACTAATCCTTAGGCCCTTGCCCTCTAAAGCTACTCGCCACTCTTCTATCCTCTCGTTCAGGCACTGTTTAGTCTCTGCAATCAACACAATATCATCCGCAAAAAGCATGCACCATGGAACTGACTCCTGAATCAACTTGGACAACTCATCCAAGACAACCGCAAAAAGAAAAGGGCTCAACGCAGACCCCTGGTGGAGTCCTACCTCCACAGGAAAGAAGTTTGTATCTCCTACAGGCGCGCGGACAGTAGTCTCTGTTCTATCGTACGTATCCTTAATTATGTCTATATACTTCCCCGGTAGCCCTCGACCCTCCAAACTATCCCAAATCAGTTGTCGTGGGACAGTGTCATATGCCTTTTCCAGGTCGATAAACACCATATGTAAATCTTGCTTCTTCGCTCTATATTTCTCCATCAGCCTCCTTAGAATATGTATCGCTTCTGTAGTTGACCTCCCTTTCATGAATCCAAATTGGTTTACTGAAACCTGAGGTTATTGTCGAAACAATTCTAAGAGAAACAACTCTTTTCTAATGATTTTATATTTTTTAATGGCTAACGAATCCTCCAAATAGGTTATTGTTGAAATTCACCATATCGAGATACACTTGCCTCCGAACCGGGAAAAACCCTCACTTAGGGCTAAGCCCGTAAACACTAGCCCGAATGCACGACGGTGCGGTGAAGTAAAACCCACCCAGCTCAAAGATCTAATTAGCGATCTCCACCTAGTCACCAGATACACCACAAAAAATAATAGGAATAATTGAAATCGAACTTGACTTCCATAAAACACCAATTCTCTCCCTTGTTTTACTCCACCTGGAAAATTTGTCTTTAAACTCATGACACTATATATTAACCAAACTCTTCTACATTCAACGTTTCAATTTCAACACAACACTCATCATCCCAAAAACAACCTCATGGAGAGAGACATCGATGATCTACCCAAAAACGAAGCAAACTACACATCACTCACACCACTTTGGTTCTTGAAACGAGCTGCTCTGGTTCATCCTCACCGTAGATCGGTGGTTCACGGGTCTGTTCAGTACACGTGGCAGCAGACGTACCGTCGATGCTGCCGTCTAGCCTCCGCTCTTTCCAATCACTCCGTTGGGTTCGGTTCAACGGTAACGATTTCTGTTTTAAATTTGTTGTTACTTCATACGTTTGATTATTAAGTTTTGAGTTTTTATTTATTATTAGAAGTTTTATAAAGTTGGATATTATGTGATTATTGATAGATAATATATGGGGAAGTTGTGATTTTGGTAATTAATAAGGTTTACTTGAAAAAAGTCAAAAATATTTTTTTTTTTTTTTTTGATGATTTTGGGATTATTATTGGAATAATTTTGGTGGTGGGAATTTGATGATCAAATAATTGATTGAAGGTTGAAGGTAGAATAAGGTGGTGTTTGGAGGAGGTTATTTTGATTTATTTAATATTCTTATATATTTTTTTTTTTTGGATGAAATTTGTGATAAGAAGTTGGTGAATAACAAAAGGGAATTGTTACTTGATGTGTTTTAATAGTAAAAGTTGTGGGAAGTTGTTAAAGATGGATGTGAATGTTGGTGATGCAAAAAGGGGTAAAAGGGTGTTGGAATGATTAAGTTCTGATTTTGGTAAATACTAAGGTTTACTGTAAAAAGTCAAAGTAATTGTTCTGTTTTGATGATTTTGATTTTGGGTAATTTGTTTGACCTAGGGTGTATTTGGGTGTGGGGTGATTATTATTATTGGAATAATTTTGATGGTTGGAATTAGATGATCAAATAATTGATCAAAGATAATTTTTTTCTTGATAAATCTATAGCTTGGTGAATAACAAAAAGAAATTGTGAACTTGAAAGAATTTAATAAAAAATTCAATCACACGAGGGAATAAAATAGTGCTTAAAAATGTTTGTAAGATATGTTAAGGGATGTTATAGAGCTCCCCAACCCGAAGTTTACAGCTTTCTTTTTGAAGTTTTTTTAGGTTAAGGCGACTTTTAAATAACGCCATTGTTTATTGTTTCTTTAAGCTATAGGGACGGTCGGGGTCAGAAAGAAGTGGTTTAGTGATTATGTTAACTTTAAAAATACTTAAGACCTCTGAATTATGGAAAACTACTATGGTTTGGAATACTAAGCAGCACCAGCATGGGCGAAGCTTTTAAGGGGCGGGAGTGGGCGGCCGACCCCCCGAACTTTTCGCTCAGTCGTGGAGAGTATGTAGTTTTCGTATAGAAATTTTTGGGTATCTACGTTTTCGACCCCCTAGTTTTATAGAAATTTTTAGGTCCGGTGACTTCTGCCTCCCGGTCGGAAATCTCAAGCTTCGCCACTGCACCAGGTTTATCTAGAGCTCAAATAGTGGAAAAAAACATAGTTGAAATACTAAAAGCAGCTAAAGTCTGTACTTTACTAAAATAAGAATGATGTTACTGTCTGTATAATAATGGAAGTTCAGCTACTCATTTTAGCATAAAGCTACTGTACTTTGAGCATGGACTATTAGACTATAAGGTGTGGAGGAGGGTAGTCCCTTTTAAGATGATCCGCCATGTAGGCAGCCACGTCATCGGATGTGGGGGATGAGCCCCAAGAGATGAGCCAAGGGTGTGGAGGATGAGCCCCTTTATATATACATCTGCCATGTAGGCAGCCACGTCATCGGGTGTGGGGGATGAGCCCCAAGAGATGAGCCAAGGGTGTGGAGGATGAGCCCCTTTATATATACAAGATGTGTGTATGTATATGTGTGTGTGTGTGTCTTGGATAAGAAAGAGGTGGGCCCGTCGCGAGCGACAATGACGATGGCTATGGGGACGGACCAAAGGGGGCGGTGTGGACGACCCTGGGACGTCCCCCACACCCTTTAGTCTTATTCCTCATTAGAACAATCTTATTTTAACATATTTACAAAGCTGAAAACTTTTGTCAAGAAAATCACAAACTGTTTCATGCAAAAGTGTTACTTATTACTTCAGATGCACATATTTTCTTCAAAACTCTTGCAGTTTTTGAGTTTATTGTTTGGATATTAAATCTGCATGGTTAATGAGAAAATGTAAACAGACTCTAAGCTGAAACAGTTAGGTTATCATAAGAAACAAGTCCTCATCTCCAAAAGAAATCATTTGTTATTTTTCAGAATGATTAAACCAAGCTATTTACTGCTACCGGTATAATCATGCGGGCCATGTTATAAATTTGGGTTGGGCCCAATATAACACCACCGCTTTTTAATGCTGCTTTATATGTTCTAAATTCAATCATCACCACCTAGACCTGGCAAACGGGTCGGGTCGGGTTGGGTCATGGGTCAAAACGGGTTCGGGTCAAAACGGTCCGGGTCAGAACGGGTTTCGGGTCGGGTTGGTTAAAAAATGTTTTTTTTTAGAAAAAAGAGATTGTACATCAAGGGGGCAATTTTGTCGGGTTGAAACAGGTCCGGGTTGAGTACGGGTCAATACTTTTTGACACCCAATCCATGCTTATTGGTCCGGGTTGGTTCGGGTTGAGTATGGGTCAAAATAAGTTCTTTACCACTGCGTGTCTGCGCGTTTACAATCCGTTTGGTTACAACTGATTACTTAATTCTGTTTCTGATTATCTCATATCAAATAATCATTGCAGTTTAACTTGGATTATTATCAGATTATTCAACATCAATTAATCACCCTCAAACACTACTCTTATGTCAATAAAACCAAAATTCAATTCTTCTATATCACCAACTGTATAATCATCATCATCATCATCATCATCTTGCATTCAGAAATTTTCATAGCAAACAAAAGCCCTTAAAAAAGCCCAAAAACACATTAAAAACAGAAAACAGAAAGCACAGTAACCTGTTTAACTTGGGTTCGCGTCGAAACGGTACTGGTCGAAACGGTTCGCGATTTTAAGGAATTAGTTTGACTTTTAAGGTCAATTGAATTAGTTTTCAGCTTCAAGAACAATGCGTTTTTCTTCAATTTTTATGTATAGTTTACAACTGCTTTCTTATGCATGACCCGAACTACAAGATTGAAAGCTTCGGTGCAATATACATAACATATATTGAATTCCAAAGGCAATTCATATGACTTGAAAGTCAAAATTAAATTCACAATTGGTTTATAAACTTCAGGTAGCGGTGATCGCACCAAACACCCCAGCGATGTACGAAGCCCATTTCGGAGTTCCAATGAGCGGAGCAGTCCTAAACGCAGTCAACATTCGTCTAAACGCTCCAACTATCGGCTTCCTTCTAGAACACTCATCATCCGCAGTCATAATGGTTGACCAAGAATTCTTCAAACTTGCCGAAGAAGCTTTAAAGATTCTAAAAGACAAAATCAAAACCAACTTCAAAGCTCCACTTCTAGTTGTTATCAAAGACGAAAGCACCGAATGTAATCCAAACAATCTCCAATACGCTCTAGCAAAAGGTGCGGTTGAGTACGAGAAGTTTCTAGAATCAGGTGACTCTGAGTTCGTATGGAAACCGCCACAAGATGAGTGGCATAGTATTGCGTTGGGTTATACTTCGGGTACGACATCTAGTCCTAAAGGGGTGGTGTTGCATCACCGCGGTGCTTATCTGGCGGCTACTAGTAATGTTGTCGTGTGGGGTATATCGGAAGGAGCGGTGTACTTGTGGACGTTGCCTATGTTTCATTGCAACGGTTGGTGTTTCGCTTGGACTCTTGCAGCTATTTGTGGGACCAACATATGCCTCCGACAGGTACTTCTTTTCTTTACGTATGGGTGGTTCAGGTTACAGGTTCGGTCAAACAAATCATTCTTGGTTCAAGTCAAAACGGGAGGGGTCAAGTTGGGTTGATCTGAAAGCATGATTTTGTCTATTTTTTTAAATAGTTGATCCATTAAGTTTATTATAAGTCAATAATAATATAAATCTTTGAATAATGTGAATTAGTAGGTTCTGTGACCTGATTGACCTGCTCTATCCGTTTGACCTGTTCTCTTTTTAGATTTTTTTAATAATTATTTCAAATGTTTGAGTTTGAATCGGCCCATTTATAAGTAAATGGAGCACAATTGCCACATTGAGAGGTGGCAAATTCGAACCACTTACGTATAAATTGGTCAGTATGTTTTATTTATGGTTAAAAAAAGTTAAAATCTAAAAGAGTAAAATGTCATTTTTGTCCCCTAAGGTTTGGCCAGTTTTGCGACTATCGTACAAAGGTTTGTTTTTCCGCATCTGGATCCCAAATGTTTGAAATCTTGCCATTTTCATCCAGCTCGTTAACTCCATCCATTTTTCTCTGTTAAGTGAGGGGTATTTTTGTCTATGTTGTTAACTTAAAGGGCAATTCGGCCTTTTGAATACTTGTACATTATGCTTGTACATAAGGTAAAAAAGACCGAATTGCCCTTTTAAGTTAACAAAAAAGACAGAAATACCCTTAACTTAACGGAGAAAAATGGATGGAGTTAACGAGCCGGATGAAAATGGCAAGATTTCAAACCTTTTGGATCTAGATGCCGAAAAACAAAACTTTGGACGCAAGACTGGCCAAACCTCAAGGACAAAAATGGCATTTTACTCAATCTAAAAACATAGCTCAAAAGCACCCAAAAGTAGTTTTTTAAAACATAAAACCTTGTAAATCATTTTGTTCATCGGTTTAGATTACTACTGAATAAGATATTTTGACTCGAATCCATTTTAAACCACCACATGCCCCACATATTTCGAGGTGTATGCTACAAAGTTGGTATACCATAACTTCTTGTTGATGTTTTATGCAGGTAACCGCTAAAGGTGTTTACTCGGCTATAGCCAATCAAGGCGCCACCCATTTTTGTGCCGCCCCCGTAGTCCTCAACACCATAGTAAACGCCCCACCCGAAGACACCATCCTCCCGCTCCCCCGCATGGTCCACGTCATGACCGCCGGAGCCGCCCCACCGCCATCCATCCTCTTCAAAATGTCCCAAAACGGGTTCCGCGTGACCCACACGTACGGCCTCTCAGAAACTTACGGCCCGTCAACCATATGCGCGTGGAAGCCCGAGTGGGACCACCTCCCTCCCGAAACCCAAGCCAAACTAAACGCGCGCCAAGGTGTCCCCTACACCGCACTCGAACATCTAGACGTTGTAGACACCCAAACCATGAAACCGGTCCCCGCCAACGGGACCACCGTCGGTGAAATCGTGTTTCGTGGAAACATGGTAATGAAAGGTTACTTAAAGAACCCGAAAGCTAACGCTGAAGCTTTTGCGAACGGATGGTTCCACTCGGGTGACTTAGCGGTTAAACACCCAGACGGTTATATCGAAATTAAAGACCGGTCAAAGGATATTATAATATCGGGTGGTGAAAATATCAGCAGTGTAGAAGTCGAAAATACGATGTATCAACATCCGTTAATTTCTGAAGTGTCGGTGGTGGCAAGGCCTGATAGTCGATGGGGCGAATCGCCGTGTGCTTTTGTGACATTAAAGAAGCCGGTAGATAAACGAGATGAGGGTAATGTCGCTGAGGATATAATGAAGTTCTGTCGCGAGAAGATGCCGGCTTATTGGGTCCCCAAATCGGTTGTGTTTGGGCCGTTGCCGAAAACGGCTACCGGAAAGGTTCAGAAACACTTGCTAAGGGCTAAAGCAAAGGAAATGGGTCCTGTTAAGATTAGTAAGTTATAAACTTGATTTTGGGAGATGAATAAAGGGTTATGTTGGATGTTACATTGAAGGGATTTTTAATGAACTTGTATGAAAATGTTGTATTGTTTTTGTTTTATGGGTTTGTAATATATATTAATATGATGCTGTATTGTATCATGTTTGTGAATATTTATATCTTTAACCTAGGGGTGAGCATAATCTGGGCCGGACCGAAAATACCCGATAACCGACCCGAAAAATTACCTACACCGAACCGTACAACGTAGGTACAAGGATCGGTTCCTAACTTTCACAATAAGTCGGGTTCGGATCGGATCGGTCCAAAAACCCGAAAAAAACCCGAGTATACAACTGGACCGAAATTAGGTGCAACACCAACACATAATATGAGTTGCTCAAGGATGAAATTATCGCAAATTCTTTTTCTTAGGATGGATCATGGATGGCATATATACTTTTCAGGGGAAGGACACATAATAACTTTAACATAGCGTGATTCTTGTCAATTTCATGGAGAATATTGGATTTTTGAAGAATTACTAACGATTATAAGCCGTACTCCTTGCATTAAACTTGTACAGGTACTAATACATAGTTTGCTCTTGTCCAAGATGCATGTATTGCTTATATGATTTTTGTTGATGCCTATAAAATCAGCATAATTGGAATAGGAATTGAAATACTCTGTTTTACTTATTACTATTAAGAGTCGGGTCGGGTATTTTGCTCCGGACTGATATACCCGAGTGTTAAATAACCGGAACCGACCCCATGCTTTAGGGTATTAAATCGGGTATATGATTATACAACAATCTCGGTTCTCGGGTCGGGTAGTTCTCGGGTCAGGTAGGGTAATTAAAAATGTTCACCCTTACTTTAACCTGGCTTTTTTTGCAATAGATTAAAAATATTTTGTAAATCACTAGCAACATTTCTGGCTACAATATATATTTCAATGGTTTTTCGAGATGAGAAAGCACGAGGTCTCCGCTCTTGGAGCGTGGATTGATTTTTTAGAAGCGCAAGAATTTTATTGCAACTAGCAAGAAGCTAGAAAAGACAAAAGGAGCGTTACATGAAAAGAT
This sequence comes from Helianthus tuberosus, assembly GCA_030545235.1. Taxonomy (NCBI): domain Eukaryota; kingdom Viridiplantae; phylum Streptophyta; class Magnoliopsida; order Asterales; family Asteraceae; genus Helianthus; species Helianthus tuberosus. Next base: position 192,909,631 of record CM060414.1, read on the forward strand.
GATTTTTTATCCACTTCGTCCAACTTATATTTTAGTTTTCGATGCCAAATAATGGGTCGTATAAAGTCGACTATTACCGATGCCACACAATTTTGTTAGCCTTTTTTTTTCATTTATCTCATTTGATCCATTTGAGATTAAAAAGATCTATATTGACCACTTAATAAGTAACAAAAAGCGGCACAAGAAAATAGTTATATAACTTGGAAACATGTTGCATACTTGCATGTTCTTTGGTAAGAATTAGGGTTGTAGATGAATCAAACGTTTGGCGAACTGTTCGGCGGGAAGTTCGTTTGTGTTCGTTCGTTTATTAAACAAACGAACACGCACAAGAAATTTTGTTCGTTTAGTTAAATAAACAAACATGAACAGAGGTCGTGTTTGTTCGTTTATGTTCGTGAACGTTCGGTAACATGTTTGTTTGTGTTCGATAGTGTTTTTGGTTTTTATATTTATTTAAATACTTAAAAATTCCGACAAATTAAATATCTAATAAGTGTTAGTGTATTGTTAAACACTATAAAGAAGCAACTTAACTATGCATATAGGTGTTGTAATGTTAGTTTTGGGAGTTTTTCAAAAAAAAATGGAATTTTTCTTTTTTAACCCTAAAGTTTTAATGTTTGACAATTTAAGTTTAAACTTTTAATCTTTGTTTCCTTTTTAATCCTAAAGTTTTAATCTTTAACATGCATATAGGTGTTGTAGTGTTAGTTTTGGGAGTTTTTCGAAAAAAAAATGCAAATTTTCTTTTTTAACCCTAAAGTTTTAATGTTTGACAATTTAAGTTTAAACTTTTAATCTTTGTTTCCTTTTTAATCCTAAAGTTTTAATCTTTAACATGCATATAGGTGTTGTAATGTTAGTTTTGGGAGTTTTTCAAAAAAAAAAAATGGAAATTTTCTTTTTTAACCCTAAAGTTTTAATGTTTGACAATTTAAGTTTAAACTTTTAATCTTTGTTTCCTTTTTAATCCTAAAGTTTAAATCTTTAACAATTTACCCTAAAGTTTTATTCTTTGACAATTTAAGTTTAAAATTTCTAATCTTTGTTTCCTTTTTAACCCTAAAGTTTTAATCTTTGACAATTTAAGTTTAAAGTTTTAATCTTTGGTAATTTAACCCCTTTGATTAATTTGATTTTTTACTTCTAATTCAAAAGTTTCCATCTTTTGCGATTTAACCATTTGATTTTTTTACTTATGTGTTGTAATCTTGGCTTTGGGGGTTTTTCAAAGAAATATGGTTATGCATATGGTTGTTGTAATCTTGGCTTTGGTGGTTTTCAAAAAAAAAAATGATTTTTTTTTACTTTTCACCTAAAAGTATTTCATAAATTACTTTTAACCAAAAACTATTTGTTTTTTTTTACTTTTAACACAAAACTTTTTATCTTTGCAATCTATCCTCACAACTTTTTTTACTTTCAACTTTGGTCCTTTAGAGTTTTCATTTTCCGCAAATTTTTCGCTTTATGCTTCGTTCTAAATTTTGTGACTTAACACATCGCAACGTGCGTATTTGGTTTAGCGTTTTTATGTTTCGTTCTAAATTTTGCGAGTTAACACGACACAACGTGCGTGTGTGGGTGAATGTTTTTACATCGTCTATTTTTTTCCTGTTTGACAGGTTCAACATAACGTGCGCGTCCTAAATCGACTTAGTTATAACTAAAGAATCCCCGCCGCATTGCGGCGGGTCGTAATTCTAGTTTATTATATTCATGAATGATTGCTTGTGTTCGTTTGTTTCCATTTGTGTTCATGAACATTAGTTTGTGCTCATTTGTGTACGTCAACATTCGTTTTTGTTTGTTGCCTAAAATTAACAAACAAACACAAACGAACACGAACACGTTCATTTCGTTAACAAACAAACATGAACATCAAAACTCGTTCGATAAGTGTTCGTGAACGGTTCGCGAACACATATATTACTTAACAAACGAACATGAACAAGCTCTTGTTCGTGTTCGTTCGGTTCGTTTGCAGCCCTAGTAAGAATTGCTTTAAGAAAAAAACCCCAATTTAGAGGTTTTCCTTATTTATATGGGACATGTCTATTACAAACCTAGTTTTTAAGTTAAGGACCCCTCAACAAAGAAGTACTGGTTTAGCCACTAACTAGCTTGGTGGCGAAATCCAATGGTTGATGGTAACATTTGGTTTAAATTATTTAAAATTTAATAAGAAGGACATCAGATTTTTTCAATATTTCTCATATATACTTGAAAAGTTTTCTTAATCCTTTTATAACGAAGTAGGATTGCAACCATGATCGATTGGAGTAAGTCTCCTAATCATCATTCGGTTTTACAGATTCACTAGACCTAAGCACTTACGTTTAGAATGTGCCTTAGGTTGAAGTCCTTTTGTAAAGATATTAGCACATTTCTGAATCAACTCCAATAGCCTCGATCACACCGGAATCAATTTTTCCCTAAAGGAAAAACAAGTCTACTTCAAAATATTTAGTCCAATCATGGATTATAGGATTCGCAACAATGGACAATCTGCATCATTATCACACTTCAAACTGATTGGAAGCTTAGCATTAACCTAACTCTTGCAACATATTTGTAACACCCCGTGTTTTCAAAAGTCAAGTCAAAGTCAAGGTCAAAGTCAACGACCGATTTCGCGCACTTGACTTGTAGTAGATTTCTTTTAAGAATTCATTTTAGTTGTATTATGTGGAGTTCGTGTCAATAATTACAATAATCAACACGAATTATTCGACTTACGACTGTGAACTATAGGAAGTAACAATGCGATAAAACTAACTAATCGATAATCAAGCTATGTTAACCAAATCGACATCGAATCGAATCGCAACTCGAAATACGCATTTGGAATATTGCTATACGTGTGTGTGTGCCTTATGTGTTACATGTGCATGCTTATTTATATATGATTGGAAATCAATCGAAACTCGAACGCAATCGAACTCAATCGCAATCGAATCGCAAACGCTAATCGAACACGAAATAAGGATGCTTGTATGTTGATATAGTCGTTGGGATTAAAAGTAATTTGACTAGGAAACCCCATCGCATCGAAGCACTCACAATCGAAATCGAAACATCAAAAATCGTCGCGTCTAACACACGAATAGGAATGGCAATGGGCCGGGCTTGGGCCGGGTATTGGTAATCCCAGGCCCGTACCCGGTTGTAATTTTTTGTCCCATACCCGGCCCGTTACCCGTCGGGTATTTTTCGGGTAATTACCCATCGGGTATCGGGCATACCCGCGGGTATCGGGTATAGCCGTTAATTTCTTAAAAATACCCGTTGGGACAAATGTGCAATTTTTACTTTGATGTTTATATAATTTACTATTTTAATGACTATAACAAATGAAAATATGATTAATAACTTACATATCATATTCAGACCACATATACTAAACAAATTCAAACGATTACTTAATTAAGTAATTGTATCAGGACCACCTAATTGCATAAAACATCCACATAATAAATGGTGATAGCTTTCATATCCAATTTACATGCTCAAAAATAAGTTATATGTTCACTAAACACTTGTCAAATACATATCCACATATGACTATAGAGAAGGTAATAAGTACATGTACTAAGTTTATATATATGAAAATCTATAATATGATACTTTTGGGTATTATTCGAGTAAATGGGTCGGGTATCACTAAATCCCATACCCGTACCCATACCCGAACTTTTTCTATTTTTAAGCCCGTACCCGACCCATACCCATTGGGCTTCGGGTATACCCGACCCATATGTTTCGGATTTCGGGTATACCCGTCGGGCTTGGGCTTTTTTGCCATCCCTACACACGAACCAAGTGCCATCCGACTGGACAGCCATTTGGTCATGACGTCAGACGTCATCCGTCCGAGATGACATCCGACCGGATAGCCATCCGGGCGGGGTGCCATCCGACCGACCCACACTTTCCTCTTTTGGAATCCTATAAATACCCATGTCACTCTCAAACTTCCTACTTTTGGAAACCTCTGTCCGAACATGACGCTCTCCTCACCTTTTCTTCGATTTCTCTCAATCTCGGTAAGATCTCGACCTAAATCTTGTACTTTCTTGATCTACACGCACTCCTACACCTTTCTATCTTTTAAATCTTAACTTTTAACCGTGAAATCATCAAGATTTGGGGTGTTTTAGGGTGACGTCATCATGAAGTTCTTATGAACTTCAAGTTTGACCTCACTCCACCAAGAATAACTCAGATCTGAAGGATTTCCACATGATTTCACAACGATTTCGCATAGATCTGAACATTTTCAAAGGGATAAAAGAGTTGAAAGAAATAATCACAAACTTTCTCATTCTTTTACACCCAATAGAATCGGACCTTGTTCTAGTCTCCTACTCATTCTTAGCGTTGTGCTAGTCCAAGATCTGGATTCTACTCACGAGACCACCGATTTCGGGTTAAACACGAGCAACCGTTTTCAACCGGCTAACTGGCCGAACTAGGGTGATTCCTGGTCGGTTTGGTCACTTGGGTCAAGATGGGGTCCTGTTGGTTAACACGTTGTCAAAACGTCTCAATAAAACGACAAACGATCAAAACGATCAAGTGTAAGACGAACGGAACAATCAGGACGGATTACTATCCGACCGGACTATTGTCCGAGCGGATAAGCCACCCGAACGGATTGCCATCCGAACGGATCACACTTTGGGGTCCCACACTTAAACAACTTTACCTGAAGTTTGAGTATTGAACGAATTGCTATCCGAACGGACTACCATCGGATCATGAGATACTAGGACTTTAAAAACTTAAACAATTTTCAACATGTTCAATTAAAGGGTTGTCACCCGGGCGGATGGACATCCGACCGAGTGCCTCCTCTGCTGTGAATATTGTACTAAGTAACCTCGCCACTAGAGTCGCCGTCCGACCGGACTACCGTCCGACCAGCTGACCATCTGAACGGATTGTCATCCGCAAGACTGACCGTCCGATCGACCGGCTTGAAGGATAGAGATACTTCAATGTTTTCAAAATGCTACAACGAAAACTTCAAAAGTCAAGCAATCATACACAAACACATCCTTTTTATAGGAAAAAACAATCCACTCGAATAGTCATCCGAACGGATTGTCATCTGCACGAATCGCTGTCCGATCGGATTACCATCCGACCGAACTACTATCCGACCCACTCACGCTTTACATTGTTTTACGCGTCACTTATCGTTATGCTATCAAACTATTCAGGCTAACCTTACTCGCTAAGCGCTCCCTTCAATCCATCAACCGCTGTGAGTATACTCGATCCCTTTTTGCTTTATGCACTTTTGGGGTGTTACATAGTTAGGAACCAACAGACCGACTTGTGCATATCCATTAAGGATTATGTACGAGCCTATTTCTCGTTATTCTCGCCTATGCTACACTATTACCGCACTCGAATTTACAATTTTGAATAAACGGTTTAAGTCAAGACTAGGTGTGAAACCGCAAACTCTTGACTAAAATTGTTTGATCGACCAGTGTTTCTACTTACAAACGGGGAGAATTATACCAAATCAGGAGTGAAATCCACATTTTGATGAATAATCTCCTCTATTTTATCAAAAACAGGAACGAAGTTGTTAAGCCAGGGGTGAAACCCTAACCTTGATGACTTGTTCCGCCCATTTTACAAAACTCTCACCAAAGTCTCAACGGACTCCAACGACCTGAAGTCACAAAAGACTAGCGGGATACGTGCCAAACGCCCAAGAATCGAGGCAAAAGCATAATCCTGAAGGTCAAATGTGCACAACAAGTTCTCGTGAATAGTTGAACCACTTTGGGTAGTCGAAGTCTACTAGCCGCAGACAATCTATCTCTCGATTTTTATGTGTTTCGATTCTGAGCCCGCAACTGCCGACTCTGATGATTCATCGATTTTATGTGTTTATATGAGCATTTACCTGTTTATGTGTTTAATTTTGGGAGATTTATTCGATTCTTGCTTTCACTCCAATCGACACACACGACACGCACTGCAATTCTATCTCAAATCGCTAACAAATCGCCAAGATGAGGACGACCTTATGATATGCTATACGCTTACATAATGCTAATCGATATACTATACGCGATCGCTATATTCGAACAATCACAGACATTGAATGATATATAATAGATAATAGAGGTAGTCAGAATGCTCTCCGTGTCTCTATATGCCTCTGTGATTACATGCGTATATGCTTCTATGCTTCTGTGCCCTACTTGCTTACGTGTTTAAGTACTTCTGTGATCTACGTGTTTATGTGTTTATGTGCTTTTGTGATTATGTGAACTGTGTTCCTGAACTTTAGTAAGTAGTAGACGTGTGAGGTGAGATTCGAATACGTTGTGTTGAGTCCTGTGACGATGTCTGTTGCAGACAATGTCATCTGGATCCCGTCATCCCTTACTTTCTCGTCAAGAAAAGAGAGACAAACGTCTTACTGCTATCATCGCTAAACAAGTAGCAAAAGCCGTGAGTGATGTCTACGAAAACATCAGCAAATCGTCTGAGGAGCCGAGAACTGAAACTCCTAAAGCTACCCCCAAAGCTCCCTTCAATTTCAAGCAATTCAAGTCTTGTGGGCCAAAAGAATTCACTGGCGAGGGAGGCCCTACAGCGTTGTTCCAGTGGTTTGATTCCATTGAGGTCACTCTACGACAGAGCGGTTGCCCTGATAACCTCCGTACTCTGAATGCTACCGGCGTCTTCCAGTCCCGTGCACTAGACTGGTGGACAGCCGAGAGAAACAAGCGAGGGAACGATGCAGCCTACGGTCTGTCGTGGGACGAGCTCAAGGAAGTCATGCAGGAAGAATTATGTCCTCCTCATGAATGTCAGAAGCTAGAGGATGAATTTTGGCACATACAGCAAAAGGATGGTGAAAATGCTGCTCTCACTGCTCGCTTTAAACAGCTCAGCATTATTTGTCCCGATCAAGTCAAGACTCCAGACATGGCAATCAAGAAGTACATCTGAGCCCTGCCTGACTGTGTTGCCGATTTTGTGCAAGCGGCTAAGACTAAGACGATCGAAGAGACTTACCTACTGGCCGCCGAAATCAACGACAAGTGGGTCAAGGCTGGTGTCTGGGATAAAACTTCAAAGCATCTGCATCAAGCTACCACCGCCGCTCCGACTGCCGAAACCGCCACCGCTCAACCATCAAAGTCCTCACGCCGGAAGAAGAACAACAACAGCGGCTCCAGCAACAAGAAATGTGCTGTCACTACCACTGCTGCTCCTCTCCAGGCTGTACCGGCCTAGCAGCAACTTCATCACCGACCTGCACCAGTTACTTATGCACCGCCAGCAAAGCGTGCATACACAGGCACCCACCCGGCTTGCCCGACATGTTCTTACCATCACCCGGTGGGTCTTGCCTGTCGTTTCTGCGCTCACTGCAACATGTACGGCCACTTCACCGCTAATTGTCGTACTGGTCCGCGTCAATCCCCAGCTCCAGCCACTGCTTATCAAGCTCTGCTCCCAGCCCCGCAAGGCCAACAAGCGGCTCAGGCACCCGCGGTCAACGCCCGAGTCTGCTTCGCATGTGGTGATCCCAACCACTTTGCGAACATTTGCCCGAACAGGGTCGTGAAGTAGGAGCCCCAGCAACAGCAGCAGCACCAACAGTAGCAGCCTCAGCAGCAGCAACAACCCGCACGCGCCAGAACTTTCAACCTCAATGTGCGCCAAGTCCAGGCCGACAACAACGTGGTCAATGGTACGTTCCTTGTGAATGGTATTTATGCATCATGTTTGTTTGATACTGGAGCCAATAATTGCTTTGTGTCGTTCAAATTCGAGAAGCGTATTAGTCGTAAACGCTCCCAACTTTCCTCGACATTCGACGTTGAAGTCGCTACCGGAAGAACTGTCGCCGTCAATTCTGTTCTCCGTGATTGTACTCTTGAGCTCAACAATCACATCTTCCCAATCGATCTTATTCCGATGCAACTCGGAAGTTTTGACGTCATAGTAGACATGGACTTTCTTCGCGAAAACCATGCTGAAGTTGTGTGCTTCGACAAGATGATTCGATTCTCGCTCGCGAATGGTGATTTATTGTGTGTCTACGGCGAAACTGCTTTGAAGGGCCTCAAACTCATGTCATGTGTCCAAGCTAGCAAGTATCTCTTCAAAGAATACAGAGCTTTCTTGGCTAACATTATAGTAGCAGAGAAGGAAAAGAAAGGTAAACCGGGAGTAAACGACGTTCTTGTGGTTCGAGAATTTCCTGGCGTTTTTCCTGAGGATCTTCCCGGACTTCCGCCCAGTCGTGATATCGACTTTCGTATCGACCTCATTCCTGGAGCCAATCCTGTTGCCAAAGCTCCTTACCGACTCGCACCGTCTGAAATGCGCGAACTCTCAAACCAACTCCAGGAATTACTTGAGAAAGGCTTCATTCGCCCGAGCACCTCTCCTTGGGGCGCGCCAATCCTTTTCGTCAAAAAGAAGGATGGGTCGTTCAGGATGTGCATCGACTATCGGGAATTGAATAAGTTAACTATCAAGAACCGCTATCCCCTACCCTGCATTGACGATTTGTTTGATCAGCTACAAGGCGCTATATGTTTCTCGAATATCGATCTACGCTCAGGCTATCACCAGTTACGCATTCAAGAGGAGGATATACCTAAAACCGCGTTTCGCACTCGATACGGCCTCTATGAGTTAGTTGTTATGCCTTTTGGTCTAACCAACGCACCTGCGGTTTTCATGGATCTGATGAATCGCGTGTGTAAACCATATCTCGACCGTTTTGTCATCGTGTTCATCGACGATGTCTTGATCTATTCCAAGTAGAAAGCCGAACACGCGCAACATCTACGTTTGGTTCTCGAGCTACTCCAGGGGAATCAACTCTATGCCAAGTTCTCCAAGTGCGAATTTTGGTTGGAGGAGGTTCAGTTTCTGGGTCACATTGTCAATAGTCAGGGTATTCATGTCGATCCCGCGAAGATTGAAGCAGTTAAGAGCTAGATTACGCCTAAGAACCCGTCAGAAGTCTGTTCTTTTCTCGGACTAGCGGGCTATTATCGACGATTCATCGAAGGATTCTCCAAGATCGCTGTGCCACTTACCGCTCTCACCCATAAAGACAAGCCTTTTGTTTGGGGAACCCAACAAGAGACTGCTTTTCGAACCCTCAAGCATATGCTTTGCAATGCTCCTGTTCTCACACTACCCGACTGAAACGATGATTTCATTGTCTATTGTGAAGCTTCCAACCTTGGTCTTGGTTGTGTTCTCATGCAGCGAGACAAGGTTATAGCTTACGCATCTCGTCAGCTCAAAATTCACGAGAAGAACTATACAACCCATGATCTCGAGCTAGGCGCAGTTTTTTTTGCGTTAAAGATTTGGCGACACTCCTGTATGGTACAAGGTGTACGATCTTCACCGATCATAGGAGCCTACAACATATCTTTGATCAGAAAGAACTTAATATGCGTCAACGCCGATGGGTAGAACTTCTCAACGATTATGACTGTGAGATTCGTTATCACTCGGGCAAAGCAAATGTCGTTGCCGACGCACTCAGCAGACGGAGTTATTTGCTCAGCATTCGTATGTAACACCCCGAAAACGGCTTTGGTAATCAAACCACGTTAATAGTAAAGACGGGTAAAATACCTTTAATGGTAAAAACTTACCCGGTAAATATTAGGATTTAAATAATATTTCCTAATAATAAATAAAAAGTGAATAAAAGGTTTTAAGAAATAAAAGCCTAGAAGGCCCGAGTTAACGGGACCTAAAATAAACTTAGTCATAAATATTCCCGAACCCGCTAAGTTAACTAGGAATATTTAGACCTAGTTAATAAGCGAGAGTATTGTTGAAAATAATTAGGTTGTGACCTAATTAATAACTAACCAAACACGAGGGACCAAAGCCGGGTAACTTGAAACTAGAATTATAAACTTAAAAATATAACACAACACACACACTAGGTGTGTGTGTGTGTGTGTTCTGGTCGTAACCCACAGGAGCCAAGGGAGCTCAAACCCTAATCCCTCAAGAATCTCTCAAATTGAAGCCCAAATCAAGAGCCAAATCATTGCATGAACACAGATTCGTGATCACCTAGTCATGGGGATTACAAGGTATGTTAAAAATTATGATTTGGTGATACTTTGAGATTATGAAGAATAATCATAATCGAAATTCTGGAATGAATATTGATTCTATGAGTGTTATTATGATTATAACATGGTTTAGAAACAAACCCTAGTAGAAAATTTGATGATTTGTTGTCTAAACTAGGGATTTGATAATTACCATATTATATGCTAAGTGGGTTTTGACTTAATAATGAAGATGATGATATGTTAGTGTTAGAAATCATCATAGGTGATAGTTGATGCAAGATACTTGAACAAATTATAAGTTTGAGTGAAAGCTTGTGCATGACTTGAAGTGGGTTTTTGTATGTTATGATGAACACTCGGATTTGGAGTGTTAATTTGATGAATATTGATTGTTATGATATAAGTTCTTGATGTAGTTCATGAACACTAGACATAGAGGGTTGAAATTTGATGATAATCTTGGTAAAAATAACTAGTTAGGAACTAGTTAGTGAATATGTAGAATTATGCACATTAGGTGTTTGTTAAAATGCCTAAATGAGAACTAAGTGTTGATAATGTGCCTAATTGAATCTTGTGAACTTGATAGTGCAATCATATGTGTTAATTGATGATTTGACTTTTAAATAGTCAAACCGACCATTAATAAGATCGAATGGTAATTGTGATAGAAATTATGTAAGATGGATTAGTCATAATTAATGATGACTAATATAACCGTCTTACGAATTATGATGATAGTTTGACGCTTGACAAGCTAGGTGGAGGCTTGGAAAGGAAGCGGGTCAAACGAAGCAAGCATAAAGGAAAAGCGTATTCGGGATGCAAGGTAAGTATAGCTTACACTAGTCTTATATTTCAGAATATTCTCTTATCGTATTAGTATGAATAAGATAAATACAAAATCGAGGTATGATGTTCCAGCGTGTAGACGTATGGAACAAGATAGTCGAGCATAATTAGAAGCCATGTTGATGGTTTAAAAAGAAGTAAATCGATAATTCGGTCATATTATGTCGAAAGTAATAAACGGTTTATAAGTTAAAATGACCGTATGGTGTTAAACGGAAAGAGTCATGTAGAGGAGATGATAATAAATATCATCTCACAAAGATAAATGACCATTTCGGCCAAACGGGTCAAAAGGTGTAGACATCACCTTTTGACTATATAGACTAATGATTCTTTGTCGAGTTATATGCTTACAGGAATAGATTCCAATGGATGTTCGCATCGTTCTTAATTAGCGAATATAAAGCAAGGTATTAAAATCGGGTCTATTTGTTGATTCGAGCCAGGTACGCATGTTTATGATGTATGTAAAAGTGCTAATTTGGTCGAATAATTGATGATAGCCCTTCATTGTAAAAGAAGGACCAAAATCGACCAAAACGCCCTTGTAGGCTAAATTGAACAAACAACTCTTAGAGGTTGTTTGGAAAGGTGTCTTATGATTAAACAATAGTTTAGAACGCGTATGGGTAGTGAAAGATGTAATTCTTGGGCTAAAAGACTCCATACGAGTCTTTGCCGTAAAATGATATTTCAAAGGGTATAAATTCGGAGCACAAAGATATCTACTTTAAATCCAACACACATTTAGTTGTGATGGGAGAATACTAAATAAGAAATATAGGTTACAACGCTAGATTAGAATGAAACCGAAATTTAGCTTAAAAGTGCTTAAAATATCCTTAACGGGTCAAAATAAGCATACTAGTGAAAATGGGTTTAATTTGTGTAATAAACCTATGATTAAAACCTAATATGGTATAACACAATTATTTGATGAAGTGTATGAAATATAGGAATCAAATAAATACGTTTGTTTGATAAAATGCATAATCGGGTCAAAATTTAGTATAAAGGGTAATAAGCCGAAGACTTAAAAGTCTTAAATTTTGTTAAGCCGAATGTCGGATTTTAACTCCAAATGATGGAGAATCAAATTACAAACATGTAGGAAGAAACGGTAGGTCAAACGGTTAAGTGGTTTGAAAGATACGGAGGATTTCGTGTCAAATTACGACAAAATAGAGAATCTGGATGCAGAGCCCACCGTAATTTACGGTCCCACCGTAAATTACGGTGGAGTTGATTATGTTACGGTGCTAAAGGTCTGTTTTACGGCAAAAGAATTGAGACCCAGGGGCCACCGTAATTTACGGTCCCACCGTAAATTACGGTGGAGAAATTTTTTATTATATTTTGTTTTTCATTCTAAAGTCTATTGTTTCCCGGACATCGTTCGGACGTGATTAAACCCGTATGACTAAAGCATTTCATGTTTATGAAATGTAGGTACACCTTGGATGCCGGAAGACGATCAAGCTCAGCGAAGAACCGAACACGATAAATATACACGCTTCCGCACTTTGCCACGTTGTAAATTTTAAACAATGAATTTCGATCACGTTTTATAGAATAAATTATAAATTGTAAAAGTTTTAAGAAACCCGTATTTCCGATGTATATCTAATCATTATTTACATGATTATTTTCCCAAGATATTCGTTAAACCTTGATTTATAAGAACGGGTGTTACAAGTTGGTATCAGAGCGCTGGTTTAAGAGATTCAAGTATGGTGGGAAAACTATGCTTGGACTTAAACCTTATGCTCTTAATAAAGATGGGTGTTCGGTTCGAGGCTTGATCGCAAATCCGGTAAGTACACGTATGCTAATAGTTTAGTATGCAAATTGTTGTAAATAACACATAGGGCTATCGTGTAACACACGTTACCCCAATTAAACGATTGATGTAGTTGACGAAAATACGCGCGTTGACGTGTATAGTAGAAAATGCCTTGTATTATAATACGGGCGATTATTGAAGTTGACTTTACTAACTTTTGTGAATGTTTTAAACGAAGGACACTCGCGTTTGAAGATGACGAGAGTCAAACGAATTATGGATATGATGATGGAACGGTCCGAGGTACGACAGGAAGAGCATACTCATTAAGGAACAAAAATCGCGTAACGGTCGCGAACAAGACTAATGACAAGAGAAGCCCGTTAGGGCAAGCATCACCAGGTGCACACTTTTAAATTTAATCGTACGAGTCATTTTATGCAACAAACACGTAAGTAATAACGGTTGCATACACATATGACAGAACTTGGAAAACCTGATTTCCAAGAGAAATTTAATAGGAAGTGTGTTATTCACAATGATGAATAACAAGTGAATGACAAGACTTATTTATATAGAAACTTGGACGAGAGTGATCATCCAAGTAAGTATTCTCAATACAAATCCTATTGAGAAAATTAATGATCACATCAATGAATGTGAATAAATGTTTATAAAAAGGGACATTGTACATGTTCAAGGATAATTGAGGAGTTACTTACATGGGACGTGATGTGGTAATTATAATAAGGTCACGCGTACCACGTGTTGATCGCTTACTCTGGCCAAGTAAGTAGTGAACACATGATAGCATGAGCTTCTTATAATGAGCGCAGTTATGTCCGATGTAGTAAGGGCGGGGTGAATGGGACTAAGTAAAAAGTACCCAAATGAATCAGACAAGCAAAATATTTGATAATAATGTAAACGCACAACCGAGTGACGGAAGCGTATTACATTAGGATAATGAGCCCGAGTGAAGGGACAAAGAAGCATGATTAAACAAGTATTGGGAGGGAGTGTACTTACACTCGAACCCAGAAAACGCAAGCATGATTAAACAAGTATTGGGAGGGAGTGTACTTACACTCGAACCCGGAAAACGCAAGCGTGATTAAACAAGTATTGGGAGGGAGTGTACTTACACTCGAACCCAGAAAACGCAAGCATGATTAGACAAGTATTGGGAGGGAGTGTACTTACGCTCGAACCCGGAGATTGCAAATGAGTCCCTTAACGGGTCGTTTTTGTAAAACGTCCAACTTAAAGACAAAGTCGGAATATAAAAATGAAGCGAGGTCTTAATGCATACCGGAAGGGTTGCAATAATAACGACTTCGGTAAAACACCCGGATGATGGGTAAGGATTTAAACACATGCGTAAACCGAGAGACGAGAACATGAATTTAAAGTCAAAAGACTCGGATTATGAGTTATGACTAAAAGACCATAAAATTTCGTAAACATAAATTTTGATAATTATATTCAACCATTTTGAGGTTGAACGGGTTGAATAAAGTATAAATGCTTAATGGCATAAGTAAGCGCAAGCCGGATAACGGTAAGCTCGAGACAAACTGACGCGTAAATAACGTCAGAAGTCATAAAGTCGGAGGATTAGCCCGGAAGTAAACAAATGAAGCCTTAGACTACGGTCAAGGTCAAATGAAGTTCAAGGGTGAAAACAAATGATTTTCAAACATAAAAAGAGTGCTTTGACACCATATATATATTTCAATATAGACATGCGTAAAGAATGATCTACGGGATCAATATAACCCTTGGGGTTATAAACAATGGAAAAGTCTACGAGACTAATATGACCTACGGGTCACGACTAGAAAGAAATAGACTACAAGGACCTAGCCTTAAAGAGGTGAAAGTCTAATAAAATAGCCTATAGAGCAAAACGATAAAACTTACGGGGTTAATTAGACAAAGCGACGGATAAATTGAGAATCCCCGCATAAAACAAAGGCTGTAAAAGAATAAATTTTGGACTGTCAATATCCTGGAATGGATAATTGACAGAAGTTAAAGAGAAGATCCTAAAACTAAAACTTCGGTTTTAGTAAGAAATAATGTTTTTACAAACATAAATTCTGATAGGAATTTAAATATTAAGTATGAAAGATACAAGTCTTGACACTGATAGGCGCAAGACAATATATTCGAAAAGTGAGATATTTTCGAAAATGAAAGATTGATGTAAATTAAATATGATGTAACACAATCACGGTCAAGAAATGTAATGTTAATTAGAATCACATTATAACCAAGCAAGCGGTAAAAAGGAACTAGACAAATAAGTCTAGTTAGTGAAACCGGTTAAAGTCAGCAATTCAAATTAAGAAATTTGGTTCGCTTGTAACCAATAAATTCGGTATAACTAAACCGAATAAATAAATTTGAAAATAAAAGGAATTGTTGCTAGAGTGAAAGATTTCACTAGAGACCTTTAAACGGGTCAAGTAATGGATTCATAAAGAATTCGATAGTATATGAAAGCGAGGAATATCACTAAGTTAATTAAACTAGTGGAAATAACGAGATTATGTTATTTCAAGTCGCATTATGTCATGTAAGATACGTAGATGATTAATAACCAAAAGAATATTACCATACTTTTCTGGTAATACTAACAATCGATTAAGATATGAGAAATGCTTAATTGATTATCGAGAGCAAATACATGGAGTTGAACTCGATGAATTAAGTAAGAAAAGGTTTCGAGGACGAAACCTCTTTAAGGGGGGTAGACTTGTAACACCCCGAAAACGGCTTTGGTAATCAAACCACGTTAATAGTAAAGACGGGTAAAATACCTTTAATGGTAAAAACTTACCCGGTAAATATTAGGATTTAAATAATATTTCCTAATAATAAATTAAAAGTGAATAAAAGGTTTTAAGAAATAAAAGCCTAGAAGGCCCGAGTTAACGGGACCTAAAATAAACTTAGTCATAAATATTCCCGAACCCGCTAAGTTAACTAGGAATATTTAAACCTAGTTAATAAGCGAGAGTATTGTTGAAAATAATTAGGTTGTGACCTAATTAATAACTAACCAAACACGAGGGACCAAAGCCGGGTAACTTGAAACTAGAATTATAAACTTAAAAATATAACACAACACACACACTAGGTGTTTGTGTGTGTGTTCTGGTCGTAACCCACAGGAGCCAAGGGAGCTCAAACCCTAATCCCTCAAGAATCTCTCAAATTGAAGCCCAAATCAAGAGCCAAATCATTGCATGAACACAGATTCGTGATCACCTAGTCATGGGGATTACAAGGTATGTTAAAAATTATGATTTGGTGATACTTTGAGATTATGAAGAATAATCATAATCGAAATTCTGGAATGAATATTGATTCTATGAGTGTTATTATGATTATAACATGGTTTAGAAACAAACCCTAGTAGAAAATTTGATGATTTGTTGTCTAAACTAGGGATTTGATAATTACCATATTATATGCTAAGTGGGTTTTGACTTAATAATGAAGATGATGATATGTTAGTGTTAGAAATCATCATAGGTGATAGTTGATGCAAGATACTTGAACAAATTATAAGTTTGAGTGAAAGCTTGTGCATGACTTGAAGTGGGTTTTTGTATGTTATGATGAACACTCGGATTTGGAGTGTTAATTTGATGAATATTGATTGTTATGATATAAGTTCTTGATGTAGTTCATGAACACTAGACATAGAGGGTTGAAATTTGATGATAATCTTGGTAAAAATAACTAGTTAGGAACTAGTTAGTGAATATGTAGAATTATGCACATTAGGTGTTTGTTAAAATGCCTAAATGAGAACTAAGTGTTGATAATGTGCCTAATTGAATCTTGTGAACTTGATAGTGCAATCATATGTGTTAATTGATGATTTGACTTTTAAATAGTCAAACCGACCATTAATAAGATCGAATGGTAATTGTGATAGAAATTATGTAAGATGGATTAGTCATAATTAATGATGACTAATATAACCGTCTTACGAATTATGATGATAGTTTGACGCTTGACAAGCTAGGTGGAGGCTTGGAAAGGAAGCGGGTCAAACGAAGCAAGCATAAAGGAAAAGCGTATTCGGGATGCAAGGTAAGTATAGCTTACACTAGTCTTATATTTCAGAATATTCTCTTATCGTATTAGTATGAATAAGATAAATACAAAATCGAGGTATGATGTTCCAGCGTGTAGACGTACGGAACAAGATAGTCGAGCATAATTAGAAGCCATGTTGATGGTTTAAAAAGAAGTAAATCGATAATTCGGTCATATTATGTCGAAAGTAATAAACGGTTTATAAGTTAAAATGACCGTATGGTGTTAAACGGAAAGAGTCATGTAGAGGAGATGATAATAAATATCATCTCACAAAGATAAATGACCATTTCGGCCAAACGGGTCAAAAGGTGTAGACATCACCTTTTGACTATATAAACTAATGATTCTTTGTCGAGTTATATGCTTACAGGAATAGATTCCAATGGATGTTCGCATCGTTCTTAATTAGCGAATATAAAGCAAGGTATTAAAATCGGGTCTATTTGTTGATTCGAGCCAGGTACGCATGTTTATGATGTATGTAAAAGTGCTAATTTGGTCGAATAATTGATGATAGCCCTTCATTGTAAAAGAAGGACCAAAATCGACCAAAACGCCCTTGTAGGCTAAATTGAACAAACAACTCTTAGAGGTTGTTTGGAAAGGTGTCTTATGATTAAACAATAGTTTAGAACGCGTATGGGTAGTGAAAGATGTAATTCTTGGGCTAAAAGACTCCATACGAGTCTTTGCCGTAAAATGATATTTCAAAGGGTATAAATTCGGAGCACAAAGATATCTACTTTAAATCCAACACACATTTAGTTGTGATGGGAGAATACTAAATAAGAAATATAGGTTACAACGCTAGATTAGAATGAAACCGAAATTTAGCTTAAAAGTGCTTAAAATATCCTTAACGGGTCAAAATAAGCATACTAGTGAAAATGGGTTTAATTTGTGTAATAAACCTATGATTAAAACCTAATATGGTATAACACAATTATTTGATGAAGTGTATGAAATATAGGAATCAAATAAATACGTTTGTTTGATAAAATGCATAATCGGGTCAAAATTTAGTATAAAGGGTAATAAGCCGAAGACTTAAAAGTCTTAAATTTTGTTAAGCCGAATGTCGGATTTTAACTCCAAATGATGGAGAATCAAATTACAAACATGTAGGAAGAAACGGTAGGTCAAACGGTTAAGTGGTTTGAAAGATACGGAGGATTTCGTGTCAAATTACGACAAAATAGAGAATCTGGATGCAGAGCCCACCGTAATTTACGGTCCCACCGTAAATTACGGTGGAGTTGATTATGTTACGGTGCTAAAGGTCTGTTTTACGGCAAAAGAATTGAGACCCAGGGGCCACCGTAATTTACGGTCCCACCGTAAATTACGGTGGAGAAATTTTTTATTATATTTTGTTTTTCATTCTAAAGTCTATTGTTTCCCGGACATCGTTCGGACGTGATTAAACCCGTATGACTAAAGCATTTCATGTTTATGAAATGTAGGTACACCTTGGATGCCGGAAGACGATCAAGCTCAGCGAAGAACCGAACACGATAAATATACACGCTTCCGCACTTTGCCACGTTGTAAATTTTAAACAATGAATTTCGATCACGTTTTATAGAATAAATTATAAATTGTAAAAGTTTTAAGAAACCCGTATTTCCGATGTATATCTAATCATTATTTACATGATTATTTTCCCAAGATATTCGTTAAACCTTGATTTATAAGAACGGGTGTTACAATTCGTAATGTTCAAACCCAATACGACCTCAAAACCCTTATCCGTGAAGCCCAGCACGCCTGTTTTAATGAACGCACCCTGAAGAAGGAACGAATCTATCATGATGGAGCCCAGCTTGTGAGCAAGTCAAATGGGATATTCCACTTTCTGGACCGAATTTGGATCCCTAAACGGACCGATTTGCGACAGATTCTGATGGACGAAGCCCAAAAATCCCGGTACTCTATTCATCCCGGTGCCGACAAAATGTACCAGGATCTTCGGTACAAGTACTGGTGGCCTGACATGAAAAGGGATATTGCTCTCTATGTTGGAAAATGCCTGACTTGTGCAAGAGTCAAAGCTGAACATCAAAGGCCCTCTGGCTTACTCGAACAACCCCCAATCCCCATGTGGAAGTGGGAGATTATAGCTATGGACTTCATAACCAAACTTCCGCACACGTCATTAGGTCACGACAGCATTTGGGTTGTTGTTGACCGTTTGACCAAATCAGCTCACTTTTTGCCAATACGGGAAGACTACAAGGTGGAACGATTAGCCCGAATCTACACCGACGAGATCATTTGTAATCATCGGACCCCTCGTGACATCATCTCTCATCGTGATGCTCGGTTTACCTCGCGACTGTGGGAAACGTTTCAAACGGATCTCGGTACATCGCTTAATCTAAGTACAACATTCCACCCTCAAACCGACGGTCAGACTGAAAGAACAATTCGTACTCTTGAAGACATGCTCCGTTCGTGTGTCATAGACTTCGGTGGTAATTTGGATAAATACCTGCCGTTAGTTGAATTCTCGTATAACAACAGTTATCATTCCAGCATTCAAATGGCACCATTCGAGGCTTTATACCGAAGAAAATGTCGATCGCCTATTGTATGGCACGAGATCGGCCACTCGCAACAAACCGGTCCTGAGCTATTGCAAGAAACGACTGACAAAGTCCTCCAAATTCGAGACAACTTGTTGAAAGCTCGAAGCCGACAGAAAAGTTACGCCGATAGACGACGCAAGCCCCTTGAATTTGACGTTGGCGACTACGTACTCCTAAAGGTATCACCTTGGAAGGGTGTGGTCAAATTCGGCAAGAAAAGGAAACTAGCGCCTCGATATGTTGGACCTTTTAAGATTCCGGAAAGGATCGGAAAAGTCGCCTACAGACTCGAACTACCGGAGGAACTTAGTAACGTCCACCCGACTTTCCATGTGTCAAACCTTCGAAAGTGTCTAGCTGAGCATGATTTAATTGTACCTCTCGATGACCTCCAAGTAAATGAAACACTGCACTTCGTAAAAAAGCCTGTCGAAATCATGGATCGCCAAACCAAGCAGCTCAGACGCCCGTGTTTTCAAAAGTCAAGTCGAAGTCAAGGTCAAAGTCAACGACCGATTTCGTGCACTTGACTTGTAGTAGATTTCTTTTAAGAATTCATTTTAGTTGTATTATGTGGAGTTCGTGTCAATAATTACAATAATCGACACGAATTATTCGACTTACGACTGTGAACTATAGGAAGTAACAATGCGATAAAACTAACTAATCGATAATCAAGCTATGTTAACCAAATCGACATCGAATCGAATCGCAACTCGAAATACGCATTTGGAATATTGCTATACGTGTGTGTGTGCCTAATGTGTTACCTGTGCATGCTTATTTATATATGATTGGAAATCAATCGAAACTCGAACGCAATCGAACTCAATCGCAATCGAATCGCAAACGCTAATCGAACACGAAATAAGGATGCTTGTATGTTGATATAGTCGTTGGGATTAAAAGTAATTTGACTAGGAAACCCCATCGCATCGAAGCACTCGTAATCGAAATCGAAACATCAAAAATCGTCGCGTCAAACACACGAACCAAGTGTCATCCGGCCGGATAGCCATCCGACCGGACAGCCATTTGGTCATGAGGTCAGACGTCATCCGACCAAGATGACATCCGACCGGATAGCCATCCGGGCGGGGTGCCATCTGACCGACCCACACTTTCCTCTTTTGGAATCCTATAAATACCCATGTCACTCTCAAACTTCCTACTTTTGGAAACCTCTGTCCGAACATGACGCTCTCCTCACCTTTTCTTCGATTTCTCTCAATCCCGGTAAGATCTCGACCTAAATCTTGTACTTTCTTGATCTACACGCACTCCTACACCTTTCTATCTTTTAAATCTTAACTTTTAACCGTGAAATCATCAAGATTTGGGGTGTTCTAGGGTGACGTCATCATGAAGTTCTTAGGAACTTCAAGTTTGACCTCATTCCACCACGAATAACTCAGATCTGAAGGATTTCCACATGATTTCACAATGATTTCGCATAGATCTGAACATTTTCAAAGGGATAAAAGAGTTGAAAGAAATAATCACAAACTTTCTCATTCTTTTACACCCAATGCACTCAAAACCAATAGAATCGGACCTTGTTCTAGTCTGCTACTCATTCTTAGCGTTGTGCTAGTCCAAGATCTGGATTCTACTCACGAGACCACCGATTTCGGGTTAAACACGAGCAACTGATGTGTGTAAAATGCAACATATAAATTACATCAAATGAGGCATAAAACTAACCCTTTTTAAGTACTAATGTTGGAAAAAGAGTGTTTTTGTCTTCTTTTTGTATTTTCATGATTAAATGAGCTCAAATTCACAAAAGAAGCAAAAAGACAGCTAAATCTAACATTAATACAAGAAAAGGAACATAAGTGGACTGCCCGACCCCTCAACGGCATCTTCCCAAGCAAAATAGAGAAGGCAGAAGACTGAACACGCCCCGTGCTCAGTCAGCACGGGGCCGTGCCCAAGAAGCAGCAGAAAAGACAAACCTATAGAAGCTTCTATTGCCCACCACGGGGCCGTGTCCAGTGAACACGGGGGCATGGCGAAAGTACAGCAGGCGCATTAATTGTAATTGCGAGTTACAATTAATGAAGAGAGAGAGTGTCAGACAGGCACGGGGCCGTGTCCATCGGACACGGGGCCGTGCCCAGCCTTCTGTTCAGCCTATAAATAGGAGTGCTTGGTTTCATTTCAACTCATCCATTGGCACACCACCTCTCTCACACTTCATCCACCACCCACCACCATCATCCATTGTCCATTGTCCATCGTAGAGTGTGTGAGTCGTCTCGGGATCCAAGATTGATCGTAAGAGTTCTTGACAATCAAGGCCATGTTTGCCTAAGTCTCTTACATCACTTGGTGAAGACAAAGTGTCTAGTATAATACTTTTATTTCTAATCTTTTGCACTTTTTATTTGGTTTTGTATTAATGACTTTAATAACTAGTTACTTATGTTGAAGGTGATCTTTCCTTATCGTTTGTCCGTGGTGTCTTGGCATTATTTTACTGTCTATATAAAATAAAAGATTTTCACCATTCATATCTCCACGGTCTATATGGAGGTATGTTGGCTACCTGGTCGGGGGTTAAGGGAACGGTTTGGTAAAGGTCTTGCCATTGTTCAGCGTTTAGAGGTCCTGCAATGGACCTGGGTCAAATTTAGTAGGACCTCCTTCAATGCTTCACGGTATTGGATGGCGGGGGTCCAAACTCTTTGATCCCCTCATAAGTTAACTACTATTAATACTATAACCCAGCTATTTAGGACTGTATCCCTGCTGACTCAGACTACTTAGTCGAGGGTAACGTCACCGCCAAAAGCGGGGCCTACCATAATTTGCATTAATAACTTAATTAATTATCTTCCAATAATCCACCCTTTTAGGATTGTATCCTTGCTGACTCAAACTACTGGGGTGAGGGTAACGTCACCTTCAAAAGAGGGGCCTACTACAATAACTAAGATAATCTCTTAATTATGTGCAAAAGTGCGGAAATAATCAAAGGTTATACTAGATACGAGTCGGAACCAAGTGATTCATCTTGTCTATCTGTTTTTTTCTTTTTATTTTTATTTTCAGCATTTTAGTTAGTTTTTATTTTTCTTAGTTTAAAACATTTTTCTAAACTTTTTATTTTGATTAGACGTTGAGGATAAACCGGTACTAAAAGCTCTTGTGTCCTTGGACGACCTCGGTATCTTACCAACGCTATACTACGCCCACGATGGGTGCACTTGCCCATATGTGTGTTTAGTGTTAGTAAAATATCGTGTTTTATAAATTTAAAACTTGGCTAAAATAAGTGTTAAAGGGGCTTAAAATATACACCTAATATATATAACACTTCACACGCATCAGCAACCGTTTTGAACCGGCTAACTGGCCGAACTAGGGTGATTCCTGGTCGGTTTGGTCACTTGGGTCAAGATGGGGTCCTGTTGGTTAACACGTTGTCAAAACGTCTCAATAAAACGAGAAAAGATCAAAACGATCAAGTGTAAGACGAACGGAACAATCGGGACGGATTGCTATCCGACCAGACTACTGTCCGAGCGGATAAGCCACCCAAACGGATTGCCATCCGAACAGATCACACTTTGGGGTCCCACACTTAAACAACTTTACCTGAAGTTTGAGTATTGAACGAATTGCTATCCGAACGGACTACCATCCGACCGGATTACTCATCGGATCATGAGATACTAGGACTTTAAAGACTTAAACAATTTTCAACATGTTCAATTATAGGGTTGTCACCCGGGCGGATGGACATCCGACCGAGTGCCTCCTCTGCTGTGAATATTGTACTAAGTAACCTCGTCACTAGAGTCGCTGTCCGACCGGATGACCATCTGAACGGACATGGGCGTAGCTTTAAAGGGGCCGGGAGGGGCGCCCGACCCCCGAACTTTTCGCTCAGTAGTTTTATGTATGTACGTTTCGTATAGAATTTTTTTAGATATATACGTTTTCGACCTCCTGGTTTTATAATTTTTAAGGTATAATTTTAGGTTCGGTGACTTCCGACCCCCCGGTCGAAAATATCAAGCTTCACCACTGTGAACGGATTGTCATCCGCACGACTGACCGTCCGATCGACCGACTTGAAGGATAGAGATACTTCAATGTTTTCAAAATGCTACAACGAAAACTTCAAAAGTCAAGCCATCATACACAAACACGTCCTTTTTATAGGAAGAAACAATCCACTCGAATAGTCATCCGACCGGACTACCGTCCGACCGGATGACCATCCGAACGGATTGTCATCCGCATGAATCGCTGTCCGATCGGATTACCATCCGACCGAACTACTATCCGACCCACTCACGCTTTACATTGTTTTACGCGTCACTTATCGTTATGCTATCAAACTATTCAGGCTAACCTTACTCGCTAAGCGCTCCCTTCAATCCATCAACCGCTGTGAGTATACTCGATCCCTTTTTGCTTTATGCACTTTTGGGGTGTTACATACGTTACAACTATTCAAATCACATCAATCACACTACTCAATACTATTTGAACGCTAACCGTTAACGCATGTTATATGTGGCTTATGAATGCTTGTTTGTTATGTTTACACATGAAATGCTGTCTACCTGCCTTAGCAACGATAGTACTATAGTTTGGACTCAGCACCCGTTCACTCGGGGGTTGTTAAGGACAATTATTTGCATGGATTATAGTGGTGATCATGTATTACGAACTGCCTTGGGCAGTCAATCCGCAGTCATTGGTATCGATGGATCTATGTCGATAACTAACATGCCTCATTTCACTATGTGTACGTGTTGGTTATGCGTAAACGAATTCGAACTCTATATGCTATTATCAAACTTGTATGCTCACCTTTACATAATATGTATTGACTTTATTTTAACGTATGTGACAGGTGCTTAGGATGCACATCTGCTAGGAAATCGAGGCTAGAATAAGGCTCTAGAGGCCAACAAATAGTTGTCTGTACTTTTTAAATCAAGGGTCTCTAGAAGCAGATAAACAATTGCTCTATTTAAATCTGAGTTGTCGGAATAGAACTACTTGCCTAGATTTTGTCTGTAATAATTTGTTTACCTTTTGAGGCATGGTATGGGACATGTTATTTTAAATTGATTGGTAATGATAATTGCTATGGAAACTTCTGAACAATCTGTTTCGCTCAGTGCCATACCCCGATGTTTCCGCCATCGGTTGGGGTGTGACAATATTAATCAAAGAATAATGGATTTTAATAATCCAAACTATTAGCCGTTGGCTAGCAACGGTCTCAGCTTCAAAAATAACCAGTGGTAGTCCCACCTTCTCACATATTTTAAACTGATGGACCTTTACTAACATAACCTTAACTTCTTTTTGTCCCCTTATCGTTTTCGGTTTAGTAAAGGTCCATTGCTTTACAATATATGAAAAGCTGGGACCACCACGGGTTATTTTTAAAGTTGGGACCGTTGCCGGCCAATGGCTAATTGTTAGGATTATTAAAATCCATTATTCCATTAATCAACCATAGGACTTCACATGAAACTGCACACATAGACCTATATTCTGCTTCAGCAGAAGACCTAGAAACAACACTTTGTTTGTTGCTTTTCCAAGAAACCAAACACAATATCCCTTGATAACTTTCCACTCTCAACACACTTTGCCCAGTCTGACTATGCATAAGCAGAAAACTGAAAACTATCTCCCCTTTTAAACTCAACACGAGCACCGAGAGCACTTTTTAAGTACCTTAATAACTTATAGCTACTTCCAAACGACCTTATGTTGGCTTATGCATATATTGAGACAAATAGTGTATAGTATAAGAGATATATGGTCTACTGTGAAATAGATAAATCATTCTACCTACTAGTTTTTGATACCCAGTCACATTAAGGGGATGTTTGGGAACTTTTGAATGGGTTAGTGCTGAACCAGCAAGAGGTTTGAACTATTAAGTGTTGAACCAGTAAGAGGTCTGAACCATTAAGAGCCAATATAATGCTTAATCGTTCATAAACAAATGTCCGACCAATTCAGATAAGAGGTCTTAACCATTCAGACTTGGTATAATGCTTAACCATTCAGAGGCAAATGTCCGAATCATTTAGACATCTGCTTGCGAAACAAACAGTCTGAAGCATTAAGTGTTGAACAGTAAGAGGTCTGAATCGTTAAAAGCTAAACAAACAGCCCCTAAGCAAATTGGACACTTCTTTTTTTAACTAAATTTCATGGTAACCATTAACAAGTTTAGTTCCACTTAAACCATACTCATTTACTAAGTGTATAGAGTACTTCCTTTGTGAAAGACAAATACTATCACCAGTTTTAATAACTTCTATGCCAAGATAGAATTTTAACAACCCAAAATCTTTTATTAAGAATTCAATTTGTAACAAAGACTTTATGTTTTCAATTTCATCAATACTATTGCCGGTTAAAATAATATCATCAACATAAACTAATAGAACTATGAAAACAAATTCAACATACTTTATAAACATTGAATAATCACACTTGGACTGTTTAAAACCAATTCTTAACAAAACAATTACCAATTTTTCATTCCACATACATGGACCTAGTTTTAAACCATATAAAGACTTATTAAGTCTATACACTTGATTACCATTTTTAGAACTCACACCATCAAGCAAAGACATATGTACATCTTCCATAAGAACGCAATATTAACATCTAACTGTTACAATGGCAAACTATTTTGGACAAATAGACTAATAATATACCTTACAGTAACCATTTTCACAACAGGTGAAAAATGTCACATCAAAATCTATGCCTTACTTTCAACAAGGATATTTACATAATTAACAACTTTTTCATACCCAAATTTAACTATACCCTTTATAACATAATCACCAAATTTCTAAAAAATAGCTAAAGACCTAGTAGACCTTTTAACTGTATTTGGATTATCATCACCACCTTCAGACAGGCCAGATTCATCATTTTGCCTACTAATGGACTGAGCCCTCACAACTAGATTCAAATATGTACCAAGAATACCATCCACAACTAGATATGAACTTAAATCTAGAACAAATCTGAAGAAATACACCCGATGATTCGGTTAACAAAGACTGTTAATCACATCCAAACATGCGTAACGAGAGAACACCAAAATCACTCAATTCAACCCTTAAGCTCTCATACCATGTCAAAAACTGTCAAATTTCATTCGATCAATAATAGGGTAATCCTCCGAATGGCAAATATGTTAAGAACTAATGAATCCAATCTACTTATCAATGTATGCCCCTAATAAAGTTGTATAAAACAACACTCGTACACTGGAATCTTGAAAATCATCCGATAAAACCATCAAAAACAAATTCTTATGTTTGAAAAACAAAACCAATGATTATATTCTGAAAATTAATCATGAAAATGAACTTAATAATTGGATGTTTTCAGATGAACATAGAGTGCTTTGGAGGTGTGAGGAGTACAAATTAGATGGGTTTTGTATGAAAACCAAATTGAAAATCACCATTTTGCCCCTGGGTGTTAGCCATTTAGCGGAAAATATTAATGGTGTTAGACGAAGGGGTTCATAGTGTAACAAAACCCGAAGCAGAGGGACTCAGGAAGCAAAATTTTCAAAGTGGTGACTCAAGTTGATCCCGCCCAAAACCCACAAGGACGCATATTACAATTTACAATATAAATCCAAATAAAAGAGTGGAACCAAACTTTAATACTTACATGTACAGTAAAAGATTTCTTGAATTAAACATATTAACAGGGTCCATGATAAATCCTTCTAAGGCTGACCCGGATTAAAAAAATCGAGTCTATGTACAAGTGATATGTTTTTTTTCTAATTGCGATTTACAGAATAAAATCAAAAAACCCCTAAAGATTTGGAAACCACTCAACTTAGATGTGTATTCAAGGATCACCTAGCTTATTTCTCAATTAAAGGGCCTTGAGCCATGTTGGTTACAGGAGATTCTAGTTTCCTTTAAAAGAGTTAAGCTACTCTGACTAGTCGATTAAGACTGTCGCCCTGCCTTTATTTAAGAGCCTTAGGTCCAGGACAAATGATATTTGCATCTTCACTCCAAAAGACTAGAACAATAATATATATCTTCACTCCAAAAGACTAGAACAATAATATATAATATTTATATTTATAGGGAAAAGATCAAATAGGAAGATTAATTTCGCTAGGAAGGATAGGAAGCAATAAGAGGATGACATGTGGCAACATTTAAAATAAAGAAAAAGGTATATTAGTCAATCCAACCCTTTCTTCTTCCTTTTTCAAAACCCAGTAACTTCAAAACCCACCATCTTCAACCATTTCTTCACTTTCTATCTCAATAATCACTACATTATAGTGCGATTTTCATCACCAATCAATGATTCAAACCCCGATCAACCTGTTCTTCAGTTTTTTTTAGGAAAACCCAGTTTAATTTCATACAAAATCTCGTTTTTTCCGGTGATTTTGAAGATAATCACTCGATTTGTTCGATTCAATCGCTGATAAGTGTTTCTATCATTTCAAATTTCGTCAATTGATGAAGAAACCGGCTTCGATCCATGTAAGAAATTCTTTAATTTCATTTTCACGATCTGGGTTTTTACTTAGTCATTGCGTTTTACGATCTTGGCGGGGGTCCGGGGGCGGCAGCCCCTGGCGGGGTCCAAGGGGCAGAGCCCCTGGCTGGGGTTGAGCTGATTTCGATTAAATTGCTGTACTAAAAACGCATCAGAAAAATTAATTTTCCAGAAATTGACTCATTTCGAAGACAGTAATTCGTAGACAATTCAGACAGTTCACAGACAATTCACAAACAGTTCAGAAACAGTTTTATGTGTCCATTGCGTTTTAGAAATAAGAGAGTTTTATGTGTTTTCTGGCTATTGCGTTTTAGAAAAAACACATTTTTAAGTATCTTTAGTCATTGCGTTTTAGGTAAAACACATTTTTGAAGTGTTTTTAGTCATTGCGTTTTAGGTAGAACACATTTTTAGGTGTTTTCAGTCCATTGCGTTTTACAGAGAACACTTTCTTTTGTTTTTTTAGGTCATTGCGTTTTAGAAATGAGACATTTTTAAGTGTTTTCTGGCCATTGCGTTTTACAAATAAAACATTTCTTTGTGTTTTCTGGCCATTGCGTTTTACAAATAAGACATTTCTTTATGTTTTTTGTGCATTGCGTTTTTGGTAAAACACTTTTTTATGTGTTTTCAGTCTATTGCGTTTTAGAAATAAGACATTTCTTTGTGTTTTCTGGCCATTGCATTTTACAAATAAGTCATTTCTTTGTGTTTTTTGTGCATTGCGTTTTAGAAAAATGTCATTTTTTAGGTTTTTTTTTTCATTGCGTTTTACGTAACTGGTGGTTTTTCTATTGCGTTTTACACAACTGGGTTTAATTTTTTTTTTTTAAATATAGCAATAGTATACTCGTTTTAAAGATAAAAAAACGCTCGTTTTTTTGGTGCAATTTTTATAAAAAAATAATGTCGTATGAAAGAGTTATTAACGTTTAAAAAATGGGGGGAATTGGAGGAGAGAGAAACTATTGGCTTGGATTGACTAGAATGCCCTTGAACAAACTCACGCGTCTCTTTTCTTCTTTTCAATTTCCCTGATTTAATCTTAGCCCTTGATTAACTAAATGGATGGTCAAGATCACTTCCTAGCCTTCCTAGCCAAATTAACTTCCTATTGTATCTCCACCCTATATTTATATATGTTTTTCTAGCTTTTACGCTACACATACATATGTTTGGGACACCCATTATTCCCTATATAAATTAACAACTTTCTTATGCATTATAACTTGTACATCATGCTTTGGAGGTTTTTCAAACAAAAAAACTTCATTTTCCACTTTAAACCTTAAAGTTTTTTTCTTTTACATTTTAACCCATTTCAAATTTTTTACTTTTAACTCAAAGTTTTTCATCTTTTGTAATTTAACACAACACTTTATTATTTACAACTTTGGTCCCCCATACTTTATGTCTTTCGCAAGTTTTTCGTTTTACGTTTCGTTCTAAATTTTGCGAGTCAACATGTCGTAGCGTGCATGTCGGTTCAATGTTTTTTTTCTCTATTTTTCCATATTTGACAAACCCGTCGCATCGCGTCTATTTTTTCCCTTTTGAAAAGTTAGTCGCAACGGGCGGGTCCTAGATCGACTAAGTTATTAATTTATACGTTTTACGTTTCTGATTATTTTCTTTGCATTAACACACTATAACGGGCGTGCGTGATTCAACGATTTTAGTCTGCTTTTCGTTCAGTGTAATTTTTATCATTTTATCTATTTTATTTTTACGATGTTAAGAGTCGATGTCGTTATGGCATTGGTGCTACTTGGCACGGTTTTACAAACGTTTTTAACCTATTAAATTTTTTACTAATATTTTGTTTCGGTTTACCCCTATACTTCCTTTACTTAAAAACTATTTTCTACATGCATATTTTATGTACGGATATGTATAAATATGATTTGTTCTACATTCCGACGTAAACTTTTTTTATAGACGAGTCAGGTCAGATATAATACGTTTTCGTTTAAAGAAACCATTTTTACGTGCATATTTTATGTACGTTTTGGTATAAATTCAAGTTGTTCTACGTTTCGACGTAAACTTTTTTGGGAAATGATTCAGGTCAAATATAATATGTTTTCGTGTTTATTTTATATATGTTTCGTAAAGTTTGTTTTGAACCGAGTGGAGTCAAATTATGGTTTTTTTTTCTCCCCTTTTTTCGAAAGCTCTAATTAATCCCTTTTGATTACATGCGCATATTTTCCTTCATACCCGTTACGTTTTCTGTGTATGAGTTGAGTCACATTAATACATTATGATTGGCCGATATGAATTTGATTTACTTTACATTTGATCCAATCACAATGCTTATACAGGTTACATTGAGTTCAACTGGATACGTCGAAATGTGTGTTTTCATATGGTTAGTGCATCATATAACGTTTGGACTAATCCATTCAATGTTTACTATGTACTCGCGCCGCAACGCGGGCGGGTCTTAACCCTAGTTTAAAAAAAAAGGTTTGGGACAATACAAGGACACTTCAATCTTTTTGATAGAAACATCGTTTTAAACTTGAAAACACGAGTTTTTTTAATATGTAAGTTTGATTAGGAATATTATATATTTGAAAATGAATTTGTGAATATGACGTGTTTAAATATATTGGTTGTTTCTCACGAAACTTTCACGGCAATGTTCGTTGGCAAAATTCATTTTCAAGGTTACAAATCTTTACAATAAAGGCTTCGTCAAAAAAACCCTATGAATATTTAATTCAAAAATTAACAAAAACCTTCAAAACATAATATTGTTCATGACCCAAACCTATTAAATTTAAAATTATGCATGATTATTAATATTTTTATAACCATAAAATGATTATCTCTCCTAATGACCTCTTAACCTAGTAACATCAGATATTTATTCTCATCAAATTAGTGTAGGGCCGTTCAAATCGCTCGCCGCTCGTCGCTCGCTCGACGCTCGTTCGAAAATTGCTCGCAAAATGCTCGTTCGATTTGACGCTCGGTTGTAAACGAGCCAAGCATGAGCAAAGGTCCGCTCGGCTCAGTTCGGCTCGAATTATTATTTTAATTAGTATATATATACATATACACATACATCTATAAACATGTATATACACATATATATTCCCAAATATAAATTATACATATATATACACACATACACCTATATATATACACACACACTTACACATACATATATACTTAAATATAAATTAAATTTATAGTTTTATATGTACTAATCTATTAGATTTTGGTCAACTATATACAAATTTACAACTATATCTATACGTACTAGCCTAACCACGCCAATAAAAAATTTAAAATCAAAACTAAAAGTTAAACCCTAAACGGATAAACGACAGTCTGTTCATCGTCTCAATGTTTCATGTCGTTACCCTAAGTCGATCGTCTCCTGCTCTCAACGTAATTGTTCGTGCAATATGATCATCGCCTCGTCAGTCACAACATTGTTATTTTTATAAAAAAAATATTATGCCATAAAATGTGCATGTTTTTAAAGACATAAAAACTTGAGACCCAACATTGTCACTATCTATCCCAGCAAATTTAAATTGGGCGACACGGTTGTCCAAATCGCTCGAACTTCGCTCGACGCTCGCTCGGAATTTTTACTGCTCGAAAAATGCTCGCTTGATTTAATGCTCGGTTTTAAATGAGCCGCTCCGCTCGGTTCGGTTTGAAAACGAGCCAAGCACGAGCAAAGGTCCGCTCGGTTCGGCTCGGCTCGTGAACAGCCCTAAATTAGTGCAAGTTCATCTCCCATAAAGCACGCATTATATGAATTTCAAAAGTACATTTAGATTTAGGGGTATGTGTTCTTTGTTTAAAAAAAAAAGAGTAAAATGCCATTTTGGTCCCTGTGGTTTGGGCACTTTTGCCATTTTAGTCCAAATCTCAAACTTTTTAAATCTGGGTCCCTATGGTTTCACTTTTGTTGTCATTTTAGTCCAAAATTCAAAAACCCTTTATTTTCACTGATGAAAGCTGGATGTTTTGTCTTTTAGTTCAGGGGCATTTTTGTCCATCTAATTTTAATATAATATATCAATAATTATTAAACTAAATTAACATATAAATAAGATGATGTCTCACCATCATCTTCCCCAAATGCAGATGCAGAGCAAAAACCCTTAACCCAAACCCTAATTCCACAGCCACCTCCAACTCCACCACCACCGCCACCTCCTTCTCTCTTCTCACCACTGCCACCACTACCTCCTCACCACAACCGCTACTACCACCTCCTTCTCACCACAACCACCATCTATCTCTCTCTCTTCCGACCGGTTAGCTCTTGTATGTGGAAATGGATTTGCTGGCGGTGCATACAGTGGTGGATACAGGGGAATTTATGGAGGCAGTGGTGGCGGAGGAAATGGATTTGCTGGCGGTGCCTACGGTGGTGGATACAGAGGCGGTGGTGGCAGTTATAGAGGCAGTGGTGTCGGAGCAAACCACAAACACCCAAAAACACACACTTCCATTGCAAGCGGTGTCGGCTTAAACCCTTCAACAAATACGTGAAGTTATACACTAAAGGCTGCACACCATCTTCAACCATACGACAAAAGAACGAAAACCCATCAGAAATAGAAGAATTCTGAGCATACCCTTTAAGCGTTGTGTGATAAAAGAGCATCATTTTTGTCTTTAATTGGTTTGAAAACACGGGTGGCTTCGGTTAAGCTGTTGTATTTGCAGAACAAGCTCACAAGCTTTGTTTGAAAGAGGTGTTCTTGATAAAGACCGTTTTTGATGATTAGAGGGATGATTCGGTGAAGTTCTTGGATTGAAGTGCAGAGTTCTAGGTGAATTGCTGCTGGGTGTTTGTAAATATGAGGGGGAATGTGGATTATTTGAGTTGGTGTGTGTTGGATGCGAGAAGATGAAGATGATATGTGAGATTGTGGGGTTGGTGAGAGTGATGCCGTGGGTAATATCTGTGTTTTGTGAAGATCCGAGAGAGGGAGAGAAGAAGATGAAGATCTAAGAGATAGAGAAGAGAGAGACAGAGGGGTATGTTATTATAACTTTAAATGACCAAAATGCCCCTGAACAAAAAGACAAAATAGATATGTTGTAACAGTCAAAAAAGGGGTTTTTGGATTTTGGACTAAAATGACAACAAAAGTGAAACCACAGGGACCCAGATTTAAAAAGTTTGAGATTTGGACTAAAATGACAAAAGTGCCCAAACCACATGGACCAAAATGGCAGTTTACTCAAAAAAAAAACTACTGTTAGGCTAGTGGGTGTGGCTTCGAGCCCTTGCCACATCACCTTCGTTAGCATCCTATAGCGCCCATTTTACCATTTCCTAGGCGCCAAAGGGGGGCGCCATAGATGGCTTCGCCATAGATGGCTTCGCCATAGATGGCTTCGCCATAGATGGCTTCGCCATAGATGGCTTCGCCATAGATGGCTTCGCCATAGATGGCTTCGCCATAGGGTTGGCGGGCGTTAAAGGTTGCATATGTGCGGGCCACTTTTCAAGAGCCAATAATATTTTTTTGTTCCTTTTTTCTTTATACATAAGTGGGGTCTTAAATTGCATGCAAGTTAAAGGAAAGTACTTTAAAGCCTCTATGTGATATGACGCTGATGTGGCTTTGACAATAGCACTATAAAGCCCCTAGAGGCTTTAAACAACACCCGCCAACCTAAATACTATCATTAAATATCAAAGAAGTTTCTATATCAAAAGGATAATATTTTTTAAAATGTATATTAAAAAGATGAGATATAGATACATGACCTGTTTAGATCCTGTCATATTATAATTATGAGGTGGCAAAAGTTAGCACTGCCCTGGCACTCACCAATGGTCCAAATATTCAAATTCGAATATGAGTGGCACAACCGTAAATACCTCATTAAATCACGCCTTATTGATTTACTTGTTATTTGGGCTGAATTTGTTATTTGGACCTCCTCGTAGTTAACCGTTGTTTGCCTTTTGAGCTTCATACTTTCCGTTCATATCAATTTAATCAACTTAAATTATTTAGCCATCTATGATATGGTATTTCCCTTCATTTCTTAATTTGTTGGTTTCAACAAATGAAATCATTGAAATTGAACGATAACATAACAAACGAAATCTATATTCTAATTCCATTTAGATTGTATTCCATTTTGTGAAATAAACTCACCTAAATTCCAAATCAAATTTCAATTCTTGCGCAAATTCCACTTCCAACTCCATTACAATTCATGAAACGAACACTACCTATTGTTAAATGCCAGTATGACTCTTCTTCATATGTATGGTTAGTATATTTTTGAAAGTCTCCTAAACTTTTCTACCCACCTATCGATTACCACAGATCCACAAGCAGACATCGTCACTTGCAGAAGACGACTTTCAACATCGCCACACACCTCATCGATGATAGTCGTTTCCTAGATATGAACTTCCATCTATTGTTGCCTATCTCTTTTGCCTAGAGTTGACCGTCAATGGTTATCACCACCTAATTGTGTTGGCCACCTCACCACCACTACATGTAGTTGCCCATCACATCTTTAAATTATCCACCGGTATAGTTACCACCAACTGTCGATGTTATAGACATTTAGTGCAACCATTAATTGTGTCAAAATATTTATTTTTATGATTTTTTAATCAAGATTTCAATCATTAAATAAAATTGAATATAGAAAAAGAAAAGAAAAGAAAAGAAATATGATTTGAATAAAAGCAAATCACGTTAATGATCCTATGCTCGGTCAAAACTCAAAACTTATGGAAACAAATTTTAAGCATAAAAAGTTACTCTTAACAATCTCTAATTTCAAAACCTCAAATCTTTACTTTTAAAGACCTTTTTAAACCAAAAGACAAAATCATCATTTTTTTTAAAAACTTAACACTAGGACTGCAAACAAATCAAACGTTCGACGAATAGTTCGTAAACCGTTCGGTGAGAAGATCGTTTATGTCGTTCGTTTATTAAACAAATGAACACGAACAAGAAATTTCATTCATTTAGTTAAATGAACGAACATGAACGGAGTCCGCGTTCCTTCATTTATGTTCGTGAACGTTTGATAATGGGTTCGTTTGTGTTTTATAGTTCATTAGTGTTTTTAGTTTTTGTATTTTATTTAAATACTTCAAATTCAGACAAATACATATTTATGTGTCAGTGTATTATATCTTGTGCTTATGAATGTTTGTTTGTGTTCATTTGTGTTCACAAACATTAGTCTGCGTTCATTTGTGTTCATCAACGTTCGTTGCCTAAAATTAAAAAAAAAACAAAACACATACGAACACAAACAAGTTCATTTCCTTAACAAACAAACACGAACATAAAATCTCGTTCGATAAATGTTCATAAACACATATATTTTTTAACAAACAAACACGATTTCAATTCATTTACAGCCCTACTTACACCCCCATCAAACATTCTCAAATTTCAAAACTAAATACCATAGTAACCATAGTTTCAAAACTACAAGGACCAACACATCAAATTAACAAAAAGTCCACTTACTTTATTCAAACAAATCATTTCATCTTTTTTAGTATAAAATCATTCAATATTTCCGTTTTTTAAACTTTAAAACCACTCTACAAGGAACAAATTCATCCTCCCTCTTCTCTCTCCGTACATTCTTCAGGTACGTTTTGATCTCCATTAAAATCAAACCGTTTTCTAACTTTCATACATATATTCATCATCACTGCTTTTCAATTTTTCACACATCAACCAGTTTTTAATTTTTTATTCATAAACTCTGCGTTGAATCTGTGTTTTGTGTACATTTTTTTGATTTTTTAGTGTTCTGTAATCAATTAGTAAGTTTCGCTCACATATATAGTTGTTATTGTTATACGATTTACCGTATTTCATGCTTTTGTTGATAAATTTTGTGTTTTAATGTGTTTTTTGTGTACCTAGGGTTTTTGATTTTTGTTTTTCACTGTAATCAATTAGTATATTCATTAATGTTATATGATTTACAGTATATCATGCTTTTGTTGATAAATTTTGTGTTTTAATGTGTTTTTTGTGTACCTAGGGTTTTTGATTTTTTATTTTCACTGTAATCAACGAGTTTTTAGTGGTTTTATTGATAAATTTTGTGTTTGATTGTGTTTTTTTTGGATACCTAGGGTTTAGAATTTTTGAATTTTGATTGTTGAGTTCAGGGTAATTGATTAGGAATTGATCATGTCGCTGAGGCCTGGCGCGCGTACGGAGGTGCGGCGGAACCGGTACAAGGTGGCGGTTGATGCGGATGAAGGACGGAGGCGGAGGGAGGATAATATGGTGGAGATCCGGAAGAATAAGAGAGAGGAGAACTTGTTGAAGAAGCGGCAGTTGTTGTCGTCATCGCAGTCGTTGGTTGCTGGTGTGCCTGTTCAAGCGTCTACCGTTGAGAAGAAGGTATTGTGTTTATTGGTTTGGTGTGTGTTGGTTTGTGAATTGGTGTTTATATGGTTATGATTTGTTGGATCGGTTTAGTTTTGTTGTGAGTCTGTTGTGTTTGAATGCTCGCTAGGGTTAGGGTTATCACGTGTGCGATGGAATAGATTTATTTGAAAAACACATACACTATCAGATGAGTATATTTGATATATCTATGTGTTTGATTTATCTTATATGTTTAAATTTGTACATTCTTATAGCATCATACTATTGAATGTAATGAAGTGGAGCTGTTGTTTATTGTATTGGTTTACTCCTGTTAGTGACTTTGTTACAGTTAATTACTCGCTATGATTATTGTGTGTGCTATGGAATAGGTTTATTTGAAACACACCCTATTAGATTCATATCTTTTTACATGTATGTGTGTTTGATTTATATCTTTTTACATGTCCAAATCCATACAGTATTGTAGCTTTATTTATTACTATAATATAATCATGCATTATGTTATTGAATGTGAATAAGTGGAACTGTTGTTTATTGTGTCGGTTTACCCCTGTTAGTGACTTTGTTATGTTTAAATACTCGTTAAGGCTAAGGTTTCCGCACTTGCTATAGAGTAGGTTTATTTTGAAAAAAGCGCACACACACCATTAGATGCATATCATTTGACACATCTATGTGTTTGATTTATCTCTTATGTTCAAATTCATACAATAGTATTAGCTCTTTTTATTACTGTAATATAATCATGTATTATGTTAATATATGGAACTGTTTTTTCGCATGTATAATGATATTATATGGATTGTTGGATACATTTTGTTTTTAATTTGAAATGTAAATTGGGGTTGATGAATTGCAGCTGGAAAGTCTCCCCTCTATGGTTGCTGGAGTTTACTCCAATGATAATAATTTGCAGCTGGAGGCAACTACTCAGTTTCGTAAATTGCTTTCCATAGGTATATAGCACTTTTATAATTGCAATAAATACATTTTTTTCTCGATCTAAGTAAAACACTTAAAATTCGATTTACAGAACGGAGCCCACCAATTGAGGAAGTTATACAATCAGGGGTTGTACCTCGCTTTGTCGAGTTCTTGATGAGGGAAGATTTTCCACAGCTTCAGGTAATGCTGGTTATTGCTTCTTATAATTCTTGTTCGTTTTCGTTTAAACTTAATTTTAATTTTGCAACAGTTTGAGGCTGCTTGGGCACTCACAAACATTGCCTCTGGAACCTCTGATAATACAAAGGTCGTAATTGAACATGGGGCGGTCCCAATATTTGTTAAGCTTCTAGCTTCTCCAAGCGATGATGTACGCGAGCAGGCTGTTTGGGCGTTGGGAAATGTTGCTGGTGATTCTCCCCGATGCCGTGATCTCGTTCTCGGTCACGGTGCTTTGATGCCCTTACTTGCTCAGTTAAACGAGAATGCTAAGCTTTCTATGCTCAGAAACGCCACATGGACGTTATCAAATTTTTGTCGAGGAAAACCACAGCCTCCATTTGAGCAGGTTGTTTGTTCACTGATTACTATTTCATCAGTTTTGTGCTTAACTCTTTTATACATGTTATGAGATACTGATTTGTTTTTTAATTGCAGACAAGGCCTGCTCTTCCGGCCCTTCAGCGTCTTATTCATTCAAATGATGAAGAGGTGTTGACAGATGCATGCTGGGCTCTCTCTTATCTTTCTGATGGTACCAATGACAAAATACAAGCTGTGATTGATGCTGGTGTTTGCCAACGTCTAGTTGAGCTTCTCCTGTAAGCCATGTTTTTTGTTTATTTATTTATTTATTTATTTTGAACAATGATATAAACATCAAATAATCTTTTTTTTTTATTTTCTGATACTCAGTCATCCGTCTCCTTCGGTGCTCATCCCTGCGCTTCGAACTGTTGGGAATATTGTCACAGGCGATGATCTTCAAACTCAGGTACGGTTTTGCAATTGTTTGTATGAGTTTTATTGGCTAAAGGCGTGTTGTGTTCATTTAGTTTTCAATTTAAGTCCTATGCTTTGTTACACAAACTGTTGTCCACCTTTGTATAGGTTTTAGGGTTTTAGTTTAAAGTTTAGATGGATTATTTACAATTAAGATGACACTCACACAACTTTACCGTTTGACAGCATATTATCGAATGCGGTGCGCTTCCTTGCTTGTTGAGCTTGTTGACCCATAACCACAAGAAGAGTATCAAAAAGGAAGCTTGCTGGACAATCTCAAACATCACTGCTGGAAACAAAGAACAGATACAGGTAACAATCGCACCAAGTGTATTTTGAATAGTATCGTATCTTACGTTTTGCATGTGACACTAGGGGTGAGCAGAAAACCGAAAAAAACCGATTTGACCGAACCACACAAAAACCCAAAAAAAACGAACCGAAATTTACGGTTTTACATTTTTTGAAAACCGAACCAAATAACCTAAAAAAATCAATTTTTTAATGATTGTTATATATTGATTTAGGATTTATTCGTGTTATTCTTGAATGCTAGGTATTTATAATAAAAACATTAACATATCTTTGAAATGATTTATCTATTTCCTACAACAAATAACTAACTTTAAGATATAAATTAAATGATTTTCAAAGTATTATAAAAGAAAATGTCTTAATAAAAAGTTTGGAGAAACATAAAAATATATTAGAATGTTAGGTTTATGTGAACAATATTAATTAAAAAGCTTAAATATAGAGATCCAAGAAAGATTCTTGAATCATGGGTTATACTTTTCACTTTTGAATCTTACGTAAGTTTGTTCCAAAAACCGAAAAACCGAAACCGAAATAACCGAAGCCAAACGGTTTTCAATAGCCGAACCGATCCGTGCACACACCACTAATTTGTTTCACTTTTTGAACACAAGTGTTTTGCAACTATTTATTGTTTTGGTTACAACATACAGACGGTTATCGAGGCTGGATTAATAGCTCCGCTAGTCAATCTACTCCAGACTGCTGAATTCGATATTAAAAAAGAGGCCGCGTGGGCAATATCAAATGCCACTTCTGGTGGTACCAATGAGCAAATCAAGTACGTTCCCTTTTCAACACCTTCCACTAAATTACAACCTCAAAATAACTGAGTAACCGAAACTTACAAAACCGTACCATGATACACAGGTATTTGGTGAATCAAGGCTGTATAAAACCGTTGTGCGATCTCCTCGTATGTCCCGATCCAAGAATCGTGACCGTCTCTCTAGAAGGGCTTGAGAACATTCTTAAAGTAGGTGAGGTGGAAAAGCAAGCGGGTAACTCGGGTGACGTTAATTTCTTCGCCCAGTTGATTGATGATGCGGATGGGTTAGAGAAGATTGAGAATTTGCAAAGTCACGATAATAATGAGATTTATGAAAAGGCGGTTAAGATTCTCGAGACGTATTGGGTTGATGAGGATGATGAAAATGTGGCTGATGGTGGTCAGGCTGGTTTTGACTTCGGTGGAAATAACGTTCAAGTTCCGTCTGGTGGATTTAATTTTAACAGCTGAAGGTATTTTTATTTTCATCTTCTTTAGACCAAAACTATTTGTCTTGTTATATGCAAAAATGCGAGTCTGGTAATTTAGATAACGGGTTAAAACGAAGACGAACAAAAAAAATCTGTTCTTCTTAGTTAAATGAACGAACATGAACAGATGCCTCCTTCGTTCATTTATGTTTGTGAAGGTTGGGTAACGTGTTCGTTTATGTTCGTCCGTTTATGTTCAATAGTTAATTAGGGTTTTTAATTTATATATTTATTTTTGATACTTTTTTTTGAGGCAAGTGTGACAAATAAACCTGACGATTGATGCCCATTTTGTTCGAAATTTAATATATGTTCATTTGTGTTCGTTTCTATTCCGGAACGCTATTTTTGTTTGTCTGTGTTCGTTTCCATTTGTGGGCACTTGTTTGAGTTTGTTTGCGTTCATGAATGTTCGTTTGTGTTTTTGTCTGTTCATGAATGTTTGTTTGCGTCTGTTTGTGTTCGGTACCTAGGCTAAAATTAACAGATGAGCACGAGCACGGGCACGTTCATTTTCATAATGAACGAACGTGATCCGAAAATCTCGTTCGATAAGTGTTAATGAACTGTTCATGAACACAAGTATTTCCTAAACAAACGAACACGAACACGAACTTTCGGTTCGTTTGCAGCCCTATATGTCGGGTTAAGTCATTGTGTTAAAACTACGATCATTTATAACATATTTAATTTGAAGTTGCAGGATTTTCAAGGTATGCTGAAGTACGTTGGTGGCGTCAAAGGTCAAGTCCTGTTAGGTCGGGTTAAGTCATCGGGTCAGGTCAAGTCGGGTCGGGTCAGAGCATCTCGTGTCGTCGGGTTACAGAATGGTCGAGTCACTGGTTATTGTTTTGAAGAGATGCAAAAGGTGGGTCTGTTGGTTCCAGTATACGAAGGGGTTGACCAAGGATTTTATTTAGCGAGTTTATCGGTAAATTGTTTGGTTGTTACTTCAAGCAGCTGGAGGTGGTCATTTCGTTTTAGTGAGGGTTTAAGAGTTACAAATACATACGGAGTCTTTATTAATTTCGGGTTTTTATCTTTGATATTTCTGGACACGTATGTTTTTATACTCTGTGTCAGGGCGTTCGTTTTACTAGTTTCTTATGTTTTATTGTTGAGTCGGACGTGTTCATGTTTTACCGTTTATGGAAATATCACACTTCTTGGATACATGTTTTCTTAATTTGTTAGTTGCATGCTTTTAAGACTTTAAACCGGACTTAACTCTCGACGGCTTCGGCTATCATCAACATTGAACCGTCCCAACCCCATTAGCACACTAACTACCATGGTGGGTGGTCGGCTCGAATGGCTCTCTTCAATTGGGATGACACGTCATTTGCTGACTGGTTTGTGGCTGTGGAACTGGAAAGCGTACTTGTTTAATGACGGTAGTTGCTGTTACCAGTTTGTTATCAAGATCGATTTTTGTAGATATTTTCATTATTTTTTAACGAAAGAGGAAAGATCGTATAAACTGTTTTTGTATAGAAATGTTTTAATATGGAATTTGCTACATTTTACTGACTATATAAATATATATTACTAATCCCTCACGATATTGTATTAGGAAAGTAAAATGCTAATTTAATTGAAGATGAAAGACCGCATTTTGGGCGAAACTAAGCGAGTTTGAAAATCGGTTTGGGTTTGGTCAAAGGAAGTCAATCGGATTGGCCCAAACCAGTTGGCATTTGGAACTGGTTTTTAGGTTTAGAAATCCGTTCGGTTTTAACTAGGAGTGTGAACGAGGCAGGCCGCTAGCTAAAAGCTCAAATTGAGCCGAGCTTAAATTAGCTCATGCATAAAAAATAAGCTTGTTTAAAATAGAGCTCGAAACGAGCTATAAGCTTGAGCCTAGTCGAGCAGGGGCTTGCCTCAACTCGTTTACATTCTTAGTTTTCTTAGTTTTAACTAGTCTCAACGGATATATACTCAAACCGATTTCAAAGGCGGATTGGCTTGGGCTCTGTTTCACCCGAATAGGTTGTTGTAATTCACACCACTTGAGACGAAATCGCAACAGCAACATATTACCTCGTGTCGTGGCTTGCTTCATGTAATATACGAAAAATAAGAAGTATATTTATAAAAAAAAAATAATATTAATAATAATTGAAAGTCCTTATGATTAAAAAAAAAAATTAATTAAGTTTGTCAATTATTATTATTATTATTATAATATAATTATGCTATACACATGCATGTCTTTCTTGGTTCTTTTGGTTTTGGTTACGTAAAGGAAAAGTATAATGATACAACAATTTGAAATCCTTGTTAATTCGTTTATCATATCTATGGACTGTGGCCATATCCTTAAAATTTTGAAACTATAGAATTGAAACTTATCAATCTCGTACATATAGCAACTACCTTATAAATTTCATTATTAATCCTACGAAACTAACCTACCGAAAGTTTTGGGATGTGATACTTATTATAGTCGTCCATGTTAAACCGTTCAAACTCACTTCTAAACTTGATCCGTTGTTCCGCACGACTGCCGCCGCACCACCACTGCCGCTCACCTTAGTTCCGTTCTGCACGACCGTCCGAAGCTTATTGTGTGTCTCCAGTTAACTCCGTTCGACGCCACCGTGACCACTTTTGTTTGTCGGAGCTTTTCGTCGTGCCCATCGGTTTGATCACTTTAGTTTTTCGATCAGGATCAGCCGCTACTCAGACCGTGGCAGCCGCACTCCGTCTTCGATCGAACTCCGTCGTCACGCTACTCCACTGTGTTCAGGCCACAGCCGTTGCTACTGCTCGACTCGTTTCGTTTGATCACCTGAAGCTCTAGTTTTGTTGTCTCCGGTTAGCTCCGTTTGCGTTTAAGGTATCAACTGAACCCACATCCGATTAGTATTTAGAAGCTTAAATTCTGATTTGTTGTATTGATTAGTTCCGGCGATTAAAATATAATTTGATCCAAAAGTTATTTATGATGAAGTCGAACACAATGGTAATTTTGATATAATACTAAACGTATGTTCAACTCGTCGCTGCTGATCTAGGTTCCGGTCAGTTTAGATATCAAATTCTTTGAACCTTTTAATATATTAAATGGGATACATAAACTCGTTTGAATTGATTGGTTAATGATCCATATATGAATGGATAAAGTTACTGTGTGTCTCAAATTAGAGTTTTAAATAGGGCTTGGTTATTCACACATCCCCTTTGGTTATTTGCACATCCTTTGAACCCTATAGGAAGCGTATAGGGCAATACGGTTCCTCTTGGTCCAAGCGTATTGAGCAATACACTTTCTAAATGTGTACTTGAAGTACAAACTTTTCAGAAGATGGTCAGTTAATGATTAGGGGACCAGAGGAAGCGTATAGGGCAATATGGTTTCTCTGGGTCCAAACGTATTAAGCAATACACTTCCTATATTTGTACCAAACTTTTCAAAAGATGGTCAGCTAAAAGGAAGCGTATAGGGCCATACGCTTCCTTAATGATTTTTTTTTCAAAAGACAAGAGAAATCATATAGGGCCATACGTTCCCTGGAG
Source organism: Helianthus tuberosus (assembly GCA_030545235.1). Classification (NCBI taxonomy): domain Eukaryota; kingdom Viridiplantae; phylum Streptophyta; class Magnoliopsida; order Asterales; family Asteraceae; genus Helianthus; species Helianthus tuberosus. Next base: position 192,953,075 of record CM060414.1, read on the forward strand.
GATTTTTTTTTTTGCAAGAACAACATATTGTTATCAGTATCTTTTTGAACTTTATTTTTTTAAACATTAATTAAGTTGTTTTTTTGTTATAAAATGATGTTAGTTTTTTTGTTATAAATTTTATAAAAGACGTAGTGAAATTAAGCAATCCAAACAAATTAAACATATCCAAATTAAACAAATATTACAAATACTTAAAATTAAATTCAATTCAATTCAATTGTTCGTACAGTACTACATAATATGATAATAAAAACCACTATCATCAACAATGCTCGTCAGACTCCTCGTCAGACTCAGCGAGCTCCTTCTCTATAAAGTTCGGGCCACGCCTAGTAGAGGGTGACGAGCTGTGCCGTGTATAGGACGTGCCTGGAGCCTATAAAAAATTCAAACAAAATACTCATTACATAACATTAAAATTGTTCGTAGAAAATGAAATAAAACAAAATAACATACCTGCATGGAAAGGTCGGACAGAGGAAAGAGCGGCATGGTCTGGCCGGACCGAGGAAAATGTGGCAAGGAAAGGTTGGGCTGAGTATAGGACTGGTCGTAAGGCTATAAGAATTTAAACACATCCTGAACCAACTCCTCGTCTGTGTAAAAACCGGTGGCGACGACAAATTGACGAAGCGACATCTCAAATACCTCGCCGAACAGACGGAATGTAATCTCGGGTGATAGGGCCGGCAAGTTCGGATCATCAAAATCCGAGTTCGGCCGGTCATCCGGTCGAGGTCTATAGCGGAATGTGGAGAGAAACTCCACCATCAACGGCCGATAAGATGGTGCGGCTCCTATTCGAAATAAACGATCCCACGGGCTATCTTGCACGATAACCTGTCGAACAGTGTCCGCCACCCCACATGTCTCTAACGAATCCCAATGTATCCCTCTCATGCACCCCACCTTCATCTCCCTAAGTTTATTGAACCGTTTCGCTTCATACGTTTGGGAAGGGTATATCATATATGGATATCGTGAACAATCGTCACCGGCCCATGGATCGAAATCTCCCGTGCCATCCATCTCATCATCTGACGCCATATTTGCAAATTTAAAATGAAAAGAATTTAAGTTATACAAATAATGTATAAACATTTTTTGACACATTTTTATAAAAATGATTTAGATTAGGGGACCAGGGGAACCATATTGCCCCATACGCTTCCTATACGTTGGCTCTAGGGGAACCATATTGCCCCATACGCTTCCTATACTTTGGGTCTAGGGGAATCATATTGCCCCATACGCTTCCTATACTTTGGGTCTGGGGGAATCATATTGCCCCATACGCTTCCTATTATACCAATAGGAATCGTATTGCTCAATACGCTTCCTATTGATTTAATGCGTTCACCAACCCAAGCCCTATGGGAAGTGTATTGCCCTATACGCTTCCTATTAAACTTATGGGAATCGTATTTGGCAATACGCTTCCCATTGGGTCACTTTTCAGACCTGTATAGTTTTGAACTGCGTGCGCGTCAGAGAATATTGTACCAATAGGAACCGTATTGCCCAATACGCTTCCTATCGGTGTCGCATTTAATGCTTCAAACCCTATGGGAAGCGTATTGGCCTATATGGTTTCTATTGAGGGATGTACAAAAATTTTAGGGGATGTGTAGATACCATCACCCTTTAAATATTAGCTTCATGCTTGTGCAAAAGGAATATCAAGATCTTAATTAAATGGACATGCAAGTTATAACTAGTAAGCACCGTAAGGAATTTAAGTTTGGTAATCTTAGTTGAAACAGTGACTATGTTGATTTCCCAAGTCAAAGTCATCACTTATCATTAACACCAAAATTGTTGTAGGTGTTGTTAATTATAAAGTTAATTTACACCGTAGGGTGTCGAAGAGTTAAGTGGTATTTCAAGGGTTTCAAAATTTGATATAGATATATGAATTTAGAAAAAGAAAAGGGTCTAATTAATTGGGTTCAAGTTCTAGTCGCCGGGAAACTATAACGAATCAAGTAACGTTCATAAAACTGATATGGGTTATAATTGGACTATAGGTTTTCTTATTATCGTGGACGACTTGATTAATTGGTTTTGCTTTGCTTGCTAAGGTACGGATTCTGTTATCTTTTCATTATAGTATTTTATTCAAGTCCGTTACTTTGTAGTACGGATGTTTTCGTCAGTAGTTCTGTTTCACATTGTTATATGACTAGTGTATATTGTAGCATGCAATAGACCTTATACCTTGTGCTCATTATTGCATGTTCCCCTTAGACTTATGTCAGTATATATACATTTATTTCTGATACGCTTTGTACTCTGTCACCCGAGCAATTATAAGTACTTGTCGTTGGGGCGTCAACGACATGGCACTCATCGTGACGGTGCGTAACTAAAGTTCACGGCGTTTCTAGTTTGTGCTTGTGTAGCACATGGCCCCTAGAGGCGAATAGATCGATCTTAGCTCTGACTCCTGACTCCTGACTCCTGTTGAGATGGAATAATGTTTGTACGCCTACACGCACCATCTCGGCGCATGGACTATAGCCATGCATGCCTCTGTTTAGGCTCGTGGGTGCTTCCATATTACATGACTTGTTTTACTGTTATATGTTGTCACGTATGTCTTGTCTTTGTTATGATACGTTTGATATGTTATATGCATCAGATTATGTTCAGTATATGTTATCTGTTCAGTATAAGTTTTGGGATTCAAGTTATATAAGTATCTGTTTCAGTGCCAAAATCTAGACTTGTTTGACGTCAGTACCGTTCATGTTTCTGTCCGCATGTCTGTCTTACTTTTACTGTTGATTTCTCCGTTACTGGGCAACTTTTTGGCTCAGCTGTAGTTTCTTTCTTGTGTTGTTTTGTGTGTGTTTTACAGGTAATCAAGGGAAATGGGGATGAGTGAGAGGAAAATGAAGTTTAAGAAGTTTTTGAAGTTTCTGTGTTTATTTATTTTCTGTAATTGAATAATATAAGACATAGGTTTTCTGGTGGATTCGAGACTTTTGTTTCTTGGCTTCTATCGTTTAGTGGAACTCTTTGGTTTTTGATATCTGTAATAGTGACATGCCAGCCCGTTCTGGGTTGGGGTGTTACACTTCAAGTCGAGATTCTGCATGTGGCACGACTGCTAACAAACAGAGCGACCGGAAGTCAAGCGAGATGTGAATGGTGAAAAAAAGCTTGAGCCGCGATTGAGCAGGATGCGAGTCGCGACTAGGATGCGTCTAAAGCTGAGATGCGATCGGGGTGGGTTTCAAAGGATAGAAGTCGGTTCATTACACATTTTTCTAGCGTTTAGCATTTGAGGCGGTTTCAAATGCTTGTCGTTGTTTCTTCGAGTTAATCAATAATAAGTCGCACAAAGTTGTACAAAGACCAGAGTTCGAGTTTTGGGCTTTTGGTTGGATCCCCCCTGCATCTTTGACTCAACACAGGTTTCCCTATCGGTTTCAGATTGGTTTATAAACTGGTCTGGGATCACAAAACTTCTTTTTTTTTTCGTAAGCTGATGTATGAGAGGTATACAAGAAATTGAACAGTATTCAATATTCCTTAAAAAAGCAAAGAAACAGTAGGGGCTAGATCAAGTGCACCTTGATCCGAGTTCCATCCACGTAAACAGCTGCGATTTGATGTCCTCGAATACCTTTTCATCCGCCATCTTATTCAAACAGAAAACCCTATCGTTTCTAGCCATCCAAATGCAAGCTCACAATACAATTCACCAAAAAAAATCATTTTTTACGCCATCGGCTTAAGAACAACTTCGATAAGACTTTCATGGTTCTAAAAGACTAGAATGAGGCCAAAAATACTTCACAATGAAAATGCATAGAACATGATCAATCTTCATCAAAGAACATCATTCGACAAAAAACTTCCAAGTACTACGAAAACTACCATAAGTCGGAACAAACAACATTTAAGGTTAAAAACAAGCACAAACTCTGTATTATTCCAAGACTGCACAAAATAGAATTATAGTAGATCCTCAAATTTCTGCAGAAAAACCAAATTCACAATCCTAGAAATCATACTTGCCTGCTCGTTGCTACAGGTTCGGGTTTTGTACGCTACCTAAAGCAGTCAAAAAATTTAAACACGAATAACGCTTTGCATTTCGTGTGTTCGGTCCTTAACATCGTCATAATCATGTGCAGCCACAACCTATTCACAACATCAATATAAACGCTACCGGAATTTCAAGAAATCTTGGATTTTTTTGGCTGGAAGTCAAGCTATGTACACCGACTGAAGCACATAGTACATGTCCTACTTACACTGGTAAATCATCCAACGCGTACGCGTCGAATCCAAACTCGTTTTCCGGCTGTCCGGCACCTTCTTGTTGCTGCTGCATTACAAAGTCAACGGTTAGTGTTTACTAATCGGTTTTACATCCGTAAAGGGTATTTTAGTAAATTTACTAGCAGGCCTGTAAATGAACCGAGCGAACACGAACAGTTTTAACCAAACACGAACATATAACCGAACTCATTTTTTTGTTCATGTTCGTTTATTAAGAAAATGGGTGTGTCCGAGTTCGTTTATGTTCGTTCGTTTCAGTTCACAACGAACATAAACAAACAAACTTTAATGAACATAATTTAACAAACAATAAACAACACAAAAGAACATAACTGAACAAACATAGATGAACACAAATGAATATAAGTGACTAAACATAAACGGACATAAAGTAATTTTTTATATAAATTAGTGATTAATTACAATAAATACCATTGGAAAATCCATTTTTATTACAAGAAAGCCCAATTACCAATTAGTTATATTTACATAAGTAGTTAGAAAGTTTCTTTTATGTTTAATATCTATATAAATATAATTACTTGTGTATTTAAATTGAAACTAACATAAACAAATGTAAATAAACGAACATAAACAGATGTTCACGAACATAAATGAACGAGCAAAACGTGTGTTCATGCTCGTTCATTTAATTAAATGAACAAAAAAACTGGTTCAAGTTCGTTCGTTTATTAAATAAACGAACTTCCCGCCGAACAAGTTCACGAACAGTTCATGAACGTTCGGTTCGTCTGCAGGCCTATTTACTAGGTTTTAGAGCATACTTGTTTTAGAATTGCAGCTAGAAGATCATCTTGACCATACTGTTCGGAATATAACGTGTTATGAAAGCTTCCATCGTTATCGCTTTCGGTCTTGATGTACGTGTTACGTTGTTGTTGACCGACGTTTGACCCGTTATGGTGTGTTCTAGTGTCAACCCCTTGGGAGAAAATCACCTTCCCACTAGCTAAACTACGGTTCTGCCCTCCCATTTCGGATCCCGAAGAACGGTTGTGTTGAAGTAACAACGATGACGGGCCATCCGATCCTACTGGAATTGAATGAGACTGGTCAAAGGTCAAACCCACGTCTTGTAAACCCCAATTGCGGTTTTGGTTCAAATCGTTAAAAACATCGTAACTCGGAACAATTCCTCGTACCGAAACCTTGGTGTCCAAGTTCCCGTCTCCTTGGAGAGCTGACGATGTAGCCCGAACATTTGGAATTCCCAAACTACCCCCGAGATGGTAACTACTTCCGGAAGATTCCGTTTTATGATTCATAGAGAAATCCACAAGAGACGACGCTTGTGATACCGATACCACAGGATTGTACATGTCGTTGGACAAAACAGGCTGCCTTAAGACATGATGAGCGTTTGTATTCGATTGAACTTGATGTTGACTTTGGCTTTGACTTTGACCACCCATCTGAATCAGAACTTGATTGTTCATACTCCCGAAAGAATGCTGACCGGAGTGATGCAAACTCGCGAATTGCTTCGGTTCCATGTTTGTCGGAATCCCGGGAAGTAAATTTATTTGCTTGCTATTACTATTACCATTGTTATTATTATTATTATTATTCAAATGTTGACTTTGGAGTTCGGAGTATCTTGACTTCGGGTTTTCAAAGCTAAAAATATTTCGTTGATCGGTAACGGGCATGGAAATAGAGGACTTCGAGTTATTTGACCTACCGAGAGCCACCGCTTGGAGAGTTGCGAGACTTTGTGGAGGGAGTTGACCAAGTTGACCACTAGCGGCGAGAGCTTGAAGATCGAGCCCGTTTAGCGACGACATTGACCCGTATCCTGAATCCGGGCCGCCCATAAAGCCTGTGTTCATCCCACCTGGATGCGGAGACCCGCTGAGTCTTCTGAGATAAAGACGGTATTTCTGCACCAAATTCTTGCAGTTGTGAGGAAGAAAGGTCTTCAATGCATCACATAAAAAAGTCAACAACGAACACAAAGTCAAAATTGAAAAAAAATTGAATGTTTTTTCGTTACGTTTTTTGAAACCGTTAGCAACAACCCTTTAGCACATCAATGAAAGTTCACTTGTAAAAAACCCGAAAAGAAGGTTTACTTGAAGGTGACTGGCGACGTTTTCTCTCGTTAATCCAGGAACGTTCATCAGCTCCAAGATCTTCTTCGGGACAGCCTCTGCATTCATACAAATACAAGAACACAAAGGACAAATTAGTAATTTTGCATGAACAAAACAAGTTATTAAGGACTGGCATATCGTGTCAACCCAACATGTTAAGACACGAACACGATAAGACACAAACCCGAAACAGGTAATCACGAACACGACACGAAATCTTATCGTGTCAGATTTTCCAAACACGAACCTGATAAGAAATAGGTTACATGAAATGACCTGTTAAGACACGAAAAAATTACCAACGTATCATACGACCTGTTATTAAATATATGAACTTTACTTCCAGGTAATTTTTTTTATTTAAAATTAGGAGTCCCATATATTTTTTTTATTTTAAATTATAAACGTGTCATTAACTGGTCTTAACGTGTCGACCTGTTATAGACACGAAACTTGTTAACTTTGTGTAGGTTCGTGTCGTGTTATCATGTTCGTGTAGAAATTGCCAGCCGTTAACAATTGGAAATGAGCGAAGAGTTTCATACTATCGATTCCAAGCTGATTAACCGCTGCGACAAACTGTTGATGAAGTTCAACCGACCAAACAACCCGAGGCTTCTTCAACGAAGAAGAATCATCCCGTTCTTCCGCTTCATCTTCCTCGTCTTTCCTCCGTTTTGCGTTTTTCCAATTATTCCCTTCGTTTGCGGAAGACGAGTAGTCGGGTTCTTCAGGCGGTTTCTGCTCATCCGCACTTGCAGACGGCTCGAAATCCTTCCACTCGTGTTTACGTTTTCGAACCACGTGTTGCCATATGTTGCGTAACGCTTCAATACGAACGGGTTTGATCAGATAATCACACGCCCCATGCGTAACGCCCTTCATAACCACACTCTTGCTGTCATCGGCCGACATCACTGTAACAAGGATATATCAGTCAAATCACAGAATTAATCAAGAAACTTAAACAAGATGAAATAGTGAATTAAAGTCAAAATTAGATTGAATATTTGAAAGTCAAAATTGAAATAGTTGACTTACTGATCACAGGAAGATCCATTTCAAGCCCAATGTGTTCAAGAAGTTTGAATCCATCCATATCAGGCATATGAACATCACTAATAACAACATCAAATCCATTTTTATTTTCTCTTAAAAATGATAAAGCAACTTCAGCTCTGTTACATTTAGTCACTGCAACAATTAAACAAAAAAAAAAGTCAAAATTCAAGAATATTAAATTATGTTAATTTCCATCAAAACATAAATCATAACAAGATTTCAACAAATTAAAACTAAATCAACATGAATAATAATTTAAAAGAAAAAAAAAAGTCAAATTTAGTTAAAAAAAAAGGTCAAATTCTAGCTCAAGATTTGTGAAATATAACTAAATCTGAAAACTTTATTATGATTATGACCCTAAATCCAAAAGGGTTTTTGTTTATTTCAATTTTGTACCACATATTTATAATCTTGTGATGGATTTTTATGGATAGAACAGTATACAAAACAGAAAATTAAAAAAATGAAATTAAAATAAAAAAAAAGTAAAAAATGATGAAATCAATGATATGAAAACTGAAGTGAAAATTTAACAAAAAGGGTATACAGATTTAGCAACTGAAGGCATAAATCACCACAAGAAAACAAAAAAAACTTTTTTTTTTTTTTCACATAGTAAAGTGTGTATCTAGTGTGTGTTTTGCATGTACCTTCATAGTTGCAGTGTCTAAGCATCTTTTCCAAGATCATGAGACAAGTTGGGTCATCATCAACCACAAGCACCCTTAAACCTGCCGGAAACTGATCGGAGACACCACCGTCGCCGCCACCACCGCCGGCTGCGGATTTCCAAGAACCACCACTTGAACTGGGCATCATCTGTTTATTATTATTATTAATCATTAAATTTTCCAAAAATGAACAGTCAATTATAACTGCAAAGAAATCATTTTTATGAATCAAAATCAAACCTTTTAACTATTTTTGGGCAAAAAGATGAAAACCCAATTCAAGAAAATCAACAAAAATAGAAACAGACAGAAGTTGATTTTTTTTAAAAATTTTGATTTTTTTTCTCAAGATTTGGACTTTTAGAGAGAGAAGGGGAAATGGGGAAGAAATTATTAGTTTGTGTTTATGAGATTTATAGTATAGCACATGGTTTTGTGCTTCAATCTCTGAAGGTTTTTTTTTTGTTTTGGATTTTAATTATTATGATTTTGTATTTTAATATTCTTGCTGATTAGAAAGTGGGTCTCTCCGTTGAGTGTGGATCCAGCTCATGTATGATGTTATCTAACCCCATGCCAGCCAAAGCCATATCACATGTGCATACATGACATGCATATTTAAATATGAATCAGCCTAAATTTATTTTCTAACACTGGATGGTATGGGGCCGGCTTAGGCCCGGCGAGGCCCGGCGCCGGTCCCCCACACCGCCCCCCTCCCTTCCGTCCTGGCCTCACCAGCAGCCCACAGCCGAACTCGCCGGGCCTCCTTCTCCTTCCTTCTCTCACATATACCTATACATACATACATACATATATATACATAAATGGGTTCATCCCCCACCCCCTAGGTCCATCCCCTCCAAACCACTCTTACGTGGCGGTGACGTGGCGGCCCATCCTTGGAGGACTTGCCTCCTCCATACCTTCCCGTCTAAGTTAAGATGTATTCACTGGATTTCTGTGTTTATTTTTGTTTATGTTATTTAATTAATGGTCTTTCAATATTTATAACCATATCAGAGGAACTTTCTATGTTCTAAAAACTAAATACTTTGTTGCCATTTATTAAAGTTGACTTTCTTAATTATTACAATGTTGTTGACTTTTATTTTGATATTTTTTTAAAGGTATATATTATTCACAAAACGTCCACCCCTATAACACTAGGGGCGGCACAACAACGGACAAAAGACCAATTACATGAAATCAAAATTACATCATCTATCCCAACTAATCGATTTACCTTTGGACCTATTTTTGTACCAAAAAAAACCATGGACTTTAATCTCTTGGAAGATGTTACTAAAAACCACATTGACATTAGAGAACCTATTTTCGTAACGAGCACGCCAAATACACCAGATGCCAACCATAATGATACCTTTGACAATTTCCTTCTTATCCCCGAGCCTACCATGCTCACAAACCTGGACGAGCTCCTTGACCGAATAAGCATAAATTGGGTCAATTTTACACCACCGGCTGACCTGCTCCCAAACCACCACAGCAACGATGCAATCGTAGAACATATGATCTGCTGATTCAGGCTCCGTATCGTAGAGAACACACGTCTCATCCCCTGTATAACAGCCACGTCTAGACAGAGCATCTAATGTCGGAACACGACCCAACGCATATCTCCAAACCAGGATATTATCTTAATATGAATCCCCTTCTTAATTAACCAATTACATATGTGTTTATAACTTTGAAATTATGTAATATTTTATGCACAATTCAATAAATATGCTCTTTTTCTTATTTACTTGTACATCTAGTTATTAAGGGGAGATTATAATTATTAAGTGAAGCGCTTCACAATCAAAAGGTTATTGATTTTTTTCAGAGGTTGTAGAGCTACTTAGTCGAGTTCAAAGGGTCATGCATAGTAATGTTATGACCCCAAGATCTATGAATATAGTTTTTAAAAAGGTCCTAATAATCCCACACCCTAAAATCTTAATTTCACACTCTCTATACGGACCGTGTAACGTTATACGACTGTATAGAATAATTTAACATGACAAATATTTTGCCGTATAATGTTATATGGCTCGTATAATGTTATATGGCGCGTATATATAGAGAAAATATTAGGCCGTTTAACATTCTCTACGGGTCGTATAACATTATATGAGGTTTGGGTCGTATAACATTCTATACGGGTCGTATAATGTTATACGGCCCGTATACATGGACAAAAAAACATTCCCTGACATTTTTTTTGTGCAACAATCAGTTATACGGCCCGTTTAACTTTATACGGTCCGTATACATGTAGGGGTGTGAAAATAAAATTTTAGGAGAGTGGGAATAATGAGACCCTTTTAAAAAACTTTGTTTTACTATTCAAAAAAAGGTCGCGGCACAGCTTGTTGCCCATTTACCTTCTATTTCGATGTAATTAAAGATTTATCTTTCTACTCAAACTCTAATATCTTAATAAAAGATTTATTTTTTTATTTTTTTTAGACATCAAATAAATAACGTCTAAATTGCAAAAGTTATGGCTACACAAAGTCGTCGATGATATATTATATAATATGAACTGGCTCGTTGTTGATTACATGATAAGGGTGGAGGGTATGGTTAATCACTCTAGGGTAATTGAGTGAAATCTTATCCAATAATATTATGTCATGTCAACTCCTCATTCTACTCCCCATTTTGCACTCAATCAGGGGGGGTATGGTTAATCACTCTAGGGTGTTTGAGTAGGTTAAAAAATAAAAAATTTTGATTGGTTCTTCTCTCATCTCTCCTCTCTCCTCTCTCTCTCTCTCCTCCATCACTCCATCACTCACATTCGGTAAACTCTCACCGATTTTGGTACCCTATCTCCAACTCACCGATCAACTTCATCAAGTGGGCATAGTCACCGATCGGTGACTCCCACTCCCCGCACCACTCACCGAGCATTATACCCCCTACCCTAACATTAACGTTGTCTAGAGGAAATCAATTGTATACTGTTAATAGGTGAACTGAATGAATAGTGGTTTGATTTATAATGTTCGTTTTACCCCTAACGTTGCAATAGTATTAAAACTAGCGCTTAAATTTTGAAACGTCACTTTGATCCCCTAAACATATTAAAGTTTGGGGTTTACTCTAAAATTAATTTCTTGCAACGTTTTTATTTTTATGTATGTCTCGTTATAAATTCGAGTTCGTCTACGCTTTAACGCAATTTGGTGTTCGTCTACGCTTTAAACGTAATTTTGGTTTGGAAACAAGTCGAGTCAATTATATCATGTATTGTTTTTAGGTGCGTTTTGACGTAAATTTTGTTTGGAAACATATTAGGCCAAATATAATACGTTTTCATTCGAGAATATAAATTTAAGTTATTATACGTTTCGACGTAAATTTGGTTCGGAAACGAGTCGGGTCGATTTTTGTCTATACTTTATCACACCGCGTACGACCCGTACACCCGTGTTTATTTTATGTACGGTTTGAGTTGGTCTTCGTCTATACGCGTGCAACGTCGCCGCAACGCGCGACAAGTAAAAAAACAAGTTCTAAGTTTATTTGACAATGTTGAATTGTTTGTTACTTTATTACAATATCAACAGTTCTAGTTATAGTTTTGTATTCACATTTAGCATTGTGAATATATAAAAAATTAATTTATTTTTTTTGGAGCAAATGTATTATTAACAAAGTTTTATCATCATTCTCAAATCAATCATCATGTTACCAATTCATAATCTTCTCCTGTCACCAAAATCGCACCACTGTCACGAGTTACAGATCACCACCAGAAAATCGCACCTTCTCCCTAACTTACAAACCATTAAAAAACAAATTTGGGGGCATTAAGTTTTAAGAGGGAAGGAGGAGAGTAGATCTGAAATGATTGAAGACGAAGAAGCTTGTTCCTCTTGCGCATCCTCACCAATGCCACGATTAACAAACCACGCTTTACAAACGATTTGTTCCTCTTCTAACCTATTTCGGCGATGTCCATTCCAGGCAATAGATTGACAATTTTCATGTTTGCCTCCAGAGCTAGTTGAATCGAGGAAGTTGTGAAAGCAGGAAGGGAGGGGGTTAGTTAAAAGGGTTTTCAGATGTCGGTGGAATTAGGTTGAAGATGATAGTGATTATGATGGGTGGCGACGGTGATGGTGGTGGTGGTGGTGGGATTGGGGGCGAGGAGGGAGTCATTATTATTACATACAATCTAATTACATTAAGAGGGTGTTTGGGATTGAGTTTTGAAAATAGATTATGCGTTTTGAATAATCAGAATCAGATAATTAACTGTAACAAAACGTGATGTTGAAAGATAGTGTTTGGATTTGATTATGTTGCTTGATATCACAATAATCAGATAATCAACTATTTGAGTGTTTGGCAAATATATATTTAAAAAAATAAACAAGTGAAAATCCTTTTCTAAACGCAAATAATCATTTTTTTATTTTTTTTACCCAAACACTCAAAACTGATTATTTACGATTTCAAAACTCAATAATCTAAAAATCCCCTTCAAAACTCAACCCCAAACACCCTCTAAAAGAAGTTCTTTTAAAGTAAAAATAAATAAAACTAATTGTACTCATATTCAATACACATGAGATAATTTAACTGAAACAACTACTAGTGAAAAGTACAAAATTCATAAACTTCTGAAATAAAATACAAATATTAAAAGCCAAAAGTTTAAAGAAACCAACCCATATTATAGAAAACCTAAAAATAAAAATTTTAATTTAGTCAAATAGAGTTAAATACCATTTTAGTTTATGTGATTTGAGTTATTTTGCCAATTTAGTACAAAGGTTTCATTTTTCTTTTTCGTCTATGGGTTCAAAAATGTTTCACCGTTGTCATTTTAGTCCATTGGGTTAACTTCATCCATTTTGTCTGTTAACGAAGAGGGCAATTCGGTCATTTTATATGTAATTCTGTTAACTAGAAAGGCAATTCGGCCATATAAAATGACCGAATTTCCCTTCTCGTTAACAGAAAAATGGATGAAACTAACCCAGTGGACTAAAATGGCAAAGGTGAAACCTTTTTGGACCTACAAGCGAAAAATGAAACCTTTGGACTAAACTGAAAAAATGACCCAAACCACATGGACTAAAATGACATTTAACTCAGTCAAAGGATTTCTCATAAAACTAGAACTGTCTAGTTCTTCATAATCTTAAAGCACAAAGTCGGTGGCTTTTACGCCACCAACCCTCCCCTTTTCATTAAAATACAAGGCCACCCTTTCCACTTTAAAATTAAGGGCCACCTCAACATTGAGAAATAATATTTTTATACCTTACTCTATACAATATAATAAATCCAACCCCCAACTTTGCAAAATGGTATTTGCAACCCTTATTTAATTTTGCTGGCACCCCGTATACTTTCAAAGTTTACATTTTTAACTCTTTTTCTCTTAGCTTTACGTTTTTTTTCCAAAGTTGTACCACATTGCAATTTTAGTCCCTTGGCTTTACAAACGTCAACGTCTAATCCCTCATGTTTCTAATATTCTAGCTTTACCCATCTACCATATATAATATGCGTTTTTAGCATGTTATTTTCTTTAATAATTTTCGTTCGCTAATTTATTTTTTGAAGAACTAATTTGTCGTTAATCTCCTTGAATTTCAAAAGTTTTGACTTTACCCTTTTTCGTTCCTTTACTTGAAAAAAAAAAGTTTTCAGGTACGGATTTTTATGTACGTGTCGGTATAAATTCGAGTTGATCTACGTTTAGATGTAACTTTTTTTAATGATTTTTGTTTGCCATTTTTTCTTTAAAGAACTAATTTGTCGTTAACCTCTTTGAGTTTCAAAAGTTTCGACTTTGCCCCTTTTGTTCTTTTACTTGAAAAAAATTAACTTTTTACGTGCGGATTTTGATGTAGGTATCAGTATAAATTCGAGTTGATCTCTTTTTAGACGAAAACTTATCTTGGGAAATGAGTCAGTGCAAGTATAATACGTTTTTTTACACACCATACCGAGTTACTTTGCATTTCGTGTGTTTTCTATTTTTTAAAGCTATAATAAGCCCCTTTTAATTGTTGCGCATCGGTCCCGTTAAATAGCACTTGCGCTAATCCATTCGATATTTGTAATATACCCGCGCCACAACACAGACAAGTCTATTTACTATTATATATATTAATAGGAACTCTTGATGAATAGTAAATTAAATTAAATTGAAGTTATAATAATATTATATTATATTTTTAGTAAATTAAATTAAAGTTATAATATTATAATATTATTATATTTATTTTGATTTATTCTAATTTAATTTGTTTTTTAATTAAAAAAGAGTAGTAATTTATTTAGTTTTATCGTAAAGTGCCCATAAGAATATTAAAAAAACACATATTTTTTATCATAAACTATACGAGTATTTGATATGTCACTAACCGAACCGATTTATAATATTATATTATATTTATTTTGATTTATTCTAATTTGATTTGTTTTTTATAATTGAAAATGAATAGTAATTTATTTATTTTTATCGTAAAGTGCCCATAAGAATATTAAAAAGACATATATTATTTGTATCGTAAACTATACAAGTATTTGATATGTCACTAACCGAACCGAACCGATTTCAATACAACAACATCGGCACTAACATCGATAGTATCAGAAGCAATATTCTTTTTATGGTTTTCAATTGATATAAAACATGTATCATTTTCAGCATATCACGACTTTATTTTTTTAGATTTCTCTTTCAGCTGCTATTGTGAATCTCGGTACTGGAACGAACTGAACCGATACCAGTTAAGTTCCCGCCACATAGCGCGGGGGGAAACTACTAGTTATGTATGATTGAGGGGTGTGGCTTCTTCACATACATACATATTTCCATATTTGGTTTTGGCATTGTTTTCCAGTTTTATGGTTCTGGAAAAGCTACAAGCCAAATCTAGCTTTCTTTTATGTTCTATTCTCTGAGTTAAATTTATTAAAGACTAGAAAGTGTACAACTTCAATCAACAATGTACAAATAGTTATATCATCACTGATCTGGATTAAGAAACTTTTGACCTGGGAAATCTTGTGTCTTCTTTAATGGTCAAGAAAGGTAAAAAAACATATTCAAAAATTCCTTTTTACTTTTTTAATTACTACATATTAAATAACATTACTAATTATATGTTAATTAATTAAGATGACCCTTAATTAAAGAAAAGCTACCCAATGGGACCTATCAACCAATAAGTATACATCCTCTTGACCAATTTGTATGCATTTTGTAATCATGTATATGTAAAATAATGAAATCACGCTAATTTACAATTTTTAGTCTTAAAGTTTTTAAATTACACTCAGAATTGATCAATTAGTCACAAGATATGTGCTCTTTTCTAACCGATAATAAAAGAAATTTACAAACTTTTACGAAATGACTAGTATATTCTTGTTAAAAAAACAAAGAAAAAAACGTTTCCTTCCAACTATGTTAAACTTTCCTTAGTCCGATGTAGGATTGACGTAATTCTCGCAACTGACATAATATCTATATGCAATAAATGACATAATGCTCACGAATAGGGCTGCAAACGAACCAAACGAACACGAACAAGACCATGTTCGTGTTCGTTTGTTAAGAAATATATGTGTTCGCGAACTGTTCACGAACACTTATCGAACGAGATTTTGTGTTCGTGTTCGTTTGTTAAGGAAATGACCTTGTTCGTGTTCGTTTGTGTTTGTTTATTAATTTTAGACAACGGACAAAAACGAACGTTGACGAACACAAATGAGCACAAAATAATGTTCATGAACACAAATAGAAACAGACGAACATAAACAATCGTTCATAAACAGAATATATAATACAGTGACACTTATTAGATATTTAATTTGTCAGAATTTTGAATTATTTAAATAAATACAAAAATATAAAAAAAAACTAATAAACTATCGAACACAAACGAACACGTTACCAAACGTTCACGAACATAAACGAACAAACACGACCTCTGTTCATGTTTGTTCATTTAACTAAACGAACGAAATTTCTTGTTCGTGTTCGTTTGTTTAATAAACGAACGAACACAAACAAACTTCCCGTCGAACGGTTCACGAACTGTTCGCCGAACGATTGGTTCGTTTCCAGCCCTACTCACGAATGTCACAAACGTTTGCTTCCAACTCTATTAAACCTTCCTTTGCTTGTATATGAAGATTATCATTCTTATAAGGTGTATAAAAGGTGCAGTTTTATACGATGTAATGATGCACAAGCTCCGAAACTAGAAGTTGTACCGCATACACAATTTTTTATAACGAGTAGCATTTACATAAAAAATAAGTAGAAAAAATAACGATACCTTGGTTCAAGAATATCTTCTATAAACCTACATGATCACCCCTCCCATTGTAGGTCTACATGTCTTAGAAAATACATTCAAAAACCACAATAATCCAACAGTGAATAAATACCATATTCCACTATTTCTCTAGGGTTGACCTTTTTAGTTGTGTGGATTATTCACCTGTAACATTTGCTTTGATACAAAATGATGCCTAAATTGTAGTGCATACAGAAACCACTGAAGAAATCACAAACAACAAGGAGACTTTTAAATAATACTTAGAGTAAATTGTCATTTTCGTCTATGATGTTTGGCTATTTTTGCGACTTTCATCCAAAGGTTTATTTTTTCGTATATGGGTTCTTTGACTATTGTATTTCACATTTAATTGTTAACTACATTCGGAGAATTTTATTTTTTGTTAATATTTTAATTAACATATAATATGTTTACAATTATTTTAAGATATTTAAAGTAAAGGAAAATTACAATTTGTTTGAAAGGAGAAAAGGTGTGAATTTGATAGTCACTTGAGTCATTACTGACAACTTATTTGAGATGTATTTCTCAATGTTCAACCACTCAACTATTCTCTCAAGTGGTTATTTACCTAACAAAATAAAATCGTCACATCTAAACGTCGTCTTCTATTTACATATACAACTCAACTATTGTCAATTCTTAAGAAAGGTGATCAGTGATGGTTATACAGACTTATATAATATATATATAGGGCCAGGATAATTTCAGAACCATAAATATTTACAGAACTCGTAGAACTCTTAATAAACAATCTTTTTATTTATATATTTTTATGTTTAGGATAATTTTATCATTTATTATGTGTATGTTTACGATTACATACATGTTAAGAGTAATTTTATCATTTTTTATATGTAATTTTATAATTACACATATGTAAACTAGTTTTTTTTACATATATGTAATTAGTTATGACACTTATATAATTTTGGCAATTAAACATATGCAAACTACTTTTAACATGTATGTAATCAAAAAAATACATATAATAGATGATAAAAAGATCCTAAATACAAAAACTTATATATAAAATGATTGTTTATTAGGAGTTCTGAAAGTTCTGTAGTTATTTAGAGTTCTGAAATGAACTCAACCCTATATATATATATATATATATATATAGGGTAAGGTTCATGCGAGAACCACCTTTATTGCGAGAACCGCGAGAACCAATGTGAATACAACCTAAAATAGCTAAAAAAAACTAAAAAAACCTAACCCCCACCCCCCCCCCCCCCCAAAACCTAAACCCCCCACCCCCCTCCCCCAAAAAAAAAAACCTAACCCCCCCCCCCCCCCCACCCAAGCTAAATGCTAAAAACTAAACCCCCCAAAAAACCTAAAAAAAAACCTAACCCCCCCCCCCCCCCAAAAAAAACCTAAACCCCCCTCCCCCACCCCCCCCCCCCAGCTAAAAGGCTAAAAACTAAACCCCCAAAAAACCTAAAAAAATCTAAAAAAAATCTAAAATTTTTTTTTGATTTTTTTAAGTTAAAATCGCTACTTTTAGAAGCCAAAAAAAAAAATTTTTTTTTTTTTAAAAATTAGAAGCCAAAAAAAAAAAATTTTTTTTTTAAAAAAAAAAAATTTTTTTTTTAAATTTTTTTTTTTTTTTTTTGTTACGAAAAGTAGCGATTTTGTTATAAAAAATATTAAAAAAAAAAAAATTGTGTGATTTTTAGCTATTTTTAGGCATTTTTTGTTGCGTTCACATTGGTTCTCGCGGTTCTCGCAATAAGAGGTGGTTCCTAACGGATCTTTGTCCTATATATATATATATAATTATTTTATATGTACAAATTTAAATTCTGTACAAATTACATTAATGACCATCCAAACGTCGTCTTCTATTTACATATACAATTGTTTTAAAATACAATTTTATAATATGTTTTTTATATGTACAAACTAAATTCCGTATAATTTACATTAATGACCATCCAAACATCGTCTTCAATTTACACATACAAATGTTTTAAAATACAACTTTATAAAACGAATATTGCAAATGGACTAACTGGACAACGAAAATATGATAGAAAGTGATTCAACTTAAAACAGTCATAACTTTAGATTTATTTCTGTTTTCTTTTATTGATTATGTGTTAGTTGAAAAAATATGTGAATTGTGTATCTTAAAGTTTAGATTGCTTATATTTCTGCCAATTTCACGTTGCAAAATTTAACATTTTCTTTCAAATTTAGACACTCTTTTTAATAGGGGGGCTTGATATATTGTTTTCTTTATTTAAAAATATAAATATTCCTTTCACAATTTTTTTTTTTTTGGATAATTTCCTCACGTATGAAATTTTCTATTTTCCATTATGATATTACACGAAATGATGGCCAAGATTGGTTGTGTTGTCATTCATGGTACAACTCCAAACCTTTGTGTAAAGTAAGCAATACATAGTCTTAAGTCATTTAATAGAAGCCACTTGATTTAAAGCAAAGTAACATTATACATTATTATATTATATTATATTATTATACATATTAAACTAAACTCTTGATGAATAGTAATATAATATTTAAATATTATTATAGTTTTTAAATCAAAAATATTTTGTTTTTATAATGTCATATATAATAGGTTTAATGTCATGTTATGTATAAGATTATGTATAAGATATTTATAATATTATTATTATATGTGCTAACTTGAGTGGATATGATAATAACTTATAGTGTTTATTTACATTTTATTATTATAATTAATCTTAAATATGTTTTGTTTCTTTTAGAATTTTTAAAGACACGATGTTTTATAAATTAACGTCGTTTACTATTTTTCATTACCCTAATAATATTGTGTAATGTTTTATAAAACTCCGAATATACTGTTGTGTCATGTTTATTTTATCTCTATTTCGATAAAAGCTTTGTTCAAAATTGAACGAGTCAATTATAATTGTTTTTTTTCTTTACTATGACAAACTGAATCAATATTGTTCGAACAACTTTGGTAGTTGTATAGAGTGCCTTTTTATATCATAAGGTATAGCGAGTGTCGGTGATGAACAAAACTGATACCGTCCGACCATCGATACCCTGTCGATTTCAACCGAACATCGGTACCGGTATTTGTACTTTTGAGACCTTTATCAATATTCTTATGGTTTTTTATCGGTGTAAAACATGTGTCGATATCCTTTTAGGCATATCATGACTTTATTTTTTGGGATTTATCTTATGATCTCCATACAAAGTGCCGATTACTGTATCAATACCTTATTGAATCGAATTGATACCAACCGACTTCCCGCCGCAAAGCGCGGGGGAGTAAGTTTTTTATATTATAAGCTACAGCGAGTGTCGGTGATGAACAAAACTGATACTGTTCAAACAACATCGGTACCATGTTGCTTTCAACCGAACATCGGTACCGGTATTTATACTTTTGAGACCTTTATCAATATTCTTTTGGTTTTTGATCGATGTAAAATATGTGTCGATATCCTTTATGCGTATCATGACTTTATTTTTTGAGGTTTATCTTTCGATCGCCATATAAAGGGTTGATTACTATACCGATATCTAAGTTAATCGAACCGATACCAACCGACTTCCCCGCTGCAACGCGCGGAGAAAGTCCACTATTATACATATTAATCAAAACTTGTCATGAATAGTAGATCATTTTTTTTAAATATTTATATGTTATTTTTATTAAGAAATAGTAATAGATAAGTTTTAAGTATTTTTATTTTTTATTCGTTATATTTTATTGATTATTTAATTTGCTTTTTAGTGTTAAGTTTTTACAAAAAATAAATAAATCTGTGTCTATGTGTATTTATTTTTCAACATTTCAAGTTATTTGCCCACGCGTTGTGATGGTATGTTACCGCGTGCATTATATCGGGATCGGTTCGGTTCGGTTCGTTACTGTATCAAAATGATACATGCACTTGGTATAGAAATCAACACATGTTTTACATTGCCAAAAACGATAAAAACAAAGATTGGTACTAGCATCGATGTTGTTCGTACGACACCGATCGGTTTAGAGTGTTACGGTACTGGTAACGTTATTGATGTTCGGTATAGTAGGGTAGCAATACGATGTTAGTTTATCGAAAGAAAAAATATATAAATAAACTCCTAAACCGAAAATGATGTTCTTCGGTTGCGTACAATATTGTAGCGATACGGTGTCAATGTAATCAGAAAGAAAATGAAAATGAATAAATGTTGGTACTGATACAAATGTTGTTCAGGCAGTTCCGGTTCGGTTTGGTATGATTGCCGCACAATATTCGTTATAAAAAAAATTATATCGCAATGTTGAAAAAATAAATAAACATAGAACGCAAACCAATCGAATTGATATTAACTAAACATAGATAGGTCCCGGTATCGATATTCGTTTTTTGTTTTCGAACGATGTAAGGTTTTCTCTTCTGATCACTATAGGCTATTGCAAGTACAAGTACTGTAACGAAACGAACAGATACCGACCGAACTCCCGCCGCGAAGCGCAAAGGGAATGTCTCTAGTTCAATAATAAATAATGCTCTCTTCTCTTTCCTTTTATTCATTCATTAAAAAAACTATAACTAATATATTTTGTTGCTTTGTAAATATAGTGCATTAATTTTACAAGTAGTTTAAAACTAAATACATGTCAAGAGGCCGTTGGTCCAATTATATCGCTAAGTTTCCCCCAACCAACTTGTGAGAGTTGAAACCTTATTATAAGTATTTTTTTTTTTTTTTTTATAAGAGGCGAAATTTTTCATTAAAAAAGATCAAGCCAGAGGCTCAAATACATAACAGTACACAAAAACAAGAAAGGGAAAAACAAATAACAAGCACAATTAAAATGGAAAGTCTGAAAATTTGAAACCCCTCCATTTCTCCCAGCTTATAACCGAGTGTCCGGCCCGAGATTTTATCCATAGAAAAGAGCATGCCCTTATGTCCCCTATCGTTCTCGGCAATTGAGGAGGTTTGAGTTTGAAGATGAAATCGTTTCTTGTTCTCCAGATGTTCCAGCACGTTGCAGCCATAATTACATGAATTGCTCTTTTTAATTCTTTATGTGTATTGTAGGAAGAGATATACTCCAGCATTTGGATGAAACTTAGCATGAAGCGGGGCATGGTATATTGATCCATTGGAAAATGATGGTCCAAATCTGCTGGGCGAAGTCACAAGTGATTAGAAGGTGGTCTATTGATTCCGAATCACCGTTGCAAAACACACATTCAGCTGAAGGAAGCGGAATTCTTCGCACGAGTAATGCCTCTTTGGTAGGAACACGGTCTAAAACAATTCTCCAAAGAAAGCAATTGACCTTTTTTGGAATCCAATGTAACCATACGAGTACTTTTGTCTCTGGAATGGAAGTTATGTGATCCAGTTCAGCTCTTAACGTTTTTACCTTGTATATCTCGCTAGTTGTATCCGTTTTCCATAGCCAAAGATTCAGCCCAGGAGCTAATGCTGCGGACCGCAAGAAAGTGACGCAGGCAGCCCATTCTTCTTGTTGGGTTTCAAGAGTCAGCCCATTTGAACTTCCCCAAATCCATTCGGTTCCTCCATTTGTGAATTTGTACCGTTGTTGGACCATACATCTTTTATCCGATTCTAATGCATAAAGATTGGGAAACATTTCTCGTAGAGAGCTATTACCAACCCAAACATCCAGCCAAAACAGAGTTTTATCGCCCCTTCCCATTTTCGGTGTCATTCTTCCTTTGACGTCTACTACCGGGTTTTGTGAAATTCTGCCCATGTTAATGATGGACTTCCATACACCACTGATTGTGCTTTTTAGTGGGATACTGGAATGCCACCTGTCCCCACCATGTATAACTGTGATTATTTTTGCTCATAAAACCGAAAATTCATTTTTGTACCTCATTCTCCATTTGACCATTAAGGCTTTGTTTGCGGATGCAATACTACCAATGCCTAAACCTCCGTCCTCCTTAGGAGCCACCACCTTAAACCAAGGAACCCAACTGATTTTATTTTTTTCCAAGCATCCACCCCATAAAAATTTCCTGCGTATCCGTTCCAATTGTTTGATAACTTGAGACGGTGCATTGAATAGGGAAAGGTAATAGGTGGGAAGATTACCAAGAACCGCTTCAATGAGAGTTACCCTTCCACCAAAAGAGAGCGTACATGCCTTCCATAAGGGAGTCCAAGGTAGCTGAACGGAAAAGACCCCGGTGTACAATGTAGGATGGAGGCCATGTTTGCAATATCTTCTTTTGAAACACCCACGCCAAATAACTGGCTTTTATTAAAATTAACTTTGAGGCCAGAGGACAAGTGGAAGCATCTAAGCAATCTTGCAAGATTGCTAAAAAAAATTTCCGACCAGTCTCCTACAAATAAGACGTCGTCCGCATATAGGAGGTGTGAGACAGTCGGCCCATCATTTGGTGTTTTGACCCCGTCTAGGATACCAAGCGAGATTGCATTGACCGATATTACGTGCAATGCTTCCATAGCTAGAATAAATAAAAGCGGAGACAGCGGGTCGCCTTGTCGAACACCCTTTTGTACATTAAATTCCGAGGTCGGAGAACCATTAACCAGAATGGAGGTTCTAGTGGACGATAGTATGCCAAGAATCCATTTTCTCCAAAGAGCGGGAAAGCCCATTTGTGTGAGGACAGATAGGAGAAAGTTCCAGTTTAAGGAGTCAAAAGCTTTTTCGAAGTCCACTTTAAAAAGTAGCATTTTCTTCTTGTATTTCCTGCCCCATGCCACCAATTCATTTATGATGATCGGCCCATCCAAAATGCTCCTACCTTCAATATATGTTGTTTGGGTATCACTTACGAGGTTATTAATGACCTGTTTAAGTCTGTTGGCAAGTACTTTAGAGACCACTTTCGAAATACATCCGATAAGACTAATGGGCCGGAAGTCTTTTAGATGAGTGGGGTTGTCAATCTTAGGCACTAGGGTGATGAAGCTTGAGTTACAACCTCGATTTAACTTGCCGTGAACGTAGAAATAGTCCAGAAGAATTAGGAAATCTGTTTCTATGGTCTCCCAAAAGTGTTTGATGAAGCAAAAGGTGAGGCCATCTGGACCAGGCGCCTTGTCATCGCCACATTCCCAGACGGCTGCCTTAATCTCTTCTTTGAAAAATCTCTTCACCAGCATCGATGCCTTTAACGAGGATAGTGTTTTGAAACCATTGCTAGTGAAAGTAGGTCTATGGAACTTCTCATCCGAAAATAGGTTACGGAAGTATTCTTTTATATTAAACTTGAGTTCATCAGGCTGTGACACCCAGACCCCCTCAAATTCAAGTCCGTTTATCCTGTTATACCTCTGATGACCTTTTACTATTCCATGAAAAAAAGAAGAGTTTTCGTCACCGTCCCTAATCCATTTAACCTTTGCCCGTTGCTTTAAATTTGCCAAATTATTATCTTCAATTTCGCCTAAGCGTTTGATCCAGATTTCCCTATTGACAGCCTCTTCTTCAGTTAGCATACTAGTTTCTGCTTTAAGGTCAAGAGCTTCCACCTTTTGTAGGAGATCTGCTAGAACCTCACTGTTTTTTATTCTGATATTCTTACACCAGGGCTTTAATGCCAATTTTATGGCCTTGAACCGTTCAGCCAGTAGCTTATCAGGAGGTCCAAAAGGCTCAACTTCCGTATAAGCCTTTTTGACAATGTTCTCTAGTTCAATTTCTTTAAGCCACGAATTAAAGAAACGAAAGGCGAAAGGGGGGGGGGGGACCTGACATCTGAACAAGTAAGAAGAAGAGGACGGTGATCGGAGCGATACCTGGGGAGACCAGTGAGGATTATAAGTATTTAGATGAGATAATTGATCTCATGTAGTGACTATATATAAGAACCATTGATTGGAAAGTGTTATAATACTTATATACGACTAATAGTTTCAGAGCAACTTCATATGACAAACATACCACCGATTCAATGTACAAAACATGGGATGTCTAATTGTTTTTCGTGTGATACATAGTTGATTGAAGAGTCGTTTGACCAATAATTAATGTATTTGTTTTCTCATTCAATAATTAACTAGTATTAACCCCCCGCGTTGCGGTGGGGGCGTAAAACCGTGACAAATAGCACCAAGGCCATAGCACCGCCAACGACCATCAACACTAAAGTTGCGACGTGTTAATGCGGAGAAATTAGACCAAAACATAAAATATAGAAAATAATAACTAAGTTGATTTAGGACCCGTGCGTCACGATGAACCTATCAAACGGGAAAAATTAGACGACCATAAAAACGTTGAACCACACATGCACGTTGCGTAATGTTAACTCGCAAAATTTAGAACAAAGCGTAAAACAAAACGTAAAAACGTTGAACCACACATAAACGTGCGTTGTGTTAAATCGCAAAATTTAGAACAAAACGTAAAACATAATTTTTGCGAAATATGAAGAGTATAGGGTGCCAAAGTTGAAAGTAAAAAAGTGATAAGGTTAAATTGATAAAGATTGAAAGTTTTGGGGTTAAAACAAAAAAAACCAAAATAGTTTTAGATTAAAATTGTAATTATATCAAACTTTTTTGAAAACCTCCCTAAGCAAAGAATACAACTACTCTATGCATCACAATGTTGTTAATTTATAATGGGTAAATATACAAAATTAATTCTTAAAAATCATTATTATCCTCTCTTTTCCCTTCTATTCTAAGTTAGTATAGGAAGGTACTCATTTATTTCCCGCTAAACCCATTGATAAATCTTCTTAGGCGATCCATTCCTTCAACAATAGTTATTTCTCTCCGATCCAAAAAGTACGAAGCACATCTATCGCCTATGAACATCATTAAGGTTAGATAGACCGTTCAAGTAATGAACGCAAGGGGAAAATAACCATGTCTAGTAATGTTATCTTACCAATGTAAGGTTAGTCCACTTGATAGAGACATTTTTTTTCTTAGAGGCAATGTCACAAGTTTAAACCTAGACAAATGAATATTATATAAATATTGGTGTAAAGTAGAGTAGAAATAACACTTACCGTTATAAAAGAGATATTGGATTTAATCAACACTCATCTTTCACCAATTTGCCGATAAGACTACCCACTATGGTGACCAAATTGCACAAACGATTGCCAGATGGCAAATAGGACAAAATTGTAGGAAATTATTTTAATTAAATAATTGAAATTTATGGACAACTAGGTTGGTATGGCAACCAATGGTTGCAACCAACAACCAACATAATATTAATTATTTATTCTTTTTTCTATTATTTAACTTCTATTTCTTTATAATATTTAATTCTTTTTCCTTTTTTTATATAATAAAATATTAGTTTAGGTTGGGTTGTGATAGTGGGTGAAAAATTGGATTGTATTGAGTTGTGTAGGTGAAAGAGAGAGAAATTAGTATTTTAATATAAGATTGGGTTGGGTTGGGTTGGGTTGGGTTGGGTTGGGTTGTGATAGTGGATAGTCTAACACTCCCAGCTTTTGATTTGTACCACATCACTCCCATCTTTCAACTTATTGGCCGATAGCACTCCCAAACTAACTGAACCCTAACCCAGTTAGTTTTTTTTTTTTTGTTAAAGTGGCACTTGTGTGTTGATGTGAAATCTTTTGATGGTGTGGTAGCTGAGGTGGCTGCTGACGTGGTATACCTGACTTAGCTTTTTGATGACATGGCAGCTCACGTGGCTTTTTTGATGACGTAGTTGCTGAGCTGACACTAGTTTGATGACGTGGCAGCTGATGTCAGCAAATTGGGTTAGTTTTAGAGTGTTATCAGCCAATAAGCTGAAAATTAAAAGTAGTGTAGTACAAATCGAGAGTTAAAAATATTATCAACTAATTAACAAAGTTATAATTATTTAAATACAATATCCTTTTAAAAATAGTATTATCTTAACCACAAAACTGGCAAGAAGTTCTAATAAATATCTTAATTCATATCAAAGAAAATAAAATAAAATGAAATCGGAGGGACACGTGTCGACGTACTTATTATTTGCAGTAGGTGGAGCCCAGCACAGTCCAATAAAGGTAGGGGGTAAGTTGGGCCAACACGGATGATGACGTGGAAGGGGCCCATATCTTCATTAGGAATTGGGGCCCACTAACTTCACTGTCACGGACTTGCCATCCTTATCAAAACCCATGAGACATGAGTTGGCAAATGGCAACTGCCTACAACCTTCTTTAATAAATATCATTTTCTTCTTTTTAAGGAACATGTTTTCTTTATATTTAAATAAATAGATAATAGGGTGGAGATACAATAGCAAGTTTATTTGGCTAGGAATGCTAGGAAGTGATCTTGACCATCCATTTAGTTAATCAAGGGCTAAGATTAAATGATGGAAATTGAAGGGAAGAAAAGAGGCGCGTGAGTTTGTTTAGGGGTATTCTAGTCAATGCAAGGCAATAGTTTCTCTCTCCTTCAATTTCCCCCATTTTTTAAACGTTAATAACTCTTTCATACGACATTATTTTTTTGTAAAAAATGCACCAAAAAAACGAGCGTTTTTTTATCTTTAAAACGAGTATACAATTGCTATATTTCAAAAAAAAATTAAAAACCCACTTGCGTAAAACGCAATAGAAAAACCCCCCAGTTACGTAAAACGCAATGAAAAAAAAACCTAAAAAATGACATTTTTCTAAAACGCAATGCAGCAAAAACACAAAGAAATGTCTTATTTATAAAACGCAATGGCCAGAAAACACAAAGAAATGTCTTATTTCTAAAACGCAATAGCCTAAAAACTCAAAAGAAAATGTACTTTCTAAAACGCAATGGACTAAAAACACATAAAAATGTGTTTTACCTAAAACGCAATGCACCAAAAACACATACAAATGTCTTATTTCTAAAACGCAATGGCCAGAAAACACTTAAAATGTCTGTTTTCTAAAACGCAATTGCCTAAAAAACAAATGAAAGTGTTCTCTGCAAAACGCAATGGACTGAAAACACATAAAAAAGTGTTTTACCTAAAACGCAATGCACCAAAAACACAAAAAAAATTCTTATTTGTAAAACGCAATGGCCAGAAAACACTTAAATATGACTCATTCTAAAACGCAATTGCCTAAAAAACAAATGAAAGTGTTCTCTGTAAAACGCAATAGACTAAAAACACCTAAAAAATGTTTTACCTAAAACGCAATGCACCAAAAACATTTCAAGAATGTGTTTTTCTAAAACGCAATGGCCAGAAAACACATAAAAATGTTTTAGTTCTAAAACGCAATTGGCTAAAAACACCAAAGAAAGTGTTCTCTTTAAAACGCATTGAACCATGACAATAGTTTTGTCTGTGCTGTGAACTATCTGAACCAATGCAGTTTACGTATGCAGTTTCCAGAGGCAATTTACAGAAAATTAATTTTTCTGATGCATTTTTATTACAGCAATTTACGTGAACTGTCTCAACCCCAGCCAGGGGCTGCCACCCCTGGGACCCCACTACCAGGGGCGCTGCCCCCGGACCCCTGCCAAGATCGTAAAACGCAATGACTAAATCAAAAACCCAGATCGTAAAAATGAAATTAAAGAATTTCTTACATGGATCGAAGTGATTTCTTCAACAATTGACGAATTTTAAATGATTGAAACACTTATCAGCGTTCAAATCGAACAGATCGAGTGATTATCTTCAAAATCACCGAAAAAACACAAGATTTTGTATGAAATTAAACTGGGTTTTCTTCAAAAAAGCTGAAGAACACGTTAATCGGGTGTTTGAATCATTGATTGGTGATGAAAATCGCACTATAATGTAGTGATTACTGATATATAAATTGAAGAAATGGTTGAAGATGGTGGGTTTTGAAAATGGCGGGTTTTGAAGTTACTGGGTTTTGAAAAGGAAGAAGAAAGGGTTGGATTGACTAAAATACTCTTTTTCTTTATTTTAAATATTGCCACATGTCCTAATCCTATTGATTTCTACACCTTCTAGCCAAAATAAACTTTCGATCTTTTCCCATAGATAATATTCATTCAACATGTAATAGTGTTTACAAAATTTATATACTTTAATTTAATTTAACCAACTAGTACATAGGACCCACATTTCATGACGGGACTGTTAAACCAAACAAAAAGTAGACGTAAAAATGTTGAACTACGCACGTGCGTTGTGACGCGTTAAATTGCAAAAATTAGATCGAAACAAAAAATATAGAAAAGAATAACTAGGTCGACTTAGGATATGTGCATTGCGACTGGTTCGTAAACCGCAAAAAAGTTAACGTAAAAGTGTTGATCCACACACGCGTGTTGTAGTGTGTTTACTCGCAAAAGACCAGACTGATGTAGCCGGTTGTGATGAGGGTGGTGCAATGGAGGTGGAGGAGGTAAGAAAGAGGGAGAGACTTTCTACATCAATAGAGAAGGTTGAATAAGAATGAGGAGTCAGTAACTTGTAATTAAAGCTTAAATCTTGCAAACAAAATTAGAGAATTAATGTATAGGAAATATCATCAAACCAAAATAATTTTGGCATATATTAACGATTTTAATATACTATTGATATATACTGTGGTTTGGTTCACACGACTGTTCTCTCAATTTAAATCAAACTGGTTTTTCGTTAAAACACTTGAAAAACATACATATCACTCCAGCTACACTCAACATAAATCATTTAACCCGATCAACACAAATTATTTAGCCAAAAGATAGTCAGGACTCTAAACAACAATATAAACTACAAACTCAAACCGAAAATAGGCACTCATAGTAGCTAATGTATAAAAACATAGTTTTGGTAACTACTAATATACAATGAATGGAGTTTTAACTCTTTTAAAAAAATGTAGATCAAAGTTCTTCAAAGTGAAGATGATATCTTCTCATAAAAAATATGAACTCGCAATGGGGTTAAAAAAAGACGTTTGGGGTTCAGATGTTAAAAAAATTCTTTTTAGGCTAAAAGGGTAAAGGTGATATAACTACAGAGGCCAAAATCGTAATTTACTCAAATGAGTTTCAAATCTGCTTTTTCGACCGACCTGTTAATTTTGTACTGGTGTATAAATATTAGATTGTATTTACATTAGAACTTTTAGAATTATTGTTTTTGTAAAAATGATAAAACTATTACGTTGTGTAATTATTGATGTATTTTAAAGGATAAATTAAATACAATTGTTTGTGTTTTTATATATTCAATCACACTTTAAAATATTCATTCATGCTTTCTTATTTTGATTCGAAGTAGCATTATGTTTAGAAATATTCGTATCCAACTAATGTGGACTAAAATGTAATCGTTACAAAATCATTGAAGGCCGGTTGTATGTTTGTAAACATGACCAATCATGTGTGACTCTCTAGTTAACTTAGATCTATTATTCTAATCAAGTACTTAGAATACTAATATTCTAAAATAAAAAGGTTATTGGATTAAAATAATCTTAAGTTTCACTTGTTTGATAACAATTTCAGTTTTAAAAATTCTCTTCAACGATCTCAACTTTTAAGAATTTGGCTCTCATTGATCATTTTCTAACATAGATGCACTTAAATCAATTAAGGAATATGCATGTGCACTTGAATCTATTGAGAATACCAAATTCTTATATGTTAGAAAAGGATCAATATGGGCCATTTTTTTACAAGTTGAGATCGTTGGAGAGAATTTTTAAAGTTGGGATTATTATTGGCCAACGGGTGAAACTTCGGATTATTAAAGTCCAATAAACCTAAAATAAAATTAAGAGTTAATTACATAATTAGTCCTTGTGGTTTGCACAAAATAACATACTTAGGTACTAATAGTTTAAAATCACCTTTTATTTTTAAATTCGAGCTTAAGGAAGCTGAACTCGAGTTTAAATTTTCAGCTCAATTTCAAATCCAAGCCGAACCCAAGCTTACCCTCACTCGGCTCGGCTCGAGTAAACAACCTTAATATTATGCATGGAAACATATTCTTATATTAAAACCCTTAATTTTTAATGTTAGAAATACAATCCTTAATTGGTCCTATATAGTTGTATCATTAGAAGAAAAGGTAATCATGTCATATTTCCCAACCTAGGATTGTTGACAAAGTTTTTAAATAATTGAAACATTTGAAGGGTTTTCAAAAGCTTGTTAGAAAAAGATGGACACCAATGCCCATGGTTGGATGGTCTTTTAAAGCACCTATGGTTTTTGGTAGGTCATTGAAGCTTGAGAACCATGTGTTTATATGGTCCTCAATGGGTTTGTGTACCTTCCTACCAAGGGCCATGCTCTTATTGGTAGGGCAATCTTTGAAATGACAACATGGTTAGGTTCTATTTATAGAAATCTCAATTATGGTACATCGTTAAATAAATGGATTTAATGAATTAATGTTAGACTTAATAATACACAAATACTTTTCATCATCAAGTTGTACCATAATATCAAAATTAATAACTATTAAATTTCTTGTGACATAGTTGATTTTGAACTTCCAATATTCCCTAACCGAACCATGAATTGAATCCAAAAACATAAGTGTAGAATAAATAATAAAAGTTACTCATAGTTTTAAGTTTTGGCCATGCTTATTTAGTTTCTAAGATAAAGATCCCAATGTGTTCAACAACATATTTCACACGTTAAAAGGTAAAAAGTATAGAAATAATTGACTGAATATCTATTGTTCATAGTTTCATCTTTGCTAATTTTTGTATTTTTTGTCGGCACAATGTCAATACTCAATAATTACATTCTAACAAGTGGCAAGAGGATATCACATAGCATTGTGTGGACAACAATCTATGCAACAAGTGACGGTGCTTTTCATTTAACACTTAAAATAACTTATATATATCATATTAATAAAGATTAATAATATTCCGCTTTAAATATTGGCAACTTGGATTTAAATAATTCGAACCTATTGTTTTTAGCCAATAATAATATTACCAACCGAGTTTATTCTCAACAGTGGTCCCAACTTTTTTATTTTGTTTGTATAATGGTCCGCCGTTAAAAATAATTTAACGGAGTTTAGTTTTTTTTTTCCGAATTACGAACCAATGTTTTAAGGCTTTTGATAAGAACAAGGATGTGAGTTGATTGATGTAAAACTTACATCAAAACGATGCTCCAAACCGCTTGATTTTTGTTCATTGGAAGTTTAAACACCCGAATTGAAGCACCGTTTTCTTCATTTGAAGCACTTAAGGTAAGTTTTACATCAATCGACTTATATCCTCGTTCTGATCAAAAACCCAAAAGCATCGGTTTGTAATTTGGAAAAAAAACTTAACTCCGTTATGTTTTTTTAACGACGGACCATTATACAAACAAAATGAAAAAGTTGGACCTACTATGGGAAATAAACTCAATTGAGATTATTATTGGCAAAAAACACTCTGTTTAAGTTATTTAAATCCAGTTTTTCTTAAATATTTAACAACAAAGTAGTATTTTCTTTTGTATTGCACAAGATTATCATGAGAATCCTTGAAGAAGTTTCGGACATATAACAAATAATTCCGTACAAAATCTTAAAGTGATCTTCATACAAGTTGTGGAACTAAGTTGAATGAAATAAGCATTTAACATTATTGAAAGAAGTTGGAGGTCGATTGCTTTCATTTTAAGTTTCATATATCACGTGACATGGGGATAAGGGAACTTGACCAATGGGTGTCATATTCTTGAGGTACAAAAATGGAGTTGTATTCCACCATCCAAAGTGATTGGAATTTTATGTGGGGTCCTATTTCTTTTAATTAATCTAGTAGCATTATGTGTTTATTTAGACCGACAAGTTTAGTTCCTTTTTGATTTATTTTTGATACTCATTCCTTTATAGAATAACATTTTTGTCTTAGAATTTTAAGCAGTACATTTATATTTGAGTTTAAATGTTATTTTAGTCATTGTGTTTTGGTTTATTTTGTCAGTTTAGTCCAAAGATTTCATTTTTTGACTGTGAGTCTAAAAAGGTTTCACCGTTGCCATTTTAGTCCACTGAGTTAACTTCATCCATTTTTTCTGTTAACGAGAAGGACAATTCAGTCATTTTATATGTAATTCTATTAACTAGAAGGACAGTTCGGCCATATAAAATGACCGAATTGCCCTTATCGTTAACAGAAGAAATGGATAAAATTAACCCAGTGGACTAAAATGGCAACAATGAAACTTTTTTGGACCCATAGACGAAAAATGAAACATTTGGACTAAACTGGCAAAATGGCCTAAACCACAGGGACTAAAATGACATTTAACTCTTTATATTTACATGTAATTATTCAAAGTTTGTGTATTATTAATTAGGAATCATTTATGTATGAACAAGTTGGGATTCGGTACAAATAGATTTTAACGTACGATGCATTAACGTGATAGTTCATGTCCAATTTTAACTCAATGTAATAATTATTACGCTAGTTTAGTTTTATTGTAGTGTAATGTAATAATGTACTTTTCATTTTTAAACGCATCAAACTTCTTAGGTCTAATATAACCTTTGGAATAAGTTTGATGCATAAGCGTATAACGTGGCGCCCTAGAATGAGGCAATGGGTCAAGGGTTGTGCCTCTTTAGGGTGGAGGGTGAAATCATACCCAAAAATATTATGCCATGTCAACTTTCCATTCAACTCTCTATTTTGCACTCAATCAGGGGGTATAGTCAATCACCCTAGGGTGTTTGAGTAGGTTAAAAAATAAAAAAATTGTGATTGGTTAAAAGGGGTTGGGACCCACCATTTTCTCAATCACTCTCTCTCCCCCCTTTCGGTAAACACTCACCGAATTCCCCACCCTCTCTCCTCCTCACCGAACACTCTCCTTCACCCGGTATAGTCACCGCTTGGTGATATCCCTTCCCCGCACATGTCCCCGAGCCCTATACCCTCCACCCTTACGGTTGTTCATTGTAATCATACATCAACTTCTGTGTTGATTCACCATTGTAAAAGTCTTGATGAGCAACTATATGATGGCATGTCCAACTTCTAAGGTTTGATTCACCATTATAATAAGTTCTGACATGCATGAACATAACGCTGCCCCAAACTCATTACAACGATGCATATAACCCATTGTAATGATGTGTCTAACTTCTGAGGTTTGATCCACTTTTGTAACAAGTTTTGACACACATGTATATAATAATCTAACTCATTACAATAGTTCTCAAAACTTATTGTAAATATGCGTCCAACTTCTGAGGCTTAATTTATATTTGTATGAAGTTTTGACACACATGTATATAACCGTGTGTTTAACCTATATCGCTGTCTAACCCATTGCAACCAGTGGCGGAGCTTTACCAAAAGTTTCAAGAGGGCGAAAAGTCATGGGACCCAATTTATATATTGTCTAAATATTTAGGCAAAATAATTGGGGGGGGGGGGGGGGGGGGGGGACAATCCTACATAATTTTAAATTTTTCGGACGGAAAATAGAAAATTTTACACTTAGATTTATTGATATAATAGTTTTGACGCAGATGTATATAGTCGTGGGGTGCTATAACATTGCAATAGTGTACATATGTTAAAAACATTTGGATGTGACATGTGTATATACGTGAATTTAAAGTAGAAGTTTATTTGCGTTACTTTAATCAAACACGGTTTTTGGAAACAATTAACGCAAGGTTTGACACACCAATTGTATTATAGGTTAGAATGCAACTTAAACAAAAAAATTTAATGGTATTAATTGCTTTTATACGGTTTAATAGGAGGTCACAGACTGATCAAAAAGTTTTTTTTTTTATCATTAATGATAAACTTTTGTTAGACTGAGTTGAGTCGTCACAACAATTATCGTGAGAGGATGGTAACCCTAAATGGCACTTAGACTACGCGTAGTGGTGGAGTTATCAGGCGTGATGTAGTCGATGTTGCTTCATAGCGCCGGAGAACACCCCCCTCCCCACGGGCGTTATGGCTTGTGAACTTTCTTCCCTACAATGGTGATAAAAGAGTGAAGTTGGGTGTGGGTGAGTTGGGGAATATGTTTTGTGGGGTATGCGGTGTTAACCAATGTTTTAAAAACCGGTTATTAAATCAAACCGGATTAGGCTAAAAAATGGTTCAACCGGGTTGACTAGCTAACTCTATAATTTCATAAATTACAACATCAACTCAAAAGTTAATCCAAAAATGCATGATTACATATTAAAAAATGATCAAAAAGTAAATCTATTATAAAAAATAATCTAAAAGATAATCGAAAATCATTCAGTTTTCCAACAAGCTCTTTTAAATGAAAGTGTACAATATGCTTAATTCATTTGAGTGTTGAATACATCAACTATTTTCGTTTCATACAATATTAAATAAGAACTTTTAGTTACGAATAACCATAATATATAAAAATTACGTAAGATAAGTAACATATATAATAAAAATAAGTAACAACCCAAACTAAAATAACCCTGGGCCAATACCGGTATTACGTTTCAAACTGGTATACCGGATTTTACCGCCGGTGCAAACCTTATGCCGTTTCACTTATTTACCAGGGTGTTAGGAAATGGATCACAATTTTATTAATAAAACTAATAAAAAAATAAAGATACTTTCTTTAAACATTTGGAAAATTATAGTACATGTACCGTGTACAAATCCTTACGAATACAACGTATAATACAACATATGTATTTAAATTGATTCAAACTATGGTCTTCAACAAGAGCTTTAACTGTATTCGATGTCTTTTCAGTCCGTTGTGTAGGCTTCAACGAGGTCTTGAACCACGTCTTCTTGTACAATAATTTCATACAAAAAGAACAAACAAATGTTGACGGTTGTGGCTGAGGCACGTGTTCAACACGCTTCCCTTAAAACAGATTTCGCGCCTCTACTAAAGACGACGCGTCTGTCTCCCAGGGTACAACAGCCGAAGCAGTTTGTTCTGCCGGAGAAGGCCACGCGCCCGAGGTTACACCGGATAAAAACATAGTATTAGACCTTTTGGAAATTAAGAATAGAATTGTAGTTGAATCATGTAGAGAAACTTATCTCTATATGTTTCCAATATATGGGTCATCAAATACTTCTTCTTCAAGAACTCTTCATGCATAACTTTATGTCTACTTCTTGTATTCTTACTCTTGTAGTTTTATATATGAAAACCCATCAAATTAGGCACATAGCCTACTTTTAATACAAAAGACATGGGGTAGAGAAAAGTCTCACATAATTAGAGATTTATTAGAGACATAAATTCTAATAAAAAACTAATAAATTGACATAAAAACTCTACTTAAGAGTTTATGTTACATATGAAGAGTCTAGTCCTTAATTAGAGATTTATTAGAGACATAAACTCTAATAAAAACTAATAAATTGGCATAAAAACTCTACTTAAGAGTTTATGTTTCATATTTCCTAGTAAATAATTATAATTTCAATAAATTATAATCTCACTAAATTAATATCCATTCATAATATCTAAATTTCCAACATTTCGTACCGGATTTACATTTGGAAACGATAATACTGGTATAACTGTCTGATATTTACCGGTTTTTAAAACATTGGTGTTAACCACTACACCCAAATGTTATGTGGGGTTATGTGGTGTTACCACTAAGCTTCAAAGGAATATAAACACTACAACAAAATTCTTCTGATACGACAAACTTTTAGCGACGACAAGGCGCGAAGATGACTAGATGAGCATAAAACCACTAGTTGCATAACTTACATTCTACGGTGGCAAACTATGAACTAGCAAAATGGTATTAGAGACGAATCTTACCGGTGACATGAAAGGAATATATTGGATCATCACATTTGAGGCTGCAAAATGGTTTTTTTCTTTGAAAATTATAGGTTCATGCATCTCTCTTGAAGCCATATGTACCTACTTTTTCTCCATAATAACCAACAAAATATGCACTGAATCTAGAAATTATTTAAAAAAAATACTTTTTTTAGCAAAATATAGAAAATTCTCTATCAAATTAAAGAGGATAAAGCATGATATAATGAAAAAAATTATTTAGAGTAAAAGACTTTTTAAGTCCTTTATTTTAGTGGTTTTAACCACTTGAGTCCAAAATAAAAAAGTTCAATACTTCGAGTCTCTAACCGCTCATTTTATATCGTTTTAAGTCCTTGTGTTTTTGTGGTTATAACCACTTGAATCCAAAATCAAAAGTACAAGTGTTAAAAACTGGACTCAAAACGTTATAAAATAAGCGATTAAGGACTTAAGGCGTTAAACTTTTTAATTTTAGATTCAAATGGTTAAAATCACTGAAACAAAAGGACTTAAAAAGTAATTTACTCTTTTATTTATTCAAATTGCAAGGAAAAACAAAATCATATCAAATTAAAGAGGATAACATAGGGTATAATGATACAATTTATTTGGTTAATTTATAGAGAATCTGACTTCCAAGTCTTCAAATATATTCTTACCCTTCTATATTGTTGGTATGTGTGACGTGTGTGTATTTCTTTATATCTGTGTGTATAATATATTTTTTTCTTTTCCCAAAAGAAAAACCGATTACATGCATACAAAATTATTAAAATAAAATATTAGCAAGTCTTGAACTTATAAAATACAAAATATCGAAAGATTGAGTGGCATTAAGTTTGAACAAATCCACTATTTGCATCACACTCCACTCACAAGGAAAAAAAATCAAATACATTACCTTTTTGATAGTGCTGTTTAAATATAATAAAATTTTATCTCTCACATTTTAACAAAAATAGAAATATAAATTAATTACTTATGATCGATCATTAAAAAACAATAACAAAAATATAAACTAATTATACTTATGACCAATCATTAAAAACATATTAAATTCTTCTTTTTCTTGTTCATGTTTACTAGGAACAAAAGCCATCGGGTTTTGTATTAAAATGACATTCGTATTCAAAATAAAACAAACAACATTACATGTTAGTAACCTTTAAAATAATAAGATATCCGATAGTTTGTGTAACTCTCATTCATAGTTATTGTTAAATCTATGTTTGTGCGTTAAAATATCAATAGCTAAAACAACAATGTACAAGGTCCGCTTAACATATATTTAAAGGCTAAAGTAAAATTAAAAACTTAAGTCCTTTTTGTAGTTATTTTTATTAAGGGGGGATGGGCACTACCGTGATGGACCCTTGGGAACATGAACACCGTCGCAGCCCTTTTCAACTTGAAGTGACGGCGATTTTACGTGATGGGGAACTCGGGTGTGATGTGTTGGTTGTTGGTGGTTGGTGGAAGAAGATATGTGTCACTATGTGGTTGGTTGTTGGTGGAAGTGTGGGGAATTTCTTGGGAAGCGGGAGTGGGTTCGAGTGATGAGCTAGAACACTGCCGCAACTATTTTGATCTTGTGAGGGTTCAATTGATAGAAATGAGATATCACAATAAGATTGGTTGATGATGAAGATTCAAATAATGGAGATAAGAAGTGGCCCCGCCCGCCCCCCCCCCCCCCCCCCCCACAACTTAACATATTCTGAACACATTAAAAAAATGTAAGTTGTTTAAAATTTTGTGCTTCCTATGAATCTATAAAGTTTGGTTTTAGGAGTTATAGTTAAAGTTATAGCATCAACCATAATCAATAATCTAAGATTCTAGACCATACAACCAAACCACATATTATTATTATTTACATTCAACGTTAATATAGAAGCCCAACTTCTGGTATATCTCTTACTCTCTTAGGCCCTTTAGTCCTTTACTATGTGGCTTTCTAAACGGGTTGAAGCCCAACTTTGTACACCTACTTTATTATGTAGCCCAAGGTAGAGATCGCAAATCGGGGTTTTTTTTATACCCGGAACCGGTTCCCAACAGTACCCGGTTCTTGACTGAGTTTGAATGGAACTGATTCTTGTAGGAACCGGTTCCGGTTCCTACCCGGTTTCAAACCAAAATTACCGGAACCGTTAGTAACCGAATCCGGGTAGATTGTAACCGGTTCCTCCGGGTAACCTCCAGAAAAAGCTGCAAAACCTACCGGAATCGATTCCAACGGCTATAATGTCGTTAGAAATCGATTTATTGCCATTAAAGTCAGTTTCAAGTATTTATATGCATATCACCATCAAACAAAACTTACTCCCACTCAAATTGGTTTCAACTTTCAAGTTACACCTCAAATCGGTTATGGCGTGCAACGATGAAGTGGTCATGGTTTTGAAAACCAAAAGAAACCCCAAGTTTGGAAGCACTGTGACCTGTGCTTAATGACCGATAGCCATGAGATGGCACGGTGCAAAGGTTGCGGCAAGTTCATGAAGGCTACGAAAAACTCGACGCTTAAAAAACACACCGACCGTCATTGTCTGGTTACAAAGGCTACGACGAAGAAAAGTGAAGGCGGTGAATCATCCGGAACCGGTTCTTCGAAGGTTTAGTGTGTTTATGTGATGTTGGTTTGAGTGTGTTTTATGTTAATGTTATGTTTAGTTATGATGTTAAGTTATGATGTTTGGTTTTAGGTTAATGTTATGTTTTAATGTAATTTAATGTTTGGTTTTAATGTAATCGGTTTTATTTTAATGCGGCGGGTTATTTTGTTTACGAATGAACCGGTTCCGGGTAGGAACCGGGTAGAAACCTATTTTTTTAATAAAATGTGGAACCGGGTAAGAACCTACGGGTTTTTTGAACCTGAAACTGATTCTTCTATACAGCGGGTAGGAACTGGAACCGGTTCCAGGTCGAGTCTACCGGGTCGGGTTTGGAACCGGTTATTATGTCCATCTCTAGCCCAAGGCAAACCCCTCTTTTTTGTAAGAAAAAGGTTCTTATCTTTTAAGTTTTAACCATATAAGTTATATGAATATCGAGCTACGATATATAATTAATTCACTAATTGTAGTTATGTGACGGCCCATTCCCATACACCAAATCCTGGGATTCAACAAGTTTGGTTTTGTAATGATTTTATATCAATTTAAAAGATTATTTTTTATAAAGTTCTTAATATCTTTTCATATTATCGACTTGTTATAAGAAACACCAGTATCCTTTAAACACGGGTTGGGTCCGATTCCAACGGGTCCGAGGTCCATGGTTTCAAACTACAAGAGATGATATACATCAGATTCTTTACAAAACATACATATAATTCAGATTTTGTAAACATACACATCTATACATATGGGGTAGAGATAAGACTGTCTACATCTTACCCTTCTCAGACCCTACGTTAGCTTTGCTATTGGTGGGATTTACTGAGTATGATGATGATGTTGATGACACATCTATACATACATCAGCATACAAGATGATATACACACATATACAGCCGACTACGGACTACCAATCCTATTGTAATTTGTTTGATCTTGTTAAAGTTGATATATTATGGGACTGAAAAGCACTGCATTTGGCAGTTCAATTTCCGCGAATTTAACATGAATGAAGATTC
This sequence comes from Helianthus tuberosus, assembly GCA_030545235.1. Lineage (NCBI taxonomy): Eukaryota > Viridiplantae > Streptophyta > Magnoliopsida > Asterales > Asteraceae > Helianthus > Helianthus tuberosus. Next base: position 192,992,898 of record CM060414.1, read on the forward strand.
TTTGCGAATGATGCAATCGAGTTGTTGATGTTGTCCGGATCAGTGGGTTTCCATTAGAATCAACTTTTTATAGTGGTAGGCAATGGTGAACAGGATCGCTACAAAGGTATCGCGAGGCGCATATGGATGCAAATTAGCTTATGGTGCAAAATCTCACTTACTAGGGGTGACAACAAACACTACTAGAAAAATTAAAATTTCTGACACCATTTTCCGTAGGAAATGCGTCACAACTCGCGATTTTCTACGAATTTGTGACGAAATGCATATGTAGGAAAACCACTCGTAGGAAACTGGTTTCTTACGCATTTTCTACGCATTTTCCTACCCATTTCTGACAGAAAAGGGCTGTCACAAATTGCTACACATTTTCTACGCATTTTCCTACCCATTTAACGGAAGTTAATTTTTAATTTTTGCTACACAATTGTCACGAAATTTAATTTTTATATTTTTTCTACACAATTGTCACGAAATTTAATTTTCTACGAATTTGTGACGAAATGCATATGTAGTTAAACAACTCGTAGGAAACTGGTTTCTTTACGCATTTTCCTACCCATTTCTGACAGAAAAGGGCTGTCACAAATTGCTACACATTTTCTACGCATTTTCCTACCCATTTAACGGAAGTTAATTTTTAATTTTGGCTACACAATTGTCACGAAATTTAATGTTTTTTCTAGTTTTATTCTATTTTTAATTTTGAAACCGGGACGGGTAAAACCTGCATGCACTCTTAACTTTGTTAAGAAAGGAGAAGCTTTACGCCAAATTCTCTAAGTGTGAATTTTGGTTACAGGATGTGCAATTTTTAGGACACATGGTGAATCACGAAGGTATTCACGTAGATCCCTCCAAGATAGAAGCGATCACCAAATGGAAGGTCCCGCAATCAGCTACAGAAGTTAGAAGTTTTCTAGGATTAGTTGGGTACTATAGGCGCTTTATTAAGAATTTCTCTAAGATAGCTGTGCCATTAACTAAGCTAACCTGTAAAACAGTTAAGTTTGAATGGGGACCTAAACAAGAAGAGGCTTTTAGGATTTTAAAACAAAGGTTAACAAACACCCCAATCCTTGCCTTACCCGAAGGGACAAAATATTTTGAAGTTTACTGTGATGCTTCTAAGCTAGGATTAGGATGTGTGTTAATGCAAAGCAAGAAGGTAATTGCGTACGCTTCAAGGCAATTGAAAAAGCACGAGGAAAGCTATACGACGCATGACTTAGAATTAGGGTCGATAATTTTTGCTCTTAAGATTTGGAGACACTATCTGTATGGAAGTTAGTTTACAGTCTATACAGATCATAAGAGTTTAAAATACATATTTGGGCAAAAAGAATTGAACATGAGGCAAAGGAGATTGATGGAAATTCTAAGTGACTACGACTGTGATATTCAATATCATGAAGGAAAGGCAAATGTAGTAGCAGATGCCTTAAGTCGTAAGTATCATGAAAAACCAAAACGAGTTCGTGCTCTTAGATTAAGTTTACAATTAGACTTAATGGAACAATTAAAGAATGTTCAGGAAGCAGCAATCAAGGATGATGCTGAAGGAATGAAAGGAAGAATAAAGGAATTAGAGCAAGGGAGTGATGGAATTTGGAGATTCCATAAGAAAAGGATTTGGGTACCTAAGCAAGGAGTTTTGAGAAATAAGATTTTAGAGGAAGCCCATAAATCTAGGTATACTATGCATCCTGGAAATAATAAGATGTACCAAGATCTAAGGAATAATTTCTGGTGGATTGGTATGAAAAAGCACATAGCTAGATACGTTTCTAAGTGTCTAACTTGTTCACAAGTTAAGGCAGAACACCAGAAACCTTCAGGATTACTCCAACAATTAGAAATGCCTGTATGGAAATGGGAGCTCATAACAATGGATTTTGTTACTAAGTTGCCCAAAACCAGAAAAGGTAATGATGCGATTTGGGTAATTGTGGATCGATTAACCAAATCAGCTCATTTCCTACCTATAAAGGAAACCTTTAGCATGGAAAGACTAGCAAAGTTGTACGTAGACAAAGTAGTATCCTTACATGGAGTCCCACTCTCCATTGTATCGGATAGGGACAGTCGTTTCACTTCCCATTTCTGGACTAGTTTCCAAGAAGCCATGGGGACGCGATTAAATTTAAATACAGCTTACCATCCCCAAACAGATGGACAAAGTGAAAGGACGATCCAAACCCTAGAAGACATGCTTAGGGCATGTGTAATAGATTTTGGTGGAAACTGGGATGACCACCTACCCTTGATTGAATTCTCCTATAACAATAGTTATCATGCAAGCAATGAAGCTGCCCCATTTGAAGCACTATATGGACGAAAGTGCAGAACTCTAGTTTGTTGGGCAGAAATAGAAGAAAGCCAATTATCAGGTCCTGAAATTGTACAAGAAACTACTGACAAGATCACTCAAATCAAGGAAAGACTAAAAATGGCTCGAGATCGCCAGAAGAGTTACGCAGACAATCGACGCAAGCCACTGGAATTTCAAGTCGGAGATAAGGTACTCTTGAAAGTTTCTCCTTGGAAAGGAGTAGTTCGGTTCGGTAAAAAGGAAAAGTTAAGTCCAAGGTACGCAGGACCATTCCCAATAATATAGCGAATAGGACCAGTTGCCTATCGCTTACAACTACCAGAAGAGCTAGCTGGGGTACATGACGTATTTCATATATCCAATCTCAAGAAATGTCTATCTGATGAATCCCTAGTAGTACCTCTTCAAGATGTAGAGGTAAATGAAAAGTTAAAATTTGTTGAGAAGCCACTACAGATAGAAGACAGAAAGGTCAAGTTTCTCAAGCACAAAAGACTAGTTCTAGTCAAAGTCAAGTGGGATTCAAAGAGAGGACCTGAGTACACATGGGAACTGGAATCCAAAATGAAGCGAAAATATCCCTACTTGTTCCAGTAAATCTCGAGGACGAGATTTTAATAAGGTGGGGAGGATGTAACAACTCTCATTTAAAATTACTATTTCTTATTTTATTTTGTCAAATAGGAAACCCTAATTGAGACCCCAAGTAATATTGCATGACCCCTAAAATTTCCAGAACAATCGGAACTTGGATCAGGGCTCCTAAAACTTAGGGGGGGGGGGGTATTCCCTAATTGTTATTATCCTCACAGTTCGTTGTCTAAATTGAATTTCTTCGAATGGTCGACTCACCCAAGCTAGGAAGACACGAGGCTACCCTATGCTAGAAGTGGTGCCGTCGTGCCACGCGACACCCTGTCGCGCCACGCGACAGGGACAATTTTTTAGTATAAATTCAGCGGTTTGGCACTTGAATTTTGGCGTTGGTTCGACGTAAAAACTCGTTTCGTACATTGAGATATCGTCTGTTTACTTCAAAACACACACATAGCACGAAATTCTGCCACGATAACAAGGTAATAACTCGATCACTGCTACGATTTAATGTCCGATCGATTGAGACCGGTCCGATGGATGTTTAAGTGCTGCTCGTAATTGGGCTATACTTTGTCATTCGTCGTGAGGGTTTTAATCTCGTGAGTTGTCGTAAAAGTTGTATTAAGTTTCTGACCTAGTTTTCATGTGCATTATTATTTGAATTGGGTTAACCAGGCTAAAATCAGTAGGCTAAACGCTGCCCGTCTAAATCTGCAATGTGCGTCATTCTCTTTTTATCCAATTGTTTTCCCAAAACTCTATTTGTTTTCAAAGTTAAAATTACAGGGATTAAGTCTTTGTAATCTTCAATTACTGCTGGTATGTGGGGTTTTGTATACATTACTTGATACCCGTCACCATTGGACAACGGGTTAGCCAATGGGTGATCTGACCATAGTCACAGATACTGTCGAGTGACAAATACCGATTTGGGGTAATTGGTAGATAGAAACAATATAATCACCCTTAATACTGTATATTATAACAATGTGTCGTTTTGTGCAACTTGAGTGACTCGCCAGTATTTCCCTGCTGATAAAACCTTTTTAAAACATGTTTCAGGTAATCTGCTGTGATCCAGGAAAAAGTGCCGTGTAGCACTACAAGCTTGAGGAAGTTGCTCAATAAAATGAATAAACATGTTTTTTTTTTTTGTAAAACAGGGGATTTCCGTGAGAAATCACCTTTATTGTAAATTATGGGTGTTATCCCCCAATTATGAAATAAGATAATTGGGCATTTCAAGTTTTAAAAGATCCTGTTAAATTTTTCGCTGCCAACTTATTAATTACCACGGGTTTCTGTCCCGCGGCTCCTGAAACGGGTAAAACCGGGACGGGGGCCGTGACAAATGGTGACTGAAATACCCTTTATTGTAGAAGTAATGGCTAAGGGGATTTTATCCTTAGTTTCAAGTTTCGCATTTTTCCAAAACCCTCTTTGGGTTTCCAGGTAGATCGGAGCATCATAGGTCAACAAAGTTTTCTACTTTGAGGATGAAAGAGCGTCTATGACAGAATCGAAAGTGTTGGTATGAGTTGTTTTTCGAGTAAACCCAAGTAGTTATGAGAATATTTGTATGGAAGAGCCATGATTAATCGTGGATTTTTATGAGTGAATGAAGAAGATGAGCGATTGAGAGATGAAATGGAGAAATGATTTGAGACAAATTGATGGTAACTACTTTTAGAAATGAATTTTGAATTCGATTCGACAGTGAAAACCCTGTTTGGGGTTTTGATCAGGGTTTTATAGGTGGAAAAAGTGTATGCTGACGTGGCAGCGGTTACAAAAGATCTGACCGCTAAGAACTGTCCACGTGCCAACCGCTGATGAATAATGGATGACAGTTGTTAGGAAACCACTGATGGAACAATATCAGTGGTTTGCAACGGTAACAATGAAAACAGTGGGTGATTTTTAACTATCAGTGGATTAAAACAATGATGTTTGATCAACAATGCTTAACAAGGAAATGAGAGAACAGTGGTTGACTTTCAGCAGTGGACAACATTTAGTAGAAACATGTGTTTGAACCAAAAACAGTGGTTATGGCAGACTTTTAAGGATTAATGAAAAATTTTCATTTTTAGCTATTTTTAAGGATGAATTTTTGATTTTCTGAAAACATTTTAATGCTTTTATTCATAGAAAAACAGGATTTTGCTTGTTATTCCATCTGAGCTAACAACTGTTGGTGACTTTAAATGATTCAACAGTTGTTTGAAATGAGGGTGAGAGGTTTTGAAATGATAGGTTTGACATAGATTCATAAAATTAAAATTTATTCATTTATTCATAACCTTAAAACTAAAAGTCCAATAATTACATCACATACTGAACAATGTTAAAGTTCAAATATAAGAATAACAACAAGAATTAAGAAACTTTAGTTTCAAATCCATCGCACGTCTGTATCACCGCACTCTATATTACTGACAACACAAAGCTCACGAACGGAAGTTGAAGGCATCCGCATAAGATCTCTGGAAACCTGCTCTTTAGTAAAATTAGATACCAAGAAACCCAAGGGACAAAATTTTGAAGTTCAAAGAACAAAAGCAGATTATCACAATTACAATTAACCTCTTCATTTACCAGCGATGTTAAAACACAATTCTTGATGTAGTCACTCAAAGAACAAAGAACAAACGAAGAACTAAACAGGAAAGTCGACAACATCAATGACCCTAATTACAACAAAACCTGGAACAGCATAGCATTGCTCGATGAAGTCCTCCACTCTCCTCCATCAGAGTTCCAGAAGAATGCCGAAGAGTTTCTGACACAACTTCTAAAACAGGATCAGAAAATCTGCCACATCTGACTTTTCACGATATTGCACAAATCTGACTTTTCACGATATTGCACGAATCTGACTCCTCACGATATTGCACGAATCTATGTCAGATGTTTGCCCATATAAACACTGTTAACATAAACAAAGGTTTGCCCATAAACAGAAGTTTCGCCATAAACAGATGTTTGGCCTTAAACAAATCTTTGAGCTTAAACAAATGTTTACCCATAAACATCTGTTTGCAAAAAAAAGACCAATTTCAAGAATACTATACCCAAACAATCAAAATGAGGAGCTTAATAATCATCCAAGTGTACTTGATTTTTATTTATTAGTATAAAGACGAAACAACTGTTTAATTTATAGTACAGATCAAACCACTGAAGTGATGTGATAAATACTGTTACATATAAACACTGTTGTGATAAACACTGTTACATCAACCATCTCATTCGATTCAAAATAAGATGTTGACCAAAAGTCAATCAAATGTTGACCAATAGTCAAACAGATGTTGACCTTAAACAGATGTTTGGTTTATGGCCAAACATCTGTTTATGGCCAAACATCTGTTTAAGGTCAAACATATATTTAACTCCAAATATCTGATATAGAAGACGAAACATCTGTTTAAGGCAAAACATCTGTTTAAGGTCAAACATCTGTTTATAGCCAAACATCTGTTTAAGGTCAAACAACTGTTTAAGTCCAAACCTCTGATATAAAAGCCCAAACATCTGTTAAAGGCCAAACGTCTGTTTAAGCCTAAACAGATGTTTAACTTAATAAGATCTACTGTCTTCTCACACTGTTTTCCTCTTCAAAACACTGTTCAACCTAACATGGGTTTCCATTAACTATTGACCAAAATGCAAACAGATGTTCAAACCACTGTTTGTTATTGTACTTCGTTACAAAATTACATAGAATTCAAGAAAATGAAACAATGACTTAAAGAACTATAATTTAACACATAATCTAATCGGGCAAAACAACCTATGATGTGACAATTCCCTTGTTTTTACAACATGAAAGACAACATCATCATCTTCAATAATCAGATGATATTAAAAATTACATAATAATACTTATTCAGCTTAAAATTACAACGAAATTTAAAATCTAACAACAACACCAAGAAATTTACGAACCTAACAGCAAAAATTTAGTGGTTTTAGCTTAAAATTTAGTGCTTTTAGCTTTAAACTACATCAATGTATATCTTCGACAATCGCCATGAACTCCACGGAAGTACTCAATGCATCAACATCAGGATTATAGAAACATGATCTCTCGTGAACAGACCAAGATGTAGTACATGAAAACACTTCTTCAGCTGTTGAACAGTAGCCCTGTCCTCATATACTTAATCCTTAACTTTGTTCATAAAGAGCTGCATTAAACCAAACTTTATGCTTCTTTTAACACAAAAAATGCAGGAAAAACCATTACTCTAGTAAGATAAAATCTTATCTTACAACAGTAGCAGACCCTTTCTTGCGTTTAGTAGGAACTACTGCGGCTTCTACATCATCATCATCTGCCCAAAGTCATATATAATCATCATTTAGTCATAATCAAAAATTATTTTAAATGAACATTTAAAAATCTTTCTTTGTGTTTAATTTAACTTTATGCTTCTTTTAATACAAACCTATAATAACCCGCAGCAGATTGTATCAATTTCAAACAACTGTGATTAGACTGAAATATAAAGCGAGAATTAGAGTATATTACTTCAAAATTAAAAACTCAAAATTTCAAAATTGGAGTAGCAAAAAACACATACTTTAAACGATGTTGGAACAATGATACTGGAAACAACCGTAGAACAATCATCATCATCATCTACAGCAGATCATTCACAATCATTATTTAGTCACAACTCAGATAACAAAACTTTAGTAAAAAAAAAAACACATACCATGATCAAGGCAAACCACATATCACCAAATTTTTTTTTCTGAAAGTGGGTCAGAGAGAGCTTCAGTTTTCTCTTATCCTTTATGAACAAATGCCGAGTATTGAGAAGAAGAGATTTGAGGGAGAGATACATATCGTCCGTTCAAGTTGCAACTCTCCCATCAAAGAAGGTAGCACATGCAACTTCTCACGATGTTGCAACAATTATACATCAACATCGATATTGAAAGGTTGATGTGTGATGGGAAGCTTCATGAAACCACGATGTTGGAACAATGATACTGGAACGATGATTATATAAGGAGCAGTGGTTAGTTATAACAGTCCTTAGCACATACAACTTTAACAGGGATTTGTCTTCAACAGTGGATAGGTCTCATCAATCTTTAAGTCCATCAATCTTTATAAGGAGCAGTGGTTAGTTATAAGAGTCGTTAGCATGATCAGCTGTTATAACCATTCCATAACACTTTGAGAGGAAGCAAGGGCCAGTCTATTTAATTGAGAGGAATAATTGCATTACATCCCTGTTGAAAAATAGAATTGATAAATTTAGGGAAAGTGAGGTTGAAAGATGATAACCCAACAGTGGAGGATCTCATTCTACAGCTTCAATAAATTCAAGGGTATTCTCGAATAATAGTTTCTGGATGCTTCCAAAGAAGCAGCACTTTGGACATCTGTTGATCTTCAAACATCTATTATCTATTCTATCTATTATATATAATAAATGAAAGTTATTTGGTCCACGTGGCCCAAATAACTTTCATTTATTATATATAATAGATAGAATAGATAATAGATAATAGATGTTTGAAGACAACAGATGTCCAAAGTGAAGCTTCATAAGAAGCAACTAGGAAGAATTACATGAGAATACGGCTCAATTTATCGAAGCTGTAGAATGAGATCTCCACTGTTGGGTTATCATCTTTCAACCTCACTTTCCCTAAATTTATCAATTCTATTTTTCAACAGGCATGTAATGCAATTATTACCTTATTTAAGATACCTTCAACTGATAGCTTCAACTGCATCTTCAATCATGAACTATCTAAAGAAATGGATGAAATCATCCAAAAATACCCAAAATAAAACTAATTAAACCATCCAATATTCTTGAGTACTCACCATTAATGTGATGACCAATATAAAATCAAACCCTAAAAGCATACAAATAATAATGAAATATGAAATCAGGTAGTTGTATAACAAATCATTATATTATATGCAATAACGAAGAAGAAGAAGAACTGACTACAAAGTGTATTAACAATTAGCAAAAGAATAACAATTATCTGATTTATGTGCGGCTCTTAACTACATTCCGTAGAATGTGTAATTAGAATGGCCATTTTTACCTTACTTGACAACAATAGTAAACAACATCAAACAACAATAGCAAGTGACCAATCAATCAACCTCATAATCATATAGAAGCCTAAAAATAAAATGAAAATTAGATAACTGAACATCAAAACTGACAAAAAATTAACCAAACACCTGATGTTGAATCCACTGTAGATGTTGAATCCACTTTAGAAGTTGAACCACTGCTGTTACAAACAGATCATACCCCAGGAACTGGAAATTTAAAACGATCGGCTTCAAAGGCTTCAACAATCGGAAGATTCAAATCTCAAGCAAATGAAACCGTAATTTCAAAAAGAATAATCGGTGAACATATTCACAGATCAATAATCAACAGATGTTGTACTCATATCATCACCGTTAAGAAAAAAACCCTTAGTTTCTGAACATATTCAAACATACCAGTTCATCGCGGAAATCTAGCCGCAGGTAAGCGGATCTGAAGTTTGATGACCATCGATGACAACAACCTTGGAACCATATGATGAGATTAGGAGTAGAAATTTGGGTTTAATTAGAAACTTTGTATGAAAGTAAGAAGAAATCAACACAGATCTATAAACATACAAATCAAACCTCAAATGGAAGAACCTTGCCGACGAAGAAGATGAAAATTACAAATCAAACCTCAAATGGAAAAACCAACATCAACCATGGTTAAACTTTAGATACTGAAATAAATGAAGATATAGGGCTTACCTGGTGACGCTTCAAATGATTGACGATGAGATGATTTGGTTTGATCTTTGATTCAGAAGGGAGAAGAGTACAGGAGAAGGAGAAGAAGATTCAGATCTATGGTTTTGAAAAGGAAAAAAGGGGACGGAGGGAGTATAAAAAGGATGGAGGCTTGGTACTGTTGGGCGGGAAAATGGAACTGAGGATGCCCTAATCAAGTGACACGTGGCCCAAATCACTTTCATTTATTATATATAATAGACCACTTTAACCGTGAATACAAAATATATATAGGGCAATTATAGGAAGAAATCATATATTAGTTAAGAAAAGAGTTAAATGCTTGGATGGTCCCTGTGGTTTGCAAAAATTGTAGACTTCGTCCTAGTGGTTTACTAATTACACGCGTGTAACACCCATCTAATTTGACTTGAATTTAATAATAAATTATACCATTTCAATTAAAACATTGTTTAAGTAACATAACTTTCACCAAAGAAGTTCATACATAGCACCAAACTTAGTCAAGTACCAACTAAGTTTAAAACGTTTCAAAAGTTGTTTAGAAATTTGTTTACAACCCATAACTATTATCTATTACAGTTATATATAACGCGGAAGCTTTTAAGAGTGTTCGGTTCTTCAAAAAGTTGCTTGATCGCCATCCGTAGGATTTCCCAACATCACCTAAAGTCAAAACCACCCAAATTGTTAGTTTTGACAATGAATTGAATCACACAAACAAGTTCTAGCATCAAAATATGATAAACAATGTAATTTTTCAAAAATTATCCTGCCGCGTGTCGCGGCAGGTTACGGTTATTCTGTCGCGAGTCGCGGCGGACGTCGCTTGTCGCGGAGGGATCATAAGATCCTGCCGCGTGGCGCCGAGGGAACAGTTTTCCAGCAGGTGCAGGTTTTTGACCTGCAATTGCTGCCAGCTCCGGAAATCCTGATTTTTACACTTAAACAGCCATAACTTTCAGCTCGGTTGTCCGTTTTAAGTGATTCTTTTTGCTATACATCTGTAAATTCATTACCGACATAACTAATAAAATTTTGATACCGAAAATTTAACTTACGGACCATACCACTAAATGTCGCTATACATTTATTCAACCCATTGTAACTCTACTTATTTTACTACCATTTGACTAGCAACCTAAGGCGTTTGATACCCAACTTCCGGAGCTTATGATCACCGGCACTTCATTACCAACCCTATGGCTTCGTGCTCTTGTGATCATTTTCTCCGTCTCTATCTATTTACAATATTAATACTACAATGTATCATTATTTGACCCGTTTGGTTCATCTACGGAAATCTTTCACTTTGATGACTACCAAACGACTACAACCCAATTCTTAACCTACGAATTAAGTAACAAACAAGATCGCTACAATCAACTCAACTTATAATCAACAACGCATAGTTTAGCCATAATTCATTAAATGTAACGGGTCAAGTTACATACCTTAGTGTACGCCCTTCAACCGCAATTCATCACCGGCTTGTCCACTCGACGTTCCGGTATCCTTTCCTATAGAATTCAATTCAAGACATGTTTAGAACTCTCTTTAAACCTTACTTCGCATAATACACCGAAACATCATAATTATGCGTTAAACCTTTAAATTTCTATTTTAAGCCTTCTTTGAGGCATTTTCACAAACAGCTTAAGGGCAGATTTTTCACATGATTATATGACAAGTTTCTAGCTTATCATTTAGCCCTAATTTCACCTCAATCAACATTTTACATGATTGTTAGCTTCTAGATTTCTGAAATCACTTCCAAATTGTCAAATTACACAAGATTAGCACCCAATATCCTAGTGTTCATCAATTTACACATAACCCATTAATCACCTACAATGGTGTTCATGGATTCACCTAAATTTCTTATGATTTCAACTTCTATTGGTCTAGGGTTTGTCCTTAGACACTATAGTTGTTCTTAATCATCATAACATTTCAGATTTTTCCCAATTCATGAAAATTTCAAGTTGAGAGTTTTCCTTAAATTTTACATACCTTGTAATCCTCTTGTGATGAGGATCACGATTCTATGCTCGGATTTTCGTTTGGACCAGATTTGCACCTCCAATTTGAGAGTTCAAGTAGATTTTTGAGAGTTTGAAGGTGGGGGTGTCGCCCCTGCTTGTTCTAGTCGACCAGACATCCCATTTAGGGGTGTTTGGTTTGTTTTTATTTGTTTTAATTAAACTCAAGTTTCATTTCTTACAACTTAAGCCCCTCAACTTTGTTCAACATATTGTTTAGTAGCTTTTAACCCTATCATAAGCTATTTCTAGTCTTTTAACTAACTAGGTTAAAAATTTCTAGTTAGTAAATTCTCGTTTATTTATACTTTATAATTCTAATATAAAGTTTTATATTTTTCGGGGTGTTACATGTCCACCCCCCTTAAAAGGGTTTCGTCCCCGAAACCGAAGTACGTACCAAATAATGTAGGGTGAAGACGTCGCATCTCCTCTTCGGACTCCCACGTAGTGTCCGAACCTTTCCTATGCTCCCATTTGACTTTGACTTGGTCAATTTGTTTATTTCGTAAATGTTTGACCTTTCGGTCTAAAATCTCCACCGGTCTCACCGCATAATTCAGACTATTATCCACTTCGATATCATCGTAATGGATATAGGCCGTTTCGTCTGCTAGGCACTTTCTTAATTGTGACACGTGGAACGTGCCATGGATCCCACTTAGTTCATCCGGTAGCTCAAGGCGGTAAGCTACCTTGCCAACTCTTCCGATAATTTTAAATGGCCCAATAAACCTCGGGCTTAGCTTCCCCCTTTTTCTGAATCTAATAACGCCCTTACATGGGGAAACTTTTAGCATGACCATGTCACCAACCTGGAATTCGATTGGCCTATTCCTTTTATCAGCATACGCCTTTTTCCTGTCTTGAGCTGCTTTCAAGTGTGCCCGAACTATTTCAATCTTTTCATTCGTGGCTCGTACTATATCTTGGTGGGCGAGTTCACGTGGACCCACTTCACCCCAACATACCGGGGTTCGACATTTCCTACCATAAAGCATTTCGTACGGTGCCATCTTAATACTAGATTGGTTGCTGTTATTATACGAAAACTCGACTAACGGTAGGTGAACATCCCAACTGCCTCCAAAGTCGATTATACACGCCCGTAGCATGTCCCCCAATGTTTGTATCATTCTTTCACTCTGTCCATCCGTTTGAGGATGGTACGCAGTGCTAATGAACAATTTGGTTCCCATTTGCTCTTGGAAATCTCGCCAGAAATTCGAAGTAAACCGGGTATCCCTATCAGACACGATGGATACCGGCACCCCATGACGTGCTATTATTTCATTAGTGTAAACTTCTGACATCTTTTCTGACGTATAAGTCTCACGAATCGGAATGAAGTGAGCACTTTTCGTCAATCTATCCACCACTACCCATATGGCATCGAAACCACGATTCGTCTTAGGCAACTTAGTTAATAGGTCCATTGTAATATGTTCCCATTTCCAAACCGGAATTTCTAACGGTTGGAGTTTGCCATATGGTTTCTGGTGCTCCGCCTTGACTTGTAAACATGTCAAGCATTTTTCCACATACTTCGCCACATCCCTCTTCATTCCGGGCCATCAATAATTTTGTTTCAAATCATTGTACATCTTCGTCGCACCCGGATGAATTGAATAACGGGATTTATGAGCTTCATTAAGTAGAAGCGCCTTCACTCCACAAGTATGTGGGACCCATATCCTTCCGGATCGAGTCTTCAACCCGTTATTTCCATCCGACAAATCTTTCAATTGACCGATTATTCTTTCTTTCTTCCAATTCTCTTCTTTCATTGCTTCAAAATGCGCCTCTCGAATACGTTCAAGTATACCTGAGGTCACCACGAGTTGCATCGATCTTACTCGTATTGGGACATAGTCCGCTTTTCTGCTCAGAGCATCCGCCACCACATTAGCCTTTCCGGGGTGATAATGTATTTCACAATCGAAGTCTTTCACCGTTTCTAGCCATCGCCTTTGTCGCATATTTAACTCCTTCTGATCGAAGAAGTATTTTAAGCTCTTATGATCGGTGAATATGGTGCACTTTACCCCATATAAGTAATGCCTCCATATTTTTAAGGAAAATACCACCGCAGCCAACTCAAGATCATGCGTGGGATATTTCTTCTCGTGTATCTTCAATTGCCTCGAGGCATAAGCTATCACCTTGCCCCGTTGCATCAAAACGCACCCGAGCCCCGATAGTGAAGCATTCGAATAAACCACCATATCTTCGACTCCGTCGGGTAATGTCAGTACCGGAGCTTGAGTTAACTTTTCTTTTAGCGTTTGAAACACTTTTTCTTGATCGACACCCCAAATGAACTTTTCTTTCTTTTGGGTTAGCTTTGTTAGCGGTGACGCAATCTTGGAGAAATCTTGAATGAATCTCCTATAGTATCCCGCAAGCCCCAAAAAGCTTCTAATTTCCGAAGGGTTCTTCGGGGGATTCCATTTTGACACAGCCTCTATCTTTGACGGATCCACCAAAACTCCGTCGGCACTTATGACGTGGCCAAGAAATTGTACCTCTCGTAACCAAAAGGCACATTTAGAGAATTTCGCATACAGCCTTTCTCGTCTTAGTGTCTCTAATACTTCTTGCAAGTGGTGTGCGTGTTCAGCTTCACTTTTTGAATACACCAAGATATCATCGATAAACACGATGACCGACTTATCCAACATTGGCTTGCAAACCCGGTTCATGAGGTCCATGAAAGCCGCGGGTGCGTTTGTTAGCCCAAATGACATCACGAGGAATTCGTAATGTCCGTATCTTGTGCGGAAAGCCGTCTTCGGCACATCTTCTTCTTTGACCTTTAGTTGGTGATACCCAGATCTAAGGTCAATTTTTGAAAACCAGTTCGCACCTTGTAATTGGTCAAATAAATCATCTATCCTCGGGAGCGGGTATCGGTTCTTTACCGTGAGTTTGTTTAACTCCCGGTAATCGATACACATGCGCATGCTCCCGTCTTTCTTTCTCACGAACAATACCGGTGCGCCCCAAGGAGACACACTCGGCCTTATGAATCCCTTGTCAAGCAGGTCTTGAATTTGGGACATCAACTCTTGTAATTCCGATGGTGCGAGTCGGTACGGGGCCTTTGCTAAGGGTTTTGCGCCCGGAATCAATTCGATCCCGAACTCTACTTCCCGTTCAGGCGGTATCCCCGGTAAATCCTCCGGAAACACATCTTCATAATCCCGTACTACCGGTACATCTTCAATCTTTCGTGATTCCTTCTCGGGCTCATTTGCGTATATCATGAATGCCTTGCATCCTCGCTTCATAAGCTTGTGAGCTTTCAACATTGAGCATACTATGGGATTTCCCCCTTTCTCGCCATAGATGGTGACGTGTTTTCCGCTCGGAGATGTTAGTTTTATCTATTTACGAAAACACACGACCTTTGCATGGTGCTGAGATAGCCAATCCATTCCAACGACTACTTGAAATTCTCCCATTGACATCGGGATTAAGTCTATTAAATATTCCTCATCGTCGATGCTTAATTTGCAGCCTCGACAAACATCACAAACTATAAAACTTTTGTTGTCCCCTATTTCAACTTCTAAGGGCACAGATAATTTCGTCAATACAAATGAAGGATGTCGAATAAATCCATGCGAAACGAAGGATTTATTCGCACCCGTATCAAACAATACACGTGCTGGAATTGAGTTAATTGTGAATATACCTGAGACCACATCGGGTTCTGTCTTTGCTTCAGCCGCGGTAAGTTGGAAGGACCTAGCCTTCGCTTTAGGAGCTTCTGTTGGAGACTCTTTTGTGTCTCTTTTTCCCACCAACTCGGGGTATTCAGATTTCTTGTGACCGGGTTGATAACACTTGTAACAAACAGAAACTTTCCCGGGACATAGTGATGCGGTGTGCCCCGTCTTCCCACATACCGGGCACGGCTTGTCTTTGAAGCGGCACTCGCCTTTGTGCCCTTTACCACACACTTTGCAACTCGGCGACCCGCCTTTAGCATCCACTTTCTTTCCCGATTCAGTAGTTCTAGCTTTCTTTGTAGGGCTTGGATTCACATCCTGTGCCCTTCGTTCACCTCTCTCCACTTGTTTCTTTAACTCGATTTCCCGCTTCCGGGCGGTGTTGATAATCTCCGTGAGGGTTTCGTATTTTGACGGAGTCATAAATTCCCGGTACTCGGCACTCAGCATGTTGTAATAGTAATATATCTTTTGCTCTTCAGTGGTGACTAACTCGTCACAAAATCTCAGCTTATCCATGAAAATGCCCGTGATCTTATCAATTGTTTCACCCTTTTGTCTCAGCTGGATGAATTCTTCTTTGATTCTGTTAATAACCGCTTTGGGACTGTGGTGTTTAAGGAATGGTACCTTAAACTCGTCCCAAGTCATAGCCCTCGCCGCTTCGGCTCCCATTTCCTTCTTTTTGTTATCCCACCAATCCTTGGCTTGATTTCTCAATTGACCCGTTCCGTAAGAAACAAAGTCACCTACGTCACAATGGGTTCGTTCAAACACTCCTTCAACATCACTTATCCATCTTTGGCAAATTATCGGGTCAACCTCCCCGTTATAGATTGGCGGTTTACACGCCATGAATTCTTTGTACGAACATCCTTTGCGTTCTCCCGTTTTCTCCTTCATATGGTTGACAATATCCTCCAACCTTTTAACTCGCTCTTCAACAAGCGACAACACCGTGTTTTGAATTTTGTCTATAAACCCGGATAGACTTCCTTCAATTGCCTTTCCTACCTCTTCGGCAATTGTCTCTTTCATTTGTTCGGTGCTTGTTTGCACCGAATTATCATCATTCCCATCAGACATCTTGAAGCTGAAATGTTTACATTTAAACATTAAACATTTCATTTATACTATTGCTTCATTTGTTTCGGTTTAGCCAAGTTTCTAACTTGCTTTAACCGTTCACACTTAATGCACTTTCCGGGTTTGAGTGTGTTAATACACTCTTCCCATGCATCTCAATTTATTTCTCATACTTACTTAAGGTATAATCTACTAACATAAATAAGTTAATTCTTACCGGACGATCAATCAAGCTTGAACCGAACACTTTGTTGACAACCTTAAGCTCTGATTACCAACTTGTAACACCCATCTAATTTGACTTGAATTTAGTAATAGATTATACCATTTCAATTAAAACATTGTTTAAGTAACATAACTTTCACCAAAGAAGTTCATACATAGCACCAAACTTAGTCAAGTACCAACTAAGTTTAAAACGTTTCAAAAGTTGTTTAGAAATTTGTTTACAACCCATAACTATTATCTATTACAGTTATATAGAACGCGGAAGCTTTTAAGAGTGTTCGGTTCTTCAAAAAGTTGCTTGATCGCCATCCGTAGGATTTCCCAACATCACCTAAAGTCAAAACCACCCAAATTGTTAGTTTTGACAATGAATTGAATCACACAAACAAGTTCTAGCATCAAAATATGATAAACAATGTAATTTTTCAAAAATTATCCTGCCGCGTGTCGCGGCAGGTTACGGTTATTCTGTCGCGAGTCGCGGCGGACGTCGCGTGTCGCGGAGGGATCATAAGATCCTGCCGCGTGGTGCGGAGGGAACAGTTTTCCAGCAGGTGCAGGTTTTTGACCTGCAATTGCTGCCAGCTCCGGAAATCCTGATTTTTACACTTAAACAGCCATAACTTTCAGCTCGGTTGTCCGTTTTAAGTGATTCTTTTTGCTATACATCTGTAAATTCATTACCGACATAACTAATAAAATTTTGATACCGAAAATTTAACTTACGGACCATACCACTAAATGTCGCTATACATTTATTCAACCCATTGTAACTCTACTTATTTTACTACCATTTGACTGGCAACCTAAGGCATTTGATACCCAACTTCCGGAGCTTATGATCACCGGCACTTCATTACCAACCCTATGGCTTCGTGCTCTTGTGATCATTTTCGCCGTCTCTATCTATTTACAATATTAATACTACAATGTATCATTATTTGACCCGTTTGGTTCATCTACGGAAATCCTTCACTTTGATGACTACCAAACGACTACAACCCAATTCTTAACCTACGAATTAAGTAACGAACAAGATCGCTACAATCAACTCAACTTATAATCAACAACGCATAGTTTAGCCATAATTCATTAAATGTAACGGGTCAAGTTACATACCTTAGTGTACGCCCTTCAACCGCAATTCACCACCGGCTTGTCCACTCGACGTTCCGGTATCCTTTCCTATAGAATTCAATTCAAGACATGTTTAGAACTCTCTTTAAACCTTACTTCGCATAATACACCGAAACATCATAATTATGCGTTAAACCTTTAAATTTCTATTTTAAGCCTTCTTTGAGGCATTTTCACAAACAGCTTAAGGGCAGATTTTTCACATGATTATATGACAAGTTTCTAGCTTATCATTTAGCCCTAATTTCACCTCAATCAACATTTTACATGATTGTTAGCTTCTAGATTTCTGAAATCACTTCCAAATTGTCAAATTACACAAGATTAGCACCCAATATCCTAGTGTTCATCAATTTACACATAACCCATTAATCACCTACAATGGTGTTCATGGATTCACCTAAATTTCTTATGATTTCAACTTCTATTGGTCTAGGGTTTGTCCTTAGACACTATAGTTGTTCCTTAATCATCATAACATACACATCAATCAATCAATCAATCATACCCAGTAAACTCCCACCAATAGCAAAGCTATTTGTAGGGTCTGGGGAGGGTGGGATGTAGGCACACCTTACCTCTACCCCTAGGGATAGAGAGGCTGCTTCCAGTGAGACCCTCGGCTCTAAAACACCCAGGAAAGAAATAAATAGAACATGAGGTGTGTGTGTATGTGTATGTATGAAGCTACCAATGTAACATGAGATGCGAAAGAGTATAACAAGACAAATATGACAACACAAAACAGCATATACACATAGTTACATATCTACGGCTATACACTACACCTAAAGAAACAATTGTACCCTCTCCTAGGAATCCTTAACCTTAATTCTACGTCTCCACGAGCTCCTATCATGGACCATGTTCTCAGAGAGGTGCAATCTTTGCAAATCCTGCCTAATCCGCTCATCCCAAGTAATTTTGGGTCTGCCTCTACTCCTCCTCCCCTCCACCTCGAGGGTTTCAACCACTCGAACTGGCTCTATCGTCTGCCTCCTCTTCACATGCCCAAACCATCTCAATCTTCCCTCCTTTATTTTATCTGCTATACTAGCTACTTCTAACATTTCCCTAAAAACATCATTTCTTACCCGATCTAACCTTGTGTGCCCGCACATCCATCTTAGCATTCTCATCTCTGCCACCTCCATCTTGCGTGCTTGTACTTCCTTAATGGCCCAACAGTCGGTTCCATATAACATAGCAGGTCTAATTGCAACCCTATAAAATTTCCCTTTCAATTTTGTTGGAAACCTCCTATCGCACAATACCCCAGTGGCAGCTCTCCACCTACACCATCCAACCTGGATGCGGTGGGCAACGTCACTATCTATCTCCCCATCCCTCTGGACAAACGATCCTAGATACTTGAACTTAGTCACCTGCGGGACCACTTGACCGCCAATGGTGATCTGAATGTCCTCATCATTGTCTACTCCACTAAAATCGCAATACAAGTACTCAGTCTTAGATCGACTAATCCTTAAACCTCTGCCCTCTAGAGCTGCTCTCCACTCTTCTAGCCTCGCATTCAGGCTTTGTTTACTATCAGCAACTAACACAATATCATCTGCAAAAAGCAGACACCACGGAAGAGCCCCCTGAATTAACTTTGTCAACTCATCATAACATACACATGCAACCCTAATTTCAGATTTTTCCCAATTCATGAAAATTTCAAGTTGAGAGTTTTCCTTAAATTTTACATACCTTGTAATCCTCTTGTGATGAGGATCACGATTCTATGCTCGGATTTTCGTTTGGACCAGATTTGCACCTCCAATTTGAGAGTTCAAGTAGATTTTTGAGAGTTTGAAGGTGGGGGTGTCGCCCCTGCTTGTTCTAGTCGACCAGACATCCCATTTAGGGGTGTTTGGTTTGTTTTTATTTGTTTTAATTAAACTCAAGTTTCATTTCTTACAACTTAAGCCCCTCAACTTTGTTCAACATATTGTTTAGTAGCTTTTAACCCTATCATAAGCTATTTCTAGTCTTTTAACTAACTAGGTTAAAAATTTCTAGTTAGTAAATTCTCGTTTATTTATACTTTATAATTCTAATATAAAGTTTTATATTTTTCGGGATGTTACAACGCGTGGTCCTAAAAGTTGTCAAAAATGCACTCGGTTGGTCCCCTGACCTAACCTCTGTTAAATTTATCAGTTAAATATGTGTGAAATGACTATATTATCCCTGAACAATTAAAAGAAATAAAAAAAAAATATATAAACGTTCTTCTCTCTTTTCTGTAAGAGAAACCCAAACCCACACTCCCCTAATGTGCGGCCGCACCCCCTGTACCCCTCTCCTCCTCCGACGACCGGAGCCGGCACTCCGGCGACGTTCTCCGGCAAGCAAACCACACCCCAAACACAGCTCTCTTGTAGCTCCGGCAATGAATCGGGTTTATGATAGAACTCCGATTAATCGCAAAACATTAGAGGTAACACCATCTATCATCGTTGATTACCACCACTGTCGCCGTCGGCGACCAACTATCCATCTCCGATCGTTGATCACCTTTGAGAGACCACCCACCATCTCCGATTAACCATAGACTACGACCGGCCAATCACCGTACTCTCAAATCGACCGCCGGTGACCATCGACATCGGCCGTCGTCTACCTGTCTCCAAATACCTCCTTTAACATCATAGCTGGCATAATTCTTCTAATTTCAAGTTTAAATCATGATCCAGGTATGAAAGCTTGTATTTTTACTTGTTTATGAAGGTATTTGTTTTCATTACTCTTGACAGTTTGAAGGTTATTTTGTGAAGGGTTAAATGGGTATTGAAGTTGATTATAAAAAGTATTTGGTTTCAGTACAAAGATGGGTCAGGAACGTCGATTTAGGTTGCGTTTAGTTTAAATTATGAGAAGTTTGGGGCTGTTGTGACTGTGTTGAAATGGGTAGAAAATGCAGATTGTGAACAATTACGTTTGAGTTGAAGGTGTCAATGGTGGCCTGGGGTGGGCTGGGTTGGGTTGGAGTGCGATTGTTAATTGAAGGGTGGGGGTTGGCTGGGTTGAAGGTGACGGTGGAGGTGGAGGTGGTGGTGATGGATTGATGGTGGAGATGGTGGTCTGGTGGGTTTTAAAGAGAAAGGGGGAAGAACAGGGGATAGGAGGTTGAAGAAGATGAGTCCTTTTTATTGGTTTTTTATTTCTTTTAATTGTTTAAGGGTAATATAGTCATTTCACATATAGTTAACTGAGAAATTTAACAGAGGTTTGGTCAGGGGACCAACCGAGTTCATTTTTGACAACTTTTGGGACCACGCGTGTAATTAGTTAACGACTAGGACCAAGTTTGAAATTTTTGCAAACCACAGGGACCAACCAAGCATTTAACTCTTAAGAAAACTAAAAAAGCCAAATGAATGGACTTCTCTTGCCATGTGTTACACCTTTTTGCAGACGTGTTACGTGTAACAACCAGAGGCTGCCACGTGTTACGTAACAACTTTTACTTTTCAGAAAAAACACCATGGAGATTGGTGTCTACACCGGTTACTCACTTTTGTCCACCGCTTTAGCTCTCCCTGATGACGGAAAGGTATAACATTATACGTCCTGTAAATTATTGAATTAAACTAATATTGATTAATATATTTAAAACAAACAAATGTACCCGGTAACATCCGACTTTAAGATAATAACAAACCTATCCTCTATCCTATGAGGTAAAAAGACCGTTCCACACCAATGAGACCCTTGCTCTAAGAAATACTTTTTTTATAGTACAAAAATACAAATAACATGTACGGAAACAAAAACAAAAGTAGTAATAATTAGTCGAATAAATTTAAAAAAAATGCCCAAGGCTTAATAGCCGAGTGGCATCTTAGTCGAATAAACATGGGGTTTTTCCCCATATTTATTTGATATCCATTTTTTCTGTTAACTAGAAGGTCATTTCGGTCATTTTATATGTAATTCTGTTAACTAGAAGGACAATTCGACCATATAAAATGACCGAATTGCCCTTTTAGATAACAGAAAAATGAATGAAGTTAACCTAGTGGACTAAAATGACAATGTTTGAAACTATATGGACTAAAATGACAGCGTTTCAAACATTTGGACTAAACTGACAAAATGGCTCAAACACAAAGAATAAAATTACATTTAACTCATATAAAAAAGTTGCAATGGTATTATATGCCCATGTATCTAATTTGAAATTTGAAGTATGCAACCTGAAAGAAATCAACTTTATATTTCCACAATTTCACATGCACATACTTCATCCTAAACAAAATTAAGCATATGAACCATAAAAAAGAAACCAATGTTTTAAAATCTTGTTTTTATACCGTACCGGATTGGGCTCAGAAACGGTTTAACCGGGTGTATCGGGTGGTTCAACCGGATGTACCGGGCGGTTTAACCGACCGGTTTGAATCGATTTTTAAAACATTGATAAAAACCTCACCTGAATTTCTCTCAAAAATTACCATCATTTCTTACATTTTACCTCTATTTATTACATTAATCACTTTAACCGTGAATACAAAATATATATAGGGCAATTATAGGAAGAAATCCTATATTAGTTAAGAAAACTAAAAAAACCAAATGAATGGACCTCCTCTTGTCACGCGTTACACCTTTTTGCAGGCATGTTACGTGTAACAACCAGAGGCTGTCACGTGTTACGTAACAACTTTTACTTTTCAGAAAAAACTGAAAGTCTGCAAAAGCTGTTACACGTAATACGTGGCAGCCTCTGATTGTTACACGTAACACCATTTGCAAAAAGGTGTAATACATAACAAGAGGAAGGTTAACGTACATTACGGCTTAACGTACATCACGTACGACAGGTAATTACGCACGTTATTTTAAAATCACGCACGTTATAACTCAAAAATCCAAAATCACGCATGTTGAAACACAATAATCAATCATATTGAAAATATTAATCACGCATGTTATAGAACAAATCACGCATGTTGTTGTACGTGAAGTACGTTAAGCCATAATGTACGATATACTTTTTCTACATAACAAAAGGAGATTCATTAATTTGAGTTTTTTAGTTTTCTTAACTAATATATATAATACCATTCGTTTTCTCTTCATAAATAATAGAACTTAATACAAAAACTATACGAACACTACCTACTTATTCATTTTTTCACCAGTAACTTAAAAGCTAAATGTATGATTCGTTTTTACCCACCCAATTTAGGGCATGTTTGGGTAAGCTTTTTGAAACAACTTATTGACTTATTGGCTTTTTGAAAAGTCATAAGCTCTAAAATGATGTTTGGTAAAGAGGGTGTATGTGAGGGGAAAAAGCCAATAAGTCAATAAGTCACAAAATCCTGACTTTTCCAAGAAACCAATAAGTCAATAAGTTGTTTCTAAAAGCTTACCCAAACATGCCCTTAATGTTCATCTAGTATAACCAACTAAACATAACTTAAAATAAAAAAAATTCTTATATCTTTAACCAAATTGAAAATTAGATTATCACACTCAAAAATCTCAAACCACTAAAATAACTCAAGAATTAAAATTAGAGGTGCCTCACTTTATTTCGAGCCCACCTGAGTTTTCGTCTCACCGTGTGTTACGTTAGAGAGTTTTGCTCTTGTGGTGGCATAACAACTGTCAAGTGACAGCAGGTGGCATGAACTCCAACCAAACTCTAAAACCAACATGGATCCGGTTAAGACAATATAGTCTAGCCAGAGTGAGGCAATGGACTCTTCAATTTTGGGAGTACGGTAACTTAATACAAGAATGTCGATGTTTAAAAAAAATTAAAATTTTATTAATTTTATTATTATAATATATCATCGTTTTTTGGGCTATTTAACTGATGTGATGTCCTTTAGCTCTGTTCAGTTTTGTTTTGTTTTCGACGTTCTATACTTTACCTTCCCCACTCATCCTCCCCAATTCGATCTCAGGAGCCTTCCATTTTCACCCCCTTCAACTTCTCCCCTGTTTCACCTGGAAGGCTCCTTTCTTCCAATCTTCCAAAATCAGAAACAATCCAACCGATTCACACCTTCAAGATCTGTTCTCCGGTAAGATCTTTCCACAATCTTGAAAAAAACCCATTCAATTTCACCCTTTTAATCCCCAAGATCTGTTCTAATCAAGATTCTTGATCTCCCCTGTTTTCCCCTGTTTCTGTTTCGAAATTAGTGTTGATCAACTAATCATATAATCAATCTAGTTAATATTTCTGTTGAGATTACAGAAGTATAGAGTGAAAATCTTGAAAAAAACCCATCAATTTCCCCTTTTTAACCCTCAAGATCTGTTCTAATCTAGATTCTTGTTTTCCCCTGTTTTCCCCTGTTTCTGTTATGAAATCAGTGTTGATCAACTAATCAGTTGAGTTAATATGTCTGTCTGTTGATATTACAGAAGCATAGAGTGATAATCTTGAGAAAAAACTTTCGATTTCCCTTTTTAATCTTCAAGATCTATTCCAATCAAGATTCTTGATCTCCCCTGTTTTCCCCTGTTTCTGTTTTGAAATTAGTGTTGATCAACTAATTAGTTGAGATACTATGTCTATTGAGATTAGGGAAGTGTGGAGTGATAATCTTGAACAACAATTTGCAATAATTAGAGAGATTGTTGATGATTATCCATTCATTGCAATGGATACAGAGTTTCCTGGTGTTGTGCTTCAACATTTGACACCCTACAAGAACATTACTGATTATAATTATCATACATTGAAGGATAATGTAAACATGTTGAAGTTGATTCAATTGGGTTTAACATTTTCTGATGAGGATGGGAATCTTCCCACTTCCGGTTCCGGAAAGCCCTGCATTTGGCAGTTTAACTTTCGCGAGTTTAACGTTAACCAAGACATCTTTGCGAACGATTCAATCGAGTTGTTGAAACAGTCCGGGATTGATTTTAACAAGATTGCCGAAAAGGGTGTGGATAATGTTCGGTTTGGGGAGCTTTTGATGTCGTCTGGAGTTGTTTTGAATCCGAATATTTGTTGGGTGACTTTTCATGGTGGGTATGATTTCGGGTACTTGATTAAGTTATTGACGCGAAAGGAGTTGCCCGGATCGCAATCTGTGTTTTTCGGTTTGATGGAGGTTTATTTTCCTGTGGTTTATGATGTTAAACATATGATGAGGTTTTGTAATAGTCTTCATGGAGGGTTGAATAAACTCGCGGAGATCTTGGAAGTGAAAAGATTCGGCGTTTGTCATCAAGCGGGTTCCGATAGTTTGCTGACACTTCACGCGTTCAAGAAACTGAAAGAGAGTTATTTTAGTGGATCCATAGAGAAGTATGGGGGTGTTTTGTATGGGTTAGGGGTGGATACAGATGAGCAAAATAAGTAGGAAGCGAAAAACGTGAAGTTCGAATTTGTTTTCGGTTTAAAGTGTTGCTGCATGTTAGTTGTGTTTGGTCATGTTCTTCATGATCTTTACTGTAAAGTAGTGTTCAATAACAAGTTTAAAGGTTTCTATATATTTTGTCTAGCCTTTGTGTTTCAAGTTACTTTTGTGTTTGTGGTTTAAATTGTTGTATGAACAGTTTTGTGAGCTTGAAAAGAAAAGGGCTTATTGGCCTGTAATAATCCCACCTACACCTTTTTGGCCAATAATAATCCCACCTCAGAATATTCCCCACACCAGTCCCATTTTTCAGATTTTTGGCCCACACTGGTCCCCAGTTAAAAATCCCTAACTCAGTTAGTAAAATGGCTGATGTGGCAGATGATGTGTTAAAAACTGATTATGTGGCAGATATGTGGCAGATGATGTGTTAAAAACTGATTACCTGTAATAATCCCACCTACACCTTTTTGGCCAATAATAATCCCACCTACACCTTTTTGGCCAATAATAATCCCACATCAACCATTTTACTAACTGAGTTAGGGATTTTTAACTGGGGACCAGTGTGGGCCAAAAATCTGAAAAATGGGACTGGTGTGGGGAATATTCTGAGGTGGGATTATTATTGGCCAAAAAGGTGTAGGTGAGATTATTATAGGCCAATTTGCCAAAAGAAAACTGGTACATTTTCTTCTCTTGACATTATAACTGTGGATAACCCAATATCCGGATATTGGTTTAAAACAATTATATTTAGGTCCGGTGACTTCCGCACCCCAGGTCGGAAATCTCAAGCTTCGCCACTGAATGTAATAAGCTGTATAGAGTGGCGGGGATTGCTTATGTATAAAGATTACAATTTTCCCCACCTTTCAGGATGGCTATGAGTCGGATTGTGGTATACTCGGTATCAGTTCCATACTTTATTGTAAAACTGTATCCCAGACGCGGTCTCATAGGTATCCCATTACTCATCAAGTTTGTGAGTTTCTCTATGGGTGTCATGATTCCAGTCTATGATCTTAGATGGTTAAAGTTTACCCGATAGTAATCTTATTGCTCATAACATGATCTCAAAGCCGACTTAAAGTATCAAATACTCAAGTACAATTTAAAAGTTTAATACTTTTCAAGTTTCAAAAGACTTCAAAATATTATTTTATTATATTAAGATTTTCGGTTTTGATGAGATAAAACAGACATAATATTGATTTCAGGTAATCTATCGACATTGTATTACCTAGTATCATAATCAAACTTGATTTTTTTTTTTATAATTAATTCGATACTTGAATGAATATAATCCTATTTCACATCCTGAATGTTTCGGGTTCCAGGATTTCGCACCGGATTACTATTTAACATTATAAGGTAACAACTTAACCAAACCACTTTATTTATTTTTTTTTGAACGGCCAACAAATCAATCCCGAGCACTCTCGGGGCATCCACTGGACAAACGGAGTACTCCGAGAGTAACCCGAGTGGTCCACCACCAATTCCGGGGAAAACCTAGTAACCCACCCGCCCGTAGGTACGACGGTAAATTACCAGTAAAACCCGTTTGACTCAAGGATCGAACCCAGGTTTCCCAGAGTCTCCTATCACACAAGTGCGTCACTCTTTTTTTTTTTTTTTTTTTTTTGCACCAAATGACCCAAACCACTTTATTTACGGGTCAAAAACAAACAATTCACCTGAAAAAACAAAAAAATGAAAACATTTCACGTAACTGCAAACTTCCATTCAAAAATTTCATCTTTTTCTCTCAATGGCCAACTTCCAAAGCCACCCAACTCCGGCGATCACAACGGTACGACGTCGTTTCCATATCTCAATCCCATCTTTCTCCCCCATTACAATCTTTAACAACACCCTTTTCAAATCATAAAATACCCACCTCAGATCTCAAAAATCTCATCATATTAATGGCAAATGCACAATCTTTTTCATTAATTTCATTCCATTTCCTCATACCCATGATCAGTATGTTCAGTTTATCCGTATCCAGTCGCCATTCGATACCGAATTGCCCGAAAACCAACACATCTGTGATCAATTTCACAAGTGAATTTGTTATGTGTCAGCATCAGGTTAGAGGATCATTTAGTGTAATAAATGACTGTGCTTTTAAGGTTAAAGATTTTGATATGATCAATGGGGGTTCTGATGTGTATTGGTGGGGTGCTGTTGGTGATTCTTATAAGAATTTAACAAATGGGTATGTCATTTCTGATGAGAAACTGAATGCCACTAGTTATAAAAATGAGAGCTTTATTGTTAAGTTGTTGAAGAATGTTACATGGGATGTTGTTAAGGTTGTTGCTGTTTGGAAAAAGTCATTGGAATCTGATTTTGGGCATGTTGTGTTGGAGGAGAAGACGGATTCTCCAACGTCTCCAGCGCCTGCCCCTGCGCCGTCCGATGTTAAGTTTAACGGTAGTTCGGTTGTTAAGGTTGTCGGGGAGCCTACGATGTTCGATAACTGTAAGGTTTTGTCGGATAAATATAGGTTGAGATGGACAGTGAGGTTGGAAAATAATGTGATTGATATTGGGCTCGAGGGGGCGATTGATATTCGGGATTATATGGCGTTTGGGTGGGCCGACCCGTTTAAGGAAAACGATCATATGCTTGGTGCTGACGTGGCGGTGACGGGGTTTACCGAAAAGGGACACCCTTTTGTGGATGATTATCATATTACTAAGTATAGTGAGTGTATGACTAACAAGAATGGTAAGGCGGAGGGCGTGTGTCCCGACACTATGTATGTTGAGTCGGATGATCGTCGTGAGCGTGATTTGGTTAACAATACGATGTTGGTTTACGGGCAGAGGAAAGATGGTGTTTCGTTTATTCGGTATCAAAGACCGTTGAAATCTATTGATAAAAGGTATGATTGGAACATTAATGTTAAAAAGAACATGACTTGTATATGGGCTTTAGGTTTTATTAAACCGCCTGATTCGATTCGACCTAATTACCTTCCGGAAAACCATGGCAAGACTTATGGTCATGTTCACATTAACGTTTCCGAGCATGTGAACGATTGTTTGGGCCCGCTTGATAACAAAAATAAGCAAGATCAAGAACTTGTGATTGCCGATGAAATGGAACCGCTTGTTGTTACTTCCGGGCCGGGCTTACATTACCCGAACCCTCCAAACCCGTCAAAGGTTTTATATATTAACAAAAAAGAATCTCCTCTTTTACGGGTTGAAAGAGGGGTCCCGGTTAAGTTTTCGATACAAGCGGGTCATAATGTGGCGTTTTATATCACATCTGACCCGCTTGGTGGGAATGTGACATCAAGAAACCGGTCTGAGATGATTTATGCAGGTGGGCCTAAGGCCCACGGGGTGAAGTCCAAGCCCAAGGTGTTAGAATGGGCCCCCAACCGAAATACTCCGGGTCAAGTCTACTATCAGTCTTTTTTCACCCAAAAAATGGGCTGGAAAGTTCAGGTAGTCGATGGAGGTCTAACCGATATGTATAACAACAGTGTTCTTTTAGACGATCAACAAGTTTCGTTCTTTTGGACACTTTCGAAAAAGTCGATATCCATTGCAGCCCGAGGTGAAAAGAAAAGTGGGTATCTTGCAATTGGGTTCGGGTCAAAAATGGTGAACAGTTTCGCTTATGTGGGTTGGGTTGATGCTAACGGCAAGGGCCATGTTAAAACGTATTGGATCGATGGAATGAACGCGCAAAGTTTGCATCCAACAAAAGAACACTTGACATACGTAAGATGCAAATCCGAACGAGGGATCATCACGATGGAATTCACCCGTCCGTTGGATCCAAACTGTGATGGAGATAAAAAGATCGAATGTAAAAACATCGTAGAGCCCACGTCGCCTTTTCCGATTATTTGGGCCATGGGGGCTAAATGGTCTTCAGACCACTTGACCCAAAGCAATATGCATTCAGTAACAAGTAATAAACCGGTTAGAGTTTCGCTTATCTACGGTTCAGCCGAGGTTGAGGAGGATTTACGGCCCGTGTTGGCAGTACACGGGTTTATGATGTTCCTTGCATGGGGTATGTTTCTTCCGTGTGGGATCTTGGCTGCACGTTACATGAAACATGTGGATGGTGATGTTTGGTTCAAGATTCATGTTTACACTCAATGGTCGGGTTTAACGATTACTTTTCTAGGGATTCTTTTCGCTGTTGCCGAGCTTCGGGGTTTACATATAAACTTGTTACATGTAAAAATTGGGATCTTGACTGTAATCTTGGGTTGCATACAACCGATTAACGCATACCTAAGACCTAAAAAAGGCGACGTTGGTGAAGAACCGTCGCCCCAACGAATAGTTTGGGAATATATACACGGGTATTGTGGAAGACTTGCAGTTTTTGTTGGCGTTTTTGCTATTTTTAGTGGGATGAAGCATTTAGGGGATAGATATGATGATGAAAACGTTAGGGGGCTAATGCGCGCGTTGGTAGTTTGGATTTTAGCGGGTGTTTTGACCGTGTTATATTTGGAATACAGGCGGAAACGCCATTTAAGACAGCGAATTTTCGGGTTAGGTAATTGGGTTTTGGGTGATGATGTAGATGAAGAAACTGATCTTTTACGGCGAGACAGAATACATGGAGTAAATGTGGATAAACTTGCGCTTCCTTCAGAAAGATCGGAAATTCAGCTTGAACCTTTGAGCACATAAATTTTAAAAAACCGGGCATTTTTTTTTTCCAAAAAACATCCGGGCGGTCTTTCAAGAATATTTAACAAAACGGGTGTTTTTCAAGCGATGAAGGCTTCTTGAGTTAACTCATGAAGCATAACTGACTTCTGGAGAGATAAAATGATATCTCATGTGCTCTTTATAGCTGGTACACTTGATCACCTTCATGAACATATGCAAGTTCTTTTTATCTGCCTTTTAGCATTCATAGCTTCAAAACCTTGACTTTTGTTCTGTATTTTTACTGTCTTGCAGTATAGTGCACATTTTTTCTGTTGCGGGTCAACTTAGTTCTCTAGGTAATATACTCTTTTCGTACGGATGATTTCTTCTATGGAGCAGTATTTATTTCCGTCGTCTATCGGATACTTGATGTTTTATCCTTGCTAGTTTTGATGTAGTAGTCATATGTTGTTAATAAAGATTACCATCATTTTGAATGATCGCGTTCATGTTGCATTTTGCTATAAAAATAACAAGTACAGGGGCTAATGTTGTAATAGTTCATAGTTGAGGAAAATTATGAGCATTGGCAAGGAAAATTCTCACATATTAATATCCTCAAAGTGGCCGAAACTCGAACATTGGCAAGGAAAATAATGAGCATTGGCAAGGAAAATTCTCATATTTTTTAGACCATAAGTAGACTACGAAGTGGAGGTCCTTTTGCAAAACATATAGAGATTAATAGAAAAATTAGCTGCTAAAGTTAACATACGTTTAGTAATTAGCCCTAATTTTGCCCATAAATTCTCCTCCAGTCCAGACAGACCCGACGCCATGAGTGATTACCGTTAGTGATAGCCGATAACCTAGAAAATCGAAATAGCAGGTTGCGATAGGATGTAGGAACGATGACTGCGGCTCAATTTTAGGGATTTTTGGCGCTGATTTACGGAATTCGGATGAGGTCGAGTGGTAGATGGTTGTTACAGATTGCAGTTATGTCTGTGGTTTGATTTTGAAATGGGTCTTGAATGTGGGCTGTTTTTCCTAAACAATTTTTATCTGCGTAACTTTATTAAAAAACATGGTTTAGTTTTGCTTTTTATTTGAGCCTGGTATATATACAATATATAAAACTTTACTAAAAATTGGAGACCCTTGATTTTTGGTGGCCCTAGGACCATGCCTAGATTGGTAAGCCTAACGAGCCAGCCCTGCAACTTGTTTACAACTAATTCAAGACAAAACTCAAACTCACTCGTGATCTCGTAAACTGTCGTGAACTTGCGGCTAGAAGTTGTGAACAACATACTAAACACGTAATTTTTAATAAAAGTTGGGAGCAAAAATGACATGGAAAAATCCTTGTTTCAAAAAAGGTTAATATTTTCATGTCATAATGTAACAACGTGTGGGTCCACATAATAGGTAAGATGTGTATGTAAACTCGGGATGAACATTATGTACCTGGTACCGGTATCGAACCGGTACCGGGTATATTCGGTACCGGTACCGGTTCCTATTTTACTCGTTTTTCAGTACCGGTACCGGTATTTTTGGGTAAAACACTAGTAAAGTACCGAAAGTACCGGTACCCGTACCGAACCGGTATATTCGGTACCGGTACCACTTTTCAACGTTTTTCGGTACCGGTACCGGTTCGGTACCGGACCGGTACTAATGTAAACCCTTTCACAAATAATAAACACAAAAATAATTAATTATAATATAAAGATGCCAAATTAAAATATTAAGAAATTTCATGTAACCATCTAGGAAGGAACAAGTGGGCCGGTCATTTTGTATATATATCATATAGTTTTGCTTGTATATCTCCAATAAACTTACCCTTTGAAATCAAATAACATTCAAAATATCTTTGACAATGTCTAGTACTGGTGGACCTCCATCCTTCTCAGCCACATGGAGGCCTGGCTCTTCTACATCCACCTCCAGCAACAATACCCGTAACAAACCGGTGTCGTTCCAACGCTCCATCGAAGAACAAAACAAAGCTCCATCCATTCAAGATGTCGATCGCCGCGCTAAAAAGTCATCTGTCGAGACCGTTAAAGAAGCCGGAACCACCCCTAATTAGTCAACCTCGGTTGGAGAAGTTTCTCAAGTTGAAAACAAATGATTGTATGTTATTTAAATTTCATTGTCATGATCTTAAATAATTGTCATTGTGTTTTTTTCTTGAAGGTAGTAGGTGTTGCTAATCTTGTGCTTTTTTTATTTTGGATATTTAAGTCTCTACCTTTTTTTTCAAAAGTCTTCGCCGTTGACTTTTGGACATAATGAACTTGTGTTTAAAAAATAATTATATGTAACTTGTTTGAGTTTTCAATCTTATTTCTTAGTTGAGAATTATATTATTGCTATTTTGTTGAGGATTATATTACTAAGTTATTGTTGTTAGAAGCTTCTCAGAAAATAGAAAACAATGTTTGGCTAACGGGTCGAAAATACGGGTTAGATTAGAATAGATTTTTAGAGCACGAACACTGATTCATATATTCATTCTTACATTTTCCATTTAACAACCGTCTTTGTAATATCATATCAACTCATAAACTAGTTTTATGCCGGTTTTAGTCTGGGTTTCCCAAATTAATAATCATTAAACTTACAAACTTATTGGACACTGACCATGGGCGGACTTACCCTATAGCGTGGGTGGGAAACCACACCCCTGGAAAAAAAATTGTAGTGGTATTTTCCGCGAAAAATCCCGACCGCACCCTTTGGAAATTTTCGACCGCACCCCTTGGAAAATTCTGACCGCACCCCTTGGAAATTTTCGTCCGCGCCCCTTAGAAAAAAATGTTAGGAATTTATATAAAAAATTGTGAACATGGATTGAAATCCAACCCAATTATGTAAACAGGTTAGCCCACTAACATCTTTAATAAAACTTGAATTCATTCCATCAAGCCCAATAAATTAATAAAATTTAAGCTCAACCCAAATACATCTTTAATTAAATAAAATCAGTTTAGTTTACAAAAAAAACCCAATCGACTGCCAGCTTTATGCGACTCCGCCCTCCCTCCGCCTCACCTCACTGCCAGCAACACCCCCATCGCTGACGACGACTACAAAATTCTGTCCACGAACAGCGTAATTCCGGCCACAAACAGGTACATGTTTTGTTTTTTTTTTGTTATTTTGATGTTTTGAGTAAATTGCTAAAATGATCCATGAGGTTTGGTCACTTTTGCCACTTTAGTCCAAAACTCAAACC
The DNA here is from genome assembly GCA_030545235.1 of Helianthus tuberosus. Classification (NCBI taxonomy): domain Eukaryota; kingdom Viridiplantae; phylum Streptophyta; class Magnoliopsida; order Asterales; family Asteraceae; genus Helianthus; species Helianthus tuberosus. Next base: position 193,026,080 of record CM060414.1, read on the forward strand.
TTTTGAATTTGTGTCCCCGTGGTTTCAATTTTGTTGCCATTTTCATCCAAAATCAAAATCTGGTCAGATTTTTCAGTTAACATCCAACTTTATTTGTCTTTTTCATCTCTTTTAATGTAGGGCAAAATGGATTTTTAACGTTTTATTATAACAAATTATAAAATTTAACTATTTTGCCCTTCATTAAAATGGAGGAAAAGGACAAAAAAACTAGATTTTAATTGAAAAATCTAACAAGATTTTGATTTTGGATAAAAATGACAACAAAATTGAAATCACAGAGACCAAGATTCAAAATGTTTGAGTTTTGGACTAAAGTGGCAAAAGTGACAAAATCTCATGGACCATTTTGGTAGTTTACTCTGATGTTTATATGATTTTGTTCAAGACTCATGAGATAATAGGACGGGTTTAAAAATTTTAAATTTTTATGTGTTTTGAGGTAATTTGGGGTTGTTCTAGTCTTTATAGGATGGGTTTGTCTTCTCTTAATCTTTTATTGATTATATGATTCTAGTATAGGGTTTGAAAAGTTGAAATTCAAAACTTTTATGTGTTTTGAGGTAGTTTTTATGTTTTTTTTTTTTTTGATGATTTTAGTTGATATTATAGGAGAAAAGGGGTAATAAAGTTCTTAAATAGGTTTGAAATTTCGTGTGTTTTAACGTTGTTTATGGTTATTTAGATGATTTTTAGGGTGATTACACACGATTTCTAGAGCTTGAATAGTTGAAAATTAAAATTTAAATATTATGTTATGGAGCGATAAACTTATGGATCAAAAAATGATGATTAAAATTGAAACATTATGTTTTGGATAGATTTAAAAAAAAAATGAAAACCCGTAGGGTGACGTTTAATTATGTTTGTAACAAGGTTCGGCGTGTTTTTGATGATTATATAAATTTGGTTTGATGTTCTTTTGTTTTACATGAACCGACCCGACCCGATACGAACCTATTTTTTTACTTATATACCTAGGGGCCTAAAACTTTTAAAAATGTTCCGCACCCCCATGGAAAAATTACTGAGTCCGCCACTGACAATGACGAACATAACAAAAATAGTTTACTTCAAATGTTAAAAAACGTGAGCGAGAACTACTGCTTATATCGCTTTGGCTTCTTCTGGAAAAGACTCCTACAATTTTCAAAGTTTCAAATCTCAAGATTATAACATCTCACAACACCTTTCGACATAAAATAGGTTTCCTCTTCTATTGTTTGTGCCTAATTAGCCTCCTTTTAAGAGCCCGGCTTGCGTGAGATGTTCAATGAGCATGTTTTGGAACCCATTTCTATGAAAACCTCTATAAAACAACCCAAATAGACCACTCATTCTCTCTTTCAAAGAAGAGTAACTTACTGCTTGCCAAGTCACTCAATTCGTCGATGTTTCTAAAGGTTGTCAAAGACTTGGTGGATGTCATCGGATGTGACTTGTTTTGATGCATCAAGGGATTGCTGTGAAAAATGACAAAATAAACGAGATTGCTAATAATTCAACTTTAAACTTAAAAGTAAATGAGGAAAATGGTTTGTCAATCTAAACTTGCATAACTAAACAAACTCAAAATCAAAAGACAACAATGTAATTAAAGCTTACATGGCATAGTATTCGAACAAATATATGGTTTAAGATTTACCAAAGCTAACAACCTTTGATCCTACAATCAAGGGGAAATATGAAAACAAGAAATAATCATGTAAACTAAAATAGTATTACATAATATAAGATAAAACAAAATTTATTAACTAAACTAAAAGTTATAAAGATAATTTCAAAGAAAAACAAATGAGATAAATATACAAATAATAATGATAAAAAGTTGAAAGAATAGGATGGTAAAAGGAACCACCCTACCCTCTCTCTCTTTTGATCGAGTTTTTTTTCGCACATCAACCTTCTCACTCTTTTGTCTTTTCTCCTCCCCCTATTTTGATGATTTTTGTGATCTAGCAAAAAAAAAAAAATAAAAAAAAAATAGATTCTTGTGTGGGCATCCGTCCCACCAAATAAGTCCGCCTACAACGAGCCATATAATGCGGGTGTAAATGACAAATGTTGTCACTGTCCGCAAGATTTGCTATTGTTGATGGTCTAGATATCCACTCATTTCCAGGACAAATATAAATTATTTATAATTTTTTAGTACTTAAGGATGGTTTCCAAAATTTTATACTCCACTAGTACCATGTGTGCATTTTACTCTCTTTGTATTGGAATTGATTTTATATATCTTTTTCTTATTATTAGGCTGGCTTGTTTTCTTTAGATAATATTTGTTTCCTTTTCGTTAGCCTTTTTTCTTGGGTTGTAATTGGTATTTATATACCATTTATTGAATGAATTAACTTTGATACCAAAACCTAGACTTTGTATTTAGAGTTAAATGCCTGGTTGGTCCCTGTGGTTTGCAAATATTGCAGACTTAGTCCTAGTGGTTTACTAATTACAGAGTTGGTCCCAGTGGTTGCAAAATTTGCACTCGGGTGATCCTTATCCCTAACCCATGTTAATTTTCTCAGTTAAATGTATACGAAATGACTAGATTGCCCCTGAACAATAAAAAAAAACAAAAGAAAAGAAAACCCACCCTCATCTTCCTCCTCCCCTCTCTCTCTCTAAAACCCACCACCACCGCCACCACTTTCAACCCACCACCACCTTCAATCCACCACCTCCATTGTCACCTCTGCGACTACCATCTAGAAACAGCCACCACCAACCCACTATATTTCAAACTTTTAACAACAATCTCATCGAATACTTAAAAAAATATAATAATAAATTGACGAATAAATATAATAATAAATGATGAAGGTAAGAAGAATGAATTCGAAGATGAGATCATCGTACGGTGGTTGTATTGAAATCAAAGAGCAACTTCAGTGTGGGATTGCCGAAAAGAACACAATATTGATGTGTGCCTTTATTAGTTTATTTCCTTATTTTTGTTTAGTCTAATTCTATGCAATAGTGGGTCAGATAAAGTAGCTTAGCATGTTTACATTTTCAAGTAGTGGTCCTAGTTTTATGGAGTTATTGTTATGTTGTAATCCTTTAAAAGGAAGTTGGAGTTTATTAATGAACATGCAGAAAATTAGTCTTGAAATATCTCTCTAAAATTCTATCAAGTTCCTTTCTATTTTCTTAGCCAGTCGATTATCAGTTGGAATAAAAATTATAAACCCCATAATTGGGCCTCACCATCATCATCATCATATTATTATTATTATTAGAGTAATTAGTTCCAGTTCCATCGTTGGTGTAGGGGTGGTAGGGTGGGGGTGCGGACAGAGGGAGTGCCGGCGGTGGTGGTGGCGGAGAGTAGATGTAGGGCGGAGATGAGTACGAAGGATCGGGGGGAGGGTATGGGGAAGAAGAGATGAGTTGAGAAGGTGGGTTTTGATGGTAGTAATTGTTGTTGTTTCTTCTTCTGTTGCTGAAAGAGATACCCATTGATTGATTATGGTGCAGAATTGGGGGAATTTGGTGGTGGAGAAGAAGAGAAGATCTGGGGTTTGGTTTGGTTTGGTTTGTTTGAGCTGGTGGTTGGATTTGAAGGTGGAGGAGGTGGTGGTGTTAGAGTTTTTTTTAGGCTGGAGGGTGTGGGGCGCCACCCTTCCGCCACATCGACCACCATAGCGCCCCCCCCCCCCCCCCCCCCCCCCCCCCGAAATCACCCACACCGCCGGCGCCATAGCCGGGGCGCTATACTTGCTCCGCCACCGCTATGGCGAGCGGTAACGCACAGGGACCGAGGCATTTTGATTGTGTGGACCGTTGAACGGTCGGAATTTAAAAAAAAAAAAACTTTTTTACTTTATTTATAAAATCACACTATAAAATCACTCCTTCTACTCTCATTCCTTTCACTCTCTACCTCCTTTTTTATACAACTCTCTTCTATTTTTTTTAAACTTCCAACAATGTTTCCTAACAACCCAAACAACCCATGGGATCCGACCAATCCGTATTGGCAAACTTTGCAAAACAACGAGCAAGAGGACCGCTATCGCCGAGACCCGCGTACGGGGGAGTTTGGATATTATCCAATGCCACCAACTTCTCCTCATCCCACCACTCAACCGATGCCTCCTCCATATTTCGGGTATTATTCTCAACCCCCTTTTTTTCCGCCAAACATGTCACCGCCAAACATGTCACCACCAAACATACCCGCCCAAGACACAAGCGAACCGGAATACGTTCCCGAAACCCAAGTCGAATCCTCTTCTATCAAAAAAAGAAGCCATAAAAAGAAGGATGAGACTGAAAAACGTGCGACAAAGAAGGTAGAATTTTGGTCGCCTAAGGAAGAGTTCGAGTTGGCAAAAGCTTGGCTCAACGTGTCGGAGGACGAGATTGTTGGTAAATAAATTTTTTATGCTTGTCTAAAATACTAATTTTTTTTTTTGTGTAAATAAATTTTTTATGCTTGTCTAAAATACTATTTTTTTTTTGTGTAAATAATTTTTTTATGCTTGTCTAAATAATATTTTTTATGCTTGTCTAAATAATAATTTTTTTAGGAGACGACCAAGGCATAAAGGCATTTTGGGGTCGTATACGCGATAAGTTTTTCGCCGCAATGGGTCGTGGCGTGTATCGAACCCCCGACTCTTTTTCGGGAAAGTGGGGGGCTTTGAGGACGAAGGTTAGCAACTTCAATAGCATATACAATAACCTCGTCAATAACACTCGAAGGAAAAGTGGTGCGAATGATGTCGATATCATGACCGAAGCCCACACCCAGTATAGAATGCAACATGGGCATATGTTTAACCTAGTAACCACATGGGAGCTTCTTCGCCGATCTCCAAAGTGGCACCTTGTGCCACCGTTCGACCCAACCCGCCCTAGATCCAAACGGTCCAAATCGACATCCACCACCGAACCTTCTGGGTCAGATGCTCGTACAGTAATTAATCTAAACGAGGAAACTGACGAGTTTGAAGAACCCCAAGAGCTGCCTCGTCCAACTGGTAGGGATAAAAGTAAAGCCAAGGCAAAGGCACGTGGAAAGTCTACTAAATCAGATGGCCCGTCAAAGATTACCGAGTTCCAGGCAGATCTGAAGCAAATAATCTCCATTCGGGAAAAACAACAAGAAATGAAAATGGAGAAACAAATTGCGAGAGACATGGACTTTCTCGCAAGGGATCTGTCACATGTATCGGAGGAGGACCGAGTCATTTTGGAGGCTCGTAAGGCACAAATTCGGGCCAAATATATGTAGTTTTTTAACTATGTTGCCTTTTTTCTACTATGTTATGTTTTTTTTTTCTAGTATGTAATGTTTTTTTTAGATGAAATTATGTTTTTATTTTTAATTTTGTAGTTATTAAAATTGCCATTTAATTTAAAAAAAATATTTAAATAAAAAATAATTAGGTAATCATGACACGGGGCTCCATCCACACCCTCCAAATTAAAGGGGGGCATGATAAAGCCCCCATGCTGACATGGTGATGACGTGGCTCCTAGTTGGCACCTATAAAGCCCAATGGGGGTCCATCCACACCCCATAGCCTTAGACTAATGGGTATGGGGGTCGGCTAGCCCCGGCTAGGTCCGGCGCCGAGCCCCCACACCGCCCCCCTTAGCCCCGGCCCGGCTCAATCGACTCACACCGGACGACTTGGACGGGGCCCCACATCAAAAAACTAGCCGTTATGAACGGCACTTTTTAAAAAAAAAATTCATTTTTCAATTTAAATACCCAATATCTCAACCATTTTTATACATTTCTATCCTTTCTACTCCCATTCTTCTCCAATTCTCTTCCTTTTTTTATAAAAACACTCCATATTTTTTATACCTTTTTCTCTAAATCATGAATCCTTTCAACCCAAACAACCCCAACCCGAACCAACCTAACTTTTTTTCGACCCCCGCTTACACTCCGAGTATGGATCAATCGTGGGGGGCTCCGCAATTTCCTTTTTCGGGTTTCCAACAAACACCCAACGCATTCTCACAAATGGTCGTCGTAGGTTGTTTTTTTATTTTCAGGAAATGTAATTTTTTATTTTTATTTTTCGGTAATTTTTTTTTTAGGAAATGTAATTTTTTTTTTATGTTATGAAATGTAATTTTTTTTATGTTATGAAATGAAATTATTTATGTTGTTTTATGTTCTATTTTTAAATTTTTATAAAGTTTTTATTAAGTTAATAAATTAAAACTTAGAAAATTATAAAATAATGAGGTGGGGCCCCATCCCACACGAGCCTCCATCCCCCTCAAAACTCATGGAGGCCCATCCCCCACCAGCCGCCTACGTGGCGCCTACGTGGAGGCTCATCCCATTTGGGATGGGCCAAACCATACCCTTTAGTCTTAGAGAGAGGGGGTTGAAGAAGGAGATGATTGCAGGTTCTTTTATTTTTAATTGTTTAAGGGTAATATAGTCATTTCATATATAGTTAACTGAGAAATTTAACATAGGTTACGTCAGGGGACCAACCGAGTTCATTTTTGACAACTTTTGGAACCGCGTGTGTAATTAGTAAACCACTAGGACCAAGTATGAAATTTTTACAAACTACAGAGACCAACCAAGCATTTAACTCTTGTATTTACGATTGCAAATTTGAACAAGTGAAATCTTGGAATTAAGTTTTATAAGTAAATTAGTTTATTATACAAGGGTGGAAATTTAGTTTGTTATCATATTCACTTTTACAATCACATTCAAAAAAAAAAAAAAAATGGAGAAATTTTGGAAACAAAACATCACCATCAATTGAATACTTCAAGATCTAAAGTGATTACTTTCGAACAAATTAAAAGTTGTACGTGACAAGTTTTCAAAGGCAATCGACTTGGCCCCCCTTTGAATATTTTAACATGTTCATAATTTTAGATTTTTTAACAACATTATATTACTGAAACAAAAAACCCACCCTAGCAAGATGCTAAGTGAGAGCCCCAAGCATTTCATCCTTACATTTAAATTACACCGATCAATCCATGCTAACAAACTAAATTTCACACTACTTTATTCATATGGAAGAGTTTTCAATTATTTCCACTCCTTTACTTTCCATATAAACCACGTTAGACTATACGGAATGAGCGTGGAAAACTGGTGTGGAAGCCAGTCTACGCCGAACACACCACCCCGGACACATGGCGTGGAGGGCGGCGTGGTGGTGTGGGTGGGGGGGGGGGGGGGGGGGGTTTCTACCCGCGTAGAGGGCTTTTGCTTGATGATGTGGATGCTCTTGATTGGTGAGTGTAGTTTGGGTTGACTCATGTTTATTTTTTTTTTATTTTTAATAACACAACTTTCATGCCCTTTTCACCCGTGCTTTTTTTTACCATGGCCCTCTGCTGACGAGGCTCTCACACAACGCTTCATGCCCCTTCCACTCTGTATTGTCTTATAATGAAATCATACGTTGCCACATCTTTTTATACACTTGTGCTTAAATTTTAGAGTCTTTCTATAACCAAGTTCTTTTACATGCTTCGACACCTCAGCGACTTTATGGCACTATTTCTCGTCCAATGCCGTAAAGTCGCGAATAATCTTGCATTAAGTATAGATGAAATCCACAAATACAAATGACAAATTATAGCTGTTACTAATCGATTAGAACCAATCAAGTCAACACGTCAACATATTTAATTTATTCACGTTTGTGTCACCCAACCACACGTTTATTCACATGTTCACATTCACTAGACTGTAGACATCTGATCAAGTCAGGAAATGTCAACACATTCACAGCTAGTGGGCCTTATAATACAAGTGATAGTATTTGTAGTCTCAGGCTACACGGGGGTCGGCCTTGGACCGATGCCGCCCCCAACACCGTCCCCCCCTTGTGCATCGTCCTTTCCGTCACGTTTGTGCCGGGCCAGAAAAAGACAAAAAAGGGACATGTAACGGCTAGTTGACCGTTTCAAAAGAAAAAAAAATTATGTTTAACGGTAATTTTTGAAAACCACCCCAAAATTCATTAATTTTTTTTATAAATACAACCCCAACACCCCCATTTTTTACCCACTTTAACCTCATCTCTCTCTAAACTTTCATACTTTTATAAAAATTAGCCATGTCTTCATCTTTTTCTTCAAGGTGGTATTCGTCATCTTCGGGTGAGAACGAAACATTTTTTGCAAACGTCATTATGTACGCAGCTCAGATGTTCATGGAGGAGGATGAAGAGTCTGAAACGTCGTCACAACGGTAAACTAGGAGAGCCGTCTTAAACCGAGACAAAGAAGGTAATTTAATTTTTTTAGAGTATGTTTATTTAAATTTAGTAATGAATTTAATTTATTTTTCGTTTTTAATATATAGCCGCCCATGATAAATTATTGGCCGATTATTTTGCCGACGAACCTGTGTACACGGACGAGATGTTTCGAACGTCGGTTCCGAATGAGTCGTCGACTTTTTTTTCGTATCGCAGACGACTTGGCCTAGTCTGATCCGTTTTCCACACTGCGATACGACGCTAGGGGCCAAAGGGGATTCACTACTTTACAAAAATGTACGTCGGCCATTCGCCAACTGGCATATGGGTACACACCCGATTCGTTGGACGAGTATTTAAGGATGTCCGAAAGAACCGCACGTGAATGTTTGCACAGGTTTTGCGAATGGGTTGTGAAATTATATAGCAAGAAATACCTGCGGAAACCAAACACAAACGACGTTCAAAAATTATATCAAGCACACGAACAAAGACATGGTTTTCCAGGAATGCTCGGGAGCATTGATTGCATGCACTGGCCGTGGCATAACTGCCTGTCACACCCTGGCTTTGCGGAAGCGTGGTAAATTTTGGTGTGACTTCTTAATACCATAGCTTAATCATAACAAAGCTATATGAATTTAAAAACCATGCAAGTCATCCATTAAGTTTAGAAAACAACATACAATACCATTGTTTTTAACATGCAACCATAACCTTGTTCAGTAACATTACAACTTATAACAAAACATAAACGTGATTTAGGGATTGTGTCTTGTCCAGGTAAGAGACACAACCCTAAACCCTGATGACTTCATGACAGGTGCAGCGGAAAGCGTTCCATACCGTGCCAGATCCGTTTAATTTCCTGAAATACATGTGAGTTGAAAAATCAACAATAATGTTGAGCGAGTTCATGTGTAAGTGAGTATGTAAAACACTTGTAAGTATAAAATAGTTGTGGTATGTAGCAGTGTAAGAGGACTTGTGATCACCAATGGTTTGCAAGGCCACTGACATATGTGATGTGCAAATAGGGAGACTCAAACCTAGCAGATTTCGCCACGGCAAAGTATGTGGACAAAGTCACCCCACGGTCCGTTTCTAGTTTGGCCGGGGGCTGGGCTCGCTACACCCAGATAGATCTACCGCTCCTGTCCCTCGGTCCCTCCATGAGGACTAATGGCCCCATGTTGTTCCTATCCACTCACATGATCGTATAACACCTCCTTACGCTAACCATACCGTTGTAAAGTACTCGTAAATCATAGTAACATGTATTTCACCCCCGCAGTTAAGAAAACTGAAAACAGTTAGAGAAAAGGGGGACATGAACTCACAGTGAAAGCGTATCTCTACCAAGCGTCTCCAATACAGTAAGCTGTGCAACGACCTACAAGTGCTAATTCTATTAGACGGACGGCCGTGCTTTAGCTTTACAGTTTATGTTCGCGGGAAATAGTTAGACAACTATTTCGTGTTACATTTGTATAAACTTGGTAGTTATTTTCCTTCCCAAGGATGGGGGATTTAATACATGTGCGTATAATTCTTCATTATTAAGTCTCACATAATCTTTATATATATCCAACTCCAAAGTATAAGTATTTATCCAAAAATACGTTGTTAAAATACGCGTTCATAAATATTTCCGTAGTTGTGTAAGTTACGTTTTAACATACGAGTGGTAATATAATTACCGGTGTAACTTATATATTTATGGTGAAAGCGTTTGTATTATTTTGGAGTCGTTATCGTTAGTAAACATTATTTTACTCTAAAAATAATATTTATGTACTTCACAAAATAATCATAAACAGTGTGTGAAAATATATATTTATCACGTTAATATTTTGCGAAAATCCCACCTCCGAATATTTAGTAAATCAAGTCATGGCGAAATTTATGTTTCGAAAGCATGTTAAAAATGATTCTAACACTTGTAATGCAAACAAGTTTAAGTGTTAGGTTTTTTTTTGGGAAAATTTCGCCAGAGTTTCCTCTGTAACTGGAGGTGGCCACGCTTTCAAGCGTATCATTTTCTTTTAAAATCAATCAACAATTGTTCTCAACAATTTCCAAACAATCTTTCAACATTTTAACTAGTCAAATATGGACATAATCATAAAAATACACAAACTTGTGGTTTGTCTAAAAATAAGTAGTAAATCTCTTTACTTTTAGTGGATCTTGTGTGTAAATAATCCGCTTTGGTGAAAACCCCGTTTCTAGAGAAAACTTGTCTTTACAACTTCTAGTCACGTTTGACAAAACTATTTTCTTGTCGGATCTTTTCATTTCACAAGTGTTTACACACTTGTGGTTTGTAAAATCATGTTTATTAGTACAAGATCTATCCTTTAGAAAACACGATTCTTTTAAGGTGTGGTCCTTCAAAAATACCACTTGCAGATACGTAGATCCGCTAGTTTTAAACACCTTTGTACATGTCAAATCACTTTTACACAAGTAAAATATTTTTACACAAGTTTATGCTTTAAGTGTGGTAGAGTTTCACCTTTAACCCTTGTATTTAGTCAAAAACGAGCTTATGTGAAGATCCATGATCTTACAAAGTCGGGTTAAACGATGATCCGAGCTACCACATCATAGATCGGGTCCCAAATATCACAAATTCCAAATACTACATCTTTTACACAAGTTACAAGCTATTAACCACCATTTTAGTGTTTTTACTAGACTTTAATGCATCAAAACATAAGTTAACGATATTTAACCGACAAAATTCCTTTTAACCACTTTAGATACGCTTAAATATGAGTTTTAAACAATATACCTCTAGCTCGGGGCTAGGGAAGAATCTCGATGAAAATCGCGTGGATAAAAGCTAACGGTAGGGGTCCTTCGCGTTCCGAGTGCACAAGAGCTCCTAATATGCGACCCTTGATATATGTATCACCTTGGAATTGCAAGATTGAAACTCGAAAGTATGATGGGTGGGTGTGTGAGGTTCGGCCGAGAGCTAGGTGGGAGGGAGAGAGTTTGATTTTTGTTGATTGATAAGTGGTAATTATCTCTAGTAGGTTAGTGTTATTTATAGGAAAATTAAGGTGTATTATCCAAAGGTCTTAGTGTTAGTTAGATAACCAACAAAGAAGATTAAAATAATAATCAAGTACCAAGTATTGTCCCCCTTAGTTGGGGCCGTGTACAATGGGGGGGGGGGTCTTGGTTCGGTTACAACTAGACAGTTAGGATATAGTTTAGGTTAAATAGGTAAGTTAAGTGTTTAACCTCGTTAGTGATATAAAGCGCGTTATGACGGGTGTTAGGGTAATCAGGGACCCTAACTGGCTCAGAAAAAAATTAAAGATAGTGAAAATAATAATATTTTCATGTTCCGGGTAAAGTCCGGTTGTTCGGTTGGATAGTAATCCGTTAGAGCGTTACTAAAGCTTTAAAGTGTCGTTATTGTTATTTTTAGTGACACTTTTTGTTTCCAACACTTTAGAAAGTGTCTAGTAATATTTTTCCCATGTATTGGCACTTTACTAGTTAGCTAGAAGCTGGGTTATTAATTAAAGTGCTGTGTTTTGTACTTAAAGTACGTTTTAGGCACATCCGTTCACTGTAACTTATCCCTAGAGACGCGGTTCTACCATACTTGTATTCCTACACTCACTGCTAGTGTAGTAACCTTCTCAGGCTCTTACAGGCCTTAGAGGCAGTGTCTGCCTGATGCTGGTTATATCAGCATGTTCACTGTGTATCCGTTAATTGTGCTACTGTGCGTTTAGTGCATCAAGTGTGTCACGAAGGTGCTATAAGCAGAATATAGTGTGACAGCAAGTAAAGTATGATGCAAATAAGTACATGTATCCGTATTTAAGTAGCAGTTCATCAGCTAGTTCAATGTTGCACAGTAGTTAAGCAGTAATCAATCAGTAATTAAGTCGTACGGATACCTGGTTTAGTGAGGGTTGTCACATTCTCCCCCCGTTAAATAAATTTCGTCCCGAAATTTTAAGTTCTGCTTGTAGATGCAGGGTTCTTGGGAAATAAGCGGGGGTACTTTTCTTTCATCCGGTCCTCACGCTCCCAGGTGTATTCAGGACCATGTCTGGCATTCCAGCGAACCTTGACGAGTTTGACACTGCTCCGGCGGGTCCTGTTAACTTTCCAATCTGTGACCTCGACGGGTTCTTCTACGAAGTGGAGCGTGTCGTCAACATGAATTTCGTCGATAGGAATGGCAACGTCAACTTGAGTTGGACTTTTCTTTAAATTGGATACATGGAATGTATCGTGAACACCATTTAGTTCAGCAGGTAAGTCCAACTTGTATGCTACGGTTCCAATTCTTTCCAGAATTCTGAAAGGACCGATGTAGCGCGGATTTAACTTCCCACGCTTCCCAAAGCGTGCCACCCCTTTCCAGGGTGATACCTTCAATAACACCATTTCTCCAACTTGAAAATCCACATGTTTTCGGTTTGGATCCGCGTAGGCCTTTTGTCTGTGGCGAGCGGCTTCGATGTGTTTAAGAATCTGCGCAATCTTGTCCGTCGTCTCTTGGACGATTTCGGGACCGGCAAGCTGCCTATCACCTGCGTCAGCCCAACATAGTGGTGATCGACACTTGCGTCCGTATAGGGCTTCAAAAGGCGCGACACCAATACTGGTGTGGTAGCTGTTGTTGTATGAGAATTCGACCAAAGGTAAGTGTTTATCCCAGCTACCGCCCAAATCCATAACACATGCTCTCAGCATGTCTTCCAAAGTTTGTATCGTTCGCTCACTCTGGCCATCAGTTTGCGGATGAAACGCAGTGCTCAGATTCAGTTGAGAGCCAAAAGCTTCTTGGAAGGATTGCCATATTCTTGACACAAACCTCCCGTCTCTATCAGAAATGATTGAGAGAGGCACTCCATGACGTGCGACGATCTCTCTCATGTATATTTCGGCCAATTTGCTCGTGTTATCCTTTTCTCTGATAGGCAAGAAGTGTGCTGTCTTTGTTAATCGATCCACTATCACCCAGATAGTGTCATGGCCTCTTGGCGTTCTTGGCAGTTTTGTAACAAAATCCATGGAGATTTGTTCCCACTTCCATTTGGGAATCTCCGGTTGTTGCAGAAGTCCCGAAGGCCTCTGGTATTCGGCCTTAACCTTAGCGCACGTTAAACATTTGCTCACGTAGACAGCAACATCGCCTTTCATCCTAGGCCACCAATAGTAATCTTTAAGATCCTGGTACATCTTATCCGATCCAGGGTGGATAGAGTACCGTGACTTGTGCGCTTCGTCGAAAATAACTTCCCTTAATCCACCAAACAGAGGAACCCAAATCCTTTTCTCAAAACATAATGTTCCTTCATTGTTTGGTGCCAGTAACTTCTCCATCCCACGGAGATATTCTTCCTCACGATTCCCTTCCTTAAGGGCTTCTTTTTGTGCAGCTCGAATGCGCAAGGAAAGATCGGTTCGTATAATCATTTCTAGAGCTCTAACCCTTATGGGTTTGATTCTTTCCTTTCGACTAAGGGCATCGGCGACCACATTCGCCTTCCCTGGATGATACTTGATCTCGCAGTCGTAATCGTTCGGTAATTCGACCCAGCGTCTTTGCCTCATATTCAGTTCTTTCTGGTTGAATATATGTTGTAAGCTCTTGTGATCTGTGAAGATTGTGCATTTTGTACCGTACAGGTAGTGTCTCCAGATCTTTAAGGCAAATACCACGGCGCCAAGTTCTAAATCGTGTGTGGTATAGTTCTTCTCGTGCACTTTCAATTGGCGGGATGCGTAAGCAATAACTTTTTGGCGTTGCATCAACACGCAACCCAATCCCTGACGCGATGCGTCGCAGTATACCACAAAATCATCAGTACCTTCCGGTAGTGCTAAGATTGGCGCATCACAAAGTTTGTTCTTCAATAACTGAAATGCTTCTTCCTGTTTGATTCCCCAATCAAACGTCCTATCCTTCTATGTGAGCACGGTAAGGGGTTGAGCGATCTTTGAAAAGCCCTCTATGAATCTTCTATAGTAGCCAGCCAAACCCAAGAATTGTCGAATCTCGGTTGGCGTCGTAGGTGCTTCCCAGTTCTTGATTGCCTCGATCTTTGTGGGATCGACATGAATTCCATCCCCATTAACCACATGTCCAAGAAATTGGACTTCACGTAGCCAAAATTCACACTTGGAAAGTTTGGCATATAGTTGTTCTTTCTTTAATAGCTCCAAAATAGCTCTTAAGTGTTGTTCATGTTCGGCCTTTGTTCTTGAATAAATCAAGATGTCGTCAATGAATACAATCACGAACTTGTCCAGGTATGGCTTGCAGACTCTATTCATCAAATCCATAAAAAATGCAGGTGCGTTTGTCAAACCAAACGGCATAACCAGGAACTCATAGTGTCCATAACGAGTCCTGAAGGCCGTCTTCGGGATACTTTCTTCTTGAATCCTCAACTGATGGTATCCAGATCGAAGATCGATCTTAGAGTAACAACTTGAGCCTTGAAGTTGGTCGAACAGATCATCAATTCTTGGCAGAGGGTATCTATTCTTGATCGTTAGCTTGTTCAACTCTCTGTAATCAATGCACATCCGAAAACTACCGTCCTTCTTCTTAACAAACAGGACTGGAGCTCCCCAAGGTGAGAAGCTTGGTCGAATAAAACCCTTGTCTAACAACTCTTGAAGTTGTGTCGACAGTTCCTGCATCTCAGATGGAGCAAGTCTGTAAGGTGCCTTAGCTACAGGCGCGGCGCCTGGAACTAAGTCGATGTGAAACTCGACTTGTCTCTGAGGTGGCAGTCCGGGTAAGTCTTCTGGAAAGACTTCTGGATACTCCCTCACGACAGGGATGTCTTCGATTCTTGGCTGGGTAGTGGTTGCGATGGGGTGGTGTGAGGGTGGGTAGTGGTGTGGTGTGAGGGTGGGTAGTGGTGTGGTGGCAGCATGGCCGGCCCTGAGGGTGGGCGGGAAGGACCACCGGCCAGGGCATGATATTTCGAAGGGCACGTTATTTTGAAAAAAATTGATATGTATATGTAATAAGGGTTGAGTTATAATACAAAGTATTTAAAAACAAGAAGGGTAAGAAGCCACCAGAGAGTGACAAGTGTCATAGGATGAATTAAATAGAAAGGGTAATTTTGTCTACAAGAGGAAAGAGAATATGCACATGTAAGTCACATGTTATTTCCCCCCAAATTTTTAAACTTCCGTAACTTTTTTATACATCATTTGTTTTTGAAAAAAATTATACCATAAAATCGAGCGTTTTTTTATCTTTAATATGAGTACCATATTGTTATATTTTTCAAAAAAAAAATTCAAAAACCCAGTTGCATATTACACAATGGACATGATGTAAAACACAATGTAAAGTAGATCAAAAACACAATCAATGACAACAGATAAAGACACAATGGACAACATACTAAAACACAATGACCATAACATATAACACAATGGCGATAACATATAACACAATAATTATCAGACTAAATAAAAACACAACTGATGACAACAGATAAAAGACACAATTAATGACAACAGATAAAAGACACAATTAATGACAACAGATAAAAGACACAATGGAGAGCAGATGAAGACACAATGGAAAACAAACTAAAAACACAATACACAACAAACTAAAACGCAATGATCAAAGATAATAAAAAAAATTGTACAAATTATTAAAACACAATGGACAACATATTAAAACACAATGAATAACATATTAAACACAATGAACTGAACTAATAACACAATTTATAGAAAACCCAGATATAACACCATCTTCATTGTGTCATATATTGTGTTATATGTTCTTATAAAAACGCAATGGATAGAACCCAAATTAACATTGTGTTATAGGTTTCGATAATAACACAATGGACATGATGTAAAACACAATGTAAAGTAGATCAAAAACACAATCAATAACAACAGATAAAGACACAATGGACAACATACTAAAACACAATGACCATAACGTATAACACAATGGCGATAACATATAACACAATAAGTATCAGACTAAATAAAAACACAATTGATGACAACAGATAAAAGACACAATTAATGACAACAGATTAAAGACACAATGGAGAGCAGATGAAGACATAATGGAAAACAAACTAAAAACACAATACACAACAAACAAAAACACAATGAACAAAGATAATAAAAAAATTGAACAAATTATTAAAACACAATGGACAACATATTAAAACACAATGAATAACATATTAAACACAATGACCTGAACTAATAACACAATTTATAGAAAATCCAGATATAACACCATCTTCATTGTGTCATTTATTGTGTTATAGATTCTTATAAAAACGCAATGGATAGAACCCAAATTAACATTGTGTTAAAGGTTTTGATAATAACACAATGTATAGAAACTCTACTGACCAAAACCCAATTAAAAGACACAATGACCTGAACCTTTAACACAATGCCAAAAAAAAACCCAATAAAAATGAAATTTTTTATTTTATTTTTATATGATAATATGGTACTCATATTAAAGATAAAAAAGCGCTCGTTATTATGGTGAAAATTTAAAAAAAAAAAATGTCGTATGAAAAAGTTATGGACGTTTTAAATCGATGGGGGAATTGGCATGTGCCTTGCATGTGGAGAGAGAAAATCCATCAATATAGGATTCCCTTTATGCCCTTCTATTATTATCTTTTCCCTACAACTAATCTCAACCCTCCAAATCTAAGATCAATGGACTAGAATCCTTCTTATTTATTTTATCCTTTGTATTTGATCCTAACCCTATGTAATAAAAATAAATTAATAGCGTATACCCATACAAACACCAACATAGGCCCACTTACAAAACTATTTTTAAGGTTTAGATTAGTTATTAGCCCATTTTCATTAGGTTTAGACCTCCAAATACCCATCGTTAAGGCCTAAGGGCACATTTTTTCGAGCTCGAACAGGGTACATGAATTCTCAGAGCCAGCCCTGGGTGGCAAGTTGGGGAAGAAGCACTCAAACAAAGTTAGGGTTTTTGGGGAAGAAGCATTCAAACAAAGTTACATAATAGAACTTTTTGTTTTTATATATAGATCTATATGTTAAATAAATAGATAAAAGACAAATTTGCCCTCATGTGAGGTCCATATGACTAGATTTAACTATGAAAATTAACTAGGTTAGGGCGAAAAGACGTAGGGTGTAATGAGTTTTACAAATAAAGGATTGTGACTGTAATTATTAAAGTTATAAGCTATCCATTGCAATTCAATACAAACATAAATGACGAAAAGTGTAATTTATCTATATCTATATACTATATATAAGCATTTTCCATGTACAAAATAGTAAATTAACACTCATTTTTTAAGATGGCAGCCCAAAAGGCAAGAACAAATCCCCAATTTTAACACTTTTTCTTCCCATCCTGCCCCTCTCCCCTTCGACTAATCGTCATTCACACCACAGCAACTGAATGCAATTGAAAGCCATTAAGACACCAATGATAAGTCGGAGGAAGCCAAAGGTCGGACGGAACAGTAATACAATTGATTATTGTCTCCTTTTACGCACACCATTTATTTTCCTCTCCTCTCTATCAGAGCATTCTTCTCAAATTTCTTAAATCAAGGAAGCAAAACGAAGAAGAAAATCAAGGGTGAAAATGGTTTGGCTTCTAGGTCTTCTGAAGAGTTGATACCAGAGGTTGATCATGATGATGGACTCTAACCGAAGCAGACGATGTTACCAGTAGCACCTAGGGTTCTAGCAGAACTCCGGCAAGTCGGATCCGTCGTGCATGTCCCATTTTGGTGTAGATCGATCGGCGAACATCGAGGTTCTCTGTAACACCAAGGTTCTCTGTAACCCTAATCTAAAAAAAACTTCGTTTTTCGTTTAATTTGTATACGAACCCTCAACTGTTTTCCGCTTTCCTCCCAAATTCTTTTTGGGGTTTGAGTGAAATTGTCAAAAATTCATGCTTTTGTTGACATTTGTTAAGACTTTCTTGATAGTTTTTATGTACAATGTTCCAGGTTTCTTTCAAGATTCATAATCTACTACTGGTATGGTTTCCTTTTCTAGATTTTGACTTCATCTAGGTTAACTGTGATTGTAAATTTGATTTTTGTGTTCTAATTGATGATCTAATTTGGTTTATTACTGGAACTACGATTGTTAGGTTATGTCTAATGAGTATTTTCTCTATTGAACTTCATGGGGTGGGGTGGGAGGGTGTTTAAAAACTGGTTCGGTTTTTAACCGATTTTACAGAACTGAGAAATCTTACCTACGGTGGCGGTGCTATAGGTCGTGAAACCTCTGGCGACGCTCCGATTACTAGTAATAATCGTGTAGCGCAATCCATCCCCTAGAAACATGATACATGCCCAAATATTGATTCTAAATTGATTTTTTTTGTCGTTTTCAAGCTGCTGATGTGCTCTTGTGGAGGAACAAAAATATTGATTCTATTTGGTGCTACTGCAGTTTGGGTGCTTTTTGAATGGCTTGACTACAATTTTATTCCTTTGGTATGCTTCGGTCTTGTTATATATATCATTGGTCAGTTTATTATGTCACGCCTTTTGAACTGAACAACCTTCTTTCATTACCTGCTCTGTCTCAATAATGTACTCATTAACTGTCATCTGTGCATATTGCAGTTTGCAAATTTTGGAACACTGGAGCAACATGGATTTGCCAGGAACAGGCTATGGTCACTAGATGATGACCCTTCTCCTTTAACCCCAGCTAACAATCAACCGACTGCAGATCTTTTACTGAAATCAACAGAAGAGGATTTGAAAACATGGCCATACAGGTACTTGGATAGTTTGTTTATATCTTTTAAATGCAATATGGAGCTACATGTCTGTTTGCAAATGACTTTGCAGATTTGAGTTGCGGCGCCGCATTACTATCAGTGCTGGCAAGCTTACCATGATCCCTCGTGTGAGAAATTAATGTAGATAACAAGGCCTTCACATTTACCCTTGCGCTGCGTAATTATTTTTCGGTATCTGATGTCAGGTTTGCCTACTCCATCTTATTATTATTAGTGTTCCACTCTGCTTATCCAAAAGTTGGACCATCTATCATAGCTGCTAGACATTATCCGACTTATCAGCACTTTATATTAGGTTCCTTTTTAATACTTTTCGTATTTCTTTTTTTCTAAAAGATAGGAAATATAACTTTGCAGTGAAGTACGTGTTGAGGGCTTAGAGACGCTGGACTATTTTGATAATCTGTCCAAGAGAGAAAGGTACACAGAGCAGGCAGACGCCATTACTTTTGAATTCTGATGGTGAGGTAAGACATGGTTTCATTTTTGCCTCCAAATGTATTACATTCGAAGTTCGTTCTTTCTGTATATAAAGGTCTGATAGTTTATCTTATTATTAGATTGATTGTGTATATTTCAGTACACCTACTAAGATCGCCATAATTGACCATGAGAAGAAGAGAACAATCGTCTTACGTAAAGAAGGCATGGTGGATGCAGGTTTCTTTTCCTATCTTTACTTTTGAAATTGATTTTTTAAAGTTATACCCCAAATTATGCACATTGTTTTAGGGGTGCTAAACAGTTCGTGTTTGTGGATTGGTCGGTTCAACCCGACCCAAACCTTAAAATTTTAGATGAACACGATCGGGACCCGAACCTGAAAATCGTGTCATACATATGAACCTGAACACGACCTGAATATTCATGGGTTGACCCGAAAAGACCCGTTCTGCCCGAATTTTTTATTTTTTTCCGCAAATTAATAAATTAAAATTTACTACAAAAAACACAAAGGTATATAATATGATTACATTTTAACTACAAAATCTTATGTCAATTTCTTTTTTAAGCTATACTCATGGCATAAAATACCCACCCAAATTAATTCATGACATGAAACATATAGTAAAAAAATAAAATATAATTTAAATGGGTTGAACGGGTCAACCTGCAAACTCGGCCGGGTTGACACGAACCCAACCCGTTTAGCTAAACCGGTATGCGGGTTCAACCTGAAACTGACTCGAACCCATTTAGACTAAAGCCAAACCCACGAATTTCGTGTTAGGTTCGTGTCGTGTTTCGGGCCGTGCCAGAAATTAACACCCCTACATTGTTTATTAACTATTTTTAACCATCATGTTATACACTTTGTAGTTTTATGGAATCCTTGGGACAAAAAGGCGAAAGCAATTCCCGATTTGGGCGATGAAGACTATAAAACCATGCTATGCCTTGATGCTGCAGCTGTTGAAAACCCGATCAGCTTAAAACCTTGTGATGATTGGAAAGGTCATCAAGAGCTGTCTATACTTTCCTCAAGTTATTTCAGTGGGCAGTTGGACCCTTCTAAGGTTATTAATGGATTACATTGATCTCCGGAAATATTCCAGGTTTCTTACTTGATCTGCAATATTAATGTTGCTGCTGCCTGCTTATTACATTGATTTGGTGTTTAGGGTTCATTAGATATTTGCAAAAGAATCTCCTTGTTATATATAACCATATTATTGAAGTTGATCAGTGAGAATGTTGGACTTTGCTATGATCTGATCCACCAAGTACACTTGGTATAATTAGATCAACAAATAGCCTCTCTTTTATAGTTACGAACCACTGTTATCAATTTTTGTTATCTGGTTCTTGAGCAACATATATAATATACACAGAGAGACTATATGTATCTATTCAGGACTCTGGATGGTTTAGCTCGATTACCAAGTACATATTCAATCACTTATGCATTTTGAAAGTAATCTTTGTTGTTACAAGAATGTAATTTATATATAAATCAACAAACCTTGGATTAATTGTTGGTGCAAGTCATGTGACATAGACTGCCCAAAAAGATTAAATAAGTCTTATGTTTTTTAATCATTTTATGGTTTGAATTATGTCGCCGTCAGGTATTGTCAACTCCGCCGCAACGCGCGGGTTTCCCACTAGCATTATTAAAGTATACAAAAACAAAGATTCTCATTTTGTAACAATGACGTTAAATTTTATGTTAAGTTAGGTTGTTATAATTATTTTACCCTCAAAGGGGCCATTTTAGTGTAAAAATCTGCCATACAAGCAGGCGCTTCCCCTTAACTTTTCGTAGCAATTTTTTTTCTTTTTTTTTTTAACGTTTTTTTGTATTCCGTTACTCCTAAAAAATATTGTGTTACCCCTTCTCATACGGAATAGTTAAAGCGAAAGAGAGAGATCGGTTTTAAATTCATCGTGTAGATTTTTTTCCGTTCGGCTTAAGGAGGTCTGCAACTGCCAGGATAGAAGAAGTGAAGGGATTAGATGGCCCACTTATTTTTGTTTTATCTGCCTTTTCATATAACTCCATTTACTAATATTTTATTTAGATTCAATTATTAATTAATAATTCTTTTCCTTCTTGCAACACTCTCTCCGATGCATAATTTTGAATCTATTAAGTTTTTTCTTTTTAAATTTTAGAGTAAACTGCAATTTTACCCCCTAAGGTTAGGGGTCATTCGCATGTCTACCCCCTAAGGAAATAATTGCAATTTTACCCCCCACTGTTCACTGTTATGTCACAACCTTACCCCCCGGCGTCAAAGTCAATAACAGATCTGTTAACTCTAAGTTGAAATGACTATATTACCCTTCCATTTTACCCCCCAACATTCCTGTTAAGTCGCACAATTATCCCCCACTGGTAAATTACTAATTTGTCCTTTGTTATTACCCCATGTACTTTGTGTTAAGACACAACATTACCCCCTGCAACTTCCAAAACCCTTCCCGCCAAAATCAAAAACCTGATCTATGATTCTATAATAAAAAATCTGAACCTGTTCTATGATCTGAAACCTAATTCTGAATCAATTCACACGTAATCTGATTTTGATCATATAAACACCTAATTCTGAATCAATTCACTGTGATTTTGTTTTATTTCTTAAACCTGAAACCTAACAAGCATACATGTTCAAAAATCAAGCATACCAGCTGCAATGTGTTCTATACTCAAAAAATAAAGCATGCCTGCACTAACAATTTCATTCAATGTATCTGATCAAAAATCAAGCATACCTGCTGCAATCAAGCATACCTGTTGCAATGTGTTCTATAATCAAGCATACCTGCTGCTCTGACCATGACTATTAACCACACTAGAATCTGTGGTGACTATTAACCACAATAGAATCTGTTATGACTATTAACCACACTAGAATCTGTGGTGACTATTAACCACAATAGGATCTGTTATGACTACTAACAATGTATCAAACCACTGATTAAGCACACTCACTGCTGCACAAATTAAGCACACTCACTGCTTCACAACTGCACATTTTGATCATGTAAGATCATGTAACTGTCATAACTAGGCACATTTTGATCAAAACATCAAACATCCCAACTGCACATGTAACTGTCATCAACAGTAACTGCACATGTAACTATCATCAACTACACTGATTAAGCACACTCACTGCTGCACAAATTGAGTTGAAAGACTTTAAACAGATTGTTGATCAAATGCACAAAATGTATATCCTAATCAAACATCAAACTTTCACAACTGCACATTTTGATCATGTAAGATCATGTAACATCAAACGAATCCTCATGTCCACTGCAAACACAAAAAGATCGATGTTTCAATAACCCCCTGTTTTTTACTTGTTCCGAAAGATCGATGTTTATACCTGAAATCAGAGACAACAGGGAGGATCGGTGGTTGTCGCCGGCAGCCAGGTGCATCGGCGGAGGTGGAGGTGGAAGCATGGGGTTCTGCGATTCACTCATTGTGAAGTGGAAGCCGGTGTGTGTTGATGTTGTGGTCGCCGGAGCTGGAGGTGGAAGCCGGTGGGAAACTGGAAGTGCAGTCGCCGGCAATGGAGGTGGAGGTGGAGGTGGATCGCCGGTGGTGAAGAAGAAGGAGTGGAGTGAGTGAAACTTAGGGGGTAAGGGTGTATGTGGAAGAGAAGTACATGGGGATTATAAAGATCCAAAGGGTGAAATTACCTTTATGCCCTTTGACCGTTTAAAGATAACATTGACTTTGACGCCGGGGGGTAAGGTTGCGACATAACAGTGAACAGTGGGGGGTAAAATTGCAATTATTTCCTTAGGGGGGTAGACATGCCAATGACCCCTAACCTCAGGGGGTAAAATTGCAGTTTACTCTAAATTTTATTTACCGTATATCAATATTAATTCAACAATTGTGATTAGTTTTGGACTTTTAATTTCACTTGATATTATGGATTATTTGACTACATTATTTGTTTATATTATTTGTGATCGATTAAAACATGCCTGAATATCCTTTTGGCCGTGCCACGACTTTTATTTTTTTGTTTCACATTCGGCTGTTATACCGAATGCCGGTACCGTAATGAACCGAAAGAATGCCGACCAAATTTCCGTCGCGTAGATTTACAAACTTTTAAGGCTGCAGTTTTTTTTAAACACGTGTTGACATCCTTTTGGGCTTATCACGACTTTATCTTTTAATTTTTCTCTTTTGGTTGATATATCGACAAGAGCATAATGTACTGAGCCAATATGAATGGATTGCTGTTGTTAATGATATTTCTACCATTGTATCTACTTTTCCGTTTAAAATTTGTCAAAAATCGAGTCGTCCCAGCCACGAAGCACGAATGTAACTCACTAGTTTATATATAAAATATTACTGTTAAATAGAAATTTCTATGAAATAAAACAAATATAAATTGTTATCTGTAAGAAGTTTGTAAACAGTCATAAGGCTATAGGGTGTGGTCATGACCCTCATGGTCTCCATGACCCTCCACATCAGCGTCATGTCACTCACTTTTATTCCATCATTCAAAACCACTTTAGTAGAGTCGGGTGGGAATGTATTCCGTATAAGAAATCTTGGAGTGGGGTTTGGTGTAATATCGCTAAGGTTTTCATCAATTCTAAGGCTGGGGGAGTGCCTCTTAGGAACCATTTCAAAGGAATCGTTGGTGATGGCAAGGAGATATTATTTTGGTTGGATCCTTGGATCACCGACGAACCCCTTAAAGTGAAGTTCCCGGCTTTGTATAGTCTGGAGTCAGGCAAGTTTTGTAAAGTTGCGGACCGTATTTTGACTCATGGTAACGTCACATCGCTGATATGGAACTGGAATTCAGCTTCGATGTCTGCCGAGGCGCTGGAGGCTTTTCAGCGGCTGTCCGTTTTATTGCAGGGAGTTCAGTTGAGTGAGCGTGAAGATCGTTGGTTCTGGAAAGCTGGAACGGATGGGAATTTTTCGGTTAAGGCTGTCAAGCGGAGTATTGCCGGGGAGACTTCGGCTGGTGTCGATTATATCCTGGATTGGTGTCGCTGGGTTCCCGCTAAATGCAACATCCATGCTTGGCGATTGGCGATGAATAAGATCCCTACTAAGGAGGCTCTCATAAAAAGAAACATTCAGGTAGAGGACTCGAACTGTCCTTTATGTAACTCGGAGATCGAATCGGCTGACCATCTTTTTATTTCATGCTTCGTTGCTTCGGTTTTGTGGAATGGCATTAGCTCCTGGTGCAAAATCCCAAGTATCTTTGCTTTTTCTCTTAAGGACCTTATCAGTTTTCACTCGACGTTAAGGGTGTCGGAGAAAAAAAAAGGCGGCGGTTCAAGGTATCATTCTGATTGACTGTTGGTGTCTTTGGCGGGCCAGGAATAACTTAGTTTTTTCGAATAAACCTATTAGGATTGATTGTATATTGAGTGATGTCAAAGCTTTGGGTTTTCTTTGGTTCGTAAATAGGTCTAGATACAAAGGCTTAGATTGGAAGGAGTGGGTTTCCTTTGTTAATATGTAGTTTTTCTGGTTGTGCTTTGGTCGAAACGGCTTGGGTCGGCGTTTTCTGTTAATGAAGTTCACTTTTCAAAAAAAAATTCAAAACCACTACCCTAAGGGTGTGGTCATGACCCAAACCACCATTCTCTTATTTTAATTTATTTTTGTGAAAAAGGAAAAATAAATTTTGAAAAAGGAAAGGAGGCCCATGGTTGTCATGGTTTAATCCATGCCAACCATGGTGGATGAGTCAAGGGGGTGGTGTAACAATTCATTAATGGTCCTACATGGCGATTAATGACCCAAACATGTCCCCACACCCTTTAGCCTAATAATATAATGGTAACTCACAAAGTCAGAAGAAACAAGATGTGAACAAATTTTGTAAAGAGCATTTATTGATCCTCACATGTGTCATTAAATGCTATTCTTTTCTTATTGCATTGGTGATGACGTGAAGTTATTACTCACCCAAACCCTTCAAAGATTTTGTATATGAACAAAAAAAAAAAAATCTCCTCTTTTACGGGTCCAAAGCATCCAAACCCTTCAAAGGTTTTGTATAACAACAAAAAATCTCCTCTTTTACGGGTTGAAAGAGGGCTTCAGGTTAAGTTTTCGATACAAGCTGGTCATAATGTGGTGTTTTATATCACATCTGATCCGCTTGGTGTCAAGAAACCTGTCTGAGACAATTTACGCAGGTGGGCCTAAGGCCCACGGGGTGAAGTCCAAGCCCAAAGTGTTAGAATGGGCCCCCAACCGAAATACTCCGGGTCAAGTCTACTATCAGTCTTTTTTCACCCAAAAAATGGGCTGGAAAGTTCAGGTAGTCGATGGAGGTCTAACCGATGTGTATAACAACAGTGTTCTTCTAGACGATCAACAAGTTTCGTTCTTTTGGACACTTTCGAAAAAGTCGATATCCATTGCAGCCCGAGGTGAAAAGAAAAGTGGGTATCTTGCAATCGGGTTCGGGTAAAAAATGGTGAACAGTTTCGCTTATGTGGGTTGGGTTGATGCTAACGGCAAGGGCCATGTTAAAACGTATTGGATCGATGGAATGAACGCGCAAAGTTTGCATCCAACGAAAGAACACTTGACATACGTAAGATGCAAATCCGAACGAGGGATCATCACGATGGAATTCACCCGTCCGTTGGATCCAAACTGTGATGGAGATAAAAAGATCGAATGTAAAAACATCGTAGAGCCTACATCGCCTTTTCCGATTATTTGGGCCATGGGGGCTAAATGGTCTTCAGACCACTTGACCCAAAGCAATATGCATTCAGTAACAAGTAATAAACCGGTTAGAGTTTCGCTTATCTACGGTTCAGCCGAGGTTGAGGAGGATTTACGGCCCGTGTTGGCAGTACACGGGTTTATGATGTTCCTCGCGTGGGGTATGTTTCTTCCGTGTGGGATCTTGGCTGCACGTTACATGAAACATGTGGACGGTGATGTTTGGTTCAAGATTCATGTTTACACTCAATGGTCGGGTTTAACGATTACTTTTCTAGGGATTCTTTTCGCTGTTGCCGAGCTTCGGGGATTACATATAAACTTGCTACATGTAAAAATTGGGATCTTGACTGTAATCTTGGGTTGCATACAACCGATTAACGCATACCTAAGACCTAAAAAAGGCGACGTTGGTGAAGAACCGTCGCCCCAACGAATAGTTTGGGAATATATACACGCGTATTGTGGAAGACTTGCGGTTTTTGTTGGCGTTTTTGCTATTTTTAGTGGGATGAAACATTTAGGGGATAGATATGATGATGAAAACGTTAGGGGGCTAATGCGCGCGTTGGTAGTTTGGATTTTGGCGGGTGTTTTGACCGTGTTATATTTGGAATACAGGCGGAAACGCCATTTAAGACAGCGAATTTTCGGGTTAGGTAATTGGGTTTTGGGTGATGATGTAGATGAAGAAACTGATCTTTTACGGCGAGACAGAATACATGGAGTAAATGTGGATAAACTCGCGCTTCCTTCAGAAAGATCGGAAATTCAGCTTGAACCTTTGAGCACATAAATTTTTAAAAACCGGGCATTTTTTTTTCAAAAAAACATCCGGGCGGTCTTTCAAGAATATTTAAAAAAACGGGCGTTTTCAAGCGATGAAGGCTTCTCGAGTCAACTCATGAAGCATAACTGACTTCTGGAGAGATAAAATGATATCTCATGCGCTCTTTATAGCTGGTACACTTATCACCTTCATGAACATATGCAAGTTCTTTTTATCTGCCTTTTAGCATTCATAGCTTCAAAACCTTGACTTTTGTTCTGTTTTTTTACCGTCTTGCAGTGTAGTGCACATTTTTTCTGTTGCGGGTCAACTTAGTTCTCTAGGTAATATACTCTCTTCGTACGGATGATTTCTTCTATGGAGCAGTATTTTTTTCCGTCTATCGGATACTTGATGTTTTATCCTTGCTAGTTTTGATGTAGTAGTCATATGTTGTTAATAAAGATTACCATTATTTTGAATGATCGCGTTCAAGTTGCATTTTGCTATAAAAATAACAAGTACAGGGGCTAATGTTGTAATAGTTCATAGTTGAGGAAAATTATGAGCATTGGCAAGGAAAATTCTCACATATTAATATCCTCAAAGTGGCCGAAACTCGAGCATTGGCAAGGAAAATAATGAGCATTGGCAAGGAAAATTCTCATATTTTTTAGACCATAAGTAGACTACGAAGTGGAGGTCCTTTTGCAAAACATATAGAGATTAATAGAAAAATTAGCTGCTAAAGTTAACATACGTTTAGTAATTAGCCCTAATTTTGCCCATAAATTCTCCTCCAGTCCAGACAGACCCGACGCCATGAGTGATTACCGTTAGTGATAGCCGATAACCTAGAAAATCGAAATAGCAGGTTGCGATAGGATGTAGGAACGATGACTGCGGCTCAATTTTAGGGATTTTTGGCGCTGATTTACGGAATTCGGATGAGGTCGAGTGGTAGATGGTTGTTACAGATTGCAGTTATGTCTGTGGTTTGATTTTGAAATGGGTCTTGAATGTGGGCTTTTTTTCCTAAACAATTTTTATCTGCGTAACTTTATTAAAAAACATGGTTTAGTTTTGCTTTTTATTTGAGCCTGATATATATACAATATATAAAACTTTACTAAAAATTGGAGACCCTTGATTTTTGGTGGCCCTAGGACCATGCCTAGATTGGTAAGCCTAACGAGCCAGCCCTGCAACTTGTTTACAACTAATTCAAGACAAAACTCAAACTCACTCGTGATCTCGTAAACTGTCGTGAACTTGCGGCTAGAAGTTGTGAACAACATACTAAACACGTAATTTTTAATAAAAGTTGGGAGCAAAAATGACATGGAAAAATCCTTGTTTCAAAAAAGGTTAATATTTTCATGTCATAATGTAACAACGTGTGGGTCCACATAATAGGTAAGATGTGTATGTAAACTAGGGATGAGCATTATGTACCTGGTACCGGTATCGAACCGGTACCGGGTATATTCGGTACCGGTACCGGTTCCTATTTTACTCGTTTTTCGGTACCGGTACCGGTATTTTTGGGTAAAACACTAGTAAAGTACCGAAAGTACCGGTACCCGTACCGAACCGGTATATTCGGTACCGGTACCACTTTTCAACGTTTTTCGGTACCGGTACCGGTTCGGTACTGGACCGGTACTAATGTAAACCCTTTCACAAATAATAAACACAAAAATAATTAATTAAAATATTAAGAAATTTCATGTAACCATCTAGGAAGGAACAAGTGGGCCGGTCATTTTGTATATATATCATATAGTTTTGCTTGTATATCTCCAATAAACTTACCCTTTGAAATCAAATAACAGTCAAAATATCTTTCACAATGTCTAGTACTGGTGGACCTCCATCCTTCTCAGCCACATGGAGGCCTGGCTCTTCTACATCCACCTCCAACAACAATACCCGTAACAAACCGGTGTCGTTCCAACGCTCCATCGAAGAACAGAACAAACCTCCATCCATTCAAGATGTCGATCGCCGCGCTAAAAAGTCATCTGTCGAGACCGTTAAAGAAGCCGGAACCACCCCTAATTAGCCAACCTCGGTTGGAGATGTTTCTCAAGTTGAAAACAAATGATTGTATCTTTATCAAATTTCATTGTCATGATCTTTAGTAATTGTCATTGTGTTTTTTTCTTTAAGGTAGTAGGTGTTGCTAATCTTGTGCTTTTTTTTATTTTGGATATTTAAGTCTCTACCTTTTTTTTCAAAAGTCTTCGCCGTTGACTTTTGGACATAATGAACTTGTGTTTAAAAAATAATTATATGTAACTTGTTTGAGTTTTCAATCTTATTTCTTAGAAAATGTGTAGTGGTTAAACAAAATAATGCCCTCACCATGGGGCATTATTCGACACATGGCAGTCCAGTCAGCATGGGGTATTATTCCAAAAGTGGCGTAGTGGAGCATTATTCCAATAACGCCCATGCAATCATTTCACAATTTTTTTTTAATTTAAAACATAAAAAACTTCATTAATTTAAAATAAAAATTACACTACTTGAAATAAAAAAACCGAAAATAAAAAAACAGAAAATAAAAAAACCGAAAAAAAAAAAAGTTAAAAAAAAAAGAAGATGATCTAGAGTCCATATTTTTCTCGAATTTTTTGGCGACGCATTTGCGCAAGGATCAACGCATCGCCTTGGAGGTGGTCGATAGGTTTGGACAAAAACTCAATGTCCTTTACCATTTGCCTCGCCTCTTGCATCTCGTTAAACTTTTTGGTTTCGGCCACTCGTTCTTTCATAATCTCATAACGTCAGTGGCGAAGTATTGTGGGCCCGGGGGTGCACCCGCCCACCCCAATGTTTCGGTTAGAAGTGTATAAGTTCCGATTTTTCGTCCGAAAATTTTAAAATTATATAGGATCGCCCCCCGGATTTATTTTCCTAAATTGTATATCCTAAATATTTATAAACTTTGTATATAAATGATGGGTAGTTTGGTAAATATACACTTTGTTTTATTTGGAACTATTATTATTTGACCGGACTTGAATCGAATAGCCAACCCGACCTGACCCAAAACATAACGATAGGAAAAAATTTTTGGGTCCCATCACTTTACGCCCCCTCGGAACTTTTGGTCAAGCTCCGCCACTGCATAACGTTGGTGGCCCAGGTCGTGAATGTCTTGGAGACGATGGTTCATCTCCTCGAAATCTTCCTTTAACTCGAGATCGGAAAACGACTCAACCGTTTTTTCCCGGTTCGCTTATCCTTTCTTCTACCGGGCGGTCGGGTCAACTCTTCTTCAATTTCCTCGTCAACGTCCACCACCTCATTTAGATCGACATTGCGGGCATCCGATCTCGGTGTTTCAGGGTCAACGGAGGATGATGTTTTTGACCGTTTAGCTCGACGTCTACTACTAGACGTCATGGTACCTACTAGCGCCCACTTTGGACTTTTTCGTAGTAGATCCCAACACTTATAGTACGCGAAAGGGCATTTCGTTTTCTCGAACTCGTCCAAAGTCCTCGTTAAAACCCCGACGTCAGCTTCACCGCTCGGGCGATTATTCAAGTTACGTTGGTACACTTCTTGGAACGCATGACACTTGTTGTTAATGTCGGTCCATTTGCTAGAAATGAAATCTTTGTCCCGATGTTCGCCTTGACCCCACGTGCTATAAAAGAGTGCACAAACCCTATCCCAAAAAAGGGGGCCCGTTTGAAAGTTTGCTACAAATTTAAAAAATAAAAGTAAAAATATAAGTTGTATGTTAAAAATAAAAGTACAAATATAAGTAAAAAAAATATAAAAGTTACCAGTTTCGTGGTCCTCCGAAATGTCGAGCCACGCCCGAGTCAACGTGAATTCCTCGTCCTTCGTCCATTTAAGGTGAGTTTTTGTACGTGGAGGTTCGTCATTTTCCTTCTTCTTATGCGACCTTCTGCCGCGTTTCGATTTCTCTTCCACTGGTTCGGTTTGCGTCTCCGACACGACATCGACATCGGGTTCGGATTCGGGTTGTTGTTGTGACGGTTGCGACCCGCCGACTTGACCATAGCCGAAGGTTGGAGACATGAACGGAGTGGCGCCACTCAAGTAAGCCGCGTACGTTAACATGCTCGGGTCCATTTCTTGAGGGTTAAACGTGTGTTGCGGTTGGGTTGTGTTTGGGTTCATGGGTCTTGCGGGGACACCAAAGGGGGGTCGGTATGGATGCATGTTTGTATAAAATATAAAACAAGTAGGAGAGAAAGTGTGAGTTTTTTTATAAAAAGTAGGAGAAAGTGGGTGATATTTATATAGTGGGTAAATTTTGGAATAAAAAAAAATAAAAATATTTAACATTTGACCGTTGGGCAACGGTCTAATCTCTCCCCCTATGCAATTTCAGCGTTTTAAATAAAACGCCAAACGGATTTTTTTTCAAAAATCACGCCTAATAACGCCGGGTGTAATGGTGGGGGGGGGGGGGCTTTTGCGGCATTTTTTTTAAAATACCACCCCACTACGGGTGGTCTTAGTTGAGAATTATATTATTGCTATTTTGTTGAGGATTATATTACTAAGTTATTGTTGTTAGAAGCTTCTCAGAAAATAGTAAACAATGTTTGGCAGACGGGTCGAAATACGGGTCAGATTAGAATAGATTTTTAGAGCAAGAACACTTATTCAATCATATAAACATTCTTACATTTTGCGTTTAACACTAGTCTTTATATTATCATATAAAATTATAAACTCATAAACTAGTTTTATGCCCGAACTAGTCGGGGTTGTTGGGTTGTGGAGGATTTGACTAGCAGGGGTGTTGTTACACTCCTTCTGCACCTAGCAATCTAGCAGGGGTGTTCTGTTTTATACTCCTTCTGCAGCTAGCAGGAGTATTCTCTGTTATGTGGTAAAGTCAACAACCCTAATTGTAACCCATATAAATACTTCTCTTCATGTACTGTGAACTTCTTGAGCACCTAATACAAAGAAAGAACTAGTTGTGGAGAGTGGATGTAGGTCAGATTAGACCGAACCACTATAAATCTTGTGTTCTTGTTCTTGTGATTTAGAGTGTGTGAGTGTGTATGCTTGCTGCAGATTGTTCTTGTGCTTGTGTGAATCGTGTTTCTGGTCCTAACAACTGGTATCAGAGCACAGGCTCTTGATCGATTCACACAAACTAGGTAAGAGGTGAAGAAGAACACTTACATGTCGAAGAACAAGCCGTGGTCTCGGGTTTCAGTCACAGTCGCAGATATAGCGTCTAGGGTTTCTGAACCAGCCGCCGCTAGCACAGCCGCTACCACCGCAGTCAGTTCCTAACTCCGATCAGGGCTCCGATTTGAAGACATCTTCAGCAGATTGCGACTAGGGTTCGATAACCCAGTAGCCGCCGCCTAGGGTTACGAAATTGAAGACCATCCTTGCTGAATATCGCATCTAGGGTTCCAAAAATCAAAGACTGGGGCTTTGATTTTGCACCTTGGTCACCTGATTTTGTGGAAGTTTGTGGGAGCAGGTCGTAGGAAGAAGAAAGAACTGGGCGTTCTTTTTTTTTCTTTGTTTCTTTAAGAGAAAATCAGCTTTCTCTTATTTGCAAAAAGGCCCCTCAACTTTGACCAAAGAGATAAGTACTGAGATCCAAGTGCTAAACCGTCTGTTTGAAGATCAAAGAAACGTGAATCAGGTGTTTTCTGTTTCTATTTGTTTCAGTGTTGGTTTTCTATTTGTTTCGATTTCAGTTTCGTTTTAGTCGTGCTTGTGTTATCATGGCAGAAGACGGGAAGGTGCAAATCGAAAAGTTTGACGGGAAGAAGTTTGGTTGGTGGAAGATGCAGATTGAATCATTACTTTGTCAGAAAGACTTAGATGTAGTGCTCGAGGATGAAAAACCAGAAAAAATGCCACAAGCAGATTGGGATAGGATGGATAAGAAAGCCAGGGCAGTGATAACTCTTTCTCTATCGGAGAATGTTGCATTCAACCTCCAGAAGGAGACCTCAACTAGAGGAATGATGGCAGCATTATCGAATATGTATGAGAAGCCTTCTACAGCGAACAAGGTTTATCTTATTCGAGAGCTTGTGAATACCAGGATGAGGGAAGGTGATTCAGTTACAGCGCACATCAATAACTTAAACTCGATATTGTCTCGATTGGTGTCTGTGAACATCAAGTTTGATGATGAGGTTCAAGCCCTATTGTTATTGTCCTCATTACCCGATAGTTGGTCCGGAACCGTAACTGCTGTTACAAGCTCTTCAGATACGAGCTAGTTTACGTTTGTGAAGATGCGGGATCTTATTCTGGGCGAAGACGTCAGAAGAAGAAATTCAGGTGGATCATCGGGTGATTTAATGCATGTTGGCAGAGGAAGGAAGAATAACAGATGTAGTGGCAGCAAGAACAGAAAGAGGAGTCAGTCTAGGGCTCGAAATGATGTGACCTGTTGGAACTGTAAAGAGGTTGGACATTTCAGGAATCAATGTCCAAATGAAAAGAAAGAAGTTAATGCTGCAGTAGACCATTCAGATGATGAAGTTTTGATCTGTAATGTAGAGAGCAGTGTGGATTCCTGGATTATGGATTCGGGTGCTTCATTTCACGCTACCCATAGCAGTGAAGCACTACGGAATCTTAAAATTGGGGATTTTGGCAAGGTACGACTTGCAAATGATGAAGTCTTAGATGTCACAGGCATGGGTGATATTGACTTAGTTACTCCAGTCGGATCTACGTGGACTTTAAGAGACGTGAGAGTTATTCCAGGCTTGAAGAAAATGCTTATTTCTGTTGGGCAGCTGGATGATCAGGGTCACGAGGTTAAGTTCGGTAGTGGACAGTGGAAGGTAATTAAGGGAAATTTAGTAGTTGCACGTGGCAGGAAGAGGGGCTCATTGTACATGGTCAGTGTACCGCCTGAAGGAGAGGTTATCCCAGTTCAGAAGAAGACCAAGATCCGGTTAACAGAATCTCGTGGGCAGAAGAAGGTTTGCTTTGCAGATGGCAAACCCAGAGTCACAGGTCAGATTCAGGTTGAACGTGCTAGAAAAGGTTCAGTAAAACCAGTCAGGGGCATTCGTGGCAGTGGGAGCACGGGTTTTGCTTCAGTCAAAGTTACCAGACGACAGTGGGTTAAGAGAACCAGTATTCTAGCTGACAAAGTCTCTCTAGTTGATTATCTGCTTTATTCGGAGAGTGTTTGTTCTCAGGATGTTCCAGGATCGGGCAGTTTGTGTCAGTGGGAGCCGATAGGGACAAAGAACGAGTCACGAGTAGTGACTGATGAGTTGAAGCTCAGTGGGAGCTTCAACGGGCCTTCAGGTTAACCGATGAGAAGGCCGCCCACAACTAGTGAAGATGAAATGTTTACAGAGGTACTTATCAATATGAAGTTGCATGGAGTGCAGTTTGAAGTTGTCAAAGCCTCCAAGTGGGAGATTGTTGGGTTGTGGAGGATTTGACTAGCAGGGGTGTTGTTACACTCCTTCTGCACCTAGCAATCTAGCAGGGGTGTTCTGTTTTATACTCCTTCTGCAGCTAGCAGGAGTATTCTCTGTTATGTAGTAAAGTCAACAACCCTAATTGTAACTCATATAAATACTTCGCTTCATGTAGTGTAAACTTCTTGAGCACCTAATACAAAGAAAGAACTAGTTGTGGAGAGTGGATGTAGGTCAGATTAGACCGAACCACTATAAATCTTGTGTTCTTGTTCTTGTGATTTAGAGTGTGTGAGTGTGTATGCTTGCTGCAGATTGTTCTTTTGCTTGTGTGAATCGTGTTTCTGGTCCTAACAGGGGTTTCCCAAATTAATAATAATTAAACCTACAAACTTGTTGGACACTGACCAACATAACAAAAATAGTTTACTTCGAATATAAAAAAACATGAACAAGAACTACTGATTAAATCGCTTCGGCTTCTTCTGGAACGCCTCCTACAATTTCAAAGTTTCAAATCTCAAGATTATAACGTCTCACTATAAATAGAGGATTTTATTGATTGAAAAGTATATTTTACACTATGAATTACAAAGGTTTAAATAAGCCAAGTTACAACAACCCATTCAATGAAATGGAGGATCTTTAGGCAAAGAATAAGATGGTCAAAGACCACTATTAATCCTATCTAAAAATATACAAAAGTAATAATGAATGTGCTGAAAATCTGGATATTATTTTGCAATGTTATTCTTGTTAATATGCCCCCGCAAGATGGAGGAGCCATCGGATACTCCAATCTTGGACCTTAGACGAAGAAATGGTCCCCGACCTAGCGGTTTCGTAAGTACATCAGCTAGTTGGTATTCAGAATGGATGTGTTGCACACGTAGTGAGCCATTTGCAATTTTTTCTCGAACAAAATGATAGTCCAACGCCACATGCTTCATGCGTGAGTGGTAGACAGGATTTGCACATAGATAAGTTGCACCCGCATTATCACAAAAAAAGTGTATGTGAGGTTGACTTCAGAAAACTTTCCAACAGTAAGTTTTGAATCCACGAAGGTTCAGGTGCACCATTTGCTAATGCTTTGTACTCGGCTTCGGTGGAAGAACGAGAGACAGATTTTTGACGTGAGGAGCGCCACGAAATGATGTTTGAACCAAGGTATATGATGTAAGCCATGGTGGAGCGGCCCCCATCCGTAATACCACCCCAATCTGAGTCGGTGAATGCTTGAAGATCAAGTCGAGAACCACGGTTGAGAAACAATCCATGGTGGATGGTACCCTTGAGATATCGAAGGACTCGTTTGAGGGCTTGCCAATGCCGTTCAGTGGGAGCATGCATGTATTGAGAGAGTCTATTAACAGCAAATGACACATCAGGTCGTGTAAAGGCGAGGTATTGAAGGGAAGCAACGAGTTGTCGGTAAGGTGTAGGATCAATTTTTGATGACCCGTCAACAAGAGCAAGTCTTTCGGTGGAGCTAAGGGGTGTAGTAACGGACTTAGCCCCATCCATGTGGAACTTTGTAAGCAGGTTCTGAATGTGGGCATGTTGAGACAGGAAAAGGCCATTAACAGTGGAGATGACCTCTATCCCAAGAAAATGATGTAACATGCCAAGATCCTTAATAGAGAACTTGTCGGATAAAGAACGGATGACCTGCTGAACAAAGGAGTAAGTATTGCCGGTGATAACAATGTCATCAACATACACTAGGAAGTAGCAAACGGTGCCCCCGCGATTGTAAATGAACAAATATGGATCAGCAAAGGATTTTTTGAAACCAAAATGTAGAAGGAACTTAGTGAGTTCCAAATACCAAGCACGAGGAGCTTGTTTGAGTCCGTAAAGGGACTTACGAAGACGACAAATGTGATTAGGAAAGTCCGGATGGACGTATCCGGGAGGTTGGGACATGTATACCTCCTCATCCAAAGTGCCATGTAAAAAAGCATTGTTTACATCTAGTTGGCGAAGAGACCAATTTTGAGATAAGGCAATGCTAAAGACCGTACGAATAGTAACGGGTTTGGTGACCGGACTAAAAGTTTCAAAGTAGTCTTTGCCATGCTCTTGGAAAAATCCTTTTGCGACAAGGCGTGCTTTGTATTTGTCTATGGATCCATTTGGATGTCGTTTGATACGAAACACCCACTTGCATCCAATTGGTTTGTGATGCCAGGGAGGAACCAGTTCCCATGTGGCGTTTGTGAGAAGTGCATTGAATTCACAATCCATAGCTTTGCGCCATTCAGGATCTTTTAAGGCTTGGTTGGGAGTGGTGGGTTCAACGGATGGTGGAATTGGGTGAAGGGTAGTGGTGTTGACAAAGTTGGAGTTGAAGTATTTTGGGTTTGGTTTGCGTTGACGAAGAGGTTGCGAGGAGGAGGGTAGGGTATGGGACGTATTTGGTGGGGAGAGGGTGGATGTGGATGATGAATTAGATGTGGAGTCAGCGGAAGAAGGAGAAGTGGATTGATGGGCAGTGAATGAAGAGGGTGGAGAGGAGGCCGTGGGCTCGGGTGAGGGTGGTGAGGAATGAGAGGGCCGGAGGAGGATTGAGGAAGTGTGGATGGGTTTGTACTATTGGGCTCAGGTTCGAGCCCAGAAGGTGGTTGAAGTGGGTTGCTGGGTGGCTGATTATGGGCTGGTATGAATGGTGTAGTTGTGGTTGTGAAGGAGGAGGTGTAGCAGAATGTTGGATGTTTTGAGTTGGTGGAATAGAAGGTATTCCTAAGAAGGAATCTACTGTAGGAATGGGAAAAAAAGAGGTTTGTTGAGTGTGAAAAGGAAATTGAGTTTCTATAAACTCAACATGGCGAGAGTGATAAAGGCGACGGGTTGTAGGAGCATAGCATTTGTAGGTGGATTTAGAAGGTGAATAACCCAAGAAAATGCATTGATCGGAGCGTGCATGAAGCTTGGACTTTGCATACGGGCGAATCCACGGGTAGCATAGGCACCCAAAGGGTTTGAGTTTAGTGTAGGTTGGTTCTTTTTGAAAAAAAGAGTGTAAGGAGTTTTGAAATCAAGAATAGGAGTGGGTAACCGATTTATTAAATAAACCGCGGTTTGGAAAGCATGTGTCCAAAAAGAAAGAGGGAGCCGAGCATGGTGAAGGAGAGATAATCCGGTTTCTACAATGTGCCGATGACGACGTTTGGCAACACCATTTTGTTCCGGAGTATGAGGTGGGGTGGTGAAGTGAGAGATCCCTTGAGATTGGAGATAGGTGGTTAAGCCAATATATTCACCACCATTGTCAGTGAAGAGAGAGAGATTAGAGGTGTTTGAATTTTTTTTTCAACAAGTGATCTGAATTGAGGAAACAAGGTGGATACATCGGATTTATGCTTCATTGGATATAGCCAAACAAACCTAGTATGAAAATCAACAAAGATCACATAGTAAGTGAACCATCAATGGATTTTTCTACCGGCCCCCAAACTTCCGAATATAGTAATTGCAATGGTTTGGTAGTGGTAAACGAGTTCAAGCCGAACGAAGTTTTATGACTTTTATTAATAGAGCATGAGTTACAATGAAAATTGTGAAAATTGAAATTTAAATCTAAGCATTTGGCTATCTTTTTGAAAATTTAAATAGACGGGTGTCCAAGCTTGTGATGCCAATCAAGAAGTGATGTAGTGGAAACATCATTTATTTGGGGTGACGAAGGAAGATTGGCATAGTAGACATCAAGGTAATTCTCTCCCCGCATTAGACGTGCCCCCGTGCGAAGGTCCTTGACAAAAAAATGAGTGGGAAAAAATTCAACCGAAACATGGTTAGTCTTACATAATTTAGCAACGGAAATAAGTTTGTTTTTGAAATGAGGAACACACAAGACATCTTTTAGTGAAAGAGAACCATGTGACAATGGAAGAAAGGATTGACCAATGTGAGTGATGGTAAGAGTATTACCATTGCCAAGAACAATCTCCTCGGGTCCACCATAGTCGGACACGGAATGGAGAGAAGCACGATCGGGATCAACATGATTTGATGCACCAGAATCAAACATGTAAGAGGAAGTAGCAACATTAGTGGTTGGTGAGGACTTGTTGGAGTTCAAGGAAACTCCTGTTTGGACTTGATTTTCACGAAGAAACCTCGCAAGTTTTCTACACTCCTTTGCTTCATGACCTGCAAAATGACAAAATTGGCAATAAACATTAGAACGAGTCTCGCGAGTGCCTCCATTTGAATTGGGAGACCACTGAGGACGCGAGTTTCTGCTGGTGAATTGTCCTTGGTTGTTGCGGCGGTCGGAGGTAGGTCGATTGGAGGTACGGTTTTGGCGAGTGGTGTAGTTAACCGTAGTGATGGTGGGTTGGGGTGAAACGGCTGCAACAGTGAGTTCTCGTTCATAGTCAACGAGTTTCTCAAATAGTTCAGGGAATGTGATTTTGGAATCAAGGAGTCGAAGAGAAGTAGCAATGGGTTTGAAGTCATCACCAAGTTGGCAAAGAATATGAACCATAAGGTCCTAATCTTTTACCGGGTTTTGCACCAAAGCGAGTTCATCGGCTATGGATTTCATGTCACGTAAATAATCAGTGACTGTGCGGTTTCCT
Organism: Helianthus tuberosus; assembly: GCA_030545235.1. Taxonomy (NCBI): domain Eukaryota; kingdom Viridiplantae; phylum Streptophyta; class Magnoliopsida; order Asterales; family Asteraceae; genus Helianthus; species Helianthus tuberosus. The sequence goes on from CM060414.1 coordinate 193,065,092, forward strand.
TTTGGGTTCGAAGCCAACTTAGATTTCAGGGAGATAACACGAGATCGAGACGTATTGGCGTAGCTTGTAAGGAGCCGTTCCCAGGCTTGTTGAGAGGTTTCGGCAGAAGCAATTAAGGACTGGATTGTTGGTGAACAGCTGCCAATCAGAGCAGCAAGGATGGTCTGATCATGTCGTTAACAGGCGTGAAAATCAGGATTGGGTTTTGTTTGTTCTTGGTCTAGAAAGGGTGCCGGAATAGGTTTAGTTCCGGTAAGAAAATGGACAAGATCGAGTCCGATGAGGGTAGCGTGGACATGCTTTCTCCAAACAGAGAAGTTGTCATTGGTGAGGGTTACATTAAAGCGGGTTCTTTTACATGCTTCGACACCTCAGCGACTTTATGGCACTATTTCTCGTCCAATGCCGTAAAGTCGCGAATAATCTTGCATTAAGTATAGATGAAATCCAAATACAAATGACAAATTATAGCTGTTAATCGATTAGAACCAATCAAGTCAACACGTCAACATATTTAATTTATTCACATTTGTGTCACCCAACCACACGTTTATTCACGTGTTCACATTCACTAGACTGTAGACATCTGATCAAGTCAGGAAATGTCAACACATTCACAGCTAGTGGGCCTTATAATACAAGTGATAGTATTTGTAGTCTCAGGCTACACGGTACGGGGTCGGCCTTGGACCGGTCTGGACCGACGCCGCCCCCAACACCGTTCGCCCCCCCCCCCCCTTGCGTCGTCCTCTCCGTCTCCTTGGAGACGTTTGTGCCGGGCCAGAAAAAGACAAAAAGGGACATGTAACGGCTAGTTGACCATTTCAAAAGAAAAAAAAAATTATGTTTAACGGTAAATTTTGAAAACCACCCCAAAATTCATTATTTTTTTTACAAATACAACCCCAACACCCAATTTTTTACCCACTTCAACCTCATCTCTCTCTAAACTTTCATACTTTTATAAAAATTAGCCATGTCTTCATCTTCTTCTTCAAGATGGTATTCGTCATCTTCGGGTGATGAAGCATTTTTTGCAAACGTCATTATGTACGCAGCTCAGATGTTCATGGAGGAGGATGAAGAGTCTGAAACGTCGTCACAACGGCAAACTAGGAGAGTCGCCTTAAACCGAGACAAAGAAGGTAATTTAATTTTTCTAGAGTATGTTTATTTAAATTTAATAGAGTGAATTGCAAGAATTGTCCTTTATCTTTATGCCTCTTTGCAGGCGGTGTCCTTTATGTTTAAAATTGACGAGTTTTGTTCTTTATGTTTAAAAATCAAGCATGGTTTGTCCTTTGAGCCTAACTCAGTCAGATTTCTTGGTTAAGTATGATCATGTGCTTTGCACATGATGGCATACTTGTCATTTCACCTTCCAAGGGTTTATTTTGTAAAGACTTATTATTGAGGGACTGTATCGGAAAACTGAAAAAAAAAATCTAAACTATTTCACTGTCACCACAACCCAATCTCTCTCTAATCTCTCTCAACCCACCACCCCACAACCTGCAAGCACCCTGCAGCCGCATCGTCGTAATCATTTACACAACAGATTAAACCCCTTCACCCCCATTTACCCGTTAACGGTTTGCTCAATGACCTGTTTTTAGTGAACAAGCTTTTGTATATGTATCCCCAACACCATCTGAACATCATTGCAAACACCCATCGCCCACTTGCCACTAATCTCCACCTTCAATACCAACACCGCTCCTACCAACCCCCACCTACCACCAATCTCAATCATCACCCACCACTACCAAAATTCAAAATTCTCAACACAAAAACCATACTTCTGTCTGAAATAAATTAAAATCAAAATGGAGTCAAAACCAAAAATCTAAACTAACAATATGAAACTGACAGGCTTCTCCTACCGTACACCAACACGAACACTTGCCCCTCTTCTGCTACCGTCACGTACTTGCGTTGTCGATCCAAAAATAAATGATGGTGGTGAACGGTGGTTATTGGTATTTAATGGTGTTGGTAAACGATTTTGATTTTTGGCTTTGGGTTGGTGGTGGGAGTGAATGATGGTGATTTCTTGATCTCAGATCTAGATCTGGTTAAAAATATGGGAAGGGTTTAGTGAGAGAAAGTGTGTAGAGAGAGGGAGAGAGTTTTGAGTTTATATATTTGTTTTTTAATTAAAATAATTTTGTAATTAAATGGGTCAAATTACAAAATTACCCTCATGTGACATGCACATGATTTCACTCTTTAGTCCCTGCTTCGTTAAAATGACAAAATTTCCCTCATGTGCAAGTGCAAGGCACATGACAAGATTTAACGAAAAAAACTAACTGGGTTAGGCCCAAAGGACAAACCATGCTTGATTTTTAAACATAAAGGACAAAACTTGTCAATTTTAAACATAAAGGACACCGCCTGCAAAGAGGCATAAAGATAAAGGACAATTCTTGCAATTCACTCATATGAATTTAATTTATTTTTCGTTTTTAATATATAGCCGCCCATGATAAATTACTGGCCGATTATTTTGCCGACGAACCTGTGTACACGGACGAGATGTTTCGAACATCGGTTCCGAATGAGTCGTCGACTTTTTTTACGTATCGTATACGACTTGGCCTAGTCTGATCCGTTTTTCACACTGCGATACGACGCTAGGGGCCAAAGGGGATTCACTACTTTACAAAAATGTACGTCGGCCATTCGCCAACTGGCATATGGGTACGCACCCGATTCGTTGGACGAGTATTTAAGGATGTCCGAAAGAACCGCACGTGAATGTTTGCACAGGTTTTGCAAATGGGTCGTGAAATTATATAGCAAGAGATACCTGCGGAAACTAAACGCAAACGACGTTCAAAAATTATATCAAGCACACGAACAAAGACATGGTTTTCTAGGAATGCTCGGGAGCATTGATTGCATGCACTGGTCGTGGTAGAACTGCCCTACTGCTTGGCAAGGTCAGTATACAATGGCGGAACTAGAAGAAAAGTTTAGGGGTATCCCCATTTTTTTACCGTACATTCATACAATAATAAAAAAACATGATAATAAATAAAGTTTAAAAAAATACCCAGGGCCGCTTCTTTGAGAATTCGGATTCCCTAGAGAGCCCAGTGCAAGTAGAAAACATAGGCCCCGAAATACACAACTTATTTATAAAAAAACTAGTAATAAGACGATTTTATGAGCCTTGAATATGAAAAAAACTAAATAATATATATTTATACTACTTTTTGTTGGGGTTTTAAATTTAACTAGTGGTGTATTGCTCACAACATGTATCGTGATAAAAAGACCACCTTTAAAAAAATTAGATAAAATTTTGACCATTTAAGATAGGAAAAATTACAAGTTTTGTCCTTTATCTTTATACCACTTTTCAGGCGGTGTCCTTTTTAACGAATGTTGACAGACGGTGTCCTTTACTAGGTATTTTGTTGCAAGTTTAGTCCTTTACACCCAACCCAGTTTAAAAACCCTGTTAATTGTTGACAGGCGATGTCCTTTACTAGGTATTTTGTTGCAAGTTTAGTCCTTTACCTATGTATTTTGTTGCAAGTTTAGCCACAGGTTTTTTAACTGGGTTGGGTGTAAAGGACTAAACTTGCAACAAAATACCTAGTAAAGGACACTGCCTGTCAACATTCGTTAAAAAGGACACCGCCTGAAAAATAGTATAAAGATAAAGTACAAAACTTATAATTTTTCCTTTAAGATAACCAAAGACCACCTTTAAACAAATTAGATAAAATTTTGACCATTTTTAGATAACCAAATAGGTGGTTAAAAAACCACATTTAAAAAAAATAGATAAATCACCCTATAAAGCTATATTTTGACTATTTTATATATTTAATAATTAATAATATGGAAAATATAAAAACCTAACTTTTTATATACTTCTAAAATAAACTAATAAAATTACATTCTCTTACACACTTAGATAAAAAAAGGTAATAACAATCAAACTTTATATTATATATTTACTAATATGATTAAATATAATAACTATTTATATTACTTAAAATAAACTAATATCGAACACCAAAATGAAAAATAGATAGAGTAATAACAATCAATTTATATATTCTATATGTAATAATATGTAATATCTAATATCTAACTTATAATAAAAGACTCCAAATAATGACACATGACATTCTCTCCTTCAACCTCATAAATTTTATTTATATTTGTTTAATAAAATTCTTTTAGTATTAATATTAATTAATAACCAATATATAAATGTCACTTATTTTTATTCTTATTTTTATCTAAAATTAATAAATAACTTCAATTTTGTAATTTAAACCCTTTGTTTTTTTTTTTTACTTTTAACCCAAAGTTTTTCATCTTTTGCAATTTAATCCCAACTCTTTTTTATTTTCAATTTTGGTCCACCATACTTTTCATCTTTCCCAAGTTTTTCGTTTCGTTCTAAATTTTGAGAGTTAACGCACCGCAACGTGCGTGTGAGGTTCAACATTTTTTCGTATATTTTTCCCAAGTTCTGGGTTTTTGATTTAGTCATTGCGTTTTACGATCTTTGCGCGGGTCCGGGGGCGGCAGCCCCTGGCGGGGTCCAAGGGGCAGAGCCCCTGGCTGGGGTTGAGCTGCACTAAAAACACATCAGAAAAATTAAATTTCCATAAATTGGCTCATTTCGAAGACAGTAATTCGTAGACAATTCAGACAGTTCATAGTGACAGACAGTTTTATGTGTCCATTGCGTTTTAGAAATAAGAGAGTTTTATGTGGTTTCTGGCTATTGCGTTTTAGAAAAAACACATTTTTAAGTGTTTTTAGTCATTGTGTTTTAGGTAAAACACATTTTTTAGGTGTTTTCAGTCCATTGCGTTTTAGAATGAGTCATTTTTATGTGTTTTCTGGCCATTGCGTTTTACATATAAGACATTTCTTTGTGTTTTTGGTGCATTGCGTTTTAGGTAAAACACTTTTTTAGGTGTTTTCAGTCCATTGTGTTTTAGAATGAGTCATTTTTAAGTGTTTTTTGGCCATTGCGTTTTACATATAAGACATTTCTTTGTGTTTTTTGTGCATTGCGTTTTAGGTAAAACACTTTTTTTATGTGTTTTCAGTCCATTGCGTTTTAGAAAACAGACATTTTAAGTGTATTCTGGCCATTGCATTTTACAAATAAGTCATTTTTTTGTGTTTTTGGTGCATTGCGTTTTAGGTAAAACATATTTTTATGTGTTTTCTGGCCATTGCGTTTTACAAATAAGTCATTTCTTTTTGTTTTTGGTGCATTGCGTTTTAGAAAAATGTCATTTTTAGGGTTTTTTTTTTCATTGCGTTTTACGATACTGGGGTTTTTTCTATTGCGTTTTACGCAACTGGTTTTAAATTTTTTTTTTCAAAATATAGCAATAGTATACTCGTTTTAAAGATAAAAAAACGCTCGTTTTTTTGGTGCAATTTTTATAAAAAAATAATGTCGTATGAAAGAGTTATTAACGTTTAAAAAATGGGGGGGAATTGGAGGAGAGAGAAACTATTGGCTTGGATTGACTAGATTGCCCCTGAAAAAAGTCACGCGCCTCTTTTTTTACTTTCAATTTCCCTGATTTAATCTTAGCCCTTGATTAAGTAAATGGATGGTCAAGATCACTTCCTAGCCAAATAAACTTCCTATTATATCTCCACCCTATAAATATAACCTAAAAGAACAAATAAATTAATAAAATATCAATTGCTCTCTATTTTCCTTTGTGAACCGTAGAAACAACAAACATAAAAAAAAGTATTACTTTAATATAAATTTAATACTTATAGTGGGACTTGTGCCGTGTGCTTCCTTTTAATTAGAAGGGCTCAACACTATCATTATTTAAATATTTTTTCAAGTCATCTTCTTCCTTTTTGAAACTCATTAACTGAAACAAAGATAGCCGCTTACCTGAGAATTCTACTATCGGTTCTTGACATATCTCATCCACACATGCATTTAGGGGTATCCTAATATATGCCGAGGGGTATCCCATACATAAGACGGAGAAAAAAAGAAAGAATATTATACTTCGCCATGAAAGTTGAGGGGTATCCCGGGCTACCCCTTGACAAAGCGTAGATCCACCCCTGTCAATATACTCGGGGAGATCATGGTCATCCAACTATAATTCTAGAGGCTGTTGCGTCACATGATCTCTGGATCTGGCATGCGTTTTTTGGTCTACCTGGTTCACTTAATGACCTTAACATTATCTACCAGTCACAGATATTTGACAATATAGTGGCAGGAACAGGTCCAGACACCAGTTTTACGGTTTCAGGGGTGGAATACAGGCAGGGTTACTACCTTGCAGATGGAATATACCCAATGTACTCTACAATCGTTAAAACTATTCTGCACCCGACAGACGATAAAAGAAAGAAATTTGTGAAGTTTCAAGAGGGTTCGAGAAAAGATATTGAACGGTGTTTTGGGGTTCTACAAAAAAAAATGGCATATCATTAAACATCCAGCACGTTCTGCTACACCAAAGAGGTTACGACACATTATGTACGCTTGTATCTTGCTTCATAACATGATCATTGAAGACAAAGGTAGAGCGATATGTGAGTACGATGAAAACGCGTCTAACGGGAATTCTGTTCCAGTTATTTTGGAACAACAAGATTTAAACGGATTCTCTCGACGTAACGAGTACACACACCAAAACCTACAAGCGGACTTGGTGGAGTACATTTGGAACAACACACAAAACTAACCTAACAACCACATGCCGGATGAAGACTAGTAGTTTTTAATATTTTTTTAGAATAGTTTTTTTAATATTTGTAAGTTCTTAGGATTTTTATTAATTAAGTTTATGTTTTTTTAAGAGAAAAATGCCCGGATAGTCCCTGTGGTTTCGCCTTTTTTCACCTATAGTCCCCAACTTTCTAAAACTACCTGAGTAGTCCCCAAGTTTTCATTTTTTGTTCCCGGATAGTCCCTGGGTCTAACTTCAGTTATTTTTCTCTGTTAAAATGACGTGAAATGACAAAAATACCCTTTTCTTAAAAGGCCAAACCATAGGGACTATCCGGACATCTTCTTCATTTTTATTTATAAAACCCCACCCACCTCTTTGCCACCGCCACCCACCAGCACCCTCCTCCACCCTCCACCATCACTCTCCATCTCTACCCACCTCTTTGCCACCGCCTGAAAATGGTTAACACAGCCATCACCTCTGTCGTGGTGTCTCCAACCATTGCTCACAATCATCATCGGCCACCACCACCGTCTTCTCCTTCGTAACGGTGTCTCCAACGACGTCGGATCACCACCCAACCACCTGAAACGAAAGGTACTAACCGGAGAAAACCGAAATTTGAGAAGGTTTAAAGAAATGAGGAGTTAGGGGGTTTACCGTAATGTTTCGTCGGAAAGAGAAGCACCACCGCCGCTGCTACCGTCGTCGGCTCCTTCCACGGTGGTGTTACCGGAAAAATGAGCGGTACCCCCCCCCCCCCGCCGTCGTTTCTCTCTCTGTTCTCTGATCTCCGTCTCCCTCTGCTATGAAACCACGCCGCCCGACATCAAAACGTCGCCGCCGTCTTCTCACCGCCCCCCTCTCATTCTTTCTGATGTCTCTCTCCATCTGTTGTTCCTACGTCGTGCGCCGCCACCACCAATGATGGTGGTGGCCGGCTAGGGTTTGATAAGAAATTGGGGATGAGAGGTGATTTGCAGAGGTCTGTGGTGTGGTTATGTGGTTTGAGGAGAGGTGATTCTTTGTGTTGGAGTGTGTATTTGTTGAAGGTAAGGATCTGCAAGACAGAATTGGGAGGAAGAATGTTAAGGAGCGGCTGAACAAATGAAGAAGATGCCCGGATAGTCCCTATGGTTTGGCCTTTTAAGGAAATGGTATTTTTATCATTTCACATCATTTTAACAGAGAAGAATAACTGAAGTTAGACCCAGGGACTATCCGGGAACAAAAAATGAAAACTTGGGGACTAGTCAGGTAGTTTTAGAAAGTTGGGGACTATAGGTGAAAAAAGGCGAAACCACAGGGACTATCCGGGCATTTTTCTCTTTTTTTAACTTATGTAATGTTTGGTTTAAAAAAAATAGATAAATTAAAAAAAAATTAATATGGTGGGGTAGGACCATCCTCCATTTCCATTGATTCTACCTTGGAGGGGCATCCTCCAAGGGACTATGATGTGGCGCCTACGTGACGGATCATTATCCAAGGGAGGACCATCACCACCGCATAGCCTCATGCCTTCTGATTACCTAAACCATTTCTTAATAGTGTTATTAGGAAACCGACCTTCAAAACTAACCTATGATTTGACAATCCAAATATTTTAAGACCGTTGAGAATATAAACTTTCTTGTAATGGATCATTGGTATGATCAACATACATGCAAACATTATCGACATGGTTTTTTAGAAACCTTGAGACAGAGAGTTAGATAAAAAAAGTATAGGCTCTGGTGATTGGATTCAATATAAACAATTCAACGGTACTTTTTCTGCGTATTAATAACAATCCAAGGGTGAAAGGGGTGCTTCCCTCATGAGATGTGGTAAATTTTCAACCGACCCAATCATCTAGTGTAATGTCAATTCTGCTCCCCTCTTGCCTAAAAAACATAAGGGGTGGTCACCACTCGTGGGTAGAGGGTAAACTAAGTTTTTTTCCCTTTCTTTTATAAACTATTAATTAATAAATGAAATATATTTTTAACAAAATAAAAGTACATTAAATTAAAAAAAATTACATTAAATTAAACGAACTAAAATTACATTAAACTAAATTAAACCTACTAAAAAAGTCAATACATAAAATTAAACCTACTAAAAAAAATAAAACCATAAAAAATTTAGAAACTACATGCTCAATTATATTTTTTTGCGATCTCGCGTTTTCAGGCTAGTGTGATTTGCAACATCTCTGGTGGAACATTGTCTTGTGGCTTGTTAAACGTCTCGAGATCCTTATCAAACCTAATCGATCTCAACGTCTCTCGATGTTCATCCGCCAACGTGGGACCTTGTGGTAATGAAAAAAATTGTGGTGGATAATTGGGTTGGGGTTGGGTGTTGTAAAAACCCGAATGTGTATTTTGGGCGTAAAAGTATAGAGGTTGAGAGTGTGGGGAATAACCGTGTTGTGATTGAAATGGCACACTTGAACCACTCGATCCGCCTCGTCTACTTTGCGAGCCCCGCCCCATCGCCTTCGAACCGGAACCCGAAACTTTTTTCTTGCCATCACCCTTGTTTTGTCTATCCATAGTATGCTTTGAGAGTCTGTGAATTCGGTGAAAAATGAAATGTAAAATGGTAATATTTATAAAGAATTTATTTGTTTTTTAAGTCAAACGGCTATGAAGCCATTAATACCTCCAACGGGCATGCGCTTCACCCAACGGTCATATATTCAATCGGTGTACTCATCGCAAATCAAACACCCCGCGCGCTGAAGGGGAATGACGGCGGTGTTCCCTGCGCGGTAAAGGGCTTCACCGCCCTTTACCCCCGCACCCGCCCCGTTCACCTTTATAGTAACTACATATAAATAATATTTCAATTTTATCTTTTATATTATAAATAATATACATTTTTAGCCCGTTTAGTTTTTTATAATAATTAAATTATCATGTAATTTTATTTTTCTCAATTAATATTGCTTCGTTAATTTTTCCAAAAAAAAAAAACTCTAAATACACAACTACGTATAATGTTAGATTTATCAAACATTTCTGGTACCTTTTTGAAGACGATTTCTTTCAATTATGCTGCAATTTCATAAGGAGGGGAAAATAGATTGTGGTTGTGGGTCGTTGTTTATTACTCTGATTCCTAAAGTCAAGGACCCGGTGGAGCTGAACAACTATCACCCCATTAATCTGGTGGGAATTATTAGTAAAGTGATATCAAAGATTTTAGCTAATAGGTTGAAGGTAGTTATGGGAGAGGTCATTTCGGAGTATCAGCCGACATTCATTAAAGGGAAGTACATTTTGGATGGGCCGCTTGTGGTCAGTGAAATCATTACTTGGTGCAAAAAGATTAATAAAAAAGCGTTCCTTTTGAAAATCGATTTTGAAAAGGCCTATCATTTCACATCTTTTATATGAAAAAGCGGTCCAAGGTATCAAAACCCCCAACAATGGGCCTATCATTTCACATCTTTTATATGCGGGCGATGCAATCATAATTGGGGAATGGGAGGCAGAAAATATCCTTAACGTCGTGAGAATTTTGCGGGTGTTCTACATGTGTTCCGGTATGGAAATAAATCTTAAAAAATCAAATCTTTATGGTATTGGAGTGGGTAACTTGGAAGTGAAGGACAAGGCTAAAGTGGTTGGGTGTCTAGCGGGGGAAACCCGTTCAACTACCTCGATCTTATGGTGGGAGCCAATATGAACCGAATCAATAATTGGAAGGCGGTGATCGATGTGTTTGAAGCTAGACTTTCTTATTGGAAGGCGAATACCCTTTCGATGCGAGGGCGAGTGGTTATCATTAGATCCATTCTCAAAAGTCTTCCAAATTATTATTTCTCTATATATAGGGATCCTTCAAAAGTGATCATGGAGTTGGAGAAGTTCATTGGAAGATCCTTCAAAAGAATATTAACACGGCTCTTCTAAGTAAGTGGGTGTGGCGCTTTAAATCGGAAAATGATCAACTTTGGAAGAAGGTGGTCGAAGCCATCCACACTTGTAGGGGCAATTGGGACTTTCTTCCGGCTAAAAAGAATTTTAACGGAGTTTGGAACAATATCATAAAGACATGTGCTATGACAAAAATCGAAGGGGCCCCGTTAAGGAGTTTTTCCCAGGGGAGTTGGGTAACGGTCAAGATATTTCTTTTTGGATCGACCATTGGCTAGAAAGTGAGCCTCTAAAAGATATATACCCCAACATATACAAATTAGAGTTCGAAAAGAGATGTAAAGTGGCTAACAGACTACTTGCTCAGGAGGGGAGCCATAACGTGACCTGGAAGTGGAGGAAAGGGCCTGATAATTTCATCCAGATTACCGAGGTTAATTGGCTTTTCAGGTCTCTGGATTTGGTGCAGATTAAGGAATATGGGGATCGATGGAAGTGGGTTGGGGCTATGTCGGGAGAATTTTCGGTCAGAGAAGTCAAGCGTACTTTATCTAAAGGGGAGGTTTTCAACGATAATTATGTTATGGAATGAAGTAAATTGGTTCCGACTAAATGTAATTTGCTTGTTTGGAAAGCCGAGATGGGCAAAATTCCCACCTTGGTTGCTCTTCTCAACCGTGGATTGGGCATCGAAGACATGACCTGTCAACTATGCAATTTGGGTGAAGAAAATGCTAATCATATGTTCGCCAAATGCGCTGTTGCAGCCCAGGTCTGGTTTGCAGTGTCAAGATGGTGCAAGATTGCCCCTGTGGGAAATTTTTGAAGTGCACAAGCAGGTGGGTCTCTCGGGTAAAGCCAAAGATGTTTTTAGCGGTATTGTGAGAGTGGGATGCTGGTGCTTATGGCGGGCGCGCAATAAACTAAGGTTTGAAAGCAAACAAGTGAAGGTGGCCGATATCGTCAGCGAGATCAAAACGCCAGGGTACCTCTGGATATGTAATAGAAGTAAAGATAGAACCGTTTCTTGGGTTGATTGGTGTAATTTTATGAATTTGTAGGTTGTTTTGTGTTTAGCCGCCCCGTTTCGTGGGTGTTGTTGGTCGTTCTCGTTTAATGAAGTTTACATTTCAAAAAAGAAAACTACATATAGTTTTTTTTCTCAACATCCCAATATAAGTTTTATTGAAAACAAAATTATATTTAAATTAAAGTATTTCTAGGCATCCCAATATAAGTTTTATTGAAAACAAAATTATATTCAAATATTTCTAAGCATCGTGAATAACCTTCGAACATGCTTCTTAAACCAGATCGTAATATTACAAGTTCAAAATTTCTGTCGCATCGCACAATACAGAAAGTCTTCGTCAAAATTCCAACAAACACAAAAAATATTAAAAAGATAAATATACTTAAAAGATTGAAGTTTCCATGTGATGATGTAAGAACGTGTGGGTCATATCATATTATTGTGAAACCCATTTCACACTGTCTGTAGATAAAAAGTCTTTTATAATTGAGTTAAATTTCATTTTTGTCATTTTTTCCGTTTAGCGTAAAGGTTTGAAATGTTGCCATTTTAGTCCAAATAATTTCAATCGTTGTCTTTTTAGTCAACTGGATTAACTCCGTCAATTTTTTCTGTTAGCTAGAATGGTAAATCGATGATTTATATGGTCGAATTGTCCTTCTAGTAAACAGAATAACATATAAAATGACCGAAATGCTCTTCTAGTTAACAAAATAAAGGGATGGAGTTAACCCAGTGGACTAAAATGGCAACATTTGAAACTATTTGGACTAAAATGACAACGTTTCTAACCTTTGAACTAAAATGACAAAATGGCCCAAACCGCAGGGCCTAAAATGAGATTTAACTCTTTATAATTATTATATATAAAAATAAAAATAAAAAATATAAAAAAAATGTTAAATTAATTATTAAGAAATTTCATGTAACAACCTAGGAAGGAAGTAGGAACGTGTGTGCTGGGTCATCGTGTATATATATGTTATGTAGATGTGCACATTCAACATATATTCACAATAATCAGATCAACACTTTGAAATCACACTCAACACATCTTTAACAATGTCTGGTGGACCTCCATCCTTCTCAGCCACATGGAGGCCTGGCTCTAATACATCATCCACCTCCAACAGCAATACCCGTACTAAACCGGTGTCGTTCCAGCGCTCCATCGAAGAACAAAACAAACCTCCGTCCATTCAAGATGTCGATCGCCGCGCCAAGAACTCAAACACCGAGACGGTTAAAGAAACCGGAACCACCCCTAAGCCAGCATCGTTTGGAGATGCTACTCACACTCACGTTAACAACAAATGATATATTGTGTGTTTTTCAAATTTTATTGTCATGTTATTCAATAATTGTCTTTGTGTTTGTTTGTTTAAGTCTCCGCCTTTATTGGGTTGACTTTTTGAGATAATGAACTTGTGTTTGAAAAATTATTGGCTGTTTGTTTACCTCTTAATGAGACTTTTAATGGTTTAGATCTCTTACTGGTTCAGCACTTAATGGTTCAGATTGTTTGTTTCGTGGGCAGATGTCTGAATAGTTCAGACATTTGCATCTGAATGGTTAAGTATTATACTGAGTCTGAATGGTTAAGACCTCTAATCTGAATTGATCAGATATTTGTATCTGAAATGTTAAGCATTATACTGACTCTTAATGATTCAGACTTCTTACTGGTTCAGCACTTAATGATTCAGACCTCTTACTGATTCAACACTTATCCATTCAAAAGTTGTCAAACACCCCCTAAGTCTTTTTTTATCTTATCAATCTTATTTACTAGTTGAGGATTATATTATTGCAATTTTGTTTGGATAATATTTGTTTTGACTTGAAAAACAACGGTCCAGTTTCATTAGTTTCATGGGAATCTAAAAAATATGAAGGGTAAATTACACTTTTCGTCCTTTATGTTTGTATCAAATTGCAATAGATAGTCTTTAACTTCAATAATTACAGTCATGGTCCTTTATTTGACAAAATCATTATATCTTTGGTCCTTTGACTCTAACCTAGTTAAAATTATTAGTTAAATTCAGTCATGTGACTTGCACATAAGGGTAAGTTAGTAATTTTACTGGTATAAAGGACGAAAAATGTAATTTATACTTATATTTGTAAACAAAACACACTGACATAAATCACCACCACTCTCACTCTAGTCCATCTTCTCCCCCCCCCCCCCCCCCCTCTAAAAAGCCCTAAAACCTAAACGCTTCATCACCGTCACTCCGGTCACCAGTCACACACTTTCTAAACACCCGGAAACTCTCTCTTTCTAAACAATGCTGCCGGATTTACCACTCCGACCACATGTGAATCACATCGGAGGCATACCGATCGAGTTTCCGTACCCGCCATACGACTCTCAGCCGACTTACATTTGCAGAAGCAATCACTCATATTTAGCTTTTTACTAACAGAGACTAAATTACTAAACGATTAATGACCTAAATAACAATTGAAGAACATAAAGATATAAACTCAAATTACAGTGAAATTAGTGGAACATGTGACATCTATAACGAAGTAAAATGTGAAAGCATATACCTCTGTCAAGGCAAGAAATCCAGGAACATCGATCTTAACAATTGAAGAATCCTCATAAATTTCAAATCCAAAACAACCAGAGTTTCACAAGCTACAGAGGGATCAACTTTTGAGAAAAGGATATTAGATCCATCTAATTTCCAGGTGTAATCAGCGTGAGTGACGAATTTCCTCTTTAACGAGTCCTGAGCCCTAATTTGATCCAACTGAAGAATATGTGAGTAAGATACAAAAGAATATGGGAAGTCGAATGTTATCAACTTTAACAGCAGAAAAAGGGGAATATTTAGGCGAAAATAATCGATTGGAAGATCGATGTGCAGGGTGTGGTGAAGAGATTTGAGGTGGTGGTGGTGGTGGCAGAATGGGTGGTGGTGGTGGTTAGGGTTTTAAGGTTAGAAATTGGTGAAGATGAATTGTGTATATGTATTTTTTTTATTTTTTTTATTAAACATTTAAATAAAAGATAAATTCATCAAAATACCCTTAAGTGAATAAGCTTAACTGAAAATTTTAATTCAGTTAGTGCTAAAGGACGTAGAATGTGACATGTTTTGCAAATAAAGGATTGTGACTGTAATTATTGAAGTTAAAGGTTATCCGTTGCAATCCAGTATAAACATAAAGGACGAAAAGTGTAATTTACCCAAATATGAAAGATTTAAATGTAAAGGTTGTTGACTAAACACCCAAGAAAACAGTTGCTAGAGACTGATCCGTGTCTTCAAATTCTTAGTTTGCTAAGAAAACAAAGATTTAAGGGTATTTTAGATGTTGAATAGTTGAAGTATTTTTAAGAGAAACGGTCAAGTTTTTTGTTGAGTGAAACTCGTAAAAGTGATTAAACGTTTTGGATGAAAATAACATTTTACTCAATCGACTGTTATATTCTTATGAATTAAAAAACTAATTAATGGCCAAAAGAAAACAATTAAATTCCCATTCATCACCCTTTTTCTTATACCCGACCCTACTACGTAGACCGGTTCCATACTTTTGACACCCCCTCTTCATGTCGCAACCCCTTTCTCCACGTAGCAGCCACCACCAGGTGCTAGTCCCAATCAAATTTTTTTGGGTCGATTGACGACAACCTTCACTATAGATTCGACCTTCAATAGTGGTAGATCTAAAACCTATCAACATTTTTAGTGCTGGCGAAAAGAATAAAATGGTATCAAGTGAACAAAGTGTTTAATTGGACTAAAGATGGTAATTTCCAAACACTTGAACCGAAAATGTAATCTAACCTTCCCAAATTAACTATCCATACAATTAACTCTATAAATAATCAAAGAATTTCAAAAAAAAAAACGTATTAGGCTCTATGTAGTGGTGTGGCGCCCATGACCACATCAGCCATGGGGCCCAAACACCGTTCCAATGGGCCGTTATGGGGGCGTTAAGCTCCCGGACATAAGTATTGTGTAAAGCGCGAGCTTGAAATAGGTGAATATTTGTATGGACCTCATGCAACAGTCAATGGAATCATCCCATGTAAAGTTGGGTGTTATTCCATTATAATCGGTCTTGAAATGTGCTTGCCACATTTATTCTCATTGTTTCTCAATAAAAGATTTTTTTTTATCTTTTATAAATTAATATTGGGTTTTTAAATGTGATGCAAAACAATTTTAACCCATCATAATTCATACAAACCTTTTTCAAACGATTTGTGATAACAAAACCTTGTGAATATACAATGACCACAAATTTTTTTATTAAAAGACTGAAATTTCCATGTAATAATGTAAGAACGCGTGGGGCTCCACATAATAGGTAGATGTGTATGTAATTTACATGTAACAACATAGGAAGGAACGTGTGGACCGGTCATCATGTATATATATCATGTAGTTGTGCTTGTGTTCCTCCAATAAACATACCACTTTGAAATCATTTCACATTCAACATATCTTTGACAATGTCTAGTACTGGTGGACCTCCATCCTTCTCAGCCACATTGAGGCCTGGCTCTAATACATCCACCTCCAACAACAATACCCGTCCTAAACCGGTGTCGTTCCAGCGCTCCATAGAAGAACAAAACAAAGCTCCATCCATTCAAGATGTTGATCCCCGCGCCAAGAAGTCAAACACCGAGACGGTTAAAGAAACCGGAACCACCCCTAAGCCAGCATCGGTTGGAGATGCTACTCACACTCATGTTGACAACAAATGATTGTGTGTTTTTCAAATTTCATTGCCATGTTCTTCAATAATTGTCTTTGTGTTTGTTTCTTTGTGGTAGTAATTAAGTGTTGCTAATTGGTTTCAAAAGTCTCCGCCATTATTGTGTTGACTTTTGGACAAAATCAACTTGTGTTTGAAAAAAAGTTATGAGTAATTTGTTTGAGTATTTAATCTTATTTACTAGTTGAGGATTATATTATTGTAATTTTGCTATAAATTATATTCGTTTTTTGATCTTAGAAATGTCATGTTACTATTATAAGCTTGTCATAAGCAGAGAACAATGTTTGGCACAAGAGTCAGTTTTGTTAAGTGTAAGTGGCGTAGCGGAATACTGATTCATAACGAACACGTAATAATAGACGACAAAATATAAAGCACGACAAACGAACACGAGAATTTTACGTGGCTCGGTTCCAGTGGGGAACCTACGTCCACGGGCTGCGATCAGGGATATATTATTAAGCTCTGACAATGCTTACAATTACATAGACAAGATATATATAGACTAACAAGAGTTTACAACTTAGGGAACAAGAAAACTATACGGGCCTCCTAAACTTCTAATAGAACAAGCCCAATAGCAAACAACTAGCCCAAGGACTTCATACCCAACATTCTCCCACTTGAAGGCCTTGCGATAAACGCCAAGCCCGCCAACAAGCACACAACAATCCATATCTTTAGTAATCCGTAAACAGCAAACACATACAGTAACAA
This sequence comes from Helianthus tuberosus, assembly GCA_030545235.1. Classification (NCBI taxonomy): domain Eukaryota; kingdom Viridiplantae; phylum Streptophyta; class Magnoliopsida; order Asterales; family Asteraceae; genus Helianthus; species Helianthus tuberosus. The sequence continues at coordinate 193,082,173 of CM060414.1, forward strand.
AAGCCTTCCAAGTCAGCTCCCAAGTATAAACCAAACTTCACATGTATCCCCTATCAACCCAATTGCAACCAGCCCAATCATCATCAGTAAACATAAGGGGCCGTTTTATGCCCATATAGCTTCAACCGTGTTTCAAAAGAGCCCGTCTTCGCATCCTCAATCCCTATTGATTCCCATACACTCGAACCATCAGATACGAGGATTCTCAGAGGAACACTCCCCACTAGCAGTAACTTCCCAGGAGCGATTTCATTCGATTTCCTGGCCTTCTGAACCAAACATCAATTTCTAAGGCGATATGTCCCTTCTCATGAAAATTAAAACATCTTAGATTTGACTTATCAAATCCCACCTTCTTATCACTAATTATCCCCCAGGCATATCTCCCTTTTCTCTTTGTGAAGTTTTTAGCCCTAAACACAGCCATGAACATTTTCCAAGCTATGCCCATCTTCTCTACATCATCCCTGGATAAATTTGTTCAAGCTCGTTAGCGATCATATTGTCTTGGGTCAGACTACCAACCATGAATACATTGTAGTTTGAGTTGGAATAGGAAGGTGTGGAGGTAGAAACTTGATAAGTATGTTGTTGCACGAAAGGTTGCTGATAAGCTACGCCATGACAGTTCATGCGACTCCATGTCAAGTTTCAAATCACGGTTGTTCTCTTCTTCATGCAAGTGTTTATGTTAAAACAATGGTATTATGACCGATTTCAACACACAGCAAAACAAAATCACAACGAACACAAAAATATAGCGACAAAACGGTGACAAATCTCTTATTAAACCAACCCAAAATGATTACCCCCCAAATACCCATCAGATCTTACAAAATAGCAAGATCAGAGAACGATACAGAAATACAAAGAAACATCCAGATGATCATCCAAAGATGATCATCAACTCCAGAAGATCAATCTCTCACACAATACAATAGAGAGATTATACACAATGATCTTCACCAACAACTTGAACAATCAGTTGCTAACAAACCCTAACAAACAAAATACTGAACTAGAGAGAATGTGCGAGTGCAAATATTTGGGGAAGAATGAGTCGAAGTCTCCAGATACTGAGCTTTTATATCAAGTCATAGAGATGTTTCACTTTAGTCCCTGGAATGTTACAACTGAGTCCAAAACTCTGCACCAAGATGATCGCACCCCCTGCAACTTTACATGCAGCCCCTTTCATAATAACCTGAGTACAAAACTCAACCAAACATTATAAGACCAATCTGATATATAAACTGGGCCAATACAATAAGCCCAAACACGCGATATAAGCCCAACGAATGACAAGAAACTCGTATACTTTCAACATCCCCCCTTCATTCAATGGGCTTTAAATAAATTCACGAGACCAAGTTTTTCACAAAAAACTTCATGCTGGTTTGGACTTAATCCCTTAGTGAAAACATCTGCCAGTTGACTCTCCGAGTCAACCTTAATAGTTTGAATAAAACCTGAAGCAACTTTTTCTCTAAGAAAATACAAATCCACTTCAAAGTGTTTCGTTCGTTCATGAAAAACTGGGTTTGCTGCTATAGAAATTGCAGCACTGCTATCACAATGCAGACTTATAGGTAGTTTACAAACAACATTCAATTCACTTAGCACATTAACAATCCAAACAAGTTCACAGGTGGCTGAGCACATCGCTCTATACTCAGCCTCTCCTGTAGACCTAGAAACGGTATTCTGTTTCTTGCTTTTCCAGGAGATCAAATTGTCTCCTAAGAATATGCAATAACCAGTTACAGATCTTCTAGTATTTAGGCACTTCGCCCAGTCAGAATCAGCAAAACAAGTTAAATCTAGACTATCACTCCTTTTAAACATGAGACCTTTACCAGGACAAGACTTAAGATATCTTAACAGCCTTAAGACCACTTTAAGATGTGAAACAAACGGTTTATGCATATATTGACTCAAAAACTGAACAGCATAGCAGATATCAGGTCGAGTTAAAGACAAGTAAATCAGTTTTCCAATCAACTTTTGGTAATTTGTTATATCTACAATCTCTTCCTTGTCATTACCCATTTTATTATTAACAATATGGCTTAATTCAATAGGTGTATTAACTGGTTTACACCCTAGATAACCAAATTTAGACAAGAGTTCCAAACAATATTTTCTTTGATTTAAACACAACCCAGACTTATCATAAACAACTTCCAAACCTAGAAAGTATTTTAAAACACCCAAATCCTTGATTTGAAAACTGTTACTAAGAAGACCTTTGATTTTATTAATTTCAATATCATTGTTTCCTGTAATAACAATATCATCGACATACACAAGCAATGCAACAAACACGGATTCTTTTTTCATAATATACAAAGAATGATCACATTGACTTTGAACAAATCCTACATCAAGTAGCACATTCGTTAATTTTTCGTTCCATTTCCTAGGAGCCTGTTTTAATCCGTATAAGGACTTAACAAGTTTACACACTTTGGTATTACTTTTAGAGTAATAACCTTCAGGAAGTGACATATACACATTTTCAGTTATGGACCCATATAGAAACGCATTATTTACGTCAAGTTGATACAAAGTCCACCCATTTTGAACAGCAAGACTTATGATACACCTAACAGTCACCATTTTTACAACCGGTGAAAAAGTTTCCCCAAAATCTAAACCTTCCCGTTGATTATACCCTTTAGCTACAGCTTTGTAACGTTCTATTTCACAATTAGCTCTATATTTGATTTTATAGATCCATTTACAACCTATAGGTTTTCTATTATTAGGCAAATCAACAAGTTCCCATGTTTTGTTACGTAATAAAGCCTCCATTTCCAAGTTCATAGCTTCGACCCACTTGGGGTCTTTCGAAGCTTCACTATAGTTACTAGGTTCAGCAGATTTACTCAAACAGCTAATAAAATCAGTATTATCAGCAGACAGACAAGTATAACTAACCACTTTATTAATATCATACTTCACATTACTGTTGAGAACATAATCCTGAAATTTTTTAGGAACAGAACTACTCCTAGAAGACCTTCTTAGACCTACTGAGGTCCCCTCAGATGGGTTAATCTCATCTTCTAACACAGCAGCGTCCTCTGCTTCGCCAGACTCCTCTCTATCACTACTTTCTTCACTAGACTCTAAATTATGACCTAATTCAGTTTGTCCAGGAGTGGCAGATGCAGAGGGCGCTGGCTGCTGATCATCACTGACTGTGTCATGAGATTCAGTAGCACCCTCTTCATCATTGGGAATAGAAGGAACTTCAGGTGTATTTGTTTCATACAAATCAAAAAATTTAACAGATTTAAACTCTTATCATGCACAATATTATTATTAATTTGGTTTGATTTAAACGGGTATACATGTTCATAAAATTTAACATCCCTTGAATAAAAAACCTTATTTTTATCCAAACTCCAAAGTTTATACCCTTTTTTCACATTTGAGTATCCTATCAAAACGCACTTATCAGCATGATAAGCAAATTTATCTGGTTCATTAACTATGGTACTAAAACAAAGACACCCAAAATTCCTAAGATGAGACAAAGAGGGTTTAAAGTCAAACATAAGCTCATACGGACTTTTCCCATTTAACACAGATGACGGCAGCCTGTTAATAATATAAACAGCAGTTAGCACACAATCACTCCAAAACCTCAGTGGAAGGCCACTCTGAAACATCAAAGTTCTGGCTGTATTTAGGAGATGTCTATGTTTACGCTCAACAACCCCATTTTGTTGTGGGGTATATACACAAGAAGTTTGATGTATGATGCCTTTTTGCTTACAAAACATAGACATTTGATTGTTTATAAACTCAGTCCCGTTATCACTCCTAAACACTTTAACTTTCTTTTTAAATTGAGTTAAGACAAGTTCATAAAAGGCTTTTAGATTTTCAAACACTTCCATTTTATTTTTAAGCATATAACACCACACAGACCTTGAAAAGTCATCAACAACAGTTAAGAAATATCTATATCCTTCATAACTAGACACTTTGTAAGGACCCCATAAGTCTAAGTGAATTAGATCACCTAAGTCCTTAGACTTATGATCACTTAAAGGAAAAGGGACTCTAACTTGTTTAGACCTATGACAAACCTCACATGGACCATGTTCAATTGATTTAACCCCCAAACTATCCTTTAAAACAGCCAAAACTTGATCAGCAGGGTGACTTAACCTACTGTGCCACAAATTAGATCTAACAACACTGTTAAAACACATATTCTCAGTAACACCATTTTTACCTACAAAATACAATCCATTTTCTTGTTTACCAATCACCAGGATTTTCTTTGACCTCAAATCCTGTAACATACAATTATTTTCATTAAACAACACAGCTATTTTATTATCTTTGGCTAACTTATGCACAGACAAAAGATTGACACTATTACCAAATAACACGCAACGCAACGCTTAATCTAACTCGCAAAACGAATCAAAGACGGGAACGCGGAAAGGATGGTCTGACCAAGTGGCAATCCGACCGGATGACCACCCGATCGGATGGCCACTCGATCGACCAGCCATCCGATCCGTGCCACACTGCCTTAATCTCCCCACACACTATAAATAGACCTGTCACATCACCATTCTCATTGATGTGACAGCCTCACTCGAACAGACGCATACACACTACTTTTCTTCATTTTCTTAGAGATTCCGGTACGTTTTAGGCTAGATTCTTGTACTTTCTTGACCTACACCTCATTCTCTACGTGATTAACCTTTGAAATCACACCTTTCACCATGAAATCTCTCGGATCTAAGCTCTTGAGGATGATGTCATCATGGTGGTTTGTACAAACTGCTATATGATGTCATTTCTGGTAAGATCTAGCTCGGATCTAAGGAATTTCAGGTGTTTTACACCAAATCTAAGTTAGATCTAGGATTTTTCATGATAAAACTTAAGTTTTCTTCATCTTTCTTTAACCTTTCACTTTAAACGGTGGAATCCGGGTATAAACGGACTGTAGACTTAAAGGGTAGTCTAAAGTAGGTTTGGAAACGGATTGCTGCCCGAGAAGACGACCATGGAACGGATTCTGACATAAACCGTTGTAGACAGACGACCGACCGGACAGGGGTGATTCTCATCCGATCAGAACGGCTGTAAGATGATGAGTTTACCGTTGTCTCAATACGTACCATGCCGTCATCGTTAAGCTAGAAACTTAGAAATTTTACAAAAATTTCAAACGGGACAAGGATCACTCGATCGAGTGACAATCCGATCGGATGACCATCCGATCGAACAACCACTTGATCAGGTGTCACTTGTCTGGCAATTTCAAACACTTGAGACTTTGAATCTTGGAACTTGAACCTTTAATCGTTGAGTGGTAATCCCATTTGATAGCCATCCGATCGAGCAGCCATCCGATCAAGGTAACCAAAGCACTTAAACAACAACTTTGAAACTTGACACTTGGATCGAGTGGTCACCCGATCGGATAGCCACCCGTCCCCTCACACTTTGTCACATCACTCGACTAGCAATCCGATCGGATAGCCATCCGATCGGACAACCATCCGATCCCATGACTGCTCTGACACTTTGCGCAATCTCGTTATTCTGCCCGACTCTTATCTGTTGTAATCCAATCAGGTTAAATCTACAGAGCTCCCTTTGATCCAATAACAGTCTTAGCTGTTAAGCAAACACTGTGAGTATACTCGATCCCTTTTTTCTTTAAACTTTGGGATGTAACATGTATTCTATAAACGAAGAAACTTGATATTTTGCAAGTTAAACTCTATCCTACGTGTATGTGAAACTTGTGCATTCTAGTATTCTATTTGTGCTATGTGACGTTTAATCCAGGGTGTGTAGTTACGCCTTAACAATAGTAGCGCTATAGGAGATGCACCTCTCCCATTATTCTCGGGGGGTATTGTTAGGAGGATTCTAGTTTACCTTGAGTCTTGGGTAAACACTAAAGCATCAGGATACTTGGTCTATCACTGCGTGGACTGCGTCACTAGCACGGCTGAAACTATTTTTATTACTTACATTGTAGATATGAGTTGTTTTAACCTATTATGCTTTTATTCAAAACTTGTATACTCGCCGGTACATTTTTGTACTGACTCTATTTTAATACATGTTGCAGGCTGATAGGATGCTGATGACATGGAATCAAGCTAGGATGAAGCTTAGAAACTCACCTAGTTAATTTAAGTTATAAACATGTTTAATACTCAATGTTCTGTTTGGTACTCGTGGTTCATTTTGGTGTTGATGTTTTGACAAATTTTGAATGAAATCTATTAATCTATATTGAAACAATCGTGTTATGGAATCTCATGAGCAATCTGAACGCTTAGTGCTCGCACCCCGATGTTTCCGCCATCGGTTGGGGTGTGACATTAGTAACTAATGATTAAACGGTAACCATATCAGGATGGGGTTGACCACACTTGACCCTAGTCATGTAACTCTTACCGAGCACTCACAGGGGAGTTCACTTCTACTTTTGCAAAAGCATGCATCCCTGGTTTTGGGAACTACAATAACCCTAGTTTGGGATCACCTTATATTCCTGGGGGGATACCATTACTTAATTACATGTCTATAGTAAGCTAAATGGAAAATCTATCATGAAAGTCCCTACCTTTATACCGATCAGTTGTCGGGTGGCAAACGGGGTATTAGTTGATAGCGCTATTAGGTTTGACAAACCGCACACTGTGCTGGGAGCCGGGGCATGAACTTCTGACATTTCCTATTGCATCAATGGTGATAGACATTGATGTGGGCCACTGAACTTACTACGTAAAGTATTTGGTATCACCAGTTTAGTTACTTAACGATGGGTTAGCTACCCATGACGTGTTTTTAAAACTCTTGAACTTAAACTAGTTTTGTTGAACTAAAACTGTGAACTCGCCAACTATGTTGATACACTTTAGCAAGCTTTGCAGGTCCCTAGGTACAACACACTTGAGGGATTGCAGCTTGGAGGGTGTCGTAGTTTGTGGTTAAGCTATTTTCTTTAATCATGATAAACAACTGTGGTTGTGATTATGTATTTATGTCTAGAATATTTAAACATTTTGCTTCCGCTGCTAAACTTAAAAAAATGGTTTTAGACATTCAAAGTTTTATCACTATTCGTGTTGAATGCGATAGTTAAGTATTTCTTAATATAACATGAATTGATCAACATGATTAGTGGTTAGATTGTTGACCTATAAACTCACTTTCACCACAATGTGGAATTTGAAGGTGTGAGATTGTTGACCTATAAACTCACTTTCACCACAATTATTAAATGGCTATAACCTTTTCATATGATAATAGAGTAGGCTATTGATATAGTTTCTTAGCTTTTTTTTTTTTTACAAAATACGTGATTACACGTTCAAATACAAATCATTGCGAGATTACACATTCAATACGACTTATTGTAATTGATGTTGTTACAGTTATGTTTATTACATGATTACACATTTAATTATTGAAAGAGAACTTAATTGTTTTTGCTTTTGTTACGCGATTAAATATGTAATATAGGGCATTACGTGATTATTAGAGGGTGACTGTTTAATGATTTGTATTATATTTATACTTATTACATGATTATACCCCACATATTAGGCATTCGGTGAAATATCATTTATTATATGTTTTGTTTTTTACTACAGTTATGGTTAGTACGTAATGACGTAATCACTTAGTGGGTTTTCATATAATACTATAATGAAATCACATAATAACGTAATGAGTATTCAAAATCGCATAATCATGCAATAATACATTGTCAACTATTGTTATGTGATTACGTAATCACTCAGTCGGGTTTCACATAAAATACTAGAGTAAAATGAACGGATAGTCCCTGTGGTTTTGTAAAATAACACATATAGTCCCCAACTTTTGAAAATTACACCGGTGCTCCCTGTGGTTTAACAGTTTGTTACTCGGATAGTCCCCGGAGTGGATGTCCGTTAGTTTTCTCTGTTAACACCATATGAAATTACTTATTTACCCCTCTTTAAAATAAAAAAAAATAAACAAATATTATGCACACTCATATTATTATATTGAAAGTTTAGGCCCACAAACTCTTGTCTTCTACAAAACAACCTGCCACCATCACCATAGCCACCCGCCACCACCTGCAACTCCACCACCATCAACACCTCCGCCACCTGAACTCCCTCCTCCGTCCCAGATCCCTTCATCCACCATCTTCTTTGTCAGTCAAGCTTTCTACCACTAGATAACCGACTAAATTAATAAAAAACAGACTAAACTCGACACAATTATATTTTAAACACAAGAACTTGTACATCGTGCCAAAAAAAATTATACAAATCCACGCAGTTATGATTCCATCAAAAATTGAAAAATCCACATAAAACAAAGGGTAAATTACACTTTTCTTCCTTTATGTTTGTAGCGGGTTGCAATGGATGTCCTTTAACTTTAATAATTACAGTCACAGTCCTTTATTTGCAAGACTTGTTACACCTTAGGTCCTTTGACCCTAACCTGGTTAAAACCTTCGGTTAAGTAAGGTCATGTACAAACCATGTGAGGGCAAAACAGTCATTTAATAAAAAAAGAATATCAAAATTTAAAAACTTATATAAAAATAGCCAAGAATATAGTTTGACCACCAAAATAGCCATTTGATGCCTCCTTGGAGCAGGGCATCACGGATTCAAATGTGCGGGATGCCTCTTTCAATGTGGAAGTGACACGTGTCTCAATGATTAGGTAGACTCTTCCAATGCCCCTCAACAGACTCATCCAATGCCTTAGCAGACTCTTCCAATGCCCCTCAACAGACTCTTCCAATGCCCCTCAGCAGACTCTTCCAATGCCCCTCAACAGACTCATCCAATGCCCCTCAACAGACTCATCCAATGCCTCAGCAGACTCTTCCAATGCCCCTCAGCAGACTCTTCCAATGCCTCAGCAGACTCTTCCACTTCATCTTCACCACCACCACCACCGTCACCACCACCGCCACCGCCACCACCACCGCCGCCGCCGCCGCCACCACCATAAAATATACTACTAATCTTTGAATTCGAAAATAATAGTATTAAAGATATCAGAAGTTATAGGGACCACGTTCTTGCATAGACCGAAGGATCTTGAAGATGTGTTGGAGCTCATGAAGGATCTTGAAGATGAGGTGGTGGTGGTGGCGGTGGCGGTGGCGGTGGTGGCGGTGGCGGTGGCGGTGGTGGCGGTGGTGGTGGTGGTGACGGTAGTGGTGGTGGTGAAGATGAAGTGGAAGAGTCTGCTGAGGCATTGGATGAGTCTGCTGAGGGGCATTGGAAGAGTCTGCTGAGGGGCATTGGAAGAGTCTGCTGAGGCATTGGAAGAGTCTGCTGAGGGGCATTGGAAGAGTCTACCTAATCATTGAGACACGTGTCACTTCCATATTTAAAGAGGCATGAGGGGTCTTGAAAGAGGCATCCCGCACATTTGAATCCGTGATGCCCTGCTCCAAGGAGGCATCAAGTGGCTATTTTGGTGGTCAAACTATATTCTTGGCTATTTTGGTAAATTTCCCAAATTATAATCCTAAACGATCATCATCATCTTCCCCTATACTCTTTCTTAACGGAATTCAGAACATAATCAACACTAACTTGATCTAGATCCACATCATCCAATGAAACAGCACCAGGTGGCATTACAACTTTCTTAATCAAACTACCAGACAAGAAGTAATTAAGAAGTATCCGCATATCTCTTCGGTACCGCTGCAAAAGTTCCACTTCATTTTCCCGTTCACAAATCCATACATATCAGTACTGGAAACATCTAGAAACGTTATTAAACTAACATTATTTTTGTTGAATTGGAATTAGAACTAACATTATACGTCTCAATCGCTCCATTACTATTCCGCCGGTACCGGAATTGCCATTGCCGGAATTCATACGAACAAATCTAGATTCATGTTCAGATCTCGTACCTCTGACCCTAACCCTAGCAACATCGGAATCCGGCGATACGAGACACGTGTCTGGCAGAAAAATACGATAAACACGAAGACGGATCTATATGTATATCTTTGGTGACAACGCCGTCGGTGAAAGACGGATCAACGCCGTCGATTGTTTCTTCCGGGCGTGACGTGACGTGACGCCGAATGAACTGGTGGCTTCGTCGGTTGAATTAGGGTTCTGGATGCGGTTATGTAACCGTCACTTTAATATTATTTTGAAGAAGACACTGTATAATTTGACAGCAACGCTTGGCATTTGAAGAACAGTTTGTATTTGAAACCCTAATTTTGTATTTTGAGATGAATTTGTGAGAAATTGAAGAATGTGAAAAGATTTGAAACATTGAATTAATAATGTTTAGGATTATTCAGTGATTAATGTTGTCACAGATCGAATGTGTTACTTGAATGGAGAATGAAGAGGGTGAGAAGGGGTAAATTAAATGGAGGATGAAGATGATTGTTTTTTTATTAAATGACTCTTTTGCCCCCATATGGACTGTATATGATCTCATTTAACTGAAAGTTTTAACCAGGTTAGGGTCAAAGGACCTAAGGTGTAACAAGTTTTGCAAATAAAGGACTGTGACTATAATTATTAAAGTTAAAGGTCATCCATTGCAACCCGCTACAAACATAAAGGACGAAAAGTGTAATTTACCCTAAAACAAAAGTAAAAACAAAAGGCTTAACATAAAAATTCCTACTTGATTGAATGTAGATTCGAGTGTAATGGTAGTCAAACTTCAAGCCCCATATTTATATATTTGCAAATTTAACAGATTTACGGTGCCCAAAAACGTTGGAAGCTTTGGATCTGTGAAGAAGATTTGTACTTGAAAAACATTTTGTTTTGGAACCAGCTCAGATCCGGCTCACAACTCCTGGCTCAGATCTTGAAAGATGAAAAAGATGGGCTTAGATCTGCAACCGTTCTTTCTTTGTTACACATCATCGTCTTGACATCACGCCGCCACCGTTCCGCCCGCACCTCATCATCTTCTCCAACCCATGGGCTCGAGACCAGACCTTCAACTCATATTATGCTTCCTTTTCACCTTCTGATTTGCAACATCCTCTATCTCAACTGCACCGATCGATCAACTGCTGTACGATTATAAAGCAGGTGGTGATAAGGGTGAAGGTGGGTGTGGTCTGCAAAGAAGAAGATGAAACGGGTGGGATTGATCAGCGAATTAATCTGGTGCGGCGACATGTGGCGAAGTCACAATGGTGCTTGGTGTCTATTATGGGGGTGTTTGGGATTCCTTCTCAAAACTCCTTTTCACTTCTATTTCACTATTCAAGAAGTTAATAAGTCAGGATTTCCTGACTTATTGACTTCTACACTCACATCACAAGGAATCCCAAACACTCAAAAAGTCCCTTTTCACTATTCAATAAGTTAATAAGTCAATAAGTTGGGAGAATAAGGAATCCCAAACACCCACTATGTAGATGAAGATGAGGGAGATGAGAGACAGACGATTTGGGGGTTTCTAGAAGAAGGAGGTGGGGTGGGGGTGGGGGTGGGGGTGGGGGTAGGGGTATATATCTTATTTTAGTATTTTAATTTAATACTAAGGGTATTTTGGTCATTTCATATGGAGTTAACGGAGAAAACTAACGGACATCCACTCCAGGGACTATCCGAGTAACAACTTGTCAAACCACAGGGACTAAGAGTGTAATTCTGAAAAGTTGGAGACTAAAGGTGAAATTTCACCAAACCACAGGGACTATCCGTGCATTTTACTCTAAAATACTATAATGAAATCACGTAATGAGTATTCACTGATTATGTAATTAAGTACTGGAACATAATCACATAACGTTACACATTCATGTAACGTTATAGCTTGTAAAATAAATAATTTAAAAAATTAAGAAACTATAGCAAAAGCCTACTCAAATTAGAGAGAATGAAATCCAGTTAAATACGGTGTTTTTTTTTTTTTAAATTAGCGAATGAAAAAGTTATAGCCGTTTAAAAATCCACTAACCAGGAATAACCCATCACCATTCCACAAACCCAGGTTTGATCCTAGATGCCACCACAACTCCACAAGAAGTTCTCAATAATTCTTGCCTCTTGCGAGACTTGAACATGGTACCTCTCCCTGACCTCCATACTAGTTTCATTGTTGTGACTAGCTCCACTAGACCATCATTGGCAACTGTTGAGCAAATTACTATTATATTTCCCAATGTGCCATTCACTACATAGAGACTCTAGATGTGTAATAGATGTCCTGTTTGGTGTAATTAATGTCTAAATTTAACTAGTCAATCAGTATAGGTTATGTCCATGTAATCATTCGAATACCTGAATCAAACATGCAGTCAAATAGTTGCATGTGATCCGTATACGTTTTGGGGTGATTGATTTTCGCATTGATTAGACGGACAACTTATAGCATGCCACTAGGGGGGGGGGGGGGGGGGTGATCATGGTAGTCGCAGCAGCAGTAGTAGTTGTAGTAGCCGGGAGGGATTACTTATTTCTCATTCTCATAAACCAATTTTAATTCTCTCGTATTTTAGTGTGCTTCTACTTGCTTTTCAATTTCATTGCGATTTAATTTAGCATGGTTAACCCAACTATTAATCAAGCTTTTGAATGTCTTTTGTCATCAAACAAAACATGTAATACATAACATGTAATACTAACCGCATGCTCTTTGACATGGCGGAGCTTCTATCATCCTTACAATTGTGGTGATTGACTATTAAACAGAGTTTTATGTACATTTAGGCATCAAGCCATTGTTAATTTATGTGGATGACCACCTGAATTTACATACACAAAGAAGTGAACACTAAAAGTAGAAAAGATGCATATTACATACAACGCGAAACTTCTACAAATATTAACAATAAAAAGATGACTATTACATCGGTCGAAACTCCAAACCACATAGAATAAGGCCAGACATAGTTCCCTCGTAAGTTATCAGTTTCAGATTCACCCGGATCGAATCATTTTTTAGTTGATGATTGTAGTTGAATTTCCAAACTTTAACCTCCATCCATCCATCTTCTCTTCGTTCCGGAACACTATTGTTTTCATGGGAATTCCATGGGCTTGGGGTTCTAAAATAAACAATTTCCGCCTCTTTATTGTTTCGGCGGAGTAGATCCCGTACTTTCACCGGACAATGCAACCCTCCACATTTTTCTGAAAGCTTGAAAACAAGGTAACACACATATTCTGTATCTTGTGACAACATTTGACTTTGAATCTTGCAATTTATTCGAAATACTTGTTGTGGTAGGAGCTCAATCACCTCCTGAATTCTGCACATATGATGATACATCATAAAGAAGTGATATAACTAGGGAATGTATAAGTTCGAAACATTAGTATAAAAGCCATAAAATTAAGTTTGTTTAAAAGGCAAACCTGGACTCTGGTGAAGGTTGCAAATGAAAACGCTTCACATTAGAAGTGTCATACAAAACTTCCATTGCCGAAAGCATACAATGTTTCTTTCCACTGACTTCGTTTAGAGATAACAACTGTTTATCAAAGGGTTACGAGAGGATTTATTACCAAATAATATTGCATCTTAATAAGACATCTTAAGAATTTCTTGAGTCACTTACCTGATCTTTGTTTGAGTTTGATATTAGAATTTGTTGGTCTTTCTCTATTTCTTCGTTTTTCACCTGTATAGAAATCATAAAACCTTTGTATAAATAATTATTATAAAATTGGTAAATACATCTACCACTATTTCAAACTCATGATGTCAATGACACGAAATTCAATGCCTTCAACATAGATGGGGACCGTTTCCACAGTAGTATCGTGAAAAGCTTTCAAGTAAAACCTCAAAATTAGTATCTTTCTTGTCACACAAAAATCGGCCCAATTCAATCATCATCCACTTGTCATCTCTCCATGTTGCGAAATATGCATGTAAGTTCTCGCCCTCCTTTTTGTACTTTAGGTTCACATACATTGGTTTACTTGAATATATTTTTGCATCACAAAACTTGAAGATAATATAAGCCCCGTAACTGACGCCCGAAGATAAAAACCTAGTTGTTATCTTGATTCGAATTTTCAGCTTTGATATATCAAACATCTCTGCTACCTTCTGAAACCTACACTTATCATAAGAAAATAAAATATAAATTCATTCTCCCTCCCTAAACGTGCACTTACTACAATATGTTTGTCTGTTGTGTAGATCTGGTGAGTACCTATGTATGTTTTTAGTACTATATGTTTGTGTGTTGTGCAGATTTTGTGAGTAGTTATGTATGTTTTTATTTGTCTTTTATGTTTGGATATGGACTTGGAGCTAAGAGTCTCACTAGAAGCAGTCTCTCTAATCTTATCAACACGGGTAAGGATTGCCTAAATCCCACCCTTCCCAGACCCAACCAATAGCTTGGTTAGGAGTGGGATCATATTGGGTATGATAGATTAAAACCCAAAGAAAATCCACACTTGCAATTTTCTGTTTACTTTCTCCTTATCTTGAAAATCAATGAAGTAGTAGAATTCATGTTGATCATGTCATGTTAGCTGTCTTATAATGAAGAGTGTTACATAGTTACATGTATCTAGAAACCGTGATTTTGAAGTGGGAGTCACAATAACATGTTCGATAGTAAATACTGTGGAATTAATTCTTACTTGTGGAAGAAGGAAACGAGATTGCTTGGTGGATAAGTTTTGGAAGTCAAGACTCAATCGAACTGTTATTGATTAATTGGTTTTTTAATTAGTTTCAAATTCTAATGTTTAGCTTTATCTCCAAGTCATGCTACTTATAAATAGTCATAGGGTTTATTTTATTGGGTAAAGTTCTTGTACAAATAATCTTAACATACTAAACATACAAATTGAAGGAAAACTCAAAAAGACAAGGTGGCATTTTTGTAATTATCAATAACTATCAAAGTTACTCTACAAATATACCTAAAAAAAACCTAACCCCCCCCCCCCCCCCCCCCCCAAAAGCTAAAATGCTAAAAACTAAACCCCCAAAAAACCTAAAAAAAACACACAAATTATTTTATTTTATTTTTTTAACATTTTTTATTAAAAAATCGCTACTTTTAGTAGCAGCAAAAAAAAAAATTTGCTAACGAAATGTAGCGATTTTTTAATAAAAAATGTTAAAAAAAAAATTGTGTTTTTTAGGTATTTTTGGTTGAGTTCACATTTGTATAGTAACTTTGATAGTTGGTGGTAATTACAAAAATGCCACCTTGTCTTTTTGAGTTTTCCTTCAATTTGTATGTTTAGTATGTTAAGATTATTTGTATTTGATCTTTTGCCTTATTTTATTTGTATCCAAGTTTTCATAGAAGTTTTTATTAATAAAAGAGTCAGGGGAGTTCCCAAACTTTCGTGTGTGTTGCATATGTTCTTTTAACCAATTGTTGCCTCCAACAAAATACAACACAAAGAAATAGATACGAACCTCGATTCCTGAATAGATTGCCACCTATATGACGTATTTTTGTAAGTAAACATTCTTGCCGATATCATTTCATTTCTTTGTCCACTACTGCCAAGTGAAAACAACTGGATACAAAACAAATGAATCAAACCCAAATTCTATCATGTGTAAATGCATGTATGATTTCCGAACACCATCTCTCCTTGAGAGCATTAATTTGGTAGTTCAATATCAATTGTGGTGAAGAACTGAGAAAATAATATATGAAAAGTAGTTGCTTAATGGTTACCACTTTGCCGCCTTGAAGGAGGATTCCATTAGAGAACATGTCGTAGATATCTTTTTTCGATTCCTTAGAGTTGTTGATCTCTGAATATTTTGATATCCCGATGATTTCTTTGTAGTCTTTAGGCAGCTTTGGGGCCCATATTTCATAATCCTCCTATATTAAGTAAACATTTAAATTTTAATATTTAACTAATATGACCCGCGGGCCCGTTGCAAACATTGAATGGATTAATTCAAGCGTTATTTGATGCGTTAACCATATGAAAACTTGTGCTTCTACGTATCCAATCTTACTCAATGTAATCTATACAAGCATTACAGCTGGATTAAAAAGTAAAGTAAATCAATTTTATATCGTACAAAAGAAACGTAGTCAAACCAGGGTTGGTTCGTTTAGTGAGGGTTCTACCTAACCACTACACCACCCTTACCTTTGCATCCAGACACTTGTAGATGTCAAAACATACAGTAACTCGAATTTATACCAATGAAACCGTATATATTTGCCCCGACTCGTTTCCGAACAAAATTTACGTCAAAATAAAAATTATGTCAAAATGTAGACCAATTGAAAACATACATAAAAATAAGCATGAAAACGTATTATATTTAACCAGACTGGTTTCTAAATTTTTTTCTACGTCGAAACGTGAATTATACGGTTTACATCTAAACGTGAATTTATACATACATTTATGTAAGAATAAGCACTCTAAAAGATACCTTTTTTAGTTTACGTTAAAACGTAGATAAACAGAAAACGTACATAAAATAAACATGAAAATTGTTTTTTTTTTCTTTTAAGGTAAAGAATAAAAATTCAGGGGTAAACTTTTTTTCTTTTAAGGTAAAGATGAAAATATGGGGATAAACTTGAAACGGTAGAAACTCATCCAGGGGAGAGGGGGTGAAAATGACATTTTATAAAAAAAAGTGTAGGGATGAAAATATCAATTTTAACAGTGTATGGGTTGTTTTAACCAGTAGCATAAGCAACCTACATTAGTTTTTAAGATTACATAGAATATACAAATATGTTTTCATTGCATTTGAATCATTTTCTTTACTTTGAAAGCAAATCATTTTCTTTACTTTGAAAGCAAAATAAAAACATTCAACAAAAATACAAAATAAAGGCTTTCAAAACCAATAGCATCTCCTTTTAAGAATTTTCAAGAGATTAGTTTTTGTTTCATTATTTGTTGGAGTTAATTGCTCGGATGGTCCCTGTGGTTTCATGTTTTTTCACGTTTAGTCCCTACCTTTTGAAAATAGCAGGTATGCTCCCTATGGTTATATTTTTTTTATTATGGTTTTTGTGCAAATATACTAAAATAAAAAGTATGAAAACTTACTTGGAGTTTCAAAGCCTCCTTAAGTTCAATCACCACGTCACTTGCATCTGGTCGATCATCCCATTCATCCTCAAGGCATTGAAGGGCAATATCAACAAATGTGATTAATGATTCTGGCTCAATTTGTTTCTTTATACTCTCAAATATCATATCATTAAGATTATCTATATATTCATAGTGTCTTTTAGCAGAAGGGCCTAATGATTGAGAGTGATTTTCACATCCGTCTGCCCACGCCAGTCTCCCGCACAACACCTCAATCAAAATCACACCTAATGAGTATATATCGGGTTTTTCTGTAAAATAACCTTCAAGTTTGTAATTTGGGTCAACATATGCCAATGAGTTGCAATCTTTGTCATCCACATGTTCAGCCCTGCTATAAATACTACTACTCGTTTTGCAAGACACCTCGAAATTAGAAATTTTAGCATTCCAATCGCTATCAAGTAAAATGCTACCACTTTTAATGTCTCTATGTTTCATGGAATCCTCATTATCTACTCCGTCTTTATGAAGAAATTCCAATCCGTTTGCAACATCAAGGCATATCTTCAGGCGTTTCATCCATGTAAGACTAGGATCACACAAATGATTATTGAGTGTTCTGTTAGAGGCATGCTGATAAACAATAATGCTTTCATCCATTTCATTACAGTACCCGACAAGAGCAACAATATTCTCATGCTTATACTTAAGAAGAATATCAAGCTCTGTCAAAAACAGAACATGTCCTTGACCAGACTTTGTATCCCACCGCTTTACAAAAATGGGGGTACGTCCATTAGCAGCTGCAACTTCTCCTTCATAAAGCTTCCAGAATCTTCCTTCTCCAATGCAATTGCTATCACTGAAGTTCTCTGTGCCCATCTTTATGTCTTTTAGTGAAATATGGAGGGTGTCCTCGTTGGTTCTCTGAAAGTCATTACACTTGAATTAACTTTATAGTGATCAGAAACAAAATCATTATCTATAAAATGTTAATTAATATCCATACACACTCGATCATCATTTAGGAAACTAAATATGTGTATATCGATAACTGATAAGAAAAGTGAATTTAGATAAACATTCTAATCAGTTTACAGATAAAAAAAGAGAGAAATTTTCATAAATAAACGTAATATATTTCGGCAATGTTTTCAAGATTTGTGTTTTTCAGCTTTGCTTCATGTTTTTAGAGAAAAAAAGCAGGTCACAATTTGAAAAGATATATTTACTTACTTGAAAGTTTAATGCTTTCACAAGTTCATTAATAACCTCTTCCATTGTTGGACGCTCAGATTGAGTTTCGGCCAAACATTGATATGCAACTTTTGAAAATGTGTCCAAAGAATATTGATTGACCCCTCCTGTTAGCATAGAAATGTTTTCATCAGCTTCCTTCATTTTCGGATCTACTAAATTCTTTATTGTTCCCTCCTTGAAGCATTGTCGTGCTATTGATGGAAGCCCCTTCTCATTGTAAGTTTTATCATATGCCAACCTCCCACACATGATTTCAAACAAAACCACTCCGAAGGAGTAAATATCTGATTTAGTTTTCAATTTACCTGTACTAAGATATTCCGGATCCAAGTACAAGTCTGTCCCAGCAATATTATTGGTAATGAGAGTGCTACCTTGTTGATTTTCACGGTGTAACTTGGAGAGCCCAAAGTCAGCAATCTTTGCCACCCAATTATCATCTAGTAAAATGTTCGCACTTTTAATATCACGATGTATTATGCTTTGTTTGTACTCTGTACTTGTGTGAAGATAATGCAATCCATGTGCAATATCAAGACTGATTTGTACACGCTGAAGCCAAGTAAGATTAGTCATGTTCTCAATGTTTCCCAAATAATCATCAAGGCTTCCATTGGACACATATTCGTAGACAAGGATCATCTCGGATCCTTCCTCACAAAAGCCTAGAAGAGAAACTACATTTGGATGCCTACATTTTATGAGCATTTCAATTTCTGCAAGGAATCCTTGTTCTCCATCTACTCTACTAAAGATGCGTTTAATAGCTACAGTGCCATGTTTCTTAGGCAATACATCTTCATTCTTCCCTTCGACCACCAACAAATTTAAATCATCAATATATTCAAGTTTTGCTTTGTACACCTTACCAAAGCCGCCTGACCCAATGCAGCAAGCTTCAGAAAAGTTATTGGTTGCCAACTTTATATCACTTAATCGAAATTTCAAGAGATCCAAACCTTTCCCCTGCAATATTACCTGTTAAAAAAGGTAGAAATTAGAGATTACAACTTAGACGGAAGTCATGTTTTTATATTTTATTGGTTTTGAGTTTTTAGTTTCAAAAAGTATCTGAGAATTCTAATTAAGACAATACTTACTAGAAAAAAACGAATGCTTAACTGATATTAAAGGTTTGAAAAACAACACTTAATTATGTGGTACACTTAAAAACTCGTTTTTTTACAGCATTCTATACACCTGTGATGTTGAGAAAAAATATATTCAGTTTTAGTCACATTACTTCATTACAAGAGAAGCAAAAGACGAACTATAAGAAAACTGCAAAGAATATTCCGTTTTCTGCGATCATTAATCATAATTACCTTCAAGTGGTTGGATGATGTACTTGCTACTGCTACAGGTATTGGGTGTTCCTATAATATGAATAATCACAATCGTGAGAATTGAAAACTAAACTTATAGGCTATTTATTATGACCAGAAAAAAGTTGAAAGGTAGAAAGGAGAAGTCGAAATGTTACATTACATGTTTGTGTTGAAGTTCCAGTGTTTTCTCAAGTTTTAAAAGAACTTGGTTCATGTCTGGACGTTGCGATCGTCTTTCCTTTAAGCAATAGTATGCTGTTTCAGCAAAAATATTGAATGATTCCATGTTCATTTGTTTTCGTAGATCAGGGTGGATCAAATCATCAAGTTTTTTGTCTTCATAATGTGATATCGCCAATCGAGTAAAGTACCAATTATCATTGTTTTGAATAGATGCTTCTCTTCCAAACAAAATTTCAAACAACACGACACCGAAGGAAAAGACGTCTGACTTATGAGTCAAACCTCTCGTGCTTTCATATGCCGGGTCCATATACTGTAATGAGCCATTATATTTACTAGTAAGGTGCAGAACATGTTTTTTAGGTCTAACAGCAAATCCGAAACCATGCAGCTTGGGTTCCCAACTTTCATCTAGTAGAATTTTGGAGGACTTGATGTTACCATGTATGACATAGTGATTGTCTGTTGCATCGAAATGAAGGTATTTTAAGGCATGTGCAACCCCGACACATATGTGCAATCTTTGAATCCAGGTAAGAGTTGGACCACTTAGATGTTGGTCTAGACTCCCATTGGCCTCATGCTTGTTTATGAAGATATCCGTCCCATCTTCCTTCTCAGAAATCTTAAAAAGAGAGACGATATGTTTGTGCATGATATTTTTAGAAATAACAAACTCGTTGAGTGCTGCACCCTCATTTTTAGACTCCCGTGCAACAATATTGATTGAGTCCCCTGATCGCAAGAGTTGCCCTTTGTAAACCGTAAAAGTGGAACCTTGTTTAAGGACATTTTCATCATTGAAGTTGTTGGTGGCTGATGCTATCTCTTCAAATGGTATACATAAGGAATTAAAATATTCCTGCAGCGTCATGACAAGGTGATCTTCGGAAGATGAAGACATGATGTCTTCTGTGTTGATCAAATTGTTAACAAGCTGGCTGGTCAATTGAATTTATGAGACTAAAAGAAGTAGAAAATAATATAAAAGCTAAGTAGTTAATCCCGTAAAATATCGGATATTGGTCAAGGACCGATATTTGAGATATCGGTTATCACGGTAAGATATCGGTAATTATAATATCATGCTAAATGTACATATATAGCAATTTAACACTAACAATTCATTATACTCTCCTACCATTAACAAATTAACCTTTTGAAACTTGCAAAACACTAACAATTGTAGCAAGTAGGTAGAGACTAAGATTTAAAACACTAACAGTTAAGACTTAAAACATTACTAGCATCAATAAGAAGAAAGAAAAATGGTAGAACTAAGAAGAAAGGTACTCATATCGGGAAAATCGGTGATATATCGATCCATATCGCCAATATTCTCGGTACCGATATTTCGAACCCATATCTCGGCAAAAGACCGATATATCGGTGATATATCAGGATATTAACTACATAGTATAAAAAGGAAGGATAACGGATATAATAGATCAAATTACCCAACGGCTAACTTGAAATATCTACCAAAGTAAAGGCAGGTCAAAATTGGTGAACAACGAGCGATCAAGAACCAGCACCACCACCTTCCAACAGCCTCCGCCGCAGTTGCCACTATCATGACCACCATAAACCAAAAAGAAAGTATCAATATATATATAAATCGATTTGAAACTGTAATAACCAAACACAAAGTTCGATTTAAAACCTGATAAATCGATAACCCAAACTAAGAAACTGGTTTTCAAATTCCAGAATGCCTCAAGCTCAAACCAGAAGATAATGGCTGCCGTTATTGTTTGTGAAAGTTTTGTAGGTTTTTCTAAATAGGGGATCTTCTACCGACATAATATTTACAATCCACGAGGCATAGAGTACAACACAACAAAGATTAATAAGGGGCTGTTTGATAGCCTCTTAATGACCATTCAGATACTAACTCTTAATGGTTTAAAACCTCTGAATGAATAAGAGGTAACCTCAAGTCTGAATGGTTAAGAGGTAACCTCTGAATAATAAATCATCACATGTCACATTCTTCTACCTTCTCATTGGTAAAATTCTTAATGGTTCCATTAAGAGGTAGCCTCTTAATGATCATTCAGAGGCTACCAAACAACCCCTTAGGCTCATTCTATACACCCCCTTCCTGATTACACCCCACTTGTGAGAGGAAAACTGTCGGTTCCACACAGGCCCCACCTGTAAGTATGTGAGAGAAGGGGGTGAAAAAAATAAATAGAGGGGTATAGAAAGTAGCACCCATTAATTATTATGTGGATTGAACTAGAGCGTGACATACATCCCATTTCATCAACTACCATTTTACTTTCCTTGATGTTACTTTCCAAAGATGCGTCTGCTCCTTTCTTTATTAAGTGAAAAAGGAGATTGACAAAATATACACTACAAGTGGCAGTGGCACCCCATTTTTACACTAAAAAAAAGTAAAACATATATGTTTGTATCTGATCCTCGTAATTTCAAACCAGACTAGGCTGGTCCGTTAAACAAACCGGACCAGCCAAGTCAGATACCTCCATCGCCATGCTATGTATGGAATTGAGGTCCGGAAATCCGGACGAGCATTCCAACACAGCATTGGAGATGCTCCGAAATCCTGAGCATTTTTCCTACTAAATTTTGCAATTACCCCCTTTACCTTAAAAATAGTTTTGTTAGAGTTGTTGTCTTGTTGAGTTGAAGAGAAACGAGAGAACGAACTTTACCCTACTTCAAATTTCCATCGAGTCATAGGAGTGAAAAAAAACAAAGTTTTATAGCAAGAAGAACAACAAATTAAGTGGTTTTTATTCATTTCTTTAATTGGTGGGACGTACAATAGATAATATATATTTTGGGTGGTTTATTTAAGGGTACTAATAAATGTACTACTTCTCTACTAGTTATACCCCTCGCGTCCACACCCATTTAGCCAGCTCATCCATTTTGATAATAAGCATAAACTAAGCCACTATGTAAGGACTAGTGCTTTAATCGAAATCTAAAAGCACATTAATTTGAGATACGTACTTACATGGATGTAAGAAAGTTTTTTATATACTAATTTTATGAGTAACATCATATTTAATACAATATAATAAGTTATTTGTAAACAAATTTTAAAGTTTTGATATAATTAAATATGGGTTTTTGAACATGTAGCACAATGTTAAAATCTTACTAATGACTTATGATAAAAAAGAAAAGACAAATGATAATGTTCAAATATTTCAACCAACAAGTAAACCCACAATACTAAATATAAAAAACCATGTTATGCGAATATGATTTTAATAAACACGATTTTATGAAATATTAAAGGTATTGATCTGTTGCAAGCAAAAGCTTTCCTTGGCTTATTGACCATTTGAAAATATCCATCTTGCCCCATGGAACTCCCCCAAATTCTATCAAATCATTCCAACCGACAACATTATATCTGTAACAAACAACAATTAATAAATGTAGATATGGAAATAAAAAAATAAATGTAGTATATTATAAATGGATTACAAACTATAGTATATTATAAATAGATTATAAACATTGTACTTTCGAAAAGCCATTCTTCTATAGATATTTTCAATTCCCATTCAGATCCACCAATAATCTTTATAATTATTTTGGAATTATTGTGTAAACCAGTGAAAATTTCGATGTATTCAGGTAACCACTACAAAATAAGAACAAAATGTTGGTAATATTATATTGTAAATTGTTAAAAAGTTAATAAAGACACAAAAATTATTAATGCAATAAAGTCATTTATCAAGGTATCGACTATACAACTTTCAAAAACATGATACTTTGAATCATTAGGAAGCTCAATGAAGTTGTATGGGTCATAGGTATCTTCAAGATCAATAGCATCTGAAGTTGATTTCCTCAATAATATTTCACAAACATCTTTATTAAAAAAATGTAGTTTTAAAAAAATGTCATATTTTGCATTTGGAAACAGAAAGTATCAAATGCCAAATTAAGTTCATACACAAAATTACTCCAGCCATATGTGAAACAAAAGTAATTGCCATATTTTTTTTTTAAATTTGGTATGGTATAAATCTTTATTAATGTTTACACACTTATTTTTTAAAATTTATTTAATTACTTATGAGATTGGATACATGAAATCATTTATACAATAATTTATAATTTAATATTTCACTAAAATGGGTTACGAATTTCGTAAAAAAAAATATGTAATCACAATAATTAGTGACATAGAAAACAACCCCTAAAAAAGAGTACCTAAAAACATGTTATATAAACAAACAATTTATATTATTAAAATAAAGTTATTCATAAATACTAAAGATGATAGGTATCAAGAAATCATGTAAAAAACAGAAACAAAGAACTTAAATGGTTTCCTTGATTATGAATTTTGAATACTTTCATTTCAAGTTAATGATTTGAAACTCAAATTGTCGAAAATTACTATAACTTTCAAATTATATTTATTTGTGGAATGTGATTATTGATTTATTATTTAAATAATTTTTAGAGGTAGTTACGGGTAGATATATACAAAAACAATTGCATATATCAATTTAAAATTTATAAGTATTAGAATTTAGAATTTTAAAATATTTAAAAAAGTTTACGTAAACATATAATGAATATTGATTTAAGATAATGTTTAATTAAAAATTCAAATATTAAAGGAAGAACAATTTGATAATCGTGTTAGAATATAATGGCATGGAATGCATGACAGAAATTTAAAAGCAATAATGTGTGCATCAGAGATATTACGGTGGTATACAATGCTAGTCAAATCTGTTGACCTTAAAATGTTTTCTACATAACATAAAAGTTTAATTATGTAAGAAACAAGGTATAATTGTTAGAAAGGTAATGGGTAATTTATGTAAACCATTATGCTAACAACAACTTAATTGAGTTCCAATTAACTAACTTTACACGTGCCACATATGTAACATGCTTCTTTTCAATATTCAAAGAAGTAGATATGTAGCCATATTTTTTCACGTCATATAACTCTATTTCTATCACATATCCACTACAGTGTAAAGTTTAAGTGATATTATACGTAATTATTTAAAACGATAGAAGTGTATTAAAAAATATTATGCGGAAAAAATATTGTTTATGTTAAAGAAATGTTGACTTAGGTAAAATCTTGTATAAATAATCTAAAGAGTGAATTGCAAGTTTTGTTCTTTATCTTTATGCCTCTTTGCAGTCGGTGTCCTTTATGTTTAAAGTTGACGAGTTTTGTCCTTTATGTTTAAAAATCAAGCATGTTTTACCCTTTGGGCCTAACCCAGTCTGTTTTCTCAGTTAAATTTGATCACGTGCATGTCACGTGAGGGTAGTTGTGTCATTTAATGTGCACATTCACAAATGCAGAAGATTCCCTCAAAATAGTCAACAATAAAAGTCAGAAAACAAACCATAAGCAAAAACCAAAAACTAAAAACTCACTCTCACTTTCACATTCTCACCATCATCTTCTTCTTCACTGTCACCACATTCCACCATTTTTTTCTTTCTCTAAACCTGAACCATACAACAATGGCGGATACCTTAATAATCAACTTTAAAAACAACACTAATCTTCAACTAATCACATACACAATCCTCCATGATATATCTCTTATTTGCTCCATAATAATATCTAACCCTCTCTACTCCTCTTACTTCATCTTCTTCTCTCGCTACTTCATCAAACTCATCTCCTTCATCACTCCTCTGTTCATCGCCACCATCTTCCTCTCTCTCCTCCTCACCACAACCACCGCATTCTACCCTAACTTGCCGCAGTTGGAACTCGGAATCCTTCAGACTGTAATTTAGGAACTCAAGTCGAATTTAGATGAGGTTAACGCTTACGAAAAGGATCGGAACTTTGAGGATTTTGAGATTTGTAAAATTGTGTTTGACAGTACGTTATCGATCGGCGATGGAGAAATGTGTTCAACGAAGAAGGTTCTAGAATGTTCGGTTAGTGGAGGCTGGAGAAATGATGTTAAACCTAGCTGTTATTCAGATGATGAACAATTGATGATGAACGATTTGGAGGAATGGGAAGAATTAGGGTTTGGGGTTATTTAAATTGGGGGTGAATGCTCAGGGTGCACACTAAATGACACAATTACCCTCACGTGACATGCACGTGATCAAATTTAATTGGGAAAACAGACTGGGTTAGGCCCAAAGGGTAAAACGTGCTTGATTTTTAAACATAAAGGACAAAATTCATCAACACCGCCTGCAAAGAGACCTAAAGATAAAGGACAAAACTTGCAATTCACTCTAATCTAAATAAATGTTTTCAGCTACTCTTTCGCCCCATATTATTCTTCCAACTACATCTACAAGAAAACTATATATTTTGATTAACAATTTGGACTTTAGTTTTGAATCTATTATATAGACGTATTGCTTAATTAGTGTGTAATCGATTTTATAGGAATAAAGGAAAGTATAATTGTGAAATTGATTAAAAGATTCGGCCACAATCTAAATTTTAAAGATACAAATGAATTATACCATGAATAAAAAAATCATATAGGGAAAAGTTGTAAACGAAAATTAAAAAAGAAAATTGTTGTAATTGTAAACGAAAATTAAAAAAGAAATTATTGTAAAAATTAACGACTTTTAAATTTGAAAAAAAAATCTACTTTCTTAAAATAATGCCCCATTATTTTTCCGCCTAAAACAAAATATAGATGCCTTAAAAACATAAGCCTATGCTCAGTCAAGCTCCTTGGGATCGCGGTCATATCCCCATGTTGGAAAGCTAAAACATCTATGTTAAGGAGTAGCAGCTCCTTGAGTGCACTCTTGCACTTGTCGCTGAGGTGCCTCCCTACCTTTACCGTTTGCTCCTGGAATCTATCACTGAGTACCCATTCCTCTATTCCTCCTTCCTGGGAACTCTTCCCAACCTCTCCTTCTGAAACTGACGATATAACCTCGTATTGAGGACTTTACCCAGGCTAACCCCCTGGGGGTCTGGAACACTAATGCCCCGTGGGGGGTTGAGGCTTGAGCTTGCAGATCTCCAATCCCTGGTCTGCCCAAAATTGCATTATACTTGGAGGGGGCTCAGACGACGGTGAATGTGAGCTCAATGGTCCAGACCCGATCTCCCACCCCAACTGTGAATGGAAGTCTAATTTTTCCTAGGGGGTGAGATATGCTTTTGTTGAAACCAACCAGGGGGATTGAATCCTCCTCCAACCTGTCTCACACATCCCTATCAAACCTTAGAAAGCAATGCTCATAAATCACCTCCACTTCGCTCCCCCCATCCACGTGTATCCGGGCCACCATGTGACCGGCTATTATCACTGAGATGTTAAGGGGGAGCCTTTGCACCTTATGGTCTTCCAAATGTGACATTAGTATGGGGCCCTCATGCAACTTGAGGGACCCATATAATAACCCTCCTAAACACACTTAGACACCCCTAAACGTCCTAAAATATACCCCATATACAAGAAATGGACCCTAAATACCTTTATATTTATAAAAAAAACAAATAAAAACCCAAAAATGGGTTGTCGTGGGACGCGACCCGGACCCCCTTTGTCTCTAGAGGGGCGCGAGACCAGAGACTTGCTGGACACCCCTTGCGCCACGTGTCCGTAAGCGTGTCAAGGCTAGTGGTCTGACTCGACATGGCTAGGGCGTAATCTACCCTTGTCGCGAGCCGCCCTTCATCAGGCCTATAAATAGAGGCCGATGCCTCATTTGATTTTCGTTCAAAATTTCTGATCTCTCTCAATCTCTAATAGTCTAAATACTCGAGATAAAATACCCTTATAAAGCGAAGCTCTGCCTCGTTGTTAGTATTATAACCCTATTTGTTACCCTACACGATCGATCTAGGGCTCCGTAACGAATGTCAAGGCTCTGCCTGACTCAGTCGTTGGAGTTCTGTCTCGTGTTACACCCGATTAATCTAGGACTCCGTAATGCATGTCAAGGCTCTGCCTGACTCAGTCATTGGAGTGCTGTCTTGAGTTATACGGTTAATGTAACTTGGGTTATTTTACTAACGCGTGTGCATTGTTTAATTTTAATAGATAATAACCAGGAGATACACTAGTAAGCTTTAGTTTTACCTAAGTAAACAATGTGAGTACATTCTCTTTTTGTCACCTTTTTGTAAGTATATTTTTGTGAGTCAAATGTTTTACCAAAACCTCAAATGTTTTAAATTACACTTAACAGTAATTGAGTATATGTAATTCTACCATTACTGCCGGTATGTTGGGGTTTTGTATACATTACTTGAAACTCGTTACTATTGGAATAGTAGCATGACCACAAGTCAGGATTGACAATACCAAAGGGGTAATTGGATAGATATAAGAAAATGTAATTGCGAATGCCCTTAATATTGTAAAGTGATAAAACTGTTTTGATTAAACTAGGATGCACTCGCCAGTATTTCTTGCTGATAAAATCTTGGGTAAATTACTTTTTGAGTCCCTGTGTTTTATGGATTTTAACTAGTTGAGTCCAAAATCAAAAAGTTTAACGACCTGAGTCCCTATAAGCATTTTCTTTAACCATTTGAGTCCAAATTTCTAACATTGTTAGAATTTTTTGGTTAAGTATTTTTAAATGACCAAAATACCCTTGGACTCAAATAGTTAGAAATTTGGCTAAGTATTCTTTCTCTCTCTTGACCACAATCAACACCACCACCGTCACCACCACAGCCACAACCACCTCCGTCTCCAATCACCACCTCAACCACCACCTCCGCACAGCCACCATCCCCACCACTCAAAACAATAACCAAAAAATTTCTAAAACCTGCAAATTTCTTAAACTCTACTCTTCTTTTTCGTCTATTACTTGTCAAGTTTCCAATCCGTTGTCAATGAACAATAACAGCAAACTAATAATATCGATCATCTTTCCTCAAATTCAAAAACTTCAATGTCGATAAACACAAGTATTCGTTTCAACTCAAACCTGTTTCTCGTTCCAGATTCAATCACAAACAAAAACAATAAAACTCAGATTCCTTCTTCGTTACAACAACAACAATAACACCTGTAACTTCGATAAATCTAATCAACACAGAACAGTCCTACAACTTCAAATTCAGATCAAAGTTAACTTTTGAAGAACATTATCAAGTTTCAGCCTTTCTTATCTATGAGTTTTGATCAAGTTTCAGTAGTTAGAACAAACTGAAATCAATGAAAACTGTTCGAAATTCATCAAAACTGTATCCGAAAATCATCAAATTTGTCTGAAACTTATGTAAAATGACACGAATTTTTAGAAAATTTAACCAAATCAGTCACGGATTTGATGTAAACAGTTCAGATGGCATAAACGACACACCGAAAAGATCCAAAACTCTTGAACGAGAGAGAATCTGATTCTCAAGATCTTGAAGAACTGAAGAACTTGCACAACTGAACTCCTTGAACGACAGGATGCATGGGTGGGGAGGATTGTTCATATCATCATCATCATCATCATCATCATCATCATCATCATCAGTCGGGGCTTTACAAACCCTAAGCCTGCTGATTTGTAGTTAACAATTTGGGGAAAATAAAATATTAGGGTTTCTTTGAAATTTTGTTGGATAGGTGGAGTGGGAGAGGCGACGGAGACATGGTGGTCTTGTATGCAGGCGGTTGTTGACAGTGGTGGTGGTCTCGAATGCGGGCGGTGGTTGACATTGGTGGTTGACGGTCTGAGTTTGTGCGATGGTGGGGATGGTCGCGCGATGGTGAGGATGATGGTGGTGTGGTGGTGCTGATAATGGTGCGGTAGAGATGATGGTGGTGCAGTGGTGGTTCGGTGGTGCGGCGATGGTGGTAGAGAGAGATTAGAGTGTGTGTGAGAGTGGTTGCAGAGTTTCTACATATATATAATTTATTTTTATATAGATATATTATATATTAAAAATTTATGCATTAAAGACTTGTTCCTTATACTCTTGTGCATATAAGACTTGTACTTTGTGTGTAAATGACCAAATTGCCCTTGTAGTTAACAGACTTGATGGATGGAGTTAGAAATTTGGACTCAAATAGTTAAAGAAAATGCTTATAGGGACTCAGGTCGTTAAACTTTTTGATATTGGACTCAACTAGTTAAAATCCATAAAACACAGGGACTCAAAAAGTAATTTACCCTAAAATCTTTTTAAAACGCGTTTCAGGTAATTTAATGTGAAGCTAATAGAAGCCAGCTGGAGAGCACTGAAGGCTTGGAAAAGTGGCTATAAAAGTTACCTAAATAAAAAAGGAGTTTTGTTTTCAATAAACTTGGGTTTTATCCCAATTATTATTATAAAAGTTTGGTGTTTAACTCTGATAAAAATATTTCCTAACTACGGTCCTGATGAATTCCGTTGCCAAATTAATAAACACCAATACAACCTGCTCTGCGTGCCGCGGCCGCCCGCCTCCCGGGGCAGGGGTCGGTGGTTGCGACAACCCAGCACCCTAGCTTTGACACTTCTGGTGGGATTATATTCGTCCCTTCTCCTGATCATGTCTACATATCCCCTTTCTGCCCCCCCCTTTGTATCCCTTCCTTGATATCCTTAACCAAGTGGGCCAGTTTGCCCATTTTTACCGCCGCTTGTATTTCTCTTTTCAAGTACATGCAATCGTCGGTCTGGCTTAATTGCGGGGGGGGGGGGGGGGTAGGGAAGGAGTTCTTAACTCTTTCTGTAGCCAGTATCTCGTTCGGGGTTTTAGTGAGGGGGTGAAACTGTCGGAGTAAGGTGTTGGTCCTCTACTTCGGGGTTTATATGGGGAGTACATTGGTGTCGTCCTGTCGTGTTGCATTTTATCGAAAGTAGGTTTTCGAGGGTAGAGAGTACATTTTTCCTGAGGTTTTGGTGTAGGATTAGCCCTCCCAGATGGAGCATCCATTTCCTTAGCTTTGCTGATAGTTTCCTTCCCTCTGACAAAAGCTATGACCCGGTCCATAAGGTTGTCAAAGGTAGTCGGGAACTCTTCCCCTAGCTTCTCACACAGTTGAGTATGCTTCAACCCGTTAATTAAGCTGCTAATCTTCATTACCTCATGAACGTCTTTGATGTTCATGCTTTCTCTAATGAACCTCTTCGTGTACTGGTCCATCCGTTCGTTGTCTCTTTGCCGGATATACATGATCTCATTGGGATTCTTGATTACTTTTCTCTGTTGACTGAAGTTCCTCAGAAACTTCTCACTCAGTTCTTCGTAACTGTCTATACTCCCGGCCGGGAGGCTATCAAACCAGAGCCTGGCTCCCTTAGTCAACGTCTGAACAAACATATGGCACCAGGTGGTAGGGATGAGATCGGTACGATACCGGTACAGATATCGTAAATACCGTTACCGAAATTGAGGAAATGTGGATACCGATTACCGTATCGTATTTATAGATTCGGTACCGGTACGGTACCGGTATCGGTACCAATATTTCGATACTTTACCACATTGGTACTGTTTTGGTCAAAAAATCTGTTGAGGATATTGCAACCAAACTCTATGTTACGGGGAATGATGCATAAAATGTGTAACAGCGATGAGGATCACTTCAATGTAAATTGCACAAACAACACAAGGATTTATACGGGGAAAAAGCCCTTGATCAAGAGTTGATCTCCGGCACAAAAAACCCCGGGTGATGGAAACTACCGATCACCAAGCTCAAATAAATGAATGAATGTTTACAACTTCGGATAGTAACGAGCTAGGTACAAGGATCACTACGGTGGAATGTGTAAAAAGTGTATGAAATTGCTAAGTGTTTGAACGAGAGCTTGTATGAGCGTTTGTACGAGTGTGTGTAACTGAGAAAAATGACTAAGTGTTTTCTACTAGCTCGTTACTCCCTTTTAAAATAGAAATAACCACCTAAACTAACTATCCGACTTTCGTGCCAAGCCTCCACGTTCTCCACAACGTCTATTTTTGGTCAAGCACGTGCAGAATAGCTTAGGAATATTCTCCAGGAATGTCGCCAAGACTTGGTCAAGCTCGTTATACCTGCGAGATAGTACAATACATAAGTAAACAATCGTCAGTACGAGGATCCTTAAAGTGATCCATGATCCTGATCCTGAAGCTCTTCTGAGGATCACCACCTGTCACAGAAGTAAGGATCACTAGTTAGGATAACGAATAAGGATCACTAATTGTTAGAAAATCCTCCCCTAACAATTGCCCCCAAAATATAAGGAGTGAAATTGTAAAATTAGCGAGTTATGTTTTCTTGATCTTATCCGTAACAAACTAATGGATATATAGCCGTTAAAATAGAACTAGCCGTTGCGATCATGATGTCACGGAAGTGACAATCCTGCAGAATCATAATTATAAATAGAGATATAGATAGGATCAATATGCATTCAAATCCGAAAGAAACTCCCTTTATATTCTCGGTTGAAGATCAATCAGGTATCTCCTTCTTCTCTTTCTTCCTCTCTTACTCTGTTTTTCTTCTTTATCTCCGTCACTTCGAGAATGTTGCTCCGAAGCTCACCGGGCAAGGATCACAAGAAGGATAGCCCTTTGAAGAGTCAAAAGATCATCAAGGACTCAGTGAACGAGAGGTGTTGCTTTAACGACGCACAAGTAGATAACATTCGTCACCGTTTTCCGGCGAATGTCTTTTTCAAACCCTTTGATCCCACTGTTCTGAGCGACTACGTTTCTGAAACATGGGTTGCCTTTCCAGTTACTCCATTTGCTATAGGGTACACCTATCCTTTCCCGGAGTTCACACAATCCTTCTTTTCCCTTACCGGCATATCTTACATCCAAGCCATGCCGATGATTTGGAGGGTTCTGTATACCCTAGAGAGGATCATTGAGCAGGAGGACGTTGATTTAGGAATGTCGGAACTGGCGGAGCTGTATGATCTTACTACCTTTGGTTCCTATCGTTACTTGTTCAAACGAAAACCCGGTGCAGAACATCCTCTTCTTAAAGTCACCAAGAACGATAAAGATTGGAAACGCCGCTTCTTCTTTGTAAGAAGGGATACCATTCCTGATGGAGAGCATTTACCAAGGGAGTGGTCCACCAATGGTAGGACAGAGGATCCTGAGAAGGATCACCAGATGGTCATGTTTTTGTAATTGGATCACTAACCCTTTTTGTCTTGTGTCATGCAGCCATCTCTGTTTCACATCTCATCACAACACCCGCAACCAGAGAAAGACTTGCTGCTTTCTGGGGACTTGATCCTGAAACTAGAACTTTCAAAACAACAACCCAAGATTCTCAGGAGGTATCCTCAGGCTCTGTCACAATGTCAAGTAAGTATCTTTGTTTGAAAATTTATAAATAGTGAAACATAAATATAGTGAAGATACTTATCTTGTTTTGGTTATGTAGGTGCTGGAAAATCTGCCAAAGCTGCTTCAAGGTTCAGTGTCACCGATCTCACCACCGTCAAATCCTCCAAAAGAAAGGTTCCTACCAGCCCGACGGCTTCAATCCCCAAGGCACCCCTCAAAGGAAAGGGAATCAAGAAGAGAAAGACCTCCGAGGCTGAGGATTTGCAGGGTCTGCCTCTAATCCGCCACCAATTCCTTGAGTACTTCAATGAAGTAAGGATCACTGTCTCTGCTTGTATATCCTGTTGACATACCCTGATGATTTGAGGATCACTTAATCCTGACCTTAACCTTTTCTTTTGCAGAAATTTGCTGAGATTGAGGATTATGTGGGCCACGTTGAGGATCAAGATAAAAAGATTGCCGATCTCCAGCAGGTTGCTGTGCTCAAGGATCTTGCACTCGCTGATCTTCAGAAGGAACTCCAGGATACCAAACAGAAAATGGCTAAGGTGCTGGTTAATTTTGACTATGAAAGGCAGGAGATCACAGATGATGCCAAAGTCTCTGCCGCCATAGCAATGTACAAAACCAAGCTTCAAATGGCCCAGGAGGCTCAGGATCCTGCCTTTGACAAAAGTAGCTGGGAAATTGAAGAATGGAGGGCAAGGCTGGCTGAATTGGGTGATGAAGAGGAGGCTGAAGAGATCCTGACAATTGAGGCTGGAAGCAAGGGTGAAGCTGGTGAGGCAAGTGGAGCCGGAGGTGACAATGCAGCGAAGGTTTAGGCTGCATGATTGGGCGATGAAGGACATTTCTAGACGTAGCCGGAGCCCAATTTTTAAATTTGGTGGTAGTTTGTTTTGGTGATAGTGTTTTTTGTTGAACAATGATGGGTTGTACTGAACAATAGGTTTTTAGGATTAAGGGTCATGTATGATCCTTTGGACAATAGGCAGGATTGCAATTGGTGGAGGGATCCTCTGTTTGGGGGATGAAGCCATTGTGATCCTGCCGCCTTTATATTCCTGCACTACCTTTGAACTCATTATCATGGACACCCTTTACCTACCCCAGCGGACGGGCCACGTTTTGCTGGTAGATGCTCGGGTAGGTAATTTTGACAACCTTTAAAGGGTTAGCCTTATGTTAATAAATAAAAACTTAACCTTTTGTCGCTTATCTTGTGTTGTTATCCTTTTTAATATCTTTCTTTCCAACTGTTGTAATGTTCATTCTGTTTATAATTATCAAGCCTTGAAAATTATCCAAAAAGCTTAGGATATGATCAGGATCACATATCCCATAACCGATAAGTTCTAAAAAGTGATACGATTTAAGAATCACAAGTTCAGTTGTCAAGTATAAGGGTTATTTAAAAGAATAATGAATAAGATCAAAAGAGTTAAGGATCATACCTGAGGATCTAAGTTAGAATCCTAACCATAATAAGGATAACTATAAGATAAACCTTAGAGTGAAGTAAGGATCAAGGATCCCTAGCTGCCTATCTTCAAGGACCTAAAATAGAGCATAACTTGGGACTAAGCCAATATAAGAAAAGAGTTAGCAACTGGGGACAAGCCCAAGGATAACTGGGGACAAGCCCAAGGATAACTGGGGACAAGCCCAAGGATCGTGTGTAAACTGGAGTATGGCCCTAACTGGCGACTATCCAAACTTAGTGACATGAAGATGCCAAAACCTTAGCTAACGTGAAAACGTTAGAAACCTTAGCTAACGTGAAAACGTTAGAAACCTTATGAACGGATGTATGGTACGTCTACCGTTATACGTAGGATTCTTAGCATAGCCAGTACAATGGAATTATCAGCCCCTAAAACGAGTACTGGTCCCAATGCCTTGAACTATACCAGGATCATCGTGCGCTACAGGCGGAACTAGGGACAAGCCCAAATAACTGGGGTTAAACCCAAGGAACGGATTGCTTCAGCAGATAACCAATGTTATGCTAAGGATACCTGAACTTTCAAAACTCAAACTCGCATGAGAGATGGATAAAGGATACATGATCCTTATCCTTACATGAGAAAATAAAGAAATGAAATAGTTCAAGTTTAGGATATTACCTAAGTAAGGATCACCGATACTCTGAGGATCCTTTAAGGATATCCCTATCACGAGGATCATCTATGCCATGAGGATCCTACTCACATGAAATATCTCTTCAAATGGACAGCATTCCAAGCTCTTGGTAGCAAATCACCTTCCATGGTTAGCAATCTATATGCCCCCTTTCCTGCTTCAGCTTCAATCAAATAAGGGCCTTCCCATTTTGGAGTCAACTTTCCATCCGCAGGATTGGTGGTATTCTGAAATGCTTTCCTTAATACCATATCTCCAACTTGAAACCTTCTGATCCTGACATTTTTGTTGTAAGCACCAGCCATTCTTTGTTGATAACTGGCCATCCTTATCCTAGCCATATCCCTGATTTCTTCAATAGTATCCAGGTCTTGAGCCAAGTTTTCATCATTTTCCTCAGGATCATGGGTACTTGTTCTTGCAGTTGGAACCACCATTTCTGTTGGGATCACTGATTCTGCCCCAAATACCAAAGAGAATGGTGTTTGACCAGTAGCATTCTTGGGGGTTGTCCTATCAGCCCAAAGCACATAGGGTAGTTCTTCTGCCCATTTCCCTTTCTTGGATCCAAGCTTTTTCTTTAAATTGTTGATGATGATCTTGTTGGATGATTCTGCCTGACCATTAGCTTGTGGGTGGACTGGTGTTGATGTTAACATCCTAATCCCCCAGCTGTCACAAAAGTTAGTGGTTCTGCCCCCAATAAATTGGGAACCATTATCACATATAATCTCAGAAGGAATTCCAAATCTAGTTATAATATTTCTTTTAATGAAGGATATAACTTCCTTTTCTCTGACTTGGGCAAAAGCTTCGGCCTCTATCCACTTGGAGAAGTAATCAGTCATAGCAAGCATGAATACTTTTCCACCAGGTGCCTTAGGGAGCTTACCAACTATATCCATACCCCATCTCATAAATGGCCAGGAGGAGGATATAGGGTGCAATAATTCAGCTGGTTGATGAAGGATATTGCTGTGTCTCTGGCAAGGATCATATTTCTTAGCATACTCCACAGCATCTCTTTTCATGGTTGGCCAGTAGTACCCTGTCCTCAGGATCCTTGAGAATAATGCCCTGCCCCCAGTGTGGTTTCCACAATCTCCTTCATGGAAGTCTTTTAAAACTTCTTGGACTTCAGGATCCTCAATGCATCTCAAGTATGGTCCTGCAAGAGATCGTCTATACAACATACTATTTATAATTGTAAATTGAGATACCTTAGATTTGAAAGTCCTAGGGTTTTCTCCTGTAGGAATCTCTCCATGTTGTAAGTATCTCATAATTGGTGAGATCCATGATCTTGATCCTGAATGAGATTGAGTATCCTCACTAGGGATAACCGCAGAATCATTTCCTATCTCCATAGTCACATGATCCTCAATAGCCGGGGTCAGGATATGGATAATAGGGATCTTGATATCCTCCGGGATCTTCAAGGAAGATCCTAAGTTAGCCAATGCATCAGCCTCTGTATTTTCTTCCCTTGCTACCTGTGTCAAACTGAAGGAAACAAAGGAGAGTGCCAAATTTTTGACTATCTCTAAATATTTGGTTAGTTTTTCACCTTTAACAGCGTAGGATCCATTAAAGTGGTTTGTAATTAACAATGAATCTACATGTACCTCAAGATACCTGATCCCCATATGCTTTGCAATTTGCAAACCAGCAATTAAGGCTTCATATTCAGCCTCATTATTAGTGGTTTGGAACTCACAAGCTATAGAGTGGGGTATTATGTCCCCCTGTGGCGATTTTAGTAGTATTCCAAGCCCTGTGCCTTTGACATTTGAGGATCCATCAGTGTGGAGTATCCAAGGATCCTTGGTCTCCTCTAGCTGCTGGACTTCTAACTCAGCTTCTTCTTGTAAATCACTACTGAAATCAGCCACAAAGTCAGCTAATGCTTGGGATTTGATGGCTGTCCTAGGCTCATATCTTATATCATATGCACTCAGCTTCACTGCCCACTTAGCCATCCTTCCTGACATCTCTGGTTTCCTGAGGACATTCTTAATTGGAAAATTAGTTTTAACAATAATAACATGAGTCTCAAAATAATGTCTTAGCTTAGTAGATGCCATTATTAATGCAAGAATAAGTTTTTCAAGTTGTGAATACCTGGATTCGGCATCAAGTAAACTTTTACTTACATAATAGACAGGATGTTGTTTACCTTCATGATCCTTAACAAGGACCGCACTTACTGCTTTTGAGGATACTGCAAGATACAAGGATAACACATCGCCTTTTTCTGGTTTTATCAAGGATGGGGCTGAGGATAAGTAATCCTTGAGGGCTCTCAAAGCATTTTCATGCTTCTCGGTCCACTCAAATTTCTTGTTCTTCCTTAGGATATCATAGAATTCTTTGCACTTCTCCGAGGATTTGGATATAAATCTGTTCAAAGCTGCTATCCTGCCTGTTAGCCTTTGAACATCCTTAGCATTGGCCGGAGATTTGATGTTCACTATTGCTTTGATTTGTTCCGGGCTAGCTTCAATGCCTCTCTTAGTCACCATGTATCCTAAGAATTTACCTGCTTTAACACCAAAATGACATTTTGAAGGATTAAGCTTCATATTATATTTGTCAAGGATATCAAATGGTTCCTCCAAATCCTTTAGGTGATCCTCAGCTCTTATGGATTTTACCACCATATCATCTATGTAAACCTCCATAGTTTGTCCGATCTGATCCTTGAACATCATATTCACCAGCCTTTGATACGTTGCACCTGCATTCCTCAATCCGAACGGCATAGCAATATAGCAATATATACCAGTTGGAGTCATGAAGGCTGTATCCTCTTGGTCGGATGGTTCCATTTGGATTTGTTGAAATCCAGATGAAGCATCCATAAAAGTTAACAGTTCATGACCCGCAGTTGCATCCACCATGGAATCAATGTGGGGTAATGGGAAAGGATCCTTGGGACATGCCTTATTTAAATCGGTGAAATCGACACATACCCTCCACTTTCCATTTTTCTTTTGAACAACAACCACATTGGCCAACCATCTTGGATACTTGACCTCTCTAATCATACCTGCCCGGAGCAATTTCTCTACCTCTTCCTGGATAATGGCATTCCTTTCTGGTGCAAACTTTCTTCTCCTTTGATGGATTGGTTTGAAGGATCTGTCAATGCCGAGTTTGTGAGTGATTACATCTTTAGATATACCAGTCATGTCTTCGTGTTTCCATGCAAAGGTAGTCTTTCTCCTTTTTAGGAAGGATATGAGGTCTTCTTTCATTTCGCCAAGGATCCCTGATCCGATATAAACTATAGATTCAGGATCATCCGGATCCATAAGGATTTCTACCACATCCTGTACACTTGCCTCTAAGACATCCCTTGGAGGATACTTTGATTGCTATTGCTCCCTGGACTTCGAGGCTGGTTTCATCGATGAAGTGTAGCAATTCTTAGCCTCCTGCTGATCACTATCAATCTTCACTATTCCCCAAGGACTAGGGAGCTTCACACATTGATGGTAAGTAGATGGGACTGCCTTCATATCGTGTATCCAAGGCCTGCCAAGGATCACATTACAACAAGATAAATAGTCAATAACACAAAATTTTTGGTAAGAATGTAAGCCTTCGAT
This sequence comes from Helianthus tuberosus, assembly GCA_030545235.1. NCBI lineage: Eukaryota > Viridiplantae > Streptophyta > Magnoliopsida > Asterales > Asteraceae > Helianthus > Helianthus tuberosus. The sequence continues at coordinate 193,120,947 of CM060414.1, forward strand.
ATATATTGGGAGTTTAATGTCCCCCAGGGTATTCTTAGTTTCGCCACTAAATCCTACAAGCACAGAGGATCTTGGTATGATATCTGATTCAGGGATACCCATCTTCTTCAGAACATCAAGCTGGATAATGTTCACTGAACTTCCTACGTCTACAAGGATCCTGCGAACAAAATGGTTAGAAATAAAAAGAGTAATAACTAAACCATCGTGATGAGGATCCTGGATATCTACACGATCGTCCTCATCAAAGGTTATGACTTTCCCTTCCGAGACACTTGATGTTCGAACAGGTCTTTCTCCATTGTCCATTTTAGTTTCTTTTGCATGCCTCTTAGCTGCTGAGAAGGATGTGCCGCAAATGTCTGATCCTCCAGAAATGAAGTTTATCACTTGTGCATCCGCTGGAGGGGCCGGAGCTTTCTCAGGGATCCTTTCATGATCCTGAGTCTTTGACTTTTTTCTTCCCAACAATTCCTTTAGATGCCCTTTGCTCAACAAGTATCCAATCTCCTTTCTTAGAGCAATGCATTCTTCTGTGAGATGCCCAAAATCTTCATGGTATGCACACCACTTTGATTTATCCTTAGTTGCAGCTGGCCTATCATTTTTTCTGGGCCATCTAGCTTTATCACCTAAACCCTGCATCGCAAGGATTAGTTCATTGCTGTCAACAGAAAAACAATATTCAGAGATTGGAGGATAATCCTCATCATCCTCTTCCTGATCAATAGCATGCACATTCTGGTTATCGGATCTGTTGTAGGATTTGAACTTGTTGTTCCTGAACGAGGATCCTTGCTTATCCTGCTTTGAGGATCCTGCTAACCTCTCCTGGATCCTCTTGTCATCCTCTAGCCGGATGTACCTAAGGGCCCGAGTTCTTACCTCATCTAAGTTCCTGCATGGTGTCATAACAAGATCATCATAAAATAACGAATCCCTAAGTAATCCCATTTTAAAGGCCTCAACAGCCGTAGCTATATCCAAGTTGGGAATGTCTAAGGATTCTTTACTGAATTTGGTGATATAATCCCTTAATGATTCATTATACCCCTGAGTTATCCTATACAGATCACTAGTCAAACGCTCAAATTTTATACTACAAGAAAACTGATTATTAAATAGATTGACTAGGTTAGCAAACGAGGTAATAGAGTAAGGAGGAAGACTTAGCAGCCATTTGAGAGCTGATCCAGTAAGAGTGGATCCGAATCCCTTGCACAAGCATGCTTCCTTTAATCTTTCTGGGATCGGATTGATTTCCATCCTCTCCCTGTATTGTGCTATGTGTTCTTCAGGATCTGTCGAACCGTCATACAGCTTCATTGTAGGCACATGGAACCTCTTGGGTATCTCAGCATCACAGATTGGTGGTGCAAAACGAGATATCTTGTGGCTCCCATCTGCAATCTCTGGGATAGGTTTGACCACTCCCGGAACAGTTGATATCATATCCTTTAGCTTTTGCAATTCTCTGGCCATGGCATGATTGATACCTGGATCCTGCATAAGACCATGGTTAGTAGTATGAGAATTATTAAAAGTGTTACCTCCCATTGGATTCAAGTTAGGAAGAATGGATGTTAATCCATATTGTTGAGGCTCTGGAATGATCGAGGGACCAGTAGAAGCATTAGTCTGCATTGGAATAAAATCTCCCTGATGGACATCTGAACTTCCTGTTTGCAAACTCCTTAAGGATCCTGGCATCTGGAAGGATCCCTGAAACTGGGATGATCCTGGGAAGAAAGAGGATCCTTGAACCTGGGACGATCCTGGAACAAAGGAGGATCCTTGAACCTGGGATGATCCTGGAACAAAGGAGGATCCTTGAACCTGGGATGATCCTGGAACAAAGGAGGATCCTTGAACCTGGGATGATCCTGGAACAAAGGAGGATCCTTGAACCTGGGATGATCCTGGAACAAAGGAGGATCCTTGAACCTGGGATGATCCTGGAACAAAGGAGGATCCTTGAACCTGCTGCATTCCTGAATATCCTCCTGAATTCGTGAGGGATCCCATATACTGAGGATAGGATCCCGCTGGCTGGAAATATGAGCCTGCTGCCTGGGTGATTGTTGTTGTTCCGTAGTGCACTCCTTTTGGTCCACCCACATATTGAATGTCTGGAACCACTGATGGCTGAGAAGTAATCACCGGAGTATCAAAATTCAACGATCTGGACATCAGTGGGGAACGATCCTCTGCCGTTTTCTTCTGTTTCTTAATTTCGTCAATCTCCCGGAGGATCCTTTCGTTGGTTTTATCCTGCTCTTGTGCATGATTCCTCATCTGCAAAATCAAGGCATAGAGATCATTAGTAGTAGGATTAGTTGAAACAGAAGAAGTAGGGGGTTTTGAGAAAATGGGAGTTGGTTTCTTCGCAGCATTCTCAGTATTCTTCTGGGATCCAGAAGGTGGTGGAGGCAAAGGAGGAACGCCTTGTGAAGAAGTGAATGAGGGCATCAAGTTTGAAGCATTCTTCGCTGAGGAAGCCATTTGCTTGGTTGTAGTAAACCGAAATGAGCACAAAAATGCGTATTTTTCTAAGGACAAAGCACCAATTGCCCCACGGTGGGCGCCAAACTGTTTTGGTCAAAAAATCTGTTGAGGATATTGCAACCAAACTCTATGTTACGGGGAATGATGCATAAAATGTGTAACAGCGATGAGGATCACTTCAATGTAAATTGCACAAACAACACAAGGATTTGTACGGGGAAAAAGCCCTTGATCAAGAGTTGATCTCTGGCACAAAAAACCCCGGGTGATGGAAACTACCGATCACCAAGCTCAAATAAATGAATGAATGTTTACAACTTCGGATAGTAACGAGCTAGGTACAAGGATCACTACGGTGGAATGTGTAAAAAGTGTATGAAATTGCTAAGTGTTTGAACGAGATCTTGTATGAGCGTTTGTACGAGTGTGTGTAACTGAGAAAAATGACTAAGTGTTTCTACTAGCTCGTTACTCCCTTTTAAAATAGAAATAACCACCTAAACTAACTATCCGACTTTCGTGCCAAGCCTCCACGTTCTCCACAACGTCTATTTTTGGTCAAGCACGTGCAGAATAGCTTAGGAATATTCTCCAGGAATGTCGCCAAGACTTGGTCAAGCTCGTTATACCTGCGAGATAGTACAATACATAAGTAAACAATCGTCAGTACGAGGATCCTTAAAGTGATCCATGATCCTGATCCTGAAGCTCTTCTGAGGATCACCACCTGTCACAGAAGTAAGGATCACTAGTTAGGATAACGAATAAGGATCACTAATTGTTAGAAAATCCTCCCCTAACAGGTACCGCTTTGGTGTCATCCATTGTTTTACCTAAAAAATTTCATGCGCAACCCATCCATCCATTATTAACTGAACTAGAGTAATATATAGAGGAATGTAAACAAAAGGTAAATATATTAAGTAGTCAAAAAAATCAAAAGGTAAACATCCATGGGTTAGACTATTAACATCCAAATTCCAACATGTCTAAAAAATCATCATAATTGATTAAAAATAACCAAACAAAAGAAATTTGATATTGGTTGTTGTAAAACAATGTTTAAGAAAATATAACTTCATAGTGTGATCTAAGATAATAGCAAAATACATAAAATCATTATTAAATTCGGTATTAATACCGGTATTTACCGAAAAATACCTGTACCGATACCGTTTTTTACCGATACCAAATTTCAAAAAATCTATTACCGACACCAGTACCGTTTATGATCGGTACGGTATCGGTATTTCGGTAAAAAATCTCATCCCTACCAGGTGGGCATCGACCATCGCCCTACCTGCCCAGCGCCCCTGAAAGCATGCAGGTGGTCCTCCGGATCTTTAGTTCCATCATACCTGTCGAGGTTCAACGGAGGCTTAAGCTTTGGAGGCATAGGTGCCTCGGCTATCCTTTTAGTAAACTTTGAAACTTCAGCCAGATCCTTGGGTAAGTAGGGTTTATTTAGCCCACAATCATCTTGGCCTTCTTTCTCCTTCCTCTTCTACCCTTTTCCGTTTACCAACTCCTCCCTTTCTTCTGGCGTTATTTGTCTTAGGGTTGTCATGAAGGCATCCAAAGGGTCGGGGTTGTTATCTTTTCCTCATGGGTCAGCATCTTCTTTGCTTGACGGCGTATCAAAGGAAAGCCTAGCCTTTAGACTTTCCAGCCTTTCTTGCCTTTCCAGATCTTTGAGCTGTTTCTTGAGCTCGTTCCTGTGCATGGCTACAAAATCAGGTGTGATAGTGTCTCGTTTCTCTGACGACTCCACCATGTTCTCAGTTTCTTCTTCATGAGTGATATCCTCGATTGTAACCACGTCATTGGTGCTTTGTACCATCTTTACTATTAGAGAGTTCGGAGGTGGTGGTGTAGCCATGTTGTCTCAGACCCATAGTGACCTCTTACAACGTTTCGTATTTTGAATAGGATCACTAGATGGACTAGTGTCCCACGGATGGCGCCAATGTCGAGTCCTCAAGTCACGGATGACGGTCAAAGGGCCTCGTCAATGTCGTAAAGATCCTGCCTTGTCACCCTACAAGAAAGAAAACCGTTAACCTCGTCACGGAGGACCCGGGGGGGGGGGGGGATCCGTGACCAAGCTCTGGCGAGAGAGAAAGTAAACTTGCCGGGGATAATGAGAAGTTTATTCCGACGAGTGTAACCGCTGGAATATTCTCCTTGGTGTGAACTCGAGTGAATATGGGAGAATATGGATGATTGATGAGGTCCAAGGTTGTCGGAATAAATGGAGTATCTTTTGTATTAAATGAGATTGGTATTGAATGCTTACCCTTACTGAACATATCGCCTTACTTATATAACAAGAGTTGCTTATCTTTCTTGGACACATCACCGTTGTTGTGGGTGGTTTTTTTTGAACTCATATCCTGGATTATATCCTGACTTTGTTGATTTTGATTATGACCAGGATACCGGATTAGGATATTGGTAAAATCCTGATGCAGTATCCTGATAGCTACTAATTAATCACGTGCAGGTTTCGGCTGCAAGCTTATAATGTTCACAAGGCTTGGTCTTCCTGAAGACTCGGTCATGGCAGTTCGAAGAAAGATGTTGGAAGCCGGAAGAAGGGGTCTCCAACGTTCAAAAGGGAATATTCGAAGTATCCCTAGTTTGTAGGATAGTTAGTTATTTCTGTTTACTATAAATATGAGTGTACGGATCGATAGAAACACACAACTTCACTCACTTTTTACTCTCTTAACAGCTACAATCACTCGCAATCACATTCACCAACACTCACACTTGAAATTCATTGTAACACTTAGCTGATCCGTACAATATCCTGCACTGTATCCTGAATTTTGAAGAAATAAGAAGAACAAGGCAGTGACGATTGTCAGCTCCCAAGGTTTTATGCCGGAGATCTAGATTGATCAAGGGCTTTCCTCGTACATCTCGTGTCAACCTTTACATTTTTTGCTCATTGTTTGATTATTGATATAGCTTGATATCCTGAGCTATATCCTGAAAAATGTTTTTGCAAACAACTAAATCGGCATATTTTCTACAAACACTGCTAGCACACTACCTCACAAAACTAATTTGATCACTTAATTGCTTCGGTAATTTTTGACCAAAACAATTTGGCGCCCACCATGGGGCAAGTGGTGCTATTTCTACTAAAAGCTAATCACTACTTGGTTTTCTGTTTTCAAATTTTTTTAGACGGCTATTTTCGATGGCCTCAAAATCAAACATGAGCTCTTCATCCATGTATGCTACAACCTCTGCCACAATTGGTTTGGTGCTTCCACCACCTCCAAGGACGCAAGCTTCTTCGTAGCCTCAAGCTCCTCCAAGGAGGGTTGAGACTCACACATCTCGAGATATTGTTCCTGCTCAAAATGTCCAAGGATCTGCTACCTCAGGGAGAACTCCTATTATGGCTTCTAATGAGGAAATTCTGACTTTGTTTGGTAGTATACAGGATCAGATGAAGCAACAGCAGGAGACCAATCAGATGTTAATAAGAGAAATACAACTCTTGAAGTCTAACTCTAATAGGACTGCTGAGGATACTGTCCCTCCCTTGAAGCCCGGAGTGTTGAACTTCAGTTCAGCAATATACACTGAGGATATTCAGGGCAATGTTATACCAAGCCACTCCTAGGGTCATACTCCTGAGATACCTTCAACAGTCAGGGTATCAACTGTGAGGGGCTCGGCATATGCTCCAGGATATGGCCAGAATCCTCAAACCGGTAACATGTCTAATAATATCAATACTCCTGCTACTAACAATTTTGGATCTTTGTAGGATACAGGTGTGAAGTCAGCACTCTCTAGGGAGCTTTAGAAGCTGAAGGATATGATATCCAGTGTACCTGGGGTTGTTCAATCCATTCCGGAAGTATCCCAGGATAGCCACATGATATCCCGGTTTGCATATCCTATATGTGATGCTGAAATTCCAAAAAGATTTCAAACTCCCAATATGAAGCTTTATGACGGAACCATGGATCTCGAGGAGCATATTGCTCAGTATAGGGAGAGGATGGAAATTTACCCTATTCCTCCAGATCTCAAGGAAGCATGCCTCAGCAAGGGCTTCGGCTCTATTCTAACAGGATCAGGCTTAAAATGGCTCTTAAACGTTCCACCTCATTCAATTACATCATTTGCTCATTTGGTTAACTTGTTTAATAATCAATTTTCTTGCAGTAGAAGTTTCGAGAAACTAACCAGTGATCTCTACAGGATAACTCAGGGTCCTTAAGAATCCTTAAGGGATTATGTGAATAAGTTTAGCATGGAATCTTTGGATATCCCACACCTTGATGTTGCCACAGCTGTACAGGCATTCAAAATGGGGTTGCAAAAGGATTCTCAATTTTATCAGGATCTTGTGATGAATCCTTGCAGGAACCTGGATAAAGCTTGAAACAAGGCTTTGAGATATATCAGGCTTGAAGACGACAAGAAAATGCAAGAGAGGATGAATTCATCCTCAACATAAGAAAAATGCAAGAGAGGATGAGGATCCTGAGGAGTATCCTGAATTGTCAGAATATTGTTTTTCTGTTAATATACCCGAACTAATGTATGCTATGCAGGGTTTGGGAGATAAATCGAGGTGGCCAAGAAAGAACCAGCAAAAGGCCGATTGGAAGGATAAATCCAAATGGTGTGCTTTCCATGAGGATTTTGGACACGTGACAGAAGATTGCATAGCTCTGAGGAAGGAAATAAGCTATCTGGCTAAGCAAAGGATACCTGAAGGATCTTCTGGGCAGAAAGAAGAATAAGGGTAAGGATACTGATATGGATCCTGAACGAGCAGCATCATCTCCTCCAGACACCAAGATAATTAACTTTATTTCAGGACGATCCGACGTATGTGGAACCTCTTACTCTGCAGCAAAGAGACATGCCAAGGAGGCTAAGGCAAAACGGAGGGACAAGCCGACCAAGATGACAACTCTAACAACTAATAAAGTGATAACGTTTGATAGTGATGACCGGGATAATGTCCAGGATCCTCATCACGATGGTCTGGTAATCACTTTATATATTGCTAATCATTTTGTACGTAGGATACTGGTGGACAACGGCAGCTCTGTTAACATTATCCAGCTGGAAACGCAAAAGAGAATGAACATTCCCCAGATGGAGATCACGTCAAAATCCACTGTGCTTGTAGGGTTCAGTGGAGAGGCCATGTGTCACACCCCCAAAATACCACATGCGGAAACACCGCGGGATGTGTGACGTACCAGGATCCAGCCACTAATCACATCGAACTATAACAATAAATTAAATAAAAGATCCCATTTATTTCTTAATATAGTTCAAATCATAACTTAAACCAAAACGTCAGCGGAAGCATAATGTAAACGTTATTCAACTGTTTCAAAACAAGTGTACGAAACCAAAGAACATGTATCCAAGAGACTCGACCCATGACCACTCCAGCACTCCCATATAGCAAGTTCCACATCCATGAATCTAACGTACTACAAGCATGCAGACAAGTGTGTCAGACAACGCTGGTGAGTTCAAAGTTTGTTAACACATTTAGTTACCAGATATGAGTTTAAAACATTTCAGAGATTCGATGTTGTTAATAACTCGATTACCGCAGATGGCTCTAGATTATTTGCCCTTCCCCAATTCTCTATAAAACATTGGTCGAGTGGTTGAGGTAATTAGTTCATGCCCGTCCTCCCCGGTACGGTGTGAGGGTGCCAAACCTAATAGCGCTATCAACTAATAACCCTGTTGCCTCCCTGACAACCTATTCGGTATATGATGGGACTTAAATGATAGATATGAGTGTATTAACCAACATCCCGAGTTTAACATTCCAGTCAAACCCATTACCCAATATTCCTCCCCGGAATATTTGCCCGATGTCCCTCCCCGGGACGCATGCTTGAAAAAGAGCAGTGAACTCACCTTAGATTTGCTCGGTATACTAAGTTACCCATTCCAGTTAGTCAAACAACCCTACCGTGGTTACCAATGAAATCAGTTACGTAATAAATTAAGTCACGTATTTACACAGTTTACATTCATCACAAATATCACCGTATTACACTTAGCAATTTCTCATCCTCACAATAATCCACATCCCATGTGCATGACACGTAATACATTCAACAGGTGAGTGTTCTAATTACACAAGTCAATCAGGTTTCTCATTTGTAATCAACATTGTTAACATGTATCAGATAGTATTCATAACACAAATATTCATTATCATATTCAACATACACAGTGACTCTGTAATCTTCGTGGGATGCCTTCACGGCGAAGATCCCATATGACAAAGATCCTTCATGGCGAAGGTCTATACTTCGTCCAGCAATAATTGCGACGAAGATTCCGATTGTTCGTTGAGAGGCTTGTCGACGAAGGTTCATGGTTCGTCAATACTGATTGCGACGAAAGTTGACAATGTTCATCAAAAAGGCATGTCGATGAAGAATGAAATCCTTCGTCGACTTTGGTTGTTCGTCTGAAGCTATTCGTCGCTAAACCTTAACAGATGGCTATACTCCCAAAACGGATCAAACTTTATAATTAAATCAGTTACTGTTCATGCTCATAACAACCCTAATCAACATTCTAACAGTTAACAGTATCAATGATTCAACCAGATAACCAACGAAATTGCATCAAACGTATTCGGTGTGTTACGCTAACTCATCAAGTCCTAATCATCAAAACTACCAATATCCCAATACTAGTTCATCGACTAACATCATGAGTGATTTCAGTTTCTCAACAACATAATAATCCATAACTGACCATCTAAGTCATTACTATTCATCCAAACAAATGATTCGAGACATATCAACAATCAATCACATTCACGCAATCCATGGATAAAGTCTAATCGTGCTTAACTCCTATACACCAACACATAATCAGAGTTCAATTTAATGATGAGCCATACTAACCGAGATTGCTTAGGCTTCGAGGGAGAAGAGCTTGATCGAGAGGGGTGGCACTTCGAAGGGTATCACAGCCGCTCCTAGTTGGGAATAAGTCTAGGGTTTGCAATAGAGTGATTCTTGTGAGACAATGAAACCCTACGTGTGTATATGTTTGGATAGTCGAGTTGGGCCCTTCCTGGGCTTCAAAGGGATTTGGGCCGGGAGTTTTTTTAATTGACGGGCCTGCTCGACGAAGGATACTCTTCGTCGAGATTGAAGGCGATGAAGGTTTTCATCAAAAGGAGTTCGTCAAAAGGAGTTTGTGACGAAGGAACAATCTTCGTCACATGAGGTTCTTTGCCAATTTGAGTTTTCATTTTCATTAACCAAAAGACATTACACATAAAAATTTAGATCAACTCATCATCAGAATACTCTACTCATTCAAACAAATTACACATGACATAATCATAAAACAAATTGTCAAAACAGGATTGCGAAACAAGTGATTCATAGGAAAAGGACCTTGAGATCTCGGGTTGTCACATCATCCCTAACTTGAAAGAAATTTCGTCCCGAAATTTGATAAGCAATCCAAAACAACAGGGTGTTAGATCAGGATGATTGTGGATTTTCCTCAGGTGTCATATCATCCCCAACTTGAAAGGGAATTTCGTCCCAAAATTCACCAGTTGCATCATGATTAGATTGGTCAGTAGGGAATAGTTGAGGATACTTGAGCTTCATCTGATCTTCGCGTTCCCACGTGAACTCCGGTCCACGTCTTGAGTTCCAACAAACTCTTACAATTGGAATCCGACTATGCTTACGGACCTTGACTTCCCGATCCATAATTTCGATGGGTTCTTCGACAAACTGCAATTTGTCGTCGATCTTTAGTTCTTGAAGTGGTACCATAAATGTTTCATCAGACAAACACTTCTTTAATTGAGAAACATGAAATACATCATGAACGTTACTCAACTAAGCAGGTAATTCGGGCTTGTAAGCCACTTTACCGATTCGTTCCAGGATTTTGAATGGCCCAACATAACGTGGATTAAGCTTGCTGCGCTTCACAAAGCACACCACACCCTTCCAGGGCGAGACTTTCAACATAACACGAATGCCTACAGCGAACTCCAAAGGTTTCCTATGCTTGTCAGCATAGCTTTTCTATCGATCATGCGCTTCCGCTATACGATTTCTAATCTGGACAATCCTTTCCGAAGTTTCAAGTACAAGTTCAGGACCTGTGATCTGGCTGTCACCCACCTCAGCCCAACAAAGAGGAGAACGACACTTCCTCCCGTACAATGCTTCGAACGGAGCTGCCTGAATGCTAGTATGGTAACTGTTGTTGTAAGAGAACTCTATCAACGGCAAGTGTTTCTCCCACCCTTTACCAAAATCGATCACACATGCTCGCCGCATGTCTTCAGGTGTTTGGATGGTCCGTTCGCTTTGACCATCCGTCTGTGGGTGATAAGCAGTGCTCATGTCGAGACGTGAGCCGAACGATTTATGCATTGATTGCAACAAATCAGATATGAAACGAGGATCACGATCAGAGATAATAGAGGTTGGCACCCCGTGCCTAGAAACCACTTCCTTCAGATAAATAGCAGCAAATTGAGAGAACTTATCAGTTTCCTTGATCGTAAGGAAGTGCGCAGATTTTGTGAGGCGATCAACGATCAGATCACCCAGATGGTATCGTTTTCATTTTGAGTTCTTGGCAGACCAGTGATGAAATCCATAGCAATTTGCTCCCATTTCCACATTGGTATCACTGGTTGCTGGAGCAATCCAGACAGTTTCTAGTATTCCACCTTGACTTTCGCAAAAGTCAAGCATTTACTCACATACGTCGCAATGTGGGCTTTCATCTTCGGCCACCAATACAAAACTTTGAGGTCCTGGTACATCTTATCCGAACCTGGGTGAACAGAGTATCGAGACTTGTGCTCTTCATCCATCACAAGCTCTCTAAGATTACCAAACAAAGGGACCCATACACGTTCCATGAAATAGAGAATACCATCAGATCTCTCTACAAGTCGTTTCTCCATGCCCCGCAAGTACTCTGCTTCAATGTTTTCCTCTTTCAACGCTTCACTTTGTGCAGAACGGATCTGGTCAAGTAGGTTAGAATGGATGGTGAGCTGCAAGGCGCGAACACGTTTGGGTTTCGTTTCCTTTCGACTAAGAGCATCAGCTACTACGTTAGCCTTACCTGGATGATACTTGATTGCACAGTCGTAGTCATTTAAGAGTTCTACCCAGCGACGCTGTCGCATATTTAATTCTTTCTGGTCAAAGATATGCTGAAGGCTCTCGTGGTCGGTATAAATAGTGCATTTAGTACCGTACAAGTAATGCCTCCTGATTTTGAGCGCAAACACCACGGCCCCCAACTCTAAGTCATGAGTCGTGTAATTCTTTTCATGAACCTTCAACTGCCGAGAAGCGTAAGCTATCACCTTTTCGCATTGCATTAGCACAGAACCGAGACCTTGAATAGAAGCATCACAATATACGACAAAATCCTCGGTACCTTCGGGTAAAGACAGGATCGGTGCACTGCAGAGTTTTTGTTTTAACAACTGGAAAGCATCTTCTTGTTTCGTCCCACATGAGTATACAACGCCTTTCTATGTTAGTGCGGTGAGAGGTTGAGCGATCTTCGAGAAGTCTTTAATAAATCTGCAATAATACCCCGCGAGACCAAGAAATTGTCGCACCTCCGAAGGATTCTTTGGTGCCGCCCAATTTATCAATTTTAGCAGGATCCATGTGTATCTCCAATTCATTCACAATGTGGCCAAGGAAGTGTACCTCTCGAATCCAGAAGTCACACTTAGAGAATTTCGCTTTAAGTTTCTTCTTCCTCAGAAGCTCCAAGATAAGACGTAAGTGCCGCTCGTGATCCTCCTTGCTCTTTGAATAGATCAGGATGTCATCGATAAACACGATGACGAAATCGTCGAGATACGGTTTGCACACGCGGTTCATGAGGTCCATGAAGACCGCTGGTGCATTAGTTAATCCAAATGGCATAACCAAAAACTCATAATGGCCATATCGTGTTCAGAAAGCCGTTTTAGGAACATCCTCCTCTCAAACTCTCATCTGATGATAGCCCGATCTTAAATCGATTTTCGAGTAAAAACTTGACCCTTGCAACTGGTCAAACAGATCGTTGATGCGCGGCAAAGGATGACGGTTCTTGACGGTCACCTTGTTGAGTTCCTGATAATCAATACACATACGAAAGGACCCGTCTTTCTTCTTCACAAACAGAACTGGGGCTCTCCAAGGCAAAGAACTGGGTCGGATAAAACCTCTATCCAACAGTTCTTGAAGTTGATTAGATAACTCTTGCAACTCCCCAGGTGCAAGACGATAAGGAGCTTGAGCAATTGGGGCCACTCCTGGTGTAAGATCAATCTGAAATTCCACTTGACGGTGAGGAGGTAAACCAGGAAGTTCCTCAGGAAACACATCAGAAAATTCACGAACAACTGGCAGGTCTTCGATCTTCTTCTCTTCAGGCTGAGGATCAGTAACAAGTGCTAAAATAGCAGGATACCCCTTTCGTAGACACTTATGAGCTCTCATAGCTGAGATGATACCAACCATCGCCCCACTGCGATGCCCTTGAACCGATAGAGATTCTCCACTGGGGAGAGGAATACGTACGATTTTCTCTTTAAAAAGGATGTCAGCACGGTGCTTGGACAACCAGTCCATACCAACCACTACGTCAAAACTACCGAGGGTAACAGGAAGGATGTCAATGTCAAACACTTGACCCACAAGATCAAGTTTACATCCCATAATAATGTGTGAGGCTTCAATCATCTTACCATAAGCTAATTCTACTACATGCTTAGCTTCTAGAGGTGTTGGAGTTAACCCTAATCGTTGACTGAACTCTAAGGACACATAACTCTAATCAGCACTGGAATCAAATAACATAGAAGCAAAGAGATCGTTCACAGAAAACGTACCAGTCACGACATTGCCGTCGTTCCTAGCATCACCAGCACCAATCGTAAAAACCCTTGCACGAGCACCATTGCCCCCATTGTTGCCGTTATTGTTGTTCCCAGCATTGTTGTTGTTATTCTGACGGTTGTTGTTATCATTGGCATTCTGATTTAGTTGAGGGCAATCCCGTTTAATGTGACCCTCGTCCCCACACTGGAAACACCCCTTCCTATTGCCTTGGTTCTGATGGAAATGTTGCCTTTGCTGTTGTTGCTACTGATTCGGCTGTTGCTGTTGTTTCAAGAACGGAGCTCTACAGTCTTTCGCCATATGACCCACTTTATCACACCTATGGCACGCTCGGACACACGGTCCATGATGATGATAACCACACTTGTTGCACTTTGGCTTCCTACCAACGTAGGAGCCTAGGTTCGGATTGCTGCTCTAGCCTTGGTTAACAGAAGAGGACTAACTGAAACTACGATTATTGCTGTTGTCTGGCCTTTTCTGAGATTGGCTTGGACTGGTCGCTTTGTCAGCATCGTTCCATTTACGCTTGTTATCACTAGCAGGTGTAGTTGTTGCAGTAGGAGTAGCAGAAACACTAGGCGGTAGCGAACCGCGCTCGACCTCTTAGTCTGTAATCTTGTGTGCTAAACGGATGATCTGAGGCAAGTTGTTAAGATTTGCAGCAGTGACCAAACTCTTAACTTGTGGTGCTAAGCCTTTGATATACAATTCGATTCTTTGAGATGGTGGTCATGATACGTTAGGGCACATGTTTGCCAGCTCATGAGATCGTTTCGTGTAAGCCTCGATCTCGGACTCCTCCGTCTTCAGATTATAGTATTCGTTCTCGAGTTTCTGAATCTCGTCACGAGGACAGTACTCCTCCCGCATCAACTCCTTAAAATCATCCCAAGTAGTTGCATTAGCCATTTCGATGCCCAACAACTACACTTGGGCATTCCACCAATTTAAGGCACCATCCTCCAATGTGCCTGTAGCATACTTAACTCGATCCCCCACGGGACAGTTACACATAGCAAAAACTGACTCAGCTTTCTCAAACCAGCGAAGTAGCCCCACAGCTCCTTCAGTCCCACTGAATGTCTGTGGCTTACAATCCATGAACGTCTTGAACGTGCAAACAGACGGATTGTTTTGATTCTATTTCACTTGTTGACCTAAGGACGAAAGAAAATGCAACACACGAGTAAGAGTCGAGTACGCGACACAAGAATAAAGAGTATTTTGGCACACGTCGTACCAGCCTGATAAGCCGCTAGGGCTTCAGTCACACGAGTGTTGATTAGGTCAGTCAATTCGGCCTGAGTCATAGCAATGTTGCCACGTCCACCGTCGCGGCAACCACCACGTCCACCATTACGTCCACTCATGATTCTATATAAGAGAAGGGAAAAGGTTAAGGGTCGGAATTGAGTAGGGGTCAAACATCACAATGACTTCTACAGATTATCAGGTTTACATCTGACAATAGAGCGGAACCCGCCGTCACACTTGTTAAGCCTCACTAGGACTCACATGCACCCCAAATTATTATTATGTGTGCACCCATAATAACAATGCGATTTGTGTCACACCCCGAACCGCACCGGAAAGGGATGTGACAGATTGGTATCAGAGCCAATGACTATAGGAAATTAAGTTAGGTTATTAGACCCTTAGACTTAGTCTATTGTCGATTAGGTATCTTAGGTACCTTATGTGCTTAATTGTTTGATTGTCTTAGCTAAAAAAAATATTTAAAGTGCCCATGATTTAAATTTTCTAATGTACACACATATGCATGTGAGCACATCAAATTGTTATATGCTAAGTATTATATGCCATAAATGACAACATGTACCTTTTATTAAACTATAGTTTATTATTTCTTTTTCCATGTCATGTCGCACACACATTAAACTATATGCGAATATTCATCATTCTAATTCTTATTTCTATATATCTAAAGTTTTGAATTAATTCATTTTCTTTAATGCATTTCAATTATTCATGAGTTTGATTTCATTTCATTTTTGAGTTTTCAAATTTCAATTGATATTTCACTCTCGTCAATGTGAGTTCTTGTGACGGACATGTAGTAACTGGAAGGGTTACGTACCGGTAGTCGGGACATCCTGTCTAGGCTGGCATTCGTATAAATCCAATTAATGGACTAGTTTGCCTACCTGGGGACTATCGATGAGAGTACCGATACCTATTAGGCCAAAGCATGTCACACCAAACGTCACGAGAACTAACAAACACTTTGATATCTCAAACGTGTCCGTGTTAATTCATGGATACTATCCTAAACATCATTTTACAACACCCTAAAACTCGATTCATTTATTTATTCACGATTTTCTTCGGGTTAAGTTGTACGTCAATGGGTAGACATATGAGGAACATGCGAAAGCTCGGTAATTGCGGGTGCACACGTAATTACGAAAGTGACTCACGGAAGTCATACTAAACCCTATGATGTGCCTAACCTATGATTTTCAATATTTTATGATGAAATATTATTTTATCATGAATTCTATTATTTTGTCTTATTCCATGTGGCTATTCTATTGTTCCATATATAAACCACCGGAATAAATACTAAAATATTCCACGAGATTCTAATGAATTTTCTTTAAACAAATCACCCTGAACTTATTGTAATTTGTAAAGGGTTAGACTTTTGATACCCTTTGATACTCCATAATATTTTCATGAGATTTGTATTCTTGAATCATGGGATTTTCCCTAAGTTCCAAGATTTCACAAATTTATGAATCCTAACCATCTGACCATCAATTCTCGTTATGGGTTATACATCTTACTTAAGTTGTACCTCGCTGATGCCGCCTTATCGTCGTCGTCGTCAACCGAGGATTTCCGACCGCCGAATGGCAGCTTTGATAGCTGAACAAATGGCCGCAATTATTCCTACTATAGTCGTTCAACAGGCACTCAACGCCCACGTCTCCATGAATCAAATCGAAGAGGCTGAAGCTGAACCGTCTTCACTTGATAACAACCATCAAAGGAGTGAAACCAACCACGATTACGCCATACCAGCTATTCCGCTAAACCAGGTTGCTCTTAATCCTGTACCTGATAGAAAACTTTATCGCGGACATTTTCCACAATGCCCCACCTGTCAAAAACATCACCCAGCCAACACTTTGTGCCGCCTTAGTACTTATTGTGGACTTTATGGTCACTTAATCGACACCGATCGGCGCTATAACCCTCAAACAGAACCACCTATGGCACCATTTAACGTACAACACGTGACACCTCCATTTGACCAACCAAACACCCACCTTATGATCCAACCGTATGTCCAACCCGACGCTCCACTAATGGATCAACCGACCGTACTTTATGGCACCCAACTCATTCCTTACGATCGAGCCGGTCAAACCAAACTAGAGGACCAGGGTAACTAGAAGGCACACTGACGAACACTCATCTAGATCCAAGACAACCATGACGCGGTCAGCAACACGACGAAATTTTATGCAATGAGTTATTGCGAATAAAATGTTTTAAGTTAAATTTTGTATGAACTAGATGGAAATAAAAAAAGGATTGTTCCGAATTTCCGAGCACAAGTGTAAAAATGTGAATTTTGTTTATATGTTTTCACCTTAACGAGTCGTCTAATATGAGTTGAACATCACAACCCTAACCAATATCGTAACCTATGCCCAGAGCTTGGAAAATTCGAGTTGAGGGCACATGGTGACGATAAAATTTTTCTGATCTCAAAATTTGGTTTTATAAAAATGTAATGTAATATATATTGTAAATGTTCTACTTTAGGCCGAAAATGTTTTCCCTAAAGTTTAGCGAAAATATTTTTCTAATTAAACTAAGTTGCTTTTGTACATGAACAATTTAAAATACCAATGTGCTACACTTGGTAAAGTGTAAAAATAGTTAACAAAACGAAATGAACGTGAGTTAAGTTAACAAGGTTTTGGTTTCCTTAATTTATCTTAGGATCCTTCTACTTTTGTCTGAATCGTAATTATCGCCCGACTGGTGGGAGTGTAAATCAATGCTGCTACTTCATCTCCTCCGCCATTCGACTTCACATTTAGTTTTCCCTCATTAACGACTTTACCTGCTACTCTCACTTCATATCCTTAGCGTTCGCACTTACGCCAATCGATACAAATATCAACTCTTAATCAGTATCGTTGATAGCTTGTGACGTTGTCACGCTTTCAACGTTACTATTTGTCGTCGTTTTCATCCTTTACTCAGACGTTTTTATGTATCAATATGTTATGCATTTATGATTTGTTTTATTGCTAGTTCATGTTGTTGCAGTTTCACATCATCACTCATCACAGCTTACCTTTTCCCATAATTTGTGTTATATGCGTATCGTCTCACTTATTCATAGACTGACCCTTTTCCCCATAACTATGGATGTAGGTACTGCCACCATTTAGTCGCACCCTTTTTGGGTTCGAGACTCATACATTAGTTGGTTCTGGTTTGGTTGTGGTTATTTAATTAGTAAGTTGAGTCGTCGCATAGAACCAATTAAAACCGCTCACGAAGCCAATGAAATTTGATAAGGACATGGTGGATACGCCACTGGTACTTCCTATATATAAGTGTTCTTATCAAACTATCAAAAGCCTCGTTAGATTGGTCGAGAGAGGTTCTATGTAAGTTTTGTTTATGTCGCCAGTCATGATCCGAATAACAAAGCCGATGAAACTTGATAAGGACATGGTGGATACGCCGCTGGTACTTCCTAAATATAAGTGTTCTTATCGAGGTATCAAAAGCCTCTTTAGACTGGTCATGAGAAGTTGGTTTGAGTCGGCAATCATGATTTGAATAACGATGTGGATGAAAATTTGATAGGGACATGGTGGATACGCCGCTGGTACTTCCTATATATAAGTGTGTCTGTCAAATTTTCAAAAGCAGCGTTAGACTAATCATGAGTGTTTTAGTTAGTTTGTTTTGGTTTTGTGATTGGAGAATTCAAATTCTATGATTTCGCTCATCTAACGCAAATTGTGGCATTTTATGAAAAAATACTTCAAGATCCTAGGTTGTTACACAGATTGTAGTTTTGGCATCACGAGTATACTTTATGACTCGGTTGCAAACTCTTAAGTGTTACAGGACATCTTTGGGACATGATTTTCTCCTAAGCCTCAATTAATTCTGGATGTGTCATTTATGGGCTTCACGGTTATAATGATCGTATGACCTATGACTGGCTACCTTATACATGACAATTAACGGTTTTCACTACTGCACCTTTGGCATTTAAAAGCGATTCCTCAGTTGGGTATGTAACCCTTGTTAGGAACGCTACCGCCTCAATAAGTCTACACTTCTTGATATATCCTAGTTTGAGCGCATTCTCAGCAACGCCAGGACTTGTGTTTAACACTTGTTACCTAATATTCCTAAGGCTCTATCCAATCTTAGGATTCTAGTTCCTAACGCCATTTCTAAATCGAGCCAATATCGTTACGCCTATGAAAGACCCTACACTTAATCCTAGACGAGCAGTTTTCTCCTAATTTCGGGACGAAATTCCCAAAAGTTGGGGAGACTGTAACATCCTGCCAAAAAACGGGTCTCCGAAATCCGACCCGGAATGCAAAAAATAACCGAACCCTTTTCAAGTAAATAAAAATATGAATTTTTTTTAACCGTCACGTATTTCGTTGGTTTAAAACCGGAATAAAACGGAGGTTTAACGGAGGTTTATAACCGAAACTCGATTAGTTCGGTTAATAGTTATAAGGGAAATAATCAACTACGTTAAATATGGTAGTTAAAACAAGTATTAAACTTAAAAGGGTTAAGGTTGCCAAAACAATAAAGTTATAAGTTAAGGGGTTATTTTTATAATTAACGGAAACTATATATTGAAAACAAGTTAACTAACTAGGTTAGTAAACCTAGTTAAGTTAGTTATTACTCTTTATATAATATAGTTACACTTGGTTAGTTAGTTAGGATACATACTAAGTAAGTTGGTGTAATGAGTTAGTCAAGTTAGTGGATTATATAAACATCAGGGGCCTAAGTGGACAAATGCTGGAAGTTATTAAAAGGAAATAAATGGAAAAAAAAAACGTGTTGATGATGGACTCAAACCCAAACAGCCTCACACAACAACCAGACCACGAACCAACTGATCTACATCATTTGCGCTGAAGAAACTCGTGTTAACTTCTATTTAGAGTGAAGTCTGAAACCCATAAGGAAAAAAATATATATGAATAAAAAAGCCGATGGAGCCTGGATTCGAACCTGAGCCTCCACCCGGAAACAGGTAACGCGAATTAATAAAACAACCGAACCACAACTAATTATGTGTCTCGTACTCGACACAAATAATCTTTAACCACACACAGACGCGATCTGACTTGCCTTCACCTACCAGTTCACGCATATCGAATCTGAAACCCACCCAAACGGTTTCGGACATGAACGAAGAGAGTTGTTTGGACTTCCAACTGATACCATTTAAGTCGTAATCATGGAGAAATGAAACAGTATCATTATTTCAGATCATTTCATCTCGAGTTAATTGCCATTTTCGCCCCTGAGGTTTGGGCACACTTGCCATTTTCGTCCAAAATGAAGGTTTTGTACCATTTTGCCCCCAACGTTTGTAACTTTTTGCCATTTTCATCCAAATACCTAACCAAGTTACTTTATATCTTATTATGGGTTATTTTTAACCTAACCAAGTTAGTTTATACCTTAGAAGTAAAAGCAAACCGGTGAATATTAGGATTTTAATTAAATGAACCTAATATTAGATAAAAACGGTATAAGGGCTTTTGAGGAAACAAAGTATATAAAAGGCACGAGCTAAAGGGACTTAAGACAAAACGGGTTATAACTTCCTGAACCCACAAAGTTAACTAGGAATAATTAACCTAGTTAGTTATTTATTTGAAAACAATAAAGAAAGGAAGGAAACTTGAAATAGTTAACCATTTTATAAACTTTGGAACTTGAGGGACTAAAAAGAGGCAAACATGAAACACACACTTTGTGTGTGTGTTTGGTCGATATATGCAGGAGAAGAAAGAGGGCTTCCCTCAAGAACCCTAAACACAAAGAATCCAACTAAATCAAGGAGAAATCAAGCCAAGAAATTGGGGCTTTTAATAAAATCGTGATCACCAAGCTTAGGGGATCACAAGGTATGTAAAATTTTGATGTTTAGTAATATCTCGAAATTTTGATAAGCTTGCATGAAAGAAATTCTTGCATGAATGTTCAATGTTATAGTGATATTAGTGTGGGTATAAGTCTAGGAAGAAACCCTAGATGCAAACTTGTAGAATTGTGCCATAAACTAGTGGTTAACCCAAATAACCAAGTATGAGCTAAGTGGGTTTTGTTGATTTGATGAAATTGATGTTCTAATGGTGTTTATAAACATCATACTAACTCATATAAACGAACTACTTGAACAAATTAGAGATTTTGTTAAGAGTTCATAAGTGACGAGAAGTGGGTCTTGACATAAGAGTTAAAACCATGAGTTTGATGGTCAAAGTGTGTATATGCTTATAATAACTGAAATTTACATGTTGATTTATTATTACTTGAGGTAGGAATTGGATGACATGTTAGTTAATTTGGCGTCTCAAGAGATGATGCTCACTAAGTGTTGATAATGTGCTTAATTGAGTCTTGTGAACTTGATAGTGCAATCGTATGTGTTAATTGGCGATTTGACTTTTAAAAAGTCAAACCGACCTACAATATGATGAATACTAATTTTTATACGAAAAACGTAAGGTGGGAATAGTCATGATTGATAATGACTAAACTTACGAATTATGATTATAGTTTGATGCTTAACGAGCTAGGTGGAGGCTTGTGGAGGAAGTGGGTCAAACGAATCGAGTACAAAAGAAAAGCGTGGCTTGGATGCAAGGTAAGTATAGCTTACACTAGTCATATAGTTTAGAATGTCCTTTTGTTGTTTTGATTTCGAACAAGACAAATGGAAATTTGAGATATGGTGTTTTCGGCGTGTAGTCGTACGGAACAAGATAACCAATAAGGGTAAAAATTGAAATTTGGACATTTGTTGACAATAATTATTGGTTTTGAAAGACACATATTTCGTAAGCCATAATAGGCCAAAAAGCTTTAAGAGGTGAATTATAGTTAAAACGACCGTGCGGTGTAAATCGGAACGAGTCGTGTAGACGAGATGGCAATAAGCTTTATCTCGCCAATATCATCGGTCATTTAGACCAACGGGTCAAAGGTGAAAATATCACTTTTTGACAATATCGACTAATGGTTTGATGAGTTTTTTGATTTCAGAAATAAATATCGAGTGGATATTTACATCGCTATTACTTAGTAGATATTGAGGCAAGGTACTTAAATGGGTCAATGTAATGATCCGAGCCAGGTACGCATAATAAGATAACTCTCATTTAAATGTAAGGCTAATGAGAGTTAAACGAAGTCTAAAATAAGTTTTTGGTTACCTTAATATGTAAACCAAATGTTACGGACGATGGTCATTATATTTGAAAGGTCTAGTGCCCTTTCAAATAAAATCATAGTTAAAAGATCGGAGTTTGGGTTAAACAAGTAACTAAAAGTCATTCGTCGTAAATGAAGGACTAATATTGACCAAAACGCCCTTGTAGGCTAATTTGAACAAACAACCCTTAAAGGTTGTTTGGAAACGAGTTTTACAATTAGATAATTACTTAGGAGGAGTATAGAAGTTGAAGTATGTAACACGTTAGTCAAATGGCTCTATTTGAGTCTTTGCTGTAAAATAACGATTTGAATGGTAAATTTTGGTATATATAAATCACCACATTGAATCCACCACAAATACAGTTGTGGTGGAAGATCCTTTGATAAGAAATGTGGACATATGTATTTGGAAATAAATGAAAGCAATTGATGCTTAAAATATGCTTAAATACCTCAAACGGGTTAAAATAAGCATATGGGTGAAAATTGGTTAAAGAAGGTATATAATTCTATAATTGGAACCTAATATGCTAGACATCATTGAATTTAATAGGTTTATGAGAAATAAGGGTCAAACAAACTTGTACGTTTGATAAAATCACGAACGAGTCAAATTTTAGCAAAAGAATATTAAGCCGAAGACTTAAAAATCTTAAATTTTATCAAGCCGGATGTCGGATTTTAACTCCATATGATGGAGAATCAAATTACAAACATGTAGGAAGAAACGGTAGGTCAAACGGATAAGCGGTTTGAAAGATACGAAAGATTTCGTGTCAAATTACGGCAAAATGGAAAAGCTGGATGCAGGGTCCACCGTAAATTACGGTGCCACCGTAATTTACGGTGGAGCTGATATGGTTACGGTAGTTACCTACTGTTGTACGGTAGAAGAATATGAACACAGGGGCCACCGTAACTTACGGTGCCACCGTAAGTTACGGTGGAGATCATTTTCAAGTTTTTTTTGTTTTTCTTTTGAAAATAAATTGTTTCCCGGACTCGTTTGGATATGATTTAAACCCCGTAAGACTAAAGCATTTCATGTTTATGAAATGTAGGTACACTTTGGATGCCGGAAGACGATCAAGCTCAACGAAGAACCGAACACGATAAAGACACATGCTTCCGCACTTTGCCACATTGTAAATTTTAAACAACGAATTCGATCACGTTATGTAGAATAACTTATAATTTGTAAAAGTTTTAATAAACCCGTATTTAAATAGTATGTGTAGTCATAGTTACACATCAAATTGTGGTATTTTACATGTAAAATCGCTAAATAGAAAATAGGGTGTTACAAGTTGGTATCAGAGCCTTGGTTTAAGAGATTCGAGTATGGTGGGGAGGAACCATGCTTGGACTTAAACCTTATGCTCTTGAACAAAGAATAGTGTTCGGTTCGAGGCTTGATCGCAAATCCGGTAAGTGCATGTATGCTAATGGTCTAGCGTATTAAAGTGTTGTAGACAACACATAGGGTTACCGTGTAATACACGTTACCCCAATTAAATGATTTATATAGTTGACAAAAATACGCGCGTTGACGCGTATAGTAGAAAAAGCCTTGTATTATAATACAGGCGATTATTGAAGTTGATATTACTAACTTTTGTGAATATCTTGATTGAAGGACACTTGCATTTAAAGATGACAAGAGTTGAACAAATTAAGGATATGATAGAGGAACGGTCCGAAGTATGACGATAGGAGCATGCTCACTAAGGACTAAATCGCGTAATGACCGCGAACAAGGTTAATGGCAAGAAACGCCCGTCGGGGCAAGCATTACCAGGTGCGTGTTTTTAAATATAATCGCACAATTAGCAATATGCAACAAACATGTAGAGAATGATCGTTGCATAGGTAAATTAGAAACTTGGAAAACCTGAACAGAAATACATATCCAGGATATAATTTCCAAGAAAACTGAATAGAGGCGTTACTTACATAGGGCGTGATGTGAAAACTATAAAAAGGTCGTGTATGTCATGTGTTAAATCGCTTACTCTGGCCAAGTAAGTAGTGGCATATGATACCACGAGTTTCTTATAGCGGAAACATTTACATCTGATGTAGTAAGGGCGGAGTGAATGGGACTAATTAAAAAGTACCCAAATGAATCAGATAAGCAAAATATTTGATAATAATGTAAACGCACAACCGAGTGACGGAAGCGTATTACATCAGGATAATGAGCCCGAGTGAAGGGACAAAGAAGCATGAAAAATGATTTAGACAAGTATTGGGCGGGAGTGTACTTACACTCGAACCCAGAAACGTAAGCATGTAAAATGATTTAGACAAGCATTGGGAGGGAGTGTACTTACACTCGAACCCGGAAAATGCAAATATGTCCCTTAACGGGTCGTTTTTGTAAAACGTCAAACTTAAAGACAAAGTCAGAATATAAAAATGAAGCGAGGTCTTAATGCATACCGGGAGGGTTGCAAATAATAACGACTTCGGTAAAACACCCGGTTGATGGGTAAGAATTAAATACATGCGTAAACCAAGAGACGTGAACGCGGGTTGAAAAATCAAAGTAACTTGGATTACGAGTTATGACTATAAAATCTCGTATATAGAAATTGTGAGTAAATATGTTCAACTATTCGAAGTCGAATGGGTTAAATAAAGAATAAAGTTGATTGTTTATAAGTGATGGATTTCACATTAATAGGTCAAGCATGTTGAATACAATATAACGCCGAATGGCACAAATGAGCGCTAGCCAGATAAAGGTAGCGTTAAATGCAAGAGAATAATGAGCCCGGTAATGGGATATAACCAAATAAGAATAAATTATGGACTGTCAATATCCTGGTATGGATAATTGACAAAAGTTAAAGAGAAGATCCTAAAACTAAAACTTCGGTTTTAGTAAGAAATAATGTTTTTACAAACATAAATTCTGATAGGAATTTAAATAGTAAGCATGAAAGATACAAGTCTTGACACTGATAGGCGCAAGACGATATATTCGAAAAGTGATATTTTCGAAAATGAAATTTTGATATAAATTAAACATGATGTAACACAATCGCGGTCAAGAAATGTAATGTGAAGTAGAATCACATTATAACCAAGCAAGCGGTAAAAAGTAACTGGACTAATAAGTCTAATTAGTGAGACCCATCAAGGTCATTTAAATAAATTAAACATGATGTAACACAATCGCGGTCAAGAAATGTAATGTGAAGTAGAATCACATTATAACCAAGCAAGCGGTAAAAAGTAACTGGACTAATAAGTCTAATTAGTGAGACCCATCAAGGTCATTTAAATAAATTTGGTTTGCTTGTAAGCGGTAGGTTCGGTATGACTGAACCGAATAAATAAATTTGAAGACAAAAGAAATTGCTGCTAAAAGTGAAAGATTTCATTAAAGACCTTTAAACGGGTCAAAATAACGGATTCATAAAGAATTCGATAGTATATGAAAGCGATGGATATCGCTAAGTTAACTAAACTAGTGGAAATAACGAGATTACGTTATTTTAAGTTGCACTATGTCGTATGAGATACGTAGACAATTAGTGACCAAAAAGATGTTACCATACTTATCTGGTAACACTAACAAATGGTCAAAGTATGAGTAATGCTTAGAAGGTTACTCAGTATATGTACATTGGGTTTGAAACTCGATAAACTATGTAAGAAAAGGTTTCGAGGACGAAACCTCTTTAAGGGGGGTAGAGTTGTAACATCCCGAAAAACGGGTTTGGTAATCAAACCCCGTTAATACTCGATGACGGGTAAAGTACCGTTAGAGGTAAAAGCAAACCGGTGAATATTAGGATTTTAATTAAATGAACCTAATATTAGATAAAAACGGTATAAGGGCTTTTGAGGAAACAAAGTATATAAAAGGCACGAGCTAAAGGGACTTAAGACAAAACGGGTTATAACTTCCTGAACCCACAAAGTTAACTAGGAATAATTAACCTAGTTAGTTATTTATTTGAAAACAATAAAGAAAGGAAGGAAACTTGAAATAGTTAACCATTTTATAAACTTTGGAACTTGAGGGACTAAAAAGAGGCAAACATGAAAATGTTTTAAGTTAAATGAAATAAAAACCAAAACACACACTTTGTGTGTGTGTTTGGTCGATATATGCAGGAGAAGAAAGAGGGCTTCCCTCAAGAACCCTAAACACAAAGAATCCAACTAAATCAAGGAGAAATCAAGCCAAGAAATTGGGGCTTTTAATAAAATCGTGATCACCAAGCTTAGGGGATCACAAGGTATGTAAAATTTTGATGTTTAGTAATATCTCGAAATTTTGATAAGCTTGCATGAAAGAAATTCTTGCATGAATGTTCAATGTTATAGTGATATTAGTGTGGGTATAAGTCTAGGAAGAAACCCTAGATGCAAACTTGTAGAATTATGCCATAAACTAGTGGTTAACCCAAATAACCAAGTATGAGCTAAGTGGGTTTTGTTGATTTGATGAAATTGATGTTCTAATGGTGTTTATAAACATCATACTAACTCATATAAACGAACTACTTGAACAAATTAGAGATTTTGTTAAGAGTTCATAAGTGACTAGAAGTGGGTCTTGACATAAGAGTTAAAACCATGATTTTGATGGTCAAAGTGTGTATATGCTTATAATAACTGAAATTTACATGTTGATTTATTATTACTTGAGGTAGGAATTGGATGACATGTTAGTTAATTTGGCGTCTCAAGAGATGATGCTCACTAAGTGTTGATAATGTGCTTAATTGAGTCTTGTGAACTTGATAGTGCAATCGTATGTGTTAATTGGCGATTTGACTTTTAAAAAGTCAAACTGACCTACAATATGATGAATACTAATTTTTATACGAAAAACGTAAGGTGGGAATAGTCATGATTGATAATGACTAAACTTACGAATTATGATTATAGTTTGATGCTTAACGAGCTAGGTGGAGGCTTGTGGAGGAAGTGGGTCAAACGAATCGAGTACAAAAGAAAAGCGTGGCTTGGATGCAAGGTAAGTATAGCTTACACTAGTCATATAGTTTAGAATGTCCTTTTGTTGTTTTGATTTCGAACAAGACAAATGGAAATTTGAGATATGGTGTTTTCGGCGTGTAGTCGTACGGAACAAGATAACCAATAAGGGTAAAAATTGAAATTTGGACATTTGTTGACAATAATTATTGGTTTTGAAAGACACATATTTCGTAAGCCATAATAGGCCAAAAAGCTTTAAGAGGTGAATTATAGTTAAAACGACCGTGCGGTGTAAATCGGAACGAGTCGTGTAGACGAGATGGCAATAAGCTTTATCTCGCCAATATCATCGGTCATTTAGACCAACGGGTCAAAGGTGAAAATATCACTTTTTGACAATATCCACTAATGGTTTGATGAGTTTTTTGATTTCAGAAATAAATATCGAGTGGATATTTACATCGCTATTACTTAGTAGATATTGAGGCAAGGTACTTAAATGGGTCAATGTAATGATCCGAGCCAGGTACGCATAATAAGATAACTCTCATTTAAATGTAAGGCTAATGAGAGTTAAACGAAGTCTAAAATAAGTTTTTGGTTACCTTAATAGGTAAACCAAATGTTACGGACGATGGTCATTATATTTGAAAGGTCTAGTGCCCTTTCAAATAAAATCATAGTTAAAAGATCAGAGTTTGGGTTAAACAAGTAACTAAAAGTCATTCGTCGTAAATGAAGGACTAATATTGACCAAAACGCCCTTGTAGGCTAATTTGAACAAACAACCCTTAAAGGTTGTTTGGAAACGAGTTTTACAATTAGATAATTACTTAGGAGGAGTATAGAAGTTGAAGTATGTAACACGTTAGTCAAATGGCTCTATTTGAGTCTTTGCTGTAAAATAACGATTTGAATGGTAAATTTTGGTATATATAAATCACCACATTGAATCCACCACAAATACAGTTGTGGTGGAAGATCCTTTGATAAGAAATGTGGACATATGTATTTGGAAATAAATGAAAGCAATTGATGCTTAAAATATGCTTAAATACCTCAAACGGGTTAAAATAAGCATATGGGTGAAAATGGGTTAAAGAAGGTATATAATTCTATAATTGGAACCTAATATGCTAGACATCATTGAATTTAATAGGTTTATGAGAAATAAGGGTCAAACAAACTTGTACGTTTGATAAAATCACGAACGGGTCAAATTTTAGCAAAAGAATATTAAGCCGAAGACTTAAAAATCTTAAATTTTATCAAGCCGGATGTCGGATTTTAACTCCATATGATGGAGAATCAAATTACAAACATGTAGGAAGAAACGGTAGGTCAAACGGATAAGCGGTTTGAAAGATACGAAAGATTTCGTGTCAAATTACGGCAAAATGGAAAAGCTGGATGCAGGGTCCACCGTAAATTACGGTGCCACCGTAATTTACGGTGGAGCTGATATGGTTACGGTAGTTGTTAGGGGAGGATTTTCTAACAATTAGTGATCCTTATTCGTTATCCTAACTAGTGATCCTTACTTCTGTGACAGGTGGTGATCCTCAGAAGAGCTTCAGGATCAGGATCATGGATCACTTTAAGGATCCTCGTACTGACGATTGTTTACTTATGTATTGTACTATCTCGCAGGTATAACGATCTTGACCAAGTCTTGGCGACATTCCTGGAGAATATTCCTAAGCTATTCTGCACGTGCTTGACCAAAAATAGACGTTGTGGAGAACGTGGAGGCTTGGCACGAAAGTCGGATAGTTAGTTTAGGTGGTTATTTCTATTTTAAAAGGGAGTAACGAGCTAGTAGAAAACACTTAGTCATTTTTCTCAGTAACACACACTCGTACAAACGCTCATACAAGCTCTCGTTCAAACACTTAGCAATTTCATACACTTTTTACACATTCCACCGTAGTGATCCTTGTACCTAGCTCGTTACTATCCGAAGTTGTAAACATTCATTCATTTATTTGAGCTTGGTGATCGGTAGTTTCCATCACCCGGGGTTTTTTGTGCCGGAGATCAACTCTTGATCAAGGGCTTTTTCCCCGTATAAATCCTTGTGTTGTTTGTGCAATTTACATTGAAGTGATCCTCATCGCTGTTACACATTTTATGCATCATTCCCCGTAACATAGAGTTTGGTTGCAATATCCTCAACAGATTTTTTGACCAAAACAGTTTGGCGCCCACCGTGGGGCGATTGGTGCTTTGTCCTTAGAAAAATACGCATTTCTGTGCTCATTTCGGTTTACTACAACCAAGCAAATGGCTTCCTCAGCGAAGAATGCTTCAAACTTGATGCCCTCATTCACTTCTTCACAAGGAGTTCCTCCTTTGCCTCCACCACCTTCTGGATCCCAGAAGAATACTGAGAATGCTGCGAAGAAACCAACTCCCATTTTCTCGAAACCCCCTACTTCTTCTGTTTCAACTAATCCTACTACTAATGATCTCTATGCCTTGATTTTGCAGATGAGGAATCATGCACAAGAGCAGGATAAAACCAACGAAAGGATCCTCCGGGAGATTGACGAAATTAAGAAACAGAAGAAAACGGCAGAGGATCGTTCCCCACTGATGCCCAGATCGTTGAATTTTGATACTCCGGTGATTACTTCTCAGCCATCAGTGGTTCCAGACATTCAATATGTGGGTGGACCAAAAGGAGTGCACTACGGAACAACAACAATCACCCAGGCAGCAGGCTCATATTTCCTGTCAGCGGGATCCTATCCTCAGTATATGGGATCCCTCACGAATTCAGGAGGATATTCAGGAATGCAGCAGGTTCAAGGATCCTCCTTTGTTCCAGGATCATCCCAGGTTCAAGGATCCTCCTTTGTTCCAGGATCGTCCCAGGTTCAAGGATCCTCTTTCTTCCCAGGATCATCCCAGTTTCAGGGATCCTTCCAGATGCCAGGATCCTTAAGGAGTTTGCAAACAGGAAGTTCAGATGTCCATCAGGGAGATTTTATTCCAATGCAGACTAATGCTTCTACTGGTCCCTCGATCATTCCAGAGCCTCAACAATATGGATTAACATCCATTCTTCCTAACTTGAATCCAATGGGAGGTAACACTTTTAATAATTCTCATACTACTAACCATGGTCTTATGCAGGATCCAGGTATCAATCATGCCATGGCCAGAGAATTGCAAAAGCTAAAGGATATGATATCAACTGTTCCGGGAGTGGTCAAACCTATCCCAGAGATTGCAGATGGGAGCCACAAGATATCTCGTTTTGCACCACCAATCTGTGATGCTGAGATACCCAAGAGGTTCCATGTGCCTACAATGAAGCTGTATGACGGTTCGACAGATCCTGAAGAACACATAGCACAATACAGGGAGAGGATGGAAATCAATCCGATCCCAGAAAGATTAAAGGAAGCATGCTTGTGCAAGGGATTCGGATCCACTCTTACTGGATCAGCTCTCAAATGGCTGCTAAGTCTTCCTCCTTACTCTATTACCTCGTTTGCTAACCTAGTCAATCTATTTAATAATCAGTTTTCTTGTAGTAGAAAATTTGAGCGTTTGACTAGTGATCTGTATAGGATAACTCAGGGGCATAATGAATCATTAAGGGATTATATCACCAAATTCAGTAAAGAATCCTTAGACATTCCCAACTTGGATATAGCTACGGCTGTTGAGGCCTTTAAAATGGGATTACTTAGGGATTCGTTATTTTATGATGATCTTGTTATGCACCATGCAGGAACTTAGATGAGGTAAGAACTCGGGCCCTTAGGTACATCCGGCTAGAGGATGACAAGAGGATCCAGGAGAGGTTAGCAGGATCCTCAAAGCAGGATAAGCAAGGATCCTCGTTCAGGAACAACAAGTTCAAATCCTACAACAGATCCGATAACCAGAATGTGCATGCTATTGATCAGGAAGAGGATGATGAGGATTATCCTCCAATCTCTGAATATTGTTTTTCTGTTGACAGCAATGAACTAATCCTTGCGATGCAGGGTTTAGGTGATAAAGCTAGATGGCCCAGAAAAAATGATAGGCCAGCTGCAACTAAGGATAAATCAAAGTGGTGTGCATACCATGAAGATTTTGGGCATCTCATAGAAGAATGCATTGCTCTAAGAAAGGAGATTGGATACTTGTTGAGCAAAGGGCATCTAAAGGAATTGTTGGGAAGAAAAAAGTCAAAGACTCAGGATCATGAAAGGATCCCTGAGAAAGCTCCGGCCCCTCCAGCGGATGCACAAGTGATAAACTTCATTTCTGGAGGATCAGACATTTGCGGCACATCCTTCTCAGCAGCTAAGAGGCATACAAAAGAAACTAAAATGGACAATGGAGAAAGATCTGTTCGAACATCAAGTGTCTCGGAAGGGAAAGTCGTAACCTTTGATGAGGACGATCGTGTAGATATCCAGGATCCTCATCACGATGGTTTAGTTATTACTCTTTTTATTTCTAACCATTTTGTTCGCAGGATCCTTATAGACGGAGGAAGTTCAGTGAACATTATCCAGCTTGATGTTCTGAAGAAGATGGGTATCCCTGAATCAGATATCATACCAAGATCCTCTGTGCTTGTAGGATTTAGTGGCGAAACTAAGAATACCCTGGGGGACATTAAACTCCCAATATATATCGAAGGCTTACATTCTTACCAAAAATTTTGTGTTATTGACTGTTTATCTTGTTGTAATGTGATCCTTGGCAGGCCTTGGATACACGATATGAAGGCAGTCCCATCTACTTACCATCAATGTGTGAAGCTCCCTAGTCCTTGGGGAATAGTGAAGATTGATAGTGATCAGCAGGAGGCTAAGAATTGCTACACTTCATCGATGAAACCAGCCTCGAAGTCCAGGGAGCAATAGAAATCAAAGTATCCTCCAAGGGATGTCTTGGAGGCAAGTGTACAGGATGTGGTAGAAATCCTTATGGATCCGGATGATCCTGAATCTATAGTTTATATCGGATCAGGGATCCTTGGCGAAATGAAAGAAGACCTCATATCCTTCCTAAAAAGGAGAAAGACTACCTTTGCATGGAAACACGAAGACATGACTGGTATATCTAAAGATGTAATCACTCACAAACTCGGCATTGACAGATCCTTCAAACCAATCCATCAAAGGAGAAGAAAGTTTTCACCAGAAAGGAATGCCATTATCCAGGAAGAGGTAGAGAAATTGCTCCGGGCAGGTATGATTAGAGAGGTCAAGTATCCAAGATGGTTGGCCAATGTGGTTGTTGTTCAAAAGAAAAATGGAAAGTGGAGGGTATGTGTCGATTTCACCGATTTAAATAAGGCATGTCCCAAGGATCCTTTCCCATTACCCCACATTGATTCCATGGTGGATGCAACTGCGGGTCATGAACTGTTAACTTTTATGGATGCTTCATCTGGATTTCAACAAATCCAAATGGAACCATCCGACCAAGAGGATACAGCCTTCATGACTCCAACTGGTATATATTGCTATATTGCTATGCCGTTCGGATTGAGGAATGCAGGTGCAACGTATCAAAGGCTGGTGAATATGATGTTCAAGGATCAGATCGGACAAACTATGGAGGTTTACATAGATGATATGGTGGTAAAATCCATAAGAGCTGAGGATCACCTAAAGGATTTGGAGGAAGCATTTGATATCCTTGACAAATATAATATGAAGCTTAATCCTTCAAAATGTCATTTTGGTGTTAAAGCAGGTAAATTCTTAGGATACATGGTGACTAAGAGAGGCATTGAAGCTAGCTCGGAACAAATCAAAGCAATAGTGAACATCAAATCTCCGGCCAATGCTAAGGATGTTCAAAGGCTAACAGGTAGGATAGCAGCTTTGAACAGATTTATATCCAAATCCTCGGAGAAGTGCAAAGAATTCTATGATATCCTAAGGAAGAATAAGAAATTTGAGTGGACCGAGAAGCATGAAAATGCTTTGAGAGCCCTCAAGGATTACTTATCCTCAGCCCCATCCTTGATGAAACCAGAAAAAGGCGATGTGTTATCCTTGTATCTTGCAGTATCCTCAAAAGCAGTAAGTGCGGTCCTTGTTAAGGATCATGAAGGTAAACAACATCCTGTCTATTATGTAAGTAAAAGTTTACTTGATGCCGAATCCAGGTATTCACACCTTGAAAAACTTATTCTTGCATTAATAATGGCATCTACTAAGCTAAGACATTATTTTGAGACTCATGTTATTATTGTTAAAACTAATTTTCCAATTAAGAATGTCCTCAGGAAACCAGAGATGTCAGGAAGGATGGCTAAGTGGGCAGTGAAGCTGAGTGCATATGATATAAGATATGAGCCTAGGACAGCCATCAAATCCCAAGCATTAGCTGACTTTGTGGCTGATTTCAGTAGTGATTTACAAGAAGAAGCTGAGTTAGAAGTCCAGCAGCTAGAGGAGACCAAGGATCCTTGGATACTCCACACTGATGGATCCTCAAATGTCAAAGGCACAGGGCTTGGAATACTACTAAAATCGCCACAGGGGGACATAATACCCCACTCTATAGCTTGTGAGTTCCAAACCACTAATAATGAGGCTGAATATGAAGCCTTAATTGCTGGTTTGCAAATTGCAAAGCATATGGGGATCAGGTATCTTGAGGTACATGTAAATTCATTGTTAATTACAAACCACTTTAATGGATCCTACGCTGTTAAAGGTGAAAAACTAACCAAATATTTAGAGATAGTAAAAAATTTGGCACTCTCCTTTGTTTCCTTCAGTTTGACACAGGTACCAAGGGAAGAAAATACAGAGGCTGATGCATTGGCTAACTTAGGATCTTCCTTGAAGATCCCGGAGGATATCAAGATCCCTATTATCCATATCCTGACCCCGGCTATTGAGGATCATGTGGCTATGGAGATAGGAAATGATTCTGCGGTTATCCCTAGTGAGGATACTCAATCTCATTCAGGATCAAGATCATGGATCTCACCAATTATGAGATACTTACAACATGGAGAGATTCCTACAGGAGAAAACCCTAGGACTTTCAAATCTAAGGTATCTCAATTTACAATTATAAATAGTATGTTGTATAGACGATCTCTTGCAGGACCATACTTGAGATGCATTGAGGATCCTGAAGTCCAAGAAGTTTTAAAAGACTTCCATGAAGGAGATTGTGGAAACCACACTGGG
The DNA here is from genome assembly GCA_030545235.1 of Helianthus tuberosus. Lineage (NCBI taxonomy): Eukaryota > Viridiplantae > Streptophyta > Magnoliopsida > Asterales > Asteraceae > Helianthus > Helianthus tuberosus. The sequence continues at coordinate 193,155,001 of CM060414.1, forward strand.
GGCAGGGCATTATTCTCAAGGATCCTGAGGACAGGGTACTACTGGCCAACCATGAAAAGATATGCTGTGGAGTATGCTAAGAAATGTGATCCTTGCCAGAGACACAGCAATATCCTTCATCAACCAGCTGAATTATTGCACCCTATATCCTCCTCCTGGCCATTTATGAGATGGGGTATGGATATAGTTGGTAAGCTCCCTAAGGCACCTGGTGGAAAAGTATTCATGCTTGCTATGACTGATTACTTCTCCAAGTGGATAGAGGCCGAAGCTTTTGCCCAAGTCAGAGAAAAGGAAGTTATATCCTTCATTAAAAGAAATATTATAACTAGATTTGGAATTCCTTCTGAGATTATATGTGATAATGGTTCCCAATTTATTGGGGGCAGAACCACTAACTTTTGTGACAGCTGGGGGATTAGGATGATAACATCAACACCAGTCCACCCACAAGCTAATGGTCAGGCAGAATCATCCAACAAGATCATCATCAACAATTTAAAGAAAAAGCTTGGATCCAAGAAAGGGAAATGGGCAGAAGAACTACCCTATGTGCTTTGGGCTGATAGGACAACCCCCAAGAATGCTACTGGTCAAACACCATTCTCTTTGGTATTTGGGGCAGAATCAGTGATCCCAACAGAAATGGTGGTTCCAACTGCAAGAACAAGTACCCGTGATCCTGAGGAAAATGATGAAAACTTGGCTCAAGACCTGGATACTATTGAAGAAATCAGGGATATGGCTAGGATAAGGATGGCCAGTTATCAACAAAGAATGGCTGGTGCTTACAACAAAAATGTCAGGATCAGAAGGTTTCAAGTTGGAGATATGGTATTAAGGAAAGCATTTCAGAATACCACCAATCCTGCGGATGGAAAGTTGACTCCAAAATGGGAAGGCCCTTATTTGATTGAAGCTGAAGCAGGAAAGGGGGCATATAGATCGCTAACCATGGAAGGTGATTTGCTACCAAGAGCTTGGAATGCTGTCCATTTGAAGAGATATTTCATGTGAGTAGGATCCTCATGGCACAGATGATCCTCGTGATAGGGATATCCTTAAAGGATCCTCAGAGTATCGGTGATCCTTACTTAGGTAATATCCTAAACTTGAACTATTTCATTTCTTTATTTTCTCATGTAAGGATAAGGATCATGTATCCTTTATCCATCTCTCATGCGAGTTTGAGTTTTGAAAGTTCAGGTATCCTTAGCATAACATTGGTTATCTGCTGAAGCAATCCGTTCCTTGGGTTTAACCCCAGTTATTTGGGCTTGTCCCCAGTTCCGCCTATAGCGCACGATGATCCTGGTATAGTTCAAGGCATTGGGACCAGTACTCGTTTTAGGGGCTGATAATTCCATTGTACTGGCTATGCTAAGGATCCTACGTATAATGGTAGACGTACCATACATCCGTTCATAAGGTTTCTAACGTTTTCACGTTAGCTAAGGTTTCTAACGTTTTCACGTTAGCTAAGGTTTTGGCATCTTCATGTCACTAAGTTTGGATAGTCGCCAGTTAGGGCCATACTCCAGTTTACACACGATCCTTGGGCTTGTCCCCAGTTATCCTTGGGCTTGTCCCCAGTTATCCTTGGGCTTGTCCCTAGTTGCTAACTCTTTTCTTATATTGGCTTAGTCCCAAGTTATGCTCTATTTCAGGTCCTTGAAGATAGGCAGCTAGGGATCCTTGATCCTTACTTCACTCTAAGGTTTATCTTATAGTTATCCTTATTATGGTTAGGATTCTAACTTGGATCCTCAGGTATGATCCTTAACTCTTTTGATCTTATTCATTATTCTTTTAAATAACCCTTATACTTGACAACTGAACTTGTGATTCTTAAATCGTATCACTTTTTAGAACTTATCGGTTATGGGATATGTGATCCTGATCATATCCTAAGCTTTTTGGATAATTTTCAAGGCTTGATAATTATAAACAGAATGAACATTACAACAGTTGGAAAGAAAGATATTAAAAAGGATAACAACACAAGATAAGCGACAAAAGGTTAAGTTTTTATTTATTAACATAAGGCTAACCCTTTAAAGGTTGTCAAAATTACCTACCCGAGCATCTACCAGCAAAACGTGGCACGTCCGCTGGGGTAGGTAAAGGGTGTCCATGATAATGAGTTCAAAGGTAGTGCAGGAATATAAAGGCGGCAGGATCACAATGGCTTCAACCCCCAAACAGAGGATCCCTCCACCAATTGCAATCCTGCCTATTGTCCAAAGGATCATACATGACCCTTAATCCTAAAAACCTATTGTTCAGTACAACCCATCATTGTTCAATAAAAAACACTATCACCAAAACAAACTACCACCAAATTTAAAAATTGGGCTCCGGCTACGTCTAGAAATGTCCTTCATCGCCCAATCATGCAGCCTAAACCTTCGCTGCATTGTCACCTCCGGCTCCACTTGCCTCACCAGCTTCACCCTTGCTTCCAGCCTCAATTGTCAGGATCTCTTCAGCCTCCTCTTCATCACCCAATTCAGCCAGCCTGGCCCTCCATTCTTCAATTTCCCAGCTACTTTTGTCAAAGGCAGGATCCTGAGCCTCCAGGGCCATTTGAAGCTTGGTTTTGTACATTGCTATGGCGGCAGAGACTTTGGCATCATCTGTGATCTCCTGCCTTTCATAGTCAAAATTAACCAGCACCTTAGCCATTTTCTGTTTGGTATCCTGGAGTTCCTTCTGAAGATCAACGAGTGCAAGATCCTTGAGCACAGCAACCTGCTGGAGATCGGCAATCTTTTTATCTTGATCCTCAACGTGGCCCACATAATGCTCAATCTCAGCAAATTTCTGCAAAAGAAAAGGTTAAGGTCAGGATTAAGTGATTCTCAAATCATCAGGGTATGTCAACAGGATATACAAGCAGAGACAGTGATCCTTACTTCATTGAAGTACTCAAGGAATTGGTGGCGGATTAGAGGCAGACCCTGCAAATCCTCAGCCTCGGAGGTCTTTCTCTTCTTGATTCCCTTTCCTTTGAGGGGTGCCTTGGGGATTGAAGCCGTCGGGCTGGTAGGAACCTTTCTTTTGGAGGATTTGACAGTGGTGAGATCGGTGACACTGAACCTTGAAGCAGCTTTGGCAGATTTTCCAGCACCTACATAACCAAAACAAGATAAGTATCTTCACTATATTTATGTTTCACTATTTATAAATTTTCAAACAAAGATACTTACTTGACATTGTGACAGAGCCTGAGGATACCTCCTGAGAATCTTGGGTTGTTGTTTTGAAAGTTCTAGTTTCAGGATCAAGTCCCCAGAAAGCAGCAAGTCTTTCTCTGGTTGCGGGTGTTGTGATGAGATGTGAAACAGAGATGGCTGCATGACACAAGACAAAAAGGGTTAGTGATCCTATTACAAAAACATGACCATCTGGTGATCCTTCTCAGGATCCTCTGTCCTACCATTGGTGGACCACTCCCTTGGTAAATGCTCTCCATCAGGAATGGTATCCCTTCTTACAAAGAAGAAGAGGCGTTTCCAATCTTTATCGTTCTTGGTGACTTTAAGAAGAGGATGTTCTGCACCGGGTTTTCGTTTGAACAAGTAACGATGGGAACCAAAGGTAGTAAGATCATACAGCTCCGCCAATTCCGACATTCCTAAATCAACGTCCTCCTGCTCAATGATCCTCTCTAGGGTATACAGAACCCTCCAAATCATCGGCATGGCTTGGATGTAAGATATGCCGGTAAGGGAAAAGAAGGATTGTGTGAACTCCGGGAAAGGATAGGTGTACCCTATAGCAAATGGAGTAACTGGAAAGGCAACCCATGTTTCAGAAACGTAGTCGCTCAGAACAGTGGGATCAAAGGGTTTGAAAAAGACATTCGCCGGAAAACGGTGACGAATGTTATCTACTTGTGCGTCGTTAAAGCAACACCTCTCGTTCACTGAGTCCTTGATGATCTTTTGACTCTTCAAAGGGCTATCCTTCTTGTGATCCTTGCCCGGTGAGCTTCGGAGCAACATTCTCGAAGTGACGGAGATAAAGAAGAAAAACAGAGTAAGAGAGGAAGAAAGAGAAGAAGGAGATACCTGATTGATCTTCAACTGAGAAAATAAAGGGAGTTTCTTTCGGATTTGAATGCATATTGATCCTATCTATATCTCTATTTATAATTATGATTCTGCAGGATTGTCACTTCCGTGACATCATGATCGCAACGGCAGGTTCTATTTTAACGGCTATATATCCGTTAGTTTGTTACGGATAAGATCAAGAAAACATAACTCGCTAATTTTACAATTTCACTCCTTATATTTTGGGGGCAATTGTTAGGGGAGGATTTTCTAACAATTAGTGATCCTTATTCGTTATCCTAACTAGTGATCCTTACTTCTGTGACAGGTGGTGATCCTCAGAAGAGCTTCAGGATCAGGATCATGGATCACTTTAAGGATCCTCGTACTGACGATTGTTTACTTATGTATTGTACTATCTCGCAGGTATAACGAGCTTGACCAAGTCTTGGCGACATTCCTGGAGAATATTCCTAAGCTATTCTGCACGTGCTTGACCAAAAATAGACGTTGTGGAGAACGTGGAGGCTTGGCACGAAAGTCGGATAGTTAGTTTAGGTGGTTATTTCTATTTTAAAAGGGAGTAACGAGCTAGTAGAAAACACTTAGTCATTTTTCTCAGTTACACACACTCGTACAAACGCTCATACAAGCTCTCGTTCAAACACTTAGCAATTTCATACACTTTTTACACATTCCACCGTAGTGATCCTTGTACCTAGCTCGTTACTATCCGAAGTTGTAAACATTCATTCATTTATTTGAGCTTGGTGATCGGTAGTTTCCATCACCCGGGGTTTTTTGTGCCGGAGATCAACTCTTGATCAAGGGCTTTTTCCCCGTATAAATCCTTGTGTTGTTTGTGCAATTTACATTGAAGTGATCCTCATCGCTGTTACACATTTTATGCATCATTCCCCGTAACATAGAGTTTGGTTGCAATATCCTCAACAGATTTTTTGACCAAAAAAGTAGTTACCTACTGTTGTACGGTAGAAGAATATGAACACAGGGGCCACCGTAACTTACGGTGCCACCGTAAGTTACGGTGGAGATCATTTTCAAGTTTTTTTTGTTTTTCTTTTGAAAATAAATTGTTTCCCGGACTCGTTTGGATATGATTTAAACCCCGTAAGACTAAAGCATTTCATGTTTATGAAATGTAGGTACACTTTGGATGCCGGAAGACGATCAAGCTCAACGAAGAACCGAACACGATAAAGACACATGCTTCCGCACTTTGCCACATTGTAAATTTTAAACAACGAATTCGATCACGTTATGTAGAATAACTTATAATTTGTAAAATTTTTAATAAACCCGTATTTAAATAGTATGTGTAGTCATAGTTACACATCAAATTGTGGTATTTTACATGTAAAATCGCTAAATAGAAAATAGGGTGTTACACAATAGGATACACATATCCTTTCCCTGAATTCACCCAGTCTTTCTTCTCTCTCACCGGCATCTCCTACATTCAAGCTGTGCCAATGATCTGGAGGGTCTTGTATACCCTCGAAAGGATCATTGAGCAAGAAGGAATTGCTCTAGGAATGTCGGAGTTGGCAGAGATGTATGATCTTACAACATTTGGATCCCATCGATATCTATTCAAGCGTAAACCCGGTGAAGAACATCCCATCTTCAATGCCACTAAGAATGATACTAACTGGAAACGGAGATTCTTCTTTGTCAGAAGGGATTCTCTCTCTGATGGAAAGGATCTGCCAAGGAAGTGGGCCACCCACGGTAGGATAGAGGATCCTGAGAAGGATCACCAGATAACCTTGTTTTTGTATAAGGATCACTAACACCCTTTTGTTTCTGTTGTACAGCTATCTCTGTTTCGCACCTTATACCATCACCTGTCACCAAGGAAAGGCTCGCTGCTTTCAGAAGACTTGATCCTGCAACAAGGTCATTCAAAACAAACACCCAGGATTCTCAAGAAGTATCCTCAGGCTCTGTCACTATGTCAAGTAAGTATCCTGTTCTTTGTATAGTTAAAGGTTTAAATAAATAGTTAAATAGAATAAGGATACTTATCTGTTTTGAATGTGTAGGCGCCGTTAAATCCTCAAAATCTGCCTCCAAGTTCAGTGTCACTGATCTCGACAATGTCCGATCCTCCAAGAAAAAATCTGCTGCTAGTCCTTCCATTGTAATCCACAAGGCTACCACTTCAAAGGGAAGAGGTGGAAAGAAAAGAAAAACCTCTGAAGCTGACAACCTTCAAGGCTTGCCTCTGATCCGCCATCAATTCCTCGAGTACTTTAATGATGTAAGGATCACTGACTCAGCTTAGTTATCCTATCCACTTGAGGATCACCTGAATCTAATCTTTACATTGTCTTCTTTGTAGAAATTTGCTGAGATCGAGGACTATGTTGGGAATGTTGAGGAGCTTGAAGAGAAATACTCTGATCTCCAAAAGGTGGCGGTGCTCAAGGATCACAAGATTGCCTCCCTAGAAAAGGATCTTAATGATGCCAAAACTCAGACAGCTGCAATCCTGATCAATGTTGATTATGAGAAGCACGAGATCACAGAGGATGCCAAGGTCTCCGCTGCCATTGCCATGTACAAGACCAAGCTACAGATGGCCCAAGAAGCTCAGGATCCTGTCTTTGATAGGAGCAACTGGGACGTGGAAGGCTGGAAGGCCAGGCTGGCTGAGTTGGAGGATGAGGATGAGGTTGACGAGGTTCTGGCAATCGAAGCTAGTGGCAGTGGCAAGGATCATGTGAAGGATACTGGAGCTGGAGGGGATGATGATGCAGCGAAGGTGTAGGCTGCATGAATGGGCGATGAAGGACATTTCTAGACGTAGCCGGAGCCCATTTTTTTTTAAGTTTGGTTATGGTTTTTGTTTTGATGATGTTTTTGTTGAACAATGATGGGTTGTACTCAAACAATAGTAATTAGGGCTAAGGATCATGGATCCTTTGAACAATAGGTAGGATTACAAATGGTGGAGGGATCCTCTGTTCGGGGGATGAAGCCATTGTGATCCTGCCGTCTTTTGATTCCTGCACTTGAAAGACCTATTAACGATGGACACCCTTTACCTACCCCAGCGGACGGGCCACGTATTGCTGGTAGATGCTCGGGGTAGGTAATTTTGACAACCTTAAGGGTTTTAATCTTTTGTGAATAAAATAACTTTAACTTTTTGGCTATATCCCGTGTTGATATCCTTGTTAGTATTTTACTTTCCAACAGTTATGATGTTTATTTTGTTTAAACTTATCAAGTAGAGAAAAAATTTAAGAAATATCCCCAAAAAATTTAGGATATGATCAAAGATCACATATCCCATAATCGATAAGTTCTGAAAAGTAATATAGTTTAAGGATCATAAGTTCAGTTGTCAAAGGATAAGGGTTATTCAAATAAATAATAAATAAAATCGAAATAGTTAAGGATCATACCTGAGAATCCAAGTTAGAATCCTATCCTTTAACACTTATAATCAGGATAACCCAAAAGAAAAACCTTAGTAGAAGGTAAGGATCAAGGATCCTTGGTCATTTAACTTCAAAAACCTGAAATAGGATATAACTTGGGACTAAGCCAATATAAGATGAAAGTTAGTAACTGGGGACAAGCCCAACAATTCTGGGGACAAGCCCAATATACTGGGGACAAGCCCAAAGGATAACTGGGGACAAGCCCAAAGGATCGTATGTAAACTGGAGTATGGCCCTCACTGGCGACTATCCAAACTTAGTGACATGAAAATGCCAAAACCTTAGCTAACGTGAAAACGTTAGAAACCTTAGGAACGGATGTATGGTACGTCTACCATTATACGTAGGATCCTGAATATAGCCATCACAATGAAATTGTCAGCCCCTAAAGCGAGTACTGGTCCCATTACCATGAACTATACCAGGATCATCGTGCGCTACTGGCGAAACTGGAGACATGCCCAAACTGGGGACTAGCCCAAATAACTGGGGTCAAGCCCAAATAACTGGGGTCAAGCCCAAATAACTGGATACTTCTGTGGATACTCAATCCTTAGTTAAGGATACCTGAACCTTCAAAACTCAGAATCAAGTGAAAGGAGGATAAAGGATGCAGGATCCTTATCCCTATATAAGAGAATAAAAGAATTAAATAGTTTGAGATTAGAAGATTACCAAGATGAGGATCATTCGTTCTGTAAGGATCATTCAAGGATACTGGTCAGGTAAGGATCATGGATCCTTGTCACATAAAGTATTTCTTCAAATGGCTAGCATTCCAAGCCCTTGGTAGCAAATCACCTTCCATTGTTAGCAATCGATATGCCCCCTTTCCTGCTTCAGCTTCAATCAAATAGGGGCCTTCCCACTTTGGTGCTAGCTTTCCATCAGCGGGATTGGTGGTATTCTGAAATGCTTTCCTTAACACCATATTACCAACTTGGAATTTCCTGATCTTGACATTTTTGTTGTAAGCTCCAGCCATCCTTTGTTGATAACTGGCCACCCTTATCCTTGCCAAGTCCCTGATTTCTTCTATAGTATCCAGGTCTTGAACCAAGTTTTCAGCATTTTCTTCAGGATCACGAATGCTTGTTCTTGCAGTTGGAACCACCATCTCTGTAGGGATCACTGATTCTGCCCCAAATACCAAAGAAAATGGAGTTTGGCCTGTAGCATTCTTGGGAGTTGTCCTATCAGCCCAAAGCACATAAAGTAGTTCTTCTGCCCATTTTCCTTTCTTGGATCCAAGCTTCTTCTTCAAATTGTTGATGATGATCTTGTTGGATGATTCTGCCTGACCATTAGCTTGTGGGTGGACTGGTGTTGATGTTATCATCTTAATCCCCCAACTGTCACAAAAGTTAGTGGTTCTATTCCCAATAAATTGGGATCCATTATCACAAATAATCTTAGAAGGGATACCAAATCTAGTAATAATGTTTCTTTTAATAAAGGATATAACTTCCTTTTCTCTGACTTGAGCAAAGGCTTCAGCCTCTATCCACTTAGAGAAGTAATCAGTCATAGCAAGCATGAATACTTTTCCACCAGGTGCCTTAGGAAGCTTTCCAACTATATCCATTCCCCATCTCATGAATGGCCAGGAAGAGGATATAGGATGCAAGAGCTCTGCTGGTTGGTGAAGGATATTACTATGCCTCTGACAAGGATCACACTTCTTGGCCTACTCCACAGCATCCTTCTTCAAAGTGGGCCAATAGTATCCTATCCTCAGGATTCTCGAGAATAATGCCCTGCCCCCAGTTTGGTTTCCACAATCTCCTTCATGGAAATCCTTTAGGACTTCTTGGATTTCAGGATCCTCAATGCATCTTAGATATGGTCCTGCAAGAGATCGTTTATACAACATATTATTCAATATTGTAAATTGAGATACCTTAATTTTGAAAGCCCTAGGGTTTTCTCCTGTAGGGATCTCTCCATGTTGTATATATCTCATGATTGGGAGGATCCATGATCCTGAATGAGATTGAGTATCATCACTAGGAATGACTGCAGAATCTTCTCCTATCTCCATAGCTACATGATCCTCGATAGCAGGGGTCAGGATATGGATAATAGGGATCTTGATATCCTCAGGAATCTTCAAAGATGATCCTAGATTGGCTAATGCATCAGCTTCTGCATTCTCTTCCCTTGGTACCTGTGTCAAACTAAAGGATACAAAAGAGAGTGCCAATTCTTTGACTATCTCCAAATATTTGATTAGCTTTTCACCTTTAACAGCATAGGATCCATTAAAGTGATTAGTGATCAGTAAAGAATCTACATGTACCTCAAGATACCTGATCCTCATATGCTTTGCAATTTGCAAACCAGCTATCAAGGCTTCATACTCAGCCTCATTGTTGGTAGTTTGAAATTCACAAGCTATGGAGTGGGGTATTATGTCCCCCTGTGGCGATTTTAGTAGTATTCCAAGCCCTGTTCCCTTTACATTAGAGGCTCCATCAGTGAAGAGTATCCAAGGATCCTTAGTTTCTTCAAGCTGTTGGACTTCTAACTCAGCTTCCTTTTGCAAGTCACTACTAAAATCTGCCACAAAGTCAGCTAAGGCTTGGAATTTGATGGCAGTCCTTGGTTCATATCGTATATCGTATGCACTAACCTTCACTGCCCACTTAGCCATCCTTCCTGACATTTCAGGTTTCCTGAGGACGTTCTTAATTGGAAAATTAGTCTTAACAATAATGGCATGAGTCTCGAAATAATGTCTTAATTTAGTAGATGCCATAATTAATGCAAGGATAAGTTTTTCTAAATGTGAATACCTGGATTCAGCATCAAGTAAGCTCTTACTTACATAATAAACAGGATGTTGTGTACCTTGGTGATCCTTAACAAGGACCGCACTTACTGCTTTTGAGGATACCGCCAAGTATAAGGATAACACATCTCCTTTTTCTGGTTTCATCAAGGCTGGGGCTGAGGATAGGTAATCTTTAAGAGCTCTGAGGGCACCTTCATGCTTCTCAGTCCATTCAAATTTCTTGTTCTTCCTCAGGATATCATAGAATTCCTTACACTTTTCTGAGGATTTGGATATGAATCTGTTCAAGGCTGCGATCCTGTCCGTCAATCTTTGCACATCCTTAGCATTGGCAGGAGATTTGATATTCACAATAGCCTTAATTTGTTCTGGACTTGCTTCAATGCCCCTCTTTGTTACCATATATCCTAAGAATTTACCTGCCTTCACACCAAAATGACACTTAGAAGGATTAAGTTTCATATTATATTTATCAAGGATATTGAATGCTTCCTCCAAGTCTTTAAGGTGATCCTCAGCCTTCTTGGACTTAACCACCATGTCATCAATATAGACTTCCATAGTGTGTCCAATTTGTTCCTTGAACATCATATTGACTAGCCTTTGATAAGTAGCACCTGCATTCCTTAATCCAAATGGCATAGCAATATAACAGTATATACCAGTTGGGGTCATAAACGCTGTATCCTCTTGATCAGATGGTTCCATCTGAATTTGTTGAAATCCAGATGAAGCATCCATAAAAGTCAACAACTCATGACCCGCGGTAGCATCCACCATGGAGTCAATGTGGGGTAATGGGAAAGGATCCTTGGGACATGCCTTGTTTAAATCTGTAAAATCGACCATACCCTCCACTTTCCATTTTTCTTTTGAACAACAACCACATTGGCTAACCATCTTGGATACTTAACCTCTCTTATCATACATGCCCGAAGTAGCTTATCTACCTCTTCCTGGATAATAGCATTCCTTTCAGGTGCAAACTTCCTCCTCTTTTGATGAATTGGCTTGAATGACCTGTCAATGCCAAGTTTATGAGTAATTATATCTTTAGATATACCTGTCATATCCTCATGTTTCCAGGCAAAGGTGGTTTTCCTTCTTTTGAGGAAGGATACTAGCTCCTGTTCAATATCGCTAAGGATCCCTAATCCTATGAAGATCTTGGATTCAGGATCATCAGGATCCATGAGGATTTCTTTCAAATCCTGTTCTCTTGCCTCCAAGACATCTCTTGAAGGATACTTTAATTGCTATTGCTCCCTTGGTCTTGAGGCTGGCTTCATTGATAACGTATAACAATTTTTAGCCTCCTGTTGATCACTCTCAATTTTCACCACTCCCCAAGGACTTGGAAGCTTTACACATTGATGATAGGTGGATGGGACTGCCTTCATGTCATGTATCCATGGCCTGCCAAGGATAACATTACAACATGATAAGCAATCTATAACACAAAACTTTTGATAAGAATGCAATCCTTCAATATAGATTGGGAGTTTGATGTCCCCCAATGTATTCTTAGTTTCTCCACTGAATCCCACAAGTACTGAGGATCTTGGGATAATATCAGACTCTGGGATATTCATCTTCTTGAGAACATCAACCTGGATGATGTTCACAGAGCTTCCTCCATCTATAAGGATCCTGCAAACAAAGTGGTTAGAAATAAACAATGTAATTACAAGACCATCATGATGAGGATCCTGGACATCAACACGATCATTCTCATCAAAAGTTATGACTTTATCCTGGGTGACAACGGAGGTCCGGACGGTCTGTTTCCATTATCCATCTTGGTTTCCTTAGCGTGTCTTTTTGCTGCTGAAAAGGATGTACCACAGATGTCTGATCCACCGGATATGAAATTTATGACTTGTGCATCTGTTGGAGGAGCAGGAGCCCTTTCCGGGATCCTTTCAGGATCCTGGATCCTTGACTTCTTTCGACCCAAGAGTTCCTTCAAATGCCCCTTGCTCAACAAGTAACCAATTTCCTTTCTCAGTGCAATACACTCTTCAGTGAGATGCCCAAAATCCTCATGATATGCACACCACTTGGACTTATCCTTTGTAGCAGTTGGTTTATCACTTTTCCTTGGCCACCTAGCTTTCTCACCTAGATTCTGCATTGCAAGGATTAGTTCGTTGTTATCAACAGAAAAACAGTATTCAGAAATAGGAGGATAATCCTCATCATCCTCTTCTTGTTCCACTGAATGCACGTTCTGATTGTCAGAATTATTGTAGAACTTGGATTTGTTGTTCCTGAAGTAGGATCCTTGTTTCTCCTGTTTTGAGGATCCTGCCAATCTATCCTGGATCCTTTTATCATCCTCTAGGCGGATGAACCTAAGGGCCCTGGTTCTTACTTCATCAAGATTCCTGCAAGGTGTCATGACAAGATCATCATAGAATAATGAATCCCTAAGCAATCCCATTTTAAAGGCTTCTACAGCCGTGGCAATATCCAAATTAGGAATATCTAAGGATTCTTTACTGAACTTAGTGATGTAATCTCTAAGTGATTCATTTTGACCTTGTGTTACCCTATATAGATCACTAGTTAATCGTTCAAATTTTCTACTACAAGAGAATTGACTATTAAACAAATTAACTCGATTAGCAAATGAAGTAATAAAGTAAGGGGGAAGACTTAGCAGCCATTTAAGAGCAGATCCTGTGAGTGTGGATCCAAATCCCTTGCATAGACATGCTTCTTTTAACCTTTCAGGAATTGGATTGATCTCCATCCTCTCCCTGTACTGAGCTACATGTTCCTCTGGATCCGTTGAACCATCATACAACTTCATAGATGGTATCTGGAATCTTTTAGGTATCTCAGCATCACACAAGGGTGGTGCAAAATGAGATATCCTATGGCTACCATCTACAATTTCAGGAATGGGTTTAACCACTCCCGGTACACTGGATATCATATCCTTAAGCTTCTGTAGCTCTCTAGCCATAGCCTGATTAGTACCTGTATCCTGCATTAAGCCATGGTTAGTGTTATATGAATTATTAAAAATGTTACCTCCCACAGGATTCGTGTTTAGAATTGCGGATGTGAATCCATATTGTCGAGACTCTGGTATGATTGAAGGACCAGAGGGAGCAATGGTCTGCATTGGTATGAAGTCTCCTTGATGAACGTCCGAGCTCTGAGGCTGCATACTTCTCAAGAATCCTTGATCCTGAAGGACGTTGGATCCTTGAAGTTGAGATGATCTTTGAACCTGAAAGGATCCTGGGATCAGAGAGGATCCTGGGACCATAGAGGATCCTGGGACAAGGGAGGATCCTTGGATCTGGGAGGATCCTTGGACCTGGGAGGATCCTTGGACTTAGGAGGATCCTTGGACCTGGGAGGATCCCTGGACTGGGGAGGATCCCTGGACCTGGGAGGATCCTTGGACCTGGGAGGATCCTTGGACCTGGGAGGATCCCTGTACTGCATGCATTCCCGAATATCCTCCTGACGTGAAGTATCCCTGATGCTGAGAAGTGGATCCTTGAGGCTGGAAGTGAGAACCAAACGCCTGACTCATAGTTGCTGTTCCATAACGCCTTCCTGGTAATTCACCCAAGTATTGCACGTCCGGAACCGCTGAGTGTTGGGAAGTTATGACTGGAGTGTCAAAGTTTAGCGATCTTGGCATCAGAGGAGAGTGATCCTCCACTGATTTCTTCTGTTTCTTGATCTCATCGATCTCCCGGAGGATCCTTTCGTTGGTTTTATCCTGCTCTTGTGCATGATTCCTCATCTGCAAAATCAGAGCATAAAGATCATTAGTAGTAGGATTAGTTGAAACAGAAGAAGTTGGTGGTTTTTGGAAAATGGGGGTTTGTTTCTTCGCAGCATTCTCAGCATTCTTCTGGGATCCAGAAGGTGGTGGAGGCAAGGGAGGAACGCCTTGTGAAGAACTGAATGAGGGCATCAAACTTGAAGTATTCTTCGCTGAGGAAGCCATCTGCTTGGTTGTAACGAACCGAAATGAGCACGAAAATACGAATCATTCTAGGAATGAAGCCATCTGTTATGGGGTATGATGCTTGAATTGATGAACAACAATAAGGATCACTCTGAATTGTAATGAACAAGTGACACGAAGATTTATACGAGGAAAAAGCCCTTGATCAATGAATGATCTACGGCATAAAAAACCTCGGGTGATGGAAACTACCGATCACCAACTCAAATTAAACAAGAAATGTATTACAACTTCGGATGATAGCGAGCTAAGTACAAGGATCACTATAGTGTATTGTGTAAAAAAGTGTGCAATCGCTAAGTGTTTTGTCGAGAACAGGTGAGAGCAGTTGTACGAGTGTGTGTGTTAGCCAAAAATAGCCAAGTGTTTTCTAATTAGCTCGCTACCCCTTTAAAAATGGAAAATATCTACACTAACTAACATTCCGCAAATGGTGCAAGTCCTCCAAGACTCCATAACGTCCACTGTTGGCCAAGCACGTGCGGAATAAACATAGAATATGCTCCATGAATATCGCCAAGACCAAGTCCAAGTTGATACTCCTGCAAAACAATTTCGAATTCAAAGTAGACAACCGTTAGTATGAGGATCCTTATGATGATCCATGATCCTGATCCTGAAATACTTCTGAGGATCACCAATTCAAACAGAAGTAAGGATCACTAAGCCCAACAGCGATTGAGGATCACTGATCATTTAGAAATCCACCACTAACACTAGCAATGACTGATTCCTTCTCCAAGTGGGTCGAGGCTGAAGCCTTTGTTCAAGTTAGGGATCAGGAAGTGGTATCCTTCATCAAGAGGAATATCTTGACCAGATTTGGGGTACCAGCTGAGATAATTTATGATAATGGCTCTCAGTTCATCAGCAAGAGAAATACTGAGTTTTGCAAAAGTTGGGGGATCAAGATGATCACATCAACTCCAGTACATCCTCAAGCAAATGGACAGGTAGAATCTTCGAACAAGATAAATGTCAACAATTTGAAGAAAAGATTAGGTGCTAAAAAAGGAAGATGGGCAGAGGAATTACCCTTTGTCCTATGGGCTGATAGAACGACGGTGAAGAATGCTACTGGGCAAACCATATTTTCCTTATTGTTTGGAGCAAAAGCAGTGATCCCGACAGAGATGGTGATACCTACAGCAAGATCGAGCGTCCGGGATCCTGAGACGAATCTTGAAGCTTTATGTCAAGAATTGGATACTTAGCAAGGGATGCAGCAAAGCTAAGGATGGCAGCATATCAACAAAGGATATCCAAATCATATAACAAGAATTTGAGGACTAGAAGATTTCAAGTTAGAGATTGGGTATTAAGAAAAGCCTTCCAGAATACGACCAACCCTGCCGATGGGAAGTTAGCTCCAAAATGGGAAGGACCCTATGAAATTGAATCGGAGTCTGGGAAAGGAGCATACTGACTCAAGAATATGGAGGGGGATATGTTACCAAGATCCTGGAATGCCATACATCTCAAAGCTTATTTCAAGTGAGTTTAGAATTTAATTTCTAACTCAGGATGGTATGGATTCTAATTCTTTTTAATATGTTTATTTAATTTCTTATTCTTTAAAACCCAATACTGACTTAAGCATCGGAGGGGTGTTAGCCAAGCTAACACCCACCTTAGTTTAACGGTGTTTTGCAGAATATGCTTCAGGATGTTACTCCAGGACATACACTGAAGATAAACCGAAAGATTAGAGGATTGGCCCCCTCTCTCATGTTTAAGGGATTCTTATCCCTTCAAAGGTTTAAAGGTATTCACCTTTCTCTCGAATTGGGTTTAAACACCCCGCCTGGAGCGCAAGTTATCCATGAATAGTTCAAGATAGCGGGACCAGTTCATGTAATAGTGGCTGACAATTTCTTTATTATTGGCTATATCTTGGATCCTTAAGGTATATGAGGATTGATCACCCTCTCTCAGGAAAGGTTATTTTCATACTCTCTAAGGTTTAAAGATTTTCACCTTTCTAAGTCTTGGAGTTTATACACTTCCGCCTATAGCGCACGAAAACATGGGTTTATCCCCAGGATACATAGGGTTTATCCCCGGAATGTTAAGGATCTATCTCCACTCTCCAGGATATTTAGGGTTTATCGCCTGTAATAATGAAGTTGCCTACAAATATGACATCAGCTATGAATGTGTAGATACACGTTCTTGTCTAAATCAAAAAGTTGCTAAGTACTCAAGTATGTTAATACACAGTGGACATCCATCTTGATACATTGTAAATGGTCCAAAGGATGACATTTGAACTCAATTTCCAAAGTGTTCCGGACAGGGGACATCCCTGATTTAAAGGTTGCAAGTGGTTCAAAAGTTGGAAGTTGGAATGTATTCTCTAAATATTTCTGGTATGGTCTCTCCTTTTTTGCCCTTTAAAAGCCATATTTAAACGACTTAAGTTTTTGAAAATGTGTTTGACAAAGTTTTAATGGAACATTTCTGATTAAGGTATTAAGTACAATAGCAGTATCCTAACCAGGAAATTTGGTCAGAATATTTGAAGTATGGTATTGGAAATGAAGTAAAAAGGAAAAAACTACTTATGGAATAAAACACATACAATGCAATTTTCAAAGAAAAATATAAATAACAAAGGATAAGGGTAAAAAGGTTAGTTTATTAACATAGCAAAAGTTTGTACTATTGGCTTCATCTCAAACCGAGATCCATCCACCAAAAGTACAATTAGTTCTTAACATATTTACCTAAAACAGTTGAAGGCTTCGTCCTGAAACCCAAGATCCCTCCACCTTCAACTGTTGATTGTTCAAAAAAGCATACTAAAGGTTGATGACCAAGGGCTTCATCCTGAAACTCAGGATCCCTCCACCTCTGGCCACCATATTGTTTAAGTGCAGGAAAATAAAATTGTTCAACATAAGGAAAGGTAAATTGTTTATCAACCACAAACCATCAAATTTAAAAAGTGGGCTCCGGCCTAGGCATCAATATCCATCATCGCCCACTTCGCTGCCTTGAAAGGGCAGCACCCTCTTCAACCATCGCTTCATCGCCAGCACCTGCTCCAGGATCAGCCCCAGCATCCTTCTCAGCATCACCACCAGCATCGACCACCATTTCAGCCGCTTTGGAAGATTCTTCCACCACGGGTTTAGCAGGAAGCTCTACATGATTGCCACCAAGATCCCTCAATTTCGCCTCCCAAGCATTAACGTTCCAAGAAGGGCATTCAAAGCCCAGGGCTCTAGATTCATAAGCCATTTTTAGCCTGGCTTGAAGGAGGGAAATTACGACGGATGCCTTGAGGCCCTCTCGGTAGGAGTGTATATGCTGTTCGTGCTGGAGTTGAGCAGCATCCAACTTCAGTTGAGCATCCTGGTTGGCCTTGTTGATGGCAGTCTAGGCTTCCTGAGTCACTACTTTGTATTTATCCTCGTAGTGTCGTGACTTGGCGGCGGCGATTGCTCCTTGGTCTGCAATGGGGGTTTCAGCCTTCATCAGTTTGGCCTCCAGCATCTTGTTCAGCCCGCAAGAGTCCTCGTATAAGTGCATCAACCGTTCAAGACCCTACAATCGAAAGAACAGGTATCAACGTGTGTACTTAATATACATAATCAGTATGAATGTGCAGGATATCGAATGAGGATACTTACCTGGTTGAGGAAGCAGGTCATGAACCTACTAGATTCGAGAAACCCATGGTTCTCGTATGAGAAGGCCTCAGAAGTAGCAGGAGAATCTGATTCTTTCCTCTTACGGGAGCTGGAGCCACGTAGCTTTATGGCGGTAGAAGGATTGGGGACAATAGTAGCCTTGGAGATGACAGGTTTAGATGAAGCGACTGGCTTAGGGCTTGGTTCTTTTTTGACTTGAACGGGACCGGAGTAGCTGTCCAGTTCTTCGAGGTCAAAGACTTCAAGGGTTTTGGCTGGTGCTTGATATGTGGTGGAGAACCGGCATTCGTAAATGTTTAAGTTAATGTTTTTACGTGACTTTTAATCTCGAATAGCCTACTTTTAATGGGATTTGTGTTTTGCAGGTCTTAAGAAGTTTAAGGAGCTAATTGGGAGCTTTATGGACCATCGGGACGCTTAACGGACCATCGGGACGCTTTACGAGTCAACCGGGAGCACAAGATATGAAAAACGAAGAATTGGTGTTGTAGATACCGTCGCCGACGCCCCGTAGATATTCACGTCGTGTAAAAAGTCCGTATACAGGAAACGAGGCCGTCGGAAGAACCCACCGCCAGACAAGGCGTCGCCGACAAGGGGCCAGGCCGTCTGCGACGGCCTCCAGTTTCTTCAGTCGCGCAACTTTGTTTCTTGGGTGTTTTTTACGAGTTAAATGATCTTTTGACCAAAAATTCGGGGAGTTACGAATAAGGGGGTTCAAAAACACTAGAGGGGATCATTCCAAATCATCTAACCTATTCCCAATCATCTCTAACACCACCTACCATTCACCTCTAACCTAGAACCCTAATCCATTCCACAATCACCATTTCCATCATCTTCAATCATTCTCCATCAAACCTTCAAACCCTAACCTCCACCACTCCTCAAGGCTCAAGGTCATGGCTCCGTGTTCGTGTTCGTCGGCCGGTGATCGCGTCCACCCAACCATGAGCGGCTAGTCTCTTCGGTTTAACCCTGGTGTAGATGTTGTAAGATTTTCTATTGTTTATGCATTTGTATTTTGATTTGATTTTGTGACAATTTTTTTAGTTTTTGAACCTTGGATAATTGTCTTGCATTTGTTTTGAATTCGTGAATTGTCGAACGATGATAAAGTTATGACTTTGCGAAATGGTTATATGCAATTATGCCTTATCTTAGGTTAGGATTTACATATCCGAGGTAATGAAGTGCATTGTGGTCCGTTGTCTATGACGTAGATAGCAATTGGCACCTAAGTTTCGTGATAGTAATCCGTTAATCACTATATGCAATTGAATCAAGTTAAAACATGTAGGAACCCTAGGTCTTGCAACTATTGAACCGGGTGTGATCCGTATTCTAATTTCTTGTTTCAACATTTTAGTTTAGTTTACAATTTTAGTTAATATCCAATTGACGGTTCACTCCGATTTATTTTCAAACTAAGTAAACAAATAAAATTAGTAAACTTCATAATCACATTGTACATTGTGTGTAAATAGTCTAACTAGTCGAACGGGTCGGGCGATACTAACCGCATGCTCTTCGTCGATACGATACCCGACTTACCCTAGCTACCTAGGTTTAATTGGGTTTTTGACTGATCGGGACGACACAGTCACGTCAAAATGGCGCCACTGCCGGGGAGCTAGTGCGCTTAGTATTTCATAGCTTGTTCGATTTTAGTTTAGTTTTTTTTCTTTCTTGTATATTCGTGATTTTACTGTGGGTGGTCGAGCCTGTGTGTGCAGGTACATGTTTTGCAGGAATTACTTTTCAATATGAATTGGGTGGATGATGATCCCTGTGAGTGTTGCGGAAGCGGAGAGCATTATTTAGAGGATTGATCTGTTTTCTACGAAAAAGTTCAAGCTTACAAGGATCGGGAAGACTACCTCAGTGGGTTGTACGGATACTGGAGGACAGATTATGAAGATTTCAATGGTCTATCCTCATATTATCCATACGATAATCCACCACCACATTATCAAGAATACTACTATGAACCCGAATTGTCACATTTCTCAAGCTACCGGGAGGAGTATGATGATTATTATAATGAATACCCTCAACCGGCATCCAAGGAAACTCAAGATTCAATGCATTCTAAGTTTGATGCTCTCATAAACATGGTGAAAGGATATCAAGAAGATATCAAAGATATGAAGAAAGCGAATGATGTGAGAGATAAAGCCCATGAAGTATTGGTGATGCAAGTGGGTCAATTAACGGAGGAAATAGCCCAAATTAAACACGACCAAGAGGTTTTGGCTAAGGGTGCAATGGTGGACGGTGATGTGGTGGAAGAGGTTATGGAACTTCCGGAGCAAGTAATTGAATGTTTGAACCGAGCGGAAGACGTAACACCGCAGGACGGGTCAGAACCAAAAGAAGCTCAAAGTCATATCTCTCCTTTTCCCATACTTATCACCCCAACCAACAAAGTTGGGATGCGGGTTCGGGTATAAGGATTCGAAGGGTAGCCTTGCAAGACATTGGACAATTCGTCAAGAAACGACCCCAAAGTAGCTTATTACGCATGCCGCGTAAAATAAAAAGAGAATTGATCCGGCATGCCAACTACCGAGCGTATGTTGGAAACTCGGTAGGCAAATGTGCACTTCGACCACCATGAGAGGCAAATCAGGTATAATTGTTGTAGAATTTGTATTATTATTTGTTTTATTTTATTTTAGTAGCTAAAAGAACGTTGTGGGTGTGTTCCCTATATATAACAGCCCTCCAAAATAATTTTCGACACCCTAATATATTTAACATGTCCCCTTATGTCTTAAAATATACCCCGTATGCGAAAACCGAGCGAAAAATGCCATATATATTTAAAAATAAAATAAAAACAAAGATTTGGGGTCGCTCGCGGGGCGCGAAGACCCCCTTGTGTTCCCACGCGGGCCGTGACAGCCAGTCATCTGGGCGACACCCTGAGCTGCCACGTGGCAGCGACGTGTTAGAGCTAGGGGTGAATCGGACAAGCTAGGGCCTACCCTAGTTGCCCTTGCGGGCCGCGTAGCCCTTGGATACAACCTTCGCGGGGCGCGACGAAGTGTCAGACAGACACTATAAATAGATGCAATCGGTCTTCAGTCCCAATTCGCACCACACAACTTTCTCTCTCAAAATTTTGCATATCAATAGTAATTTTCGGGCATTATACCCCCTAAATAACGAAGTTCTGCCTCGTTGTAAGTATTATATATAACAACCCTCAAGAAAACCGACACCCTCGAAATATTTTTCGACACCCTAATATATTTTAAATTATCCCAATATGTCTTAAATTACACCCCGTATGTGAAAACCGAGCCCAAATTATGATCTAACATTAAAAATAAAATAAAAACAAAGAAATTCACCTTGTCGCGGGCCGCGTAGCCCATGGCAATGTCTTACGCGGGCCGCGACAACTTAAAAACCAGGCGAACTCCGGTGCTGATACATGGCCGACGCGTGTTGAACCTACCCTGTGACCCGTATCAGCTACGTCGTTGACCCCCTTTGACGCGGGCCGCGTAGCCCCTTGGCTACTCTTACGCGGGCCGCAAGAAACCCAAACTCATCCCCTATATAAGAAGGCATTGGGCCTTCAGTCGAATTCGTCCCAGATCTTTCTTTCTCTCTTAAATTTCACATTGTAGGCATTATACTCGGGTATAATCCCCCCCTAAATAACGAAATTCTGCTTCTTTGTAAGTATCATAACCCCTGGATACGTATTAGATAATATGCCCGATTGATCTAGGGTTCCGTAACGGCTGTCGTGGTTCTGCCCGACGTAGTCGTTGGAATGCCATCTCGGGGAGGGTATTACTAATGTTAAATTGGGTTATTATACTAACACGTGTGCATTTGTGTAAATTATAGATCGTCACCAGGAAACCCCAAAGGATAATCTAAGACAGCAATGTGAGTAATCATTCTTTTTGTGTAAACCTTTTTGTGAGTAATCTCCTTTTTGCAAATTGTTTTTACAAAACCTCACTTAATTAAATATATATTAAACAGTTATTGAGTATTTGTAAGGATACAATTATCGTCATTATGTTGGGGGTTTGTATACAAAATTTGTTACTGGAGGGGTAACATTCCACAAGTCGGGTCTGACAGTACCGTGGGTGGTAATTGGTATGACTTGGAAACAAATGTAATTGCGAGACCGCCCTCAATACTGTGCAATTGTTTTTATTTAAACTTGATTGAACTGGGATTCACTCACCAGTATTTCCACTGACAAAATTTTTTTAAACGCGTTTCAGATAACAAAATGTGAAAGCCAAATAGAAGCCAGCTGGACAGCACTGAAGGGTTGGAAAAGTGGCAATAAAGTTACCTAAAAAGAAATAGATGATTTTATTAAATAAAATAGGATTTATTCCTATGAAAATATGTGTACTTAAAACTTGGGTTTTATCCCATGTGTTTAATATTATGAAAGTGTGACATTTTACTCTGATAAAATATTTCCTAACTACGGTCCTGATGAAAATTCCGCTACCAAATTAGACAATACCGGATACCACCAAAACTGGCCACGGCCGCCCGTTCCTGTATTTGTATAGGGGGACGGGGGTTGCGACAGAAGGTGGTATCAGAGCTAAGCCACTGATTCAGCCACAGAAGTGTTCTACTGACACCAAAATTCAAATTGTTAGGAAATAAATTACGGATTACGCGCATAATTTTATTTTCTTGTCATGTGTTATTTGACTATTTGTTAGTTTACAGTATGAGCGACCAACGACCATCTGACGCGTACCGTCAATTGTCTGGTTCGCCTAGAAGCGAAGGTGCCTCTTCTCAGCCTGCCCTCTCAGGGTACTATGCTGATACGGAAGAAGGAATATTCGTGTTAAAAGCTCAGTCCGAGGAGCCATTCCCTCAGAAAAAGAGAGGATGGTTCAGTCGAGGGGCACATGAGCGTAGGAAGCGTATGAAAAAGTTACAAGACCAGAGAGCACTAGCAGTAGCCAAAAGAGAAACCGATGCCTATGCCCAGGATATGATTAATAGGGGTATAGCCAACATCCATATCCTTGCAACCACTGCAGC
This sequence comes from Helianthus tuberosus, assembly GCA_030545235.1. NCBI lineage: Eukaryota > Viridiplantae > Streptophyta > Magnoliopsida > Asterales > Asteraceae > Helianthus > Helianthus tuberosus. Next base: position 193,178,031 of record CM060414.1, read on the forward strand.
TGACCCTAACCTGGAACAAATGATAGCACCCCAACCACAACCACCAATTCCTGACCAACCGATGGAGATAGAAAACCCTGAAAATCAAGTAGAAATGCATGATTTTAATCCAGAGGAAATACCTAGGGTACCCGCACCAAATCCCTTAAATCCAAATTATGATCCGTGGTGGGATGACAATAGGGACTGTGTGCAACGTTACCCGATACACGAAGACATACCCATGCCGAACCTAGGAGCCTACCCAGGGTTAGATCCTCTAGATCCCTATTACGATAATGATGTATTCATTAGTCAGATTTTAGAGAATCCTTACCCATACCAGGCCCCTACACCTCCGTACCAGGATCCCGCACCCCAGATTCTGAACCCAGTCCTAGAACCTGCACCCCCAATGAGTGCAGACAACGTACAAGAACTTAGGACATTTGGTGAGGAAATTTTAGAGAGTAGTGAAAGAATGCGACACGTGGGAGAGCAACTCGTCTGGAAGTACGACGAGCGCAATATGGATTTCTAGTACTAGTAGTGTAGGAAAAAAAAACTACGGATGCCTACTACTAGTAGTGTGACTTTAAATTTCAGTCGGTATTGTAATTTTTAATTTCAGTACTGGTGTGTAATAGATGCATATTATATGAATAGAGTAAAGTCGCAATGATCGACGCTTTTGACCAAAATGCGTGTCATGTGATTGGCTATATTAAATATTATTTTGTGATATTAATACGTGGTAAATGTTTAAAATTCAGATGGCCGACGAAGGAAATCAAGAAAATCTGAATAACGATAACCAAAGTAACATTAACTTGGTTAATGAGAATCCGAGCATCAATAACAATGGAAACCAAGTGGATAATAGTGCTATCCAACACATAGTGGCACAAGGAATTATAGATGCAATGCCATATGTTCTTCAAACTGTTAAGGATGCTGATAATAAAAGTAAACATAGCAGTAAGCGACCAATTGAACCAGAACACAGCGTAAACAATGGACCCGTACTTCAAGTGCTCATTCCCAAAAGAAGAAGAACTATGCCTTATGTTGTTCTTACAAGGAATTCTGGTCCTGCAAACCAATAGAATTCTCAGGCAATGAAGGACCCATTGTAGCTCTACGCTGGATAGAAAAGACTGAGGCTGTTTTAAAAATAAGCAAGTGTGCTGAAGAAGACAAGACAATGTTTGCTTCTAATCTGTTTAAGAACTCAGCCTTAGAATGGTGGAACACTAATCTCCAGTCTAGAGGAAGTGATAGGGTTTATAATATGGAATGGGAGGAATTTGAGAATATGGTAGAAAGGAAATTATACCCTCCCAATGAAAAGGAACAGATAGCAAATAAGTTTCTGAATCTTAGAATGAACGGGGTAGATAATAAGGGTTATACTACTACATTCTTTTAATATGCTAGAATAGTACCAACCCTTGCATCACCTGAACCGGTATTAATCTCCCGTTACATCTGGGGATTAATTGGAGAGATTAGGCATGTAGTCAAGGCAGCTAGACCCCAAACTATAGAAGAAGCTGTAGAACTAGTAAATACTTTGACTGATGAGTTAATCCGTACAAGAGAAGAAGACCAGAGGAGAAACCTAACCTAAAGGCTTACCCAAGAATTCCGTTTTGGGAATTCCAATCGTAGGAATATAGGTTCTACCTCTGCACCATACTGCCAAGCTTGTAAGAAAAAGCATTCGGGAAAATGCTCCACTCACTGCAATTTCTGCAAGGTACCAGGACACAAGGAAGAAGACTGCAGGAGAAAATCCAGTAATGGACTACGCTTCAACTGTGGAGAAAAAGGTCACTTCAAGCCGAACTGTCAGAAACTAGCTCCAGCCGCGAACACTAAAAATGCTAGAGCATTTGTTCTGACTACGGATGAAGCCAAAAAGATTCCGGACGTAATAGCCGGTACGTTTTTAGTTAATGATGTTTTTGCTAAAGTATTATTTGACTCTGGTGCAAACCAAAGTTTTATTAATACTTCATTTTGCAAACTTCTTAATCGACCGTTAACTAAACTCTCACAAGAATGTCTAGTCGAGACAGCGAATGGAGAAACGGTTAGGATTTCTGAAATCTTGCAGGGAGCAAGAATAGATTTTTTAAACCAAAAGTATATTGCAAATCTTTACCCAATGAATCTGGCAGGATTCGATATCGTATTAGGAATGGATTGGTAAATAGCCAATAAAGCTAATATTTTATGTGATCAAAAGTCAATTCAAGTAAATTCACCAAAGGGTGAAAAGATCACAATTAAGGGAGATAAACCCTGTAGATCCACAAAATTCATCTCTGTGATGAAAACTGCAAGTTATATAAGAAAAGGGTCTATAATGTATTTGATTTCTATAATCTCTAACACTAAAGGAAAAGAACTAAAACACATTCCAGTAGTGTCTCAGTTTTCAGATGTATTTCCAGAAGAATTGCCAGGACTACCACCAGAAAGAGAAGTCGAATTCAGAATTCACCTATTACCAGGAACAGCACCAATTGCCAAAGCACCTTACCGTTTGGCACCCACCGAAATGCAGTAACTGAAGAAACAGTTAGATGAATTATTAGAGAAGGGATTCATACAGCCAAGCTCATCACCTTGGGGAGCACCGATTTTATTCGTTAAAAAGAAGGACGGATCAATGCGTATGTGCATTGATTACCGTGAATTAAACAAGGTCACGATTAAGAATCGGTACCCATTACCAAGAATTGATGATCTGTTCGATCAACTTCAAGGAGCTCGATTTTTCTCTAAAATCGATTTAAGGTCAGGATATCATCAATTAAAGGTACAGGAAGAGGACATTCCTAAAACCGCATTTAGAACAAGGTATGGTCATTATGAATTTACTGTCATGCCATTTGGTTTAACCAATACCCCGGCTGCATTTATGGACATGATAAACCGAATATGTAAGCCATATTTGGATAAATTCATAATTGTCTTTATAGATGATATTCTAATTTACTCTAAAATTAAGGAAGATCATGCAAAGCATTTACATGCACTCTTAAGTCTATTAAGAAAGGAAAAGCTTTATGCAAAATTTTTAAAGTGCGAGTTTTGGTTAGAGCAGGTACAGTTTCTTGGACACTTAGTTAATCATGAAGGAATTCAGGTGGATGCCACAAAGATCAAGGCAATTACCAAATGGAAAACCCTTGAGTCACCAACCGAGGTTAGAAGTTTCTTAGGATTTGCCGGTTATTATAGAAGATTTATTTGAGATTTTTCTAGAATAGCCATTCCTTTAACTAAGTTAACTTCTAAATCCATTAAGTTTGAATGGGGACCAAAGCAAGAAGAAGCCTTTAGAATTCTTAAGCAAAGATTAACCCATGCACCCATACTAGCGTTACTAGAAGGAACTAAAAAATTTGTAGTCTATTGTGACGCTTCTAGATTAGGTTATGGATGTGTGTTAATGAAACGCCAAAAGGTTATAGCTTACGCATCTAGACAACTTAAGAATCATGAAGAGAATTATTCAACCCATGATCTTGAATTAGGAGCGATAATTTTTGCTTTGAAAATTTGGAGACATTACCTTTATGGTAGTAAGTTTACCATATTTACCGATCATAAAAGTTTAAAATATGTTTTTGGGCAAAAAGAATTGAATATGAGACAAAGACGCTGGATGGAGATGCTTATGATTATGATTGTGATATCCGGTATCATGAAGGAAAAGCAAATGTAGTGGCAGATGCGTTAAGCCGAAAATATCACGAAAAGCCAAAAATGGTACGTTCTCTTAAATTAAATCTGCAAGTAGATTTAAATAATCAGATAAGAGAAGCACAAGAATCAGTAATTAAGGAGGATACTGAAAAATTAAAAGGTATGATTAAGGAATTAGAACAAGGAGCAGACGGAATTTGGAGATTCCATAAAAAGAGAATGTGGATACCTAAATTAGAAAACCTACGTCATCGTATATTAGAAGAAGCCCATAAGTCTAAGTATACGATGCATCCAGGAAGTGATAAAATGTACCAGGATTTAAGAAAGAATTTCTGGTGGATAGGAATGAAAAAGGATATAGCAGCTTATGTTTCTATATGTTTAACCTGTTCATAAGTTAAAGCTGAACACCAGAAACCCTCATGTTTGTTACAACAGTTAGAAATGCCAGTGTGGAAATGGGAACTGATAACAATGGATTTTTTTACTAAATTACCCAAAACAAGGAAAGGTAATGATACAATCTGGGTGATTGTAGATAGACTAACTAAGTCAGCTCACTTCCTACCAATGAAAGAAACTTTCAGTATGGAACAGCTAGCTAAATTATATGTAAATGAAATCGTTTCTTTACATGGAATACCTTTATCAATTGTTTTTGATAGGGATAGCCGTTTTACCTCTCATTTTGGTCAAGTTACCAAAAAGCAATGGGAACCAAGTTAAATCTAAGCACCGCGTATCATCCTCAAACAGACGGACAAAGCGAAAGGACAATTCAGATGATGGAAGACATGCTTAGAGCTTGTGTAATTGATTTTGGAGGTAATTGGGATGATCACTTACCTTTAATAGAATTTTCTTATAATAATAGTTATCACACAAGTACAATGCTGCACCATTCGAAGCACTTTATGGACGAAAGTGCCAAACCCCAGTCTGTTGGGCAGAAATTGGGGAAAAGCAACTATCTGGACCTGAGATAGTGCAAGAAACAACCGACAAGATTATTCAAGTCAAGGAACGACTGAAAGCAGCACGTGATCGACAGAAGAGCTATGCTGATAACCGACGCAAACCATTGGAATTTCAAGTAGGAGATAAAGTATTGTTAAAAGTCTCTCCTTGGAAAGGAGTGGTAAGATTCATCAAAAGAGGAAAGCTAAGTCCCAGGTATGTTGGACCTTTTGAGATTATTAGAAGAATAGGACCTGTAGCCTATCAGCTACAACTGCCAGAGGAAATGGCAGGAATACATGATGTATTTCATGTATCTAATCTCAAGAAATGTCTAGCAGATGAATCACTGGTAGTACCTCTTAAGGATATAGAGGTAAATGAACAACTCAAGTTTGTAGAGAGGCCTCTACAGATTGAAGACAGGAAAGTCAAGAACCTCAAGCATAAGAGATTGGTTCTGGTCAAAGTGAAGTGGGACTCCAAAAGAGGACCTGAGTATACATGGGAGCTTGAATCGGAAATGCAAAGGAAATATCCACACTTGTTCCAGTAGATCTCGAGGACGAGCTCTAAAACAAGGTGGGGAGGATATAACAACCCTCAAGAAAACAGACAGCCTCGAAATATTTTTCGACACCCTAATATATTTTAAATTATCCCAATATGTCATAAATTACACCCCGTATGTGAAAACCGAGCCCAAATTATGATCTAACATTAAAAATTAAATAAAAACAAAGAAATTCACCTTGTCGCGGGCCGCGTAGCCCATAGCTACGTCTTACGCGGGCCGCGACAACTTAAAAACCAGGCGAGCTCCGGTGCTGACACGTGGCCGACGCGTGTTGAACCTACCCTGTGACCCGGATCAGCTACGCCGTTGACCCCCTTTGACGCGGGCCGCGAGAAACCCAAACTCAGCCCCTATATAAGAAGGCATCGGGCCTTCAGTCGAATTCGTCCCAGATCTTTCTTTCTCTCTTAAATTTCACATTATAGGCATTATACTCGGGTATAATACCCCCCCCCCCCTAAATAACAAAATTCTGCTCCGTTGTAAGTATCATAACCCCTGGATACGTATTAGATACTCTGCCTGATTGATCTAGGGTTCCGTAACGGCTGTCGTGGTTCTGCCCGACGTAGTCGTTGGAATGCCGTCTCGGGGAGGGTATTACTAATGTTAAAATGGGTTATTAAACTAACACGTATGCATTTGTGTAAATTATAGATTGTCATCAGGAAACCCCAAAGGATAATCTAAGACAGCAATGTGAGTAATCCTTCTTTTTGTGTAAACCTTTTTGTGAGTAATCTCCTTTTTGCAAATTGTTTTTACAAAACCTCACTTAATTAAATATATATTAAACAGTTATTGAGTATTTGTAAGGATACAATTATCGTCGGTATGTTGGGGTTTTGTATACAAAATTTGTTACTGGAGGGGTAACATTCCACAAGTCGGGTCTGACAGTACCGTGGGTGGTAATTGGTATGACTTGGAAACAAATGTAATTGCGAGACCGCCCTCAGTACTGTGCAATGGTTTTTATTTAAACTTGATTGATCTGGGATTCACTCACCAGTATTTCCCACTGACAAAATGTTTTTAAACGCGTTTCAGGTAACAAAATGTGAAAGCCAAATAAAAGCCAGCTGGACAGCACTGAAGGCTTGGAAAAGTGGCAATAAAGTTATCTAAAAAGAAATAGATGATTTTATTAAATAAAATAGGATTTATTCCTATGAAAATATGTGTACTTAAAACTTGGGTTTTATCCCATGTGTTTAATATTATGAAAGTGTGGTATTTTACTCTGATAACATATTTCCTAACTACGGTCCTGATGAAAATTCCGCTGCCAAATTAGACAATACCGGATACCACCAAAACTGGCCGCGGCCGCACGTTCCTGTATTTGTATAGGGGGACGGGGGTTGCGACATTATAACCCCCTGTTACGTATTAGATACGCTGCCCGATTGATCCAGGGTTCCGTAACGGCTGTCGAGGTTCTGCCCTACGTAGTCGTTGGAATACCGTCTCGGGGAGGGTATTACTAATGTAAATATTGGGTTATTATACTAACGTGTGTACATTTGTGTAATTAATAGATAATCACAAGGAAATCCTTAAGGAAAACCCTAAGACAGCAATGTGAGTAATCTCCTTTTTGTAAACTGTTTTTACAAAACCTTTATTTATTTTAAATTATAATTAGCAGTGATTGAGTCTTTGTAGTTCTTCAATTACTGCAGGTATGTTGGGGTTTTGTATACAAAATGTGGAACACGTTACAATTGGACAACGAGATAGCCAATGTGTAATATGACCCACCAGTCAGGATTGACAGTACTGAATGAGTAATTATGTAGATATAAACATTGTAATCGCTCTCAATACTGTTAAAGGATAAAACTCTTCTTGATTAAAATGGGATTCACTCACCAGTATTTCCCACTGAAAAAATGTTTTTAAACGCGTTCTAGGTAACCAAATGTGAAAGCCAAATAGAAGCCAGTTGGACAGCACTGAAGGCTTGGAAAAGTGGCTATAAAAGTTACCTAAATAAAGAGATGTTTGTATTAAATAAAATAGGGTTTATCCCTATAAACATGTATGTACTGAAAACTTGGGAATTTCCCATGTGTTTAATATTATAAAAGTGTGGTATTTTACTCTGATAAAATATTTTCTAACTACGGTCCTGATGTAATTTCTGCTGCCAAAATGATAAATACCGATACCACCAAAATTGACCACGGCCGCCCGTTCCCGGGTCGTTAAGAGACGGGGGTTGTGACAGAAGGTGGTATCAGAGCTAAGCCACTGATTCAGCCACAGAAGTGTTCTGCTGACACCAAGATATTATTCAAAATGTTAGGAAATTATTTACAGAACTACGTGCATATCTGTATATTATTGTTTTGTGTTATTTGACAATTTGTTAGTTTACAGTATGAGCGACTAAGGACCATCCGACGCCTATCGTCTGTTGTCCAGCTCACCTCAAAACGAAGGTACCTCTTCACAGCCTACCCTCTCAGGATATTCAGCTAACAATGAAGATGGGATATTCATGTTCAAGGCTCAATCTGAAGAGCCATTTCCCCCTAAGAAGAGGGGATGCTTCAGCAGAGGTGCGCATGAACGTAGGAAGAGGATGAAAAAGTTATAACAACAGCGAGTTCTAGCAGCCGCTAAAAGAGAAACAGATGCTCACACCCCAGATATGCTCAATAGTAGTCTAGCAAACTTTCATATTCTAGCAACTACAACTGCAGACCCTAATTTAGAGCAACTCATAGCACCCCAACCATAACCCTTGTTTCCCACACAACCAATGGAGATTGAAGTCAACTCGAAAAACCAAATCCCAGCACCAGCTTTTGACCAGACTGAGATACCTAGAGTACCAGCACCAATCCCTTAGACCCAGACTACGACCCGTGGTTTGACGACCATTGGGATTATCAGCAACGCTACCCAATATCAGAAAAACCCATGCCAAACCTAGCAGCTTACCCAGGTCTGGACCCTCTAGATCCCTATTATGATAATGATGAATACATTAGGGAAATTCTAGAGAATCCATATCCTCAGGAAGAACCAATGCCACAATACCCAGATCCCATACCAGCACCTGCACCCCCAATGAGCACTGAGAATGTGCAAGAACTCCGAACCTTTGGTAAGAAGATTTTAGAAGAGAGCGAAAGGATGAGACAAATAGGAGAACGACTTGTCTGGAAGTATGACGAGCGTAATATGGAGTTCTGGATGAACCCATATCAGTGATGGTGATAGTAGTAATAATAATATATAATATGTGTGTATGTTTGAAAAAAAAAATAAAAAAAATAAATGATAATATATATGTTGTAGTATAGACCACCTCGTGGTTAGTGATGCATATTAGTATTGCATTTTTATTCTAGTTGTATGTATTGTAATAATTATAGATGCATACTATAAAATAGAGTAAGTCGCAATGCTCGACGATTTTGATCAACATGCTTGTTGTGTGATTGTTGCATTGGGGATATGATATTAATATTTGGTAATTGTTTAAAATCCAGATGGCCGACGCAGCAAATCCAGAAAACCAGAATAATGAAAATCAAATAAATAATAGTGAAATTCGACACCTTGTAACCCAAGGAATTAGAGATGCCATGCCAGCTATTATCCAAAATGTTAGGGATGCAGAAAATAATGATAAAAGGGGTAATGGAAGTAAACGAACCCATACAGAACCTAGTCACAGCATAAACAATGGACCCATACTTCAAGTGCCCATTCCCAAAAGAAGAAGAACCATGTCTTATGGTTGTTCTTATAAGGAATTCTTGTCTTGTAAACCAATGAAATTCTCGGGCAATGAAGGGGCCATTGTAGGTCTACGTTGGATAGAAAAGACTGAGGCAGTCTTAAAAATAAGCAAGTGCGCAGAAGAAGATAAGCTAATGTTTGCCTCCAATTTATTTAAGAACTTAGCCTTAGAATGGTGGAACACTATCCTCCAGTCTAGGGGAAGTGACAGGGTTTACAATATGGAATGAGAGGAATTTAAAAATATGGTAGAAAGGAAATTCTGCCCTCCCAATGAAATGGAACATATAGCAAATAAGTTCCTAAACCTTAGAATGATTGGAGTAGATAGTAAGGGATACACTACTTTATTCTTTGAATATGCTAGAATAGTGCCAACCCTTGCATCACCTGAACCCATATTAATCTCCCGTTATATCTGGGGATTAATCAGTGAAATTAGGCATGTAGTCAAGGCAGCTAGACCTCAAACTATAGAAGAAGCTGTAGAACTAGCAAACACCTTGACTGATGAATTAATGCGTACACGAGAAGAGGACCAGAGGAGAAACCTAGCTCAAAAGCTTACCCAAGAATTCCGTTCTGGAAATTCCAATCGTGGCAAAAATGTAGGTTCTACTTCTGCACCTTACTACAAGTATTGCAAAAGGAAGCATTCTGGAAGATACTCTATATATTGCAATTTTTGCAAAATATCTGGACACAATGAGGAAGACTGCAGGAAGAAGCCTAACAACAGGATATGCTACAACTGTGGAGAACAAAGTCATATTGAGCCAAACTGTCCAAAACTAGCTCCAGCCCCGAACAACAAGACTACTAAAAATGTTAGGGCATTTGTTCTGACTGCAGAAGAAGCAAAGATGATCCCGGATGTGATCGCAGGTACGTTTTTAGTTAATGATGTTTTTGCTAAAGTATTATTTGACTCTTATGCAAACCAAAGTTTTATTAATACTTCATTTTGCAAACTTCTCAAACGACCATTAACTAAACTCCCACAAGAATGTCTAGTAGAGACAGCAAATGGAGAAACCATTAAGATTTCTGAAATCTTGCAGGGAGCAAGAATAGAAATTTTAAATCAAAAGTTTATTGCAAACCTTTACCCAATGAATCTGGCAGGATTTAATGTTGTATTAGGAATGGATTGGTTAATAGCCAATAAAGCCAGTATTTTATGCGATTAAAAGTCAATCCAAGTAAATTCACCAAGAGGTGAAAATATCACAATTAAATGAGATGAACCCTCTAGATCCACAAAATTCAACTTTGTGATGAAAACAACAAGTTATGCTAGGAAATGATCATTAGTGTATATGATTTCTATAATCATTAACGCTAAAGGAAAGAAATTAAAAGTTATTCCAGTAGTATCCCAATTTTTAGATATATTTCCAGAAGAATTACCAGGACTACCGCCAGATTGAGAAGTCGAGTTCAGAATCCACCTGCTACCCGGAACCGCACCAATCGCCAAAGCACCTTACCGTTTGGCACCCACAGAAATGCCGGAACTAAAGAAACAATTAGACGAATTGTTGGAGAAAGGATTCATACAACCAAGCTCATCACCATGGGGAGCACCGATTTTATTCGTTAAAAAGAAAGACGGATCAATGCGTATGTGCATTGATTACTGTGAATTGAACAAAGTCATGATTAAAAATCGGTATCCATTACCGAGAATCGATGATATGTTTGATCAGTTGCAAGGAGCTCGATTTTTCTCTAAAATCGATTTACGCTCAAGATATCATCAATTAAAGGTACAGGAAGAGGACATTCCTAAGACCGCTTTCAGAACAAGGTATGGCCATTATTAATTTACTATCATGCCATTTGGTTTAACCAATGACCCAGCTGCATTTATGGACATGATGAACCGAATATGTAAGCCATATTTGGATAAATTCATAATTGTCTTTATAGATTATATTCTTATTTATTCTAAGAGCAAAGTGGAACATGCAAAGCATTTGCACGCACTTCTAAGTTTATTGAGAAAAGAAAAGCTTTATGCTAAGTTTTCGAAGTGTGAATTTTGGTTAGAACAGGTACAGTTTCTTGGACATCTAGTCAATCATGAAGGAATTCATGTGGATCCCACCAAGATCGAGGCGCTTACTAAATGGAAAACCCCTGAGTCACCAACCGAGGTTAGAAGTTTCTTAGGAGTGGCCGGTTATTATAGAAGATTTATTCAAGATTTTTCTAGAATAGCCATTCCCTTAACTAAGCTAACCTGTAAATATGTTAAGTTTGAATGGGGACTAAAACAAGAAGAAGCCTTTAGAATCCTTAAGCAAAGATTGACCAACGCACCCATACTAGCGTTACCTGAAGGAACTGAAGACTTTATAGTCTATTGCGACGCTTCTAAACTAGGTTATGGATGTGTATTGATGCAACGTTAAAAGGTTATAGCTTATGCATCTAGACAACTTAAGAATCATGAAGAAAATTATTCAACCCATGATTTAGAATTAGGAGCTATAATTTTTGCCCTTAAGATTTGGAGACATTACCTTTATGGTAGTAAGTTTACCATTTTCACTTATCATAAGAGTTTAAGGTATGTTTTCGGGCAAAAGGAATTGAATATGAGACAAAGACGATGGATGGAGATACTTAGTGATTATGATTGCAATATCCAGTACCATGCAGGAAAGACAAACGTAGTAGCTGATGCTTTAAGTCGAAAGTATCACGAAAAACCAAAAAGAGTGCTTTCTCTTAAATTAAATCTACAGGTAGATTTAAATGAACAGATTAGAAAAGCACAAGAATCAGTAATCAAGGACGATACTAAAAAATTGAAATGAATGATTAAGGAACTAGAACAAGGAACAGATGGAATTTGGAGATTCCATAAGAAAAGAATGTGGATACCCAAACTAGGAAACCTACGCCACCATATATTAGAAGAAGCCCATAAGTCTAAGTATACAATGCATCCTGGAAATGATAAGATGTATCAGGACTTAAGAAAGAATTTTTGGTGGATAGGAATGAAAAAGGATATATCATCTTATGTTTCTAAATGTCTAACCTGTTCACAAGTTCAAGCTGAACATCAGAAACCCTCAGGTTTGTTGCAACAGTTAGAGATGCCTGTATGGAAATGGAAATTTATAACAATGGATTTTGTTACTAAATTACCCAAAACAAGGAAAGGTATTGATACAATCTGGGTGATTGTAGACAGGCTAACTAAGTCAGCTCATTTCCTACCCATGAAGGAAACTTTCAGTATGGAACAATTAGCTAAGTTGTATGTAAATGAAATAGTTTCATTACATGGAATTCCTTTATCAATTGTTTCTGATAGAGATAGCCGTTTTACCTCTCATTTTTGGATTTCCAAAAAGCAATGGGAACCAAGTTAAATCTAAGCACAGCTTATCATCCTCAAACGGACGGACAAAGCGAAAGGACAATTCAGACAATGGAAGATATGCTTAGAGCTTGTGTAATTGATTTCGGGGGTAATTGGGATGATGACTTACCATTAGTAGAACTTTCTTATAATAACAGTTATCATACCAGTATCAATGCTGCACCATTCGAAGCACTTTATGGACGAAAGTGTCGAACGCCAGTCTGTTGGGCAAAAATTGGAGAAAAGAAACTATCCGGACCTGAGATAGTGCAAGAAACAACTGACAAGATCATTCAAGTTAAGGAACGACTGAAAGCAGCACGCGATCGACAGAAGAGTTATGCAGATAACAGACGAAAGCCATTGGAATTTCAGGTAGGAGACAAAGTATTATTGAAAGTCTCTCCTTGGAAAGGAGTGGTATTATTCATCAAAAGAGGAAAGCTAAGCCCCAGGTATGTTGGACATTTTGAAATTATTAGAAGAATAGGACCTGTAGCCTATCAGCTGCAACTGCCAGGGGAAATGGCAGGAATACATGATTTATTTCATGTATCTAATCTCAAGAAATGCTTAGCTGATGAATCACTCGTAGTGCCTCTTAAGGATATAGAGGTAAATAAACAATTAAAATTTGTGGAACGACCTCTACAAATTGAAGACAGGAAGGTCAAGAACCTTAAGCACAAGAGACTAGTTCTGGTCAAAGTGAAATGGGACTCCAAAAGAGGACCAGAATACACTTGGGAGCTTGAATCAGAAATGCAAAGGAAATATCCACACTTATTCCAGTAGACCTCGAGGACGAGATCTAAACAAGGTGGGGAGGATATATAACAACCTTCCAAAATAATTTTCGACACCCTAATATATTTAACATGTCCCTATATGTCTTAAAATATACCTCGTATGCGAAAACCGAGCCCAAAATGCCATATATATTTAAAAATAAAATAAAAACAAAGATTTGGGGTCGCTCGCGGGGCGCGAAGACCCCCTTGTGTTCCTACGCGGGCCGCGACAGCCAGTCATCAGGGCGACACCCTGAGCTGCCACATGGTAGCGACGTGTTGGAGCTAGGGGGTGAATCGGACAAGCTAGGGCCTACCCTAGTTGCCCTCGTGGGCCGCGTAGCCCTTGGCTACAACCTTCGCGGGGATTGACGAAGTGTCAGACAGACACTATAAATAGATGCAATCAGCCTTCAGTCCCAATTCGCACCACACAACTTTCTCTCTCGAAATTCTGCATAGCAATAGTAATTTTCGGGCATTATAGCCCCTAAATAACGAAGTTCTGCCTCGTTGTAAGTATTATAACCCCCGGTTACGTATGAGATACGCTGCCCGACTGATCCAGTGTTCCGTAACGGCTGTCAAGGTTCTGCCCGACGTAGTCGTTGGAATACCGTCTCTGGGAGGGTATTACTAATGTAAATATTGGGTTATTATACTAACGCGTGTGCATTTGTATAGTTAATAGATAATCACCAGGAAATCCTTAAGGAAAACCCTAAGACAGCAATGTGAGTAATCTCCTTTTTGTAAACTATTTTTACAAAACCTTTATTTATTTTAAATTATAATTAGCAGTGATTGAGTATTTGTAGTTCTTCAATTACTGCCGGTATGTTGGGGTTTTGTATACAAAATGTGGAACACGTTACCATTGGACAACGAGATAGCCAATGTGTAATATGACCCACCAGTTAGGATTGCCAGTACTGAATGAGTAAATGTGTAGATATAAACATTGTAATCGCTCTCAATACTGTTAAAGGATAAAACTCTTCTTGATTAAACTGGGATTCACTCACCAGTATTTCCCACTGACAAAATGTTTTTAAACGCGTTTCAGGTAACAAAATGTGAAAGCCAAATAGAAGCCAGCTGGACAGCACTGAAGGCTTGGAAAAGTGGCTATAAATTACCTAAAAAAGAGATGTTTTTATTAAATAAAATAGGGTTTATCCCTATAAACATGTATGTACTAAAAACTTGGGAATTTCCCATGTGTTTAATATTATAAAAGTGTGGTATTTTATTCTGATAAAATATTTCCTAACTACGGTCCTGATGTAATTTCCGCTGCCAAAATGATAAATACCGATACCACCAAAACTGACCACGGCCGCCCGTTCCCGGCTCGTTAGGAGACGAGGGCTGTGACACTATATAACCCTCACGATACCTACTCATCCTCCTGAGCTATCGGGAGGTTTAAAAGGGTTTGTTGCATAAGCTAAATGCAACCGTGATTCCTACGAAAGTGAGTTAGGTTTCCACATAAATCAAAGTAAATTAACGTATGACTTGGTAATATTTTCATAAAAATGGTAGAACTAGGAAAATAACAAATTTTGATGGTTGTGAGAAGCATGCTTCTACACAAAGGTTGAGATTTGTAGGTACACCATGTTCGTGAGACGACCACTTTGTTGAAAGAAGAAGAGCACACGAGGAATGAGCTAAAAAATATCAAGTGCATACGTTTCTTTTTACTTTTGATTTTTAGTTAGCAAATAAGTGAATTGTAAATTGTAGTTTATTTTCCACGGTGAAATTTTGGGGAGGTTAGCCGTGTCACATCCCTTGTGCGATTTAAAAAACTCTAGTTCTTACACATTGAGGACAATGTTTACCTCAAGTGTGGGGATGGGGGAGTAGTAAATGTTTTTCGATTTTTAACCCGTTCATTTAAATACTACACATTGAGGACAATGTTTACCTCAAGTGTGGGGGTGGGGGAAAAATTTAAATTTTTTTTTCAAAAATGTATTTGTTTGAAGCGATCTAAAAAGCACAAGTAACTAAGTTAACGAGGTATGGCACAACCCATTTGGTTTTTTGTCATGGTCAAGTTCGAATTAATAGCATGACGGGTATTTAGCGGGTGGTTATTTGGGAATAATTCGCCTAAGAAACTAGCACATCATGCATGTCACATACCATACCCTTTATATGTGAGGTTTTGAGCCACTTTTACATCATAGAATGGCATATTTATGATTTTTTTTGTTTGAGTGGACCATTAGTCACGTACCGTAGAACTTGTGACTTTTGATATGTTTAAGACCATAGACCGAATACAAGCACGAGAATGATTAAGGCATTAGGTTAACCTTTTCCGTTTACACCATTTGCTTACCTTCACCTAAATAAATCCCCTAGTCGCCCACTTTGAGCCTAAACCTTTCGTTTGATCAAACCGTTTAACCCACAACCGTTAACCCTTTTTCTTTTAAACCGTGTGATGAAAATTCGATTGTAGGTCTATTTGTTTGTATAGTTGTGCTTTACATTTTGCGGAAAAAAAAATCGAAGAATTCAGAAAAGTTGTGAAAAAGAAGAGAAAAATTGTTGAGAAAAATACAAAAATATGAGTAGTAGTTATTAAATAAAAGGTGAAAATTGTTGCCTCTTAGCTTGATGTTTATAGTTAATCATGTTGATTAGCATAGTCGTTTGTAATAAAAATCGAATTTTCATCACCTTAGCCACTTTAAATATCCTTCCTCCTACCCTTCGCCTAGCCCCATTACAACCCTTACAAAGACCTTTTGACTTGTGCTTAGTATTCATGTTCGGTGGTGGAGAATGATTGAGTTGCAAGCTTGTGCGGGTACGTGTTCTAATCGGTCTTTGAGTGATTACTTGAAAAGTGCTTATTCATTATCTATTAGCCAAATTTTAAACCGAGTGGAGAGAACATTGTGAGGGATGTGCATGATTTATTAGTCTCAAAGGCGGGTTAATCTTGGATAACCATTTTATATGTGATTATTCACTTTACCGTTAGATATTTTGTAAAAAAAAATTGAACCAGGTATTACTTTGGACCTTAACCTTAGTCTCGGGAATGGGATGTATGCTTCTTGTTCGACCCACGTGAAAGTGAAAAACAGATTTGCTTGAGGGCAAACACACGACAAGTGTGGGGATGTGATACGTGGTCGAAAACCGGCGTTCGTAAATGTTTAAATTAATGTTTTTACGTGACTTTTAATCTCTAATAGCCTACTTTTAATGGGATTTGTGTTTTGCAGGTCTTAAGAAGTTTAAGGAGCTAATTGGGAGCTTTACGGACCAACGGGACGCTTAACGGGCCACCGGGACGCTTTACGAGTCAACCGGGAGCACAAGATACGAAAAACGAAGAACTGGTGTTATAGACACTGTCGCCGGCGCCCAAAGGGGCCGTAGGTGAAGCCCCGTAGATATTCACGTCGTGCAAAAAGTCCGTATACAGGAAACGAGGCCGTCGAAAAAACCCACCGCCAGACAAGGAGTCGCCGACGGGGGGCCAGGCCGTCGGCGACGGCCTCCAGTTTCTTCAGTCGCGCAACTTTGTTTCTTGGGTGTTTTTTACGAGTTAAATGATCTTTTGACCAAAAATTCAGGAAGTTACAAATAAGGGATTTCAAAAACACTAGAGGGATCATTCCTAATCATCTAACGTATTCCCAATCATCTCTAACACCACCTACCATTCACCTCTAACCTAGAACCCTAATCCATTCCACAATCACCATTTCCATCATCTTCAATCATTCTCCATCAAACCTTCAAACCCTAACCTCCACCACTCCTCAAGGCTCAAGGTCATGGCTCCGTGTTCGTGTTCGTCGGCCGGTGATCACGTCCACCCAACCATGAGCTGCTAGTCTCTTCGGTTTCACCCCCGTGTAGATGTTGTAAGATTTTCTAGGGTTTATGCATTTGTATTTTGATTTGATTTTGCGACAAATTGTTTATTATTTGAACCTTGGATAATTGTCTTGCATTTGTTTTGAATTCGTGAATTATCAAACGATGATAAAGTTATGATTTTGCGAAATGGTTATGTGCAATTATGCCCTATCTTAGGTTAGGATTTACATTTCCGAGGTAATAAAGTGCATTGTGGTTCGTTGTCTATGACGTAGATAGAAATTGGCACCTAAGTTTCGTGATAGTAATCCATTAATCACTATATGCAATTGAATCAAGTTAAAACATGTAGGAACCCTAGGTCTTGCAATTATTGAACCGAGTGTGATTCGTATTCTAATTTCTTGTTTCAACGTTTTAGTTTAGTTTACAATTTTAGTTAATATCCAATTGATTTAGATAATATCCAATTGACGGTTCACTCCGATTTATTTTCAAACTAAGTAAACAAATAAAATTAGTAAACTTCATAATCACATTGTACATTGTGTGTAAATAGTCTAACTAGTCGAACAGGACGTGCGTTACTAACCACATGCTCTTCGTGGATACGATACCCGACTTACCCTAGCTACCTAGGTTTAATTGGGTTTTTGAGTGATCGGGATGACACAGTCACGTTAGTGCTGCATAAAGAGGAGAAATATTAAACCTTTAAATACTTTTAGAATATAATCGATTTAATGTGTACAAAAATAAATTGCAAGAATATGCTTACCAGACATATCGGAACTTGATTTTTGGCTTGAGCTTGCAAATGACAGGGAGAAAGTTCTTTCACTCTCTGGGAGCCGGTAGATCTCTTTGATTCTTTGTTCTGATTATGCGCTTGGAGGGGCCAGCTCTTTGAAGTTTGCTGCACAAAAAGTAAAGATATCAGTTTAGGATATAGTTTCAGGATACGTTTGGGGATATTCCTAAAACCCTAAATCCTACCGGAGGTCAACCACTTCATGGGGAGGTCAACGCCCTTGACAATGGAGTCTCTTTTCACAAAAAAGAACTTTCGTCTCCATTCATCCTCGTTTTTAGACGCTTTGAGGATGAGGGGATCTTTAGAAGTTGAAAAGAGAAGAAATCGGATAGAACCATGAGACCGTAAACGATATGCAATCGGAAGATCCTTGATGCATAGGTCAGGTATGTGGCGAGATTTAATCTGGTCCAACGTCACTAAGACTCGCCAAACCATAGGCACGGTCTGGGCGTAACTAAGACCGGTAAGTTCAAAGAAACGGGAGATAAAAGCTAGAAAAGGATACCGGAGCCCTATGGAGAAAGGATAGGCCAGGAAACACACCTATTCATCGGAAGACACGTCCGGTCGGATTTCCCGGTCGAACGGCCGTATGATTGCTCCAGCGGGAAAGGCGCCAGAGGCTTTCAGGGCAGCAATGTCGGCGTTATCGAAAGAGCATACTTCTTTTTTGGGTTCTTTAAGAAGGTTTTGTTCCTTGAAGGTCGGAACGGAATCAGCCGTGTGTGATCTTGTTCGACTAGCCATAAGGAATGGAGAAATGTTACAGAGAAAACAAAGAAGAATGTGAGAGAGAAATACCTGAAAGTGCTTGGAATATGGTAATGAATAAGCAAAGAAGTTGAGAAGATATAGGCCAAAGATAGGGGTAATGAGTAAATTTCGCTTGGGAAGTTGCAGCTAGTCACTTCAACCGTCTTATCATCATAATTGCCTCGATCAACGCGATAAGTTTAAAATATATCCGTTTAAATTTAAGAATTCCAACAGATATATTTTGGGGACAATTGTTATGGGTGGTTTTCTGAACTCATATCCTGGATTATATCCTGACTTTGTTGATTTTGATTATGACCAGGATACCGTATCAGGATATTGGTAACATCCTGATGTAGTATCCTGATAGCTACTAATTAATGACGTACAGGTTGCGGCTGCAAGCTTATAACGTTCACAAGGCTTGGTCTTCCTGAAGACTCGGTCATGGCAATTCGAAGAAAGACGTTGGAAGCCGAAAGAAGGGGTCTCCAACGTTCAAAAGGGAATATTCGAAGTATCCCTAGTTTAGAGGATAATTAGTTATTTCTATCACGGATCGATAGAAACACACACCTTCACTCACTTTTTACTCTCTTAACAACTACAATCACTCGCAATCACATTCACCAACACTCACGCTTGAAATTCATTGTAACACTTAGCTGATCCGTACAATATCCTGCACTGTATCCTGAATTTTAAAGAAATAAGAAGAACAAGGCAGCGACAATCGTCAGCTCCCGAGGTTTTATGACGGAGGTCTAGATTGATCAAGGGCTTTCCTCGTACATCTCGTATCAACCTTTACATTTTTTGCTCATTGTTTGATTATTGATATAGTTTGATATCCTGAGCTATATACTGAAAACTGTTTTTACAAACAACTAAATCATCATATATTCTACAAACACTGCTAGCACACTACCTCACAAAACTAATTTGATCACTTAATTGTTTTGGTAATTTTTGACTAAAACAACCGTGATCATCTAACAACTTCTCGGAGATCTTGGGAGACTCAGACACGTGTCTGAGTCTCAACGGCTGGATTCTGGACTTCATTAATGAAGCCAGCTGCAAGTACTTGTTTCTGGCGAGACCCTTTCTCTCTCTCCGTCATGCATTAAATGTGTTGCAGAACCTTGGATCCTTTCTCGTTTCCCGCCTTTTCTATATTTACATTCCAAAGAGAAAGATCCTGGTGTGGGCTCATGCAGCAGCCCAAATGAGGAAGCCCAAAACAGGTTCACTGGTCTACCAGTGGGCCCCGTCGTCAAGCACAATAGGATTTCACATCCACTAAGATGTAGGGGTGTGCATGGGTCGTTTTGGTTCGGTTTTTACTATTAATCATAACCATAACCGCTAGTTCGGTTATGGAGTTTTGGTAACCATAACCATAACCAAACTTCGGTTACAGTTAATCGGTTATGAAGTCGATTATGGTTCGGTTTTGGTTAATTTCGGTTAAGTAACCAAGCAAGGTTTGAAATAAATAGCGTTGTGCACGATTTAAACTTAGCTAGAGCCTATTTTATAAGATCACGGAGACTAAACTTTTTGGTTAAACTACCGATTTAGGGTTCTTTTTAATAAGGTAACTCTCAAACAAAAACATTTATGGCCATAACACCTTACTTCTTTATCAAAATAAATGGCATCTACATCAAGATCATTTTGTTACTAACATTCTTTTATCTTAGTAAAAACCCTCTATATGGTTTTGTAAAACACAAATCCATTAAATAAAGTTAACATCACAAGTTCGGTTCGATTTCGGTTATATTGGTTAACCAAAGATTCATAACCATAACCATAACCGATTGAGCGGTTATACAAAGTTTCATAACCATAACCATTGGTTATATTGGTTATCGGTTATTAGTGGTTCGGTTATGTCGGTTATGGTTCGGTTATCGGTTATGATGGTTAATTTGCTCACCCCTACTAAGATGTACTATGGTTCATGTCAAAAACGAGCTCTTTTGGTGGTTTAGCGGAGATAATTATCATATTTCAACAACTACAAGTTGATTTGTTCATTCTACTTATAAACCAAGTTCATTCTACTTATAAACCAAGTCTGCTCTAAATTAATAAATTAATAATAAACAATGTTAAACGATCAAATGGATTGAGAAGGACACAAAGATTAAAATATATAAACCATAAATAATTATACAAAGTACATACCAAATACTTTAAGAATACTTCATTAGTCCTCTATGGTTCGTTCATCCTGAATTGGCCATGCTTACACAATTCTTAGTAATCAACTTGAAATATGTTTTAAAGCCCAAACGTCTATCATTATACACTAATACGTAACTAGATGGAGTTCTAATATAATAGGGTGCGTCTAAATGCACCCTTCCCCTACTAAACATACCCCTATGTGAGAGGGAAATTATACTTTAATGATGGTTCCTACTGCATTGTTTGTGAGAGGAGGAGAGGTGGTTACATTTAGTAGTACCAATATGATATCCTATTTTTTGTCTTACATTACACAGTTATATTTTACAAAATAGTGTATCGTTTTTCCGATTTTCGTCTAAAATTTTTTAAAATTTATATATATTTTCGTATTTAATTAATAAAAAACGTAAAGAACGGGGCGATTAATAATTTTTTTATACTTGTTTTTAAACTTAATGTGAGTTTAAATAAAATTTGAAACAAGTTTTTATATAAATGAAACTTGAGGATTCTCATTTGTCTTAATTGCAAGATGTTTGAACAAAATAAGAACAATACGTGAGGATAGAGGCGCCTCATCTGTATTGTTCGATTTCAACATAAGAAAAAGAAGGTTTTGTGTTCTCAGGGTTCTTGAAACCTTCAAATCTTCAATCCTGTTTGCGTATTTTCGTATTGTAAGATTAAATATATTACGTATTGATATTTAATCTATAGCCATTATAATCATTTACATAATATAGATCAAAATATATAACAATCCTATTAAATAATTAGTTGGTAATTGTTGATGGACCATATTACCCTTATTAACTAATTAGGGTTTCCTCCTGGATGCTTATATAAGGAGAGTTATGTGGAGGTTAAAGGGTTAGACAGTTACACATTAGACACAACCCTAATGACACATAACATCATAATTTCGACCTCCATCTCCATACCGATTCCCTTATCGGTTTTCTAAGTCACCATCATCAGTCAGCACCCTAAGGAGGAACCAGATCAAGATGACAATCATGTCAACCCTTAATGGATTCTCTGCTAGCCTGTGCTGATGCAACCAAAGGTATGTTTTCATGTTTTCCTTTATGTTCAAAACAGAACTGAACCAACATGTGGTATCAGAGCATATGTTGATTAGTCGGTTCTGTTTTCGTATCCATAATTCTGGGATTGAAACTTGGAAAACGGAATTTTTTCTTTGAATAATCTTATGAACAGCCGATTTTGGGTCTTAGACCGAAATCATTATTTTCGAAATCTGAATTAATTATATGCTTTATGTTTTAACCGTAATCTGGGTTAAAATTCATCTGGGTTATGTTTTAACCGAAATCTGTTTAGAAAAAACTATTAAAATTCAGGTTTCGGGTTCCAGAATTTATGTTTTATGTTTTTAAGGTTCATAATGTTCTTATGTTCTTATGAGAAATTCGAATTTTTCCTTTATGATTTGGAATGTGATTTGAATTGTTAGATGTTTCCCTAATTTTGATCTAATCTTGTCCATTAAGTTATTTTCGAAATCTGTTAAATGATAAACAGATTATGATTTCGAAATTTAGTGATAAAAATAGATCAATGTTAATAATTGGAAACTATATCTCAATTCATAATTTTCGAATTTTAGTTAAGTTATCACAACAAACAGCTATTATACAGAGGATTCGAGATCATTATTGTACAAATCGCACAAGACCCTTAAGATTCGCACAAGATCAGATCGGGAAAAAAAAAGGGATCTGATCGCACAAGGCATAATGGATCGCACAAGGCATTATGGATCGCACAAGTTTACTTGGGCCTTATGGATCGCACAAGTCTACTTGGGCCTTATGGATCGCACAAGTCTACTTGGGCCTTATTAATCGCACAAGTCTACTTGGGCTTTATGGATCGCACAAGTCTACTTGGGCCTTATTAATCGCATAAGACTTGTGCATTACTGATCGCACAAGACTCGAAACCTCATTATTTCTTTAAGCTGTTTAATGATCGCACAAGTTCGATCCGCGCTAACAGGTGGTTTGCTATTAAATAATTGGTTTTGTAATTACTTAGCTAATTAATAAGGATCAAATAATGTTTTACAAAACCAAAATAGCTTAACTTGAATGAGCTTCTGATATATCATTTCTGGCCAAAGCTGACTTGATACATCTACTTATCATTCAAGTATTACGAAAGCTATGTTGTGTATGCATCATAAGCATGAATGTCTTAATTTCTGGCCAAAGCTGATTTAATTCATTCATAGATGGCATACTCAACAAGTGCATAACTAAAGTGATTGTTTCAATTCTGGCCAAAGCTGATTTGTTACAACCACTTTGCACATATGCTTAAATGATTACACTTCTGGCCAAAGTTGTTTTGTCTTCATTTAAGTAGAATTTTTTAGCTAAGTCTATTATTTTGATGTTAGTAATAGACATATCACAATCTCTTCACATAATGATCCTTAGATTAATGATCCTTAATTAAGTTTTTATGATCATTTCGTCTGCCTTATTCTTAGTACCCATAATGTTACTCATTATAATTTTCTTCTATATATATCTCATCCACTCTAATTTTTTAGACCTAAAATGTTTGCTTTATTTAAAGTTTCTATTAGAATTAGCTCTTAAATTAAATCCTTGATTATTTTCTAAGACACGATAATCCTATTGCTCTCTTCTGATAAAGATTCTAAAGAAGAAAATTAGAGCATGATGAATAGGACAAATCGACCATGATGTCTATTATGATAATCAAGAACTCTCTAACGTAAATGCTATCACTAAAGTTATTCCAGATCAAGTCTTTCCTAAGACTAATCTATAATTATGGAATAATCACTAGAACTCCTACGATGCATGCCTTAATTTGAAACTCTAAACTATAAAGTTAAGTGGTATATGTGAATACATTATAATGTACAAAACCATGACCCATAACGTTAAGGGCTTACGCATGGAAATAAGTACATTTTTCCAGTACATTACATATTAAGATTTTCACTTGTACATTTTGATGCCTTATAAATCAACTATAACACTCAAAATACCAAAGTATAACGAGTGTGTTGATAAGCAACATATGTACAAAGAAGTAAATGTTTAAAGCTGGAACATAAGTTGTTATTCACCTTACAACCACTTAAAATGTTTAAAGATGATTGTTCTAAGGTCCATAGACAAATTACAAGTGGTAATTCCAACATTAAGGTTCTTCAAGGGAAAATCTCACTGCATAATTATGTCATTAGACTAGACATAAGCAACGAGACTATCCATTATTCTAAAGAACAGTTGGGTAAATTAATTAGATAGTCACTTACTAATGATATTTAAGTCTGGTAATTTTAATATTCCAATTAACACATGATTAGTTGACTCTAGTTCCATACGTTTCCTTACCAGAACTCGACAAATAACTAACATGAGAGTTAGTGACAAAATTAAATTGTTAACGCTATAAGAACCATAATAAGCAGTCTTCTAACAAAGCTTTTCGATACATTACATGTTCTGATTATTAATCAGAGTACAGTATCATTACTTAGGCTATGTCATGAAGGTTGTGAGGTTTGCATAGTCAACATAAAGTCACACTTATCTTAAACTCTCATCATATTTGTTCTAAATGTCTGGATAGAAACATTATTAAAATGAAACTAGATGATACTTTACTTTTTCACAACTTTTGTCATCATGAAAATGAGAATTTGACAAAAGGAAAATGAGACTTATAAATTTCATCCATTATAACCGAAATTCATGAGAAATCATGACAGGGTTAATGAGGATGATTTTTTATCTAATCTCATTCTAAGTGATTTCAAATCATGACGTTAAAGCCCTAAAATATTATTTGGCTTAAGGAATAAGTATGGGTCCATCATAAGTCATTCATTGACGTTCGTGGAACTTATTCAAAATGGAATATTCAGACATAATTTATTTATCATTTAAAAGACTATCGACTTGTAGCTAACTTTTGTCGCATATGGCCCACAGTCTTAGAAGAAATCTATTCATATGTTTACTTAATAAGATTTCTATTAGATATGTCCCTAAAGTTTCTTATGACATCTGGACATTAAAGAAATCAAATAAAGTCTAACGTATATATGATAGGTTCCCACGTCACGTAGCTCATTGAAACTTCTCTTGTAGCATTCTAGAGATATTAAAAATCAGTGGGAGCATTAAGTGTCTTAATAACAACTTGCAATAGTTGCAAGAGGTGGGGGAGTGAAAATTTTACATTACCTATTACACCTCTTGTACAAGACACCGCTCCATCACGACACTGTTCTATCATAACTTATCTCCTTAAATCTAATGCTACTCTTACAAAAGTTTCATTATTGTTTAATTGTGGGCACACTTAGATTTCTTACCTAACAAGAGAAACTACAACGACTAACGTCATTAATTTGTATCTCTCTATTAGAATTTGTTGGTCGTTACATATTGACCCTAAGCATGCTGAGTTCCTAAAGATTTCTAAGGTTAGTGAGAGCAGTAAAAGTCCTTATTATGATTTGCAAGGAATACAAGAGGCGGGGGGAAGAGTGTCATTAAATTTCACTCTAAATTTAACTCCGATTACACCTCTTGTACACCATACTGCACCAACTCTTATAAACTTAGAATGAAAATGATAGCAACCTAGCCAAGAGCTAATCCATAAAACTGAACCTTCTAATGAACCCAATAATTAACTCAGGAGGTCATCTAGGTTTAAAAGCCTACTAACTTTGATGATTACATAACCTCCCTAATTGAACTTGAAATGGATTTTGGAAATGTTTACTGATCCTATCTCTTCAAATTAAGCCATTAGTGTCAATCAATATTCTTAATGGAATAAAACAGTTTTCTAGTAAAACTGATTTTATGTGTTCGTACAACGTTTGGGATTTGATTGAATTACGTAAGAGTGTTCATAAGAAAACCAAATCCTAATATAAACGTTAAGACACAAAGGAGCATGATTGATTGTCAAAGGTTACACTCAGAAAGAGATGAATTATCAAAGAGTCTTTCTTACCTATCTTACACAAGATTTCTTTGAGGATCATCACTGTTCTAGTAGCTTATAATAGTTTAAAGCTACATTAGATGAACATTATAAACAATTTTCCAAATGGCTGACACATTTACATGTTCATTAGATAACAACCTAAAGTTTCAAACTGAAGGTTAAAGAACACTTTATTTGTAAGCCAATAAAATCCATGTATGGGTTAATGCAAACATCATAATGTGATGAAAAGCTAACGTAATTATTTTCATCAACAACCAAGTGGATTAATGTACCTACCTCAAAATGAGTGGGAGCAACTAAGATAAACTTGTCTATATAGATGATATTCTTTTGACAAGTATATGTTACATAAGTCAAAGCATTGTTAACACAAACTTTGATATAATAGATCTCAAAGATATCTCTTACGTGATTGATATCATAACATACTGAGATAGACCCAATGGGATATTAGTTCTGTTCCATAAGTTTAACCTTAAATGGGTCCTTACATATGTAACAAACAATACTGCTCTCCTTTAGAGGATAATAGGATAAGTGAGATTATTTATTTACGCTTCATTAAATTAGAAGCCTTATGTAAGTTTAAGTCTATACTCGTTTAGATATTACTCACATTGCAACACACTAGATATGTCTAGATTAATGTGTAGCATCTAATGGAGTATTACAATATCTTTAAAAGAAACGAGAGGCTATTATTTGAAGAAGAAGTGAGAATTAAAACCGGTTTATTATTATAACTTTGTGATATTCAAAGATGATAAAATGTAATTTCGGGTATATCCTTATGTCAGCAGACAAAACCTATCTCATGGAGGAGTCATAATGCACTGATATTAACAACCTAAGTTATAACGACATAATATAGTCACTAAATGTTGTTGGAAATTTATCAGTGGACTCATAAGTTTATTAACTCCATATAATTAATGTTTTTGAAGACTTAGTGTGATAAAGTCAGCTACCATGACTCCTTGAACAGTAACAGTTCGAGAGGTGTTGCATTAAATTTCGATACGCAATTAATTATTCGTTTATGAACGAATTGAGGAAACTAAGTTTTGTATCGAATACATTCATGATATGCTTAAGGATCCTATAACTGAATGGCTATTACCCATAAGTCTTATTAAGAGAGCTCATAGACGGGTATTAGTTTATGGCCATGCGCAACTGCATATCGTACTATGAATGACTAAGTATTAGTTAATTTTTCCTCATCAGTTTGATTTTGTACGTCTCTAAGAATATGTCAAGTCGACATAATGGCATATAAGACAAATAAAGTTACAAATCAAACAAAGGGCTTACGCGTATTTTGATCATGATGATTAGGTTTTAAATTAAGGCTATAGTATGATTAATGGGGGTCCTGAGTCGCATAATGATTCAACGGCTGTATTTCTCTGCTATAGTACTTGTTTAAGGCTAAAATGAGTGTTAACTCCTGATCAGGCTTATCTAATACTCATAGTAAATGATTACTCGGCTAAGTGGGAGAATGTAAGATTAAATATATTACGTATTGATATTTAATCTATAGCCATTATAATCATTTACATAATATAGATCAAAATATATAACAATCCTATTAAATAATTAGTTGGTAATTGTTGATGGACCATATTACCCTTATTAACTAATTAGGGTTTCCTCCTGGATGCTTATATAAGGAGAGTTATGTGGAGGTTAAAGGGTTAGACAGTTACACATTAGACACAACCCTAATGACACATAACATCATAATTTCGACCTCCATCTCCATACCGATTCCCTTATCGGTTTTCTAAGTCACCATCATCAGTCAGCACCCTAAGGAGGAACCAGATCAAGATGACAATCATGTCAACCCTTAATGGATTCTCTGCTAGCCTGTGCTGATGCAACCAAAGGTATGTTTTCATGTTTTCCTTTATGTTCAAAACAGAACTGAACCAACACGTATCCTTATAAATATTTTGATGTTTTACGTATTTCGTATCTTTATAAATATTTTCGTATCTTCAAATCTTCACCCTTGATAGTTAGTTCTAAATGTCTAAATGATGCACGTACAATGGGTAGGTAAGGGAGAAGACCGCAATTTGTCGTTTTGAAAAAAAAAAAAAAAGAATAATCACGTATGCATGTTACCATGAGGTTAAGAAAATTAAAGTAATCAATTTTTACTTTGGTTTTAACATATGAGCAAGTTGTTCGTGTTAATAATAAACAAGTTGTTAGCGTATTGAAGCTGAGCACATGCACATGCTAGCTAGTAATATAATAATATTTATATATTGGTAAGAGGCAGGGGCGGATGTACTATGTATTAAGGGGTGGCGTCCGCTACGGCTTGACGTTCCGGTGGTAGTGTAAAATTAGTGTAAATTTTGGAAAAATTTGACGTTTTTTCGATTTCGTTACCGTTTATTTATAAAACGTTACCGCTTGACGCGAATCCTAGATCCGCCACTGGTAAGAGGTGCAATTAATCAAAGTCTGCTTTAAAAGCAATAAATATATTTGGAGCCGGCCGGAGATAATTGTGATATTCCAACAACTACAAATTGACTTGTTATTATATGATCCAAGTCTACTTTAAATTAATAAATAATACATTAAAAATAATTTTGATTGAGAAGACGCCAATCTAGATATAAAGATAAACGACATATTGAATTATTGATCTAGATGCAACACATTCCAATGGAAATTAACAATTACATGTTGGATGCTATATTCCTTAACAAATTACAACACACTATGAAATAATCATACACAATTACTAATATACGTTTAGAGCAAATCCAATGGACTTGGGCCTTCATGGTTAATTCTAAGTGACGCAAAAATATCAGTCATGTACATAGGTAGAGAGGTCAACTCAAAATTTTAACTGGAAAACGAGTATCATGTTAGCCATATACGGTATTACTATTCTAAAATTACAAATTTACCAACAAAACATACATCTTTATAAAATAATGACACTTTACTACAACATCTGACTTAATTTTTTTTATCGTTTTGACATAAAATACATAATAAGCATACCCGTAAATTTCGTTATAGGTTCGTGTCGTGTGGTACCCAAATTGACCCAAAGCAGCGACAAATGACATTCTTTGAAGGTTTGCTAATCAAGCTCAATGCAAGATTCAAAAATACCCAATCCTTTTTGAACCAAACTCCATCGTGTGAACTAAATTGTTCGTCGAAATGAAGATGTGATTGGGACAATGTCTTGTAAAACCCATCTTCCAAAACCTCTTTTCAAAGAGTCAACTACCAACTCGCATTTTGCGTAGAAATCGCTAAATAATTGAAACTAAGTTGCCCCCCATGTTTTATGGCCCACTCTTGTACTCGGTTTTTTAATAGTACCCAAGCAGTTTTAAGAGCCCAATTTGAATACGTATACTAGTATGTTGCTCCATAATGTACTTTAAAATTCAATGATTGGTGTAGACTCTAAATGGCTTGCCTCTTGGATTTCTGAGTTCAATGCAGCCGACGGATTCGAAGTTTTATGAGAGTATTCGATTGTGTCGGAACACATAATTCGGTTGTGTCGGTTTTGTGTGAGAACAATGAAAACAGAGTATACGAGATGGAGGAGATAACGATCAATTGGACAATGAAATTGAAACAATGTTTGATTGATGGTCTTGGTAAAAATCACCGGTGATTATATATTTATACCTAACGCTATGATGGTTTGAAGATAACAGTTGAGTTTGGTGAGAATAATCGTCCATTGCGAAACGTTGTGTGACTTCATCAACCGTCGTCTCCATTAACTTAGTTACATAAAAACTGATAATAATAAACATCCTACTAATTATACAAATAATAATAATAATTATTATTATTACTTTACTATATATTAATAAAGAAAATAAAATGAATAGTGAAGGGGTATGGTCCCAAAAAGCCACGCAACCCCCTGTAAGGCCGCGCGGGACCATACTCCTTAATCAGCAATTTTCTTGATCGCCAACCTCGCGCGGGATACAACATACCTGTGTAGCGCGGCGCGAGGTCCACATAAGAGTAAACTCCAGTTAGCAACACTTAGCATTCTAAAAGGGACATCTGAAAGCCCATGCCGCGCGCATGATAATAACGTGCTCAGCAAGAATCGTGCGTGACTACGGCGCGAGGCCTTTCCAGATAGTACACAAGGTACAAGTGGCAGAATAAAAGAGTCAATCAGGGTCCTCCTGTTCCTGCGCAATCGTGCTCCACGATCGTCTGACATGCAGAAGACAAAAAGTACTTAAGGACGCCTATGTGGCACCAATCATAGGGCAGAGACAACTGCCCCACGATCTCCACTTACCTGCTGATGGCAAAAGGGCGACCAGGCCGACAACAGTGACACGTGGCTCCAATCACGTTGCGCCAACTCCACAAAGCTCCTAGAAGCCACTAACGGTCGACACCAGTGAGACAAGGAGCATATCCTCCATGTTGTCGCCTTCCGGCCCAAGGCCCATCAGCCCACACCCTCTTACACCTCTCCGACTATATATAGAGACCTTCACTTCACAGGTTGATGCATTCCATTCCCTCTACTCTCACTTAATACTTAATTCTCTCCCAAAGCAGTCGCTTATTCTCACACCGGAGCCCGGTTAAGAGGGAAACCCCCACATTCCCCTCTTAACGAGTAACGGTGTTTTGTTTTGCAGATAACCACGATCATAAGGAGCTCAGGATTCTTACAAGAAGATTAACCATCATGATAGAAACATAAACCAAACCGATTAGTCCCTTAATTAGTTCCGTGTTTCTTCATTGGCGCCCACCGATTTTTTCTACAAATCACTTTCATCTTCTTATTTCCTGAGTTTTCACTGCTTTTCTTCCTTCGATCATGGCTGGTCAAGGAATCATTCCCGAATTTGGTCTTGGAGCAGACCTTAACGCAGCGTTGGGGGTGGATAATCAAAACATCCAGCCCCAACACGTTGAAGAAATCGGCGAGATCGAGATGGCCAACATCGGGGGTCCTCGCGGGAGCTTCACCCGCATCAATCAAACTACCCCAGGAAACAACGGTGCTGGACCATCGAACCCAGCTCCACCTCAGAATATCTCAGCGCTATTGGGGCTACCAGAGGGCGAAACCCCAGCCTCATGGTACGCCAAGCAACTCGCCACCATTAACGCGGCATATCAATCCTTGAGCGCGCAACAAGCAGTTCTAACGGCAGAACCTTCCTTGGTTACACCAACCGGCCCAAGTCACGGGCCGCGCCCGACGCCACCACCGCAAAATATCCAAGGAAGAGCCAACAGACCTCCCCCTACCCGAAGACTAAGCGTGCAGGACACGCGTGACACACGGGGGGAGACAGAAAGCTACTATGACGAACCGTCAAATTTCCAAAGAGGCCCAGTTCATAGCCGGCTCACGCCGCGCAACATGAACGATGAGTGGGAAGAAACTGACCCGAACGATCCAACCTGGGATCCAACCTGGGAGAACGATGACGAATCTTCGGTCTTCAATCGTTTGCAAAGAAATCACGAGTATTACAAACCAAGGCAACACGTTGGTTATACCGAGGAGGCGGAGCGTGACTTTCGCCTCGCCTATCGACCAGAGGAAGCTATAGAGCATTCGAAGTTCATCCCAAAGATAGCACTAGCGCCGCTCAAAAGAGAAAAGTTGCCTCCGACCGTCGGAAAGTTCAACGGATTGACTGATCCAGACGATCACGTCAGAGTGTTTACTAGCGTGGGCTGAATGGGAGGTTGGAACATGCCCATGTGGTGTCATTTGTTTATCCAAACATTAACGGGGGCTGCTCGCGCCTGGTTCGACAGCTTTCCTCTGGGAAAAATAAAATCATGGGTAGATTTCAGGACTCAGTTTCTGAGTCACTTCAGTCAGCAAAGGCGATACCAGCGCGACACAGCTGAAGTTGAAGATATCTGGCGAAGAGATAATGAGGGTTTGGAAGATTTCATTACGCGCTTTAACAAAGAATGTTTGGAGATCGGTGGCGTGAGTGAACAACTCATGCGCTGCCATTTCAAGAAAGCAATCCGCTGTGATAACCTGATTAGAACCATCACGGGGAAAGATGGAATGCCAAAGGAGTGGGACAAACTCATGGAAGCCGCGAAGATAGTCGCGCAAACGGAAGAGTCTCTCGCACGAAACAACAACTATCGTTCTGAAGATAAATTTTCCAAAGGGGGTCACTCGCGCGATGACAACAGGCGCAACAAAGGCAAAAACCCTGGGTGGAAGGCCAACCACTCCAGCGGTTATAGCGATCGACCCCGTTACGAAGAACGATCCCGCTATAAGGAAGACGCGTGTGACACCATTGACCGCATCGGTTATAGAAAGGCAGTCCGAGATGATAATCGTGAAAAGCATTGGACTCCGCTCATAAAAACACCAAAAGAGGTGCTAATGACGGAGAACCATGATTTTAAGGCTCCCAGGCCTATGACGAACAAAAAGGGACAAGACCCCAATCTGTATTGTGATTTCCACAAGGATACAGGCCACTTAACAGATGATTGTTACAGCTTGCGACAAGAGATCGAGAGAGCACTAAAGAGTGGAAAGCTGAGCCACTTAGTGAAGAATGTGCGCAAAGAAACGCGACAGCTCCATCGCCACGATGAAGGAAATCACAAGAAGGTTCGACGCCTGGAGACGCATATGGTCAATGGACCAAGATATAGCGCAAGAGAAAAAGGCAAGAGACCTTATGAGCCTTCATGGCAAGAACAACAAGTTATTTTCCCGGTGGTGCGCGGGGGTCCCCGAGCCACACGACCCATCGTCATCACCGGTATCATCGGCCATTATGAAACTGAATACGTCTTCATTGACCCGGGGAGTACAGCAGACATCATCTATGAACAATGCTTTAACCAGTTCGACGATGAAGACAAAGCGAGACTCGAACCAGTTGACTACCCACTGTCTGGGTTCTGCAATGAAATGGTCTTCCCGTTAGGCCAAATTAGCTTCCCCGTCACACTCTCTGACGGGAAGCATTCGAGGACAACAAACGTCAACTTCATGGTGATGCCTGTTAAGTCAAGACATGACGTGCTGATCGGGAGAGAGACGCAAGGTGAGCTGAATATGATTACTTCCACCCCCCACTCAGCGATTGGTTTCCCAACCAAGACGGGGGTGGCAATCGTTTATGCAAAGAAAGAAGTGATGTCAACTGAAGAGATGCGCCCAACAAAAGCGGCGAAGGTTTCAGCAACCGAGCCTGAAAAATGGGTTTTAAATCGCAAATATCCAGAGCAAACGGTGACGATAGGTCACGCTATCTCACCACACATCAGAACTCGTCTTAAGCAGCTCCTATTCAAGAACATGGATATTTTCGCCTGGACCCCGGCCGACATGACCGGAGTCCCGCGCGACATCACAGAGCACTATTTAAACACCTACCCCTCCGTTGAGCCGAAAGTCCAAAGAAGGCGCAGCTTAGGGGCAGACAAAACGAAAGCAATGAATGAGCAAGTATGCGAGTTACTTAAAGCCGGCATCCTGCGAGAAGTACGTTATCAAAGTTGGGTTGCGAACCCCGTAATGGTAGAGAAATCAAGTGGTGGATGGCATTCGTGTGTCGACTATACCGATCTCAACAAGGCATGCCCTAAGGATTGTTACTCTTTGCCTGAGATCGACAAAAAGATAGACTCTCTCGCGCCATACAGGTGGAAGTGCTTCTTGGATTGCTACAAGGGATACCATCAAGTTCAAATGAAGCTCGAGGATGAAGACAAAACGGCTTTTCGTACTGATCTTGGGATTTTTTGCTATACAAAGATGCCATTCGGCCTGAAAAACGCTGGTGCCACATACCAGCGATTGATGGACAAGACCTTCGCGGGTGACATCGGAAAGCATATTGAAGTTTACATCGATGATCTAGTGGTTAAAAGTCCCGAAGAGGACCAAATGTTGAAGGACATCGAGAAAACGTTCAATTCATTGCGCAGCGTAAACGTGAAGTTGAATCCAGCCAAGTGTTCTTTTGGCATGGAAGAAGGGAAGTTTCTAGGTTTCATAGTAACCAACGGCGGCTTTAAAGTAAACCCGGAGAAAGTCCAAGCAATAGAGCGGATGCCATCGCCGCGAACAATCAAAGAAATGCAACGGTTGGCCGGCCGCCTCGCCGCGCTTAACCGCTTTTTGTCAAATCACGCCGCGAAGTCATACCCTTTTATCAGCACACTGCGCAATTGTGTGAAGAAGCAAGAGTTCACCTGGACCCCTGAAGCAGAAAAGGGTTTTCAGCAAATGAAAGAATGTTTGATCGAGCTCCCCACCCTGACTGCACCATTTGAAAAAGAACCACTCGTACTATACTTATCTTCTTCAGATAAGGCAGTAGGATCGGTGTTACTAGTGGAAAGAAATGGAGTTCAGACTCCAATTTATTATGTCAGCAGGGTACTCACTGACCCGGAAACGAGATATTCCACGATGGAAAAATTGGTACTAGCGCTGCTACACGCCTCCAGAAGGCTGCGTAGATATTTCACAGGGCATGTGATCACCGTGCTTACCAATTTCCATATTGGCACGCTACTTCAAAAACCAGAAACGTCCGGGCGGTTAGCAAAATGGGCCATCGAGCTGGGGGGCCACAACATTCTGTATCGGCCGCGCCCAGCCATCAAGGGTCAGGTTCTAGCGGACTTCATCACAGAAGTCCCAGTTGAGAAAATCAAAGATTGTGAGTTGGTGGAAACTCCCGAAAAAGACACGACAAATGAGACTTGGATGCTTTATACTGATGGGGCCTCAAACGAGGACGGCGCGGGAGCTGGATTGCGCCTAGTAAGCCCCGAAAACCACGAATTCACTTACGCCATCAAGTTGGATTTCAAAAACACCAACAACGAGGCGGAATACGAAGCATTTCTGGCAGGCTTGCGCCTCGCCATCAAAATGGGAGCAAAAAATCTACAAGCACATGTTGATTCACTCTTGATAGCCAGCCAAGTCAACGGTATATACGATGCAAGGGGTGAAGTTATGGCCCTATATCTGGAACAAGCAAAAGAGTTGCTTCAACAGTTCAAGTCTCACAAGGTCATCCACATCAACCGCTCTGAAAACAAACCAGCTGACGCCTTGAGCAAGCTCGCTTCAACGTCCTTCCAACATCTTGCCAAAGATGTAAGGATTGAGGTACTCAAGAACCCGTCAGTTTTGTTGCGACAAGTCAACGTGATCGAGATAGGGCAGCCATCCTGGATGACCCCTATCATTCAGTACTTGAAAGAGGGAATACTCACAGAGAATAAGGCAGAGGCAAGAAAAATTCAGAACAAAGCCCTGCTGTACGAAATGAATGGCGGTATCTTATACCGCAAGTCCTTCTTGGGACCACTCCTGCGCTGTGTGGACCCTCAAGATGCGAACTATCTGATAAGGGAGATTCATGAAGGAATCTGCGGCATCCATGCGGGACCACGTATGGTTGTTGCGAAGATTATGAACGCCGGGTATTACTGGCCAGGGATGCACGTTGATGCCCTGAAGGAGCTGCGCAAGTGCGACTCCTGTCAGCGGCACTCCCCAAAAACCCTGCGCCCCAAGAACGATCTAATCCCCGTATCAACTGCTTGGCCTTTTCAGCAGTGGGGAATCGACATGGTAGGACCCTTCCCAGACGCTCCCGGCGCCGTCAAGTTCATAATAGTGGCCGTCGATTACTTCACAAAATGGGTGGAGGCCAAAGCCCTTGCGTCAACTACAGCCATTATGGTGCGCAAGTTCATTTGGGAACACATCATCTGCAGATTCGGCCTCCCACTCAAGATTGTAACAGACAACGGCACCAACTTTGCGTCAGATGACCTCCAGAACTGGATGAAGGAGATGAAAATCGAACACACTTTCTCCTCCGTTGCGCATCCTCAAGGCAACGGGCAGGTTGAAAGTGTGAACAAGTGTATCGTCGATGGGATTAAGGCCCGACTGGGTACCAAACGAAGAGGCTGGGTGGATGAGCTCCCAAGTATCTTGTGGGCTCACAGAACCATGCCAGAAACAAGTACCGGCGAAACCCCTTTTAGCCTAGTCTATGGCTCAGAAGCGGTTATCCCGGCGGAAGTTGGCCTGCCATCTCCGCGTTTGACAGCAGTCAACGCAATCGACAACGAGGCAGAGCGTCGTCTTGACTTGGATTTGCTAGAGGAAAGGCGCGAAATCGCGCGTATCAAAGAAGCCAAGTACAAAACACAACTGGAGAGGTACTACAACGCGCGAGTCCGCATCTGTACCTTCACTCCAGGAGAATATGTCTTTCGAGACAACGAAGCCTCAAACGCCGAACGCCCAGGAAAGCTAGCACCTAAATGGGAAGGCCCATACTTGGTGCACGAGGTGCTAGGAAAAGGGGCTTACAAATTGCGCACCCTGGATGGACACATCATCCCGCGCACGTGGAATGCGCAACAACTGCGCAAATGCTATATTTGAATATGTAGGCCCTGCGCCTTTATCCACTAATGTCGGCCACGCGCCCTTTACTTTCTTATGTTGGCTACACGCCTTTTAAGTTACAAGCAATGTATCTCGGCCAAAGCGCCTTACGTAATTAATGAAAGCATACGACATGCTCTTTTATTACTGTCCGACTTATTTCGTTACAAATGCATGTTAAACTTCTGATTAGCACGAAAACACTCCAGTTACGCTCGCACAAGAGCCTCCCTTACATTTATTCGCGCTAACTTAACCAAAGTTTCTAACAACAGTGCAATAATTGTAACGGGAAAATAAGCAAACATACTATTTAATAAACGCAACCGCACAACAGTTATAAAAACACAATGTCATTCATTAGATAAAAGCGCGCCCGCGCAAAGAGTTACATCAGAGACCTACTGGAATTTTTTACATGGCACGAAGCCTGTTGACAAATCTATTCGAATTCATCATTTCCACTGTCATCATGCTTATCGCCTTTATCGCCATCACCGCCAGGCTTACCGCCATCACCATCACCTTTTCCATCGCCATCACCACCCGCAGGCGCCTCCTCATCCGAGAGCTCAACAGTCTCTGGTGGATCAAGGATATTCTTCAGCCGCTGACACCAGTCATCATGCTTCAGCGCATTAGTAACCAAGTCCTTCACCGGAATGGATAGATGATCATAACCATGTTCCGCGCGGGCTAGCTCAGCCTCAGCTTCTTCAGTCACCGAGCAGTGACTAGTATCGAAGTCCTGCCCAAACATAACCGACGCATGTTGCGCACATTCAACATAGCCTTTACGGTGACCAACTGCAAGGGAAGCATCTATGACGGCCGCAACAGCCTTATCCAATTCACCAGCATTCAAGATGGAGTTGGCCATCTACAGCAAGGGCAATACTTTAGCCAACAGGTCTAAATAAATCAAATTAAAGTAAAAAGAGGAATCATACCAGCACCATTCCACGACCGCGCAGCCACTCGGCATCGGAGACAAGAGTATCCACGATACCCTGAGCTTCAGCATAGTTAGTCTGCGCTACATTAAGAGCTGCAGTACTAACATCACGAGCTTCCTCAGCCCTAAGCTTCGCCTCCTCAGCTGAGGCAGCCTTAGACTTTTCAGCCTCCAGATCGATCTCCAAGGATTCACTTTTGTCAACCTGCTCTCGCAGGCGGCGTTTTAGCTCAGCGATCTCGACATCCTTGGCCCCAAGATCCTTGTCCTTGCCAGACAGCTGCACCTTCGCATCAGCAAGCTCAACCTACAAGGGACAGGACTTAGGATATGTTGCAGACAAAACAGAGAAAAGGTATAAGTTGTACAAACCTCAAGCTGTGCCTTAGCAGCCTTAACAGCTTGCACACCCTCAACCTCCGCCGTCAACTCCACAACCTTAGCCTCAAGGTTGACAATCTTGTTACGATCTGCAGCCGCGCGCTCATTATCCTTCGCGCATATGCGCTTGAACTCAGCTTTCTCCTTAGCCAGCTGTTGTTCAGCAGCATGAAGCTTGTTTTTCAGGCCCTCGCGCCCCCAATCTTCAGCCTTCTTATCAGCTTCAAACTTCGCCTTCTCTTCATCTAGGGCGGCTTTTGACTTCTCAAACTCACTTATACGCTTCAGCATCCGCTCGCGGTACCTCTCCCAATCCGACCGCTCCCTAACCATTGTCCGCCACTCACGGACAATTTGGTGGTTAGCAGCGCGAGCATTCGCCTCCCCAAGCATGTAAGTACGGTACAGCCCTTCATGAGTTTTCGCCTTCTGCCTATTAACTTCACCAGGAGTGAAAGAGTTTAAGAACCAATCGCGGCAAGGGCTAAACTCTTGGAAGGTGTCCTTCTGCCTCAAATTCCAGGGAGCCTGGTGGGGGGCATTACCGCGCTCCTCTTCGGTATAGCTTTTATAGTAGATATCTCCAAGAGTATCCTTGGCCCCGATAGCTTGCGGATTATAACCCCCAGCGCCACCAGAGCTCGCGCCACTAGAAACGTACGCAGGGCGGGTAGGTCTTTCAACCTCAGGTTCTTTCCTCCTCTCTTGATGGGACTTTGTAGACCCCGCAATGCTCAAAACCTCCGGACCCTGTGCTTTCTCCTGGATAGTGATGACAGCAGCACCGGTATACCTCAAAGAATCACCACTAGGCTTTTCAACAGCCTTTTGCTTCTCCTTCTCCACTTCAGAAGCTTTCTTCCTATCCTCTTCAGCCTTCCTATCCTCCTCAGCCTTCCGATCTGCCTCGGCCTTCCTCTGCTTCTCCTCCTCCGCTTTCTTCCTCCTATCCTCATCAGCTTTCCTACGCTCTTCATCAGCTTTCTTCTTCTCTTCAACAGCCTTCGCCTTATCACCTTCAGCAGCATGTTTGTCTCTGACAGTCTCAACACCAGCAGCCTTAGAAGATTTAACAGTAATCTTTGGCCTCTTATGCACCGGCTCTACCGGATCTACGAATACCACACCCTTCTCTGGGGTCGTCTTCTTAACCTCTGCAAATACAACATGTCAAAAAGAGCGAAAGCAACAAAATAACGTAACTAAAGGACCTACCCGGAGAAACTTTGTAAAGCGAGCGCAAGTTGCTCCGCTTCGCAATCAGGGGAACCTCACCAGCTCCGGGCGCAGCAGAGACGCCAGCTGTAGTTTCGCTTCTAACTCTCTTTCTGCTGATCAACTTTCAGCAGCCTCCTCTTCTTCTTCCTCTTCCTCCTCCTCATGCACACCAGAGGAAGGAGTAGCGCCAGCGTCCGGGTTGAGAGAACCCGCGCTCCCTGAGCCACCGGTTCCAGTCTTCTTTCCGCCTGCGCGCGGCAAACCTTCAAGTGAGTCACTAACAATCACGAAATCTCTCAGGTCACTCTGATGGAGGCGAAAAATACCTTTATCCGCAACACCAGTGGTTGCGCGACTACCCCCAGCACCCTTGCTGGTCACTTCAGCATCCTTCTTCTTCTTCTTCACTGGTTTTTCTTTTTCTTCTCTTCTGGGTCAATACCCAAGTCGCGCAACACACCTGCAAAGACGTTAGACCATGAACTTAGCTCTCCGTTCGAAGACCCTACAGACTCCTCGCTGGAAAGATAGACAACCTCTTTCCCAGCAGAAGTCACAAAGCGCAAAGGGCGAGGGTTCGGTATGTGCGCACCTTCGTTTGCAGTAGGCGGCAAGGTGAACGCATCAGCAACAGGATACATAAAGTTATCCCTTATTTGGTCATACCAGTATTGCTCCCCGTCTTGAAGCGGGCGCACGCCCATTCTACCACCAAAAGCGGCAAAGGCAGCTTGATACAAGCGCACCTCTACAAGATAAATCGTATCAGAAAAATAAAGGGGAAAAATGCAAGCCTCGGAAGACCAGTAAGAATAAGAAAATTACTAACCTTCATCGTCCATCATTAGGATAGGAACCTCCTTGCTATCAGGCGGCCACTGATCGCTCATCCGCGCCGCAACCAAGACATTCTCCCCAAACACTCGGTTTGGGGTGGCGGTAAGCTCGCGATACCAAGCCGCAGTCTTGGGGATCTCCAAGTCTTCCTTCACGATTGGTTCAGTCCAGGCGCGAAACGTCATGGGTATCGGAACTACCTCCTCCCGAATATAGAAAAACTTTGGTTTCCAGTCATGGAAACTCTTGGGAGGATTTAACAGTATCTTCTTAGCCGCGCCTCGGCTAGCGAAGGAATAGAAACCCATGTTTCTCTGAAGTGTGTAGAAAACCCGGAATTTATCAACAGTTGGCTCGATGCCATGAGCCCAGCACAGGAACTCGAAATGTCAAACCCGAACCATCCCAGGTGGGCTCATTTGAGATATATGAAACCCATAATATTGAAGAATATGAGCCATGAAGTTAGTCGCC
This sequence comes from Helianthus tuberosus, assembly GCA_030545235.1. Classification (NCBI taxonomy): domain Eukaryota; kingdom Viridiplantae; phylum Streptophyta; class Magnoliopsida; order Asterales; family Asteraceae; genus Helianthus; species Helianthus tuberosus. The sequence continues at coordinate 193,218,211 of CM060414.1, forward strand.
GGCAGCCGGAAGTTGCCCTGATGGAAGAAGTCTTCGAATAAGGTGATGTACCCCGGCGGTGCATCAGCGGCCGTTTGGTTCTAACCGGGGTATCGGGCATCCCACTCCGGTGGAAACCGGAAACTACGGGAAAGTTGTTCGAAAAGCCCTAAGTCCCACCGGAGAACAGGCACATGACCTTCTTCTCCGGGGTTATCCTCATGTTGTTCTTCAGCCATCGATAGATAAAACAAAGGTTTTGAGTGTTCTGCTTGATGATCTGCTACAACGTTCTTCAAAAACTTGAAGATCTGCTGCAACCGTGTTCTTCAAACTTGAAGATTCAGAGAAGTTTTGAGAGGAAGTAGAAGAATAGTAGGAGAGAAAGTGATGAGCCTCACATCTCTCCGGATATATATACTGATCGCATTTAATGCGATCGGTAACCGTGCCGAAACCGCCGCAAGCAAGGCCAACCAGAAAGCGCCACGTAAGGCGTGTTTCCCGGAGTAACGGTTACCACGCGCGCGTGGGCCTCACTCTCCTGACGAAAATCTGAACCGTCAGCAACAAGTTGATGACAACCGTCAGAGGTCAACTCAAACGTCACCAACCGCGACTTTTTCACCAACCTGTCAGAAAATTCAAACTTCGAGGTTTCTCCCGCCCAAAGTCATTGGAAACTTCATGTAAAAGCCAACAACAAGCCTGGTAGCCGCGCCGTAGTAACTAACAACTTACACGCGCGCCGTCTACCAAAGCCAAAAGCATCACTCTACTTTATTTTCTCAAGTCCAGAGCTCCAACCACTTGCCTTGCGCATGGTGCAGCACTGGACTGGGGGGACTTGAAGGGGTATGGTCCCAAAAAGCCGCGCAACCCCCTGTAAGGCCGCGCGGGACCATACTCCTTAATCAGCAATTTTCTTGATCGCCAACCTCGCGCGGGATACAACATACCTGGGTAGCGCGGCGCGAGGTCCACATAAGAGTAAACTCCAGTTAGCAACACTTAGCATTCTAAAAGGGACATCTGAAAGCCCATGCCGCGCGCATGATAATAACGTGCTCAGCAAGAATCGTGCGTGACTACGGCGCGAGGCCTTTCCAGATAGTATACAAGGTACAAGTGGCAGAATAAAAGAGCCAATCAGGGTCCTCCTGTTCCTGCGCAATCGTGCTCCATGATCGTCTGACATGCAGGAGACAAAAAGTACTTAAGGACGCCTATGTGGCACCAATCATAGGGCAGAGACAACTGCCCCACGATCTCCACTTACCTGCTGATGGCAGAAGGGCGACCAGGCCGACAACAGTGACACGTGGCTCCAATCACGTTGCGCCAACTCCACAAAGCTTCTAGAAGCCACTAACGGTCGACACCAGTGAGACAAGGAGCATATCCTCCATGTTGTCGCCTTCCGGCCCAAGGCCCATCAGCCCACACCCTCTTACACCTCTCCGGCTATATATAGAGACCTTCACTTCACAGGTTGATGCATTCCATTCCCTCTACTCTCACTTAATACTTAATTCTCTCCCAAAGCAGTCGCTTATTCTCACGCCGGAGCCCGGTTAAGAGGGAAACCCCCACATTCCCCTCTTAACGAGTAACGGTGTTTTGTTTTGCAGATAACCACGATCATAAGGAGCTCAGGATTCTTACAAGAAGATTAACCATCATGATAGAAACATAAACCAAACCGATTAGTCCCTTAATTAGTTCCGTGTTTCTTCAAATAGTGATTCTAATATTATAATAATATATAGTTTTTTTATTACTTTTATTATTTTAATATTATAATAATAGTTATTTTTTTTTTACTTTTTAACTTTAATCTTTTTTTTTTTTTTATATTATGGGTTGGGATAAGCTTGAGTCCAGTGGTATCGAACCAGTATTGGTATCGAAAATATCGAGACGGTCCTATTCGGTATCAGTACATGAAGGTAAAATCAGGCACTAATGCAGAAAACGTAAAAAGTTGGTGCCGAATTGATATTAGAAATCTTTTGGTTCGGGAAATTCAGTGCTGCTACCCGGTACCATTTGCTCATCCCTGATCACGGTTACCGTACGAACAACAGTATCATACAACTTTTTTTGTTGATTTTCTTCAACTTTTTATTTTTTTAGTTTCAGGGGTAGGGATGAGCTCGGTGCGAACCGATACAGAATCGGTACTGATACCGAAAATACCGGTTACGGTACCGGTATATGAAGGTAAAATACGGTAGTGAACCGGTACAAGGAATGCCAAAAGTCGGTACCGAATTGGTACTTAAAATCTTTCGGTTCGGCAAATTTGGTAACGGTACACAGAACAATTTGCTCATCTCTGACCACGGGTTTCATACGAACAAACATCGTTACCATACAACTTTTTTGGTTGATTTTCTTTCGGTTATCTTTTAGTGTTTTTTTCTACATTTCCTTTTTATTCTTGTCAGCAGTTCCGTTCACAACACGCTCGTAGTGATTTAAAAACACATGTAAACACAGACTAAATAACAATAGAAATTCGCCGCAACGCGGCGAATTTCTTTAAACCTAGTAATCGTAATCGTAATAGTAATAATAATAAAGTTTATATTGCTAATATTGCCGAATATATAGGATCCCAGAATCACGAGATTCACATAACCAACTTATTATTGATTCAAATGAAGTATCATATTCATTGAACAAATGGAACCATTAATTAAAATACATATAAAGAAGGGGGTTTGGTGATTAACGACCTTAAAGAGGTAAATGAAGCTCTCCTAGCTAAATAGGTTTGGAGATTTAGGGTAGAGAATCAAAGTTTATGGAGGAAAGTGATGGAAGCATGTCATTTTAAAAATAATCATTGGGATATGCCTCTAAACGAGTATATTTCAGGGTGTTGGAAAAACATAGTGCTTGATTTAGGGTAGATAATCAAATACTAGTTACAAAAAGTATGGACCAGTGGTGATAATTCGTGACACAATCCGAAATCCAACCCAAAGTCGACAAAAGAAAAAAACAGGCTTTGGGTGGGTTAACGCGACCTGATTTTTTAAATGGTTCGGGTTGACCCGTTAAACCGTTTTTGTATTTAAAAAATAAACTTCATAATTCCTTTTTCATAATTTTTATCATAAGACCCAAATTTAAAAGATTTAAAGCCTTAGACATGATTTTGTAGTTTTTTGTTTTGCGTGTGTATATGAGTGGCGGATCTAAAAGAAAATTTAGGGGTATCCTCTTTTTTTTGATCTAGGAGTATCTGATACATAAGACGAAGAAGAAAAAAAATTTGCACTAATTTTACACTTTGACAACAAAGTTGAGGGGTAGCCCGTGCACCCCTCAACCCCTCCTAAATCCGCCCCTGGTGTGTATATATAAACCAAGTTTGCTGCTTCTTGTTGGATGCATATTAATTACAGTCAAGTAGTCTAATGAACACTTAGCACCCATGTCCCAGATCTAGATGACTTTAAAAGGAGATGTGTGCTCCATGATGTTCTTACATTTAACCTATTCATCTCCTTTGTTATTTGGATCCAACGGTCAGATTAATTCATGAGTGACAAATCCTTGTTCGGACTTGCATTTTAGAATATATTGATGAAAATGGGATGCCAACTTTTGGGCACTCATTCCATAAATCCATTATGTGTTGACAAGAACTGTGACATAAGCTTAACCATCCCACTATTAAGGAACCGAACCCAATTGCAATATTACCCAATTTTGACCTTTCTTTTGACCTCCAGCTAAAATAACTATAGATTTTTATAAAGTGTCCAACAGAATGTAACTTGTTGATCCTTGTGTTATTATACATGCAACAACTTAAACTTTTTTTTCTTTTGAGTATAAACAAATAGTAAACTTGAGTTAGATTGTTTTGTTTATGAATTATGAGGACATTCCAACTCTTTGGGCTTAAAATTTACCAAGTAAAGAGACAGGCCCATTTATATAGAGTTGAGTAAGATTGTTTCCTTTATAAGGCATGTCCAATTCTTTGGGCCTAAAGGCTCACTTGCATAGTTGCGTATACTCAAGTAAGAGTAAATTGTGTACATAATTGTGATATTTGACTACTAGTAAAACATTGACGAGTATCATTAGAATTTCTAGATTTTGATTAGAAAAATTACACGGGTATATCCTTGTAGAATGACCATTTTGCGGTTTTTGTTTCTTGGTTTGAGATGCTACATATATAGCCCTTATTACACACTACCCCTTTTGTTTTCTTGGGGTAAATATGACTTTTCATGCTTGGTTTCATTATTTTTTTATATGTCTTCATCCGTCGTTTGTATAAAAGATAAAGGGATATTAATCGAACGCACAATACACAAGATAGTCAACCCGATTTCATTGATAACTTCTCAAGGATTTACAATACTGAAAAACTAAAAGGAATTACAATAGAAAGCAGTAAGATAGATTGAGAAAGAGATAGGTGGGAAAGATGAACCAGAGTATGAAGTGAGAGAGAATAACAAACTTCTTACAATTGACATACCCTCCAATACCTACATTCCCCCTCATAAAGGATTGGTTACCCTATTTGCTGACCTGGCTTCAAAACGTAATCCTTGACCTTGATTGGTATTTGTTTGGGCCTTGTACTCTGTTTTGTTAATGGGTCAGTGGCTATTGGGCTATTCACAACATAAGACACCACTTTTGGTGTTATACTTATGCAGCACATCTAACAATTTCTGACTTGTGTCCAAAGATTATTCATTGTACAGAAAGAGAGAAAAACGAAACCACCCCCTTCAATTAAAATTTTAACTCATGATCCATACAAACAAATAAAGCATCAGGTTTTTTGTATCATATATAAACACATACATTATATATTTAGTTCAAATCTCGACCTAAGTTGATCCAAAAACAAATTTTGAATGCCAATTGATTCTCACTTGAATATGGAACACCCCTACTTGAAGGCCCAATAAAACAGCAACACACACCAACATCTAAACCGGAGGTGAAAACGCATATGTTGATACATATTCCTCTAGCTAGGTTGGTCGAAACTCCAAGCCACATATAATAAGTCCCAACATAGTTCCCTCATAAGTTACCAGTTTCAAATTCATAGGTACAACATCCTTATCAAGATTTTTATTATTATACTTTGAGTTGAACTTCCATATTATAACCTCCATCCACCCATCTTTTCTTTGCTCTGGAACCCAAAAGTCATCATGATGATTCAAACGGGATGGGGTTCTAAAATAAATAATTTGGTTTTCTTTATTTGTGCGGTGGAGTAAATTCCGTACTTTCACAGGACAATGCAGCCCTCGACATTTTTCTGAAACCTTGAACACAAGGTAACATGTGTATTCAGTGAATGGAGACAGCAGTTCAGTTTTAATCTTGTACTTGATTCTAAATACTTGTTGAGGTAGAAGCTCCATCACATTTTGAAATCTGCATGTATGATATCGGGTACATTCTTCTTAGAGACAAAATACCATCTTTTTAAAACATAAGAACACAACGTAGATATTTTATTAAAGGACTTTACAAGTTAATTATTAAAGGGTCTACATATTCACACACCCAAGTGTGGAAGTGCCTATTCACACACCCTCATATACGCCTCATATAGGTTTATACGTCGCGTATAACCTTTTTCAATTTACAAGAGAATCTCTGATTATGTCATATTTTGTTTTATATGACCCGTATATGCCTGGTATAGGCTATACGGGGCGTATAGACATAAAAAGACCATTTTACCCCTGAGTTAGGGCTAGACTGGGTGCAAAACAGGGCTATCATGGTCTTTTGGACCACTAGACGCCCAGTCTAGGCCTATACGAGGAGTATAGACAAGAAAGACCATTTTATCCCTGAGTTAGGGCTAGACTGATGGCAAAACAGGGCTATAATGGTCTTTTGGACCACACTAGACGCCCAGTCTAGCCTTGTATGCGGCGTATATTTTTATTTTTTGTTTGTTTTCTCTTTTTAATATCAACTGGTTCTATACCCGTCCGGTGGACGGGCATAATAATGGTTTAAATAATGATTGAAGTATATTATTTATTGTATTATAAACAAAACATTAATTTTCAAAATATAACAGTATCATATGATCTGATACAACTTTACATCCTTTATTATTAACTTTTATTTAAAAAACATTTACTGAAAAAAATACATCATAATTTACACACACGTTTATGATATAACCATAGTATTTATAACATATTAAAATTAATACTATTAATTTAAAAGAAGTTTGTGCATAGTGATTTGTACATGATGCTTAATGAGTGTTTTGTGCATAGTTGTGTTGTACATGATGCTTAGGGGTGTTGTACTCCATGTTTTGGGGTTTTTCAAAAAAAAAAAAAAATTGATGTTTCACTTTAAACCCAAAACTACTTGATTTTGTAGTTTAAACCCAAAAGTTTTTAGTTTTTCCAATTTAACCTCACAACCTTTTTACTTTCAACTTTGATCCCATATGTGTTTCATATTTTGCAAAATTTTTCGTTTTACGTTTAGTTGTAAATTTTGCGACTTAACACAGCACAATGTGTGTGTGTGGTTCAACGATTTTACGTTTTGTTATACACTTCGTTCTAAATTTTGCGAGTTAACATGGGGCAACGTACGTGTGTGGTTCAGTGTGTTTACGTCGTCTATTTTTTCCTCGTTTAATAAGTTCGTCACAACGTGCGAGTCCTAAATCGAGTTAGTTATTATTTTCTATTTTTATATGTCGGTCTAATTTTTCCACGTTAAGACGCCGCGACTTCAATGTTGGTGGTCGTTGGCTATAGTGTGACATTGGTGCTATTTGTCACGGTTTTACATCCTCGCCGCAACGCGATAATTATGATATCATTAATTGTATTGAGATTATTTGGTGAATTACTTGGTAATTATGATATCATTAATTGTATTGAGATTTTTGGTAAATTACTTTTTTGTATAAGATAGTAATACAGACTTAACCGATAAAAACATCTTTAACACATTGTAAATGTGAATCTGATCGACAACATGTCAATTTCGTTGGCCGCGGCCGCGGGTCAATTTTCTAGTTAAGATAAAAATTAAAACGGTAAATAACAATGAAATGAATTTCAACAGTGTTTGGGCTTTGGAATTTGTTCAACAGTGTAAGGGCTTTGGGCCATGGGAATTCCAAGTCTTTTTTTATTTAGGGTTATTAGACTCCTAATCGGGCGTGTAGTTAGAAACCATATCCAAGATATTTGCTCCCCTTTTTTGTCTACAGTCGCTCCCATCGGTTCAGATTGAGCAATCGATTCTTCATTGTATCTAAGCAGTCATGAACTACTTATCCACCGATGTCTGTTATCCGACGTTGTTCCTATTATCTTCTTCATTAACAATCGGATCTCGTCAATTTTACCCTAATTTAAGATGTGTCGCTCCCTCCAGGAAAAGCTCATCTTTTTCCACCACCTCCGCTAATTCTTCTGCCATGGATCTGTTCCACTCTGGTATTTATTGATTTCAATTTCTAGTTAAGTTGTTTTTCTACTATAGTTCGTTTATTTCGTCCGATTTAGAGTCTAATTTACAGTAATTTACCAAAGCGTACTAATCACGTTTCTTCACAATATTATTGATTATTTTTAATCTCGGATTTCTTTGATTAGATTGGTAGGGATCAAATTAGTTAAAAGTAGTATTATTTTTAGCATATAAATCTAGGTTTCTGTTGAGATTTTAATCTCGATTTATTGCTAAAAGAGCCATGTTATTAGTTTGCCATGAATTCTTATTACTTGTAAGACATGTAGTATTAGATAACTACAAATGATTGAAATTTGTTTGTTAGAACTTGTATTTTAGTTGTGTTTAGGTTATCGAATTACTGTTTTGAGAATATGGTCTCGGTTAATAGATTTTTAGGCTGATTGATGAAATAGAATGCACTTTAACCTGGTTTAATGATGTGATTTTGCTAGTTGCAACATGATTATTTGTTTGTATTACTTACCTCTGTTTGATGATAATCGTATTGATTTGAAGAATGTGTAAGAGGCCATGAATCTTATTAAGCAGGGTTGAGTAGATTTATATCATATATTTAAGAGTTTCTCGTCAAGTAAGTGTGTTTTAAGACTTGTATCTTAGCTAAAAGATGCAATGGAGTAATGCTTATGTTCCTTCATTTTTATCTGTTGATTAAAGTTGCCTCCTTGATGATTTTTAACTTCTATATGGAGATTAATATATGATTTTATCAGACAACATAGTATGTAATTGAAAGAGATGTACAGAACTTATTGACTTTCACTAAAGAGTTAATGTTTTTCTTGAGCTTTAGGAAAGGCTGCAATCTAGTAGTTGGAACGTTATGATCAGTTATTCTATTAGTCAGAACGATTTCATCGTCTCACTTTGGTATATATTGGTTTCAATTTGTAATTCAGTTGTTTTTTCTTTTAATTTGTTGATCTCGCTCAATTTGAAGTTTATATTTGTGGGTAATATACTCTAATTGATCTTTGTTACTTTGAAGTAGAAGTTTATTTACTGGTCTATTACTCCATTATTAAAGTATCAAGCTTTGTTGACGGCTTGATACTAATTTATTATCATGTGATGTAATGTTTCAACGTTTTAAGTTATTACATAGCTATTTGTAGTTAGTTATTTTTTCTATTAATAAAAAATATGATGTTGCAACCTTTTTAAAAGACGAAAAAGAATTAAAGCGAGCGACTGAAATAAAACAGTCATTAAAGTGATCAAGTATAATGCCGTTTTGTTAAAACATATTTTTTACTGATTTTTTTTAAATTTTAAGCGTATTTTGTTATTATAAGCTTCTTCTTATCGGCCTAAAGTGAGCGGGTGAAATAAAACAGTTAAAAAGTTGATTATTATTATTATTGTTATTATTATTATTTTGTCAGTTAGTTTTAAGTAATAGGCATTTTAGAAAAAAAAAAAAAAACACTAAATGGTAGTGTTTAAAAGCTTTCAACCAGAAATGAAATCTTAATAGACATTAGTTAGCGACGATCAACCATTATTTTCCCTATTTTTTACTACCAACATGTCTTATATTTTTATTTCAAGCAAGTACAATCTTTAAGGATAATTAATGGACAAAAGAGTGAAATGGCACTTCTAATTTGTTATTTTTTTACATTAAAAATTAATATAAAACACACACATATATATATACATATCCGTTTATTTCTTTAGCATATAAAAGTATAAGATATATACATAAATATGTTTACTTACATGTGATACTTTTTAAAAAGAACATAAATTTTAAATATGTTTACTTACAGGTGGTTCAGGTTGTTGCTGCACTTCCTCTTCTTTGGCCGAAAGCTTTTAAACACAAAAATTAAAAACATTATAAAATGTAAAAGTTAGCTACATGTGGAGAAGTGATAAAACTACGTTTGGCTGCAGTTCTTTCTTCATAATAAGCTTCATTTTGAGAGCAGAGAGAAACTCCTGTAGGTATGTTTTTTAAGCCTGTTTGCAGCTTTATATACATGCTTCTAGGGGCAGGTGGTGGCAGTAAAATGTTGCCACATGTCTCTCCAAATAACTTCTTATTAGGGTGTTAGGAGTGGTTAAACACTTGAGAGTGACAAACTAAAAAATCAACCAATCAGAGTGCGACACGTCAATCAGTGAAAAGTGTTTAAACTTTAGTGAAAAGTGTTGGCAATGGTTTAGACATTTGGTGAAGTGGTAAACTTTAAAAAAAAGGTGTGATTGGTTGACATTGGAATGGACCCCACCCCACACTACCACTTCTCTCTCTCATACACTCCCTTCACCGCGCACGGCAAGCACTCACCGAATTGGTGAATGTTTGATCGGTAAACTTCATTGGCAATGGTTTGCCACTCTTTGCCACTTCGGTAAAGTGGCTTTGCCGACTCCCACTCCTAACACCCTTACCCACGTTCCATGTTTTTTGGACTTTTTTAAATTTATTTGGAGGAAACAAAATATTTGAAAAATACTAATGTCAAATGGTTTTAAAATGAAAACTAAATTAATTTTTTTCAAATTTTACAGTTATTATTTATGCGTTTGAAATATATTAGAATTGTCTTAAAAATTTTAAATATATATTAAAATTGTCCTTAGATTTTTCTTTGTATCTAATAATTTTTTTTTTCAAATAAAGTTGTCAGTTGTCACCAACCAACAATATAAAAATACACACTTTTTGGTATCATCTAATTATTTAAAAATCTGAACATACAATTTTTTCCCAGGTTTTGTAATTATTTTAGGGCAAATTGCTTAAATATAAAGAATGTTGACATGGGAGACCTACACACTGCTCGAATGGCCCATAGGTATACACCTGGGTTTTAATTTTGAATTTCATTTTGTTTTGAATATGAAATGCAACTAATATTTTTTAATGCAAAACAGGATACTTGGATTTTGTAACTGCAATGGATGAGGTTTTTTTTAGGGATAGGCTAAATATACCCCCTCTTATTACTTTTTATACTCTCTTTCCATAAAATCACATTAAAACTTTTAATATTTACCCCTATACAAATCATCATTTTAAAAAATATTATTTTTGTTACTAAACAAATTCAAAAGTGTAAAAAAAGATTACTGACGTTTTTTTAAATATTTATTTTTTAGTTTTTATTTAAATCATATTTTTTAAAAGTTTTCATATATTGTTTCTAAAGACACTTTCTCAAATAGTATTTTGATTATATTTTTTTATTGAACATCTTTACAAATAAATAATAACATTTTTTTCTTATAAAAATAATAAAAAAGGTTTTGAACTTTCTTTTTGAAAAAAAAAGTCTATGTTATGTTTTTTTCCTTCTCTAGTTTGTATTTTAAAGGTCTTACTTTTATATTTTTTTAATACTTTAGACGTGTTTATAAAATAATTAACAATTTTTATTTAATTTATCAAAAAAGCAAAAAAAAATTCTTTTAAAATAGCGTTTACAGCCCTAGCACATATTAATCATTCAAACCATCTATGTAAGTGAACAAATGAACAATATGTACTAAAATTATTTTATCAAACTATAAATTAACAATCTATATAAATTCAAATTTAATTATTGTAAAGAGTATATTATAAACAAGTTAAAACCAGTTTAAGACTTGGATCGAAGTGAACACTTTTCTAAAGCAAAACAAATGGATATGGTTGATTCACAAATATTTTTCTTGCTCTTCATTTAAAAAAAATATATCAAACTGGTTGATTTCAAAAATATATGTGGATTTTTTTGTAATCAAAAGTATGTCATTTGAAACCAAAAGTCACGTAAAAGCATAAACTTGATTACGAATAATCATCGGTTTTCGACCACGCATCAGATACCTACTTCAAGTCGTTCCAAAATAAAAAAAACATTTTAAAATATTAAAAATAATAAATACAAGACATTTAAAATACAAACTAGATGAGGAAAAAAATATAATGCAGACTTTTTTCAAAAATAAAATTCAAAATTTTTTTATTATTGTTTTTTATATAAAAAACGTTATTAGTAATTTGTAAAGATGTTCAATAAAAGAAAACGTAATCAAAATACTATTTGAGAGAGTGTAAAAAAATATCAGAAAACTTTTAAAAAATATGGTTTTTTAAATAAACATAAAAATAAACAATTTAAAAAAATGTCTATAATATATTTTTACACTTTTGAATTTGTTTTATAACAAAAAGAATACTTTTAAAAAAATATGACTTGTTTAGGGGGTAAATATGACAAGTTTAAATGTGATTTTATGAAAAGGGGGTATAAAAAGTAACAAGTGGGGATACGTTTAGTAGCCCCCTTTTTTAAATATCTCTGTAACTGAACTTGCAGTTTTTTTTAGTTTGTAATTTTTGTAAATAGAAAGTGCCTGATATTCAGTTCAAAAGCAAAATGGGTTTTTAAAAAGTCAATTTTCCACCTTACTAACTTCACCTTCCAGAAGGAATTTCTGATTTTAAAGGGCTAAGATTTAATCTTAGAATGATCTAATGGCTCATATTTTCTGTTGTTCCTATTGACTTTAATGGGAACATAAGAATATATAATAACACTAATATTAATTATAAAAAACTCATATTAATATCAATAACACTAATATTAATTATAAAAAAAGCTCGTATTTTATAAAATGTTTGTAAAAAATTAATATTGTATAAAATGTTTGTAAAAAAACTAATATTGTATAAAATGTTTGTAAAAAAACTAATATTTTTATAAAAGTTCGCTAAAACGATTAATATTGTATAAAATGTTTGTAAAAAAAAAAACCCTTAGATACGCCCCATATAGGCCTATACGTGGCATATATGGGGCATGGGTCATATACGAGACCTATACGAGGGCCGGGGTCCTATACGCCACATATAGGCCTGTACGCGACGTATAGGAGCAGCCATACCAGAACTGACATGAGTCGGGCACTGAATTTGATGTAACCCTATACGCCCCGTATAGGCCTATACGAGGCGTCTAGGGTTTGTAGGGTGTCCAAATAGGCAGAATGGGTGTGTGAATAGATCCAACCTTATTAAGACTTAATCAAAATGCAAACCTCGAGTCAGCTGAGGATTTAGAGCGAAAAGGATTCCATTTTTCAGAGTTGTACAGGACCTCTGTTGCAGAAAGCATAAGATGTTTCTTTCCATTCAATTCCCTTAGATACATCTGCTCGTCAAATTAACAAGAGAATTAAGTACCAAGATCACAAGGATTATTTTGATTCTTCAAACACTAATATATATTAATGAGAAAGAAGATTAAAAAAAAAAACCTTTTCATTGACAGTTAGTAGTTTTTCCAAGTCTGAGTTTGATTTTTGAACTTGCTGGACTTTCTTTTGATTCTTGTTATTTTCATGTGCCATCTGTGTATACAAATTATAACATTAGTGATTAGATTATAAACAGTAACTTACAACTTAAAATTTACAGTAAATTACAAAAATCGTCCTTTATGTATGTCACTTATTGTAAATTGTGTCAATTGTCTTCAATAATTATAAAAAAACATACTCGATGTTTGCAAAACCTTGCAAGTTATGTCCTTTAGCCCTAACTTAGTTAATTTTTGTGGTTAAATCTGATCAAATATACCCCACATGAGAGTAAAATGACCAAAATACCCTCATGTGGTGTCCATTTGGTCAGATTTAACCACAAAAATTAACTGAGTTAGGGTTAAAAGACATAACTTGCAAGGGTTTGCAAACATCGGATACGTTTTCTATAATTATTGAAGACAAATGACACAGTTTGTAATAAGTGACATACATAAATGACGATTTTGGTAATTTACTCTAAAATTTAAGACATAACAATCTAGAATGAGAACAAAGGTGTATATTTCAAACTTGCATTTTTAATGGCTTGAAACTCAATGCCTTCAATAAAGATGGCACCACTTGTGCAATAGTATCTTGAAAAGCTCTCTAGTAGAAACGTGAAAGAAACATCTTCCTTGTGATTCAAGAAACGGTGCAATTCAATCATCATCCAATCGTTATCTCTCCACGTTGCAAAATATGAATGCAAAGTTTCAGTCCCGTTCTTGTACTTTAGGTTCACGAACATACAGTTACGTGAAAATATTCTTTGATCAGAAATCTTGAAGACTAAATAAATGCCGTATGTGACATCTGGAGATAAAAGTCGGTTGTCTGCACTAACTTGGATCTTTAAATTTGAAATATCCAATATCTTTGCCACTTTCTGAAACCTGTACATGTTATAGGCGATTAGTCTATAACATTCATTGTATCTTCCCGACCCAAATATAAGTTTAGTTTGTCATTGATGTTGGACTTTAATCGTCTAAGTTTTGTTAATCAAATTTGAAAGAAAAGATACGGGTCAAAAGTGTAATTTGTATATAGTATAATTATTATGTCTTTAGAACATTGATCGTTGTATTTTAGATACACTTTATTTGATATTAATTATATTAGAAGTGCAATGATATTGTTATAAGACATATTATTTCTAATTGTTTTTGCATTTTATGTGCTAGGAAAAATTTGAGCTAAAATGATAAATTTATATATCTAAAAAGAAATTACTTAAGAGAAATTTGCATAGTTACGTGACTTTCATAATTAACCAAACAACAATTGATTATTATATCTTAAAATTGAATGCACTTTATTAGTATGATCATTTAAATTAGTTTTGTGTTGTTTTGGCAGATTAAATGCAAATGTGTAAGGAAGTAGAAAAAAGGACCATGATTAAAGATATAATTAATAGTAGTTTGAACAAAAATTGAAAGAAATAGATTGCACCCCATGTGAATGAATAGAAATTGACCAGATCGAGAGGGAATGAAGGCTTTTAACTGGGCTTCACATATCTTACTTGGGCCAGTTGAAAGAAAATTATAACACAAAGGGTTGTTGATGTCGTGAAAAGAAGATCGCACACTATAAAAAAGGGAATTGAATCCACAGCCGTCAACATATATCGAAGGGACGAATTTAATATTTTTATTCTCATCGTTACTTTTGAATGTCCAACCGGGATGACAACTGATGCGGTAAAGACTATCATGAGCGGCTAGGTTTTCTCGTGGCTTCCTCTAAGCGGACGGTTCAGTTAGTTTTTTACGTTTCTCAGTTTATACTCAGATTTGGATGTATTTTTGACTTTGACAACGTTGTATGAATACATTAATGTGTTGGTTTCTTTGAACTATTTGCATATGTTTTGAGTTCTTGCTTTACAACTTGTTCGGTTGATGACAAAACCTAGTAACTTGTTGGGTGACATAGAGTATGTTGACTACACGCTAGTAAATATGGTTAATCAAATTATAAAAAATCTGATGATAAAGACCTATTTTTGATTACCATAGTAAATTAACCAACTTTCCAACATCATGTCTATGTGATAGTCAATTAACTAAGTAAACTGGGTTTTGTGAAACCTAAAACCTGAAGTTTGGAGGAAGTTACATTTTATAAATCTGATACCTTTTCTCGTAATTAGTTTAAAGTTTTCTTTCAAATTAATCAAAACCCCAAAGCTAGATTAGTAGTAGTTAATTAATTAATTTAGCTAAACACTAACCACATATTCCCCGTGGATACGATACCCTACTTACACTATCTACTTAGTTTAATTAGGTTTTTCCATGACCCTTACGACAGCCATCAAACATATGGCATTGTATAAGGGTTAGTTGTGCCACAAAACAAAGTTGATAACCTACATATGAAGAGATGCAACGTTCACTGACCAACGCATCAATTCAGAAAAGGCGCCAAACATCAGAAGACACGTGGATTGATTGAAGAGTCACAATGGTACAGATGCAACTCTTCAGTATGTATAAATAGGTCTAGAATTTCAGTTTGTAAAAGTGTCCAGTATCTTGATTATCAATACAAAGTTTATTTAGGGTAAATCCCTTTGTTCTTCTTGTTCAATTATTGTTCTTAATCTTGATTGTGAGTTAGATTCATGGTCTAGGATTTATATAGTGGTATCAGAGCCAAGGCTTATTTGTTGACGATATAAATAGTTAACTTAGTGAGCAACTATTAACTAATCAACATTGATTACAGTTAACTTATTTTGTTGACGATATAAATAGTTTTTGCAGAAAAAATTGAAATTTAAATGATGTGTGTGGGCATGCAAATACAAAGAGAGAGAGAGAGACAGATGGTTTTTATAAGTAAACATTGCTGCTGTTGCTGAAATCATTTTATTTGATTCTCCATTATCGCTTAGTATAAACCACTGATACACAAAACAAAACAAAACAAAACAAAACAAAACAAATAAGAAATTAATTATGTGAATATGGTTGTATGTTTTGTGAACTATCCCTTTGAGGATACTTTGTAAGTGAATATTCATTAACAAATTAATCACAAAAAAATTAATGAAATGAATTAACTCCCTGAACAGTATACATGTTTAGTTAAATAGCAAAAATACATTAAATAAAGTAATGAGCTAATTACCACTTTCTCCTTTGGAAGGAGAATTCCACCAGAGAGCTTCTCATAGAGATCCTTTTTCTGTTTGGTATGGTAGATTTCAGGGGTTTGTGACAATCCCATTATTTCTTTGTAGTCTCTAGGTAGTTTGGGCTCCCATATTTCAAAGTCTTCCTGTGTATTAATTAATCAATTATATAAATAAATATTTATAAGTTCAGTATTTATTTGACATTTTGGCACAGCATATGACAATAGAATGTTATTTTTCTCCATCATCACTTTTCATTATTTTAGAAAAATTCTCTCCTAAATTTATATATTGTTTGTGGAAATCAATTGTTTAATATGCAACTATTAGTTATAGCAATAAAAGGAAGCCAACGCTTAAGCAAATATGAAAACTTACTTGAATTTCCAACGCTTTTTTAAGTTGTATCACCACATCACTTGCCTTCGGGCGCTTATCAGCATCTTCATGTAAGCATTCATAGGCAATGTCCACAAATGTTGTCAATGATTGTGGCACAATTTGTTCCTTTATATCCGCAAACACCATTTCATCAAGTTTTGCTTGTTCATAGTAGTGTTTAGCCAAAGGGCCAGCTTCATGCCCCTCTTCCCATGTCAATCTTCCGCACAGAATTTCAAATAAAATCACACCAAACGAATATATATCTGATTTTTCAGTTAAGGAATCTCCTTGGTACTGCGGGTCAAGATAAGCATCATTGTTGATATATTCCATATTCTGGTGTGATGAATCTAGTGAGGACAACTCAAAATTAGAGATTTTCGCATCCCAATCATCATTTAGTAAAATGCTATGGCTTTTGATGTTCCTGTGTACTACCTTCTTCAGTGTTACATTCTCTCTATGAAGAAAATCCAACGCACTTGCGACATCAATACATATCTGGAGCCTTTTCATCCATTTAAGTTTTGAGTCTTTTAAATATTTATCAAGACTTCCTTTAGACATGTGCTCGTGAACGATGATGTTTTCATTCCACTCGCTACAGTAGCCTACAAGACGAATGATGTTCTTATGCTTACGCTTGAATAGAATATCAAGTTCTGTCCCAAATTGATCATCAAACTTGCTATCCCACCGCTTTGCAACTATAGTAGTACTAGCATGTGGTAGTTTTCCTTCATATGCTTTCCAATATCTTCCACTTCCAAAGCACTTTACACTGAAGTTTTCTGTGGCCAATATAATGTCTTTAAGTGAAATTTCCAGGCTTAGTATGCGGTTTTCCTGTGAATCATACGACATTAAATCAACATCATAGTTCAAATAATTACACGAAAGTAGTTTTATAATAATAAAATAGACACATTCGTGATACTATTGAATTTGAAGATTAAATATATAATTAGTGACCATAACCGTATTCAATATCCAAAGAATTCAAAAAAGGAAACTATTTTTATTGATGGGTTAAAACTTTCACTTTCTTTTGAATTTAGATGTACAAAACTCATAACATCTGCATGACCTCTTTAATTCTATAGTTTTTTCTTTCTATCGTTCTCCATTCTTAGAAAGCGGAGGAACAAATGGTTTTTGGGTTTTCAAAAACGCATATGCACATGTACTCAATGGATCTATTTCGATATAAGACACAAAAAAGTGAGCATGTGATCTTTTAATCATTGTAACTACTTGCTTACGGACTCAACGTACACAATATACATTCTGAAAATTAAAATAATAGGCTAAACAAGTGGATAGATCGAAATCTTGCTAATCAATAGTCTAGAATTTATATGTTATATCATTAGCTGTCTTGTTATTCTAGCAAGCCCAATAACTGAATAAATCTACAAACGAAAGATCGATTTAAGGTACGTATTATAAATTAATGTATATAACGTAATAGGATACATCTAAAGTTCTAGTTATTCCGAATAAACTTGTAAAATAAATCCCACATTTACCTTAGGTTGATAATGGTTAAGCGTAAGACATTCTAATAGTGATTAATTTAGAATCTGAATAGAAGAGAGAATGGTATACTTCGGAAATATTAACTTACTTGAAAGTCTAATGCCATCTCAAGTTGCTTGATGAGGGTTTCCATTGACGGACGCTTGGCTTGAGTTTCTTCCACACATTGATAGGCAATTTTCAAAAATGTGTCTACAGAATCTTGATTTGGTCCTCTAATATTTGAAGTCAAAATGTCATCATCAATTGCTCTTTTTAAAAGTTTAGGATCTATCAATTTCTCTATGCTTTTATTATTGAAGTGGCTCCATGCATAGGGTACAAGACCTTTAGGATCTGCAATTGTGTAATAGGGATCATTTGCCAACGACCCACAAAAGATCTCAAATAGTATAACCCCAAAGGAGTAAATGTCTGATTCTTTTTTTATTAATGATGACTTTTCAAATTCGGGATCCCAATAAACTTGTCTACTGCTTTCCTCTTGATATGCTAAGTGAAATTTTGAGATCCCAAAGTAAGCAATCTTCGGCTCCAAATTCTTTCCTAACAAAATGTTGGCACTTCTAATGTCTCCATGTCCTGTCCTTTTTTGGCTACCCATCTTGGTGTGAAGGTGATTGAGTCCATGTGCAATCCTGAGGCACATGTGTAGACGCTGCCTCCATGTAAGATTACCCATCTTAACAACATTTTTCACATAGTTATGGAGGCTATTGCTAGAAGCATGTTCATAAACAAGGATAAGCTCATCACCTTCATCACAAAAGCCTAGAAGAGAGACTATGTTGTGATGCTTATAACTAGTGCGCATTACAATTTCCGAAAAGAACCTTTGCTTTACATCTACGCTACTAGAAAAGTATTTTATAGCTACACTGGTGCGTCTCTTTTGCCATTTACCGTCATTTTTCTCTTTAAATGGCAATGAACTTTTATTTTCGAAATCATCAAGTTCCGCTTTATACACCTTGCCATATTCATGAAACCCGATGAGGCATCTTTCAGAGAACTTTTCTGTGGCCTTTGATATATCGCTCATCCGAAATCTTGAGAGTACCATAGTTTCCTCCTGCAACAATGTTTATTAAAATAATTGAGAATTTTAAAGAGTGTGTGTGTACAGTGGCGAAGCTTGCCGGAGAAAACGGAGGGGGCTAAAACATATATACCCAAAAATTTCTATAGAATCGGGGGGGTAAAAACGTATATATCCAAAAATTTCTATACGAAAACTACATATATTGTGCGCACACACATATATAGTGTGTGTGAGGTTCAATTAGAAACCACAAAATATTAGAAACCCAGAGAACCATTTAAAAAAAACACAAATAATTCATCTTTAGACGTAAAAAAAATATTATATCAAAAATCTTTTTTGGAATCTTTGCATGCCGTTTAATAAAATGATTGAAAAATTAGAAAAAAATAACAAAAAGGTTAAAAACAATTCAAAAGAAAGAATTTTTTATTTTTTATTTAAACGGCTTCTACATGTGTTTAAATGAAAAATCTCCAAAAGAAATTATTTAAAATGAGTTTTACGTGTGGTTTTCAGTTTTTTGTGTTCTCCATTTAATTCCACTCAACTAACTTTGGTAAATCAGCGGAGCATGAGGTAAGAATGATTCAGAATAGAAGAATGGGAAGATTATGGAAAGCGAGATCTGCCATATTTCAATCCATTGAAGAAGATACCAGAGAAACCAACTGTTGGATACAGGCCCCAATAAACACTCTCACAACACACACTACAACTCACGTAGTATATATTATATATGTGAAGATACTTTGCGGATAAGAAATATGCAAAAGGTTACAACTGTATTTGAATGAAAAGGGTTACAATTTTATTGGCTAACCAAAGACTATATAGTCATACAGTACAAAACATATATAGTCATACAGTACAAAACATGGGAAATATAAAATAATAAATAAACATATTTTCTACATAAAGAATAGGTAAACATGGAAACCCACTCTTTTACCCATCACCAACGCACACTTCCAATAAAATAGGTCAAACCTATACCAAGTCTACCTAATTTAACTATTAAATAAACCAATATAATAGAAAGCTTCAAAAATACTTATTCTTTTAACTTTCTAATTCAGTGTGCATATCATCACGTGACCCGTAAACAAACTGATTAATCCAACAATCACCCCCTTAATCGGTTTTTGTTTACGCCTTCACCGCAGCACCGAATCACCCTTTTTTTTCCCGAGCCATCTCGACTTCAACCATACTCCCGACCTCAACCACTGTAACACCCCGTGTTTCCGAAGTCAAAGTCAAAGTCAAGATTGAAGTCAAAGGAAGACAAGATTGCTAATTGCGATCTGTCTCTCCTTGCTCAATTCCTGTTTTGACTTCTTTGACTTGTAGTTAGTCTATTTTATTTTCGCTTTAGTTGTATTATGTGGAGTATCTATTAATAATCGCTTAGTAATCGCTATTTATCGCATGTTTAATCGCTTTATCGCTATCACAATCGCGCTCGCAACTCGAATTACGCATTTTGGTTATTGTTATACGTGTGTGTGTGTGCCTTAAGTGTTACTTGTGCATGTTTATTTATGTTATGTGTGGTAATCAATCGAATCGCAATCGAAACTCAAACGCAATCGAACTCAATCGCAATCGAAATGGTATGATAATTGGTAGAGAAGAGATAGCGCGAGATATGAGTAGTTGGGATTACAAGTAATTTGACTAGGAAAATCTATCGCATCGCAACGCTCGCAATCGCAATCGAAATAGCAAAAATCGTCGCACCGAACACTCGAACCAAGTGCCATCCGGCCGGATTGCCATCCGACCGGGTTGCCATCCGAACGAGGTGACATCCGACCGGACTGTCATCCAGGCGAGATGCCATCCGACCGACCCGCCCCTTTCCACTTTGGGTATCCTATAAATACCCCTTGTCACTTTCATTCTTTCCACTTTTGGCAAGTGACGTCCAACCAGCCCGTGTTCCTAGCTTTTTCTCTGATGAGATCTCGTCCTAATTCTTGAACTTCCTTAATCTACACGCACTCCTACACCTTTCTACCTTTTGAATCTTAACTTTTAACCGGGAAATCACCAAGATTCAAGGTGTTCTAGGATGACGTCATCATGTGTTCTTGAAGAACTTCATGTGTTGGCCTCAATCCACCAAGAACAACTTGGATCTAATCAATTTCCACATAAACGAACAAGGATCTTTCATAGATCTAAACATATTCAAGGTGAGAAGGATTGAGAGAAGGTTTTCCAACTTTCTTTCAACTCTTTTACACTCAATGCATTCAAAACCGGTAGAATCGGAGCTTGTGCCGACTCACTACTCAATCTTGTGGTTGTAGTGGTTCAAGATCCGTATTCTATCCACGAGATTATCGATTTCGGGTTAACCAAGAACTCTCGTCCTAAACCGGTGAACTGACCAAATTTGGGTGATTCCTGTTCAGTCGGGTCACTAGAGCTTAGGAAGGGACTCTGTTGGTTAGCACGATATCAACACCTCTCGATAACACGACAAACAATCAAAACAGCCAAGTAAAAGACGAACGGAACAACCAGGACGGAGCGCCGTCCGATCGGATTACTGTCCGAACGGACAGCCATTCGAGCGACCGGCTGTCCGAACGACTTGCACCTTGGGTCCCACACTTAACTACTCTTCCAACGATTGAAGTCCGGTTGTTGAACGAGTTGTTTTCCGACCGGACTACCATCCGAACGGACAGCCATCCGAGTCATGTGACATTTGGACTTCGACATTTAAACAATTTTCAACATGTTCTCATAGTTATGGCACGGTTGGAATAGGAGAACCATCTGGAGTCGAGTACTTAGTGGCGTTCATTTTCTAAAAGACTTAGCTTATTTGCTTCCGCTGTGCAATGAAGATACCAGTCCAGTCACGCCAATGCTCTGATATTTCGGGGTGTGACATATACTCGATCCCTTTTTGCTTTACGCACTTTTGGGTGTTACATACGTTACTTATACTAAATCACAATCGAACACACTACGCAATACTTTAAACACTAACCGTTACTGCATGTATTACGTGACTTAATGAATGCTTGTTTGTTATGTTTACACATGGAATGCTGTCTACCTGCCTTAGCAACGATAGTACTATAGTTTGGACTCAGCACCCGCTCACGCGGGGTTGTTAAGGACAATTATTTGCATAGATTACAGTGGTGACCATGTATTACGAACTGCCTTGGGCAGTCAACCCGCAGTCATTGGTATCGATAGGTTCATGTCGATAACTAACATGCCTCATTTCACTCTGTGTACGTGCTGGTTATGCGTAACGCTTTCGAACTCTATATGCTATTATCAAACTTGTATGCTCACCTTTACACTATGTTTATTGACTTTTATTTTAACGTATGTGACAGGTGCTTAGGAAGCTTATCTGCTAGGAAATCGAGGCTAGAATAAGGTCTTAGAGGCCAACAAATAGTTGTCTGTAGAAATGAAATCT
The DNA here is from genome assembly GCA_030545235.1 of Helianthus tuberosus. Taxonomy (NCBI): domain Eukaryota; kingdom Viridiplantae; phylum Streptophyta; class Magnoliopsida; order Asterales; family Asteraceae; genus Helianthus; species Helianthus tuberosus. The sequence goes on from CM060414.1 coordinate 193,240,591, forward strand.
GAGTTGTCGGAACATAACTATTTGCCTAGATTTTGTCTGTAATAATTGTTTTATCTGTTAAGACATGGTATGGGACATGTTACTTTAAATTAATTGATAATGATAATTGTTATGGAATCTTCTGGACAATCTGTTTCGCTCAGTGCCATGCCCCGATGTTTCCGCCATCGGTTGGGGTGTGACAACCACGGTCATGCCCAAAGCCTTCTCGATTTAACCCGAAAAAAACAGTACACTTTTAACATCTCACATGGCTTCACGTTGGGAACGTTCACTAACATTTTGACTCATCACGGATCAACGAACTCTACCCGGTCACATCCGAGTCACCCGATTTGAACTCAAACGTCATTATCTTGACACCCGTACCTTTTCCCGATCAAACTTGTTCCAAGAAGCCTCTCCACCGACCAAGAAAACAAAGCCACCCGCTTATTACGTTTTCTTTCAACTGCTAAACGAACCGAATCCAAAGCCACTTGCTTTGACGGATCCCTTACGCTCGTTTTTCACAACCTACGCCAGTTTCCTCTTATCACGAAACAACGATCAAGGCACCTGCAAAACAATCTGCTATTGTTACCGTTGTAAAATAGCTCAGCAAACCCGCAACTAACATCCGAACAGCCTTGAACCTTCTTTTGATCACTACTAACAGCCATGGAACACAAGTGTTTATCACCGGTCACCCCTGTCGTCTTAACCGGTACGTCTACCACAAAAACGACCTGCTGAAAAAATCTCTCTGTTTCCGTCTAACGCTGCAACACAGTCCCGAACAACCCGTTTTCCTGCTGCTTTTGTCCCGCAGCGACGGGCTGGACCTTTTTCACGCCTGCCCTCCACCGACCCGGCACACCCGTCGGCGGCGGAGGCTTCCTCCGATCTTCAAACCCGCTTCTCGATGTGCCCCAGGCTCTGATACCAAATGTTGGATACAGGCCCCAATAAACACTCTCACAACACACACCGCAACTCACGTAGTATATATTATATATGTGAAGATAGTTTGCGGATAAGAAATATGCAAAAGATTGCAACTGTATTTGAATGAAAAGGGTTAAAACTTTATTGACTAACCAAAGACTATATATAGTTATACAGTACAAAACGTGGGAAATTTAAAATAATAAATAAACCTATTTTCTACCTAAAGAATAGGTAAACATGGATACCCACTCTTCTACCCATCACCAACGTACACTTCAATTAAAATAGGTCAAACCTATACCAAGTCTACCTAATTTAACTATTAAAAAGACCAATATAATAGAAAGCTTCAAAAAGACTTATTCTTTTAACTTTCTAATTCAGTGTGCATATCATCACGTGACCCGTAAACAAACTGATTAATCCAACAATCACCCCCTTAATCGGTTTTTGTTTATGCCTTCACCGCAGCACCAAATCACCCTTTTTTTCCCGAACCATCTCGACTTCTACCGGACTCCCCGACCTCAACCACGGTCATGCCTAAAGCTTTCTCGATTCAACCCAAAAAAACAGTACACTTTTAACAACTCACATGGCTTTACGTTTGAAACGTTCACTAACATCTTGACTCATCACGGATCAACGACCTCTACTCGGTCACATCTGAGTCACCCGATTTGAACTCCAACGCCATTATCTTGACACTCGTACCTTTTCCCGATCAAACTTGTTCCAAGAGGCCTTTCCACCGACCAAGAAAACAAAGCCACCCGCTTAGTACGTTTTCTTTCAATTGCTAAACGAACCGAATCCAAAGCCACCTGCTTTGACGGATCCCTTACGCCTGTTTTTCACGCACCTACGCCAGTCTCCTCTTATCACGAAACAACGATCAAGGCACCTGCAAAACAATCTGTTGTTGTTACCATTGTATAACAGTTGCGCAAACCCGCAACTAACATTCGAACAGCCTTGAACCTTCTTTTGATCCCTACTAATAGCCACGGAACACAAGTGTTTATCACTGGTCACCCCCGTCGTCTTAACCGGTACGTCTATCACAACAACGGCCTACCGAAAAATTTCTCTGTTTCCGTCTAACGCTGCAACACAGTCCCAAACAACCCGTTTTCCTGCTGCGTTTGTCCCGCAGCGACGAGCTGGACCTTTTTCACGCCTGCCCTCCACCGACCCGGCACACCCACCGGTGTCGGAGGCTTCCTTCGATCTTCAAACCCGCTTCTCGATGAGCCCCAGGCTCTGATACCAAATGTTGGATACAGGCACCAATAAACACTCTCACAACACACACTACAACTCACGTAGTATATATTATATATGTGAAGATAGTTTGCGGATAAGAAATATGCAAAAGATTGCAACTGTATTTGAATGAAAAGGGTTACAACTTTATTGACTAACCAAAGACTATATATTGTCATACAGTACAAAACGTGGGAAATATAAAATAATAAACAAACCTGTTTTTCTACCTAAAGAATAGGTAAACATGGATACCCACTCTTCTACCCATCACCAACGTACACTTCCAATAAAATAGGTCAAACCTATACCAAGTCTAGCTAATTTAACTATTAAATAAATCAATGTAATAGAAAGCTTCAAAAAGACTTATTCTTTTAACTTTCTAATTCAGTGTGCATATCATCACGTGACCCATAAACAAACTGATTAATCCAACAATCACCCCCTTAATCGTTTTTTATTTACGCCTTCACCGCAGCACTGAATCACCCTTTTTTTCCCGAACCATCTCGAATTCTACCGGACTCTCGACCTCAATCACGGTCATGCCCAAACCCTTCTCGATTCAACCCTAAAAAACAGTACACTTTTAACATCTCACATGGCTTCACGTTGGAAACGTTCACTAACATCTTGACTCATCACGGATCAACGACCTCTACCCGGTCACATCCGAGTCAACCGATTTGAACTCCAACGCCATTATCTTGACACCCGTACCTTTTCCCGATCAAACTTGTTCCAAGAGGCCTCTCCACCGACCAATAAAACAAAGCCACCCGCTTATTACGTTTTCTTTCAACTGCTAAACGAACCGAATCCAAAGACACCTGCTTTAACGGATCCCTTACGCCCGTTTTTCACGCACCTACGCCAGTCTCCTCTTATCACGAAACAACGATCAAGGCACCTGCAAAACAATCTGCTGTTGTTACCGTTGTATAAGAGCTGCACAAACCCGCAACTAACATCCGAATAGCCTTGAACCTTCTTTTGATCACTACTAACAGCCACGGAACACAAGTGTTTATCACCCGTCACCCCCGTCGTCTTAACCGGTACGTCTACCACAACAACGGCCTACCGAAAACATCTCTCTGTTTCCGTCTAACGCTGCAACACTGTCCCGAACAACCCGTTTTCCTGCTGCGTTTATCCCGCAGCGACGGGCTGGACCTTTTTCACGCCTGCCCTCCACCGACCCGGCACACCCGCCGGCGGCGGATGCTTCCTCCAATCTTCAAACCCGCTTCTTGACGAGCCCCAGGCTCTGATACCAAATGTTGGATACAGGCCCCAACAAACACTCTCACAACACACACTACAACTCACGTAGTATATATTATATATGTGAAGATAGTTTGCGGATAAGAAATTTGCAAAAGATTGCAACCGTATTTGAATGAAAACGGTCACAATTTTATTGACTAACCAAAGACTATATATAGTCATAAAGTACAAAACGTGGGAAATATAAAATAATAAATAAACCTATTTTCTACCTAAAGAATAGGTAAACATGGATACCCACTCTTCTACCCATCACCAACGTACACTTCCAATTAAATAGGTCAAACCTATACCAAGTCTACCTAATTTAACTATTAAATAAACCAATATAATAGAAAGCTTCAAAAAGACTTATTCTTTTAACTTTCTAATTCAGTGTGCATATCATCACCTGACCTGTAAACAAACTGATTAATCCAACACCAACTAACTTTGGTTGATTTAGTAAGTTGTTAAAAGAATTTGGGATAAGAAGGCGTTAGACATATCGTTTAATTTTATATGTGCATTCGTGGTCATATTGCACGTATATGATAGTTTACATATAATCACTAGAAATGATTTTGTTGGTATTTAACAACTAAAAGGATCATTTGTTTAACATTTTCAAGTTAAGGATATGGGATGGTATGAAAGTTGCAAAATCCAAAGATGGAATTTCAATATCTCAAGGGAAGTATGCCCTAGATATCTTAGAGAAGCTAGCAAGTCTAGTAGATTGCAAACCTGTTCACACTCTGGTGGATCTTAATATTAAACTCCGACTAGGACAAGGGGAGTCTTTTGGCAAATCAATAGAAATGTCCACGGTTAGTTGGAAGACTTAACAATCTCACAGCAACTCGACAAGATATCTCATTTGTTGTGAGTGTCATTAGTCGATTCTTGAATTCTCATTGTGACTCTTATGATGGATGTCGTTTTAGTTAGCCATCAACTTCAGGATTTTGTGTCTTATTTAGAGGAAATTTGGTTTCTTGGAAAAGTAAAAAAATGTGGAAGGAAGGTCAAGCGCAGAGACAAAGTATTGACGCAATGGCAAAGGCAACTTGTGAACTTGTATGGGTCGACCAACATTTCAAAGAATTAAAGTTTTGCAAAATTTCCCCTATGAAGCTCATTCATGGAAGTAAGAATAGCAGCAGAAGTAGTACTAGGAACATGTGCACTGGAAAAAGATTCAATCGATCTAGCCCAGTTGGCAAGCCTAGGACCATCCATACCTCTAAGCTCGAGACTTTTTCCCGGAGCGCATCACAGAATGCTTTGTGAATAGCCCTCTCTCTTTCATACCCATACCTGGCAGATTCCATAGCTATTAAATCTCTTTTTTTCAACTCTTCCAGTTCTATAATAAAAAGGCCATCATGGACCAAGATCCAAAGGGATCAATCTTTTACACCGATGTATCATACTCTCTCGACCAGGTCATCATAAGAAATGCAATGCAAAATATTTCCGAAGTATTATAAAGAGGGAAGGCACGCTACAACTAACATAACAACCTCTTCCTTGCCCCCTAAGAATCCAAGGGTGACCTTTGGATGTTGTCGTGACACTTTGGTTACGAAGGTTATCAGGGTCTAGGTTTATTGATGGATTCGGTAATCGAAAGTCCCTCCAACTCAATCAATATCAACAACATGTCGTGACCGCTTAGGCATGGTTGATTTTGTCAGAAAAGAAAGTAGGTTTATATTGCCTCTAACCTAGTATTCCACGAGAGGGCAAAACACATTGAAATTGATAGTCATTTCGTCTGCAAAAAGCTTACTGATGGGATCATTGTGACCGAGTCTGCAAGTGTAATGATCAACAAGCAGATTTGTTTATAAAATATCTTTGAGTTGGATATATATGTATCAAGCTTGGAGCATTTAATCTATGTGTTCCAGCTTGAGGGAAGTGTTAAAATTTATATTAGGGTTAGCCATTCGGCCGATTAGCTAAGCGAGTTAGGGTTCTTAGTTTTGTGTCTATATTGTATTATATTTATATCTTAGTTAAAACCCTTTTCTACCTTCACAGGGTTTTTAACTTAAGTTCATATATTTAATGTACTAGTGAAAAAGAGAGATTATAAATCCTACATTTCTTTTCAATGTTAATGAATGAACATGCTAATTACTAAAAGGCATATGAAGAAAATTATTGTATTATTTAAAAAAGTTCTTACTTGCAAGTTCAAAGCAGTCTGAAGTTCCTTGATAACAGCTTCCATTGTCGGACGCTTGGCTTGAGTTTCCGCCAAACATTGATATGCGATTCTTGAAAATGCTTTGAAAGACTCTTGATTGGGTCCTCTATTTAAAACAACAATGCGTTCATCATCTTCTTCCACCATTCTAGGATCTATCAGTTCCTTTAGCGTTCCCTCATTGTAGTGTCGCCTTGCAATGGGTGCAAGCCCCTTGTCATTTTCCCCCCTATAAATTGGATCATAAGCCAACCTTCCAGATAGCATCTCAAATAAAACCACTCCAAACGAATAAACATCTGATTCCTTTTTATACTTAAATGAAGTCTGATACTCTGGATCTATATAAAAGTCTGTGCCTGCAAGATGAATTGTATGAATAGTGCTCGCTTGTTGATTTGTGGGCTGGAATTTGGAGAGCCCAAGGTCAGCAACCTTTGCATTTAGATTCTCATCCAACAAAATGTTCTCGCTCTTTATATCGCGATGTATTATCCTTGGTTTGCCCTCCATATCTGTGTGAAGGTAATTAATTCCATGTGCAATATCAAGGCAAATTTGTATTCTTTTTGCCCAAGTAAGATTAATATTTTTACAAGTGCTTCCCAAATAATCACTCAAGCTTCCTTTAGAAGCATATTCATACACAAGAATTATATCATCAGCTTCCACACAGAAGCCAAGAAGGTGATAGCCCATAACAGGAAGTGCAGCGGATTCTTCATCTGAATTCGACATCATGATTGCAGCGGATTTGAATATTGAGAGTAAATGGACAATTATACAGTTGTGATTAATTGTCTTGGTAACGAGAATGTTTCCCGCCAAGCATTATATATACATCTTGAAAAGAGGCGGTTTTTCGGTTGAAGAATGGCGGGAGTAACTGCCATTTGAAACGTTTCAACCAAAACGACACACCGGTTCTCGATTTAAGTCACATTGTTACACATACATATACATAGTAACATAAATATTAAGAATCCTAGATAATTATAAGAATTATGTTTATAATATATCTAATACCCTTCCCTAAACATGATTCTGTTTTCGGGAGTATTTCAGCACACTTGCATTAGCGTCATCCATTGCTGCCTTTGCCCTATTGAAATCAAACTTTCGTCGTGCTTGTCTTCTTTTGTTTTTACTCCATTCATTGTTGATGAACAATGCATAATGCTCCGATGAGTCTCTCACGATCCCTTGATCATCTCCAGCCCTTCCTTCTTGATCTGCATCATGTACAGCAGTATCACCTTCACTATGGCTGCCTCTCGGATTTGCACTCTTTCCCAGCATTGTCTCCTCTTCAGTCACCCCCTTGTCTTGTACGTTGGATTGAATGGACTTGAATTTGTAATAATACACGAGAACATCTAAATACATGGTATACACTAAACGCATTAATTCTCCTTCAGCATATTCGAAACCCATTTCTTTGGCTACCATTGGCCACATATTATTCTCAGTGATGCATCGGTGTCCTCCCTCTCTTTCTACTATTAGATACAGATCTAACAGAAATATTCTTCGGTTGTTAGAGGCATAGGCTGGTATTGGTCTTGTTGTCACCCCTAATTTTTCGATTATGAACCACTCCACCATTTCATCAAACTTTGCTTGCAGAATGAACTTGTATTTTTGGACGTAATTGTCATCGTCCATCATGTCAAGTAGTGCCTTACAATCTAAGAAATCCTTGAATTTCATAGTTTGAAGTATCAATAAGTTCCAGTCTGATTCAGTGGATGATATTTCGAGTTTTTCGAAATAATCATTCAAGAAATTCGTTTTGTACTTCATAAATTCAGATTCCTTCTTCACTAGAGTTTGTTTTTCCATTTGACCCTGTTCTTCTTCTCTTGATATTCCACTTATTCTACTTCTGATGTTTATTAACGGAACACTGAACGTTGGAAACAATTTACACTTGTCTCCGGTAAATTTCACCGTGAACCCTTGTATTATTAATTGATCAAAACTTAAGACATTCCTGTCTATGTCTTGAGTATAGAACACACTTTGTATACGGGTTTTCTCTGTTCCATTATTAACATCAACTACCCCAATCCCCCTAATAAAGTAAAACTGATTCTCACCGGTTTCAGTTTCAACATCATTCATATACTTGATACGTTTAAACATATCCAGATTTCCTGAAAAATGATGTTTAAGGGATTTGCTTACATACCACATGTCCGCCCAAAAACCCCCATCGGTTCCTGTCACCAGATATTCTGACTTCTGTCCGCTACTCCGTTTGTCATCATCTTCTTGTTGTTGTTGTTGTGTTCCCTTGTTTATTGCGAGACGTAATAACTGAGATTCTTCATCGTCTTCATTCTTTTTGCAGTTCGAGATTTTGTGTCCCGTTTTATTACAGTAGTAACATCGTCTTGCAAGCCAGTTCCGTTCCTTCATTTCGTTTGTGCAGTGTTGATACGGTAGTACTGTGGAATTTGCCCAGAGATCAGAATTTCCTGATGCTCTGATACCATTTTGATAGCCCATAACAGGAAGTGCAGCGGATTCTTCATCTGAATTCGACATCATGATTGCAGCGGATTTGAATATTGAGAGTAAATGGACAATTATACAGTTGTGATTAATTGTCTTGGTAACGAGAATGTTTCCCGCCAAGCATTATATATACATCTTGAAAAGAGGCGGTTTTTCGGTTGAAGAATGGCGGGAGTAACTGCCATTTGAAACGTTTCAACCAAAACGACACACCGGTTCTCGATTTAAGTCACATTGACATATACATAGTAACATAAATATTAAGAATCCTAGATAATTATAAGAATTATGTTTATAATATATCTAATAGAAGGGAGATAATGTTGGGATGCTTACAACTTGTAAGCAATTCAATTTCTGTTAAAAATCCTTGTTTGCTGCCCTCGTTTTGCTTCTCATTGATGCATTTTATGGCTACGGTTGTTCTTGTATTTGGCCATTCATCTTCAATTGATAAATTTTGAATTTTTATATCAAGTTCTGCTTTATAAACTGAACCGAACCCGCCACGTCCTAACAAGTGTGCTTCACTAAAATTTTTTGTAGCTGCCATTATTTCCCTTAGTGGAATCTACAAAATAATGCGAGAAGAGATGAGGGAAGTGTCAGCTTGTATGTACAAGGTAGCAAGGGTGATTACTGGTAATAAATTAGAGTCAAAATTGTGACCTCAAACTTTATATGTTCATCCCACGCCTAGCTATCTAAATCAAAAGAACTTTATAAATAGTAATAGGTTTATTATTTCCTCTCTATTAATTCACAAAACGTTTTTGTGAGTAGTTAACACTATTCAGTTTTGTACAAATCACTTTAGCTTTGTGTACAATTAATTAATGCATAATTTATTTTTCTCTTTGATTTGTGAGCATTCACATCCTAACCATCAAATTATGTGAGGATGGGTTTTTATATTATAAAGGGTATAAAAAGTGGTTGTGAGTAGAGGAGAGAGAAAATGTTACTGTTCATATGTATATTTGGGGGGACACTGTTCACCCGTTATAATTTTTTAATATATTTTGAAAGTGGTTGTGAGTGGAAGTGAGAGAAAAATGTAATGATAATATTATTTAATTGAAAGGAGAGAGAAAAAGTAATTGTTTTTAGTGAAAATATATTGATATAGGAGTTGTTTTTTAGTGGAATGTATGTATAATTTGATGGATTGGATGTGAATGCTCAAGTTGTTTTTTAGTGGAATGTATGTATAATTTACACTTTTAGTAACATTCATTTGTACATTTAACTAGTCAAACAGTTATTTAATAAATAGTCTGATAACTAGTGAAACAATCCTAGCCTTTGATTATCAATACACAAGTGTAAATTAATGACTAGGATTTGACGATGAAAATACACTAGTGTATTTTACGATTTGATGATGTAAATCAATAGCCGGAATTTGTTCACTCAGTTCAAAAATACAATAGTATTCACTCTAGAACGCCATAAAAACACCCAGTTCAGAAAACGCCATGAAAAATACCCAGTTGAAAACGCCATAAAACACCCAGTTCAGAAAAACACCATAAAAACTCATTTGAAAACGCCATAAAACACCAGTTTAGAAAAACGCCATGAAAAATACCCAGTTGAAAACGCTATAAAACTCCGAGTTCAGAAAAACACCATGAAAACTCAGTTTGAAAACACCATAAAAACACTTATTTCAAAAAAGGCCACAAAAAATTGGTTGGAAAACTCCATAAAAACACCCACTTCAGAAAAATGCCATAAAAAACCGGTTTAAAACGCCATAAAAAAACCCACTTCATTTTTTCAAAAAATATATCAATACTATACTCATTGCAAAGATAAAAAAACACAGAATTTTATGGTGTGATTTTTTTGAAAAAATAATCGCGTATAAAAAAGTTTTTGGTGTTTAAATATGATCGGGGAAATGACATGTGATTAGCACGTGCACCCTTGTTTGGATCTTCCTATTTTAACCCTCCTGGTAGTTCCAAGGCCCCTAGTATTTACAAAAATGTCGCTGAGAATCGTTCTCACTGTTCTCAAACTTTGAGGCGTTTTCTCCTGATCATGTTCCTATATATATATATATATATATATATATATATATATATAGACGGGTTCGGGAGAAAACGCTTAAAAGTGTGAGAACGGTGAGAACGCTTCCTTGCCCAACACGTGTCACCCCACTTAGAAAAGGGCGGAGGGACTTTTTTGTCCTTTCATCTTCTGGTTTTACAGTTCCGCTTTTTCCCAATGTTGTTTTAATTTTTGGTTTTTAAGATTTTTGGCGTTTACCAAATTCAATAATTAATGACGTTTTAATGGTTTCATTGTAGCAACATTTTGGTGTTTATGGCGTTTATTCACATCATATGCCATTGGAACCCATGAGGCAGGAAATCTATTTGAATTGCGTTTTCCAAGGGGTTTTAAACAAGATAACCTATCGTTCTATTATTTTTTATAAACATTTTGGCGTTTTACTATTATATTTCAACCACAGGAAAACAAATACAAGGGAAGGAAATAAATTAAAAGTCCTAATCGGATCTCCTTTCCCAATCTTCACTATCATCAGTCTCTGTCTTCTTTAATAGTACAAGAACTGTCACCAAATATATGGCGTTTTATGTAAAACTTAACAAACTCATCGGTTTGATTTTTTTTTTTTTGCCTGCTGGTCTGTTGAACTGGTTTTTTTTTTATGGATGTTTGGGGACATAGATATATGCCGTGTGAGTGGGTTTTTCGCTTTTTCTTTATCTGGGTCTTCATCTTTATAGTGAACCCACTCTTTTAGTGTCCTTGATATCTTCTCCTCATCCAAACCTTCTTCAAGAACAAAAAATACAAAATGCCATATGACTAGCATCAATATCTTTTTCTTTAAAATTTGTCCATCTCATGCAGCAAAATCTTTCTGAGTTACTCCCCTCTGATAACAATTCATTCAGTTTATTTGTTGGCGTTTTACAGTGGGTGGTATTTATTAGTATTGGCGTTTGTTTTTTTGGTTTGATCAAATGGAAGTTGCTGAGACGTATCATTTTATAGGATGTCTTTTTGGCGCCTAAATTAGGCAGTGTCTTATTATAATAAAGTATTCGTCTTTTCAGTTACTGTTTTGTAATTAATGTTTTTGATAAGCTTTATCTCTGAAGTCTGTAACACGTCCCATCTTTCAAGTTTGGCGTTTTAGATTCTTCAGTATATATTACTGATTTTGTATTTACTGTTTCTAGTTACATTTTCAAGTTTGCTTTTATTTTTTATTATTATTTTTTTGGGTTTTTTTAATAATTTTTCAAAGTAATTTTATTATAGTTTGGGAGTTTTTTGGTTGCGTTTAACTGGATGATATTGTTTAAACAACCATTTTGGTTGTTTTGGCGTTTTTATTATATATGGCGTTTTTATTATATAACAATTAACTGAAAAGGAAAATAAAAAAAAGAATACATAAACAATTGATCTTCTAAATCTTCTTTCTCACCAGTCTCTTTCATCTTTTTTGAATCATGTTAACTGTCTGGTTCGACTTTCATATGATTCATTTTGTTTTTTTTGTTTTTCAAGTAGTTTTTTGTGTTGCTGTTTGGAAGCACACAGTCTGACATCAGCATCTTTTTCTTGAAGATTTGTCCATCTCATGCAGCAAAATGTTATTGAGTTTAGATCCTTCAGCAAACAATCTTGAATTTTTACAATCAACGATGTTTGATTTTTTAACTTTTTTGGCATTTTACCGATACAAAGAACGCCACGAAGTAAGATCACCTTAACCCTCAAATTTTGATCATGCTAAAATCAATAATGTTTTGTTGTATGAGATGGACAACATTGTCAATTCTTGGTTAAGAAAGATAACTGACAATGTTGTCCACCCCATACAGCTAAACTTTATTGACAACAAACCACAATAATATTTTTGTATGTTTTTGGTGTTATAAATTGGATCGAAGTTTAGGATAAGTCAATAAGATTTTACTCAATGAAATGGACAATATCCTCACTTAAGGATTTTGTCTCTTTCTTTGAGCGAAATCTTACTGACAGCCAAACTGAATTTAAAAAAAAAACGTTTTGGGGTAGAAGATATTTGATGTTTGGGTTTTCTGGCGTTTCTAAGGAGAATGGGTTATATCAAATATGGTGTTTGGGTTTTTGTGTGGGTTTTTAATTGAAGATCCGAGTTGTTGTATATATAGGATTTTTTTTGCGGTATTTTAGGCGGGATTTTACTATAATTAAGTTTGGCGTTTTATATTTAATGGCGTTTTACTTAGAATGGTCTGTGATTTTTGTTTTTGGCGTTTTATTTCATGAGATGGCGTTTTGTGTGGAGTAGTCAAAAGACCCTTTTACCCTTAATGAAGCGCATCCACGTACTAAAATTGTTGTTATTTACGAAAATGCCACCGCGCCAATCTAGTCCATAGATCGTTTTGATCGGACGATCGTTAAGTGTTCTCACCGTTCTCACACTTTTCATCGTTTTCTCTAAATCCCGACCCTATATATATAGCTAGGCTTCAGTTCAGTTTAAATGAGAACAACCACGAGTTGTGAGAAGAATGAGAACTCCTACTTTCTGCGCGAGTTTGGCCACAATTTTTTTGCACAAACGTAGATGAAAATATTATAAACACGTCTGTAAAAAAACAAAAAAAAAAATTGTGGAGTCGGTAGGTTTGACTGATGCAAGTTTTTTTTACGCGCTGATTTAAATTTTGTACGAAGATAAATATTTTTTTACACCTCACGTAAATGTGTGTATGCTGCATTTTTTTTAATTTTCTTTTGCTGAAACAATTGATTTTTTATGATTTTTGGGAAAAAAATTTGGAAAAACCTTTTGGATGACCTAGTTCTCATGGTTCTCACAACTCAAGGGAGTTCTCATTTTAACACATCCCTATATATATATATATATATATATATATATATATATAGGGGAATGTTAACGTATAATATTTCTTAACATACAAACGTATGCAATGATGTAAAACTCAAACCCTAAATCGCGCATGTTGAAAAAACATAATACGCATAAGCATGATTATGATTTTTCAACAGGCATTATTATTGTTTTTCAACATGCGTGATTTTGTTTTAAGTTTTACAACGTGCGTAATTTCATCACGTACGCTCGTACGTTAAGGAATATTATATTTTACACTTTATCTCTCTCTCTATATATATACACACACACACACACATATGAGGTTGTTATTTAAAAATGGGAAGCGGTGCAGCTTGTTATCTGTTTATCTTATGTGTCAATGCAATTCCCAATTGGAGAGTTATTATATTACTATGTATTTCATAAAAAAAAAAAAATCTATAGTGTTGTTAATGTTTAGTACGTATTTCCAAAATTTTGGTGAGAGCCGTTACTTTGAGGGGCAAGCAAAGGTTTCAAACCTTCAAGAACTGGCCTGATCCAGAACCGTTTATCTTAAAATATAAGTACCAGGACCGGACCCTTAAAAGAAGACAACGATTCGGGTCGAAGAAGGGTCTCATGGGTCCTATACCCTTTTGGACCCTATAGAACCATTTTCAAACAAGTTATTTTCTGGGTTGCAACAAACAATGTATAATGAATTTGGTTTGGACATGCAACAAAATGGTTCTTCGAAAAAATATGGCACTTGTTTGGATGATTCTCAACTTCTTAACATGCCCAATAGTTAAAAAACAAAAAAACCAACCTGAGTTCAAAACATAAAAAATCAACTTTTGTACGGTAGCAAAAAAAAAAAAAAACCAATTCAAACTAGTAGCATCAGTCAAATGAACCTTCAAGTTAGATTTTTTAAATTTGCATGGTATCTACTAATTTTTCTAAAAGATATGTATTGTATTTTAAGATAAAATTTAAAATTGTCTAACCATAATAACAAAATATTATTGTTAAAAGTTGGTTCTAGTGGTTCTATTTCAATACCTATGGATCGGGTCTTCGGATTCATGATTTCGTGGTTCTAGAACCATAACCTGCTTACCTCCAATTACTTTAAAGAATAAAACTCATAAAAAAATTTACACAACACTAGAAAAGCTTAAGAGGATCGAAATAAATTTTACATTTTATTTTATTTTCCAAAAATTCAATTTTTATAAATATTACATAGATAAATAAATATGAGAAGGATTGAAAATTCAATAAACGAAGACTTCACATTACAGAATGTGAAGTAATGCGAATATCGTATCACATCTATACTATCTATAATAAGAGACTTTTTGCTGATTTAAAACTGCATATGTGTCAACTCCTAACCTATGCCACATGTACAAGCTGATGTCATAATTCTTTTTTTGATTATTACTATTATTATTATTATTAATATTATTATGATAAATCCTTTGTTTGGAGGGAATTTTAAAAATGCATTGGGATATGAAATGGGCATTTAATTCACCTGTGAGAAGTAATCATATCTGAAGTCTCTCTTTCTTCTTCAATCTTTCTTCTCATTTCAAACCTACAGCCGATTCTATGGTTTATTTTCTTTATCTTCTATACGAACCATGTTATCCGCAAAGAATTCCGTCCGTGAATCACCATCATTGTCTTTCTGATCGATGAAGATGATTTTGTCATCCGAGGCTACGATGGAGAGATCCGGCGGTTCCGATTGGAATTATGACGGTCACTCGGTTTATACTTTAGATTATGACAGTGATCTCTCGATCTAAAACTCCTGATAAGGTACGTCGATTTTTTTTATTTTTTTTTTTGTAGATTTATATCTTAAATTTTTCTTCTTTGATTTTGATGTGGCCATGATGGAAGGTTTTTGTTTCAGTATCTCTGGTGATGATGGGGAGCACAGACTCGCCGCCGCCGCCTTTGTGTTATTTCGTGTTCGTCTTGGAACCCTTTAGGGTTTCTGGACGGTGGTTGACGATGGTGGCTCTAGTTTCAATTGGTAGTGGTCTGTGGTTTAGTTATGATGACTTATAAATTTTTACACACAATTCATGACCATGGCGTGGCAAGAATAGTGGAAGGCAAGTTTAAACCTGCAACCCTTCTTACAGCCATGGTTTGTGAAAGTTCTGAACCATAGAAAGCACAGACCTCGTGAACAACAACATTCGTCCATCCAAGTGATTGATTTACATTATCCCCTTTTGAGTTTCAGTATGATGGTACATTGTTCTTTATTTTTAGGGTTTTGGGTTTTTTGAAATTTTGGGCGTTTATGATCGGGTGAAAGTTTGATGAAATTGGGATTGGAATCTTGTAGTGGAACTATGGAACGAGATTTCATGGGTCTGAATTTGAAAGATTCGGTGGTGGTGGTGGTGAAAGAAGAAGCTGTTGAAGTTTGTAAGGAATCAGGTGCGATTTTGTTCAATTTTTTTCGAATTTGTTCAGTTTTTGTCATCAGGTACAAGATCTTTGTTTTAACATTGCTGATGAAAATTGTTGATGATTAAGTCTGATTCATTTATTTATGTATCAGGTTCAGATGTTTACCGTCAAGCTGGTGAAGTTTAGGTATGTTTATTACCAGATTTTGTAATGGATGCATATGTTTCTTTAATTAGGTTTTGTGTTTATGATCATTAACCTAAATGGATTTTCAATCGTTCTAAAAATTGAAGATGCACCATACGCTCTGTACCGTTGTCGACATCTCGACAGATATATGTTTCTTTTTTATTGTGCATTCACGATTAAGAATAATTAGATGACTTCCTGTCTACTTCAATAAGACTACAACAGTTGCATTGCAATGTCAAATCACAAAAGCAGTTATATGTTTGGTATTACATTAACACGTTTATTTTGACATATGAGATCTTAAATTATAGTTTTTAATTTTGTTCATAACAGCCCAATGCTCATGTGAAGAAGTGTTTCCATTTATGGGAATAAATGTTGATTTCTGCAAGTCGAACTCTTCTTACTGGATCTTAGGTTATTTAATATCGATATCTATATCTATATAATCTATAATAAGAGTTTAGAAGATGACCTCACATTGTTCATGGTCATGTCATAAATCTGAATTAATCGATGTTCGGTTGATGATGATGAGATCGAGAGCACCTAAGGGATATTCATCAAAACGACATCAGCTTCTCATCTCTTATTATAGATTATTATATAGATTATAGATGTTCGGTTGATGATTTTAAGATCGATGTCAGCTAAGGGATATTCAGTCAATGATGTTGATGAGATGCTTCTCACCTGAGACTAAAACTATGGTGTTTTTCTTGTCCTTTCAACATGAGGCTATGATGAATTTGTAGATCTGATTATAAATTAAATGAAGATAGCATTATGGTATAGCAAGGTTGTAAGATGGCAGTTGTTCATGCAACCTCTCTTGCAGCCATGGTGTTGTCATCTTTATGCATAATCTGAGCCTATCATTCTGACAATACGAATGTTTTGCAAGTTCACCATGAATGACCTTCGTCGACGCTGTGTTGTTGATTAAGGTTTTGAAAAGGGATCGTGTATAATCGTTGTCACATCTTTACAAGAAAAAGGAGTTTGGTTGGTCTGAGATGTCTATTTAGCCGTGTCTGAGGACGCTGGTAAGTTTTCCTATTTAGCTGTGTTTTGTTTTCTTGTGGTCGTGTGGCTATGGTGGTTTTACCAACAGATCTTGCTGAATTAGACCCACTGTATGTGATGTTGCTACCGAGGCACTGTTATTATATACAATATTATATAGATTAAATTGGATTTATGACATCAGTATGGACAATATGGCATATCTCAGTGATTGACACGTAAGTAAAGTGACCTCACTTTGATTACGTGTCAACCTTTGAGATATGCCACATTGTCCATGCTGATGTCATAAATCCAATTTTAATCTAAATAATATATTTATATTTATATTTATATTTATACTTACTTACTATCTATAATAAGAGACTCCAGCATGATGTAAATCTGCCTAAGTGTCAACTTATAAGTTATGCCACATGTACATGCTGATGTCATAATTCTGTTTTTTTAATTGTAATATATAATATAACATTTTATTATTATTATTATTATTATTATTATTATTATTATTATTATTATTATTATGGAAGAAAGAGAGACTTCAGATATGATTACTTCTCACAGGTGAATTAAATGCCCATTTCATCTCCCAATGCATTTTGTAAAGTGCATTTTTCTTGTCCTTTCAAGATGAGGCTATGATGATTTTGTAGATCTGAGTAAAAATTGAATGAAGATAGCATTATGGTATGGCAAGGTTGTAGGATGGCAGCTGTTCATGCAACCTCTCTTGCAGCCATGGTGTTGTCATCTTTATGTACAATCTGAGCCTGGCATTATGACAATACAAATGTTTTGTAAATTCACCATGAATGACCTTCGCTGACGTTGTGTTGGTGATTAAGGTTTTGAAAAGGAATCGTGTATAATCCTTGTCACATCTATACAAGAAAATGGAGTTTTGTTGGTTTGCGATGCGTATATAGCTGTATCTGAGGACGCTGGTAAGTTTTCCATTTTTTCGTTTGTAGATCGGTCATATAAATTGACGTTTGAACCTGATTCCTGTGAATTTGTCACATTCTCCTACAGATCAGGGCAGTTAGTCTCAATTCTTTATTGTTGTTCACTCTGAAAGATGTTATTGGTCTGTTTGTTCTTAGTCGTGATTGGTCATATTTAGCTGTATCTTTTTTGGTTGGTTTTGTTTGTGGTGATGATTTTTGGGTTGTTGTAGATGATGTTTATAGATTCAATGAAGGCAATCTGGATGATGTTTATAGATTCAATGTTGTTTGTTTGTTTTTCATTCATTTTACTTTTCTCTTAAATGTGTTTTCATGATAATAGCAATTTGTTGATTACGATGACAGTTAGTTTGATAAGCAACAAACCGGTGTACACATGTGGAGGCCGCGGTGCAACACTTCAAGGTTGGTAGCATATAATTAACTATTTGTGTTTTGTTTATTTTTTGGAACATTTTGTTTGTTTTTATGTTTTAAGATTTTAATGTGTTAATACATCGAAGAATTGGAATAACAGTACAATTGACACCACATTACACAGACTGGACAACAATTCTTCAGGAAACACCAGTTAGTGCATTCAGAAGTTAATAATCTGAATTATGGTTCAGAAGTTAATAATCTGGACAACAAATCTTCAGGAACATTTTGTTTGTTTTTATGTTTTAAGATTTTAATGTGTTAATACAACGAAGAAGCGAAATAACAGTACAATTGACACACATTACACAGACTGGACAACAATTCTTCAGGAAAAACCGGTTAGTGCATTCAGAAGGTAATAATCTGAGTTATGGATTGCTATTAAGATGTTTGTAAATTGGTTCTTTGTTTTTAGCTGATGTTGAGATTCTTGAATCAGTGAAAATCCGGTGCCATATAATTAAGTACAGGTTATACTTCAAGCTTTTTCGATCTCTTTGCATGCGAATAGGTGGCTTTGGGAGGTATGAAAAATAGAATTGATAAATTTAGGGAAAATGTGATTGAAAGATGATTAGCCAACAGTAGAGGATCTCATTCTATAGCCTCGGTAAATTCAGGGGTGTTTTCAAATAATGCTTCCTAGATGTTTGAAGACCGATAAATGTCCAAAGAAGCAGCACTGTGGACATTTGTCGTTCTTTGTCGGTTTTCAAACATCTAGGAAACCATTATTTGAGAACACCCTTGCATTTATCGGAGCTGTAGAATGAGATCCTCTACTGTTAGGTTATCATCTTTCAAACCCATTTTCCCTAAATTTATCGATTTTGTTTTTCATGCAGGGACATAATCTATTTTTTTAGTATTTGAGATGGCCGATGACCCATGTTCAAAGATAACTTATGTTTCAGACTATACAAAGATTGCCTCTTGGTTATCATAAGGTTAAATTTTAAATTAATATGGTCTCATTTGTTAATAAGTTTATAAGTATACTTAAGCCATCACATTCTTTTTGTTAGGTCTCAATGCACCTAATGACAGCAACCATCATTGAGCCATCACATTCTTTCCGTTTACATATCAGGTAATGGTTTTCCTTAATACATCTCGAAAATTAGGTTGTTATGTATGATTTTTCAATGTGGTTTTGAAACTTATTGGATAGTAATTGTCTCCACAAAAACATAGAAATATTTTGGTTTTGTGGCGCAGATTGTTTACTACATTATCAAGCAAAGAGAAAGAAGAAGACTTTATGGCAATGAAAGGGTGTAAACTCCCTCAAAGACCTAAGAAAAGAGCCAAGATGATTCAAAGAACCTTACTTGCAATGGAGGTAGAAGACAGGTGTGTTATTACTCATGTTCAAGATAACGTCTTTCGTGTTCATGTGAGCAAGAAGAGAGGAAGACACAAAGGATGTGTCAAACACAGTTCAGATGATACAGGTTCAGGTAATAAGAAGAAACCCTCTGTTGAAGAAGCAACCAGTGATAGTGTTTTGGTGGAAAACGTGGAGGGGTTGGTGACATTATCGAGGGTTGTCAGAAATCAAATAGCATTTCCTGACAACCCTCGACAATGTGACCGACCCCTCCACGTTTTCCACCAAAACACTATCACTGGTTGCTTCTTCAACAGAGGGTTTCTTCTTATTACCTGAACCTGTATCATCTGAACTGTGTTTGACACATCTTTTGTGTCTTTCTCTCTTCTTGCTCACATGAACACGAAAGAGGTTATCTTGAACATGAATAATAACACACCTGTCTTCTACCTTCATTGCAAGTAAGGTTCTTTGAATCATCTTGGCTCTTTTCTTAGGTCTTTGAGGGAGTTTACACCCTTGGCGGTAAAAAGTAATGGAAAGAAGGTGCTCATGTTCCATATTGTGATAGCAAACTTACGCGCCTCTTACATGGAATATTGTGCTTTGATCAAGTGAATGAGGCTCCGTTGAGAGTGTCAGGGTTTCTTATAATAACCTCCCTTTTACCCTTTGATCTTCTGATCATATATGAGTTGATGATCTTCTTATATTGCGTTTTGATCAAGTGAATGAGGCTCTGTTTGCTTTACTTTTTTGTTGCTTTTAATTGTTTGAAAGTAGGAGGCTGTGATGATATAATGTAACATCATATTTTACATATAGATGTAGACAAAAACTTTTATCATTGTTTTATAAAGATATGTAACTAAACACAAACAATTTAAATGATATATTATAATCTATTTTTTAATATTTGATTTCGATGGTTATTAAACCTACCTGTGTGTTCACACGGGTCCTACAACTAGTTTTATATATGAGAAACATCCAACAAACTAAAATCAACTTTATTTAATATGGTTAAAAATAAAATTTATTACCTTCAGGAGTTTTGATGATGTACCTTCGTCTGTGGATGGGGAATGTTCCTTCAAATACAGATTACCGAAATGGACAATAATAAGAAAACATAGAAATAATAAGATAATAATTACTAAAGAATGAAAGAAAACAAAAACTAAAAAGTCGATCTTACAATATTTTCGTGTTGATATTGAAGTTCCAACACGTCCTCAAGTCTTTTGACAATACCATCCATAGTCGGGCGTTGCACAGGATATTCACTTAAGCAGTTATAAACAATTTTTTTAAAGTCGTCCAACGATTGTCTGTCCATTTGTTTCCTTAAATCTGGATTGATGATGCCATCCTGTTCTACCTTAACACCATGTTCTGTTTTCATTGGTTTCTTCATATAAAGGATTTCAAACAACAATACACCAAAACAGTAAACATCATATTTGGGCGTCATATTTGGATTGTAAAAGTTGTGAGAGAAGAGAAGGCGATGCCTCCAACTTTGAGGATATTTAGTGGAATGTTCAAAACCAATTATTTTAGGTTCCCAGTCTTTATCCAAAACTATTTTAGAGCTATCAATGTCACAATGTATGACATCATAATGGATGTAACTCAATCCGCGCGCAACACCTAAACATATTTTCAGTCTTTGGAACCATGTGAGATTTGGATCACTAAGGTGTTGATCTAGACTTCCATGAATTGCATGCTCATAAATGATGATGTTTTCATCATCCTCCTTACAAAATCCAAAAAGAGTGATGATATTTTCATGTTGGAGACTAGAAAGCATTGAAATATCAGTCCAGAACTGATTGTCTCCTTGCCCATCTAACCTCCGTGCATAAATATCAATCAATTGTCCGGATCTTAGCAGTTGTCCCTTGTAACCCTTTCCAAATCCACCTTCCGTAATCAGATTTTTAGGTGTAAAGTTGTTTGTGCCGGATACTATCTCTTCAAGCTGGATTTCTAGGTGAGCAAACTGGTTGTATGCCTAAGTAAAACATTGAGCAAAACAGGAGATGAAAGTGAATGAGAAGGCAAAACCATTTAAGGCTATGTGACACAATACAATCCAATACTGCACTTTTTTATAATCAAACAGTGAATTGCAAATATACAACTAACCGACTCATTACAAACTGTTTTGCTACCCTATTTAAGGATTCAAAGCAACATGAGATAAACCAACGTAACCGTCCATTCTTATTAGACACAATACAATAAAAGTTAGTTAGATGTCATATTATGTAAATATAGTCAGAAGTAGTATTGTGTAAATATGAAAAATAACTACTCCTCATTATAAAACCCTAATCACAATCCATACAACAATTTCACAATTACACACATAAAGGTATATTAGCTTGGTAGCAGAGTTGACCGACGCCGCCTCCACATGCCACCACATTACCGCCACTCAGCCACCACACTCTAACGACATCAAATTGATCTCCATTTGGACAACCCTCGACAATGTCACCGACCCCTCCACACTCCAACGAAATCAAATTGATCTCTTGCGACACTCTATAACAATGGCCACAATTGCCCCTCTAACTCCACAAGACAAGGTTGAACACAACTCACATAAGTTTGTTGCTACCCTTGTCCGGGTTGTTAGTCCGCTTAGATCTAGTTTCAGCCTCGATTAGATATAAATATGGAGACAGGTGAATTCGAGCCATAAACAAACAAACACAAAAAAGTAGAATAATGGATTTGAACAATGGGAAAATTTCATTGTATTGAATAAATGAATACAAAATAATCCACCATGGGTGAGCTCCCCCGGGGTGGTGGCTCCAAATGCACACCTTACAAGTGACCCCTAATGCCCTATTTATTGATCCTGAGCCTTGTCCTCCAAGCAAGTCACCACTTGCTTGAAAACAACTAAATTCTCCCCCGCACATATACAATAAAATCGCTAAAATATGACAATAAGACCTAAAGTCGACACCCTATACAATCAACAATGCCGCTATACCTACATGTAAAATCGCCTAAGGATAAAGTAGTTGGTAGACATGAATGTGATTTTGTAATTGATAACATTATTCTCAAATTTGACCCAACACGTATATATCTATTACCACATGCTCTAATCCTACTACAACAGTCACAGACACTCCAACTAGCACAACTTGGATTGCTAATGATACTTATGTCCACATGATCATCATATCTACCATCTCTGGGGCATATTTTCCACATGTTCGAGGCACAACAGCTAAAGAGCTTTGGGACTCTCTTGCTCGAGCTTATGCTCCTTATAATGCCTCTAGTGAGTACATGCTTTAAAAAATAACTTTTTACGTTGAAGAGATGAAAGGGGATGAGACATTTCTTGCTTACCTCGGTCGTGCACAAGAATGTGCATCTGCACTTGCCAACATACGTGAACCGGTTAAAGACAACGTAAAGACAAAGATCTAGTCTTGCATGTGATAAATAGCTTGCGCGACGAATATAATAGTCTTAAGACAAATGTTCTAGCACGTCCAACTCTATTGGATATCAATTAAGTGTTTGGTCTACTCATAGACCATGACCACATGGTTACAAAGCCTCCACAACCCACTGATGTTGCTGCCTTTGTTGCTTCAACAACATCTACTTAAACTCCTCAGCAGCTTTTGAACCTCCAACAAGTGGCAACTCACCTCGACCATCAACTTTAACCAAATGTCACTAATGTACCTCCGCCTCCTCAAATTGTCTTTGGTACGTGCAACAAATGTGGCATTGGACTTCCTTCATATTGTCCTAATCATGATCCGTCTACTTTTTGCAATTATCTAAATGCCAATTGTGATAATAACAACTAAACTATGCTGATGTGTAATTTCAACAAGGCTCCTCAACATCAAGCACAGGGTACCTAGTTACAAGAGCCAACAGTTGTGTAACACTGGATTTGGCAAGCTTGGACAATTTTGAGGCATAGCATGGTAATGACTTGCTTCATGTTCGTAATGGTAAAGGTCTTCATATCCTTCAAATTGGTTCATCAAACTTTCATTCCTTACCCAAATCTTTCTTTTTTCCGACATTCTCAAAGTTCCTGAAACCAAAAAGAACGTTCTACCTATATAAAAATTTTGCCATGATAAGAGTGTTTTCTTTGAATTTCACTATTCTTTCTTTGTTGTGAACAGTGAGTTTACACACACTATCATCCTTACGAGCCCTAGTGAACAAGGACTCTTAACACTCTTCGTCTTCCACAACTTCACAATCTCAATAAGTTTACTTCCTATGTGATGCGGGCATCTTCTATCACTAGGCATCGAAGGCTTGATCATCCACATCAGCGTCTTTTATGGTTTATGTTTTCTACATGTTCCAAACAAATAAAACTACGCATCTTGTACCAGTGGGAAATCCAATAAATTACATTTATACAATACCAATTTTGATAGCTCATTTATTTTGATCTTTTTTACAATGATGGTCATTGTTATTTCTTGTTATACGCTGATCGCTATTCTCGCTATATGTGGATCTTTCCATTAACATAAAAATCCAATGTTTATAACACACTTAACAATATCGTTCACATGGTTGAACAACAATTCAATACTAAAATTAAACAAGTGTAAACTAACTCTGATGGTGAACTTCGCTCTTTATCCACTTTCTTCACATCTCTTTCCAATCTTCACCGCCTGTCATGTCCTCATACAAGTGAACAAAACAACTTTGCTGAGCACATGGTTGTAAAACAAGGTCTCGAAGGCCGAGAGCTCTACGAGTACTCGCGACAAGATATGTTGCCAAGGTGCGAGTACTCTCTCTTTAGGCCAAGTACTCCCAGACTACTTTTCGCCTAGGCCGAGTACTTCCTGAGTACTCTCAATTCTGACTAGGAGCGCCTAGCGACTTTTGCAATCATCGCTGAGCATCATCACCGTCACGTCGTTGAAACATGTCTCATTCTTCTCGCATAATCTTCTGTACCCAAAAAATTTATGGCACTTTGCTTTTGACGTTGTTATATATCTTATCAATCGAATGCCATCTCACACTTCCTAAAGAAAATCCCCATTCAAATACCTTTTCTACAAATGTCCTGGCTACTCGTCAGTGTTTTCCACGTCTTCTCCCATACAATACTCACAAAATAGATTTTCGTTCCACACCATGTGTCTTCCTCAGCTCGAGTACAGTCCCGAATGTCATGGATATCGATGTATTCATCCCATAATAGATTGCATCTATCTTGCTCGGCATGTTACATTTCTGAAACACAACATTCCTTTTCAAACTCCTACTCAGTTTGTCACTCTTTCTAGTTCCAGTTCAAACACGCACACATCATTTTCTTTACACCTCAAAGTGATGACATTCCTTACCAAACATCACTGACACCCTCTCCCTAACTAGTCCCTCTACACACTCAATCACTCCATCTACACCCAACACCCCTCACCCCCTATTATTATTACTCCTTCTAGTTCTTCATCCTCCGCTTTGTCAACGTCCTTCCAACCTTTAACAAAATCCAAAACCTAGTGTTCCTTATAGCCTTTCTACTAATCAAGCTTCTATTGCTTCACAAATCCATTGCAAATAAACATCCTGAGTGGCGTCTAGCCATGGCCGAGGAATTTATAGCCTTAGTTAAATAATGGTACTTAGACTCTCGTACCTCATGTTCCGAAAACTAACAATACTGTTGCAAGTGGGTTTAAAGGTAAAAGAAAGATCAACACAATGTCGTTACACGCTACAAAGCTTTGCTAGTTGCAAAAGGTTTTTGCTAACATCCTGCCATTGATTTCACTGAGACTTTTAGTCATCTTGTCAAGTCCACAACAATTAGGGTGGTTCTTTCACTTGTTGCCATAAAGCATTGGCCACTTCCTCAACTTGATGTCTAAAATGCCTTCATAGATAGGGATCTAAGAGAGAGAGAGAGAGTTTATTTGAAACAACCATAAGGCTTTGTTGATCCCAAATATCTGGATCATGTATCTTGGTTACACAAATCGCTTTACAGACTAAAACAAGTTCCAAGATCCTAGTTTCATCATCTGTTACAGGCCCTCTACAACTTAGGGTTCCTGGGCTTAAAAATCGACTCTTCTTTACATCCTGGTCTATGTGAACGATATCATTGTAAAACCCTAATCAAAATCAATAAACAATTTTATAATTACACACACAAAGATGTTTTAGGTATTCTCAGTGACGTTTGTATAATTGCTAACAACCATAAGCAAAGGCAAAACATCATAGCGGCCAGGGTTCCCCCCACCCCCCTCTATTTTTTTTCACTCAGAAGTGTTAATTTCACTTGTACTTTTTTCAAAAAAATTGTATGTATTGAGCCCGGCCCACCCTAATTTTTTTTTCTTTAAAGCTTTTAGCCTAAATCACTTATGTATTCAAAGCCCAAAAATAAAATTAAAAAAAATAACCCACTAACCTAAAGCCTAATAAAATTATCTAATCCGTAAATCCTAGTCCATTTAATCTATTTAACTAAAGCCCAATACCAAACCAGTAATAAAGGCCTAAAAGAACACCCTAAACCCACCCACACATACCAGCGACCTGATCCTTTTGTTCTGCTCGTTCGTTTACCAGAGTTCTTTGGCGATTTGGAAGTTTAAAGCTGCAATTTGAAGTTGCAATAGCAAAGTGATATGGACGAATCGATGAGTGTGAGCTTTACTTCGAAGTATTGGAAGTGTGAAGCTGCAATTTGAAGTTCGATGGAAGTTCGAACAGGTCTATTTCATCACTTTTTAGAGAAATAGAATTGTTAGAATGTTAAGGTTTTCAGTTTTGGTATTTTGGTTATTGATTTTGTGATTGGGTTTATTGATAATTTGGTGATTGAAGTTCGAACAGGTCTGTTTCATCACTTTTTTAGAGAAACAGAATTGTTAGAATGTTAGGGTTTTCAGTTTTGGTCCTTTGGTGATTCATTTGTGAATTATGATTTTAGGTTAATTATCATAAGAAAGCCGTAAACCATTCATTCTTTTTTTAAAGAAGGTTAATGAAGTTGAAGATTTTTTAAAAGTAAGGTTGATGAAGTTGACCAAAACCTGTAATGAAAATCAAGAGGAAGAGGGTAAACGTCAAAAAGCTTCATCAACAAGTGAGTCCCAACCGCAAGAGCATGAAAATCAATAAGAAGAGCATGGTATTACCGAGTAGATTTGTTTACATCCACATTGGACAAAAAATTACATGAGTTCTACTTTAGTTCCAAAAGAACACCCGAAATTGATTTACATTGATTAGATTTGTCTTTTTGTTATGAAGTATTATCCTGAAGATTTTTCGGAGCAAGAAAGAAATTGATTACGAAGTCGATTGGAGCTTTATAGTATTGAAATGAAAAAGAATCCCAAGCTAAGTGGTGCATCAACTATTGCTGATCTATGCAAAAGACTTGTGAAAACTCAGAAATGTGAGACGTATAAGTTGGTTGATAGAGTGGTTCGACTAATCTTGACACTTCCAGTTTCTACTGCAACAGCAGAGGGGATTTTCAGTAATGAAAATGCAAGTGGGGAGCGACAACACCGGTCTCAACGATAGGTTCAAGAAACTTAGCGCCATTTGCCCTGGCCAAGTCGATTCTACCGACAATGCCATAGCCAAATACATCCGAGCCCTTCCCCCTCCGTTTCAAACTTTGTTTAATCCGCTCAACCCAAAACCCTCGAAGATACATTCCGTATAGCCGCCAAAATCAACGATAACCGAATTTTGGATGGAACCTACGAAACAAAGGGTTCTACCAAAACGGTTCACCAAGCCACCACCGAACCAATCATAGAACCAACAAAACCTTCACCCAAATCCAACACCAACGGTAAGAAGCGGAAGGCTTCGAACCAAAACTGTGCTGTTGTTACTCCGCAAAACCCAAACCCAACACCAACGGTAAGAAGTTCAATAGATTTGGGCACTTTAACACCCAATGCCGAAGTGGCCAAAAGCCACAAGACAGCCCAAACCAAACCCAGCCACCTGCCCAAAACCACAACAACCAACTGCTAGCAAACAACGGTCGCACCTGCTACAAATATGGCGACCCAAACCACTTCAGCAACGCATGTCCGTAACGCAACAACCCGCGACAAGCTCCTCGCGGACGAGCTTTCGTCATCACTGCCGCTCAGGCGCAGAACAACAATGATGTTATCAATGGTACGTTCCTCGTAAACGATTTTTATGCTTCTCGTTTATTTAATTCTCGTACGGATAAAAGTTTTGAATCCGTTGAATTTAAACAATTCCTTAAGCGTAGACGCTCTAAGTTGCCAAAATTATTCGTTGTCGAAGTCGCTAACGATAAATCTTTAACGGTCAATTTCGTTCTCCTTTCGTGTTCTCTTAATCTCAACGAACATAAGTTTTCAACCGACCTCATACCCATGCAATTGGGTAGTTTCGACATCATAGTAGGTATGGATTGGCTTCAGCGAGTCCGTGCTGAAGTTGTTTGTTCGAGGATTCGTCTTTCTCTTCCATCTGGTGACTCGTTACACATCTACGGTGAAAAACCTTCGAAAAGTCTCAAACTCATGTCATGCACCCAAGCAAACAAATACTTACGCAAGGAGTACTTTGCCTTTTTAGCCCACATTGTGGAAGAAAAGGGGAAGGGGAAAGACGTAAGTGATGTTCTGGTGGTGTGTGATTTCCCAGATGTTTTCCCCGAAGACTTACCTAGTCCTCCTCCTCATTCTATTTACTTTCGTATTGACCTTGTTCCTGGTGCTACACCTATTGCAAAATCCCTGTCTTGCACTCTCGGAAATGCAAGAGCTATCGAGCCAACATCAAGAATTACTTGATAAATGTTTTATACGCCCTAGTACTTGATAAATGTTTTATACACCCTAGTACTTCTCATTCCGCATGTGCATCAACTACCGCGAACTCAACAAGCTCACCGTCAAGAACTGTTATCCTCTTCCTCGCATAGACGACCTCTTCGATCAACTTCAAGGCGCAATGAGTTTTTCTAAAATCGATCTTCGTTCTAGCTACCATCAACTTCGAATCCTCAAAGAAGATATCCCTAAAACCGCGTTTCGTGCTAGGTATGGTCACTACGAGTTCGTGGTCATGCCTTTCGGTTTGACCAACACACCCGTTGTCTTCATGGATTTGATGAACAGGGTGTGTAAGCTTTACTTAGACCATTTCGTGATCATTTTCATAGACGATATCCTTATCTATTCCAAAACCCAAGACGAGCATGAACGACACTTACGTTTAACTCTTGAACTCTTACGAACCGAACAACTCTACGGCAAATTCTCCAAGTGTGAATTTTGGCTAAAGGAAGTTCAATTACTCGGTCACGTTGTGGACGAGAGAGGTATTCACGTTGATCCCGCTAAAATCGAAGCTGTCAAGAACTGGATTACACCAAAATCTCCGTCCGAAATTCGTTCATTCCTTGGATTGGCGGGTTATTGCCGTCGATTCATTTCTAACTTTTCGAAGATCGTCGTTCCTCTTACTTCCATGACTCAAAAGGATAAACATTTTGTTTGGGGTTCCAAACAAGAGGAGTCTTTTCAAACGTTCAAGGACATGCTTTGTAATGCTCCTATCATCGCTCTTCCCCATGGTAATGACAATTTCATCATGTATTGCGATGCATTTAACCAAGGTCTCGGTTGTGACCTCATGCAACGAGACAAGGTTATCGCTTACGCTTCGAGACAACTCAAGATATACGAGAAGAACTACATTACCCACGACCTTCAACTTGGTGCGGTTGTTTTTGCGTTAAAGATATGACGACACAACCTTTACGGTACTTAGTGTGTGGTCTTCACCGATCATTAGAGCATTCAGCACATCTTTAACCAAAAGAAGCTCAACATGCGTCAACGCCGATGGGTAGAGTTACTCAACGAGTACGACTGCGAGATTCGTTACCATCCTGGTAAAGCGAATGTCGTGGCCCCTATCGTCGTATCGAAGTGTAAAAAACAGATGTATAAGTGAAACGCTCAGTCCCGGTACGGAATTTACTCTTACCATATGCTTGACAAGAAATCAAACCTCATCTTTTTAACTTAATTCTTGTAAATATCAAGAGTACTTTGAAAGGGTAGGTTAGTTTTATTGAAAAGCGGCTAAAGGCGAATTTTGTGGCTAAAGCGAATGTCGTGGCCGACGCTCTTAGTCGCAAAACTCATGTAAAGAGCATTTGTTGTTTCCAAATTCTAAACGACCTTCAAAACCGCATTCACGAAGCACAACACTCTTCCGTTAACGAGGATAACATGTACAACGAGATGAAATGTGGTGCTGAAAACGAACTCGTGTCCAAATCTGATGGAATCCTTCACTATCTGGATCGCGTTTGGGTACCAAACTGTGATAAACTTCATGAACCTTTAATGAATGAGGCGCCCAAGTCGTCTCGATACTCTATTCACCCTGATGGCGACAAGATGTATCAAGACCTTCGTACATCTTATTGGTGGCCAGGTATGAAGAAGGATATTGCCACCTTTGTTTCGAAATGTCTCACATACTCCAAGGTGAAAGCCGAACACCAACGTCCCTCTGGGTTACTCGAACAACCAGAGATTCCGGTCTGGAAATAGGAGAGTATAGCTATTGATATTATCACCAAACTCCCTCGAACTCCGTCTGGTCATGATAGCATTTGGGTAATCATCAATCGTTTGACCAAATCCGCTCACTTCCTCCGCATTCGTGTAGATTACAAAGTCGAGAAATTGGCTCGTATCTACACGAATGAAGTCATTTTTCGTCATGGTATCCCCATTGACATCATTTCTGACCGTGATGGTCATTTCACCTCGCGTCTTTGGCAAACCTTTCATGCAGCTCTTGGTACTCATCTTAACCTTAGTACTGCTTTTCATCCTCAATCCGACGGTCAAACCGAGCACACTATCCAAACTCTAGAGGATATGCTTCGTTCTTGCGTAATCGATTTTGGTGGCAACTGGGGTATACACTTACCTTTGGTAGAATTCTCATACAACAACAGATATCATGTTAGTATTCAAACGGCACAATTCGAAGCACTGTATAGTCGTAAGTGTCGTTCGCCTATTTGTTGGCACGAGATCGGAGAAGCTCAAATCACCGATCCCGAGCTCATACAAGAGACGACGGACAAGTTCTTGCAAATTCGTGATAATCTACTCAAAGCCAGAAGCCGACAAAAGAGTTACGCTGACAAGAGACGCAAACCCTTTTTGTGATTTTATTGGATTGTTTTATATAATTTTGGGATTTTTGTGATTTTATTCGATTGTTTTATATAATTTTGTGATTTTATTGAAATGTAATTTTGATTAATAAAGCAGTGAAATAAGTATGGTGGCAAATTCAATGAAAATCGGTAGCTAAATGGTAACAAAAAAATTAGTCACAAATGAAAGTTGTGGCTAAATGGTGGCAATATCGATGGCTAAATGGTATCAAAACGGTGGCAAAAAAATCGCCACAACAGCAAACAATGAGCGGTCATAAATAATTTTGACCGTTTTTGTGGTGGCAAAATATGGTAGCAAAATATAAAACTGGTCACTATTTGGTGACAATAAGGCAATTGGCACGAGTGTTTTTGTCACCACATTTTCAGTTGCAGAACGGTAAGAACGAGGCAATTGCTACGTTTTTCAACCGTACGATGGCAAAAACCCTATCTTCTAGTAGAATTGTTCATTAACCCTCCACTATCCCCTCCAAATTTGATCCCAAGTTGGTGGACTCGTGGCTTTGTGAAAATTTCCACTATCTTAAATCTTCATCATTTACTAACGAAAGAGGTGGTATTCCATTAGTGGCAAAACTAATATGTAATTCTCCTATATATTAAAAAGTGAATCAAATGAACACTAAACTACAAATAGAATAAAATATTATATACTTTTTTTTATAGTTTTGTTATCTTAATATTTTAATAATTGTTATTTCCTTTACTTTTTAAGTCTGATAAGTTTGGTGTTAACCAGTAGTTGTATCGAAAATACCGGTTCATTATCGGTACATGAAGGTAAAAACCAGCACCAGCCTAGTACATAAAATGCCAAAAGTCGGTTCAGGATTGAGTTTGATAACCTTTTAGTTCGATAAATTTGGTACTGCTACCCAGTACCATTTGATCATCCCTGATCATGGGTACCGTATGAACACTAACGGTATCGTACAACTTTTTTTTAGTTTAAGGGGTAGGGATGAGCTCGGTGCCAACTGATACCGAATCGGTATTGGTACCGAAAATACCGGTTACAGTATCGGTATATGAAGGTAAAAACCGGTAGCGAACCGGTACTAGGAACGCCAAACGTCAGTACCGAACTTGTACTTAGGATCTTTCGGTTCAGGAAATTCGGTACCGGTACCTATTACTATTTGCTCATCTCTGACTACGGGCTTTTACCGAACAACATCATTACCATACAACTTTTTTAGTTGATTTTCTTTCGGTTATTTTTTAGTGTTTTTTTCTACATTTTCTTTTTATTCTTGTTAGCGATTCCGTGTGCAACGCGCTCATAGTGATTTCAAACACATATAAACACAGACTAAATAACAAAAGAAGTTCGCCGCAATGCGACGACGGAGTTTATAACTAGTTTACTAAATAAAGCCACCTCAGCTCCATAAACCCCCTCCACAAACCATATAGCACACTCTTGTATCTTAAACAATTCTAGTTATATTACTTAAAAAATATAAGATAAATTATTGGTTCATTATAATAGATTACTAGGTTAGAACCCCATATATTACACAGGTTTAATAAACGTAATTTTATATACTAAATAAAAAACAATACATTTTTAAAAGCCTCATTTATTACACGTGTTGAGCAAATATCATTTTATATATTAAATAATAAAAAATTATATATATAAGAACCTCGTGTATTGTGCGGGTTGAACAAAAGTAATTTTATATACCAAAAAATAAAAAAATTATATTTAAAAAAAAAAACCCTGTGTATTCACGGGTGGAAGAAATGTAATTTTATATACTAAATAATAAAAAAAGTTATATTCAAAAAAAAAAAACTTTGTGTATTGTATGGATTGAATAAATTTAATTTTATTTAGCAAATAATAAAAAAAATGTTATATCTTTAAAAACCTTGTGTATTACACGTTTCTTCTATTGTTAAAAAAAAAAAACCTTTCTAAATCAAAATGGATTTTTTTATTATTTTTTAAATTAGGTTAATACTATTTAAAATTTTTGGTTTGATTAGTAAGTTATTTAATATGATTTCTCATAGTTAACAAAATTAACATTAACAATAAATAATATGCATGTTTATCTACTGTTAAGTGAAACAATGCTTTTTAGTTTAGATAAGACTTTACGATTTGAAATTAAGTTTATGTCAATGATTTAGAGTTGATAAGATTTATATCAATTTAATTAACATTTAATAATTTAAATTAAATAATAATTATCTACAATTAAGAATGCTCTAGAATAATTACAAGTGTCCCTCCATTGGTTTCTTTTATTATATAGTATATAGATAATAGTTTATTACACGGGTTGCATAAATATAGTTTTATATAATAAATAATAAAAATAGATATATGTTTAAAAAACTCGTATATTGCACGTTTTGAATAAAATATAATGTCATATGTTAACACAAACAGTCGTCAAGATTTATCTTTTAAAAATAACATTGATGTGCTATTTACTTATTATAGCATTTTACTTTGTGTTTTTATTTTGTATAAATGTAA
Organism: Helianthus tuberosus; assembly: GCA_030545235.1. NCBI lineage: Eukaryota > Viridiplantae > Streptophyta > Magnoliopsida > Asterales > Asteraceae > Helianthus > Helianthus tuberosus. Next base: position 193,273,817 of record CM060414.1, read on the forward strand.
TTTTACATAATAAATAATAAAAAAGATATATCTTTAAAAAAACTCGTATATTGCACGTGTTGAATAAAAAATAATGTCATATGTTAACACATACAGTTGTTAAGATTTATCTTTTAAAAATGAAATTTGATGTACTATTTACTTATTATAACATTTTATTTTGTTTTTTTATTTATTATTAGGTTAAAAACACATGTATTACATGGGGTCTCGTTTTTATGATGCATTCAAATTATTTTAGTTAGTTTTAGGCACCTTCATTCTTATTTGGTTATTTCATTTATAAAACACTCGTCAAATTTGTATTCAAGAGAGTTTACGGTACAAAAAAGTTGGAGATCGATCCCCACGTTTTTATATATTTCATCATTTTTTATGAATTATACTGTAAAATCGAGAATTAAATTCTCTTTTAATGGAGTATAGAATTGTTATATTTAAAAATGGTGTTCTTTCTACATGTTGATGCGATGTATGATAAATGATAAGTTTAAACCAATTATAATAGTACGTCTAACATTACAAAGGTGAAACTAAGTTGTCTAGATTTTACATTTGAAAAAATTGTGCGTTTATAATGGTGAGTCCAAACCATTATAGCGATGTGTCTAAAAACACATATAATTTGATAGAAGCATATGCCCGAACTAGAATAATTATTTAATTTTAGTGAAAAAAACCATAATACAATTATCTATACTATATAATAAAAGAAACCTGATTTGGGACACATGTCATTCAATGAGGGCATCAATAATTTATTGATAAATTTTAAATTTTCAATTGAAAAGATTTAAATATTATATTAGAATTTTATTTTGATTGTAATTAACATATTTATTATTTTAAACAAATGGATTCATAATTATTATATATTTTAAGCACGTTATTTAATCTTTTCAAATTTCTGTTAGTTGTGATCCGTGGGCGTTGATTAAGATATTGCCTTGGACCCATTATTTCAATTCCAGTTGTTAAAAACCGGACCATTTTTTTATTGGGCCTTGTCACGTGATTCAAAACGTTATCGCTATCAAAATAGAAGAACACATCATGTTTTTTTAGATAAGTTTACCATGTCAAATAAGTAATATTCATATTATCTATGTCACATAGAAAACATCATGTATTTTTAGATAAGTTAGATATATGTGTTTTAAAACAAGGTAAACTCTTAACATACATATTTTTTTCTATTGTAACTAAGATGTAGAGTTCTGTGAAAGGTATCTTCACAATCGGAATGTCATAACTTTTTTTTTTAATTTAGATTTACTTAGTTGTCGTATGGTGTCTAATGTCTTCATTTTTATTTTTTCAAGTATATATGTTTCATTGGTTCAATTGTACATGTAAAGTATTACACTATACATAGTATTTTCTCAACTATAGTTAATTGGTTTTATTGATTCAATTTTTGTCTATTCATTTGCATTACTTTTATCTGTCTAGAAGTCCATTTTCAGACCTTTCAAATGGTATGGGATATATTACATTATCAATAGTTTTTATTGGTTTCCTTACTAATTGTGATAAAAGTAATTATTTCGTACAATTCATATTGGTTTATAGCTTTGAATACGAGCATACCTTATATTAATGTTAATGATAGCGAAAGTGAGGAAACTATATTTGGATGGTAGAAAATATAATATTATGCCAACATTAACCAGTCAGAATAATCTATTATCAAATAAAATCAGACACGTTACCTTTGAACAAGAAAATGTCACAATAAATATTAGTAGTGGTACAAAATTTTAAGTTCCTATGACAAATCCTAAAACAAATAACAGATCATATTATTATGAATGGTTATACAAAATTCAATATTTATTTTGTATTTGTTCTGTATATTACTCTATATTATATATAGTTAGATCATATTATGAACATATTTTTTTTATTTTACATTATAATTATGATTCACCCCGTGTATTACACGGGACAATAACCTAGTTAAGTATATATCAAACTGGAACTTTGATTCCTAATTTACCATAATTTCAATCACCGAACTTCAAAGTATATCTAAATTTTTGTTTAAAATTATTTATAGAAAAACAAATATTTATTCTTATTTAATTTTTTGTTTAAAATTATTATTATTTAATATGATCATAATAAAAACAAACATTTATATTCCTATTTAATTTTTTTAATATTATTATTTAATATGAGAGATAAATTGGAAAATAAGGTGAGAAAACACTAGGAAGTGACACGTGTGCAAAAAAGATTTTCATTTATTAGTATAGGAAGATTTTTTTTGGAAGGTGACTTTCTATGTACTGAACCAGTGGTCACCGGGTTCATGTCGAAGACATTCCCCCGTCGGCCCCGCACTTACGGACGCGATGTTCGATCGGGCCCCGGCCGCCGCGCAAGCTGACTTCCGCCCGGAAACCATACTGCCCCCACACGAGAGACTCGCTGGGGTAACAGCTGGGTAAAACCGGGTTGCCCTCAAGACCGCACCATGCCTCGGTAGTATACGATCCATCATTGGGACAACCCGCCCCACAAGCCGTAGACGCCGGGATTCGAACCGGGGTGGCCATTGGCAAACCCCCGGCCGAAAACCAACTGAGCTAGGAGGCGGGTCTATTAGTATAGGAAGATATAGATCATAGTTTGTTATTCAAATGTTTATTTATTCTGGTAAATACTTATTATTCTTTATTAGTGTGAAAGTTATAATTCATTTATTAATGCAGATAATTAATTATCTCTACCTGTTTGGCGTATAAACAACGTGCCTATTCCAGATTTACCATATTTAACTTTTATCAAATTCTAATTCGATGTATAGATTATATTTCTTTTATAAAGATTTTTCTAGCAAAATTATGTAGTGAAAAAAAAAAACAAAAAAAACAAGAGGAAGGTCACAGGGATTTCATGCGTCAACTGAAGTTGCAATGCATTATTAAGTTCATCGACCACTTGGTCCTCATCTAGAATTTGCACTTGCTCCTCCTTTAAGAAAAAAAAAATGAAAGAGTAAATTTGAAGTTTTGTCCTTTATGTTTGTACCAAATTGCAGGCGGTGTTCTTTACTTTTAAATTTGATGAGTTTTGTCCTTGACGTTTCAAAATATTGCACGTTATGTCCTTTAGCCCTAACTGAATCAGATTTTTTTTGTTAAATATGGTCATGTGTCTTACACATGAGGGTATTCTTGTCATTTTACCTCTTCAGGGACTATTAAGTAAATAACTTATATTAAAGGATTAAATGTATAAGGAGATTAAAGAATAAGATATAAATAAAGAAACCTAATTAAATATTTAAATTTTATGTAGGACCCACCACCCACCCTATCCACATCATCTTCCCCACTCTAAACCACCCACCACCGTCTCTACCTTTCACCACCTCCAATTTGTAATTTACTATCTTCCCCACTGAAATCTAGTTAACAAATCGCATATCGCATTTCAAAACTAAAACACCCAATTCTCCTAAAATTTTGACACAAAACAATCCATACATAATCACATTCCAATTTCCAAACCCCATTCTAAATCAGTAACTCAATCCATACATAATAACATATCATCAACTACAATAGTAACTAAAGCTAAAAACCCACCACAAACCCAAATTTCAAACCAATAATTCAATGCAAAAAATCCTAATATCAACAACAACAGTTGACCAAAACAGAGTCACCCCAAATCCCAAATTAAACCCACTAATTCAACCAATTAACCCGCCACAGGTGCAGCATCGCTCGTTTTTTAACAAGGCCAATCGGAATCCACACCCCTTCTAAGAACGAGAACGTGAGCCGCATATGGTTCGTTTTTCCGGCAGTGAACCGCCAACCGAAACCCACACAGGTGCAGCATCGTGTACCTGATGATGCCGTCGTTAGCTGATGGTGATTCGTTTTTCCGGAAGAGAAGGTGTGAAGGTGGTAGTGTTATGGTGGTGTGGAGGTGTGAAGGATAGGTAAAAGGTTTTTTTTATGGTGGTGGTGCACAGAATATCGTGAAAGAGAGAAAGAAAGGGGAGAAAGGGTGGGTAGGTGGGTAAAAGTTTTTTTTTTAACTATTAATTAGGTTTTTTATTTATATGTTATTCTTTAATCTTTTCACATTTAGTCTCTTAATATAAGTTATTTATTCAATAGTCCATGAAGAGGTAAAATGACAAGAATATCCTCATGTGCAATGCATATGACCATATTTAACAAAAAAAATCTGACTCAGTTAGGGCTAAAGGACATAACGTGCAATATTTTGAAACGTTAAGAACAAATCTTGTCAAATTTAAAGGTAAAGGACACCGCCTGCAATTTGATACAAACATAAAGGACAAAATTTGTAATTTACTCTAAAATGAAAGAAAAAAGAAAAAGAAAAGTTAGTGCATACTATAAATTTGTGATAAAAACTACAAGTTGGTGATGAAAACTATTTTACTATTTACTAAGAAAAAACTATAAAACAATAAGGAAACTGATAAATTGGTATTCGGAGATAAAACCTTAAAACCCACCAAAAACTTAACATTAAATTATAGGATTTTCTTGTCAAAATCTTGATTTAATAGGTTAATCTATTTTATTTATTGGTAAATTAAGTGTTAGAGTTAGTATAGGTTTAGGATAGCTTATTTTTTAAATAATTAGTTTAGTATAAATATATGAGTTAGGTTATGTAATTCTTTTTGGATGTTTTGCTTTGTGCTTTATGATATAAAACGAGTCGTGAGTTGTCACAAAATCATTGTGTATTTTGCGGTTTTAATCCAATTATTTCCACCAAAATACTTATTTGTGGATGTCAAAGAGATAATATTGCAGGATTACACCCGGATAATTGGAGCAAATTCGATTGAGTTTCTTTTGTTTAGTGTTTTGCGGTTTGCTGGCCTGTTGTATGTGGAGATTCTTATATGTTCTCTTTATCAGCTTGCTAACTCTTTGGTTGGCAGAAAAAAAAAAAAAAAAAAAAAAAAAACCCTCCTAATTTCTCGGGTTGCTACAAATTTTTTAATGTTCATTTTCTCGATTTTGCAAGGGATTTTATTTGCAACAAACCACACTAAAACGTGTCCGTGATTTTTTTTTTTTTTTTTTTAAAACCGTAACAAATATCTGCTTTTGAATTACTGGTAGGATGAGCATTACGGAAATCGAATTTCGGTACCCATTTTTTGGTGTTTTTGAGATCGGTATTTTCGGTTCGATACGATACCGTTATTTTACCGATTTTTTACGTCAAATATACCAATACTGGTACCCGCTTTTGAGGATTTGCTGATCGATATTTTTTATACTGGTTCGGTACCGGTAATAAAGATGCACGGTGGTTTTTTTATCGAATCATATAGATTTAGGTTTTAATTTTACCTTTTCTTATTGTTTCCACTTGGTGGTCGATAGTGGCGGGTTGGTCAGTGTCCGTGGTAAGGTGGTGGCTGTTAGTCATAGGCACCACGAACACCAAATACAACGAAGAATACTTTTAACAAAAAAAAAAAATCTTTATCATAAAAATATCAATATTAGTAATTAAAAATATGCAATATGGTTATTTAAGACAGCTGTTATATCGTAAACAACAGTTATACAATAACATAAACAAAATCTACTTAGTAAGAAACTTTAAGTAGTAAAAAAAAAACAAATTTGTAAGCTGTATTTATAAACATCAATTTGTTAAAAGTTGTTTTATAGGTAATTAGTGTTTTTGTTCTTAAACTGATATATTTCAAAATTAAACTAAATAAATAAAGCAACGGAAAATAAAGCAATAGACGTAAAAAACAAAAAGGACATGCAATATTAAAAATTAAAAAGGGTCTTACCCGATTTTCATGTCGTAGTTGGAGTGTAAGTGCTCTCTCAAGTTCATCCACAATATCGATGATATGTGGTGGGCGCTCTGTTTGTATTTGCTTTAAGCAAGAATATGCCGTTTTTGAGTATACTTCGAGTGATAACAGAGACATTTGATTCCTTATATTAGGATCGATTATATCATCGAGTTTTCCATTTTCATAATGATCGTTATAATAAAATGAGAAGCTCCTCCCACACAATATTTTAAATAAAACAGAACCGAATGAGTAGATGTCCCACTTGTCGGTCACACCTTTGTTCTTTTCAATTTCTGGGTCCATATAACCTATTGTGCCAACAGGTTTAGAATGGATGACCTGCTCCATTCGGTTAGCCGATTGTTTGATGGATACTTTGAAACCGGATAACTTGGGTTTCAAGTTCTCATCTAATAAAATTGTGGAGCTTTTAATGTTTCCATGTATAACACTATAATCACGGCTCTCGTCGTAATAGAGGTAACTCAAAGCTCGAGCCACGCCCACACATATCTTCAGTCTCTGCCTCCATGTGAGGAGGTCTGGATTCAAATCTAGAAGCTCCTGGAGACTTTCGTTGGCAGCATATCTAGTTACAATGATTTTCTCGTCCTCCTCATAACAAAATCCAACAATAGAGACTATATTTGGATGCTTGAGATCAGAAAGCATTGAAACTTCCGTCCAGAACTCATCGTCTCCTTGGCCATCCTTACCATCTAATCTCTCTGCAGCAATCTCGATACAGTTCCCGGAGTGCAAGAGTACTCCTCTGTATGTTAGTCCCAATCCACCGTGTCTGATGATTTTATGAAAATGAAAGTTGTCAGTGGCCTTTACTACATCTTCAAGTGGGATTTGTAAGCGAGCAAAATTGGCGATTGTTGTCGCCATGTTTCTGATTATCAAGTAGAAAGGAGTGCAAAATCAATGACTTTTAAATGAATGAAAAGGTATGATCTACCACCGGATATCGAGCAACGGCGTGTAGCGGTGAGGTAGAAGATAGAGATATCGAAGTTGGGGTTCAAAATGTCTGGAGATATCGAATCAGGAAGATGAGAAAGAGAGACAGAACCTACCGGAGAGAGGCGCTGTAGTTGAAGTTGGCGACGGGTGTGGTGTTGAAAGGTGGTTTCAAATAAAGAAAGTTTAAAAACAAAGAGACATGACGATGGTGGGGATGATGATCGGTTCAAGTGGGTGGTAATGGACCGGGAGAGGAAGGTCTTTTCGCCGAATTTTTTTTTCAGGCGAGAATTGTTGAGGTAGAAGGAGTTGAAAGGAGTGTGATTTGAATTTTGAAATTAGTGTGTTGGAGAGACGTGTAGATATAAAAGACACTGTTTTTTTATGAATTCTACATTTATAAGAGGTTTTTTTTTTTTTTTTTTTCTACCTAAATATCATTCATCATAACTGTTTTTTTATGAATTCTATATATAAATAAAAGAGTAAACTGTCATTTTGGTCCCTGTGGTTTAAGCACTTCTGCCATTTTAGTCCAAATCTCAAACTTTTTAAATCTGGGTCCATGTGGTTTCACTTTTATTGCCATTTTAGTACAAAATTAAGAGTAAACTGCCATTTTGGTCCCTGTGGTTTCACTTTTATTGCCATTTTAATCCAAATCTCAAACTTTTTGGAACAGTCAAAAAAAGGGGGATTTTGAATTTTGGACTAAAATGACAATAAAGATGATATCACAGGGATCCAGATTTAAAAAGTTTGAGATTTGGAAAATGGCAAAATGCCCAAACCACAGGGACCAAAATGGCAGTTTACTCTAAATAAAATTTTGAGTTAAATGTCATTTTAGTTCTGTAGTTTGGGCACCATTTTGCCAGTTTAATCCAAAATTTTCATTTTTCGTCTGTGGGTCCAAAAAGTTTTCACCGTTGCCATTTTATTTCACTGGGTTAACTACATCCATTATTTATGTTAACGAGAAGGGCAATTCGGTTATTTTATATGTCCGAATTGTCCTTTTAGTTAACAGAATTACATATAAAATGACCAAATTACTCTTCTCGTTAACAGAAAAAATGGATAAAGTTAAAATATTGGACTAAAATAGCAACTATGAAATCTTTTTGGACCCATCAGCGAAAAATGAAACATTTGGACTAAACTGCCAAAATGACGCAAACCATAAGGACTAAAATGAAATTTAACTATAGAATTTTTATGGCAAAATATTTTTGTCACAAAATAACCAATCTGCCGCAACTATAACGTTACATGAATTTATCGATTAGGTTCAGGTCAATTTTCCTACTTTGACATACACAATTAACTGACCTGATTTTTTATTTATTATTATTATTATTATTATTATTATTATTATTATTATTATTATTTTTAATCTTAGTTCAAATTAATGATCATCCATATTTTCATAGGCACGAGTTTTAACAAACCCAATCATCATCAACTAAGTTTTTTTCCTAGTGTTGGAATTAATTCTCATCAATTGATTTGAGAAGATAAAGGACTTGTATAGTGGTAATACCGGGTTATATGATAAATGACAAAAAAAGTAAAACAGGTAGGTTATAGAGGGGTTATATAAAATGTGTATGTAGTGAGCGATTAGGTATATATGGAGTTATATATGTATGTGTATATATGTGTGTGTGATAGAGGCAAATGAGTTTGAAATTTTCAATGGCACACTGATGCAGAATCTATAATCTATATTAAAACAAAACATTTTGGTGCCACTTGGCATATTCTTACTCCTATTATTGACACATGGCATTCTATTATTCTGTACTGAATCAATTTGAGCGGTAAAAGAAAAACACGCTCTCCCCGTATTCACATTCTCAATCCACCGCCTTTTTCTCCTCCTCTCTGTATTCCTTTTTTTCCTTTCATCCGCCTCTATATCCAGAAACCCTAATCTCCATTCTCTCTTCTCTTCTCCCTCTTCGTCACCTTTCATCTTCTTCCTTTGTACGTTGTTTAGGGTTTTACAAAAATATAGATTCAACAAACAACGCAGAGTATGAATCTGAGGAAGGAAAGACCGATCCTTTTCTTGGTCGATTCTATTTTTCTTCTCTGATCAATCTTCTAATAGGTATTCTGATTTAACTTTTTCACTTTGTCAGTATTAGTTTTGTTTTCGTATTTCGATTGATTGTTGTAAGAATTTTGAGGGATTTGTTATCGCTTTATAGTTACAACCAAAGTGTTTTCTTGAATCTTTTGTAGTCAGTTGTTTGAAAGTTTATGTTTTCACTAAACACTCATGTTCTTGAGAACCCTAATTTTTTTCTGTTTGATGATACGGGTTAAATATCATGTGGTTTGATACCGGTGGGATGTCACAATAACACAGATTAATCGTTGCTTTGTTTTAGGGTTTCACATTTTATTATATGAGATCGAGTGATGGTATTTTGTTTTTCATCATTATTAGGGTTTTAGATTTCTCTACAGAAAGCAGATTTCATTCGTTGAACACCAATTTCTTTCACAACTGGGTTTTATCATGAGGTTTCTTTTAGCTGGTAAAGTTTTAGATTTTACTATGTTAGTTGTTTGGTTCCCTTTGTTTGTTAATTCCATCTGATATCTTTTTTCTATTAACTATTTTTAAAAATATCATCTCGCAAGTAAGTGTATAAGTTTTTATGTATAAATGTTTTATAAGCTCTTTGGTTATGACTTTTTTTTAATACACATCTATATAATAAATTGCACATTTGTGATCAGGTTTAAATGTGTAGAAACGGTGACAAGGAGTAGGGCACCGTTGGAATTAGGGGTTGTTTATGTCAAATCGGTGACAAGTTGTGAGATCAAAGTGCAATTCCAATAGTCAGAGTTCTTATACTCACTTAGTTTCTCTTCATTGATTGTATCGCCAAATGATTCAATATCTCAAATTGGGTTGTGTTTTTGTAGGATGCTTACGGGGAAGATGGGTCTTGATTCATAAAGATCTTCAAGTGGTTACCTTGCTATTGGAGAAGTTGAAAATGCAACTCTTCATTATATGAAATGCTATCTTTTTGTAGAAGTGAAAGACGCTCAGGGCTTCATGTTGTGATAAAGAAAATGTAAAGAGGGGTCCTTGGTCTACCGAAGAAGATGCAAAACTCAAGATTCTCATTGAAAACTATGTTACTAGATGTAACTGGATTGTTCTCCCTCACAAAGCTGGTAATTTTGTTTTTAAGTTTTAAATAGAAAATACAAAGTAACTATATTTAGTTTGATTATGATTCAGATATATTGAAAAGTCTAATAATGAAGCATAAATAACACCAACACACATTTGTTCCTCCACATGTATGGTTTGGTCATTGTGAACAAGAGAAGGATTCCACATAGAAAGTGGTTTAAACATGCTTTTTTCGTATGGGTCAAAACAGAAAAGAGTTGATGTGTACACTTTTAGTTTTGTCGGTTATAGTATTTTTTTTATTTTTTTTCCTGTTGTGTGTTTGATGAGTTGTGTTTGTATGGTTAATCATCGCCTGGTTACAATGCTGACACTTTTCGTCGGAGATGATTGGAACAGATGGCGTCAATGTTAAGATGGTTTGGGTGTGGAAGATCTGGTTACTTCTGCCGGCGGTAACAATTAGCAAGGGTGATTCAACTCATTCAGTCGGCGCTATGGTTACTTCTGTCGTTTTCATCTAAGATAAAAAGCAGGTATACTTCTTTTGTTGATCGTTTAAGATTGCTATTTTGTTTTAGGCTTATTTCTTATTTATATTCAATTTGTTGTCTTTTGCAGCTGATTCTTAATGTTTATGATTAGTATAATCCCTATTTCTGGAGTTACTTTATGATTAGCATAATAACTGTTACGTGTTTTGAACATTGAAAGCTGTTGTTAGTCCTTTTTTGTGTTAGTTTTTTTTATAGGAGAATTTAGGTGTTTTTGATTTGTAGTAGTGGCTAGATCTGGTTGATGTTAGATTGGTTAATCTGATTTATTGTCATGTTTAGTTTCTAGCTTTTTAAAGTTACGAATCATGATTAGTGTTAGGTTATTGTGATTTTGTGTGGTTGAATTGGTGGTTACTGTTAGGTTATTGTGATTTTGTTTGATTTAGGTTAGATTTGTTAGTGGAATTCATGATTATGATGTTGAATTTCATGAAGTGGTATTCAACTAGGATTTCTACCAGCTTTAGGGACGCCAACATCTTCTACTGATTATCCTCGATTCGAGGTAAGTTCGTGTTTCTAATTCGTTTTTGATTTCCCTTTAAACCTCTGCGACCAGATTACTTTTTTCTTTCAAGAATTAAGGTTTCTAGGTGACGGGGCGATGGCAGCGATATGAGGGTTGGGGAGCAGTGACATGGAGGCCGACATGGAGGACGATGGTGGTGTTTATAGTTTCAATAAAGGTTTGTAGGGGCGGTTGTTGTTGGCGGCAATGATGGGTATTGTAGGCTAAGGTTAACGGCGCGAGGCTAACTCTCGTGACTCACTACCATTCGAACCTTTGGTGGTTGACAACAATGAGTATTCTGGGGTAAGCAACCAAGCACTCTTCTTTTTTCGCTGATTATGATTCTAATTTTCACTCATTTTGATTCTAATCTTTGGTGGTAGATTGATGAGTTAATTTGATAAATATCATGTGATACTTGACTTTGATCTTTGATACATATTAATAAACTAAGGGCTTTGAATAAGCTAAGTTTGCTGTTAATTTAATTGTTTTGATGGGGATACCTTATTTTAGATGTTATATAGTTTCTCGGATCTCTTGATAAAGTGTTTTGGCTATGTAGCTTCTTAATTTTCAATCGTCTATCCATTTTTTTTTCTAAAAAAAGGAGAACCTTCTAGACATATTCTATTGTGCAATCGATTTTGTACTTGTGTATATCATGAAGTGAATTCACCGGCTGAACTTAGTACTGAATCATGTCAGTTTATGTATAAATATTCATGTAACATCTCATGGGTGCACAGTGTAATGCCCGGGAAACGTGGCCTTTTCACTTAAGGTTATACTCATCAAAAGAAGTACTCAGAAGTGTTGCAGTTGAGTTCTGGTGTGCTATTTTATTGAAACAAAAATAAGCTAAACCTTTATTTGGGTTGTTATTGTATTCTAATGCAGGGAAGCCACCATCTACTTACCACATGTTAGGAGCATGTTTATTTAAGCAAAAAGGCTTAAAGTTGGTGATTCTGTTTTGTTTGTCAGGTATTCTTCTTTTCAAAATAGTCAAAATATGGATTCAAATTCATGCAGCAAGTTTGATTTTACATGTAATTTAATATAGCTTAAGTTTTACTTATTTTATGTAATATTAATGTAATTTCATTTTTTTCTTATTATATGTAACATGTAAGGTAATTCATATACGGAATTATGAATTATAAAGTTTGTTGTTACTCAGTTCGTGTTTTGCCGGGATATCAGAGATTCTTTCATTTCAAAATATCATGTACGGACTTATAAATTAAATGATTAGCATTGTGTAACACATGTAGCATACGGGTACTTAACTATATATAATTAGCATGGGTTGAACTTGAAGCGATAACACGAAGGTATATTTTTGTCGTAGTGGGCCTTCGGGCGGCCTTTTGATAGTGGGCTTAGGCTACTCATTTATCTATAATTTTTTATTTTAGTATCATTTTTATACGTTTGTGTTAAGCCACCCGCGAAACTCGCGGGATCTTAGGCTAGTTATCTAATATATTTATTTAAATTTGAATTACTTATCTTATTTTATTTAGTTTCTTATTTTTGTGGGGATTTAAGTTTCCTAGTTTATCTTTTTCAATCATTATAAATTAGGATCTAGGGTTTTTGTTTAGTTAGTTTTTTTGATTGAATTTTATTGAAAAGGACATTGTTCTTGGTACCTTTGTTTCATATTATCGTCTTTGATTATCAATAGTTTCTTGAGCCATTTGATCGCACGCGAAACTGCATCAGTTGGTATCAGAGCTATGGTTTATCAAATGGCTCAACGTGAAGGCGATTGTTTTCTTGTTCGACTCTCCGAGGCATCGACAAGAACATTGGCGATTCACGTCACTACTAGAAAACTACTACTATTCCCACGTCAATTTCTGTGGGAAATCCGTGGGTAACTGTGTTTACCCACAGATTTCCCACGAAAATGGGCTGTGGGAATTCTGCTCGTGGGTAATTTTTTTCTGACGCATTTCCTACGGATTTTCCTACTCCTTTCCCACACAAATGTTTCGTTAGATTTCTCCTACTTATTTCTCACGGAATAAATTTTCTTAACTTTCTGATGCATTTCCCACGGAATATTTATTTTTTAAAATTTTGTGCTTAAAACAATTATATTTATATTTATTATATAATATTTATTAAATTTTAATTTCCTTACACAATTCCTACGAATTTGTTTTTTCTTCCTACACAATTCCAACGGAATCTATTCGTTTTCCCTACACAGTTGCTACGGAAATATTTTTTTTTCCTACACAGTTCCTACGGAAATATTTTTTTTCCTACACAATTCCAACTGAATGTATTCATTTTTCCTACGCATTTCATACAAAACTAGTTTTGTTTTCTACACAATTCTAACGTAATGTATTCCTTTTTCCTACGTAATTCCGACAAAATTGGTTTTTTTTCCTACAGAGTTCTAACATAATGTATTCTTTTTTCTTACGCATTTCCTACGAAACTATCTTTTTTTTCCTACAGAATTCCAACGGAATTTGAGAAAACCTGTTGAGTCTTTTTCCTACACATTTCTTACGGATACATTTAAAAAATAACAGGAAAACCAAAAAAATACCTGCTTTTTTCCTGCTAAAAGATGCATACTGATAAATATGATTGGGAATATAAATTTAACAAAAACAAATAACATAAATTCGGAGCACGTTTAAATTACAAAATCATCCATTGTTAAACATAAAGATTCGGAATGGTTAAAATGAAAACGGATTCCTACGCATAACGATTCCTACGAATTTCCGCCTAATGGTTAAAATGAAAACGGATTTCGTCAGAGATCTGTCGGAATGTTCTTACATTTTTCCTACGCAAACCAATTTGTCTTTTTTGTCTCTTTTTTTGTCACAAAACTAAGACCCTTTCTAATACGTCGGAATTTCGTAGGAAATGTGTCGCCATTTTCATTCGTAGGAAATTCGTAGGAAATTTTGGTAGGAATAATAGCAGTTTTCTAGTAGTGCGTGTTTGTGGAAATCGAGTAAATTGTGACCGTAGATCCGCCGGCCGAAGCAACGAGATCAGAAACCGTGATCCACCGGATATTATTAAGATCGAAAGACTCCGACAACGATTCCAAGATCTTGAATAGATCAAACGGCTCAGACAACGAGTCCGGGATCTTGAAGAGATCAAACAGCTCCGCCAAAGAGTCCGGGATCTTGAGTTATGACGGGAGATGCGTGTTAAGGAAACCGAATCAGGAACCATCGTCCGGGATGAGGTGAACGAGGAAGACCAGAACTGAACTCAGTCAGATACTGATTTTTATGCAACCCTATACGATGCGTATAGGTCTATACGCTACGTATATAAACCCTAAAGTGTGGAAATAGGCACCTTTTGTGTGCCAATAGTTTGAGCCTTTTTACTTTGATAGTCGGTGTAAAAATATAAAAGATGGATAGCTTTTTTAACATGTAGGTCTGTGTTTCGATTATTTTTACATATTACTCATAACACCCGCCTAAAAAAATTACATCTAGTCAACTAATTAAAACAAAACCAATGAGAAAACTATAAATTTAAACGAGACAAAATTGTAATCTAGTTGGACCAGTGGAGAATACTTATTCAATCCAATCGATGTAGTTTATAGCAACAAGTTTACTTATTCAAATTGATTGGCTAAGGTTAAAATTTGAAAGGGATGCAAATGCCAATGAAAACAACTAATTCCTTTAAGATATAAAAGATTAGAATATAAAAGCGATAAAGATATAAATAGCTAAAACATAAATTGTAAAACAATACACCAGCATCTAATTTCTTTTCTTCTCGATTTAATGTAATTCTTAGTTTGTTTTCTCATTCAGTTTCGTTACAGGTCCCAAAGGCCATTTTTTCGGATAAGACCGATCGGACTTTAATTACTACGTGGGAAATGCGGCACAGTCATAATATGATCAAGTTGTTAGTGTGATTGATGATATAATATAACTTTTTTAATATAATCTAACTTTTTTAATGAACCAATGAATGAATTGTTCGATTGATCGAAAATGTTGAAGTATGATCGAATGAGAATCAAAGGAGAAGAGTAATTAAGTTCACCTTTCTGACGATGCTAATTGGTCACCGGATCTTAATCCATTTACGTCAGATCCATTCATATCATAGGTATTTTTATATTGAAGCTGCAAACATGATACAGTCTAGCGAGGAATTATAAAATGGTAACGTGCAATCATCATGTTTTGAGCTGGCCGGAGATAATAAGTTAAGCTGACTTGCTCATTTTATAATGCAAGTCTAGTCTGAACAACTATTATCATATGTGTACTTACGAAATATTTAAGGTAGATGAGCAAGCTAGGCATATTTACAAATGGTAACGTGTGAATGTGCAATTACCATGTTTCCAGCTGAGATAATGATACTTTAACTACATTTAAGTTGACTCTTTACATTTATAATCGAAGACCACTCTAAACAAATAATATAAAAAGATCTCATTGATTGAGAATTGAATGACGCCAAGCTAGATTTAAAGAAAAAAGCCATACAGATCCAATGAAATCAAATTAATTGCAAGATTGGTGCTATTTCCCTTCACAACATGTTTCACGAATTTATAAAATAATCATACATAATCTGCTGCAATCTGGATGCTATTTCCTTTAACAAACTCACATCATGTCGTATGACTCTATAAAATAATAATACACACCTACTGATTACTTAAAAAATAATTTCATTAACTAGAGTTGTATATTTCTTCTGTCATCATGCATGGGCCTTGTTCACACTAGAGGTATCAATCGATTATTTATTTTGGGTGTTGGGTTGGTTATTTTCAATTTAACTGATGTAACCATATTCGTAACCGAATTACATATCGGGTACTCGGGTGTTGGTTATTCGGGTTTTGGGTTTCGTGCTACATATATATATTTACGAACGTGGAGGTAGGTTGAAATAAATAAACAGATTTTTATGAATATCCCGAAAATTAATAACATAGTGATCGTGTTTATTTTTCTGTTGAGACAAGAAAGGTTAAATATCAAGAACAGAGAATCAAGGCTTTTATTAATCTCAGATGTACGTACGTACGAACCCAAAATCAATCAAACAATCCAGACAAGAACAATATGAACTAATACTAGATCAGTGGCGGACTCAGGATTTTTTTCCTGGGGGTGTGGAAATTTTTTAAAGATTTTAGACCACTAGCTATATAAAAACAAATCGGTTCATAGCGGGTCGGATCGGGTCGGGTCGAGTCATGTAAAACAAGTAAACACAAACAAACAAAGTTTCATAGCGGGTCGAATCGGGTCCATTTCAATTTCCAAACAATCAAGCCCTAGTTCTTAACTTCCTATCACATTAACACACAAAAAAACATCAAAGTTCAAACCATCCCTACTTCTATTTCTCTTAATCATTAAATAAAAGAAATAAAAAAACTTATCTAAAACATACCTTGGTCTTTAATTAGAAAAATCCGTCGAAAAAAAGTGGTTCAACCCCTTTCCTCTTGAGAAATCGGGGCATAACTTCCCTACTCATTGTTCATTCCTAATCCTATCACATATAAAATAAACAAGGATCTTCAAGTGTTCAACCATAGCCCATGTTCCTTAATTTTCAATTTAAAATTTTGAATTTCAAACCCTAGTAATTGTTACTTACCAACCAACAATCATATAATCAACAAAACCACCCAACTAAAGACTAGAACAACCCAAAAATACATAAAAACATATAAAATTTTAAACCTTTTTAACAAATATATATATATATATATATATATATATATATATATATATATATATATATCTGTTTCCATTGAAAAACACCCAATAAAACATCAAAACAAATCGAATTACCTATTTAAGTTCACTTTTGAATTTCATCTTTTTAAACCCTATACTAGAATCATATAATCATTAAGAGATTAAGAAACAACAAACTCATCCTATAAAGACTATAACAACCCCAAATTACCTCAAAACACATAAAAGTTTAAATTTTTTTAACCCATCCTAAAATCCTATTATCTCATAACCCTTGAATAAAATCGTATAAACATCAAAATAACCAAAAAATAACATGTACGTGTCAGGGGCGGCCTGAATTAACCAGTTTGCAGCTGGAATTTTGCAGTCGTCGGCCGGAATTATGCAGTCGCTGGGCACTGAAGTGAGGCAGAGGGAGGGCGGGAGTCGCTGGCAAGTGGCAGCGATTTGGGTTTTTTTTGTTATGTGGACTGATTTTGTTTGACAAAACTAGTCGTTGGGTTGCGCTTGAATGGATATTAAGTTATTGGGCTTGATGGATTGAATTTAAGTTTTATTAAAGGGGTTAGTGGGCTAACTTTTTATATAATTTGATCAGGTTTCAATCCATGTTCACAATTTTTTCATATAAATTCCTAACATTTTTTTCTAAGCGGTGCGGACGAAAATTTCCAAGGGGTGCGGTCGGAATTTTTCGCAAAAAATACCACTAAAATTTCTTTTTTCAAGGGGTGCGGCCCTCCACCCACCCCATAAGGTAGGTCCGCCCCTGTACTAGACTTAGATCATGGATGTGAAGGACCACAAATACAGAATATCAACAGAAGGTTTCATCAAGTGAAACAAAGATGAAACTCAATAGATAAAAAACGACGATTCCTAGTCCAATATTCTCAAAAGGTATTATCTTTGTAGTAAGTTTAACGACATACCTATTTAGTGGTAACAATAGCGCACAAATCATCATTCTTATGAAACCGATTGTTATAGCACACATATTTAGTGTAGTTCTATGTGGCCATCTTCATTTTCTTTTAATAATTAAAATCAACATTAAACATGAAAAATACCTATAAACCAAAATGATGTTAACAATATAATTTGTATTAGAGAATAATTGTATTCTTGTATTATATTATTTTGTATCTTTTCTTATTATTGTATATCTCCTTAATTATAGGAGTGATTGTGTATACATCATTATAAATACAATTCTCACCTCAATCAATAGATGAGGTCAATTATCATAAATCTTATATGGTATCAGCCTAAACCCTACCCTCCCCTTTCTTTTTCTTTTCTGCCGTCCCCAATACCGACCCTCCCCTCTTGTCGCAAGTCACCTCTGTTTCTCATTCTTTTCCATGGCTTCTCCTTCTGCATCTTCCGAAACCCTCTTCTCTATGACAACCTTCAATCACATGATGCATATGAAGCTCTCCTCCTCTAACTATCTTGTCTGGAGAAAACAGATGCTCTTGGTCCTCGATTTTCATAAGTTATCGCACCATGTCTCTGCTGATGCTTCATCGCATCCCGCTGAGATCACAGTCGACGACAAGTCTTCTTCAAACCCTGTTGTTGCCGTCTGGTCAGACAAGGATCAAAAAGTTGTTCTTTTGATCAAATCTTCTCTCACAGAGGAAGCTGCTGCCGAAGTTCTGGGTCTCAAACGCGCTTCCAAAATCTGGTCAGCACTTGAACAAGCTTATAGTAACGCTTCGGTTGAACATATTCACTCCCTACGTGATTCACTCCGTTTGATAAAGAAGGGTACGTCTTCGGTTAGCGAATATTCTCGTCGTTTTAAATCTTTATGTGACCAACTTGCAGCTATCGGTCGTCCAGTTGATGAGATGGATCGTTTACACTGGTACTTGTGTGGTCTGGGACCGGCCTACGAAGTTTATTCGACCACTATTCGTACGGCCAGAAGTCGTCCCTCCTTCAGTGACCTTGTCGCACAAACCGAGAGTCAAGAATTATTTATCCAGTCCCTTCATGGAACCGACACCCCTAATGTTGCTTTCAATGCTCAGCAGTCACGCAATGGTTCCCGCGGCCGTGGCTCCTACTCTGCTGGCCGTGGGTCTTCCCGCGGACGTGGTCGTGGTCAACAGCAGCAGCGTAGAGCCCCTCATTTTCAGCTTTGCCGTACTAATGGTCATTATGCTAATGCTTGTCCCCAGCTTCATTCTTTTGCTTCACAGGCTCCTTCGGATGAATCATTGGCAAAAGCTTTTCATGCACAATGTCATGTAACAGATGACTCTCCTGATTCCCGTGCTGACTCTGGTGCCACCGATTACATGGTTCCTCCTACCGATACAGTCAAATTTCGGCTCCATATAAAGGTAAAAATTGTGTTGTTTTTGGTAATGGTAAGACTCTTCCTATCTCATATACAGGGACGTCTAAAATTGCTGGCAATATTACTCTACGTAATGTTCTTGTTGTTCCTGGTCTTACGAAGAAGCTATTGTCTATAAGCAAGTTAACCAAAGATCATCCAGTTGATGTCTTATTTTCGGATTCTTATTTTCATATTCAGGATCGGGTAAGCAAACAGGTTCTCGCTGAAGGTGCTAGTGAAGAGGGATTGTACGTGCTCAAAGACTCACCACAAGCCTTTGTTGCATCTCCTGAACGTTCAAATAAAGCTTCCTACGAGTTGTGGCATGCTCATCTAGGACATGGTGCCTTTAGTATTATTTCTTTATTACAAAAATTAGGTTTTTTGAATGTCACTTCATTGTTACCAAAATCTATACTTTGCACTCCTTGTCAACTTGCTAAAGGACAACGTTTATCTTTTGATGTTAATTTGAAAGTGCTTCTTCACCATTGGATTTGGTTCATTGTGATTTGTGGGGTCCTGCACCCATTTGTTCTAGAGATGGTTATCGTTATTATGTTGCGTTTATTGATGATTTCTCACGATTTACATTTGTTATATCCTCTCAAATCAAAAACAGATTTTTATTCTGTTTAATCAGTTTTTCTCAAACTTGTTCAGACACAGTGCTCACGAAAGGTCAAGACTTTTCAAAGTGATGGAGGAACTGAATTCGTTAATCATACGGTTCGGAAAATATTTGAGGACAATGGTACTCTTCGTTTTTCATGTCCTTATACGCCTCAACAAAATGGGCGAGCTGAAAGGAAACATCGTCATATTGTGGAAACTGGTTTAGCAATGTTGTTCAATGCTCATCTTCCTGCTACTTATTGGGTTGATGCATTTACTTCTGCAATTTATATTATCAACCGCCTGCCCACCCCTCTATTAGACAATGAATCACCATACAAGTTGTTATTCAAGCAGCATCCTCAATATGATAATTTTCGTACTTATGGTTGTCAGGTGTTTCCTTATCTTTGTCATTACAGCAAGCATAAACTTGAACCTCGGAGTCTCCCTTGTGTTTTCATTGGCTACAGTCCACAACATAAGGGCTATCGGTGTCTTGATCCGTCTACTTCGAGGATTTTTATTTCACGTCATGCCCGTTTTAATGAATCGGTTTTCCCCTTTTCAGGCTCCTCACAAGATATTGATCTTTCTTCGCTGGATATTACAAGTTTTCTTGACGAACCATCGTTTATTGATTCACCTGATCAACATCGGCCCAAGTCACCTCCTCAACATCGGCCAAAGTCAACGCCTTCTCCAAATCCTTCAGATACTGTAGTCCCGCCCCCATTTTTTTTCATTGACACCAGGCCAACAGCCACGGCCCAACAGCTTGTTGCCGAGGCTGATCCACCAGCTCATGAGCCACCTTCTCCGCCTCATGAGCCGGCCTTATCTACGGGCTCTGACCCGGTTTTTGTGTCAAACACTTCACAACCCTTGTCTTAATCATCGGATCAGTCCACATCGGCTCATCCAATGCAAACTCGTTCCAAATCCGGTATATTTAAACCCAGACACTTTGCTGATCTTGCTTCTCTTAAGAGTCATGCGCTACATGTTGCTCTTGCCTCAACTACTGAGCCTCGCGGTCTCAAATCCGCTGTTAAAGATCCTAAGTGGCTTGCTGCAATGCATGAAGAGCTTGATGCTCTTCATCAAAATCAGACATGGACTCTTGTTCCTCGTCCATCGTCTACCAATATTGTTGGCTCGAAATGGGTCTATCGCATCAAGCATCACTCTGATGGTAGTATTGAACGATATAAGGCACGCTTAGTCTCACAAGACTTTACTCAGATTCCTGGTCTTGACTATTCTCATACTTTCAGTCCGGTTGTCAAAGCATCCACGGTTCGAATTGTTCTTTCCCTAGCTGTTCTTCACAACCGGCAGCTACATCAGCTGGATGTTAAAAATGCCTTCTTAAATGGTAACCTCACTGAGACTGTTTACATGGAGCAACCACCGGGGTTCACTAATTCTCGTTTTCCCAATCATGTGTGCAAGCTCTCTAAAGCCTTGTATGATCTCAAACAAGCACCTCGTGCTTGGTTTCACCGTCTGAGTACCTCCTTGTTTCCTCTGTCTTTACGTGTAGTCGGGCCGATACTTCATTGTTTATCTTCAAGAAAGCATCTACCATCACGTATCTATTGGCGTTCCACCATGAGAACTACGCTTCATTTCTCGTTTGGTTACGTAATATACCGGCGTCTGCACCCCTTGGCGTTCCACCATGAGAACTACGCTAATCGCGTAATGGGTTGATGATAAATACATCTTCAGTGTCTCGTTTGGTTTCAGAGCTACTAAAGTTGGTAAGCGTGCCAAGAAATGCTTCATTTCTTGTAGCGCCTCTTCCGCTTCCGCCGTCCATTGAAAATTGTTTTTGTTCAAACAATCTTTCAACGTCTTTATGAAAGGTAGGGATCGTTCGGCGTGTTTGGCCAAGAACCTGTTAATTGCTACCAACCTTCCGTTTAACATCTGAGCCTCTTTAAGTGTGCGCGATGAAGGCATGTTAGTGATGGCCATGACCTTTTCAGGATTTGCCTTAAAGGCCTCACGCGTGACGATGACTCCCAAGAATTTGCATTCTTCAACCCCAAACGAGCACTTCTTGGGGTTTAACTTAATGTCGTATTCCCTTAACGTTCGGAATGTTTCCTCAATGTCTTGTAACATGATTTTTTCTTCCATGCACTTGATCACCAGATCGTCTACATATACTTCTAAATTTCCCTTAACCTCACCTGAGATACGTCCTTCTGATGGTTGATCACCAGATTCAATGAACCTATTCCATTTTGAAGTGTTGTGGTTTTAACCCATGGTTTTGCAAAACCATGGGCTGGTATTCAATGAACCTAGTCCATTATTAGGGGCTCCCATGGTTTTAGAAAACCATGGGCACACATGTAAGGTCCAGATCAAAGCTCAGTTTTCGAGGAACGATCCTAACGGTTCTAGAATTCCTATAAATACCCACCTTCATTCCTTGCAAACTCACACTTGAATCTGATTTTTGGCTCTCTAAGTTGAAGTTTATGCTTCATACCTGAGAGTAAATCGGATCAAGAGCTTGCGGGGACCTTCTGTAAGTGTTCTTTCGTTCTTTTCTTTCGTGTTTATCGTTAAAGTCAAACTGCGTTTGACTTTCTGCTTTGACCAGTTTATGGTCAACGCGAAGTTCGTTCGAACTTCATAACGTGAGCGTAATCACGATGGTTATAGTCCCTAGTGACTATACCTACTGATTACCACGTTATCTAGGCTCAGTGACGAGTCGTAGTTTCGGCCAAAATGCGTATTCTTGCGTATTTTGTAACCAAACTACTCTTAGGTATCAAAACCGTTTGATTTGATACCAAACTTGTTTTCTAACTTAGTTAAGCATGTTTTAACATGCTTAGCTCGTCACTTTTAGTTTTGTGCTTGTCTAGGGTCGTAAAGGTAAGCGATCTAAACAATCGCTTATACTTTCAAACCCGACCCGTTTGGTCGATCATTAGGATCCGACCAAACACATTAGGTGACCATAGTGTATAGGGAATAACCTTCCAAGGTTATACCTTATGGTCGCTTCGTTTAAGTAGTTTTATGATAGGTAGTTTATATGCCTTAGGAAAATTACAAAAAATGCCCTTTTTACGCCAAAATTCATTTTAAGCATATGTAACATAACCTTTGGTATCTAAACTGATTAGACCACAATATTAAACATGTTGAGGCATATTTTACTTATCATAGGACTAGTTAGGCGTTCCGAACGCGTTTCACGCGAACGACGCGTTAAAGTAGCATAAGCTACCTTAATGGGTCGCAATGGGTCGAAAGCACTTAGGTTAGGTTCCGATTTAGGATGTAGGCTTTGTTAAACCATATCACATGAGTTCCAACACTCATTTGGTTTACAAGACCTCATTCTATCCGATCTTCCGATTTAGGTGTCGATTGTTTGACTAGTGATTCGATTACTAGGTGCTGCTTGATTTCTCTGGTTTACTTGAGTTTGTTGAAGTACTATTAATTGAGGATACCTTGCACTACATGTGAGTACATAGTTCCCCTATTTTACTGTTTTCAAATGTTTTGGGGTGATTCATATGTACATAATGTTGTCAAGGTTTTAACGATGATTTCAAAAACGAGTAGAACGATTTATACTAAACTAATAACGATTTCGATAATGTGAACGAACTTGTTGGTTGTATTTACATAACGAATAATATTCATTAGTTTTGGCCGAACCGACCAGTATTAGGTTATGGTACCATAGGATCTGACAAATCCCGTTATTGCACTATACCCATGGTTATGTGTGGGTGTTGTGAGTAACGACTGAATCTGTAATTATTAACTTACCCTTTGAGGTTTGTTAATACGAGAAGCGAGGAACGAGGTAGTCGAGTCACGAAGGTTTGAATGTTATTAACGAGACGACCATATATAAGTTTTCACAACTAAAACGATGGTAATTTAAACGCTGATTTAAACGATTTAAACGAGTAAACGATTTGGAAACGATGTTAAATGATTTGGGTAAACGATTGGTTTTTGGTTACTGTTTAGATAACGGGACGGGTGTAATGTGGTGAAAACATGGTAGATACGCCGCTGGTACTTCTTATATATAAGTGTTTTCAACATATTACATGCCGTGGCGTTATTTAGTTAACTTGGGTAAACGATCTTCGAAACGATGTCACACAAACGATGTTTTATTAACGAGTTTTCACAAGATGTTTTACGAATTGGTTTATTAAAACAAAAGCTTTTGGGTTAAGAATCATGGCTACGAGATTTTATAAATTATAACCATCGTGATTTGAGTTGGTTAATCCTGTTGCAATATTATACACTTTTCTAAACAAGGTTTTTCGATGTATTGCAACGGTCATCACGTTGCACAACAAGCTTGCAGGCAATGTACGACGTGTGGTAAGCTTGGGCATTTGGCAAATATTTGTCGTTTGGGACAAAATCAGGTTGCTCAGGTTCCAGCTCCGGGTCAGGGGAATGATGTGAGATTCCCACCGGGTTCATGTTTTAATTGTGGAGAGTATGGTCACTTCCGCAACAACTGCCCGAGACTGGTGAATGCAAACGCGAATGCTAACGCGAACCCGAATGCGAACGTCAACGTCAATGTGAATCCCGCTCGTGGGCGAGCGTACAATTTGAATGCAAACGAAGCGAGGGCCGACAATGAAGTGGTTAACGGTACGTTTCTTGTTAACAATTGACCTGCGTCTATTCTTTTTGATTCTGGTGCCGATAGAAGTTTTGTTTCTTTGTCTTTTGAGCCTTTGCTTGCGATACCTAGAACCAAATTGAGGAAACCCTTATCTGTCGAAGTTGCTACTGGTAAACCTCTTGTTCTCGATTCTATTATTCGTGAATTTCAATTGAACCTTGATAACCATCTTTTTCCTATTGACCTCACACCGATGCAACTTGGGAGCTTCGATATTATCGTTGGAATGGATTGGTTGACCAAACACCACGCTGAGGTGGTTTGTTTCGATAAGATTGTTCGTATTCCTTTGTCTTCTGGCGATGTTCTAGAGATTCGTGGCGAGAAGCCATCCGGTGGTTTGAAGCTTATGTCGTGTTTGGAAGCCCAAAGGTATTTATGAAAAGGATATGTTGCTTTTCTGGCACATGTCACCAAGGAGAAAAGCAAGAGCAAGAGTATTCAGGATATTTCGATTGTTTGGGATTATCCGGAGGTGTTTCCTGATGAACTGCCTGGTTTGCCTCCAGTTCGTCAAGTCGAGTTTCATATTGACCTTGTACCCAATGCCAACCCGATTGCAAAAGCACCTTATCGTCTTGCACCGTCGGAGATGCAAGAGTTATCGAAACAGCTTTAAGAGTTATCTGATAAAGGATTCATCCGACCGAGCTTTTCACCTTGGGGTGCTCCTGTCCTCTTCGTGAAAAAGAAAGATGGATCTTTTCGAATGTGTATCGATTATCGTGAGCTTAATAAGCTCACCATCAAGAATCGATATCCCCTACCTCAAATTGATGATCTCTTCGACCAGCTGCAGGGTGCTTCATGCTTTTCCAAGATCGATCTGCGTTCTAGGTATCATCAACTTCGTGTTCTCGAAGAAGATATTCCCAAAACTGCTTTCCGCACAAGATATGGGCATTACGAGTTCACTGTCATGCCTTTTGGTTTGACGAATGCTCCAGCTATCTTTATAGACTTAATGAATAGGGTCTGCAAACCTTATTCTCATTTATTCAAAATCTCAAGCCGAGCACGAGCAACACCTTCGCTTAACATTGGAACTCCTGAAGAAGGAACAACTTTTTGCTAAATTCTCCAAGTGTGAATTCTGGCCTAAAGAAGTTCAATTCTTGGGTCATATAGTCAACGAGCAGGGTATTCATGTGGATCCATCCAAGATTGCTGCTATTAAGGACTGGAATACACCGACGACGCCTACAAAGATTCGATCTTTTCTTGGTCTTGCTGGTTATTATCGTTGATTCATTTCAAATTTCTCAAAGATTGCGGTTCCACTCACTGCTTTGACTCAGAAGAATAAGCCTTTCGAGTGGGGACCCAAGCAAGAAGAAGCGTTCCAAACGCTGAAGCAGAAGTTATGTAATGCTCCTGTTCTATCTCTGCCCGAGAGAAGCGATGATTTCGTTGTCTATTGCGATGCGTCCAACTTAGGTCTTGGTTGCGTCCTTATGCAACGAGGTAAAGTTATAGCATATGCATCTAGACAATTGAAAGTTCACGAGAAGAACTATACGACTCATGATCTTGAGTTAGGAGCAGTGGTTTTCGCGCTTAAAATCTGGAGACACTACCTCTATGGAACGAAGTGTGTGGTTTTCACAGACCACAAAAGTCTCCAGCATATTCTTAATCAGAAAGAGCTGAATATGAGGCAACGACGTTGGGTTGAACTCTTGAACGACTATGATTGCGAGATTCGCTACCATCCTGGTATGGCGAATGTCGTAGCTGATGCGCTTAGTTGAAAAGAACGAGTCAAGCTTCATTCTGTTCGAACTCTATCTGATATTCAATCTCGTGTCCTTCAAGCTCAACAATTTTGTGTTTCACAAAATTTGATGGGTATGGAATTACCACGTCAACTTGAGCTTAAGCTCGAAGAGAAAGACGATGGTTTGCTCTATTTTAAGGATCGATTGTGGATTCCGAAACAAGACGATCTTCGCACCTTGGTAATGGACGAATCTCATAAGTCTCGATATTCTATCCATCCTGGTGCTGATAAAATGTACAAGGATCTTCGTACTCAGTGCTGGTGGCCTGGTATGAAGAAGGATGTCGCCTTGTATGTATCGAAATGCCTAACTTGTCTTAAAGTCAAGGCCGAATATCAACGACCTTCTGGCTTGCTTATACAACCAGAGATACCGGTTTGGAAGTGGGAGAACATTGCGATGGATCTCATCACTAAGTTACCGCGTACGTCTAAAGGTCATGATGTTATTTGGGTTATTATCGATCGATTAACGAAATCAGCTCATTTCATTCCGATTCGTGAGGATCTATCTGCTGATAAACTTGCAAAGATTTATGTTGATGAGATTGTGACACGACATGGTGTGCCATTGGATATCATCTCTGATCGTGATGCTCGATTTTCATCTCATTTCTGGAAGGCCATGCAATCTGCTTTGGGAACCCAACTGAATCTAAGCACTGCTTATCATCCCCAAACAGATGGCCAATCTGAGAGAAGGATTCAAACTTTGGAGGATATGCTTAGAGCATGTGTGATAGACTTTGGTGGTAATTGGGATTCTCACCTGCCACTGATCGAGTTCTCTTACAACAATAGTTATCATGCTAGCATTAATATGGCACCATTCGAAGCTCTCTACGGTCGAAAATGTCGTTCACCTATATGTTGGAACGAGACCGGTGAAGCTCAGCTTACTGGGCCTGAGCTCATTCTGGAAACAACAGACAAAATCAAGAAAATGAGGACCAGATGAAGACGAAATATCCGCATTTGTTTTCACAAGCTTCCTCTAGTTAAAATTTCGGGACGAAATTTCCTGAAGTAGGGGAGACTGTGACAACTGTGTTCTGTAAACGATGTACGATGTAAAACAATGATGATTATTAATAAAACAATGTGCTTTGGTGTTATTATATGTGTTTTGGTGTTTCTATGTGTGTAATTGTGTTTGGTGATTTTTCAATTCTATTCAATTCCGAGTTATCTGAACAGCTTCAAGAGTTATCTGATAAAGGATTCATCCGACCGAGCTTTTCACCTTGGGGTGCTCCTGTCCTCTTCGTGAAAAAGAAAGATGGATCTTTTCGAATGTGTATCAATTATCGTGAGCTTAATAAGCTCACCATCAAGAATCGATATCCCCTACCTCGTATTGATGATCTCCTCGACCAGCTGCAGGGTGCTTCATGCGTTTCCAAGATTGATCTGCGTTCTGGGTATCATCAACTTCGTGTTCTCGAAGAAGATATTCCCAAAACTGCTTTCCGCACAAGATATGGGCATTACGAGTTCACTGTCATGCCTTTTGGTTTGACGAATGCTCCAGCTATCTTTATGGACTTAATGAGCCTAGATAACGTGGTAATCAGTAGGTATAGTCACTAGGGACTATAACCATCGTGATTACGCTCACGTTATGAAGTTTGAACGAACTTCGCGTTGACCATAAACTGGTCAAAGCAGAAAGTCAAACGCAGTTTGACTTTAACGATAAACACGAAAGAAAAGAACGAAAGAACACTTACAGAAGGTCCCCGCAAGCTCTTGATCCGATTTACTCTTAGGTATCGAAGCATAAACTTCAACTTAGAGAGCCAAAAATCAGATTCAAGTGTGAGTTTGCAAGGAATGAAGGTGGGTATTTATAGGAATTCTAGAACCGTTAGGATCGTTCCTCGAAAACTGAGCTTTGATCTGGACCTTACATGTGTGCCCATGGTTTTCTAAAACCATGGGAGCCCCTAATAATGGACTAGGTTCATTGAATACCAGCCCATGGTTTTGCAAAACCATGGGTTAAAACCACAACACTTCAAAATGGACTAGGTTCATTGAATCTGGTCAGAAATTTCAAAAATGGTCCCTGCACTTGTAAAACTTGATTTTTTTTTTTGCACTTTTAAGCCCCGTTAACCCCATTTCAAGGCTCTAAAATAAAGTTTAAGTATAGGTAACTCAAAACTTGCTCAAAAGTATCTCGGATGTCGGTTCGTTTGGTCGTACGGTTGCGTTATTCGCTTAATTACGACGGAAGTCATAACAAACGCAAAAACGATCCAAATTAAGCGACGAATGGAATTTTATCATGCCAAACACTAAAATAAAATATTTTAATGCTTACATAAATTTTTGGAGGTCCATATGTATTCAGAACATACGTTATGCGCGAAAATGCAAACTTATGCACTTTTTGACGCTTTTAGTCCCTGAATGACCATAAAGTTTATTTTAGCATACCGAACCCCTCAAAGCCTATTCCTAAGCTATGTAAAGGTTATTTAGGGTATGTTTAACTTATGATCAAGTTCCAGAATTTCCGTTACTATACAAATCGGCATAGTTTCGCAGTTTGACACAAATAGTCCCTGCGATCGAACAAAGTTGATTTCAACACACCAAACCATTCAAAACTTATTTCTAAGTTATGTGGTGGTTATTTAAGGTATTTTAAGCCTATGTCACTATTTTAGAGTGTTTGTCGCGTTATACTGACTGCGTTTACGCACCAGTTTGCGTATAACCTTCCAGAACGCGATTTAAAGCTTGCAATCGGAATCGAATCGAATTGAAAAATCACCAAACACAATTACACACATAGAAACACCAAAACACATATAATAACACCAAAGCACATTGTTTTATTAATAATCATCATTGTTTTACATCGTACATCGATTACAGAACACAGTTGTCACAGTCTCCCCTACTTCAGGAAATTTCGTCCCGAAATTTTAACTAGAGGAAGCTTGTGAAAACAAATGCGGATATTTCGTCTTCATCTGGTCCTCATTTTCTTGATTTTGTCTATTGTTTCCAGAACGAGCTCAGGTCCAGTAAGCTGAGCTTCACCGGTCTCGTTCCAACAGACAGGTGAACGACATTTTCGACCGTAGAGAGCTTCGAATGGCGCCATATTAATGCTAGCATGATAACTATTGTTGTAAGAGAACTCGATTAGTGGCAGATGAGAATCCCAATTACCACCAAAGTTTATTACGCATGCTGTAAGCATATCCTCCAAAGTTTGAATCGTTCTCTCATATTGGACATCTGTTTGGGGATGATAAGCAGTGCTTAGATTCAGTTGGGTTCCCAAAGCAGATTGCATGGCCTTCCAGAAATGAGATGAAAATCGAGCATCACGATCAGAGATGATATCCAAGGGCACACCATGTCGTGTCACAATCTCATCAACATAAATCTTTGCAAGTTTATCAGCAGATAGATCCTCGCGAATCGGAATGAAATGAGCTGATTTCGTTAATCGATCGATAATAACCCAAATAGCATCATGACCTTTAGACGTACGCGGTAACTTAGTGATGAGATCCATCGCAATGTTCTCCCACTTCCAAACCGGTATCTCTGGTTGTATAAGCAAGCCAAAAGGTCGTTGATGTTCGGCCTTGACTTTAAGACAAGTTAGGCATTTCGATACATACAAGGCGACATCCTTCTTCATACCAGGCCACCAGCACTGAGTACGAAGATCCTTGTACATTTTATCAGCACCAGGGAGAATAGAATATCGAGACTTGTGAGATTCGTCCATTACCAAGGTGCGAAGATCGTCTTGTTTTGGAATCCACAAACGATCCTTGAAATAGAGCAAACCATCGTCTTTTCTTTCGAGAGGCAATTCCTCACCTATCAAATTTTGCGAAACACAAAATTGTTGAGCTTGAAGAACACGAGTTTGAAGATCAGATAGCGTTTGAACATAATGAAACTTGACTCGCTTTTTTCGACTAAGCGCATCGGCTAAGACATTTGCCTTACCAGGATGGTAGCGAATCTCGCAGTCGTAATCACTTAAGAGCTCGACCCAACGTCGTTGCCTCATGTTCAGCTCTTTCTGATTAAGAATATGCTGGAGACTTTTGTGGTCTGTGAAAACCACACACTTCGTTCCATAGAGGTAGTGTCTCCAGATTTTAAGCGCGAAAACCACAGCTCCCAACTCAAGATCATGAGTTGTGTAGTTCTTCTCATGAATTTTCAGCTGTCTAGACGCATAAGCTATGACTTTACCTCGTTGCATAAGCACGCAACCAAGTCTTAGATTCGACGCGTCATAATAGACAACGAAATCATCAACTCATTCGGGCAGAGATAAAACAGGAGCATCACAAAGCTTCTGTTTCAGCGTTTGAAACGCTTCTTCTTGCTTGGGTCCCCACTCAAAAGGCTTATTCTTCTGAGTCAAAGCAGTGAGTGGAACCGCGATCTTTGAGAAGTTTGAGATGAATCGACGATAATAACCAGCAAGACCAAGAAAAGATCAAACTTCTGAGGTGTTGTTGGTGTATTTCAGTCTCTAATAGCAACAATCTTGGATGGATCCACATGAATACCCTGCTCATTGACTATATGCCCCAAGAATTGAACTTCTTTAAGCCAGAATTCACACTTGGAGAATTTAGCATAAAGTTGTTCCTTCTTCAGGAGTTCCAATGTTAAGCGAAGGTGTTGCTCGTGCTCGGCTCGAGACTTTGAATAGACAAGAATATCGTCGATAAACACGATGATGAACTTGTCTAAATAAGGTTTACAAACCCTATTCATTAAGTCCATAAAGATAGCTGGAGCATTCGTCAAACCAAAAGGCATGACAGTGAACTCATAATGCCCATATCTTGTGCGGAAAGCAGTTTTGGGAATATCTTCTTCGAGAAGACGAAGTTGATGATACCCAGAATGCAGATCGATCTTTGAAAAGCATGAAGCACCTTGCAGCTGGTTAAAGAGATCATCAATTCGAGGTAGGGGATATCAATTCCTGATGGTAAGCTTATTAAGCTCACGATAATCGATACATATTCGAAAAGATCCATCTTTCTTTTTCACGAAGAGGACAGGAGCTCCCCAAGGTGAAAAGCTCGGTCGAATGAATCCTTTATCAGATAACTCTTAAAGCAGCTTCGATAATTCTTGCATCTTAGATGGTGCAAGTCGATAAGGCGCTTTTGCAATTGGGTTGGCTTTGGGTACAAGGTCAATATGAAACTGGACTTGACGAACTGGAGGCAAACCAGGCAGTTCATCAGGAAACACCTCTGGATAATCCCGAACAATCGGAATATCCTGAATACTCTTGCTCTTGTCTTTGTCCTCGGTGACATGTTCTAGAAAAGCAACATATCCTTTCCTTAAATACCTTTGGGCTTCCATACACGACATAAGCTTCAATCCACCTGAAGGTTTCTCGCCACGAATTTCCAGAACATCGCTAGAAGACAAAGGGATACGAACAATTTTGTCAAAACAAACCACCTCAGCATGGTATTTGGTTAACCAATCCATTCCAACGATAATGTCGAAGCTCCCAAGTTGCATTGGTGTGAGGTCAATAGGAAAAAGATTGTCATCAAGGTTCAACTGAGAATCACGAATAACAGAATCGAGAACAAGGGGTTTACCAGTAGCAACTTCAACAGATAGGGGTTTCCTCAGTTTAGTTCTAGGTATCGCAAGCAAAGGTTCGAATGACAATGAAACAAAACTCCTATCTGCACCAGAATCAAAAAGAACAGACCCAGGTCGATTGTTAATAAGAAACGTACCATTGACAACCAAGGTACCATTGACAACGAGGTTGTCAGCTCAAGCCTCGTTTGCATTCAGATTGAATGCCCATCCACGAGCGGGATCGACAATTGGAAAAACAAAAGAGGCATTGAAAACATCGACAAAACACAAGGGAGACGACCATTTGTTCTGTCACACCCCAACCGATGGCGGAAACATCGGGATGAGACGAACAAATCGCTCAAAAGCATCATAACACTAATTGTGACAATATAGATTAAATCAAATTTCATAAATGACTAAAATCAAGTACATTGTTTCAAATAAAGGCAAATTGCAACAAACATGGTTTATTATTAAAATGGGTATCTAGTCCATCCTAACTTGATTCCTTCATCATCTTGACTATCAACCTACAACATGTATTAAAATAAAATCAACAAAAATGCTGGCAAGTATACAAGTTTGATACATAGCATAGTAGAATAAAATGTTTAAATGTGCTCATATCCAACATGAATAAGATGATACTAGTTAACAGTATATGCTTGAAACGATGTTACTCTGCATGCTCAAACCAAAGTTTCCAACGCAATTAACATAGCCTATCCCAAGAGTTTAGCGGGAGGTAAAAATAGAATAAACTTAACAATACCCAAAAGAATAGCGGGCGGGGCGTTACAACCTATAGCATATGCATAGTACCATAATTGTTAAGGTAGGCTTGATCAAAGTTAATGAGCATATAGTCATGAAGTGTTTACATTAGCATCACATGTATAACAAGAATCAAACATTTCATGTGTAATTTGGATAGAGTGTGAATAAATAAAGTTTAACGTGTTTGTGAATTTGAATATGAATACAAGTTGCACCCAAAAAGTGTTTAACAATGAAAATGGGATCATGTATACTCACGGTTTCTCAAAGTTGTTCCTTTGGTAATCCCGTGACGAGTTGAAGGTTGGAAACTTCCAGCCTATAAGCGGTACAATTCTACCGTATACAAAACAATCAACCGAATCCCCGTTTCTGATGTGGAAGATCAGACTAAGCTGCAACCACAGAGCATACTATGAAGAGAGGAGAATGGTTAGAACACTTAGTGTTCTTTTTGAATTCTTAGAATTCTTAGAATTAGAGAGATTGAGAGAAGATTGAGAAGATTTGGTGTGAAGAAAATGGTAGGAGAAGGTTGGTATTTATAGGTGAATGGTGATTGGTGTAGATAATTAAAATAAATAAATAGAAAAGATTAAAAAAATAAATGAAAAAGAAATTAATAATGGAGGATGGAGGTGGAAAAGGTGATTGAAAGAGGTGGAAAAGGTGATTGGAGAAGAAAAGAGGTATAAATTTTCGTATGTCACTATTCACGGTTACTATTCATTTTTTTTAATACTATGGATTAAAACATGTACTTTTTTACAAAAGGGACCTAAGCTAGAAAAATTCTTAAAAATTATTAAAAATTCTTTTGTATCGTTTTACGCTAAAAATTATTAGAAAAATATCTTTGTATAGTTTTTCAGTTTCTTATAAAAATCTTGTGTTTATCCATTAACAATGTGATAAAAAAAATGTATTACTATTACGATTAACGCCTCGAAAAGTAAAATACAAATATGAAAATACGAGGCGTTACAGTCTCCCCTACTTTAGGAAATTTCGTCCCGAAATTTATTAAAGAGGAAGACCTTGGAGAAAAGCATTTTGGCTAAAAGAATGATTGTCTAAGATCAAGACTTGGAAGTTTTTGAAATATGTTAAAAAGTATGAAGTTTCGAGGAACGAAAAGATAGGTTTGTAAACAGGGTTCGTATAAAAGAAAAGAATAATGGAGAATAATAGGAGTATAAAGGTGAATGATTGATTAAACGAATGCGAGTATAAGAATAGCATAAGTATTGGATAGACGAAGGTGACGTGTTAAGATTGAAGTCTCGTCGTGGATAATCGGATATAATGCATTTGTGAGTTGTTTAAAATTTGTATTAGGTCCAAGAAGATCTGCAAGACACTGAATTTTTTCATGGCACGTTTCACGAAAGTTTGGTAACATGGTGAAAACACTTATATATAGGAAGTACCAACGGCGTATCCACCATGTTTTGACCACGTTACGTCTGTTTCGTATTCGGTGTCATGTTACATCCCATGTCTTACCATACATAGTAGTACACTCTATGGTTTCTCATACGCCCATCACTATAATCCCGTGTGCACTCGCGATTATATTGATCGTCGCATGATCCGCATAGCTTGTACTAGTTGTGTATGAATTAAGGTATGCATAAATTATGAAAATAAGACTGCGTGTGAAAGAAATGTAGCATATACGCATGTTTGTGTTCCAAATAGCATAAGATCAACGTAAGCGAGTCCCTCAGGTTTCGCTCGCGTATAGGCGTGAAAGTATAAATGAAGCATAAGCATAGCATAAGTTTCACATAGCATATAAAAGTTTCAATTTGTTTCACATAGCATAATCATGAATTTCACGTAGTGTCGCATTTAAAACGAAAGCCTCATAAATTTAGTTTGTTCACGAGAGATTATTATTATTTGTTTTAGATTGCAAAGATAGTGCAATTCGTGTCTCCAAGCTTGAAATGAAAGTACGTTCAAATATAAAGTTTAATTGAAAACGAAGAAGAGTTGGTAACTACCTCCGAGGTAAGGAAATCACCCCTAGCTCATTGGTGAAGTTGAAAAGTGAGGGGAGCGAATCGTCAAGGTAAGGAAATCACTCCTTTCTTGATGATAGGCTTCCATTTTTGGGAATATGGGTATTAGCATAAAAATTTGAACAATCCACATGACATACTTAGTTAACAAGATTAACGTGTCACTGGCATGTGAATAAACAAGTCAACCCATCGTGTACCGCAATTGAAAGACTTAACATGACCTCTCGTTCACGGGTGGTGCGCTACTCCTATAGCACTACGCATAGTGCTATACATGTTAAGGTGTGGGTTAAAGGACAAGTTCATCACATAAGAATAACCCAGTAACACGAATCCAGTATAACATACTAGCATGCATGTTTTAGATTGAAATGATATATCGTACAAATGTAAAAAATATTAAAATTGAGATAGCATAAAAGAGATTCATCATAAAAATTGGATTGTCACGGAACGTAACATAAGACTATTCCAAAGTAAATCGAAGTCCTTTTCGAATTAAGGGAAAGTGCTTTGGCCTAATAGACAAATACTCTCATCGAGAAGCGACTAACGATATTTGTCCTTCCAGTTACTACACGTCCTTAATCGATTGGGAAAATCGAAACTTTGGAGAGATTGAAAATCGAAGAGTGGGACTAGTTAACAAGATGCGAGTTTCACCTCTAACTTGATAACATCGTACCCTAGCGTGGTTGGTACTTATCAAAAGATAAGGTCCACTAGAATATGAAATGGAAATTCCCTTCAAGATTTGGATATCCCTCCTAACTTGAGGGTAGATTTCGTTCAAAATACAAAGTATAGCTGACTGAAAGTCATCACCAAATGTGGGAATCACCCCTATTTTGGTGAATCGTTTCGATTGTGTTATAAGAGTGTCTTCAAAGCCTCCAAGTGTGTATTGTGTTAGCCTTAGGAAAGGCATGCATGTTAAAAGACCAAATAGAATAGAGGGAAGCAAATAAGATAGAAGGAAAGTAGTTTTAAACAACACGTAAGGATAAAGCTCCTAAACTATAGACTAGGTAAAAGCATTCCTACTTTTCCTAATTCCCTATAGTTATGGCTCTGATACCAATCTGTCACACCCCAACCGATGGCGGAAACATCGGGATGAGACGAACAAATCGCTCAAAAGCATCATAACACTAATTGTGACAATATAGATTAAATCAAATTTCATAAATGACTAAAATCAAGTACACTGTTTCAAATAAAGGCAAATTGCAACAAACATGGTTTATTATTAAAATGGGTATCTAGTCCATCCTAACTTGATTCCTTCATCATCTTGACTATCAATCTGCAACATGTATTAAAATAAAATCAACAAAAATGCTGGCGAGTATACAAGTTTGATACATAGCATAGTAGAATAAAATGTTTAAATGTGCTCATATCCAACATGAATAAGATGATACTAGTTAACAGTATATGCTCGAAACGATGTTACTCTACATGCTCAAACCAAAGTTTCCAACGCAATTAACATAGCCTATCCCAAGAGTTTAGCGGGAGGTAAAAATAGAATAAACTTAACAATACCCAAAAGAATAGCGGGCGGGGCGTTACAACCCATAGCATATGCATAGTACCATAATTGTTAAGGTAGGCTTGATCGAAGTTAATGAGCATATAGTCATGAAGTGTTTACATTAGCATCACATGTATAACAAGAATCAAACATTTCATGTGTAATTTGGATAGAGTGTGA
Source organism: Helianthus tuberosus (assembly GCA_030545235.1). Lineage (NCBI taxonomy): Eukaryota > Viridiplantae > Streptophyta > Magnoliopsida > Asterales > Asteraceae > Helianthus > Helianthus tuberosus. Next base: position 193,310,205 of record CM060414.1, read on the forward strand.
ATAAATAAAGTTTAACGTGTTTGTGAATTTGAATATGAATACAAGTTGCACCCAAAAAGTGTTTAACAATGAAAATGGGATCATGTATACTCACGGTTTCTCAAAGTTGTTCCTTTGGTAATCCCGTGACGAGTTGAAGGTTGGAAACTTCCAGCCTATAAGCGGTACAATTCTACCGTATACAAAACAATCAACCGAATCCCCGTTTCTGATGTGGAAGATCAGACTAAGCTGCAACCATAGAGCATACTACGAAGAGAGGAGAATGGTTAGAACACTTAGTGTTCTTTTAGAATTCTTAGAATTAGAGAGATTGAGAGAAGATTGAGAAGATTTGGTGTGAAGAAAATGGTAGGAGAAGGTTGGTATTTATAGGTGAATGAGGTGAATGGTGATTGGTGTAGATAATTAAAATAAATAAATAAATAGAAAAGATTAAAAAAAATAAATGAAAAAGAAATTAATAATGGAGGATGGAGGTGGAAAATGTGATTGAAAGAGGTGGAAAAGGTGATTGGAGAAGAAAAGATGTATAAATTTTCGTATGTCACTATTCATGGTTACTATTCATTTTTTTTTAATTCTATGGATTAAAACATGTACTTTTTTACAAAAGGGACCAAAGCTAGAAAAATTATAAAAAATTATAAAAAATTCTTTTGTATAGTTTTACGCTAAAAATTATTAGAAAAATATATTTGTATAGTTTTTCAGTTTCTTATAAAAATGTTGTGTTTATCCATTAACAATGTGATAAAAAAAATGTATTACTATTACGATTAACGCCTCGAAAAGTAAAATACAAATATGAAAATACGAGGCATTACATGTTCGTTACCTCAAACAAACAAACGACACGCAGTGACTAATCAAAGTAAATGGGTCAATATAATGTATCGCCGAAGACATGCTCGCCTATAAGTGAACACTCACCCCAAGAGTTCGCAGGTAAGAGTGACTGGTCCGATTATGTGGATTTGTACGACACTCTAGCCTTAGACAGAAAACCCAGGGTACAGGCATTCACTCTTCCAGTTTGCACGTGTTCACATTATTTTGGCCCAAACTTTGACGAGACTTTGAAAACTTAGAGGGTTCAAAACCTTATAAGAGAGGGTTCAAAACCTAGTAATCAATCATCCTAGAAAAGATGATTAGTTTTCAAAGCGGATTCGAACTTATTGTGGTTATCACCTAAGGGTAGGTGACGGTATTGTTTTAAAATCTAAACACAAGTAAACTTGTGTTAGGGTCCTAAAGTTATAGTCTAGGTCAAAGCATTACTAATAACCTAATTCCCTATAACCATTGGCTCTGATACCAACTCTTCTGTCACACCCCGACCACGTAAAACAACAAAGCGTGGCGGAAACGTCGGGGAGTGTTGTAACAGAATTATCGTTTCATAACCATGGATACAAAAAGTGTTTCGTTTTATTGATAATATTAAACATTAACATTGTTTTAACACATAACAAACAAGTTTTATATCGACTATCATTGTTTTATGTCACTAGGGCCTCGTCCAGATCCTATGTGACGCATGCATCCTAGAACGTCAATCAAGCAACAACACCTGAAACATATGTAAAAACAAAGTCAGTAAAGAAATGCTGGTGAGTACATAGTTCCCCAATTTTACTGTTTTCAATTGTTTTGGGGTGATTCATACGTACAAAATGTTTTCAAGGTATTGCAATATAAGAATACAAGCCATGTTTTCCGATACTCTTATAAAACCTATGTACTCGCCAGCATTTCTTTGCTGACTTTGTTTTTACATATGTTTCAGGTGTTGTTGCTTGATTGACGTTATAGGATTCATGCGTCACATAGGATCTGGATGAGGCCCTAGTGACAACTTATGATCAAGTTCCGGAATGTTCGTTACTATACAAATCGGCATAGTTTCGCAGTTTGACACAAATAGTCCTTGCGATCGAACAAACTTGATTTCAACACACCAAACCATTCAAAACTTATTTTTAAGTTATGTGGAGGTTATTTAAGGTATGGTAAGCCTATGTCACTATTCCGGAGTGTTTGTCGCGTTATACTGACTGCGTTTACGCACCAGTTTGCGTATAACCTTCCAGAACGCGATTTAAAGCTTGCAATCGGAATCGAATCGAATTGAAAAATCACCAAACACAAATACACACATAGAAACACCAAAACCCATATAATAACACCAAAGCACATTGTTTTATTAATAATCATCATTGTTTTACATCACACATCGATTACAGAACACAGTTGTCACAGTCTCCCCTACTTCAGGAAATTTCATCCCGAAATTTTAACTAGAGGAAGCTTGTGAAAACAAATGCGGATATTTCGTCTTCATCTGGTCCTCACATTCCCAAGTAAACTCTTGGCCACGTTTGGATTCCCAGCGAACTTTGACCAATCGAATCCGTTTGTTCTTCAACTGTTTGAAAGCATGGTCCACCATCTCCATGGGTTTCTCGACAAAGTGCATTGTTTCATCGATTCGAATCTCGTCGAGAGAAATGTGTAGATCAGCGTTAGCTAAACACTTTCGCAGATTGGACACGTGAAAAGTCGGATGAATATTTCCAAGCTCTGGAGGTAGCTCTAGACGATAGGCAACCTTTCCAATTCTTTCCACAATCTTAAATGGTCCCACATATCGAGGTGCAAGTTTTCCTTTCTTTCCAAATCTCACCACTCTCTTCCAAGGTGAAACCTTGAGTAGGACACGGTCTCCGATTTGAAATTCTAAGGGCTTGCGTCGCATATCCGCATAACTCTTTTGACGGTTTCGAGCTGTCACAAGATTATCGCGGATTTTCTTGATTTTGTCTGTTGTTTACAGAACGAGCTCAGGTCCAGTAAGCTGAGCTTCACCGGTCTCGTTCCAACAGATAGGTGAACGACATTTTCGACCGTAGAGAGCTTCGAATGGCGCCATATTAATGCTAGCATGATAACTATTGTTGTAAGAGAACTCGATTAGTGGCAGATGAGAATCCCAATTACCACCAAAGTCTATCACGCATGCTCTAAGCATATCCTCCAAAGTTTGAATCGTTCTCTCAGATTGGCCATCTATTTGGGGATGATAAGCAGTGCTTAGATTCAGTTGGGTTCCCAAAGCAGATTGCATGGCCTTCCAGAAATGAGATGAAAATCGAGCATCACGATCAGAGATGATATCCAAGGGCACACCATGTCGTGTCACAATCTCATCAACATAAATCTTTGCAAGTTTATCAGCAGATAGATCCTCGCGGATCGGAATGAAATGAGCTGATTTCGTTAATCGATCGATAATAACCCAAATAACATCATGACCTTTAGACGTACGCGGTAACTTAGTGATGAGATCCATCGCAATGTTCTCCCACTTCCAAACCGGTATCTCTGGTTGTATAAGCAAGCCAGAAGGTCGTTGATGTTCGGCCTTGACTTTAAGACAAGTTAGGCATTTTGATACATACAAGGCGACATCCTTCTTCATACCAGGCCACCAGCACTGAGTACGAAGATCCTTGTACATTTTATCAGCACCAGGATGGATAGAATATCGAGACTTATGAGATTCGTCCATTACCAAGGTGCGAAGATCGTCTTGTTTCGGAATCCACAATCAATCCTTAAAATAGAGCAAACCATCGTCTTTCACTTCGAACTTAAGCTCAAGTTGACGTGGTAATTCCTTACCTATCAAATTTTGTGAAACACAAAATTGCTGAGCTTGAAGGACACGAGATTGAAGATCAGATAGAGTTCGAACAGAATGAAGCTTGACTCGCTCCTTTCGACTAAGCGCATCGGCTACACTCTTCTGTCACACCCCGACCACGTAAAACAACAAAGCGTGGCGGAAACGTCAGGGAGTGTTGTAACAGAATTATCGTTTTATAACCATGGATATAAAAGTGTTTCATTTTATTGATAATATTAAACATTAACATTGTTTTAACACATAACAAACAAGTTTTATATCGACTATCATTGTTTTATGTCACTAAGGCCTCGTTCAGATCCTATGTGACGCATGCATCCTAGAACGTCAATAAAGCAACAACACCTGAAACATATGTAAAAACAAAGTCAGCAAAGAAATGCTGGCGAGTACATAGGTTTTATAAGAGTATCGGAAACATGGCTTGTATTCTTATATTGCAATACCTTGAAAACCTTGTTTTAAAAAAAGTGTATAATATTGCAACATGATTAACCTACTCAAATCAAGATGATTAAAATTTATAAAATTTCGTAGCCATGATTCTTAACCCAAAAGCTTTTTGTTTTAGAAAACCATCTTGTAAAACATCTCATATAAACTCGTTAATAAAACTCGTACATTATTTCGAAAACATCATTGAGTGACATCGTTTCAATATTGTTTACCCAAGTGAACTAAATAACGCCACGGTATGTAATATGTTGAAAACACTTATATATAAGAAGTACCAGCCGCATATCTACCATGTTTTCACCACATTACACCCGTCCCGTTATTTAGACACTAGCCAAAAACCAATCGTTTATCCAGATCGTTTAACATCGTTTCCAAATTGTACTCGCCAGCATTTCTTTGCTGACTTTGTTTTTACATATGTTTCAGGTGTTGTTGCTTGATTGACGTTCTAGGATTCATGCGTCACATAGGATCTGGACGAGGCCCAAGTGACAACTTATGATCAAGTTCCGGAATGTTCGTTACAATACAAATCGGCATAGTTTCGCAGTTTAACACAAATAGTCCCTGCGATCGAACAAACTTGATTTCAACACACCAAACCATTCAAAACTTATTTCTAAGTTATGTGGAGGTTATTTAAGGTATGTTAAGCCTATGTCACTATTCCGGAGTGTTTGTTGCGTTATACTGACTGCGTTTACGCACCAGTTTGCGTATAACCTTCCAGAACTCGATTTAAAGCTTGCAATCGGAATCGAATCGAATTGAAAAATCACCAAACACAAATACACACATAGAAACACCAAAACACATATAATAACACCAAAGCACATTGTTTTATTAATAATCATCATTGTTTTACATTGTACATCGATTACAGAACACAGTTGTCACAATCCGATAAAGAATGATCTGATCTTCAAGCTACAAAACAGAACACCGTTAGGACTCATTACAGGAATGAGTTTATTCCTGTAACCACCCTCCGGCGTGAGTATAAGTATTCATATGTGAGAGTAAAAGGAGTTGTAATGAGAGAATTATATGTTTACCTTTAAGTTAGCATCTTCTATTTATACATATGGGTGAATTAGGGTTTCCTTTGGACTCGGAGAGTCAGTTACATAATACCTCCTAAATTCTCAGAGATCATGCAAATCTTATATTTGCATATGAATATTTCATCATTTAATATTGTTATCCTCCTATTTAATGGTAGTTTATCCGACCCGGAATGCCTAAGCCGGGTCATTCCTCCACACCTAGTTTTGATAACTATAGTAAACACAAATTGTTAAAAATAAAATAAAATGGAAGGTTTTTATGAAAATGTATAAACTAATTGTCGATATTAATAAATCAAGACAACAATTAGTTATATATGAGAAATCTTTGTAGGATTTGATTTTATTAAGCACTTAATCATGATTTTGTAAAAATGCTTTCTAAAAATCATCATGGTTTTATAAATACTTTAATTATATAATTTAACCTAGATTATTTGAAAACATACATGAATTATTACATGATTTCTATGTAGTAGTTTATCCGACCCGGAATGGCCAAGCCGGGTCATTCCTCCACACCTAGATTGATAACTATAGTAAACACAAATTGTTAAAAATAAAATAAAATGGAAGCTTTTTATGAAAATGTATAAAGTAATTGTCGATATTAATAAATCAAAACAACAATTAGTTATATATGAGAAATCTTTGTAGGATTTGATTTTATTAAGCACTTAATCATGATTTATAAAAATGCTTTCAAAAAATCATCATGGTTTTATAAATACTTTAATTATATAATTATATAATTTAACCTAGATTATTTGAAAACATACAGGAATCATTACATGCTTTCGATGTAGCCCACCAAATTTGCTCCTTCCTTCTATTCATTTTTTTAAACTGCTTAAATTACATCACATCCTTTTTCAACTGGTTCGAACCCTTGACTTTAAGAAGAGCAACACATTAACTTCAATGACTTGCTTCTCTTCTCGGCTCAAACTTTTATCACTTAGACATTAGACCATCATCAAATTTGATGTACAGAGTTGAACTTTTTTTTGGAATTTGTAAATGTTACTTTTATCACCTTTTAACGTTATGATTAAAATTGCGTAAATGTTTCCATTTCCGTTTTATTTAAAATCCACCCGCCCCTCACCTACAACAAGTTTACTTATTCAAATTGAATAACTGATTACTAAGGTTAAAATTTAAAAGGGATGCAAATGCCAATGAAAACAACTAACACTACAAGAATGGACCACCTTTAGCGGCGACAGCTGTCGCCGATATTGTTGGAAAATGTCGCCGGTATTGACCTTTAGCGGCGACATGTCGCCGGTAAATGGTCGCCGGTATTGATCGGCCGCTATTGGCCTCCTGTCGTCGCTAAAGGTCTACGTTGCCGGTATTGATCTTAGACCTTTAGCGACGACACGTGTCGTCGCTAAATGGTCACCGGTATTAGTCATGGTCGGTAAAGGATTAAAGGCAATAGCGGCGACACGTGTCGCCGCTAAAAGTCTTTTTTTTTTTTAATACAGCAGCTGTATATACAGCACCCAGCCAATTTTACTGCCGAAAAAACAGAACCTGCCTATTTCAAACAACGCAAACATACGCCATGAACATATACTAAGGGTAATATAATTAAAAACTACGTTTAAGTCGTACATTATAATCCTACAACATTTAATTAAATCATACATTAAAAACAAGTCACTCGTCGTCGGAATAATTATCGAATAAGTCATCAAAATCGTAGTCGTTTGACTTTCCTTTTCCTTTTCCTTGTGAAGCAAGATAGTTGTTAAGTTGGTTCAAAAAGGACGGGGTTTGGAACAAGCTGTTAACAAAATCCTACAATAATAGATATCAAAACGTATATTAGCATATTAATTAACGCTACCAACATATATTTAACAAGGAAACATGCGTTCGTTTGTCATTTTATAAATTGCGTAGTTTACCTCGGAAAAGGGTTCTTGCGTCCGAGCTTGCGAAGATGACATGTTCAAGGACGTGTTGGAAGAAGGTTTAGGCCCCATCCCGCGGTACCATCCTCGCTTCTCTCCCAACGCTTCCTGATACGGGGCAATTGGAGGACCATCACCGCTCCATTCATTTGTGGCCTGTTGTATGTTCCACTGTATTTTACGAAGATGATTAAATATATATGTGTATATATATATATATTTGTTATAGAAAATAATACTTAAAAGAAATACTTACGTAATTTTGTTCAGCAACCGGATCAACCCAATTCCCTTGATTGTCCGTGTGGGTTTTAGCATACGTAGGTACCCAATCCATATCTTGTTTAACATTAAACTTAGATTAGACATTAAATAAACAAAAGCTTACACACACGCACACATACATAAAACATTACATTTTTATAGGTGGTGCTACCGTACGACGATGTCCCCCCATGGTATGGGAATTGTTGTTTCTCGTGTACTAGTTTGTTGGCCTCGCTTCTTTTAATATATTTTGCGTTCCGGAAACCTTCGATGGTTCTCAACCAGTTATCATAGGGCATATCCGCGGGATGGTATGCCCTTGCCCTCTCAATATCATTGTAACCTCCCTGGCTCTTAAATAATTTTTTAGCTTCGTACTTGCGGTCAGAGTACTGCTTCATAGGCACAGTCCTAATACCACCCGTCAAGTTTCTCGCCTCTAAATCACGTTCCACTTCATCAAAATTGATATTTTCCTACAAATTAAATAAAAAAGTTAAAATATCATATATAAATTAGATTTTCATGTGCTTAAATATTTGATAAAATTTTATGCATATAACTTATTTACCCGTAAGTGGTTCATGAGGGCATCCTTGTGCGATTGTGAAACGTTATCCCATCCAATTTTATAGAACGGGATGGTCCGCCACATATATAGGCCGGCCTCCCTTGAAAACAGATCTCTGATTTACCAACAGGGGTATACGTGACCTGTCTGTCAAACGTAAGCGATATAGCCCCCCCCCCCCCCCCCCCCCCGCTTTTACCAGACGCCGTAGTTTCTCGTTTTTGGCTTTCCCCCTAACCCTCTTCTGGGGAACCGCTGCAATTAAAACAAAAATAATTAGTAACAACATTTATAATATATAAAATATAAGGACTACAAAATAATTTAGTAAAAGACTTACCGTCAGTCTCGTGCGTGCCACGAAATCCACCAGGAGGCGGTGGATCACCAGCGCCGTCACCCCCATGTCCCCATGGGGTCACATCCGCCATCAGATAAGCGAATATAAGCAATACCGAAAACATAATCCCTATAAAGTTACAAATGTTACAGCATGTGTACCTAATAGAAATTAAGGGAAAGTACAACAAGTGTAACTCAAATTCAAATAAATATTTCAAACAAGTGTTTATCAAATACAAATCGATATAAATTACAATAACTTTTCTTTTAGTCAGACTCCACATAATCGGGATCATCCTCATCACAATCAGCCTCGACCTCATCACAATCAGTCTCGACCTCAAACACTTCATCGACGGTAGCCGTTGGGGGATCAACTTCAATTGAAGGCTCACCCGCAGTAACATGAGAAGATCCAATTTGAAAGTATTGGGTCAAGTTAATGACAAGTGGACAGTCAGATGAAGAGTTGTTGTCGACAACGTCAATATCTTCTAAGCCTTTGTCAACATTTTGAACCTTATTGACGCGGTCATCACTTAATGGCCGATCCCAAATTTTTCGATGATTAACATTTTCGACTACCCACCTATGTTTATTTTTTTGGTTTCGAGACGTTTCTTGGATGAAGAACACTTATTTGGCTTGCGAAGCAAATATGAGTTGATCGTCTTTGTCCCATTCATGTTCAGTGCTTATACTGGTGATATTATTGTCATGGTTTACACCCCTTCGAGTATCGAACCACTTGCACCGAAATAGGACAGTGGAATAATCATTTGTATAACGCAACTCAATAATTTCTTCTAATTGGCCATAAAATTTCACACCGTTCTCTCCAACCACTTCCACCCTAGAGTTTTGTGTTGCGCATTTTGCATCACGTTCAAGTGTCTTAAACCTAACACCGTTGACTATGCAAGCAGTGCAAGTGTAAGCAGTCATTTTCGCACAAATTGAAAGAGCATACAACTCCGGGTGGAATTCTGGAGAATTTTGTGTTTTCATCGAATGGACCTAACAAATATAGAGTAATAATGTTTGTTATATATGTATTACCTAGCAAGTCTAGGGTAATGAGTGTTATATATGTATTATACCTTATGGAGAAACCATCCCGGAAATTTGGTTTTAAGATCATCTTGGGGATGTGTATGTTTGAATTCACTACATTGATCACAAATATAAGAAAGGAATGAAAAATACCAATTAACAGATTATGAAAAGTTAAAGATAGAAACACTCACTTCATGTACTCCCTAACTTCTGCGCAGTTTTAGAGGATAAACCATTCCATCTTGCTTTTTTCGATGAATGATAGATATTTGTTCTTTGTTGCGCCAACAGGACGACATTTGGACTCAAACACCCATAGCTTTCTTTTTTCAACAACGACATCATCGTTTCTATCTGGGCGTTTGAACTTAGTCTGAACATCTTTAAGGTACCTTGAACAAAATGTTAGAGCTTCTTCAAACACATAACCTTCAGCTATACAACCTTCAGGCCTTGCTGGGTCTTTGACATAGTTCTTTAGTTTTTTCATGTACCTTTCAAATGGATACATCCATCTAAAAGCTACTGGACCTCCCACAATCGCTTCATCAGGTAAATGCACAAGTAAATGAACCATAATGTCAAAAAACACATGTGGATAGATCATCTCTAACTTGCATAAGATGGTAACAATGTCATCCTTTGCTTTCTTCATATCATCCACCGATAGTGTTCTAGAGCAAAGTTGCTTAAAGAACATACAAAGGTCTACTATTGGTGTAGATGTATCTTTAGTCAAAAGCCCTCTAACCCCAATCGGTATCAAACGTTGCATGGGGATTTGACAGTCATGAGATTTCAACCCGGTAATGTTAGCATTGTTATCTGTCACCCTCTTACTGATATTAGATCCAAACCCATCTGGTAATTTAACATTTTTTATAAACTGACAAAAAAGTTTTCGATCATCGGACTTGAATGAGTACTTTGGGTGGGGACTTAAGAACTTGCCACCCGATTGTTTCAGCCATTGTGTCGGTCGAATGTTTAGTTTTTCCAAGTCGAACCGCGCATTTGGCGTGTCTTTACTCTTATCGTTCATTAGAGGAGTACCGAGCAAGCTGTCGCACATATTTTTCTCTTTATGCATTACATCTAAGTTACGTTTCAGCTGCAGAGAAGACCAATACTCAAGGTCAAAAAATATGCTTCTTTTGGACCAGTTCAACTCGAAATCTGACCGGGTTATCCTCCCACCACCAAAAGCTGGATGCTTGCCTGGTAGACGATTAATTAAACGACCGAGTTGAGCTTCTATGTCAGCTGGGCTAAACTGTCTCGGAGGGTCTCGTGTCTCGGGTCTCCTGTTAAAGTCGAGACTTGTTCTCCAAGGATGGTTGGCATCTAAGAACCGGCGATGACCAACATAAGCACATTTACCAGTTACACGTATTGAAGGAGTGTCTTGGTTACAAGTTGGGCATGCCATGTAGCCTTGTCCGCTACAACCTGATAGACTACTACGGGCTGGAAAGTCATTTATGGTCCATAACAACGTCGCCTTCATTGTGAAGTATGTGTTTGTTGCTGCATCTTTAGTACGTACACCTGTCTGCCACAATTGCTTAAGCTCATCCACTAACGGTCTAAGGAAAACGTCCATGTCTTTCCCAGGTGATTTAGGGCCAGGAATCAACAAGGTCAACATGAATGTGGACTCTCGCATGCATAGCCAGGGAGGCAGATTATATGTGGTGAGTATAACCGGCCACGTGCTATGAGTTGAGGATCCACTACCGTTGTTAAAGGGATTAAAACCGTCAGCTGCAAGCCCTAAGCGAACATTTCGTGGCTCCATCGCGAAGTTTGGGTACTTTTTATCAAAGTCTTGCCATGCAGATCCATCAACTGGATGACGCATAGTCCCATCTTTCGATTGTCCGGTACTATGCCATATCATATCTTTCGCTGTGTGCCTTGAACAATACAAACGTCGTAGTCTAGGCATCAAAGGAAAGTATCGTAACACCTTACGAGCCACCTTTGTGCCTTTTGTGTCTTTATCGACCCATCGACTCTCATTACAATCGGGACAATTTTGAAAGGACTCGTTTTCTTTCCAAAAGAGAGCACAATCATTTGTGCACACATCTATCATCTCATATGCCAAACCAATCTTCTTAAATGTCTTCTTGGCTACATAATACGAAAGGGGAATCTTGTTACCATCTGGCACTGACTCTCGCAACAATGAGAGGATTCGATCTACTGCTTCATTTTGCAAATGGTACGTATCCTTTATATTCAAAAGCTTTGCTAAAAAGTCGATAGAAGAATACTTGGCACAACCAGGATATAATTCTGTTTCAACTTCCTTTACCAGGTCTTCAAAATCATCAACAACACCGCTACTATCTCCATTCGAGTTCTCTTGGTTAAGGTATGTATCTTCTTCCATACGCTCCCCCCTAATGTCTTCAATAATGTTTCCCATACCGTCTTGTGGCGCAACATCGTTTAATTCTGCAATTGGATTCGTGTCCCCGTGATAGGTCCACTTCGTGTATTCCTTCCAAAAACTGTTAATACGCAAATGGTATTTCATTTCTGCCATATTTTTTAAGCCGGAATTTTTACATTGGGTACACGGACATCTAACTTCATCGTGGTTTTTTATCACTCTTTCACACATCTCGATAAATGACTTGAGTCCTTGCTTGTAGTGAGGTGAATGACGTGGGGAATCAATCCAACTTTTATCGATAGACATTATGCAACTGAAAGAAAATCTAATTTAGGATTAACAAGACAAGGGTTGGCTGCTAAACCCACTTTTTGAACACTTTATCTCATATGTAAATGTGTATTACATGATTGTTTGTTTAAGAAAAATTCGGCAGCATTTCCTCTTAGCTCCCAAGTATATATGTAATGATATATATACCCGAGGAGCAAAGAGAAAATGATAACCGAATCCTTCTTAAACAAACAATCATGTAATACACATTTACATCCTAAATGAGATAAAGTATTAAAAAAGCAGTCCCAAGATAAACGGGGACAACTCGAAATTAATTTCTAAATCAATTTCGGGCGGGTATTTCTAAGCTCGTTATGTTTAAAATGATTAATTCAAACACGGGCACAGTTTTTTAAGCTTGTTATGTTCTTAATGATTGTTTTAAATTTTGGGCGGAACATTATGTTTTAAATCATGATTTCAATTTCGATTGGGTATTTTCTTAGCTCGTTATGTTTGAAATGATGAATTCAATATCAGGCACGATTTTTTAAATATGTAATGTTCTTCATGATGGTTTAAATTTTGGCGGGTATTTTCTTAGCTCCTTTTGTTTTAAATGGTGATTTCAATTTTGGCGGGTATTTTCTATGTTCGTTATGTTTTAAATGATAATTTTAATTCAAGGAGGGTATTTCCTAACTAATATATATCTTTCAAAGTTAAATATAAATGTTTTCAAACCTAAACACAAACATACTAATTATCAAACTTAAACTTTTTTTTTCAAACCTACACATAAACAACATTCAAATTATCATCTTAAACATATTTTTTTCTCAAACCTAAACATAAACATAGAAATTATCAACTTAAACATATTTTTTTTTTCAAACGTGACCATAAACATATAAATCATGAAACTTAAACATAATTTATGCACGTTAACACAAAGTTACATACTTTATACACACATATTAACATACTACCAACACACATACTACTTATAAAACACATGTACATACTTACACATACACATACATACTTACAAACACATATTTTGATCAAAACCACAAAATTTATACATACACATTTGCATATTTTATACAAACATACATACTAACATACATATTTTTCACCAATTGCAAACATTTACATGCACAATTATTCATCATTTACATACACAAATACATACACCTACAACTACATATACTCATTTTCACCAATTACACCTACATTATACATTTTCACAAACATTTACATACAAATATACATCCTTACATACACCTACATACACATACATACACCTACATACACAAATACATACACCTACATATACTCATTTTCACCAAATACACCTACATTATACATTTTTACAAACATTTACATACAAACATACATTCTTACATATACATTTACATAACTAAACAAAAAATTATACAATTTCTAAACTTTGAAAAAATTCATATAAAACTAACCGTAATTTCAAGCTTTCAAGTAGATGTAGACCGCGGAGACGAGGTGGTGACCGGAGAAGTGATGGTGGTGACCGGAGAGATGATGGTGGTGATCCGAATTTTCTTCCATAAACATAAATATACACAAAAACGAGCAAAAATTAAAGTCTATAACATGTAAATAACAAAATAGAGAAGAGATTTAACAAAAAATAAGTTAAACTAACCGATTTGGTGAAAAAATGCGGTTCTCCGGCGGTAAGATGAAGAGATTTGGGGGGGAAAGTGAAGGAAGAGGGAAGAAATGGCGCTGTATAGGCTGTTTACGGAACGACTTTTACCGGCGATGGTTTTTCGCCGCTATTGATCCTAAGCTGTTGCCGGTATTGCCTCTTTAATCCCCAACCGTTAGATCAGAATAATGATCAACGGCTGGGGTTTGGGTTTGACGCGGATCGACCAATGCTGTCGCCGCTAATAGTGGTCTTTTCTTGTAGTGTAATTCCTTTAAGATATAATAAAAGATTAAAATAGAAAAGCGATAAAGATATAAATAGATAAAACATAAAATGTAAAACAATACACCAGAATTTAATTCTTTCTTCTCGATTTAATGTATTTCTTAGTTTGTTTTCTCTTTCAGTTTCCTTACAGATCCCAGAGAAGACTGACCGGGCTTTACTATGTGGGAAATGCAGCACAGTCATAATATGATTAGCTACACCCCCTTTAATAAACTTAAATTCAATTCATCAAGCCCAATAACTTAATAATCATTCAAGCCCAACCCAACTATTAGTTTTGTTAAACAAACCAGTCCACATAATAAAAAAACCCAAATCGCTGCCACTTGCCAGCGACTCCCGCCCTCCCTCTGCCTCACTTCAGCGCCCAACGACAGCATAATTCTGGCCAGCGACTGCAAAATTTCGGCTGCAAACTGGTTAATTCAGGCCGCCCCTAACAGGTACATGTTTTTTACTAGGGCTTATAATAATTACTAAGGCTTAAAATTCAAAATTTTGGTTGGCAAACATGTTTGTTGATTATATGATTGTTGGTTGGCAAATAATAATTACTAGGGCTTGAAATTCAAAATTTTAAATTGAAAATTAAGGAACATGGGCTATAGTTGAACACTTGAAGATCCTTGTTTATTTTGTATGTGATAGGATTAGGAATGAACAATGAGTAGGGAAGTTATGCCGCGATTTCTCAAGAGGAAAGGGGTTGAACCACTTTTTTTCGCCGGATTATTCTAGTTAAAGACCAAGGTATGTTATTGATAAGTTTTTTTGTTCTTTTATTGAATGATTAAGAGAAATAAAAGTAGTGATGGTTTGAACTTTGATGTTTTTTTGTTTGTTAATGTGATAGGAAGTTAGGAACTAGGGTTTGATTGTTTGAGAATTGAAATGGACCCGACCCGATCTGATTCGACCCGCTATGAAACTTTGTTTGTTTGTTTTTACTTGTTTTACATGACCCGACCCGATCCGACCCGGTATGAACCGATTTTTTTTCTATAGCTAGGGGTCTAAAATCTTTAAAAAATTTCCGCACCCCCAGGAAAAAAATCCTGGATCCGCCACTGGATATAATATAACTTTCTTAATAAACCAATGAATTGTTCGATTGAAAATATTGATATAGGATCGAATGCGGATCAAAGGAGAAGAGTAATTAAGTTCACCTTTGTGACGATGCAAATTGGTTACCGGGTATTTTTAATCATAAGTATTTTTATATTGAAGCTGAGAACATGATAGCCTGGCGAGGAATTATAAAATGGTAACGTGCAATTATCGTGTTTTGAGTTGACCAGAGATAAATTAAATAATGATACTCTTAACTACAATTAAGTTGAGTTGTTCATTTTATAATGTAAATCTAGTCTGAACAATATGTACCTACGGAATATATATTTTACAAAGTTGAGCCAGGTAGGGATATTAATAAATGGTAACATGCGAATCATGTGCAATTACCATTTTTCCAGCTGAGATAATGATACTTTAACTACAACTAAGTTGACTTCTTCATTTTAATAATCGAAGTTTACTCTAGAAAAATAATATAAAAAGATCACATTGATTGAGAATTAATTGAAGCCAAGCTAGATTTAAAGATAATTAAAGTCATACAGATCCAGTGAAATCAAATTACTTGCAAGATGAGATTGAGTGCTAACGGACCACTGGAGTATCATCGTGCCACCAGCAGAACCACCCGATCATATCCATCTCCACTGGGCAATAATGTCTATACACCAATTCAGGAGGAAACCCAATAAATCTGGGAAAAACCCCCTTTGTGGGAATCGAACCCGTGACCTAATGGTCATAAGCCTTATCTCACCCCTAAGATACCACTAGGCTATAATGCCATGGGTACGACTTTATATAATAGTCGTACTCTGCAAGCTGGATGCTATTTCCCTTAACAAACTAACAACGTGTTGCATGAGTACTGTATAAAATAATCATACACAGCTACTGAATACTTAAAAAATAATTTCATATAAAATAATCATTAAAAAATAATTTCATATGAAATATCATACACAGCTACTGAATACTTAAAAGATAATTTCATTAAGTAGAGTTGTATAATTTTTCTGTCATCATGCATGAGCCTTGTTCACACTAGAGGTGGTGTTCGATTATATCTTTTAATTGGGTTTCGGGTTAGGTATTTGCAATATAATTGATGTAACCATATTCGTAACCGAATTACTAAGGGTCTACATATTTACACACCTTATTGCCTATTTGGACACCCTTCAAGACGCCTCGTATAGACCTATACGAGGCGTATAGCCTTTTTCAATTTCCAAGAGAATCTCTGATTATGTCATATTTTGTCTTATTTGCCTCGTATACGCCTCGTATAGCCCTATACTGGGCGTCTATGGGAAAAAAGACCATTTAGCCCCTGATTTAGGCCTATACTGGGGGTAAATTGGTCTTTTTTGCCTCTCTTATATGCCTAGTATAGGCCTATACTAGGCGTATATAAGGGGTTTTTTTTTTTTAACAAACATTTTAACAATATTAATCGTTTTAGCAAAACTTTTATACAAAAACAAGTTTTTTTATTTTAAATAATTAATATTAGGACCCCTCGTTGGTTTTTTTTTTGAGTTGAAAAATTGATGTTTTGGTAGGGTAATTTGATTGTTTTTGGAGGGTGATGTTTTTTGAGTAAAAAAATGGGTGTTTTGGTGGGGTAATTTGAGTTGTTTTTTTAAAAAAAGTTTTATTGTTTTTGTATAAAAGTTTGCTAAAACGATTAATATTGTATAAAATGTTTGTTAAAAAAAAAAAAAAAAAAAAAAAAAAAAAAACCCTTTAAGACGCCCAGTATAGGGCTATACTGGGGCTATACGAAGGGTCCAAAAGACCATTAAACCCCTGAATTGCCCCCAGTATAGGCCTAATTCAGGGCTATAATGGTCTTTTGGACCCTTCGTATACACCCAGTATAGCCCTATACTGGGCGTCTATTATTATTTTTTTTTGTTTTCTTTTTTTAATATTTAAAAAGAAAAAACAAAAAAAAATAAAAATAGACGCCCAGTATAGGGCTATACTGGGGCTATACGAAGGGTCCAAAAGACCATTAAACCCCTGAATTGCCCCTAGTATAGGCCTAATTCAGGGGTATAATGGTCTTTTGGTCCACATAGACGCCCAGTATAGCCCTATACTGGGCGTCTTGAAGGGTTTTTTTTTGTTTTCTCTTTTTAAATATCAATAACACTAATATTAACTATAAAAAACTCATATTAATTATAATAACACTAATATTAATTATAAAAAAACTCATATTAATTATAAAAAACTCATATTAATTATAATAACACTCATATTAATTATAAAAAACTCATATTAATTATAATAACACTAATATTAATTATAAAAAAACTCATATTAATATCAATAACACTAATATTAATTATAAAAAACTCATATTAATTATAATAACACTAATATTAATTATACGATGCCTATACGAGACTTATACTATACTATACGATACGATACAACACGATAGGCTTATACAAGACCTATACGAGACTTATACTACACTATACTATACTATACGATACGATGCGATACAACACGATACTATAGGATACGATACGATATGATACGATACAATACAATACGATACTAGACTATTGGATAAGATACAACACTCGTATAGGACTATAGGTGTGGTTTAGGTCCCGTTTAGGCCTATAGGCTTATACAAGGCCTATAGGGGCCATATACTAGACTTATACTATACACTATACGATACGATACAACGCCCGTATACGTCGATAGGCCTATACAAGACCTATAAGGGACCTATACTACACTATATGATACGATAGTATCGTATTGTATCGTATAGTATGGTATCGTATTGTATCGTATAGTGTATAGTATAAGTCTCGTATAGGTCCCATATAGGTCTATACGAGAGCTATACGAGACTTATACTATACTATACGATACGATACAACACGATAGGCTTATACAAGACCTATACGAGACTTATACTACACTATACTATACTGTACTATACGATACGATATAATACAATACGATATTAGACTATTGGATAAGATACAACACTCGTTTAGGACTATAGGTGTGGTTTAGGTCCCGTTTAGGCCTATAGGCTTATACAAGACCTATATGGGACCTATACTAGACTTATACTATACACCATTTTTTTACTCAAAAAACATCACCCTCAAAAAACAATCAAATTACCCGAACGCGCATGAAGCGTAACGGGTATCCGTAAGAGTCCTAAACAGTTTTCCTAAGTTAACATGCCTTAAATAAGTTGTGATATCAGTAGGATATCACCGATGATGCCCAAAACGAGTTTAATCTCTTTATAAGCCCCGTAGGGGTATTTTGGTCATTTTAAAGATTATAAAAAGGGTTTAATTAGACACCTGTGATCCGGGTCTGAGTTGATAAGTTAAAATAGCTTATTTTAACAGGTTATAACCTTTGGTAATAAGTCTTATATATTAAAATAGTTTTAAACCCAAACTATGCGTTAAATACGCGTATAAAGTCGTTTTAAGCGACGTACGGGTTAAAATACGATTCTGAGTTTTCTGATCAAATAATCAGGCTCAAAATACTCCATTTATTATTTAAAATCAGTAGCAATTGGATTGGCGTTAAAAGGATTTGTAAAACTCATTTTATGGCCGAAAAGGGTATTTTTGGTATTAACCGAATCGAGGCGATAAACCTAGCTTATGATCAGTTTAAAAATAATTAAAAATCTTTAAAAATCCCAAAATATTATATCACATCAGTGGGTAAAAGGTTTGGTGTCCAAAATTTGGTTTAGATAGGCTTTACGCTAATGACGCCGTTTAATTACTTAAAAGTACTCAAATTACGTCATTAAGCATAACTCCTTATCTAGACCTCCAACTGATGTGAAATTTTAGGTACAAGTCTAAAAATTAGTAACTAAGATTATGACACTTTCATATTTCCAAAAATCTCGTTTTGATGGTCATAAGGGCATTACGGTCAATATTTAGGTGTTTAACGGAAACTTCGGACGATTAGGGATTCGAGTGGTATAAACGCAGAGGCTTATACACATATGTAACTAGGTCCTAATGGAACTTTAAGGCATGTCTAAACCTATGTAAATCGGGTCAGAACTGAGGTCAAAGCAAAAGTCAAACTTTTGCGTCTCTCGGTTCCGAATCGGTTCAAAACACAAAGTTGTCGAATCAAACAAGCGTAGACAAGTTTTTATACTTATTTTCAAGTTATATGACTGATAAAACAGATTACATGCCTTACGTATCGTTAAATATGCGATTAATGTTTCTGTTGACTTTTTCGGACAACCTTTGACTCGACAAACGACCTAGTTAGGATTCGAATCAGTGGGTGCCCTTTTAGGGGTTTATTAACCATATAAATACCAACTTATAACAACTTTCGATTCGACAAATCTCTGGACCGATTGTGATTTATCACAAAGTCAAACCGTAGTTACGACGGTTTGATTTCTAGGCTTTTAACTAAGTATAACTCAAACAAGAAGGATCAAAGGCACTTACACACGACTAATGGATGATTTGGAATGCTTGTGGCCTGCTTGTATGCTCTGGAAATGCTCAGAAGTGATGAATGATCAATGTAGTAACATGTGGGTCTTTATATATAACTTCTAACATGCATGGATCATCGACAACTAAGTCTAGGAGTGTTGCATTATCATCCACAAGTACCCTACATGCTAAAACCATCTTAGGGCAGCCCAAGGTATCAAGAAATGGGATTTAAGTCGGTTAAAAGACACCAACAGACAGCTGCCAATGTTTTCTGCATCTGCAGGTCGCAGGCGGCCCGCATTAGATGTTCACATATGGGAGGCGGGCCGCGTGGCCCTTCGGATCAGGTCACATATGTTTCTTTAATTGCACTTTGGCCCCTAGTCCCCCGAAAGGTCGTTTTCATGATGTTTCTTGCATTTTAAGGCTTTGTAATTTATATATGGGGGCTTTAATACTTATACCCACTTTGTCAAGTCCTCGGGTAACTTTGTGATCACCCGAAAAGCCCTAAATTTCAATGTTGACGATTCTAACCCTCACACACGAATTTTATCACAACTTGCCCATACGATATCGAAACTTGGTGAAATTTTTATGGTACATTCTAGTGAGCATTTTTAATTGTTACAAAGCTTCGGGTTTGTCAAAAGGTCACTCAGAGGTATAACTTAAACATGTTGGCACATTTAACCCCTGTAGTTTGTAATCTCTCACTTTCTTTCACAATTCGCCTCGTATGATCCATGATCTATTCGTTTAAGGTTATAAACATCATGTAGGGTTATTGCAAAGTATATTTATTCATTGTTGACACTTTGAACCCTTATACTTACACAGTTTCACTGTTTGTCAACTTTAGTCCTTCAAGAACATTCTTTCACACGTTCAAACCTATGACACGTGTCAACACATTATAGGACGTAAATTTTCGGGGTGTTACATCCTCACCCCCTTAAAAGAAATCTCGACCCGAGATTTACTGAAACAGATAAGGGTACTTTTCTTTCATGGTGGACTCAACCTCCCACGTATACTCGGGACCTCTACGGGCTTCCCATTTGACCTTTATAAAAGGTATATGCTTCCTTCGAAGCTTCCTTACCTGTCGATCTTCGATCGATAAAGGTTTTTCCACAAATTTCAAGCTTTCATCGATATGCACATCTGTATAGGGTATAACCACTGATTCGTCAGCGAAACACTTCTTCAGATTGCAGATGTGGAACACATTGTGTATACTACTGAGCTCTTCAGGTAAGTTTAACTTGTAGGTAACTGACCCGACACGTTCGATAACCTCGAAAGGTCCTATGTATCTCGGGCTTAGTTTACATTTCTTACCAAATCGCATCACTCCCTTCCAGGGTGACACTTTAAGTAGGACTTTTTCACCTACTTCGAAGTGAAAATCCTTACGATTTGGATCAGCGTAAATCTTCTGCCTATTCCGGGCAGCTTGGAGATTGTTACGAATCTGGACAATCTTGTCCGTCGTTTCGAACACGATCTCTGGTCCTGTTAACTGGACTTCTCCAACTTCCGCCCAACAAACAGGCGATCTACACTTTCTACCGTATAATGCCTCAAAAGGCGCAGCCTTTATGCTGGTATGGTAGCTATTGTTGTAGGAGAATTCGATCAATGGCAGGTTCTTATCCCAGCTACCTCCCAAATTGATCGCACATGCACGAAGCATGTCTTCCAACGTTTGAATAGTACGCTCACTCTGACCGTCTGTCTGTGGATGGTAAGCCGTACTAAAGTTCAAACGTGTGCCCAAAGATTGTTGGAAGCTTTTCCAAAAATGTGACGTGTATCTAGTATCCCGGTCAGAGATAATAGCTACAGGTATGCCATGTAGGGCCACAATCTTATCGACGTACAGTTGGGCTAACATATCGGAGCTGTAGGTCTCCTTAATGGGTAGGAAATGTGCTGACTTAGTCAGTCGGTCAACTATCACCCAGATGGTGTCATTTCCTTTCCTGGTTTTGGGTAACTTGGTGATAAAATCCATAGTTACCATTTCCCACTTCCAAGTAGGAAGTTCAGGCTGTTGTAGCAAACCTGACGGTTTTTGATGTTCTGCCTTGACTTGCGCACACGTCAAGCATTTAGCTACATAGGTAGCTACAGACTTCTTCAAGCCTATCCACCAATAGTTTGCCCTTAGATCCTGGTACATTTTATCAGCTCCAGGATGAACAGAGTATTTAGAGCTGTGGGCTTCCTGGAGGATAACATCTCGGAGTCCTCCATAAATTGGAACCCATATCCTTCCATTCAATCTAAGAATTCCATCCTTACTAAGAGATAACTGCTCCTCAGTTACTCCTAGCTTTTCGTTAGGATAGTTAGCTTCCAACACAGCTTCCTCCTGTGCAGCTAACAACCTTTCTATCAAATTGTTCTTTATTTCCATGCACTTGGCATTGATTCGGATAGGTTTCACCTTCTCTTTCCGACTTAAGGCATCGGCGACTACATTCGCCTTGCCGGGATGGTATCTTATTTCACAATCGTAATCATTCAGAGTTTCCATCCAACGGCGTTGCCTCATGTTCAAGTCCTTCTGGTTGAACAGATGTTGAAGGCTTTTGTGATCAGAATAGATCACACATTTGATTCCATATAAGTAGTGCCTCCACAGTTTTAGTGCGAATACAACGGCACCCAACTCCAAGTCGTGGGTGGTGTAATTCTTTTCGTGCACCTTTAACTGACGTGAAGCATAGGCAATGACTTTGCCTTTCTGCATAAGCACACATCCCATCCCGGTGTGTGATGCATCACAATAAACTACAAACTCCTCTATTCCATCAGGCAATGTCAGTACCGGAGCATTGCTCAACTTTTGTTTCAGAATATCGAAGGATTCCTGCTGCTTAGGACCCCAGTCAAACTTAATCTTCTTACGTGTCAGCGAAGTCAGGGGTGCAGCAATCCTTGAGAAGTTTTCAATGAATCGCCTATAGTATCCTGCCAAACCTAGGAAGCTACGTATTTCTGTAGGCGTCTTTGGCTCATGCCAATTCATGACTGCTTCAACTTTAGCGGGGTCTACTTGGATACCACGCTCACTAACAACATGTCCAAGAAACTGGACTTCCCGAAGCCAGAATTCACACTTCGAGAACTTGGCATAGAGCTTTTCTTTATGAAGTAATTCCAGAATACAGTGAAGATGCTTCTCATGGTCAGCTTGGCTCTTTGAGTAGATGAGAATGTCGTCGATAAAGACGATGACGAATTTATCTAAATGTGGCTTGCAAACGCGATTCATGAGATCCATGAACGCGGCCGGTGCATTAGTGAGCCCAAAAGGCATCACTAGGAACTCGTAATGACCATAACGAGTCCTAAATGCTGTTTTGTGCACGTCTTCATCTCTAACCTTCAATTGATGGTAGCCTGACCTTAAGTCAATCTTCGAGAAGAAACTTGCCCCTTGAAGTTGATCGAACAGATCGTCGATTCTAGGCAAAGGATACCTATTCTTGATAGTAACCTTATTAAGCTCACGGTAGTCGATGCACAGTCGCATCGATCCATCCTTCTTCTTGACAAATAAAACCGGTGCTCCCCAAGGAGATGAACTAGGTTTGATGAAACCTTTGGCTAGCAAATCATATAGCTGCGTCCTCAATTCCTTCATCTCTGTTGGTGCCAACCTATAAGGCGCCCTAGCAACTGGTGCTGATCCAGGAATAATGTCAATTCTGAATTCTACTTGCCTATCTGGTGGCAAACCAGGTAGTTCTTCAGGAAATACTTCGGGGTATTCAGAAATGACTGGGATATCTCCAATCTTGGGTTTCGGTTCATCAATAATCACCTGTGCCATGTAGATGACACAGCCCT
Source organism: Helianthus tuberosus (assembly GCA_030545235.1). NCBI lineage: Eukaryota > Viridiplantae > Streptophyta > Magnoliopsida > Asterales > Asteraceae > Helianthus > Helianthus tuberosus. The sequence continues at coordinate 193,333,699 of CM060414.1, forward strand.
TCTTCAAACACTTAGAGTCTTTGAGTATAGACATTTTCTCGGGTAGCCCATACTGGGTATCTCCCTGGATAGTAAGTGATTCACCAGACGGAGTCTTGATCATCACTTGCTTCTTATTGCATACAATCTGGGCCTGGTTGTAAGATAACCAGTCCATACCCAATACTATGTCAAAGCCGGCTAACTTAAAGGGAAGTAGGGATAAAGGAAAAGAGTGATTCCTAATGGATATGAAACATCCATCTAAGATAGTTGAGGCGGTTTCTAAAGTACCATCTGCTAGTTCCACCTCATACTTCACACTTAAAGTCTTAACAGGTAGTTTCAACAATTCACAAAACTTATTATCTACAAACGACTTATCAGCGCCTGAATCAAATAACACTCTCGCATAAACATCATTTACGAGAAAGGTACCTGTTATCACGTTGTCGTCCTTGACGGCTTCCTTAGCATCCATCCTGAAGACCCTAGCATTGGTCTTCTTAGCCTCTTCCGGCTTCTTGGCATATTTTGGGCAATTGCTCCTGATGTGCCCCTTTTCATTGCAACCATAGCAGGTCGCATCCTTTATCTTCTTGCAATCCACGGTTTTGTGTTCCCTGGATTTGCATAACCCACATGCAAAAGGTTTCGATTGTGATTGTGAGTTGGATTCAAACCTGCACTTCCCAAAGTGCTGTCTCTTGCAGGTTTTACATCTGGGGTTTTCACCCGACTGTTGACCATCCTTCTTAAAACCTGACCCCTTCTTTTGGTCATTGTTTCCCTTCTGCTTCTTGTCTGATCGTCGTGAGTTGTCATCCTCACGCTTCCTCTTTTCAGTATCATTTTTCCTTTGTGACCTCAGCCTGACAGCATCTGAGGTCAGAGATAACGATATGTCCGTTACTGACCGAAAAGTGGTTGGTCTGGAGGCCTTTACACTTGCTTTGATTTCCGGTTCCAACCCCCCGATAAAACGAGCTATACGTTTAGGCTCCGGAGTTACCAAGTAAGGGACCAACCTTGACAAAGTATTGAAAGTGGTAAGGTAGGCCTGACAGTCCAGGTTTTTCATGACCAGCGACAGGAAATCAGATTCAATTCTCTCAACCTCGTGTTGAGGGCAGAAATTTTCCTTGATTAGTGCCATGAACTGTTCCCATGTCATGTTGTATAACGGGACTTTCCCTGTGGCTTGGATCAAAGATCTCCACCAGGCTAAGGCTTCTCCTTTGAAAGACTGCGAGACAAACTTCACAATGTCCCTATTATGGCAACCACTAATATCCACCACAGTATCCATTTCATCCATCCACGTCATGCAATCAACAGCTCCTTTTTCCCTATTGAAGTCTCTGGGTTTGCACGACACGAAGTATTTATAGGTGCAACCCCTATTACGAGGTTCTTGGTTCTATACGACTCTTTGGGATGGATTACTCCTTTGATTCGAGGAGTGGTGAGAATTACTGTTGTGGGCAGTGTGGGTCCTGGAGGGTGTTCTAGTGTGTGACGCAGAATGGGTCCTCGTATGGGTACCACTTGATCCATGGTGTTGTCTATCCATAGCTCTATTTACCGCATTGTCTATCATAGCTTGCAACTCTGCACCCGCTACGTTTACATGGGCATTGTCATTCACTATCCCTGGGTGACTGTTGACCTCGTTTGAGTCTGCCATGTAGCTTAAACTGTAACATATCGACAATAATTTATTGGTGAGTTTATTATAGAATTGTCTTTTATGGCAATTTTTATTAACCGTGGTAACATAGACCATATATAATTAATTTATTACTCACATCTATTTAGGATTTCTAATATAATTTATCGTAATTATAAAACAATAACAGTTTTATTAGCACATAAGGCCTAGTCACAGGGACAATTTAGATTATAAGCTATGATTTCAGAGAATCAAAGCATGAAGGTTTGAACAAAGTTCATTACCTTTATCAGGCAGGGTCACAGACTAATACTGTCTTTTGTCTCATATGAAAATGAGAAGGGCCCGTAGGCATTCCATTACCAATGGATGGTAAAAAGAACTGATCATATTTATTAATGATTTAACCCATGATTCAGAGATCATTTATTTGGGTTTAGAATCTTTGAAAAGATCCATATATAATAATAACACGTGTGTTTTTTAACAAATCATGTCTGCCAGGAGTGTTAACATGTTTTCAGATGTTAACAGGGATTTGAATCTTTTTAACTAGTTTTACCATCTGGGCCAGGTCTTAAAATGACATGCAGGCTAGGTTATACTTTTAAGATCCTTAATTAAAATAGCTTAGGCAGATAGATTTTTAAAAGGAATGATTCTGATTTATTTATTTCATATATCATTTAATTATGCATAACTTAGCAAAGATGAAATTTATAAACTTACATTCCATTAAAGCTAAAAAGTAGTACATTTTGCCCTAAACGGGACTTTTCATAGAAACAGATGCCCACGCAGGAGCTATACATATAATACATGTCCTCACAGGGACGGTCTACAAAAGTAAATGTCCACGCAGGGACTACTAGAGACAAGTCCTCGTAGGGACTAGGTACCAAGATAGATGTCCACGCAGGGACTTGATTTAAACAAGGAAATACAACAATATATATATGGGGATTTTAACGATCCCGTTTCTTCTTTCCCTTAAGCAAGTTTGCCAAACCACTCATAAATCCATCATTCTTCCTATGCTCTTTCTGGAGGTCTCTCTCAACCTTATCCAGTCTTTGACGAAGATCCACCTGCTCTGGTGGAGAAAACCGTGTTGGCTGGTACTGTGGCGGTGGCTGAGGAGGTACTTGATACCCTCGAGCTGGATGTCCCATTCCCCAAGGGGTTCCATATGGTCCCTCAGGGTTTTGGGCAAGGTAGTTTGCTGCCACTAGGTATGGGTCGGCCTCGGCATAGTTATAATTATGGTATGCTGGCGGTCCATAAGGGTTGTAAGCTGCCGGAGCAGTAAAAGCAGGGATTGGGTGGCCAAAACCTGGTGATGGCGGTACAATAGGTGCCGAATTCACCTCCGAAACTGGAACTGAAGGTCCTCCCATCTGTGGAACTTCATAAGTAGGCGGGTAATGGCTGCCGCTAGAGTGTTGAGGGGTGTTGAGACGAAAATCAACTTCCCGTGTTGATATACGTGCGCCAGTCCTCCTACGTCTTGGTGGCTCTGGAGGCTCTAGATGAACTGGCGGCGGTGGAGGCGGTGGCGTGACTGCCTCATAACGTGGATCCCCAGAGGGATCTTGCTGCCGCTGGGACGGCTGCTGGTGAGGTGACGAGTGTTCAGATGGTGTATAATACCACTCACACCTTTCGAACCGTGCCATGTGACTATCCGGACCCTGGTATGGTGTTCCGTGAAAAGACGAACCGTCTGAGATCACGAAAGGATGGTTAAAGGATTCGGTTGAAGCCTCGACGGGATCTGTGTCCTCGTCCATATCTTGATCACCAGAAAAGTGATCCTCCGGTCCTAGTGGGTTAAAGCCCACGTGCTCTGGTAGGTACTCTGCTGGGTTAAACTGACCCCGAAAAACAGGAGTAGGGTCGCGAAAGGAATCTTGCGATGAGGATCGCTGTAACGGTATGTGTGATGGTTGCGGGTTGTTGGGCTCATTCTCAGACTGAGGCCCAAAAGAGTGAAAATATGGAGGCGTGGAGCTATGTGATGTGGATTGTCTGGAAGGCTCCTCGTAGATCCTCCAAGGTTCTCTCGGATCTATACTCCTTGTAACAGAAGGAGTTCGCCGGCCTGAAGGCCCGGCCTCATGGTCGTTAGGGGCGCTGATCGGCGCCTTTCCTCGATCTCCTCCTCGTCTAAATCTTGGCGGCATTGCTTAACCTGTTAATATAACAAAGGTAATGACAAGGAAAAATATAAAGGACAAAATTTAAATTAAAATAAAAATTTTAGATTATTCCTAAGTTCTTTGTCTAGACTCGAAGATTTAGGAATGTGCAATTGTGTAACTGAGATTAAACACAAAAGGCTAATGTTTAATTCGCTCAGAGTTGGCTCTGATACCAACCTGTCACACCCCGAATTTCCACGTGTCACCGGTGGGCCCGGTAGGGGAGTATCGTGACGTGGTTGGCAACATAATAGTCAAACAACACAATATTAAAATGCACAGCGGAAGCAAAGTATAGATTTAATTCAACCAAACGATATTGTAATATTAAGTATCACAAATAGTCGAATATAAATCCACAGGTAGATTCAAATAAAAGGAAACAAATGTTCAACAGTTTATGACATCCAAGCTGGCGAGACTTAATGTGGATGCTAGGAGACAAGCCAACCTATTTCGCGTAGTACCTGCACTTAACCTTTTTAAGAAAATACGTCAGTTTACACTGGTAAATACAATCAACCGACTCATTTTGAAAAGAGTTTAAGAAAATGCATTTAAGGCACAAGGTACAAATAATATTTTATAACTTGGGATAATTATTTAAATATATAATACTTGTAGGGATTTACATGTTCCTTATGCGTTCAGTAGCCCGGATCGAGCCGGGTTAAAGATCAATAGACACACCACTTTAATTATGAGACACTGACAGGTGTACGCCTACACCTGTGTGCTAAGGTCGTGGCCATTTCTGAAAATGATGCCAGGGATATCCGGGACACGGTCATTAACCCCCCAAAGGCTTTAAGCAAACAAAACAATATTAAACGAGACGTCTCAATACTTTCATTATCATTCATTCAATCAAAGATTCAACGCCCCGACCAAGCGGTATTTTATATACCGTACCCCAAGCCCGTATAGGGAAAATAAGTTAAAAGTATTTACCTGAGTAAGTATAGTTCAAAATCAGCGAGTGCAAGTATCTTTTACTGGTTCTCCTAATCTGGAACGAAGGTTTATAATAACCTATTAGAATCCTAACGGGTCTTTAGTTAAGCTTACGCTTAGACCGGTTAGTTTTTAAAGATACGGTTCGTACGCACGATTAAGCGAAGACCGGATAGAATGTGATTTAGAGCCGAAAAGTTTGAAGACTTGCTTAATATGGGTATATGATACACATTCTGGATTTTGAGATAAAACCGATAAGGTTTGACCCGTTTCGGCTAATTTATGTAAACTAGTTACATAAACCGAACCGAACGCGCATGAAGCGTAACGGGTATCCGTAAGAGTCCTAAACAGTTTTCCTAAGTTAACATGCCTTAAATAAGTTGTGATATCAGTAGGATATCACCCATGATGCCCAAAACGAGTTTAATCTCTTTATAAGCCCCGTAGGGGTATTTTGGTCATTTTAAAGATTATAAAAAGGGTTTAATTAGACACCTGTGATCCGGGTCTGAGTTGATCAGTTAAAATATCTCATTTTAACAGGTTATAACCTTTGGTAATAAGTCTTATATATTAAAATAGTTTTAAACCCAAACTATGCGTTAAATACGCGTATAAAGTCGTTTTAAGCGACGTACGGGTTAAAATACGATTCTGAGTTTTCTGATCAAATAATCAGGCTCAAAATACTCCATTTATTATTTAAAATCAGTAGCAATTGGATTGGCGTTAAAAGGATTTGTAAAACTCATTTTATGGCCGAAAAGGGTATTTTTGGTATTAACCGAATCGAGGCGATAAACCTAGCTTATGATCAGTTTAAAAATAATTAAAAATATTTAAAAATATTATATCACATCAGTGGGTAAAAGGTTTGGTGTCCAAAATTTGGTTTAGATAGGCTTTACGCTAATGACGCCGTTTAATTACTTAAAAGTACTCAAATTACGTCATTAAGCATAACTCCTTATCTAGACCTCCAACTGATGTGAAATTTTAGGTACAAGTCTAAAAATCAGTAACTAAGATTATGACACTTTCATATTTCCAAAAATCTCGTTTTATGGTCATAAGGGCATTACGGTCAATATTTAGGTGTTTAACGGAAACTTCGGACGATTAGGGATTCGAGTGGTATAAACGCAGAGGCTTATACACATATGCAACTAGGTCCTAATGGAACTTTAAGGCATGTCTAAACCTATATAAATCGGGTCAGAACTGAGGTCAAAGCAAAAGTCAAACTTTTGCGTCTCTCGGTTCCGAATCGGTTCAAAACACAAAGTTGTCGAATCAAACAAGCGTAGACAAGTTTTTATACTTATTTTCAAGTTATATGACTGATAAAACAGATTACACGCCTTACGTATCGTTAAATATGCGATTAATGTTTCTGTTGACTTTTTCGGACAACCTTTGACTCGACAAACGACCTAGTTAGGATTCGAATCAGTGGGTGCCCTTTTAGGGGTTTATTAACCATATAAATACCAACTTATAACAACTTTCGATTCGACAAATCTCTGGACCGATTGTGATTTATCACAAAGTCAAACCGTAGTTACGACGGTTTGATTTCTAGGCTTTTAACTAAGTATAACTCAAACAAGAAGGATCAAAGGCACTTACACACGACTAATGGATGATTTGGAATGCTTGTGGCCTGCTTGTATGCTCTGGAAATGCTCAGAAGTGATGAATGATCAATGTAGTAACATGTGGGTCTTTATATATAACTTCTAACATGCATGGATCATCGACAACTAAGTCTAGGAGTGTTGCATTATCATCCACAAGTACCCTACATGCTAAAACCATCTTAGGGCAGCCCAAGGTATCAAGAAATGGGATTTAAGTCGGTTAAAAGACACCAACAGACAGCTGCCAATGTTTTCTGCATCTGCAGGTCGCAGGCGGCCCGCATTAGATGTTCACATATGGGAGGCGGGCCGCGTGGCCCTTCGGATCAGGTCACATATGTTTCTTTAATTGCACTTTGGCCCCTAGTCCCCCGAAAGGTCGTTTTCATGATGTTTCTTGCATTTTAAGGCTTTGTAATTTATATATGGGGGCTTTAATACTTATACCCACTTTGTCAAGTCCTCGGGTAACTTTGTGATCACCCGAAAAGCCCTAAATTTCAATGTTGACGATTCTAACCCTCACACACGAATTTTATCACAACTTGCCCATACGATATCGAAACTTGGTGAAATTTTTATGGTACATTCTAGTGAGCATTTTTAATTGTTACAAAGCTTCGGGTTTGTCAAAAGGTCACTCAGAGGTATAACTTAAACATGTTGGCACATTTAACCCCTGTAGTTTGTAATCTCTCACTTTCTTTCACAATTCGCCTCGTATGATCCATGATCTATTCGTTTAAGGTTATAAACATCATGTAGGGTTATTGCAAAGTATATTTATTCATTGTTGACACTTTGAACCCTTATACTTACACAGTTTCACTGTTTGTCAACTTTAGTCCTTCAAGAACATTCTTTCACACGTTCAAACCAATGACACGTGTCAACACATTATAGGACGTAAATTTTCGGGGTGTTACATATATAAATCTTTCTGATTTAACAGTGATTTCTTTAAATCCCGAATTATTTAAATTTGGACATTTGAATAAGAGTGACGTACCAAATCTTTGAAGGCAAACTTCTATTTGAAAGCTCTTGATTCTTAAGCATTAATAAGCAATAACAGAACACGCTAACACCAGAAATTTTGTATTTAAACCCTCAACTGGCTTCAATTAACACCCACTCGTTTGATTCTAAAGTTTAATGAAGTGACTTTGATGCTAATATATGTTCATAATTCATATATAGAAGCAGATTGAGGCTGTATATAAGATACCCAACGATTTACAAGTGTCTTAGGTTTTGTTTTCTTACCACGTTGCCAATATACAAGTCCTAAGTAGCTACTGTTAAAATCCACAAAACCCTTCCTCAAACAAAAGCATATGTGACTGGTATATCTGTATATATTTTCTGCTATAAGAGATGGAAAAGGTGAAGCTAAACTACAAAACATCTCTAGATGCCTAAAATCACTTGCATAAAAGGTTAAAAATCCAGACCTTATTTTACATATTTGTTTGGTTGGAATTTTACAGATTTAAAACAGGTCCAAACCAACACAAACGATACCTCATGTCTCATAGAATTGGGTTTCATTCAAGCATTTCATCAAACAGATGGTGCATAGCATGTTATTAGCTTGACATAATCAATATAGAAGAACCCATGCTATTTATACACAAAAATGCACAAAATCTAATCTAGTAATCTGAAAAAAAAATAAATGAATCTTAGAAAAATAAAGCATTTTAAATCTCTGGCATCAATCAGGACCCAACAGACATGAATTTGTTCATCACTAATTACGTGTATCGTGTTATACCTAAGAATCTAAGATTGTTGCCGTTTCAACTTCTGTTTCTGGGTTTCAATTTTCATCTAAAGTAACATACCGGGGGATTCATGCGGGTCGTAGGGGTGGCCATTTTGTCGGGCTGGGCTCTAATAAAATAAAAACTGATCAAAGCCCTACTATTTTTTTCTTCACTAATGGGCCGGCTCTAGACTCCCATTACATGGGCCTCTTGACGGTTTTGTGAGTGTGAATAAGATTCACGAGAGAGGCGGGTACGCATTTCGAAAATGAAGATTCAATAGATATTAAGATTTTTAGACCCCAATATTAATAGATATTAAGATTTTTAGACCCCAATATTAGTAGCTAGTGGGTTACATCCGCGCTCTACGGCGGCGCGACTCAATTTTCAATGGAAACGTAGACGCAATAGTAAAAATAACGTTAATGGCAGGAATTCGATTGATATTCGTTCGGTCCATTAAGATATTGACGCTTACCGAAAGAGAAAAAAAAGTCACGATACGACCAAAAATAGGCCGAGATGTGTTTACATAGATCGAAACAATAAAAACGAATATCTATTTTCGATACCAATGTTGTTCGGTCAGTATTTGACCGTTCGTTTTGTTACATGTACAACATCAGGTTCTATTGAAACTTAATAAAGAAAAAAGAAAACCAAAAACTAGAAAATAAAAAGAAAATATGAAAAAAAAATCACAAAAGACAAAAATCACAAAAGGACAAAAGTCAAAATCATTGTAGCTAAGACTAATGGGTATGGGGGCCGGCTAGGCCCGGCTAGGACCGGCGCCGGTCCCCCACACCACCCCTCTCCGGCCCAAACGGCTCCCCACAGCCGGTGTAGCCGGGCTCCTTTCTTCTCTCTCTCTCATCTTGGTCCCTCCTCTCTCTCTATCTCTCTCTAAAGTTTTATATTTTTTTATTGTTGTGGGGCCTCATCCTCCATCCCCCTCAAATATGAAGGAGGCCCATCCCACACGAGCCGGTGACGTGGCGGCTCATCCCCTCCAAGCCCATCCTCTCCATACCCTTTAGTCTAAGAAGTTGATAAATTATATATATAATAATACAATAGATATTAAGATTTGTTTAATTGTTTGACATCAATGATTTTTGTTTTGGGCAACCTTTGAACAATATATCTATGGGAACGATTCTGACCAGGGTCGTCTTTGAGAATTTAGGGACACTCGGGATCATGCGAGTAAAAAACATTGGTCCTAAATGTATATGTGTATCTAAAAATAAAGGGTAAATTATAAATTACGTAAAAATCTAGGTAAATGACTAATATTTTATTCACTAAAAAACTTGCCGAGTTACATTAAAACATAAGTTAGACGGTCAACAAGTTGCGCCGTTACCCCTTTCTGAATTGCATACTCTAACCTTCGAAAGACAAACTCCTACGTCTGGGGTTGAACAATTGCTGTGAATGACCCGTTAAAACTATTTTAACCTTCCATGTCTGGGTCATTTTCAAAAACTATTTTATTTTCTCACGACTTGTATAGCTAAAAAAATAGGTAATGAAATTTTATGTTAGACATTTTAACTATGACAAGTCACACAATTATAAATGTGCAAATAGGGGACCGCTAAAATAAAAACCACCTCCAGTTGAAAGAACCGAGAGAATCACTTTCTAACCACTAGATCAACAAGATGGATGGATAAGATTAAAAGTAGTTAATATTAAAATAGTTTTTGTCTTATTATCTCTTTAATATTTTAATCCAAAAGGGTAATTTAGTAAATTACTTTTTTTGATCTTTTAGTCTTTATTATTTTTTATTACTTTTTATTTTTTAAACATAATTTTTTTTATTAAAAACCATTTTTAAATTCAGATTTTTTAACAAAACAATTTATTTTACGCGCCGGTTTTTGCACGCCGTTTTTACGCCCGGCCTTTTTACGCGTCGTTTTTGCACGCCGTTTTTTACGCTCGGCTTTTTCAAGCGGAGTTTTTTTAAAGCGCCGTTTTTTACATCCCGTTTTAACACGGCGTTAAAATTTTTACGTTTTACGTTAAACTTTTTAAACTTTTTACGTTTTACGTTAAACTTTTTACGTTTTACGTTTTACGTAATACTTTTTACATTTTACGTAATACTTTTTACGTTTTACATTTTACGTTAAACTTTTTACGTAAAACTTTTTACGTTTTATGTTTTTACGTTTTACGTTAAAAAGTTTACGTTTTACGTTAAACTTTTTACGTTTTACGTTAAACTTTTTACGTTTTACGTTAAAAAGTTTACGTTTTACGTTAAAAAGTTTACTGTTTAACTTTTTTTTTTACAAAAACTTTTTTACGCAACACGAAAGCACCCAGAAATCGCAAACTCGGTAGGTGTCTCAGATAGATTGTTATCGTCATCGACTAGGGAAAAAATATAAAAAAACCAACAACATCAAAACAAAGTGTATCTAAAAAAAACGGGGTTTGGCTTAGATTTTCCGATAATTAAAAGGCTGCAAAGTGGGGTTGCAGGTTCAAAAACCTACCCTCCGCCATCGTTGTCGCGCCATCGTCATCAAAATCTAGTTTTTTTTTTCATCATCGCCACCCAAATCCAACCGATCAAAACTCACATAGTTCACTTATCAAAATCACCGGCAAACATCAAAAATCACAGGTAAACATCAAAATCACCGGCAAAAAAATCACCTGTTTTTTTTGTATCATCAGCCGTAAACATCAAAATCACCGGCAAACAACAGGGACACAAGATCAGAACCAAAAACAGGGACACAAGCAAAAAACAGAGACACAAGATCAGAACCAAAGACATCAAAATCACCAGCAAAAAACAAGCAAAAACCTTACCACCACCGTATCCGTCAATCCTCACCACCACCACCACTGTCGCCATCAAAAACCCACCACCACCACCACCGTCTCCGTCAATCCTCCACACCGCCACCGCCGCCGTCCCCTTTCACTCCACCACTACCACAGTAGCCGTCGGAGTTGCAGGTGGGGTTTGTACCCACCACCGTCTTCTGTCGCCGACCAACAACCTCCCACCACCGTCTTCCACCGCCGACCACACCACCTCTCACCCACTGATCAACGACCAAACCACGCCGCCGTACAGCTCTGGCGATTACTGTATAGACGGAGGGGGGTGTTTGGCTGGTGGTTGTCGCCGGAAACAGGGGCACCGATGAGAGAGATGAAAATAGGAGATGTAGTTGAATTTTAAAGAGATGAGAGGTTTCGTTAGGTGTTGCAGGTTTGTTTTTCTCTCGAAGAGAGAGAGATGAAATAAGAAGATGGAGTTCATTTTAAAAGAGAAGAGAGAAGATAGAGGAATAATAAAAAGTTTGCAACATTAATGAAGAGAGAGATAGTGATTAGACAATTATAGTAAATGACCAAAACACCCTTTTTGTTGGCTTATTCTGATTGGTTGATAATGGTTCTCAGGGTTCTTACAACTGGGGGTGGTTCCTATTTTAGCGGCTCCCTTGGTTGTATAAATCAATAATTAGATTAAAAAGATAAAATGAGGGGGAGGGGGTAGGTGCTGGACCACCGATCGCACGTATAATAAAGAGAGCTTTTAACCACCTAATATAAATTATTATATATACACACATATACATATATACATAAATATAGGTATGAAAATAGCAAAATAAGTAAAACATAGGTACTAATCATGTTATTCATTCTTAAATTATAGTTTTATATATACAACGCTATTAGATTTTGGTCCACTATATACAAATTTACAACCATATCTATACGTACTAGCCAAATCACGCAAGTAAAAGAATTACACCAAATCTAAAAGTTAAACCCTAAACCACTAAACAACAGTCTACTCATCACCTCAATGTCTCGTTTTGTTACCCTAAATCGAACGTCTCCTGCTCTCAACATCATTGTTCGTGCAATATGATCATCGGCTGCAACATTAATATTCATAAGAAAAATATTATGCTATAAAATGTGCCTGTTTTTAATGACGTAAAAACTTGAGACCCAACATAGTCACTATCTTTCTCCGTAAATTAAAACCGGGCAACACGGTTGTCAAAATCGCTCGACATTCGCTCGAAATATTCACTGCTTGAAAAATGCTCGTTTGATTTGAGGTTAGGTTTAAAATGAGGCGCTCCGCTCAGTTTGGTTTGTAAATGAGCCAAGCACAAGCAAATGTCTATTCGGTTCAGCTCGGCTCGTGAACAATCCTAAGCAAGACCTTTGGAAAATTAGGGTTTGTTTTCATTTTATATACATTAATAACAAAACATGACATATCTTTTAGGCCCTCTACAATAACGGGCATTGTGCGGCTGCCCAGTCCTCACAAGGTATAGCCTGACCCCGTTCCTGACATGTTGTATGAGTCATATGGTATGTAAGTAGCGTCAACCTTGTATGTTGTATTTGATATTAACACATGAGGCGCCTTTAAAGTGCGGGTTGTGATAGTTGGCTGGTGGCGGTTGTGGTATATGGCCGGAGATGGAAGGAGTAAATGGCTGGTGCCTCGTGGTGGTGGTTGGGGTATATAACTGGAGATGGAAGGAGATTATGGCTGGTGGTAGTGGTTGCCGGTTGGGGTAGAAGGCTGATGATAGTGGTTGGGTAAAACAAAGGTTTGAAATGATGATTGTGTAAGTTGAATAATTCTTAAATTCATTACTGAAACAATAAACCCTGTATAATACAAGCTAGAGGAGGAAAATAAGGAACAAACTAGGAAATTCAAATATCTAATAATTACACAATATTTACGAAAATACATGCCTAATAATATGTAACCTCATTATTCGGATAACACGCCCCCACGGTTTGAGTCGTAGGTGACCAGAGGCATAAACTGGTTCGAAACCATTGAAAGAGATGCTTAGGAAGGCCTTTGGTGAAAATGTATGCATATTGATAATCAGTTGGAACATGCAGAACTTTGACAATGCCAAGATGGGCCTTTCTCGAACAAAATGAATATCCAGTTCGATATGTTTGGTGCGTTGATGTTGAACAGGATTGTAAGCAAGATAGACAGCCGAGATGTTATCGCAACAAACAATGGTAGTGTGTCGTATCGAGACACGAAGTTCAAGAAGAAAGTTACGATCCCAACTAATTTTGACAACAGTATTAGCAACTCCTCTGTATTCGGCTTCAACACTAGACCTAAAGATAGTGGATTGTCTCTTTAATGACCAAGAAATTAAGTTGGGACCCAAATAAACACGATAACCGGATGTGGAGCGCCATGAGTCGGGACAACCACCCCAATCCACATCAGAATAAGAATAAGCAGTTAACACAGTGGAATGGGAAGGAGAAATAAGCAAACCCTTCGATAATGTACCCTTTATGTAGCAAAGTATCCTCTTTAAGAACTGAAAATGCGGCTCTCGGGGTGTGTGGATGAAGAGACAAAGCTGTTGAACAGCGTAGGACATATGCGGTCTAGTGATGGTGAGATACTGTAATGCACCAGCTAAACCTCGGTATAAAGACCCATCCGAAAAAATGGTATCTGTATCAGCGCTTAGCTTGGCCCCGACCTCGACTGGCGTGCTAACTGGTTTGCACTTAGAGATGTTAGCACGTGGTAAAATGTCACACCCCGAATTTTCACGTATTACCGGTGAGCTCGGTGGGGAGTATCGTGACGTAATTAATATCATCATAGTCAAACAACACAATTTTAAATGCACAGCGGAAGGAAAAAATGAATCACATTACAAACCGAATAAAAAGTAATATCAAAGTATTACAAACGGACTGTAAAGGATCCACAGGCGGATCAAAAGATAAAAAGATCATTGTTCAACAGACTTTAACATCTAGAGCTTGCAAAACTTGATTAATGATGCCAGGAGTAGCCAGCCTATTTCGTCTAGTACCTGCACTTAGCCTTTTTGGAAAATACGTCAGTTTACACTGGTAAATACAATTAACTGACTCATTTTGAAAAGAGTTTAAGAAAATTAGTTTGAATGCACACGGCACAAAATATCTTTTATAACTTGGGACAATTTTTTAAAAATAATCTCGTATACAGTTTTTTCTTATTTGTCGTCCGCCAGGGCCGGTTAGAAGAGCCGGACAAGATTAACTGACACGCCACAGGTATAATGCCCACAAGGTTGATTCCTTTAAGTGGATTACCAGTTTTTACATAATGCAACTACCAGGTGTATGCCTACACCCCGTGCTTAGGTCGTGGCCATTTCTTTGAATGATGCCAAGGATATCCGGGACATGGTCAATTAACCCCAAAGGCCATACACCAAATAATACAGATTAAAACGAGTTATGTAAATGCATTAATCACAATCCGATTTAAATGACTACATACCCGACCAAGCGGTATTATTATAATACCGTATCCCAAGCCCGTATAGGGAAAATAAGTTAAAAGTATTTACCTGAGCAAGTATAATTTCACAAACAGCAAGTGCACGTAGCTTTTACCGGGCTCCTAATCTAGAACGAAGGTTTTAATAACCTATTAGATTCCTAACGGGTCTTAAATAAGTCTAAACTTAGACCGGTTAGTTTTAAAGGAAGATAAGGTTCAAAACGCACGATTCAGCGATGACCGGATTAGAGGTGGTTTAGACCCGACAAGTTTATATACTTGTATAATATGGGCAAAGCTAACCACATTCTGGATTTTGAAGTAAAAATGATAAGGTTTGACCTGTTTCGGCTAATTTATGCAAACTAGTTGCATAAACCGCACTGAACGCGAATAATGCGTTACGGGTAACCAAATGAGTCATATCCAGGTTTCCTAAGTTAATATGCCTTAAATATGTTGTGATATCAGTAGGATACCTTCCATTATGCCCAAAATGGACTTAATTCAAACTATGCCCCGTAGGGGCATTTTGGTTATTTTAAAGCTTATAAAAGAGTTTAAATATAAATCTGAGTTTCAGGTCTGATATATTCAGTAAAATACTTATTTTTATAAGTCATAACAGTAGGGTATGGTATATATGTGAAATTTACTATTTATAATCAAACTATGCACCGCAGGGGCATTTTGGTAATTTCATATAAGCTTAAAGGACAAAATAGGAAATCTGAGTTTAAAACTTGTAACGCCCCAAAATTTTTATTATTATATGCTTTAATATAATATCCATGTATGAAGCCTTAGTATTAAATGGTAACCTTAGACTTTTAATAATAGCATGTTAATTGTCATGTTAGAAAAACTAACCAAGTAATATAAACAAAGTCTATATAGAGAAAAAGTAATTTAATTAAAAGATGGGTAATTAATTGACAAGTAGTTAAACTTAAGGGGCTGAAGGTGAATATTAGAAGTAAGAATGTTATAAACAAAACTTGAAGCCAATAGTGGGTGTGTGTGTGTGTCAAAACTTAGAGCAGGAAGAGCAACACCTACCTCTTCAATATCAACTAGAAATTCAGCCAATTGAGGATGAATTAGAAGCAAGTTCTTGTGCATGTTATGAGATTCATAACCATCTAAGAGTTCTCTACCTAAGGTATGTTGAAATCAATGAATTAATGATCATGTATGAAATGGGTTTTAAGTAAAACTCGAAATTATATGGAATTAGTATGAATATGTGTTAGAAACTCCATATAGAGCTTGAATTATGCTTAAATTCGGCCTAATTGGTGATTATAAGTAAAAACCCACCTAGAATAGAATGATAGTGGTATGTAACATGAGATTTTGGTGTAAATTAGTATAATGATGTTGCATGATGATATTCTTATAAGATGTTGTTATGTCAAATCGAATTATGATGAAGTTTGTATGAGATTTTGATTAAGATTAATATTCTTGATGTTGTTGATATGAACTAGCTATGTTATGCATACAATACTTGTACATTATGCTTAATTAGTAGTACGCACACCAAGTGTTTGTTAAAATGCTTGAATGAGGTGAACAAATGATTTTACAAAATTAAATGGTTAGAATTGGGAGTTTGTTGATTATTAATTTGAAGTTGTAAATAACGGAATGAAAAGAACGACAGGAATATTAAAAGTATGTGATTCTTGGATTATAGGAATCAAAGAAGAAAGCTCGAGTCGCTCTGGATCACAAACAAACAACGACAAAGGTAAGTTCTTTTACTTACAAATCACTACTAGTATGAATTAATGTGGAATGTTATTATCCTAGAATTGAGATCATATACTTGTAATGAGTTAGTGTAAATCGGAATATGTTAAGATTTTGGGTTGAATGAGTTGGAAGGGATAATGTGCCAAGTTGAGAAATTCATGTTCAAGAGAAGGTCTAAAGAGTTTCCTTGAAATTCAATTAGTAATTTTAATGTCGTTTAATTTTTGAATTACAATGTCTAATGAATTGGTTGGATGTAGGTAAAGAAATTTGATGATGGCCCTACTTGGATCGAACACACTTGTGATGCACGCTTCCGCAAAGTTACTAGTTGTGGTCTAAACCTTGGTTAAACATTTTGTCAAAAACGGGTCTTTTGTATGTAACTTAACCCGGTAGTTGTTAGATGTTAAACTCGTAGTTAAAGACTTTGTTAATAGTCTATGAAATGTTGGGTTATAAACTCTTTTGTAACTATTTCGTTAGTAGCAAGAAGTTAAATGTAGAAATTTTCTTATAAATTATTCGACCCGTTTGGTATTTTATCAAATGAAAGCTTGTTAGTTTCTTTTAAAGGTTTAGGTCTAACAAGTTGGTATCAGAGCCTAGGTTTGAGAGATTCGAGCAAGTTATGGTGCTCAAACTCAAACCGAAAGCTCTTGTGAAGGTGTGTTCGTTCCAAAGCGCCATGCAAGTAAGTGATTTAAGGATTCTGAGCTATGTTTTTGGATGGAAACGGGAATGGGTTATGGTTAAATTACTAGTATAACCTGGGTTGGGACATTACGGGAGGCCATGGAAGGTTTCGGGACTGCCCAAGACCATTTCGGGTTGGAAAAAGTACCCGGGGATGAAAGTTTTGATCAAACAGCGTCTGCACACCCGAGAGCCCGTCGCCGACTGCATAGGGGCCGTCGCCGACGGCACCACCTTTACCCGACATGCTAACTGACTGTCTACGGGCAAAATTCAGCGACGGGACTTTCCCGAGCCGGTCGGCGACGCACCCTGTGCCGTCGGCGACGGGTCCCCCATGTCTGCTTTTGTTGAAATTGTTTGTTTATTATGCTAAGGCCCCTAATTCAGTTCTAGCATTCGTCAAACACTAGGAACACTCCAAATCGACTATGAAACTAGGAACTTCAAGACAAATATCATGTTTTAATGATGAATGTGTGGGAAGTTATTTACGCGAACGAATGAAATAAGTAATACATCTAGAATGTTTGTAAAGAAAGATTGGATGAGTCTATGACTTACGAGAATGAATTATTAAAAAGGTGATTGACGAATAGAACGGTGAGAAGAATGAATGTAAAGATGTTTAACATAAATATTTAATTGTAGATGGCAAGTGGAGGAAACACGGATACCACAGAACGGATAACTCGAAACGAGTTAAACAAGATAATTTCGGATGAAGTAACGAAGGTGTTTGATGCAAATGTTTCGAAGCTAGTGCAAGAAGTGGAAAGACAAGTATTAAGCACGGTGGAGACTATGATAACGAGTAAGATAGATGAGTTGAAAGAAATGATAACCGGGATTCAAGGCAAGAAGGAAGCACGACGGTGCACCTACAAGGATTTCATGGCATGCAAACCTTCAACTTATAGTGGAGAAATCGATCCCATTGAATGTCA
Source organism: Helianthus tuberosus (assembly GCA_030545235.1). Classification (NCBI taxonomy): domain Eukaryota; kingdom Viridiplantae; phylum Streptophyta; class Magnoliopsida; order Asterales; family Asteraceae; genus Helianthus; species Helianthus tuberosus. The sequence continues at coordinate 193,351,667 of CM060414.1, forward strand.
AAGATGGATAGCCAATATGGAGCGAGTGTTCATTCGTAGTCATTGTGATAGAGAAGATCAAGTCATGTTTGCCACGGGGCAACTTTTACGAAGGGCTAAAGATTGGTGGGATACGTATAGTAAAGAAATCAGCGAGGATAGAGTCCAAACCTTAACATGGCAAGAATTCAAGCAACCTTTTATCAAGTACCATTGTCCACAATCAGCTGTGGATCGAATCCAAGAAGATTTTCTCCGACTCCGACAAAAAGATGAATCAATTAATGAGATCACAAATACCTTTCTTTACCAGCTGAAGTTTTGCGGAGAAATAGTCGGAACGGAGAGGAAGAAGATTATCCGTTATCATGGTATGCTTAAGGCCGAATATCGGGAGTTCATAACTCCTTCTAAATGTGAAACTTTGGACGAGATTATCGATTTGGCGAGGGATAGAGAAATTGAGCTAAAGAGACAGGCTGAACGCGGGGAGAAAAGGCAAGTCGAGAAAGGGTCAACCCAAGGTTCTTCCAAGAAATCTAGGACACAAGATCAAGGAAAGAAAGAGGCTTCTAAAGGAGGGTTTCCACGATGTAAAACATGTGGAAAACCCCATTCGGGTGAATGTTTATTGGGAAAGAAAGGATGTTACAACTGCGGGCAAGAAGGGCATCCGTATTATAATTGCCCAAATCCCAAGAGAGTGTGCTACAACTGTAATGAGTCGGGCCATGTGAAGACTGAATGCCCGAAACTCAAACAAGGGGCGAAGAAAGAAGGAAAGAAGGAAGAACCCTCTAAAGCTAAAGGAAGAATGTTCCAAATCTCTACGAAAGAAGCTAGAGCTCACCCGAATGTTGTTTCAGGTATCTTTACTATAAACTCTATACCTACATATGTGCTGTTTGATACCGGGGCTAGTAGGTCTATTCATGGTAGAAAGAATGTCTACACCTTTAGAGGTAGAAATAGCCGACTGTAAGAGCTACCTTTTGCATGAGATATGTAGAAATTGTAAAATTACTATCGAGGATGAGGATTTTGACATTGATTTGATTCTCATGATCTTAGGAGAATTTAAAGTAGTTGTAGGTATGGATTGGTTATCCCGCTATCATGCGGAAATCTTATATGAAAGCAAAATCATTCATGTAACATCTCCTAAGGGAAGACGGGTAAGTATTCGTGGGGAAAGAAAGGTAGAGGCGAAATTCTGTACTATTTTAGAAGCGGTTAAGTATGTGAAGAATGGAAGTAAGGCATTCTTAGCCTATGTTGTCGATATGAAATTAGGTGCCTTAAGAATTGAAGATACTAGGATAGTGAATGAATACCCGGATGTGTTTCCGGATGAATTGCCGGGACTTCCACCCAAGCGGGAAGTCGAATTCCGTATCGAGTTGGAACCAAATGCCAAACCAGTAGCCAAAGCCCCTTACCGGTTGGCACCCGCGGAGGTACGGGAATTGATGACCCAATTACAAGAACTTCTTGACAAAGGCTTCATACGCCCTAGCGTGTCCCCGTGGGGAGCGCCCGTTTTGTTTGTTAAAAAGAAAGATGGGTCGATGAGAATGTGCATCGACTATCGTGAGTTCAACAAACTCACGATAAAGAACCGATATCCCCTTCCGAGAATAGATGATCTTTTTGATCAATTACAAGGGGCAAGTTGGTTCTCAAAAATTGATTTGCGATCGAGTTACCACCAAGTACGAGTAAGGGAAGAAGACGTACCTAAGACCGCGTTCAGGACCCGATACGGACATTATGAATTTTTAGTAATGTCATTCGGGCTAACTAACGCTCCGACCGCTTTTATGGATCTAATGAATAGAGTATGTCGAAATATGCTAGATCAGTTCGTTATAGTATTTATTGATGACATTCTAGTATACTCTCGTAACGAGTCTGAACAAGCGAGTCATTTGCGAAAGGTACTCGAGACGCTTAGAAAGGAAAAGTTATATGCTAAATTTTCTAAATGTTCGTTTTGGCTCAGGGAGGTGCAGTTTTTAGGCCATGTAATTAATGAGAAAGGGATTTTGGTGGATCCTTCTAAGGTAGAAGCTGTAATAAAATGGGTACCCCCGAAGAATGTTAATGAAATAAGAAGTTTCCTCGGTCTAGCCGGCTATTATCGTAGATTCATCCAAGATTTCTCCAAAATAGCCCTCCCTTTAACCAAGCTGACAAACAAGGAAGAAAAGTTTGAATAGGGTGATGATCAACAAAAGGCTTTCCGAATATTAAAGGAGAAATTGTCAAGCACTCCCATATTTGTAACACCCATAATTTATTTAATGTAAATATACGATATATGTAAAATCTACGATCATTTTATATAACAAGATCCAAAAGTAGAGTATTAAAGTATCAACATTAGTTTTCTACTAACTAATTTAAACATTTCAAAAGTTGTTTAGAAAACAGTTTACATCATAAACATTGTTTTAAACCGAGTCAATTTATGCAGAAGCTTCAAAAGTATGTGTTCGGTTCTTCAAAAGTTGCTTGATCGTCATCCGTAATTCTTTGAGTACCTAAAACTGCAATGTTTACATAAACATTTATGTTAGAATGGTTAGAAATAATACTTGATTGAAACTACGATTGAAGTGAATTTGAAGTTTTACAATTATACAAAATTTATAAAATTTCAGACCTTACCGTAACTTACGGTTCCACCGTAAGTTACGGTGGTCAATTTTTCAATAATGATCCACCGTAAAGCAGTAGACTCACACCGTAAGCTCTTGACCTCTACCGTAACTTACGGTGACACCGTAACTTACGGTAGTCTCTGTAACATTCTGTTTTGGTTTCTTGTTTGTTTTACCCAAACCCTTTTCTCAAATTCCTCATTCTAACCAACCAATACACTGATTTTTCATAATCGAATAGGTCTTTTATAATTGTTAACAAAGACCAAATAAACGTGCTACAATACACTCCATGCCTTAATTGGTTATTTGACCCATTTAGCTCATCTAAGGAATCCTCCAATTTTGATGACAACCAATGAGGTCTAACCAATTTCTTAGCCTATTATTCGAACTAGCGAACACCATCGCTTAATTCCAACTCGACTTTTATTCACCAATCAATTACATATATACTAGACAACAAAATTAACTCAAATGTAACAAATCAAATTACATACCTTCAAAGTAAGCCCTTCAAACGTGCGTCCACACCGGTTTGCCCGCTAGATGCCCCGGCTTCCTTTCCTATAGAGTTCAATCATCTTATGTTTAGAACTCTTTGTTTCACATACATAACGCACATTTTGCCATACATCATAATTATGCGTTTTAATTTAACGATTCAGTTTCAAGCCTTCTTTGAGGCATTTCTACAAACACTATAAGGGCAGAATTTTTATATCTTTTATATTCAAGTTCATAGCTTGCTAATTAGCTAACTTAACATCAATAAAGCCTTCATATAGCATTTAAACATCATACTTTTCTGAAATCACTTTCTATCGTCAAATTACACAAGATTAACACCCAATATCCTAGTGTCCATCAATTAACACATAACCCATTAATCACCTACAATGGTGATCATAGTTTCCACTAAAATTTTACATGATTTCAGCTTGTGTTTGTTTAGTGTTTATCCCTAGACACTAAAGTTGTTCTTAAATCATCACAACATATACATGCAACCCTAATTTCAGATTTTTCCCAATTTCATGAGAATTTCAAGTTAAGAGTTTTTACTAAATTTTACATACCTTGTAATCCTCTTGCGATGAGGATCACGATTCTAAGCTCGGATTTTCGTTTGGACCAGATTTGCACCTCCAATTTAAGAGTTTTAGTAGAATTCTAGGGTTCTTGAAAGTGGGGTGTCGCCCCCTGTTGTTATGATCGACCAAACACCTCCTTGTGGGGTGTTTGGTGTGTTTTATTTGATTAATTAAAATAAAGTTTCAATTTTTACAACTTAGGTCCCTCCATTTTGATCAACATTTAATTTAGTTGCTTTTAACCCTAATATAGGTTATTTCTAAACTTGTAGCTAACTAGGTTAAAATTCCTAGTTAGTAAATTCTCATTTATTTATACTTTAATATTCTAATATAAAGTTTTATATTTTCGAGGTGTTACAAGTCCACCCCCCTTAAAAAGGGTTTCGTCCCCGAAACCGAAGTACGTACCAAATAGTGTAGGGTGAAGACGTCGCATCTCTTCTTCGGACTCCCACGTAGTGTCCGAACCTTTCCTATGCTCCCATTTGACTTTGACTTGGTCAATTTGTTTATTTCGTAAATGTTTGACCTTTCGGTCTAAAATCTCCACCGGTCTCACCGCATAATTCAAACTATTATCCACTTCGATATCATTGTAATGGATATAGGCCGTTTCGTCTGCTAGGCACTTTCTTAATTGTGACACGTGGAACGTGCCATGGATCCCACTTAGTTCCTCTGGTAGCTCAAGGCGGTAAGCTACCTTGCCAACTCTTCCGATAATTTTAAATGGTCCAATAAACCTCGGGCTTAGCTTCCCCCTTTTTCTGAATCTAATAACGCCCTTCCATGGGGAAACTTTTAGCATGACCATGTCACCAACCTGGAATTCGATTGGCCTATTCCTTTTATCAGCATACGCCTTTTGCCTGTCTTGAGCTGCTTTCAAGTGTGCCCGAACTATTTCAATCTTTTCATTCGTGGCTCGTACTATATCTTGGTGGGCGAGTTCACGTGGACCCACTTCACCCCAACATACCGGGGTTCGACATTTCCTACCATAAAGCATTTCGTACGGTGCCATCTTAATACTAGATTGGTAGCTGTTATTATACGAAAACTCGACTAACGGTAGGTGAACATCCCAACTGCCTCCAAAGTCGATTATACACGCCCGTAGCATGTCCCCCAATGTTTGTATCGTTCTTTCACTCTGTCCATCCGTTTGAGGATGGTACGCAGTGCTAATGAACAATTTGGTTCCCATTTGCTCTTGGAAATCTCGCCAGAAATTCGAAGTAAACCGGGTATCCCTATCAGACACGATGGATACCGGCACTCCATGACGTGCTATTATTTCATTAATGTAAACTTCTGACATCTTTTCTGACGTATAAGTCTCACGAATCGGAATGAAGTGAGTACTTTTCGTCTATCTATCCACCACTACCCATATGGCATCGAAACCACGATTCGTCTTAGGCAACTTGGTTAATAGGTCCATTGTAATATGTTCCTATTTCCAAACCGGAATTTCTAACGGTTGGAGTTTGCCGTAAGGTTTCTGGTGCTCCGCCTTGACTTGTAAACATGTCAAGCATTTTTCCACATACTTCGCCACATCCCTCTTCATTCCGGGCCACCAATAATTTTGTTTCAAATCATTGTACATCTTGGTCGCACCCGGATGAATTGAATAACGGGATTTATGAGCTTCATTAAGTAGAAGCGCCTTCACTCCACAAGTATGTGGGACCCATATCCTTCCGGATCGAGTCTTCAACCCGTTATTTCCATCCGACAAATCTTTCAATTGACCGATTATCCTTTCTTTCTTCCAATTCTCTTCTTTCATTGCTGTAGGATCGTTTTGTGACCCAAACGAGTCGTTCAGAAGAGATTTATCAGTTTCAGATGCGAAAAATAAGAAACTGACGATGAAACAGCTTGTTTAACGCTTTAATCCTCTTATGTATTGATATAACAACGTTTACAAACGAAAGGAAAACCGGCAGCACCTCGGTATCTCTTTCTGGAAAATGTTACAAATGACAAGACAACATGCCTATTTATACTACTCATGGGTTCGCTTGAAATGAACATAAATGCTTCAAGCGAAACCTTCATTCTGTTTTGTCTTCAAGCGAAACCAATTGGATCTTGTTTCAAGCGAAAGCCTTGACTTTCACTTTATCTTCATGTGTGATGATGTCATTGATGATGTCATCATGACATCATATTTGAACAACTTCGCAATGAACCCGAGACTCGATATAAGACTAAGTCGACAGATGACTGCACCAACAGACTCCCCCTCAGATGTTGACGAGTCTTAAGTGTCGAGTCTTCAACGTCTTCAGTCTTTATCAGTCTTTTCAAACTCATTGACATATCTGACTCTGTAAGAATCCTCAAATCATCTCTCTTTCTCTTTTTATCACCAGCAAACTTCCCACGAACAATCTTTACTTGAATGTCTTCAGACTCCCCCTTTCGATATGCTGGGATCGCAGTCTGGCATGTTGAAATCACAAAGTCTTCAGGTATCGGAACCTGACTCTCTATCATCAGATTCAAGATCGAAACCTGGCTATACCTGCACATTCTCTACCCAAAAATAAATTTTCTGATGACAACTTGTAAAACAATCTCACCATCTAATGAACCATTTTCAGAAATTACACAATCAAAGAATGATTTTTCAATGTTACTCATTTATGAACCACTTGCAGAAATATCATTTTCATTTCAAATACAACACACTCTCCCAAACCATTTGATCATCATGTTTAGCACTCGGAATTTTGAAAATTAGCTCTTCAACACCAGTTGTCGAAAATCTTTTTGAATTTTTCAAAATTTATGCTAAAACACACTAAAATCTTTTTGGATTTTTTTTTTTAAAAATGAACTGCAGTAAACAAATATTTACAAACAATATTTTTGTGAGTCCGTGCAAGAGGATCATATCAGTTCTTGAGACCAATCACCAACACCGTTAAGCTTGATTTCATTTTAAGCTCTAAACAATTCACTTAGATTGTCAGTATATTTGTCCACTTAAATTTTCACACAAAGTTCAACTGATCCGAGATACGAAATTAATGTTTTAAGTACTTAAACTTAATCGCGTGTCCCACCTCAGAATATACTCCCGTATCCAGATCCCAATATTCAGTCTTACAGGTAATTATGACACAAATGATATCTGTACATAAATTAGGTAATGCGAGGGCCGAGGGATCTTAGGTCGATACTTCCGTATACGCAGAGAGATATCAGCTTTGACTTTAAGGAATGTCCCCTTTAGAGGATCTTTTAGCTACAACAGCAGCGACTATCAATTTTATTGTTTCATCTGCATGCTGAGGGTTTATGCTATGTTTCAAGCATTTGTGGAAAGTATTATCCAAGGACTAGGTCAGAACCATCGTTCAGCAGAAGTCCCGGAATAATACCCTAGACATCATTGAGTATAAAGACCTAGTATATCAGATTATGAGACCTTTCAAACGAGATTTCGGGGGTTACCCATATATCCGAGAGATGTTACCCACGATATAAGCAAGTTTGAAATTTAGGTTTATATCTCGTCACAATCTAATAAATGTGTAAAAACCTACTGACACATCATCTGTGAGACCGTTTATCACATATTTAACTTTCCATTTCTTTAGCATGTTGTGACAGTCCACTGATGTAATATCATTTCCTCTTATATGCAACAAAAACTCATTTTTCATTTTATCATATTTTTGGCTTTTTCAAATTTTCAAATGTTTTTGGATTTTCTAAAATTTCTTACTCCCCCTAAAATGCAAACACATTTTAGTAAATTTGAAAACAAACTATACAAGAACTTGACAACTGATATCGAATTGCCTCAATTCTCCATCCACTTGGCATAAACAATCAGAACTCCCCCTTTCACAAAACTATTTTCTCATTATGATTTCAAAACACTTAAGTTTGTTTTAACCAAAATGATTTTTCTGAAAAATATGTTTTGTTGATTTAACCACTTGTAGGTTCGGGGTGTGGTTCATCACATTGTCTACTTTTAACCACTTGTAGTAGATCAAGTACAACTTAATGTCCCTGATTTACCACTTGCATGTATGCAACCTCTGTACCTCTTGCAAAATATATTTACAACATATAAGCCTATGTAGGAATAAACCTCTACACAAACCATTTTACCAATCAAGATGCCGATTCCTGCTTCACACTTACCAACCTGGAAGCTCCGGAAATTCACACTTATCCTGTAACAATTTAAACATTTTTAAAATTCAATCACAAAAACAATTATCAAGAAAGATGCCGATTCCTGATCCATGATTACAAACTTGGGATCTCCGGCATTATACGCAGTCTGGATTTTTGGACTTCTCTCAGCTTCTGGAACCGGAACACTCCCTTTATAATACATTTTTACATCCTGTTGACCACTTGGACTGTTCATCCTCGCGATCTTCTGCTGTTCCAAATCTTGACCCTCAATCTTTTCGATAAACTCACCAATTGATAACCCATCATAAACCCCTGTGTTTTTCAGAATCATCAAATAAGTTCCCCACTCTTTTTGCGGTAACGCATCAGCTAATTTGTCTACCCATTCTTCAGAATCCTTTTTTATACTAAGCATTGACATAGATCGCACAAGGTGACAGTATCTTTCAATCAGCTTCTTTGTGTCTTCACCCGGTAGACTGCTGAACAGATCAAACTCTTTCTTTAACAATGCCTTCTTGCTTTTAATCATTTTCTCGCTACCCTCAAATTTGACTTTAAGTGCATCCCAGATTGACTTTGCAGTTTTGTCATGCTGTAGCAGAATGAAAATGTCTTCTTTGATAGCTTGTTGAAGCAGACTGATCATCATCTTTTCAGCTCTATACATATCACGTTCTTCATTACTAAATTCATGTATTTTTTTATCAACTTTCAAATCAGTCTGTGGTAAAACATATTTCTTCAAAATACATTCCCATGACCTAAGATGGTTAGCCTGAACCCAGTTTTCGAATCTATCTTTCCACCCGTAGTATTCTTCGATACTCATCAATTTCGGGGGCTTTTGGGTGGTTCCCGTCTCGTTTTCCAAATTCATGTTCTGAGCAATAGTAGATGAACCAGACGGTGTTGCAAATGCATTGTAGAACTCGGTATCCATGACTCGGAATCGAAGAATTTCTCAAACAAGCTTTCAAACAAACTAATTCACCTTGTAAAAATAATACCTGAAACAGACAAACAAACAATCAGTTTAAAAACTTATCGATTAACAGAATAAAACCGGTACTCGAACTGGTGATAATTCTGTGCGGATTGAAGGTTGACAGACTGTGCGGACTGCTATGACTCGGATCAAATACAAACAACCTTTTCCAATGACTTGACTAAAACACACGACCTTGACCCTTTCAAATGATTTTGCAAACTGAAATCAAATCATGTGATCTGATTTGAATGTGCCAAAAAAAAATAACCGATTCAACTGGATTGAATTCAACTTTGTGTAGATCAAATTCAAGTCACATGGGCCGAGAACACTTTAGTCTGATTGATCCGTAAACTATTCACTGACTTTTACTTCGACAATATTAAAGCATATGCCGACAACTCCACTAAAACGACAACATCAGTTTCAATACAATTTCATTGGTCTGATGATAACACATGCAACTTCTTGAATGAACTGACAAACACTTCTTTAAAAATCACATGCAATCTTGTTTGATCACATTCACGTGTACTGTATCGGAAGTTGAACCCAATTGTCGACAATGTGTCACATAAAGACTTTAATGAACTGACAATCCTGATCAACCCTAAATGCTCATTGGACCTCAAAACCACTAATCCGACAATTTCAATTGAAACTTAATTCAATTTGACCACTAACTTCTCATGGAAATCTTATTCTTTGATTTTATCAAAACTCACATGCAACTTTGAATCTTTCGATAAACATAAAACACAAACAATCAATGTTCACATGAAAACCAATTCTATAAATCTCGAGACTTTGTAACTTGACTTAATAGCCGACAACTTTGATATTAATCAACTTTGATTGGACCGTTCACATATCTAGACTTATCCAAGAAACATGATATCATTTACCAACTATCTGACAATCCTTATTTAATGTGTCACATAGATCGATGAACTTTCTAAGCGGTGTGTTAATTTCAAGCAAATGCAAGATTCAAGCGAAAGCCACTCAAGTAAACTCAGCACGCATTTCAAGCGAAAGCCAGCATGATGTCAGCAAAGAACGAACAACTTTCAAGCGAGCAGATGATTTTAACCCGTTTTTAAGTCGATTTTCGATCTGAAACTTTACAGGATTTGTTAATACATGTTTACGCACACTATATGAAAATTTGAGCCAATTTTATCCGTGAAAATTTTTTAATTTTGAAAAGAATGGTATAGAAATCAGAAAAAGTGATGAAAACGAGCTGTTTTTGCGAAATCTCTTCCTCCTGAGCTCTGATACCACTTGTAGGATCGTTTTGTGACCCAAACGAGTCGTTCAGAAGAGATTTATCAGTTTTAGATGCGGAAAATAAGAAACTGACGATGAAACAGCTTGTTTAACGCTTTATTCCTCTTATGTATTGATATAACAGCGTTTACAAACGAAAGGAAAACCGGCAGCACCTTGGTATCTCTTTCTGGAAAATGTTACAAATGACAAGACAACATGCCTATTTATACTACTCATGGGTTCGCTTAAAATGAACATAAATGCTTCAAGCGAAACCTTCATTCTGTTTTGTCTTCAAGCGAAACCAATGAGATCTTGTTTCAAGCGAAAGCCTTGACTTTCACTTTGTCTTCATGTGTGATGATGTCATCTTGATGATGTCATCATGACATCATATTTGAATAACTTCGCAATGAACCCGAGACTCGATATAAGACTAAGTCGACAGATGACTGCACCAACAATTGCTTCAAATTGCGCCTCTCGAATACGTTCAAGTATACCTGAGGTCACCACGAGTTGCATCGATCTTACTCGTATTGGGACATAGTCCGCTTTTCTGCTTAGAGCATCCGCCACCACATTAGCCTTTCCGGGGTGGTAATGTATTTCACAATCGAAGTCTTTCACCGTTTCTAGCCATCGCCTTTGTCGCATATTTAACTCCTTCTGATCGAAGAAGTATTTTAAGCTCTTGTGATCGGTGAATATGGTGCACTTTACCCCATATAAGTAATGCCTCCATATTTTTAAGGAAAATACCACCGCAGCCAACTCAAGATCATGCGTGGGATATTTCTTCTCGTGTATCTTCAATTGTCTCGAGGCATAAGCTATCACCTTGCCCCGTTGCATCAAAACGCATCCGAGCCCCGATAGTGAAGCATCCGAATAAACCACCATATCTTCGACTCCGTCCGGCAATGTCAATACCGGAGCTTGAGTTAACTTTTCTTTTAGCGTTTGAAACGCTTTTTCTTGATCGACACCCCAAATGAACTTTTCTTTCTTTTGGGTTAGCTTTGTTAGCGGTGACGCAATCTTGGAGAAATCTTGAATGAATCTCCTATAATATCCCGCAAGCCCCAAAAAGCTTCTAATTTCCGAAGGGTTCTTCGGGGGATTCCATTTTGACACAGCCTCTATCTTTGACGGATCCACCAATACTCCGTCGGCATTTATGACATGGCCAAGAAATTGTACCTCTCGTAACCAAAAGGCACATTTAGAGAATTTTGCATATAACCTCTCTCTTCTCAGTGTCTCTAATACTTCTTGCAAGTGGTGTGCGTGTTCAGCTTCACTTTTTGAATACACCAAGATATCATCGATAAACACGATGACCGACTTATCCAACATTGGCTTGCAAACCCGGTTCATGAGGTCCATGAAAGCCGCGGGTGCATTTGTTAGCCCAAATGACATCACGAGGAATTCGTAATGTCCGTATCTCATGCGGAAAGCCGTCTTAGGCACATCTTCTTCCTTGACCTTTAGTTGGTGATACCCAGATCTAAGGTCAATTTTTGAAAACCAGTTTGCACCTTGTAATTGGTCAAATAAATCATCTATCCTCGGAAGCGGGTATCGGTTCTTTACCGTGAGTTTGTTTAACTCCCGGTAATCGATACACATGCGCATGCTCCCGTCTTTCTTTCTCACGAACAATACCGGTGCGCCCCAAGGAGACACACTCGGCCTTATGAATCCCTTGTCAAGCAGGTCTTGAATTTGGGACATCAACTCTTGTAATTCCGACGGTGCGAGTCGGTACGGGGCCTTTGCTACGGGTTTTGCGCCCAGAATCAATTCGATCCTAAACTCTACTTCCCGTTCAGGCGGTATCCCCGGTAAATCCTCCGGAAACACATCTTCATAATCTCGTACTACCGGTACATCTTCAATCTTCCGTGATTCGTTTTCTGGCTCATTCGCGTATATCATAAATGCCTTGCATCCTCGCTTCATAAGTTTGTGAGCTTTCAACATTGAGCACACTATGGGGTTGCCTCCTTTTTCGCCATAAATGGTGACGTGTTTCCCGCTCGGAGATGTTAGTTTTATCTCCTTACGGAAACACACGACTTTTGCATGGTACTGGGCTAGCCAATCCATTCCAACGACTACTTGAAATTCCCCCATTGACATCGGGATTAGGTCTATCAAGTATTCCTCATCGTCGATGCTTAATTTGCAGCCCCGACAAACATCACAAACTATAAAACTTTTATTGTCCCCTATTTCAACTTCTAAGGGCACAGGTAATTTCGTCAATACAAATGAAGGATGTCGAATAAATCCATGCGAAATGAAGGATTTATTCGCACCCGTATCAAACAATACACGTGCTGGAATTGAGTTAATTGTGAATATACCTGAAACCACATCGGGTTCTGTCTTCGCTTCAGCCGCGGTAAGTTGGAAGGACCTTGCCTTCGCTTTGGGAGCTTCTGTTGGAGACTCTTTTGTGTCTCTCTTTCCCACCAACTCGAGGCATTCAGATTTCTTGTGACCGGGTTGATAACACTTGTAGCAAACAGAAACTTTCCCGGGACATAGTGATGCGGTGTGCCCCGTCTTCCCACATACCGGGCACGGCTTGTCTTTGAAGCGGCACTCGCCTTTGTGCCCTTTACCACACACTTTGCAACTCGGCGACCCGCCTTTAGCATCCACTTTCTTTCCCGATTCAGCAGTTCTAGCTTTCTTTGTAGGGCTTGGATTCACATCCTATGCCCTTCGTTCACCTTTTTCCACTTGTTTCTTTAACTCGATTTCCCGCTCCCGGGCGGTGTTGATAATCTCCGTGAGGGTTTCGTATTTTGACGGAGTCATAAATTCCCAGTACTCGGCACTCAGCATGTTGTAATAGTAATATATCTTTTGCTCTTCAGTGGTGACTAACTCGTCACAAAATCTCAGCTTATCCATGAAGATGCCCGTGATCTTATCGATTGTTTCACCCCTTTGTCTCAGCTGGATGAATTCTTCTTTGATTCTGTTAATAACCGCTTTGGGACTGTGGTGTTTAAGGAAAGGTACCTTAAACTCGTCCCAAGTCATAACCCTCGCCGCTTCGGCTCCCATTTCCTTCTTTTTGTTATCCCACCAATCCTTGGCTTGATTTCTCAATTGGCCCGTTCCGTAAGCAACAAAGTCGCCTACATCACAATGGGTCCGTTCAAACACCCCTTCAACATCACTTATCCATCTTTGGCAAATTATCGGGTCAACCTCCCCGTTATAGATTGGTGTTTTACACGCCATGAATTCCTTGTACGAACACCCTTTGCGTTCCCCCGTTTTCTCCTTCATAAGGTTGACAATATCCTCCAACCTTTTAACTCGCTCTTCTACAAGCGACAACACCGTGTTTTGAATTTTGTCTATAAACCCGGATAGACTTCCTTCAATTGCCTTACCTACCTCTTCGGCAATTATCTCTTCCATTTGTTCGGTGCTTGTTTGCACCGGATTATCATCATTCCCATCAGACATCTTGAAACTGAAATGTTTACATTTAAACGTTAAACATTTCATTTATACTATTGCTTCATTTGTTTCTGTTTAGCCAAGCTCCTAACTTGCTTTAACCGTTCACACTTAATGCACTTTCCGGGTTTGAGTGTGTTAATACACTCTTCCCATGCATCTCAATTTATTTCTCATACTTACATAAGTTATAATCTACTAACATAATAAATTAATTCTTACCGGACGATCAATCAAGCTTGAACCGAACACTTTGTTGACAACCTTAAGCTCTGATTACCAACTTGTAACACCCATAATTTATTTAATGTAAATATACGATATATGTAAAATCTACGATCATTTTATATAACAAGATCCAAAAGTAGAGTATTAAAGTATCAACATTAGTTTTCTACTAACTAATTTAAACATTTCAAAAGTTGTTTAGCAAACAGTTTACATCATAAACATTGTTTCAAACCGAGTCAATTTATGCGGAAGCTTCAAAAGTATGTGTTCGGTTCTTCAAAAGTTGCTTGATCGTCATCCGTAATTCTTTGAGTACCTAAAACTGCAATGTTTACATAAACATTTATGTTAGAATGGTTAGAAATAATACTTGATTGAAACTACGATTGAAGTGAATTTGAAGTTTTACAATTATACAAAATTTATAAAATTTCAGACCTTACCGTAACTTATGGTTCCACCGTAAGTTACGGTGGTCAATTTTTCAATAATGATCCACCGTAAAGCAGTAGACTCACACCGTAAGCTCCTGACCTCTACCGTAACTTACGGTGACACCGTAACTTACGGTAGTCTCTGTAACATTCTGTTTTGGTTTCTTGTTTGTTTTACCCAAACCCTTTTCTCAAATTCCTCATTCTAACCAACCAATACACTGATTTTTCATAATCGAATAGGTCTTTTATAATTGTTAACAAAGACCAAATAAACGTGCTACAATACATTCCATGCCTTAATTGGTTATTTGACCCATTTAGCTCATCTTAGGAATCCTCCAATTTTGATGACAACCAATGAGGTCTAACCAATTTCTTAGCCTATTATTCGAACTAGCGAACACCATCGCTTAATTCCAACTCGACTTTTATTCACCAATCAATTACATATATACTAGAAAACAAAATTAACTCAAATGTAACAAATCAAATTACATACCTTCAAAGTAAGCCCTTCAAACGTGCGTCCACACCGGTTTGCCCGCTAGATGCCCCGGCTTCCTTTCCTATAGAGTTCAATCATCTTATGTTTAGAACTCTTTGTTTCACATACATAACGCACATTTTGCCATACATCATAATTATGCGTTTTAATTTAAAGATTCAGTTTCAAGCCTTCTTTGAGGCATTTCTACAAACACTATAAGGGCAGAATTTTTATATCTTTTATATTCAAGTTCATAGCTTGCTAATTAGCTAACTTAACATCAATAAAGCCTTCATATAGCATTTAAACATCATACTTTTCTGAAATCACTTTCTATCGTCAAATTACACAAGATTAACACCCAATATCCTAGTGTTCATCAATTAACACATAAACCTTTAATCACCTACATTGTTATCATAGTTTCCACTAAAATTTTACATGATTTCAGCTTGTGTTTGTTTAGTGTTTATCCCTAGACACTATAGTTGTTCTTAAATCATCACAACATATACATGCAACCCTAATTTCAGATTTTTCCCAATTTCATGAGAATTTCAAGTTAAGAGTTTTTACTAAATTTTACATACCTTGTAATCCTCTTGCGATGAGGATCACGATTCTAAGCTCAGATTTTCGTTTGGACCAGATTTGCACCTCCAATTTGAGAGTTTTAGTAGAATTCTAGGGTTCTTGAAAGTGGGGTGTCGCCCCCTGTTGTTATGATCGACCAGACACCTCCTTGTGGGGTGTTTGGTGTGTTTTATTTGATTAATTAAAATAAAGTTTCAATTTTGACAACTTAGGTCCCTCTATTTTGATCAACATTTATTTTAGTTGCTTTTAACCCTAATATAGGTTATTTCTAAACTTGTAGCTAACTAGGTTAAAATTCCTAGTTAGTAAATTCTCATTTATTTATACTTTATTATTCTAATATAAAGTTTTATATTTTCGGGGTGTTACAGTATTAACTCTGCCAGAGGGAACGGAAGACTTAGTGGTTTACACGGACGCATCTCATCAAGGGTTGGGTTGTGTCTTGATGCAACGAGGCAAGGTTATTGCTTACGCTTTAAGACAACTTAAGCAGCATGAAATTAACTGTCCAACCCACGATTTAGAACTGGCGGCGGTAGTGTTTGCCTTAAAAATCTGGAGGCATTATTTGTTTGGAACAAAGTGTATAATTTATTCAGACCACAAAAGCCTTAAATACTTCTTTGAACAGAAAGATCTCAATATGAGGCAACGAAGGTGGCTGGAATTGATCAAAGATTATGACTGTGACATTCTTTACCATCCGGGTAAAGCTAATGTTGTGGCGGATGCGCTAAGTCGAAAAGAATACCCACCACCCATTCGAGTGACATCGATGAGAATGATAGTCACACCAAACCTTCTCGAAACAATACGGAAGACGCAAGACGAATCTTTGAATGCAGGTGATCCGAAAAAAGAAAGAATGAAAGGGTTTAAAAATAAACTTGAAATGAACGCTAGCGGGATAAGAACGAGGTTTGGACGGGTGTGGTTACCACGTCATTGTGAAGCAAAGACTTTATTATTGGAGGAAGCGCATAAATCCCGTTACTCGGTTCATCCAGGAGCCACTAAAATGTATAGAGATTTGAAGGAGAATTATTGGTGGCCGGGAATGAAATGCGATATTGTTAAGTATGTATCTAAATGCTTGACGTGTTCCCAAGTAAAGGCGGAACATCAAAAACCTTACGAAAAATTGCAACCTTTAGAAATCCCGGTATGGAAATGGGAGGATGTAACCATGGATCTTGTAACCAAACCTCCAAGGACGAGAAAGGGGCATGACGCAATATGGGTCATTGTTGACCAACTTACTAAAAACGCCCATTTTCTACCCATACGGGAGACTTATTCCTCAAAAAGGTTAGCAGAAATTTATGTAGATGAAATCATTTCCCGCCATGGCGTGCCTGTGTCCATTGTGTCGGACCGGGACACGCGATTTACCTCCCGCTACTGGCAGAAATTTCATGAAGAAATGGGCACACAATTGCATATAAGTACCGCGTATCATCCACAAACGGAGGGTCAATCCGAAAGGACCATCCAGACTCTTGTGGACATGTTGAGAGCATGCGTTATGGATTTCGGGGGAAATTGGGATGAAAATTTGCCATTAGTGGAATTCTCGTATAACAACAGCTACCAAAGTAGCATACAAATGGCGCCGTATGAAATGTTGTATGGGAGAAAGTGTAGAACCCCTGTTTGTTGGGGAGAAGTGGTACAAAGAGAACTCGCACCTAAAGATGTAGTAGCAATAACTAATGAAAAGATTGACATAGTACGTGCCCGATTAAAGGCAGCGCAAGATCGACAAAAGTCCTATGCAGACAAAAAAAGGCGCCTTATTGAGTTCCAAGTGGGGGACCGAGTATTGTTGAAAGTGACTCCGTGGAAGGGCATAATCCGATTTCGTAAGCGAGGAAAATTGGGTCCTCGATATATCGGACCGTTCAAGATTTTAGCTAGGGTTGGAAAGGTAGCCTACCGGTTAGAACTACCCTCAACATTAGAAGGAATTCACAACACTTTCCATGTATCACAATTACGAAAGTGTTTGGCGGATGAAACGGCGCATGTACCGCTTGAAGACATTGAAATAGACGAGAAAATGAATTACATAGAAAGACCGGTAGCTATAAAGGATTCCAAGGTGAAGACTCTTCGCAACAAGGAAATCAAGCAAGTATTAGTCCAATGGCAACACAGAAAGGGGTCGGATCTCACTTGGGAGTCGGAGGATGAAATGAGAAGGTTCTACCCGTCTCTTTTCGGTACGTAAATCAGGTTTCGGGGACGAAACCTTCTCTAAGAGGGGTAGACTTGTAACGCCCCAAAAATTTTATTATTATATGCTTTAAAATAATATTCATGTATGAAGCCTTAGTATTAAATGGTAACATTAGACTTTTAATAATAGCATGTTAATTGTCATGTTAGAAAAACTAACCAAGTAATATAAACAAAGTATATATAGAGAAAAAGAAATTTAATTAAAAGATGGGTAATTAATTGACAAGTAGTTAAACTTAAGGGGCTGAAGGTGAATATTAGAAGTAAGAATGTTATAAACAAAACTTGAAGCCAGTAGTGGGTGTGTGTGTGTGTCGAAACTTAGAGTAGGAAGA
Organism: Helianthus tuberosus; assembly: GCA_030545235.1. Taxonomy (NCBI): domain Eukaryota; kingdom Viridiplantae; phylum Streptophyta; class Magnoliopsida; order Asterales; family Asteraceae; genus Helianthus; species Helianthus tuberosus. The sequence continues at coordinate 193,369,668 of CM060414.1, forward strand.
GCAACACCTACCTCTTCAATATCAACTAGAAATTCAGCCAATTGAGGATGAATTAGAAGCAAGTTCTTGTGCATGTTATGAGATTCATAACCATCTAAGAGTTCTCTACCAAAGGTATGTTGAAATCAATGAATTAATGATCATGCATGAAATGGGTTTTGAGTAAAACTCGAAATTATATGGAATTAGTATGAATATGTGTTAGAAACTCCATATAGAGCTTGAATTATGCTTAAATTCGGCCTAATTGGTGATTATAAGTAAAAACGCACCTAGAATAGAATGATAGTGGTATGTAACATGAGATTTTGGTGTAAATTAGTATAATGATGTTGCATGATGATATTCTTATAAGATGTTGTTATGTCAAATCGAATTATGATGAAGTTTGTATGAGATTTTGATTAAGATTAATTTTCTTGATGTTGTTGATATGAACTAGCTATGTTATGCATACAATACTTGTACATTATGCTTAATTAGTAGTACGCACACCAAGTGTTTGTTAAAATGCTTGAATGAGGTGAACAAATGATTTTACAAAATTAAATGGTTAGAATTGGGAGTTTGTTGATTATTAATTTTAAGTTGTAAATAACGGAATGAAAAGAACGACATGAATATTAAAAGTATGTGATTCTTGGATTATAGGAATCAAAGAAGAAAGCTCGAGTCGCTCCGGATCACAAACAAACAACGACAAAGATAAGTTCTTTTACTTACAAATCACTACTAGTATGAATTAATGTGGAATGTTATTATCCTAGAATTGAGATCATATACTTGTAATGAGTTAGTGTAAATCGGAATATGTTAAGATTTTGGGTTGAATGAGTTAGAAGGGATAATGTCCCAAGTTGAGAAATTCATGTTCAAGAGAAGGTCTAAAGAGTTTCCTTCAAATTCAATTAGTAATTTTAATGTCGTTTAATTTTTGAATTACAATGTCTAATGAATTGGTTGGATGCAGGTAAAGAAATTTGATGATGGCGCTACTTGGATCGAACACACTTGTGATGCACGCTTCCGTAAAGTTACTAGTTGTGGTCTAAACCTTGGTTAAACGTTTTGTCAAAAACGGGTCTTTTGTATGTAACTTAACCCGGTAGTTGTTAGATGTTAAACTCGTAGTTAAAGACTTTGTTAATAGTCTATGAAATGTTGGGTTATAAACTCTTTTGTAACTATTTCGTTAGTAGCAAGAAGTTAAATGTAGAAATTTTCTTATAAATTATTCGACCCCTTTGGTATTTTATCAAATGAAAGCTTGTTAGTTTCTTTTAAAGCTTTAGATCTTACAAAACTTTAGCTTACTGTTAAAATATAAAAATTTACTAAAAATACCAGTAGGTATCAAGCCCTATATATTAAAAATAGTTTTAATACATACTATGCGTTTAAAACGCGTAAAAAGGCGGTTTTAAGCGATTTACGGGTTTTATAAGAAAAGCTGATATTTTTTATCATTTCAGAAGACTCAAAATATTTTATTTATTATATAAGATCAGTAGCAAAAGGTTTGGTATCAAAATAATATATAAAACTCATTTTATAAGCCAAAAGGGCAAAATGGCAATTACCGAATCAAAGCTATCACCCTATGTTATGCTCAGCCTAAAAATAAAAAAAAAATCTTTAAAATCCCAAAATATTATTTTACATCAGTAGGTAAAAATTTTGGTATAAAAAATTGGGTTTAGATAAGCTTTATGCAAATTACGTCGTTTAATTAATAAAAAGCTTTCAAATTACGCTATTGAGCATAACTCTTAATCTAGACCTCCAACAAATGTGAAAATTTAGGGACATGTTTATAAATCAGTAATAAAGATTATGGTCCTCTCATATTTTCAAAATTCTTGTTTTAGGTCAAATGGGCATTATGATCAACATTTAGGCATATAACGAAAACATGCATATGAATCGAATAATTAATGAACCAAGTTGTATAATCATAGAGGGTTATACTAACATGTAACCTGGTCCTAATAAAGCTCTAAGGCATTTCTAAAACATGCTACATTGGGTCAGAGAACTGAAAGTCAAGGCAAAAGTCAAATTATGCGACTTTCGGTTCCGAACCGAGCCTATACTGAAAATTGTCAGGTTGAACATGTTTAGAAATGTTCTTACATTAATTACCAAGTTATATTAGTGATAAAACAGGTTGTATGGCTTCTACATTGTTAATTATGTGTATATTTGAAAAATTGCTTTCTGTTGACTTTTTCTAATCAAGTTTGACCCGACAATTGACCTAGTTAGAGTGGGAATCAGAGAGTGCCCTTTTAAGGGTTTATTACCCACATAATTACCAACTCAAAGCTACTCTTAATTTAACTAACGGCTGGACCATTAGTGATTAATTACGAAGTCAAACCTTAATTACGACGGGTTTGACTTTAGGCCATTAAACTAATTATAAACGTAATTAGGAGGTTAAGGACACTTACAAAGGTCCTAAGCAAGATTATGGATCCTAAGGAAACTTGTTGAAAGCCAGAGAAGCTCCAGAGATCAGCTTGAGAGTTTTCAAATGAGGTGCTCCAATGTTGCAACCATGGAACTTCTTATATAGTGAGTTTAATTGATCAAGATGATGCCAAGCAAGTCTACAAATGTTGTATGATGTTCCCAGGTGTCCCTAGGCATGCAAAACTGTTGGCCCAATTCCTGTAATTCGAATACCATGCAACTAAGGCGGTGTAACAGGCTGAACAGGCATCTGTCCATTTTTGCTGCCAACAACAGTCTTACGGACCGTAAGTTAAAAACTATACGATCCTCAGCCGACCTTGATCTAAGATGCCCAGTTACAACCTTGCGGACCGTAAGCCCTTGGCTTTGCGGTTCGTATCCGCTTTTTGTTTATTTTCGCCTAGCTCCGCCACTTTACGGACCATAGGGTGGTCTTCTTGCGGTCCGTAAGCCCTCATCAGAAGACAAAACTTTATAATCTCTTAGGCTTTGACCATGCATTCTTTACAACTTCGAATCTTATGCCTTTATCAGCAGGAGGGGACCATGAACCAGACCTTTGAATGCTCTTGAAGGTGTTGCCATGCACTTACACATCCTTGGACTTTATTGATGAATGCTTTTGAAGGGAATTTATCGTATGAAACATAGGATCCATTTCTTGTGCCAATTTGAATTATACATTATCAAAATAACCGGATTTGAATATATCAGATGTTTATAATATAGATTAAGGTTTGGGATTCATAAATGGGTCGCTTAGAGGTATTAATTAACATGTCGACACTTTTAAATCCTACCATACATCTTTCAACTTGATCCGGGCATATGACACGTTTTACCTGCCATGACACGTGTCTTTATTTTGTTGGGTATGAATTTACGAGGTGTTACATCCTCACCCCCTTAAAAGAAATCTCGACCTTGATATTTACTGAAATAAATGAGGGTACTTTTCTTTCATTATGGATTCTACCTCCCATGTGTACTCGGGACCTCTACGGGCATCCCATTTAACTTTTACGATCGGCACATGCTTCTTTCGAAGCTTCTTAACCTGTCGATCCTCAATCGACAAAGGTTTTTCCACAAATTTCAGGCTCTCATCTATGTGCACATCCGTATGTGGTATGACTAGGGATTCATCAGCTAGACATTTTTCAGATTGCAGATGTGGAATACATCATGAATACCACTGAGCTCTTCAGGCAAGTTTAATTTATAAGCCACTGTTCTGACACATTCGATGATCTCAAACGGTCCTATATACCTTGGGCTTAACTTACCTTTCTTACCAAATTGCATCACTCTCTTCCAGGGTGATACCTTAAGTAGAACATTGTCACCTACCTCGAACTTTAGAGGTTTACGCCTTAAATCTGCATAACTTTTCTGCCTATCCCTGGCAGCTTTGAGAAGATCTCGTATCTGTACAATCTTATCTGTCGTCTCCAGGACTATATCAGGTCCTGTTAGTTGGACATCTCCAACTTCTGCCCAACAAACGGGCGTTCTGTACTTTCTTCCATATAAAGCTTCAAATGGTGCAGCTTGAATACTGGAATGATAGCTATTGTTATATGAGAATTCAATCAATGGAAGATGATCATCCCAGCTTCCTCCTAAGTCAATAACATAAGCTCGTAGCATATCCTCGAGTGTTTGTATAGTACGTTCACTTTGACCATCCGTCTGAGGATGATATGCAGTGCTGAAATTTAATCGAGTGCCTAGGGATTGTTGGAAGCTTTTCCAGAAATGCGATGTATACCTTGTATCCCTATCTGAGATGATAGACACTGGCACTCCATGGAGAGATACAATCTCATCCACGTACAGCTGAGCTAACTTATATGAGCTGTGTATTTCTTTAATCGGTAAGAAGTGGGCTGACTTAGTCAGTCTATCCACTATAACCCAAATAGTATCATTTCCTCTCTTCGTCTTTGGCAACTTGGTAATAAAATCCATAGTCACCATTTCCCACTTCCAGGTAGGAAGTTCAGGCTGTTGTAGCAAATCTGACGGCTTTTGGTGTTCTGCCTTAACTTGAGCACACGTCAGACATTTGGCCACATAAGTGGCTATAGACTTCTTCAAGCCTATCCACCAGTAATTAGCCTTCAAATCCTGGTACATCTTATCACTTCCAGGATGAACAGAATACTTAGAATTATGGGCTTCCTGAAGGATTACTTCCCTAAGCCCTCCATAGACTGGAACCCATATCCATCCATTTAATCTCAGAATTCTGTCCTTGCCATAGGATAACTGCTCAGCAGTCACTCCTAACTTTTCATCAGGATAGTTTTTAATATAGCTTCCTTTTGCGGGGCTAACAATCTTTCATTTAAACTGTTCTTTAATTCAAGGCTCTTGGCATTGATTCTTATGGGCTTAACCCTTTCCTTTCTACTTAAGGCATCGGTAACCACATTTGCCTTGCCTGGATGGTATCTGATTTCACAATCATAGTCATTCAGTGTCTCCATCCATCGACGTTGTCTCATGTTCAGATCCTTCTGATTAAACAGATGTTGAAGGCTCTTGTGATCAGAATAGATCACACACTTGGTACCATACAAATAATGCCTCCATAGCTTTAGTGCAAATACAATGGCACCCAACTCCAAGTCGTGGGTGGTGTAATTCTTTTCGTGCACTTTTAGTTGTCGGGGAAGCATAGGCAATAACCTTGCCTTTCTGCATGAGCACACACCCCATACCAGTGTGTGATGCGTCGCAGTATACTACAAATTCTTCTATTCTATCAGGCAACGTCAGCACAAGTGCATTGCTCAACTTTTGCTTAAGAGAGTCAAAAGACTCTTGCTGCTTAGGACCCCAATCAAACTTGGTATTCTTGCGAGTTAGTGAGGTCAGGGGTGCAACAATCCTTGAGAAGTTTTCAATAAATCGCCGATAGTATCCTGCCAAACCCAAAAAGCTACGAATCTCTGCGGGCATCTTCGGCTCTTGCCAATTCATGACAGCTTCAACCTTAGCGGGATCCACCTGGATACCATGCTCACTAACCACGTGTCCAAGAAACTGGACTTCACGAAGCCAAAATTCACACTTTGAAAACTTGGCATAGAGTTCCTCTTGTTGAAGAAGTGAAAGAATACACCGAAGGTGCTTCTCATGGTCAGCCTGATTCTTTGAATAAATAAGAATGTCATCAATGAAGACAATGACAAACTTGTCCAAGTAGGGTTTGCAAACGCGATTCATGAAGTCCATGAACGCTGTTGGTGCATTAGTGAGCCCAAAAGGCATCACCAAGAACTCATAGTGACCATTACGAGTTCTAAATGCAGTCTTGTACACATCTTCATCTCTAACCTTCAGCTGATGGTAACCAGACCTTAAGTCAATCTTCGAAAAGTAATTTGCCCCTTGCAGTTGATCGAACAGATCGTCGATCCTGGGCAATGGATATCTGTTCTTGATTGTAACCTTGTTCAGCTCACGATAATCAATGCACAACCGCATTGATCCATCTTTCTTCTTTACAAACAGAATTGGTGCTCCCCAAGGAGATGAGTTCGGTCTAATAAATCCTTTTGCCAACAAATCATCCAACTGAGTTCTCAACTCTTTCATCTCAGTTGGGGCTAACCGGTAAGGTGCTTTTGCAATAGGTGCTGCTCCAGGTATAATGTCGATTCTGAACTCCACTTGCCTATCTGGCGGCAAACCAGGTAGTTCTTCAGGGAATACTTCTGGATATTCGGAGATGACAGGGATGTCTTCAACCCTGGGTTTTGGTTCATCAATGGTCACTTGAGCCATATAAATGACACAACCTTTCTTCATATACCTTGACGCCTTAAGCACAGACACTTGCTTAGGCAACCCATACTGAGTGTCTCCCTGTATGATAAGTGGTTCACCATACGGAGTCTTGATCACCACTTGTTTCTTGTCACAAATAATCTGGGCTTGGTTATGAGATAACCAATCCATGCCTATCACTATGTCGAAACCAGCTAATTTCAAAGTAAGTAAGGATAACAGAAAATAGTGGTTCCTAATGGATATAAAACATCCATCTAACACGGTTGAGGCAGTTTCTAACGTACCATCGGCTAACTCTACTTCATATTTCACGCTTAGGGTTTTAACAGGTAAATTCAACAACTTACAAAACTTATCATCTATAAATGACTTATCCGCACCCGAATCAAATAATACCCTTGCATAAACATCATTGATGAGAAAGGTACATGTGATCACATTATCATTCTGAACGGCTTCTCGTGCATCTATTCAAAAGACCCTTGCATTGGTCTTCTTGACCTCTTCAGGATTTTTGGCATATTTAGGGTAGTTGGACTTGATGTGCCCCTTCTTGTTACAGTTATAGCACGTTGCATCCTTTATCTTCTTGCACTCTATCGTCTTGTGCTCTTTGGATTTGCATAACCCACATGCAAATGGTTTTTACTGAGACTTGGATTCGAACCTGCATTTTCCAAAGTGACGCTTCTAGCAGGTTTTGCACTTTGGCTTCTCATCTGCTTGCTGACTACCCTTGTTAGACCCAAACTTCTTCTTGTGGTCTGTGTTTCCCTTATGCTTCTTCTCAGACCGTCGTGAGTTATCATCCTCACGTTTTCTCTTGCTTTCATCCGAGTTCTTAAGCGATCTCAGCCTGACCGCATCCAAAGTAAGGACAAAGATAGATCAGCTGCCGACCTAAAAGTAGCAGGTCGGGATGCCTTTACACTGGCTTTGATCTCTGGGGCTAAATCCCCAATGAAACGAGCTATTTGTTTGGGTTCCGGTATTACCAAATATGGTACTAGTCGAGACATGGTATTAAAGCTAGTAAGGTAAGTCTGACAGTCTAGGTTCTTCATCACCAGAGATAAGAAGTCTGACTCAATCTTTTCAACCTCATGTTGAGGGCAGTAATTTTCTTTGATGAGTGCAACAAACTGATCCCAAGACAGATTGTACAGTGGGATCTTCTCAGTAGCCTGGATTAAAGACCTCCAACAGGCTAGTGCTTCTCCTTTAAACGACTGAGACACATACTTCACAACATCTCTATCAGCGCAACCACTGATGTCTACCACGGTATCCATTTCGTCCAACAATGTCATACAATCCACAGCCCCTTTCTCCCCAGTGAAATCCCTGGGCTTACAGGAGACGGAATATTTGTAGGTACAGGACTTACCACGTGGTTCTCGTTTGAGCTCAATCTTCTTCGACGGAACACTATGCTGATTTGAGGAGTGATGATCGTCATCCCTCCTTGATCCATCATGTTTAGGAGGTGGCTTACTATGAGCCTCAGAGTGAGTCTTAGGTTTAGAATGGGGTGCTGATAAGGTCTAACTTTGAGTACCGCTTGACTCATTAAATTGCATATCTATGGCCTTGGTAACAGCATTATCAATCAAGACTTGAAGTTCAGCACCAGTTACGTTGATCCTGGTGGTATCATGATTTTCCTTTGGATGACTGTTGACTTCTTCAGACTCAGCCATGTAGCTTGTTTTCTACATAAAATGATGACAATGACTTCTTAGAAGTTTATAATAGATTTGGTCATCTTATTAATTTGTTAACCATGGTATTAAAGAACCATATTAGCTAATTTATTAAGTATTTCATTCAGGATTTTTCATTAATAATCCCTTGTTTTAATTAAATTATAATAATAGCATAAAAAAGCCAAGTCTCAAGGACAAATTAAATTATAAACCATGATTTCAAAGAATCGAGGTATTAAGGTTTGAACGTAGTTCATTACCTTTTATTGACAGGGAGTCGTAGACGACCACTGTCTTTAGTCTTATATGACAATAATTATGGCTCGTAGGCCCTACATCACAAATGGATGTTTAAATAATAACGAAGGATTTTGAATAATCCAATGTAAGGATGACACGTGTGATTTTACGAATCACGTTAGCCAGAAATGTTAACATGTTTACAGATGTTAACAAGGATTTGAATATTTTAAATAGGTTTTACCATCTTGGCCATATCTAGAATGACATGTGGCTAGGTTTTACCTTTAGGATTCTTTTTAGTATTCAATGCAGAACAATCCTAAATTGAGATGTTAATAAGGATCTGAATCAAATTTGGGGAGCTACCATCTTGGCCCTGTCTTAAGATGACACATGGCTAGGTCTTGTCCCTTTTTAGATTTTGTCATTTTATTATAATGATAGATCTTATAAAAGGAATGTTATTTTTCATTTATTTCATATTTTATGTTTATGCATATAATTAAAATGAAAATTTTAATTTAATCATTCGACCACAAATTAAGAAGTACAAGTTTGCCCTAAACGGGACTTCTAATGAATAACATGTCCACGCAGAGGCTGAACAAACCAAACATACCCACGTAGGGGTTAAACAGACAGACATGCCCACGCAGGGGCTGATTAAAAAGACAAGTCCTCGCAGGGATTTAATACAGAAATAGATGTCCACGCAGGGACCGATTAAACATTAAAGAAATACAAATAAACAAATAAAGGATTTAATGATCCTTTTTGCTCTTCCCCTTGATTAAGCTTGCCAGACCCTTGAAAATTCCTCGGTTTTGCCTACGCCCTTCCAGAACCTCCTGCTGCACCTGACTCAACCTTTGAAGAATCTCCTGATGCTGCGGTGGCGATATCACTGGCGGCTGCGGGGGCGGCTGAAACAGCGGAGGTTGAGGAGGTGGTGGTTGTTGATACTCATAGGGTGGGTACCCATAGTGTGGGTATCCAGCTTGATATGGGACTCCAAAAGGTCCTTCCGGATGAAGGGCATTGTAGTTTGCCGCTACTAGGTATGGGTCAGCCTCGGCGTAGTTGTAGTGAGTATGGGCCGGCTGTTCAAAAGGGTTATATGCCGCTGAACCGGCGTACGTAGGAATTGGGTTGTTATAACCCACTGGTGGCGGTGCGACCGGCGCAGACTACACCTCAGAAACGGGGTTCGAAGGCCCACCCATTTGTGGGTCTTCATATAGTGGCGGATAATGACTGCCACTAGATGGTTGAGGGGTGCTGATGCGAACTCCCCCTCGCATGGACATCCGTGCGGTTGATCTCCTACGCCTCGGTGGCTCCGGAGGCTATTGTTGAACTGGTGGCGGTGGCGGTGGAGTAACCGCTACAAAACGGGAATCCTCCGAGGGATCCTGCTGCTGCTGCTGTGGCGAGTTGTGGTAGCTGGGAGTAAACACCCTGTCGATCTGGTTAAACCTCGCCTCGTAGCTATCGGGACCATTATAAGGTGATCCCACAAAGGGTGACCCATCCTAAATCTCGATGGGGTGAGTAGGCGTGCCGGTCGGCGGTTGGGCAGGTTCCGGGTCTTCATCCATATCCATGGAGAAGTGATCTTCAGGTCCCAACGGGTTATAACCCATTGGTTCATTAATCAAGTTTGTCGGGTTGAACCGGCTCTGAAAATAGGGCGTTGGGTCGTTGAAAGGTGAGTTGTGGTCTTGGAGGGGTATATAGGATTGGTGGGAGTTATGGGGCTCGTTTTCAGACTGAGGCCCGAAGGAGTTCAAGTAAGAAGGTGAGGAGCTCAGCGAGACTAAGCGCCTTGCGGGTTCTATATGGGTCCTCCAGTTTTCTTGAGGACTTCGGCTTAGAGAATCAGATGGTGTTCGCCGGTGCGAAGGTCCGACCTCATGATCATTGGGGGCGACGAGTGGCCCCTTGCCTCTACCTCTCCCTCTCATTCTTGGTTGCAACTTTTTGAACTTGTAAAAAAAAACAATAGGTACAACAAGAAAATATAAAGGACAAAATTAAAATAAAACAATTTGGATTAGTCCTATGTTCTTTGTCTAGACTCGAAAGTCGAGGAATGTGCAAACTGTGTCATTGAGATTAAACACAAAAGGCTAGTGTTTAATTCACTCAATGTTGGCTCTGATACCAACCTGTCACACCCCGAATTTCCACGTATTACTGGTGGGCCCGGTGGGGAGTATCGTGACGTAATTGATATCATCATAGTCAAACAACACAATTTTAAATGCACAGCGGAAGAAAAAGATGAATCACATTACAAACCGAATAAAAAGTAATATCAAAGTATTACAAACGGACTGTAAAGGATTCACAAGCGGATCAAAAGATAAAAAGATCATTGTTCAACACACTTTAACATCTAGAGCTTGCAAAACTTGATTAATGATGCCAGGAGTAGCCAACCTATTTCGTCTAGTACCTGCACTTAGCCTTTTTGGAAAATACGTCAGTTTACACTGGTAAATACAATTAACTGACTCATTTTGAAAAGAGTTTAAGAAAATTAGTTTGAATGCACACGGCACAAAATATCTTTTATAACTTGGGATAATTATTTAAAAATAATCTCGTATACAGTTTTACTTATTTGTCGTCCGTCAGGGCCGGTTAGAAGAGCCGGACAAGATTAACTGACACGCTACAGGTATAATGCCCACAAGGTTGATTCCTTTAAGTGGATTACCAGTTTTTACATAATGCAACTGTCAGGTGTATGCCTACACCCCGTGCTTAGGTCGTGGCCATTTCTTTGAATGATGCCACGGATATCCGGGACATGGTCATTTAACCCCCAAAGGCCATACACCAAATAATACAGATTAAAACGAGTTATGTAAATGCATTAATCACAATCCGATTTAAATGACTACATACCCAACCAAGCGGTATTATTATAATACCGTATCCCAAACTCGTATAGGTAAAATAAGTTAAAAGTATTTACCTGAGCAAGTATAATTTCATAAACAGCAAGTGCACGTAGCTTTTACCGGGCTCCTAATCTGGAACGAAGGTTTTAATAACCTATTAGATTCCTAACGGGTCTTAAATAAGTCTAAACTTAGACCGGTTAGTTTTAAAGGAAGATACGGTTCAAAACGCACGATTCAGCGATGACTGGATTAGAGTGTGGTTTAGACCCGAAAAGTTTGTATACTTGTATAATATGGGTAAACTAACCACATTCTGGATTTTGAAGTAAAAATGATAAGGTTTGACCCGTTTCGGCTAATTTATGCAAACTAGTTGCATAAACCGCACTGAACGCGAATAATGCATTACGGGTAACCAAATGAGTCATACCAGGTTTCCTAAGTTAATATGCCTTAAATATGTTGTCATATCAGTAGGATACCTTCCATTATGCCCAAAATGGATTTAAATTCAAACTATGCCCCGTAGGGGCATTTTGGTCATTTTGAAGCTTATAAAAGAGTTTAAATATAAATCTGAGTTTCAGGTCTGATATGTTCAGTAAAATACTTATTTTTGTAAGTCATAACAGTAGGGTATGGTATATATGTGAAATTTACTATTTATAATCAAACTATGCACTGTAGGGGCATTTTGGTAATTTCATATAAGCTTAAAGGTCAAAATAGGGAATCTGAGTTTAAAACTTTTGCTTACTGTTAATATAAAAATTTACTAAAAATATCAGTAGGTATCAAGCCCTATATATTAAAAATAGTTTTAATACATACTATGCGTTTAAAACGCGTAAAAAGGCGGTTTTAAGCGACTTACGGGTTTTATAAGAAAAGCTGATATTTTTTATCATTTCAGAAGACTCAAAATATTTTATTTATTATATAAGATCAGTAGCAAAAGGTTTGGTATCAAAATAATATGTAAAACTCATTTTATAAGCCAAAAGGGCAAAACGACAATTACCGAATCAAAGCTATCACCCTATGTTATGCTCAGCCTAAAAATAACTAAAAATATTTAAAATCCCAAAATATTATTTTACATTAGTAGGTAAAAAGTTTTGTATCAAAAATTGTGTTTAGATAAGCTTTATGCTAATTAGGCCGTTTAATTAATAAAAAGCTTTCTAATTACGCTATTGAGCATAACTCTTAATCTTGACCTCCAACTGATGTGAAAATTTAGGGACATGTTTATAAATCAGTAATAAAGATTATGGTCCTCTCACATTTTCAAAATTCTTGTTTTAAGGTCAAATGGGCATTATGGTCAACATTTAGGCATATAACGGAAACATGCATATGAATCGAATAACTAATGAACCAAGTTGTATAATCACAGAGGGTTATACTAACATGTAACCTGGTCCTAATAAAGCTCTAAGGCATTTCTAAAACAGGCTACATTGGGTCAGAACTGAAAGTCAAGGCAAAAGTCAAATTATGCGACTTTCGTTTCCGAACCGAGCCTATACTGTCGGGTTGAACATGTTTAGACATGTTCTTACATTAATTACCAAGTTATATTAGTGATAAAACAGGTTGTATGGCTTCTACATTGTTAATTATGTGTTTATTTGAAAAATTGCTTTCTGTTGACTTTTTCTAATCAAGTTTGACCCGACAATTGACCTAGTTAGATTGGGAATCAGAGAGTGCCCTTTTAAGGGTTTATTACCCACATAATTACCAACTCAAAGCTACTCTTAATTTAACTAATGGCTGGACCAATAGTGATTAATTACGAAGTCAAACCTTAATTACGACAGGTTTGACTTTAGGCCATTAAACTAATTATAAACATAATTAGGAGGTTAAGGACACTTACAAAGGTCCTAAGCAAGATTATGGACCCTAAGGAAACTTGTTGAAAGCCAAAGAAGCTCCAGAGATCAGCTTTAGAGTTTTCAAATAAGGTGCTCCAATGTTGCAACCATGGAACTTCTTATATAGTGAGTTTAATTGATCAAGATGATGCCAAGCAAGTCTACAAATGTTGTATGATGTTCCAAGGTGTCCCTAGGCATGCAAAACTGTTGGCCCAATTCCTGTAATTCGAATACCATGCAACTAAGGCGGTGTAACAGGCTGAACAGGCATCTGTCCATTTTTGCTGCCAGCGACAGTCTTACGGACCGTAAGTGTCACGGCCCCCGACCCGGTTTGACCCGTTTTAGAAGCCGCGAAACAGAAAATCCCGTGGTATTTATTTAATTGAGTTAACAGTGGAAGATTTTAACAGGATCTTTTTAAAACTGAAATTTCCCGATTATTTTATTTCACAATTCGGGATAAACCCCGGTAGTTTACAATCATATGATTTCACTGAAAAATCTTTATTTTACAAAACATATTTCTTTATTTTATATTGAGCCACTTCCTTAAGCTTGTAGTGCTTCGCGGCACTTTTCCTGGTTCACAACAGATCACCTGAAACATGTTTGAAAAAGGTTTTGTCAGCGGGAAATACTGGTGAATCATTCTTTTTACTAAAGCGACGCGTTTGTTATAATTTATAGTATTAAAAGCGATTACAATGTTTCCATATATCAACCAACTACCCACGATATTTGTCACTCGACCATCCATTGGTAACCTCATTGTCCAATGGTGTCTGTGACTATGGTCATATCACCATTGGCTAACTCGTTGTCCAATGGTGACGGTTATCAAGTATTGTATACAAACCCCACGTACCGGCAGTAATTTGGTGATTACAAAGACTTAATCCCTGTAATTATAACTTTGAAAGTAAACATGATTTTGAAATCAAATTTGATAAAAAGAGAATGACTCAAATTGCAGATTTTATATGAGCAGAGCTTAGCCTACTGATTAGCCTTTTAACCTAAATTTAATAACATGCACACGAACTCGGTTTTTAACTAATACAACAATTACAATAACTCACGAGATTAAACCTTCACAACGAATGACAAAGTGTGATACTTAAACATCCATCGAATTTACGACGAATGACAAAGCATAAACCCTAATGTGGCAGCACTTAAACATCCATTGGATAGTCTAATCGATCAGACATTGAATCGTAGCAGCGATCGAGTTAATACCCGGTATCGGAGCAGCGCCTCGCTTAATATTGAAAGTAAATTTTGACTTCAGAGTAACAAGAATTCGTTTTTGAACTTTGTTTTCGACACCAACAGACTGCTCAGGAGCTAAGCTATTTATAGCTGATTTTTAAGGTTCACGCGGCCCGCGTAAACCTTCAGTTAAACCTTACGCGGCCCGCGTGGCCGCCTTGTCTATGAGTACGCTTGATTGGTCACGAGTAGGTATGCCAGCTGGTCAACACGTGGATCCGGAACACTTATCCGGTCAACTTAACATTGACGCGGCCCGCGTAAGACAAGGCTTGTCTTTTACGCGGCCCGCCTGGGAACCATAATTATGTTTTTCTTGATTTTTAATATTGATTAGGGTTTCAGGGTTCCGGGTTTATATTTACGGGTATTTTTAGAACAATTTTGAGAGTCCTTACATCCTCCCCACCTTATTTATAATCTCGTCCTCGATATTCATTGGAATAAGTGAGGATACTTTCGCTTCATCTCCGATTCCATCTCCCAAGTGTATTCGGGTCCTCTCTTTGAATCCCACTTGACTTTAACTAGCACCAATCTTTTGTGTTTGAGAAATTTGATCTTTCGATCTTCGATTTGAAGAGGTTTCTCAACAAATTTCAATTTCTTATTTACCTCTATATCTTGGAGGGGTACTACCAAAGATTCGTCTGATAGGCATTTCTTGAGGTTGGATACATGGAATACATCATGTACTCCAGTTAACTCCTCTGGTAGTTGTAAGCGATAAGCAACTGGTCCTATACGTTGGATCACTGGAAATGGTCCTACGTATCTTGGACTTAGCTTTCCTTTCTTACCAAATCGAACTACTCCTTTCCAAGGTGAAATTTTTAATAGTACTTTGTCTCCCACTTGGAATTCCAACGGCTTCCGTCTATTGTCTGCATAACTCTTTTGACGATCTCGAGCAGTCTTTAATCTTTCTTTGATCTGTATGATTTTGTCGGTAGTTTCTTGCACTATCTCGGGACCTGATAATTGACTCTCTCCTATCTCTGCCCAACAGACTGGAGTTCTGCACTTTCGTCCGTACAGTGCTTCAAATGGGGCAGCTTCAATGCTTGAATGATAACTATTGTTATAGGAGAATTCGATTAAGGGTAAATGGTTATCCCAATTTCCACCAAAATCTATCACACATGACCTAAGCATGTCTTCCAAGGTTTGAATCATCCGTTCACTTTGTCCGTCTATTTGAGGATGATATGCCATGCTTAAATTCAGTCGGGTTCCCATTGCTTCTTGGAAACTTTTCCAGAAATGGGAAGTAAAACGACTATCCCTATCCGAAACAATGGAGACTGGAACTCCATGTAAGGATACTACTTCATCTACATACAACTTTGCCAACCTTTCCATGCTAAAAGTTTCTTTCATAGGTAGAAAGTGAGCTAATTTGGTTAATCGATCCACAATTACCCAAATCGCGTCATTACCTTTTCTGGTTTTAGGCAACTTAGTAACAAAATCCATTGTTATGAGTTCCCATTTCCATACAGGCATTTCTAATTGTTGTAGTAGACCTGAAGGTTTCTGGTGTTCTGCCTTAACTTGTGAACAAGTAAGACACTTAGAAACATATCGAGCTATGTCCTTTTTCATTCCTATCCACCAGAAGTTATTTCTTAAATCTTGGTACATTTTATTGTTTCCAGTGTGCATGGTATACCTAGATTTATGGGCTTCTTCTAAAATCTTATTTCTTAATTCTCCCTGCTTAGGTACCCAAATCCTTCCTTTGTGGAATCTCCAAATTCCATCAGCTCCTTGTTCTAATTCTTTTATTTGTCCTTTCATTCCTTCAGCATCATCCTTGATTGCTAATTCTTGAAAATGCTTTAGTTGTTCCATTAAATCTAACTGTAGATTTAATCTAAGAGCACGAACCCGTCGTTGTTTCTCATGGTACTTACGACTTAAGGCGTCTGCAACTACATTTGCCTTTCCTTCGTGATATTGAATATCACAATCGTAATCACTTAGGATTTCCATCCATCTTCTTTGCCTCATGTTTAATTCTTTTTGCCCAAATATATATCTTAAACTCTTATGATCTGTATAGACAGTAAATTTACTTCCGTAAAGATAATGTCTCCAAATTTTAAGGGCAAAAATTATGGCTCCTAATTCTATATCATGAGTTGTGTAGTTTTCCTCGTGCTTTTTCAATTGCCTTGAAGCATACGCAATTACCTTCTTGCGTTGCATTAGCACACATCCAAATCCTAGTTTTGAAACATCACAATAAACTTCAAAATCTTCAGTCCCTTCTGGTAAAGCTAGGATTGGGGCATTTGTTAACTTTTGCTTTAGAATCCTAAAAGCTTCTTCTTGCTTAGGTCTCCATTCAAACTTAACTGCTTTACAGGTTAGCTTAGTTAATGGTACAGCTATCTTGGAAAAATCCTTAATAAACCGTCTATAGTATCCGGCTAAACCTATAAAACTTCTAATTTCCATTGCGGATTGCGGAACCTTCCATTTGGTAATTGCCTCTATTTTAGAGGGATCTACGTGAATACCTTCGTGATTCACCATGTGACCTAAAAATTGCACTTCCTTTAGCCAAAATTCACATTTCGAGAATTTGGCATAAAGCTTTTCTTTTCTTAACAAAGTTAAGAGTGCATGCAAGTGATGACAATGCTCGTCCTGACTTTTGGAATAAATAATTATATCGTCGATAAAAACAATTACAAATTTATCCAAGTACGGTTTACAGATTATATTTATCATGTCCATGAATGCGGCAGGTGCATTCGTTAGTCCAAAAGGCATGACTGTAAACTTGTAATGACCATACCTAGTTCTGAAAGCAGTTTTAGGTATGTCTTCTTCTTGTACCTTTAATTAATGATATCCGGAGCGTAAGTCGATCTTAGAAAAGTATCTAGCTCCTTGAAGTTGATCGAAAAGATCATCAATCCTAGGTAATGGGTATCGATTCTTAATTGTAACCTTATTCAATTCTCTATAATCAATACACATTCTCATCGAACCATCCTTCTTCTTCACAAACAACACTGGTGCTCCCCACGGGGATGAACTAGGTTGTATGAAACCTTTGCTTAGTAATTCATCTAATTGCTTTTTCAATTCTAACATTTCTGTGGGTGCTAACCGATAAGGTGCCTTGGCTATCGGTGTAGTTCCAGGAATTAGATGAATTCTAAATTCTACTTCCTTATCTGGTGGTAATCCTGGTAACTCTTCTGGGAATACATCTGGGTATTCTGAGACTACAGGAATCTCCTTAAGTTCTTTACCCTTAGTACTAATGATTACTGAAATCATATATACTATTCCTTGCTTTCGTTCATAGCTAGCAACTTTCATTACTGATATGAACTTCATGGGTTTACGTGGTTTATCTCTTGTAATCATGATTACTTCCCCAGTAGGTGCCTGAATCTCTATAGAATTTTTATCTCAAAGGATTCGAGCATGGTTGGCTACTAACCAATCCATTCCTAATACGACATCGAATCCAGTTAAATTCATTGGCAATAGGTTTGCATGAAATTTATGACCTGAAAGTTCTATATTTTCTTTTTGCAAAACCTTATCTATGTTAATAGAATTTCCGTCTGCCGTTTCGACTGTAAAAATCTGCCTAAGGATGGTTAAGGGTAAGTTAAGAGCTTGGCAGAATGAAGTATTTATGAAACTTTGGCTTGCACCAGAGTCAAATAATACTTTTGTGTAAACGTTGTGAACTAGGAATGTACCAGCTATGACATTCGGAATCAATTCGGCTTCCTGCGTGGTCAGTTGGAATGCTCTTGCATTCTTCTTGGTAACTCCGTCTGCCGGTTTGGCTTTGTTGTCTGCTGGTTTAACCAACTTAGGGCATTCTGGTTTAAAATGTCCCGTTTCTCCACAGTTAAAGCAGACTCTTGTTTCCCTTCTGCAGTCTTCTTCGCGATGTCCTACGACTTTGCAAAAGTTGCAGGTTATATTACATCTTCCATAATGTTTCTTTCTGCAATTCCTGCAAAACGGCGGAGTTGAAGATTGCCCTGTTCCTCTTCTCTTGAAGCTGCTATTATTACCCGTACGAAATCCTTGGGTAATTTTCTGAGCCAGTTCCTTTTTTCCTGTTTTCGTCTCTTATGCGTACCAGCTCGTCAGTTAGGGTGTTAGCTAATTCCACCGCGTCGTCAATAGTGCGAGGTCTTGCAGCTTTAACGGTATTATGGATTTCGCCAATTAATCCCCAAATATAACGAGAAATGAGTACCGGTTCTGGCGAAGCCAGTGTTGGTACCACTCTAGCATATTCAAAGAATGTCGAAGTATACCCGCGACAATCTACACCCATCATTCGATGATTTAGGAACTTATTCGCCATTTGATCTTTTTCATATTCGGGACATAATTTTCTTTCTATTAAATGCTTAAATTCTTACCAACTCATGGTGTAGGCCATATTTCTTCCTTTGGCTTGAAGTACCGTATTCCACCATTCTAGCGCCCCTTCTTTGAAAAGATTTGACGCGTACATGACCTTGTCGTCCTTGGCACATTTACTTATTGTAATCACTGCCTCGGTTTTCTCTAACCAACGCAGTGCCGCAGTCGCTCCTTCATTGCCTGCAAATTCATTGGGTTTACAAGCAAGAAATTCTTTGTAAGTGCAACCAGGCGTTGCAGCTTTCATTTTCTTAGGGAGCGGAGCTTGCTGTAATTATCGTGATTAGTATGATTACCGCCTCCGTTTACGCTATTGCTGAAGTTATCTTCAGAAATACGTTTGCTAGGAATGATTTGTTGAGGTTCAACAGGTTTCTGGGCAGCAACAAGTATTGCTGGAATAGCATTGGCTATTCCTTGAGCAACGATATTTTCTATATCTTGCCTAGTCATAAATTGATCCTCCGGATGTTGCTCAGAATGGTTAACCTCGTTTACAGGTTCATTATTAGCGTTTTCCATCTGATAATTAATATATATAATTTATTAGTATCAAATAAATAACAATTATACAAAACAATCATACAAATTTCATCACATACACATATATATATATATATATCCAAAATTATTGATTCCTCGATTCCTGTTTTATATATTATAATATGCATCAACACACCCCGTTATCTTACAAAGTTTTATTTTAGGTTATTTCATAAGATTATATTTTTTTTATTTATTATACAACCATAGTTTTACAACCCCACTATTCATCGTCAGTTGGTACTTCAATAACGACGTTCCCTCTTGTCGTTTTTCCAGGAGATCTGTTCTCCTACTTCCCTAATCCTATTTCCTGCATCCACCAGCTCCTCGCCAAAGTGGCGGAGTTCAGCTAAATTTTCATTGCTCATTGGCGGATTTGGTATTGGTTCCGGGTCGAACTGAGGGAGAAAGGTATAAGGATTGTTAAGAAGGTTTTGGAACTGCCAATCATTGGTCCTCCACTCGTCCATTCCTAGAGGTTGGGTGTGGCTTATAGGTTCTGGGATTGCTGGTTCCAAGTTCATTGGAAGTTGAGTTTCAGCAGGATAAGGTTAGAGATTATTATTGACAGGCCAGACGATATCACAGCTCGCCAATGCGAGATCCAATTCATCCTGAAATGGTAATTCCTCAACTTGTCTAGAGCTTTCCCCAATTTCCATCTCTGTCTGCCTAGAACCTTCTCCAATCTCCATTTCTGTCTGCCTAGAACCTTCCCCGGCTTCAATCCCCGTTCCTTTATCTAAGGGATTTTCTATTTTGGGAATCTTCCTAGTTGCGGGTTTCCTCCTGCACACACGCCTCCATCCCACAAATCTTCTCCTTTTCTTAGGCTTGGGTTTTTCCGGAGGTGGAGCGTTGAATTCCATAGGTTCTTCTATATCGGGTATGTAACCAGTAAAATCTCTGGAAACCTCTATTTTCACCGGATAGAGATTTAGATTCTGAAGGGCTTCAGATAAGTCATTCATGTTATTTAGCATATATGCAAAATACACAAAAATTGCTAAGTTAAAATTTTATAACAAAATTTCATAGATAACCTTTAATTATTATTGCATACCATGTGACTAATTTAATGCAAATGACAACTGACAATTAAAACATATTAGGGTTTACTGTAAACTTATTTATTTACTGGATAAGGTTTCTGGCTTGTAGGTGTTAAGGGTGCTAAAACTTGAGTCAGAGTATTTAAAGATTTGCATTTACTGCTACAGTGGCTAGCATATAGAGATCTACCCATTTTTCATCTAACTTGTCTTCCCATGGTGGGTTACTGCCTAGTTTCTGAGTTTTCTGATTAACTCTCTTCTCTTTTGGTTGTGATGTCTATATTTTCTCCTGACTTTTTCTAATAATCAAACTTCCTTTATTAGGAGAAAGTGGTTCCTCATATTGTGCCTTTCGAACAAATATTCCTTCAACAGTATCTGTTGGGTATTTTGAGGATGAAGTTCCTTTTTCTTTTGGTGAAATATCTAATTTATAGTAGATATCCGAAAGTCTTTGCTTACCCATACTGTACACAAATATTCAAATAATAAAACATATAATCACAGAATAGCAATTAGTAAAATTAAGTATTTTCTAAATACTTAATTTGCTTAAATCAATGGCTCTGATACCACCTTTTTTCTGTCACGGCCCCCGACCCGGTTTGACCCGTTTTAGGAGCCGCGGAACAGAAAATCCCGTGGTATTTATTTAATTGAGTTAACAGCGGAAGATTTTAACAGGATCTTTTTATAACTGAAATTTCACGATTATTTTATTTCACAGTTCGGGATAAACCCTGGTAGTTTACAATCATATGATTTCACTGAAAAATCTTTATTTTACAAAACATGTTTCTTTATTTTATATTGAGCCACTTCCTTAAGCTTGTAGTGCTTCGTGGCACTTTTCCTGGATCACAACAGATCACCTGAAACATGTTTGAAAAAGGTTTTGTCAGCAGGAAATACTGGTGAATCATTCTTTTTACTAAAACGACGCGTTTGTTATAATTTACAGTATTAAGAGCGATTACAATGTTTCCATATATCAACCAACTACCCACGATATTTGTCACTCGACCATCCATTGGTAACCTCATTGTCCAATGGTGTCTGTGACTATGGTCATATCACCCCTTGGCTAACTCGTTGTCCAATGGTGACGGTTATCAAGTATTGTATACAAACCCCACATACCGGCTGTAATTTGGTGATTACAAAGACTTAATCCCTGTAATTATAACTTTGAAAGTAAACATGATTTTGAAATCAAATTTGATAAAAAGAGAATGACTCACATTGCAGATTTTATATGAGCAGAGCTTAGCCTACTGATTAGCCTTTTAACCTAAATTTAGTAACATGCACACGAACTCGGTTAGTAACTAATACAGCATTTACGATAACTCATGAGATTAAACCTTCATAACGAATGACAAAGTGAGATACTTAAACATCCATCGAATTTATGACGAATGACAAAGCATAAACCCTAATGTGGGCAGTACTTAAACATCCATTGGATAGTTTAACCGATCGGACATTGAATCGTAGCAGCGATCGAGTTAATACCCGGTATCGGAGCAGCGCCTCGCTTAATATTGAAAGTAAATTTCGACTTCAGAGTAACAAGAATTCGTTTTTGAACTTTGTTTTCGACACCAACAGACTGCTCAGGAGCTAAGCTATTTATAGCTGATTTTTAAGGTTCACGCGGCCCGTGTAAACCTTCAGTTAAACCTTACGCAGCCCGCGAGGCCGCCTAGTCTACGAGTAGGCTTGATTGGTCACGAGTAGGTATGCCAGCTGGTCAACACGTGGATCCGGAACACTTATCCGGTCAACTTAACATTGACGCGGCCCGCGTAAGACAAGGCTTGTCTTTTACGCAGCCCGCCTGGGAACCAGAATTCTGTTTTTCTTGATTTTTAATATGGATTAGGGTTTCAGGGGTCCGGGTTTATACTTACGGGTATTTTTAGAACAATTTTGAGAGTCCTTACAATAAGTAATATCCTTTGCGGTCCGTAAGAACCTCTTACGGACTGTAAGTTAAAAACTATACGGTCCGCAACCGACCTTGATCTAAGATGCCCAGTTACAACCTTGCAGACCGTAAGCACTTGGCTTTGCGGTTTGTATCCGCTTTTTATTTATTTTCGCCCAGCTCCGCCACCTTACGGACCGTAGGGTGGTCTTCTTGCGGTCCGTAAGCCCTCATCAGAAGACAAAACTTTGTAATCTCTTAGGCTTTGACCAGGCATTCTTTACAACTTCGAATCTTATGCCTTTATCAGCAGGAGGGGACCATGAACCAGACCTTTGCATGCTCTTGAAGGTGTTGCCATGCACTTACACATCCTTGGACTTTATTGATGAATGCTTTTGAAGGGAATTTGTCGTATGAAACATAAGATCCATTTCTTGTGCCAATTTGAATTATACATTATCAAAATAAACGGATTTGAATATATCAGATGTTTATAATATAGATTAAGGTTTGGGATTCATAAATGGGTCACTCAGAGGTATTAATTAACATGTCGACACTTTTAAATCCAACCATACATCTTTCAACTTGATCCGGGCTTATGACACGTTTTACCTTCCATGACACGTGTCTTTATTTTATTGGGTTTGAATTTACGAGGTGTTACATAAAATGTCTGTTGCATTGGTAGACTGTGATAGAAATAAACCATTTGATTGTTTCTGAACCGCACTACCAAGAAAGTGGTGCAATGTACCAAGATCGGTCATTTAAACTCAACAGTTAACGACTTGATAATATTCTGTAGTAAAGTGTCACTAGAAGCGGTCAGGATGATGTCATCCATATTAAGTAGCAAATAAGCTGTCACACCCTGACTTTTGTGGAAGCGTATGATGTGTAACTTGTTCAATATCATTGCATTCAATTATAATAAACAACTACATGATTAAAACATGATGTTCATCCATTCATAAAGTTTCAAAACATTACAAACACAAGTCATTTAAGTTTCAAACAACACAACCTCTGATTAAATTACAAACAACAAAAGTGGATGACATCTAAACTTGAAATTTACTTCCCAATACAACACCAGCGCCCAAGATCCAACCTGTTACCTGAAATACATGTAATTTTGAAAACATCAACAAAAGTTGAGCGAGTTCATGTGTTTTGTATGAGTACTGATAAGCTGGTAAACATTTGAGAGACTCCTTTGAAAACAGGTATGAAAAACGTCTATGAACAGATCAATTAATGTTTTGCAAGGACATTAATGTATGTGAAGACATAGGGAGTACTCAATATGAGTAGGCTTTTGTATTAGTTGAATTTCCTCGACTATGTGGAATTTCCCTCGACTGTGTCAGATTCACCTTGACTGTGTCAAATTCCCTTGACCGTATCAAATCACCTTGACTGTGTCAAATCCCCTTGACCGTTGTCGAATCACCTCGACTGGGACACTAAAGCACTCTAAGTGGGCACATAAGGACCATGAGTGGGGCTCGGTCGTACCCGTTAGATCTAACCTTTGTCCATGATTCTTATGAGAGTTATTGGCATTTCAGTTTTCAGGCTATGCTCACATGATCTAATAGTTTATTTCATAGCCAAATCATACCATTGAAACATATATAACATGTATTTCACCCCCGAGAGTTATAAATCCGAAAACAGTTAAGAGAAAAGGGGGACATGAACTCACAAGTTTGCGTCCTGCTATCTCGTATGCTCAAGGTCCTTCTATGACTCGTACAACTACCTACACACATGCCGTGTTTTATTAGATGTTTAGGTCGTGTAACGACTCTTTGTATTTGTTGTTCATTAAGACTTGTTCTGGAAATCTTGGTATACTTGGAGTTACGTCTTGGATGTACATCGTATGATTCCAAAGTATATAATTATTTGTAAAAAAAAATAATAAATATTTTAATTTAAATTATATTCATCCATTTATTTGGAATATTGTCAAAATAATATATACTTTGCCTTAGTTCGTATCGCAATTCTTGTCGTGAATATTTCCCAAGTATGGGTATAATTATCCTTGTGTATTTTGCCAAGTATTTGCGGTGTATTCTGATGTATATTCTTACGTACGAGAATACGTATTTAATTGTATTTATCAAGTATTCTTATACTTAATTTTTGTATTTACATTTTTCGGAATATTATTTTTAACCATTAAAAATCACCAATTTGTATTCTTAAAATAAATGTATATTTTAAGAAAACTTTTATAGAAAATTAGTTATAATTCTTCCTTGGCAAAAATAATTACATTTTCTTATAAATATCAAAAATAACATATTTTCAAGATTAACTTAGAAAATATTTATAAATCCATTTTTCACCCCAAAATAATATATTCTAAATTTGTTAAGAAAATATATATTTTCTCCAAAAAATATCATATTTTCTAATTGTTCAAGAAAACATATATTCTTCCTTTACCCAAAAATAATATATTTTCTTCTTGTAAAAAATATGCTATATTTTTGTAGCACTTATAAAATCATATTTTCGTTTTTCTAGTATCCAAAATATCGTTTACCAAAATATACTTATGAATTTAATTCCGGAATATTTATATATGTTATATTCCTTGTTCGGTTTCTCCAATTTTGGGTATAAAATATATATTCATTTCTTGGAATTTTGGTAATATTTTGTATTATAATTTTTGGTATTTTGGTGAGTTATATTATTTCAAGTCCTAGAATAATATAACTAATACACATAATATACAAGTAATCACACACATTGTGACATCTAAATATATATTTTCCTAAATACATATTTAGTCACTTTTATTATCAAAAACCAACCTCTAATATTTTGTAATCTTTGTAACAAAATTTATGGCAATTTTCATATGAAAAATTATGGTTAAAATACACTTGTAAATATTTGTTTAAAAATATTTTTCTAAGTGTTTAATTTCTAGAAAAATTTTCCCATAGTTTCCCCTTAAAAATGGAGGTTTCCATGCTTTCAAAGCATATCATTTTATTTTATAAATCATCACAATTCATCAACAAAGCAAACAATACTTTCCAAGTGCCAAAATCAAGCCATAATCACTACTTCATGAACTTGAAAATTTATAAAAATTTGTAGTAACTTGGTAGTGTGTTTAGTAAGCTTAGTTACCATTTAAAGTGTGGTTGTTTATTTAAAAACATCATTCTTGAAGAATTTAAATGTTTACAACTTGTAAAATAATTTTCTAAAAATATTTATTCTTGAATTTTTCTTGTTAAATACATGTTTCTACACTTAATTAACCACTAAAAATGTGATTAATTTCTTTAAGAACCAAGTTTATGTAAATCTTGTATTTTAACTTAGTTTCTTGAGAAATATATATTTGAAATCATCATTCTACAAGTCTTATAACATGCTTCATACTTCATCATACATAAAAACAACTTCATCTTTCAAGTTCATGTTTACATAAAGGATGATCATTATGATTTTTTCAAGATCCATCCATATACTTGCTAGATCATGTGTTTAATCATCATCTAGCAAGGTTATTATGATGATCAACATCATAAACATAAGAAATCAACAATCAAGTATACTACATACACTTAAAACAACTTGTTCTTCATGTATTTAAGCTTTATATTCATGTTTATGCTTATGTTTTCTTGAGATTCTTTAGATTAACATGATACATAACACTTTAACCATCAAAATCATGAGTAAAAATAGGATCAAAGAGTCTTACTACTAGCACTAAGGCTAGGGAAGAACAAGAAGCATGATGATGAAGAAAATAGGTGGTTAATAGCTCCTTGTGAAGGTCCTTCCAATTCCGTTGCTTGAAACCTTCTTAGTGTAACACCCTTGTTATTATTTTAAAGGTTTTCGTATAAATAACGAAAATAAACATGTAATTACGATTAAGTATCCTTAGAAAATACGAGTAATCTAAACCTTTTACAACTTAAAAGTTTTCAACATAATATAAATAAGTTCGTCGTTTAAAAGTGATGACGTAACGGCGTGCGGAAGCTTTAATCTCGAGTGTTGAATCTTTATCGTGTTCGGTTCCTCATCGAGCTTGATCTTCATCCGGGCACTCTTGACACTCACCTAAGATCAAAACCAACTTAAAAGTTAGTTTTGATAGTCAAATATTAAGTTTAAACAAGTTACAAGGTTTAAAAGAACAAAATTTAACAATTTTCCGGAGTTATGGGGCGTCGCGTGACGCCTAGGGGTGTCGCGTGACGCCTAGGGGCGTCGCGTGACGCCTAGCCCCCGTTTTCACAGCCTGTTGCTTAAACTGATGCTGCATATTCCCAGCATGTCCCGATTTCACGGAAACGAGCATAACTCTCTCGTTTTTAATCGGTTTTACCCGATTCTTTTTCCTACGCGTCCGTAATTTAATTCTCCATCATATGGAGTTAAAATCCAACATCCTACATAATAAAATTTCAGACTTTTAACTCTTCGGATTATTACCCTTTTTACCAACTTTTGACCCGTTTATGATTTCATCATCAAACATGTTTATTTGATCCTTATATCACATACACTTCTTCAAACTAATGTTATTTACTATGTTAGATTCTAATCACCGGTTTATTACACAATTTAAACCCGTTTTCGCTCGTATGCTTATTTTGACCCGTTAAGGATATTTTAAGCACTTTTAAGCTTGAAATCGCTTTCATTCATTTCTAGCATCTTATTCCTACATTTCTTATCAAGTAATCTTCAACTACAACTATATGTTTGTTGGGTTTAATGTGGACATCTATGCGTTCCGAGTTTTACCCTTCGGATTATTATTTTACGACAAGACTCAATAGAGCCATTTGACTAACGTATTACGTCTTTCAACTTCTACACTTATTCTAAGTATTTATCTAATCATGAAACTCGTTTCCAAACAACCTTTAAGGGTTGTTTGTTCAATTTAACCTACAAGGGCGTTTTGGTCAATTTTGGTCCTTCTTTTACGACGAAGGACTTTCAGATACTTGTTTGACCCAAAAATTCGATCTTTTAACTATAACCTTGTTTAGAAGCCATTATGTTTCTAAAACACTACAATTATAACTTGAATTATTCGGTTTATCTTTAAGATAACCAAATATCCAATTTGACCTTGTTGAACTCTTAGATAACCTCAAGTTCTACATGATGAGTTGAATCATTATACATACTTGGCTCGGATCAATATATTGACCCGTTTCAATACCTTGACTTAGTAGCCGCTAAGCAATAGCGATGTGCGTATCCATTTGATATTTATTCCTATAAACATGTAACTCGACAAACCATTAGTCGATATTGTCAAAGGGTGATAATTTCACCTTTTGACCCGTTTATTTACCTAGCGATCTTCGTCACTTCAACTAAATGCCAATTTCATGTATTATGCTAATTTAAAGTCTACTAACGAAAATACGAAGTCAAGCATAACCTAACGGAACCGTAGTTACGTACCTCTTAAGCATCCTTTCCAAACGCGTATTTCCACCGGCTTGTCCATTTGACGATCCGGATTCCTCGCCTAAAGAGTTCAATTCGCAATCCGTTTAGAACCCTTTTTCAATCATGTATCGCATAATTCGCTAAATCATCACAATCATGCGTTTTAAATTTCAATTTCGAGCCTTCTTTGGGGCATTTTTACAAACACCTTAAGGGAAGAATTTTAAATAATTCATTAAGAAGCTCATAACTTGTCATATAACCGGAATTTTCATCAATCAAACTATTTAACACAAATATTTGCCTTTACAAATTCTGAAATAACTTCACATATGTCAAATTACACTAGAACAACCCAAAATTTCCTAGTGTTTATCAATGTTCTACATAACCCACTAGTCACCTACAATGGTGACCATGGATTTCACTAGAATTTAGCATAATTTCAAAATGTACTTGTCTAGGGTTTACTCCTAGACATTTTAATGTTCCTAATTCATCTACAATTCCTACATGCATCATCAGATTTCAAGTTCTCTAAATTCATGAGAATTTCAAGTAGAGAATTTTTGTCAAATTTTACATACCTTATGATCTCCTTGCAATGGGGATCATTAATCTATGCTCGATTTTCATTTTGGACTTGGTTTGATCCTTCAATTTGTGAGATTAGTGAAGCTAGGTTTTTTTGAAGCTCCTGGGGATGCTTCTGGTCGAACTGAACACCCACAAAACACACTGAATGTGTGTTTTATTTTTAAGTTTTTCTTTTTATAACTTAACTTTCCATTTACCCGCATTTGGTCCCTCTTGTTTGCTTAGTTTATTAAATAGGTCACAACCTACTTAACTTCTAACAACATTACCACTTTTTTTTAAACTAGGTTAAACATTCCTAGTTAATTTAACGAGTTCGGGGAATTTACGACTAAGTTTATTTTAAGTCCCGTTATCTCGGGCTTCTATAAACTTTATTTCTTCGAAAACTTTCATTTAACTTTTATTTTAATAATAGGCTTGTTTATTTAAGAATCCTAATATTCACCGGGTTACTTTTACCACTAAAGGTTAATTACCCGTCTTTTAGTATAAACGTGGTTTGATTACCAAACCCGTTTTCGGGGTGTTACACTTAGATAGGCTTAAAACACCTTAGAATCACCTTAGATTACTTGGGAATTAGCTAGAAAAATGATGATGGTATAGGGGTGTTTGGGTCGTGAGCAAGGAAGAAGAAGGAGAAGGTTATGGTGTTGAAGATGTTGAATGAATATGGTTATTAAGTCTTATGGTTTTAAACAAATTTCTTCCAACACTTAATAAACTATTGGTCATTATTTTCCTCTATATTAGACAAATCTTATAAAATAATGAAATATAATCCAACATGTGGGATCCATGTCCCAACCGGTTATGGGGGGGGGGGGGGGGTCTAGTTGAGGTGAAATGGTAAGTTTAAGATTATAGTTAGATTCCAAGCATATTAGTTAGGGTTATGAGTGTTATACACTTATAGGATGTATTATGATGCTCGGGGACCATTACTAGCTTCGTAACATAAAAACAATGCTTCTAGTAAAAATTTGATGTTTCGGGTAGTGTCCGGTTGTTCGGTTGGTTACCGGTTCGTTAAGGTGCTAAATTACGCAGTTTAGTGTGCTTTGTGTAGTCTTTTATGACAGTTTCGATTCCCGACACTTAGGAAAGTATTCTGGACCATTAAACCACACTTCTGCATTATATTTAGTTGTCAACATGCTGAAAATTGCTGAATTTTGGTGTTTTCTGCAGAATTCTGCAGTTTTAGTGTGTTTCTGGCACTTTTCGGTACCTATATCATCACTAGGAAGGCAGTTTTGTAAACCCTACTTTCCTACACACTATTATAGTGTAACACTTGGTTCTGGGGCTCATTCTGTGTCTTAATATCATGTCTGTCTGAGTACTGAACTCCCGTCAGTACTTCTAGTTTGTCTGATAACTGTGCTAACTTTGTTTTGTGCACTAATTAAACCATATTGTGTTGCATGTGATAAAGATAAAAATATTGCAATTATGAAATATCAGAAATTCATTTGTCTTGTTAATTCAATCATGCACAATCATTAAAGCACAAATTATTGTTTATTACTGTACGGAATTCATGATAAAGTGCCAGTTGTCACATTCTCCCCCCGTTAAAAGAATTTCGTCTTGAAATTCAAGCTGTGTTATTGGTTGTAGGGGAGTTATGAAACAGATATGAATACTTAGACTTGATTTGGCCTTCATGTTCCCAAGTAAATTCTGGACCATGATGTGAATTCCAACGAACTTTAACAAATTTAATACGACTTCTCCGTGTTTAGTGGAATTCCAGTCCGTAACCTTAAAAGGTTCTTTAGCAAAGCGGAGTTTGTCGTTGATGTGAATCTTGTTTGCGGGAATGACGACTGTTTCCTGAGTAGGATTCTTCCTAGGATTAGACACGTGAAACGTGCCGTGAACGTTGCTAAGTTCTTCTGGAAGTTTCAGCTTGTAAGCAATGGTTCCGATCCTTTCCAGGATCTCGAAAAGTCTAATATACCGTGGGTTCAACCTCCCACGCTTTCCATATCGTACCACACCTTTTCAAGGCGAGACTTTTTGTTGGTGCATGGAATGTCTGTTGACTACGTTTGCATTGAGTCTTAGGTCAAGATAGGTTAGATTGGAGCTTGAAAGTCAAAATTAGGGTTAATGATGTAATTTCGCTCATGTGTACATGTCTTGATAGGTGATTTCGCTTATATGTACATTTAGATAGGAGGTTTCGCTTATTAGTCAAGGGGTTTCGCTCATAGGGTTAGCTAGGGAGTTTCGCTTATGTGTCATGTCGTATAAGCGAAACTACTGGGTCTATATATAGTCACTTGGAGCGAAACCAGGTCATTCAGTTGTGTAACTTGGAGCGAAACCTGTTCATGCTTGTGGTAACCAAACTCTGTCAAATTGTAATCAGAAAGCATCAATAGAAAAGGATTTGAAAAGAAAAGCTGTTGTTACTTTGTATACACTGATTCCGCCTTTGTACACAAAGATGAACGTTCTCAACTGACTGTTTAGGGTCGCAAACCGGTCCAACAAGTGGTATCAGAGCTCAGGACGAGGAGTTCATACTACTACAACTTGAATCTACAGAATTCTCTTACTTCTACTCACTTTCTCTCATACTTTTTCGATTTAAGCTAGTTCCTACGGTTGAAATGGTCTGATTTTTTAGTATAATGTGTAAAATACAGTAATAACAAACCCTACAAAGAATCAGGTTAAAATTCGGACTAAAAATGGTAAAAATCAGTTGAAAACCATGTTTCGCTTATTCGGACATCAAAGGTTTCGCTCGAAATTACCCTGGTTTCGCTCATACGGACTTGAGTAGTTTCGCTCATACGGACAATAACTGGTTTCGCTTTTAGGAACATTGTCTGGTTTCGCTTTTCTGTCTTTGCTGAATTCGCTTATTTGTCAAGTCGGATTTCGCTTATGTGTCACAATTTCTGATTTCGCTTATTGTGACATACTACTATTTCGCTTATCAGTCATTCAGACTGATTTCGCTGATAAGGAATCTGATTTCTCTTAAGAGTACCTTGTGTGCTATTTCGCTCAAAGTATCATTTATTGATTTCGCATAAAAGTGAACTTTTTCGTGTCAAGATCATTTCACGTCGATCGAGTGTCAGTTTATTACAATTTATTTGATAATTGATTGTACTGATTGTGTTTGTTTGATAATCTCTCAGGTTTACATCATGGCTGAGGAATTCTACAACACGTGTTTCAACGCATTCACATCCGAATCGTCCGAGGTTGCAAATGTTACACCAAAAACCATCACTAAGGCGCTCAATGAGAACATCAAGCATGATAACTTTTACGGAACTCACTCAAAGCCACCAACTCTGGAAAGCATTGAAGATTATACCTGGTGGAAAGAACGTTTCATCAACTGGGCGAAAGCATATGCCCATGAAAGCTGGTTCAGTTTAGAATTTGGATACGAAAAGCCAAAATATGATAAAGGAGAAGTATTACCATTCAAGAGATTTTCAAGAGAAGATAAATCTGAGTTTGCTGCCGAACAAAGAATGATTGCATTGATCCAATCAGCAATTAGGAATGATATATTTGCACTGCTTACACATGATGGGTCATCAAAATCGGTTTGGGAAGCTTTACGTGTTAAAGCTGAGGGTGGTAAATAGATAAGAAAGAATAAAATTGCCTTACTTAAAAAGGAATTTGATCTGTTTGATAATATAAAAGGAGAGACAGCGAGACAAATGATAGAGAGATTATGTCACCTTAAAATCGAACTGAACGTTTTAAAATTGATAAAACAAGAGAGGAACTTATTTATAAAGTCATTGAAGCGTTACCACGAGCTGATCAGTGGCAAAAATTTGTTTTTATCCTAAAAAATGATGCTTCATATGACAATATTGCTCTTGATGCTTTGTTTGAAAAGATTGAAAGTCATGACTTGGAGTTGCAGAAACAAAACAAGATGACTGGTTCTTCACATCAACAAAATGTTGGCTTATACTACAAAGGCAGTATACCTTCTGATAAAGGCATTGGTTCACCAAAAACAACATTTAGTGGTGAGAAGATGATAGAACCTCCAACAACTTCAACAAGTCATCATTCTGGATATCATTCATCTTCAAAGTCAAATTCTGATGAAGCTGAAGAAATTCTGTGCAATATTGCTCTCAAATTGAAGAATTCTCCTGCAATGAGCATCAATGCAGCTAAGTAGCAAATGAGTTTTCTTGCATCTGTTCTGGAGTCATATGAAGGTCTCGTAGCTGGCAAAATTGGAAACTCTGAATTGACCAAAGAAGACTACGACCAGATTGATCCGGAAGAGATGGAGCTCATTGACATTCGTTGGTGTTTAGCTAGTTGTATTCGAAGAGCTCCGAGGTATATGGAGATTACCGGGAAACAATCTCTTGGAGGTGCGTCAACAAAGCTTGGATTCGACAAATCCAAAGTGACCTGCTTCAGATGCAAGCAAAAGGGTCATTTCAAAAGAGAATGCAGAAACTCTGAAGTTGCTGAAGGAAATGAACGTCCTTTCAACGATGATTATTATCGAAAGGCGATCTACCATCGAAGCAGAGAAGAGCCAAAGTTGATTGAAGATAAACCGAAAGCGAAATCCAGAGCTTATGCTGTTATTTACGAGGATGAAGGTTATGATTGGTCTGAAGTTTGTCCAGAAGAAGATCGTTTAGAGAATGTTCGTAAAACAGCTCATGGGAGAGCTATGACAGAAGAAAGAAAGTTTGTTTTTGTTGCTGAAATTCAAGATGAAAACAAAGACAAAGACACTGCTGAAATCCGTGAAGAAAAAGTTGAGATCAAAGAGAAAACTCGAGAAGAGATCTTGAGTGAGAAGACGTACAGAGAAAGAAACGTGGTCTACAATAGAATGGATGATATGCAGGAAGAATATGAGATTGCTGTCAGCAGCAAAAGATGGGATAAGAAGAGAGAGTGTTACTACAACAGAGAAGGAGAACCGGTTGTTCCAAAGAAAGACATAATATTTGATGATGTTCTTCTCATAGTTCCGTTGAGAGCAAAGTATTATAGTAAGGTGATGAAAGATGACACATATGCTAAAAGGCATGAAAAGGAGATCAGATATGCCATGTTATCGTGTTTGAGAAAAAGGGATGAAGAGAGAATGAAGAATAGTGTTGAAGAGATTGTGAACAACCTGAAGAAGAATGCTGAAGAGGTTAACACAGAAGCTGTTGAAGTTGAAGAAGCTGTTACTGAAAAACAGCAGATTGAAGAAGAGGCTAAGAAAGAAGAAAAGAATGAGAATTTGGAAGCTGGTGATGCTGGTGATGAAGTCAGTGTTGAAGAAATGTTGAATGATGCTGATCAGAAGCAGACAAAAGCTGCTGAAAACACCAAAGTGCCAATCACTGAGGTAAATTCTGATTCTGAAAATTTGGAACTGATTGATCAGTGCAAGAAATGAATGGAACCGTGCAGAGCTTGTACTGAAAAAGATGAGCAATTCAGAACAAGAGATCTAGAATTCACTAAAATTGAAAACATTTTCAAAGAAAAATGCAAAGAAATGCTAGAAAAAGAAAAAAGTTTTTAAAGAAAATGATGAAAAACTTTTAGAAAAATGTAACAAATTAGAAAAGGACAATGAATTTTTGAAAGAAAATGTTTTGAAAATGACAAATGAATGTGAACAAAAAGAAATTGCTTGTCAAGAAATGAAAAAGGAATATGACTCTATGAAATTAGCATATCATATTACAAAAGAGTCATATGAGAAAGTGAAAGATGAAATGAAATATGCTCAATCAAGAATGAATAACCTTTCTGAAACAACTAAAGAGCTTAAACGAATGTATGCTATAAAACAAGATGTTGTTAATTCCTATATTGAGGATGTTGCTAAGTTAAAGCGACAGATTGCTGATTTAGAACAGGATAACAACAAGTTAAAAAGTTATCACGTGTCGTCGTATGTGCTTGAACGAATTTTCAATATAAAACCGGGAGATGGTGAGTCTGAGCAGAACAAGAAAGGAATTGGCTCAGAGTTTCATTAAGTTCCACCACCGGAAAAGTTTGCATTTTATGATGAGGAAAAGGTCGAAAAAGCTTTCAACATGGTAGACCAATTGCCAGACAACATTGACATGACCTATTCCAAATCTGATGAGTCTCATGATTCAGAGGTGGTAGGTAAAGTCGTTGAAAGTGTGTTGAAAGAAGAGTCAGTTGATACAGGTAAATCTGAATCACAGGATGAAGATGGAGGAAATCTTCATGATGGATATCTGAAAAACATAAAATCCGAGAAAAATTTGAATGATGATTCAATAGGATTGGTTTATACCATGATTGGATCAGACAAATTGTTCTTAGATGTTGTATTCCCGATTCAGAATGTGATTTCAGAAAAGGTTGACAAAGTTTTCAAAATGGTTGAGATTGAGAAGTCTGAGATTTCAAAGTTTGTTGGTAAGAGTTGTAAAGGTTCGTATAACAAACCTGGTTTCAAAAAGAAAAACATGAAGGCTGGTTTGGGTTATAAGAAGAAACAGAATAGAAACCAAAATGAAACTCTGAATTTTCAAGCTAAAATGAGTTTTGTTCAAGGAAACAGTTTAGCAGAAGAAAAAGAACTAAACTTGAGACCGTCTAATGATGAGTTCTTTGCTCAAAAGAAAAAGCAACAACCACAGGTCAAAGATGTGTCCATGAGAACATGTTTCAAATGTGATCAAAAAGGACATCTTGCACGCAAGTGTCCTAATCTAAAACATGTGGATGTTGACAAAAAGAAGATTGATGCTGAGAAACAAAAATATGAGAATGTGAGACAAAGGTCAACCAGATTTGATTTAAAACAAACTTGGAGGTACAACACAAACAAGTTTGCTTCAAATCAAAATTGGAAATCAAACCAGTATAGGTTCGATTCAAGACAGACCTGGAATTCTCACACACCCAGATTCAGAACAACACAGAGTTGGAAAACAACAGTTGATATGACAAAACCTCAAGAGTTTTGGAAACCAAGAGTTGTTGTTCAAAATCAAAATGTTCAAAAAGATTCACATTTTTACAAACGAGGTACACCAAAAGGTCAAACATGGAGTGTTAAGAAACATGTTGAATTGGTAAAAGATGAGAAAGTTGAAGTTAAAATTGAGAAAGTTTTTGTGAAAAATGACAAAGAATTTCCAGCATTGAATGAAAATTATTGTGTTGAAATGCCTAAGGTTCAACAGACCTGGGCTAAATTGTTCAAGTAAATTCAGTTAGTTGAATGTGCAGGTGCTCAAGAATTCTGAAGATTGTAAAATTGGAAGTTGGAGCAGCCTGGCACAACGAGGAGAGGAGGCTGCTGAATCTTGTTTTGGTTGAACAGGGAGTTTATATGTTTTCGTAAATAAATAAACAATATTTTAAAAAACTCTAAAAATTTGAAAATTTAAAATCCAAAAATATGTTTGTTTTTAATTTTTGTCAAAAATAGAAAATTTCAAAAATATATGTTGATTGAATACGCTGAAACCCTCACGGCTGAACAAACATGATTACTTTCACCAGATTGAAAAACGGTTTTCAAACTGTAAATATCAATGTGTTGTAAATCATGGGGGTCCATTATTTTTCTGCAAATCGGTGCATGAGAAGCAGAAAATGGATGGCGAGACAAAGCTATCAGTATTGGTTGTAAAATATTTTTTAAATGGTTTTGCATTTTAGGGGGAGTAATATTGTTAGAAAATACAAAAACATTTGAAAATTTGAAAAAGTAAAAAACATGATAAAAAATGAAAATTGAGTTTATGCGTAAAAAGAGGAAATGATAGTACATCAGTAGACTGTTACAGTACGCTAAAGAAATGGAAAGTTTAAATGTGTTAAACGATCTCACCGTGGATGTGTCGGTAGATTTTTATACATTTAGTAAACTTTTTCGGGATATAAACCTAAATCTTTACTTACTTATTTCGTGGGGAACACTACTTGGATATATAGGTAACCCCTGAAATCTCGTTTGAAAGGTTCCTTTTTCTGATATACTAGGTCTTTATACTCATTGATATCTGGGGTATTATTCCGGGACTTCTGCTGAATGGAAGTTCTGACCTAGTCCTTGGATAATACTTTACACAAATGCTTGAAACATAGCATAAACCCTCAGCATGCAGATGAAACAATAAAATTGATAGTCGCTGCTGTTGTAGCTAAAAGATCCTCTAAAGGGGACATACCGTAAAGTCGAAGCTGATATCTCTCTGCGTATACGGAAGTATCGACCTGAGATCCCTCGGCCCTCGCATTACCTAATTTATGTACAGATATCATTGTAGTATACTCACCTGTAAGACTGAATATTGGGATCTGGATACGGGAGTATATTCAAGAGGTGGGACACATGAATGAGTTTAAGTTCTTAATACATCTAATTCATATCCTGAATCAGTTGAAGTTTGTGTGAAAATTTAAGTGGATCAGTATATCGACAATCTAAGTGAATTGTTTAATTCTTAATGTGTAACTAAGCTCAACGGTACTTATGACTTGTCAGAAACTGATATGATCTTCTAACGCAAACTCAAACAAAAATAGTGTCTGTAAATATGTTTGTACATATTTCTTTACTGCTTTATATTTTAGAAAATACAAAAATATTTTGATTTCTGCTTTATTTTTGACAACCGATATCTGAAATGCTGAGTTTCAAAATCTAAGTAAGCTGATTGTGTTTCAGAAAATAAAACAAGTTCATTAATTTGAAACTTGAATTAAAATCAAAAATTTCAAAAACAGTTTGTGATATCTCCAAGGTCATTAACTTGAACTTGGATGATTAACTGTGAGGGAGTTGGATTCTTTAACACTGCCAAATCTGTAAAGTTTGTTGATAGGGGGAGTGGATTAGAGAAGTTGATTGATAATATGAAAACATTGTATTTATGAATGTTTGAGTGGTTGCAGATAGTCCAGACTACGATCCCGAGAGCAGAGTCTAAGGGGGAGTCTGAAGACAAGTTTAAAGCAAAGAGAAGCTTGTAGATGAAAAGCTGGGCATCGATCCCAAAGCACGGAAGCTTGACGAAAGGGGGAGTCTGAAGCTGATAGGAGAAGAGAAAGATTGATGGATGCTTACAATGTTACAATCTGAATGAGAAGGCAAAATGACCAAGACTGAATACTCGGAGCTGAAAACTTCGTCAACATCCAAGGGGGAGTCTGTTGGTGCATGGAATGTCTGTTGACTACGTTTGCATTGAGTCTTAGGTCAAGATAGGTTAGATTGGAGCTTGAAAGTCAAAATTAGGGTTAATGATGTAATTTTGCTCATGTGTACATGTCTTGATAGGTGATTTCGCTTATATGTACATTTAGATAGGAGGTTTCGCTTATTAGTCAAGGGGTTTCGCTCATAGGGTTAGCTAGGGAGTTTCGCTTATGTGTCATGCCGTATAAGCGAAACTACTGGGTCTATATCTAGTCACTTGGAGCGAAACCAGGTCATTCAGTTGTGTAACTTGGAGCGAAACCTGTTCATGCTTGTGGTAACCAAACTCTGTCAAATTGTAATCAGAAAGCATCAATAGAAAAGGATTTGAAAAGAAAAGCTGTTGTTACTTTGTATACACTGATTCCGCCTTTGTACACAAAGATGAACGTTCTCAACTGACTGTTTAGGGTCGCAAACCGGTCCAACACTTTTATTAAAACTATATCTTCAATCTCAAATTCCAACGGTTTCTGCCGCTTATCGGCGTAGCTTTTCTGTATATCACGTGCTGACTTGATACGACCACGTATCTTAACGATCTTGTCTGTAGCTTCCTGAACCAACTTGGGCCAGTAAATCGTTTATCTTCGGTCTCCGCCCAACATAAAGGGGCCGATACTTACGTTCATATAAAGCTTCACACGAGGAGGCCTAAACAGCAGTGTAATAAATATTATTGTAGGAAAACTCCACTAAGGGTAAGTGAGTATTCCAATTTCCCATCAAAGTTCATCACACAATCACGTAGCATGTCCACCAAAGTATGTATCGTTCGTTTACTCTGGCCGTTCGTCTGAGGGTGAATTGCAGTGCTGAGGTTCAACTGTGATTCGAATACTTTCTGAAACGTTCGCCAAATCCTTGACATAAAATGACTATCTTGGTCGGATAAGGTAGAAACAGGCACTCCATATCGTGCCGTAATCTTTCCAAGATAGATTTCTGCTAACTTCTTTGTGCTGTCTTCCTCACTGATCGGTAGGGAATGTGTAGACTTGGTGAGTTGATCAATAATCACCCAAATCATATCATGACCTCTTTGGGTTCTTGGCAGCTTGTAATGAAATCCATTGAGATTCGTTCCCACTTCCACCAGGGAATCTCAGGCTGTTGTAGCAGCCCTGATGGTTTTTGGTATTCTGTCATTACTTCGGCAGAAGTAAGACAGTTACCCACATATGTAGCTATATCAGCTTCCATTTTGGGCAAACCATACTAATCCTTCAAGTCTTGGTACATCTTATCGGATCCAGGATGGATCAAGTACCCTGACCTATGAGCCTTGTCCCAAAACAGGCGTACATAAATTGTCGTGAAACGGAACCCAAAGTCGTTCCCTGAAGTATAATGTTCCGTTTACCTTAAGCAATAATCGTACTCCCATTCCACGTAATGCTTCAGCTCGTAGGTTCTCTGGTTTGAGCGCCTCTTGCTCAGCTTCACGAATCCGAGTAGCGGGATTCGTCTGTATGGTCATCTCTAAGGCTCGCACCCTTTGAGGCTTTGCGTGATCCATGCTGCTCAAGGCATCTGTCACAACGCTTGTCTTGTCCAGGTGATACTTAATCTCACAATCATAACCTTTCAGTAGCTCAATCCATCTTCGTTATCTCATGTTTATGTCCTTCTAATCAAAGATGTGCTACAAACCCTTGTGATCAGTAAAGATCGTGCAGCGTTTTCCATACCAGTAATGACGCCAAATCTTCAATGCGTAATTCACCGCACCTAGTTCCAAAGTTGTGCGTGGTGTAGTTCTTCTCATGATCCTTCGATCGTCATGACACGTACTCGATGACTTTGTCTCGTTGCATTATCACGTAATCGAGACCTTGTCGAGAAGTGTCCCAATAAGCCACTAATCCCTTGATACTGCCAGGTAAAGGCAAGATGGGTACCGTCTGGGTTAGGGTTGTTAGCAGTTGAACAATCCTTGAAAAGTTTTCTAGGAGTCGTCTGATACAGCCTACAATCCCCAAAAATTCTTAGTTGTGTCTTTGGGACTCCTTAGTTCTTGAT
Organism: Helianthus tuberosus; assembly: GCA_030545235.1. Taxonomy (NCBI): domain Eukaryota; kingdom Viridiplantae; phylum Streptophyta; class Magnoliopsida; order Asterales; family Asteraceae; genus Helianthus; species Helianthus tuberosus. The sequence goes on from CM060414.1 coordinate 193,409,233, forward strand.
TGCAGGGTCGACATAAATTTCGTTCTTATTCACCACGTGACCTAAGAATCTTGCATCGCGAATCCAAGGTTCGCACTTCAACATTCTGGCACACAACTGTTCTTTCCCCAAGAGTCCCAATATAAATTGCCTGTTGGGCGAAGTATCCCAAACAAGAATGTAGTCAATAAATATAATCACGATCTTATCCAGGTACGGCTTATACACCCGATTCATGAGGTCCATGAATATTGCAGGTGCATTTGTTAAGCCAGACGACATGACAAGGAACTCGTAATGCTCAAAGCGAGTCCTAAAGGTCGTTTTAGGGATACTTTCTTCTCGTGTCCTTAACTAAGGATATCCTGTCCTTAATTCCATCTTGGAATAGTAGCTGGGACCTTGTAGTTGGTAGACAAGTCATTAATTCTCGGTAAGGGGTACTGATTCTTGATGGTTAGTTGTCTATCTCCTTGTAACCTAGGCGTAATACTTTCCCCACATTAATTCTTCTGAGTTCCTCTCAGATTAGGCTGTGTACACGTATAAAAACTGTCATCCTTCTTCCTAACAAATAACACTAGGGCTTCCCAAGGTGAGAAGCTCGGCATGGTAGATTTCCTCTGCCTAGCAGCTCTTGCAGTTGCATCGGAGGCTCCTGTATCTCGGACGGAGCTAGTCGGTAAGGTGCCTTCACCACGGGTGCCGCTCCTGGCACTAGGTTTATCCTACACTCCACTTGTCGCTGTGGAGGTAACCCAGGCAAGTCTTTGGGAAAGGCTTCTGGAAATTCCTTCACAATGGGGATGTCTTCTGGCTTTGGCTTCTTGGTCTCTATGACCAATGTGAGATGTCGCAAATCCACCGCCTTATGGGGCCTAGTGCCCTCACATCTATTGCAAGAAGGCTGTGTACTATAAGTGTCTCATCATTCGCAAAAGGGATGCGAATGATTTTCCTTATGATGAACAACTTCAGCTCTACTCTTGGATATCCAATCCATGCTGATTACAATATCATGACTTCCCAAGTCAACGGTAATAGAAGGTTTCCGCTATCTATGTTCCAAAATACAATCTTTAACCACCTCATCTGCTTTAACTAACCTTCTATTTGCCAATTCTAAAGAATACAGGGCGTCTATCCTACTTGAAACTAGGCCAAGTAGGTTCTTAATTTCTAAGGATACAAGGTTAAAGTCGACGCCAATATCAATCAAAATGGATGCATAGTGTTAGTTAATAGGGAACGTACCCGTAATCGCATCAGGATCCTGGCGTGCTTCACGAGCTCCGATCGTGAAGACCCTTCCTCGCTCGGTTCTTCCTAGGGCAATCTTTCCTAAAGTTCCCCACGTCCCCACATTCGAAGCAACCTGGAACTCTACCATTTTCGTTTCCGTCTTGGTTGCCGTCATCATTTCCTACTTGTTTGGGATACTTCGCCCAACAGGCATCCTTGCTGTGTCCTTCTTTACCACACCTATCGCACATAGGCCTTAGATATCGACCTTCATGGTGAAACTTGCACTCATCACATCTCATCTTAATCCCCAAGTAAACCTTACCACCGGCCTTATTGGTGGCTCCATAAGCTCGCATGCCACGAGGCGCATCCACTTCCCTTCTTTTGTTTGCTTTAGAGCTTTCATAACTGACTTGGGTGCCTATCTTTAGGTTCGAAGACTTTCTTTTGTTATTTCCTGAAGACTCCACATGAGTTTCTTTCTTGTTTGTCTTAGATCCCGAAAACTTTCCAATACGAAGAGCTTCTCCAGTAAGTGCGACACTCAAATTGATAGCCTCTGTGATGGTTGGAGGCTTTGAGGCAGTAACCATGCTCAGGATTTGAGGTGCAAGTCCCCAAATGAATCGTTCAATCCTCTTAAATTCAGGCTTGACTAAGTAGGGAACAACCCTAGACAAGTCGTGAAAGCGTTGGACGTATTCAGCAATCTTTGGCCCGTCCATTTTCAAATTCCAGAACTCAGTCTCAAGCTTCTGGATTTCGGCCCTGGTGCAGTATTTCTTCCGCATCAATTCCTTGAGCTCATCCCAGCTCAGTGCATAAGCAGTAGCTTCACCAAGGGTCTGAACCTGAAGGTTCCACCAGGAGAGTGCGCCATCCAAAAACAACCCTGAGATATAAGTAACTCTCTGCTCGGGCGAACATTTACTCATTCTCAGAATGGAGTCAGTCTTTTCTGCCCAACGAACAAAAGCAACGGCACCTCCTGTGCCATTAAAATTTAATGGCTTGCAGTCCAGGAACTGTTTATAGGTGCAACCAGTTGGAGGGTTATTTCTGGAGGTGTCACCGATGTGCTCAGTGCGGAGGGCTTCATGCTGCGGTATAGCTTGGGAAATGCGCTCATTGAGTTCGGCCTCAGTTCTTGGTAACGTATTGGTGTCTGTGTCACGTCTGGGCGGCATTTTCTTCTGACAAAAAGGTAAGGGGTAGGTCAGACAACATTCAATAATTGTCTATGAGGTATATATCACCACAAGCAAACATGTAATCACCTAACATCACATGCATATATAATCAACAATGTATAAGTAAGAAAACAACCACTGAGCTTTCATATATACTTGACAACTTGACTTATTGTTTTTAACAGAGGAAAACAAAATGAACTCGAGGTTACATCACCTCGGTCGTACAAGTTCCATAATATGAAAGTAGTAGTTATTTTCCCTCTACATTGGTCTTCTTAGGTCTTTAGTTTCACAAGGTCGGGTATACTTCCCAAGAGATGGGGGTTTTGCATTTCTGCCACATATAGGGGTGATAGAGAGTGTAAAGTTGTTGAATCTTTCCCGAGTGCTAGTCATCTTCACTTGCTTAGATATCGGTTCCCAAACGACTCGTATACAGATAGAAGTGTCAGACACGAAGTAGGCAAGGACATGTTTCCTACTTTTTCGAGTGCTATATCAACTATCTAGGTGTTTCCCTACTAGATGAAGGTGTGAACACTTAGAAATATTGAATGGATGGTGATCATTGGCTTGACCTGCAGAGTCCACCAGGATTTCCATGCACTACAAGTCGTTATTACGTGGGCCCCCATAATAATAAATTGTCTTGCATGGTCACCCCAATTTTCCCTCGTTCAAAGCAGACGATCAACCAAAAAGGGACACCACTGTCCTTATACCTCCGACATGGAAAGGACCATTGTGGTGGTCCACGCGCTATCATCCGCTATCGTTATGCGCAAATAGGCACGATGGTTAGACATAATAGGAATAAGGAGAATTTCTAGTGCTTGGAGGGGCACCTTCAAGATGAGTACTTCGTCTTCCTTGGCTGGACGAGTGTGTCATCAATCTTGTTTCACAAAAGCCACAGGGGACTCGTCCTGCTGATAAGGGTGTTGTCCAAGGTTACCTCCTTCGCCTCGCCGTCACTACCGTAGTCAGGCACCTTCGCTTTCGAGAGGGAAGAACAGCCATCTTCTACGGAAACAAGCTCAGAATCTTGTTTGGTAATCACCCCATCCATGAGCTTCGTAATAAACGCGAGGTCGACAGTCTCATCGTGCGAGTCAAGAACAATAATAGGATTCAGAGTTGAAGGTATTTCGTTCATGTCAATAATTATTCCGTACACTTATACGCATATATATTAATGAATAAGTATGTTACTTAGTATAAACAGGCAAATAGATGCATCATGTCACATATAACTCTCGTTTGTCCTTCCGGGGGGGGGGGGGTCATTTTGTCTTTGGCAAGTCTATCTCACGTAGACTATACCTCAATTGGCACTTTAATTGGGGTGTTCTCCTCCCTACTAATGTCCTTGCTTTGTCTTTCTTTTGAAAAATGTTTGACTCATGGATCTTGGCGCTTTCATGAATGCAATGAAAAACCTTTTTGTAAAAAAAAATTAGTGAGAGAGTTCCTAGTGATTGTAGTCTAGACTCGAGAAGGAATCCTAGTTCACTACAATCGAAGCTCTGATACCAAACTGTCACACCCTGAATTTTGCGAAAGCGTATGATGTGTGACTTGTTCAATAACATTGCATTCAATTATAATAAACAACTACATGATTAAAACATGATGTTCATCCATTCATAAAGTTTAAAAACATTACAAACACCAATCATTTAAGTTTCAAACAACACAATCTTTAATTAAATTACAAACAACAAAAGTGGATGACATCTAAACTTGAAATTTACTTCCCAATACAACACCAGCGCCCAAGATCCAACTTGTTACCTGAAATACATGTAGTTTTGAAAACATCAACAAAAGTTGAGTGAGTTCATGCGTTTTGTATGAGTACTGATAAGCTGGTAAACATTTGAGAGACTCCTCTGAAAACAGGTATGAAAGCGTCTATGAACAGATCAATTAATGTTTTGCAAGGACATTAGTGTATGTGAAGACACAGGGAGTACTCAATATGAGTAGACTTTTGTCTTTGTCGAATTTCCTCGACTGTGTCAGATTCACCTTGACTGTGTCAAATTCCCTTGACCGTATTAAATCACCTTGACTGTCTCAAATCCCTTTGACCGTTGTCGAATCACCTCGACTGGGACACTAAAGCACTCTAAGTGGTCACATAACGACCATGAGTGGGGCTCGGCCGTACCCGTTAGATCTAACCTTTGTCCATGATTCTTATGAGAGTTATTGGCATTTCAGTTTTCAGCCTATGCTCACATGATCGAATAGTTCATTTCATAGCCAAATCATACCATTGAAACATATATACCATGTATTTCACCCCCGAGAGTTATAAATCCGAAAACAGTTAAGAGAAAAGGGGACATGAACTCACAAGTTTGCGTCCTGTTATCTCGTATGCTCAAGGTCCTTCTATGAGTCATACAACTACCTAAACACGTACCGTGTTTTATTAGATGTTTAGATCGTGTAACGACTCTTTGTATTTGTTGTTCATTGAGACTTGTTTTGGAAATCTTGGTATACTTTGAGTTACGTATTGGATGTACATCGTATAATTCCAAAGTATATAATTATTTGTAAAAAAATAATAAATATTGCAACTTAAATTATATTCATCCATTTATTTGGAATATTGTCAAAATAATATATACTTTGCCTTAGTTTGTATCGCAATTCTTTTCGTGAATATTTCCCAAGTATGGGTATAATTATCCTTGTGTATTTTGCCAAGTATTTGCGGTGTATTCCGATGTATATTCGTACGTATGAGAATACGTATTTACTTGTATTTCTCAAGTATTCTTATACTTAATTTTTGTATTTACATTTTAAGGAATATTATTTTTAACCATTAAAAATCACCAATTTGTATTCTTAAAATATATGTATATTTTAAGAAAACTTTTATAGAAAATTAGTTCTAATTCTTCCTTGGCAAAAATAATTATATTTTCATATAAATCTCAAAAATAACATATTTTCAAGATTAACTTAGAAAATATTTATAAATCCATTTTTCACCCCAAAATAATATATTCTAAATTTGTTAAATAAATATATATTTTCTCCAAAAATAATATATTTTCTTCTTGTCAAAAATATGGTATATTTTTGTAACACTTATAAAATCATATTTTCGTTTTCCTGGTTTCCAAAATACCGTTTACCAAAATATACTTATGAATTTAATTCTGGAATATTTATATAAGTTATATTCCTTGTTCGGTTTCTCCAATTTTAGGTATAAATTATATATTCATTTCTTGGAATTTTGGTAATATTTATATTATAAGTTTTGGTATTTTGGTGAGTTATATTATTTCAAGTCCTAAAATAATATAACTAATACACATAATATACAAGTAATCACACACATTATGACATCTAAATATATATTTTCCTAAATACATATTAAGTCACTTTTATTATCAAAAACCAACCTCCAATATTTTGTAATCTTTGTAACAAAAATTATGGCAATTTTCATATGAAAAAATTATGGTTAAAATACACTTGTAAATATTTGTTTAAAAATATTTTTCTAAGTGTTTAATTTGTAGAAAAATTTTGCCATAGTTTCCCCTTAAAAATGGAGGTTTTCATGCTTTCAAAGCATATCATTTTCTTTTATAAATCATCGCAATTCATCAACAATGCAAACAATAATTACCAAGTGCCAAAATCAAGCCATAATCACTACTTTATGAACTTGAAAATTTATAAAAATTTGTAGTAACTTGGTAGTGTGTTTAGTAAGCTTAGTTACCCTTTAAAGTGTGGTTGTTTATTTAAAAACATCATTCTTGAAAAATTTAAATGTTTACAACTTGTAAAATAATTTTATAAAAATATTTCTTCTAGAATTTTTCTTGTTAAATACATGTTTCTACACTTGATTAACCACTAAAAAGGTGATTAGTTTCTTTAAGAACCAAGTTTATGTAAATCTTGTATTTTAACTTAGTTTCTTGAGAAATCTATCTTTGAAATCATCATTCTACAAGTCTTATAACATGTTTCATACTTCATCATACATAAAAACAACTTCATCTTTCAAGTTCATGTTTACATAAAGGATGATCATTATGATTTCTTCAAGATCCATCCTTATACTTGCTAGATCATGTGTTTAATCATCATCTAGCAAGGTTATTATGATGATCAACATCATAAACATAAGAAATCAACAATCAAGTATACTACATACACTTAAAACAACTTGTTCTTCATGTATTTAAGCTTTATATTCATGTTTATGCTTATATTTTCTTGAGATTCTTTAGATTAACATGATACATAACACTTTAACCATCAAAATCATGAGTAAAAATAGGATCAAAGAGTCTTACTACTATTACTAAGGCTAGGGAATAACAAGATGCAAGATGATGAAGAAAATAGGTGGTTAATAGCTCCTTGTGAAGGTCCTTCCAATTCCGTTGCTTGCAACCTTCTTAGATAGGCTTAAAACACCTTAGAATCACCTTAGATTACTTGGGAATTAGCTAGAAAATTGATGATGGTATAGGGGTGTTTAGGCCGTTTGCAAGGAAGAAGAAGGGGAAGGTTATGGTGTTGAAGATGTTGAATGAATATGGTTATTAAGTCTTATGGTTTTAAACAAATTTCTTCCAACACTTAATAAACTATTAGTCATTATGTTCCTCCATATTAGACAAAACTTATAAAATAATGAAATATAATCCAACATGTGGAACCATGTCCCAACCGGTAAGGGGGGGGGGGGGTCTAGTTGAGGTGAAATGGTAAGTTTAAGATTATAGTTAGATTCCAAGCATATTAGTTGGGGTTATGAGTATTATACACTTATAGGATATATTATGATGCTCGGGTACCATTACTAGCTTCGTAACATAAAAACAATGCTTCTAGTAAAAATTTGATATCTCGGGTAGTGTCCGATTGTTCGGTTGGTTACCGGTTCGTTAAGGTGCTAAATTACGCAGTTTAGTGTGCTTTATGTAGTCTTTAATGACAGTTTCGATTCCCGATACTTAGGAAAGTATTCTGGACCATTAAACCACACTTCTGCATTATATTTAGTTGTTAACATGCTGAAAATTGCTGAATTTTGTTGTTTTCTGCAGAATTATGCAGTTTTAGTGTGTTTCTGGCACTTTCCGGTACCTATATCATCACTAGGAAGACAGTTTTGTAAACCCTACTTTCCTACACACTATTCTAGTGTAACACTTGGTTCTGGGGCTCATTCTGTGTCTTAATATCATGTCTGTCTGAGTACTGAACTCTCGTCAGTACTTCTAGTTTGTCTGATAACTATGCTATCTTTGTTTTGTGCACTAATTAAACCATATTGTGTTGCATGTGATAAAGATAAAAATCTTGCAATTATGAAATGCCATTGTATGTATATGACAGTAATCATAAATTCATTTGTCTTGTTAATTCAATCATGCACAGTCATTAAAGCACAAATTACTGTTTATTACTGTACGGAATTCATGGTAAAGTGCCAGTTGTCACATAAGCCATATGAGCACCATGTTGAAAAATAAAAATAGAAGTATCGCACACACTACTCTTGAAACCACATCTAGTTACATAACCTGCAAACAATTGATACCGGGCCCTTAGGGCTTGTTTCAACCAATATAAAGATTGATTTAAATTACAAACACATTTCGGGTGTGACGAAGAAACAAACACTGGTGGGTGAAACATGTAGACAGTCTCTTTTAGGTGGCCATGTAAGAAAGTGTTTTTAACATCCAATTGATATATTTACCATCCTTTTGATACAACTAAGCTTAAGACGGTTCGAATGGGGGTAGGTTTAAGACCGGACTAAATGTCTCATCACAATCAATGCCAACGGTCTAACTTTTTCAATTTACCCTTAGACGAGCTTTGTGGCGTATGAGTGTGCCATCAGCATCGAACTTGTGTTTAAATAACCAGCATGGAGCTTTTTGGCGTTCAAGGGATTTGCCTTTCAATTTTCACTTCTGATCCAGAACACAACATGCCCATGTTCCTTTCAATTGCTTCTGGTTTCGGTCTTCTCCGTTTGGACTGAAAGGCCTTGATTTAAAGAATGAACAAACTTGTTGGCTTCTTTTTATCTCCCAAGAACAATAAACATGGTGCTCTGATACCATTGTTGGCAAATCAGACACAAATTCACAGGTTTAGATATATATAGGGAATTGTGAGAGACAAGATTGAATTTCAAGAGAGCTTCACTTGAATTGAATCGAAAGTGATGACATAAGTGATTCTGATTATTACAATTGAAATATACAAACCCTATATGTACTAAAAGAATAGACACCTCTAAAGAACAAGACCCTTGATGAACCGGTATGTCTCTTCTAAGTAGATGTTTCCAATAGAGGTATCTCTTGTCTTTGGTGCCATTCTTGATCGACATACCATTTGATACATCGCCTCCTTTGATATGTAGGTTATAATCTTTAGTTCATGACAAAATATACGTTTATAATATATATTATTTACATAATGACCCTTATATTTAGTTTAAACATCAATAGTATTTGCTTTGGTGTGATTGACTTTTTAGCATTGATTAGACAGATAATTTGTGGTACACCACTTCATCGTGACCACTTAACATAGTTGGTTTAGTTAAGGATCGGAAGGTTGATGTGTAAGTATATGAGTCGTGCTCTAGGTTAGTGGTGGATCAAGATAAGCTATTTCTATGTAGTCGATTAAACATTATTGTCGATTAAGTCTTGCAACCAAGCAACCCAACTCGAAGCTACCAAGCTGAGAGCGATTGCTTATCTCTCATTATCATAAATCAACTTCAGTTATCTTGTATTTTAGTGTGCTTATACTTGCTTTTTAATTTCATTTTGATTTAGTTTAGCTTTAGTTAACACAAGTACTATCAATCAAGTTTTTTTTTTAATTTTCTTCAAACAAAAACATATAATACTAACAACATGCTTTTTGGGGATACGCTACCCTACTTACCCTAGCTCTTTAGGTTACCTTGGTTTTTTGTATTACTTAACGGCGGTCATTAATAGAGAATTAGTTCATATGTGTGTTATAGGGAATGTTCGAGTGATTATGACCCTTACTAATTTATATATTTACATAATGTGAATAAGAAACATCTTAGTGCAATACTGAGTTGTACTTTGTGCTTTAGGTTAGTTTTGTGCGTTTCTTAGATGTACTTTTAGTTTAGGTTGTAACTTTTTGCTTAGAGTAAATTACGATTTTGGCCCCTGTGGTTATATCACTCTTACCATATTAGCCCAAAATAGGATTTTTAACATCTGTGCCCCTATGGTCTCTATAACTAACTATTTTGGCCCCCGAGTCTAACTAAACCCGTTACCCTGGTTAATTATTTGTCACATGCAAGGCACATGATGGGTATATTTGTAATTTCTCCTCCCCCTTTACTGACTTTATAAACAAAACCCTAGCCATTACTTTATTACTTCATCTTCTTAACCATTCCTTCTAAACCCTAATTTCACACATGGTGATCTGCAGATATCATTTCCCATAAATACGATGAAACATATCGGTATTCTTTTGCTTGTGCTTGTTGACTGTACTGCTCAGTTTCTTTCAAATAGGGGTGCAGCCCATGATCTCCGATTTCTCCCCAATATTCAACAACCCTTACATCTGGGATCGAACTTAGATAATCTGATATTCGATTGCTTGTGCTTGTTGACTGTACTGCTCTGTTTCTTCTGTTACCTTTTCTTTTTTACTAGATACGGTGAAATTATTATTATATCGGTACTGCTGGAGATTGCTTGTGCTTGTTGACTGTACTGCTCTGTTTCTTCTATTATCTTTTCTTGTTTCCAAACACCCCTCTTTCTTCAACATTGTGAGTTACAACAGCAATCATTATAAATAAGTTGAAGAGTGGATTAGGGTCTGAAATGAAGAAGAAAGGGAAAAAGGTTTATCAGCAGCATATACCCACTAAATTATTATTAGATACGGTGAAATTATTATTATATCGGTACTGCTGGAGATTGCTTGTGCTTGTTGACTGTACTGCTCTGTTTCTTCTATTATCTTTTCTTGTTTCCAAACACCCCTCTTTCTTCAACATTGTGAGTTACAACAGCAATCATTATAAATAAGTTGAAGAGTGGATTAGGGTCTGAAATGAAGAAGAAAGGGAAAAAGGTTTATCAGCAGCATATACCCGCTAACCAAATGGTTGATGATGAAGAACTTCCATAGGTGGTGGTGACGAGGTGGTGTGCGGTGGAGGTGGGTGGCGGCAACAAGGTGTTATGGTGGTGTTTATTTGCAGCGATGGTTATGGATTTTGGGGAGATGAAGATGATATGGTAGTTGTAGATTTTGGGGAGTCTGATGAAGATGACAATTGAGATGTTATATGATTTAATTGGTGTCAGTATAGGAAGGGGGATGAGAAATTACAATTATACCCATCATGTGCCTTGCATGTGACAAATAATTAACTAGGGTAAGGGGTTGAGTTAGACTCGGGGGCCAAAATAGTTAGTTATAGAGACCATGTGGGCATAGATGTTAAAAAAAATCCTTTTTTAGACCAATATAGTAAAAGTGATATAACCACAGTGGTCAAAATCGTAATTTACTCTTTTGCTTAATACGTCGCGTGTCTTTTACACAACCCTGGCATCCACATATTATCCTCTCTTCTATCCACGTATCATTTGAAGCCTAACTTCACATATTGAGAGTAACCCAGGTAATCCAATTCTAGCGCATTCGTTGACGTCGACCGCTTCAGCTGGCGTACTCCGCTTCCTCCCCCTTCTCTCTACCGCTACCTCCTATTTAGATTCTGACGAAACCTCAATCGAAATCAACGCTTGATGCTTGTCGTCTGAAATTAGGGCTCTGTCAGGCAGGGCCGGCCCTGAGAATTCGTGTACCCTGTTCGAGCTCGAAAAAATGTGCCCTTAAACCTTCACGAAATTGGGTATTGGGCTCACTAAAGGTCTAAGCCAAATGCCAAAGGGGTTAATAACTAATCTAAACCATAAGAATAGTTTTGTAAGGGGACCTATGTTGGTGTTTGTATGGGTGTACCCTATTAAAAAATATTTTACATATACATATCGGATTTTTTTCATCAAAAAATGTGCCCCTCGAAATATCAGGCCCTGGCCGGTGGTCCTCCCCGCCCACCCCAGGGCCGGCCATGCTGTCAGGTATGTTTCATCAATTAGGCTTGGATTTCATTTAGTTTTGGTTAATTTTTCAGCTTTGTTTCATCAAATAGGGCTTAAAATGATGTGCTTTTGGCGTTATAGTGACTTTGTGGCCGCCACTTGTACTGGCTCATCTCAGTCAACAATATTATCCACTCTATAAATAAGCAACATCTTTAAGCTTAGGGTAGTTGTACCCTTGGCTTTGGGTGGTTTTAAAAAAAAATTGAGAATTTTACTTTTTAACCTAATTCTTTCTATTTGTTGCAAATTTAACTTACAAAATTGATTTTGTTCACCTTCAAACCAAAACTTTTCTTCTTTTACAATTTAACCTCACAATTTTCCTACTTTTCATCTTTTGCAAATTTTCGTTTTACGTTTCGTACTAACTTTTACGAGTTACCATGGAGCAATGTGCTTGCGTGGTTCCACGTTTTTACGTTTTGTTCATAATTTTGCGAGTTAACACGACACAACGTCTATGTGTAGTTCGAGGTTTTTATGTCTATTGTTTTTCATCTTACAGGTTCGTCACAACGCGTGGGTCATTGATCAACTTAGTTATTAAAACACTATAAAGAAGCAACATATTTATGCATATGTGTTGGCTTTGGGGGGTTTTCAAAGAAAAAATGGTATAAAGAAGCAAAATATTTATTCATATATGTGTTGTAATCTTGGCTTTGGGGGTTTTTCCAAGAAAAAATGGTTATGCATATTGTTGTTGTAACCTTGGCTTTGGGGGGTTTTAAAAAAAAAAAGAGTTTTTTTTTACTTTTCACGCAAAAGTATTTCATAAATTACTTTTAACCCAAAACTATTTGTTTTTTTTTTTACTTTTAACCCAAAACTTTTTATCTTTTGCAATCTATCCTCACAGCTTTTTTTACTTCAACTTTGGTCATTTATAGTTTTCATTTTCCGCAAATTTTTCGCTTTATGCTTCGTTCTAAATTTTGTGACTTAACACATCGCAACATGCGTCTTTGCTTTAACGTTTTTACGTTTCGTTCTAAATTTTGCGAGTTAACACGACGCAATGTGCGTGTGTGGGTGAACGTTTTTACATCGTCTATTTTTTTCCCGTTTGACAGGTTCAACATAACGTGCGGGTCCTAAATTGACTTAGTTATAACTAAAGAATCCCCGCCGCATTGCGACGGGTCGTAATTCTAGTTTGAATGCATATCAAAACTAGAGCGTGTAACATGTGCAGTGAATATTGTGCATTTCAAAACTATAAATTAGTAACAAAGTTATGCTTAATGTGGTTGTAACATTAGTATTGGGAGTTTTTCAAAAAAAATCTTTTTGTAAGTATTTTTAGTAATAAATAGACAACTGATGGGTTTTTAAGTATTTGTTTTTTCCTTTTTGATATTAACAATATTTTGTTGTTATTCAATTTGTTTTTTTAATAATAATTTCGGTGCATTAACTTTATAGAAAAATCTAAATTCACAATTTATATACTATTAATTTAAAACAATCTTAGGCATGTTGATGTTGTACATTATGCTACTTTAGTATTTATTGCTTTTGTTTATTGTACCTTTACCATATGTGGTGGTATAGTTGCTCCTCTTTTTACAATCTTTCCCTATATACATGTCTACCATTTTTCTTCCACTTAACATTTACATGGCAATTAGGATTAGAGAGAGAAAAGGAAGGACGGGAGCCGACCATAGCGTCCGGTTCGCCACCCTAATCCCATAATAGCAGCGCCGACTATAGAGGTTGCCCAATAAGACGTTTGGTCATCGCACTGTCGGTAAAAAGTCGTAATCCAAGTGGTGCAAATCACCAACATCGTTTTTTCAGTTATAACTATATTTGTTATTATTTACCTAACAAATTGTATATAACGATTCGGGAACCGCAGCGCAACGCGCGCGGAGTTTAATACTAGTTTATACTAAAAGGATCACTACTTGATTTTCTATATTCGACCGGATGTTTGGATTAATGTACAAGCAATTCATGCATGTTTTCATAAAGAGGTAGAACAAGGGAATGAATAAGAAAACCTACCACCTCCCATGGGTGTGATTCTCGATTATAACGACGTTGTTGTTTTGTTTTGCCAAAATAAGGTTTAATGATTAATATTAAAACTTATGTACATTTATGGTGAATTGTGAAAACCAAGTTTTATGCCAATATGGCTTAGAATGTGAATTCTGCGAATTGGTTGTTCACTGAAGAAACACTGACCTTACGGTAGTATTCGATGAAGACTTCAAGTATCAATGATCCGAACGGACTAACTGCAAAACAGAAACACCGTTAGGACTCGTTACAGGAATGGGGTTATTCCTGTAACCACCCTCCGGCGTGAGAATAAGTCTCGGGTTTGGGAGTATAAAAGTATGAAGAGAGGAAAAGGTTATTTGAGAGTTCGATGATCTGTACCTTTCACATTTACCTTTATTTATAGTTTATGATTAGGGTTTTCCTTAACTCGGATGAACTCCTATAAGTTAGGGATTTGCATGATCTTCCCAAAAAGTTGGAGATTTAGTTGCGCATCCTATCCATGCAGAATGGAATATTCTAGAACGAATATTTATAATAAAATAATAGGTAATGACCCGACTGGGTTATCCGATTAGGGTCATACCTCGTCATGTCCCCCCAGTCCGAAGTTATGAAATGTAATTCATGAAATCGGACTAGAGAGAAAAAGAAAGTATATCCTATGTAAGGAAAATGTGCGTTGCCATAAATGTGATATGAGAAAATGGCGGCGATGTGACAGGAGATGACAGTTAAGCCATCATTGGGGTAACAACTTGAGTCACCCTGTTCTGACGCGTATGTCTTTTCAATTTTCATTTTGAATTTTGCAAAGTTATCGTATAAATAGCATTCTGTCGACGAGGGTTAAGTTCCAATTTTTAGAACATCCTCTTTCACTTTCCCTCTTTCAAACAAAATGACCTCTAAAAACGTTGAATCTTCTTCCTCTGCCTCCGTGGGTTCCGAAACCCTATTCTGCAAATGGGGAGTTGTATCCTACAACAACCTTGTGCACGATTACGGGATTAGGGCTGAGTGGAACCCATTATTACCGTCAAAAACGGACACAGCCTTTCCATTGAGAAAGGGGAAGATCACATTGTTCAGTGATTTTTTCAAATTCTGTAATTTCCGGCTGCCCATCACGAAGTTTCTCAAATCCATGCTTGATTACTACCGCATTCACCTTTCTCAAATACATCCCCTAGGGTTGGTGAAACTTCGTCAATTTGAATTTGCGTGTGTGGCTCTAGGGCACATACCGGAACTCATCGTTTTTAGGGCTTTCTTCGTGCTTGTGTGGAAACCCCCATTTTTTACTTTCGATCGAAGAGATACTGAGGTTTCTTGTCTGAGGGAAATCCCCACCAGCTCCCGGGACAAAGATTGGAAAAAGAAATTTTTCTATATTGACGACTCTGTGATTCCAGGCGACATGTATTGGAGACACATGGGGCCGAAAGACAAAGTTAAAGATGACTGTCCTCCTGAAGATGCTTACATTTCCAATGCCCTATATACGAGATTGTGCAATCGCCCTTTCGAATGTACAGTGATTCCAGAGGGGGCCCTGGTAATGGCGGGAATGAGTTTGTTGTGGCGTGATATCAAACAATATCCCTCATTTCAAAGAGATGATGAAGGTATGCCTGATTCTTTATTGATCTTGTATATTACCATTTGCTTAAATGTGCCCTTTCCAGGAGAATGGAGCTTATTTGATTTTGTCGATCCTCCGCGGCACCTGGCGTTGAGGAGCGCCATCCGCGTGCTCGGTGAGCAAGAGCCGGATGTGTTGAAAATTCACCTTGATCAATTTTTGCTGCCCGCCGCTCCTGCAGACCCTACTGCCTACATTGCCCCTGTTAGTATCAGCAGAAGTACTGACGTTGTGAATCCAGAGAAAAAACCTGTTCGGGTAAAGATTACCGGGAGGAAATATATGGCGACTGGAGTGGCCCCGTCATCTGCTAGTGGTGCATCGATTACCAAAGGTGAAATGGCTAGTACAACTGAAATCACCAGCCCTACCCATGTATTGAAAAAGCGAAAGACGTTTCATGCTCCGAAACTGCCGGCGTTTGAAGCCGCACAGGCCGCCTATGCCATACCAACTGGTATGCATTTTGTACCCTTGGTTTATTAATTAGGTGCTTTATACAATTAAAGTGTGTTTTCAATATAGGGATTACTGGCGTGGTTCCGACTTCCCCTGTGACAGCCATACCCTTGTCGTCTATGGAGGTGGTAATGCCAACGGATAGCGACCCTACGGAACCCGTATCATCGATGAGTCCGTCTGTCGCCGTTAGCTGTGCTATGCCGCCACCCCCCTTTACCGCTGCTGTGACTGTAACAACGAGTCCTGTTGCCGCACCGTTAACTTCGAATATCACACTTTCCCCTATATTTGCTTCTCCTTTGACTGTGTTTTCAGCTGTTGGGAAAGAGATTCCTACTACATCCTCTACTCATGAGGCAACAAGTGCTGGGGACCGTGCCGCTGGTGATACAGGCGGATCAAGCAGTGGCATTGCTGATGATGGGACTCGCCTGGGGGATGATCTATACTTACCTACCATCAACTGGGATCCTAACAACCGGGACAAACGCTATCAACCGCAATGGAAAATTGCTGAATCGTCTAGGTTAATTTTCCCCCCAGTGGTACAACATTGGGTTGAGCGGGCTTATCCCCCAGCGGAGGTGGCCTACGTAGAAGGGCTGAACAATGAGAATTTGATGAATGCTGCTATCGTGGATTCTGTTAGCCAACCCAGGAGGCTTACGGAGATCCGTCGGCGGTGGATGCATGATAATAACGAGCTTCACCGAGCCCAAGCCGTTATTGAAGAACTGAAAGATGAGAAATACCGTCTGGGGAGTCAACTTCAGGCCGCTGGGATGAGAGAGAGTCGATTTATCTCGGAGAAAAACAAGGCTGAGGATGATTTAAAGAGGGTTACTGCCAACCTTGCCGAAGAACGGCTTGTGTGGGCTCGGGACATAGTGGAGAAAGAACGGGTTATTGCTCATGCTAAAACCGTACAGGAGGAGCTAGAGCGGAAAGCTGTTAGTGAGGCCCAGAAGGTGAGATCCGAAATGACTGTTCTTGTGGATAAATTTCGAATTGACACCGATTTTGTGTCCCAGGTGCAGGAACGCTACCAAGCGTTGACCGGTGAGGTGGAGGCTTCGAATGCCAAGGCTCAGGCAAGACAGGCGGAGTTGGAAGAGCGGGAAGGGCAGCTTAGAGAACTCCAACAGCGTTGTGATTCCCTTTTGCTTGAACGGAATACCCTAGACCGATCTTCCGCCATACGCCTAAAGGAAGTAGAGAATGCTCTGGATCAAGCAAATGCTGAGGTGGAAGGATTGACCAATCAACTGGCCGCTTTACGGGGTGACAGAAATTGGCTGATAACTACGGGGCTCGTAGGAGCGTTTGAGTATTGTCGCCAATCAGCGCCTTTTACCTCTCTGATAGACCGCCTTTCTGCTGTTGCCTATAAGTCTGGTCACCACAACGGCGTTTACCAAGGATATTTTGATTGCAAACAATCAGATAGGATGTCTTCTGACTTTCACACGGCTAGGGGCAAATTTGAAGGTGAGATGGCCGATGCATTGGAGGCGGTTTACAACGAGCCGCTGTCTGTGTATGCTGACTTAGTGAGCAAAGTGAATGAGGAAGGCACAGAGTCCCTGCGTATGATGCTGGACCCCGCGGAAGAGTCTGGGGAAGCATAAATATTTTTATTTGACTCATGTGTTTTAAACGTTTGTGGCTTTTGTAATGACACTATTTAACCTTGGTTTCTGTGAACATATTCACGTAACTTATCAGATATTAAATGCGAACTCATGATGGATATCCACCTTTCTTCTAAAATACGGCGATTTGACATGTAATGATCATTTGCCATTAATACTACTTTCGTCATCTCTGTCAAACTGTTTACCCCTTTATAAATCTTGTTTCTTTTTTCTAAATTTGGTAAATCAACGATATGAGTCGTAGAAGTTATAAGCAAAGACTCTCCGATGTCTTCCGTCGGCTAGATGCTGCCGATGGCTTGGTTCAACTACAAACGCTGGTGACGAAACCGATGGCTCGGAGGAGGAGGAGAGGACCAAATGTCGTTCCTACCCGGGCAAATCGGGCATGCCGGAGTGTTGTGTATGAAGATGCTATCCCAGCTAATACTGACATGGCGTCACTATCGGCCGAAGATATGGTGCAACTTGTTTTGGTTAGCCATGCTCAACGTAGCTCTTTGGTGTATGAGCGTCGTCGTCATGGTGGTTGCGTCGGAAAAAATCCCGCTGATGACGCGGGGGTGATGTCCCCACCGGTGATTGGAGGATCAGTGGATGACTTAACCAGTGATCCCCTTGTGCTGGGTTGTGGGAAGGTGCACCATACCCCTGCAGAGGTGATGGCGACCTGTTCCTACAAGTAGGTGCTTAGAACATGTTCCTTTTTTGATTCCCATATGTTGGCTTTTTAACAATAGGGACAAGTACTTGGTTTTGTGTAAGATAGTTTGTATGTATGTTTTGTTAAAATACCTATCTTTTGGTAGCGGTTATTGTATCTATTACCAAGATACCCGCTTATAACGCTATGTATTTTGACCCTATGACTTATGTGAAAGAAAATATTTTCGTGTTTAAGGGTACTGTTGTTTATTGTTTTGTGCACTTTGATGGCAATATTCTCTCGTAATGAGAAAGAAAGAGACAACTTTTATTGAATGAAAAGAAGCGACATCGCTATGGATGGATTACACTTGTTTACTGAAAAAGAAAAAAAGAAAAAAGAAAAAGTTGATCTTGCTGTTAAGAGCAGGGTGTCACAGGTAGCATTTCTTTAGCTGAGCAATGTTCCAGCTACGGGGTATGGCGGTTCCGTCCAGCCTGGCCAGTCGATAGGCCTCTTTGCCCAAATCTTCTTGAATGACGTAGGGACCCTCCCAGTTGGGTCCTAACTTTCCTGTGGGCTCCGCCCTACTTGCTTCATTATCTCGCATTACATAATCGCCCTTTTTGAAAGTGTGCTTTGCCACGCGTTTGTTGTAATACTTTTCCAGTATCTTTTTGTATTTCGCTTCGTTGATAGCGGCAGATTCACGCCTTTGCTCGAGTGCGTCTAGACCCTCCCTTAGCAACCTGTCGTTGTTGTTATCACCCGCGGTAAGGCGACGTAGTGACGGTAACCCTACCTCAGCGGGTATCATTGCTTCCATACCATAGGTTAGGCTAAAGGGTGTTTCATTGTTACTAGTCTTGGGCATTGTTCGGTGTGCCCATAGGACATTTGGTAGTTCTTCAACCCAGGAGCTTCCCTCGCTATCCAATCTTCTCTTTATGCCATCTAGCAGACTTCTATTCGCCCGCTCTACCTGACCGTTCCCTTGAGGGTGCGCGACCGATGTGAAAATCTGCTGGATCTGGAGTTCAGCGCACCATTCTTGTAAAACTTTGTCAGTGAACTGTGTGCCATTGTCGCTTACCAAATATAGTGGCAATCCAAACCGGCATACTATATGTTCCCAAAGGAACTTTTTGGCATTATCCGCCATGATCTTAGCCAAAGGTTTGGCCTCTACCCACTTAGTGAAGTAGTCGATTGCCACGATTAAGTATTTTAACCTCCCGGGTGCCAACGGGAATGGTCCCACAATATCCACCGCCCATTTCTGAAAAGGCCAAGCCGCGGTGACTGGGATCAGGTTATTTTTGGGCCTAAGTGTCTGAGGAGCGAATTTCTGACAGCTTCGACATTTTCTGAGTTCTTGTACCGCGTCCTCATGCATCCCGGGCCAGTAGTACCCGGCGTTATGGATTTTGGCTACAACTGCCCTGGGTCCGGCGTGGATGCCGCATATGCCCGCATGAATTTCTTGGATCAGGTACCTGGCTTCCGTCGGGGAAACACACCGTAGAAGTGGGCCCAAATACGATTTCCGGTATAAGACGCCCCCATTAACTTCATATTGCAATGCCTTTGTTTGTATTTTCTGCGCGTCGCCCTTACCGGGGGGCAGCTCCCCCTTAGTAAGGAATTTTAACATTGGAGTATACCAACAGGGTTCCTCCGCTGTTACTGCGGAGATGTTTCGTGGTTCAATTGAAGGATTTTGTAACGTCTCTATTTTCACTCCTTTTTCCATGCCTGAAGTGGCGAGCTTACTTAAAGCGTCCGCTATCTGGTTTCTTCCACGATGAACGTGGTTGAGCGTGACATTTTCGAAAGAGGCCATGAGCTCCTTTGTTTTTGCTAAATATCTTGCCATCGACTCATCCTTAGCTTCATACGTTTCATTGACCTGGTTATTAACCAGCAAGGAGTCAACATACGCCTCGACCCGCGTAGCTCCCATAGATTGAGCCATTCTTAAGCCGGCAAGTAGTGCCTCGTACTCTGCCTCATTGTTGGAGCACTCGAACTCAAAACGAAGGGCGTACATTAGCTTAACTCGTCGGGGCTTATCAGCATCAAACTTGCTCCAGATCCTTTCCCACCCGAGGACCCATCTGTGTAAAGCTTCCAGGTCTGTCTGGCGGTGCTGGATTCCGGGATGTCCTGGATGGCGGGATCTAATATAGCTTCTCCTTCTGGGATTTCTGCCAGGAAGTCGGCGATTACCTGCCCTTTGACTGCTGTTCGCTTTCTGTATTCAATATCCAAAGCGCCTACCTCAATTGCCCATTTGGCCAATCTTCCTGAGATTTCCGGCTTGTGCAGGATTTGTTGTAGCGGGTAACTTGTCAAGACTTGCACGCGGTGTGCTTGAAAATATCTTCTTAATCGCCTAGTGGCGTGTACCAGGGCCAAGACCAACTTCTCTAAGGTTGGATACCTCGTTTCTGGTCCCGCTAGTACTCGGCTTATGTAATATATGGGAGTTTGCTTCCCATCTCTTTCCACCATGAGTACCGCGCTTACTGCGGTATGAGCTGCTGCCAAATACATTTTCAGTACCTCATTGGGAGATGGCGCTGTAAGCGTGGGTAACTTTTCGATAAAACGCTTCATCTCTTGCAAGGCTTCTTCAGCTTCACTGGTCCATTTGAAATTCTTTTTGTTGAGGCAGTCTTTTAGTGTTTTAATGAATGATAACGATCTTTCTGCGTGTCTTGCTAAGAATCGGTTGATCGCCACTAAGCGCCCATTTAACGCCTGTGCTTCCTTCAATGTTTTGGGGGAGGGCATTCGCCTTATAGCGGCTACCTTATCCGGGTTAGCCTTGAAGCCTTCCCTGGTGACTATCACGCCCAAGAACTTTCCTTCTTCTACCCCAAACGAACACTTCTTGGGGTTGAGCTTTATGTTGTATTCTCTAAGCTTTTGGAAAGTTTCTTCGATGTCTTCCAACATTTGCTTCTCCTCTCTACTCTTGATCACAAGATCGTCTACGTACACTTCCAGATTCCTGCCGATCTGAGCTTCGAAAACTTTGTCCATGAGACGCTGGTAGGTTGCCCCGGCGTTCCGTAAACCAAAAGGCATCTTTGTGTAACAGAAGATGCCCACGTCGGTATGAAACGCTGTCTTTTCCTCGTCGTCTTTAGACATTTTGATCTGATGATATCCCTTGTAGGCGTCCAGGAAACATTTGTACCTATAGGGGACCAAAGAATCAACTTTGAAGTCTATCTCCGGTAATGGGTATGCGTCCTTAGGGCATGCTTTATTTAGATCCTTAAAATCAATGCACATTCGCCATGTACCATCTGGCTTTTTTACCATTACCGGGTTTGACACCCATGTGTGGTACTGTGTTTCCCTAAGGATTCCAGCTTCCACCAATTTTCGTACTTCTTTGACAACTGCTGCTTTCCGATCTGGAGCCATACTTCGTTTACCCTGCGCGACCGGCTTGACACCTGGGAGTGTTGCTAGCTTGTGTTCCGCCTTATCGCGGGGAACTCCTGTCATGTCGGAATGTTCGAAGGCAAAAACGTCCACATTTCTTTTCAATAGTGCCTTCAAGTCCTTTTTAATTTCTGGGGAGAGGCTGTCTCCAATGGTAACCGTTTGGTCTGGGTGGCGTGTGCTCAATACCCACCTCTCTGGACCGACAGCTCCGGTGGGGCCCTGGCGACACTTCTTGGTGCTTATCATTTCCCCTATTTTGTCTCGATGCACTGTTGCGACACCCCGCGGGGTGGGGAACTTCATGAAACCTCGCGCTGTTGAGACTATAGCGTCTAACTTACCCAGAGTGAACCTTCCAATAATCACATTGTGGTATGATTCAGCGCGTACCACAAGGAATGTTAGGAGTATGGTCCTTTCCCGGGGCTCCTGTCCGAATGTGACTGGGAAAGTAATTTGACCAATTGGGTCAACTTTCTCTCCCGTGAAACCTTTAATAGGGGCGTGCACAGATTCTAACAACCTTTGGTCTTCCAATTGCATTCTATTGAAACAGTGTTCGTAGATGATGTCTTCTGAACTTCCGGTGTCAACCAAGATTCGCCTTATGCGGTAATCCCCCACTGCAGCAGATATGATTAAAGCGTCTGTGGTGAGATGCAGGTCTTCTACGCGTGGTTCGATGGTCATGGTGGCTAGCATCCATGGTTCGAGCGTGGAGAAACTCCGTTTTGCCCCTTTTCTTTTGTCGGCGTGCACCATGTTCAATTCTCGCGGTCTTTTACCCGCTGCTTTATCGTTTTCTTCCTTTACGACAGGTGGACCTTGTTTGATGTCTCTTACTAAGTGTGCCAACTTGCCTGCCTTCACAAAATACTCGATCTGCTTTTTCGACTGAAAACAGTCGTTTGTATCATGACCGCTCCCTTTGTGGTATTCACCGTATTTACTTGTGTCTTTGTTTGGGTTGTCTTTTAGTGGCTTCGGAGGATTGAACTTGAGGTTTTCCGAGGCGAGAATCTCCGACGGCGTCTTGCTTAGGTTAGGGTAGTCAGACCGAGATTTTGAGGACTCATTCCTTGAGTAAATGTTTCTTGGCCGGTCGTACCGTGAATCCGTCTTGTCATTCCTCTGGTATCGATCTCCTCTTCCCCTACCTCTAGCATTCCGCTGTTCTCTATCCTCTTGATTTTTGAGAGCTTCTTCCTTCCTATTGGCTGCATGACTGGCGGCCACGGCCTTTTCTTGTATGACATATACCTTGGCTATCCGAAGTATTTCGTCGATGGTGGGTGGCACGCCATCCCTCCCATGGAGAGTTCTTAACAACTCATCATCATTCACGCCCTGTAGGAAAGCTCCACAGGCTAAATCGTTTGTTACACCCGGGATTGCCAAACTTTCCTTGTTGAATCTGACGATAAAATTTTCCACCGTTTCATTGTCTCGTCTGCGGATATGGAGAAGCTCGTTTCTATCCTTAGTGTGCCTGCGCTGCTGGCTGAACTGCAAGATGAATTTGGCTTCCAAATCTTCAAAACTGTCTATTTCTCCTGTGGGTAAACTATCCCACCAGACCCTAGCCGCCCCCATTAGTGTTTGCACGAACATTTTGCACCATAAGGGCATAGGCCAACATGCTACTTCTCCCGCGCTTTTGAATAAGTTAAGATGGTCATCGGGATCCCCCAGACCATCGTATTTGCCTACCGTTTGAGGCATTTTCGGTTTTTCCTTAATAGGAGCTTCCGCTATCCTTCTGGTAAACTTGGATTTGAAAGTTGCATCTACTGGCTTGTACGGTCTAGTGAGCTCGTCTTCTTCCACATTGATAGGTTGTACCAAGGGAATAACTCCGCCCTGGCTTACACCCTGTGTAGAGGTAGGTTGTGCTGAAGTGCTGTTTAGTACAGAGCTGAGGCCTCTTCTCGGGGAAAGTCTAGGTCTGGACGCGTTCCCTCTGTCATAGGCGGGTTCCACCGTTGGCTGAGCTGGGGTGTAAACCGGTTGAGAAGTAGGGAAACTCCACCATGGCGGCATATAAGCCGCATATGGCGATTGCTGGGCATGACTCTGTGTGGTTCCCTGGGGTGTGTATGCCGAGTTACCATATGGGGGTAAGTACCCATATGGGGGTGCGTAATAGTACCCAGGGAAGTAAGCTTGATTACCCGGCGTGACTGGGGCGTTCATGATACCTGCGAGCATGACCACCGGCTGGTGAGGTGGCGTGGACAGTGCTGCTGTAAGCGCGGCAGTGTACAAAGGTGGCATGGCGTAGGTGGCAGGCGGTTGATAATACTGGGGGATGCTCACCTGTGGCATGATAGTGCTGGGGTTTGCCGACGTGATAACTGGCATGTAGTTAGAACGCGATGTTTGTGCACCAATGGTTGCTACCGGGGTGAACATGTTAACACCAGTTGTTCCTGGTTCCCTAGACTGTAAACGTAGGGGTGTGTACGGAAGTACGTCCACTCCAGTCGTCCCAGAGGCAGTGACTACATTCCCCGAGAACCCTGGTGGTGGTCCCTCCGCCTCAAATTCCAAATCGAGTGACCTGGTAACGACCGGCGAAACCGGTGTAGTGGTGATGGGGCCTGTTCCTGCCTCCGGGTTGTTATTTGCGGTTGCTTGGCTTGGAGTGGCTGCTGCGTTCAGATCACTGGCCATAGGGTTCGAACTGATTGTTACCGAAAAAGGTCCCACGGATGGCGCCAATGAAGAAACACTGACCTTACGGTAGTATCCGATGAAGACTTCAAGTATCAATGATCCGAACGGACTAACTGCAAAACAGAAACACCGTTAGGACTCGTTACAGGAATGGGGTTATTCCTGTAACCACCCTCCGGCGTGAGAATAAGTCTCGGGTTTGGGAGTATAAAAGTATGAAGAGAGGAAAAGGTTATTTGAGAGTTCGATGATCTGTACCTTTCACATTTACCTTTATTTATAGTTTATGATTAGGGTTTTCCTTAACTCGGATGAACTCCTATAAGTTAGGGATTTGCATGATCTTCCCAAAAAGTTGGAGATTTAGTTGCGCATCCTATTCATGCAGAATGGAATATTCTAGAACGAATATTTATAATAGTTTATTTATAATAAAATAATAGGTAATGACCCGACTGGGTTATCCGATTAGGGTCATACCTCGTCATTCACATTGGCTAATATCTATTTCTAAATTATCTAATAAACTTCCACAAATGTTTTAAAGTTCAAAAAATACAAAAAAGGGAAGTCATGAAACTCAACTTGTGAATTCAAAATCAAACGAGTTTGTTTGGATTGAATTGAACTTATCGAGACGGTTTGATCCTAACAACATGCTCATTTTCAAGTTGTTAAATACTAGAAAGGACACGCTCATATTTTAACATAGAGACGTTCATAATAAGCTTATAGTTGAGATCCACGAATCTCACTTTGGTGGTTAGAATTACTTGACTTTGTGTTTAAGTATAAGTCATATATTTTGATTTAAATGGTATGCTAAATCTAGTTAAATAATACTAGATAGGACATGCTTATAATTGAACTGTTTTGACAAGGTTATAATAGGATTGTATACTTGGAAAGGAAAAGTGGAAAACTAAGCTTGCAAGCTACGGGGGTGCTGGAATGTGCATGTGTGAATTTGACATGGTGGATTTCTATCATCCTTACGATTGTGGTGATTGGCTGATAGAGGTTTAAATACATTTAAGCATCAAGCCATTGTTAATCTATGTTACAATTTTATTTGGAATGACCTTATTACGGTTTTTGTTTCTAGGTTTGAAAAGTAACATATTTAGTCCTGTCCCTTTTGTTTTCTATGGGTAAATATGACTTTTCATGCTTGGTTTCCTTATCTTTTGCCTTTCTTTTATCCGTTTTGTGTATTAGACAACACCACTTTTAATATTGCTGTGCACATCTTCTTCATCCGTTTTGTGTATAGAAGAACATGACCACTTGTGTACAAACATCATTTCAGTGTTTAAAAGCGAGAAAAACAAAGGAACATCCACTATAAAGAAGACTTGGACGAAATGAAATATTTACTTGGTAAATTACCCCTTCCAACTAAAATACTAAACTAATGATCTGTAGAAACAAATAACCATCAGGTACAAGGAGACATGCAGCCCTTAACTTGTATCATATATAAACACACAAACATATACACATACATTATATTCAGTTCAGATCTCGATCCAAGTCAATTCGAAACAAAATTTTGAATTCCAGTTGACTAGCATTCGAATATTGATTATTAAATACCCCTACTTGAAGGTCCAATGATTCAGCAACACAAACCCACATCTAGGTTGGTCGAAACTCTAAGCCGCATATAATGAGGCCTGACATAGTTCCCTCATAAGTTATCAGCTTCCAATTCATAGGAATATAATTCTTTCCAAGCTTATCATACTTTGAGTTGAACTTCCACACCATAACCTCCATCCATCCATCTTTCCTCTTCTCTGGAACCCAAAAGTCTTCATGATGATTCAATGTGGATGGAGATCTAAAATAAACAATTTGGTTTTCTTTATTTTTACGGTAGAGTAGATCTCGTATCTTCACTGGACAATGCAGCCCCAGACATTTTTCTGAAACCTTAAACACAAGGTAACATGTGTATTCTATGAATGGTGACAACATTCGAGTTGTAATCTTGTACTTGATTCTAAATACTTGTTGGGGTAGAAGCTCCATCACAATTTGAAATCTACATGTATGATATTGGTTACATTAGTTCTTGAAGACAATGTACCATATATCTTTTACTAAGAACGCAAATTCATATTTTGTTACAGGACTTTACAACTTAATTAATGAGACTTAATCAAAACGCAAACCTCGAGTCGGCTGAGGATTTAGAACGAAAAGCCTCCGATTCTTTAGAGTTGTACAAAACCTCTGTTGCAGAAAGCATAAGATGGTTCTTTCCATTCAATTCCGTTAGAAATAACTGTTTGTCAAATGACCGAGAGAATTTAGTAGCAAGATCACAAGGAATATTTTGATTCTACAAAAGATAATGTTTATTAATTAGAAATAAGAAAAATGAACCTTTTTCATTCTCAGTTAGTACTTGATACAAGTGTTCCATGTGTTCTTCCAAGTCAGACTTTGCGTTTTGAACTTGTTGGACTACCTTTAGATTCTTGATATCTTCAGGTGCCATCTGTTCCAAGTCAGAGTTTGAGTTTTGAACTTGTTGGACTACCTTAAGATTCTTGATATCTTCAGGTGCCACCTGTTCCAAGTCAGAGTTTGAGTTTTGAACTTGTTGGACTACCTTAAGATTCTTGATATCTTCAGGTGCCACCTGTTCCAAGTCAGAGTTTGAGTTTTGAACTTGTTGGACTACCTTTAGATTCTTGATATCTTCAGGTGCCACCTGTTCCAAGTCAGAGTTTGAGTTTTGAACTTGTTGGACTACCTTAAGATTCTTGATATCTTCAGGTGCCACCTGTATATACAAATTGTAACATCATATTATGAACATACGAAGTACATCGTAAAAAGTGAAAACATAATCATCTAGAAAGAAAACAAAAGAGTATTTTTTTAACTTGCTTTTTTGATGGCGCGGAATTCCATGCCTTCAATATAGATGGCGCCACTACCGCAATAGTATCTTGAAAAGCTCTCTAGTAGAAACGTGAAAGAAACATTGTCCTTGCGATTCAAGTGACGGTGCAGTTCAATCATCATCGAATCCTCGTCTCTACTTGTTGCAAAATGTGAATGTAAAGTTTCGGTCTCATTGTTGTACTTTAGGTTCATGTACATATGTTTACGTAAAGATTTTCTTGGATTAGAAAATTTGAAGACCAAATAAACACCGTATATGACATCTGGAGATAAAAATTGGTTGTCTATCGTAACTTGGATCTTTAAATTTGAGATATCCAATATCTTTACCACTTTTGGAAACCTGTACATGTTATGAGCGATCAGTCTACAACATTATTTGTCGATCCAAGTATAAGGTTTAGTTTGTTATTGATGAAGCTAAAGCCTCAAAGTACAAAATTGCCTTTTAACTTTAACAATCAATACAATTCTCCTGACTCCTGAGTGTTACTAATAGGAGTGATTAAGACATTAATTCATAAAATATTTGCATCAAGTATACGCCCAGTCAAACAACGTACTGTTTTTGATATTTAAGTAGATGATTAGTTTTACTAGTTATATAATTTATTTATTTTTGCTAAGTTTATATATTCATAATTTTACGGATGTTTTACTTGTTTTTATATAAATATAATTTTATAAGTACCAAAATGAAAAGTTTATTATACAAAACTTTGTGTAAGTTTAAGTATAAATATAATTTTTATGGATACAACAAACATAAAACTAAGAAAAGTAAATAAACTAATGTAGCAACATTTGTTAGTTTTTAGAGGCCAGTTTTTTCCTCACAACCCATAAACACAATATAACCCATATTACAATGGGTGGTCTTGGACCTCTTCGTCTATGACTATCATATGGGCGTCATGACCTTAACGTTGCATACGGTCCAATTAGTTTTGCTTGTAAAAAAAATAAAAATAGAAAGTAACAAAATAAAATAAATGAATGAGAGAGAAAGAGATGGGAACCTTGAAATACGAATAGATCTACACTTATATGATTCATGATTTTTGTAAGAAAAGTTTGTTGACGTCGCTGATATCATTTTATTTGCTTCTCCGTCATCGCTTAGTATAATCCACTGATACACAAAACAAAGAAAATCAAGTAATGTGAGTATGCTTGAATGATTTTTGAGGATTATTTTCAAATAAGAAATTAATCAACAGCCCTTAATATTGTATATTAATATATATATAGGAGAAGAATCCGTTAGGAACCACCGTTTATTGCGAGAACCGCGAGAACCAGTGTGAACAAAACCAGTAATACCGAAAAAAATCTAAAAAACACCCAAAATTTTTTTTATTTTTTTTAGCATTTTTTTTATAAAAATCGCTATATTTTATTTACAATAAAAAAATATAAAAAATTTCAAAAAAAAAATAAAAAAATTTCGAGTCACAGTCATCCATGCACATGTGCATTTGTATAATTTCTTTGACAAATTCCGTAATTCATTACAAATATTAGACAATTCCACTTTCATTTACACTACCACATGTAATACACTACTTTTTACGTTAACAATATTAGAAATGCACATGTGCATCTATATGTATCAACATGAAATAAGGTTTGTTGGTACACTACTTTCTCTTTCATCTATCATTCTATCCATAATACACAAACATGCACATGTGCATTTTTGTCATTTCTTTAACAAATTCCGTAATTCATTACAACTATTAGACAATTGCACTTTCATTCACACTACCATGTGTAATACAATACTTTTTACATTACCAATATTAGAAATGCACATGTGCATCTATATGTATCAACATGAAATAAGGTGTTTTGTTACATTACTTTGAATACACTTTCCCTTCATCTATCATACCATCCATAATACACTACCATTACCTCATACCATCCATAATACAATACCATTACCTCATACCATCCATAATACAATACCATTACCAATATTTTCACTTTATTACATGTATGTAAACACCATTTATACCATCCAATCAACATATTACATCATAAATTAACAACTATAACCAAATCATCAACCACTAGATATAACTAACCAAAAAACATGTATATGGATGCACATATGCATTTTGAATATTGATAATGTAAAAAGTAGTGTATTACGAATGGTATTGTAAATTAAAGTGCAATTTTCTATTCCTGATAACGTATTACCGAATTTGTCGAAGTAATGATACATATGCACATGTGCATGGATAACTGTTACTCGAAAAAAAAAGGTTTTTTTTATGGTAACGAAATATAGCGATTTTTTTAAGAAAAATATTAAAAAAAAATTTGATTGCTTTTTAGATTTTTTTTAGATTTTATTTTGTGTTCACATTGGTTCTCGCGGTTCTCGCAATAAGGGTGGTTCTCGCATGAACCTTATATAGGGTAAGGTTCATGCGAGAACCACCCTTATTGCGAGAACCGCGAGAACCAATGTAAACACAACCTAAAATAGCTAAAAAACCTACCCCCCCAAGCTAAATGCTAAAAACTAAACCCCACAAAAAACCTAAAAAAAAACCTACCCCCCCCCACCAAAAAAAAAACCTAAACCCCCTCCCCCACCCCCCAAAAACCTAAACACCCCCCCCCCCCCCCTCCAGCTAAAATGCTAAAAACTAAACCCCCAAAAAACCTAAAAAAATAAAAAAAAAATCTAGAAAAAAAAAAAAAAAAAAAAACACACAAATTTTTTTATTAATATTTTTTACTTTAAAATCACTACTTTTAGGAGGCAAAAAAAAAATTTTTTTTTTTTTGCCTCCTACTAAAAGTAGCTATTTTCTTATAAAAAATATTAAAAAAAAATGTGTGTTTTTTTATCTATTTTTAGGTATTTTTGGTTGTGTTCACATTGGTTCTCGCGGTTCTCGTAATAAAGGGTGGTTCCTAACGGATCCTTCTCCTATATATATAGGGGAGGGTTTAAACGAGAACGCTAAATATCGTGAGAACCGTGAGAACGATTATAAAAACCATGAGAACTTGGTCAAAAACAATTTAAGTTCAAAATTTCTTTTTACACTTATCATTATTATTCGAATACAATGTTAGAGATTTAATTTACACGTTTAAATTAACATGAATTCGTAAATAAAGAAAATTTACACGTGTAAGTTTGCCATTTACACATGTGTAAATTTGTTATATTTGATGTTGTAAATTCTTTTTTTGATGTTGTATTTTAATTGCAACGAGGTTTGTATTAAAAAAAAAATTGGTTTTGATTGTTTTTTCATTCTTTCTCACGGTTCTCGCAATATTTAGCGTTCTCAAGATAACACTCCCCTATATATATATATATATATATATATATATATATATAGAGAGAGAGAGAGAGAGAGAGAGAGAGAGAGAGAGGAAGGTTAACGTACATTACGGCTTAACGTACATCACGTACGACAGGTAATTACCCACGTTCATTTTAAAATCACGCACATTATAACTCAAAAATAAAAATCACACATGTTGAAACACAATAATCACGCATATTGAAAACATTAATCACGCATGTTATATAACAAATCACGCACGTTGTTGTACGTTGTTGTACGTGAAGTACGTTAAGCCGTAATGTACGATATACTTTTTCTATATATATATATATATATATATATATATATATAAAGGATGTTTTGTTACCACTTTCTCCTTAGGAAGGAGGATCCCAGTGGAGAGCTTCTCGTAGATATCCTTTATCTCCTTGATCTCAGGGGTTTCCGACAACCTGATTATTTCTTTGTAGTCACTAGGTAGTTTGGGCTCCCATATTTCAAAATCCTCCTATATATATGTATTAACCAAACAGTTAAATAAATATTATAAATAATTAATACTCTTTACTTAGATAGATTTTCCTCTATATTAAGTGTTTAATATTTTTGGAAAACTATCAAAATAAACATGTTGACCTTAAAATGTTATGAAAATAAATGAGAGTACAGATAAACTCAGTTGGTTTAGACGGTAAAGTGTGTGTTAAATTTTAAGTGGCACAAAAAAAAAGCTTAAAACGTACAATGAGGTCCACGAGAAAATTAATTAAAATAATAAAAGTATAAAGTGTGGGCTACATTTAACCGACGGTTAAGTTATCCCTACCCTTTTTAGCGGACTAAATTTCGGTCTTAGCTAGCGCTTCCTTTAAACACTTTAGGAGAGGGGAGGTATTGGGTTCAAAAAAAAGCTAGCGCTTCCTTTTAAAGACAAATAAAAAGATACCACACGTAAAGTACAACCTAAATTTTAGCCACATTAGCCCACATTTTTTGTTTATTTTGGTAAGAAATAAAAGTTAATGTTCATTTTGGTAATTTTTTATGAACATTTTCATTTTGGTGATATATATATATATAAAACTCCTCTATATTTTTTGACATACAACGAATAGTTATCGCATTGATAGATACCATATGTATAAATACAAAAACTTACTTGAAACTTCAGTGCTTTCTTAAGCTGTATTGCCACTTCACTTGCCTTTGGCCGCTTATCGCCATCTTCATGTAAGCATTGATAGGCAATATCCACAAATGTACTCAATGATTCTGGCACAATTTGTTTCTTTATATCCTCAAACACCATTTCACCAAGTTTTCCTTGTTCATAGTAGTGTTTAAGCAAAGGGCCTAAAGACTGGTTGTTATCTTCATGCCCCTCTACCCATGCTAATCTTCCACACAAGATTTCAAATAAACTCACACCAAACGAATATATATCGGATTTTTCAGTTAAGAAACCTTGTTTGTACTGCGGGTCAAGATAAGCATCATTGCTGATACATTCCATGTCTTGGTGTGATGAATCTAATGATGACAACTCAAAATTAGAAATTTTTGCATCCCAGTTATCATTTAGTAAAATTCCATGGCTTTTGATGTTCCTATGAACCACCTTCTTGAGTGTGACATCATCTCCATGAAGGAATTCCAATGCACTCACAACATCAATGCATATCCCAAGCCGTTTCATCCATCGAAGATTCGAATCTTTTAAATATTTATCAAGACTTCCTTTAGACATGTGCTCGTAAACAATGATTTTTTCATTCATCTCGTTACAGTAGCCTACAAGACGAATGATGTTTTTGTGCTTACGCTTAGAAAGAATATCAAGTTCCGTGCGAAACTGGCCATCGAACTTGCTACTCCACCGTTTTGCAACAATGGTAGCATTAGCATTAGCATGTGGTGCTTCTCCTATATATGCATCCCAATGGCTTCCAGTTCCAAAGAAATTCTTTTGACTGAACTCATCCGTGGCCAATCTAATGTCTTCAAGTGAAATTTGGAGGCTTTTCATTAAGTTTTTCTGTGAGTCATGGGATATTAAATCAACGTCATAATTCAAATAATTACACGGAAGTAGTTTATATGAAACAAAGATAGATACATCCGTAATAATGTTGAATTTATCAGAACCCTTTTGCGAAATAAAACTATATCTATTGAGTATTGATAGATTAAAAAGTATACAGTGTTTTTTTCCCTTGTTTTTGTTCCCCGTTATTGGGAAGTGAACGGATAAATAGTTTTTGTGTTTTCAAATATGCATATGCACATTCATTCATTCCAATTATTTTAACATACAAGACACATAAAATTGTAGCATATGATTTCTTTTTCTTTGTAACGACTTGCTACGAACTCAAAATACACAATATACATTCTGAAAATTAAAGCAATAGTCTAAACAGGTGGTCCGCTGGATGGCAGTCATTATAATTAATAGTTTATGGATCTTATACCGTTAGCTAATGTTATTCTAGGCCAATTTGTGAATAAATCCATAAACTTAAGATTCAAAGGTATGACTTGTTAATTAATTTACTTAATGAAATATGATAGATCAAAACTTCTAGTTTGTGCTTAATGTATTCCGGATTATAAATGAATATACATACCACATATCTTGTTAATTGATACGGGTTAAGCTTAACACTTCCTACTAGTGAGCAAGAATTAAAGAGACGAAAGAATAATATACTTTGTAAATATTGACTTACTTGAAAGTCTAATGCCATCTCAAGTTCCTTGATGACAATTTCCATTGTTGGACGATTAGCTTGAGTTTCTTCCAAACATTGATAGGCAATTTTCAAAAACATATCCAAAGAATCTTGATTTGGTCCTCTATTCGAATTAAAAATGTCATCATCAGTTACTTCCTTTAGCTTATGATCTAGCAATTCCTTTATTGTTCCATTATTGAAGTGGCTGCGTACAATGGATGTAAGCCCTTTTTCATTTTTATCCATGTAAATGGAATCATAAGCCAGCCTCCCACAAAAGATCTCAAATAGTATAACTCCAAAAGAGTAAATATCATATTCTTTTTTCATTATAGGTGTTTTCTCAAATTCTGGATCCCAATAAACTTTTGTGTTTATGAGAGTGCTTGACTCTTGATTTGAAAAGTCGAATTTGGAGATCCCAAAGTAAGCAATCTTCGGCTCCCAATTTCTTCCCAACAGAATGTTGGCACTCTTTATGTCTCCATGTATTATCATTTCTTGGTTGTCCATCTTGGTGTGAAGATGATTGAGTCCACGTGCAATCCCAAGGCACAAATGTAGACGTTGCCTCCATGTAAGATTATGCATATTATCAACATTTTTCAAATAGTCATCAAGGCTTTTGTTAGAAGTATACTCATAAACAAGAATAGTCTCATCACCTTCATCACAAAATCCAAGCAAAGAGACTACGTTGGGATGCTTATAGCTTGTACGCATTTCGATTTCTGAAAAGAACCTTTTTTTTACATCCCCACTACTATAAATGCGTTTTATACCTACATTGATGCGTGTCTTTGGCCCTTTATTCTCTTCAAATGCCAACGAACTTTTATTTTCAAAATCATCAAGCTCTGCTTGATACACCACACCATATTCATGCAGCCCAATGCAGTATATGTCAGAGAAGTTTTTAGTGGCTGACAATATATCACTGAGTCGAAACCTTGAGAGTACCATGGCTTCCCCCTACATCATTGTGGGATATTATTAGGAAACTGTCAAGTGTTTATGCCTTTTCAGAATTGCAAGAAATTTGTGGATGTCACCAAAATAGACTTTTCGAACTTTCAAATAGAAAATAAAAACTAGTAACACAAATTTAAAAAGGTATGTGGGTGTAAAGAGAAAATAAGAATCAAATATGTGGTACGAAGAGATATTAGTGAAACTCCGGAGCATATGCATCCATTCAAATCAAATATATATAAAAACCTATTTGTCTTATCCTCTTTCAAGATGAATACACTTCTCAATGTAAAAACCTATTTGTCTTATCCTTGATCATTACAATGGATACAAGACGCCTATATATAATACAAAATAGAGAGCTATCTATGGAAACGATACTAGGCTATCAATCAGGGATATCACAAATAATATGTCACAATATATGCTAATAATATTATTGGCTAACAGTCCCCCGCAGTTTGAGCCGTAGGTGATCGAAGGCATAAACTGGATTGAAAACGTTGAAACAAGTGCTTCGGTAACCCTTTGGTAAAAATATCTGCGCACTGATAGTCTGCTGGAACATGAAGGACTTTTACTGTGCCAAGGCGAACTTTTTCCCCAACGAAATGTATATCTAGTTCAATGTGTTTGGTTCGTTGGTGTTGCACAGGGTTATCGGCTAGGTACACAGCGAAGTTGTGGTCACAATAAATGATGGACGCGTTGTGAACCGGAAGATGCAGTTCTGATAGTAAGTTACGAATCCAACAAAGTTCAACGACGGTGTTTGCAACGCCCCGGTATTCAGCTTTAGCACTGGACCGGGAGATAGTGGGTTGCCATTTCGAAGATCAAGAGATAAGATTGTCGCCCATGTACATGCAATATCTAGAGGTGGACCTGCATGAGTTGCGGCACCCGACCCGATCAGCGTCTATGTATGTTGTTAGTTCGGTGGACCTGGATGGCTTGAGAAGAAGGCCTTGGGACATGTACCGAAGTATGCGTTTTAGAAGTTGAAAATATGGCTCTCGAGGGGCATGCATGAATTCCTTTGATGTATCGAAGTATGTGTTTCAGAAGTTGAAAATGTGGCTTTCGAGGGGCATGCATGAAGAGACATACCTGTTGTACCGCATACGCAATATCTAGTCGGGTGATGGTAAGGTACTGTAATGTACCAGCCGATCCTTTAGCAAATGGGGCGCCGTCAGTTGCACTTAGTTTTGAACCAACTTCAACTAGAGTGCTAACCGGCTTAAATTTTGACATGTTTGCACGTGCCAATGTATCTTCTGCATAAGTGGATTGAGAAAGGAGCAAGCCATTCATTTGTTTTTGTACCACAATACCAAGAAATGGTGTAAAGGGCCAAGGCCAGTCATGTTAAACTCCGCTGCAAAGAGCTAATAATACTCCTTAACAAAGAGTCACTAGAAGCGGTTAGAATGATATTGTCTAAATATAAAAGCAAATATGAAACTTGGTCACGTTGACGGTAGACAAACAATGAATTGTCGCACACACTACTCGTGAACCCACATTTATAGATGTAACCCGCAAACATTGGTACCAAGCTCGTGGGGCTTGTATCAAACCATATAGAGACTTGTTCAACTTGCAAACATGTTTTGAGTGAGAGGCCGAAGTAAAACCTGGTGGCTGAAACATGTACACCGTTTCTTTTGAATGACCGTGAAAGAATGCATTCTTGACATCCAATTGATGGATGGGCCAGGCCTTTGATGTAGCAAGACTCAATACCGTGCGAATGGTTGTAGGTTTAACTATCGGACTAAACGTCTAATCACATTCGATGCCCATGGTCTGACTTTTACCATTTACCACAAGTCGAGCTTTGTGTCGTTCAAGTGTCAAGACATAATTATATTTATGTTTTAACAACCACATGCAACGAATCACAGGTGCATCACTAGGTCGCGGACCTAGTTCCCAGGTATTATTTTCCAATAGAGCTTCATATTCATTAGTAATGGCAATTATCCAGTTGGGGTCGGTAAGGGCGGTGAGGTGTGATTTGGGTAAGGGAGACATGCTGGGAGAATTTTTGGTATTGAGAGACATCTGGTGTTGTAGTTTGTAGATACCCGATTGAGACTGGGTTTGCATGGAGTGGGTGGAGTTGGTATGAGGGTTTGGGGGTGGTGAGTCGTGATGAGACTGAGGCTGGGGAGAATCAAGAGTGTGTAACGATGAAGGATGCAACCCAAGTATAGATGATGGGCCAGGTGGGGAATGGAGCTCGACGGAAGGAGGCGGCCCAAGTATTGATGAGGATCAGGGTATAGGCTGGAGGAAAGGGGTTGGGCCAGATATAGGGGATGGACTGTGGTGAGCAGATGGGCCATGGTGAGCAGTGAGATGGGTTGGGTTGGGTGATGGGTATTTGGCGCTGGTGATGGTGGGTTGTTGGGAGGATTTTGGGTATTTGGGCTTACGCTAGTTAGTGGTGGTGTAGGTTGTGTGAAAATAATGGGAGATGGGTCAAGGAAAGAATGAACCGGTGGAGGTCAAGATGGAGTGGCAAACGGGAATTGCGTCTCGTCAAAGGTGACATGTCGCTAGAATATTGTTTTGTTGGTTGCAATCTCGAGACATCGGTACCCTTGGTAGTTAGCCGGGTGCCCGAGGAAAACGCATGGTGTGGATCTGAAAGAGTTTATGTGGACGAGTGGAGGTTAGGTTTGGGTAACAAAGGCAACTGAACACACTGAAGTGATCAAATGCGGGTTGTCTAAGATAGAGTAGAGAGGTGGGGGTATGATATTTATGTATCTTAGTGGGTAAAATGTTGTGGAGGTATGAAGCCATGTGAAGCGCTTTGACCCAAAAGCTAGAGGGTAGTTTGGCATGAGTGAGTAATGTGAACATGATTTCGTTTAGGCGACGAATCATGCCCTTGGATTTCCCATTTTGTTGGGATGTGTGTGTGCATGAAAACCGTAGTTGAATGTTGTTTTGTGTTGTGAAGTTTTTAAAAGTGTGGTTATCAAATTCACACCCCCATATCACATTGAAAAGATTTGATAGGTAAGTGAAATTGTATTTTGACAAACTGATGGAAATGGTTAAACTTGATAAAAGTTTCAGATTTAAATTTCAACGGGTAAACCATGTGAATCATGTAAAGTCATCTGTTAAGACCATATAATATTTGTAACCCACATGACTCAAAATTGGGGATGTCCACAAGTCACAATGTGAAATAGTAAAAGGCATCAACGTATGAGTTGTAGAATCTGAAAATGGTAATCGTTTATATTTAGATAATTGACAAGATTCACAAAAAATTGACGAATGTAATTTATTGTAAGAAATAAAATGCTTTGAACTAAGAAACTCCATGACGAGTTGACTCAGGTATCCAAGTCGGTTGTGCTAAAACAGAGATTCTTTAGGTGAAGCAAAGCAAGCAGTGGCAGAAACATTGGAGGTGAGCGGGTAAAGATCACTTGTATTTTCGTGACGACCCATGATCGTGCCATCCTTGAAGTCCTTCACAGAGAATCCAAAAGGGTTAAATCCTTCCTAGGATCACTTGTATTACTGTCAATATTAAACCGACTATTACTATCAATATTAAACCGAAGCACAAAGATAAGGTTTTTAATGATATTAAACAAGAAGGATTTTAAGTGTAATGGTCGAGACGGTGTGGATACAACTGAGGAACCCGAAACCATAACTTGAATTTTATTACCATTTCCCACAAATATTGACGTTATAGGCGAATAATTAGAGAAAGTAGTTAATTTATTTGTATCATAAGTTATGTGAGAATTCGCACATGTGTCAAAATGCCATTGACCATTACCAGACGTGTCCATTGAGAGTGCTTGCATCGTGTTCGCGAGACTGGTCGGGTCCATTGGATCTGCCCCTGCTAAGTGGGCCTGGGCAGCATAACTGTTAGATAAGGTTGCGGAGTGATTATTGTGATTAGGCCTCAAGTTGGGGCTTGAATCCTAATGATGAGCCCAAGGATGGGTTGAAAAAGGGCAAAGAGGGGGTTTCCAATATGGGGGGAAAACTTGTTGTGGAACCCAGCATGGTACAAATGAGGGATGCGGCGCATTGCTTCTGTTCTGATGAGAATTCTGGGTGCGGTTGTTGGAGGGCTGACCCCGATTTGAGTCACGGTGATTAGGGCGGCGACAGGAATGGGAGTTTGATTGAGTGTCATGTGGTGGAGGTTGGTGACTGGTATCCCGATTAGGGTTGTCGGTGTCACGGTGTTATGGAGATGTGACAACAACAGCCATCAAATGGGAAGGAGAGAGGGTTTCGCGGGTTGCAATACGACGGGCCTCTTCCTGAAGTTGGTCAACGGTAGTTTCCCAAGGAGGAAGGGACTGATTGAGGATGGAGGCAGCGGTGTTATATTCACGAGGGATGCCGCGAACTAGATGCAAAATCTTTTGGGTGTCGGTTAGGGTGGGCAGTCAACTGCAGATAGTTGATCCGTGAGTTCATGAATCCGTTGACAATAGGAATCCAAATCTGGCATGGTAGAGAGGGTGAGATTCGTGAGTTCGTGTTTGGGGGGGGGGGGCGTTGGCTCGAGAGTCCTTGTTATTCAGAAAAATGTTTTTAACTCACTATCAGACGTTATAGGTGGTGGATTTATCTTCCAAAACACGGACGAGAAGATTGTTAGAGAGCGTCCCACATATCCACTACAGCACAACAACATCGATTCCGGTTAGCGAACTCATCAGTTGCTTTGTCTGGGGCCAACGTATCGTCGATGTGGTTGACCACATCATACCCTTCGGCATGTAGCATAAAAAGCTTGACCCACGACGGGTATGAGACTTTGACACCATCAAGAACACAGACTTATGTTGGATGTTTGTTATCGTGTAGACCGGATGAAGTATTTAAGTTGTAGGATTGTTGGATT
This sequence comes from Helianthus tuberosus, assembly GCA_030545235.1. Taxonomy (NCBI): domain Eukaryota; kingdom Viridiplantae; phylum Streptophyta; class Magnoliopsida; order Asterales; family Asteraceae; genus Helianthus; species Helianthus tuberosus. The sequence continues at coordinate 193,448,276 of CM060414.1, forward strand.
TATCACTCATGAGGATGAACAAAGGGGAAAAGAAAAGAAAAAAAGAACACGTTGAAGGAGGATGGCTTCTAGATCGAAATCTCGCCTGTGGGTAATACCATGTAAGGTTGTATATTTCCTTGATCATTACAATGGATACAAGGTGCCTATATATAATACATAATAGAGAGCTATCTACGGAAACAATACTAGGCTATCAATCAGGGATACCACAAATAATATGTCACAATATATGCCAATAATATCGGGTAATATTATTGGCTAACAGTTGGTTCAGTGGTTAAAAGGCTTCGATTCCCGTTTGAGCCATTTTCGAGGGACATCCGGGTGAAGGGATGAATCGGGGTTTTAATTCCGGGTTTGAACCTGACGGGGGTTGAGGGTTTATGGATTCCATCCGGCTCTCACGCATCAGGGGACACAGTCTCATGGCAGTCGAAAAGTCGACCTTGGACATTGCCCCGAGCAGGGTGGGTTTACACGTGAGATTCTTTACTGTTCATAAAGAAATACGCACATAGAGTTAATTGCATAAGTATATGTACGTATGTATATCTATATATAATTGCTTAAAATAAACATACACTACATATCCTCTACGATTTCAAGTAACTATAGATGTTTACATACGTATTTCTATATGTTTAAGTATGAAGTCATATCATAATGTTTCTACTTTTTATAGAGTAATTCTAAATCCACAAACTCAGTGGTTTGGTTTTAAGTTCGTATGTTTTGTTGTACTTTTGTGCATATGAAATATAAAGTTTGTGCGATATTCTTAAAAAGAGAGAGAGAGATTATTGGTCCTAGACTTTTTTTCGCAAAAAGTTGACTTACTTGCAACTTCAATGCTTTATGAAGTTCCTTGATAACGGCTTCCATTGTAGGACGCTTGGCTTGAGTTTCTGCCAAACACTGATATGCTATTCTTGAAAACATTTCAAAAGAATCTTGGTTGGGTCCTCTATTTAAAGTAAACATGTTTTTATCATCTTCTTCTATCATTTTAGGATCTATCAATTCCTTTAGTGTTCCTTCAGTGAAGCATCGCCTTGCAATGGGTGCAAGCCCCTTTAGATGTTGCCCCATGTAAATTGAATCATAGGCTGGCCTTCCAGATATGATCTCAAATAAAACCACTCCAAATGAATAAACATCCGATTCTTTTTTATACTTACCAGTAGTTAGAAATTCTGGATCCATATAAACCTCTGTGCCTGCAATATTTTTTGTATAGACGGTACTTGCTTGTTGAGCCGTAGGGTGAAATTTGGAAAGCCCAAAATCAGCAACCTTCTCATTTAGATTCTCATCCAACAAAATGTTCTCGCTCTTTATATCGCGGTGTATTATCCTTGGTTTGCCCTCTATGTTGGTGTGAAGGTAATTGATTCCATGTGCAATATCAATGCAAATTTGTATTTTTTGCGTCCATGTAAGATTAATTTTTGAAGTGTTTCCAAAATAATCATTGAGACTACCTTTAAAAGCAAACTCATATGTAGGTCCCTCGGAGGTTGAGGTTTAACCTATTCCTTGTTATATCTAACACACTAGCGAGTGCGGAATCCAAGCTAGCATGCAAACCGAGAAAGAACAAGCACAAACACAACACACAAGATTCACCGATTAACACCACTTGTATTAAACGTATGAAAGGTTCGGTTACAAGCTCAATGTTTACAAATCTGTTTTGCAAACTCTCTCTAACTCCGTGTGTGTGTGTGTTTTCTGAACAGAATGCTCTCACTTCTCTCTAGTGTCTAAGTGTTTCAAATGAAGCTCTAAACTGAAGTGAACACAACACATGGGTATTTATACCCGAACACAGCATGTCTGGTCGAAGGATCAGACAGACTGATCGTAAGATCATCTGTCGATCTGAATCGGCTCGAAGGATCAACATGTACCTCGAAGGATGACATCTTTCGAGGTCCATCAATCGAAGGCTTATCTTTCGAGCTCATCGAAGGATCTAAACTATCCTTCGATGACACATCCTTCGACCTAAACATCTTTCAAACAAATGTTCTAACTGTTTGACCAGGTCAAACCGGAGGATGGTTGACTTAGTCAAACTTACAGGACTAACAAAGACAACGTTTTATATCGTTACAAAATACAGACAAAGTACAGACACAAGTGCACCAACAAACTCCCCCTTGGCTGTAGCTTTGTCTCGATCTTTATAACTTGATCTTTGTCTCGAACTTTGTGTCTTCAACTTTGACGTCCTTTCAAGTCTTTGAATGTCGGAGGATCTTTAAAGTCTTCACGTCTTGAAAGCAGAGAGTGTACCAACAAACTCCCCGTTTTATGTAGGAAGTGTGTTGACAAACTCCCCCTCAACATAAGCTCCCCCTTGAGTTATGCTCGTGAAATACTTGTTCTTTATGAAATGAGATCCTTGTGGTATTGATGATGGTCAGCGGCAACTCGATCATCTTCATCACTTGAGTGCCTTCACGTCGTGTCTTCATTCCGAAGCTTTGTCATCGACCATGTTCTCCTTGCCTTTAGAATCTGCACATGCAAGAAATCTAAACGCGTAATGAGAACAACTGCTTGGAATATCATAAGCAAACGACACACATGTGACCATTGTTCAATCAAACACCGTCCGACAGTTTGAAAGTTTAATAAATTTATCAATTTTAGGTTTTTAACTTTCAACACTTTGCAAATTTCGACCGTTTATGAAGATTCAGTCATTTTCGGTTTTCGTTCAGGTTTCAGGTAACGAAGACTCGAGCTCCAACATCGTACGATCGAAAATAAAATAGAAATAAAATCTTTTTGGCTTTTAGAAAGTTTATATTAAAACAGATTTTAGGTCTGTTTTAATATTTGAAATGTAAAGACTGAAAGCAGTAAATAAATATATACAGACATTCTTTTTGCGAGTTTCGAGGGTAAGAGAATCATATCAGTGTACGGTCATGTCAAAACGCTCTTGTTGTTCTATTAGTTAACATTTAGATAAGCATCCTATAACAATTATCGGTATTGTTGTCCACATAAGCTCAACTTATCATTAGTAATCATGGCGAGGGGATACGTTAAGGTATGATTTATACTTACCGACCGGTGTTCATCCACATCACGACACATTCCCGTATCAAGGTATGCACGAGGGTTCATCTTACCGGTGAGTATACCGATTATCATCTGTTTGACCGTATATGATGTGAGATTCTCACTTATTTTGATTTGAAAACAAGCCCTATGTGATAGAATCACTTATTGATGAGGAACTTGATTTTCATATGCATGAGGGCACAGGAGCAAGTCCGTGAACAGGTCAGTACTTTCGTACAGCAGAGAGACGAACTTGACTCCCGGATAAATGTGATATATTATCACTTATTTGAGTGGACATGTGATTGTTTATCACTTATTGAGGTCGAATGCAATATGTACACGTATGTATGGTATCATGGAAGATCTAGACTTGCGTCCCCGTTATTTTTCGGTAAAAGATACAACCATGATACCCAGATGATAAGCAGCATAAAGACCGAATATCTCAGAACCTCGGCAATCTCTCAAACGAAATTTCGGTATCAAGACCATATGCCAATGAATGGTTCCCACCCAGTCTTCAGTCGATTTAAGTTTATATCACCCTGCACACTTTAAAATGATTGTGAGCCTACCGATACATCTTATATAGAGCTGCTTATCGTTTTTCATTTTTAGGTTTAAAGAGGTTTAGACAGACCACTGATGTACTATCATTTTCTCTTTTGCTCGCCAGGAAACTCATTTTTGTTTTTCTATTGTTTTTGTGTTTTTGAAATTTTTCGATGTTTTTAGATTTTCAAATTTTTGGATTTACTCCCCCTAAAATCAATAAACTAAGACAAATTTAAAACACAAAGGTATTTACAAAAATGATTTTCCGATGTTGGTTTTACTCTTGCTTGACCTTAATGTCGTTTACCAATAATAAATAGTCAAATCTTGATTTGTCAAAAGCTTTGGTAAAAAGGTCGGCATGTTGGTCATCGGTGTGGACGTAAGCAACATCGATTAGCCTTTTCTCAAAGCAATCACGTATGAAGTGATACTTAATGTCGATGTGCTTAGTCTTTGAATGCTGCACAGGATTTTTAGTGATCTGTAAAGCAGCAGAATTATCAACGTAAATAGGAGTAGTTAGGAATTCAAAACCGTAGTCGCGCATTTGTTGTTGGATCCAAAGGACTTGGGAGCAACAACTTGAGGCAGCAATGTATTCAGCTTCGCATATTGATGTAGCGACGCACGTCTGCTTCTTGCACTGCCATGTGACTAGGCGATTTCCCAAAAACTGACATCCAGCCGTTGTGGATTTGCCGTCGATTTTGCATCCGCCAAAATCAGAATCACTGAATGCGATCAAGTCAAAGTTATTATCCCTAGGGTACCACAGACCGGTGTCAGGGCAACCCTTCAAATAACGAAAAATCCTTTTTACAGCTGCAAGATGTGAGGCCTTCGGGTTGACTTGATATCTGGCAAGCAGACACGTTGGGTACATTATATCTGGTCTTGATGCTGTGAGGTACATAAGAGATCCGATCATCGCGCGATAGTGTGAGGGGCTAACATCTTGACCCTTCAAGTCTGGAGTAATTCCGTGATTTTGCGGCAATGGGGTACCGATGGGCGTTGCATCAGACATCTGGAACCGGCTCAAGATGTCACCAACATATTTAGTCTGATGGATGAATATCCCAGACTCAGTTTGTTGTACTTGTAGGCCCAAAAAGAAAGTCATTTCCCCCATAGCACTCATCTCGAATTTATCCTGCATAATGCGCTCGAAATTCCTACACAAAACATCATTAGTAGAACCAAAAATAATATCATCAACGTATACCTGTACCAGTAGAAGATCTCCATCTTGTTCTTTGACGAAAAGAGTACAATCGATAAGACCTCTGCGAAATCCATTCTCCAGCAGATAATTAGATAAGGTTGCATACCAAGCTCGCGGTGCTTGATGTAGACCATAGAGAGCTTTGTTGAGCAACCAAACCCGATCGGGATGGATAGGATCTTCAAAACCTGGAGGCTGTTCGACATACACCTCTTCTTCCACCACACCATGTAAGAATGCACTTTTCACGTCCATCTGGTATACCTTGAAACCTTTGAATGAGGCATAAGCCAGAAATATCCGAATTGCTTCTAGACGTGCAACAGGTGCATACACTTCGTTGTAGTCGATCCCTTCTATCTGACGAAAACCTTGAACGACTAGCCTTGCTTTGTTTCGAATAACGATTCCACGGTCATCCTTTTTGCATTTAAACACCCAACGGGTACCAATCTTCTTGTAACCAGCAGGTTTCTCTACGAGTTTCCAGACACCAAGCTTCTGGAATTGTTGCAGTTCTTCCTGCATTGCTTCAACCCAAGAGCTATCTTTCAAAGCTTCTTTCCAAGTTCTTGGCTCTTCCTGTGAGACATAACACGCGAAGGACCAATCGTTTTGTTGACCAGATTCTCGGATAGCTGCATACAAGCCTGCATTGTTGTTGTTCCGCAACATGTTTCTTGTTTGAACGCCACTTTGAACATTTCCAATGATGTTTTGTTGAGGATGGGTATTATGAATCCTTGTCTCTGGATTATCTTGAACTGGAATGTTTGTACCCAGATTGTTGAGATTGAGATCAACAATTAATTCAATGCCCGGAATTGACGAAGAGGATGATGCAGTAGCTTCAGCTGTTCCAGGGACGCCCACTGGAGGAGTACCCTCTGAAGTACCATGAACTGCTGTTATTGGAGCTTCTTGATCTGCATCGAGAAATTCATCATCCTCTGAAGATTCGTTCAATTCGGTAGCATCGTGAAAATCCTCATTGTCGAGAGCATTATTGTTCACTGAAGATGGTTCTTGATTGACAATAATGGGACGAACCAACGGTGAATCTGTTGCATTGTCACTCTCGAAAAACATCCTTGCTGCAGCATTTTCTTCAACTGCTTCAACATTGATCGAATTGAAAAAGTCATCGTACTCAAACATCCAAGGCTGACCAGGATTTTTGACTGGTAAAGTGTGCCTTTGTACTCTGACTTCAGACCATTCCTCGACCCTTTTAGTCTCTAGATTCCAGACTCTTAAGTTCGGGGTGGAATACCCAAGAAAGTATCCATCAATTGCTCTAGCCCCAAACTTTCCATTAGGATCAATTATTGTGCACGGAGCTCCAAACGGTTCAAGATAAGACAAATCTGGTTTCCGTTTGTTAATAAGCTCAAAGCAGGTCTTGTTGTGCCTTTTGACTGTAAGGACTCGATTCAACGTATAACATGCAGAGGCCACAGCTTCAGTCCAGAAGGGAATCGGCAATTGTGACTCTACCAACATTGTCCTAGCAGTCTCGATCAATGTGCGGTTCTTACGTTCAGCGACGCCATTCTGTTGAGGAGTATAAGCTGCACTAAATTCGTGAAGAATACCTTTTGAAGTGCAAAACTCCGCCATGGCATGATTTTTGAATTCAGTACCATTGTCGCTACGTATCCGCCTAACCTTCAACTTATATAGATTCTCAATCTGAATGATCAAGTTTTTGATAATACCGAAGGTTTCACTCTTATGTGCCATGAACGCCACCCAAGAAAATCTTGAATAATCATCAGTTATCACGAGGCAATATTGATCATTCCTAATACTTTTGTGCTTGACAGGACCGAACAAATCCATGTGCAAACGTTCAAGAGGAACAGCCACTGTGTTGACTTTCTTTGTAGGGTGTCGCTTCTTCGTTTGTTTTCCTTTCTGGCATGAGACACAGATGTCTTGAAGATGGAAGTTTTTAAGAGGAACACCATTCACTAATTCATTTGACACCAAATGATTCATTTTGCGTAAGTGAATGTGACCCATTCGTCTGTGCCAAGAGATTGAGTCTTTTTCTGTGGCTTTGGAAACGAAACATGTTGCTTGTGCAGACGTAGTAATAGCTTGGCTCATATCAAGGACATACAAATCATTTATCCTCGGAGCCGACAAGAGAATCCATTCTTTCGGAATTTTGAAGCCGGGTTTCAGCACATAACATCCATTTGCATCAAAGTGTACTGAGAACTGCTTATCACAAATTTGAGAAACACTAAGAAGATTGTGATCAAGTTGTTGTACGAAGTTGATCTTATCAAAGCTAACAACCCCGTTGGAAATCATTCCTTCACCCGTAATATATCCGCCTTTATCTCCAGCAAAAGCAACATAACCTCCTCTAATAGATTTAACGTCATAGAGAAGCTTCATGTCGCCTGTCATGTGCCTGGATGCCCCACTATCAACAATCCAATGACTACTGATAGTTCCTCCTGGAACACCCTGCACATGAACTCATACGATTAGTTGGAGATGGGGACCCAAGCCATTGTGGTCTTGGGTCTTCCATTTTCATCAATAACAATAACTTCTATTCTTTGATGATTTGAAAACTGTGATGGTCCCCCTGAATTTTTAACCGTTTTTGGTTTCCAGGTCTGTTTTGGTTTACCAGTGTCATTCTTTAAAATTTTAACTTCATGGTTATCAGAAGTTTTTGAATTTTCTGGTTTGACAGAAACAGATGGTTTGTTAACCACATCGGTTTTAATTGCCTTTTCAATTTTCTTGACCTGTTGGCGTTTCTGTTTCTTTTCCCTTTCTTTTACAAGGCGGGGATCTTGTTTTACAGAAACAAATCGTTTGCGGTCAGTTTTGTCACGGGGATCATCTTCTTTGGCCTTTAATTTATGAAGATACGGGCAATTTCGAATGATATGCCCAATAGTACCACATTCAAAACATGATCTTCGTTCAACAAACCCCGAAGTATCATGTGGTCGTCTTGCCGATGATGAAGATGAACTTTGTGATCTCGAGGTACTAGGTTTCGAACAACTTGGTTCATTCCTTTTCATCACTGTTGCTTTCTTGACAAAATCTAAGTTAGATTGATTTTCAAACGTTGCAATTTTGTCCGTTCCCTTAGACTTCACAAAGTTCACATTCTTTTTCTTCTTTTGATTCGGCTTCTTTTGACTTTGAGCCGGCAACTTTCCTTTTGGTTTAGTGTGATTTTGCTGTTTTTGCACTGTTGGTAATATTTGATTGCCAAATTGTTTTCGAACTTCGGCCTTGGGGATAGGAGGGCACTGTGTTACTGTAACATGTGGTCCTGTCTTTCCCAAAAACTTATTTGTCGAATTTTCAAAGACTTTACTAATTAAAGATTGATTAACATTTTTAATAGGAAAATCTTTGTCTGAATAAATTTTATCATCACCAACAAGTGTGTACAGCAAGTCCACACTTTCCGACTCTTTTGCAGACGTGGACTCAATTGCAACAGTCTTAGCGGGTTTTGCAGGAGGATCACACAGAATATGATTCTCAAGAGGTATGTCCTCTTCTTTTATCACCGCATCAGACTTTGCTGAATCAGTATCATCAGACTCATCATCAGAAGAATCAGAATCCTCACTGTATATCACAACTGGAGGAACCTGATTCGGTTCGGCAGAAGACACACATGTATCTGCTGATACATCTGAATCTGATGATACCTCTTTCTTGTATCCGAGTCCAGCTGCAAATTCCTTAACGTCTAGAGGAACAGATGGTACAAAGAAAGTTCTATCTTCCTCGTCAGGCATGGCATCATAATTGTTTCTCACGGGTGGTGGACATTTCTTGTAGCCTATGCATGTGACATCCCGTTTCTCTTTCTGTACATCAATGATGTGATCCAACACATAGCTAGAGCTTAAATAACTGTCTAACTTGAGTCGGATCGCCTCACTTTCAGTTTTAACACAAGCCATTTCCTTTTGCATTACCTCAAGACGAGTTATATACAAATTAATGTCAGTTTGTTTTCTGGAAACCATTTTAGTTAACTCGGTTTTATCTTTCTTTAATTTTTCAATTACCGATTTAAACTCCTTTTCATGGTTTTCATAAAACATGTTGGCTTCTGTGCATTTAGAAAGATCCACGGTTAATTTCTGATTGTGGATAAATGTCACATCATATTTCTCCTGCAAAGCCTCGTGTTTGCTTTGCAATTCACACCACTTATCATTCAATGAAACATGTTTGTCTTGCAAGTCAAACAAACTAGCTTGTACAGCATCATGTTTGCCTTGCAACTCAGACATGTTTGCTTCTAAATCAGCACATTTAACATGCAAACTATCACAGTTATCACAGCTACCAGAAGTGGGTTCATCGACACATACCTGACTTGATGAACTGTCGACATTAGCCATAAAGGCTGAATGGAGAGAAGACGAAGAATAAGCAGCTTGATCCACCAAAATAGATCTTCTTTGAGTTTCTGCTGCAGCTTCTCCCAATAGCTCATCAATATTAGCATCGACTGACGCACTTGATGTCTCATCCACATGATCATCGCCTGAACTCGAGGATTCTTCATCTGAACTTCTACTATAACCAGAAGAGTCTTCATCCTCAGAAGAGTCACCACCATTGGCGGAAGATTCTCCACCACTGGCGTGATTTAAATCCTTGACAATTTCAGCAAAACAAGTTGTTCCATCTGGAGCATCATTTCCCAACTGGATTGACCAATCACAACCTTCATCTATTTGAACCACAAGTGCCTGGTTGGCATTAGATGGTCCTGCTTGACTCTGGTTGTTGACAGGCACCAATGTTCGCTCATTGTTCCTTCCTTGGTTCTGATTTGCCCTGTTGCCTTGACCTCTGAAAGGATTTTGGTTTCCATGTTGAGATGGCCTCGTACATTCACGTTTGAAATGACCACGTTCACCACAATTGAAGCATTTAACAGCCTGCTTATCAAACCCATACTTGGTGTCTTTCTTACTTTCCAAGCTGGTTCTGCCCGTTCTTTCCATGAAATCCTTTGCTCGCCTAACAGCACTGGCAAAGGCCCACTTGATGTCCATCATTTCCATCTCCTCTTTATCTATCTGCTGATAGTCTTCTTGTGTCAGATTAATGTTACCAATCTGACCTTCAACTAATCCACAGTATGCGCTCACCAAAGTGTTTAGCAGCTCCATGTGTTCCTTGGCTACTTCTACACTGACTTTAGAAAAGCTTGAGGTGTCGAGCCGTACTGTATTTGGCTTTGATTGTTGACCAGCAGATGATGTGCTTCCATAACACGCTTGCTGCTGTTGAGGAGAAGGAAGTGGATTCCCATACATGTTTGTTGGTCCGGTAGATTGAGCAGGTAATGGATTTCCAAACATATCAGTTGCTTCGGTAGATCGAACAGGTAAAGGATTTCCGAACATATCAGTTGCTCTGATAGATCGTTGGCTTTGCTGTTGTGGTGCTGGTTGAGGAACTGGTTCAAGCGGATTTCCAAACATGTCTGTTTTTGGAGGGACCGGAACTTGGATAGTATTGCCAAACATGTCAGTGTGAGACACAAACGCTGTTTGAATTGGAGCATGTGAAGAAGGTTTTGTAGAAGTACTAGAAGTTCCATAATACATTTCAGGATTTTGTGGCATTGGAACTCTTTTTGCCTTGAGAGTTTCTTCCTGATTCTTGTTTTCCAGGATTTGAACAAAGTCATTGTAGGTTGTTGTAGCTAGAGTGCCATTGTACTTCATGATTTCCAAGAAAGTATTCCATTGAGGTGGCAACGCATCTGCAAACTTTTTCACAATCTCTGCTTGAGGTGTAAGGACCTCAAAATTTGACAATTCAGTCAGCAAATGATTAAATCGACTTGTCAAATCTCCTAAAGATTCATTCTCCATACAAGTAAAACCATCAAACTCTTTCTTCAGCAGGTCTTTTCTCAATTGACGTGTCGCTTCATTTCCTACGCCCCTTGCCTTCAATGCATCCCACAACCTCTTCGTTGTCTTGTAACTGACAAATTGATGATAAATGTCTTTACTTAACGCCTGAGTAAGAATGGCATATGCCTTCTTTTCCAAATCATAGACCTTTTTCTGATCTTCCGTAAGATCTGCAAACGTAGCAGCAGATGATGCGGCAACCTCTATTGTTTGATCGAAATCTGTGATGAACCGCAACCACAATTCTGTATTTTGACCAAGAACGTATGTATGAAATCTGTCAATCCATCCTGGATATTCATATAAGTGCATCAACTTCGGAGGCCGATTCAAACTTCCCGTTTCACTCTCGCTTAAGAGAATGCTTTGAATACTTGGAGTTTGATTTGATACGAATGCCCATTGACCAGTATTAGCTTGAGAAGACACCGGTGCGGGAGACGGAGTACCAAAATACATATCTGTATTTACCGGTCTATTCCATCTTGGATTCATTTTTGATCAAGAATAATAATACCTGAAAATCACAACTTGTTAAACATAAACAGGCTAAGGATCGAAAGATCAAGACTTGTTCGAAGGATCAACAGTGTTCGAAAGATCACTGTTGAGTTTCGAACAATGATTTCGAAAGACTCTCCAATCGAAGGATCCTGGTCTTTCGAAAAAGAGCTGTGATTTCGAAAGACTCTCCAATCGAAGGATCCTTGTCTTTCGAAAAAGAACTGTAGACCGAAAGATGTATGTTTCGAAAAGATTCCTTGAATCGAAGGATAAGTCACAGACTTCGAAGGATGCTCGAAAGATGATAATCTGTCGAACTTCCTTTGATCGAAAGATGATCTTTCGACTTCGAAGGATATCTTTCGAACTCCACTGACACAGTTGACGTGAGAAGTGATAGGTTGGTGAAAAAAGATGATGGGTTGGTGAGATCTTTCGCAGAAAGTATGGTCAGACCATGATTTTTACCAAAACCAAGATTTTAAACAATAAAAATATGATAAAAATACCCAGAAACCGGTCACCGGAATTTTGGCCGGAAATGACCAAAGTACTTAAAAACAAGTTTTTATCTTACCCAACCCGTCCTTTAACACATGCAGAAGTTTAGAACACGTTTTTATGACAAGAAATGCGAGAAAAACAGTAAAAACGTAAGCTAAACCAAGTGAGTTTTTGTCCAAAAACACTCCAAAGCTTGTATAAAACCCGGTTTTTAACAAGGAAAAGAGCCACGGCTCTGATACCACTTGTAGGTCCCTCGGAGGTTGAGGTTTAACCTATTCCTTGTTATATCTAACACACTAGCGAGTGCGGAATCCAAGCTAGCATGCAAACCGAGAAAGAACAAGCACAAACACAACACACAAGATTCACCGATTAACACCACTTGTATTAAACGTATGAAAGGTTCGGTTACAAGCTCAATGTTTACAAATCTGTTTTGCAAACTCTCTCTAACTCCGTGTGTGTGTGTGTTTTCTGAACAGAATGCTCTCACTTCTCTCTAGTGTCTAAGTGTTTCAAATGAAGCTCTAAACTGAAGTGAACACAACACATGGGTATTTATACCCGAACACAGCATGTCTGGTCGAAGGATCAGACAGACTGATCGTAAGATCATCTGTCGATCTGAATCGGCTCGAAGGATCAACATGTACCTCGAAGGATGACATCTTTCGAGGTCCATCAATCGAAGGTTTATCTTTCGAGCTCATCGAAGGATCTAAACTATCCTTCGATGACACATCCTTCGACCTAAACATCTTTCAAACAAATGTTCTAACTGTTTGACCAGGTCAAACCGGAGGATGGTTGACTTAGTCAAACTTACAGGACTAACAAAGACAACGTTTTATATCGTTACAAAATACAGACAAAGTACAGACACAAGTGCACCAACATCATACACAAGAATCATTTCACGGCCTTCATTAGAAAAGCCAAGAAGTGAAACTATGTTTGGATGCTTACAACTTGTAAGCAAATCAATTTCTGTCAAAAACCCTTGTTTACCTTGCTCATCTTGCCTGTCAAAGATACGTTTTATAGCCACAGTTTTGCTTCTTTTGGGTAGTTCATCTTTACATTTGCCTTCGAGTTCAACTAATGACAAATTTGGGATATCTAAAACTTCAAGTATTGCTTTGTACACTATACCAAACCCGCCAAATCCAATGGAGTAAGCTTCATCAAAATTATTTGTAGCCAACCTTATTTCACTCAGTGGAATCTTCAACAAATCCATCTACAAGCAGGAGATTGTTAGCTTGTACATGTTAGAGTGATAATATATTAGAAAGAAAATTGTGACCATTATCCCTGTATGTAATTACAAGAAATTTATAGATGGTAAAACATAAGCAAAAACAAATAATTTGTTTAAGTTATTTAGTAATATAACAGAACACTTATCTATCAAAACTTTTAGATCAAAATTATAAAGTAAAATTTATTCTAATATATATTAAGTTATTAACAATCACAACAATATATTATTGTTATTGTTATTGGAGTAGAAAACCTAATTGGTTCATCAAGACATGTCTTAATATATTAAGTTATTAACAATCACAACAATATATTATTGTTACTGTTATTGGAGTTGAAAACCTAATTGGTTCATCAAGACATGTCTTAAATTTTTAAAAGACTAGTGAACTAATTTAAATAGTTAGAAACGACAATACTTTTCTTTGTTTGGAAAATAAACATTCCGATCCCTCATTATTTTCAATTATGTGTTAATATCTACCAAAGAGGTTGTATATGTTAGAAAAATAATCAACATTAACATCTTTTCATCTTTCCCTCGTAAAGATCTTGACAGCTAGCATCTTCTCATTATGGACCGTTGGTCCTTAATCATAGTGATTTCCCATTATTTGGTTTCTATTATTAGCTCACATATCCATATGTATTTATATGTCCCTTTCTTCCTCTTTGTAATTCATTCAATGAGAAGTAATATACAAAAAGTACTCTGTGTATTAGCATTAGAAAACATGGTATCAGAGCGGTGCACACAATCTTAGGATCAACCCGCTCATCACCTACCAAACCTCTTCTTCAAACCTCTACCATGGCCAACGAAAACTACACGAGTGATGGTCTGGCGTTACAGATCACCAACCTCCTCAAAAACAGCTTCACAAATCAAAACCAATCTCAAACACGAAATCTTTCCGACAGCCTCAAAATCAGCCTCATGCTTAACAAACAAAATTATGCTTTATGGGCCCGAATGATTCGAGTTGCGATCGGAGGCAAGTCAAAAACGTTTTTAAGTCATCTTTCCGGAGGCCCGGCACCACCAGAACCAGCTAACGAAAGGTACGAATAATGGGAACAAGATGACTTAATAGTGTTCTCTTGTTTCATACGAAATATAGAACCCACTCTTGCAAGTATCTTAACCGAGTTTCCCATTGCAAAATCGCTTTAGGATGCATTGGTTGTTACTTATAGTAGTGGGAAGGATAAATTACAAACTTTTGATCTTCACGTCAAAGCGAACGAGATTAAACAAAATGGTTCACCGCTTGAAGATCTTTGGATCACTCTACAAGGTGTTTGGGAGATATTGACAGGAGAGATCCAAACCCGACGAAATGTAGCGCTGATATAGAAACTTACAGCAAAATCCGGTCAGAACAGAAATTATTTCAGTTCCAGAACGCCCTTGATAAACAGTACGATACCATAAAAAGGGAGCTCCTCCGGTGTGACCCGTTACCCTCGGCTGAGGGCACCTACGCAGCCGTTTGAAAAGAGATGGCACATCAAGGTATTTTAGGAACGACTAGAGACGGTTCCACGTCTCAAAACGGGGTGGCGGCAGGACTAGTTGCCAACCGGTCACACGAAGGTCAAGGTTTTTTCTCTAAAGGGCGAATAGGTCAAAAAATCCCGAGCAATGTTTCATCATCCCAGATCGATAAGTCTAAATTAAAGTGTAATCATTGCGGTATGATGAAACATACCAAGGACCAATGTTTTCAACTCGTCGGGTACCTCGAGTGGTGGACCGATGGCCACAAACCTCGGAACAAAGAAGGGGGAAAAGCTGGTGTAGTCTCTGGTAATACTCACAGCGACGAAAATGGCGGATTTGGAGGCCTAGCATTCGCCGGCGAGGAAGGCGATGGCAGCAATGGCTGCTTGGACGAATTTGGAGGTATTGGGTGTGAGGGAATCTCCTCATACCCCATTTCTTTTAACCCTAACTTTATTGATATTTCTGATATGTTCAAAGGCCTCCCTCAAGAATCCAGAATTTATGATACTGGCCAAAGTAGAACCAACACTTCTAAAAATTATTTGTTTTCAAGGAATAAACTAATTAAAAAACATGTTTTGCATAAAAATAAAAAAGGTGTAGATAAAACCCTTGGACAGGTCAATATGGCCTAAACTTTTGAAAATTTAGATGAAAATTTAGATAATTCTTGGATATTTGATTGTGGTGCTACTGACACCATGATGTACGACCCGTCCGATATAGTCTCAAAGTCTAAACCTAGAATTAATCATATCAAAACCGCAAATGAGGAGGCTATTCTCGTTAAAGGGGGAGGAACTATTGAAATATCTCCAACTTTAAAGCTCTCGAATTGTCTCTATGTACCATCTTTATCACAAAAAAATTTATCGATTAGCCATGTGACAAAGGAATTAGATTGCATTGTTTTAATGCATCCCACGTTTTGTATCCTTCAGGACATCAGGACGGATGCGATCATTGGGCGTGGCACTGAACGTCACGGATTGTATTATGTGGAAGAAGTGACCCAACAAGGTACTGTGATGCTTGCTCACGGGACTACTAATAGAGAAGCTTGGTTATGGCATAGGAGATTGGGGCACCCTTCCAGCGGTTATTTACATCTTTTATTTCCAAAGTTATTTTCTTTAAATAAATCTTTAAATTGTGAGACTTGCGTTTTAGCTAAAAGCCATAGACAAACCTACAGATTGAATAACACAAGAGTTGGTTTACCCTTCTCTCTTATCCATTATGATGTTTGGGGACCCGCATATATTAATGGGGGACAAAACTTTCAGTTTTGTGTGCTTTTCATTGATGATTGCACTCGTATAACATGGTGTTATTTAAAAAAAAAATCTGAAGTGTTTGATAAGTTTACTATATTTTATAACATGATACAAACACAATTTAAAACCAACATTAATTCTTCGATCTAACAATGAAGGAGAATTTATAAATGAATCCATGAAACGATTTTGTCAAAACAAAAGAATTATTCACCAAACAACGTGTCCACACACTCCTGAACAAAATAGCATTGTTGAACGAAAAAACCGTATTCTTTTGGAAATAACTCGTGCGTTATTGAATCTGCAGTCCCTAAATCTTTCTGGCCCGAAGCAGTTGCTACCGCCACATATTTAATCAATAGGCTTCCAACCAAAGCTCTCAACCTGAAAACTCCTCTTCTAGCTCGTTCTGCTTTTACCAAACTCCCCCCTCCATTTACTAATACACCTCGAGTTTTTGGATGCTCTGTTTTTGTCCATATACCCAAAACTAATTGTGGGAAACTAGGTCCATGTGCTAAAAAATGTGTGTTTGTCGAGTATGGTATTGAAAATAAAAGGATACCGGTGCTATAATCCCAAAACACGCCATATGCACACTATGCTTAACTGTGACTTCCTTGAAACCGAATTTTTCTATACTTCCCAACACAGTAGTGAGGGGGAGAAGGAGTATACTAACACACTGAGTTTGTTACACACGCTTCCGTCATCACAAGAAGTAGTTAATCACAGTACCCAAGATGAGTCACACGTTTCCACACAATCTGATGAACGAACCATCAATGCCACTGACCACCACGATCCTCCTGGTCCAGTTACCGAGGTAAGTAATTCTTCTCAACTCAGTGAGGATATACAGAATAATGAAACACATGAGGAAATTCAATGTAACGAGTCTCATATTGACACATCTAATAATCATGAAATTCCTATAGAACAAATCGTGCAGGAAGAACCAATACAAGAAAGATATGAACTTCCACCCAAAGCCAACAGAGGAGTCCCACCAAAACGATACTCCCCAGAAAAGGAAACAAGGTCTTCTAGATATCCCATGGCAAACATTGCCAAAGGGAACTTATCTAAAAAAGCTAAGGCTTTTGATTCCTCTCTGCACGATGAACAACTTCCAAACTCTGTTGAACAAGCCTTAGATTCAAAAAACTGGAAGGATGCAATGGAAACAGAAATGGAAGCACTTGTAAAGAATGATACATGGGAAAATTGTATCCTTTCCCCCTGGAAAGAAACCAGTAGGTTGTCGTTGCGTTTTTACAATCAAACACAAACCAGATGGCACCATTAAAGATATAAAGCACGATTGGTAGCAAAAGGGTACACCCAAACATTTGGGATTGACTACTCAGAGAGTTTTTCCCCAGTATCGAAGATTGACACCATTCGTGTCCTTTTTTCTGTTGCTGCAAATGAATGATGGCCCCTTCACCAATTTGATGTTAAGAATGCCTTCCTACATGGAGAATTGAAAGAAGAAGTATACATGGAAACCCCTCCTGGATTCACAGGAAATTTTAAAACGAAGGAAGTATGTAGGTTGAAAAAGACTCTTTATGGGCTTAAGCAATCTCCTCGAGCTTGGTTTGGCATTTTTACATTAGCTATGAAAAGATATGGTTTCCAACAAAGCAACTCGGATCATACGCTATTTCTTAAATGGAGAGGTAAACTTATAACATGTTTAATTATATATGTTGATGACATGATCATTTCAGGAAAAACGATGAGGAAGAAATGAGGAAGTTGAAGGGAAATCTGTTAGCGGAATTTCAAATGAAGGACTTAGGAAGACTTAAGTACTTTCTTGGAATCAAGGTTCTAAGATCCAAACAATGGATCTTCATATGTCAGAAGAAATATGTCCTCGACCTCCTAACTGAGACAGGAATGATTGATTGCAAGCCAGCCGATTCTCCAATGATTGCTAACCAGAAACTTTGCATGGAAGAAAAAGCAGAATTAGTAGACAAAGAAAGGTATCAACGGTTGGTGGGAAAACTTATATACCTCTCGCATACTTGCCAAGACATTGCATATGCGGTTGGGGTAGTTAGTCAATTTATGCACCAACAACAAACAAGTCATATGGACACGGTATGGAGGATTATAAGATATCTCAAATGAACTGCGGGTCATGGGGTTCTCTTCCAACCCAACAAACACCTAAAAATTCAAGCTTACACTAACGCAGACAGGGCTGGAGATAAAGGAGATCGGAGATCAACATCGGGATATTTTACCTTAGTAGGGGGGAATCTAGTTACATGGAGAAGCAAGAAGCAAATGGTCGTAGCCCTATCTAGCGCTGAAGCTGAATTTCGAGGGATTACACGAGGCTTAGCGGAAGTTCTATGAATACGCAAACTCCTGAATGAAATTGGATTTCCCTAAACTGAAGCCAGCATGATCATGTGTGATAACAAAGTTGCTATACAAATCTCATAAAACCCTGTTCAACACGATCGTACAAAGCATGTGGAATTAGACAGGCATTTCATTAAAGAAAAACTTGAAACTTGGGTGATTGAGCTTCCTTTCGTGCATTCAGAGGACCCGCGTAGCATTCAGGGGGGCGTCCGACCCCCCGAACTTTTCGCTCAGTAGTGTCATTACCTTTCGTATAGAATTTTTTAGGTATGTACGTTTTCGACCCCCCGGTTTTATAGAAAAAAAATTAATTATATAGAATTTTTAGGTCCGGTGACTTCCGACCCCCGATGGAAATTTTCAAGCTTCGCCACTGCAGAGGACCAATTAGCAGATATCTTAACGAAGGCCGTCAACGTGAAAAACTTCAATCATTGTCTGAGCAAGTTAAGAGTTGGGGATCCCACCACTCAACTTGAGGGGGAGTATTAGAAAAATAATCAAGATTAACATCTTTTCATCTTTCCCTCCTAAAGATCTTGACAGCTAGCATCTTCTCATTATGGACCGTTGGTCCTTAATCATAGTGATTTCCCATTATTTGGTTTCTATTATTAGCTTATATCCATTTGTATTTATATGTCCCTTTCTTCCTCTTTGTAAGTCATTCAATTAGAAGCAATATACAAAAAGTACTATCTGTATTAACATGTATTAACATTAGAAAACAATATATAGGTATCAGAGTGCGTCGTAACAATGTTTTATTAAGCAGTTGAGTGTTCTAATCCTGTTGTTGTGGACATTTATGTGGATATATAGATGTAGGTATATAGCTGGGGTGTGTTCTTTAGACGTTAGAAACAAATATGTTCATATCTTAAAACTGAAACAAGAGTAATTACAAGTTAAGAGAAAACACCACAAAACGGTATCATATCGTTATTATTTTGGTGCTGAAACGGGGCCTTGACGTTAGTTAGCATGTGATTGGCTGGATGTTTATTTAGTGGGCCACCATAGAGAGAGAGAGAGAGAGAGAGAGAGATTTAATTGTTGTGGGCAACCATTTTCAGATTTGGGACTATCCTACACACCCTTGGGTAGTCCCCAAGGGGATGGTCCTCCACGCATGGTGATGTGGCGTCTACGTGGCGGGTAGTCCCCAAAGGGACTAAGCAAACCACACCCCATGGTAATTCCTTCGAATACATGAGAAGAGAGAAGAGAATGAAAGGAAGATTGGGACAAGTTGGCAAAGTGTTTGGGTTTGTGAATGCCATGTTTGGAACGGGTGGTCATAGGATGATTATTTGTGTTTGGAATCGGGTCGGCAATAGGTGAAGGAGGATGTGGCGGGTGTGAAGATTGGGCAGATGAGAATTGTTGGGCCGAAGAGGATGAATCAGGTTGGGCTGAAGTGGGTTCGGGTTGAGTTGAGGCAAGTGGATTGTGGGTTTGGGCCGATTGGAGGATAGGAGGGGAGCTAATTGTGGGAGAATTTTGTGGACTTTGTGGTGGGCTTAAAGGAGAACTAGGTGGACTTGACGTTGGGCTGGGGGGGTGGGTAAGGAAGGATGGGATCAGAACAGTGAGTAGAGGGTGTAGTTGTGGATGGAGTTTGTGAGGTATGAGACAAGGTGGGAATTTTATGTGTGTTAGGAGTAGGTAGAGACTCTTCAAAATTGGTGAAAGAAAGTTGGGAAGTGTCTGGAGGATGCGGAATGCGTACCATTATTTACCGTAAATAAAAATTTATTCATAAATAATACAATTTCTAAATTATAAA
Organism: Helianthus tuberosus; assembly: GCA_030545235.1. NCBI lineage: Eukaryota > Viridiplantae > Streptophyta > Magnoliopsida > Asterales > Asteraceae > Helianthus > Helianthus tuberosus. Next base: position 193,468,323 of record CM060414.1, read on the forward strand.
AAAACTAAAGTTAAATATAATCAAAACAAGTTTAAATTTGCATAACTTTTTTTTAAAATTTAGTTTTATTTAAGTCCCGTTTTTATTATTATTTTTTTAATAAACAGTAAAAAGTAATTGAGGTATATATTCATCTTATTTAACTTATTTTAAGTCTCTCATCATGATATTGTAAGAATACAATTAAGCAAGTGTTAACATTTTAATAATAACTAATTAACATATTACGTAAGAAAACCAAATTGAGATGAGGGGCAAAGAGAAAATTTAAATAACAAAGTCCATTCTATGGATACGGTGTACATCTTTGGGTAATATTTTTGAGGAAGAAGCTTTTGCATTTATCCTATTTTACCTTGCATTTCTAAAATTTTATATTCACAAATTAAAAGAAAATCAGTTCGTTTTGGTTAGATGTCCCGACTCTTTTATGGTGAAATATCAATTTCATTTACCATATACATTATACAGTCAGCTCAAACAGAAACAAAAAATTACCTTCAAGCGGTTTATTGATGTAGCTTCCGCAGCTGTTGAGTGTTCCTTCAATAATAAATACCACAATGGAAAATACATCAGTGAACAAAAAAATAGAAGAAAGACGCAAAAAAAAAAAAAAAAAAAAAAAAAAAGAACCCTGAAGGGTCGATCTTACAAGATTTTCATGTTTCCATTGAAGTTCAAACACGTCCTCAAGTTCTTTGACAATTTGATCCATAGTTGGACGTTGCACAGGTTGTTGATTTAAGCAGTTGTAAGTTGTTTTTGTAAAGAGAGCCAACGAGTGTGTGTCCATTTGTTTCCTTAAATTTTGATCAATGGTGAGTTCTTCTTTAACACCATTTTCCCCAATAATTGGTTTCTTCCCACAAACTACTTCAAACAATAACACACCAAAAGAGTAAACATCATACTTTGGGGTCATAATAGGATTGTCAAAGTAGCGTGAGTAGAGAAGGCGATGCCTCCAACTTTGAGGATATTTTGTGGAAAGTTCAAAACCAAATATTTTTGGTTCCCAATCTTTATCCAAAAATATTTTAGAGCTATTAATGTCGCAATGTATAACATCATAATGAATGTAACTCAACGCTCGCGCAACACCTAAACATATTTGTAGTCTTTGGAACCATGTGAGATTTGGATCACTAAGATGCTGGTCTAGACTTCCGTGAACTGCATGCTCATAAATGATGATCTTTTCATCATTCTCGTCACAAAACCCAACAAAAGAGATGATATTTTTATGCTCGAGACTAGAAAGCATTGAAATCTCAGTCCAGAACTCAATGTCTCCGTGCCCATGTTTGTGTTTTAACCTCCGTGCACAAATATCAATCAGTTGTCCTGATCGCGGCATTCGTCCCTTGTAATCCTTTCCAAAACCACCTTCCTTAATGAGATTTTCATCACCAAAGTTGTTTGTGGAGGATAGTATCTCTTCAAGTCCGATTGCTAGGTCAGCAAACTCTCTGTATATCTAAGTAAAACAAAGAGCAAAACAGGGGGATGAAAATGAATGAGAAAAGAAAACTGCTCAAGACTTTGGCCATGTATAATGTGATAGACTTATCAAGTATTACTATTTTGATCAATATTAGATCTGCTTCACAATATTTTGTTACTTAAATAATCTGTATGCATGTATGTACACATCTGCATGTTTATAGATCATTTACTATTTACTTATTATCATATTTTACTTTTTTTATTTATTTTATATTCCATCTTTGAATTTGTTCAGATGATTTAGAACACACGCATACCTATTTAACATTTACATCTTTGAATTTGTTCAGATAATTTAGAACACACGCATACCTATTTAACATTTAAAATAGTAAAAACAGAGAGATGCGATAACTATGAACGTATTAGAACTAGAAGTTTGTTGCTATTAAGTTAACATAGAGTACTAAAATAAGTATAAATATATAGTTTGGTAATTAGTAAAGTATTTCACTAACCTGTGCTCAAAGATCACACTTTAAGATAATATTAACTGAATATATAGTACTATATTTAAATGCTGGAATGGTTCGCTTGCGTTGTGCGCCTATAATGTATATATGTGTGGGTTCTCGGGGGTAAAAGTGAATGTGCACTAATTTTATTGTTATTTTACTAATCTCGTGAAAATAACGTTAAAAGTTAAAAGTGGGGGACGGTTAATCATGCATCATATCGTGGGGTTGATAGCAGAAAGACAAGGGGGTATATGCACTAATCGACCTTTGTCCCGATTGCTGAGTGTTATGTGTCTTATGTCCAAGTCTTGATGCAAAACTATTATCGAGCGCGGGGGGGGGGGGGGGGGGGGGTCACTGGAAGCAGTCTCTCTATTCCCACTGGTTAGAGGCAAGACTGCCTATATCTTATCCTTCTAAAACCCTATCTTAGCTTTGCTATTAATAGTATTTATTGAGTATGATGATGATGATATTTAAATGTTGGATGATACTAAAAGTTTTCTAGCTTTATTTTATCTATCAAATTTCCCTTTCTTTTAGTTTAGTTAGAAACTAATTTATTTAATAAAGTAATCATGTGTAATAATTTACTCTTAACATAAGCATACCCTTACTAATATACTAAAAGTGTAATAACGTTTTGTGTCATTGATGAACACAAGTTAAGATTTAGGTTTATACTAATGCATTCAAATGAACATGACTTTCGTAAACTATGATAGTTACTTACTTGAAATCCCAATGCCTTCTCAAGTTCTGCTAAAACTTCTTTTATTGTTGGTCGATTTTCTCTTTCATAATGTAAGCATTTGAAGGCAATCTCTTGAAATGCAGAGAGTTATTTCGGCACGATTTGTTCCCTAATTTGCTCGAACACCACCTCAGCATGCTTTCCTTCTTTAAACTTGTCTTCAATGAATTGTGGTAGATAGTGACCCTCATGCTTGTGGACCATAAACGTTGATCTCCCGCACAAAATCTCAAATAAAACAACACCAAAAGAATAAATATCAGACTCTATGGTTAGGAATCCCGATTGTCTATAAAGTGGGTCCACGTATCCTCTTGTGCCACACGCATGATCGATGATATAGTCTGCTTCCTGATTTATTGAACATATTAGCGAAAGCCCAAAATCAGCCAGTTTTGCTTTCCAATCATTGTTTAACAGGATGTTTTCAGTTTTGATGTCCCTGTGTATCACCTTTGCTTGTTTTCCTACTCCTCCGTGTAGGAAATCCAACGCTCTTGCAACATCAATGCATATATTAAGTCGTTTCACCCATGTAAGAGAAGAGTCATTCAAATACTTATCAAGACTTCCCTTAGACAAATACTCATAGATAAGTACTTTTTCATCATTTTCATCACAGTAGCCTACAAGACCAATGACATTCTCATGTTTATAATCCAAAAGAATTTGGAGCTCACTAAAGAATTGTTGTTCTCCTTGACCAAACCTTGTATCCAATCGCTTTGCAACAATGGTTTTAAAACCATCTCCATCTTGAAGGTGTCCTTTATAGACTTTACCAAATCCTCCCCCACCGATGAAATTATCATCGTGAAAGTTTTGTGTCACCCATTTTATGTCTTCAAGTGACATTTTGGGGTTATCCTTGTTGTTGTTCTGTCAAACATGACACACCAAATAAAATAAATATATTGATAACTATAATAAAGTGGTAATAGAAAACTAAATTGGTATTATCTTTTTCTAAATATTCTGAAAAACTATAAATGATGAGTAAATTAATAATTGAGTCACATCATTGATCACAAACACTGAACAACATGATTTTAATATGATGATAAATGTCCCTTATAAATTAAATATGCATTATATTGTGTTTTCTAAAGGATTTGGATTGAACTTTTATTTATTATTATACTTCCGTATAAGCAATTCCAGCAAAGTCCTAACTGATATTCTAAAAAGTAGGATTGATAAATTCCTACAATGTCTAAAAAGTAAACTTTATAGGTTGATGCTAGACATTATAAAGTGGAAAGGATTTTTAACAATGAATTTTATGTGATTTGAACCCAACCTCATAAAGCATTCTAATTTTTGTTTTCTATATAACAGTGAACCATCACACAGATTACTTCTAGGCATTGATAAATTGAATTTAGAACAGTGAATTACTTGAAAGAATAATGCTTTCTCAAGTTCCTTGACTACGACTTTCATTGTTGGGCGTTGGTCTTGAGTTTCCGCCACACACTGGTGTGCAATTGTAATAAACGTGTGCAAAGAATCCTTGTTGGGTCCTCTATTTAGAAAGAAAGTGTTTTCACCAATTTCTTCCTTTATTATAGGATCTATCATCTCTTCTAGTAATCCTGTGCTGAAGCTTCGTCTTGCTACATGGGCCAGCCCCATGTCACTCTCCTTAAGGTAAATTGGGTCATTGGCTAATCTCCCACATAGAATTTCAAACAAGACTACTCCAAAACCATAAACATCTGATTCTTTTTTTACTTTACAAGTCTCCTTATATTCTGGATCTGCATAGCAACGGTTGCCAATGTAGTCGAGATAGAGAGCTTCGTCTTCTTGATTTGGAGGCAAGAATACGGACCACCAAAAGTTAACAATATTTGCCTCCAAATTCTCGTCCAACCCAATGTTGATGCAGTTTATATCACGGTTTATTATCATCTTCTGGTCTTCCATCTCATAGTGAATGTACCTTAATGCGTGTGCAACATCAATGCATATTTTCAAACGTTTTTCCCAAGTCAAAACACGTTTGTCTTTGAGGTTTCTCAGATAAAAACTACCAAGAAATCCATTAGAAAAATTGTCAAGGACAAGGATCATCTCAGAAGCTTCAACACAAAATCCAAGCAGAGTGACTATGTTGGGATGCTTAACTCCCCCGGAAAGAATTTCTATTTCTGTAAGAAACTGTTTTTCTCCAGAGAACTTGTGACGTCTATCAGAAGGATAGCGTTTTATAATTACAGTGTTTTGTCTCTTTGATGAATGATTTTCTTTATCATAATGCTCCAGTTCTGCTCTGTAGAATTGAACGCCATTGTGAATTGCAATTTCGTATGTCTTTGAAAAATCATTGGTAGCTGATAAAATATGAGTGAGAGGAATCTTCAAGTGTTCCAAGTTATGTACCTGATTCATGTTTGAAAAGAGAGTTACAGGTAGAAGAATCAAGAATGAGAAGGGAATTGTGTGAAAGTTGCAAACAACTGAAAATAAAATTTGCCCGACCTACTTCTTCTTCTTCCCTTATTTTTCATGTGCCCTAATTGTTCTTTATGACATCAAGGTTGGGTTTACTAAGGGCCAGCCCAATGTGTTTCCCAAGCCCACAAGCCATTTATGGTTAGTACTTAGCCAGGATGTGAATAAGGCCCAAATGCATAAAGTTATAATTAGTAAAACCAAATTAATTTAAGGGTAGTTTGCTGGATATTACAAGATAATAAGAAACAAAACTAAATCCTATGTGTTAGCTTAATCAAATTAATTTTTCATTGCTTTTAATAGGCCTGATTATAAATTTGCTAAAATTATAAATTGTTGTTAATAATATATATTTCGTTAGTGTTATTAAAGAGACCATTTCGGCAGTTTACTCTAATAAAAACAAGAGAACTTACATGTTAGTTTAATAAATCTTTTTGTTTGTTTTCAAGGTAGACTACGGATGTTTGAAGAGAGATACATAGAATATGTGATATGGGGTTCTATTGGGGGCGCCAATGGTGTCATATTAGTTACAAGAGGGGCGCGAACATTGCGACGGATGGGCGCGCTTGGTGGGGACGGGCTTTGTACCATCCGTAAAAAATGGATCTTAGAAAAACCGAACCATTTTAAAAATCGAATCCAAACCATTTGTAAACCGGTTCGAACCATTATAAATAAAATATATTATATTTCGAACCTTTATAAATAAAATATATTATATTATATTTTGAACCCTTTATAAATAGAATATACTATATTTGACCCTACTCCGATTTTTATGAAACTTAGGTCATATGATATAGAAAAATATGCTCGTCTCAACGGTATATTCGTATTTTTATAAAACGTAATAGAGTTATATGAGAAAAACGAGTTAAGTAGCTGAATTAATTAAATATATATCAAACAGATATATAATAATATCAAAAACTTTGCTTTCAAACTAAACCACAATCATGTTTCGTTTGAAACAAAATCCAAACAACAGTCCATCGTTTGGAATCCCCATCCCAAACCACAGTCTGCAAGTTTCTTTTCTTCTACAAATCGTGATGCCCTTTTTTCAAGTAATTAACCAATCTGTATTTCATATTTTTTGGCATCTAAATTTACCCTAAATGTGTCTAAACACTAATATACATCAATAACATGTCCCCATATTTATATAGTTGCCTAATTTCTTTAAAAATCAATTCTCCATTAAAATACCTGATATCTTTATAATGAAATTTGGTATACCACATTAACCCTAGCCACTCTAAAACGATTTCTTTATCTCTAAAACGTAAACCCTAGCCTTCAATTCGTTCAAACCTCTCTCCTGTGGATTCAAGCAAACATATATATACCTAATACAACGTAACTAATTCACAGCTCGTATGTTGTCATGAGGTATCGACCTGAAGAACCCCAACCCAGCTCGTATTATGTATTGTGCGCCCTAATTTTACATCAAGCCATCATGTTTGGGCCTTAACAAATGGGCCAGCCCAGCTCCAAATCAAATCCCATAAACCTTTTGTGGTTTGTCAGTTCTTAGTACCGTACGTAAGAAGGCCCAAACACATAAAATAAAAACTGAATTAATTAAGGAAAACTAAATTATCTAGAATAGATGATAATGAAAGAAATCTAAATCCTCCATTTTAGTAAATTTTAATGAAATTAAGTGTGCATTGCATATAAGGCTACAGGGTGTGGGGCGTTGGTTGGGGCGGGGGTTGCCAAGTAACGCTGGCTAAACCACACCGGCAGTGGCGTAGCTTGAGATTTCTGATCGGGGGTCAAAAACGTATATACCTAAAAAAATTATAAAACCGGGGGGGTCGAAAACGTATATACCTAAAAAATTCTATACGAAAACTACATACCGGGCACTATTGAGCGAAAAGTTCGGGGGTCGGGCGCCCCTCCCGGCCCCCACAAAGCTGCGCCTCTGCACACCGGGCCAGCGTTAGCCACGGCGTTGCCCCGTTGGCTTGGGTTTGAAGCCTGGCGTGGGGCGTGGGGGAGAGGTGAGGTGGATGGCTTGGATTGGCTGGTGAGAGATGAGCGTTTGGGCTAGCCGTTTGGTATATATAAAAAATATAAAAAATCCACATGTCACCCCACGCCGGCCTGGCCACGCCGCTTCCACACTCCACTTTTTTTGGGGTGGTCTGGTGGAGCACACACTCACCACGTGTCGAGCAATGCACCTAACCCAAGTCCTCCCACACCCCGCGGTCTAAGAGGCATGATAGCAAAACTTCAAAATGTACAAAAAGTGTTTCAATACTTCTAAATGTCCAAAGTGTTTCAATAATAGGTATGTCCTTAGTTATATGAAGTAAGTTGTTACAACAAATTAAGTTAATTCTCGGTAAGCAATGTGGATTATATGTGTGTTTTTTAATAACAAACTAACATACTCCTAAATACATCTATTTGACTGGATGTGGGAATGCGGAAGAAAATATATGAAGCGTCCAATTCTAGTGACAACCAACAATGGGCGTTGTGGAATAATTGGTTCCCACCGAAAGTTAATATTTTCGGGTGGAGAGCCGCGCTTAATAGGATACCGTCTAAAGCGAGTTTGGCAGTTAGAGGAGTTAATATACCATATACATTTTGCTCAAGATGTGGCCTAAGGGAAGAAACCGATTATCATGTTCTTTGGGATTGTTGGATTGCAAAGTCCATTTGGTGGACGATCTTAGTTTTAGTTCAAATATATGTATGTTACATTCCCTATTTTTTTTAGAAAAAAATAAAAAATGTTATATAGGGTTTTTACAAGGGTTTTTTGAGTTTTTTCAACTCAAGTGGGTTTTCATTTTATCATTCCCATATATATATATATATATATGTAGGGAGAAGCTCATACGAGAACCACCTTTATTGTGAGAACCGCGAGAACCAATGTGAACACAACCTAAAATAGCTAAAAAACCCTAAAAAAACGTAACCCCCACCCCCCCCCCCCCCAAGCTAAATGCTAAAAACTAAAACCTAAAAATAACCTACCCCCCCCCCCCCCCAAAAAAAAAAAACCTAAACCCCCCTCCCCCACCCCCCAAAAAACCCCCACCCCCCAAGCTAAAATGCTAAAAACTAAACCCCAAAAAACCTAAAAAAAATCTAAACAAATCAAAAAAAAAATCTAAAAACTTTTTTTTGAATTTTTATGTTAAAATCGCTACTTTTAAAAGCCAAAATTTTTTTTTTTTTTTTTGCTGCGAAAAGTAGCGATTTTTTTATAAAAAAATTTTAAAAATTCAAAAAAAAAATTTTTTGTGATTTTTAGCTATTTTTAGGCATTTTTTGTTGTGTTCACATTGGTTCTCGCGGTTCTCGCAATAAGAAGTGGTTCTCGCATGATCTTCTCCCTATATATGTATATATATATATATATATATATATATATGTATATATATATATATATGTATGTATATATATATATATATCATGTCGGACTCGTTATAAACCCATTCGACCACCCAAAACCGCTTTTACGCGCATGACTAGTTATATGAACATAATCCGTATAAACTAGTCACAGCGGGTCAATTGTTTTCAAAACCATTCCAAATCAAAATGTTTGGTTAAATAACCCATGTCCTACTAGGACTTGCACTCGGACAGTTATAAACCACATTCTATTCAGTCAACGATCAATCTGGCGGAATTGAGCGAAATTCTAAAGTTAACGGGTCAAGTCAAAAGACTTATCAATGAACCGTAAACATTCTAACGGATAATAATTTTGTTCATTCCATACTATAAAGCCCTTCAGATAATCGTACCTAGGATTAATAAACTTTGGTTACGACTTTGCTACGAGATCCAAATACTCTATTTTAAGACAACTAGCAAAGGTAAATACTATTAGCCTATTTTAATTTAAAAACTTGGGATATGGCGTTAGCCATTTGGAGCGGGTATTATATAACTGGGCAAATGGTTTCATAAATATAGGAACCCAGTTTACTCCGTATTGCTTGATTAACATTAAACACTTGAGGGTTAATGGTACCGTATCTGGGCTTCCCGACTCATTAAAATTATAATGGTCATATAAAATATGCACGTGGTATAGGCATACACCTAACAGACACAAATATTAAAGATGGTGTATACATTGACCAAGTACCGACATAGATTTCTGGTCCCCGACTGTATTGAAAAGCATTAAAACTGGTGGCAAGAAATACTAAAATGATTACCTACGGGTTTTTATAATATATATCAAATGAGATTTCAAAATTATTTTAAAAAAGAGTCGGTTAATTGTATTTACCAGAAAAAACTGACGTATTTTTCAAATCACAGGTAACGAACCTTGGTAATAGGCTGGATACGGTTCGTTCAAGAAAAGCAATGGAATTTGTTACTCCATGGCTAAAGACCTATGATGTCCAAATTCTATTTTATTTCGATCCTACCATGTGGGATATTTGTACCGAACAACTTGTTATAAATTTTTATATAATATATTTCAAGCTTTTATATTTAATATTTTTATCATCCTATCTTCCGCTGCCAATTGTGAAACTGTTATCAATTGTCACGTATGAACCCACCGACCAGGCCCACCGGAAATCAGTGTGTGAAAGGTTGTGATGTCTGTTTCCCAAGTCCAAGTACCCGAGCCAATCAACTCACAATTGGATTTTGTAACTCTGTAACCAACTTGGCCTGTTATTAGTTTTCTTTTATTCTGATTTCTTGATTCTGTTCATTGGTTGTTTTGTAAATTGAAAGTTGAACGTGTTTATCAAGGAGCTTGTTAAGGAAAATGATGAAGAAAAAGAAAGGTTAAAAGGAATTATTGCGGGGTTGTTGGCTGATAAAGAAAAAGACAAGGTGGATCAAGATGTTATGCTCAATAGTCAATAGGATGTCACAAATTGAAGCCAATTGAAACTATGATAATAACTATGCTTCGAATATAGGCTATAAACACTTGGTTTTGAATGTTTGGATGTTTATCATATTAGTATAATTTTGGTTATTTAGTGTTTTAGTTGGTGTTTTTATTTGAATGTTTTATATTTTGTAATAGTAAAAACTGAAATACAGATGTTTTATATAATTTTGGGATTTTTGTGAGTTTATTGGATTGTTTTATATAATTTTGTGATTTTAATTTTGATAAAAAAAAAACAACAGCCAAATAAGTATGGTGACAAATTCAATGAAAATCGGTAGCTAAATGGTAACAAAATGGTGACAAAAAAATTAGTCACAAATGAAAGTAGTGGCTAAATGATGGAAACATCGATGACTAAATGGTACCAAAACGATGGCAAAAAAAATCGTCACAACTAGGATGCAAACAAGACCCGGTCGAAACCTTATAGAAAACAATGAGCGGTCACAAATAATTTTGACCATTTTTGTGGTGGCAAAAATGTGGTAGCAAAATATAAAATCGGTCCCTATTTGGTGACAATAAGGCAATTAGCACGAGTGTTTTTGCCACAACATTTTCGGTTGCAAAACAGTGGCAACGGGGCAATTGCTACGTTTTGCAACTGAAAATACGATGGCAAAAACCCTATCTTCTAGTAGAATTGTTCATTAACCCTCAACTATCCCCTCCAGATTTAATCCCATTGGTGGACTCGTTGCTTCGTGAAAATTTCCACTATCGTAAATCTTCATCGTTTACTAATGAAAGGGGTGGTATTCTATTAGTGGCAAAAACTAAAATATAATTTACTAAATAAAGCCACCTCAGCTCCATAAACCCCATCCACAAACCATATAGCACACTCTTGTATCTTAGGGGATGTTTGGCTGAGCTTTTCAAAATGACGTATTTGCTTATTTGCTTTGCAAATAAGCAAAAATAAGCAAATACGTCATTTTGAAAAGCTCCATTTTAAAGCTTTTCAAAACAGCTTATTGACTTATTTGCTTATCAGAAAAGCAAATAAGCAAATAAGTTGTTTTAAAAAGCTTAGCCAAACAAGCCCTTAGTATCTTAAACAATTCTAGTTATATTACTTAAAAATATAAGATAAATGATTGATTTATTATAAGATTATCATAGTATTTTATTCAAATGTTTATTTATTATGGTAAATACTTGTTATTCTTTATTAGACCACTCGTAGTGGGGTGTTTTTGGCCCAAAAAACGCCCCACAACGCTGCCAAACTGCCCCATGGGCATTATTTTCAAAAAAATGGGGGGAGGCGTTCTTACAAAAACGCTGGTGCATGGCTACTTTTTCAAAATAAGACTGTCACCAAACGGTCAAAAATTAATTTTTTTTAATTTTATTCACCTTTTTCACCTATAAAAACACCCACCTTTCACATATTTTTTATATAACTTTCCCTACTCCCATCTATTCTTCTCCTTATTTTTATAAAAACTTTCTCTACCACCTTTTTCGGTCCACTTTTTTGTATTTTTTTTTAATAATATGACATTATATTTTTTGTATTTTTTGTAGCAAATTATCAAACATCACCAATTTTTTGGCAAAAAAATCGTGAAACCTTCTTTAAGGTGATGGGTAAAGATGAATATCGGGACAAAGATTCTATTTCGAGCAAATGGACTTGTAATTTTTTATTTCTTTTTTCGATTTTTATTTTTTTAGCAATGTAATTTTTTTATTAATGAACTTTTGTTACTTTTAATTTAAAAAAAAATTAATAATTGGGTAATCATTGATGGGGTATTATTGGGCATTATCTCACTACACCTATTTATGAAAAACGCTCCATAATGCCCTTTTGCTGACTGAACTGACACATATCGCAAAACGCCCATAGGTGGAGGCATTATTCATGTGTACCACTACACATGGTCTTTAGTGTGAAAGTTGCAATTCATTTATTAATGCAGATTATTAATTATCTCTACCTGTTCGGCGTATAAACAACGTGCCTATTCCAGATTTACCATATTCAACTTTTATCAAATTCTAATTCGGTGTATAGATTATATTTCTTTTATAAAGATTTTTCTAGCAAAATTATATAGTGAAAAAAAACAAGAGGAAGGTCTCACAGGGATTTCATGCGCCAACCGAAGTTCCAATGCATTATTAAGTTCATCGACAACTTGGTCCTTATCTGGAATTTGCAGTTGCTCCTCCTTTAAGAAATAAAATGAAAGAAAACAGAAAAAGAAAAGTTAGTGCTCAATACTATAAATTTGTGATAAAAACCAGTGGCGGATCCAGTCGGAGAAATCACTGGGTTCCTTTTTCCAAATCATACAAGGTTTACACTACAAAAAAACGTTTTTTTTCGAAAAGACTGGGTTCCTGGGAACCCGGTCTTTACCTCTAAATCCGCCCCTGATAAAAACTACAAGTGTGACGAAAAACTATTTACTAAGAAAAAACTATAAAACAATAAGGAAACTGATAAATTGGTATTCGGAGATAAAACCTTAAAACCCACCAAAAACTTAACATTCAAACCTTAAAAATCTATCTACTATAATAAAAGAAACAAACTTTTAAGCACGTGTCATTCATTGAAGGTATACTCAAATCTATATTTATATTATATTAACTAAATAAATAATGAATTAATATTAAATCTTATCATAATTTAATAAAATAATTGTTAATTTAGTATATTTTTAAAACAAATACCTCCTTTTCCTACTTATCTTATATTAAATATATAAATAATAAATTAATATTAAATGTTACCTAATTTATTAAAAATATAATTTTTTTATTATTTGGTATACAAAATTATATTTATTCAAGTCGTATAAAACGCGTGGTTTTTAAAAATTTAACTTTTTTATTATTTACTATACAAAGTTACATTTATATAGCCCGTGTAATACACGAAGTTTTTAAAGATATAACTTTTTATCATCTGATATGTAAAATTAGATTTATTCAACACGGGTAACACACGGGGTTTTTAAGGATATAATTTTTTTTATTATTTGGTAGATTTTTCAACCCGACTATACACGGTTTTTTTAAAGATACGACGTTTTTAGTATTTAATATACAAAATTATATTTATTTAATATGTGTAATACACATGGTTTTTAAAGATATAACTCTTTTTTAGATCTATTCAACACGTGTAATATACGGGGTTTTAAGGATGTAATTTTTTTTATCATTTGGTAGATTTGTTCAACCCGATTGTACATGGGTTTTTTAAAGATACGACGTTTTTAGTATTTAGTATACAAAATTACATTTATTTAATCTTTGTAATACAAATGGTTTTTAAAGATATAACTTTTTTTTTATTATTTGATATATAAAATTACATTTATTTGACACGTACAATATACGAGTTTCATAAAGATATAACTTTTTATTATTTAATATATAAAATTACATTTATTCAACACGTGTAATACACCGGGTTCTAACCTAGTCTGATACTAAAGTAAAGAATAAAAAAGGGAAGAAATAATACAGAAACAATATCAGAGGCCTTGTCCAAGGACGAGAAGGGAACATGCATATGCATTCTAATCGAAGAAGTGGACGTTACTGTTAAGTACCAATTGGATTTATAAACAACCTGTTGAGTGGGTCAAGCTCTAAAGAAACTAACAAAGAACAAGAAAGAAATTAGGGAGATATGTTGATTCAATATTTGATGAACCAGTGGTTAACCGGGAAGGTTAATTCACTGGTCTCGTATTTCAATTTATAGATTTCATCTTTTATAAACATTTCACTAACAAAAAAATGAAGTAAAAAAAAATAGGAAGGTCTTAGGTGCTGTTTGTTTTTTCAGATGTAAAATGTCTGTAGTCTGTGGACCACATCTGCAGGCATCTGCAAGAGAAGATGTGGCCCAAATGTCTACAGTCTGCAAGGAGAAGAGGGTTTGTTTTTTTTTTCTTCAAAAACAACTTCACACACACAACACACACACACCCAAGAGTTCTCTACCACCACCGCACCACCACTTTACTACGCCATACAGCAACTCACCTGTCCCGCGAAACACCCGATCACCACAACCCACTTTACTATAAAAACGCACCAACTACCCCAAACTGACCGGAGAAAGCAGACCCATAAATTTTCCGGCGAAAAGTTCACAACTTTAATGGCTGCTGCTTCCATTAACACCTCCTTCAAACCCCTTTACAAACCCACCAAAGATTTCAAATCTTTTGTACCCATTTCCCCAACCCCCAAATTACTAACAAAATCCAAGAATCTCGCCGGTGCCGGAGCTGTAAAGGCGGTGGCGAAGGAGCAGGGTGTGATTCCGGTGAAGAGTGATGATGTTATAGATCATCAAGATGGAAACTTGATAAGTGAGATTGAAGGGGATGAAGCAGGGGTTCAGTTGATTGGTGGGTTTGGTGGGAGTGATGGAAGATTGTCATTTGAAAGTGGGTTTTCATCGGCGGCGAGTGGTAGTGGTGGTGAGGCGGCTGAGAGGTAGGAGGTGGTGGCAGGTGGAGGTGGTGGCGGGGAGGTTGTGGCAGGGGAGAAGAGGAAGAAGAAGGGTGGGTGGTTGTGTGAAGATCTGATCTCATTTGTGAAGCTAATATACATAGCTTTTTTTTTAAGCTATTAAAAGCTATTTTAAGATCTTCTCTTTTTTTTAAACAAACAGTCTTCAAGGGCTTATGTCTGCCCGCCCGCAGACATAAGCTCTTTACAGACATTTTAAGCAAAAACAAACAGAACCTTAGTGTCTTACAGGAATTTCAAGCCTTGCTTTCTCAAGTTTGTTGACAACTTGATCCTTACCCAATTGTTGTACTTGCTCCTCCTTTAAGACATCATATCAGAGAAAAATAAGTTACTGCTCAAAACTGTAAATTTGAAATAATAACTACAAATTGGTGATGAAAAACTATGTACTAAGTAACAAACTATAAAACAACGAAGAAATTGGTAATACAATAGATCATAAGATGTTGACAAAATTGGTGTTCAAAGATAATATATAGTTAAAACCATCAAATGAATTTAACAGTAAATTACACGTCAAATTTGGTAGAAAAGTAATGAGTACGAACAAGGAAATTAAGAGATGATAGAAACAATATCATATGCCTTGTCTGATTAAAATGATATGCATATAGATTCTATCAGAGAAATTGGACGTTTCATTTGTAGCTCATAGACACGAAAACAATTGGTGGCGAGAATTCGTCCAGGATATGGGTGTAAAATGAAGATTAGTAGTTTTTTTTATGGAAAAATGTATATAATGTTATGGAATATGAACACATTTTGAATCGAAATGAAAAGACGAGCAAGTAACAAAAACCCACTATTTTTAAACCTAAGGGGGCAGGCACCCAATTGACCAAGGGCTTGGGATTCATCCATTGAAATCCCATAAGCTTCAAAGGATGTCCCATCCGAATCCCGTAAGCTTCAAGAAAGGGGCCAATCACGCCGGCCAATCTTCAAATGAAAACGGTGGAGACTTGGTTTCATGAAAAGTAGATTTTTTTTTTTTGTTTAAAAAAATAAAAAAAATATACATATACCATAGTATTATTGTAGGTTTCGGCTTTTGAGCTTTGAAAGGTTTTGTGTTTATATGGAAGGGTTTTTCTTTCAATTGTGTCTTCATATGGATATTTTAAAGATCCTTTCTATATAATAATTTAGCCATTTTTTTTTGGCAATTTATATGCGTAATATGTATTCCTATGCGTTAAGATAATATGCACCCGATGATTATATACACACAAAGAAACCTAACTTACCTGAAGGACCAATGCTTTCTCAAGTTCATTGAGAACAACTTTCATTGTTGGGCGTTGGTCTTGAGTCTCTGACACACACTGATTTGCAACTTTTAGAAATATGTGCAAAGAATCCTTGTTTGCTCCTCTATTTGGAATACAACTCTTTTTATCGGTGTCTTCCTTTAGTGTAGGATCTATCATGCCCTCTATTGTTCCATTGCGGAAGTTTTTTCTAGCCACATGAATGAGCCCTTTGTCACTCTCCTTAAGGTAAATTTGGTCATGAGCCCGCCTTCCACATATAATTTCGAACAAAACTACACCAAAGCTATACACATCCGACTCTCTTTTTAGCTTACCGGTATTCGCATATTCTGGATCCACGTGGTACTTTGACTCAAAATATGTTCTTTTATACAGAGTTTCATCTTTTTTATTTTTATCGGGGGCCAAGATTACTGCCCATTCAAAATCCTCAATCTTTGTCCGCCAGTTCTCGTCCAACCCAAGTTTGAAGCTAGCGATATTGCCATGTATTATCATTTTTTTGTCTTCCATACCAGAGTGTATGTAATTCAAAGCATGAGCAGCATCAATGCATATTTTTAAACGTGTTTCCCAAGTCAAGGTACACATTTTATTTACGTTTCGTAAATAATCCACAAGGAATCCATTAGCAAATTTCTCCACGATAAGCATCATCTCAAAACCTTCAACACAAAATCCTATTAGAGTGACTATGTTGGGATGCTTAACGGTAATAAGCACTTCAAGTTCTGTAAAAAATAATTCTTCTTCGTCCTCGTCATCTCGAGGAAGGAAGCGTTTTATAAGTACAGTGTTGTGTATCTTGGGTTGTGTAGTTTTACCCTTCTCTTCTACAAAGGAAGGTTTTCCTTTATCGAAATGGTTGAGTTCTACTGTGTACCTAGCATCGTAATCATCGCTATCAGAATCTTTGTATGTGTCTGAAAAGTTATTGGTGGCTAACTTTATGTCATCGAGCCGAATCTTAAGTGTTCCAAGTTGTTTAACTGCAAACATGTGAGAAAGGAAAAAGAGAGTTACAAATTATGAAACTATATTGTTAGAAATATGAGAATGAATTTTTATGGTTAATAGTTTTTTTTATCGCTTTAGAAAATATAGAGGAAATTAAATTTCTTTTTAGAAACTAAATAAAATTAACGTAAATAACAAATCTTACAAAAAAAAAAAAAAAAACCCGTCAAGCATAAAGAGCTGTTGCAAGTGGGTTACACCCGCCCGGCTGCCCAGATCCAAGTCTGTTTAGGGATGGGAGTATGCTATGACGGATCAACCAAACCAATAGTTACATGCAGTTCTTGAGGTTGTACAAAGAGTTTTATGTTGTATTAATGAAAATATTACGAGGCTGAGGTACATAAACTGGTAGGTAATGATTATTATTATTATTATTATAAACTACAAGTAGATTAATTATGCACTTCTTGAGGTCGTACAAAGAGCTTTATGTTGAAGTAATGAAATATTATGAGGCTGAGGTTCGTAAACTGGTGAAGATTATTACTATAAACTACAAATATTATGGAACACTTGAAGTTTGATTGCAGGTAAAAAGTCAGCTTATTTTTTTATATGTATTTGTGTTTGCTAAAACTACATTGGGAAGCTATACATTGGGGAGGGGCGGATCTACGTGGAGGGTAGGGGTTGCCCAGGATACCCCTCAACTTTCTTGGCGAAATGTAAAATTTTATTTTGTTTCTTGATTTCATGTATTTAGATGGCAAACATCAGGATACCCCTGAATATAATATTAGAGAGATGAAGGAGAAAAATAAAATATTTTGAAGAAAAAAGAGATCTCCAGCCGACGTTATATAGTTGCAGGTAGGGGTGTTCTTCGGGTTATTTTTTCGGGTTTCGGGTTTTTTGGGTCGGGTTGTTCGGGTTTTTGGCTAGGGAAAAGTGACCCGATAACCGACCCATTTAAAGTTTGAGTTGTTCGGGTATCGGTTATTCAAGTTCAGGTTAATTCGGGTCAAGTTGTTCGGTTTTCGGCTTTAAATGTAAAATGAAAAAAAATAATGTTTTTCTTACAAAATATCATCAAATATATCATATATATCATGTTAAATAAAAATCATCACAATTCAAACATAATTTAACAATATGGTAAGTTAATATTCAAAAGTCTCAAAACTTAATGTTCAGGTTTTTATTCGGTTTTGAGTTTCGAATTTTTTGGGTTGGGTTGTTCGGGTTTTTGTTGGGAAAAAGTGGTCCAATAACCGACTCATTTAAGGTTCGGGTTGGTCGGGTTTGGGTTATCCGGGTTCAGTTTTTTGGTTATTCTCTAATTCGAGTTCAGGTGAGTTTGAATTCGAGTCGGGTCTTGGATAAAAAAGCACAGCACTAGTTGCAGACATACAAAGAAGAAGTCTCTTCCTTATCTAAAATGAAAAGATAAATATTATTTGGATTATTTTTCTCTCTTGAGATCTGTTGAGATGTTGGAAGTGACTGGAACTCACGTGAGTTGCCAACCTATCACTCTTTTCTAATTTATTTATGTTGTTATTACTATGTATTAATCGATTATCTATTAGTTTATTAATCAAAATTGTATTTATTATTTAAGAGAAAAATGCCCGGATAGTCCATGTGGTTTCGCCTTTTTTCACCTATAGTCCCCAACTTTCTAAAATTATCTGAATAGTCCCTAAGTTTTCATTTTTTGTTCCCGGATAGTCCCTGGCGTGGATGGAGGTTACTTTTCTCAATTAAGTTGGTGTAAAATGACTATAATGCCCTTATTATTAAAAATTACAAATAGCCCCACCCTTCTATCTTCTTAATCATATCCCCTGTATCTTCTTCTTCATGTCCCTCAACCCTTTCTCCAGCTTTCTTCACAATCTCAAACACACACCACCACCACCGATCAATGACCACCACCCTCCACCCTCCACCTCCACCTCCGGTCACCTGCGTCTCCAACAAACACCCTATCGAACCACCAGAAAACCCGATCCTAAACAATCAACGATCAACCACCGCTGGGATACCTAATTAGCTAGTGTGGTCTGAACCCGAACCAAAACATCATCATTTTCAACATCCCTGCTAGAGTATACTCACCGCCTCCATCACTGGGCCACCGTAAACACCCACCACGAAGAAGTAGCGGCTGTCGAACCTCGCCGCTCGTCGCCGATTGCTCACCAGTCAACCACCTCCATCGTCGTGGTGTCTCCGGAGCCACCACTGCCGTCGAGAACCCTTGTCACCGGCTCAGTCACCGCCTTTCCTTCTCTCTCTGTGTCTTTCTCTCTGTCACAGCCAGCGGCTACCGCCATTGTTACGCGTTATCTGCCTCCTTCCCTCTTCTTACACTGTCACTGCCGCACGCCACCACCATCTGGTGGTGGCAGCCGTTTAATTCTGTAACAGTTGGGGTTGTGTCGGCTGATGGGTGTTTGTCGGAAAAAGGGGAGCCGGTCGTCGGCCAGTTATTCATCGGAGGAAGAGGGGAGAAGCTTGAGGTGTATGTGAGGGTGTTGAAAGATTTGTGTGTGTTTAGAGATTATAGTGATGGTGGATTTGAGAGATAAGGTTTTAGAGAACATAGTAGGGGGGAATATGAGATGGAAACGACTGTAAACAACTCAAATATGATTTAGGGTTTCTCACCACCGGCATCCCTCTGCTCAAATGTGATTGTGGCGGTGATGGTGGAGGGTGGAGGAGGGTGATGGTGGGTGGAGGTTGAAGATGAAGTGTGGTGGTGGGGTTTTATAAATAAAAATGAAGAAGATGCCCAGATAGTCCCTATGGTTTGGCCTTTTAAGGAAAGGGTATTTTTGTCATTTCACAACCTCTTAACAGAGAAAACAAACTGAAGTTAGACCCAGGGACTATCCGGAAACAAAAAATGAAAACTTGGGGACTATTCAGGTAATTTTAGAAAGTTGGGGACTATAGGTGAAGAAAGGCGAAACCACAGGGACTATCCGGGCATTTTTCTCATTATTTAATTTAATCAAGTCTACTAGTAAATAATCAGTTTATTATCAAATATTATTTATTATTTAATAAATTTATTATCCGTTAGTTAATTATTTTTTTTATTTGGATCTACAAGTTTTGTCCTTTATGTTTACACCAAATTGCAGCCGATGTCTTTTAGCGCAAAAGTTGACAGGTTTGTAGTTAATGTTCCAAAATTTTGCACATTATGTCTTTTAGGCCAAACTCAGTTAGATTTTTTAGTTAAGTTTGGTCATTGCCTTGCACATAAGGACATACTTGTCATTTCACCTTTCAGAGGTTATTTTGTAAACACTTATTATTGAGGGACTATATCTAAAAACTGAAAAAATATAAATTCTTTCTCTTTCTCTCTAATCTGAACCCACCACCACAACCTAATCTCTCTCTAATCTCTCTCCACCCACCACCACCATCACCCCACAACCTTCACCGCCGCCACCCACCCCACCCCACCCCACCTCGGCCTTCACCGCTTCCACCCCCGCCTACCGACCACCCCAACCCTACTACACCAACCATCACCACCGTACCTACCAACACCACCACCCCTGCCTGACTACCTCCCCCTGCAACCCGTCGTCCATCACCGCTCCCCCTGCACCCGCCGTCCATCACTGCCTCCCCTGCAACCACAACCTCCCCCGCCGCAGCTAAAAGTCAGAAACAGATTTAGGACCGCAAGAATCGTTACTCATTTTGTTAGAGTTTGTTTGTTCGATTGATTGTGTGTATAATGAATGATTTGAACTGAGTGTTTGTATAATTTGTGCATAAATCTGAAGCGATTGAAGGTATGTTTGCTTCTTCAGTTGATTTGTATATATTGTGCAAAAACAGAAGCAATTGAACGAAGTTCATGTTCAATTACTCACTGTGTTTATTTGTTCGATGTCTTTTGTGTGTTCAATTGGTGGTGTTAATAGTGGGTTTTTAGAGAGAGATAGAGAGGGGGAGGAGGATGTCTGTGTTTAGAGAGAGAGAAAGGATAGTGTGGGTGGAAAGGGGTTTTTATATATTTTCTAGAAAAAGGGTTTATTTATTATATTAAGATGTGAAAACACAACATTACCCTTATATGGGGTCCATATGACCAACCTTAACCAAAAAATCTAACTGAGTTAGGCCTAAAGGACATAGCATGCAAGATTTTGAAACATTAAGTACAAAATTTGTCAACTTTTGCGCTAAAGGATGATGTGTGCAAAATGCAACATATAAATTACATCAATTGTGGCATAAAACTAACCTTTTTTTGGTACTAATGTTGGAAAAAAGTGTGTTTTTGTCTTCCTTTTGTATTTTCAGGATTAAAAGAGCTCAAATTAACAAAAGAAGCAAAAAGGCTGCTAAATCTAACATAAATACAAGAAAATGAACAAACGTGGCATGCCCGACCTCCCCAAAAGCATCTTCCCAAGCAAAACAAGAGAACAGAAGGCTGAACACACCCCGTGCTCAATGAGCACGGGGGCGTGCCCAAGTGTCAGCATAAAAGACAAAGTTGTAGAAGCTTCCATCGCCCACCACGGGGTCGTGCTCAGCGGACACGGGGCCGTGGTCAACTATAAGATTCGCAGAATCCAGGCAAATCTTGATAGTACAGATATGCTTCTTCACACGGGGTCGTGCCCAGCGGACACGGGGCCGTGGTCAACTAATAAAGACAAGAGCAATTAATGAAGACAGAGAAGAATGTGGACACGGGGCCGTGCCCACTGGACACGGGGCCGTGCCCGAGCTTCTGTTCAGCCTATAAATAGGAGTGCTTGGCTCAAGCTCAAACCATCCCTTGGCACACCACCTCTCTCACACTTCACCCACCACCCACCACCACCATAACACCATCATCCATTGTCCATCATAGAGTGTGTGAGTCGTCTCGGGATCCAAGATTGATCGTAAGAGTTCTTGACAATCAAGGTCATGTTTGCCTAAGTCTCTTACATCACTTGGTGAAGACAAAGTGTCTAGTGTAATACTTTTTTTTAATCTTTTCGCACTTTTTAATTGGTTATGTATTAATGACTTTAACAACTAGTTTCTTATGTTGAAGGTGATTCTTCCTTATCGTTTGTCCGTGGTGTCTTGGCATTATTTTACTGTCTATATAAAATAAAAGATTTTCACCATTCATATATCCACGGTCTATATGGAGGTATGTTGGCTATCTGGTCGGGGGTTAAGGGAACGGTTTGTAAGAGTCTTGCCATTGTTCAGTGTATAGATCCTGCAAAGGACCTGGGTCAAATTTAGTAGGACCTCCTTCAATACTTAACGGTATTGGATGGCGGGGTCCAAACTCTTTGATCACCTCATAAGTTAAACTACTATTAAAACTTTAACCCGGCTACTTAGTACTGTATCCCTGCTGACTCAGACTACTTAGCCGAGGGTAACGTCGCCTTCAAAAGAGGGGCCTACCACATTATGCATTAATAACTTAATTAATTATCTTTCAATAATCCGACCATTTAGGATTGTATCCTTGCTGACTCAAACTACTGGGTTGAGGGTAACGTCACCTCCGAAAGAGGGGCCTACTACAATAACTAAAATAATCTCTTAAATAGTGCAAAAGTGCGGAAATAATCAAAGGTTACACTAAACACGAGTCGGAGCCAAGTGATTCATCTTGTCTATCTGTTTTTACTTTTATTTTTATTTTTCAGCATTTTAGTTAGTTTTTATTTTCTTAGTTTAAAACATTTTTCTAAACTTTTGATTTGATTAGACGTTGAGGATAAACCGGTACTAAAAGCTCTTGTTTCCTTGGACGACATCGGTATCTTACCAACACTATACTACGTCCACGATGGGTGCACTTGCCCATATGTGTGTTTAGTGTTAGTAAATATCGTGTTTTATAAATTTAAAACTTGGCTAAAGAAAGTGTAAAAGGGCTTAAAATATACTTAAACCTATATATACACCTAACGCACATCAAGTTTTTGGCACCATTGCCGGGGACACAAGGATTTTAAGAAAGTAAGGAATCAACGGCCTAATCGTTTTTTTTCTTATTTTTCTATTTTTTTAGATTTTTCTTAGTTTTTCAGCTTCTGCAGAGCTCAGCACGGGCCGTGCCTGGTCGGACACGGGCCGTGCCCAGCGTTGTTACTGGCAGTTTTTATTTTCCAAGTTACAGAGAGCTGAGCACGGGGCCGTGTCGGTGCAACACGGGGCCGTGTCCAACTCCCAGTAACAGGGATCCGGAAAACAATCACTGTATCTCCGACCACAGGCCGTGCTCACTGAACACGGGGCCGTGGTGAACCTTCTGACCAATATTCTTTTCTGTTTTCATTGTAGGACTTGGAACCCAGACGCCACATTTGGACTTCCTACGTAGTGCATGAGCTCCAGTTCTAGTAGAGACATAAAAGAACCTCTAGAAGAACCCGAACGCTTTCTCAGAAAAAGACTTAAGGCTAAAAACCAAGAGAGAGTTTCGGAGGACCCACCTCAAATGGCGGACCAACGTACCCTCATGGATTACCTACGGCCCACTGTAGGTAATCTCGGCGCCGCTATCAATGCACCGAATGTCGAAGCCAATAACTTCGAACTTCGACCGCATTTGATACAAATGCTTCAAAATTCCGCAACCTTCCATGGGCTTGCGGACGAGGATCCCCATCTACATATTACTAATTTCTTAGAAATATGCGATACCTTTCGGATCAATGGAGCATCAAACGACGCCATCCACCTTTGAATGTTTCCATTTTCACTAAAAGACCGAGCTAAGGTTTGGCTTAACACCCTCCCAGTTGGCTCGGTAAACACCTAGGATGAAATAGCCCAAAAGTTTCTACATAAGTATTTCCCTCCTGCTAAAACGGCTAAATTAATGACTGAAATTAATACATATTCTCAAGAGGATGGGGAATCCTTATATGAAACTTGGGAAAGGTTCAAGGAGCTACTAAGAAAGTGTCCTTATCACGGTCTTGCGGTATGGCAACAAGTATCCACTTTCTACAATGGGTTGTTGCCACACACAAGACAAACACTTGATTCTAGCTCCGGGGGACTTCTAGGTAATCGTCGCCCAAATGAAATATATAATCAAATTGAGGAAATTGCTCAAACCAATTTTCAGTGGCACACTCCCCGAGGTAATAAATCTATTGCCCCGGGCGCCCATAAGGTTGATGAAAGCACTTCTTTACAAGCCCAAATCGAGGCCCTCTCTTCAAAAATCAAAAAGTTAGAAATGGCAAAAACGGCCTCGGTTATGGCTTGTGAGTGGTGTGGTGGACCACATGAAAATCGGAGTTGTATGAAAGAAGTAGACGATCAAACAGAAACGGTAAACTACATTGATAATAGACCTAGGCCGTCGGGTCCACCAACGGGTACCTACAACCAAGGATGGCGTAACCACTCTAACCTTGGTTGGAGAGATCCCGGCAATAGTAGTAACCAACAAAACCAATGAACTAACTTTCAACAACCACAAAACTTTTCTCAACAACAAAGTGGACGAGAAAGGCTCGAAGATACTGTATCTCGCCTCATCTCCGACACCGAAAAGAAAAACTCGGATCGATTTCAGCAATTGGAATCGAATTTTAGAAATCAACAAGCTAGCATTCAAAACATTGAAAAACAATTAAATCAAGTAGCTCAAAATTTCTCCGAGAGACCACAAGGCGCGTTACCAAGCAATACCGAAACCAACCCAAAAGCGTAAGTACATCTCATCACATTGAGAAACCGAACCGTGGGTCCCGAGGAGGCTCCATTACCGCCGGTTGAAAGAAGCCAATCCAGCCAAACCACGACTCCACCCGCGCCCCAACCAGAAAAGGCTTCTCCACCAAATCAAGAGCTCACCAAGACTCCTCCGGTTCCATACCCCGGTCGGTTAAATCGTCAAAAGACCGATGAGCAATTCGCAAAGTTCGAAAATTTACTAAAACAATTGCATGTTAATATTCCTTTTATCGAGGTCCTAACCCAAATGCCTAAATATGCAAAATTTATGAGGGACTTCCTCACTCACAAAAGGAAAATTGAATCATTGCAATTAGTTAACTTAGGCGAAGAATGCTCCGCCTTAGTACTCAACAAACTCCCGCAAAAGAAAATTGACCCCGGAAGCTTCACGATTCCTTGCTCAATTGGGGAATCCCCCATTCGTAATGCACTAGCCGATCTTGGGGCTAGCATTAACCTCATGCCCACATCAATGTTCAAACGACTCGGCCTAGGAACAACGAGCCCTACAAAGATGAGCATACAACTCGCCGACAGATCCGTCAAATTTCCACAAGGTGTCGCTGAAATTATATTGGTCAAAGTTGAAAATTTCGTTTTCCCGGCCGACTTTATCATCCTAGACATGGAGGAAGACGCCGATGTCCTTCTCATTCTCGGGAGGCCATTTCTAGCCACCGCCCAAGCAGTGGTAGATATGAATGACGGAACACTAACATTGAAGTTTGGGGACGAGGAAGTGGAGTTTGGAGTTGGGAAAAGAGTAGAAGACGAAGACCCGGTCAACTACATGAAGGTCATAGACTCAAGCTTGGATGACGCTCTCCGACGGTGTAACATGGGATGCAAAACATCCCACTTGAGTGACATATGACCCGGCTTTGGGTCTAGCCAAGGACCCTTATAAACGTGGCGCACCACGGAGGCATTCCGCGGAACTATCCTTAGTTTAGTTTAGATTTATTTTTATATTTTCTAGTTAGTTTTAATTTTCAGGAATAAAACACACTCAGGATGGCAAAGGATACAAGGGAAACTTGAACCAGCAACCCATGCAGGAAAACAGGACCATCCGACAATTTTCTTCATTAACAGCAAGTTCAGCACGGGCCGTGTCCGCCCAACACGGCCCCGTGCTGCACAGTCTGCAGAAATACCCAGTTCAGGTAAACTGGACACGGGCCGTGTTCACCCAACACGCCCCCGTGTCCAGGCTGCTGTTTCTTTTGTTTAACTTTTGTTACTGGCACTTGAACACGGGGCCGTGTCCAGGCGCCCAGTAACACAAAGTTTTGCTTTTTCACACCTTTTACACATTCAATCAACCTAAAAACTTATTTTTGTGACACATTGAGGACAATGTGTAATTTAAGTGTGGGGGGATGCTAAAACCTTGAATCTTGCAAGTCCTAATAACAAGCCTTACACAAAACTCTATTGGAACCGCTGATCACCCCAATTTTTTTTCAAAAATCTTCATTTTTTTTTACTTGTCTAGGTTTAATTTGGGAATTTCAAAATTCAAAAAAAGTTATATTTTTACAAATTTACAACCGATAGTGTCGTGATAAAAAGAACCAACATAAGAAAATTATGAAAAGGCATGACAAACTTAGTTAAAATTTAATTATATATACTTGATCACATGAAAACCCATTCCCACAAAAGTGAGTTTTGAGCTTTTATTGAGCATACAAATACATATCTTTAAATTAAATGCTCATTTTTCGTTTCTTGTGTGAATAGCCGCTTGGTTCTTACAACTCTAGAACTTGCCACGACGATACATTCCCGGTCCTTACCAACTTAAACCCGAGTAAGTAAATGATGGAGGCATTAGGACTAACCCTTTTTTTTCTACACCATTATTTTTTTTTACCACCTACCCAAAATCCCCCTAGTTAACCCCTTTGAGCCTAAACCTTTTCATTTCTTAACCCAAACCAAACACCCTTTCACCCACCAAAACCTTTTTATTTTCTAACCCTTTGTTTTAGTAACAAGCTCGGTTTTTCGTATGACTTAAAAAAATGTTGATGATGAAGCAAAAGAAATAAACAAGCAAGTTCATCAAAAATAACTTTGTTTGAATTATGGCTTCATCAAAATAAAAAAATTGAAAAATAGAGAAAGTCTTACGAAAACCGACGCTTGTTGCGCTTTTCTCCCTTTCACTAACCACTAACCCAACCACCTACCTTTAACCCAAGCCTAACCCTTCACCTATAAAGCCCTCTTGATATTTACAAAGGTATATAGTTAAAAAGGAGGAGGATTGATTGCTTGGCAAGCCTATGGTATGAGTAAGTTCCATGCCGCTCTCGAGTGATTCACTAAAATACATCTTCGGCCGAGTGTTGAGTGATCCCCCGTGAGGTATGTGAACTTGTATATAAATAGAATTTTAAGGGAGCATGTTATGCCCTAATAAGTAATTTATCTTATGAAAAGTTTTAAATAAATCATGACGAATAGGGTTGTAAATAAATAAAAATAAAACATAATAAAGAATCTTGGAAATCCCGACACTCTATGACAAGCCCAAAAACCTTCTCTTCTACCCATTCCATTTTGGAGTGTAAAGCCATATTATAAAGAGTTTTGCTTGAGGACAAGCAAAGATTCAAGTGTGGGGGTATTTGATGTGTGCAAAATGCAACATATAAATTACATCAATTGTGGCATAAAACTAACCCTTTTTTGGTACTAATGTTGGAAAAAGTGTGTTTTTGTCTTCCATTTCTATTTCCAGGATTAAAAGAGCTCAAATTAACAAAAGAAGCAAAAAGGCGGCTAAATCTAACATAAATACAAGAAAAGGAACAAACGTGGCATGCCCGACCTCCCCAAAAGCATCTTCCCAAGCAAAACAAGAGAACAGAAGGCTGAACACGCCCCGTGCTCAATGAGCACGGGGGCGTGCCCAAGTGTCAGCATAAAAGACAAAGTTGTAGAAGCTTCCATCGCCCACCACGGGGCCGTGCTCAGCGGACACAGGGCCGTGGTCAACTATAAGATTCGCAGAATCCAGACAAATCTTGATAGTACAGATATGCTTCTGCACACGGGGACGTGCCCAGCGGAAACGGGGCCGTGGTCAACTAATAAAGACAAGAGCAATTAATGAAGACTGAGAAGGATGTGGACACGGGGCCGTGCCTGAGCTTCTGTTCAGCCTATAAATAGGAGTGCTTGGCTCAAGCTCAAACCATCCCTTGGCACACCACCTCTCTCACACTTCACCCACCACCCACCACCACCATAACACCATCATCCACCACCATCATCCATTGTCCATCATAGAGTGTGTGAGTCGTTTCGGGATCCAAGATTGATCGTAAGAGTTTTTGACAATCAAGGCCATGTTTTCCTAAGTCTCTTACATCACTTGGTGAAGATAAAGTGTCAAGTGTAATACTTTTATTTTTAATCTTTTCGCACTTTTTAATTGGTTATGTATTAATGAATTTAATAACTAGTTTCTTATGTTGAAGGTGATTCTTCCTTATCGTTTGTCCGTGGTGTCTTGGCATTATTTTACTGTCTATATAAAATAAAAGATTTTCACCATTCATATCTCCACGGTCTATATGGAGGTATGTTGGCTACCTGGTAGGGGGTTAAGGGAACGGTTTGGTAAGAGTCTTGCCATTGTTCAGTGTATAGATCCTGCAAAGGACCTGGGTCATATTTAGTAGGACCTCCTTCAATACTTAACGGTATTGGATGGCGGGGGTCCAAACTCTTTGATCCCCTCATAAGTTAAACTACTATTAAAACTTTAACCCGGCTACTTAGGACTGTATCCCTGCTGACTCAGACTACTTAGCTGAGGGTAACGTCGCCTTCAAAAGAGGGGCCTACCACATTATGCATTAATAACTTAATTAATTATCTTTCAATAATCCGACCCTTTAGGATTGTATCCTTGCTGACTTAAACTACTGGGTTGAGGGTAACGTCACCTCCAAAAGAGGGGCCTACTACAATAACTAAGATAATCTCTTAAATAGTGGAAAAGTGAGGAAATAATCAAAGGTTACACTAAACATGAGTCGGAGCCAAGTGATTCATCTTGTCTATCTGTTTTTACTTTTATTTTTATTTTTCAGCATTTTAGTTAGTTTTTATTTTCTTAGTTTAAAACATTTTTCTAAACTTTTGATTTGACTAGACGTTGAGGATAAACCGGTACTAAAAGCTCTTGTATCCTTGGACGACCTCGGTATCTTACCAACACTATACTACGCCCACGATGGGTGCACTTGCCCATATGTATGTTTAGTGTTAGTAAATATCGTGTTTTATAAATTTAAAACTTGGCTAAAGAAAGTGTAAACGGACTTAAAATATACTTAAACCTATATATACACCTAACGCACATCAAAGGACAACGTCTGTAATTTGATGTATACATAAAGGACAAAACTTGTAATTTACTCTACCTTTTTTTCATAACTCATCTATTTCTTATAACAACCTTTTATCATAAGGCATCTAATTTTAACAATATGTAAATACCAGATGATATTTTTTGTCGTATAAAAATGTTTTATAGTCAAGATTATTTAGTATTTAAAAACCTCAAACACTTCAATAAATATACTAATTTAAAGTTCACGATGAACTATTAATACATATGAGAAGATACAAAAACTTAGGTTAGGACCCGACGCGAAGTTAACTGGTACTACCCCTGCACCTGTGTTTGAATAAGACGATGAAGATGATGCTGAAAAGAGGGAAAATGATTCCATGAAAAACTTTGGCAAACCAACACCAAGGAATCAGCCAAAACAAAATCCAAAGCCTGCCAAGCAAACTTCTGCAAAATCTACTGGAAAATCTGATACTGGTTAGAAAAAGGGAATTGATGATACCGTTAACAAACAGACAGATAAGGAGATTGAACGAAAGCAGAAGAGGAAGCATACAAAAGAGGAAGATGAAGTGGTCAACATTGGAACGTCAAATAGAACAAAATCACATAAACACAATGAATCTCCTATTGTCATGTTTCCTAAACCAACATCACCACCAGAAAAACCAACCACTGCTGCGAAACTTAAAACCACTGCTGAACCTAAGAAGCCAGATTCTGATACACCTAAAACAAAACTCTCACCAGACAAACCACCTGTCAAAAAGTAGAATACAAAATCCTCATCACCACTGCCAACCTCCACTGAAACAATTGTTGATGCAACAAATGTTTCAACACATGTTAAGACAACAGCGGTTGAGACACCAGTTGTTTCAACAGTTGTTAGTTAATCCACTGATTCTACCCAATTTCAATTCCCAACACAATCAACCCTTACACTCATAGCACCTTTTTCTTCCCTAACTCCTCCTTCTCCAAAATCTGTTTACACAAGAAAGAGAAAATTCATGGTGCATGAAGAAGAGAAGGAAGAAAAAGATATACCCGCACCAATTCCGTTATCAGCTACTCCATTCATTCAAACTTCACCCAAACCATTCGTCCCACCTCCATCAACAAAGATCAACCCGTTGGCAGTAACTTTCCCTCTGGAACTGCTTGCAGTTCAACATGAAATGACTCAATTTTACACAGAGGATGATCCATCCAAAAGAACCTTCCCATCTCTTCATGGATTCGAAACTCCAAAGAATATTTATGAATATTTGAAGCTAAAGGTCAAGCAAGCAGAAGATAAGACAAAAGTAGAGTGTAAAGGGCTAGGAGACATTAACTTATCAGCTCGCATGCAACACTGGCTTGGTGAAGTCAAGAAGTTGGAAGATTTTGCTAGAGACCTAAGTAAGAATATGTCAAATCTGTCACCAAATGCTGAGCTACAAAAGACATTAAGGAATGATTTCTTGAACACTACATTGGATACCAAGCCCTACGAAGCCTACAGGTCTGATTTCAAAGACTGGCCCCTTGAAGCTCTTAATGAGTAAGTTAATAGAATTGAAAAGATGAATAAAGATCCTCAAATGCCAAAATCTGCTCCCAACTGGACACAATACAAAAAGGTTGAAGTGGATGAAGTGTTGAAGTACAAAAGAATGAAGGCAGAACTTGTAGCAGCTAAGGTTGGGACTGCTAGACAAATTGGAAAATGGTCTAGGCAGTATATTGATCGAGCTTACAATAAGTTAGAAGAGCGAAGAAAGACAGATCCATCCCTTCCTAAAAAGCCAGTATACAAAGATGAAACCATTGTTAGACGTCGGCAGACCATTACATCTAAAAAGCTGTTCTCATCAGCAGATGTATCCATCGCTGCCTTGAACCAAAGAAAAAGACAACAACTGATGGATGAGGAAGATGAAAATAGGTATGCTGAGTACAGAAAAGAGTCTATCAGAAATCAGTTACGATATGGATTGGATGATGCTTCGTTGCAATTACAAGCTCAAGTTGCTCAAGCACTTCAGAAGTTGGCAAGTAGGCCTCAATCGCCAAACTACTCTCAAATAAAACTTCTCCCAAGAAACCCATCAGATCCAAAAATAGTAAAGTGGAAGTCTGACAAACAGACCCATGAATTGACTTTGATCAAGTCTGATGGTAGTGTTGAAAAGATATCAAGGGATAATGCACTTGGTCTGAGTGCAGTTGACCTCCAAGATCTTTTTAATTTTCAGCTTAATAGGGATGAAGATGATACTGATTCCTTGGATTTTGAGCTCCAATTCAAATGGCAAATCCGGGAAATGTTGATGAGAGAATAAAGATCTGCTGATTTCTAAAGTCTGCTGATTCCTTGATTTAGTTTTGCTGAAAGTTGTTGAGGCAGGTGATTGTGTGTTTGTAGTTAACGTTTGTTGAACCTTAAGTTGTATTCAAATTCTATTAAGTACCTATGTCTATAAACAGTTTATATTGTCTTTTTGGGTAAACAGTTAAATTTTATGTAACTGATATATTAGCCGATAATCTATGTTTATAGTTGTCTTTTAGCTATAATAGATAACACGTTTTGGTACAATATCTATACACGTATCTATATGTTCTATTAATATGTGTTATGCATGGTTGTCTAAGAAACGACCCATGTTTGCAGCTCTCATTTTTAATGAGAGTACTAAATTCTTTTTTAATAACATTATTCTCTTAACATCTGTTTACTAACCTTTGTAATTTCTGTTGACTAACCTTTTTAACATGGATTGACTAACATTTGATACTTACTATCTATCCATCTGGCAAGCTCTGTTGGAGATAATGGATAACAGTTTTTAGAAAAGTCTGTTGGAAAGCAACAGAGGTTTTTAACACTTAATAGACAACAGTGGTTTGGTATCAACATAATGGAATTGCTGTTGAATAAACCTATTTACCATTAGTTTATATCAATTTTGTAAGTCTGCACTAATTATTTTTTTACTCTCTGTCAATATGTGTTATGCATCAGGGAGATGTTGATGAGAAATAAAAATCTGTAATAAAGAAGGCTTTTCGTATCATCTGTTGTATAGGGAGATTGTTGGATCAACAGCTAATACATTGTCTCCAGTAGCATATTTAACCAGATTTCAACATGTAGCGAAGGAGATGTTGCTGCGTAACAAATTCTTGACTGAGGTTTGATGTGTGTTGTTTAGGCAGGTGATCGTATGTTCTTAGTTAATGTTTGTTAAAACTTAGGTTGTATTCGAATTTTATTAAGTTTGTTAGACATCTTTTATATGTACTTATGTTCATTGTCAATGGGTGGATACTCTCTTTTTTTAATAAGAAAATGGAAATAATCATATGTAACTGATCAATTTTATTAAGTTTGTTACACATCTTTTATTAACTTTGTTAGACATCTTTTATATGTACTTATAGTTGTGTTTTAGCTATAATAGATGACATGTTTTGGTACAATATCTATACATGTATCTATATGTTCTATCAATATGTGTTATGCATGGTTTTCTAATAAACTACCCGTGTTTGCACACGGGTCTTACCGCTAGTACTATATAATAAAGTAAACCTATAGGTGACACGTGTCGAATTACTATGCACCTCAGAATTTTTCCCCGCCCTTTCTTTCTCTAATTTAGTTAATATCCTTTAGGTTTAAATATAATGTATATAAGATAAGATTTTAAAATCATTGCATATCAAAAATAGTGATTATGTATAGATTATTATCCACCCTTTACGTTAGAAAGTAGACCAACTCAAAATTAAACGACTAATCAAAATGTATTATATTTGACCCGAATCGTTTTCAAACAAAATTTACGTCGAAACGTACATAAAAAGCAAGCATGAAAACGTATTATAGTTGACCTGACTCTTCAAATAAAATTTACGTCAAAACGTAGACCATCTCGTATTTATACCATTCGAATACAAGACGTATCATATTTGACCTGACTCTGAACAAAATTGACATCGAACGTACATAAAAAGTGAGCACGAAAACATAATCCAACTCGTTTCTAAACAAAATTTTCTTCAAAATGCTGAAGAACACGAATTTATAAACAAATATATTTTTTAAGTTAATAAATACAATATGGAAATAGTTTTTAATTAATAAACAATTGTTATATAGTAGTATTAAAATAAAATTTAATTATAACTTACTTTTTTAACGGTAACTAACAACGAGTTATAGAATATAATTAGCAATACTAATTTGTTTAAAATCATTATTATATGGTAATAGTAGTTTTTTTCTCTTGAAGTGTTGTTCTATAAGCAGTCAAAGTAAAACGATGGGAAATAAAGTTAAAAGACCTAAAGAAAAAACAAAATACAAAAA
Source organism: Helianthus tuberosus (assembly GCA_030545235.1). Classification (NCBI taxonomy): domain Eukaryota; kingdom Viridiplantae; phylum Streptophyta; class Magnoliopsida; order Asterales; family Asteraceae; genus Helianthus; species Helianthus tuberosus. The sequence continues at coordinate 193,501,673 of CM060414.1, forward strand.
AGGACTTACAAAATTTTCAGGTCGCGGCTTAAAGTTTAATGCTTTCTCAAATGCTTTTTGAAGTTCATCAACAATACTGAGCATGTGTGGGCGATGTGCTCGATCTTCCTTTAAGCAAGAATATGCCGTTTTTGAGTATTTTCTAAGTGAACTTAGGGATATTTGATTTTTGGACATTTGATTCTTTAGATAGGGATGGATTATATCTGGAAACGTTTCGTTTTCATAATGATACTTGGCCAATCCAGTTAGAAACTTATTTTCACCCGTCTTAATATATGCTCTCCTCCCGCACAATATTTCGAATAAGACGACACCGAATGAGTAGATGTCCGACTTCTGGGTCACACCTTTGGTCTTTTCAATTTCCGGGTCCACATACCCTATTGTGCCAATAGGTTCAGAAAGGATGACCTGGTCCATTCGATTAAGCGATTGTTTGATGGAAACTTTAAAACCAGATAACTTGGGTTCCCAGTTATCATCTAATAGAATTGTGGAGCTATTGATATTAAGATGTATAACACCATAACCACGTCTCTCGTCATAATGGAGGTAACTCAACGCACGAGCCACGCCTATACATATCTTCAATCTTTGGGTCCATGTGAGGTTCGGGTTGTTTAGATGCCCCTGGAGACTTCCTTTGGCCTCATACGTGGTCACAATGATCTTCTCATGCTTTTCATCACAAAATCCAACCATAGAGACTATATTTGGATGCTTGAGATCAGAAAGCATTGAAACTTCCGTCCAGAACTCTACGACTCCTCCACCGTGCTTACGATCTAACCTCAGCGCAGAAATCGTGATCAACTCCCCGGATCGCTGGAGTTGTCCTTTGTATACGTGTCCCAATCCACCGCGTCCGATGATGTTATCAGGATGAAAGTTGTCGGTGGCCTTTACTACGTCTTCAAGTGGGATTTGTAAGTGAGCAAACTTGGCAATTGTTGTCGTCATGTTTCTGTTTATCAAGGAAAATGGAGTGCAAAATCAATGGGTTTCAAATGAATGACAAGGTAAGATCTGAGATGTAATCGCCGTCGGATCTACCACTGGAAATGGAGCAACGGCGTGTAGGGGTGAGGTTGAAGAAGTAGATACCGAAGTTGGGGTTGAAAGTGTCGAATCCGGAAGATCAGAAAGAGAGATAGAACCAACCTACCGGAGAGAGGCGATGTAGTTGAAATTGGTGAGGGCTGTTGTGTTGATGGGTTCAATAGGCTACAAGGGGGGATCTGGCTCCTTCTTGAAAGGGAGTTTTAAATAAATAAAGTATAGAATGAGGGGGATATGACGGTGGTGCTACGGAGTAGCAGATGGTGGGGATGGTGGTCGGTTCAAGTGGGTGGTGATTGATCGGGAGAGGGAGGTCTGTTCGCCGGAATAAAAAAGAAGTTGAAAGGAGTGTGTGATTTGAAATTAGTGTGTTGTAGAGACGTGTATTATATATAAAGGAGTTAATTACCTTTTCAGTCCCTGAGGTTTGCCAAAAATAACGTTTTCGGTCCATTAGTTTAAAAATTGTCATTTCAGTCCATTAGTTTCATTTTCATAACCATTTCAGTCCACTAACTTAACTCCATCCATTTATTTCGTTAACTTTGGGGTGAAATTACCAAATTACCCCTGCTAACTTAACAAATTGTAATAAAAATCATAAAAATTCAAAAAAATTAAAAAAATTAAAAAAATTCCAAAAAATCTAAAAATCAAAAAAAATTTAAAAAATTCAAAAAAATTCCAAAAAATTCTAAAAAATCTAAAAATAAAAAAAATTCAAAAAAATTCCAAAAAATTCAAAAAAATCTAAAAATCAAAAAAAATTTAAAAAATCATAAAAATTCAAAAAAATCCAAAAAAATTCAAAAAAATCCAAAATGTTTCGAACCCGAACCGTTTCGAACCCGAACCGTTTCGACCCGTACCGTTTAGACGCGAACCGTTTCGACCCGTACCGTTTCGAGCCGAACCGTTTCGACGCAAACCGTTTCGACCCGTACTGTTTCGAGCTGAACCGTTTCGACGCGAACCGTTTCCGACGCGAACCGTTTCGACGCGAACCGTTTCGAGCCGAACCGTTTCGAGCCGAACCGTTTCGAGCCGTACCGTTTCGACCCGTACCGTTTCGAGCCGTACCGTTTCGACCCGTACCGTTTCGACCCGTACCGTTTCGAGCCGTACCGTTTCGACCCGTTCCGTTTCGAGCTGAACCGTTTCGCGTCGAAACGGTACGGGTCGAAACGGTACGGGTCGAAACGGTACGGGTCGAAACGATACGGCTCGAAACGGTACGGGTCGAAACGGTACGGCTCGAAACGGTACGGCTCGAAACGGTTCGGCTCGAAACGGTTCGGCTCGAAACGGAACGCGTCGAAACGGTTCGCGTCGAAACGGTTCGCGTCGAAACGGTTCAGCTCGAAACGGTTCGCGTCGGAAACGGTTCGCGTCGAAACGGTTCAGCTCGAAACAGTACGGGTCGAAACGGTTTGCGTCGAAACGGTTCGGCTCGAAACGGTACGGGTCGAAACGGTTCGCGTCGAAACGGTACGGGTCGAAACGGTTCGGGTTCGAAACATTTTGGATTTTTTTGAATTTTGTTGGATTTTTTTGAATTTTTATGATTTTTTAAAATTTTTTTGATTTTTAGATTTTTTTGAATTTTTTGAAATTTTTTTTTTTTTTGAATTTTTTTTATTTTTAGATTTTTTTGAATTTTTTGGAATTTTTTTGATTTTTTTGAATTTTTTAAAATTCTTTTGATTTTTATATTTTTTGGAATTTTTTTAATTTTTTTGAATTTTTTGGAATTTTTTTGAATTTTTATGATTTTTATTACAATTTGTTAAGTTAGCAGGGGTAATTTGGTAATTTCACCCCAAAGTTAACGAAATAAATGGATGGAGTTAAGTTAGTGGACTGAAATGGTTATGAAAATGAAACTAATGGACTGAAATGGCAATTTTTAAACTAATGGACTGAAAACGTTATTTTTGGCAAACCTCAGGGACTGAAAAGGTAATTAACTCTATATAAAGACACTGCAAAAAGCACAATGCAAAAGTAATAAAAAAAGGTTGTATTATTGGCACACCTTGAGGGATTAAATCGACACTCTCAATACGCATTGTGTAGGCCTATACGATGTGTATTGGGGTTGTTTCAAACTTTTAGGTCAGTCAAAAGCTAACAATGTCCCCTTATCAAAAGTAATACGCATCGTATAGGCCTATACGATGCATATTGAAGGTGTCGATTTAGTTTTTTAATTTTGCAAGGTAGTTTTCTGTCACGCGGTAGCTTTCCGTCACGTGAACGAAGAAACAACACTTTGGACATTTGTTGTTCTTCAAACATCTAGGAAACATTATTTGAGAATACCCTCTGAATTTTTCTAATCTGTAGAATGAGATCCTCCACTGTTGAGTTATCATCTTTCGACCCCATTTTCCATAAATTTATTGATTATGTTTTTCAACGGGGATGTAATGCAATGATTCATCTCAATTGAATAGACAGACACTTGCTTCATAGGACTCACTTGAATCGTCTCTGATTTAATAACAGTACGTTTAGCATCCGTGCCTGCTTGAATTGTAGAAAGCAAAGGATAACGAAGAGAAACATTGTATTTATCACGAAAGTACTAAACAACCGAGATAACAGTTCCAGTTTCACCAGCTGCATTTGGAACAAGAAGTCCAACAATTCGTTCATTATCTGTTGTTGTCTCAACAATATGAATGCACACAACGAATATCTACAATCCAATCAACGCACATTATGTGTTTCAAATCAAGGGTCCCATCATTACAACTACTTGTTTGAAAATGGCCAGGAGAGTTGAAAAATCTGCAATTGGAATTGATCTTGAAACATCATACACTTGTTACCATATGACACATGATAAAAGCGCTTCTCTAGACAATCTGGGATTATGTTCCGCAAATTGGGAACCACATATTTGCTTCAAGATTTACGTCTGATGTCCAAGTTTGATCACATTTGACTTCATTTGCGGCAGTCCAGTGACTTTCTTCCCACGTGTCTGCACTGTGATCTTCATATTCTTGGTTCAATACCAACTCATCTTTAGTAGTGTTTGTTTGAGAACCTGATTCACATACACAACGGTTCTCCAATTCCAGATCAGTAAGCAAATACACAACGGTTCTCCAATTCAAGATCAGTAATGTAAGGAGAAGCGTTGAGATAACGGACATCCATCAAGCTCAAAAAGAAAACTTGTGTTTCCCATAGTCACAAATGTCACACCCCCAAAATACCACATGCGGAAACCCTGCGAGGCATGTGACGTACCAGGATCTAGCCACTAATCACATTGAACTAATAACGAGAAATTAGATAAAAGTTTCCATTCATTAAGATATTGTAATTCCAAACACAACTTAAAACCCAACATGTTCAGCGGAATCATAATGTAAATCAATGTTCAAGTATTTTAAAATCCAAGTGTATGAAAATAAATAGACTTGTCACATGTTTCCAAGTATCTCGACCCATGACCACTCCAGCAATCCCAGATAGCAAGTTCCATATCCAAGAATCTAACGACCTGCAAGCATGCAGACAAGTGTATCAGCACAACGCTGGCGAGTTCACAGTTTTACAAAACTTTTAGTTACCAAGTATTAAGTTTAAAAGTCTGTTGTTAATAACTCGAGTACCGCAAGATGGCATCAGTTTGTTTGCCCTTCCCTAATGCCTATCAACATTGGTCATGTGATTAAGGTCATTAGTTCACGCCCGTCCTCTCAGGTACGGTGTGAGGTTGCCAAGCCTAATAGCGATATCAACTAATACCCCGTTGCCTCTCAGGCAACTAATTCGGTAGTAAGATGGGACTTAAGGTGATATGTTTGAGTGTATTATCTAACATCTGGTTTAACCCAGTAAAACGTATTCCTCTCAAAAATACCAATTTGTTTATCCCACCCCGGGACGCATGCTCAAGGAGTAGTGAACTCACCTTTGGTTTGCTCGGTAGGTTATATTACTTTGTTTCACGTTGGTCAACCAAGTCCTAGTATGGTTATCACTAACAATTAGTTTCGCATACAAGTAAGTCACGTATCAACTACACGTATTCTAGCAATTAATACACAAGAAGCCATATTTCGTGTTTCACATGAATGAACAGTAATTTAATTGTACACTCTAATGTGCGATCCATCAACTCATGGCCCATTAAAGAGTGTGCGAGCCCACCGTGGTGCGGCCCAACAGTCCCTGGCCCACAAACAGGAGTGTGCGACTATCTCCTGAGTGTGCGGCTTGGAAGTGTGCGGCCCTTTATGGTGTAAGGCCCCAAACTTGGGAACCCAACTCGTTGGTAATACGATAAGCAAACATAGTTCTAGACCAAAACGTCACCAATGCGCAGCGGAATAAATAAATAAAGTACGAATAAACTTCAAAGTACTAAAACAACCAAAGTTTGTTAGTTGTTTAAAACACGGGAAATGCCAAAATATTTAAAAGATGTCGAGTAATCGCTGCTAATATCCAAGAGCCGCCAACATTCAAACCTTCTTCTTACCTGAAATACATGCTTAAAACGTCAACTACGCTGAGTGAGCTCTATAGTAATAAGTTTTTTTTACACTTTAGTTCAAAACATTTGAACCCATTCCGATTCTAATAAAGTAGTTCACAAATCGTCATTTCATTATTGAAATAATAGTTTGGCATAAGTACAGTGACTACATGCCCAGGTCACATAATGCAACCTAACATAACCGTTGTAACCCCAAAGGTCACAACAACATCTCGTATAATCCGTCGTCACCACAACATCCCACATAATCCGTCTCCACCCTGAAGGTAACGACAATTGGGTCACATCGACTCCACCACTTGGATTGATGTTTCCCATCCCGCATAACCGTCGCCACCCAGAAAGCAACAACCAAGGACTCAAGGCCCTCAAATAAATAACTAAATAAAATAGTACACGTAGGCAAACAATTATTTTAAATCAAGCTCTCGCACAAAATACGCGTATGTGTTGATGCAGATTTTGTGTCCGATGCTTGTCGAATAGATTAGTTTTATTTTACGCTGAATTTGTAATAGTTAGTGAAACGGTCTATCGAACGTGTATAGACCCGCTCGTTTGAAGTGGTCAAACGAGAGGGTTATTCGGTTGACCGTGTGGGTTTTGCTAGACAAACTGTTAGATTATGGTTGTATAATGTTTGGTGTCGAAGGATAAGGCATCGAAGGATTGTGTATATCCTTCGATGAGCTCGAAAGATATCCATCGATAGATGAAGATGGACCTCGAAGGATATGTCATCCTTCGAGGTATATGTGTATCTTTCGATAGCTGGATGATCGACAGATGATCTATCGATCAATCAGTTAGATCCTTCGACCATACAACCTGTGTTGGGTATAAATACCAACACTTTGTCATTTGCAAGACTAAGAGAGTGAGAGGAGGTTTGAGACCTCACCCGAGGAGAGATCACCACTTGATCTCTCCCGGAATGTATACTCCTTTGGTATTAGTTCGGTTATCATGTAATCGGTCCGACTTGTAATGTTATACTACCGGATTAATACAAAGTTGTTTGTTTATCATCTCTTATCTCTTCCGTCTTTGAACATAATCATAAGAATCACGGTTTCGGTCCCCAAACCCGGTCCTACAATTGGTATCAGAGCCATGGTGCCTGATTTAGTGAATCTAACAGTTTACTAAATCGCATGTGCTCTAGATCTGTGATTTTTGTGCTTTTTTGTTCAAGATGTAAAAATTGTGAAAATCAAGAAAAACTCAGATCTGGACCCGAATATTCAGATCTGTGCTGAAACGAGTGTTGGGTTTTATGTTTTTCACCTATATAATCAAGTTATCATCATCAAAAATCAAAAATACAATGTTTTCGTCAAAAATCTGCATAAGAACAGTTGCTGTGTTCTTGATGTTCTTGGCAGCTTCATATTTCGAAAGATGTAGAGGTACCCCAAAAGATGTAAGGAACTTCGAAAGATCAAACAGTTTTTCGAAGGGTCATCCTCAGTCTCAACAACTTCGAAAGATCAGATGACTTCGAAGGGTCATCTCAACAAATTCGAAAGATCAGATGACTTCGAAGGATCATCTTTACCCTTTGTTGTGTTTCGAAAGATCAGCATATGTTGTGAATCGAAAGATCCTTCGAAAGATGATCCTCGAAAGATGTCGGCTGATGTTGGATTATCGAAGAAGAAGGGTCTGTCTGTGTATCGAATTGAAGACAGAGATGATGTGAGCTGTTTGTGTAATGTGATTTTATTTGGGGGTTCGTTTTTTGAAGGTGGGTATCGAAGTGAAAGTAGGCACAATTTTATTAGGGGATTTACAGTTGCTGCTTGAGTTTATCGAAAAGAAAGAGAGTGGGTCTGAATGGTTTGTTTTGTGTAGAAGAAGCATTTGCAGTAAATGTTAAGGGAATTTTGATGGAAGAAGGTGGGTGACTATGAGGATGACGGCTGATGACACTTTTGGTGTTTAGGGTTGGTTCAAGAAAAATGTCACATGGGCTTAGGATGTTTGTTTGGGCTCCACTAGATTAAAGGATGGTATGGATGACCGTGAATCCATCGTGAAGGCCTTTTTATTCACATAAATTGGTCCATGAGAAAAGTAACATGAACATTCCTTTGCAAATAATTTTTAAGTGAATCATATATTTTTTTTCTTGTTAACCGAATGGAGCTTGGAGTTTAGTGAATGTCTAATGATGGCATCACTTGGATATTTGGGTCGGATGTTCGTGAAGCTTATGTCAATCAAGACTTTTCAACGTCAAATTTGTACGGGTTTTGGGAACGTGCGGGATGTTGCGGCATGATGAAAAGAAAACAAAAGATGATGATACTTGATGGTTGAAAAATTGTGGGGTAGTCACGGTTACCGATGCAAACGTCAAATTTTGGTGACGCGACTACAATGGGCCAAAAACCAAAAACGGAATGGTATGTTCACTTCCGCATGTCAATGTTTATGATTGTTACCGGTTATTCGTAAATGTTCGAAAGCATTTTGTTTATTGTCATATTCTCGCATTTGAAGACGAACGTATGAACCTTGAACGCCAACACCGGTCCTAACGAGTTCACAAAGTCTTTGGAGGGATACAAGTCGGATCCGATGGGGTACTAGGCGATATTGCTTTATCAACTAGAATATGCAACGAAGAAATCCTTTTTGTTTATTGTCATATTCTCGCATTTGGTAACGAATGAATGAACCTAGAATGTCAACACCGGTCCTAACGAGTTCACAAAGTCTTTGGAGGGATACAAGTCGGATCCTACGGGGTACTAGGGGACGTTCTTATTCAACTAGAATATGCAAAGAAGAAAGTCGTTTTCGTGATTTTTCGGAACCGAGAACATTCAATAAAGATTGACGACAGTTCCGCTTAGTGGAGGGAATTGGTGAACATTTGACGACAGTTTCTTTGAAGTGGAGAGAATCTGTTAAGGTTTAGAGATTTTACCAAAGAAATGGGGGGATAAAAATGTTGAATTTCTTCGGTAAATTTCTAAACGCAATCACAGGTGGTAGAGTTGTGATTTTCTGGTGATACAAACGGTTCGGCGTGGAATGTTTTGCACATACACATATTTGAGGATTTTAATTAATTCTCCAGCCAGCGTGAAGGGTTTTGCACGGAAAAATACAGGTTTCTAAAGTCTACAGTAGTTACAAAAGCGCTGTTCACTGAAGACCTGGGGAATCTTAATGAAAGCTGATAGTTCAAGGCTGAAGACCTGCAGGATTCGGTTTTGGGTTTGATGTTTCTTTGGGATTTTACAGGGATCTGGGGGTAACTCAATTCGTTGAGTTTGCAAACGATGTACTTGGTCAAGCTGACTTCCTGAGTACTGATGCTGAAGATCCGTAGTGCATTACGTGGTCAACTTCACAAAGGCGAGACAATGAGATCTGGATGTAGTTCAACTAAGCATGCTGGTTGAGCTTGCAAGGGATACACTTGGTCTAGCTGACTTTCCTGAGTGTTGATGCTGAAGATTAAAGTGCATTACTTGGTCGATTCCACAAAGACGGTTTACAGAAGACAGTTCACCAGAAATCTCTATCAATGTAGTATGCTTGTATGAAAGAGAGTTCTTATGACAAGATCAAGACTTGATGCAGTTCTTAAAGAGTGGAACCCTTATCAAATGCCGGTTGGAGTATTGGAAGATCAGCGGAAGATCGGTCAATTGAGGAAATTGCACAACACCCAACACGGATACGCGTACTTTAAGGGGGAAATATTTTACAAGGAGCGTCAAGATACTACTTACCTGGATCATCGGTCAAGGGGGAATTTGTTAACACAGAGAAGATGAATACTTGACTGAAGATCGATTGCAGTTGCATTTTCAGCATTCGACAGCAACGGACAAGGGGGAATTTGTTGATGCAGATTTTGTGTCCGATGCTTGTCGAATAGATTAGTTTTATTTTACGCTGAATTTGTAATAGTTAGTGAAACGGTCTATCGAACGTGTATAGACCCGCTCGTTTGAAGTGGTCAAACGAGAGGGTTATTCGGTTGACCGTGTGGGTTTTGCTAGACAAACTGTTAGATTATGGTTGTATAATGTTTGGTGTCGAAGGATAAGGCATCGAAGGATTGTGTATATCCTTCGATGAGCTCGAAAGATATCCATCGATAGATGAAGATGGACCTCGAAGGATATGTCATCCTTCGAGGTATATGTGTATCTTTCGATAGCTGGATGATCGACAGATGATCTATCGATCAATCAGTTAGATCCTTCGACCATACAACCTGTGTTGGGTATAAATACCAACACTTTGTCATTTGCAAGACTAAGAGAGTGAGAGGAGGTTTGAGACCTCACCCGGGGAGAGATCACCACTTGATCTCTCCCGGAATGTATACTCCTTTGGTATTAGTTCGGTTATCATGTAATCGGGCCGACTTGTAATGTTATACTACCGGATTAATACAAAGTTGTTTGTTTATCATCTCTTATCTCTTCCGTCTTTGAACATAATCATAAGAATCACGGTTTCGGTCCCCAAACCCGGTCCTACAGTATGCCTACTAAATTTAAATCACTTAAGCATGTATTTCAGCCCAAAATAATTAAAACATAAAAAGATGGGCGATAGAACTCACCTTAACTAAGCGTGCTAACTGCAAAGGTAGAGAAACAAGAGAAAGCACAAATCCTACATGGCTTCAACAACCTACACGTTTTGAATCGTGTTAACAGACCATCACTTCTAGCCGGTTTTTATTAAAATCCTTAAACAACATTGCTTGTTGCATTCATTACTACTTTACATTTTATCATATGCATATGCGACCTTTCTGTAATAAAATCTCAACCAAGATGATTCTCATTATAAGCATGCCCCACCCATACTATGATCATGTAACCATGCATGCATTTTGTAATGTTTCTGATCGTGGCTCATCTCAATCTTTAATTTAATTTAGTTATGAACCAATAAAGCCTATATGCATGAATCATTCTCATCCACACATACACATGAGCTAACCACCTGCTTCATCATAACTAAAGTCCCATGTGAAATCTCATCATTAATAGTATCATAACTTTTATATTAGAAACCTACGTATGCACACAAATTGTAACCCGTCGATGTTCCCTCCTTTTTTTCTTTTTTTAAATGGCATGCTTCACCATTAAACCCCGTACACAAACCAACGCCTATTACCCCTCTACTACCCAACAAACTTGAAAACAATGTCGGGTACGTACCTGATGAGGTGATCGTTGTCTGATTAGGAACCGGTCTCGAGCTCGGCGACAAAAGGCAACACTGAAAACACTACATGAAGGCGAATCCGAGATTACATGCTCGTCGTGAAACACAAAATAAAATAAGTTAACCGATTCGACAGTCCGGTTGTGGTTTGCCTCGTAATGCCATAACCCAAACAATACTATATGCAATGAGTATCATACTAAAGACGATTTCCATGGCCACGGTGCAAACCCCAATTGCTATTCACGGACAAAACACGGGTTCACCATACCAACGAAATTGAACCGACTAATCTTAACAAAGTGAGAGTTTAGAGAAGACGAGTGTAACACTCCGCATTTCCGCACTTTCTAATTTTAGCAAGCCATGTTGTACTTTCCATATTTAAACACTTGTACTCTCTTGTAATCTACTTTCGTTTCATTTGTAATTCGAAACTATTGATCATAATAAAAACGAAGTTATTTTAATCATGTTCGTGTATTCATGTTGGTCTTATGTGCAACTGATAATTAAATTCTCGTTTGAACGAAATATTATTTAAGGATTCTTGATTCTTTATTTATCGACACGTGATACTCGTTAAACTAATTAAAACACTTAAAATAATGAGATTCGCAAGCTTCATGAATTATCGTCTAAAGATTTTTATCCTAATTTAAATTCGTTCATAAATATGGTATTTATCTATCCTATTTTATTTAATTAATTAAATTAATTAATATTACTATTTAAAAAGTTTATTTTTATAATAATCTAGTTAGTCTCGTTAGATATTAAAGTTAGTAAACTAACTTAGTTAGTTTAAATTAAAAAGCTAGTTTCTTTTTTAAAATAACATAATATAAGTTATTTAAGTCCAGGGACTGTTGTGTCAATTTAATTTGTTCAGTACTTCGTGTGTTGCAATTTGGAAAGATGACCGAATAGAGAAATGAATAAGTTTCTGGAATTGGAGAACCGTTGTTACCAACAGATGTTTCCTAAATGTCTGAAGACCAACAAATGTCCAAACTAATGCAATGATTCCTCTCACTTGAATGCGCAGGTCCGTAGGTATAGGGTATTTGCGGATGGACAGATTAGTATAAATATGATGTTTGTCTTGTCATTTGTAGAGAACTTTGGCTAGAGAGGGGAAACTCTGTCAAAATGGTTTCGTGGTATTGTAATTTCATATATTCAATAGAAACCGATTAAAATTAGCTTGTTCTTGTTCAATCCACTCTCGTACTTGGATTCCGCACAAGATACGAGATCTACGCAATCAATTGAGCATTCAAGTGCATAGGAATCGGTCCAAACACATTCCCACAAATCTAGTCACGATATTCCCCATCCGGGCCCACCGAGTTGTTGTTGAAATATTGGGGTGTGACAACTACTGTGTAAACTGATAGATGAAGAGGTCGATGTTGCAGAAGAGCTCAATATTGTGGGGCAACAATAGAGTCTCAATCCCCTGCTCAGAAAAAAAGCTTGATTTCAAAGATAAAAGCGGTCTTGACCCCAACCAAATCAACTAAGAAACCACCGATTGTCCAGCAAGGTACTCGCGGTCGGCCAACATCAAAGAAAGTACAACAACGGTTAGAAGAAGCTGCGAGGATAGACGAAGTTGCGAGAAACAGCTCCTTTGGTAAGGCAAGCAATGTATATGCAAGTTCCCCACAAAATAGGTACGATGCTCCCCGACACAGCTCATACGTACCATCAAAGGGCTCTCGTGGAACTAGTTCGGTTGTAAAATCTGAAATACCAAAAATGCAATGAAGTCGTTCAACGAATTCTAAAAAAAAAGGAGACGCGTGATGATCATCGGTTTCCATTAATAAAGGGGGGGTGAGAACTTGTTAACCATAATAATGTTTGAGTGACAGATTCCATCAGTTTTACACCATTACATATCGTGTATACAAGATGTGAGGCCAGACGCTCTTTGTGGGTTTCAGTCTGCGGCTGTCGGGTTAGGTTTTGGGGAACACTTATGGCCCCTTGTTCGAAAGGATCTAGTATTAGAGATGGATCATAACGTATCGCTATGGTGGCGTATATTCAAAGCATGGGCGAAGGACAATTTAACTGGATACGTTTGGAGCTTCTCTTGGCATTCAGTGGAAGCTTGTCCCGAAAGTCACCGGATGGAAATGCCCCACGCGTGGCTTCTCTTAACGCAAAGGTATAATATCGCCGTCCACGTGCTAAGCATCGTTGGGAGTTGTACTTTCTTCCCGTTATTGGATGCCCCTGATGAGCCATGACCTCAAGCGATCACACTCGTACATGTTAACGAGGGACACTTCATACATGTTAAGTTGGAAGCGGACTACCCCATGCCGTTAGTGAACCAACTATGGTCGATACACCAAACAATCGCTTAACCCTCCAGATGTTCAACAACAGGGTCGTGGTTATGCTTCTCAGTAAAATGTTTGTGCAGATAATATATCCGCCAAGCTCGACAACTTTGGTCGAGACGACCTGTCACCATAAAAGGGCATCCGCATTTTTTGTTGCCGGTTTTCCTAACTGTGACCTTACTCTCATGCTCGCTACTACGACAACATTGGAGCCATGTCCAGTGATCCTTGGGCCGTCTAGTAACAATAACATATCCATTGGCTAAACCCTTTCTTTTACCCAACGTACAACTCACTGCGGGATATAATATCTTAAGTGAAAAATATATATAACATTTATAATAATTTTTTAACAAAAAAATATAACATTTATAATACATTTTAAAAAATATATAACGTTTATAGTAATATTTTTAACAACACATATATCATTCGTACCTGATCAGTTTTGTACGAAACTTCAGGGTAAGCCAGTTGCTCGTCACCCAATGACTCTTGTGCGTAAGAAGGCTCACTAACGTCTTGTTGTACACACGAGGCACCACTAACGAAAATGTTATTGCCATAGTCTTCTTGTCCGTACGAGGCACCGTAACTGGCTTCATAATCCGGATACCCGTAACCATGATCACAGCTAGGCACAATAACCTGAAAAAACCAACGGTAAAAGATAAAGGTACATCTAAAGTCTTCTTAATCATAAGTAAATTTATGTTTACCTCGTTCAGATCTGGAAACAACAGTTTGTGGGGCACAACAAACTAAAAAAAAACAATTAGGTAAAAGGTAACGGTTAATTTACCGCTGAATACAAAAAAGTAAATAAATACTTACCTCGTTGAGGTCTGGCAACAACGATTCCTTATGATGGGAACGAAAGCCGGACACGACCTCGTCTGCGTGATCATCATTTCCTCTCCCATCGTAAGAATCAGGGACAGCAGGCCTCTCCTAAAACAAACGGTGTGCTAAGTATTTCATAAACAAAACAAGTTAAAAAAAATGCTATATCATACTGCTTCCCGGAATAAACGTGCTCGTGTTTATGTTGGACAACTCGCCGAAAATATAATTAAGGTTGAACCAAGACATGGTGGAATCGATTATAAAGAAAAAACGAAGAGAAGGGATTTTTTTCAATTGTCTTCATCTTCCTCATTTATAAAGGCCAACCCGAATGCAAAATCACATACCAATACGGATCGTATTAGCCTATACGACCCGTATAGGGATAACGTAATATTCACTTCCATCACTTTCAGTCACTTTTGAGTGACAGAAAGTTAACCTCGTACTTGATACGTATAGGGTTTGGACGTGAACCCTATCTGTCAGAGTTGAAAGACAACCTTGTACCAATACGCATCGTATAGCCTTATACCATGCGTATTGGAAAAGCATGCGAAGACAATGTTAGCTTTTTACCGGCCTTGAAAATTGAAGTTAGCTTTATACGGGTCGTATAACACTACAAGAAAAACAACTTTTAGAGAGGACATATCATCTCTACCCGTGAATATTTTTTTTACATTTAATTAGTTATTAATAAAGAATAAAAAACAAAACAAAATTATTTTTTCATATAGGGAGGACATGTCCTTTCTATAGGTTGGTTAATTTTTTTTCAATTTTTTATGGATTGGTGGGAAGTTTTGCCTCCTAAATGAATTTTTTTTACCTTTCAAACATTTTAGATACCATATGTCCTTTCTATAGGTTAGTTTATTTATTTTTTAAAATTTTTATTTCAAACATTTTAGAGACAACATGTCGTCTCTATAGGTTTAAATATATATTTTTTGGTTAGAAAACAAGAATAAATTAATAAACTTAATTGGGTTTATAGGGACGACATGTCGTCTCTATATGCAAATAACTTTTTTTGTATTTTTAATTATTTATTAATCAAAACTAAAAAACAAAACAAAATTATTTTTCTCTATAGAGACGACATATCGTGTCTATATGTTAGATTTTTTTTGGCCAATTGGATTTTAACACCTTTAACTTTGAAGAGTTGGCCGATAACACACGCAACTAACACTTTGATCTGTGACACCCCAAACTTTTAATTTCGTTTGTCATTTCACCACTCAGTTAAAAAATCAGTAACTGAGTTAGTTTTCAATCGTAGGTGGCATCCTACGTGGACTATTTTTGCAGATGTGGGACATTCATGGGTATAAAACTCATCTTCTTCTTCGATACCCCTGCACAAACAATTGGGAAACCCTAATTGGCTCTAACGCATGAATCGACCCAAATTCAAACCCTAATTTGCTCATCACGAGTTCAGAGTTGTTCTTCAACTTATTGGCTGATCGACATGTCTACTTCTTCCAACTCTTCATGTAATACCAACCGAATCCCTAAAATATTCAAGGTGGACATGCATGGGAAGTTGTATTGTCATCACGAGATCAGAGCTGTTATTCGCGTAGCGGGAAGGAGAAGTGTTCGATGTGGTGCTGAATTTTACTGTTGCTCACAATGGCCGGTAAGTCCTGTGTATTGAATTTAACATGTTTTTGAACTGACGACATGATGTTGGTTTGTAGTGAGACGACTGCAAGTTCTTTATGTGGAAAAAAGATTTCGACAAATTATTCGAAGTTCATTCAACTTGCAGCTCAAGTGCAGTTACAAGAAATGATGCTATGACCGGCAATGAATATAATTTGCAATTGCGGAACAACTTGCTATCTCAAGAGAACAATATGTTGAAACGGCAAATTTGTGCGAAAGAATTCATGTTGAAGCAGCAGTTTTTCTTTAGTTTGTTTGTAATCATTGGCATGTTGTTTTACGTAGTGTATCGAATATAACTTGTTTTTTATTGTACGTTCTTTGAACACATGAATGAATGAATGTAGTTTTTATTTCAAACACATGAATGGATTGAGTACCATATGTGCAGACCATTAGACCATTTGCAGACCAAAACCCATGTGACCACAAGGGACTTTGACTTTGAAAACAAGTAAATAACTACCATTGTGCAGACCATTGAAACCACATGTGCAGACCAAAACCCCTGTGACCACAAGAGACTTTGACTTTGAAAACAAGTAAATAACTACCATTATGCAGATCATTTGAAACCACAACTACTATATATGCAGACCAAAACAAGTGTGCAGACCATTTGAAACTGCCCTTTGAAACAACTAATATATATGCAGACCAAAACTAGTGTGCAGAATGACCATTTTACCCCTGTGACCATATATGCAGACCTGTTTAACATACAAGTGTGCAGAATGACCATTCTACCCCTGTGACCATACATGTGCAGACCTGTTTAACATAGATATGCAGAATGACCATTCTAACCCTGTGACCAAATAATGTGCAGACCTGTTTAACATACAAGTGTGCAGAATGACCATTTTACCCCTGTGACCATATATGCAGACCTGTTTAACATACAAGTGTGCAGAATGACCATTCTACCCCTATGACCATACATAGTCATAAGTTTACATAGTCATTACACAACCATTCAAAAGATTCAGCACAGCAGTCATAAGTTTACACAGTCATCACACAACCAACAAAAGATTAACCATTCATAACAGATTAACTAACTGCAGCCTTCTCTGTTGGCCTTCCCCTCTTAGTTGGCCTTCCCCTTTTAGTTGGCCTTCCCCTTTTACTTGCTTTTTTCCTTCCAATTTCAGCCGCATTTTGAGAATCTGTTAACAGTAAACAAATTTAGGAAACAATAATATAATCAATAAACCAACTGAATCTATTGAGTTCACCTTTAACTATGCATTTTCTCTTGTTGTGACCTCTTTCTCCACAAATCCCACATGTCATTACCACCCCATGCTTAGTCAGTTTGCCTGGTTTCTTGGGATCCTCATGAGGGTCCCTCTTTCTGTTTTTCTTAGGCCTACCAGGTGCCTTTTTTATTGGAGATGGATCCAATGGATAATCAACCTTGGGCCAAAACTTTTCACTAGGCAATGGTGGGATTGAGTACTCATAAGTTCTCATGTATGTTTCTTTGTGGTAACATGGGTCAACATAATCCTCAGCATTCTTATGCAAAAATCCAGCCACAGCACACACATGCTTACAAGGATACCCCCTTAATTGCCACTTTCTACATGTGCAGGTCTTATTTTCCAAGTCAACTGTAACATCATCAACATCTCTAACTTGAAAAACCTGATAAGATGAGGGGTATACCTCACACCTAAAGGCTGCATCTTTTGAGAAATCAAGTTTCTCCTGGATATTGGGGCAAATGAGCACATCTTTGGCTTCCATTTCAGTTCTTTTGATGACTAACCTACTCATGATTTGAACCCTAATGTCCCCTAGCATGTATATAATATGCTTTGACCTTGCAGTTATGATATAACCATTAAATGTTTCTGCCATGTTGTTTACTATGACATCACATTTAGTGTGAGTTTTCAAGTAGCACCTGTTAAAACTTTTGGGATCCTGCTTTAAGATTGCCTCTACTGCATCAGGGTTTATGGCCCTCATTTCATCAATGGCTTGGAGGTAATCAGGTTCACAGTATGCTCTTGCAGCTTTCCAATACAACTCCTTGAGCTCCTCATCCTTAAAATTCTTGTGCCAATTCGCATAGATGTGCCTTGCACAGTTTCTATGCTCTGCTCTTGGCCAAATAAGTGCCACAGCATTTAACAGACCCTGCACATAAATTACCCTCTGTTTGTCTTTCATTTACTACCTCATCAAGCACTTTTTTTTGGCTTCCAAATCTATCTTGCTTGACTCTCTAAGTGCATGTTGTGCCTGTATCCACTCAACATCCTCTCTATCTGACTCTAATCCACGTACATCATCCGCAGCTTCCTCTTCATCACTGGTCTCAACTAGTTCATCATAATCTTCATCATCAAAATTTGACTCTTCATCTTCCACACTGAACTCACTATCTTCACTGTCCTCGTCTGCTTGCTTACCTATTGAGTTAGAGCTGCATCCAGGGGAAACCCCAGAATATTGGGCTTTTAGTTTACTGGATTGGGCTTCAGGTTTACTGGGCTGGGTAACAGGGTTACTGGGCTGGGTAACAGGTTTAATTGGCCTAGAACTGGAGTGGGCTTCAGGTGCACTCAATTGACGTTCTTGAACAAATACTTCCATAAATGTTTCACTCCAATTAAAAACCTTCTTAACCAACTCCAACACATCTCTATCATCACGAAAATGCCTAATTTCACCATCATCCGCATCCAACCCATACATATGAAAGTACCTTGATTTATAGCATTTCGTTTCCAATGCATAATCTGCTAGTTCAAAGTATGAAATGTGGTCTACATCAACTTTAATTAACCTAGATGCACCCCCAACATACTGTGGTACACCAAAACCTAACTCAATGTAACCACCATACCAAAGCATGACATCAATCGTTTCCCCCATTGCATAATCTACTAGTTCATGTGAAATCGTACCTTGATCGGAGTTTAAACTTGATGGATTGTTGATTTTGAGAAGCTAGGTCCTTGATCGTTCCTTCCAAAACGAACAGAACAACAATGCCTGCTTTCAACATTTTGCATCTTATAACATGTGTTAGCCACGTCACTCGTGCCATGTAGGATTAATGATGCCACCTAGGATTGAAAACTAACTCAGTTACTGATTTTTTAACTGAGTGGTGAAATGACAAACGAAATTAAAAGTTTGGGGTGTCACGGATCAAAGTGTTAGTTGCGGGTGTTATCGGCCAACTCTTCAAAGTTAAAGGTGTTAAAATCCAATTGGCCATTTTTTTTCCAAATCAAATTTGGGATGGTGGGAAATTTTGCGGCCTAAATTAAAATTATTTTTGACTAATCAAACTTTTTAGACACGACATGTCGTCTCTATAAGTTAAACTTTATTTTTTAATTTTTTTTTATTTTCATACATATTGATCATTAATAAAATAAAATTAAAAAACAATATTTAAAGTTATAGAGAAAACATGTCGTCTCTATAAATTAAAACGTTTTTTTAAAGTTTCTAATTCAACAAAATAAAGAATAAAAAAGCAAAAAATAATTATTTTCAACTTATAGAGTAGTGTAGATTTATTTCTCAAGGTGTCCCAATAATAAGCTTATACAACCCCTATAGGTAGTGTAGATTTATTTCTCAAGGTGTCCCAATAATATTACGACCCTTTTGATTATCCTTTATTTTAATTTTTTTAAAATTAAAAAAAGTACACAGATATTAAACATGTCAAGTGGTTGCTATCCGTATTATTGTCCTCGTAAAATTTATTGGGTCTGAGTTGTCACTTTCAAACTGAATGACTAGTACCAACTAAATGACAAGTTGTCGAAGAACCGGGTTGGGGTTTTTAGTTTTTTATGTTCTTTTATTTTTTTAGTGTGAAGTGCGTTATATATTATTTTAGAGAAATTTATTTTTTAGATTTTGAAATTGTAGCTGTGCATGCATGTAATCTTCATGTTTGTATTTTATCAGGTACCTGCTTATCTTTTTTAATTTCATTTCGGCCGTTAAGAAAAAAGTGAGTTTTGATCAGGGTGACTGGGTGAGGTCAAATGTATTGAAGATGATCGAATAATAAATATTCACCACTGAAGGGGTATGGTCCTAGATCTCGCGTCAGTAAGACCGCGAGTGACCATTACCCTCATCAAAAACCTCCACCAGCAGGAACTTACCTGTGTCCGTGCGGACATGCGCGAACACAGCGGTCCAATCTGTCCATTGATGAGAAGACTTACCTTAAGAACGGAAACTAATGATACACATAGCGATGCGGCCTGGCACCGCATCCTATGAACATTTTCGTCACGACAAGGGATCTGGACAACAGTAACAGTCACATAGCGGCGATGCGGCATGGCACCGCATCCCGCATGCATCTCGGATAGACCAAACAACGCGGAAACAATGTCTGTGACCGCAACCAGGGATGCGGCCTGAAACCGCATCCTGCCTACAAGGCAAGTGGGTCTGACACCACAGTGCAAGTGGCACTAGGAGCAGTCGTCCACCAGCCTACATATGTACAACAGTCTGACACCACAGCAGGACGTGGCATCACCTCCACAACCGACAGGTCTGACACACCTGCAAGCAGCTGTGCAATGTCAGACTAGCTACTCAACTACCCTCCTTCACTCCTCGGCTATAAATACCGACCCCAAACCAGGTTTGAGGTATCGCTTCTCAACTCTCTCACTACTACTACTATCACACTTTGCTTCCCAAGCAAACTACTGATTCTCACATCGGAGAGTGGTAACAAGGAGCACCCCCCACCCCATCCTCCTTGTTACGAGTCACGGTTTGTTTCCTTGTGCAGGAAACCCCCCACCAGACGATCCAGCCAGCGATCCTCGGAAAGAAGGGATTAACCCTCTTGACGAGACCAGTGAGTTATCTCACCCGGTTAACCATTGTTTCATCATTGGCGCCCACCGCCACTCTTAGCACTTTTTCCAACCATCCCTCTCTCCAAAGACCATGTCTGATCGTCAAAACAACACTACCGGGGATAACCTAAACCCCGTAAACACAGGGCCTACGGGGACTGCCCCTCCAGCCCCAAATATTGAACATATCGGCACATCAGCGCAAGGGGGTGCATCCCTTACGTTCGGCCACGATTTATCACAGTATGCTTCTGTGATACCTCCAGGCATGAACCTTCATTCCTGGTACGACCAACAACAAGCTTTGCTGGCCGCAGCATACAACAGAGCCTGCGTAGAAGCGCAGGTATCTGTGGGGCATACCCCAGCACCGCATACACCTGCGGGTCGTATTTTACAATACAACGGCAGGGCCCCAACACATCCAGCCTCCCGGAGTAGGCACGAAGACCGCGGTTCCTCTTACTACGATGTCCGCACACTGGATGCGGACGACTCTTCATATGGGTCCCGCCGCAGGGACCCTATACATAGCCGCCTAGGCCCCCATGGCGAGGATAGGCGGCAATGTACAGCCCACCGCGGCCTAGGCATTCATAGCCGACTGGGACCCAGTCTCACCGTGAAGGGCAAGGCCATACCGATCCGGACGACGGTACATACCGCGGAGAATCCCATGCCACCAGCAGCAGACCGGGAGGACACAATTACGTTCCTCCCACTCACCCCCGCACTACATACCTCCGCGCTGCAAAGCACCACCAAAGCCAACCCTACAGGCCGAAATCTGCGGCCGAAAACTCGAAGTTCGCCCCAGAAATCGCCCACGCCGATGTCATCACCACAAAATTCCCATTAAACATTGGGAAATACAACGGTTCGACCGACCCAGATGATCACATGAACATCTTCGTCGGCGCCGGGTGCAACGGTAGGTGGGATGAACCCACCTGGTGTCATTTTCCCCCCAGACCCTAACAGGTCTGGCCAGGGCTTGGTTCGATTCTTTGCCGGTGAGATCACTGGCCTCATTCGAGGACTTGCAAGAAAAGTTCCTCGCACTCTTTAGCCAGCAGCGACGTTATGAACGTGACTCTAAGAACGTCATGAACATCTGGCGCAGAGACAACGAATCGCTTGAGGCATTCGTTGTCCGTTACAATAAAGAATGCCTAGAGATAGGCGACGTGGCCGACCAGATGGCACGTAACCATTTCATCGTTGCAGTCAAGGACGAACAAATGGTTATGAATATCTCCGGCAAGGACGGCTTGCCTAAGAAATGGGAAGATGTCATGGATGCGGTCAAGACATACGCCCAGACTCAGCGGTCTCTCAGACCGCACGTATCAAAGGCGCAGCCCCAAACGGAAGGCCAATCCTCCCACCAAGAACACAAGCGCAACCGGGACACATGGAATCGCGGCAGCGATCCCAGACCATATGTCCCACGTAACAACCAGCCCGACGCAAGGGCTACAATCAACGCCCAGCGTGAAAACCGGGCGTCGAAGAAAGAGTCTCGGGACCGCAGCTGGACCGAGATCAACCAGTCACCAAGCGACGTCCTCCTTACGGACGCGCAATTCCTGCGACCGGCCCAACCAATGAAGTCCAAAAAGAACCAGGATCTCGCACTCTACTGCGAGTATCACAAGGACAATGGCCACACAACAAACAACTGCATCAGTCTCTGACTGGAGATTGAGCGAGCCCTAAAAGAGGGGAAACTGCAACACCTGTTGTCAGGAGCACAAAAAGCCACCAAGCGCATCACCCCCCATAACGAGGGCACCTCCACGGGTAAGAGGACCATGTACGTGGCCTCAACCCACATGATCAATGGGGGACGAGGAAGGCCGCGCAAGGCGGCAAAAAGACCGGACAATGACTGGAAAGACGAACAAGTTGTCTTTCCAAAAGTCCGAGGCGGACCGCGCGACAGGCGCGCCGTGGTTATCAGAGGCCACCTAGCTCACTACTGTACCGAGCGATTATTTATCGACCCGGGCAGTACATCTGATATTATATACGAGCAGTGCTTCAACCAATTCGATCAAGAAGACAAAGATCGATTGCAGCCGGTGGACTACCCGTTGGCCGGGTTTGCGGGAGAAACCGTATCCCACTAGGCCAAATCACTTTTCCTGTGCGCCTCACGAACGGTAGGCACACACGAACGGAGGAGGTAAATTTCATGGTTCTACCTCACACCTCCAAATACGACGTACTTCTGGGGAGAGAAACCCAGGGCGACTTCAACAAGATCACATACGTCCCCCACTCTGCCATCGGTTTCCCAACCGAGACGGGGATTGCGATAATTTACGCCCGCAGAGAAGTTATGTCTACAGACGAGCTGCGTCCAACCAAATTAGCAAGGCCTACCCTCAACACGCAACCAGAAAAATGGGTGCTTAACGCAAGACACCCAGAGAAAACGGTCACGTTGGGCCATGCCTTGTCCCCCACCATCAGAGCGCGCCTGAAGCAACTCCTCTTCAGGAACCAAGATATTTTCGCATGGACACCCGCAGACATGACAGGGGTGCCATGCGACATCGCGCAGCATTTCTTGAATACCATGCCAGGTATCAAGCCGGTCATCCAAGGCCAACGCCACCTTGGATCAGCAAAGAACGCGGCGATGGAAGAGCAGGTACAAGAACTGCTCTCCGCAGGCATCCTGCGGGAAGTCAAATACCAGACTTGGTTATCCAATCCAGTCATGGTAGAAAAACCAAGCGGGGGCTGGCGCTTGTGTGTCGATTACAAAGACCTCAACAAGGCCTGCCCCAAGGATTGTTACGCACATCCGGAGATCGACGAGAAGGTCGATAACCTCGCACCATTTCGGTGGAAGTGCTTCCTCGATTGTTACAAAGGCTACCACCAGGTGCAGATGGCAATCGAGGACGAAGATAAAACGGCATTCCGCACTCCTATCGGGAACTACTGCTACACAAAAATGTCGTTCGGGTTGCGAAATGCAGGCGCAACCTATCAGAAGTTGATGAACGACACTTTTCGCGGCCAAATCAGCAAAAGTGTCGAAATCTATATGGACGACCTGGTCGTCATGAGCATGGAAGAAGACACCATGCTCAATGATATCGAAAGAACATTCCAAACTCTGCGAAGTGTCAACATGAAGCTCAACCCAGGGAAATGCTCGTTTGGAATGGAAGAAGGCAAGTTCCTTGGATTCATCGTAACCAAAGATGGATTCAAGGTCATCCCGGAAAAAGTACAGGCGATCGAGCGCATGCCATCGCCTTCTACGATGAAAGAAATGCAACGACTAACCGGCAGGCTAGCCGCACTTAACAGATTCTTAGCCAACCATGCAGCTAAGTCGTATCCTTTCATCAAGACCCTGTAGAGCTGTTTAAAAAAGGAACAATTCCATAGGACCGCAGAGGCTGAAAAAGCTTTCCGGGAGATGAAAGAGTGTTTGATTCAACTCCCAACTCTAACCGCGCCTCGCAAGGAGGAACCACTTATCTTGTACCTATCTGCCGCGGACAACGCAGTAGGCGCGGTACTCATAGTGGAGCGGGAAGGAGTTCAAACACCCATCTACTACATCAGCAAAATGCTCAACGACCCAGAGACGAGGTACTCCATCATGGAGAAGTTAGTGTTAGCACTAGTGCACGCGTCAAGACGATTACGACGTTACTTTGCAAACCACGTCATCACAGTGTTAACCAACTACAGGATCGGCCCGATCCTATCCAAACCCGACATCTCTGGGAGGTTAGCAAAATGGGCAATTGAATTGGGCGCACTTTCACTAAAATATAAGCCGCGCCCCGCAATCAAAGGCCAGGTCTTGGCTGATTTCGTTGCCGAAGTACCACCAAACCGCATTCAAGAATGCGAAGAAGAACAAAACCCTGCACCACCACCATCCTCCACAGAAACCTGGGCCCTACGGCCAAGAACTTACCTATGCAATCCGCCTCGATTTCCAAAGCACGAATAACGAGGCAGAAATTGAGGCTCTACTGGCTCTACTCGACGTCAAACATTTGGAAGCACACGTCGATTCACTATTAGTGGCAGGGCAAATACGCGGCGACTATACCGCAA
This sequence comes from Helianthus tuberosus, assembly GCA_030545235.1. NCBI lineage: Eukaryota > Viridiplantae > Streptophyta > Magnoliopsida > Asterales > Asteraceae > Helianthus > Helianthus tuberosus. The sequence goes on from CM060414.1 coordinate 193,526,311, forward strand.
AGGGGGATAATATGATTCTCTACCTCGAACAAGCTTTGCAACTAAAATCAAAGTTCACTTCCTTCAATATCCGCCATATCAACAGAAGTGACAACAAACCCGCGGATGCACTATCAAAACTCGCAACCACCAGCTTCCAACACCTGGCAAAAGAGGTACGCATCGAAATTCTGCAAAATCCTTCCATACCCCTACGCCAAGTCAATGTCATCCAGTACGGTACAACATCCTGGATGACACCGATCATTGCATACTTGCAATCAGGTGTTACTCCCGAAAGCAAGGCAGAGGCACGCAAGCTACAATACAAAGCGTGCCATTACCAAATGGGAGACGGTATCTTACACCGTAAATCATACCTGGGGCCACTCCTACGATGCGTCGACCCTCAAGATGCCACGTACCTTATCAGAGAAATACACGAAGGAATATGTGGCATACACGCAGGACCACGCATGGTGGTGGCCAAAATCATGAATGCCGGGTACTACTGGCCCGGCATGCACCTGGACGCAGTTAAAGTCTTGCGCAAGTGTTTCAATTGTCAGCGGCACGCTCCCAAGACCTTACACCCCAAGAATAACCTGATCCCCGTCACCACGGCATGGCCATTTCAAAAATGGGCAATCGATGTGGTAGGACCATTTCCAGACGCACCAGGTGCAGTGAAATTTATCATAGTGGCTGTTGACTACTTTACAAAATGGGTAGAGGCATAACCGCTTACCTCAACCACCGCTATGATAACAAGGAAATCCGTCTGGGAACACATCATCTGCCATTTCGGTCTACCAATGTGCATTGTCACCGACAACGGTACCAACTTCGCTGCCGATGACTTCCAAAAATGGCTAAAGGAGCTAAATATTGAACACATATTCTCCTCAGTGGCACATCCGCAAGGGAATGGCCAGGTGGAGAGTATCAATAAAAGCTTAGTCGAAGGCATCAAAGCACGGTTGGGAACAGCCAGACGCGGCTGGGTCGATGAACTCCCAAGTATCTTATGGGCCCACAGGACAAGCCCAAAGACAAGTAACGGTGAAACAGCCTTCAGCCTGGTCTATGGCACTGAAGCAGTGATCCCCGCAGAAGTAGGCCTCCCCTCACCTAGAATGTTGGCTATCAATAAAATCGACAGCTATGAGGAACGCAGGGTTGACTTGGACCTCTTGGAAGAAAGGCGCGAAAACGCTGCCATCAATGAGGCCAAGTACAAAACCAAACTTGAAAAGTACTACAATGCACGTGTCCGCATCTGTACTTTCAACCCGGGAGACTACGTCCTTCGTGACAATGAAGCATCTAACCCGGAACGCCTAGGGAAACTTGCCCCCCCCAAGTGGGAAGGACCCTACCTCATCCAAGAGGTCCTGGGCAAAGGCGCGTATAAACTACAAACATTAGAAGGCGAAACTATCGCACGCACATGGAACGCACAACAGCTTCGACGCTGTTATATGTAAGCCATGTTTTTACATTTACCATGTAACCTATCGGGCCGCAGGCCATTTGCAAATAAATAAATAGACGATTCAATGCAATATTGTTTATTTATTCCTATTACAAATACGTGTTCCACTCTGCGGTATCCACAAAATAGATTGACAAAATCTTCATTCGCGATACCCACACAGAGTGGTAACCACACGCAATTATTGTAATAGCCCAGCAACGACAGCACTGTCTATCCGACTGGATATGCAAATACAGGTTTCATACTTGCATATCTAGATAGATATGCAAAAGGCAAACACAGACTTAGTGTTATTCACAATAACATTAACCCACACAAGTTTACACATGCAAGTAGCAAAAACACTTGCATAACTTGAAATGGTTCAAACTTTATATTCAAAAAATTCTTACACCTACGCGGTGCACAAAGGATTTACATAAGTTTTTTGACATTTACATGGAGGAAACAAAAAAGGCACGCAGGCCAGCCTAGTCTTTCGTTGTACCGCTGGGGCCCGCACCATCCTTGCCTTCAACAGCAGGTTTTTCCTCATCTTCCTCATCCGCATATAACACTCATAAGCGGTCCACATAGTCCTCCACCTCTAGGCATTCTTCAAGATCCTCTAAAGCGGCAATGGACGTCTCGTTATACGCCGCAACAGCAGCAGCAAGAAGCGCTTCAGTATCCACACCGTGGAACCCGGATCACTCATCGGTATATTTGCCCTGGGCCATAACATTCATATGGGCAATGCAACGATTGTAGCCAGCTTGAAAACCAGCATCCCGGGCGCGCTCCTAATCGCATTAACACCTGCCACATTTTCAGGTGCGTCCAAAATTAACGTAACAACCAGTGGAACAAAAGGGTACACTTAGCGAAGGCAAAACCTAAAAAAGTAGCAAAGGCAACGGATACTTACATGCCCAATACTGTGCAAACGCATCCATTCACGGTCCTTCTTGAGCAGGTCAAGTGAAGAAGCAAGGCTATCTCTAGCCTCTTCAGCCTCCCTGGCCCGCGCTTCATTTTCAGCAGCACGGGCAGAGACCTCCTCAATAGTGGCCCCCCGGGACCGCACTTCAGCCTTTTAACAAGGTAAACACAGGCATACGAAGACAATTAACATACTGGTAAAACATATACAAATTCAAACACAAAAAGAGACTTATACCTGGAGGCCCAAGATAGTTTTGGTTAAGTTGGTGCGGTCAACGTTTGCCCCTTCAAGAGCCCTTGCAGTGCGAGTCTCCGCCTCCTTGGCCTCTTCAAGAGCCTTGGCAAGGCGAGCTTCTGCTCCCTTGGCTTCTTGGGCAGCCGCAACAGCTGCGGCTTTTTCTTTAACCAACGCAGCGTTCGCTGCCTTGGCATTTGTAAGCTCCTGACGAACATGAAAAAGAATTTCATTCTGTTTCGCCCAAGATTCGTTCCAAGTCTTGCGCTCATTAGATAGCGTCTTGCGCTCATTAGAAAGAGTTTCTTTCCAACTCTTGCGCTCATCAGAAAGCAGTTTTGCAAGGGTACGAACCTGTTTAAGCTCAGCAGTGGCAGCCCACTCCTCAGTCTGCTTACGCTTCTCAAAAGCAGCCCTATCCCTTTCAAGCTGCTCTGCACCCTCACGTGCAACCTTCACCAACTCGGAAGCCTCGGCACGTAACCGCGCATTTTCCTCCTCCTTGCAGCTCAGCACCTTGTAATTATCCAAAATGGCATTCGCCATTATGGAACTCCCAACAAGCATGGAGGAGAGTTGGTTAATCTGAACCTCAGTTGGCATGGCACGGGCCCGGTTGACTTCAAATGGGGTGCCCAAACCACCCAAAATCTCCCTACACGCGGAGGGGTCAGCAGAAATATCATCCCCTTGCATTACAGTCCATGGGGGGCGGTGATAGGTCATGGCCCGATCCTCAGTATAAGTGCGGTAATAAAACTCCAATTCAGTCTCTTCAGGCTGAATGGGAGTCTCCGTAAAACCCGCACCCCCAGAAGCAGAACCAGAAGCCTTCTCAGCAGCGGGAGATTTCTTCCCCTCAGTATAAGCAAACTTTAGGTTCAAATCATCAGTGTCCTGCGGGGAGATCAGATTATCAGCAGAGTCCACTGTATCATGAATCTGAGTCGCAGGCCCCTTCCCAGTACCCTCCGCCCGCGCCGACGGCTCAGACACCACCTTAACCCCCTCATCCGCATCAGTGTCACGCGGAGGGGAATGAGGAGCATCAAAAATTGAAAACCCTTCATCTTGCGGTTCTGCAATCAAAGCAAAAATACCTTTAACTTACAAGTACAAAGACAAAATACTTGTCAAAGTTATGAATTACTCACCAGAAACAACCACAGGTTCAACAGACTTCAGAACAGCCTTCCGTCGGGTCTAAATCTTCGGTTTCTTCTTCTCACCGGCATCCACAGCCTTATCTGCCTTTCTCTTCTTCTCATTAGCAGGCTTGGAACCCGCAGAGGTCCCACCTGCAACCGCACCACCACCTAGAACACCCAAACCCTCAAGGGTGTCAGATACTACCACGTAATCGGTATATCTGCGGAAATGAGAACGAGAGATACCTGCCACCTACGACACCAAAGGCGGAACAGCAGGAGCCTCAGGGTTTTTCTTGCCATGACCCCGCGGGACTTTCTCCGCATGCTTCTTCGGAGCACCCTTCGCCTCAAACTTACCCAGCGCCCCAAGAGCACCTGCGTGTAAATCACAAAACAGGCAAATAAGAAACATGAACTTCTTTACAAAAAAGTAAGAAGATTATATAATATACATTCGCCTTGCGGCAGGGGTGCGTTCAACACATCGCGCGTAGGAACGCGGAAGTTCCTAAGAATGGTTAAGTTAAAACCTTGACCTGCCGCAGTCTCAACAATTTCAAGCTTGCCTTCGAAGGACGGATCAAATATTTTCCACAGCTCAGCATCCTCTGATAAGTACTTTTACAAATCAGTAACAAGGGATAAGAAAAGAAACCGCGAAAGAGTTAATCACGTACCTCCACTTTTCTCCCGCACAAGGGGCTTTGCATGCCTATCAGCCCTGGTCAACATCATCCGCAGCACCCACAGCTGCGTATTATCCAGCTTCTGATGCTCAATGGTCCTTAACCTTGGAAACCATTCCACCGTTCCCGGACCTAGAAGTTCAATATCCTCTGCAGGGATCACCTCGTTCACGTTGCGGAAACTCATCCTCGCAACAACAGCCACTGCCTTAACGTAAAAGAACTTCCTCTTCCACGTTGTGATACCCTTGGGTGGGGTCATCAGCTTGACGCTCCCATACCGTTGGCCAAAAGAAAAAAAACCCAGTATTTACAGTTAACTGGTAGAATCGCCGGAAATTCTCAACGGTAATCGGCAAACCAAGAGTACGAAAGGTGTACTCAAAGTTTCTAATACGAATCATCCCAAAAGGACTCATCTGGGAGATATGAAGTTTGTAAAATTCCAAAACTTCAGCAACAAACATGGTTAATGGTAAACGAAGGTTACCTTCACCGAATGAATCCGCCCACATAGTGACATAACCGGCCGGAGCATGAGCACCGGTGTCACCCTCCTAGGGATAAAGAGCCCCATACTCCTAAGGTATTTGTACACCGGTAATCAGTCGGTTAAAAAGCACCTTTGACCACTTCAAAGGTGGTAGGCCACCACCGGGGACACTACCACCGTCGCCTTCTTCTTCCTCAGCCACCGGAGAAGAAGGTCCAGGGTTTTCACCCTCCACATTGTGTGGATTGGATGGTTCAGCCATCAAGAAATATAAAGAAGAGAAGGATTCAGTTGCACAAAAACTCAGAAAATCACCGGAAATATAGACAGATTGATCGGAGAACACAAAGAGAGCACACTCTATTCACCGGAGCACCCACAGCTGCGTATTATCCAGCCCTGGTCAACATCATCCACAGCACCCACAGCTGCGTATTATCCAGCTTCTGATGCTCAATGGTCCTTAACCTTGGAAACCATTCCACCGTTCCCGGACCTGGAAGTTCAATATCCTCTGCAGGGATCACCTCGTTCACGTTGCGGAAACTCATCCTCGCAACAACAGCCACTGCCTTAACGTAGAAGAACTTCCTCTTCCACGTTGTGATACCCTTGGGTGGGGTCATCAGCTTGACGCTCCCATACCGTTGGCCAAAAGAAAAAAACCCAGTATTTACAGTTAACTGGTAGAATCGCCGGAAATTCTCAACGGTAATCGGCAAACCAAGAGCACGAAAGGTGTACTCAAAGTTTCTAATACGAATCATCCCAAAAGGACTCATCTGGGAGATATGAAGTTTGTAAAATTCCAAAACTTCGGCAACAAACATAGTTAATGGTAAACGAAGGTTACCTTCACCGAATGAATCCGCCCACATAGTGACATAACCGGCCGGAGCATGAGCACCGGTGTCACCCTCCTGGGGATAAAGAGCCCCATACTCCTGAGGCATTTGTACACCGGTCATCAGTCGGTTAAAAAGCACCTTTGACCACTTCAAAGGTGGTAGGCCACCACCGGGGACACTACCACCGTCACCTTCTTCTTCCTCAGCCACCGGAGAAGAAGGTCCAGGGTTTTCACCCTCCACATTGTGTGGATTGGATGGTTCAGCCATCAAGAAATATAAAGAAGAGAAGGATTCAGTTGCACAAAAACTCAGAAAATCGCCGAAAATACAGACAGATTGATCGGAGAACACAAAGAGAGCACACTCTATTCACCGGAGAAATTTTTGAAATTTGAACAAAGTAAGGAGAAATCAAACGGTTTCCCCTTATATACTCATCGCAATTAATGCGATGCAGTAAACCGACTTACCACGTTCAAAAAGGGCCACTTACGTATCACCACGTGTTCAGCGACGTTTCAGCTGACGGTTATCACGCGCGCGTGGCCGCCCACGCTCCTGACAGAAAAGACCTTTACACTACTTGCTACAGTGCAGTTATGACATCGGGCAATGCAAACGTCCTTTCAGATCATCACATGTCAGAATCCTACCAACTTTCAACAACCCACACGTGCCATCAGCCACGTAGGCAGCACAAAAGCGACAAAACATTATCCAAACATAAGCGGCATGCGGTTTCTCTGGTTTACCGCACCATAACCCATACCGCATGTCTTTTTTTACATACCCCTCAAAAAAGGCAAAAATATATATATCTAAATTATATAAGGGGGTATAAACAATAAACCGCACATACCCACGAGCACACGTGGAATATGCGGAGATGACGCACACAAACCCGCACAACCCGCACAGGTGCGTCAGATACTCAGAACCAGCGTCGTTCCTTGAACTGCAAAAACCGCCTCTCAGGATGCGGTTCTTCAGGCTTCAAATCCCTCGTATCCGGATCACAACCACGGAGGAAACACAAACAGCTTCTTAAGGAAAAGGACAAATATGCTGAGCAACCGCACATCAGCAACCCTGTCTCCTGAACCTTCAAGAGCCACATCCGCACTACAAGACTTCTAGAAGCGAGTTCTTTGCTGCAAACCGCAACCACCCATGAGTAGTTGCTACAAACCGTAACTACGCGAACGGTAGCTACGGAAGAGCCACAACTAAACCACCACACGGTGGAGCAAAGCTACTTCAAAGAAAACTGCTTTTCAACTAAGCATGAAGGAAAGTGGCTACAAAACGAATGCGGAAGAGTTTCAACCAACTTCCCAAGTATCTAAGGTGATCTCCTCCAGCAACAATACTTAAAGAAAAACTACTTTCCACCAAAGCGTGAAGGAAAGTAGCTCCAGAACAGTGGTAACAAGTCTGCTTATGACTAGTTACCCACCTATGGACCGCATAGAATAAACAATGGTGGGCACAACCCTGCCTATGACCATGTTTATCTGCCCATAGTCCAGATTCACATTGTTCGACCAAACACGGCCAACAATGGCGCAACTACCCCACGTTTCTCACACAAACATGGCCAACATAGTGCGGCAACGAGGTAACCGCAAAGGACGTGCGGTTACTAGAGAGCTAAACCTCAGAGGACGTGCGGTTACTAGAAAGACAAACCGCAGAGGACGTGCGGTTACTAGAAACCTTAACTGGAGAACACGAACACCCCACAAAACAGGGATCATCGTTACATGTCCAGTTACGGAACATAGAGCTTGAGCAAAGTACTAACAACTTTGCACTAGCTGACGCAGAGGTTACAACTAGAGTGGCGGAGACGGACATCTTCCGTCACGATCTCAAAGGTTGGTTCGAACCCTGCTAACACCTTCAGTCACCGTTTCAAAGGTTGGTTCGAAACACCAACAGGTGGCTGATGACATCAAGAAAAGGTAGACCAAGAGTCAAGTCCATGGCTGAGAATTCCGCATCAGACGGAATTTACTCACCGGACATCCTTCTCAAAGGAAGGAACAATCCACTCGAAATGCCTACCGACCAAACGGACTGACAACCGAACGGACAACCAAATGGCCCATATTCTACCTTCTAGACACCATAGTCCAGTATCCCTCCCACATGCAACTTGCATAAGGAAGGAACACTAGACTGGGGGGACTTGAAGGGGTATGGTCCCAGATCTCGCGTCAGCAAGACCGCGAGTGACCATTACCCTCATCAAAAACCTCCACCAGCAGGAACTTACCTGTGTCCGTGCGGACAGGCGCGAACACAGCGGTCCAATCTGTCCATTGATGAGAAGACTTACCATAAGAACGGAAACTAATGTTACACATAGCGATGCAGCCTGGCACTGCATCGTATGAACATTTTCGTCACGACAAGGGATCTGGACAACAGTAACAGTCACATAGCGGCGATGCTGCATGGCACCGCATCCCGCATGCATCTCGGATAGACCAAACAACGCGGAAACAACGTCTGTGACCGCAAGCAGGGATGCGGCCTGAAACCGCATCCTGCCTACAAGGCAAGTGGGTCTGACACCACAGTGCGAGTGGCACTAGGAGCAGTCGCCCACCAGCCTATATATGTACAACAGTCTGACACCACAGCAGGACGTGGCATCACCTCCACAACCGACAGGTCTGACACACCTGCAAGCAGCTGTGCGATGTCAGACTAGCTACTCAACTACCCTCCTTCACTCCTCGGCTATAAATACCGACCCCAAACCAGGTTTGAGGTATCGCTTCTCAACTCTCTCACTACTACTACTATCACACTTTGCTTCTCAAGCAAACTACTGATTCTCACACCGGAGAGTGGTAACAAGGAGCACCCCCCACCCCATCCTCCTTGTTACGAGTCACGATTTGTTTCCTTGTGCAGGAAACCCCCCACCAGACGATCCAGCCAGCGATCCTCGGAAAAAAGGGATTAACCCTCTTGACGAGACCAGTGAGTTAACCCACCCGGTTAACCATTGTTTCATCAACCACGGAATGATGAAATGAATAATGGTAATCTTACTAATCTGGTCGATCAAATGTTTCGAGTTTTGACCGATGTTGTCAAATGTATACATATGGCGGTAACAAAGAACCGACGCGACGTTTGAGTGAAACGTTACTGTTGGTTCAGGCCCTGGTTACACACACAAACACACACTACGGAACAAACTATATAATGTTAATTTCTCAAGATTAAAACAAACTATTACAAAGGTTATCTGAAAAACAAAAAAATATTACTCCTATTAGACCACGGGGTGTGGGGGCGTTAGTTGGGGCGGGGTTGTCAGGTAATGCTGGCTAAACCACACCGGGCCAATGTTGGCCACGGCGTTGCCCCGTTGGCGTGGGGCGAGGGGGAGAGGTGAGGTGGCTGGCTTGGATTGGATTGGCTGGTGAGAGATGACCGTTTGGGCTAGCCGTTTTCTCTAGCCGTTGGGGATGGCGGTTTTGGTAAGTAAAAAATCAAAATTTTAAAAATATTTACAATTTTTTACCTATAAATACCCATCCCAAACTTCATTTTTTCCACATTTATCTTCTTCAATCAAAACCAAACACAAATAACAAATCTTCAACCAAACTCACACCAAAAAAACGAAAATGGTGCATTGAACAGAGGATGAGGAAATAGCACTAGTGACATCGATTGTTGACGCACAACGAACCCTACAACGCGGTCAAACCGTGTATTGGGGGCGAGCGTTTCAGCAATACCAACAACACGTTGGGAACGCGGGTCACAATTTAACCACGTGCCAGCACAAGTGGCGTGAGCTCAAACCGAAGTTGGATCGGTTTAAAGTTTGCTTCGACCGTGTCCCTGCGGGACTTGACCCACGACGATAAGAGTGGAGATCGCGAAGATCAAGTATAGGCACGATGGGAATTCGGATTTAAGTGGGTTCCCCACTTTAATATTTACCGAACTTTATAATTTTTTTAATTTTTTAGGATTTAATAAGTAGGTTTTTTTTTTAAATTTATGTAACTTTTTTTTTAAATTAATAATTTCATTTTGCCTTGAACCTTTAAAAATGTTGGTACGGCCCAACAGATTTTAAGGGCTCTATGAATACATTGCCTACCCAAACTCAATTACGTCATCCCAAACACGACAATTTGACGAATAAATTAAAACCCCATCTCTATGCCGTGTTTAGAGGTTTGGAATATCGTTCAATTCAGGACAAACCTCATAAATATCTTTGAACTTACCTGGTGACAATAATTTCTATGCCGTGTTTAGAGGTTTGGAATATCGTTCAATTCAGGACAAACCTCATAAATATCTTTGGACTTACCCGGTGACAATAATTGATGTAACAAAGAACATCAAAAGGAAGATGTTATCCACACATCAAAAGGAAGATGTTATCCACACTTCAATTACTTTAGTTTTCCCGGCATATTAATCAATATGGTTGTCTATTACCATAAAAGATGGTCTTGTGGACATTTTATTAATCTTAGGAAACATAAAATTCATAAAAAAAATTACATGGTTGATGTATATGATTATACATGTGAACTGTTTACAAGTAAACAAATTTAGTTATACCTTTTGTTTGTTTTCAAGATATACATATATATATAGTTTATACCAAATGCGACACCTGTTTTCAAGATATACATATATAGTTTATACCAAATTCGACACTAAAGTATGCTAGGTAGAGTTATGGAATCTCATCGACAAAAGGGGTTCATGGTGCTGCCGGATCTCTTTCATAATTTCATTTTTGTATTCTCAAATATTCATAATGTGAGTCAACTCAATACAATGGGCCAAAATTCTCCACTAACTACACCTATACTTTATAAACGAGTCAAATTGTTCCTTAGCTACTAAAAATCAGCTTAATAAAATTCCAAATCAGTCGGGCTTAAATTAGTTTGAGTCACACACGCGTAAGCCTAAACTAGTTTTTTATTCTCCGCACTTCGCGGCAGAAGTTTGGTCGTTTCCCCTACGTTACATGACAGAGGCTTCGTCGTTACCGGTTTGGAAAACGATTGGGTTCGTTATGGCACCACAACGATAACATCATTGGCTATATCTTATAATACAAAAAAATAACTTCGTTTTCAAACTTACACAACACAAAAATATTTGATTCTAAATATAACTTGGTTTTCAAATAAAAAAGATAGTCAGTTTTATAAATACTAATACATATTGATCTATTAAAAAAGTCATTTCTAAACTTACTATCAAAATCACCAACAAAACCACTATTGTTCATTGTGAATTTGGTTTTAAAATATTTGATTCTAAATATAACTTGGTTTTAAAATAAAAAAGAAAGTCATTTTTATAAATTCTAATACATATTGATCTATTAAAAAAAGTCATTTTCTAAAGTTACTATCAAATTCACCAACAAAACCACAACTGTTCATGGTGACTTTGTTCTAATATATATAAATTGGGGTTCATAAAATATATACACAAATAATAAGTATTTCATATACAATTATAACAAAATTAAATAAAGAATATATTATTTGTTGTAGTTATGTATAAAAATTGTTATATATATAATAAAAACTATATACATAGTAAAAGAGTCGAGGATAAACCAAGCTTGTAAAAAGTAATTAAGTTTGAGCTATAATGCTTAAAAATGAGTCAATTAGAGAAGCAAATTAGATTTATTTACACCTAATTACCCCACCAATAAACCATACAAAAATTGTTGAGTTTCCACACTTAAACATATAGTGTCATAACATAATTTGATGTTTGTGCCTCGTAAGATCCTTAAGTTACATATCAACACTTAAAACTAGTTTTTGATATATAAAGTATAGTTTTAAGTGTTGATCTATTATAGTGGCTTTTCAAACGAATAAGTTTAAGGATGTTATGGGGCAATCTATATTTCAAAGAAGACATCATTGCTATTTTTTAGTTCTTGTACCGAAAGGAAACTCCATTTTCCATATTGGCTCTTCTACTACATGTTCGATATTGACACTGACGTTACGGATATAGAATAAATTTAGAGGTCGAGATTGAATAAAGGTTACAAAAAAGTCCTAAAGATATTTTGGTAGATGGTAGACTTTTGGAATCTCACTACCATCCAAAAGAGATGTTACAAAGATCAAGTGTCTAAAATTCGTGTTCCTTGATCATGATATTCTATTTTCAAAAGTAGTTTGGCTTTTAAAGAATATATGCTAAAGTCTTAACCAGGGCCGGCCCGTGGGTGGGTGACGGCACAAGGCCCAAACCTTCCGAGGGCCCAAATCTTTTTAATTTTGTATAAAATTTACGTTGTTTAAGATAGAATGTATATGCACTGAATTGAGAAATAACATCAATGAACCTTGTAATAGTGGTTACTGCCTTCCTTAAATAACAAGGAGACGCGAGTTCTAATCTCGGAGTCTCCAAATTCTTTATTTAAGTTTTTTTTTTTTTTTTTTTTGTTAGTGACATTTAATTCTTAATTTTGTCAACTGTATCTTTCCCTTTACCTAATAAATTATTTCATAAACTTAACAGAAAATAACTATTTAAATTACATCAACATAAATTTTAGTGATTCATGAGTTTATATTAAATAGAGATTTTCGAATATGGCCCAATTTTTTAATCTCGCACAGGGCCAAAAAAATTTTTGTAATTTTCGGAGACGGCCCTGGTGTTAACCCCCACATATTGTAGTCTCCTTATTTTTATGTTCTAACGTATCTCTTCCATTTCAACTATATCTTGCATCGTATTGTATTACATCATATAGATATAATGTTCTTTCTATTATTTTTGTCATACGTGTGTTCGAAAGTCTATAAGTGGGATTCTCATATGTAGCTTGGTAAGAGTACATCAATACTTAGTTTGTAAGAAACAAAGTTGTTACTACACGTAAATGATAACATGGTACATCTTTAATGGACGTGTTTTCATTTCTTTGTCATGTGTTTGGACAACTTAGGCCAAACCCAACTAAGCTAAGGACCCACATATTGGCCCCAACTAGAATAAATCAAGCCCATTATGGACCCAAACATAGTGTAGATGACTAAATGTCCCGTAGAGTAACCAAGGATTTGTAGACTCTCTCTCTATGCAAAAAAAATAAATAAATAAAGTAAGGAAATGAATCATGTAAAGTTGAGACCTAACCATAAGTCTGTCTTTTCCTTGTTTACTAGGGTGGACGGTATGATTCGGTGAGTGCCTTCAGAGACTTGCTTTCATCGATCGAATTCTCATCGCATCGCACGAGAGAATCCCGTTAGCATAATAAAAGACGGCTTCATTTCTATCTCACCTTTATCCTAGATATTATAATTCTTTCACTTAAAAAAACTCTCTTTGTTTCCTCGTCTTCAGCAATATGTTAGTTTAGTGTTTTTTAAGTTTTTTGTCTATTAATTTTGTCAAAATTACTTATGGTTTGAGGTATTGTAAACGTCAAGTATTAAAGTAATTTAGTTTTTTATACATGTATATAGCATATTCACAAGATTGAGGTCGGTTATATTTTTTTCTTCATGTTCTTAACATGCCACAAGTGAGAGAAATTTTTTCTTCATGTTATTCATGTTCATAAGGTTTTCGTGACATTTCTTTCGATCTCGACGGGCAGATTTCCTTTTTCTAGAAGTACCACTGTCTTTCAGTTTGGCGGCTTCGTTAATAAGATTTTTGAAAAAAAAAATTAAACTACTATCGCTTGAGGAAGAATCATCGTCTTCACTAATATCAATTGGAATAAATAGCAGTGGTATATCATCCATTTTTAGAAAATAGAAGTGAAAAATGGAAGAAGTTAAATTTTTAGAAAATAGTTGGATGGAGAAGAGAATGGTGAAAAATGGTGTTGTTTTTATAAAGAAAAGTTGAATTTTTTTTTTCTATAAACGACTAGTTCCAACGGTCTGATAACGGCTATATTCCTCAATCAATCTCACTCAAACAATCGGTGACTACACCGAAAAAGGGACTCACCGATCACCAACAAAGAGGCGGGCCAATAGCACACCCAAACTAACTAAATTCTAACACAATTAGTTTTTTGCTAATGTGACACTTGTGTGTTGACATGACATCTGATGTGGAATTTGTTGATGACGTGACATCTGATGTGGCATCCGACTAACTAAAATTTAACCCGGTTAGTTTTTTTGCTGATGTGACATTTGTGTGTTGACATGACATCTGATGTTCAATTTGTTGATGACGTGATATTTGATGTGGCATCCGACTAGAACTTTTTTGATGACGTGGCATATGACTTGTCTTTTTTGATGATGTGACAACTGATGTAGCACTGGTTTGGTGACATCAGTGACGTTTCTGAAAATTCATGTACCCTGTTCGAGCTCGAGAAAATGTGTCATTCCGTAATGTTTTATTATTGTTATATTTTAAAATCACATGGGTATCGGCTCACTAAATATAATGCCAATGGGCTAACTTCAAAACCATGAAAATTATTTTGTAAATTAGCCTATCTTGAAGCTGTTTATGAGTATACTATTTAAAAAAACTAACATATATATATGGCGGGTTCTAGAGTGAACAGTAGTGTATTTATGAACTGAGTCAACAAATCTTGGTCATTGATTTACATCATCAAATCAGAAAATACACTAGTGTATTTTCATCTTAATATTAAAATAACTTAGCGCGAATTTTAAATTGAAGATTTATTATAAATTTTTTGAAAAATAAAAAATGAAATTTCTAAAAAGGATATTTTATTTAAATAACCTCAACTTTTATCAGTTGGACGATAAAACTCTCAACTTTCGATTTGTATAACAACACTCCCAACTTTCAACTTATTTTACTCTGTCAATCCCTAACTAATTGAACCCTAACCCTATTAGCTGATGTCAACTGCCATGTCATCAAAAAATGTCACGTCAGCCGCCATGTCAGCAAAAAGGCCACGTCAGATGTCACGTCACCGAACAAAGTGCCACATTATTAAAAAAAACTAACCGGATTAAGTTTTAGTTAGTTTGAGAGTGACAGGGGAAAATAAGTTGAAAGTTGAGAGTGTTATGGTACAAATCAAAAGTTGAAAGTGCTATCTGTCAGTTGATGAAAGTTGAGGTTATTTAAATAAAATATATCTATTCTAAAATTTGATTAAATTGTAGTAGAACCTGATTTTCTTTTTTTTTCTTTTTTTTTTTTTAACAAAAAGCAAGGTTATATTACATCTTATTTATTTTTTAATGTTGAATTACAACTATAGCTAGGACTATATATTATATATATATTTAATGAAATAGAACCTGACCTTTTGCTAGCAAGCGAGTTGTATTAGTTTTCTTCATAGAGTTTAGTTCCTTTAAACCTGGTTGGCTGGTTCTGTTAATTTTTTGAGCTTGCAAAAATATTATATCTTCTTTCTTTATAATCAAATTATATTCTATTATATTAAGAGTGACAGATCTGTGTTTTTTAATTGTAGTGACTTATAATTATATAATTTAATTTTTAAATATTAATAATGTTCAATGTTCAATATTCAATATTCAAAGTATATGAGGCAAGCTTGTCACATGAGAGTGTTAGCTAAAAGATTCTTTGAGAGTGTTAACTAAAAGATTCTTATAGATGAAGAGATTATTAAATAGAGCCATAGAGGGATGTTAGGGTGTAAGTAGGGCTGTAAACGAACCGAACGTTCAGCGAACAGTTCGTGAACCGTTCGGCGGGAAGTTCGTTTATGTTCGTTCGTTTAATAAACGAACGAACATGAACAAAAAATTGCGTTCGATTAGTTAAATGAACGAACATGAACAGAAGTCTCGTTCGTTCGATTGTGTTCGTGAACGTTCGGTAAGGTGTTCGTGAACATGTTCGTGAACATTCGTTGATTTGCATTCGTTTATATTCATATGTTTGTGTTTTAATTGAAGATCTTTGTACTTTCTTATATTTTATTTGTACTTTTTATATTATTAAACTTTTATTTATTTTAATACCCTAACAATTAAACTAGGAAACCCATTTTCACCTTGTTTATGCATCATTTCCCTTTCATTTCTCATTATTTACATTGGTGAATACGATCGACCTCCGTTCCACAATAAGGGATTCAAGTTTGAGTGCTACTCTCTGGGCCATCTATCTTTATCCTTCGTCGCGCTCGCCAAATTTATCTATGTTCGTTTGTGTTCGTGAACCGTTCGCGAACACGCTCATTTCCTTAATGAACGAACACGAACATAAAATCTTGTTCGGTAAGTGTTCATGAACCGTTCGTGAACAGATTTATTTCCTTAACGAACGAACACGAACAAGGCCTTGTTCGTGTTCGTTCGGTTCGTTTACAGCCCTAGGTGTAAGGCCACCCGGGGTTAGAGGTGTACAAAAAAACTGGTTTTAGAACCGAAATCGGAAAAAAAACTGAAACCGTTTTTTTTAACCGGTTTTTTTATAACCGGTTTTTTTAACCGCCAGTTTTTATACCGGTTACTATTCTTGACTTCAAAAACCGGTTATTAACCGAACCTGTTATTAAAAAACCGGTAAAAAACCGGTTTTTTTTTTTTGGAAAAAACGGTTAAAAACCGGTCCCAACCGGTTATACCGATTATTGTTTTGGACCTCAAAAACCGGTTAGTAACCGAAACTGGTTATAAAAAAACCGGTTTTTATTCTGGACGAAAAAACCGAAACCGGTTAATAACCGAAACCGGTTTTTGAAAAAAACCGATTTGTACACCTCTACCCGGGGTGGTGGTAAGTTTGTTCATGATGGATTTTTTTCACGCGTGGAAAATTGTAAAACACCACCGCCACCTTCGTTTTTCACACACGAAATTTTATAACGTGTTCCTTTTTTGACGCGTGATGATTTGAGTGTTGTGACTTGTGAGGGTAATTGTTGGTTGGGGGTAAAATTGTTGGGTGTGGTGGTGAGTGATGGACATTTCCATTAAAAAAGGTTGTGAGTGATGGAATAATGGTTGATGACATGACGAAACTTGATTGGATGTTGTGAGTGATAAATGGGTGGTGATTGATAACCACCTCTACCCCCCTAAGGGGTGCATGCTCATTAAGATTAGGCAAACTTTCTTCCCACTCAATCATGTCGTGCCATGTAATTTCCCTCTCATTCTTGCCTATTGCCTAAAAAACATAAGGGGTTAACGCTTAAAATGAGATTAGGCAAACTAATTAATAAAAAGGCAAATTGGAAAATAATAATCCCATCTTTCTGAAATTGGCCGATAATAATCCCAATTCAGTTATTAGCCAATAATAATCCGACCTCGTCCAATTTTTTGTAAAATAGTCTGCCGTTAAAATAAGCTTAGCGGAGTTAAGTGTTTTTCCGAATTACAAACCGATGTTTTAGGGCTTTTGATCAGAACGAGGATACGAGTCGATTGATGTAAAACTTACCTCGAAATTGTGTTCAAAATGGCTTGAATTTTGTTAATTGGAAGTTAAACACCCGAATTGAAGCACCGTTTTCGTGGGTTGGGGGCAGTATTTTGAGGTAAGTTTTACATCAATCGACTCGTATCCTCGTTCTGATCAAAAGCCCTAAAACATCGGTTTGTAGTTAGGAAAAACACTTAACTCCATTAAGCTATTTTAACGGCGGACTATTTTACAAAAAAATTGGACGAGGTCGGATTATTATTGGATAATAACTGACTTGGGATTATTATCGGCCAATTTCAGAAAGATGGGATTATTATTTTCCAATTTGCCTTAAAAAACATGTAATTGGTTGAGAAGTAGTGGGTCCCATTTTTATCCCCTCTCCCACACTTCACCGCATGCGGCATACTCTCCCCGAAAAACCCACCCCGATCGGCAAACTTGGTGATGGCGGTGGACATGCCGTGCGGCATGTGGATTGCCGAAGTCACCCCACACACCCTTATGTAGTGTTTGGTATGAAGGAATGGGAAGTGGAATGGAATGGATGATTACGAGGGAATGAAGAAAATGGTGTTTGGTTGGTCAATGGAATGGAATCACCAATTCCAAAAGGCATTCCATTCCCTCAAAATCATTCCTTCCACCCCCCATGTTTTTTTTTCCATTCCATCCCCTCTGCACCATTCATCAACAACACCACAGCCCACCACCTTCGCCACAACCCACCACCACCACCATCCACCATCGACGCCGCCGCCACCCACTCACCACCATTAGCGCCCACAGCCGCGACCAACCGCCAACGCCACTTGTCGCCGCCGCCTACCACCATCATCGACGCCACCACCACCACCACCGCAACCACCAACCGTCGCCGCCCACCGCCACCTCTGCTGCCATCCACCACCAACGGCCACCTTGCCGCCACACCAACGGCCACCTTGCCGCCACCACCACTCGTCGTCACCGTCGCCACCACCACCCATCGCCGCCGCCGACACCCACCACTGCCACCTATAACCACCCACAATCACTACCACCGACCACCACCACCACCACCACTCACCGCTGATTTTATTACTCCGTTTTTCTTGCCTACCGAACAATATACAATAATAATTCATTCCATTCACACATGGTAACCAAACAAGACATGGAATGGTAATGATCCATTGCATTCCCTTGTCCATTCCATTACCTCGTCCATTCCATTCCCCAGTCCATTCCATTACTCCATACCAAACATACCCTTAGTCCAACATAAAGAATCTAGAGTATTCCCTATATTTTTTTAGTTATTGGGAATATATGATACATCAAAAATTTAAAACTGTTATTTTGTCAAAGTAAGAAATCATTTGAATATCTAACTAGTATTAAGCAACCCCGCGTTGCGGCGGGGGCGAACACTAATGCCACATTACTGTCAGCGACCATCGACACTGAAGTTGCGGTGTTAATGCGAATAAATTAAACCGAAACGTAAAACATAGAATAAAATAACTAAGTTGATATAGGACTTGCGCGTTACGATGAACCCGCGTCTATTTTTTCCGGTTTGACAGGTTCATCCTAATCTATATCTATACTATATAATAAAAGAAACCATGTTTTGGACACGTGTCATTCATAGAAGGCATGCTCAAATCTATACTTATCTTATATTAACTAAATAAATAAATAAATTAATTAATAAATTAATATTAAATCTTATCATACTTTAATAAAATATTATCCTCAAATCTAAATTGTTAATTTAATATATTTTTAAAACAAATACCTCTCTTTTTTACTTATCATATATTAAATATATAAATAATAAATTAATATTAAATGTTATCCTAATTTATTAAAAATATAACTTCTTTTTATTAATTGGTATACAAAATTATATTTATTCAACTCGTGTAAAACGCGAGGTTTTAAAAATATAACTTTTTTTATTATTTACTATACAAAGTTACATTTATATAACACGTGTAATACACGAAGTTTTTAAAGATATAACTTTTTATCATTTGTTATGTAAAATTAGATTTATTCAACACGTGTAATACACGAGGTTTTTAAGGATACAATTTTTTTTATTATTTGGTAGATTTTTCAACTCGACTATACACGAGTTTTTTAAAGATACGACGTTTTAAGTATTTAATATACAAAATTATATTTATTAAATATGTGTAATACACATGGTTTTTAAAGATATAACTCTTTTTTAGATCTATTCAACACGTGTAACATACGAGGTTTTTAAGGATGTAATATTTTTATTATTTGGTAGATTTATTCAACCCGATTATACACGTGTTTTTTTAAAGATACGACGTTTTTAGTATTTAGTATACAAAATTACATTTATTTAATCTGTGTAATACACATGGTTTTTAAAGATATAACTATTTTTTATTATTTGTTATATAAAATTACATTTATTTAACCCGTACAATATACGAGGTTCATAAAAATATAACTTTTTATTATTTAATATATAAAATTACATTTATTCAACCCGTGTAATACACGGGGTTCTAACCTAGTATAATATATATCATTACCACTATACAAACCATAATGCAAACATTACAACAACCATTGCATCAATATGTTGCAAATTATATTTATACAAGATTTTGACTAAATTAATTAGATTATTATAAATAATAATAATTTACAAATAAAACAACACAACTTTGAATGGATCAAACCGATTGACTATGGTAAGATAATAAAACCATTATTTGATTAGGGTACAACTATTTAAGTACAATTTACAACCGTACATGCATTAAAAACAGATTGAATTTGGTAAGGTAATGAAACCATTATTTGATTAAGGTACAACCACTTAAGCACAACTTACAACCAATATTTGATTAAGTTACAAACATTTAAGCACAACTTACCACTAAACATGCATACATTATTAAGATACAACCACTTATGCACAACTTACAACCAATATTTGATTAATGTACAAATATTTAAGCACAACTTACAACTGTTAATACCAGTGAAAAGATGCAAACAAATGTTTCAAATTAATAGTATATAAATTATACTATTAATACCAGTGAAAAGATTAGTGAAAAGATTGATGATGTAATATATCACAGGCCCAACTAACAATACAATGAGTGGACGTGTATTTTATCTTAAAATTACATACTACTTTTTTTAACAGCAACAACAGAACTTTATTTATCAAACCGAAACATTGCGACACATAGCAAGTTACTATGACGACGCATCCATCTCAAGAGTACAATCAAGGATAAGAATACATCAAGTTCTTCCAATCTCTAGGAGATAGTTCATAAGTTTGTAAGCTACTTACTCACTAAAACAAAAGTTTTTCCATTCATTCCATGTTATTCCAGAAGACTTTGCTCTTAATTTTACCCAATCGAACGCCTCTTCCTTGATTTCTTCCACGATCTTGCTAGGACTATTGAGCGTGTCATTGAAGATTTTATTGTTCATGTTCTTCCATATTGACCATGCGGTTAGAAGATGAATGGCATATATTATTTTTTCCTTTTTTCTGGGCCACTCCTTCCTCTCCTGTAATCTTGTTCCCAAGTCTTCATTATGATCCCTCATAGGAATATTCATCCATGACCATACTTGCAGCCATATCTCTTTTGCGATCGGACAGTGGATAAGAATATGGTTTGTCGTTTTCGGAGCTAAAATTACATACTACTTACAATGAGTAGCAGGTCATAAACTATTTACACATAAATTACTATTTTACTAGTCTGTTAATAAGATATACAAACCATGGGATAATACATTTAAATAACCTTATTTTCACAAATTACCAATGTGGTGGTGGTCTATTGGTAAAGACAAAGCCTTTAAACACCTTGGGAGTAGGAGGTCTTGGGTTCAAGTTCCATAGACGAGATGAATTAAAAAGAAAGAGTAAATTATGATTTTGGCCCCTGTGGTTATATCACTTTACCCTTTTAGCCAAAAATAGAATTTTTTAACACCTGCGCCCCCATAATCTCTATAACTAACTATTTTGACCCTGAGTCTAACTCAACCTATTACCCCGGTTAATTAATTGCCACATGCAACTCACATGATGTGTATATTAGTAAATTCACCTCCCACTTTACCAAATCAGTTAATCAAATGGCTAGAGATAATTCTAAGCTTTAATCCTCTGAGCAAATTCACTAACTTTTTAGCATAGTTCATCAAGGGTTTGTTGAACTTATTTATAATGATATTCCTATAACTGTAGACAAATCGTTGCACTACATTTAGTAGACTGGAACATTTTTTTTTTTGTAAAAAATCAACAAAACTTGTAGAAGAAAAACTCAAGAGGCTCAGATATGTTAATAATAATCAAAACAAAGAAGAACAAACCACCATGGCTGCAAACGTCACGTTTGTTTCAACAATAGAATCCTCCGGAAATTACCCCGTCAAGATACGGTCTGTTTCAAGCTTCGTTCGATTCGCTCAGACAACAACTAGAAAGTCATCATCATTGCCTCTAAAATCATTGTTGTTTTTTCTTCATAATTTAGCCTCTACGAGAAACAAGACCAAAAGAATACCGATATGTTTCATCATATTCGAGGGAAATGATATTTGAAAGAGGCAACAAGCACAGAGATGACAGGATCGAAAATGTATGGTAGACAGAAGACATGAGCATTACATATGGTGTTGAATATTGGGGGGAATCGAAGATGATGGGCTGCGGAGGAGGCAACACCCAACCCTTCCCAACTAAGGATTGGCTTGAGTATGGGAGGTTCGAATGACATCTTCAATCCCACATCTGCAGATCACCGTTGTGAAATTAGGGTTTGAGAGGGAATGGTGAAGAAGATGAAGTGATAAAGAAAAGGCTAGGGTTTTGTTTATAAAGTCTGTAAAGTGGGAGGTGAAGTTACTAATATCCCATCATGTGAGTTGCATGTGACAATTAATTAACCAGGGTAATGGGTTGTGTTAAACTCAGGGGCCAAAATAGTTAGTTATAGAGACCATGGTGGCACATATGTTAAAAAATTCCATTTTGGGCTAATAGGGTAAAAGTGATATAACGACAGGGCCAAAATTGTAATTTACTCAAAAAGAAATTTGTCGTTCAAAAAAACTTTCACCAATTGGCATTTAACATTCTCAACTTTCGATTTGTGCTATAACACTTCCAATTTTTAACTTATTTTCCTTTGTAACTCCCAAACTAACTGAACCTTAACCCAGTTAGCTGTAACACCCCGTGTTTTGGAAGGTCAAAATACAAGTCAAAGTCAAAGGAAGAAAAGATTGTTAATTTCGATCTGTCACTCCTTGCTTAACTGTGGATTTTACACTTTGACTTGTAATCGGATATTTTATTTGTTTTGCTTTAGTTGTATTATGTGGAGTATCTGTGAATAATCGAGGTTTAATTGCATGTTTTATCACTTTATTGCTATCGCATCGCAATCGCAACCTGAATTTTGGCGTTCTGGATATTGTTTTACGTGTGTGTGCTTAATTATGTGTTACGTGTGCATGTTTATTTATATTTATGTTTTGTGGTGGTTGATCGAAAACGCAATCGCAACCCTATCGCAATCGCAACCCTATCACAATCCCAACCTAATCGCAAACGCTAAACGCAAGTTAATTATGGTGATTGTATGTTAGATATAGTATTTGTGTGGTTATTATTAATCTATCGCATCGCTTAATCGAAACACGCTTAAACGCATCGCAACGCTCAACACGCGAAACGAAACGCCGAAACTCAGTTCGTCGGACCACTTCGATCGAATGGCCAGTCGATCGAATGGCGGTCCGATCGGATTGCCATCCGATCGAAGTGTCATCTGATCGGTGGCCTATCCGACACTTGCACCCTTTCCCTTTTTTGGCAACCTATAAATACCCCCATGTCACATCATTTGTGATGTGACAGCTCCCTCACTCGACCAGCAGCGTTCCAGACCTCCTTTCTCTTGATTTCTCGCGATTCTTGTAAGTTTTCAACTTAAATCTTGTACTTCTATGATCTACACGCACTTCTTCATCATTTTCACCTTTGAATCTTAACTTTTAACCGTGAAATCAGTGGATTTGAGGTGTTCTAGGATGATGTCATCATGGGGTTCTTATGAACTTCAAGTTTTGACCTCATTCCACCAAGAATAACTCAGATCTGAAGGATTTCCACTTGATTTCACAACGATCTCGCATAGATCTAAACATTTTCAAAAGGATAAAAGAGTTGAAAGAAATATTCACAAGTTTTCTCATTCTTTTACACTCGATGCACTCAAAACCGATAGAATCGGACCTCGTTCAAACCTTCTACTCATTTCTGGTAAATTGTTGGTTCAAGATCTGATTCCTATCAACGGGACAACCGATTTAGGGTTGAGCATGAACAACCATCATGAACAGTTAAACTAAACGGACTGGGGTGATTCGCGTTCGATCGGATAACTTGGGACTGATGGAAGTTCCTGTTGTTTAACGCGTTGTCATACCGTCTCGATCAAACCACGAAACTTTCAAAACTTAACAAACTTTCAAGATTGCAAAAAGATCAGATCGCGGGACGGATTGCCGTCCGATTGGATTGCCATCCGATCGAACCGGAATCCGATCGGATTGCACTTGGACTTCAACATATTGTAATTTTCAAAGATCATCAGTTTTTGACGGATTGCCATCCGATCGGTAGACCATCCGATCGAGTGACAATCCTGCTGTGAACTTGTTATCTGAGGAATACCTCGCCAGATGGATCTCAATCCGATCGAACTGCCGTTCGATCGAACGACCTGAAAGGTACAGATACTTCTCTGTTTTCAAAATGCTACAACGAAAACTTCAAAGCCATCATACACAAACACATCCATCCCAAATGAGTGGGAAACCGATCGAATGGCCATCCGAACGGATTGCCATCAGATCGAATGACCAACCCTTCGGATTGCCATCCGACCGGACTACCATTTGACACTTGATCACTTTGCACCATTTTACGCGCCGTTCTTCGCTTATGCTATCGTTAACTGTTCAGGCTAATCTCTCAGCGTTTCCTTCAATCCAAGAGAGTGTTTACTTGTTAAGCACGATATGTGAGTATACTCAATCCCTTTTTGCTTTACGCACTTTTGGGTGTTACATACGTTATCTATATTCAAAATCACATCGAACACACAATGCAAACACTTTTATACGCTAACCGTTACTGCATGTTATACGAGTTACTCAATTAATGCTTGTATGTTATGTTTACACAGTGATTGTTGCCTGACGCCTTAGCAATGATAGTACTATAGTTTGGACTCAGCACCTATCGTGGACAGGGGTTGTTAAGGTTATTACTTCACGTGTCACAGTGGTGATATGTGTTGTGCATTCTACAACTCGCAGTCATGTCTGTGCATATCTCATTATCGATAACCTACTAGCTTTCATTTTGCTACATGTTACATGTTGGTTATGCGTAAACGATTTCGAACTCTATTATACTATTAAACTTGTATGCTCACCTTTACACTATGTGTATTAACCTTTATTTTAACGTATGTGACAGGTGCTTAGGAAGCTTGCTTGCTATTTGATGGAATTGAGCTAGGATGGAGTCTAGAAATAAACAAAAACAATTTATTTATTTTGAATCTGAGTTGTCGGAACATGTTATTTGTCTTAGAGATATCTATGTCTGTAATAATTAGTTTACTTGATGGGGTATGGTATGGGACATAATATTAACTATCCAGTAATTTAGTTGTTATGGATTTCTTCTGGACAATCTGTTTCGCTCAGTGTCGCGCCCCGATGTTTCCGTCATCGGTTGGGGTGTGACAGATTGGTATCGGAGCCATAACTATAGGGAATTAGGCAAGGCTCGACCTAGTCCGGGTCGATGTCTTAGAAACGACCTAGTCTATAGTCTAAGTACCAACAGACCAACTTGCGCATACCCTTAGGGGTTTTTGCACGAGCTTACTTGTTATTCTCGCTCGCACTAGCTGAACACTATCACTGCACGCTATTTTTCGAAAATGAACGAGTAATTAGGTCGAGATTAGGTGTGAAAGCAGCAAACTCTCGACTGAATCTCTCGTTCGATCCGCATTTTTACTATAAAACAAGAGAATTTGCGTTGAATCAGGAGTGAAATCCGCACTTCGACGTAAATTTTCCTCCTTATTTCATCGAAACAGAACGAAGTTGTTAAGTCAGGAGTGAAACCCAAACCTTGATGACCTGTTCCGCCCTTTATTTTACAAAACTCTCACCAAAGTCTCGACGGACTCCAACGACTTGAAGTCACACTGTAACTGGAAGGATGCGTGCCATTCGCCCAAAAGCAAGGCGAGAGCACAGTCCCAAGAGGCAAAGTGTGCACTTAGAGTCCTTGTGAATAGTCAAATCACTTTGGGTAGTCGATGTCTCACACCCAGGAGATCTATTCTCGATTTCATGAGTTTTCGATTCTGGATATCGCTGCCGCTACCTTTGATATTTGTCGCTTTTATGTGAATTTTATGTGTTTATGTGGTTTTACCTGTTTATGTGTTTCAATTTTTGGTAATTTACGCGCTTTTCGCTGTCCGCTTGATCGACACACATGACTCGCACTGCACATCTATCTCAATACGCTAACAAATCGCTCGCTATGCTACTCGCTGTGTACTTGTTACCCGCAATCGCTATTCTCGAACTCGCGAACTTTGAAGGATAGGTGAATCTGTACGACAAATGTAGGTGAATATGTGCAAAATATAGTGTGGTCTCTGTTGTTTACGTGCTTCTGTGCTCTATGTGCTTAAGTGATTCTGTGGTTTATGTACCTACATGTCTGTGTGTCTATGTGTTTACATGATTGATGTGTTCCTAAGCTTTATATGAAGTAATTAGAGCAGTGAGAGAGTCTATATTAGGGTTGATCGAAATTTTGTGTCTGAGTCCTATGGCGATTCTATTTCAGACAATGTCATCATTTGGATCATTCCATTCCCGATCTGCTAGTCGTAACCATGAAGACAAGCGTATCACTGCTCTCGTCGCTAAGCAGATGGCGAAAGTCATACCGCAAATTGTTGGCGAGCTGAACGAAAATGCTAGCAAGTCTTCTGAAGAATCCAGGACTGATGCTCCTAAAACTACTTTTAGCTTCAAGCAATTCAAAGCCTGCAGCCCGAAAGAATTTACCGGCGAAGATGGGCCTATGGCCATGTTTCAATGGTTTGATTCAATCGAAATTACCCTGTGCCAGAGTGGTTGTCCGGAAAACCTTCGCACTGTTAACGCCACCGGTGTCTTCCAATCCCGCGCCCTTGATTGGTGGACGACCGAGAGAAACAAACGAGGGAACGATGCAGCATTTGGGCTGATGTGGGACGAGTTGAAGGACATCTTGATGCAAGAGTTATGCCTTCCCCATGAACTTCAAAAGCTAGAGGATGAATTCTGGCATATCAAGCAGGATGGTGGAGATAATGCTGGTTTAACTGCTTGTTTCAAGCAGTTGAGTATCATCTGCCCTGGTCAGGTTACTACCCCCGAAATCACCATCAAGAATTATATCCGTGCTCTACCGGATTGCGTGGCTGATTTCGTTCAAGCTGCGAAGACGACTACTATTAAGGAAACCTACCTGCTCGCCGTTGAGATTAACGACAAACGAGTCAGGGTTGGTTACTTTGATAAAGCCTCCAAGAATCTACACCAAGTCACCGCTACTCCCACCACTGACACCGCCACCGCACCGCAGTCTTCCAAGTCCTCCCACCGCAAGAGAAAGAACAACAACAACAGTAGCAAGAATTGCGCTGTCACAACCGCCGCTCCTCTCCAAGCCATCGCTGCTCAACCGCAACCCCAGCACCGCCAAGTAGCAGCCCCATTGACCATTACACCGCCGGTCAAGCGTGCATATACTGGTCCTCATCCGCTCTGCCCTACTTGCACCTATCATCATCCCGTGGGAATTGCTTGCAGATTCTGTGTTCACTACAACGCATACGGCCACTTCACTGCTAACTGCCGTACCGGTCCACGTCAAGCTCTCGCTCCAACTCAAGGTCAAGCTCCTTCTCAACAAGCTCTACTTCCTTCTCCTCAAGGCCAACAAGCGGCTCCTGCACCCGTGATCCACGCTAGAGCTTGCTTTGCGTGTGGTGATCCCAACCACTTCGCAAACATGTGCCCAAACCTAGTGGTGAAGTAAGAGCCACAACAGCAGCAGCCTCAGCAACAACAACAACAACAACAGCAGCAACAGCCAGCAGTCCGCGGA
Source organism: Helianthus tuberosus (assembly GCA_030545235.1). Lineage (NCBI taxonomy): Eukaryota > Viridiplantae > Streptophyta > Magnoliopsida > Asterales > Asteraceae > Helianthus > Helianthus tuberosus. Next base: position 193,553,828 of record CM060414.1, read on the forward strand.
CGTGCTTTCAACATCAACACCCGCCAGGCTCAAGCAAAAAACAATGTGGTTAATGGTACGTTCCTTGTGAATGGTATATATGCTTCGTTTTTATTTGATACTAGAGCCGATAACTGTTTTGTATCGCTTGAATTCGAAAAGCTCCTTAGTCGTAAGCGCACCCATCTCCCCTCGACGTTCGATGTTGAAGTTGCCACCGGAAGAACCGTCGCTGTCAATTCTGTTCTACGTGATTGTACGCTTGAACTCAACAATCACGTCTTCCCTATCGACCTTATTCTGATGCAGCTCAGTAGTTTTGACGTCATAATAGGCATGGATTTTCTTCGTGAAAATTGTGCTGAAGTTATTTTCTTCGATAAGATGATTCGTTTCTCGCTCGCTAATGGTGACCAATTGTATGTTTACGGTGAAGTCGAGTCGAAGAAACTCCAACTTATATCGTGTGTCCAGGCTAGCAAGTATCTCCACAAGGAATACCAAGCTTTCTTGGCGCACATTGTAGTAGCGGAGAAGGAAAAGAAAGGAAACACATGAGTGAAAGATGTGTTAGGATCTGAGTTTGATATGATTGTGTTTGTTTAACTAAAATGAAGATGAATAAGAAATAATTGCAGCAGAAATAGATGAATAAACTTTCAACATAATCAAAGAGAGAATTGTTTTAAGCATAACATGTTTAACATGAAATCGAATGATTATATTTATTACAATCTTCAATTACACTGCATGCATGCATACAATCTCCCCCTCCGCCTGAACTCACAGTGAATGTTCATACAGAATGACTTTATGGTGAAGAGAGCTAATAGAACAGTACAGGGTACTGTTCTATTTATAGTACAGAACAAACCACTGTGGCATCTTTGCTGACGTCACCATGAAAGTGACATCTAACCTCCTAACAACCTCTAACAACTGATCTATACAAACACTGCTAGACTAAACTACTGATTACAAATGAAATACAAGATACAAAGAAAACTACTGCTTCTAATTCCACTATTATACTCCTAGCAGTGCTTTGTGTCTTCAGCAGTACTTGAACCATATCAGCAGATTGAGCATCAGTGCTTTGTCTTCAACAGTCTTTAATGATCAGCATTTGTTTGTGAAGGGCAGTACTTAGAAGTCATCAGATGTTAGGCCACATTCAAGGGAAAAAAACGGACGCAAACAACTGCTTATTGTGAATCCACTGATCTGATCCAGTTTTGGCTTTAATCAACTGTTCCTTTGGTAGGGTTCAATCCCAACAATCTCCCCCTGGAACAGATGATGCCAAAACTCTTCATTATTTTGGATTTTTATTGCCTCATCAATAATTCCTTGACTTGTCCTTTGAATTGTAATTCAAAGTCCATGGAATCTGTATCATTCTCATCCCTGCACAGTGTAAGCTCAAGGAGATCTTGTAGATCTTCAAGACCCAGGCCCAGTGCTTGTTCCCTTGATATATGCTTCACCTCACCATTGGATTTGAGCAGAGCCAATACGTGGGTCTTTTGATCATACTTCCACTATAGTATCTTTGAATCCAATGGGTTTCTTGGGAGAGTTTTTATTTTAGATGAGTTTGGAGATGGAGGCTTGCTCAAAACTTTATTGGCTATATTTTGAAGCTTTGCTGAGCTATCATCTTCTAGTGCCATTCACTTGATAGCCTCTTTAAAATACACAACCTCTTGTTCTTTTTCTTCTGCATCAGTCAGCTTTTGCCTCTTTCATTGGTTTACCACAATGACAGAGGTATCTGATGATGTGAACAGTGGTTCAGAAGTGTGGACCTGCTGCTTTGGCTTATCAGTGGTTTTGTAATCATGCTTCTTTGGAAGGGTAGGATCTGTTTCTCTCCTATTTCCCAGCCTCTCATAAGCCTTATCAGTGTACTGCCTTGTCCATTTTGCTATGGCCTTGGCAGTTCCAACCTTTGCATCAACCAACTCTTGCTTCTTCCTTTTATACTCCAAGGTAAGATCATCAATGGCCTTTTTGTATTTACTCTAGTTTGGTGCTGACCTTTTCATGCCTGGATCTCTTTTTATTCTTTCAATTCTATTGAGTTCTGTCTTGAGAGCAACAAGTGGCCAATCTTGGAATTGTTCTTCTTTGGCAGGATAAAACTTTTCACTCATGATTAGTGCCAGAATGTCTTTTCTTAGATCCTTTTGTAGGCCAACTTCTGGAGGTAAATTTGACATTTCTTTACTCAAATCTCTAGCATAGTCTTCCAACTGTTTAACTTTGGTAAGCAAGAACTGCATATGAGTTGAGATTTCATTGTCACTTTTCCCTTGACATTCAAGTCTAGCTCTGGATTCAGCTTACCTGGCTTTAAGTTTTAAATACTCATTCATGTTGGCTGGATCTTTATAACTAATTAGAGAAGGGAATTTCCTTTTTGAAGGATCATCCACTGTGTAGAACTGCCTCATTTCATTCCTTACTGCATGCAGTTCTAGTGGATAGCTGGCAGCTACTGGTATAACACCAGCAGGGTCATATCCTTGAAGAGCTATTGGATCTTTGATTGGGTTGAGCAATGTTGGAGGAATGAATGGTTGAGGTTTGATGACATTGTAAGGGGCAGATGAAATGGGAACAGGTGCTGGTATGTCATCATCATGCACCTGAAATTTTCTTTTTCTTGTATACACCTTTTAGGAGAAGGTGTTTTTGTTTGAGTTTTTGGAACTAAAGAATAATGGCTTGTGAAGAGATGTTTGAAGTGATGGGTGATTGGCTAACAGTTATTGAAACAACTGGTGTTTCAACCACTATTGTCATTACAACAGTTGATGTGTCAACTGTTGCCTTCTGCTTTTTGGCAGGTGATTTTTGTGGTGGTGATGTTGTTTTTGGTATGGCAGTGGATTGAGTGTGGATTGTAGTAGTGATGGCAGTTGTTGGGTTAACATCTGTTGAAACTACTGAAGTACCAACACCTGTTGATACAACAGGTGTCTTAACATCTGTTGGTTTGGAGGTTTGATGTGAGGAAGTTTTGGGGATTTGAGGAATATGTTTTGTGGTTTTGGAAGGTGTGGTTTTGGGTTGCCTTACTTTTCTAGTAGGCTATCTTCTTTTAGGTTTAGAGATTTCCTGCTCTTCCTTGGGTTTAGAAGTACCCTGCTTTTCCTTTTCCATCAAAACTTTCTTCTCTTACTCAAATCTTTTCTCTCCCTTTCTTTCCATTTTCTCTTTTAACCTTGCTTTTTCTTTAGCAAAGGCATTTAGAGTCTCATCAACCTTCTTTGATCTATCTGGCCTTGGGATTTCTACCAGAAGTTTAGACATTGGATCTGGTGGCAGATATAAACCTTCTTTTCCCTTTTTACCTTTCTCCCCCTTTTTGGCAACATCAGGGTTTTCAACAAAAACAACTGTAGGAGGAGAAATGCCAGTGGTTTGAAGCAAATGGGCCTTGATTGCCTTGATATCAGCTTGTGTATCCTAGTACCTAGCTTCCATCATGTTTCTGAATATTTGGAGTTGAATTTCATGTTGTTTATCAGCATGTTGCCTTTGTTGATGAAGCATAGGTTGAAATAAATGCCATAGCTCAGTGGGGAATGGAGCAGGTGTTGCAGCAGTGGATGTAGCCTTTTGAGCTTGTAACAACTGTTGCAGTATATTTTTGATATCTGCAAAAGAGGTTTCAATTTTATCAACCCTCTCCGTCAATTCTTTATATTTTAAACCATCACCTAAGTTAATAGGAACATCTGATTTCCCACTGGCAGTGGCAGTATCAGCAGTTGACTTTGGGAGAGTTTCCCAAAACTCATCCAGTGATGTCCCTTGTTCTCGGTACTGGGGACTTCTTTCTTCAAAAGAGGTTACCATTTTAAGGTCACCAGTGTATAATGGTAACACACCAGTAGACACTATGGTTCCCAAAGAAGAAATTGCCTTCAAGGGAGTATGAGTAATGAAACAACTGGCCAGGTGCAAATCAGTGGATTCAACACCTGTAGTTGCTGCTCTACTTGAACTACTGACAGAAATTACTTGTAATTCCTGCAGTGTAGCCTCCTCAACTGTTGATGGGTTAGCAAAGATAGAGATACCAGACTCAGTCACTTGTTGTGGTATATTCTCAGTGACAGGTGATTGAGAAGAACTGGTTTGTGTCTGGGCTATATCAAGTGCATCCAACAGAGGTATCATTGATGGTAGGAGTTGTGCAGTGAGGATGGGGATAGAAAGAGAATTTGCCCCGCGAGGAGGGCTGTGGAAGATGGAACCAAGTGATTCCAGAGCTTCATAATGTGGTGTCCCTGTGGATAGAACCTGTTCCTTTTGAGAAGATGCAGGAGGAGTTTGAGGCTCAGGTTGAGGTCTTTCTTCCGACTGTTGTGAGGAAGTAGCAGCAGTGGTTATTGGCGACTTTTGTGTTGTCACATGTATAACCTCTGTGTCGGAACAGTGGCTTACAAGTTAAACCTGCCTGAAGAACTCAGTGGAATTCATAATGTATTTCACATCTGCAATATGAAGAAATGTCTAGCTGATGAATCACTAGTCATGCCACATACGGATGCGCATATAGATGAGAGCTTAAAATTTGTTGAAAAACCTTTGTCGATCGAGGATCGACAGGTTAAGAAACTTCGGAAGAAGCACGTACCGATTGTTAAGGTTAAATGGGATGCCCGAAGAGGCCCAGAGTATACGTGGGAGGTAGAGTCCACAATGAAACAGAAGTACCCTCATTTATTTCAGTAAATCTCGAGGTCGAGATTTTTTTTAAGGGGGTGAGGATGTAACACCTCGTAAAATCACGACCAATGTTATAAAGACACGTGTCATGGACTTTAAACATGTAAGGAATTATTTCAGAGGGACTAAAGTTGACAAACAAAGAAAGTATGTGTGTAGAAGGATTCAAAGTGTCAACATTTGATAATTGTACCTTTCAAGAACCCTAAACAATGTTTATACCCTTAAACGAATGATTCATGAATAGTATGAAACCGTTTGTGGAAGAGAGTGAAAGTCTGCAAGTCGCAAGGGTTAAATGGGTCAACATGTTTAAATTATACCTCTGATTGACCCTTTAACGAACCCGAAGCTTTAAATTATACCTCTGTTTGTGTTTTTGAAGGTTTTGACAGCCTTGTGAATGTTTCAGAAGTTAGGCTGTTTATTTGAAAAGGATTTCCTTGGATAAGCACATGGGCATTATCTTTTGAAAATTTCTTTTGAATATAAAAACTTAAAAATCTTGGAAATAATAAAAATGATTTGTAATTAACATTCTTGCCCATATCTTTGAAAATCTCCTGAGAGTAGTTAAAATTTTCTTCATACATTATAGCATACCCCAGGTATTGGATTTTCAATGGTATCTCATTGAAAGCAATTGTTTTATTTGACACACACATGAGGAGGGTATGAAATAAAAACCTCGTGGCAGGTGGAAAACTGCCCTTTTGTAAAGTGTTCTTTTTCATTTCCTCTTCATACCCTCTCTTAATGAAATCAGTTTGGTACTCTATTTTTGGAAAAGAGTTTTTACCTTCAAGATCATTGATTTCAAAAACCTCTAAAATGGTTTGAGGTGCGATGGTAACTGGAATTGCCTTTATTGACGAAGTAATAACTAAGGGCTTTTTGTCCTTAGTTTCAAGTTTTGCATTTTTCCAGAACTCTTGTTGGGTATCCAAGAAGATGGGTGCATTACAGGTCAACTGTAACACTTAGTAAAATCCCGACCAATGTTATAAAGACACGTGTCATGGACTTTAAACATGTAAGGAATTATTTCAGAGGGACTAAAGTTGACAAACAAAGAAAGTATGTGTGTAGAAGGGTTCAAAGTGTCAACATTTGATAATTGTACCTTTCAACAACCCTACACGATGTTTGTACCCTTAAACAAAAATGAATCATGAATAGTTTGAAACCGTTTGTGGAAGAGAGTGAAAGTTTGCAAGCCGCAAGGGTTAAATGTGTCAACATGTTTAAATTATACCTCTAAGTGGCCTTTTAATGAACCCGAAGATTTGTAACGATTAATTATGCTCCCGAGAATAAGTGATAAAAATTTCACAAGGTTTCGATATCGTATGAGGAAAATACGTTAACATTCGTAAATAAGGGGTTAAAAGCGTCAACATTGAAATTCAGGACTTTTCAGTGATCGTATAACTAACCGGGAGCAAAACGAAGTTTGTTTATGACTTAGAGTCCTTAAAAGTCAAGTATGAGGGTTAAAAGTGCAATAAATGAAAGTTAACACATGTTTAGAAGGACCACGGACCAAAAATGCAAAGTCTGAAAACTTGTTGACCGGATCTGACATTCATACCGGCCGCGTAAGACTTCCCTTTATCTTACACGGGCCGCCTAAAAGTTTCCAGCTCCCAAAAATGTAGACATATGCCTATTCAGCCTGTTCCACCGCCTTAGATGCATGGTTTTCGAATTCAGGGACTACACCAGTGGTATTTCATGCATAGGGGACACCTGGGATGATCAAGAAACACTTGTAGACTTGTGTGGAGTAATCTTGTTGCATCTAAATCACTATATAAGGACCTTATGTTGCAACCATGAACTTGCTCATTCACAAAATCATTCTAAACTTATTCTTTGGAGCTCTCTGGACTTCAAGCAAGATTCCCTAAGTTTCATTTTCGTGCTAAGAGCCTTTGTAAGCATTCTTAGCCTTCCTAATTCAAGTTTTGTTAGTCTAATGACCAAAAGTCAAAGCCGTCGTAATTAAGCTTTGACTTAGTGATTAATCACTAATGGTCCAGCCATTTTTCGAATTGAAAGTGGCTATGAGTTGGTAATTATGTGGGTAATAAACCCTTAAAAGGGCACCCTCTGATTTCCACTCTAACTAGGTCAATTGTCGGGTCAAACTTAATATTATAAAGTCAACAGAAAGCTATTTTGCAAATAAACTCATAATTAACAATGTAGAAGCTATGAAACTTGTTTTAAGACCTATATAACTTGGTAATTAACGTAAGAACATGTCTAAGCATGTTCAACCCGACAATTTTGAGTTTAGGCTCAGTTCGGAACCGGAAGTCGCAAAAATAGACTTTTACGTTGACTTTCAGTTCTGACCCAATTTAGCTTAGTTTAGATATGCCTTAGAGTTCCATTAGGACCAGGTTATAGGTTAGTATAACCCTCTGAGGTTATCCTACTGATATCACAACATATTTAAGGCATATTAACTTAGGAAACCAGCTCATGACTCATTTGGTTACCCGTTATGCATTTATCGCGTTCGGTGCGGTTTATGTAACTAGTTTGCATAAATTAACCGAAACGGGTCAAACCTTATCATTTTCAATTCAAAATCCAGAATGTGGTTAGTTTACCCATATTATATAAGTCTTCTTACTTGTCGGGTCTAAATCACATTCTAATCCGGTCTTCGCTTAATCTTGCGTTTTGAACCGTATACCTTTCTTTAAAACTAGCCGGTCTAAGTTTAAACTTAAGTAAGACCCGTTAGGAATCTAATAGGTTATTAAAACCTTCGTTCCAAATTTAGGAGCCCAGTAAAAGATAACTGCACTTGCTGATTTGTACGGCTGGGATAAATTTGTATAATTTGCTCAGGTAAATACTTTTAACTTATTTTCCCTTATACGGGCTTGGTGTACGGTATATAAAATACCGCTTGGTCGGGTATTGAATTTTTATTCGTATGAAGGTTAAATTATTGAGATAACCCGTTTAATCTGTTTTGTTTATTCTAAGCCTTTGGGGGGTTAATGACCATGTCCTGGATATCCTCGGCTCATTCATTGAAATGGCCACGACTTAAGCACGGGGTGTAGGCATACACCTGCTGGTGCGTATGTAAATTAATGTACCCACCTGTTCGAGAATAACTTGCCGTGGGATATATTATGTGGTGTGACTATTAATCTTTAACCCGGTTTTCAGCCCGGGCTACTGAACGTATAATAAACATGTAATTCTTTAACAAGTTTATTTTTAAATAATTATCCCAAGTTATAAAAGATATTTTATGCCTTGTGCATTCAAATCAATTTTCTTAAACATTTTCAAAATGAGTCGGTTAATTGTATTTACCAGTGAAAACTAACGTATTTTCCAAAAAGGTTAAGTGCATGTACTAATCAAAATGGGCTGGCTACTCCTAGCATCAATAAAGAGTCTTGCAAGCTTAGATGTTAAAAATCTGTTGGACAATGTTTCTTTTATCTTGGTCCGCCTGTGGATCCCTTACAACCTTTTTTGTAATAATTGATATTACTTTCATTTGGTTTGTAATGATTTTATCTTTCGACTTCCGCTGTGTGTTATAATGTGATAAATTGTCTATGATGATATCAACTATGTCACGATACTCCCCACCGGGCCCACCGGTAATACGTGGAAATATCGGGGTGTGACATCAACAAAGTTTTGTACTTTGAGGACGAGAGAGCATCAATGACGGAGTTGAAGGTTGTGCTTTGACTTGGTTTTACAAGTATGCACAGGTAGTTGTGAGGAGTTTTGAATGGGAGAGCCACGGTGAATCGAAGTTGGTTTAGAACGAGTGAAGAAGATGAATGATTTTGAGAGAATTTCATGAAAACTGCTTTTGGAAGGAATTTTGAATTCGATTCGACAGTGAAAACCCTATTTGGGGTTTTGATCAGGGTTTTATAATGTGAAAAAGTGAATGCTGACGTTGCAGCGGTTACAAAGATCTGACGGCTAAGTACTGTCCACGTGCCAACCTCTGATGAATAATGGATGACAGTTGTTTGGGAAACCACTGATGGATCAATATCAGTGGTTTACAATGGTAAAAATGAAAAACAGTGGCTGACTATAACTATCAGTGGATAGCCTATCAGTGGATTAAAACACTGAGGTTTAACAACAGTGACTAACGAGGAAAATTAGAGAACAGAGGATGACTTTCAGCAGTGGAAAGAATTCAACAGAACAGATGTTTGAACCAAAACAGTGGTTGTGGCATACTTTTAAGGATTAATGAAAATTTTCATTTTTAACTATTTTTAAGGATGAATTTTTAATTTTCTGGAAACATTTTAATGCTTTTATTCATAGAAAAACAGGATTTTGCCTGTTATTCCATGTTCAGCATGCAAATCCTAGAGATCAAGCTTTTAAGGTGGATGTGTCTAAAGCCTTTGTTAGCACATCTGCCAGCTGATCTTTAGTTGAAACATGATGCAGAGAAATCAAACATTTTTCATAGCAATCCCTCACAAAGTGGTGTCTGATGTCAATGTGCTTGGTGGTTGAATGGGAAACTAGATTTTTGATGATATTTTCTGCTGCCTGACTATCCAACATGAGAGGTGTCTTTAAGGCAGTGATACCAAAATCAGTAGTTGATTTTGAAGCCACAACAGTTGGGCTGTACAGCTTGCAGCAGCAATATACTCTGCCTCAGCAGTGGATGTTGAAACAGCTGCTTGCTTTTTGCTTTGCCAAGACACTAAGCAATTGCCTAGGAATTGGCACCCTCCTGAAGTGGACTTCCTTGTTGTATTGCATCCAGCAAAGTCACTATCTGAGAAACCTAAAAGCTTGATATTTCCATCAGCTGGATACCAGATACCAAGTGTGGGAGCACCTTTTAGGTATCTGAATATCCTTTTTACAGCAATAAGGTTTGACTTTCTAGGGGATGATTGGGATCTTGCACAAACACATGTTGCAAGCATGATGTCTAGCTTAGATGCAGTTAGGTACAATAAAGACCCAATCATGCTTCTATACAAAGTTTGATCAACCAAATCATCCTTTTCATCAGACATGACTAACTTGGTGGTTGCTATGGGTGTACTACATGGTTTGCAATCATTCTTATCAAAACTTGTTAAAATTTCTTTGGCATATTTGCCTTGATGAATGAAAGTACCATTTTGCAGTTGCTTTATTTGAAGACTAAGAAAGCACTGTAGTTCACCCATTGCACTCATCTCAAACTCAGTTGTCATGAGTTATCTGAACTCTTCACACATTTTAGGACATGTGCTTCCAAAGATGATGTCATCCATATAAATCTGGACAATCATCAAATCCTTCCCTCTCCATTTTAAAAATAATGTTTTACCAATTTTACCTCTTGTGAAACCAATGGAAAGTAGAAAGGTGGAAAGAGTTTCATACTAGGCTCTAGGTGCTTGTTTCAGGCCATACAAAGCTTTGTTTAGCTTGTAGACATGATTTGGATTAAATGGATCCTCAAATCCAGGAAGTTGACAAACATATACCTCTTCTTGAATTTTACCATAGAGGAAAGCACATTTGATATCCATTTGAAACACCTTTATGTTGTGGTTGACAGCAAAGGCCAAGAACAGTCTGATAGCTTCCAATCTTGCTACAGGGGCAAAATTTTCATCATAGTCAATGCCCTCTTCCTGTCTGAAACCTTGAACCACTAGCCTTGCTTTATTCTTGACAACAATGCCCCTTTCATCAGTTTTATTTTTAAAGACCCATTTTGTGCCAATAGGACTCACACCCTCTGGCAATGGTACAAGCTCCCATACTTGTTGTCTTTTAAACTGTTGGAGCTCCTCTTGCATGGCTTCTACCCAGCTGTTGTCTTTTATTGCCTCTTGGTACTTGACTGGCTGATGGAGAGATAGAAAGCCAGCAAAAAGACAGATATTTTAGGATTGCTTTCTTGTGAGCACCCCTTCACTGATGTTGCCAATGATTTGGTCAGGTGGATGAGACTTCAAGAAGATTAGATTTCCTTTGTATGGTACAATGGCATTTAAGGGTGAGGGCTGCAGATGTGAATCATCTAAGCTAACAACTGTTGGTGACTTTGATGATCCAACAATGTTTTGAAATGTAGGTAGAGGAATAGGAGGAAGTGGTGTGGAAACATGTTGATTTTTATCCATTGTTTGAAGATTTTTTTCAACAGTGTTTGATGATGTGGAAAGAGGGGTTAATGGGCTACTTTGGTCAACAACTGTTGAGGTAGCAGTGGTTGAGCTTTGACAGCTGTTTTGAACATCTGCTGCTCTGGCAATGGATTTGAAGTTTTGTTGTGGAATGATCACTTCATAGCCATTGTCTGGTGGAGGAGTTTGAGATGGACCTGCACTGTTAGTCTTGACAGAAACATTTTCAAAGGTGAATTTATCAAGATCAAATAACTCAGCAGGATTTGCAGGGATTTTCATTGATGAAAGTTCATTGAACTTCACATTCAAGGTCTCTTCCACTGCTTTGGTCCTTGTGTTAAACACTTTGTAGGCCTTAGCAGTGGTTGAGTATCCCAAATGATAACCATAATCTATTTTGGCTGCAAATTTTGAAATTGAGACTTTTAAGTTCAAAATGAAACATGGGCAACCAAATACTTTAAAGTATGAGATCAGTGGTTTGATTTTATACAGAATTTCATAGGCAGTCTTTTGATGCCTGAAGTAGATCAAAACTCTGTTCTGGACATAACAAGCAGTGTTTACTGCCTCAGCCCAGAAAGTTAATGGCAAACCTGAATCAACAAGCATGGTTCTGGCAACCTCTATCAATGTTCTGTTCTTTCTCTCAACAACTCCATTTTGTTCTAGTGTCCTTGGAATGCTGTACTGCGTTACAATTCCTTTTGACACACAAAACTCATCCAACTCCCTATTTCTGAATTCTGTGCCATTGTCACTTCTGAAGATTTTTACTGGTAAGTCAAACTGCTTTTCAACCTGTTTGACAAAGTCTTGCAGAATGCCTGCAGTCTCATCTTTAGAATGTAAGAAATAAGTCCATTTAAACCTAGAAAAGTCATCTACAATTACCAAACAATATATTTTCTTTCTAAGACTCATGACTTTAACTGGGCCAAACAGATCCATGTGCAGCAATTACAAGCACTTGGTTGTTTTGGACTCTTCAATGGACTTAAATGAGCTTTTATGTTGTTTTCCTTTTAAGCAGGAAACACAATGCTCAGGACAGGTGAACAGTTTTTGAGGAAGACCTCTTACAAGTCCCTGTTTTGACAAAGTAGTGATTGTCTTGAGATTTATGTGCCCCAATCTCATGTGCCATAGTTCTGTCTCTTTGTTAGAGGCAGCTGAGAACAGACAGGCATCAGTCATGGGGCTCTCTTTTGACAAATCAACTACATAAACATTGCCACTCCTTTGAGCAACAAGTTGGGTTTTTCCATTTTTGATTATTTCTTCAATCTTTTTAACCATTTCTGGTCCAACAATCCTACAACACTCCTTAGTAAAGAATGATCCATAACCTTTGTCACTCATTTGAGAGACACTAAGGAGGTTGTATTTTAGATTGTATATCAGATTGACATTTTCAAACTTAACTTTTCCAGGCTGAACTGTACCAGAACCCATAACCTTCCCTTTATTATTATTACCAAAAGATATATCACCCCCTTCATGAGTTTTGAAGTCTTTGAGTAGGGCTATATATCTAGTCATGTGCCTAGAGCCTCCATTATCTACATACCAAAGACTATTTAAGCATGCAAAAGCTCCCTACACATCAAGTAAATAATTAGTTCAGGAGGGTCTCCAAAGCCAATATGGCTTTGGATGGGGTCTCAACAGTGTCTGTGTTAAGTTCAGGTGGATGGACAGTGGTTAGCTCAGGGGTTTTGACAATTTTTGAAGCATTTTTCTCTAACCACTGCTGGGGGTCCTGTCCTATCAGCTGTTGATACCCAAAGGGATGCCTGTTCAGTCTAGGTTTAGAAGGCCTTTTGTAAACCTCATAAATGTGTGGGACCCTTGGGAATGGTGGTTGACCTTTACCTCTTTGGTATTGGTTAGCAGGGGGTGCATCAGTCACCTGAACTTCTCTTTTAACAGAGGTTTGGTTCAGCTATTTTGTAACAGCTGTTTGAACTGGCACAAACAGTGGTTGTTTCTTGACTTGTGGTTTTGATGAACTCATTGGTGTTTTTAAAATGTACTCTTCCTTTTTGACCTCAAAGGATTTTAGGTACACACACTGCTAAGTAGAATGGTTTGTTTTACCACAGATGGTGCAGCTCTTTGAAGGCACAACAGTACTTGTTTTGTTAAGATCATAAGCTTTTAAGTGAAAACAATCTTTGGTTAAATGATTTTTCTTTTCACAAAAGTCGCAAAACAGGCTTTTAATCTTTTCTCTTTTCTTCTTCTTTTCAGACTCCTTTGCAACAGAGTTTTGAACTGCTGTTGGGATGTCCTTACGAGGAATGACCTTGGCCTTTGGAGCTTTGACACCATCTATAGTGGTAAAATCCATGGGTTTGAAATTTTCAAGGATGTCACACTCATCAGACCATGTGGGTTTGAATTGGTATTTCTCAATCTCCTCAAAAGTTGAGGACCCCACAGATCTTTCCAGAGTGATTTTGTTACTAAGTTTATCAGTTATTTTAACTTCTTGGCCATCCTTGTTGGTGGGTATGATTTCAATAGAACCAGTTTGATTTGCAGCAATGTTTTCAACTTGGTCATTTTTTCTAAACCCAATGCCAAATTTTACATTGCTTTCAAGCTGTTTTTCAAGCATAATTTCATAACCTTTGCAGGATTTCACCCATTTTTCACAAGTGATTTGGGTGGTTTCCAACTCCTTTTTACAGACTTGATATTTTTCTATCATGGTTTGGAGTTGGTCCTTGGTTATGCTATGATCTTGTTTGATGCTGCAAATTTCATTTTCATTTTCAGACAATTTGATTTTTAATTCTTTTAATGACTTTTCAAATTGTACTTCACCAGTTAACAATCTATCACTAAGGTTTTCATTCACCATCTTAATGTTTGCAAATGCTATGATGCATTTGTCTGAACAAAGGTTTTTAAGAACCTGGGGTGATACCTTAGTTGCAGCCATCATGGCACAATCACAGACATATTCACTTTCTTCTGGCTCTTTCTCTCCCTTTTCACCTTGTTTCTTCTCTTCTTCTTCTTCAGCAGACCAGGGGTCAGACAGTGGTTCTAACAGGGGTTCTGAATTTTCTCCCAACAGTAGTTCACCAGCAACAGCAGTAACCACTACTTCAGCAATTGTATCCACTATTTCTTCATTTGACTGTCCTTCTTCAGTTTCCAGCCCTTCTGGTATACACTTTAATGCTACAAAACAGAAATCATCACTAGAAACATTATTGTTAGCATGGAGTGCAAAATTTTCATCACCTAGCTCATCAGGTAAGCTACTCCAGTCAACAAATCCTTGGGTGAAAAAGCTTTGCTGATCTGGTTGAACAACTGCTGGTGTAGCTTGTTGTGGTGCAGTTTGTTGCACTTGAACCTGAGGAGCTGGGGCCTGGACATACTGTATCCGAGGGACAGTGGTTTGGACATAGTGCACAGGACCATGGGTTGCAGGGTGTGCATAGTGAGCAGTGTTTACATGAGCAACAGGGGCATATCGGGAATAATGCACAGTGGTATGGTTATTTTGTGGTCTTGCGCTAGGGCTGGGATGTGTGATGATTGGTCCACTATTTTGACTCCTGCACTCTTTAGCAAAATGACCTAACCTATTACAGTTGTAGCATTTTATCTTTGATTTATCCAACCCTACTTTCAAATTCCCATATAACCCTGGAAATTTTCTCCCTGTCCTTTTGTAAAACTTGCTGGTTCTAACACTCAGCAATGCAAGTTGATATGTCTATTTCCTCTAAATCAGTTGGATCAAAATGCTGAAGGTCATTGAGTTCAAAGCACAGATTGTCAGAATTCTGGTTTTCTCCATTAGCTGTAAAAGCATAATTGGATGAGTAAGAATCAGAGTCGTTAAAAGCTCCACCAGCTGTTATGTCAATGTAATGATCATAACCCTGATCCTTACTACTACCAGATTCTTTCTGACCCAAAAGAGTTGTGCTGCCAAATGAATAGTCATCTGCAACTTTTCCAGACTCTTGTAACTTCTTTTTCTGGTTCAACTCCCTTTCATAGGTCAAGAGTCTACCATGAAGCTGGGTTAGGGTCAGATCTTTGAACCCAACTGAATTCCTGGTTACAAATGCAATTGTGTCCCATTTTTCAGGAAGTGACCTAAGAAACCTGCTATTTTGTGTTGCATTTGGAAATTCAACCTTAACAACTTTTAGTTCACTTATGAGACAACTAAATCGCTCAAACTGTTGTGTTAATGATTCACCCTTAATGTGACAAAAGGTTTCATACTGTTGGTTAAAGATTTCCCTGTTATTTTCAATTACTTCTTCAGTCCCCCCAAACTGTTCCTTAAGTGCATCCGACAATTCCTTGGCACTGTTACAGTGTAACAGTCCAGCATAGATCTCATTTGGTAGTGCAGATGCAATGATGCTAAATGCCTTGGCATCCAGTTCAATTTTCTAAAAATCCTGTTCAGTATAGTTCTCAAGTTTCTTAGGAACCATGACCTTTAGATCCTCAGCACTCGGCACCATTGGAACATGTGGTCCAAAGATAACCGACTTC
Source organism: Helianthus tuberosus (assembly GCA_030545235.1). Taxonomy (NCBI): domain Eukaryota; kingdom Viridiplantae; phylum Streptophyta; class Magnoliopsida; order Asterales; family Asteraceae; genus Helianthus; species Helianthus tuberosus. Next base: position 193,569,253 of record CM060414.1, read on the forward strand.
CAACATCCAGTATTCTGCTGAGCTAGGATGTGACCCATCCTTCGCGCCCAGATGTTGTATTCAGATCTCTTCAACATAGGTGGTTTGAAGAGTGAACCAATGTTATTATTGACATCCTATGATTGTGACGTCATTCTGGTTGTTTTTCAGGCACTGAATAATCAACTTTGTACGTGATTATACCTTACTCTGTTTTACAACAAAACGAACAATTAAAAGTATCAACGATTTTGAGCTGAACTTTTACGTCAAAATGATTGTTAGATCAAGTTTGACTGTCCAAGCTCTGATACCAATTGTTAGGATCCGAGTTTGATAGGATTGTGTTTGTTTAACTAAAATGAAGATGAATAAGAAATAATTGTAGCGAAAATAGATGAATAAACTTTCAACAAAATCAAAGAGAGAATTGTTTTAAGCAGAACATGTTTAACATGAAATCGAATGATTATATTTATTACAATCTTCAATTACACTGCATGCATACAATCTCCCCCTCAGCCTGAGCTCACAGTGAATGTTCGTACAGAATGACTTTGTGGTGAAGAGAGCTAATAGAACAGTACAGGGATTGTTCTATTTATAGTACAGAACAAACCACTGTGGCATCTTTGCTGACATCACCATGAAAGTGACATATAACCTCTAACAACTGATCTATACAAACACAACTAGACTAAACTACTGATTACAAGTGAAATACAAGGTACAAAGAAAACTACTGCTTCTCATTCCACTGTTATACTCCTAGCAGTGCTTTGTGTCTTCAGCAGTACTTGAACCATATCAGCAGATTGAGCATCAGTGCTTTGTCTTCAACAGTCTTTAATGATCAGCAGTTGTTTATGAAGGGAAGTACTTAGAAGTCATCAGATGTTAGGCCACATTCAAGGGGAAAGACTGATGCAAACAACTGCTTATTGTGAATCCACTGATCTGATCCGGTTTTGGCTTTAATCAACTGTTCCTTTGGTAGGGTTCAATCCCAACAAGATGTTCCCGTTGTTCATGAATTTCCTAACGTATTTCCTGATGATCTCCCTAGTTTATCCCCGAGTCGTGATATCGACTTTCGAATTGATCTCATTCCTGGAGCAAATCCTGTTGCTAGAGCTCCTTATCGACTCGTTCCGTCCGAAATGCGCGAACTCTCAAGTCAGCTCCAGGAATTGCTTGACAAAGGCTTCATTCGCCCTAGCACCTCTCCATGGGGCGCGCCAGTCCTTTTCGTCAAAAAGAAGGATGGGTCGTTCCGGATGTGCATCGACTATAGGGAGTTGAATAAGCTGACGATCAAGAATCGCTATCCCCTGCCTCGAATCGATGATTTATTTGATCAGCTACAAGGTGCTACGTATTTCTCAAAGATCGATCTACGCTCAAGCTATCACCAGTTATGCATTCAAGAGGAGGATATACCCAAAACCGCTTTTCGCACTCGTTACGGCCACTATGAATTCGTTGTTATGCCCTTTGGTTTAACCCAACCACCTGCGGTTTTCAAGGATCTGATGAATCGCGTGTGTAAGCCTTTCCTAGACCGCTTCGTCATCGTGTTCATCGATGATATCCTGATCTATTCCAAGTCGAAAACCGAACACGCGCACCATTTACGTTTGGTTCTCGAGCTACTCCAGGGGAATCGACTCTATACCAAGTTCTCCAAGTGTGAATTTTGGTTAGAGGATGTTCAATTCCTCGGGCACATTGTCAATAGTCAAGGTATTCACGACAAACCCGCGAAGATTGAAGCTGTTAAGAGTTGGGTTACACCTAAGAACCCGTCCGAAGTCCGCTCTTTTCTCGGACTAGCGGGCTATTATCGCCGATTTATCGAAGGACTCTCTAAAATCGTTGTGTCGCTCACTTCTCTCACGCACAAAGACAAGCCTTTTGTTTGGGGAACTGAACAAGAGACTGCCTTTCAAACTCTCAAGCATATGCTCTGCAATGCTCCTGTACTCGCTCTACCCGACGGAAACGATGACTTCGTTGTCTATTGTGATGCCTCGAACCTTGGTCTTGGTTGTGTCCTCATGCAACGGGACAAGGTTATCGCTTACGCGTCTCGTCATCTCAAGATCCACGGGAAGAACTATACAACCCACGATCTCGAGCTTGGTGCAATTGTTTTTGTGTTGAAGATTTGGTGACACTACCTGTATGGTACCAAGTGTACGATCTTCACAGATCATAAGAGCCTACAACACATCCTCAGCCAAAAGGAACTGAATATGCGCCAACGCCGATGGGTTGAACTTCTCAATGATTAGGACTATGAGATTTGTTATCATCCTGGCAAAGCAAATGTCGTTGCCGACGCTCTAAGCCGGCGAAGCTATTTGCATAGCGTTCGTAATATCCAAGCCCAGCATAATCTCGAAGCTCTTATCCACGAATCCCAACATGCTTGTTTTACTGAACGCACTTCGAAGAATGAAAGGATTCTAAATGATGGCGCCCAGCTAGTGAATAAATCGAATGAGATATTCCATTATCTAGACCGAATTTGGATTCCCAAGCGCACCGACCTACCACAGATTCTGATGGACGAAGCCCACAAATCCTGATATTCTATTCATCCCGGTGCCAACAAAATGTACCAGGACCTCCGCTACAAGTACTGGTGGTCGGGCATGAAGAAAGATATCGCTCTCTATGTTTCAAAGTGCCTAACTTGCTCGAAAGTCAAGGCCGAGCATCAAAGACCCTCTGGCTTACTCGTCCAACCCGAGATCCCTATGTGGAAATGGGAGAGTATAGTTATGGACTTCATAACGAAACTCCCGCGCACGCCATCAAGTCACGACAGCATCTGGGTTGTCGTTGACCGTTTGACTAAATCTGCTCATTTTCTGCCGATACGAGAAGACTATAAGGTAGAAAAATTAGCCCGAATCTACACCGATGAGATAATTTGTCGACATGGGACGCCTCGCGATATCATCTATGACCACGATGTTCGGTTTACCTCGCGTCTTTGGGAAACGTTTCAATCTGCTCTTGGTCCTACGCTTAATCTAAGTAACGCTTTCCATCCCCAAACCGACGATCAGACTGAAAGAACGATTCGCACCCTTGAAGACATGCTTCGCTCGTGTGTTATAGATTTCGGTGGTAGTTGGGACGCATACTTACCTTTAGTCGAATTCTCGTACAATAACAGTTATCACTCTAGCATTCAAATGGCACCATTTGAGGCATTATATGGAAGAAGATGTTGATCGCCTATTGTATGGCAAAAGATCGGAGACTCGCAAATAGCTGGTCCTGAGCTGTTGCAAGAAACGACTGACAAAATCCTCCAAATTCGAGACAATCAGCTGAAAGCTCGGTGTCGTCAGAAAAGTTACGTCGATAGACGCCGCAAGCCCCTTGAATTTGACGTTGGTGATCACGTACTCCTAAAGGTATCGCCTTGGAAGGGTGTGATCAGATTCGGCAAGAAAGGAAAGATCGCACCTCGATATGTTAGACCCTTTAAGATTCTAGAAACGATCGGGAAAGTGGCCTACAGACTCGAACTACCGGAGGAACTTAGCAACGTCCACCCGACTTTCCACGTTTCGAACCTTAGAAAGTGTCTGGCCGAGCAGGATTTGCAGGTTCCACTTGAGGATCTACAAGTGGACTAAGCATTACACTTCGTGGAGAAGCCAGTCGAGATCATGGACCGAGAAACCAAGAAGCTCAGGCGCTCAAACATTCCCATTGTGAAGGTTCGCTGGGAAGGCAAACGCGGCGCAGAGTTCACCTGGGAACTCGAAAGCTACATGAAGGTGAAGTAACCGCAATTGTTTGTTACAGCTAAGGCCTAATTTCGGGACGAAATTCCCTTAAGTAGGGGAGGCTGTAACACCCCGTGTTTTGGAAGGTCAAAGTACAAGTCAAAGTCAAAGGAAGAAAAGATTGCCAATTGCGATCTGTCACTCCTTGCTTAACTGTAGATTGTATACTTTGACTTGTAATCGGATCTTTTATTTGTTTTGCTTTAGTTGTATTATGTGGAGTATCTGTGAATAATCGAGGTTTAATCACATGTTTTATCACTTTATCGCTATCGCAATTGCATTCGCAACCTGAATTTTGGCGTTCTGGATATTGTTTTACGTGTGTGTGCTTAATTATGTGTTACGTGTGCATGTTTATTTATATTTATGTTTTGTGGAGGTTGATCGAAAACGCAATCGCAACCCTATCACAATCGCAACCTAATCGCAAACGCTAAATGCAAGTTAATTATGGTGATTGTATGTTAGATATAGTATTTGTGTGGTTATTATAAATCTATCGCATCGCTTAATTGAAACACGCTTAAACGCATCGCAACGCTCAACGCACGAAACGAAACGCCGAAACTCAATTCGTCGGACCACTTCGATTGAATGTCCAATCGATCGAATGTCCAATCGATCGAATGGCCGTCCGATCGGATTGCCGTCCGATCGGATTGCCGTCCGATCGGATTGCCGTCCGATCGGATTGCCGTCCGATCGGATTGCCATCCGATCGAAGTGCCATCCGATCGGTGGCCTATCCAACACTTGCACTCTTTCCCTTTTTTGGCAACCTATAAATACCCCCCTGTCACATCTCCCTCACTCGACCAACAGCGTTCCAGACCTCCTTTCTCTCGATTTCTCACGATTCTTGTAAGTTTTCAACTCAAATCTTGTACTTCTATGATCTACACGCACTTCTTCATCATTTTCACCTTTGAATCTTAACTTTTAACCGTGAAATCAGTGGATTTGAGGTGTTCTAGGATGATGTCATCATGGAGTTCTTATGAACTTCAAGTTTTGACCTCATTCCACCAAGAATAACTCAGATCTGAAGGATTTCCACATGATTTCACAACGATCTCGCATAGATCTAAACATTTTCAAAAGGATAAAAGAGTTGAAAGAAATATTCACAAGTTTTCTCATTCTTTTACACTCGATGCACTCAAAACCGGTAGAATCAGACCTCGTTCAAACCTTCTACTCGTTTCTAGTAAAGTGTTGGTTCAAGATCTGATTCCTATCAACGGGACAACCGATTTCGGGTTGAGCATGAACAACTGTCACGAACAGTTAAACTGAACGGACTGGGGTGATTCCCGTTCGATCGGATAACTTGGGACTGATGGAAGTTCCTGTTGTTTAACGCGTTGTCATACCGTCTCGATCAAACCACGAAACTTTCAAAACTTAACAAACTTTCAAGATTGCAAAAAGATCAGATCGCGGGACGGATTGCCGTCCGATCGGATTGCCATCCGATCGAACCGCAATCCGATTGGATTGCACTTGGATTTCAACACTTCAACATTTTATTATTTTCAAAGATCATCAGTTTCTGACGGATTGCCATCCGATCGGTAGACCATCCGATCGAGTGACAATCCTGCTGTGAACTTGTTCTCTGAGGAATACCTCACCGGATGGATCGCAATCCGATCGAACTGTCGTTCGATCGAATGACCTAAAAGGTAGAGATACTTTTCTGTTTTCAAAATGCTACAACGAAAACTTCAAAGCCATCATACACAAACACATCCATCCCAAACGAGTGGCAAACCGATCGAATGGCCATCCAAACGGATGACCATCCGACCGGACTACCATTTGACACTTGATCACTTTTCACCATTTTACGCGCCGTTCTTCGCTTATGCTATCGTTAACTGTTCAGGCTAATCTCTCAGTGCTCTCTTCAATCCAAGAGAGTGTTTACTTGTTAAGCACGATCTGTGAGTATACTCGATCCCTTTTTGCTTTTCGTAGTTTTGGGTGTTACATACGTTATCTATATTCAAAATCACATCGAACACAGAACGCAAACACTTTTATATGCTAACCGTTACTGCATGTTATACGTGTTACTCGATGAATGCTTATATGTTATGTTTACACAGTGATTATTGCTTGACGCCTTAGCAACGATAGTACTATAGTTTGGACTCAGCACTTGTCGTGGACAGGGGTTGTTAAGGTTATTACTTCACGTGTCACAATGGTGATATGTGTTGCGCATTCTACAACTCGCAGTCATGTATGTTCATACCTCATTGTCGATAACCTACTAGCTTTCACTTTGCTACATGTTACATGTTACATGTTGGTTATGCGTAAACGATTTCGAACTCTATTATACTATTAAACTTGTATGCTCGCCTTTACACTATGTGTATTGACCTTTATTTTAACGTATGTGACAGGTGCTTAGGAAGCTTGCTTGCTATTTGATGGAATTGAGCTAGGATGGAGTCTAGAAACAAACAAAAACAATTTATTTATTTTGAATCTGAGTTGTCGGAACATGTTATTTGTCTTAGAGATATCTATGTCTGTAATAATTAGTTTACTTGATGGGTTATGGTATGAGACATAATATTAACTATCCGGTAATTTAGTTGTTATGGATTTCTCCTGGACAATCTGTTTTGCTCAGTGTCGCGCCCCGATGTTTCCGTCATCGGTTGGGGTGTGGCATTAGCTTACTCAGAGGCCACATCATCAAACAAGTGACAAATCAGGTGCCACGTCAACAAAAAATACCATATGCCATGTTAGACGTCACGTCACTAAATGGGTGCCACGTGAGATGTCACATCAACAAAAAAGACCATGACATATGCCACATCATTAAACAAAGTGCTATATCAGCAAAAAAAACTAAATAGGTTTGAGTTCAGTTAGTTTGGGAGCGCCAAAACAAAATAAGACCTATACTAATACCAATAGGGCCATACGGGACCTATACTACACTTATAGGGCTATACGAGACCTATACTAATACCTATAGCCTATACGGGACCTATACTACCTTTATAAGATACGATACTATATTGTACTATACTACACCTATTGGGCTATACGTGATCTATGCTATACTTATTTCCCCATACAGGACCCTAACTACACCTATAGGCCTATACAGGACCTATACTACACTTATAGGCCTATACGGAACCCACATCACACCCATAGGCCTATATGGGACCTATACTACACCTAGAGTTCTCTATAGGACCTATATTACAACTACAATCCTATACGAGACCTATACTGCACCTATATGATAAGATACTATTGTATATAGACCTATACGGGACCTATACTACAACTATAGCGCTATATGGGATCCATACTATACCTATAGGCCTATACGAGCCATTTACATGACTTATAATACTACACATGTAGGCCTATACTTGACCTATACTACACGGATAGGCCTATACGAACCATATACTACACATATAGGCCTCTACTTGACCTATACTACACCTATAGGCTTGTACGAGCCCTATACGGAACATACACTACACCTATAGGCCTATACTACACCTATACGATACAATACGATATACGATACTATATTACACCTATAGGCCTATACGAGACTTATGGTACATTATACGATACCATACAATACTGCATCCATAGCCTATACGGGACCTATACGAGACATATAGTATACGATACGTAACAATTTTTTTTTCAAAGTACTTATTATCTTATTATAAAATTTGCTACAATAATAAATATTATATAAAAGTTTTTGAAAATAAAAGAAAGAGAGAAAAACTTTATATACGCCTAGTACAGGCATATAAGAGGGGCAAAAAAACCATTTTACCCCTGGCGTGGGCTGCGTACAGCCCCAAAACCAAGGGTAATTTTTTTTTGCATATACGTCTCGTATAGGCCTATACGAGACATACATGACATATGACAAAATCAGATATTCTCTTGGAAATTGAAAAAGGGTATACTCCACTACGTCAAAAATGGGCTACGACCACACTTTTGGCAAAACCGCCCTGCCACACTTTTGAAAAAATGTGTGGCTAAAGGTCAATCATAATATTTTAAAACTCATTTAGCCACATGTTTTATTATTAATGTGACCATTGTATAGCGGTTCAGAACCTTTAGCCACACTTTTAAGAAAGAATGTGACATTTATTAGCCACAACTCAAAATGTGTGGCCAAATCTGATATATGGTCACATGATTTTGTTTCATGTCACCAAACACACGTGTATTTGAAACCTTTAGCCACACTTTAAGAAAAAATTGTTACATTTATTTGCCACACTACCAAACTGTGACCAAATATGATCTACAACCACATTATTTGTTTTCACGTGACCAATAACACATGTATTCAAAGCCTTTAGCCACACTTTAAGAAAAAAATTATGACATTTATTAGCCACACTATAAAAGTGTGGCCAAATATGATCTATGACCATAGTATTTGTTTCATGTGACTAAAAACACATGTATTCAAGATCTATAACCACACGTTAAAAACATAGTCACACTAAAAAAAAGTTGCCAAATGTGATCTATAACCATGTTATATGTTTGATAACATGGTTAAAAGCTAATACATGTGGCCACACATGTCGTATCTTATTTTGTGTGACCAAATGTTAGATAATAGACAAACTTAAAATTAAAAATTTCATATGGCTTCACATAAACATTCGTCACATCAGTGTCCCTTTGTTTATTTTGTGTGACGAAATAATATCAAATGACATGGAAAAAATATGTGACCTAATGTTAGACTTACTATATCTTTAAAAATTCCCACCAAAATATCTCATCCTAAAACTTAAACTTCCCGCAAAAATATTTCATCCTAAAAATTTCCCCCAAAATATTTCATTCTAATTTAAAACTTCCCCCTCAAATAATATTCCAATTTAAAAATTACATAATTTAATATTATAAATAGTAAACTGCTAAATTCGTCCCTGGGGTTTGATTAATTTTCCCAGATCCATCCAAAAAAGTTTCTTTTTCTCACATGGACCACCGAGATTTATAAATCGTTGACAAATCCATCCAAATCTCTAATACTATTAAAATTCATGAGCGCTATTCTTGTCATTCTGTTTATTTATTTAATATTTCTACCTTTTTTATTTAGTATTATTATTTTATTTACGCATTATTTTATAAATAATAATAATAATATTAACAATAATAATTTTAAACATATATAAGTTATTAAATTAATATACTAATAGACAATACTAAAAAGTTATAGTTATGGTCGAAAAACTAAAATTAAAAATCATTACTATTTTATTTATATTTATGGTCGCAGTAAGGTCTTAGGCGTTTTTTAGGGACGTAGGTTTTCTTTACTCTTTAAGGGACTTTTCCGGTGATCGCCTGCTTGTGTTTATGCCCAAATGATGTTGTATGCTATTATACTTGATTTACATTATATGGTGTCACTCTGACCACTTTCTTGATATGGTTGACTTCTTATTTCTAGATTCTTTGACTTGGTGTGTTGGTATGTTGTTCGTTTTCGAGCCGAGGGTCTCTCTGGAAGCAGCCTCTCTATCCCTAGGGATAGAGGCAAGGTCTGTCTACATCCCACCCTCCCCAGACCCTATAAGTAGCTTTGCTATTTGTGGGATTTTACTGGGTATGGTTGTTGTTGTTGTATTGTATATAAAGAAAATTATATATAACAGAGTAACGGTACTACTTATTAATATTATATATAACATCCTACGTTGCTCCAAGTTGTTAGCTACTGATGTCACTAACAGTGGCGAAACTTGAGATTTTCTACCGAGGGAACTGAAATTAACTGACCTAAAAATTTCTATAAAGGGGTCGAAAACGTATATACCCAAAAATTTCTATACAAAAACTAGATACTCTCCACTACTGAGCGAAAAGTTTGAAGGGTCGGCCACCCCCTTCCGCTCCTTAAAAGCTTCGCCCATGAGGCCATGATCACTAACCTTAATGTACGATCAATGTACTTCCGACCATCTTTACAGTAGTGGCCTTTTGTATAAAGTTTTTACTTGGAAATGTACCTGTACAGCAAATGGCCATCTTTATAATGAGGTTACTTTTTTTAATCAAAAATTTGATCCACATGATGCAATGTAGTGGAATTTTACGGTTTAATATATTTCCGACGATGTTTATAGCTTTTTAGTTTTGTTTATTGATATGTTAATTTTATAAACGTATATATGTTTATTATTATTATTTTGTTTATTGATATATTTTATAAACTTACATATGTTTAAGATTATTATTATTATTATAAAATAATAATAGTAAATAATAAGAAAATAGATGTATTAAATAAATAAAGAGAATGACAAGAATATCCCTCATTTAACATTAAATTTTAATGGTGTTAAAGATTTGGATGGATTTTGTCAACAATTTATAAACCTCAATGGTACAGGTGAGAAAACAAAACTTTTTTGGATGGGTCTAGTAAAATTGATCAAACCCTAGGGATGATTTTGTCATTTCACTCTACTATAAAAAAATATTAGTTTATTGTGATGCGTTTTTGATTTATTTGCCAACTAGTTTATTATGGGTACTATTGATTCTTGGTCTATCCTGCAGGTTGATCCAAGATTTGATTTTGATATTAATTAAGATGATGCAGAAGACGAGTGTTCCAACTATAGACGGGTCAAGCATATATATGTTGACAAGTATGTGTTCAAGCCCTTTATCTCATTTAGTAGGATCAACATCTGTTAGATGTGCAAATTACCATAGCATGGGGTCTACAAGTAGCATGAATAAAACACTTGGGAGGATTATACAACATCAGAACTGGTCACCAGTTACAAGTTTACCCCCCACCACAACAGCGTTAATGTGCCCACAAACCCATGGATGCAAATTTGCAGCACTTTAAGGTCTAAATCAGTGAGTATATGGACTTGAAGAAAATAGTCTGAAAATAGTTTATAGTTTATGTGTAAAGTCATTTTTCTGTGTAACATTTGTAGATAGGTTTTGACTAGAAGTTAATATTTTAATTAGTATTAGTATTTAAATTGAAAACTTATGTATGGATTTTGGGTTATTATTGTTAATAGCATTTGGTTTTTAGTTTTCTCATGTTTATTGTAGTTTTATTTGATAAAAAAATTAAAAATAAATGGGTAAGTACATGAACCACAAACAATACGTGTGACCAAAGGTTTGACAACAGCCACACGTAGAATTACAAAATTTTATGTGGCTATAAAATAACCATTGGCCACACCATAGTCACTTTGTTTCTTATTTGTGTGACGGAATTATATCAAACGTCATGAGAAAAAAAAAATGTGTGACCAAAGGTTAGGCAATAGTCACACTTTAAATTACAAAATTTCATGTGGGTATAAATAACCACTTGCCATGCCATAGTTACTTTGTTTATTGTTATATGACAGAATGATACCAAATGTCATGGGAAAAGAAAGTTATATGTGACCAAATGTTAGAAAATAGCCACACTTATAATTAAAAAAATTAATGTGGCTATAGATAACCATTAGTCACACTTTCATCACTTTGTTTTTTGTTTATGTGAGAGAAAGATAGCAAATGTCATGGAAAAAACAAATACGTGTGACCAAATGTTATACAAAAGTCACACCATCATTACTTTGTTTCTATTGTGTGACGAACTAATAACAAATGTCATAGGAAAAACAAATGCGTGTGACCAAAAGCTAGACAATAGCCACACTTAAAATTACAAAAGTATTTTGTGTCCGGTAACAATCTTTAGCCACACTTACAATAAATTCATGTGACTATATAATAAAACCGGCCACACTTACAATAAATTCATGTGACCATTGCTACCTTTTAGCATTCTTAGTAGACAAAATGTTTGATTACAACAACCCTTTTTGTCACACATTTTTTTTATTTGATGTGGCTAAAACATAGTTTTTAGTAAATATATGTGATTATATAATAGAAACAGTCACACTTAAATTAAATTCATGTGGCTGGTGCAACCCTTTAGCCACACTTAATGGAGGAAATGCTAGATCTAACAAAAATTGTTGGTACCCTTTAGTCACACTTTTAAGTTCTAAGGCCACTAAAAAGTGTGTGTGGCCGTATGATACATACGATGACTCGAGCTTTGGTCACACTTAACATGAAAAAGATATGTGTGGCGAAAGACATATAGTCACACTTTTTGTGTGTGGCTGTATCCCTATTTTGGCGTAGTGCTCCCCGTATAAGCCTATATGAGGGTGTGTAAATAGGCACTTGGGTGTGTGAATATAGGCGCCAATACCTATTTATAGAAATTGATAATATAGATTGATTACAAGTTCAATATGTCCAGCTAACATAACAAAAGAAAACTGGAAATAACTACAATGAAAACTGAAAATGCAACTGTTGAAATGCTGTAATATATATGACTTTTTAACAAGTGATATCGGTAAACAAGCCATGAACAAAGAACACCATAACTTGCTCTAGCTAAACACACGAGCGACTCTTTTCTTATTAAACTTTGGCAAACGGATTATAAAGAAAACTTCAACTCAATAACTTAGAAAAACAAAAATAAACAAGGGTTTTTTATAGCACCCTAGCTTGTACAAGTAAACTGAATCGAATACAAATACTTTAATTTGAAATTCAAGCATATAAGCTCATCTTAGCTCCATCTTTCCAGCTGCGGTTTAGCATTCCTTCTGCTGGTCTTTAGCTTGTGATCTCCTTCGGCTGATGCTAGCTCTTCTAGTCGCGACTTGGCAGCCTTCCAGCCGTGGCTCGTGTCCTCAACTGAGCCCCAGCTGCAGCTCAATTCCCTTCGAGCTGCAGCTCTCTTCTTCAACTCTGATGTTGACTTTAAACACCCCCTCTCAACAGCCACGTTATTCATGCCAATACTCTCACACATTTCTTATTTGACTTTCAGACGCATGCAGAGAACTTTTGACTCGAATCTAGCCGTGACTCAAGACAATAAGTCACGTCTCACGGCTTCAGCCCATGTGTTGAATTCCAACAATATATTCCTCTACATTGGTCGAAACTCCAAACCACATATAATAAGGCCAGACATAGTTCCCTCATAAGTTATCAGTTTTAAATTCATAGGAATAAAATTCTTTCCAAGCTTTTTATACTTTGAGTTAAACTTCCACACCATAACCTCCATCCATCCATCTTTCCTCCGCGCTGGAACCCAGAAAGAATCATGCTGGTTCAATGAGGCTGGGCATCTAAAATAGATGATTTGGTTCTCTTTGTTTTTCCTAATGTGTAGATCCCGTACTTTCACAGGACAATGGAGCCCCCGACTCCTCTCCGAAACTTTAAACACAAGGTAACATGTGTATTCTGTGGATAGTGACAACCTCTGAATTTCGATCTCGTATTTCATTCTAAATACTTGTTGGGGTAGAAGCTCCACCACGTCTTGAAACCTGTATGAGAATGATTGCATACTTCTTAGAGACAAAGTACCATCTTTCTAACTAAAGCATAAGATTACAACCTTGATTTTTTAAAATGCCAACTAGATAAACAAATTAGGCCTAAAACATAAACCAGCTTAAAGTTTATTGTCAAATTTTAGCCACCAGCCTCATTTTAATAGATCTTACGTTTTAATAGCTGGTATGTTACTAGTTAATGCCCACCACATCAATCCCACATATGCAAAAAAACTAAAACTCAACTTATTATAGGTTTGTAAAGTATTTTGTTTAAATTTTATATTTAAAAATAGATGTCAAAGCAGACGTCACTGCAATACATGAACGCTAAAATGACAAACAATATGTTATGTCAACAAATTTTAAAAATCAAGCATATAAATTGCCTGCTAGTGATTGAAATTTGAACATGTCATTTCTTCCTGGATGTAAAACTGTATTGATTAACTCAAGGATTATGTTGGTGCACTTGTGTCTGTACTTTGTCTGTATTTTGTCATGATACAAAACGATGTCTTTGTTAGTCCTGTAAGTTTGACCAAGTCAACCATCCTCCGGTTTGACTTGGCCAAACAGTCAACAATTGGTTGTAATATGTTTGGGTCGAAGGATGAGTCATCGAAGGATTACTTATATCCTTCGATGATGAGCTCGAAAGATAGCCTTCGATGGAAGGACCACGAAAGATCACATCTTTCGAGGTACATGTTGATCCTTCGACCAGTTTCTGGTCGACAGATGATCTTTCGATCAGTCTGTCTGATCCTTCGACCAGACATGCTGTGTTGGGTATAAATACCCGTGTATTGTGTTCACTTCACTCAGTGCAGAAAATAGAGAGACAGGAGAGAACACACACACTGAGAGAGTTTGCAAAACAGATTTGTAAACCTTGAGCTTGTAACTGGACCTTTCATACGCATTAATACAAGTGGTGTTAATCGTTGAGTCTTGTGTGTTTATCATTGTCGTGTTCTATCTCGGTTTGCTATCTCGGTTGGATTTCGCACAACCGGGTTGGTTTGTATACAAGGATTAGGCGACTAGATCCTCCCCTAGCCGGACCTACAAGTGGTATCAGAGCCTTGGCTCTTTTCCTTGTTAAAACCGAGTGTTTTCGGGTGTTTTCCGGGTGTTTGAAGTTTATATTTTTCTGGAAAAACTTGTTAAAATCGGGTTTAATCTTGTTGTTTTGCTGGAAGTTCTTATAAAAACCTTGTTATTTTTCATTATCACATGTTAAACGTTGGTTTTTAGTGAAGTTTCGGCTGAAATCGGGTTTCGGAAAACCTTCGGTTCATCAGAAAACTCACTTATCTGGGCTGTGTTCTTGACATATTCAAGTTGGTTCTTGATAAACTACACTTTTGATCTTAAAAATTTGAATATTAGACTTGTTTGTGCATTGAAAAGAGTAAACTGATTAAAATATTTGGATCCTTACCTGTTTGGTGAAGACCTGCATGTCATGAGTTGAAAGATATGGTCTGAACATACTTTCTGCAGAAAGTTTCTACCAACCCGTCAACTTTTTCACCAACCTGTCACCCTTTGTCAACTGTGTCAGAGCTGTTCGAAAGATATCCTTCGAAGTCGAAAGATCATCTTTCGATCAAAGGAGGTTCGATAGATAGTCATCCTTCGAGCATCCTTCGAAGTCTGAGACTTATCTTTCGTTCCAAGGAATATTTTCGAAACATACATCTTTCGGTTTACTGCTCTTTTTCGAAAGACAAGGATCCTTCGATTGGGGAGTCTTTCGAAATCATTGTTCGACACTCAACAGTGATCTTTCGTACACTGTTGATCCTTCGAACAAGTCTTGATCTTTCGATCCTTAGTCTGTTTATGTTTAACAAGTTGTGATTTTCAGGTTTTATTTTTCTTGATCAAAAATGAATCCGGCCTGGGGTACTCCGTCAAATACAGAAAATAAGTATAGAAGCAGTGAGGATTTATTTAGAGAAATGTACTATGGAACTCCGTCTCCCGCACCGGCATCATCGCAAGCTAATGCTACATCTACCGGTCAATGGGCATTCGTATCAAATCAAGCTCCAAGTGTTCAAAGCATTTTGCTAAGTGAAAGTGAAACGGGAAGTTTGAATAGGCCTCCAAAGTTGATGCATTTAAGTGAATATCCGGGATGGTTTGGTAGATTTCATACATACGTCCTTGGTCAAAATACAGAACTGTGGTTGCGTTTCATCACAGATTTTGATCAAACAATAGAGGTTGCCGCTTCATCTGCTGCTACGTTTGCCGATCTTACAGAAGATCAGAAGAAGGTCTATGACTTAGAGAAGAAAGCGTATGCCATTCTTACTCAGGCGTTAAGCAAAGATATTTATCATCAATTTGTCAGTCACAAGACAACGAAGAGGTTGTGGGACGCATTGAAAACAAGGGGCGTAGGAAATGAAGCGACACGTCAATTAAGAAAAGACCTGCTAAAGAAAGAGTTTGATGGTTTTACTTGTATGCAGAATGAATCTTTAGGAGATTTGACAAGTCGATATACTCATTTGCTGACTGAATTGGGAAATATGGGGGTTGTAACAACTTCAGCAGAGATAGTGAAGAAGTTTGCAGATGCACTGCCACCTCAATGGAATAATTTCTTAGAAATCCTGAAGTACAATGGCACTTTGGATACAACAAACTTCGGTGACTTTGCTCAACTCCTGGAAAACAAGAATCAGGAAGAAACTCTCAAGGCTAAAAGAGTTCCAGTGCCACAAAATCCTGAAATGTATTATGGAGCTTCTAGCACTTCTACAAAACCTTCTTCACACGCTCCAATTCAAACAGCATTTGTGTCTAGCACTAGCTTGTATGACACTCCTCCTCCAACAACAGACATATATGGAAATCCGCTTAATCCAGTTCCTCAACCAGTGCCACAACAGCAAAGCCAACAACCTATCAGAGAAACTGATATATTCGGAAATCCACTTCCTCCTCCTCCTCAACAGCAAGCGTGTTATGGAAGCACTTCATCTGCTGGTCAACAATCAAAGCCAAATACAGTACGGCTCGACACCTCAAGTTTTTCTAAAGTTAGTGTGGAAGTAGCAAAGGAGCACATGGAGCTGCTAAACACTTTGGTGAGCGCATACTGTGGATTAGTGGAAGGTCAGATTGGTAACATTAATCTGACACAAGAAGACTATCAGCAGATTGATAAAGAGGAGATGGAGATGATGGACATCAAGTGGGCCTTTGCCAGTGCTGTTAGGCGAGCAAAGGATTTCATGGAAAGAACGGGCAGAACCAGCTTGGAAAGCAAGAAAGACACCAAGTATGGGTTCGATAAGCAGGCTGTTAAGTGCTTCAATTGCGGGGAACGTGGTCATTTCAAGCGTGAATGTACGAGGCCATCTCAACATGGAAATCAGAATCCTTTCAGAGGTCAAGGCAACCAGCAGAACCAGAACAGGAACAATGTTCGCACATTGGTGCCTGTCAACAACCAGACTCAAGCAGGACCATCTAATGCCAACCAGGCACTTGTGGTTCAAGTAGATGAAGGTTGTGATTGGTCAATCCAGTTGGGAAATGACGCTCCAGATGGCACAGCTTGTTTTGCTGAAATCGTGAAGGATTTAAATCACGCCAGTGGTGGAGAATCTTCCGCCAATGGTGGTGACTCTTCTGAGGATGAAGACTCTTCTGGTTATAGTAGAAGTTCAGATGAAGAATCCTCCACTTCAGGCAATGATCAGGAAGATGACACATCAAGTGCGTCAGTCGATGCAAATATTGATGAGCTTTTGGAAGACGCTGCAGCAGGAATTCAAAGAAGATCTATTTTGGTGGATCAAGCAGCTTATTCTTCGTCTTCTCTCCATTCAGCCTTTATGGCTAATGTCGACAGTTCTTCAAGTCAGGTATGTGTCGATGAACCCACTTCTGTTAGCTGTGATAACTGTGATAGTTTGCATGTTAAATGTGTTGATTTAGAGGCAAACATGTCTGAGTTGCAAGGCAAACATGATGCTGTACAAGCTAGTTTGTTTGACTTGCAAGACAAACATGTGTCATTGAATGATAAGTGGTGTGAATTGCAAGGCAAACACGAGGCTTTGCAAGAGAAATATGATGTGACATTCATTCATAATCAGAAATTGACTGTTGATCTTTCAAAGTGCACTGAAGCCAACATGTTTTATGAAAACCATGAAAAAGAGTTTAAATCGATGATTGAAAAATTAAAGAAAGATAAAATCGAGTTAACAAAAATGGTTTCCAGAAAACAAACTGACATTAACTTGTATATAACTCGCCTTGAGGTAATGCAAAAAGAAATGGCTTGTGTTAAAACCGAAAGTGAGGCGATCCGACTCAAGTTAGATAGCTATTTAAGCTCTAGCTATGTGTTGGATCACATCATTGATGTTCAGAAAGAGAAAAAGGATGTCACATGCATCGGATATAAGCAATGTCCACCACCTGTCAGACACAATTACGATGCACTGCCTGATGAGGAATATAGAACTCATTTTGAACCATCTGTTCCTCTAGATGTTAAAGAATTTGCAACAGAATGTGCAACAGGTCTCGGATACAAGAAAGAGGTATCATCAGATTCAGATGTGTCAGCAGATACATGTGTGTCTTCTGCCGAACTGAATCAGCCTCCTCCAGTTGTGATTGAGGATACTGATTCTTCTGATGATGAATCTGATGATACTGATTCGGAAAAGTCTGATGCGGTAGTCAAAGAAGAGGACATACCTCTTAAGAATCATATTCTATGTGATCCTCCCGCAAAACCCGCTAAGACTGTTCCAACCGAGTCAACATCTGCAAAAGAGTCGGAGAGTGTGGATTTGTTGTACACTCTTGTTGGTGATGATAAAGTTTATTCTGACAAAGATTTTCCTATTAAGAATGTTAATCAATCATTAATCAGTAAAGTCTTTGAAAATTCAACAAGTAAGTTTTTGGGAAAGACAGGATCACGTGTTACAGTCACACAGTGCCCTCCTATCCCAAAGGCCGAAGTTCGAAAACAATTTGGCAATCAAAAATTACCAACAGTGCAAAAACAGCAAAATCATGCCAAATCAAAAGGTAAAACACCGACTCAAAATCCAAGGAAGCCGAATCAGAAGAAGAAAAAGAATGTGAACTTTGTGAAATCTAAGGGAACGGACAAAATTGAAACATTTCAAAATCAATCTAACTTAGATTTTGTCAAGAAAGCAACAGTGATGAAAAGGAATGAACCAAGTTGTTCGAAACCTAGTACCTCGAGATCACAAAGTTCATCTTCATCATCGGCAAGACGATCACATGATACTTCGGGGTTTGTAGAACGAAGATCATGTTTTGAATGTGGTACAATTGGACATATCATTCGTAACTGTCCGTATCTTCATAAGCTGAAAGCAAAGGTTGATGATCCCCGTGCCCAAACTGACCGTAAACGATCTGTTTCTGTAAAACAAGTTCCCCGCCTTGTAAAAGAAAGGGAAAAGAAACAGAAACGACAACAGGTCAAGAAAATTGAAAAGGTAATTAAAACCGATGTGGTTAACAAACAATCTGTTTCTGTCAAACCAGAAAGTTCAAAAACTTCAAACAATCAAACTGGTAAAACTCAGCAGACATGGAAACCGAAAACGGGTAAAGAATCAGGGGGACCATCACAATTTTCGAATCATCAAAGAATAGAAGTTATTGTTATTGATGAAAATGGAAGACCCAAGACCACAATGGCTTGGGTCCCCATCTCCAACTAATTATGTGAGTTCATGTGCAGGGTGTTCCAGGAGGAACTATCAGTAGTCATTGGATTGTTGATAGTGGGGCATCCAGGCACATGACAGGCGACATGAAACTTCTCTACGACGTCAAATCTATTAGAGGAGGGTATGTTGCTTTTGCTGGAGATAAAGGCGGATATATTACGGGTGAAGGAATGATTTCCAACGGGGTTGTTAGCTTTGATAAGATCAACTTCGTACAACAACTTGATCACAATCTTCTTAGCGTTTCTCAAATTTGTGATAAACAGTTCTCAGTACACTTTGATGCAAATGGATGTTATGTGCTGAAACCCGGCTTCAAAATTCCAAAAGAATGGATTCTCTTGTCGGCTCCAAGGATAAATGATCTGTATGTCCTTGATATGAGTCAAGCTATTACTACGTCTGCACAAGCAACTTGTTTCGTTTCCAAAGCCACAGAAAAAGACTCAATCTCTTGGCACAGACGAATGGGTCACATTCACTTACGCAAAATGAATCATTTGGTATCAAATGAATTAGTGAATGGTGTTCCTCTTAAAAACTTCCATCTTCAAGACATCTGTGTCTCGTGCCAAAAAGGAAAACAAACGAAGAAGCGACACCCTACAAAGAAAGTCAACACGGTGGCTGTTCCTCTTGAACGTTTGCACATGGATTTGTTCGGTCCTGTCAAGCACAAAAGTATTAGGAATGATCAATACTGCCTCGTGATAACTGATGATTATTCAAGATTTTCTTGGGTGGCGTTCATGGCACATAAGAGTGAAACCTTCGGTATTATCAAAAACTTGATCATTCAGATTGAGAATCTATATAAGTTGAAGGTTAGGCGGATACGTAGCGACAATGGTACTGAATTCAAAAATCATGCCATGGCGGAGTTTTGCACTTCAAAAGGTATTCTTCACGAATTTAGTGCAGCCTATACTCCTCAATAGAATGGCGTCGCTGAACGTAAGAACCGCACATTGATCGAGACTGCTAGGACAATGTTGGTAGAGTCACAGTTGCCGATTCCCTTCTGGACTGAAGCTGTGTCCTCTGCATGTTACACGTTGAACCGAGTCCTTACAGTCAAAAGGCACAACAAGACCTGTTTTGAGCTTATTAACAAACGGAAGCCAGATTTGTCATATCTTGAACCGTTTGGAGCTCCGTGCACAATAATCGATCCTAATGGAAAGTTTGGGGCAAGAGCAATTGATGGATACTTTCTTGGGTATTCCACCCCGAACTTAAGAGTCTGGAATCTAGAGACTAAAAGGGTCGAAGAATGGTCTGAAGTCAGAGTACAAAGGCACACTTTACCAGTCAAAAATCCGGGTCAGCCTTGGATGTTTGAGTACGATGACTTTTTCAATTCGATCAATGTTGAAGCAGTTGAAGAAAATGCTGCGGCAAGGATGTTTTTCGAGAGTGACAATGCAACAGATTCACCGTTGGTTCGTCCCATTATAGTCAATCAAGAACCATCTTCAGTGAACAATAATGCTCTCGACAATGAGGATTTTCACGATGCTACCGATTTGAACGAATCTTCAGAGGATGATGATTTTCTCGATGCAGATCAAGAAGTTCCAATAACAGCAGTTCATGGTACTTCAGAGGGTACACCTCCAGTGGATGTCCCTAGAACAGCTGAAGCTACTGCATCATCCTCTTCGTCAATTCCGGGCATTGAATTGATTGTTGATCTCAATCTCAACAATCTGGGTACAAACATTCCAGTTCAAGATAATCCAGAGACAAGGATTCACAATACCCATCCTCAACAAAACATCATCGGAAATGTGCAAAGTGGCGTTCAAACAAGAAACATGTTGCGGAACAACAACAATGCAGGCTTGTATGCAGCTATCCGAGAATCTGGTCAACAAAATGATTGGTCTTTCGCGTGTTATGTCTCACAGGAAGAGCCAAGAACTTGGAAAGAAGCTTTGAAAGATAGCTCTTGGGTTGAAACAATGCAGGAAGAACTGCAACAATTCCAGAAGCTTGGTGTCTGGAAACTCGTAGAGAAACCTGCTGGATACAAGAAGATTGGTACCCGTTGGGTGTTTAAATGCAAAAAAGGATGACCGTGGAATAGTTATTCGAAACAAAGCAAGGCTAGTCGTTCAAGGTTTTCGTCAGATAGAAGGGATCGACTACAACGAAGTGTATGCACCAGTTGCACGTCTAGAAGCAATTCGGATATTTCTGGCTTATGCCTCATTCAAAGGTTTCAAGGTATACCAGATGGACGTGAAAAGTGCATTCTTACATGGTGTGGTGGAAGAAGAGGTGTACGTCGAACAGCCTCCAGGTTTTGCAGATCCTATCCATCCCGATCGGGTTTGGTTGCTCAACAAAGCTCTCTATGGTCTTCATCAAGCACCGCGAGCTTGGTACGCAACCTTATCTAATTATCTGCTGGAGAATGGATTTCGAAGAGGTCTTATCGACTGTACTCTTTTCATCAAAGAACAAGATGGAGATCTTCTACTGGTACAGGTATACGTTGATGATATTATATTTGGTTCTACTAACGATGTTTTGTGTAGGAATTTCGAGCGCATCATGCAGGATAAATTCGAGATGAGTGCTATGGGGGAAATGACCTTCTTTTTGGGCCTACAAGTACAACAAACCGAGTCTGGGACATTCATCCATCAGACTAAATATGTTGGTGACATCTTGAGCCGGTTCCAGATGTCTGATGCAACGCCCATTGGTACCCCATTGCCGCAAAATCACGGAATTACTCCAGACTTGAAGGGTCAAGATGTTAGCCCCTCATACTACCGCGCGATGATCGGATCTCTTATGTACCTCACAGCATCAAGACCAGATATAATGTACCCAACGTGTCTGCTTGCCAGATATCAAGTCAACCCGAAGGCCTCACATCTTGCAGCTGTAAAAAGGATTTTTCGTTATTTGAAGGGTTTCCCTGACACCGGTCTATGGTACCCTAGGGATAATAACTTTGACTTGATCGCATTCAGTGATTCTGATTTTGGCGGATGCAAAATCGACGGCAAATCCACAACGGCTGGATATAAGTTTTTGGGAAATCGCCTAGTCACATGGCAGTGCAAGAAGCAGACATGCGTCGCTACATCAACATGCGAAGCTGAATACATTGCTGCCTCAAGTTGTTGCTCCCAAGTCCTATGGATCCAACAACAAATGCGCGACTACGGTTTTGAATTCCTAACAACTCCTATTTACGTTGATAATTCTGCTGCATTACAGATCACTAAAAATCCTGTGCAGCATTCAAAGACTAAGCACATCGACATTAAGTATCACTTCATACGTGATTGCTTTGAGAAAAGGCTAATCGATGTTGTTTATGTCCACACCGATGACCAACGTGCCGACCTTTTTACCAAAGCTTTTGACAAATCCAGATTTGACTATTTATTATTGGTAAACGGCATTAAGGTCAAGCAAGAGTAATCCACATCGGAAAATCATTTTTGTAAATACCTTTGTGTTTTAAATTTGTCTTAGTTTGTTGATTTTAGGGGGAGTAAATCCAAAAATTTGAAAAATCCAAAAACATCAAAAAATTTCAAAAGCACAAAAACAATAGAAAAACAAAAATGAGTTTCCTGGCGAGCAAAAGAGAAAATGATAGTACATCAGTGGTCTGTCTAAACCTCTTTAAACCTTAAATGAAAAACGATAAGCAGCTCTATATAAGATGTATCGGTAGGCTCACAATCATTTTAAAGTGTGCAGGGTGATATAAACTTAATCCGACTGAAGACTGGGTGGGAACCATTCATTGGCATATGGTCTTGGTACCGAAATTTCGTTTGAGAGATTGCCGAGGTTCTGAGATATTCGGTCTTTATGCTGCTTATCATCTGGGTATCATGGTTGTATCTTTTACCGAAATATAACGGGGACGCAAGTCTAGATCTTCCATGATACCATACATACGTGTACATTTTGCATACGACCTCAATAAGTGATAAACAATCACATGTCCAAACAAATAAGTGATAAAATATCACATTTATCCGGGAGTCAAGTTCGTCTCTCTGCTGTACGAAAGTACTGACCTGTTCACGGACTTGCTCCTGTGCCCTCATGCATCGAAAATCAAGTTCCTCATCAATAAGTGATTCTATCACATAGGGCTTGTTTTCAAATCAAAATAAGTGAGAATCTCACATCATATACGGTCAAACAGATGATAATCGGTATACTCACCGGTAAGATGAACCCTCGTGCATACCTTGATACGGAAATGTGTCGTGATGTGGATGAACACCGGTCGGTAAGTATAAATCATACCTTAACGTATCCCCTCGCCATGATTACAAATGATAAGTTGAGTTTATGTGGACAACAATACCGATAATCGTTATAGGATGCTTATCTTAATGTTAACTAAAAGAACAACAAGAGCGTTTTGGCATGACCGTACACTGATATGATTCTCTTACCCTCGAAACTCGCAAAAAGAATGTCTGTAAATATTTATTTAATGCTTTCAGTTTCTGCATCTTTGTATATATTTATTTACTGCTTTCAGTCTTTAAATTTAAAATATTCAAAAAGCCAAAAAGATTTTATTTCTATTTTATTTTCGATCGTACGATGTTGGAGCTCGAGTCTTCGTTACCTGAAACCTGAACGAAAACCGAAACGTCTAAATCTTCATAAACGGTCGAAATTTGCAAAGTGTTGAAAGTTAAAATTGAAACTGATAAATTTTATTAAACTTTCAAACTGTCGGACGGTGTTTGATTGAACAATGGTCACATGTGTGTCGTTTGCTGATGATATTCCAAGCGGTTGTTCTCATTACGCGTTTAGATTTCTTGCATGTGCAGATTCTAAAGGCTAGGAGAACATGGTCGATGACGAGCTTCGGAATGAAGACACGAAGTGAAGGCACTCAAGTGATGAAGATGATCGAGTTGCCGCTGACCATCATCAACACCACAAGGATCTCACTTCATAAAGATCAAGACATTCACGAGCATAACTCAAGGGGGAGCTTATGTTAAGGGGGAGTTTGTCAACACACTTCCTACATGAAACGGGGAGTTTGTTGATACACTTTCTGCTTTCAAGACGTGAAGACTTTGAAGATCCTCCGACATTGAAGACTTGAAGAGAAGTCAAAGACTTGAAGACACGAGGACCTACAAGAATGAAGATCAAGACAAAACTATCTCGAAGATCGAGACAAAGCTACAGCCAAGGGGGAGTTTGTTGGTGCACTTGTGTCTGTACTTTGTCTGTATTTTGTCATGATACAAAACGATGTCTTTGTTAGTCCTGTAAGTTTGACCAAGTCAACCATCCTCCGGTTTGACTTGGCCAAACAGTCAACAATTGGTTGTAATATGTTTGGGTCGAAGGATGAGTCATCGAAGGATTACTTATATCCTTCGATGATGAGCTCGAAAGATAGCCTTCGATGGAAGGACCACGAAAGATCACATCTTTCGAGGTACATGTTGATCCTTCGAGCAGTTTCTGGTCGACAGATGATCTTTCGATCAGTCTGTCTGATCCTTCGACCAGACATGCTGTGTTGGGTATAAATACCCGTGTATTGTGTTCACTTCACTCAGTGCAGAAAATAGAGAGACAGGAGAGAACACACACACTGAGAGAGTTTGCAAAACAGATTTGTAAACCTTGAGCTTGTAACTGGACCTTTCATACGCATTAATACAAGTGGTGTTAATCGTTGAGTCTTGTGTGTTTATCATTGTCGTGTTCTATCTCGGTTTGCTATCTCGGTTGGATTCCGCATAACCGGGTTGGTTTGTATACAAGGATTAGGCGACTAGATCCTCCCCTAGCCGGACCTACAGATTAAAAGTGTAGAAGCAACTAGAGACCACTTCTAACAATGTAGCAAATTATTCTAGCTAAATAATTATTTCTCTAACATTCCTCTTCAATCTAAACCTCCATGTCGACATTTAGCTGGCAACAAAAAAAATAACAAAAATAATTTAAAAATTACCATGCTTCCATAATCCATACTAATAATGAAACCAAGTAGATCCAACTAAAATTTAGGCCCCTAAGCTGATCCTTTAGAATAAGAGCCCATAAAAAAACAGATCCACGGCCCAAATAAGAGGATCCTGATCCAAAGAATTAGTGGCCCAAAGAAGTTTGAGCTGTTGGGCTTAGTGGGCTGCTAGTATCAATGGTATTATTTAAAACTAAATTTAGTAAATAACTTTTACATGTAAAAATGGGGAATTTACTGACTTAATAAATTTTAATCCAATATCAAACCTCGAGTCAGCTGAGGACTTGAAACGAAAAGACTTCAGTTTTGGAGAGTTGTACAAAACATCGGTTGCAGAAAGCATAAGATGTTTCTTTCCATTCATTTCGCTTAGCGAGAACGACTGTTTATCAAATGATCGAGAAAGATTAGTACAAACATCACAAGGAATATCTTGATTCTTCTAAAGACTTGAAATTAGAAAAGGACCTTTTCATCCCTGTCATCATCTTCCAAGTCTACGTACGATTTTCGAAGTTCCTTCATATTTTTTATATCTTCATGTGCTACCTGTGGATTCAAATTGTAACATCATATGATATACGTGTAACATACATCATAACGTAAAAATAAAAACAGAATAATATATAGAATGAGAACCAAAGTGTAATTTTCAAACTTGCATTTTTAATGGCTCGAAACTCAATGCCTTCAATATAGATGGCATCACTTTTGCAATAGTATCTTGAAAAACTCTCTAGTAGAAACTTGAAGGACACATCTTTCTTTTGGTTCAAGAAACGGTACAATTTAATCATCATCCACTCATCGTCTCTCCTTGTTGCAAAATATGAATGTAAAGTTTCAGTCCCATTTGTGTACTTTAGGTTAACATACATACGTTCACGTGAAAATATTCTAGAATCACAAAATTTGAAGACCAAATAAATCCCATATACAACATCTGGAGATAAAAATTGGGTGTTTATCGTCATTTTGATCATTAAATTTGAAATATCCAACATCTTTGCCACTGTCCGAAACCTGTACATGTTATGAGCAATTAGTACTCTAAAACATTCTTTGTATTAGTGGAGACTATAGGTGTGAGGGAGAGGACCTTGATTTATGAATAGATCTCCACTTATGTGATCTATGGTTTTGATAAGAAAAAGTTGGTGATGTCGCTGATATCATTTTATTTGCTTCTCCGTTATCGCTTAGTATGAACCACTGATACACAAAACAAAGCAAAACAAAACAAGTTACAATTTATATATTGTAAAAATGCTTGTATGAGTTTTGTACTCACTTTGAGGATCTTATACTTTATAAGTGAATATTTATTATTAAGATTAAAAGATAATAAGATCAGTGATCTACGCCATGGAAATCAAATTGGATTTTATGTGTATTATATTATTAAGATTAAAAGATAATAAGATCACTGATCTAAGCCATGGAAATCAAATTGGATTTTGTGTGTATTATTAATTACCACTTTCTACCACTCATGACTTAGTGATCTAATGGTATGACGC
The DNA here is from genome assembly GCA_030545235.1 of Helianthus tuberosus. Lineage (NCBI taxonomy): Eukaryota > Viridiplantae > Streptophyta > Magnoliopsida > Asterales > Asteraceae > Helianthus > Helianthus tuberosus. The sequence goes on from CM060414.1 coordinate 193,595,779, forward strand.
TTGCCTCCTACAAATGTGGTGTGTGTTCAAATTCTTAAAAGTGCAAGGTTACGGGTATTTAGGTATAAGAAATTGTTGTTCAAAAAAAGTTTACCACTTTCTATCATAGGGCTTCTAGCTTAGTGGTATCAAAGTGGTACATAGTGATGTTTTCCTCAGGAGGTTAAAGGTTCGAGTAGGGTAAACCAGTGTGTAGATTTAGATGTAAAATTAGTAAATGTTTGAGTGTTAGCTTTACGAAAACCAAAAAATAACAATACCACTTTCTCCTTTGGAAGGATGATCCCATCGGAGAGTGTAGGTCCCTCGGAGGATGAGGTCAAACCTTATCCTTGTTATGTCTAACACACTAGCAAGTGCGGAATCCAAGCTAGAATGCAAACCGGAGTTTATATGAGAACACAAGCCACAAAGAGAAAGGTAGACACACGAGATATCAAAGTTTTCTCTTGTATTTCAGTGGACACGGTTACAGCCCCTGACCCGACTGAAAATACGCTCTCTACAAGACCAAGTTCACTCAAATCTCACACACACTTGTGAAGTGAACACATAACATGGATATATATATCCATCACAGCACGTCTGGTCGAAGGATCAGATAGACTGATCGAAAGATCATCTATCGATCTGAAACCTATCGAAGGATCCACATATACCTCGAAGGATGATATCCTTCGAGGTCCATCAACATCCATCGAAGGTTTATCTTTCGAGCTCATCGAAGGATATAAACAATCCTTCGATGACTCATCCTTCGACACAAACCACTTACAAACAATGTTCTAACTGTTTGGTCAAGTCAAACCAGGAGGATGGTTGACTTGGTCAAACTTACATCAAACCTACATCAAAGACATCGTTTTATATCATGACAAAATACAGACAAAGTACAAACACAAGTGCACCAACAAACTCCCCCTTGGCTGTAGCTTTGTCTCGATCTTCGTGTCTTCAAGTCTCTGACGTTCTTTCAAGTCTTCAGTGTCGGAGGATCTTCAAAGGTCTTCACGTCTTGAAAGCAGAAAGTGTACCAACAAACTCCCCGTCTCATTTAGGAAGTGTGTTGACAAACTCCCCCTTAACATAAGCTCCCCCTTGAGTTATGCTCGTGAATGTCTTGATCTTTACAACTTGAGATCCTTGTGGTGTTGATGATGGTCAGCTGCAACTCGATCATCTGCATCACTTGAGTGCCTTCACGCCGTGTCTTCATTCCGAAGCTTGTCATCGAACATGTTCTCCTTGCCTTTAGAATCTGCACATGCAAGAAATCTAAACGCGTAATGAGAACAACTGCTTGGAATATCATAAGCAAACGACACACATGTGACCATTGTTCAATCAAACACCGTCCGACAGTTTGAAAGTTTAAAATACTTTATCCATTTCAAATTTTAACTTTCAACACTTTGCAAATTTCGACCGTTTATGAAGATTTAGTCATTTTCGGTTTTCGTTCAGGTTTCAGGTAACGAAGACTCGAGCTCCAACATCGTACGATCGAAAATAAAATAGAAATAAAATCTTTTTGGCTTTTATAAAGTTTATATTAAAACACACCTAAAATCTTTTTGGTATTTTGAATATTTCAAATTTAAAGACTGAAAGCAGTAAATAAATATATACAAAGATGCAGAAACTGAAAGCATTAAATAAATATTTACAGACATTCTTTTTGCGAGTTTCGAGGGTAAGAGAATCATATCAGTGTACGGTCATGCCAAAACGCTCTTGTTGTTCAAGTAGTTAACATTAAGATAAGCATCCTATAACAATTATCGGTATTGTTGTACACATAAGCTCAACTTATCATATGTAATCATGGCGAGGGGATACGTTAAGGTATGATTTATACTTACCGACCGGTGTTCATCCACATCACGACACATTCCCGTATCAAGGTATGCACGAGGGTTCATCTTACCGGTGAGTATACCGATTATCATCTGTTTGACCGTATATGATGTGAGATTCTCATTTATTTTGATTTGAAAACAAGCCCTATGTGATAGAATCACTTATTGATGAGGAACTTGATTTTCATATGCATGAGGGCACAGGAGCAAGTCCGTGAACAGGTCAGTACTTTCGTACAGCAAAGAGACGAACTTGACTCCCGCAAAGAATCTGTGATATATTATCACTTATTTGTTTGGACATGTGATTGTTTATCACTTATTGAGGTCGTATGCAGTATGTACACGTATATATAGTATCATGGAAGATCTAGACTTGCGTCCCCGTTATTTTTCGGAAAAAGATACAACCATGATACCCAGATCATAAGCAGCATAAAGACCGAATATCTCAGAACCTCGGCAATCTATCAAATGAAATTTCGGTACTAAGACCATATGCCAATGAATGGTTCCCACCCAGTCTTCAGTCGATTTAAGTTTATATCACCCTGCACACTTTAAAATGATTGTGAGCCTACTGATACATCTTATATAGAGCTGCTTATCGTTTTTCATTTAAGGTTTAAAGAGGTTTAGACAGACCACTGATGTACTATCATTTTCTCTTTTGCTCGCCAGGAAACTCATTTTTGTTTTTCTATTGTTTTTGTGTTTTTGAAATTTTTCGATGTTTTTGGATTTTCAAATTTTGGATTTACTCCCCCTAAAATCAATAAACTAAGACAAATTTAAAACACAAAGGTATTTACAAAAATGATTTTCCGATGTTGGTTTTACTCTTGCTTGACCTTAATGCCGTTTACCAATAATAAATAGTCAAATCTTGATTTGTCAAATGCTTTGGTAAAAAGGTCGGCACGTTGGTCATCGGTGTGGACGTAAGCAACATCGATTAGCCTTTTCTCAAAGCAATCACGTATGAAGTGATACTTGATTTCGATGTGTTTGGTCTTTGAATGCTGCACAGGATTTCTAGTGATCTGTAAGGCAGCAGAATTATCAACGTAAATAGGAGTAGTTAGGAATTCAAAACCGTAGTCGCGCATTTGTTGTTGGATCCATAGGACTTGGGAGCAACAACTTGAGGCAGCAATGTATTCAGCTTCGCATGTTGATGTAGCGACACAAGACTGCTTCTTGCACTGCCATGTGACTAGGCGATTTCCCAAAAACTGACATCCAGCCGTTGTGGATTTGCCGTCGATTTTGCATCCGCCAAAATCAGAATCACTGAATGCGATCAAGTCAAAGTTATTATCCCTAGGGTACCATAGACCGGTGTCAGGGCAACCCTTCAAATAACAAAAAATCCTTTTTACAGCTGCAAGATGTGAGGCCTTCGGGTTGACTTGATATCTGGCAAGCAGGCACGTTGGGTACATTATATCTGGTCTTGATGCTGTGAGGTACATAAGAGATCCGATCATCGCGCGGTAGTATGAGGGGCTAACAGCTTCACCCTTCAAGTCTGGAGTAATTCCGTGATTTTGCGGCAATGGGGTACCAATGGGCGTTGCATCAGACATCTGGAACCGGCTCAAGATGTCACCAACATATTTAGTCTGATGGATGAATATCCCAGACTCAGTTTGTTGCACTTGTAGGCCCAAAAAGAAAGTCATTTCCCCCATAGCACTCATCTCGAATTTATCCTGCATAATGCGCTCGAAATTCCTACACAAAACATCATTAGTAGAACCAAAAATAATATCATCAACGTATACCTGAACCAGTAGAAGATCTCCATCTTGTTCTTTGATGAAAAGAGTACAATCGATAAGACCTCTGTGAAATCCATTCTCCAGCACATAATTAGATAAGGTTGCGTACCAAGCTCGCGGTGCTTGATGTAGACCATAGAGAGCTTTGTTGAGCAACCAAACCCGATCGGGATGGATAGGATCTTCAAAACCTGGAGGCTGTTCGACGTACACCTCTTCTTCCACCACACCATGTAAGAATGCACTTTTCACGTCCATCTGGTATACCTTGAAACCTTTGAATGAGGCATAAGCCAGAAAGATCCGAATTGCTTCTAGACGTGCAACAGGTGCATAAACTTCGTTGTAGTCGATCCCTTCAATCTGACGAAAACCTTGAACGACTAGCCTTGCTTTGTTTCGAATAACGACTCCACGGTCATCCTTTTTGCATTTAAACACCCAACGGGTACCAATCTTCTTGTAACCAGCAGGTTTCTCAACGAGTTTCCAGACACCAAGCTTCTGGAATTGTTGCAGTTCTTCCTGCATTGCTTCAACCCAAGAGTTATCTTTCAAAGCTTCTTTCCAAGTTCTTGGCTCTTCCTGTGAGACATAACACGCGAAAGACCAATCGTTTTGTTGACCAGATTCTCTAATCGCCGTATACAAGCCTGCATTGTTGTTGTTTCGCAACATGTTTCTCGTTTGAACGCCACTCTGTACATTTCCAATGATGTTTTGTTGAGGATGGGTATTGTGAATCCTAGTTTCTGGATTATCTGGTACAGGAACATTAATACCCAGGTTGTTGAGATTGAGATCAACAACCAATTCAATACCCGGAATTGACGAAGAGGAGGATGCAGTAGCTTCAGCTGTTCTAGGGACATCCACTGGAGGTGTACCCTCTGAAGTACCATGTACTGCTGTTATTGGAGCTTCTTGATCTACATCGAGAAATTCATCATCCTCTGAAGATTCGTTCAATTCGGTAGCATCGTGAAAATCCTCATTGTCGAGAGCATTATTGTTCACTGAAGATGGTTCTTGATTGACAATAATTGGACGAACCAACGGTGAATCTGTTGCATTGTCACTCTCGAAAAACATCCTTGCAGCAGCATTTTCTTCAACTGCTTCAACATTGATCGAATTGAAAAAGTCATCGTACTCAAACATCCAAGGCTGACCAGGATTTCTAACTGGCAAAGTGTGCCTTTGTACTCTGACTTCAGACCATTCCTCGACCCTTTTAGTCTCTAGATTCCAGACTCTTAAGTTCGGGGTGGAATACCCAAGAAAGTATCCATCAATTGCTCTTGCCCCAAACTTTCCATTAGGATCGATTATTGTACATGGAGCTCCAAACGGTTCAAGATATGACAAATCTGGTTTCCGTTTGTTAATAAGCTCAAAGCAGGTCTTGTTGTGCCTTTTGACTGTAAGGACTCGGTTCAACGTATAACATGCAGAGGACACAGCTTCAGTCCAGAATGGAATGGGCAACTGCGATTCTACCAACATTGTCCTAGCAGTCTCGATCAATGTGCGGTTTTTACGTTCAGCGACACCGTTCTGTTGAGGAGTATAAGCTGCACTAAATTCGTGAAGAATACCTTTTGAAGTGCAAAACTCCGCCATGGCATGATTTTTGAATTCAGTACCATTGTCGCTACGTATCCGCCTAACCTTCAACTTATATAGATTCTCAATCTGAATGATCAAGTTTTTGATAATACCAAAGGTTTCACTCTTGTGTGCCATGAACGCCACCCAAGAAAATCTTGAATAATCATCAGTTATCACGAGGCAGTGTTGATCATTCCTAATACTTTTGTGCTTGACAGGACCGAACAAATCCATGTGCAAACGTTCAAGAGGAACAGCCACCGTGTTGATTTTCTTTGTAGGGTGTCGCTTCTTCGTTTGTTTTCCTTTCTGGCACGAGACACAGACGTCTTGAAGATGGAAGTTTTTAAGAGGAACACCATTCACTAATTCATTTGACACCAAATGATTCATTTTGCGTAAGTGAATGTGACCCATTCGCCTGTGCCAAGAGATTGAGTCTTTTTCTGTGGCTTTGGAAACGAAACATGTTGCTTGTGCAGACGTTGTGATAGCTTGGCTCATATCAAGGACATACAGATCATTTATCCTTGGAGCCGACAAGAGAATCCATTCTTTTGGAATTTTGAAGCCGGGTTTCAGTACATAACATCCATTTGCATCAAAGTGTACTGAGAACTGCTTATCACAAATTTGAGAAACACTAAGAAGATTGTGATCAAGTTGTTGTACGAAGTTGATCTTATCAAAGCTAACAACCCCGTTGGAAATCATTCCTTCACCCGTAATATATCCGCCTTTATCTCCAGCAAAAGCAACATAACCTCCTCTAATAGATTTGACGTCGTAGAGAAGCTTCATGTCGCCTGTCATGTGGCTGGATGCCCCACTATCAACAATCCAATGACTACTAATAGTTCCTCCTGGAACACCCTGCACATGAACTCACATGATTAGTTAGAGATGGGGACCCAAGCCATTGTGGTCTTGGGTCTTCCATTTTCATCAATAACAATAACTTCTACTCTTTGATGATTTGAAAATTGTGATGGTCCCCCTGATTCAATAACAGATTTTGGTTTCCAGGTCTGTTGAGTTTTACCAGTTTGATTGTTTGAAAATTTAACTTCATGATTGTTTGAAGTTTTTGAAAACTTTGAGTTTTCTGGTTTAACTGAAACAGATGGTTTGTGAACCACATCAGTTTTAAGTGCCTTTTCAATCACCTTGACTTGTTGGCGTTTCTGTTTCTTTTCCCTTTCTCTTACAAGTCGGGGATCTTGTTTTACAGAAACAGGTCGCTTTTGGTGATTGCGTTCACGGGGATCATCATCTTTTGCTTTCAACTTATGAAGATACGGGCAATTTCGAATGATATGCCCAATTTCACCACATTCAAAACATGATCTTCGTTCAACAAACCCCGAAGTATCATGTGATCGTCTTGTCGATGATGAACTTTGTGATCCCGAGGTACTAGGTTTTGAACTATTTGGTTCATTCCTTTTCATCACTGTTGCTTTCTTGACAAAATCTAAGTTAGATTGATTTTCAAACGTTTCAATTTTGTCCGTTCCCTTAGATTTCACAAAGTTCACATGCTTGTTCTTCCTTTGATTTGGCTTCTTTTGACTTTGAGCCGGCAATTTTCCTTTTTGTTTGTTATGATTTTGCTGCCTTTTCTCTGTTGGTAATTTCTGATTGCCAAATTGTTTTCTAACTTCAGCCTTTGGGATAGGAGGGCATTGTGTTACTGTAACACGTGATCCTGTCTTTCCCAAAAACTTACTTGTTGAATTTTCAAAAACTTTACTGATTAAAGATTGATTTACATTCTTAATCGGAAAATCTTTGTCAGAATAAATTTTATCATCACCAACAAGAGTGTACAGCAAATCCACACTCTCCGACTCTTGTGCAGATAAGGACTCGATTGCAACAGTCTTAGCAGGTTTTGCAGGAGGATCACACAGAATATGATTCTCAAGAGGTATGTCCTCTTCTTTTATCACTGCATCAGACTTTGCTGAATCAGTATCATCAGATTCATCATCAGAAGAATCAGCATCCTCAACAACAACTGGAGGATCCTGATTCTGTTCAGCAGAAGACACACATGTATCTGCTGACACATCCGAATCTGATGATACTTCTTTCTTGTATCCGAGACCTGTTGCAAATTCATTGACATCCAAAGGAACAGATGGTTCAAAGTGAGTTCTATATTCCTCATCAGGCATGGCATCATAATTGTTTCTCACAGGTGGTGGACATTTCTTGTATCCAATGCATGTGACATCCCGTTTCTCTTTCTGTACGTCAATGATGTGATCGAACACATAGCTAGAGCTCAAATAACTGTCTTGCTTAAGTTGGATCGCCTCACTTTCAGTTTTGACACAAGCCATTTCCTTTTGCATTACCTCAAGGCGAGTTATATACAAATTAATGTCAGTTTGTTTTCTGGAAACCATTTTTGTTAGCTCAGTTTTATCTTTCTTTAATTTCTCAATTACCGATTTAAACTCCTTTTCATGGTTTTCATAAAACATGTTGGCTTCAGTGCACTTCGAAAGATCAACGGTCAATTTCTGATTGTGGATGAATGTCACATCATATTTCTCTTGCAAAGCCTTGTGTTTGCTTTGCAATTCACACCACTTATCATTCAAAGAAACATGTTTGTCTTGCAAGTCAAACAAACTAGCTTGTAAAGCATCATGTTTGCCTTGCAACTCAGACATGTTTGCTTCTAAATCAGCACATTTAGCATCTAAATCAGCACATTTAACATTTAAACTATCACAGTTATCACAACTAACAGCAGTGGGTTCATCGACACATACCTGACTTGATGAACTGTCGACATTAGCCATAAAGGCTGAATGGAGAGAAGACGAAGAATAAGCAGCTTGGTCCACCAAAATAGATCTCCGATGATTTCCTGCTGCAGCTTCTCCCATTAGCTCATCAACCTCCGCATCGACTGATACACTTGATGTGTCATCCAAATGATCATTGCCTGAACTCGAGGACTCTTCATCTGAACTTCCACTGTAACCAGAGCTGTCTTCATCCTCAGAAGATTCATCACCATTGGTGGAAGATTCTCCACCACTGGCGTGTTTAAGATCCTTGACAACTTCAGCAAAACATGCTGTTCCATCTGGAGCATCACCACTCAGCTGAATTGACCAATCACAACCTTCATCTACTTGAACCACAAGTGCCTGGTTGGCATTAGATGGTCCTGCTTGACTCTGGTTGTTGACAGGCACCAATGTGCGCTCGTTGTTCCTTACTTGGTTCTGATTTGCCCTGTTGCCTTGACCTCTGAAAGGATTTTGGTTTCCATGTTGAGATGGCCTCGTACATTCACGTTTGAAATGACCACGTTCACCACAATTGAAGCACTTAACAGCCTGCTTATCAAACCCATACTTGGTGTCTTTCTTGCTTTCCAAGCTGGTTCTGCCAGTTCTTTCCATGAAATCCTTTGCTCGCCTAACAGCACTGGCAAAGGCCCACTTGATGTCCATCATCTCCATCTCCTCTTTATCGATCTGCTGATAGTCTTCTTGAGTCAGATTAATGTTGCCAATCTGACCTTCCACTAATCCACAGTATGCGCTCACCAAAGTGTTTAGCAGCTCCATGTGTTCCTTTGCTACTTCCACACTGACTTTAGAAAAGCTTGAGGTGTCGAGCCGTACTGTATTTGGCTTTGATTGCTGACCAGCAGATGATGTGCTTCCATAACACGCTTGCTGTTGAGGAGGAAGTGGATTCCCATATAGATCCGTTGGTCCGGTAGATCGAACAGGTAATGGATTTCCGAATATATCAGTTGCTCTGATAGGTTGTTGGCTTTGCTGTTGTGGCACTGGTTGAGGAACTGGTTGAAGCGGATTTCCATACATGTCTGTTGTTGGAGGAGGATTGCCATACATGTTAGTGCTAGACACAAACGTTGTTTGAATTGGAGCGTGTGAAGAAGGTTTTGTAGAAGTGCTAGAAGTTCCATAATACATATCAGGATTTTGTGGCACTGGAACTCTTTTCGCCTTGAGAGTTTCTTCCTGATTCTTGTTTTCCAGGAGTTGAGCAAAGTCATTGAAGTTTGTTGTAGCTAAAGTGCCATTGTACTTCATGATTTCCAAGAAAGTATTCCATTGAGGTGGCAGTGCATCTGCAAACTTTTTCACTACCTCTGCTGAAGTTGTTACAACCCCAATATTTGCCAATTCAGTCAGCAAATGATTAAATCGACTTGTCAAATCTCCTAAAGATTCATTCTCCATACAAGTAAAACCATAAAACTCTTTCTTTAGCAGGTCTTTTCTCAATTGACGTGTCGCTTCATTTCCTACGCCCCTTATCTTCAATGCGTCCCACAACTTCTTCGTTGTCTTGAAACTGACAAATTGATGATAAATATCTTTGCTTAACGCCTGAGTAAGAATGGCATATGCTTTCTTCTCTAAGTCATAGACCTTCTTCTGATCTTCCGTAAGATCGGCAAACGTAGCAGCAGATGAAGCGGCAACTTCTATTGTTTCATCAAAATCTGTGATGAAACGCAACCACAATTCTGTATTTTGACCAAGGACGTATGTATGAAATCTATCAAACCATCCCGGATATTCACTTAAGTGCATCAACTTTGGAGGCCTATTCAAACTTCCCGTTTCACTCTCGCTTAACAAAATGCTTTGAATACTTGGAGTTTGATTTGATACGAATGCCCATTGACCGGTAGATATAGCATTAGCTTGCGAAGATACAGGTACAGGAGATTCGGCCCATGCAGGAGATAAACGGGTATTACTATACTTTCCCGAATCCGGAGTCGGAGTACCATAATACATTTCTGTATTTATCGGAACACCCCACATCGAATTCATTTTTGATCAAGAAAAATTGTTAAACAAGTTCTCTCGGGTTCTCCTTGTTAACAATCAACCAGCCGAAGGATCCCTGATCGAAAGACGAGAAAAACACAAACTTGTTAAACTTAAACAGACTAGGATCGAAGGATCAACACTTGTTCGAAGGATCAACAGTGTTCGAAAGATCACTGTTGAGTTTCGAACAATGATTTCGAAAGACTCTCCAATCGAAGGATCCTTATCTTTCGAATAAGAACTGTAGATCGAAAGATATATCCTTCGAAAAGATTCCTTGGATCGAAGGATAAGTCACAGACTTCGAAGGATGTTCGAAGGATGATTATCTATCGAACCTCCTTTGATCGAAAGAAGATCTTTCGACTTCGAAGGATATCTTTCGAACTGAACTGACACAGTTGACAAAAGTGACAGGTTGGTGAAAAGGTGATGGGTTGGTGGAAACTTTCGGCAGAAGGTATGCTCAGGCCATACCTTTTCAAAACCAAGATTTAAACAATAAAATATTGTTTAAAAAGGACGATTTTTATCCAGAAACCGGTCACCGGAGTAAGCCGGAATTTGGCCGGAAATTACCAAACTTCTTAAAAACAAGTTTTTAAGTTACCCAACCCTTCCTTTAACACACCCGGTTAGTTTAGAACACGTTTTTACGACAAGAAATGCGAGAAAAACACTAAAAACGGGTGCTAAACCATGTGAGTTTTATCCAAACACTCCAAAGTCTTGTATAAACTCGGTTTTTAACAAGGAAAAGAGCCACGGCTCTGATACCACTTGTAGGTCCCTCGGAGGATGAGGTCAAACCTTATCCTTGTTATGTCTAACACACTAGCAAGTGCGGAATCCAAGCTAGAATGCAAACCGGAGTTTATATGAGAACACAAGCCACAAAGAGAAAGGTAGACACACGAGATATCAAAGTTTTCTCTTGTATTTCAGTGGACACGGTTACAGCCCCTGACCCGACTGAAAATACGCTCTCTACAAGACCAAGTTCACTCAAATCTCACACACACTTGTGAAGTGAACACATAACATGGATATATATATCCATCACAGCACGTCTGGTCGAAGGATCAGATAGACTGATCGAAAGATCATCTATCAATCTGAAACCTATCGAAGGATCCACATATACCTCGAAGGATGATATCCTTCGAGGTCCATCAACATCCATCGAAGGTTTATCTTTTGAGCTCATCGAAGGATATAAACAATCCTTCGATGACTCATCCTTCGACACAAACCACTTACAAACAATGTTCTAACTGTTTGGTCAAGTCAAACCAGGAGGATGGTTGACTTGGTCAAACTTACATCAAACCTACATCAAAGACATCGTTTTATATCATGAAAAAATACAGACAAAGTACAGACACAAGTGCACCAACAGAGAGCTTCTTGTAGAGATCCTTCTTCTTTTCGGTTTGGTACATTTCAGGGGTTTCTGAAGACCCAATTATTTCTTTGTAGTCTTTAGGGAGTTTGGCCTCCCATATTTCAAACTCCTCCTGTGTATTAATTGAACATTTAAATAAATAAAAATAAAGAAATTTCTCTTAGTTTGACATGGCTACTTCTTATTTTAAAAAGTAAATACTTGACATTTTTGAATAATATAAAAACTTACTTGAAATTCCAATGCTTTCTTAAGCTGTATTGCCACCTTATTGGCCTGTGGCCGTTCAAAGTCATCTTCATGCAGGCATTGAAAGGCAATATCTGCAAATGTAGTTAATGATTTTGGCACAACTTGTTCCTTTATATCCTTAAATACAATTTCATCAAGTTTTCCTTGTGTGTAGCAATGTTTAGCCAAAGGAACTAAAGACTGACTTTTGTCCTCACGCCCCTCTACCCATGCCAACCTTCCACACAATATTTCAAATAAAACCACGCCAAACGAATATATATCAGATTTTTCGGTTAAGAAACCACGGTTGTACTGTGGGTCAAGGTAAGCATCATGGATGATATGTTCCATGCCCTGCTTCAATAGATATAATGAGCACAGCTCAAAATTAGAAATCTTTGCATCCCAATCATCATTTAGTAAAATGCCATGGCTTTTGATGTTCCTATGTACCACTTTCTTTAGTGTTACATCACCTCCATGAAGGAATTCCAATGCACTTGCAACATCAATGCATATTTGAAGCCTTTTCATCCATTTAAGAGTAGAATCGTTTAAATGTCTATCAAGAGTTCCTTTAGACATGTACTCGTAAACAATGATTTTCTCATTCATTTCATTACAGTAGCCTACAATACCAATAATGTTCATATGTTTACGTTTCAAAAGAATATCAAGTTCTGCCTGAAACTGGCCATCAAATTTGCCATTCCACCGCTTTGCAATCATGCTAGTATTAGCACCAGCACGTGGTAGTTCTCCTGTGTATGCCTCCCAACATCTTTCACTTCCAAACCAATTCTTTTCACTATACTTTTCCGTGGCCACCTCAATGTCTTTGAGTGAAATTTGTAGGTTTTTCATGAGGTTTTCCTGTGAATTGTGATTCTTTGACATCAAATAAACATCATAATAAAAATAATTACAATGCACAAAATCCGAAATGTGGAGAAAAGCATGGAAGAAAAAGCAGAAGCAAAGCAAAGCAAGTGAAGTGAAGGCAAATATTATTAGTATTGCCTATCACTATTATTGTTATTATCCGATTAGTTATAATGGGTGGGGTTCGGCTACAAAGTCCAAATTTCCTAAAAAGTGTAAAAAGTCATAAAACGCTATAATTTCAACATAAAACACGCCTAAACCATGCAAATAACAGAGTGAAGATCACTAAAACACCATATTCAAACCATAATAGTCCATAAAAAGTTCAAATACACAATCGTAGAACTTTGAACATAAAACACAACATGCTAATCAACATAAAACACAATAATGTTTGTCATTTGATAATGAGAGCCTTATCATCCAAAACACAAAACACAACCCACATATATGATGTTTTAGTAATCTTCATTTTGTTATTTGTGAGTTGGGCGTGTTTTATAGTTGACATTTTAATGTTTTATGACTTTTTACACTTTTTTAGGAAATTTAGACTTTGTATAGCCAACTCCTAGCCTAGTTATAATTTCATCTCTTATTTAATTAAATCAGTTTAGCATTTCATATATAGGTAAAAGTATTAATGTTATTTTAGGATTAGGTTTTATCTACAAATAGAGATAAGGAACCTGGTGTATATTAGGATTGGATATCTTCTATTACATTATTCTAGTGAAATAAAGTTGTTGCTTGATCTTATAATGTTCATATTAATTTGTATTTAATGTCATAAGGAGAGTTAGCCTCTTGAACGTAAACCCACAGATCAACATCAATCTAGTTATTTTACAAGTGTCAAAGTCGGGTCTTAGGAATATGACAGTTAACATGAATCTCACATTTCCATAAGATTAATAATGACCAAGCATAATACTTTCTACTAGTGATCAAGAATATGAAGAGAAAGAATGTATAGTGTGAAGATTTAACTTACTTGAAAGTTTAACGCTATCTCAAGTTCCTTGATGACGACTTTCATTGTAACTTCAGGTTCTACCAAACATTGATATGCGATTTTTAAAAATGTGTCCAAAGAATCTTGATTTGGTCCTCTGTTTGAAGTAAGAATGACTTCATTACTTACTTCATTTAGTTTAGGATCTATCATACTCTTTATTGTTCCTTCATGAACATGGTGGCATGCAATGGCTGCAAGCCCTTGGTCATTTTCATTTATATAAATTGGATCATATGCTGACCTCCAACAGAAGATCTCAAATAGTATAACTCCAAAAGAAAAAACATATGGTTGTTTTTTCATTGCACGTAGATTGTTTGATTCTGGATCCGAATAAACTCTTTTGCTAATCGGAATGTTCCCATCTTGAGTTGTTAAGTAATACGCAGGGATCCCATAGTAAGCAATCTTCGGCTCCCAGTTCCTGCCTATCAGAATGTTGGCACTCCGTATGTCGTCGACTTTTACCCTTTGGTGGTTGTGTATCTTGGTGTGAAGGTGATCAATTCCACGTGCAACCGCAAGGCACATGTGTAGACGTTGCGTCCATGTAAGATTATTCATGTTATCAACACCTATCAAATAGTCGTCAAGGCTTTTATTAGAAGAATGCTCATAAACAAGAATCATTTCATCACCTTCATCACAAAAGCCAATAAGAGAGACAATGTTGGGATGCGTATAACTAGTCCGCATTACAACTTCTGAAAAGAACTCCTCTTTTCCTTGTCCGCTTATTTTACTAACAATGCGTTTTATAGCTACAGTGATGCGTGTCTTTGGCAATTTACATGAATTATTCTCTTCAAATTCAAGCGAAGATTTATTGTCAGAAGCATCAATTTCTGCTTTGTACACCTTACCATATGGAAGCGATTCAATGCAGTATATTTCAGAAAACTTTTCCGTGGCCAATTCTATATCACTGAACCGAAACCTTGAGAGAACCATGGATCCCCCCTGCAACATTGTTTGTTAGTATGAAGGAGATGTTGTAGCCTATATGCATGCTAGTACGTTAATGAAATTAAAAAGGCAATTGTCATATGTTCATGTCCTATCAGAATTGCACGAAATCATATATATATAATTTAGGTTTTAGTATAAATGATGATAACAAACATATAAAAAAACAAAACTGATAATTGGTGCTAAAACTCAAGACAAGATGGTGATAGATTGCGATAAAATAATTGTTATCAAATAAAACATTAGAAACTCTTACAAAATTATGGATTGAGATTATATCATAGTATTACCACTCGTAATACATCCATAATTCTAAGAGAGGAATGAGTTATTTATGAGTTCATATATTATGTGTACTTTTGCACAAACAAAATACAAAAACAATGCTTTTTGAAATCGGAAATATAGGGATCACAAAGTATATACATCCATACTTGTGTACTTTTGTAAGAAAGTTAATAATTAGTACAATATTTACTAAAAGGGACCAAGATAAGAAGATAAATATTGCAATCTTTGTAACAAACTGACTTACTTGCAAGTTCAATGCATTATTAAGTTCCTTGATGACGACTTCCATTGTCGGACGCTTGGCTTGAGTTTCTGCCAAGCATTGATATGCGATTCTTGAAAATGCTTCAAAAGAATCTTGATTAGGTCCTCTATTCACAGTGATAAGATGTTCGTCATCTTCTTCTATCATTTTAGGATCTATCAATTCTTTTAACGTTCCCTCGTTGAAACGCCGCCTTGCAATCGGTGCTAGTCCTTTTTCATTTTCCCCCACATAAGTTGAATCATACGCCAACCTTCCAGATAGGATCTCAAATAAAACCACTCCAAAAGAGTATACATCAGATTCTTTTTTATATTTACAAGTAGTCAAATACTCTGGATCCATATAAAACTCTGTGCCTGCTATATGTTTTGTATATATAGTGCTTGCTTGTTGATCTGTATGGTGAAATTTGGAGAGCCCAAAATCAGCAACCTTTGCATTTAAATTTGCATCCAACAAAATGTTCTCGCTCTTTATGTCGCGATGTATTATCCTTGGTTTGCCCTCCATCTGGGTGTGAAGGTAATTAATTCCATGTGCAATATCAAGGCAAATTTGTAATCTTTTTTCCCAAGGAAGTTTAATTGTTTTAGAAGTACTTCCCAAATAATCACTTAGACTTCCTTTAATAGCATACTCATACACAAGAATCATATCACGAGCTTCCGTACAAAAGCCTAGAAGAGAGACTATGTTTGGATGCTTACAACTTGAAAGAAGTTCAATTTCTGTTAAAAAACCTTGTTTACTGTTCTCATCTTCCTTGTCAATGATGCATTTTATAGCTACAGTTCTTCTTCTCTTAGGCAGTTTATCTTTACATTTACCTTCCATCGATGAAAAATTGTCGATATCTAAAACATCAAGTTCCGCTTTGTACACTCTGCCGTACCCGCCAGCCCCTACATAATATGCTTCATCAAAACCACTTGTAGCCGACTTTATTTCGCTTAAAGGAATCTTCAACCATTCCATCTGCAAAATTACATATGTTTATAACGTGGAGTGTATAGATAGCACCAAAAATAACAGATACTTGTTTAAGTTAAGTATTAATATAATAAAATATGGTGATATTTAAATAAAAACTTAAAAATAAATATATATTCCATATATCGGCGCGTTCGTTTGAGAATCAATATCATGTTGAGAACCTAATACTTTAATCAGTATTAATTAAATAGAGTCGTTTGTTTAAGTATCGATATTATATTGAGAACCTTATACCATGCCGGATGCTTCGAATAAAAATGGTTGATTTCTCTCCACCACTCTTTTTTAAAATTATCTTCTATGTCCTGATTTTTTTATAAAAAGAGTTTAACAACATGCATATATACAAATGAAGTGACCATATACAGGTTTAATTCTGAAGGTTTTTGAGTTGGTGAAGTCTCATTGAAAATGACAAGCGTACCATATTCAAAGCTACACCAATCTGGTTTAATATAAAATAAACATATATATTACCTTCAAGAGATTTGATGATGTACCTTCATCTGCAAATCTTGACTGTTCCTTTATAACAAAGTATCGCAAAAAAAAGTCAATTAGCAAACAAAGGAGGTAAGAAAACAAACACCAAATAAATAATTAAAAACTGAATGGTGATCTTACAAGATATTCATATGACCATTGAAGTTCCAACATGTCTTCGAGTTCTTTGACAATATGATCCATGGTTGGACGTTTCACAAGTTGTTCATTTAAGCAACTATACGTTATTTTTATGAAGACACTCCACGATTGTGTGTCCATTTGTTTCCTTAAATCTGGATCAATGATGTCATCAAGATCTTTCTTAACGCCATGGTCTCCGATCATTGGTTTCCTCCCACAAACGACTTCAAATAATAACACACCAAAAGAGTAAACATCATATTTGGGTGTCATATTTGTGTTGTTAAAGTAGCGAGAGAAGAGAAGGCGATGCCTCAAACTTTGAGGATATTTTGTGGAAAGTTCAAAACCAAATATTTTTGGTTCCCAATCTTTGTCCAAAAATATTTTAGAGCTATTGAGGTCACAATGTATGACATCGTAATGGAGGTAATTCAATGCACGCGCAACACCTAAACATATTTTTAATCGTCGATACCATGTGAGATTTGGATCGCTTAGATGTTGATCTAGACTTCCATGAACTGCGTGTTCATATATGATGATCTTTTCATCGTTCTCATCACAGAACCCAACATAAGAGATGATATTTTTATGCTCGAGACTAGAAAGCATTGAAATCTCCGTCTTTAATGCATCTCCTTGCCCATACTTACAATCAAACCTCCGCACAATAATATCCATCAATTTCGATTTCCCATACAACATGAGTCGTCCTTTGTACACCTTTCCTAATCCACTTATGAGATTTTCCTCAGAAAAATTGTTGGTGGCTAGTGATACCTCTTGAAGTCGGTATGCCTAGTTAAGTAAAACACAAGGAAAAAAAGTTTCTAATTAGTTCAAGCTAAAAAATCATTCTTATTCAGCATTCCAATCATTACAAGATGATAACGAAAGAGAAAAGCCAAGTCAAAATGGATTCTTCAAGGAAATTGAAAGGTTAAAGTAGACTTTGGAAGTGAGAGTGCAAAATAGAGACCTTGATGATTAATAATGGACAAATATCTGTTGGAAGTCTCTCTGAAAGTGGGAACCCTCGCTAATTATAATTAATCGGGTGATACTGTTGGACTTCGGTTGAGTTTGCAGCGGATAAACAAGGGTTTGGCACATCAGATGTCATGTTTGTGAATGATTTTGAGAACACAGAAATGAACGAATGCATGTGAAAGACAATGATCAATCGAATGGACAGAAATGTTGTGGAATAATCTGTCTTGGTAACCGGAAAAAGTTACCGGTTATTACATATAAATATGTGTGATTATGGCGGTTAATCTTGGCGGCAATAACTGTCATTAGGCAGTTTGAAATTACCCGCTCAAGATCCGAACCAGCACTTGTCACATAATATCCGAATATTACTTAAGGTTTACTACATAAAATACAAATAACATAAACATAATAAAGTTTAATTATTCATTATTAACACCCTCCCTTAAACTTAATTATGGCTTCATCTTCATCATCACGCTCCTGTTGGCTTCGTCTACCGCTTTACGTGCTTCACTTCACTGAAATTGAACCGGCGACGCTTCTTGTGCAGATTCCAAGACCCTTCCCAGCTATTCCCGGCATACAAAGCATAATGCTCTGTCGCCCCATCTTCCAGCATTGGATCAGCACTTTTGCATTTTCTTGCTCGTTCATTTCCAGCCATGGAGCTTCCTTCTTGTTCCACCATTGCTTTATCTTGCACTTTCTGTTGTACAGATTTGAACTTGTAATAGTATACAAGAACGTCTAAATACATTGCATAGATGACTCTAATAAAATCACCATCTTGATATTCGAAACCGAGATCTTTCGCTATTGCCGGCCATAAATTGTCAACAGTGACACTTTGATAGCCTCCTTCTCTTTCAACCATTATGTACAGGCCGAGTAGATCAATCTTTCTTCCATCATCCAATAGTGGGGGTATAGATCTTGTTGTTATTCCCATTTTTTCTTTCAGAAACCAACCCACCATAATTTCGAATTTCATTTCAAGATCGTGCTTGTATTTGAATACGAAGTCTCGATCATCTATCATATCTAATAGGGCTTTGCAGTCAGTGAATTCATTGAATTCTAACGCCCTTATGATCATGAGACTCCAATCAAATTCATGTTCATTCGAAACATTTAACGTTTCGAAGTATGAATTTAAATAATCATGCTTATACTTTTCATTCACATCATTCAAATTCAAGACTTTCTGTATTTCTCTCATCCCTAATTCTTCTTCTTTTGATAAACCAGAAACTTCGTTTATAGTGTTAAAAGCGGGTGACGAAAACATCGGGTAAATCCTACAAGTATCACCACTTTTCTTGACGGTGAAACCTTGTAATGTCAACTGATTCATGCTTAGAACATTCCTGTCCAATTCAGGGGTGTAAAAGACACTTTGTATCTTTAGTTTTTCGTTGTTAGACTTAACTTCAACATTTCCTATACCCCGGATGAACAAAAATTCGTTTTCACCAGTTTTCGTGTCAACACCAACCAAATGCTTAATTCTTTTAAAAACAATTATATTACCGGCGTAATGATGAGAGAACGAGTTATTGACATACCATATGTCATTCCACTGACCGCCTTCCGTGCCGGTCACTATCATTTCACCCCGATCTCCTGCATCCATCCTTTGTGTCTGGATTCCGGTATTAACCGTTGGTTAACTAGTTGTGTTGCTTCGTCATGTTCTTTTGATTTGCATGAATAAATTTGATGCCCTGGCCGGTGACAATAGAAACATAATTTCACCCTTCGTTTGTTTTTCACCCCTTCATGTTGTTCGTCATAGCAGTGTTGGCATGGTAGTGTTGTGGAAGAAATTCTGAGTTCTGCAGGGATTCTTGATGTGGCTCTCATACCACATTGTTGGACTTCGGTTGAGTTTGCAGCGGATAAACAAGGGTTTGGCACATCAGATGTCATGTTTGTGAATGATTTTTGAGAACACAGAAATGAACGAATGAATGTGAAAGACAATGATCAATCGAATGGACAGAAATGTTGTGGAATAATCTGTCTTGGTAACCGGAAAAAGTTACCGGTTATTACATATAAATATGTGTGATTATGGCGGTTAATCTTGGCGGCAATAACTGTCATTAGGCAGTTTGAAATTACCCGCTCAAGATCCGAACCAGCACTTGTCACATAATATCCGAATATTACTTAAGGTTTACTGCATAAAATACAAATAACATAAACATAATAAAGTTTAATTATTCATTATTAACAGATACTTTATCAAAAAAACATGGTGTGGGTAAAGAATTTACGAACATAATTCATTGATTCTCCAAACAACTGAACTACAATAGAAAACTAACTTGCTCATATACAAGCCCTCACTTTAAGCAACAGATTAACTAATAAACATAACTAACTATTATTTATTTTTGTCCTTTCTACCCTCTGACTTCATATTATGATTATAACCATTTGATTTTAGACTTAATCCAACTTTCTCTTTTGGTCATAAAGAGTGATTGATAAAAAAATCTATTAAAAAATAGCATGTTAGAAAAATATACGAGGTGAAAAATCATTTTGGTACATAAAAATTGTTATGGATAAATGTCATTCTTTGATCCCAACTACAGTAATTATACCTTAACTTCTAGTGGTTCCATCCAGAGGCGGACCTTATGTGGGCTCAACTTTTTATTGGTAGTGTAAAAAATAATTTATTTTTTCGGTTTTTATATCAAGGATACCTCTGAACAACTACGAGGACACCCCTAAAAAAAGTCTGTAATCTCAATTGTCCAATATGTTAGCCCAAATCAATTGAAGATTTTAAATAATAAGCCTAATTGCCAAATATGTTAGCCCAAAATAATAAAAGATTCTAAATAATTGCCCAATTGCCCTAAAGTTTTAATGCACGACACGGCACAACTACGAGGATACCAATCAATTGAAAATAATAAGCCCAAATCCCAATTGCCCATTTCTTCACACTATAAGCGATGATGATAAATTTGCAAACTTGAATGGAATAAGTGGTCTTGCGCGTGTTATGGTTGAAACGGGAACGCATAGTTCTTGTCCTTCAGTTTATCGGGTAGTGAAGCTAGCTTTGCTTTTACCGGTTACCGGTTGCAACCGCAACCGTTGAAATATGTTTTTTTTTAAATTGAAGCTTGTCAAGACGGATTTAAGCAATCGAATGAGCCCAAAATTTTTGAACAATGCTATGGTTTGTGCGGTCGAAAAGGATTTTTTACGTGAAGTAAAAGACGACGATATGATAGAACGATTTTATGCTATGAAAAAAGAAGAGGACAAATCTATTAGGTATTTGTTTTACTTTATTTATTTGTTGTCGTTTTTTTTTTTAATATTGTACGATTGCAAGGTGAAAAAAAAAATTTGGGATACCCCTGAGTTAGTGTTCTAGTTCCGCCACTGGTTCCATCCATGATAATGTTCTTTAATGTGATAATAATCGCAATGACTCAAAGTAATATACTTATAGGCTACTAAGCATATATATACAAAAAAGATGAAAGTTAGAAAAGAGTAGTCAAAGGATTGAAGGTCTTACCTTTAAGTGGATGGATGACGACGTACCTTCAATTGCAGCAGCAACTATTGATTGTTCCTTTATTATGAATAATCATAATAATGAGAATTAAGTTAATAGATGAAAGGTAGAAAAGAGAAGTTAAAGGATTACATGTTTGTGTTGAAGTTCCAAGGCTTTCTCAAGTTTTGTGAGAAGTTGATTTGTATCTGGACGTTCTGATGGCCGCACCTTCAAGCAATCATATGCTACTTCAGCGAAGATGTTTAGTGATTGCAAGTTCATATGTCTTCGAAGATCCGGATCGATCAAATCATCTAGTTTTCCCTCTTCATAATGTGATCTGGCCAGTCGAGCAAAATACCAATTATCATTATTTTGGATGGATGCTTCTCTCCCAAACAAGACTTCAAACAACAAGACACCAAAGGAGAAGACGTCTGATTTGTTAGTCAAAAAATTATGGGCGTTTTCATGCGCTGGGTCCAAATATTGTAAAGCGCGGAGATATTTACTAGTGCTTTGAGGACCATCATGCTCATCAACAACAGCGAATGCAAAACCATGTAACTTGGGATCCCAGTTGTGATCTAGTAAAATTTTGGAGCTCTTAAGATTACCATGTATGATGTTATAATCATGATGAAGGGATTTCAATGCATGTGCAACCCTCACACATATGTGCAATCTTCGCATCCAAGTGAGGGTTAGGCCACTTAGATGTTTGTCGAGACTTTCATTAGCCTCATACGTGTGTATGATTAAAGTCTCATTTTCGTTGCTAGAAATCTTTAAGATAGAGTTGATGTTCTTATGTTTAAGCCCTTTACAAAACATCAACTCGTTGAAAGTAAGGAATTGTTGTCGAGATTTACGTACAACAATATTGATCAATTCTCCTGATTGTAAGAGTTGTCCTTTGTAAACCTTACAATAGGTACCTTGTGTGAGGAGATTTTCATCAGCAAAGTTGTTGGTGGATGATTCTGTTGGTGCACTTGTGTCTGTACTTTGTCTGTATTTTGTCATGATATAAAACGATGTCTTTGTTAGTCCTGTAAGTTTGACCAAGTCAACCATCCTCCGGTTTGACTTGGCCAAACAGTCAACAATTGGTTGTAATATGTTTGGGTCGAAGGATGAGTCATCGAAGGATTACTTATATCCTTCGATGATGAGCTCGAAAGATAGCTTTCGATGGAAGGACCACGAAAGATCACATCTTTCGAGGTACATGTTGATCCTTCGAGCAGTTTCTGGTCGACAGATGATCTTTCGATCAGTCTGTCTGATCCTTCGACCAGACATGCTGTGTTGGGTATAAATACCCGTGTATTGTGTTCACTTCACTCAGTGCAGAAAATAGAGAGACAGGAGAGAACACACACACTGAGAGAGTTTGCAAAACAGATTTGTAAACCTTGAGCTTGTAACTGGACCTTTCATACGCATTAATACAAGTGGTGTTAATCGTTGAGTCTTGTGTGTTTATCATTGTCGTGTTCTATCTCGGTTTGCTATCTCGGTTGGATTCCGCACAACCGGGTTGGTTTGTATACAAGGATTAGGCGACTAGATCCTCCCCTAGCCGGACCTACAAGTGGTATCAGAGCCTTGGCTCTTTTCCTTGTTAAAACCGAGTGTTTTCGGGTGTTTTCCGGGTGTTTGAAGTTTATATTTTTCTGGAAAAACTTGTTAAAATCGGGTTTAATCTTGTTGTTTTGCTGGAAGTTCTTATAAAAACCTTGTTATTTTTCATTATCACATGTTAAACGTTGGTTTTTAGTGAAGTTTCGGCTGAAATCGGGTTTCGGAAAACCTTCGGTTCATCAGAAAACTCACTTATCTGGGCTGTGTTCTTGACATATTCAAGTTGGTTCTTGATAAACTACACTTTTGATCTTAAAAATTTGAATATTAGACTTGTTTGTGCATTGAAAAGAGTAAACTGATTAAAATATTTGGATCCTTACCTGTTTGGTGAAGACCTGCATGTCATGAGTTGAAAGATATGGTCTGAACATACTTTCTGCAGAAAGTTTCTACCAACCCGTCAACTTTTTCACCAACCTGTCACCCTTTGTCAACTGTGTCAGAGCTGTTCGAAAGATATCCTTCGAAGTCGAAAGATCATCTTTCGATCAAAGGAGGTTCGATAGATAGTCATCCTTCGAGCATCCTTCGAAGTCTGAGACTTATCTTTCGTTCCAAGGAATATTTTCGAAACATACATCTTTCGGTTTACTGCTCTTTTTCGAAAGACAAGGATCCTTCGATTGGGGAGTCTTTCGAAATCATTGTTCGACACTCAACAGTGATCTTTCGTACACTGTTGATCCTTCGAACAAGTCTTGATCTTTCGATCCTTAGTCTGTTTATGTTTAACAAGTTGTGATTTTCAGGTTTTATTTTTCTTGATCAAAAATGAATCCGGCCTGGGGTACTCCGTCAAATACAGAAAATAAGTATAGAAGCAGTGAGGATTTATTTAGAGAAATGTACTATGGAACTCCGTCTCCCGCACCGGCATCATCGCAAGCTAATGCTACATCTACCGGTCAATGGGCATTCGTATCAAATCAAGCTCCAAGTGTTCAAAGCATTTTGCTAAGTGAAAGTGAAACGGGAAGTTTGAATAGGCCTCCAAAGTTGATGCATTTAAGTGAATATCCGGGATGGTTTGGTAGATTTCATACATACGTCCTTGGTCAAAATACAGAACTGTGGTTGCGTTTCATCACAGATTTTGATCAAACAATAGAGGTTGCCGCTTCATCTGCTGCTACGTTTGCCGATCTTACAGAAGATCAGAAGAAGGTCTATGACTTAGAGAAGAAAGCGTATGCCATTCTTACTCAGGCGTTAAGCAAAGATATTTATCATCAATTTGTCAGTCACAAGACAACGAAGAGGTTGTGGGACGCATTGAAAACAAGGGGCGTAAGAAATGAAGCGACACGTCAATTAAGAAAAGACCTGCTAAAGAAAGAGTTTGATGGTTTTACTTGTATGCAGAATGAATCTTTAGGAGATTTGACAAGTCGATATACTCATTTGCTGACTGAATTGGGAAATATGGGGGTTGTAACAACTTCAGCAGAGATAGTGAAGAAGTTTGCAGATGCACTGCCACCTCAATGGGATAATTTCTTAGAAATCCTGAAGTACAATGGCACTTTGGATACAACAAACTTCGGTGACTTTGCTCAACTCCTGGAAAACAAGAATCAGGAAGAAACTCTCAAGGCTAAAAGAGTTCCAGTGCCACAAAATCCTGAAATGTATTATGGAGCTTCTTGCACTTCTACAAAACCTTCTTCACACGCTTCAATTCAAACAGCATTTGTGTCTAGCACTAGCTTGTATGACACTCCTCCTCCAACAACAGACATATATGGAAATCCGCTTAATCCAGTTCCTCAACCAGTGCCACAACAGCAAAGCCAACAACCTATCAGAGAAACTGATATATTCGGAAATCCACTTCCTCCTCCTCCTCAACAGCAAGCGTGTTATGGAAGCACATCATCTGCTGGTCAACAATCAAAGCCAAATACAGTACGGCTCGACACCTCAAGTTTTTCTAAAGTTAGTGTGGAAGTAGCAAAGGAGCACATGGAGCTGCTAAACACTTTGGTGAGCGCATACTGTGGATTAGTGGAAGGTCAGATTGGTAACATTAATCTGACACAAGAAGACTATCAGCAGATTGATAAAGAGGAGATGGAGATGATGGACATCAAGTGGGCCTTTGCCAGTGCTGTTAGGCGAGCAAAGGATTTCATGGAAAGAACGGGCAGAACCAGCTTGGAAAGCAAGAAAGACACCAAGTATGGGTTCGATAAGCAGGCTGTTAAGTGCTTCAATTGCGGGGAACGTGGTCATTTCAAGCGTGAATGTACGAGGCCATCTCAACATGGAAACCAGAATCCTTTCAGAGGTCAAGGCAACCAGCAGAACCAGAACAGGAACAATGTTCGCACATTGGTGCCTGTCAACAACCAGACTCAAGCAGGACCATCTAATGCCAACCAGGCACTTGTGGTTCAAGTAGATGAAGGTTGTGATTGGTCAATCCAGTTGGGAAATGACGCTCCAGATGGCACAGCTTGTTTTGCTGAAATCGTGAAGGATTTAAATCACGCCAGTGGTGGAGAATCTTCCGCCAATGGTGGTGACTCTTCTGAGGATGAAGACTCTTCTGGTTATAGTAGAAGTTCAGATGAAGAATCCTCCACTTCAGGCAATGATCAGGAAGATGACACATCAAGTGCGTCAGTCGATGCAAATATTGATGAGCTTTTGGAAGACGCTGCAGCAGGAATTCAAAGAAGATCTATTTTGGTGGATCAAGCTGCTTATTCTTCGTCTTCTCTCCATTCAGCCTTTATGGCTAATGTCGACAGTTCATCAAGTCAGGTATGTGTCGATGAACCCACTTCTGTTAGCTGTGATAACTGTGATAGTTTGCATATTAAATGTGCTGATTTAGAGGCAAACATGTCTGAGTTGCAAGGCAAACATGATGCTGTACAAGCTAGTTTGTTTGACTTGCAAGACAAACATGTTTCATTGA
Organism: Helianthus tuberosus; assembly: GCA_030545235.1. Taxonomy (NCBI): domain Eukaryota; kingdom Viridiplantae; phylum Streptophyta; class Magnoliopsida; order Asterales; family Asteraceae; genus Helianthus; species Helianthus tuberosus. The sequence goes on from CM060414.1 coordinate 193,621,671, forward strand.
ATGATAAGTGGTGTGAATTGCAAGGCAAACACGAGGCTTTGCAAGAGAAATATGATGTGACATTCATTCATAATCAGAAATTAACTGTTGATCTTTCAAAGTGCACTGAAGCCAACATGTTTTATGAAAACCATGAAAAGGATTTTAAATCGATGATTGAAAATTAAAGAAAGATAAAATCGAGTTAACAAAAATGGTTTCCAGAAAACAAACTGACATTAACTTGTATATAACTCGCCTTGAGGTAATGCAAAAAGAAATGGCTTGTGTTAAAACCGAAAGTGAGGCGATCCGACTCAAGTTAGATAGCTATTTAAGCTCTAGCTATGTGTTGGATCACATCATTGATGTTCAGAAAGAGAAAAAGGATGTCACATGCATCGGATATAAGCAATGTCCACCACCTGTCAGACACAATTACGATGCACTACCTGATGAGGAATATAGAACTCATTTTGAACCATCTGTTCCTCTAGATGTTAAAGAATTTGCAACAGAATGTGCAACAGGTCTCGGATACAAGAAAGAGGTATCATCAGATTCAGATGTGTCAGCAGATACATGTGTGTCTTCTGCCGAACTGAATCAGCCTCCTCCAGTTGTGATTGAGGATACTGATTCTTCTGATGATGAATCTGATGATACTGATTCGGAAAAGTCTGATGCGGTAGTCAAAGAAGAGGACATACCTCTTGAGAATCATATTCTATGTGATCCTCCCGCAAAACCCGCTAAGACTGTTCCAACCGAGTCAACATCTGCAAAAGAGTCGGAGAGTGTGGATTTGCTGTACACTCTTGTTGGTGATGATAAAGTTTATTCTGACAAAGATTTTCCTATTAAGAATGTTAATCAATCATTAATCAGTAAAGTCTTTGAAAATTCAACAAGTAAGTTTTTGGGAAAGACAGGATCACGTGTTACAGTCACACAGTGCCCTCCTATCCCAAAGGCCGAAGTTTGAAAACAATTTGGCAATCAAAAATTACCAACAGTGCAAAAACAGCAAAATCATGCCAAATCAAAAGGTAAAACACCGACTCAAAATCCAAGGAAGCCGAATCAGAAGAAGAAAAAGAATGTGAACTTTGTGAAATCTAAGGGAACGGACAAAATTGAAACATTTCAAAATCAATCTAACTTAGATTTTGTCAAGAAAGCAACAGTGATGAAAAGGAATGAACCAAGTTGTTCGAAACCTAGTACCTCGAGATCACAAAGTTCATCTTCATCATCGGCAAGACGATCACATGATACTTCGGGGTTTGTAGAACGAAGATCATGTTTTGAATGTGGTACAATTGGACATATCATTCGTAACTGTCCGTATCTTCATAAGCTGAAAGCAAAGGTTGATGATCCCCGTGCCCTAACTGACCGTAAACGATCTGTTTCTGTAAAACAAGTTCCCCGCCTTGTAAAAGAAAGGGAAAAGAAACAGAAACGACAACAGGTCAAGAAAATTGAAAAGGTAATTAAAACCGATGTGGTTAACAAACAATCTGTTTCTGTCAAACCAGAAAGTTCAAAAACTTCAAACAATCAAACTGGTAAAACTCAGCAGACATGGAAACCGAAAACGGTTAAAGAATCAGGGGGACCATCACAATTTTCGAATCATCAAAGAATAGAAGTTATTGTTATTGATGAAAATGGAAGACCCAAGACCACAATGGCTTGGGTCCCCATCTCCAACTAATTATGTGAGTTCATGTGCAGGGTGTTCCAGGAGGAACTATCAGTAGTCATTGGATTGTTGATAGTGGGGCATCCAGGCACATGACAGGCGACATGAAACTTCTCTTCGACGTCAAATCTATTAGAGGAGGGTATGTTGCTTTTGCTGGAGATAAAGGCGGATATATTACGGGTGAAGGAATGATTTCCAACGGGGTTGTTAGCTTTGATAAGATCAACTTCGTACAACAACTTGATCACAATCTTCTTAGCGTTTCTCAAATTTGTGATAAACAGTTCTCAGTACACTTTGATGCAAATGGATGTTATGTGCTGAAACCCGGCTTCAAAATTCCAAAAGAATGGATTCTCTTGTCGGCTCCAAGGATAAATGATCTGTATGTCCTTGATATGAGTCAAGCTATTACTACGTCTGCACAAGCAACTTGTTTCGTTTCCAAAGCCACAGAAAAAGACTCAATCTCTTGGCACAGACGAATGGGTCACATTCACTTACGCAAAATGAATCATTTGGTATCAAATGAATTAGTGAATGGTGTTCCTCTTAAAAACTTCCATCTTCAAGACATCTGTGTCTCGTGCCAAAAAGGAAAACAAACGAAGAAGCGACACCCTACAAAGAAAGTCAACACGGTGGCTGTTCCTCTTGAACGTTTGCACATGGATTTGTTCGGTCCTGTCAAGCACAAAAGTATTAGGAATGATCAATACTGCCTCGTGATAACTGATGATTATTCAAGATTTTCTTGGGTGGCGTTCATGGCACATAAGAGTGAAACCTTCGGTATTATCAAAAACTTGATCATTCAGATTGAGAATCTATATAAGTTGAAGGTTAGGCGGATACGTAGCGACAATGGTACTGAATTCAAAAATCATGCCATGGCGGAGTTTTGCACTTCAAAAGGTATTCTTCACGAATTTAGTGCAGCCTATACTCCTCAACAGAATGGCGTCGCTGAACGTAAGAACCGCACATTGATCGAGACTGCTAGGACAATGTTGGTAGAGTCACAGTTGCCGATTCCCTTCTGGACTGAAGCTGTGTCCTCTGCATGTTACACGTTGAACCGAGTCCTTACAGTCAAAAGGCACAACAAGACCTGTTTTGAGCTTATTAACAAACGGAAGCCAGATTTGTCATATCTTGAACCGTTTGGAGCTCCGTGCACAATAATCGATCCTAATGGAAAGTTTGGGGCAAGAGCAATTGATGGATACTTTCTTGGGTATTCCACCCCGAACTTAAGAGTCTGGAATCTAGAGACTAAAAGGGTCGAAGAATGGTCTGAAGTCAGAGTACAAAGGCACACTTTACCAGTCAAAAATCCGGGTCAGCCTTGGATGTTTGAGTACGATGACTTTTTCAATTCGATCAATGTTGAAGCAGTTGAAGAAAATGCTGCGGCAAGGATGTTTTTCGAGAGTGACAATGCAACAGATTCACCATTGGTTCGTCCCATTATAGTCAATCAAGAACCATCTTCAGTGAACAATAATGCTCTCGACAATGAGGATTTTCACGATGCTACCGATTTGAACGAATCTTCAGAGGATGATGATTTTCTCGATGCAGATCAAGAAGTTCCAATAACAGCAGTTCATGGTACTTCAGAGGGTACACCTCCAGTGGATGTCCCTAGAACAGCTGAAGCTACTGCATCATCCTCTTCGTCAATTCCGGGCATTGAATTGATTCTTGATCTCAATCTCAACAATCTGGGTACAAACATTCCAGTTCAAGATAATCCAGAGACAAGGATTCACAATACCCATCCTCAACAAAACATCATCGGAAATGTGCAAAGTGGCGTTCAAACAAGAAACATGTTGCGGAACAACAACAATGCAGGCTTGTATGCAGCTATCCGAGAATCTGGTCAACAAAATGATTGGTCTTTCGCGTGTTATGTCTCACAGGAAGAGCCAAGAACTTGGAAAGAAGCTTTGAAAGATAGCTCTTGGGTTGAAGCAATGCAGGAAGAACTGCAACAATTCCAGAAGCTTGGTGTCTGGAAACTCGTAGAGAAACCTGCTGGATACAAGAAGATTGGTACCCGTTGGGTGTTTAAATGCAAAAAAGGATGACCGTGGAATAGTTATTCGAAACAAAGCAAGGCTAGTCGTTCAAGGTTTTCGTCAGATAGAAGGGATCGACTACAACGAAGTGTATGCACCAGTTGCACGTCTAGAAGCAATTCGGATATTTCTGGCTTATGCCTCATTCAAAGGTTTCAAGGTATACCAGATGGACGTGAAAAGTGCATTCTTACATGGTGTGGTGGAAGAAGAGGTGTACGTCGAACAGCCTCCAGGTTTTGCAGATCCTATCCATCCCGATCGGGTTTGGTTGCTCAACAAAGCTCTCTATGGTCTTCATCAAGCACCGCGAGCTTGGTACGCAACCTTATCTAATTATCTGCTGGAGAATGGATTTCGAAGAGGTCTTATCGACTGTACTCTTTTCATCAAAGAACAAGATGGAGATCTTCTACTGGTACAGGTATACGTTGATGATATTATATTTGGTTCTACTAACGATGTTTTGTGTAGGAATTTCGAGCGCATCATGCAGGATAAATTCAAGATGAGTGCTATGGGGGAAATGACCTTCTTTTTGGGCCTACAAGTACAACAAACCGAGTCTGGGACATTCATCCATCAGACTAAATATGTTGGTGACATCTTGAGCCGGTTCCAGATGTCTGATGCAACGCCCATTGGTACCCCATTGCCGCAAAATCACGGAATTACTCCAGACTTGAAGGGTCAAGATGTTAGCCCCTCATACTACCGCGCGATGATCGGATCTCTTATGTACCTCACAGCATCAAGACCAGATATAATGTACCCAACGTGTCTGCTTGCCAGATATCAAGTCAACCCGAAGGCCTCACATCTTGCAGCTGTAAAAAGGATTTTTCGTTATTTGAAGGGTTTCCCTGACACCGGTCTATGGTACCCTAGGGATAATAACTTTGACTTGATCGCATTCAGTGATTCTGATTTTGGCGGATGCAAAATCGACGGCAAATCCACAACGGCTGGATGTCAGTTTTTGGGAAATCGCCTAGTCACATGGCAGTGCAAGAAGCAGACATGCGTCGCTACATCAACATGCGAAGCTGAATACATTGCTGCCTCAAGTTGTTGCTCCCAAGTCCTATGGATCCAACAACAAATGCGCGACTACGGTTTTGAATTCCTAACTATTCCTATTTACGTTGATAATTCTGCTGCATTACAGATCACTAAAAATCCTGTGCAGCATTCAAAGACTAAGCACATCGACATTAAGTATCACTTCATACGTGATTGCTTTGAGAAAAGGCTAATCGATGTTGTTTATGTCCACACCGATGACCAACGTGCCGACCTTTTTACCAAAGCTTTTGACAAATCCAGATTTGACTATTTATTATTGGTAAACGGCATTAAGGTCAAGCAAGAGTAATCCACATCGGAAAATCATTTTTGTAAATACCTTTGTGTTTTAAATTTGTCTTAGTTTGTTGATTTTAGGGGGAGTAAATCCAAAAATTTGAAAAATCCAAAAACATCGAAAAATTTCAAAAGCACAAAAACAATAGAAAAACAAAAATGAGTTTCCTGGCGAGCAAAAGAGAAAATGATAGTACATCAGTGGTCTGTCTAAACCTCTTTAAACCTTAAATGAAAAACGATAAGCAGCTCTATATAAGATGTATCGGTAGGCTCACAATCATTTTAAAGTGTGCAGGGTGATATAAACTTAATCCGACTGAAGACTGGGTGGGAACCATTCATTGGCATATGGTCTTGGTACCGAAATTTCGTTTGAGAGATTGCCGAGGTTCTGAGATATTCGGTCTTTATGCTGCTTATCATCTGGGTATCATGGTTGTATCTTTTACCGAAATATAACGGGGACGCAAGTCTAGATCTTCCATGATACCATACATACGTGTACATTTTGCATACGACCTCAATAAGTGATAAACAATCACATGTCCAAACAAATAAGTGATAAAATATCACATTTATCCGGGAGTCAAGTTCGTCTCTCTGCTGTACGAAAGTACTGACCTGTTCACGGACTTGCTCCTGTGCCCTCATGCATCGAAAATCAAGTTCCTCATCAATAAGTGATTCTATCACATAGGGCTTGTTTTCAAATCAAAATAAGTGAGAATCTCACATCATATACGGTCAAACAGATGATAATCGGTATACTCACCGGTAAGATGAACCCTCGTGCATACCTTGATACGGAAATGTGTCGTGATGTGGATGAACACCGGTCGGTAAGTATAAATCATACCTTAACGTATCCCCTCGCCATGATTACAAATGATAAGTTGAGTTTATGTGGACAACAATACCGATAATCGTTATAGGATGCTTATCTTAATGTTAACTAAAAGAACAACAAGAGCGTTTTGGCATGACCGTACACTGATATGATTCTCTTACCCTCGAAACTCGCAAAAAGAATGTCTGTAAATATTTATTTAATGCTTTCAGTTTCTGCATCTTTGTATATATTTATTTACTGCTTTCAGTCTTTAAATTTAAAATATTCAAAAAGCCAAAAAGATTTTATTTCTATTTTATTTTCGATCGTACGATGTTGGAGCTCGAGTCTTCGTTACCTGAAACCTGAACGAAAACCGAAACGTCTAAATCTTCATAAACGGTCGAAATTTGCAAAGTGTTGAAAGTTAAAATTGAAACTGATAAATTTTATTAAACTTTCAAACTGTCGGACGGTGTTTGATTGAACAATGGTCACATGTGTGTCGTTTGCTGATGATATTCCAAGCGGTTGTTCTCATTACGCGTTTAGATTTCTTGCATGTGCAGATTCTAAAGGCTAGGAGAACATGGTCGATGACGAGCTTCGGAATGAAGACACGAAGTGAAGGCACTCAAGTGATGAAGATGATCGAGTTGCCGCTGACCATCATCAACACCACAAGGATCTCACTTCATAAAGATCAAGACATTCACGAGCATAACTCAAGGGGGAGCTTATGTTAAGGGGGAGTTTGTCAACACACTTCCTACATGAAACGGGGAGTTTGTTGATACACTTTCTGCTTTCAAGACGTGAAGACTTTGAAGATCCTCCGACATTGAAGACTTGAAGAGAAGTCAAAGACTTGAAGACACGAGGACCTACAAGAATGAAGATCAAGACAAAACTATCTCGAAGATCGAGACAAAGCTACAGCCAAGGGGGAGTTTGTTGGTGCACTTGTGTCTGTACTTTGTCTGTATTTTGTCATGATACAAAACGATGTCTTTGTTAGTCCTGTAAGTTTGACCAAGTCAACCATCCTCCGGTTTGACTTGGCCAAACAGTCAACAATTGGTTGTAATATGTTTGGGTCGAAGGATGAGTCATCGAAGGATTACTTATATCCTTCGATGATGAGCTCGAAAGATAGCCTTCGATGGAAGGACCACGAAAGATCACATCTTTCGAGGTACATGTTGATCCTTCGAGCAGTTTCTGGTCGACAGATGATCTTTCGATCAGTCTGTCTGATCCTTCGACCAGACATGCTGTGTTGGGTATAAATACCCGTGTATTGTGTTCACTTCACTCAGTGCAGAAAATAGAGAGACAGGAGAGAACACACACACTGAGAGAGTTTGCAAAACAGATTTGTAAACCTTGAGCTTGTAACTGGACCTTTCATACGCATTAATACAAGTGGTGTTAATCGTTGAGTCTTGTGTGTTTATCATTGTCGTGTTCTATCTCGGTTTGCTATCTCGGTTGGATTCCGCACAACCGGGTTGGTTTGTATACAAGGATTAGGCGACTAGATCCTCCCCTAGCCGGACCTACAGATTCTATCTCGGCATATGGGATATATAATGATGCCATATATTCATCCCAGGACATGACAGCTTGGTCCTTGGAAGATGAAGACATGATGTGTGTGGTGATCAAAGAGAGGGGGAAATAGTATGGTTGTTTCTCTTTTAGAGAGAAAACTTTGTAGGTTTTATGTGAAAACTAGAAAGGGGTATTGTTTTATTCCTTTTGGATTATCATAAATCAAATCACTTGGTTTCATTTCATGTGCTTCAGGTGTAAGAAAGGCACAAGGTCATATATAAGTGAACCATATATAAACAATTCTTCTTATACTTAATATCATATCATATAATATGTCATTGTGCACAAAAAAAAAATAACTTGATATTATAATATGTAAATGATTATTGACTTCAAATATATAATTAGGCAACTTGCATTCATTGCGCAAGACATGCATGTGTCATTGAATATATATATTCTTTTATTACACAGCTCTTACCCTCTTTATTATTTGGTTATCATAAGGCTTAAATCTAAAACAATAAACTTAAACGTAATACAAAAAGAAAATTTAAATATCAACTCTTTATTATTTCAAATATTAAATTTGTGTGATTATATTTTGTCGGAATTACCAATCCAGCACATACGAAAACCTTTTGCAATGCAAAAAGGTACTTTATTTGACTAAATATAGATTCAAGATATAAAAAAACTATTCATCATCATTGTTGGTAGTCTGGTAGTGGAAGCAAAACCGAAAATCATAAAAATAAATATTGATACCCTAGTTAAAGAGTGAATTCGTTAATACCAGGCAGGCGATAGGGGCTTTTGGGGATAACATGAATCGTATTTCAAGGGTTGTACTGATGTCCGGTTGGTATCGTTTTGTTTAGGTATGTTATCGGTACTAAATAAAAATGCAAAAACGATTTTATAAACCTTACACGTGGCACACCTAATTGAAACATAACACTTTTTATTTCTGTTATTAATAAAAAAAAAAAGCTATGTTTGTTTAATATAATAATAATTATTATTATTTATTTTAAAATCAATAATTTAATAACTATAGTAAATTTATTCAAAAAAAAATCTAATGGTACGCAAGCAGAAAGATGCGCTGTTGACGGCCAAAGCGTTTACCAATTTCTTTAATTGATTCAAATGAATTATTTTAGTTTGTTAGAGAGAAATCAAACACAAATAAAAAATAAGAAGTTAGCTGAGGTGGTGGAAGGTAGTCTTCTAGAGCAACAAGTCTACAACTGCCATATTAAGATCATGTTCAATATAGGTCTGTTAAAACAAAAAATGATAGTATGAGCTAAAATCATGAACAATTTTACGGTGTTATGTACGTTGATGAAACACATAGTCGCCTATCAAATAAGTAAAAACAGTTTTAAGGAGTAGATGCGAACAAATATAAATATGTAGCTCTAGTAACAATAATGTAATCCAGCAAATCTGTGCAACACTATGAGAAACTAGTTTTAACATTCCCATGTTGAACATGGATCCTCATCCAACGAGTAAAAAATCTAACGCTAACACTATAGTTTGCTCGTCAGAATTTGCAAAAGATAAAAAAAAATACCTATTGAGTAATCCAAAAAAAAAATAATAAACTAGCATTTTTATAACTGTTGGTACTAAATAGACGGTATTAAATGTTATATAATAGCTTTATTTTATTTTATTTGAAGAATTGAGTAAAAAAAATTCTAAAAAAACGAAGAAACCGGTCAAGGGTAACCCCAAGTGCATTCAAACTAACCCATAATCCATGTTTTTAACTTTATATATAAAAAAATAGATTACTATTATAACAACAAAATTCTAATCACTTAGGAGCTGTTTGTTTACCTCTTAATAAGACTCTTAATGGTTCAGACCTCTTACTGGTTCAGCACTTAATGGTTCAAACGGTTTGTTTCACGAGCAGATGTCTGGATGATTCAAACGGTTAGTTTTAAGCTGCACTTTTTTTTCTCCTGGAACCCAAGCGAATTGTGAGGCCTTTGTGTCATGCAGGGCCGGCCCAAAGGGTGTACGGGATGGGCGAAGGCTAAGGGCCCAAACCCATCGGGGCCCAATTTTTTTTTTTTTTTTTATATTAGTTTTACACTGTAAAGTTAGAATATATACATAATGAATCGGAAAAACATCATCTTGAAGCACTTAGTTTGGTGGTTTGAAAGTCACTTTAATAATAAGAAGACACGTGTTCTAATCCTGGCGTCCTCAATTTTGTTTTTCTTTCTTATCTATTTATTAAATGCAAATGACATTAATTGCCTAATTTTTTCAAGTTACATTAAATGATTGGTGTTGATTCAAATGACATTAATTCATTTTCATATATTTAATTTTTTTTATATATATTCTTTTTAAAAATTTATATTTAAGGGGCTCGTATTTTCTGTTTGCACAGGCCTAAAGATTTTCGAACATTTTCGGAGACGGCCCTGGTGTCATGAGTGCGTGTAGCGCCTTTGACAACCTAAGCTAGATACATACTATGTTAATCATGATACATTACTAACTTGTCCTTCTAACGAATTCATCTATATGTTGTAGCTCGGATCTGGATTTGGGACACAGGTCAACCAGACACGAACCAATGAAGTTCCCACACCAATTGCGCGCATTTTGAAGCAACTTTACCATCCTCAAGGCCTGCTTGTAATGCGCGAAGGTCTCCCTTGGTCTGTCCAATCATGGACCAAACATACATCAATAAATATATAAATATCTGCAATTTTCTTTTAGAATTTGATTCGTATTTATCATTTATCGTAAACAAACTTATTTAAAGCGGTTCTACAAGTAGTAAACGTTGAGCCTCAAAATCTAATGAACCGATTTTGCTTCAATTTTGAGCATAAGATTATGTTATGGATCCATATTAAGTTCAATCTACCCAATACAACAACAAACACATAACATATGCCAAAACTAATAAATCTAATAATTAATCATGTATACCTTAGGCACACGATCAAGAACACTTTGAATAACTCTTAATGTACCAATGATCAATCAAAGTTGTAGTGCAGATTTACCAGACCTGTTTCATTGAATAGATGTGAGATGAGGGTGCATTTAATGTGTCAGTGTGTTAAATTTTCTTTTGGACTTTTTTTGAAAATGTTTTTTTAATTATTGAATTTGAATGATATATTAGATGATTGAATTTTGAAATCTATGTTTAACTAGGAACATACAACCTAGTTAATATGTGTTACCAATTTACGAAATAAGTAGGTTTTGGCCTACTAAATAACAAACCAACCCTTAGGGACTTAAATGGAACACTCTTAAAGCGTCATCTCCTTGGGAACATCTTTCCGGAAAGATAAGTATGATCATGCGTGACAAAGTTTTCGAGTCTGAAACCTTAATGTTTTTGGACTGTAATATATGTGTAATAATCCATTATGCCAGTTTGTTTGGGTTATCAGTTAACCCAGACTCGTAAGTTATTTGTTTTATAAAAAAAATGGGACCTAATCGTCTAAATATTTAAGATATTCGGTATAATCGGGAACGAGTGTTACAATGAGTATCCAGTTAACAATTACAAGTTGAATTGTTAAACGCACACATGAAGCCTAAGTGTATATACTTAGAATGATGTAACTTGAACACGACACTTTTAATCGGTTTATCCAAATAGTTGATAAGTCATCAAGTTACATGTTAAACGACTTGTAATAAGAGTTGATAAATTGACTAATTGAATTTGGATGGGTGACAAGTGACAAGCAATGGCGGAACCAGAGGGGGTCAAGAGGGCCTATTGATCCTCCGTTTACCCGAATTTATTGGATTTTTGTATATATAAAATCTGAGGTTTTGATTTTAAATGAGTTTCCTTGACCAGATCAATAAAGTAGATAATCTTTTGTTGATCCCTGACTAAAATGTTTTGGTCCCACTATTGTTGACAAGTTAAAACATGACAAACCCAACACAACACAAACTAAAATATAAACGGATGAGATATATGATAACTTTGATAGCTTTATTTAATGTTGCGTAATCCATCATCTTTTATAGATACTAGAAAGGCTTTGATATGTAAACTGTAAACATATGTTAATGAACTAGATGATAGCCTACGCGATGCAGCAAATATGACAATTTACATTGTTGTATTTGTTTCTGGTAGTTCTCTTGTTCGTATAATATTTATTGTAGCATCATTGCGGTGGATATACGTCATAAGTGAAGTCAGCGATTAATCCATTTCATTGTGGTGTGTTAGGTTCAGTCAGTTCGGCTATTATCCTCAACTGAAGTTCAAACCGAAGTTACCGGTTAGTCTATTTTATTAACCAATCGGTTTCCGGTTAATCAGTTCGGTTTATTCGGTTAGATTGACGTTTGTTTGGTTCTTTTAATTCGGTTAATAGCCGAAACAACACTTGGGCTAAAACTTTTACTTAAATATACATGAAATTGAGGTATAAATATATGAAATAGATGTATAAATACATGAAGTGGAACAATAGATACATGAAACGGAGGTATAAAATATGAAATACATAAACCGAAAGTATAAAAGCAAGAAATATATGACAATTTCAAAGGTTCAATTCGGCTAATTTTGGTTAAACGAAGGTACAAAAAAAATGAATAGCCGGTTTTTTGTTCATTCGATTTTCGGCTAATTGGTTTTCAGTTAATTCAGTTTTTTGTTGATTTCGGTTTGGTTTCTTCTGTTTTCGGTTAGGTTTCGGTTTACACTTTAGTTGTTGCTCACACCTAGACACTGTTAACCATGTAACATATCAATTTTTATAATTAAAAAAATATAGTTATACTACACTCAAATTAAAAATTAAAGAGAATAAATGTTTGTTTTTATGGTGTAATTTTTTTTTAAAAAAATAGAGTAAACTGCAATTTTACCCCCTGGGGTTTAGGGCAATTGGCAGTCTGACCCCCCTAAGGAAATAATTGCAGTTTTACCCCCCAACATTTGGTGTTATGTCGCAAGTTTACCCCCCTGACCATGTTTCCGTCACAGATCACCGTTTTCTTTTAATGGTCAAAGGACAAATAGGTAAATTCACCATTCTCTTGAGCTGCAACCTCATATATTTCCCGTTTCATCACTTTGAAACCCTCAAGTTAACCTACCTCTAAATTCAAGAGCTGCTCATTGGCGATCAGGCATTCTTCAAGAATTACAGTGGATTAGAACTCTGTTACGAGCATGGATCTTCGATTGTGGAAGGTACGAGCTGAAGATCAGTATTTTGAACCGGCTGAAATGTACCGTAAGTGACATGCAAGCTCACAGGGTCTGAATTAGGTAAAATTTGAACCTTTTTCTGTGTTAATTTGTTGTTGATGTTTGTTTATAGGACAAACCCAATCTCAATTTACCATAAAATTTCACCATGGAGGTAATTTTGTAGAAAACCCAAATAGGAAATACTTTGGTGGGAAGATGAACTACATTGATCATGTAGATTTTCGAGTGTTGAATACTGATGTTTTAGAGGAGATGGTTAAGAAATCAGGATACAATGATGGTCTGTTTTTCTGCATTCATTACAAGGAACCGTACTGTTCGTTGGATTTTGGTCTTAGGACATTAAAATGTGATGTTGACTTAGAGCCTATCTTTGATCATGTGCGTCAAGGAGTCCACATGATAGACATGTATGTTGAACACCGGAGGTCAACAATCTTGATTGAGTCAAGTGAAGTTCCTGTTGATAGAACATGTAAAGCAATTGTTCCAGCATCATTTACAATAAATAATCAGAATCATAGTATGAATGAAGATGAGGAAGAAATTGAAGATCATAATGAAGAGAGTGAAGGAAGTGATCCTGATTATGAGTATATTGAGGAAGATAATTTGGTTTATAAAATAGAGGTGGATATGTAGAGGTTCAGGGCTAATGTTGAATTTACTAGGGAAGAACTGGATGGTTCAACTGATGGGGATCATGATGATGAGAGAAGTGAAGAAGGTCATCTGCCTGTAGACTTGGAGGACTTTGAAAGTGGGTCTGATGACAATTCAAGCCTTAGAGATAAGGTTGCCAGGAAGATAAGGAGGAGAAACAAGGGTGCTTTAATGTAACACCTCGAAAATTTATGCCCAATAAAATAAAGACACGTGTCATGGAAGGTAAACGTATTATAAACCCGGATCAAGTTAAAAGATGTATGCTAGGATTTAAAAGTGTCGACATGTTAATTTATACCTCTGAGCGACCTATTTATAAATCCCAAACCTTAACCTGTTTTATAAACATCTGATATACATTCAAATCCGGTTAATACTAGTAATAATTGATTCAAGTTGCAAAGATGGGATCCTATGAGAATGTATACCACAAACCTTCATTCATGACCCTCTTTCAAAAGAATCCAAGGCAACTTTAAAGCATGGCAAGGTTGTCATAACTGTTCAGACATGATCAAGTGGTCCCATACTGATGATCAAGGCCCAAATTCAAAGTTGTAAAGTTGCATGATCAAAGCTTGGAAGCTTACAAATTTTTGTATTCTGATGAAGGCTTACGGACCACAAAGGATCCACCTTACGGTCCGTAAGGAAGCAGACCGGGCGATGTTTTTTTAAAAGCGGATACGGACCGCAAGGCCTTAGCCTTACGGTCCGTAAGGCAGTCCCAGCATCAGAAACATGACAGGTGCCTGTTATAACAAGTTAACCGACTTATATTGCTAGTTTTCAATACCATGTGCAACCCTAACTGGTTTTTAGAGTATAGGGACACTTGGGATGCATCAAAGATCAATTATAGACTTGCTTGGCATGATCTAGTGAGATTAAACTCACTATATAAGAAACCATTGTAGCAACTTTGAGCACTTGCACTTGGAAACATTCATAACTTCATTCCTGAAGCACAAGATCAGTCTCTAAGCATCTCTAGTCGTAATTAGGACCTTGGTAAGTTTCCTTAACTTTCCTTAATCATGTTTTACTTAGTTAATTAGCTTAAAGTCAAACCGTCGTAATTATGGTTTGACTTAACGATTAATCACTAATGGTCCAGTGATTAGTCAAATTGAAAGTAGTTATAAGTTGGTATTTATGTGGGCATTAAACCCTTAAAAGGGCACCCTCTGAATTCCACTCTAACTAGGTCAAATGTTGGGTCAAACTTAATCCGAAAAAGTCAACAGAAACTTAATTTTCGAATAAACACATAATTAACAATGTAGAAGACGTGTAACCTGTTTTACCACTCATATAACTTGGTAATCAATGCAAGAACATGTCTAAGCATGTCCGACCCGACAATTTTCAGTATAGGACCGGTTCGGAACCATAAGTTGCATAAATTGACCACTGCTTTTACTTTCAGTTCTGACCCTTATTAGCATAATTTAGAAATGCCTTAGAGCTTCATTAGGACCGGGTTATGTGATAGTATAACCCTCTGTGATTGGCTCGTTGATTGTCCGATTCATTTACACGTTTCCGTTAATTGCTTAATGTTGACCATAATGCCCATTTGACCTTAAAACGAGAATTTTGGAAATGTGAGAGGACAATAATCTTTGTTACTGATTTATAAACATGTCCCTAAAATTTCACATCAGTTGGAGGTCTAGAATAGGAGTTATGCTTAATAGCGTAATTAGAAAGCTTTTTATTAACTAAACGACGTAATTAGCATAAAGCCTATCTAAACCCAATTTTTGACACCAAACCTTTTACCCACTGATGTAATATAATATTTTTAGATTTTTGAAGATTTTTAATTATTTTTAAACTGATCATAACCTAAGGTTATTGCCTTGATTCGGTAAATACCGATTATACCCTTTTTACTTATAAAATGAGTTTTACATAACATTTAGACACCAAACCTTTGGCTACTAATTTTATATGATAAATGAAGTATGTTGAACTTTATAAACTGATCAGAAAACCCAGATTTCCAGTTATGACCCGGAAATCGCTTAAAACGGTTTTTTACGCGTATTAAACACATAGTATGGGTTAAAACCATTCTTGTCATATAAGACTTATCACCAACTGATATAACCTGTTAAAATAAGAAGTTTTACTGATTACTTCAAACCCGAATCTCAGAATTATAATTAATCTCTTTTATAATCTTTAAAATGACCAAAATACCCCTGCGGGGCTTAATTTGAGATTAAACTCGTTTTGGGCATAATGGAAGGTATCCTACTGATATCACAACATATTTAAAGCATATTAACTTAGGAAACATGTTCGTGACTCTTTTGGTTACCCGTTAGGCGTTATTTGCGTTCGTTTCGATTTATGTAACTAGTTTGCATAAATTGACCGAAACGGGTCAAACCCTATCATTTTCACCTCAAAATCCAGAATGTGTTTAGTTTACCCATATTATACAAGTCTTCAAACTTTTCGGGACTAAATCACATTCTAATCCGATCTTCGCTTAATCTTGCGTTTTGAACCGTATACCTTTCTTTAAAACTAACCGGTCTAAGTTTAGGCTTAATTAAGACCCGTTAGAAATCTAGTAGGTTATTAAAACCTTCGTTCCAGATTAGGAGCCCAGTAAAAGCTATGTGCACTTGCTGTTGTGATTTATACTTTGCCCGGGTAAATACTTTTAACTTCTTTTCCCTATACGGGCTTGGGGTACGGTATTATAATACCGCTTGGTCGGGTATGAAGTCGTACAATCAGATATTGATTAAAAAGATGCATAACCCATTTTATTCTGTCTTGTTTGATGCAATGCCTTTGGGAGGTTAATGACCGTGTCCTGGATATCCTCGGCTCATTCATTAGAAATGGCCACGACTTAAACACGGGGTGTAGGCATACACCTGACAGCTGCGTATGTAAAAAAGGGTAGTCCACAAGAAGGGTATCTTCTTGTGGGTATTATACCAAGTGGTGTGTCTATTAATCTTGTTAAACCGGCTCTTCTAACCGGGTCCTAAATGGACAACAAACATATAAAATTGTATACAAGTTTATTTTTAAATAATTATCCCAAGTTATAAAAGATATTTTGTGCCATGTGCATTCAAACTAATTTTCTTAAACTCTTTTCAAAATGAGTCAGTTAATTGTATTTACTAGTGTAAACTGATGTATTTTCCAAAAAGGTTAAGTGCAGGTACTATACGAAATAGGTTGGCTACTCCAGGCATCAATAATCAAGTCTTGCAAGCTCTAGATGTTAAAGTCTGTTGAACAATGATCTTATTTATATTTTGATCCGCCTGTGAATCTTTTACAGTCCGTTGTAATACTTTGATATTACTATTTATTCGGTTTGTAATGTGATTCATACCTTTTGTTTCCACTGTGCATTTATAATTTGTGTTGTTTGACTATGATGATATCAACTACGTCACGATACTCCCCACCGGGCCCACCGGTAATATGTGGAAATATCGGGGTGTGACAGGTTGGTATCAGAGTCAGGTTGAGTGAATTAAACACTAGCCTTTTGTGTTTAATCTCAATGACACATTTGCACATTCATTGACTTCCGAGTCTAGACAAAGAACTTAGGACTAATCCAAATTTGTTTTACTTTAACTTTGTCCTTTATATTTCGTTGTTGTTTCTTTCATTTGTTTGACAGGAAATATGCTACCGAGGTTCCGAAGAGGAGGACGAGGCAAGGGGCCAATCCACGCCCCCAATGATCACGAGGCCGGGCCTTCACACCGGCGAACTCCTTCTGGTACCATGAGTGCCGGTCCTCAAGGAGACCGGGGGATCTATTCGGAGCCCGCTAGGCGATCTGCCTCGTTTAGCTCAACGCCTCCTTATCGTCACTCCTTTGGGCCGCAATCAGAGAATGAGCCCGAAGACTCACGCCACTCCTTCTTGCTGTTGCAACGATCCCTTTCGCACCATTCCTTTGGCGACCCCACTCCTGTCTTCCAGGGCCGGTTCAACCCGGCAAACTATATTGAAGAACCAGTGGGTTTTAACCCACTAGGACCCGAAGACCATTTCTCAGGAGACCATGCAATGGATATAGATGAAGACACGGATCCTGTTGAACCACCTTCTGGGACACCTACTCACCCCATCGAGATTTCGGATGGGTCATCCTTCCACGGATCACCTTACCATGGCCCAGACAGCTATCAGGCGAGATTTAACCAGTATGAATGGTACTTTACACCTTCTCACCATTCATCACCTCACCAGCAGCAGCAGTAGCAGGATCCCTCATGGGATTCGCGTTTCGTGGCAGTCACACCACCGCCACCACCGCCGCCGTTCATCAAGCACCTCCAGAACCACCAAGGCGTAGAAGAACAGGCATACGAATGTCCGTGCAAGAAAGGGGTTTTCACTTTAGCACCCCCCATCACTCAAGTGGCAGTCACTATCCGCTGCTACATGAAGACCCACAAATGGATGGGCCTTCAAATCCAGTTTCAGAGGTGAATTTTGCACCTATTGCGCCGCCACCATTGGGTTTTGATAACCCGATTCCTACATACGTCGGTCCAATGGCGTACAATCCTTTTGAGCAGCCGGCTCACACTAACTACAACTACGCTGAAGCCGACCCATACCAAGTAGCGGAGAACCACAACGCCCTTCATCCTGAAGAACCATATGGAGCTCCCTGGGGAGTGGGATACCCAGCTCGTGGGTATCAAACACCTGCTCAACCCCCGTTTCAACCCCAGCCGCAGCCGCCATGGTTTTCCCCACCGGAACAGGAGGAAATCCTCCACAGGCTAAACTGGGTGGAACGAGAATTTCAAGAAGAGCGTAGGAACAACCGGGGATTTCTCAAGGGCCTAGCAAGCTTGTTAAAAGGAAAGAAGAAGAGGGATCATTGAATCCCTATATGTATTGTTGTATTTCCTTATTTCAATCAAGTCCCTGCATGGACTTGTCTTTCTTTAGTCCCTACGTGGACATGTATTATCAGTTTAGCCCCTGCGTGGGCAAGTTATTTATGTTAAAAGTCCCGTTTAGGGCAATGTGTACTCCTTTTAATGTTTAATGGAATGTTAAATTTAAAAAAAAATTCATTTTTGTCATTTTTGCATAAATATATTATACATGAAATAAATAAATTAAAAATCGTTCCTCTTAAAATAATCTGCCTATTTAAATATTAAATAAGAATCTTAAAGGTATAACCTAGCCTGTATGTCTTTATAAGACTTGGCCAAGATGGTAAGACATATTTAAAAAGATTCAAATCACTGTTAACATCTGAAAACATGTTGACGCTCCTGGCAGATGTGATTCGTTAAAATCACACACGTCATTCTTATAATAGGATTCTTCAAAAGATTCATATCCTAACCTGATGATCTATAAATCATGGGTTTAAATCATCAATTAAGATGATCACATATTAAACATCCATTGGTGATGTAATGCCTACGGGCCATAATAAATGTCAAATAAGACAAAAGACAATTGTAGTCTACGACTCCCTGTCAGAAAAAGGTAAAGAACTATGTTCAAACCTTAATGCCTTGATTCTCTGAAATCATGGCTTATGATTTAGAATGTCCTTGTGACTAGGCCTTTTGTGCCATTAATAATACTGTTATTGTTTTATAATTAGGATAAGTTATAATAAAAATCCTAAATAAATATGATTTAACAAATTAACCAAATCTGGTCTGTGTTTACCATGGTTAATGAATTGCCATAAAAGACAATTCCATAATAAACTCCCAAATAAATTATCGTCAATATCTTATCTAACATTTCAAACTACATGGCTGACTCGGATGAGATCAACAGTCACCCAAGGGAGAATCATGATAATACCCGAATTAACATAGCGGGTGCAGAACTGCAAGCATTAATAGACAATGCTGTTACATAAGCTATAGAGCGACAGTATATGAATCGAGCGGGACTCGAAGTAGGACCCGATCCGCACCGCCCCAAGCCTAAGACTCATTCAGAGGCTCACAGCAAGCCGCCCTCTAAGGAAGATGAGCCAAAGAAAGATGATGATCGACATTCCTCAAACCAAAACAGTGCTCCATCCAAGAGGATAGTATTTGATGATAAACCACGTACCAAGTCATGTACTTATAAGTACTTTGTTTCCTGCAAACCCCGGGATTTCACTGGAGAGAAGGGGGCAATTGATTGTATGACTTGGTTAGATGAAATGGACACCGTGGTCGATATCAGCGGTTGTGCTGAAAGGGATGTAGTGAAGTATGTATCCCAATCGTTCAAGGGAGAGGCATTAGCATGGTGGAAGTCTCTCATTCAAGCAGCTGGGAAGATCCCACTTTACAATCTAACATGGTATTAGTTTGTTGCTCTTATTAAAGAGAATTACTGCCCTCAGCATGAGGTTGAAAAGATTGAATCTGATTTCTTATCGTTGGTTATGAAAAACCTAGATTGCCAAGCTTATCTTACAAGCTTCAACACGATGTCAAGATTGGTTCCTTACCTTGTGACACCAGAACCCAAAAGGATTGCTCGTTTCATTGGGGGTTTAGCCCCAGAAATCAAAGCCAGTGTTAAGGCTTCAAGACCTGCTACTTTTAGATCAGCAGCTGATCTATCCTTGTCTCTTACCTTAGATGCGGTTAGGTTGAAATCTCTAAAGAATTCTGAAGAAGGTAAGAGAAAGCGTGAGGATGATAACTCACGTCGTTCAGACAGGAAACACAAGGGGAACCATGAGAACAAGAAGAGTTCAGGGTTCAACAAAGGTAACCAACAGTCGGGTGAGAAACCCAGATGCAAAGTTTGTCGGAAACTTCACTTTGGAAAGTGTAGGTTGGAGTCGAACTCGCAGACACAATCAAGGACTTTTGGATGTGGGATCTGCAAATCCAAGGAACACAAGACCTTAGATTGCAAAAAGTCGAACTGTCCAAAATATGCCAAGAAACCAGAAGAAGGTAAAAAGACCAACGCTAGGGTCTTCAGAATGGATGCTAAGGAGGCAGTGCAGAATGATAATGTGATAGCAGGTACCTTTCTTATAAATGATGTTTATGCGAGGGTATTATTTGATTCAGGGGCGGATAAGTCATTTGTAGATAATAAGTTTTGTAAGTTGCCGAATTTACCTGTTAAAACCCTAAGTGTGAAATATGAGGTGGAGTTAGCTGATGGTACCTTAGAAACTGCCTCAACCGTGTTAGATGGATGTTTCATATCCATTAGGAACCACTCTTTTCCGTTATCCTTACTTCCTTTGAAGTTAGCTGGTTTCGATATAGTAATAGGCATGGATTGGTTGTCTCGCAACCAAGCCCAGATCGTTTGTGCAAAGAAGCAAGTAGTTGTCAGAACTCCTCATGGCGAGCCTCTGACAATTCAAGGAGATACTAAGTACGGAATGCCTGAGCAAGTGTACATACTCAAGGCATCAAGGTGTTTGACGAAGGGTTGTGTTATCTACATGGCGCAAGTAACTATTGATGAACCAAAGCCTAAGATCGAAGACATACCCATTATCTCTGAATATCCAGAAGTATTCCCTGAAGAACTACCTGGTTTACCCCCAGATAGGCAAGTGGAGTTCAGGATTGACATTATTCCTGGAGCAGCACCTGTTGCAAGAGCGCCTTACAGATTGGCACCAACGGAGATGAAAGAGTTGAGAACTCAACTGGATGATTTGTTAGCCAAAGGATTTATTAGACCTAGCTCATCTCTTTGGGGAGCACCAATCCTATTTGTGAAGAAGAAAGATGGCTCGATGCGTCTGTGCATCGATTATCGAGAACTTAACAAAGTTACTATCAAGAATCGGTATCCATTGCCCAGGATCGACGACTTGTTCGATCAACTT
The DNA here is from genome assembly GCA_030545235.1 of Helianthus tuberosus. NCBI lineage: Eukaryota > Viridiplantae > Streptophyta > Magnoliopsida > Asterales > Asteraceae > Helianthus > Helianthus tuberosus. The sequence continues at coordinate 193,642,968 of CM060414.1, forward strand.
CAAGGAGCGAGTTACTTTTCCAAGATCGACTTAAGGTCAGGATATCATCAACTGAAGGTCAAGGATGAAGATGTACATAAGACTGCATTTAGGACTCGTTATGGTCACTACGAGTTCTTAGTGATGCCTTTTGGACTCACTAATGCACCGGCCGCATTCATGGATCTCATGAACCGCGTCTGCAAGCCTTACATGGATAAATTTGTCATCGTCTTCATCGATGATATTCTTATCTACTCAAAGAGTCAAGCTGACCATGAGAAGCACCTCCATTGCATTCTGAAACTGCTTCATCGAGAAAAGCTCTACGCCAAATTCTCTAAGTGTGAATTTTGGCTTCGTGAAGTCCAATTTCTTGGACATGTGGTTAGTGAACGTGGAATCCAGGTAGATCCCGCTAAAGTTGAAGCTGTCATGAATTGGCAAGAGCCGAAGACACCCACAGAAATTCGCAGCTTCTTGGGATTGGCAGGATATTACAGGCGTTTTATTGAAAAATTTTCAAGGATTGCTGCACCCCTAACTTCTTTAACTAGGAAAAATATTAAGTTTGAGTGGGGACCGAAGCAACAAGAATCCTTTGATATCCTTAAGCAGAAGCTAAGCAATGCACCAGTGTTGACATTGCCTGAAGGGATTGAAGAATTTGCAGTGTATTGTGATGCATCGCACACGGGTATGGGATGTGTGCTTATGCAGAAAGGCAAGGTTATTGCCTATGCTTCTCGACAGTTAAAGGTGCACGAAAAGAACTACACCACCCATGACTTGGAGTTGGGTGTCGTTGTATTTGTACTAAAACTTTGGAGGCACTATTTATAAAGTGTGTGATCTATTCTGATCACAAAAGCCTCCAGCACCTGTTTAACCAAAAGGATTTGAACATGAGGCAACGACGTTGGATGGAAACTTTGAATAATTATGATTGTGAGATAAGATACCATCCTGGCAAGGCGAATGTAGTCGCCGATGCCTTAAGTCGAAAGGAAAGAGTGAAGCCTATAAGAATCAATGCCAAGAGCATTGAGATAAAGAATAGTTTAAATGAAAGGTTGTTAGCTGCGCAGAAGGAAGCTGTGCTAGAAGCTAACTATCCTGATGAAAAACTAGGAGTAACTGAAGAACAGTTGTCCTATGGTAAGGACGGAATTCTGAGATTAAATGGACGAATATGGATTCCAGTTTATGGAGGACTTCAAGATGTTATCCTCCAGGAAGCCCACAGTTCTAAATATTCCGTTCATCCTGGAGCTGATAAGATGTACCAGGATCTGAAGGCAAATTTTTGGGGGATAGGCTTGAAGAAGTCTATAGCTACCTATGTAGCTAAATTTTTTACGTGTGCGCAAGTCAAAGCTGAACATCAGAAGCCGTCAGGTTTGCTACAACAGCCTGAACTTCCCACGTGGAAGTGGGAAATGGTGACAATGGATTTCATCACCAAGTTGCCAAAGACAAAGAAAGGAAATGATACCATATGGGTGATAGTAGATAGACTGACTAAGTCAGCACATTTCCTACCCATTAAGGAGACCTATAGCTCCGACATGTTAGCCCAATTGTGTCACACCCTGACTTTTGCGGAAGCATGGTTATCTGGGGTGACTTCTTAATACCATAGCAATCAATCATAATAACGCTATATGATAAAAACCAAAAGATGTTCATCTATTAAAACATAATTTGAAAATACCACAACATACTTGTCTGAAACGTTGACACCAAATATAAGTTACAAACCATGACCTATTTAAAAGAGTTCTCGTGGACTCTACAAAAGACTTTAGATGAACCCGAGTTTGGAACCATGTATCTCGTCCAGGAGTAAGATACATCTCCTAAACTCTAAAGACTTGGATGACATCTCTTATTTATACGCAGCTGGAAAATGCAAAAACCTGCCAGATCCACTTAGTTCCCTAAAATACATGTAATTTGAAAACATCAACAAAAGTTAAGCGAGTTCATGTGTTTAGTATGTGCACGCGAATAAAACCTTTGTAATCATTTCAAGTATGTAGGTTTTGTAAACTCTGGTATGAAAGCAAATAAGGAAACCTATCAGTTGATGTGTAATCCACATGGTCCAACCTGCGAGCGCATGGGAAGGGATAGGACCTAGTCACCACATGGTCCAACCTGCGGGCGCATGAGTGGTGTTAGAATGAGGTCACCACATGGTCCAACCTGAGGGCGCATGGGTGATGTTAAAGTGAGGGCACCACATGGTCCAACCTGAGGGCGCATGGGTGGGGTTAAGACGTAATCACCGTATGGTCCAACCTGCGGGCGCATGGGTGAGACTAAGATGTATTCACCACATGGTCCAACCTGAGGGCGCATGGGTGGTATTAAGACAAGGTCACCACATGGTCCAACCAGCGGGCGCATGGATGGGGTTTGTTATGCTCAAATAGACTTATCACTTGTATCCCTCGATCGTACTACGAGGACTAATGGTCTTAAGATTTCTCCTACCCAATCACATAATCTAACAGTTCCTTCCTTAGCTGACCATACCATTCGTAATTGTCTGTAGCAGTATGTAACATGTATTTCACCCCCGAAGTTATAAAACCATAAACAGTTAAAGAAAAGGGGGAGCACGAACTCACTGTATTGCGTCTTCTACGCTCGTAACTCAAGTCTCCTCAGCAAACACGACTCCCTACAATGTACTATGGTCTATTAGACGAACGGGCCGTGCCTTGCCTTTGTTTTTACGTTTTTGAGTTACGTTTCTGATGTTATTCCAAGTTGTATAATTATTTGTCGAAATAATTAATATTTCAACTTAAATTATATTTAGTTTTGGGATAATTGTTTAATCCATATCTTTTGGTATTAATACTTCTCAAGTATTTTAGCTTTGTATTTTGTTACAAAAATTATGGCGAGGTTTAAATTTGAAAAGCATAGTTCAAAACGTACTTGCAACACTTGTTAGAAAATATTTTTTAAGTGTTACAATTTTTTAGAAAATTTCGCCATAGTCTCCTTTGTAAATAGAGGTGCCCATGCTAAATAGCATATCATTTTCTTTAACTTATAACACGTTAGATCGTTCTCAAATAACCAACCCGACATTTAGACATGCAAAGTACTACTTATACCATTTCAGTTTTAATATACAAAACGGGGCTGTTTTGGGGCATTTTAATAAAATAGTTATCTTATTCCAAAAATTCCCAATTTTTTACAGAATGTCTTATACGATCCAAATATTATTGTGTAAAAATATCGGGGTCCAGTTCATTACCAATATTTTATAAAAATTTATTTATCGGACTGAAATCAGATTTGTCACATTCTGACTGCAGTCCACGGAACAATTCATTTAAAATTCATCGTAAGTCCGAATGACGAAATTCCAGTGGGAGAATTACTATGACATCAGCGGTCATCTACAGCACAAACTTCTTGAGCTGATTCAACATAGATTTCAAGTTATGACTAAAAACATAACTCCCATTTACTGCAGTAAAAGCTCAGCTTTAGCTGCTGTTGAAAAACGGGTCTTTAAAAATATGATTCCAGTGCGATTTGCTTCGTTTTTCGAAAATACATAATTTAGACTTCAGAAAATCAGTTTTTCGATTTATAATGATCCGTTTACAGCCAGTTGAAATTGGCTGAAAATGCTAATCAGCATGCTTTTTATAGTTTAAAGGTTACTAAAACGCACACATACGATCGCCATACTTTCTAATAACGATTAATATCCGAGCATAAGTCATTTACAGCAGGTTATTGTTTATTTACTCAGATTTATCATGTATCATCATCTTTCATCTCATGACTTTTATGTAAAGCTTTATGTTCATGTTTCTTGCTTGAACCTTTTAGTGTTCTTGTGATTTATAACAATGCACATCTTTTAACCATGAAAATAGAAGTAACCAAGAGTCATGAGAGATCTTACTACTAGCTTCAAGCTAGGGAAGAACACTAGTTGTTGATGAAGACAAAAGTGGTGGATAAAAGCAAACAAAGAAGGTCCTTCAAGATCCGTGAGTTCCAAGCTTCCTAATGATGCAAGAGACCCCTTGTAGACACCTTAGAATGGTTGGTTGATGAACAAAAATGGATGCTTGTGGGATGTGTATGTGGGCCGTGAGTTTAAGGAAGAAGAAGAAGGAGAATATGTGAACTGGTGTGTGAAGAAAGAGAAGACTATGATCTTCTTATAAATATTTAATGTACTACAAGATCACATCATATCTTTAGGAAGATTTAGTTAGAGATTTTGGAAGATTTAGGATATCTTGGAGGATTTAAGTGATCTTGTGGTGGGGCCATGCTATGTGGGCCGTAACTAGTATATGGGGGGGGGGGGTAAATTGTAAAATTTTATGGTAAGTTGGTAGATGGTAGTTCAAATTCAAGTATAAGGTTACTAGTGTTAGTTACTAGATATTTAGTGGGTGTTATGGTGTACGGGGATCATAACTAGCCAAGAAAAAATTAAACAATGTCTTTGGCAAAAATTTGGTGTCCCGGGTAATGTCCTGTTGTTCGGTTAGATACCGTTCCGTTAAAGTGTTTAATTATTCCGTAAAGTGTCTTTTATATATATTTTTATAACACAGTTAATTCCCGGCACTTAGGCAAGCATACAGGACCATTCTACCATATTTTTGACATCTTACTAGCATGTTAAATGCTGAATTTTTGCTGAAAATGCAGAATTCTGCACTTAAAGTGTGTTTTAGGCACTTCCCGGCACTTTAACTATCACCTAGTGACGCAGTTTTATGGTCCTCACTTCCCTACACTCCATACTAGTGTAGTACCTTGTCCCTGGCCCCTACTGGGCCTCAAAAACACTGTCCGTCTATTTGCTGGCATTGTCAGCATGTTTCTGAATTATCCGTTCAGTGTGCTAACTGTGCTTTGTGCATCAAGTATGTCACTAATGTTTGTATGTAATAAATGGAGTGACGGTATGAAATGTGATGCATAAGTATGTTTGATACAGAAATCAGAAAGAAGTTTACGTCATCAGTTGTAATCAAGCACAGTCATTAAGCACGTAATTAATATTAATTAATTGTACGGATACCTGTAATTATGAGGGTTGTCACATTCTCCCCCCGTTAAGAAAATTTCGTCCTCGAAATTTGTACTACCTTACCTCCTTAGGGTTTCATTATGCGTGTATGTATATGAATAATACCGAGGTAGATAATCACTAAACCGAATCAAACCTTATTCACACCAAGTGAATCCAAGAATATATAACAACACGAATCCAATGGTTAAAAGGTACGTGCTTTTAGCATTTGATGTCAAAGGTACAGGACGTACTTGACGTATAGTCTAGTGTAATCCAGCTAACAGGGTTCCACAAAAGAGGAGTTTTGACCAGTAAGATTCTCAGACGATCGATCGCAATATGCAACGAGTTTTCACTAACCATAGCATCCGCTATATAAATTCAAAGTCAACAACTCAAATGTAATAGTAAAATGATCTGTCAACTCCCGAGTAAATGAATGGTAAGGTTTAGTGTGTTGACATTCCTAATTTTTTCGGAGGCACACCGAATGAAGTACAAGCGAATCTGGTGTATTATTGTCTTAATTCGTAGTTGCATCAGAAGTGTTTATATGACAAGTTGAAAAATATATATATATATATATATACATATATATATATATATATGTGTGTGTAGTTTTGTGTGAAACAGTTGACCATGATTAGCACAAGCTAATGACACCACAAGGTGTCGAAATGACGAGATTCAATAATAGTGATGACTGAAAAAGTTCACCGTGCCTGAAATCAAATGAAAGTGTACCGAGACAAGCTTGAAGCTTTGATTTACACAATGTCATAGAGTTTTCAATCGAATACGGAACATCAAGGTATTACTGTCTCTGTTTGAAAGTGGAAAACAATAAATACTACGAGGTATTTAAGTTGTAACGAAAGAACCGTTGGGAGGTACACCGTGCTATGAAATGAATTCATGTACCATTGCCTTAACACACAACTGTGTAGAGACTGATTTAATCGTGATAAACGAGACGGATTTAGAGCAAATAAACAATTTAAATCCGTGTATGAAGTGAGTAACCAAATTAGCGCAAGCTCAATTTTGTGAAATCATCTCCACAAGGTATTGAAACCAACAAACGATTTAGTGGAGTCGTAGACCAATCAAATCCACTACGACTCGAAACGAAAGAACCTTGGCAAAAATATTTGAATATGATGTTCCCAATACATCATATGGCGTCTTAAATTGAATATGCGAAGTAGATAAGTTCAAGCAATTGAAGTTGGTTTCAGCGTAACTTGATAATAAACATATGTATTAACAAAGGAATCTCGGCATGGTTGCAAAGATAAACCATGAATGTAACTCAAAATAAAAGGAGTTTCGAGAGAGTGTGTTGACTTGATAACAACAGAGCCAATAATTACAATAATGTAGGTCATTCGGATCACAAACCAGTGATTAGATTTAGCAACATAATATTCGAACTTCAATGAAGCGTTTGAAATGAAACCGCATGCATAGCAAATAGTGCATGCGTGACATATAAGTTTCCGAGTACTGGAACAGTGAGCACGATGAAATGACCAAGTATCAAAGTAATGTGTGTTCGCTCTCAGCGAAGAAAATTAACGCAATGCAACTACTATTTTAAGGGGGGTAGGGATGCAAACATCTATTTGTTAAAAGAAAAGTGAAGATTTCAACAAAGGAAATTTGAGTATTCTCCGTTTGGTTAACCGAAATAACATATACGTTAGGATAACGGGGTTTGCTTGAGTTAACAGGTGTGGTTCCTAAGCAATAACCCTTAGGGCTGTGACCTGGGTTCCCAAAAGTCCTAGGTACGTGTCTTCCAAATCCTCAAGGTTTCGAATTCTGTTTGAAATGTTTTGTGCATCATGTTGGGAACACCATTTTTGTGTATGTTTAAAACAAGTTATTGTCCCGCAATTTTCCCGGTATGCTTTCTTCCTAAATTCACATATATTTCCACTCAGTCATCGATCAGTCTTAAGATAGTAGTGGGATCCTCACAGTTAGTTAAGTAAGAATTTCGTTGATCCTCAGTACGAGTTATTGACTCTTGTTGGTTAGCTCAATCGGCTCCTGGTAGTTTGATGTTCGTACGAAAGCCATCGTCCTTTTTCTTGACGAGTAGAACTGGGGTTACGAGAAGCTTGGTCTGTTATCTTCCTTCTCTATCGACTACTGAGGTTACACTAACAATCCTTGCATCTCCGGAGGTGTAAGTCGCTAAGGTGTATTGACTGCAGGCGCAGCGCCTGGAATCAAATCGATGCGAAAAGCGTTTTGTCATTGAGGATATAATTCTGGCAAGTCTTCGGGAAAGGCATTTAGGATATTCCTTAATCACAAGGATATCTTCGAGTTTTGGTTCTTCGGCTTCTTTTTCCACGACATGAGCCAAGAAGGCAACACATCCTTTGTGCGAAAATTTTTGTGTCTTCATTGCCTGATAATCTGTAGGAGCGTATCCTGCTCCATGAATCACAATCGTTTCTCCGTTCGTCATCGGGGTGCGGATGACAATCCCCACCTGGTTGTTCGACAACCAGTCCATCCCAATTAACACGTCGAAGCTTCCCTTAGGCTAGTTCTATCGAGAACTGGGTATCTAGGTTACTTACTACTAAAACAACTATATTTTCTGAAGCTAAAATTTGACAATACTGTCAAATAGAACATAACATTGACTATTATGAGACGTACCGATATCCACGCTTGGATTCTATCCCTGCTGTTGAGCTTTCATCCACGTGCCTGAGTGTTCTTAGGGCAATACTTCCTGAAATGCCCCACATCACCGCAATTAAAACATGCTTGGCCACGGCCTTGATTGTCACCATCCCTGCCTTGATAGTTGTTGTCGTCGGTGTTTCCTCCACGATTTCCGCTACCATCTTGACCTTTATTTCCATGTTCAGTACCCTGCCGACATGTTTCCTTGACATGTCCCACCTTGCCACAGTTACCACATTTTCCATATCTACATGGCCCGTTATGGTGACGTCGACAATTGTCGCACTTCGGTAGGATACCTGTGTACCCTTTTTCCTTTTTGGCATTATTGTTGTTGTCCGCCCGAGTAACCTTCTTGAAGTTGGTAAACTTCCTCTTTTTCTCCCCAGGTGACTCCCCATGAGTCTCCTTTTTCTCCTCGGAGTTTGAGAATTTACCCAACCTAACTGCTTCTTCAGTGAGCATCACACTTAAGTCAATTGCTTCATTAATTGTTTTAGGCTTTGATGTTGTCACCAGGCTTAGAATCTGAGGTGCCAATCCCCCGATAAAGCGTTCGATCCTCTTAAACTCTGGATCTACCATGTAGGGGATAATCCGAGACATATCATGAAATTTCTGCACGTACTCAGCTATCTCTGGACCTTCCATCTTCAAGTTCCAGAACACAGTTTCCCACTTCTGGATTTCTGCCCTTGAACAGTACTTCTTATGCATTAGTTCTTTCAGTTCGTCCCATGTTAATGCATACGCAGCGGTCTCGCCCAACGTCTGAACCTGAAGGTTCCACCATGACAGAGCCCCATCTTGAAACAGTCCGGAAATGTACGAGACCTGATGCTCTGGGGCACATTTGCTCACCCGCAAAACAGAATCCGTCTTCTCAATCCAGCGCACGAAGGCTAAGGCACCCCTAGTGCGATTTGCTTCGTTTTTTGAAAATACATAATTTAGACTTCAGAAAATCAGTTTTTCGATTTATAATGATCCGTTTACAGCCAGTTGAAGTTGGCTGAAAATGCTAATCTGCATGCTTTTTATAGTTTAAAGGTTACTAAAACGCACACATACGATCGCCATACTTTCTAATAACGATTAATATCCGAGCATAAGTCATTTACAGCAGGTTATTGTTTATTTACTCAGATTTATCATGTATCATTATCTTTCATCTCATGACTTTTATGTAAAGCTTTATGTTCATGTTTCTTGCTTGAACCTTTTAGTGTTCTTGTGATTTATAACAATGCACATCTTTTAACCATGAAAATAGAAGTAACCAAGAGTCATGAGAGATCTTACTACTAGCTTCAAGCTAGGGAAGAACACTAGTTGTTGATGAAGACAAAAGTGGTGGATAAAAGCAAACAAAGAAGGTCCTTCAAGATCCGTGAGTTCCAAGCTTCCTAATGATGCAAGAGACCCCTTGTAGACACCTTAGAATGGTTGGTTGATGAACAAAAATGGATGCTTGTGGGAGGTGTATGTGGGCCGTGAGTTTAAGGAAGAAGAAGAAGGAGAATATGTGAACTGGTGTGTGAAGAAAGAGAAGACTATGATCTTCTTATAAATATTTAATGTACTACAAGATCACATCATATCTTTAGGAAGATTTAGTTAGAGATTTTGGAAGATTTAGGATATCTTGGAGGATTTAAGTGATCTTGTGGTGGGGCCATGCTATGTGGGCCGTAACTAGTATATGGGGGGGGGGGGTAAATTGTAAAATTTTATGGTAAGTTGGTAGATGGTAGTTCAAATTCAAGTATAAGGTTACTAGTGTTAGTTACTAGATATTTAGTGGGTGTTATGGTGTACGGGGATCATAACTAGCCAAGAAAAAATTAAACAATGTCTTTGGCAAAAATTTGGTGTCCCGGGTAATGTCCTGTTGTTCGGTTAGATACCGTTCCGTTAAAGTGTTTAATTATTCCGTAAAGTGTCTTTTATATATATTTTTATAACACAGTTAATTCCCGGCACTTAGGCAAGCATACAGGACCATTCTACCATATTTTTGACATCTTACTAGCATGTTAAATGCTGAATTTTTGGTGAAAATGCAGAATTCTGCACTTAAAGTGTGTTTTAGGCACTTCCCGGCACTTTAACTATCACCTAGTGACGCAGTTTTATGGTCCTCACTTCCCTACACTCCATACTAGTGTAGTACCTTGTCCCTGGCCCCTACTGGGCCTCAAAAACACTGTCCGTCTATTTGCTGGCATTGTCAGCATGTTTCTGAATTATACGTTCAGTGTGCTAACTATGCTTTGTGCATCAAGTATGTCACTAATGTTTGTATGTAATAAATGGAGTGACGGTATGAAATGTGATGCATAAGTATGTTTGATACAGAAATCAGAAAGCAGTTTACGTCATCAGTTGTAATCAAGCACAGTCATTAAGCACGTAATTAACATTAATTAATTGTACGGATACCTGTAATTATGAGGGTTGTCACATTCTCCCCCCGTTAAGAAAATTTCGTCCTCGAAATTTGTACTACCTTACCTCCTTAGGGTTTCATTATGCGTGTATGTATATGAATAATACCGAGGTAGATAATCACTAAACCGAATCAAACCTTATTCACACCAGGTGAATCCAAGAATATATAACAACACGAATCCAATGGTTAAAAGGTACGTGCTTTTAGCATTTGATGTCAAAGGTACAGGACGTACTTGACGTATAGTCTAGTGTAATCCAGCTAACAGGGTTCCACAAAAGAGGAGTTTTGACCAGTAAGATTCTCAGACGACCGATCGCAATATGCAACGAGTTTTCACTAACCATAGCATCCGCTATATAAATTCAATGAGTTTTGACCGGGCGATGTTTTTTTAAAAGCGGATACGGACCGCAAGGCCTTAGCCTTACGGTCCGTAAGGCAGTCCCAGCATCAGAAACATGACAGGTGCCTGTTATAACAAGTTAACCGACATATATTGCTAGTTTTCAATACCATGTGCAACCCCAACTGGTTTTTAGAGTATAGGGACACTTGGGATGCATCAAAGATCAATTATAGACTTGCTTGGCATGATCTAGTGAGATTAAACTCACTATATAAGAAACCATTGTTGCAACTTTGAGCACTTGCACTTGGAAACATTCATAACTTCATTCCTGGAGCATAAGATCAGTCTCTAAGCATATCTAGTCGTAATTAGGACCTTGGTAAGTTTTCTTAACTTTCCTTAATCATGTTTTACTTAGTTAATTAGCTTAAAGTCAAACCGTCGTAATTATGGTTTGACTTAACGATTAATCACTAATGGTCCAGTGATTAGTCAAATTGAAAGTAGTTATAAGTTGGTATTTATGTGGGCATTAAACCCTTAAAAGGGCACCCTCTGAATTCCACTCTAACTAGGTCAAATGTCGGGTCAAACTTAATCCGAAAAAGTCAACAGAAACTTAATTTTTGAATAAACACATAATTAACAATGGAGAAGACGTGTAACCTGTTTTACCACTCATATAACTTGGTAATCAATGCAAGAACATGTCTAAGCATGTCCGACCCGACAATTTTCAGTATAGGACCGGTTCGGAACCGAAAGTCGCATAAATTGACCACTGCTTTAACTTTCAGTTCTGACCCTTATTAGCATAATTTATAAATGCCTTAGAGCTTCATTAGGACCAGGTTATGTGATATTATAACCCTCTGTGATTGGCTCGTTGATTGTCCGATTCATTTACATGTTTCCGTTAATTGCTTAATGTTGACCATAATGCCCATTTGACCTTAAAATGAGAATTTTGGAAATGTGAGAGGACAATAATCTTTGTTACTGATTTATAAACATGTCCCTAAAATTTCACATCAGTTGGAGGTCTAGAATAGGAGTTATGCTTAATAGCGTAATTAGAAAGCTTTTTATTAACTAAACGGCGTAATTAGCATAAAGCGTATCTAAACCCAATTTTTGACACCAAACCTTTTACCCACTGATGTAATATAATATTTTGGGATTTTTGAAGATTTTTAATTATTTTTAAACTGATCATAACCTAAGGTTATTGCCTTGATTCGGTAAATACCGATTATACCCTTTTTACTTATAAAATGAGTTTTACATAACATTTAGACACCAAACCTTTGGCTACTGATTTTATATGATAAATGAAGTATGTTTAACTTTATAAACTGATCAGAAAACCTAGATTTCCAGTTATGACCCGGAAATCGCTTAAAACGGCTTTTTACGCGTATTAAACACATAGTATGGGTTAAAACCATTCTTGTCATATAAGACTTATCACCAACTGATATAACCTGTTAAAATAAGAAGTTTTACTAATTACTTCAAACCCGAATCTCAGAATTATAATTAATCTCTTTTATAATCTTTAAAATGACCAAAATACCCCTGCGGGGCTTAATTTGAGATTAAACTCGTTTTGGGCATAATGGAAGGTATCCTACTGATATCACAACATATTTAAAGCATATTAACTTAGGAAACCTGTTCGTGACTCTTTTGGTTACCCGTTAAGCGTTATTCGCGTTCGGTTCGATTTATGTAACTAGTTTGCATAAATTGACCGAAACGGGTCAAACCCTATCATTTTCACCTCAAAATCTAGAATGTGTTTAGTTTACCCGTATTATACAAGTATTCAAACTTGTAGGGACTAAATCACATTCTAATCCGATCTTCGCTTAATCTTGTGTTTTGAACCGTATACCTTTCTTTAAAACTAACCGGTCTAAGTTTAGGCTTAATTAAGACCCGTTAAGAATCTAATAGGTTATTAAAACTTTCGTTCCAGATTAGGAGCCCAGTAAAAGCTACGTGCACTTGCTGTTGTGATTTATACTTTGCTCAGGTAAATACTTTTAACTTATTTTCCCTATACGGTATTATAATACCGCTTGGTCGGGTATGAAGTCGTACAATCAGATATTGATTAAAAAGATGCATAACCCGTTTTATTCTGTCTTGTTTGATGCAATGCCTTTGGGAGGTTAATGACCGTGTCCTGGATATCCTTGGCTCATTCATTAGAAATGGCTATGACTTAAGCACGGGGTGTAGGCATACAGCTGACAGCTGCGTATGTAAAAAAGGGTAGTCCACAAGAAGGGTATCTTCTTGTGGGTATTATACCAAGTGGTGTGTCTATTAATCTTGTTAAACCGGCTCTTCTAACCGGGTCCTAAATGGACGACAAACATGTAAAACTGTATATAAGTTTATTTTTAAATAATTATCACAAGTTATAAAAAATATTTTGTGTCATGTGCATTCAAACTAATTTTCTTAAAATCTTTTCAAAATGAGTCAGTTAATTGTATTTACCAGTGTAAACTGACGTATTTTCCAAAAAGGTTAAGTGCAGGTACTATATGAAATAGGCTGGCTACTCCAGGCATCAATAATCAAGTCTTGCAAGCTCTAGATGTTAAAGTCTGTTGAACAATGATCTTATTTATATTTTGATCCGCCTCTGAATCTTTTACAGTCCGTTGTAATACTTTGATATTACTATTTATTCGGTTTGTAATGTGATTAATACCTTTTGCTTCCGCTGTACATTTATAATTTGTGTTGTTTGACTATGATGATATCAACTACGTCACGATACTCCCCACCGGGCCCACCGGTAATACATGGAAATATCGGGGTGTGACATTTAAAAGGTCCAAATGATCTGCCATTCTTTGTTGGTCAGCTTATTGATGACAAGAAAAAGATGAATCAGATGGTGAAAGATTATGCTCTTAAGGCAAGGAGGGATGTGTTTATTCTAAAAAACGAATTGTTAAGGTATAGGGTAGTATGTTTTAGAAGTAATCCACCACTACATGATCCTGTATAAAAAGGGAGATGAGGGGCAAAATAGTAAATGCACCAAAGTAGGGCAAAAATACAAGCACCTTAAAAGGCATATCAAGCCCACCTGTCCTTGGGCAGTTCACATCTCAAAGAATACAGACAAGGATAAGTGGTGTGTGAAGACCATTCATAATCAACATAATTGTTTGACAACAAGGGCCGTTTCTTTGCACACAATGAGTTCGATTTCCAGAGAGATCCAACCTATGATTGAAAGCAATCCAGACATGCCAATTCATGCAATTCAAAGTCAACTGCTTCGGAAGCATCAACTAGAAATATCACTACATAAGGTCTTCAGAGCCAAGATGATAGCAACTACGAGGATTTATGGTGATTACCAAGAACAGTATGGTCTGCTAAAGTCATACTGTGATGAACTTCTAAAAGCCAACCCAGGTAGTACAATTAAAATTGATGTGGAGCCATGTGGGAACTCAGGTAGTCCTACAATGCAGTTTCGAAGGATTTATGTTTGTTTTGCCTCTATGATGAGAGGATTTAAGATGATTGGAAGACCATTGCTGGGTGTGGATGGTTGTTTCATGAAAGGTCTATTTCCTGGATAGATCTTGAGTGTTGTTGGTATAGATGGGAACAATAGCATATATCCGGTTTATTATGCCCTTGTTGAGGCAGAAACGACACAAAGCTGGAAATAGTTTTTGCAACTGTTGAGAAATGACCTAGGGTGTACGGCTGAGTCTTGTTTCACCTTCATCAGTGACAGACAAAAGGTAATAACTTCTTAAGTGTTAATTAATAACTTGCAAATAACTTTGGTTGTAAAATATTAGGATTAATTACATTTTGTATCACATGGTCTGATTCCAGCTATGCTAGCTGTTTTTCCTAATGGTGAGCACAGATTTTGTTTGAGGCACATCCATGAGAACATGAAATCCAAGTGGCGTGGAGATCTTTACAAGAATTTTCTTTGGTCAGCCGGAAGGAAGACATCTATTCCATATTTTAACAAAGATATGGAAGAAATTAAGACAACAGAACGAGCTATGTATGACTGGCTGAATGAGATCCCATACACCGCTTGGTCAAGAGCATATTTTTTCTGGAAGAGCTAAATGTGATATGTTGCTGAACAACATATGTGAGGTTTTTAACAGACAAATCATAGGAGCAAGGGACAAGCCGATTATCACATGCCTAGAATTCATTAGGGAGTACATGACCAAGAGGATAGTGAATGTCAAGAAATTGCAAGCAAAGTGTATGGGGCCACTGACACCTCATGCCACTAAGGTCTTCGATCAGATCAAGAAACAGGCTGCTGAAATGTCTGTTTTAATGGTTGATTCAGACAAGTATCAAGTAACAGGTCCGAGATCACAGTGTGTTGTGAATGTTAAACATAAAACTTGTGCATGCAAGAAGTGGGATTTGACAGGGATGCCTTGCAAACATGCAGTTGCAGCCATATGGGATATATCAAGGAATAGTATTGATGCTGACATACCATAAGAGTGGGTTTCTGATGTGTATTGGCTGTCAACATGGAAGAAAGTTTATGACAATGTGATAGAGGCAATCAACGGGCCGAAGATGTGGACTCCTTCACAGTGTCCAACAACACTCATCCCACCAAAGCATCATACACAAGTTGGAAGGCCAAAGAAGAAACGAAAGAAGGCATTTGGTGAAAAAGAGCTTGATCAGGAGTTCGACAAAGGAGGTAAAATGACCAGAAAGGGAACCAGCATCAAGTGTGGTAAATGTGGGAACATGGGTCACAATGTCAGGAGCTGCAAAGGACAAGGGGGTGAACAATCCACTGCTTCACAGGAATCACACACTGCCACTCAAGGTGCACCAGTTTACAATCTTTATGAGTGACGAATGGTTTTTATGGTTTGTGGTATCTGTAGTTGTTTGGTTGTTTGTCTAGTTTGTTCAAGACAATGTTTGATTTCATTTCTGCACGTTTGACTATGGTTTGTAACTTTAGACTATGTTTGTAACTTTAGACTATGTTTGTCATTAAGATGTTTGGTTGTTTGACTATGGTTATGTTGTCATGAAGATGTTTGGCTGTTTGTATATGGCTGCTTTAGACTATGTTTGTTTCACATTTGTGTTCAAACAGAATTTTGGCGAAAAGTGAGTCGATTACATTGCAACATTTAGTACAAATAAGTAGTCCAAAATACAACATACAACCAAACAAATCTACCCTATTTCCAGTGACAATCATCCAAACAAGACCAATCCGAATTAGAACCATGCTCCCCTTCATATGGGTCAAAGTACCAATCATCCTCTTCATCCCAATATGTGTAATCCCATGCATGTTCCAGCACTTAAGGGTCATAATCCTTTGTCGGATCTCCGAATATCTTTTCATAATTTGTTTCTGTCTCCAAGTAAGGTCTGAGTATCTCAGAGTCTTGATCCTCAAAGTATACATAACTGTCTGGTTCTTCGCCTGCAACGACGTCTTCATCCTTAGCAATATCTTTTTCATTCTCAACTATATCTTTCTCTTTGTCAGCAATACCTACAGAATTACAAACAGGCTACCAAAACAAACATAAAGTAAGAACTTGAAAAGAACCATTGCATAAACTTGAAAACTCATAACTCAAATACAGTTAGAGTCAAAATACACAAACTAATCAAATTTCTCCACATTTAACTACTTAAGCAAAAAAAAGTAGAACAATCAAGACCCAAGTAATCCCTAAGTACATCTTCAGTTTGAACACATCGCCATTCTTGTACCGAGCCAACTGGTCTTTGCACTTAGCCAACTCATCCTTATCTTTAATGCTTTGAATTAAAGCATGCATTACCTCTCGACAAATCGGACATCCCTGTTCTTCACCAACATCAGCCCATCTGAGGAATCTACATCCTCCAACCTATTATCGGACATCATAAGCAACACGACAAAGAAACTTGAGTTTCAATAAGCATAAAACAGAAGAAACTTACACATCGAAGATACCATCGACCAGGATTAGCTTTGGATTCTGATTGTTTGAACACTGTTTTCCCACCACAAGGACAGATGATGTCTGAAGCTTGAGTTTTGCCCATGGTCTCCTTGGATCGAAGCACAGAGGAAGAAGATGAAGACATGTTCAGCAAGAACGATGAATTTGGGGGTCGATTGAAGAACACAATGAGAACAGCCGACAGCGTTTAGGGCAGACAATTTAGGGCTTGAAGCTTCTTAAATGAGGAAGACAAAGGGCACTTTGGACATTTCAACACACACTAACGGTAATATTAACGTTGACATGGTCCGGGGGGTAAACTTGCGACATAACACCAAACGTTGGGGGTAAAATTGCAATTATTTCTTTAGGGGGGGTCAGACTGCCAATTGCCCTAAACCCCAGGGGGTAAATTGCAGTTTACTCAAAAAATATTAATGTACGAAAAAAAGTTATTGTCGTTTAAAAATCATGGGGTAGTTAGTTTTTTATAGGGGGAATAGAGTGTAACTATTAACTAATTATCTATAATTTGATAAAAAAAAATAATAAGGTAATTAAAGTGCATTTAAGATTAGGGGATTAAAGTTTAATTATTGTTTGAAAGACTAATATACTCTCGTTTTAGGTTTTACATTATACATAAAACAAAAAAAAAATCTGAACTTTTGGGTATCTTATAATGCGCTTTGGGTATCTTATAATGCGCTTCCCTTATGCATTATATATCTTAAATTTCAAAGTCATTCTTTTCATAAAAATACTTTCATGAATCTTAAACTTTTAACTTCCAAATTTTTTTCATATAAAATGTACCTTATAAAAGGTTTAATACTCGTTGCTACTTACTCCAAACTATCAAAAATAACAATTTCTACAAAAATCTTTAATTGCCATAAAAGCAAAGAACATAATGCAAATCTCCCACCTAAAACAATCCGCAAAACAAAATCTCAACTTGAGACTTGTATGTTTATATAATCAACTCCATTATAATAACAATAATAGAACCCAAAAAAGTTTAGTTCCTATAGTCAAAAGCAAAGTCCGCTATCAAACTAACGACATTGGTGTCTCCTTAACTTACACAAACTTTAGCACCTAACTCCCACAAACTTTGATTAGTAAAACTATAGTAGTGGGATAAAGATTTAACCCCACTTTTGTATAACTAAAAGTCAACTCTGAAAAGTCAACACGTGACGTACTACTCCAAAACAATGACACCAGGTTCGCCACTAGACTTATCTTGAAGACCATCAGCGTCTTCCATCGCCACGTCAGCATTTGCAGCCCCGTTGACTGGACCTGATTCATGCTGATGTGGACTTGAACTTGCCACATCACCGTTACTCTTCTCACTTTCAGTCACGGGAGAGACGATTTTGGTGATTTTTTCATGTATTGCTACTAGTGGTTGAAGATTCTTTTTAAGCTTTAAATCTGCAGTAGGCTTCTTCGCCAAATATGTCTCAACCGCATCAGCAGCATTTTCCCCTACCACCGTGCACATCTGCACAATTCATCATAAGTTTAATACATAATTAATATATTAAATAAGATTACATCAATATAACCGACAATATTAATTAGTAACCTCGTTATAAAGGCGGGGCATTGCCAAACGATCCGGTTTATCATCACAAGCAGCTGCCGATATTTCTTCTTCAGCTGTACAAAAAATCAAACACTTAGTCCATGTAAGCATTGATGATACTTCAAGAAATAAGTAATATAATGTAATGCATTGCCATCAAATTATTTTAGATTATTATATATAGACGCTTACAGATAACTTCGATTTGAGGCAACTGACTGGTCAACTGGGACAAAGTTCCGTTTTGACTTGCAGTCGGTCTGTCTACAACCTTTTGTTCAGTCTCCATATCACTTCGAATCCCGTTAGGTTTTTCATCACCCTGTAAATAGATACATTTTCTTTTACGATATATAAACTATAATAAATAAAAACTTCAATAACAAGAAGAAACGTATACTTACTACATGTGTGATCAGTAGGTTCAAAGCAAAAAGAATTTGATCCAAAAAAACGTGTAATAAAGAAACAAAACGTGTAATAAGCCCGACTTACGTAGAATTCTTTTTGGTATTCTGCATTAAGTCCTTTTTCGAGAAGTTGGACCCGTTTTTTGACAAACTCGACCACTCTTCTTTGCATTTCTCGGAAGTGATACAATGCGTTATTTGAAGCAGCAGAATCTTGTGGTTGACCACCAGGAGCCACAGTTTGACCGTCAAGACTTCCGCCAGCAGGGGGCGGGGCCGCTCCCGGAACACTGAGATTTGCAGTGGGAAGATGCAACTCTTGACAGATCACTTCCGGAATCCGCAAGTCCTTGTCATCAACAATAGCTTGCCATCTTCCATAACCGTGCCTTTATATAAGATAATTAAATAATAAATAAGAAAAAAAAATATGATAATAATAAATGAAATAAAAGAGTAAAATGCCATTTTTGTCCCTGATGTTTGGCTACTTTTGCGACTTTCGTCCAAAGGTTTGTTTTTCCGTATCTGGATCCAAAAGGTTTGAAATCTTGTCATTTTCATCTGACTCGTTAACTCCATTTTTTAACGTTAAGCCATGGGTATTTCCGTCTTTTTAGACATTAGAAAATGTCGAAAAATGCCCCTCATTTAACAGAGAAAAGCGGATGGAGTTAACGGGTCGGATGAAAATGACAAGATTTCAAATCTTTTGGATCCAGATTCGGAAAAACAAACTTTTGGATGAAAGTCGCAAAGTGGCCAAACCTAAAGGACGAAAACTCGAAATAAAATTAATGTAAAGATTTATGAAAAGGTTACTTTAACACAGCACGGAGTAGGGTTCGATCATGTTCATCCTTCCAGTGTTTCAATCCTCTTAATCCCGGATACCGATATATGATGTCATCCGTAAATAGCGGAGCAGATGGATTCTCTGAAGAAGATTTCACCTGAAAAGTTATGGTAACAAAAAAATTAAATAAAATAATGACATTAAATTACATGAAAATCACATGGATGGAACTTACTTTATCTCTTACAAGAAGCAAGACTGCAATTCTGACAAGTACGTCCTCAATTCTTAGCCCTTCTTTTGGAACACCGTCTGCTTTAAAAATATTACACATTAGATAAATAATTAATTTACTCGATAACAGGACTTTATAGAGACAAGAAAGTAACCTGAAAATGTTGCGGCATCAGTAATATCTTCTGAAATGTGTGACAGGAACAGAGTTCCATAACTGCAGGTCCGTAATAAACCAAAAAAAATTAGAAAATAATCATTTTTAATATTTAATCTGCCGATAAAAACTTGTGATAAATCTAAGGTTTTGCACAAAATCACGGATTCTTGTCAATTTTTTATATTTTTCAATTATTTACTTTTTCTGTTCATTCACCATTATATTTCCCCCAAATATCAGCATCTCCAAACAAACGCTAATCCTATTAATGAACATAGACGATAATAAAGAAAGGCAAATATATGAAGAAAAAAATACTAGATAAGTCAAGAAACAGAAGACTATATTTTGGTTTCAGAGTTCAAATTGAGCGATACTTTTAGCTTTACAGACTTGAAATATTATGATATAATATATAACATTATAACTAGTGGGTTACCACCCGCACTCCGCAACAGGTTAGAAACGTCGATAAAAATAGGCAAATCGCAACAGGACATTCTATGTGACGATGAAAAAACAACGCCACGGCGGTATATTCGAAAGTCACGAAAAACGGCAAAAACGAATACCCGGACGGGTTCGGAACATAGTTAGAATAACTTACGACGGTACATACAAAATTCAGGAAAACATTGTGTTTAGAAAAAAAAACTAAAAAGAAACAACCAAAAATAAATAACATAGGAAAGAAAAAAAAACTAAAAGTTTAGAGTCTACATAGTAATTGCTATAAAGTCTAAAGGAGAAAAACTAAAGTTGAGGGTCTAAATAGTAATTATCATATAGTGTAAAGGAAAGAAAAGAAAAATACAGTTGAGGATCTAAAGAGTAATTAAAATAAAGTGTAAAGCAAAGAAGAACTTTATTAGAGTTGAAGGGCTAAACATGTCATTATCAAAGTTGAGGTGTCAAATTGTAAAGGAAAGAGAAACCTTATTATAGTTGCGGGCTAAACATGTTATTATCAAAGTTGAAGGGCTAAAGTTGTCTTGCTCAAAGTTGGGGGGCTAAAGTTGTCTTGATGTGACAACTTAGCCTTTTAATATATATGATAATGATAATGCCTCAACTTTAACCTACAATTAGAACAATTCTATTAACCTTAAAAAGTTTGAGTTGACAAAGAGAATAAAAGAACTTTGAAACTTACACTTTAATTTCTTCATAACTTTTTTGCTTCAAGCGTGAAGTAAATTCTGCCCAATCAAAGTCTCCAACCCCAAATCTGCAATATACTTCCTACACAATTAATATAATATTCATAAAGATTGAAAAAATTATATTCTTTTATAGTAACAAGACCTCATCAAGATTTGAACAAATTGGGCCCGTTGACTTTGGTTAAATCCGAGTACTCTGAAGGCTCTCCCTTCACCTTCCATAAGCGGAAGTTGCTCAGCATTATCAACTGCAAAAATAGTATTTGTTTTGTCTTTGAAATCACTACAGGATATTAACTAATAAAAGAAATTATGAAAAATATTCAACTTATACATAAAATATAAAATAGTAAATGCCATTTTCGTCCTCGAAATTTGGCCAGTTTTGCGACTTTTGTCCAAAGATATGTCTTTCTGCATATGTGAATCCAAAAGGTTTGAAATCTTGCCATTTTCATCAGGCTCGTTAACTCTATCCATTGTTCTTCATTAAGTCAGAGGTATTTCCGTCTTTTTTGCTAACTTAAAGGCAATTCGGTCTTTTTCACTTTATGTAAAAAGACCGAATACCCCTGAAAAAGACCGAATTGCTCTTTAAGCTAACAAAAAAGACAGAAATACCCCTGAGTTAACGAAGAAAAGTGAACGGAGTTAACGAGCCAGATGAAAATAGCAAGATTTCAAACCTTTTGGATCCAGATGCGGAAAAACAAACCTTTGGACGAAAGTCGCAAAACTGGCCAAACCTCGTGGACGAAAATGGCATTTTACTCTAAAATAATTATAACTGAAACGTTTACCACGTGTTTTCTTTCTGTAAGGCTTTCTAGCAGGTGCTATTCCTGTTGAATTATCCTCATCGGATAATTCCGCTTCGTAATTATCATCGGCATCAGAGCTTACATCTTCCAAACCAGCTAGATCATCATCTTCAACAGCCACCATCTGAAAATTGCCGAAATAGCAAATAGACGTATGAAAAACATAATAAGATGGAAATACAAAAATGCCCTACAGTTATCTTAACTATTATAAATACCTGCTTACGGCTTCTTTTTCCCTTCCCCATAGAATTAAATTCTTCGATTTTGTGCACTTCATATCTATCTTTTAGCAAGTCCTCCCAATAACTCGATCGTTCTATATTATTCGCTGCGTTTTTGTTCTCTGCCAATGGCTCTTCTATTTCTTCTTCCATTTTTGACTCCGTCTCGTCAATATACTCAAAATTCGCCACCTAATTATACAAAAAATAAAAACAAAGTTTTATTTTAATTTCCAAACATAAATTCCCATCTAGAAGCAGTTTCAAACCTTAAACGCTTTCAAAAAGCCATCTTCTTCTGCATCATCCATTGCAGCATTTTCTTCTTCCGTGTAATCACGGTTAAGCAATCTATAATGAAGAAGCCATGATGTCTGTTTGGTCAAAGATAGTCAAAGATACAAAAAAACATAATATGGACTTTCATTAAGGCATAATAAATGTAGTGTTACTTGTATAAAATATCAACATACTTTTTCACTTGTCCCATTTTAGTCATGGTACTTCTTTCGTACACGAGTCATTTACACATGAGTTTGTGTACTGTCTGGAATAATAGGTAAATTTAACATTTTTATATAGAACTTTAAGGACAGATGTTGAAAACATCAATAGACTTTCGCTGAACGCACATGCGTCCATTATACTTGACTAGTATTTTGACCCGCCGCGCGTTGCGGCAGCAGCATAACTTAAAATAACTCAAACTTATATCGTCAAATATTTGACCTGACTCGTTTTCGAACAGAATTTACGTCAAAACGTAGACCAACTGAAAACACACATGAAAATACAGTAAGCACAAAAACGTATTATATTTTACCTGACTCATTACCGAGAAAATTTACGTCGAAACGTAAACCAACTTAGATTTATTACGAAAACGTATTAAAACGGCGGACTCGAAACGTAAAGTAACTCGAATTTGTACCGCCTAGTCAAAGCGCATTATATTTGACGAAAAAACCTATGAATATATAACTTGCATATATAACAATTTACCTATCTATTGCAGCATCATCATAATGAATTTGCCTTGATTTCATTGCCTCGTCATTCTCATCGGCAAACAATTCCTTTGAACCGTATCTTATGATGTCATCCAGCTCTTCCTACATTGTAAATTGTAATAATAAAACATCACAGAAAATATATCAACTTTTTTCGTATCAATTCCAGCTGTAAAATGTACCTGGTTGATGTTTTGATTTTTAAGCTTGCCAACAACCAAATGCTCTAAAACCATCTTCTTTTTCGTCATCTCCATCATTCTTTCTTCGATTGTTCCTCTATTTATCAGTCTAAATATCATCACCTGCAATGTGACAAATATACAAATAGTGGGATTTAAGGGGGGTTTTCTGATTTAATATAAAAAGCGGGATTTTATAGGTATAAGATAGCGGGATTTTATCTTTTTTGCTAAATATACAATTAAAACAGCGTATTCAGATATAATTTACAAATCAATATTTCTAAAACTTTCTTCCAGTGTGTCGCTAAGCATAAAAAAGCGCATGCTATTTCATCGCTATCGCTATGTAGCGTATAGGTAGCTTGTCGCTATCGCCTGCTATTCGCTATTAACAACTATGTGTATTATATCAAACAGACCAAATGAAAAAGTTAACTCAAAGGGGTTGAAAGCCCCCTTAAGTCTTAATTTAATGCATCACTAACACGTTAATTATTTATAATGAATTCAAACAGTCCAGCCCGTTTTAAAAAGGTACTAAAAATGTCTCGTTTCATCCTGTGTTCTAAGTCAAAACCTCCTAAATCATATTAGAATAAAATGTCATTTTCGTTCCTGAGGTTTGGCAAGTTTTGCGACTTTCGTCCAAAGGTATGTTTTTCCGCATCTGGATCCAAAAGGTTTGATATCTTGCCATTTTCACCCAGCTCATTAACTCCATCCATTTTTCTCCGTTAAGTCAGGGGTATTTCCATCTTTTTTGTCAACTTAAAGTGCAATTCGGTCTTTTTCACTCTATATACAAGCATTTAGCATAATGTACAAGTATTCAAAATACCCTTACTAAATAAAAAAGACGAAAATACCCCTGAGTTAACAAAGATAAAATAGATGGAGTTAACGAGCCAGATGAAAATGGCAAAATTTCAAACCTTTTGGATCCAGATGCGGAAAAACAAACCATTTGACGAAAGTCGCAAAACTGGCCAAACCACAAAAAGAATTTTACTCATCGTATTATAAATGATTCCAATTATACGTAATAATATAGCTTTCGTGAGCATTCATTAATGCATTAACTATTGACAAAATTGTACAAATCAACCTTTATATTATACCTAAACTGCACTTCATACCTTTCACTATGAAATCGACCAAACCCAACCTTTATGTTCATGTTTTGTTACATCCTATAACCTTTACACCTAACCTTGGTTTTAAAATGCACGCATTATGCGCGCATAATGCGTGATGCGCCCGTTGCGCTAATGAGAGCGCATCGCAACACCTGATGCGTTGCGTTTACATGATGCGATGATATTGCAACAATTTCGCATAATGCGCCCGTCGCAAAATGCGCCATGATGCACGCATCATTCTTTGTTATGTTTTTTTTTCCCAGATTTCATGAAATGGGTTGGGTTTTTTCAATATTTAATATTTTAGCATGCTTGAATTGAACCATTATGGTTCCTAAACGCTTTTTATGGTTCTAGAAACATTTTAGGATGCTTGATTTGAACTTAAAAGCACAACTCTTTATCTTCTTACTACGACAATTGTTTTAGTTTTAGTATGTTTTTATAAGTTGTTATGTATAAATAATTTTAGTATACTTTAATAAAGAGCGCATCACATACGTGATGCGCTCGCATCACGCATTACGCATCAGATTTTTGGACCAAACGCATCGGAGCGCATCGCGCAATTTAAAACCAAGCACCTAACACCATTTGTTTTTTTGGTTAACATCACTCACATGCAAAGCATGTGAGGGTATTGATGTCTTTTACCCTCACTTTTTAATTAATAATTTTTTTAAAGTAATAAACCTCCATAAAACCCACTCTTAACACCCTTTTTTCTGCAACACCCCACCACAACCTCCATTGTCAACGTTGCCCCACTTTTAATCCATACAGCAGAGGACCTACCTTGTTAATTGATACTAAGGGGATGATAACGTAACTAAATCTCAATTGTTAATTGATCATTCCAGCAGAAACGCCACCGCTTATGGCGACGAATAAACAAAAAATGTACACAATCGTCGACAACTACTCACCGGCGGAAACCCTAATCACCTTCGACCACCCAATCCCTCTTCTCCAATACCCATCACCATCCATAACCGACGATTCCCTTATCCTCTGTTTCCTAAACCCTAAATCATGGGCAACCACATACGAACAATGTGAATCAAACATCATAAACCAATGCACTTCCGGTGCTCGGATTGGGTGCTCCGTCAGCGCATCGAGAGATGTGTGAAGAGAGAGAAATGGCGGAGTGTTTGGAAGGTTCTAGAGTGAGTTGTTTGAAGTTTACTAAGGATAAGTATTGGCCAACATGAGTTGTTTGAACAATTTTTCTTTTCGATTTTGGTGATTTCTTCACAATATTCTATCTTCGTTTAAGATCCTCTTTTTTCTTTCATTTGATATTTAACTCTTTTATATAACTGAATTATATTGTTGTGTTTTACTTTGTTTTGCAGTGTTTATGTTAAGTGGGTGTTTGGATAATAAATGGAAACAAAATCATAAAAAATATTTAGTTTATCAGACAATTTATATTCATAAAAATGAAATTTTTATGAATATAAATTGTCACAAATGTAACATAGGAGATCTATGTCATCAAGTGTGGGAGTTTATCTGTTTCTCATGTTTTGATTTATGAGTTAATTGAACAAATGATGTTTGTGATGTTTTTAGCAAAATTAAATTGTAGGGTCCCTTTTTTTTTATTTTCATCGTAACGATATCAAATTTTAGAGTTAATTACTAATGTCATTGTTCTCATACACAACATTGTTGGTCGGAGCATTTGGAAGGTTCCTGAGTGAGTTGTTTGAAGTTTGGATCGATTACGAGCTGGATTTGAGTCGGTTAGAGGTTGCAGACTAGAAACCAATTTCATGTATGAATAATGTCCATGATTCAAGAGGTTTCAAAAAGTGTCAATTAGGTGATGTTGCAGGTTTCTTCAAAGGGACGATGAAGATGGCCCTTGCAGGTGGTTGGGTTTTTGAAAGTGATAAGATAAGGGCCCCACAAGGAAACTGAACCAATCAAGAAATTAATACATAAATAAATGACAAAATTGCAGAAAACAACCTTTATGTATACCCCAAACTGCACTTTATACCTTTCACTATGAAATCCGCCAAAACCAACCTTTACGTTCATGTTTTGTTACACATCACAACCTTTACACCAAACCTAGTCAAAAAAGTCAGTTAAGTTGCCCCATGTGCGATGCATGTGAGGGCATATATGTCTTTTCCTTTGAATAATATATTTAAATAAATAATTAAATCAGATTTTAAAAAACTAATATATATATATATATATATGTCTTTTCCTTTGAATAATATATTTAAATAAATAATTAACATCAGTGTTGATCCAATGATTTTAAGCTTTGCAGGTGAAGATCCAATTAGGAGTAAAGGTGTTGACTTTTTTGTTGGGTCAAAGTAAATTTGACCAAAAAGTTGGATTTATGATTAAACTTGCAGGTGGGTGGATCAAGATTTGTGTTTGAGGCAACATCCATTAAGAAAATAGAGCTGCTTGTGTTGACCACATTGGCTTAAACACCTGTAAAAACAATACCTACATGAAGAACTTGGAAGCAGATCCATGAAAGATTCATCCTTTTTCATCGGCTTTTTTCTTCAACCCAAAACCAACTATTTGTATCCAAATTACTTCAAACCAAACAAATTTATTCAAGATTCTTGAAACCCCCAAACTTACATCACCTGAATTAACAAGATTCTTGATGGCCATTGCACGATGTTCGCCGTTAATCACAACCTCACCATTAACCACAACCGTACTCCTCCGTTCACCACCATCTGTGAAACCCTAGTTCAAGCCTCACCGACATTCAACTATGGTGGTGGATTCTGATTCTCCAGGGGTGACTGTGGTGGTGGAATCCGACGACGAACCTGACGGAAGTTTGATCGGTGCGAAAGCAGTATTGTTCCGGGGTTAATGCAGGTTAGCATTGATGGGACCAAACGCGCTAAAGCGAGCGCCAAATCGTTGCTTCGGCTTTTGAGGGATTGTTCGAGCGATTTCAGGAGTGAAAGATTGAAGAATGTGGTTTTGGAACAGGTAATGGGTGAGATTGATAGAGGTGAAATGAGGGGAATTGAAGTTGGAATGGTGGAGGAGATGGTGTCGTTTGTTTGTTGATGTCAAGGTTCATGTAAGTTGATTGTTGTTTGTTGAAGTTTTTGATCTTATCTTTAATTTGTTTGTGGAAATTTTATGGAATTAGATGAGGTTGGGAGTGATAATGTTTTGCTAAAGTTTCACTGATTCAAGATCTGCAGATGGGTGTGGTGATGTAGAAGTTTATCACAAAAAGATATATTAAATGGGAAAAGACCATAATACCCTCACATGCAAAGCATGTGAGGCCATTTAACTGAGTTTTTGGACGACGTTAGTGTTAAAGGTTATACTCGTAGCAAAACATGAACGTAAAGGTTGGTTTGGCGGATTTCATAGTGAAAGGTATAAAGTGCAATTTGGGGTATACATAAAGCTTGTTTTCTGCAATTTAGTCTAAATAAATATATAAATTGTATTGATAAAAGTGAAAAGGACATTAATGCCCTCACATGCAAAGCACATGAGGTAACTTAACTAAGAAATTAAACAGAGTAAGTGTTAAAGGTTGACCCTCGTATCAAAATATGAAGTTAAAGGTTGTGTTTGGCGGATTTTAGAGTAAAAGGTATAAAGTGTAGTTTAGGTATAACATAAAGGCTGTTTTGTGCAATTTTGTCTAAATTATTTATAATGAATAATATGAACCTAAACCTATTTTGACAAAGTACCCAATGTAACAACTTCTAACCTTGTTTTTCTGTCCGAGACGATGAGCACGGGCCATAGCTTGTAAATCAGCATGTGGATTCCAATCACTGTCGTAAATAATAACCGTGTCTGCAGTCGCTAGGTTTATGCCAAGACCACCAGCTCTAGTAGACAATAAGAAGCAAAATCTAGAAGAACCCGCAGCATTGAATCTATCGATTCGAACTTGTCTTTCACCGCCACTAACTTTCCCATCAATCCGTTCATACAGCCATTTCTGAAAAAACATTCAAAGATCATGTAAAAGTCAAAAACAAAAGTCAAATCTTCAAATAGTCCGACCCGTTTCATACCTTGTAATTGCAATAATCTTCTAACAAATCTAACATGTGCTGAAACTGTGTATATATTAAAACTCTATGTCCTTGCTCCTTCAACTTCACCATCATTTTGTCCAAAAGCTGCAATTTTCCGGAAGCTTCCAACAGTTGTCTGATGTATTACGTATAAAACATGAGATAAAGGAGTTCAACTTAAGGGCGATTGTTAACTAATAGAGAACAAAAAAGGTAAAATATATTACTTGTAGAACTCGTTGGTGTCTTCTGGTTCAACTCCCTCCAGCATGAAAGGGTGACAACAAAGCTTACGCAGTTCCATAACCACATTAATAAGCGAAATCTGATTTTTTAGTAACAAATATCAAACATCAGATCTTAGTTAAGATAAAATAAAATAATACTAGATTCAGCACTTAAGTTTATAAACTAGTATTTAGACCCACCGCGAGTTGCGGCGGCATCAAAACTTAAAGTAACTCGAACTTATACCGTCAAATATTTAAGCCGAATCGTTTTCAAACAAAATTTACGTCAAACGTAGACCAACTGAAAACGCACATGAAAATAAGCACGAAAACATATTATATTTGACCTGACTCATTATCGAGAAATTTACGTCGAAACGTAAACTAAATTGGATTTAGGACGAAGCGTAGTTAAAAATAAGCATGTAAGAAAATATTTTTTTACGTTAAAGAATCGTACCACGCGTTGCGGCGGAGTTGAAACGTGAAGTAACTCGATTTTTTACCACCTAGTGAAAACGTATTATATTTGACTCGACTCGTTTCCGAACAAAACGTAGACCAACCAAAAACGCACATAAAAAAGAGCACGAAAACGTATTATATTTGACCCACATGCATAAAATAAGCACGTAAAACTCGAGGGAGTTGAAATCAAATTTTACAAAGTTTTTAGAAAGCTGAGTGGCAATGCTAAAAGTTGAGGATTGAATACACAAAAAAAAACCATGAGTTGGATGGCATTGTTGAAAATTTGACAAAGAAAAACAATAAAAAATAGAGGTTGTGTACTATTCCTAAAACACCCTCTTTTGTTATATTAATAAAATAAAAATAATTCACCTGAGCTCCTCCTCGGCGAGTTAATAACTGATAATTACGCGTTAGAATTGCCTTATAATACTCTTTCTGCTTGCTACTTAATTCCACACGTAAAATTAGCTCCTTTTTAGGTGGTAACTTCTTCATCACATCTTTCTTAACTCCTGCCATTTACATATACCAAAAGATCATAAATGTTACTATAAAATGTAATAAAAATAACTGAAACAAAACAAGCACAAACTTCAGATGTTTACTTCTTAAAAGATGCGGGGCCAACATCTTATGTAGCCTTGAAACCTGCTCTTCTTGATTGATATCCTTGAACTCTTCCTGAAACTCCTCCAAACTTGCAAACTGCAAACATTTTTAGTTAAACTAGTGGGTAATGGGTTACCACCCGCTCTGCAGCGGGTTTGAAACGTAGATAAAAATAAGCAAATTACGAGTGTTAAAGTTGTTTGATGTTTTAGGTAAGGGGTTAAACATGTCATTATCAAAGTTGACGAGCTAAACATGTCATTATTAAAGTTGAGGGGCTAAAGTTGTTTATTATTAAAGTTGAGAAGCTAAAGTTGTTTGATGTAGTTAAAAGGCTATACATGTCATTATTAAAGATGAGTGACTAAAGTTGTTTATTATTAAAGTTGAGGGACTAAAGCTGTTTTAATTAAGGGGCTAAACATGTCATTACCAAAGTTGAGGGGCTAAACATGTCATTATTAAAGTTAAGGGGCTAAAGTTGGTTAATGCCAGAGTTAAAGGGCCAATATTGATTGATGTCACAAAATAGCATATTCATAGTAATAAAAAGTGTTTTACAGATATCCACATCTCATTATGTAATATTACAAACACTTATATCTATAAGTTGCAGTAAAACTGTAAAACTAACCTTTCCAGCATCAAGAAAGTGCATAAGCATGAAAAGCTCATCCAAGTTGTTCTGAAAGGCATTTGCAATTCGCATCAAAAAATAAAAAACAAAGTGAAAAACGTAACACAAAAATATAAGCTAACGGAAAGACTAATGTAAAAAACCTGAAGAGGGGTTCCAGTCAATAATGTACGATGTCGAGTGTTGAACTGCTTTAACGCAGAAAACAACTTTGAATCTTTATTTTTAAGGCGATGACCTTCGTCCACTATCTACACAGTAAAAAATTTCGGCAAAGATACATGTAAATGATGTACCAAAAGTACGAATTGTAATAAATGGTCAAAAGAACACACCATGGTCTCCCAACGTATTGCCTTCAATGACCCGTTATCTATGTTAATCATTTCGTAAGATGTCAATAACACGTCAAACTTTATTCTTTCTTGCTTATTTTCACTAGTCCCGTGTTTCTTTTTCTTGTCTTTCTTATGAGACCTTGGGAAATAAAATTCATGTTCTCTAATGACAGCACGCGCTGCGGCCGTTCCAACATACATAACCTGCAGTCGTTATCTTATTATTCTATTCTGGAAAATAAACCTAAATCAAACATACATATCAGTATTGGACTATGCAGTTAATATCGGTGATATATCACCGATATATCGGTTATCAGTCCCCATGTAATATATATATCAGTGTCAAATATCGGTCAGAATATCGGTACTATATCAGTACAGATATTATCGTCGATATTGACCGATATATCACCGATTTGCCTGATATCAGTACCTTTCTTCTTAGTTCTACCATTCGTCTTTCTTCTTATTGCTGCTATTAGTGTTTTAAGTCTTAATTATTAATTGTTGGTGTTAAATGTTAGTTTAAAGCCTTAATCAGTTCCTACTTGCTACACTTGTTAGTGTTTTGCAAGTTGCAAAATGTTAATTTGTTAATGGTAATCGTTAGTGTTAAACTGCAATTTATATAAATTCTCTATGATATTAAAATTACCGATATCCCATATCTCAAATATCGATCCTTGACCGATATCTGATTTTTTACCGCATTAACTGCATAGTATATATCAGTATTGGAGAGATCTTGCAACTTACAACATTCATATGAGGTGCCCATGTGGCAAATTCACGTTCCCAGTTTCTCAAAGTAGAAAGTGGTGCTACTACTAAATGTGGGGAGATATTCTCTTCATATAAAGATGCCAAAAAAGCAATACTTTGTATCGTTTTTCCTAAAATATAACAAAAATAACAAATTGTAAACTATTAAACATATAAGAAAGCAAGACCTAAGAGACCAACGAAAACTTAATACATACCAAGACCCATTTCGTCTGCAAGAATCACATGTGTTTGTTTAGACCATGAGAAACGCAAGAAATTCAACCCTTCAAGCTGGTATGGGTGGAGCTCACCTACAATTACACCAAAGTGGACGATTTAACTAGGGCTGCAAACGAACCGAACGAACACGTGTTCGTTTGGTAAGAAAATATATATGTTCACGAACTGTTTATGAACACTTACTGAACGAGATTATATGTTCGTATTCGTTCGTTACGGAAATGAACGTGTTCCTGTTCATTTGTTAATTTTAGAAAAAACGAACTCAAACGAACGCTCATGAACACATATGAACATAAACTAATGTTCATGAACATTAATGGAAACAAACGAACACAAACAAGCGTTGATGAACGGAATATAGAATATATATAATACACTAATACTTATTAAATATTTTATTTGTGGGAATTTTGAAGTATTTAAATAAAATATAAAAAGTAAAAACACTAATGAACTATCGAACACTTTACCGAACGTTCACAAATATAAATAAACGAATGGAATTTCTTGTTCGTGTTCGTTCATTTATTAAACGAACAAACACAAACAAACTTCCCACCAAACGGTTCGCCAATTGTTCACTGAACGCAAATAAAAATATTTTTCGCATACCTCCAGGAAGAAACTCAGGACTTTTTTCAAAATGCAAAAATTCTTTTTTCTTTTTCGAGTCAAGCGCATCGCGATTGTTGCCTTTTTGCTTCCTTAGTTTCCGATATCTAGACTGCAACCTGTTAAAATTCTCAATTTGTTGCTGAAATGATGAGATATCCGATTCCGATTCCCAATAACATTCATCATAACTAAGTCCCACATATTTTACGAAATATTCCTTTTCCTCATCCTCTTCTTGCCTGATTCATTCACCACATATCACGCATCCTAAGTTTATGTCATTACTTATAAGAAAAAGTAAAATGCCATTTTCGTCCCTGAGGTTTGGCCAGTTTTGCGATTTTCGTCCAAAGGTTTGTTCTTTCACATCTGAATCCAAAAGGTTTGAAATCTTGCCATTTTCATCCGGCTCGTTAACTCCATCCATTTTTCAACGTTAAGTCAGGGGTATTTTTGTCTTTTTTATTTAGTAAGGGTATTTTGAATACTTGTACATTATGCTAAATGTTTGTACATAAAGCGAAAAAAGAACGAATTGCCCTTTAAGTTAGCAAAAAAGACGGAAATACCCCTGACTTAACTGAGAAAAATGGATGGATTTATCGAGCTGGATGAAAATGGCAAGATTTCAAGCCTTTTGGAGATGCAGAAAAACAAATCTTTGGACGAAAGTCGCAAAACTGACCAAACCTTAGGGACGAAAATGGCATTTTACTCTAAAAGAAATATAAAAAGTTGAGATTCAGAAAGTTCACCTGCAAGCAAGAATCCGATCAACCATCGTATATTCAGGCCTAATTGGGACAAAATCATCTTCGGAATTGTTGCCCACAGGCATTTGCTTGCGGAAATTGTTTAC
Source organism: Helianthus tuberosus (assembly GCA_030545235.1). Lineage (NCBI taxonomy): Eukaryota > Viridiplantae > Streptophyta > Magnoliopsida > Asterales > Asteraceae > Helianthus > Helianthus tuberosus. Next base: position 193,676,109 of record CM060414.1, read on the forward strand.
TTTCATCCTTAAACGAGGCAACTCCTTGTACGCTTTTATAAACTCTTTTTCCGGTACCCTAAATACACACAGGAAAAAAAAGAAGTCTGAATTAACTAATAAATCTTAGAATTAATTTAGCGTTTAATATAATATTTATGAGAAGATATACCATGTGCAATGGAGATAAGATAATCCTTTCCACTTAACCAGATATTGTTTCACAAATATTTGCTTTGAACCAAGTTTCGAAGCATCACTATCATCAGCAACTGTCGGTCTCATTTCACAGTCCAAAATCTTTTCTATATCGTTCAGAGGATTAACCTACAGGTACAATACATCATGATAATCAAAATTTAGTACTTATCAGGGTTGTAAATGAACCGAAAGTTCAGCGAACAGTTCGTGAACCGTTCGGTGGGAAGTTCGTTTATGTTCATTCGTTTAATAAATGAACGAACACGAACATGAAATTTTGTTCGCTAAGTTAAACGAACGAACATGAACAGAGGTTGCGTTTGTTCGTTTATGTTCGTGATTTGCTCGTTTACATTCATTTGCGTTTGTTCATTTAAAGGTGTTTATATATTGTATCTTCGTTTTATTGTTTTTAGTTTTTAAAAATTCAAAACCCTAGTTATACGAGTACATATTCGTGTGTATTCATTTGTTTCAAAAACGTTATTTGTGTTCATTTATGTACATGAACATTTGTTTGAGTTCATTTGTGTTTGGTAAGTGTTTGTGAACAGTTCATGAACACATCCATTTCTTAATGAACAAACACGAACAAGAAATCTTGTCCGGTAAGCGTTTGTGAACAGTTCATGAACAAACTCATTCCTTAATGAACGAACATGAACAAAGCCTTGTTCATCGTTCGGTTCGTTTACAGCCCTAGTACTTACATGAGAAATACAAGTAATCATAATAGTTTCTATAACATACGCATTTTGGACATCTCCAAGTGGTAGGAAGTGGAGCTTTGAGAGGTGGTAATAAACATTTAGGATGGTATTCATACGTGCATGTTTCACAAACAAGCAGATTCCCAGATTCACCACACGCGTGACATGAATCCTCTACCTGTGAATAGTTTAACCAATAAATATCTTTAACATCTTGTAGTGTAATAGACACGTATCGTGCAGAATCTATAATGTTATTTGACTTTATAAAGGTGGAAGTTACCGCATCATCTCTGACAATTCTTTGAAACTGTTCTGATGTTTTGGATTTACCAAGCAGGTCTGATTCATCATCAGATTCATCCATACTATAGCGGGGCCTTGAATCCGATCTAACACGGAGCCTCTCAGCTAAACTACTCATCTCTGCAACATAACCAACAAATTTATTATTTAACATCAACCATAACGAGTAGTGTTACTATTTCAAAAGAATAACGCGAGAGCACGTTTATATTGGCAAACATAATACTCCTAGACGGTAACATGGAAGCAAAACTTTATATGGAAGAATTGAGCGTCGCATATGTAAAAAGATTTGTTGTACGTAAATCCAACAAATATTTATATCTAATATCCCTAAAACAAGATATCACAACAGACACAAACAGAAAGTAAATTGAGACGTATCGTAAGGGTATTAGAATTTATCAGTAACACAAAAATTCTATGATTAAAAGATAAGATTTCTAGAAAAAATAACCCCACATCAACACAGATTAATCTGTATACACAATAATTAAATACTGCAAATAAATTATAGCATACAAAATGCAGCTAGCTTCAAGCCACAATTAAAACCCCTAAAACCACCTCAAATTACTCCCCAAAATCACTTCAATTTACATCAACGATAACGTCTATACAAAAATTTAGCGAAATTTAGGGTTTCAGTAAACAGAAACTAAATCACTTCAATTTGAACCAAACAATCATATCTGTACAAAAAATTTAGCGAAATTTACCTGAAACAACAACGATCAACTTCAAATTCACGTGACGAAGGAGATTTAGGGTTTCAGTGCACAGAAGAAACTAAAATTCTGCAAATAAAGTACAAGTGCACGAAATTGGGGGTTAGGGTTTCGTTAAATCCGAAATTGACGAGCGTGTATGTAAAATGAAGCAAAATTAAGATAGTAAATGATGATTGACCTGATGATGACTTGTTTCTGTGCCTGAAAGTTAAATCTTCCTTCTTCTGCAGGTACAAAGTGGATGAATTTGGGAAACTCTGCCTGAAAAAACTTGTGATTTTGTTTAGCTTTTGTTTTTGTTTTGATTTTCTTTAAGATATTTACTAGGGTTCGTTTTATAACGAGTCATTAGGTTAAACCCTGGTACACGAGTCGAATAAATGTAATTTTATATAATAAATAATAAAAATTATATTTTTTAAAAACTCGTATATTGCACGGATTGAATATAATAAATAATAAAAAATATATCTTAAAAAAACTCATATATTACACGGATTGAATAAAATATAATGTCACTAGGTTAGAACCCCGTGTATTACACAGGATTGAATAAATGAATTTTATATACTAAATAAAAAAACAATATATTTTTAAAAACCTCTTTTATTAGATGTGTTGAGTAATATAATTTTATATATTAAATAATAAAAAAGTTATATCTTGATTTGAATAAATGTAATTTTGTATACCAAATAATAAAAAAGTTATGTTTTTAAAAACCCCTGTGTATTCACGGGTGGAAGAAATGTAAATTTAAATATTAAATAATAAAAAATTATATTTTAAAAAAACTCCGTGTATTGTACGGGTTGAATAAATCTAATTTTATATAGCAAACAATAAAAAAAGTTATATCTTAAAAAACCTTGTGTATTTTTAAATTAGGTTGTACTATTTTCAATTTTTGGTTTGATAAATAAGTTGTTTAATATAATTTCTCATAGTTAACAATAATAACATTAACAATAAATAATATGCATGTGTTAAGTGAAACAATACTTTTTACTTTAGATAAGACTTTACGATTTAAAGTTAAGTTTATTAATTTAGAGTTGATAAGATTTATGTTAATTTAATTAATATTTCATATTTTAAATTAAATAATTATTATCTACAATTAAGGATGATATAAAGTAATGACTTGTATAAGAAACATTACAAAACCATCTTTGAAAAAACGTGTGTATTTCTCCTCTTATTTCAAATCACTTTGTGATTTGTTTTTAGTTTAACTTATATAATGGATAACATACACAAACTCATAGTTTAGATAAGACTTTACAATTTGAAGTTAAGTTTATTTATTTAGAGTTTATAAGATTTATATTAATTTAATATTAATAATTTAAATTAAATAATTATTATCTATAATTAAAGATGATTAAAGGTACAACCCCATAATATTGATTATTGAATAATCACGATTCAAAAGTGATAAGACTTTTTTTATTGAGATAAAATATATATTAAAGAAGGTATAAACATATTATATCTTAACTCCTTAAAATCTGTTTAAAATATAATTATTTATGTATTTCTTACTCTTTACCCTTAACCACAACACATTGACAATAAAAATTTGTATTAGATTAGATTTTAGATTTGATTAAATATTATTAATAATAAAAAATTGTATTAATTTAGATTAAATATTATTATTAATTTTATTCAATTAAATGAGAGAATGACAAGTGTCCCAAAACAGGTTTCTTTTATTATATAGTATAGATATGTTAATACATACAATCGTCAAGTTTATATTTTAAAGATGAGCTTTTATTTACTATTTAGTTATTATAACATTTTACTTTGTTTTTTTTTATTTTGCATAAATGTAATTTTATATAATAAATAATAAAAAATATATCTTTAAAAAAACTTGTATATTGCACGTGTTGAATAAAATATAATGACATGTGTTAACACATATAGTCGTCAAGATTTATCTTTTAAAAATGAACTATGAATCTACTTATAATAAAAACAAACGTTTATCCTTATCTAAATTTTTGTTTAAATTATTTATAGAAAAACAAATATATGTTCTTATACAATTTTTTTTGTTTAAAATTATTATTATTATTTAATATGATCATAATAAAAACAAACGTTTATCTTTATCTAAATTTATGTTTAAAATTATTTATAGAAAACAAATGTTTATTCTTATCTAATTTTTTTAATTATTATTATTATTTAATATGAGAGATAAATAGGAAAATAAGATGAAAATGCATCAGGAAGTGACACGTGTCCAAAAAAGATTTTCATTTATTAGTATAGGAAGAAGTGTAGTTTGGTTTATTCACTTTTGCCATCCAGGTCAAATTTCAAATGCACCATTTTCCCCTGACATTTTGGAAACGTGTCATTTCAGCCCCAAAAAATAATCACAGTTAAAAAATTCAGTTAAATGTCCCAAGACATAGAGGTAAATGAAAAATTGAAGTTCGTAGAGAAACCGCTTCAAATAGAAGACCGGAAAGTCAAGTTTCTCAAACACAAAAGATTGCAGTTGTCCGGGATCGAACCTGTGACCAACTGCTTAGAAACAAATGAATTTTACCCCTAAGCTAACTGAATTTTTAACTGTGGTTATTTTTTAGACTGAAATGACACGTTTCCAAAAAGTCAGGCAGAAAAATGATGCAATTTTGAAATTTGATCTGAAATGACAAAATTGAACAAACCACAGGGACTTAAATGGCAGTTAACTCTTTTATAATAAAAGTAAAGGGAGAGGTTGGGTGAGTGATATGTTTAAAAGATAATGGCAAGGTTGTAAAAAGCATTAGGCGTTAGTCGGCCAATGAGGTACCGACTAGCGATTATTTGTGATTAATTGGATTGAGATTTTTATATGTTATTTTCAGTTTTATGTATACATATACACATTTTTATAGGTAAATATTTAAGTAGACATGTTTTAACCCTTCCTCAACTCATTTTATTAACTATACAAGATTCATTGCTGGAATTCACATGATTTGGTAGGTTAATACTTTTGTTTTTGTTTTGATTTTCTTTATGATATTTACCTAGGGTTCATTTTATAATGAGTCACTAGGTTAGGTTAGAACCGGGTATGACACGGGTTGAATAAATGTAATTTTATATAATAAATAATAAAATATATTTTAAAAAAACTCGTATATTGTAAGGATTGAATATAATAAAAAATATATCTTAAAAAACTCATATATCACACGGGTTGAATAAAATATAATGCCATATGTTAATACATACAATCGTCAAGTTTATTTTTTAAAGATGAACTTTTATGTACTATTTACTTATTATAACATTTTACTTTTTTTTATTTTGCATAAATGTAATTTTATATAATAAATAATAAAAAATATATCTTTAGAAAAACTTGTATATTGCACGTGTTGAATAAAATATAGTGTCATGTGTTAACACATATAGTCGTCAAGATTTATCTTTTAAAAATTGTCACACCCCAAAATACCACATGCGGAACCCCCACTAGGCGTGTGACGTACCAGGATCTAGCCACCAAAGATCAAGTTATAAAACAAAGTTTCCATTCATAAAGACAAAACATTCATAACATATCCAAGTTTAACATGTTCAGCGGAAGCAAATGGTTAAACACTGTTTAATTGTTTCAAAAACCAATGTACGTGAAATCATTAAATAAGTCTTGCAAATCCAAGCAGTACGACCCATGACCACTCCAGCCATCCAGACAGCAAGTTCCTTTTCCATAGTACCTAACGACCTGCGAGTATGCAACAAGTGTATCAGACAACGCTGGTGAGTTCATAGTTTTACGGAAACGTTGGTTACCAAGTGTTTAATTTGGTTCATTGATTTTAATGTCGATAATAACTCGAATACAAGACGGCTCCATATTTATTTTGCCCGTTCCCAAATGCTCCTATCAAAGCATTGGGCATGACTGGGTCATTAGTTCACACCTGTCCTCTCAGGTACGGGGTGAGGGTGCCAAACCTACATAGCGCTGCCAACTAATACCCCGTTACCTCTCAGGTAACAAACAAGATTGGACTTAAAGGTGATAGGATGAGTGTATTATCCAACATTCCAGATTTTACCTACAAGACGTATCCCTCCTAGGAATACCTAATTGATTTACCCAAAAACCTATCCCTCTCAGGGATACCCAATGACTGTCCCACCCACCGGGACGCATGCTCAAGTGGAATGAACTCACCTTAGGTTTGCTCGGTATGTTACGTTACCAGTCCAAGTTGGTCAACCCAAACCCTACCGTGGTTACCAATCACATTAGTTTCTCAATCAATTAAGTCACGTATCTAACACAGGTTGTATCCATCACAAGGATCATTGTATGACATGCATCAAGTACTCAATTCACAAACAAGACCACCTCCCTTATGAATATCTCACATCAACACACAACAGATGAATGTTCACACAAGTCAGGTTTCTTATTCTTAGTCCAAATTTATATCATGCAACAAGTGGCTTTTGCAAACACAAGTGTATACCAACCATAAACATTACAAAACTGTTTACTGTTCTGATCAGCCCAAGGCACGGCAAAGAACCCTGGCGACGAAATATATATTCTTCGTCGAAATCACAGGTGACGAAATACCTATCCTTCGTCGAGATCACATGCGACGAAGGACCCATCCTTCGTCGAAACTACACGTGACGAAGTACCCATCTTTCGCCATGACTGGGGGTGACGAAGTATCATAGAGATTCGTCAAGATCACATAACAACTACTAACACGTTTTCAGTGGGGTTAACGGATCAAACATCAGTTTCTTTACAAATTACAAGTTCTACAAACCCTAACTATTGTTCAATCATCAAACTAATAATCCCACAACCTTAATATCAAAATACAACCCCACGGATTAACACAAGTCTTGATTACATGATTCCAATCCAACTAATAACATTTTCATTCACAAACAAATCAGATTATCAGTTTCATGGCCATAACGCATTCAGACCTTTAATCCTTATCATGCAGTTTCTAGATTTAGATGTTATTAAAGATCCTAATCTCACACAATTCACAACAAGAGAATTTCTTCGAATAACAATATTAGACACTAACCGTGGTACCGGATTGATTAGATAAATCGAGATGGAAAAGTTTCGAGACTCCCCACTGTCACGGCCCCCGGCCCGGTTTTACCCGTTTCAGGAGTTGCAGGACAGAAACCCATGGTCATTATTATGTTGGCAGCGGAATTTTAACAGGATCTTTTAAAACTTGAAAATGCCCAATTTCTTTTATTTCACACATTTGGGACAAATCCCATAATTTACAATAAAGGAAGTTTCTCCAGGAAAAATTCCATGTTTTACAAAAACATATTTAATTATTTTATTGAGCCACTTCTTCAAGCTTGCAGTGCTACACGACACTTTTTCCTGGATCACAGCAGATCACCTGAAACATGTTTTAAAAAGGTTTTATCAGCAGGGAAATACTGGCGAGTCATTCAAGTTGCACAAAACGACACATTGTTATAATATACAGTATTAAGGGTGATTACATTGTTTCTATCAACCAATTACCCCAAATCGGTATTTGTCACTCGACAGTATCTATGACTATGGTCAGATCACCCATTGGCTAACTCGTTGTCCAATGGTGACCGGTATCAAGTAATGTATACAAAACCCCACATACCGGCAGTAATTAAAGATTACAAAGACTTAATCCCTGTAATTATAACTTTGAAAACAAGTAAAGTTTTAAGAAAACAATTTGATAAAAAGAGAATGACTCACATTGCAAGTTTAGACGGGCAGAGTTTAGCCTACTGATTTAGCCTTGTTAACTTAATACAACTTTTACGACAACTCACGAGATCAAAACCCTCACGATGAATGACAAAGTGTAGCCCAAATACGGGCAGCACTTAAACATCCATCGGATCGGTTTTTATCGATCGGACATTGAATCGTAGCAGCGATCGAGTTATTACCCTGTTATCGCGGCAGAATTTCGTGCTTGTGTGTGTTTTTGGACTAAACAGATGATATCTCAACGTACAAATTGAATTTTAACGTCGAACCAATGCCAAAATGCAAGTGCCACACTCCTGATTTATATGCTGAAAAAGGGGTTCCCCCGCGTGGCGCGCCAGACCCACCTGGTCCTGGCGCGTGGCTCGACGGGTCACTTCTAGCATAGGGTAGCTTCGTGGATTTATAGCCTAGGTGAGTCGACAGTTCGATAAAATATGCTTTCTACAACAAACTGCGAGGATAACTGTCTATTAGGGGATACCCCCCCCCCCCTGAGTTTTAGGGGCCCTGATCCTAGTTCCGATTGTTCTGAAAATTTTAGGGGTCATGCAATATTTCTTGGGGGTCTCAATTAGGGTTTCCTTTTAGACATAATAAAATAAGAAACAGTAATTTTAATGAGAGTTGTTACATCTTCTCCACCTTATAAAAATCTCATCCTCGAGATTTATTGGAACAAGTAGGGATATTTTCGCTTCATCTATGATCCCATCTCCCAAGTGTACTCAGGTCCTCTCTTCGAATCCCACTTGACTTTGACCAGTACTAGTCTTTTGTGCTTGTGAAACTTGACATTTCTGTCTTCTATCTGCAGTGGCTTCTCAATAAATTTTAACTTTTCCTTTACCTCTACATCTTGAAGAGGTACTACCAGGGATTCGTCAGATAGACATTTCTTGAGGTTGGATACATGAAATACGTCATGTACTCCAGCTAGTTCTTCTGGTAGTTGTAGGCGATAGGTGTCACGGCCCCCGTCCCGGTATGACCCGGTCCAGGAGCCGCGGAACAGAAAACCCGTGGTATTTATTAATTGAGTTGACAGCGAAAGTTTAACAGGATCTTTTAAAACTTGAAAATGCCCAATTTATTTTATTTCACAAGTTGGGGATAACACCCATAATTTACAATAAAGGTGATTTCACTGGGAAATCCCTGTTTTTACAAAAAAACATATTTCTTTATTTTATTGAGCCACCTCCTCAAGCTTGTAGTGCTACACGACACTTTTTCCTGGATCACAGCAGATCACCTGAAACATGTTTAAAAAGATTTTGTCAGCAGGGAAATACTGGCGAGTCATTCAAGTTGCACAAAATGACACATTGTTATAATATACAGTATTAAGGGTGATTACATTGTTTCTATCAACCAATTACCCCAAATCGGTATTTGTCACTCGACAGCATCTGTGACTATGGTCAGATCACCCATTGGCTAACCCGTTGTCCAATGGTGACGGGTATCAAGTAATGTATACAAAACCCCACATACTGGCGGTAATTGAAGATTACAAAGACTTAATCCCTGTAATTATAACTTTGAAAACAAGTAGAGTTTTAAGAAAATAATTTGATAAAAAGAGAATGACTCACATTGCAAGTTTAAACGGGTAGCGCTTAGCCTACTGATTTTAGCCTGGTTAACCCTGTTATCTGTAAGACCCTAACACGTATTTGACAAAAGTCGCAGCGGAAATTCGTGCCATAAAATTTCTTTCATTACAAACGTCTTGACTTACTTGAAAGTTTATTTTAAAAGTATCTCTTTTACAAAACAAAAGCATAACTCCCGTTTACTAAAGTACATACTCGATTATTCCCGTACAATCTATCTTATGACTCGGTCTTCGATCTCTATTCCTTGTGATAATCGCCCGTGATCAATACAACCTGCACTCACCACATACATTCATAACATTAGCACACATTATATAAACAAGATTCATTCACGTACACTTCACATTTCATCACTTTTCAAACTTTAAGCATTTCATCTGCGTATCCATTTCCTGGTGAGGCTTCAATAACGTACCTGCATTACTTTTCATTCTCAAGGTACACCATTAATAACGTTAACACTCAACGTGTCTAAATCATGCATACATACATACGTACTTACATACATACATACATACATACACATCTACATACGTACATACCTTTCCTACAACTTTACATACGTGCATACACTCATACATGTCTTTATACATACATACATACACAACTACATACGTACATACCTTTCCTACATCTTTACATACATGTATACACTCATACATATCTTTATACATACATACATATATACACATCTACATACGTACATACCTTTCCTACATCTTTACATACATGCATACACTCATACATATCTTTATACATACATACATACACATCTACATACACGTACAAGATCTTGCATACTTCTTACATACTCATACGTTAATTACATGGGACTTAGACTTTGATTTATAGTCCATAAACATCTAAGGATCGATCAAAATCATGTTTAGGAAGCCCGCCGTAGTCCACGGATAACAAACCGAAGCCTACGATACATAAATCAACTTAAATAACAAATTTCATGTTTTTGGACTTGGGGAGGGCGTTAGCGACGGCCCTAGGGCCCGTTGGCGACGGCCCGTGGTTTTTCCCGTAGCCAAAAACCCCGTAGACAGGTAAATAACCCGTCAGCAAAAAAACTAACTTTCTAGAGCCCGTCGGCGACGGCCCTTAACCCGTCGGCGACGCCCTCTAGAAATGGCACTTTTCTGCAGTTCCGTTTCGTCGTCCGTACGCACTAAAACGCGCATAACTTTTGAACCGTTTACCCGTTTAACCTCCCGTTTCTTCCTAAATGCTTGTAAATTCACATTCTATCATATGAACTTAAAATCCCACATCCGGATTAAGGAAATTCTTAACTTACACGCTATCGTCTTATTATTCATTTATGATTTATTCGACCCGTTCATGCATTCATCCACATAACTTGTTTGTTTGACCATAACTTCTTATGAACCTAATAATGTCAACATTGTCTATCATAAAAGATTAAGTTCTCGGATGTCTTGCATCCTCTTGACCCATTTTCGCTCAAGAGCTTATTTTGACCCGTTAAGGGTATTTGCGCATTTTAAGGTCCTTAGCTTACGAAAATCATACTTCTCGCTTTCTTACTTTTTCAAAACATTCATTTAATCAAATAGCTTGTTTGTAGTCAACTTTTAAGACCATTTGCTCGTTTTACCCATCAAGGGCGTTTTTGTCAACTTTGCTCTATCCTTAACAACAAAGGACTCCCTTGCATAAATAACCAATCCTACTACTTAGCTACAATTCTTAATCACATATACCTTGCTCGGATCAAAGCTAAGATCCGTTTAATACTTCATCGGTCTCATACAATTCTTTCCTACTTGACCTCGATCATCATACTTAATTAAATTGCACATAACTTTACATAAACAACTAAGAAGTGATTACGAAAATCACTTACCTCATGCATTCGTGTTCACATTCGTTCCTCGCCACTTCTTGACCCGTTAGCCTTCCGTGCTTGATTCCGTCTCGACATGATTCCTATACTTCCATGTTCCATGTCATCGAAATCACATTCTCATTAGCATACACAGTTGTACATGTTAACGATCATATCGATCGCATAATTCACATTTGACGTTATAGTCACTTCTAACAAGCATAATACCTATAACCAAATTCATACCATTTCCAACTCGTGAAATCCGTCATGTCATCGCATTAAACACACATACGTCTAACACGCACCGTATAACTTACTTTAATCTTACAATTATGACAACATGTCTAACCATTCTTCTTATACACAGTTGACTTATTAGAAGTCAACGATCCATTTACTTTAACTTTCGACTTATCATTATATACCCGTAACATCATAATCGACTATACGGACGACAATATATACATTTTATCATACGATTGGTGTGCGTACCACCTTTTAAGCATAACGTACAACTAATTCATGCACAATCTTCTAAATTCATACATAGTTCATCAAATCCTTCTACTAATCAACATGTGGTATTTAAAATTAAACATCAAACATATTATCATCACATTTTATTCACTTCATCTAACAACAATTCATCATTTCTTATCCAATTTCTTTAAACATTCACACATATAAACGATTTCAAACATCAATAGTATAAGCATATTATCATTTTCATCATATCACCAAAACCCACTTCATAACTATTTCTCTAATCACTTACAAGTGATCTAATCTTAAATTCTTCATAATTTCTTCATGCTTTTGATGTGTGTACTACTTCCTAAGCACATTGTACAACTAGTTCATGCATATCCTTCTAATCTCCTACATAATTCATCAATTTCTTCCTTCTAATCAACACGAATCATACATGCATAAACATCAAACATACTAGTATCACATTTCTTTCAATTCCTCTAACAAGAATCCATCATACAAATCAAAATACATCAACATTCAACAAGAATTAGACATGGATGATGATTCAAATCATCATTCTCACCATAGCTAATGGGTTTCACCCTTAAATATCAAATTAACCTAATTCATGCATAAGCCATGTTCTAGATGATGATTCTAACACATGTTTATACTCAATTTCATTCCAATTCACGGATTAGAACATAACCCACTTCGTTGAAGATCACCAATCTAGAATTTAAGACATACCTTACGATCCCCTTGTGAAGGTAATCGTTATTCTATGCTCGGTTATGAATTTAAGCTTCGTTTGGCCTTTCAATTTGATGAAAAAGATGATGTTAGGGTTCTTGGCTCCATGGGAGTCTCCTGCTCCTTCTCGAACACACGATGTGTGTGTGTATGTGTGTATTTGTTTTTCTTTTATAAATTCAACTTTCATTTACTCCACTTTAGTCCCTCAAGTTTGCCATTTATAATAATTGGCACAACTCTCATCCCTAAATTGTTTCTTTCATATTCTTAACTAGGTTAAATAACCTAGTCATTTATTCCTTGATGCACCATATCATAACATTTAACGAATATAAACATTCGGGTTTTGGGGTGTTACATTATCGCGGCAAAATTTCGTGCTTGTGTGTGTTTTTGGACTAAACAGATGATATATCAGCGTACAAATTGAATTTTAACGTCGAACCAATGCCAAAATGCAAGTGCCACACTCCTGATTTATATGCTGAAAAGGGGTTCCCCCGCGTGGCGCGCCAGACCCACCTGGTCCTTGCGCGTGGCGCGACGGGTCACTTCTAGCATAGGGTAGCTTCGTGGATTTATAGCCTAGGTGAGTTGACAGTTCGATAAAATATGCGTTCTACAACAAACTGCGAGGATAATTGTCTATTAGGGGATACCCCCCTGAGTTTTAAGGGCCCTGATCCTAGTTCCGATTGTTCTAAAAGTTTTAGGGGTCATGCAATATTTCTTGGGGGTCTCAATTAGGGTTTCCTTTTGGACATAATAAAATAAGAAATAGTAATTTTAATGAGAGTTGTTACATCCTCCCCACCTTATAAAAATCTTGTCCTCGAGATTTACTGGAACAAGTAGGGATATTTTCGCTTCATCTCTGATTCCAGCTCCCAAGTGTACCCAGGTCCTCTCTTCGAATCCCACTTGACTTTGACCATTATAGTCTTTTGTGCTTGAGAAACTTAACCTTTCTGTCTTCTATCTGCAGTGGCTTCTCAATAAATTTTAACTTTTCATTTACCTCTACATCTTGAAGAGGTACTACCAGGGATTCATCAGATAGACATTTCTTGAGGTTGGATACATGAAATACGTCATGTACTCCAGCTAGTTCTTCTGGTAGTTGTAGGCGATAGGCAACTGGTCCTATTCGCTGGATTACTGGGAATGGTCCTACGTATCTTGGACTTAGCTTTCCCTTCTTTCCAAACCGAACTACTCATTTCCAAGGAGAAACTTTCAAGAGTACCTTATCTCCAACTTGAAATTTCAGTGGCTTGCCTCGATTGTCTGCATAACTCTTCTGGCGATCTCGAGCCGTTTTCAGTCTCTCCTTGATTTGAGTTATCTTGTCGGTGGTTTCTTGTACGATTTTGGGACCTGATAATTAACTTTCTCCTATTTCTGCCCAACAAACTGGAGTTCTACACTTTCGTCCATACAGTGCTTCGAATGGGGCAGCTTCAATGCTTGCATGATAACTATTATTATAGGAGAATTCAATTAATGGTAGATGGTCATCCCAGTTTCCACCAAAGTCTATCACACCTGCCCTGAGAATGTCTTCCAGGGTTTGGATCGTCCTTTCACTTCGTCCGTCTGTTTGAGGGTGGTATGCAGTACTTAAATTTAATCGGGTTCCCATTGCTTCCTGGAAACTAGTCCAGAAATGGGAAGTGAAACGACTGTCCATATCCGATACAATGGAGAGTGGGACTCCATGCAAGGATACTACCTCATCTACGTACAACTTTGCTAACCTTTCCATGCTAAAGGTTTCTTTCATGGGTAGGAAATGAGCTGATTTGGTTAATCGATCCACAATTACCCAAATTGCGTCATTACCTTTTCTTGTTTTGGGTAACTTAGTAACAAAATCCATGGTTATGATTTCCCATTTCCATATAGGCATTTCTAATTGTTGAAGTAATCCTGAAGGTTTCTGGTGTTCTACTTTAACTTGCGAACAAGTTAGACATTTAGATACATATCTAGCTATATCCTTTTTCATTCCTATCCACCAGAAATTATTCCTTAAATCTTGGTACATTTTATTACTTCCAGGGTGCATGGTATATCTAGATTTATGGGCTTCCTCTAAAATCTTATTTCTTAAATTTCCTTGCTTAGGTACCCAAATCCTTTTTCTTATGGAATCTCCAAATTCCATCACTTCCTTGCTCTAATTCCTTTATTCGTCCTTTCATTCCTTCAGCATCATCCTTGATTGTTGTTTCCTGAATATTCTTCAATTGTTCCATTAAGTCTAATTGTAAACTTAATCTAAGAGCACGAACTCGCTTTTGCTTTTCATGATACTTACGACTTAACGCATCTGCAACTACGTTTGCTTTTCCTTCGTGATATTGGATATCACAGTCGTAATCACTCAAAATTTCCATCCATCTTCGTTGTCTCATGTTTAATTCTTTCTGCCCAAATATATATCTTAAACTCTTATGATCTGTATAAATAGTAAACTTACTTCCATACAGATAGTGTCTCCATATCTTAAAGGCAAAAATTATCGATCCTAATTCTAAGTCATGTGTCGTATAGTTTTCCTCGTGCTTTTTCAATTGCCTTGAGGCATACGCAATTACCTTTTTGTGTTGTATTAGCACACATCCTAATCATAGCTTAGAAGCATCACAATAAACTTCAAAATCTTCTGTTCCTTCTGGTAAGGCTATAATTGGGGTATTTGTTAACCTCTGTTTTAAAATCCTAAAAGTCTCTTCTTGCTTAGGTCCCCATTCAAACTTAACTGTTTTACAGGTTAGCTTAGTTAATGGCACAGCTATCTTAGAGAAATCCTTAATAAAGCGCCTATAGTACCCAGTTAATCCTAGAAAACTTCTAACTTCCGTAACTGATTGCGGGACCTTCCATTTGGTGATCGCTTCTATTTTGGAGGGATCTACGTGAATACCTTCGTGATTTACCATGTGACCTAAAAATTGCACCTCCTGTAGCCAAAATTCACACTTCGAGAATTTGGCGTAAAGCTTTTCCTTTCTTAACAAAGTTAAGAGTGCATGTAAATGCTTACAATGATCGTCCTGACTTTTGGAATAAATAAGTATATCGTCGATGAAAATAATTACAAATTTATCCAAATACGGTTTACAGATTCTATTCATCATATCCATAAATGCTGCAGGAGCATTTGTTAACCCAAAGGGCATGACTGTAAACTCGTAATGACCATACCTAGTTCTGAAAGCAGTTTTAGATATGTCTTCTTCTTGTACTTTCAACTGATGATATCCGGAGCGTAAATCTATCTTAGAAAAATATCTAGCTCCCTGAAGTTGATCGAAAAGATCATCAATCCTAGGTAATGGGTATCGATTCTTAATTGTAACCTTATTCAATTCCCTATAATCGATACACATTCACATCGAACCATCTTTCTTCTTCACAAACAACACTGGAGCTCCCCACGGGGATGAACTAGGTTGTATAAATCCTTTGCTTAATAATTCATCTAACTGCTTTTTCAGTTCTAACATTTCAGTGGGTGCTAATCGGTAAGGTGCCTTTGCTATGGGTGTAGTTCCAGGAATCAAATGAATTCTAAATTCTAAATTCTACCTCCCAATCTGGTGGTAATCCTGGTAACTCTTCTGGGAATACATCCGAGTATTCTGATACTACAGGAATTTCCTTAAGTTTCTTACCCTTAGTGCTAATGATTACCGAAATCAAATACACTATTCCTTGCTTTCGTTCATAATTAGCAACTTTCATTACCGAAATGAACTTCATTGATTTACGTAGCTTATCTCCTGTAACCATGATTACTTCTCCTGTGGGTACACGAATTTCTATGGAATTCTTATCACAGAGGATTCGAGCATGGTTGGCTATTAACCAATCCATTCCTAATACGACATCGAATCCAGCTAAATTCATGGGTAATAGGTTTGCAGAAAATTTATGACCTGAAAGTTCTGTATTTTCTTTTTGCAAAACCGTATCTATGTTAACAGAATTCCCGTCTGTCGTTTCTACCGTAAAAACTTGCCTAAGTTTCGTTAAAGGTGGCTTAAGAGCTTGGCAGAATGAAGTATTTATAAAACTTTGGTTTGCACCAGAGTCGAATAATACTTTCGCATAAACGTTGTGAACTAGGAATGTACCAGCTATTATGTCAGGAATTAGTTCGGCTTCATGCGTGGTCAATTGGAAGGCTCTTGCGTTCTTCTTGTTAGTTCCTTCAGCAGGTTTGACCTTGTTATCTGCTGGTTTGACCAATTTAGGGCATTCTGGTCTAAAATGCCCAGCTTCTCCACAGTTGTAGCTGATTTTTTTGTTTTCCTTCTGCAATCTTCTTCACGATGTCCTATAGCTTTGCAGAAGTTGCAGGTTTCATTACATTTTCCAAAATGTTTCTTTTTACAATTCCTGCAGAACGGCGGAGTGGAAGATGATCCAGTTCCCTTTCTTTTGAAGTTGCTATTATTACCCACACGAAATCCTTGGGTAATTTTATGAGCCAATTCATTCTTCCTGTTTTCTTCTCGCGTACGCACCAGTCCGTCAGTCAGAGTGTTGGCCAATTCTACCGCATCATCGATTGTGCGGGGTCTCGCAGCTTTGACAATGTCACGAATCTCGCTAATTAAACCCCAAATGTAGCGAGAAATAAGTACCGGTTCTGGCGAAGCCAGAGTAGGCACAATTCGAGCATATTCGAAAAACTTCGAAGTATACCCTCGGCAGTCAACATCCACCATTCGGTGGCTCAGGAATTTATTCGCCATTTGTTTTTTTTTCATATTTAAGGCAGAATTTCCTTTCCACCAGACGCTTAAATTATTCCCAACTCATGGCATAGGCCATGTCACTTCCCTTAGTTTGTAATACCGTATTCCACCATTCTAATGCTTCTTCCTTGAAAAGATGAGAAGCATACATGACTTTATCCTCCTCGGCACATTTACTTATTTTAATTACTGCCTCGGTTTTCTCCAACCAACGTAGTGCAGCAGTTGCCCCTTCATTGCCTGCAAATTCAACAGGTTTACAGGCAAGAAAATTCCTTGTAAATGCAACCAGGCGTTGCAGCTTTCATTCTTTTAAGGAATGGGGCTTGCATCCCATCATTATTATTATTATTATTAATGTTGCCGCCTCCATTTACACTATTACTGAAGTTGTCTTCATGAGTACGTTTGCTAGGAATAACTGGTTGAGGTTCAACTGGATTTCGGGCAGCAGCAAGAATTGCTGGAATAGCATTGGCTGTTCCTTTAGCAACGATGTTTTCTATATCTTGTCTATTCAGAAAATGGTCCTCATTGTTTTGCTCGGATTGGTTAACCTCGTTAACTGGTTCATTACCAGCGTGTTCCATCTGGTAATTAATATATATAACTTATTAGCACAAAATGAATAACAACCAAACACAATAAAGCAATCGCACATAATCATGTCAACACGTATAGCCAAAATTGTCGACTTTGCGACGTTGATATTTTTATATATTAGTATGCGTCCGTACACACCGGTTATCTTACAAAAGTTTTATTTTAAGTTATTTTACATGATTATATTTTTATTATTATTATTATATAATCACAACCACACAGTCACACCACCACCGTCAGCTGGCATCTCAGAAGCGACGTTCCCTTTCATCGTACTTCCAGGAGATCTGTTCTCCCACCTCCCGGATTCAATTCCCTGCGTCCACCAGCTCCTCGCCAAAATGGCGGAGTTCAGCCAAGTTCTCATTGCTCATAGGTGGGTTTGGTGCAGGCTCGGGGTCAAACTGAGGGAAAAAGGTATTAGGGTTATTTAAGAGATTCTGAAATTGCCAGTCGGTTGTCCACCATTCTTCTAGCTCTCCTGGTAGAGGTCGGGGGTGGATAATTGGATCTGGGATTGCAGGTTCCAGCTTAACTGGAAGTTGTGCTTCCGCTGGGTAATTGAAGAGGTTTTCATCGGCAGGTCCGATGAGATCACTAAGTGCTAGTTTACGATCCAGCTCTTCCCATGATGGCATTTCCTGGACTTGCCCTGAACTTTCCCCGATCTCCTTTCCTTTGCCTTTATCATTTGGATCCTCAGTCTTTATAACTTTCCATGTCGCTGGTTTCTTCCTACACACACGCCTCCAGCCCACGAGTTCGGTTTTTCTTTTTCGGCTTCGGTTTCTCCTGAGGTTGGGCTTGGAATTCCATAGGTTCATCAGTGTCGGCCCAATAACCGGAAAAGCCCTCGGAAACTTCCATGTCAGTAGAATGGATAGTGATATTCTGAAAAGCTTCAGACAACTCATTCATGTTGTTAGCATATATGAAGAAACACACAAAAATTCTAACTTAAAATTCTACTGATTTAGTCTTGTTAACCTAATTCAATTAACAATGCACATGAAAACTAGGTCAGTAACTTAATACAACTTTTACGACAACTCACGAGATCAAAACCCTCACGATGAATGACAAAGTGTAGCCCAAATACGGGCAGCACTTAAACATCCATCGGATCGGTTTTTATCGATCGGACATTGAATCGTAGCAATGATCGAGTTATTACCCTGTTATCGCGGCAGAATTTCGTTCTTGTGTGTGTTTTTGGACTAAACAGATGATATCTCAGCGTACAAATTGAATTTTAACGTCGAACCAACGCCAAAATGCAAGTGCCACACTCCTGATTTATATGCTGAAAAAGGGGTTCCCCCGCGTGGCGTGCCAGACCCACCTGGTCCTGGCGCGTGGCGCGACGGGTCACTTCTAGCATAGGGTAGCTTCGTGGATTTATAGCCTAGGTGAGTCGACAGTTCGATAAAATATGCGTTCTACAACAAACTGCGAGGATAATTGTCTATTAGGGGATACCCCCCTGAGTTTTAGGGGCCATGATCCTAGTTCCGACTGTTCTGAAAATTTTAGGGGTCATGCAATATTTCTTGGGGGTCTTAATTAGGGTTTCCTTTTGGACATAATAAAATAAGAAATAGTAATTTTAATGAGAGTTGTTACACCCACTGCGGTCGCACAGAGAATGAAGAGAGGGGATTTAGGGTTTCTGTTTACATCTTAGCAGTTACAAGGGTTATACATAATCTAAACAGTTGGGCCGTGAAACAGATTGGGCCAAGGCCCCTATCCGACGAAATCTCCTTCGACGAAGATCCCTTTTTTGTCGAGATTAATGATGGCGAAAAATCCCATTTTTCGTCGGGGGAGACTAGTGACGAAGAACCTTTATTAAACTTTAATTAAACTATATTTAACACCACACATAACACATTTAACAATTAACACCCAATCACAAAACATTAATCATTCAGATAAACCACACACGACACCACGTAAATCAAATTGTAAAAACTGGATTATGAAGTCAGTGATGTGTATGGAAAAGACCTTGAAATCTTGGGTTGTCACAAAAATGAACCATGAATCTACTTATAATAAAAACAAACGTTTACCCTTATCTAATTTTTTGTTTAAGTTATTTATAGAATAAAAACAAACGTTTACCCTTATCTAATTTTTTGTTTAAATTATTTATAGAAAAACAAATATCTATTCTTATATAATTTTTTTTGTTTAAAATTATTATTTTTATTATTATTTAATATGATCATAATAATAACAAACGTTTATCTTTATCTAAATTTTTGTTTAAAATTATTAATAGAAAACAAATGTTTATTCTTATCTATTTTTTTTTAATTTTTATTATTATTTAATACGAGAGATAAATAGGAAAATAAGATGAGAATACACCAGTAAGTGACACGTGTCCAAAAAAAAATTTCATTTATTAGGATAGGAAGAAGTGTAGTTTGGTTTGTTCACTTTTGCCATCCAGGTCAAATTTCAAAGTTGTACCATTTTCCTCCCTGACATTTTAGAAATGTGTCATTTCAGCCCAAAAAAAAATAATCACAGTTAAAAAATTCAGTTAACTTAGGGGTAACCACAGTTAAAATTGCAGCTGTTCGGGATCGAACCTGTGACCAACTGCTTAGAAACAAATGAATTTTACCCCTAAGCTAACTGAATTTTTTAACTATGGTTATTTTTTAGACTGAAATGGCACGTTTCCAAAATGTCAGGCAGAAAAATGATGCAATGTAGGATCGTTGTGTGACCTGAATGAGTCGTTCAGACGAGTTTGGATCCGAATCAAAGGCGGAATTCAGAGGAACAGACTTGTTTACAGCTTGATTCAATTATAATGTCTCTTGTATTGATATAATAGTCTTACAGCACCTGGAGACAATTCGGCAGAGCTTCGCTACTCAAATCCGAAAGTTACAAATGACAAACCATACACGGGTATTTATAGAAGTCTAATTTCGCACGAAATAGCACAAAGGTAATTTTGTGCGAAATACCAACTGGTTATTTCGTGCGAAATAGCCTTTGGCTATTTCGTGCGAAATAGCTCTTACACACACAAACTTCAATTTCTAGCATCCCGAGCACTGATTTATCCTATCTTGTTATATGACTCGATACAAGACGAAGTCGACAGACATAGTGCACTAACAGACTCCCTCTTGGATGTTGACGAAGTCTTCAGTGTCGAGTCTTTATCATGACGCATCTTCAGTCTTGATCAGTCTTCATGATCTTACCAAATTGTCTAACACTATAAGTATCCATCAATATTTATCTTCTTCCATCAGCTTCCATCTTGAATATTATACCAGAATCTGACTCTGGCTCTTATATTAACAGTTTTTTGAAACATTTTCTTTAGGCTCCCCCTTTCGTCAAGCTTCCATGCTTTGGGATCGACACCTTGCTTTCCAACTACAAGCTCCCCCTTACTTTGAGCTCGTCTTCAGACTCCCCTTTAGACTCAGCTGTCGGGATCGTAATCTGGAATCACATCTGCAACACTCAACCATTTATAAATAACAATGTTTTGAATATCCAGGATCAAATACCATACTGTCACACCCCCAAAATCCACGCGCGGAGTATCACCGCTTGGAGGCGTGACTCACCAGGATCAAGCCACCAATCATATTGAACAAGCATGTAAGTAATAATAAAATCCAACACAATACAATTGGTGTCCAAATAAAACATAGTTTAAGTTTCAAGCGGAAGCATAATGTCTAAAACCAAGGCATAAGTAAATAATGTTTAAGTTTATCATGAACACTCAATGTCCATGCTCCACAACGACTCTTCCCCATGCAAGCTCCTGCTAAACGTATTGACCTGCAAAGCATGTAGTAACGAGTCAACAATAATGTTGAGCGAGTTCACAGTTGGGTGTTTGTTTTAAGTTGTTCCAAAAACAGTTTCCTTTAGCTGGCGTCCTGCCGTGGGTGTTTGTTTTATGTGCCCTGAACTGTCAATGTCTATCATCATTGACGTGCCCAGATCCATTAGTTCACGCCCGTCCTCTACGGCACGGTGTGAGGCTTGTCAAACCTAAATAGCGTTATCTAACTAATGACCCGCTCGCCATTGGCCCGGCGATTAAGTCGATATAAAAAGAAGGGACTTTGTGATAGAGTTTTGGTCTAGTGAAAGTTAACTGTCCATGAGGACGAGGAATTATATTCTTGAACCCGTACTGTCCTACCCAAGAAAGGACGAGGAATCCATATTCCTTAACCTGTTCCCAACCCCTGGGAATCCCATGCTTTGTAGAAAGTGTGAACTCACCTTGGTTTGCTCGGTAGAATTAATTATACGTTTCCCACAATGATCAATTAAACCCTATTATGGTTACCAAAGGCAGTCAGTTTCCCTGAATTTACATCTCACGTATCTAGTCACACTTATTGCTCAAGCAGAACATATAACATACATCATAATAAACATTCTGGTCATAGCACATTTATAATACAAGTTCACATAATACACCCTTCACATTCGGATCACAAATAGTTTCATAACACAATGTATTATTTGAATTAAGGTACGGCCCAATTCATATGCACAACAATTTGGGTGTGTGTGTCAGATCGGCCCAATTAACTACACCTCTAATTAACCATTAGTCCCATGATTCTATTAGTTCATTTAACATGTAATGACACAATTAGCATGTATGTGATCCACTAAAGAACTCGGCCCAGATTACATATGAATTACTAACAAGCAAAGTCCTCTCCAAGCTACCGGCCCAAACAAGTTATATATATCCGGCCTGAACTTTGTTCAGTTTTATGCGGCCCAATCCCGAAAACAAAACCTATCCTGAATATGCTCTATAGCCCCGTATCATGTTAATTGGTCAATTAATTACCATCCAAATTCATAAACATTATCACAGTGGGTATTATTATATAACAATAATAGAAATCCTTTAGTTAATTCGAGTCAAAAGCACCAAACAAATTCAAAAATATAGCCTCGGCCCAAC
The DNA here is from genome assembly GCA_030545235.1 of Helianthus tuberosus. NCBI lineage: Eukaryota > Viridiplantae > Streptophyta > Magnoliopsida > Asterales > Asteraceae > Helianthus > Helianthus tuberosus. The sequence continues at coordinate 193,698,893 of CM060414.1, forward strand.
AGGGGATAACGGCCCAAGCGATGTTCGGCTCAACTGGGCGAAGCCCCAATTCATCCCCTCGGACCAGTACAATTTCGTAGATAATTTGTTAAATTAAGATGACCCGATTTTTATGCAAGGCCCAATAACACTTTCATATGGTTACGCAAATTCTGAATCAAGAACAGTTAGCAAGAACTATGCCTATATGTTCATCATGTGTTTCAATCCAACTATAATCCATAAACAAAAATTATAATCATGCAATCAGTAATATCAACCCATACTAATTCATGCATCAAATTGTGTTTTATAACACATACATATATACTTTTGTTAATCAGGATCATACATAAACTAGATTAACAATTTAAGAATAACATAAATATAAATCACTAACCACACAAAGTCTCGATGGAAGGGGGTATCCTGTTGCCGTACGTAGGAGATGGAGAGATAGGGTTTGAGAGTTTGTTATTTAATCAACAACATTATTACGTATTCATATAATTGGGGCGGTTTACATTAACAGCCGAAGTGGGCTCAAAATATACTTCACTGTTATGGGCCAAGAATAGTCAAACAATTTATGTAATTTGGGTTTAATACAAGTAGTGGGCCAAAGTGGATTTATAAGGTGATTAAAGTGTGTGTGCTAATCCTCATATGCGCTACATACGGCCCAAATACATAGCCCAAATACACACTCAACATTTCCTATCCGTTTTACATTTAGAAAGTTTATTCCAGTTACGAGCGTTTAACGATTTATATCATTGTAAGGGACGTACACGAGAATAAATAAGAAAACAGAATCGTGAGACTAAAAGATACTAACCTTTCAAGTCCGGGTTGTCACACATACCCTGGCTCTTTAGCAGATTTTAACAATCTAAGAATCCAAATCCCTCACAGTTAATCATCCAAGTCCAATTTAATGACCTTGGAGATATCACAAACTGTTTTTGATTTTTGATTTTAAAAACTTCAAATTCAAATTAATGTACTTGTTTTATTTTCAAAAACACAATCAGCATACTCAGATTTTGAAACTCAGCTCTCAGACATCGGTTGTCGAAAATAAAGCAGAAATCAAAATCTTTTTGTGATTTTCTGAAATGTAAAGCAGTAAAGAAATATTTACAAACATATTTACAGACAATATTTTTGTTTGAGTTCGCGTCAGATGATCATATCAGTTTATGACAAATCACTAGTACCGTTGAGCTTTAAACACTTAAAGATCTAAACGATTCACTTAGATTGTCAGTATACTGATCCACTTAAATTTTCACACAAAGTTCAATTGCTTCGAGATACGAGATTTAGTGTCTTAAGAACTTAAACTTATTCGCGTGTCCCACCTCAGAATATACTCCCGTATCCAGATCCCAATATTCAGTCTTACAGGTGAATATACCTAGATGATATCTGTAAGGGGTAAATTGCGAAACCTTGAGAGCTCAATTTTTTGCAGAGTTGAAGGTTCGACTTTTGGTGTGTCCCCCTTGGGGATCTTCTTTACAACAACACTTAACTTTATCTTTTCGATTTTTTGTCAATTTTTATGCTGACGGTGTGCTTTTATTTCAAGCAAGCAGAAAGTATTATACGGGGACTAGGCCATTGCTTTCGCATTATCAGAAGTCCCGGGATAATACCCCAGATATCACTGAGTATAAAGACCTAGTATCTCAGAAAGAGGGATCTTTCAAACAAGATTTCGGGGGTTACCCATATATCCGAGAGATGTTCCCCACGAGATAAGTAAGTATTGATATTTAGGTTTACATCTCGAAAACAATCTACTAAGCGTGTAAAAACCTACTGGCATATCATCAGTGAGACCGTTTATCACATTTTAACTTTCCATTTCTTTAGCGTACTGTGATTGTCTACTGATGTACTATCATTTCCTCTTTTTACACAAAACTCATTTTGAATTTTATCATGTTTTTGGCTTTTTCAAATTTTCTAATGTTTTTGGATTTTCTGACAATATTACTCCCCCTAAAATGCAAAACCATTTAAAGAAAAATTGACAAACCAATGTAGATAGCTTTGTCTCGCCATCCATTTTCTGCTTGACATGCTCTGTTTTGCAGAAATAATAACGTATCCCCATGATTTACAACACATTGATATTTTACAGTTTGAAAACCGTTTTTCAATCTTGTGAAATTAATCATGCTTGTTCAGCCGTGAGGGTTTCGGCATATTCAATCAACATATTTTTGGATATTTTTTAATATATGACAAAATCTAAAAATAAACATATTTTTGATTTTTCAAGTTTATGACAAACTAAAAACATATTTTTGGTTTTTAAATTTTAATTTTTAGGGTTTATGAAATATTGTTTATTTATATACAGAAAGCAAACAAACTCCCTGTTTCAACCAACACAGGGTTCAGCAGCCTCCTCTTCCCCTTGTGCCAGGCTGCTCCGATTTCCATTCTCATAGTCTTCAGTTTTCTTGAGCACCTGCACATTCAACTAATTCAATCACTTGAACAAGTTAGCCCAGGTCTGTTTGACCTTAGGCATTTCAACACAATATGCTTCATTCAATTTTGGAAAATCTTTGTCATTTTGTACAAAGACTTCTTCAATTTTAATTTCAACTTTTTCATCATTTACCGAAGTGATTTGTTTCTTAGCAGACCATGTTTGACCTTTTGGAGTACCTCTTTTGTAAAAATGTGACTCTTTTTGAACATTTTGATTTTGAACAACATTTGGTTTCCAAAAGTCGTTTGGTTTTGTTGCATCAACATTTGTTCTCCAACTTTGTGTTGTTCTAAATTATGTGTGTGAGAATTCCAGGTTTGTCTTGAATCAAACCTATTTGGGTTTGATTTCCAAGTTTGATTCGAAACAAACTTGTTTGTGTTGTACCTCCAAGTTTGTTTTGAATCAAATCTGGTTGGCCTTTGTTTCACATTCTCAGATTTTTGTTTTTCAACATTATCAAACTTCTTTTTGTCAACATCAACAGGTTTCAGATTTAGACACTTGCGAGCAAGATGTCCTGTTTGATCACATTTGAAACATGTTCTCTTGGACACATCCTTGACCTGTTGTTGTTTTTTCTGAGCATGGAACTCGTCATTAGACTGTTGTCTAAATTTGAGTTTTTCCTCTTCTTCTAAACTTGTTCCTTGAACAAAGTTCATCTTTGTCTGATAATTTGGTGTGTTATTTCTTTTCCAACTTCGTTTCTTCTTATAACCCAACCCAACCTTCATGTTTTTCTTCTTGAAACCAGGTTTGTTATAAAAAGTTTTGTGACCTTTTCCAGCAAACTTTGGAATTTCAGATTTTTCAATTTCAACCATTTTGAAAACTTTATCAATCTTTTCTGAAATCACATTCTGAATCGGGAATACAACATCTAAAAATAATTTATCTGATCCAATCATGGTATAAACCAATCCTTTTGAATCATCATTCAAATTTTTCTCAGATTTTGAGTTTTTCAGATATTCTTCATGAAAACTACCTTCATTTTCATCCTGTGATTCAGATTTACCTGTATCAACCGACTCTTCTTTCAACACACTTTCAACGACCTTACCTACCACCTCTGAATCACTAGAATCATCAGATTTGGAATAGGTTACGTCAATGTTTTCTGGCAATTGATCGACCATGTTGAAAGCTTTTTCGACCTTTTCATCATCATAAAATGCAAACTTTTCCGGTGGTGGGACTTGATGAAACTCTGAGCCTTTTGCTCAGAATCTTTTCCATCCAGTTTTATGTTGAAAATACGTTCAAGCACATATGACGACGCATGATAACTTTTTAACTTGTTATTATCCTGTTCTAAATCAGCAATCTGACGCTTAAGTTTAGCAACATCCTCAATGTAAGAATTTACAACTTGTTGCTTTATTTCATACTGTCGCTTAAACATATCAGTTGTTTCAGAATAGTATCTTAGTCTGGATTGAACAAGTTTCATTTCACTTTTCACCTTTTCATATGATTCTTTTGTAATGTGATAAGCCAATTTTATTGAATCATACTCTTTTTTAATTTCTTGACAAACATTTTCTTTTTGTGAACATTTGTCATTTTCGAAACATTTTCTTTCAAAATTTCATTTTCTTTTTCTAATTTTTTACATTTTTCTGAAAGTTTTTCATCGTTATCTTTCAAATCCTTTTCATTTTCAAGCATTTCTTTGTATTTATTTTTAAAAACTTTTTCTATTTTGGTAAATTCAATGTCTCTTGTTCTTAATTTTTCGTCTTTCTCAATACAAGCACTGCACGTTTCCATGCATTTCTTGCACTGTTCAACACTTTTCAAGATTTCAGAATCAGAATTTACCTTAGTGATTGGCACTTCGGTGTTTATTTCTGTTTGCTTCAACTCAGCTTCACTCTTCTTTTCTTCACCAGTACCAGCATCTCCAACAACATCTGCTGAACTCTCAACTTTCACTTCAACTGAACTGTCAAGCTTCTTCTCAGCTTCTTCAACCTGCTGTTCTTCAGTAACAGCTTCTTTTTCTACAACTTTTCTTTCTAACTTCTCTTCCTTAGCAATCTTCACTTTTTCAACTTTAACTTCTTCAGCTATCTTCTTCAAATCAATCACCATCTCATCAACATTCTTCTTCATTCTTTCTTCATCCCTCTTCCTCAGACTTGAAGTCATAACATCTCTAAGAAGTTTTTCAAACCTTTTCACATATGTTTTATCTTTTCCAACATTTGTGTAGTATTCGACTGATCGTGGGATTACTAAAAGAACATCATCAAAAACTATATCCTTTTTGGGAACAACAGGTTCACCATTTCTGTTGACATAGCATTCTCGCTTCTTGTCCCATCTTTTGTTACTTACAGCACTTTCATACTCCTCTTGCATTTCATTAAGTCTGTTCCAAGCAATGTTTTTCTCTCTGTATGTTTTCTCCTCCAGAATCTCTTCTCTGGTTTTCTCTTTGATCTCAGCAACAAAAACATAATGTTTGCCTTGTGATGGTTTTCTTCCATGAGCTGTGACTTTTTCATCAACACAATCTCCTTCATTTCTTTTCTTGATCTCAGCAGCCAATCCTGAATCAGATGGAATGTATTTGTCCCAACTGAAACCCTCTGCAACTTTTTCATCATCTTGATGTATAAGTAAGGCTTTCTTCTTGGATTATTTTCAATCATTTTTGGCTCTTCTTTGCTACGGTGGTAAATCGCCTTTCGGTAATAATCATCATTGAAAGGATTTTCATTTCCATCAACTGAAGAATTTTGACATTCTCTCTTGAAATGACCTCTTTGCTTGCATTTGAAACAAGTCACTTTGGATTTATCAAATCCTAGCTTAGTTGATGGACCACCGATTGACTGCTTTCCAGTAATCTCCATATATCTTTGAGCTCTTCTAATGCAACTCGCTAAACACCAGCGAATATCGATAAGTTCCATCTCTTTCGGATCAATCTGGTCATAGTCTTCTTTGGTCAATTCAGAATTTCCAATTTTGCCAGCTACTAGACCTTCATATGATTCCAGAACAGATGCAAGAAAACTCATTTGTTGCTTGGCTGCATTGATGCTCATAGTCGGAGAATTCTTCAATTTGAGAGCAATGTTGCAGAGAACTTCTTCAGATTCTTCAACACTTGCTTTTGATGAAGACGAATGATATCCCGGATTGTAGCTTGATGAGCTTGTCGGAGGTTCTTTTGTCTTCACACCACTGGATGTTGTTTTTGGTGATTCACTAACTTTTTACTGAAGGTATTGCACCTTTGAAATAAAGACCAACATTCTGTTGATGCGAAGAACTGCTCATCTTGTTGTGCTTTTGCAACTCCAATTCATGACTTTCTATCTTTTCTATCAAGACATCAAGAGAAATTGTATCATATAACACATCATTTTTCAATATAAAGACAAATGTTTGCCACTGATCAGCTCGTGGTAACGCTTCTATGATTTTATCAATAATTTCCTCTCTTGTTTTAACAATTCCAAAACGATCAAGTTCAATTTTTAAATGACCAAATCTCTCTATCATCTGTCTCACAGTTTCTCCTTTCAAACAATCGAACAAATCAAATTCCTTTGTTAATAATGCAATTTTGTTTTTCTTGATTTGTTTACCCCCCTCAGCTTTTACACGTAAAGCTTCCCAGACAGATTTTGATGACCCATCATGTTGAAGTAAAGCAAACAGGTCATGTCTAATTGATGATTGAATTAAAGCAATCATTCTCTGTTCAGCTGACAATTCTCTTTTGTCTTCTACTGATAAACTTTTGAGCGGGGTTTCTTCTCCTTTATCATCGGTCGGCCTACTATAACCAAATTCCAAACAAAACCAGCTTTCATGAATGTAAGCTTTTGCCCAGTTGATGAACCGCTCTTTCCACCAAGTATAGTCTTCAATGCTTTCGAGCGTTGGTGGTTTTGAATGTGTTCCATAGAAATTATCATGTTTAATATTTTCATTAATTGCTTTTGTTATAGCTTTTGGTGTAACAGTTGAAGTTTCGGAAGACTCGGATGTAAATGCGTTGTAAAACGTGTTATAAAATTATTCAGCCATGATTTGATCTTCTAAAATTTCCTGGAGACAAACAAACAAACACAATCAGTTTCAACAATATCAAATAACTTGAAACAAATTGATACACGATTGGTGCGAAATGATCTTGACACGAAATGAGTTTTGGTGCGGAATCAGTCTTTTCGAACGAAATAGCTACTTTCAAGCGAAATCAGTCTTCATGCGAAATACCAACTTCAAACGAAATAGCACTTTGATACGAAATACAAGTTAATTTCGTACGAAATTAAGTTCCAATTTTGATTTCGTGCGAAATTAGGTTCCCTTTCTTAATTTCGTGCGAAATAAGATCCACTAGGTTGATTTCGTGCGAAATAGAGATGTCGTCAGCATATCGGTCCAATTTTTGTCCAATTGATCCAGTTTCACATCGAATTAAGGTCCAATTCTTTCAAGGATTTGTTAAAACTATGTTTTATATGATATATGTGAAAATCAATCCATTTTGACTGTGAAAAGTTATTAGATTTGAAAAAGAAGGTGTAGAAGTCGGATTTTATGATGAAATCAAGGTGAATCTGTATGAACTCTTCCTCCTGAGCTCTGATACCACTTGTAGGATCGTTGTGCGACCTGAATGAGTCGTTCAAAAGAGTTTGGATCCGAATCAAAGGCGGAATTCAGAGAAACGGACTTGTTTACAGCTTGATTCAATTATAATGTCTCTTGTATTGATATAATAGTCTTACAGCACCTGGAGACAGTTCGGCAGAGCTTCGCTACTCAAATCCCAAAGTTACAAATGACAAACCATACACGGGTATTTATAGAAGTCAAATTTCGCACGAAATAGCACAAAGGTAATTTCGTGCGAAATACCAACTAGTTATTTCGTGCGAAATAGCTCTTACACACACAAACTTCAATTTCTAGCATCCCGAGCACTGATTTATCCTATCTTGTTATACGACTCGATACAAGACGAAGTCGACAGACATAGTGTACTAACATGCAATTATGAAATTTGGTCTGAAATGACAAAATTGAACAAACCACAGGGACATAAATGGCAGTTAACTCTTTTATAATAAAAGTAAAGGGAGAGGTTGGGTGAGTGATATGTTTGAAAGATAATGGCAAGGTTGTAAAAAGCATTAGGCGTTAATCGGCCAACGAGGTACCGACTAGCGATTATTCGTGATTAATTGGATTGAGATTTTTATATGTTATTTTCAGTTTTATGTATACATATACACATTTTATATGTAAATATTTAAGTAGACATGTTTTAACCCTTCCTCAACTCATTTTTTTAACTATAAAAGATTCATTGCTGGAATTCACACGATTTGGTTGGAAACTGGCCGGAATTTATAGGTTTTGGCAGGAATATACAGGTTTTTTGTCGGAATCTGGCCTAAATCGCCGATTTTTGGCCAGCCGACTAGGCTCAACTAGCAATTAATGGACTGATTAACAAAAAAATACTTAGTTACTAACCGACTAGCGATTAATCGCCGACTAGTCGCGGTTTTTACAACACTGGTAAGGGATGCTCCGCACATGGGGACTGGTAAAGTCTCTACCTATCCAATGGCCTCATGTCATGTCAACTTCCCTCTCCACTCTTCATTTTGCACTCAAACATAACGGGTGTTTTCACGTGAGGAGTCCATTTTTTGTCTTAAAATTTTACATTAATAATTAAAACATTATTTAAACAAAATAAATTTACATTATTATTATTATTACTATGTGTTAATTAATTATTATTATTGTTATTATTATTATTGTTATTATTATTATTATTAAACGAATTGAAATGAATAGTAATTTTAATATTATAGTAATATACAGTTTTTATAATACTTTTATTATTTTAATATTATAATAATAGTTATTTACTTTACTTTTTAACTTTAATCCTTTTTTTAATATCAGGGGTTGGGATAAGCTTGGTGTCAACCGGTACGGTCCTGTTCGGTATCAGTACATGAAGGTAAAAACCGGCACTAATACAGAAAACGCCAAAAGTTGGTGCCGAATTGATATTGGAAATATTTTGGTTCGGGAAATTCAGTGCTACTACCCGGTACCATTTGCTCATCCCTGATCACGGTTACCGTACGAACAACGGTATCGTACAACTTTTTTTTTGTTGATTTTCTTCAACTTTTAATTTTTTTCTTTTTTAGTTTCAGGGGTATGGATGAGCTCGATGCCAACCGATACAGAATCGGTACTGATACCGAAAATACCGGTTACGGTACTGGTATTTGAAGGTATAAAACGATAGTGAACCGGTACCAGGAACGCCAAAAGTCGGTACCAAATTGGTACTTAAGATATTTCGGTTCGGCAAACTTGGAACCGATACCCAGAACAATTTGCTCATCTCTGACCACGGGTTTCATATGAACAACATCGTTACCATACAACTTTTTTGGTTGATTTTCTTTCGGTTATCTTTTAGTGTTTTTTCCTACATTTTCTATTTATTCTTGTCAGCAGTTCCGTTCGCAACACGCTCGTAGTGATTTCAAAACACATGTAAACACATACTAAATAACAAAAGAAATTCGCCGCAACGCTGGAACTTCTTTAAACCTAGTTATTATGTGTTAATTATGTGTTAATAAGCAAAGGAAATGAATAGTAGAAGTTGGTGCTGGCATCATATTATTGGACCATTCAATGTTATGTGTTAATGAGCAAAGGAAATGAATAGTAGAAGTTGGTGCTGGCATCATATTATTGGACCATTCAATGTATAAAAAGATGGTGGCATGAGATCATTAGACCTCTTAATTTACAAGGTTTTGGTGCAGGAGAGTACAAGTGAGGCATGATAGGGTACAAGTGAGGCATACCAGTCAAAGAGATGAAAGTCACATTTTACTCAAAACTTTATACAACACTTTAGAGAGAAAGATTGGAAACGTAGAGAGAAAAGGCGATGGACGACGAAGCTCCGGCGACCACCCCTTCCGGCACGTTCAGACGACACTTTCCTATACCGGGAAATCATAAGACGGTGATGGGGGCCGACAATGAACAAAAGTTATTTAGGATTAAGGTGTAGTTTTGTGGACTTTGATGTTTCTGCTGCTATGTTAGTGGATATCATTTGGATCAGATTTTTTTTTTGATTTGTTTTTTTTCGTATATTTAAACTACTACAAACATAAGGTTGTGACGTAAGCGGGTAATAGTGCAGCCATTCAATTGGCCAAAAAGGGCGACAGGGGTAATAGTGCCAGGCAGCTGCCTGGCACTCCCCTATTGGCCCAACAAAATTATGATTTTATCCTAATTTAAAATTACGATTTTGCCATCAGTTCAAATTTATGCTTTCGCCCCCGCTTAAAAATAAATTTACGCTTTTATTCCCAGCTAAATATTTCAATTTTACCCCGGTTAAAAAATTATGATTTTGCCCCATTTCTATTTACAGTTTTGCCATTAGTTTTTTTCCCTTAAAAATACGATTTTCCCATCAGTTCAAAATTATGTTTCTACCCCCACTTAAAAATAAATGTACGCTTTTGCTCTCGGCTAAAAAATCCAATTTTGCACTCGGTTCAAAATTACGATTTTGCCCCGTAAAAATTTATAGTTTTTCCATTAGTTTTTTTTCTCACAGCCAAATTACGATTTTACCCTCAACTTAACTTTACATTTCCCCATCGTTTTTGTTTGTTTTCCTGGTGACATTACAATTTTGCCCCCAGTGTAAAATTACAGTCGTGCCAGCAACTTCCTGGCACTGCCCCGTTGGTCCATTTAGTTTACAATTTATCCCCGAATTAAATTTAAGATTTGGCCCCCAGTTAAAAATTACGTTTTCCCATCATTTTAATTTTTTTTACCAAAACTATAAAGGTTTTTTGTTTTAATTGGTTTACTACGGTCTTATCATCGTTTTTGTTTTTTTTCCCTAGCAAAATTATAGTAGTCTTTTTTAATTGGTTGAGAATTATTCGGCCATCGTCCCGCAACGCGGGCGGGGCATCTACTAGTTGTATACAAGGGCGCAGGTCAGAAGGGGTCGGGGCGCCCGGCCCCTCGAACTTTTCGCTCAGTAGTATTATGTATGCAGTTTTCGTATAGAATTTTTTGGGTATATATGTTTTCGACCCCCGGTTCTATAGAAACTTTTTGGTATATACGTTTTCGACCCCCGTCGTAAATATCAAGCTTCGCCACTGATTGTATAGATGTACATATTCATATAGGTTTGATAGGTGATGAAGAAGATATAATTTATCATGTATGCATTTGTTTTCGAGGGTAATGGTTATTGTGTGCCATCTGTTTGTGGAAATGTTATAATAAAAAAATACATTACATTAAACTAAAATAAAAAAGACGTTACCTTGAATTAAAATAAAAACCTAAATGATAAAACTAAAATTAGAAATTGCATGACCAATTATATTTTTTTCGTGATCTCGCATTTTCGGGCTAGAATAAACGGCAACATTTCGTGTAAGCATTGTCGTGTGGCTTAATCAACATCTCCATATCCCGATTGGTGGGCTCATATATGCAAACGTGTCGAATGAGTTTTGCGCTTCCATGGAATATTCGTACAGGCCAGGTGCAGCCATTGTTGGACGTGTGGATATTAGGTTGGTGTTGGATGTTGTAAAAACTCGGTTGTGAAGCTTGAAGTGGAGGTTGAGAGTGTGTTGAATAACCGAGCGAGGGTTGAAATGGTGCACTCGAACCGCCTCGCCTAGTTTGCGAGCCACGTCCCCTCGACTTCAAACCGGGTCACAAACCTTTTTTCTTGATATCACCCTTGTTTTATATTATTAAATTTTTGTTTATTTTATTACCATAACAATTAAACTAGGAAACCTTATTTCATCTTGTTTATGCACGATTTCCCTTTCTTTTTCTCATTATTTACATCGACGAAAACGATCGACATCCATTCCACAATAAGGGATTCAAGTTCCAGTACTACTCTCTAGGCCATCCACCTTTATCCTTCGTCGCGTTCACCAAATTTGTTTGTGTTCGTGAACCCGTCATGAATACAATCATTTCCTTAATTAATGAACACAAACATCAAATCTTGTTCGATATCTGTTCATAAACCATTTATTTATTTCCAATACATACAAATGAAAGATGAAAGTGGACGGCGGGAATAGTTCTCTTTGGTGGTTGGCCAAAAATGGCGGCCACTTTGGTGTTTTTTTTCCTTTTTTCATATAATAGTCATTTATAGGTCATGCCAAATTACAATTTTAATCCAAGTGTAAAATTATGATTTACCCCCGGTTCAAAATAAAATTTTGCTTTTGCCCCTGCTTAAATTTACGATTTTGTCCTCAGTTAAAAAATACAATTTTGCCCCCAGTTCAAAATAAAATTATGGTTTTGCCCTCAGCTAGAGTCCTGCCAAATTACGATTTGGTTCCCAGTTTAAAATTACGATTTTCCCCTCAGCTAAAAATTACGATTTTGCCCGCAGTTAAAATATTTCGATTTTGCCTCCAATTCAAAATAAAAAAATGGTTTTGCCCTCACTTCAAAATATTATTTTACCTCAATTTTAAAATTACGATTTTACCTCAGCTAAAAATTGCAATCTTGCCATCGTTTTTTTTTTGGCAAAACCAAGGTAGTGTTTTATTTTATTTGGTTAACTCAATTTTGATTTTATTCATGCCAAACAGCTGCCTAACACTCGCTAATTGGTCCTGACAAATTATTGTTTTGCCCCCAACTCTATATTACACGCTTGTCATCGTCTTAGTTATTTTTTATCATAACTATATAACTATGGTACTGTTTTTCTTTAATTGGTTAACTTGATGTATCTTTGATATCGTGTTATAATAAATACTTGGTTTAGCACCCCGCAACGCGGGCGGCGCATAACTCTAGTTAACGAACAAACACAACTTTGGGTCCTGTTGCTACTTGCATATCTCCATTTTTCATCTGTAAAGTGTGACGAAGAAGAAGAAAACGAAAAAAATCAGCTAAAATGAAGAAGAAACGAGCAGTATCTGAGGCGATTACGAGCGACAATCAGACGGCAGAGCTTCTGTTAAGTCTCAAACCATCTTCTTCATCTTCTACGCCGGTTCGACGGGGCGATTCTAAGTCTCGCTCCAAACCCTCGGCTGACGTCACTCCCGCTCCAAACCCTAACGGTCCGTCAGTCAAGGTTTGTATCTCATCATTTTCATTTTTTCTTTGATTGATCCGTTATTTTGCTTTTCATTCTTTCTGCACTTACTTTGATTCATATTTTGTTTCTGCGATCGTTTAATTAAATGTGTATGAATGAACTATTGGGCGGAAAGTCCGTTTATGTTTGTTGATTGAATGAATGAACGAACATGAACACATGTTTTGTTCGTGAACGTCTGCTCATATGTGTTTGTTAGTGCTGCAAACGAACCAAACGTTAAGCGATAAGTTCGTGAACCGTTCGGCGGGGAGTTCGTTTATTAGACAAACAACAGACACAAACAAGAAATTTTGTTCGTTTAGTTAAATGAACGAACATGAATAGAGGTCGCGTTCGTTCATTTATGTTCGTCAACGTTTAGTAAGGTGTTCGTTTGTGTTCGATAGTTCACAAGTGTTTTTCGTTTTTATATTTTATTTATTATATTTAATAAGTGTCAATGTATTATATATTATGTTCATGAACGCGTGTTTGTGTTCGTTTGTTTCCATTTGTGTTCTTGAACATTAGTTTGTGCTCATTTGGGTTCATCAACGTTCGTGTTCGTTTGTTGCCTAAGATTAACAAACAAACACAACACAAACGAATACGAACAAGTTCATTCCCTTAACAAACGAACACAGACATAAAATCTTGTTCGGTAAGTTTCATGAACAGTTCATGAACACATATATTTCTTGAAAAATGAACACGAACAAGGTCTTGTTCGTGTTCGTTTGGTTCGTTTGCAGCCCTAACACTGTTTGTGGTCATTTGTGGTTCATCTATGTTCATAAACTGTTCGTTTCAATGTTAACGAACGGAGTCAATGGACATAAACGAACACAAGCGTGTTCATTTTCTTAACGAACAAATATGAACAAGAAAACCCGTTTGTTTTATTGTTCGTGTTCGGTTTTTTTTACAGGCCTATTGATTAAATACAGTTGCTGATGTCTGAAATGAACTTTTGCAGGCTGTAGGTGCCACCACTTGTATCTGCAATATATCAAGAAAAAGAAAGGTAATTTATTATTTTAAGTTATTGGGAGAAATTGGCTTGCAGGTTTAAAAATGTCTATTTGTTGTTGATAATTCTCAGCTTGACGATTTGAATCCTGCTACGACGAACACGCATTCCCCTCACTTGTTAGAAGATGCGGAATTGTGTCGTAACCTTTTGGATCATCTTTCCACGCTGGGGGAGGTATTGGCTCATCGAGCAATGTCGGATGAGATTAGTCTGTTGGTTAAACTCGCTTGTTTAACTCCGGAACTATTGAGTCGTTTTGAGCGTAGCTCAAAAGTCGCTCAAAGAAAATCAAAGCGGGTCGAAAGGTACAAACGGAAGCTAGCTGAGAAGGACGAGGAGATTCGTCATTTGAAAGAGGAAGTTAACAACTTGAAGAAGTATAAAAAGATGACCAAAAAGGACTCCGAAGTTAAGGAAGTGATTCGTTGTTGTTTGGACGAGGTTAGCGTTGAGCATCAAAAGGAAGTGTCTGTTTTGAAGATGTGTTTGCGAGATCTCCAAGCTCAATTGGAGTATAAGGATCGGCTGCTTGTCGAAGGGGTTACTGAGCTAGATTCGTTGGTGGCTGAACTCAACTGCCATTCGGCTAAAGAGCAAGTTTGGGTTGAAGAGTCTCGGACTTTGAATGAATCTATTCGCTCTCTGCAATCTCGCATGGAAGAGTTGCTAGCAGATAATTGGAGGTTGGAGGATGACCAAAAAAGTCCCGAGTTTCTTCCCGGAGGTATGTAAAAGATATTTTTCTTTTTTGCGTTTCTGTTATTGTTATGGAATGAACTCTTGTTTGTGTTTGTTTGTTTCCATTAATGTTCATGAGCGTTCGTTTTTCTAAAATTAACACGAGCAAGTGTGGGTTGAATAGTCTCGGACTTGAATGAATCTATTCGCCGCGTGAATGAGTTGCAAGCGGAGAATCAGAGGTTGTTGGAGGATAATCAGATGTTGTTGGAGGATGGCCGAAAAAGTCCCGAGTTTCTCCCTGGAGGTATGTAAAAGATATTTTTATTTTTTGCGTTTCTGTTATTGTTATGGAATGATTTGTTAAGTCTAGGGCTGCAAATGAACTGAAGGTTCAGCGAATAGTTCGTGAACCGTTCGGCGGGAAGTTTGTTTAATAAATGAACGAACACGAACAAGAATACCGTTTGTTCATTTATGTCCGTGAACGTTCGGTAATGTGTTCGTTTGTGTTCGATAGGTCATTAGTGTTTTTAGTTTTTATATTTTATTTAAATACTTCAAAATTCCGACAAATTAAATATTTAATAAGTATCGGTGTATTATATATTCTATATTCTGTTCATCAACTCTTGTTTGTGTTTGTTTGTTTCCATTAATGTTCATGAACGATCGTTTGCGTTTGTTTTTCTGAAATTAACACGAGCAAGTGTGGGTTGAATAGTCTCGGACTTGAATGAATCTATTCGCCCCGTGGATGAGTTGCTGGCAGAGAGTCAGAGGTTGTTGGATGATAATCAGATGTTGTTGGAGGATGACCGAAAAAGTCCCGAGGTTCTTCCTGGAGGTATGTAAAAGATATTTTTATTTTCTGCGTGTTTCTGTTATTGTTATGGAATGATTTGTTAAGCCTAGGGCAGCAAATGAACTGAAGGTTCAGCGAACAGTTCGTGAACCGTTCGGCGGGAAGTTTGTTTAATAAATGAACGAACACTAACAAGAATACCATTTGTTCATTTATGTCCGTGAACGTTCGGTAATGTGTTCGTTTGTGTTCGATAGCTCAATAGTGTTTTTAGTTTTTATATTTTATTTAAATACTTCAAAATTCCGACAAATTCTATATTCTGTTCATCAACTCTTGTGTTTGTTTGTTTCCATTAATGTTCATGAACGTTCGTTTGCGTTCGTTTTTCTAAAATTAACAAACGAACACGTTCATTTTCTTAACGAACTAACACGAACATATAATCTCGTTTGGTTCATTTGTAGCCCTAGTTAAATCTTCCGCTTTGGTGTAATTGTAGGTGAGCTGGATCCGTTTCAGATGCTGTTGCATGTATTAAGTTTGAAACCATTTGATCCGATACCAACATATACATTTAAATTTGATTAATAATATTTTGTTTACGCAATCCTTTTGATTAAATGTATAATCTGTTAAACACATTAAAAGTATGGAAACGTGATTGATGAATTGGCCAGTAAACATGAACTGGACGTTTTAGTGAACCGTTTGTGAACTG
Source organism: Helianthus tuberosus (assembly GCA_030545235.1). NCBI lineage: Eukaryota > Viridiplantae > Streptophyta > Magnoliopsida > Asterales > Asteraceae > Helianthus > Helianthus tuberosus. Next base: position 193,714,828 of record CM060414.1, read on the forward strand.
TGTGGCGGGAAGCTGGATTATGTTGACATTGACAAAAAAGTTTCATTTATTTAATTAAATGAAGGAACATGAACACGTGTTTGTTTGTGTTTATCTGTGTTCTTGAATTGTCGTTTACAATGCTAAAAAAACAAACATAAACGAACAAGAACATGTTTATTTTCTTAACAAACGAATATAAACCAGAAAATTTGAACGTTTAGTTGTTCGTGTTCGGTTAAATTTAAATGAACGAACACGAACATATGATCAAGTCGTCTTGTCTGTGTATATGTGTGTGCATGTATGCTTGTGTATTATTTTTATTTTTCTAAGAATTTAAATACCGAAAGGCATATTTCCATAATATAAATTAGCAACATATTGTTGCATTGTGTTGTTGTACCCTAAGCATAGGGGTTTTTCAAAAAAAAAATTAAAAAAAAATTGTGATTTTTCACTTTTAACTCAAAAGTTTTTATCTTTTATATTTGAACACTTTTAATTTGTTTACTTTCAACCCAAAACTTTTCATCTTTTATAATTTAATCAAAAACTTTTTTATTTACAACTTTGGTCCCCCTATACTTTTTATCTTTCACAAGTTTTTCGTTTTACGTTTCGTTCTAAATTTTGCGAGTTAATACGTTGCAACGTGCGTCTGTGGTTCAACGTTTTTCGTCTATTTTTTCACATTTGACTGGTATGTCGCAACGTGTCTATTTTCCCTCTTTGGCAACTTCGCCGCAACGGGCGGATCCTACATTGACTTAGTTATTCTTTTCTACATTATTTTTCGAGTTAACACGGCGCAACGTTCGTGTGTGGTTCAACGTTTTTACGTCTATTTTTTCCATTTAACAAGTTCGTCGCAACGCATATGTCCTAAATCGACATAGTTATTTTTTTTATATTATATGTTTCAGTCTTATTTCTTCGCATTAAGTCATGGTTGTAAAACAAGGTTTCCAAGGCCGAGTACTCCCCAAGTAGTCGCTACAAGGCTGGCTGCCGAGGCGACTTTCTTTGACTCCGCCTAATTACTCGGAGTCGGTCAAACGCAGTCAACCTCGGCCAGAATTGGATCTAGTAGGTCAACTCGGGCCTAGTTTGACTTAAATAATAATATAACATATTTTTTATGCCTATCATATTAAAGAATGAATATCATTTTCACGTATTTTGTTATAAATATTAGTAAATTTGTGTTATTTGACATATATTTAATCTCTAAAAAGTAATTTATTTATAATTTAACATGTCCGAGTACTCCCCGAGTACTCTCCGCGTACACCGAGTACTCTCAACTCCCCGGTCGACCGACTAGGGAGCGCCTAGCGACTTTTGCAACCATGGCATTAACACGCCACAACTTCAGTGTTGGTGGTCGCTATCAACGGTGTGACATTGATGTTATTTGGCATAGTTTTAGGCCCCGCCGCAACGCGGGGGTGCTTAATTCTAGTTAAAATATAATATGTATAATGTTATTTTTTAAAATATTTTACATACCATCGGCTGACATCATTGTGGCTTTAAACCCTAACGTTCCGTCAGTCAAGGTTTGTATCTTTAGTTCTTTACCATTTTCATTTTTTCTTTGATTGATCCGTTATTTTGCTTTTCATTCTTTCTGCATTTACTCTGCGATCGTTTAATTAAATGTGTTATCAGCTCAACACATTCAAAGTATGGAAAATGTTAATTATTTTGGGCCTAAAAGTAGGATTGAACATGTATATGAGAAAATTTATGCTCAAAACAAAGTATGTATATCATTTATTTAATTTTATTCTTTTTAAATTAGGGGCTGCGAAGAATGTGCACATTCTGAATTGTTCAGCTAGAAGTTCGTTTATGTTTCTTAATTGAATGAACGAGCGAACATGATCAAAAAGTTTTGTTCATTTAATTAAACGAACGAACATAATCGCATGTCTCGTTTGTGAATGTCTGCGTATGTTAGTTCATTTATGTTTGTTTGTGGTCATTTGTGTTCTGATATGTTCATGAACTGTTTGTTCACACTGGTAACGAACGGACTAAATGAACATTAGCATATTCATTTTCTTAACGAACAAATCTGAACAAGAAAACCCGTTCGCGTTGGTTCATCAATAGCAAATGGTCACTATACCCCTGGGTTGTTTCGTAACGATAGCAAGGGGAAAAGACTAAACAATGAAATTCTAAAAGGGATAAAAATAGAGGGACTAAATATGTACACTACTACCAGTTAACAAATAAAAAGAAAGCTTTTTTAAAAAACTGATAGGCTAAACAAAGTTAACCAATAAAAAGAAATCTTTTTTTTTTCAAAACAGAGGGCTAAACACATATATTAGCGAAGTCGAAGGTTTAAAAGTTAAATACAAAAAGTCACGATCAATGAGGAGGTGCCACTGCTATTAAAAATATAAACGTAATCTTTGACTCATGAAAAAAACCCCTGCCGATTATCCATTTGAATATAACTTCAGAAACCGGAATAAAGACAAGCATGTGATGTTTTCTTTCACTTAATTTATATGAAATACTTTCAACACTTCAAATCTCATGCTAAGTACTTTTGTCAATTATAAAGAACTAAATGCTAACCACAAGATAGTTCCAAACATAAACACCTTATGCGCAACGAAACTACAAAGCGCTAACTAAATTTATGGAGAAACACCTACTTCGACGTTTCCTGTTTCAGTTGTTTCAAATACTCATCCACACGACTGGCAACAATATCCACACAGGGAATCTTCTTCCTAGCTTGGGTATCAGAAACCTTGCAAGCAAGCTGCCTTTCAGGCTCCAAACCACGAATAACATCAAGGGGCTGATCCACCATACTCGAAAGTGTTTCCACATATGGAAGCTTAAGATCACACAACCACCTACATGCCACCTTCATCTTATCTTCAATTCTAGGGCGATAAAAATCCAACTTTTCGATCGGAACACCCTGAGCAGAGTAATGGTAACCTAACTTAAGCCCACGTTGAAGCCCGGTAAACGTAGCATAAGTGGTGAAATTTTTACAAGGATTCAAGAACTCGTCACTTCGATGAACCTTGTTAATAACATGCGCAAAACCCTCACTGATCAGCCATTTCCGGTCGTCCTTCAACATCTGTCTATCCACTAACAACCCATCCACAACATACTTCAAAAAGCTAAGAGATTCATTCAAAGCCTTAGTCTCTTCAATCCACACTTGCTCTTTAGCCGAATGACGGTCACGCTCGGCCACCAACAAGTCTTCCACCGAATCTAACTCGGTAACTCCTTCGACAAGGAGTCGATCCTTATACTCTAATTGAGCTTGGACATCTTGCAAACACGTCTTCAAAACGGACACTTCCTTTTGATGCTTGACGGTAATCTCGTCCAAACAACAACGAATCACTTCCTTAACTTTGGAGGTACTTAAATCCTCCTTTTTGGCTATCTTCTTATCCCTCTTCAAGCTCTCAACTTCCTCCTTCAACTGACGAATCTCCGCATCCTTATCAGCTACCTTCCGTTTGTACCTTTCGACCCGCTTTGATTTTCTTTTAGCAACTTTTAAGCTATGTTCATAGCGGCTCAATAGTTCTGGAGTTAAACAAGAGATTTTAACCAACAACAAACGAATCCGAGAGGATAAATCCTCATCCGACATTGCTTGGTTAGCCAACACCTCAGCAGGCATCGAAAGATGATCAAACATGTCACGACACAACTCTGCATCGTCTAACCAATCCTTATTCCGTACCATACATTCAGGAGAATATTTAGCGTCGACTGTTGCGGGATTCAACTCATCCAGCTGAGAATCATCAACAGTTAGACATTTATAACCCTGCAAGTCATTTTTATCCCAATAACTAAAAGGAATAATTACCTTTCTTTTTTTTGATATATTGCAGACCGTAGTTGTGGAATCGACAACCTGCAAATTTTCAATTCAGATATTATTAATAGTATTAAATCATTTAGGCATGTTAACAAACTGAACGAACACGAACGGGGGCGTGTTTGTGTCCGTTCATTTAACTTTAACCGAACACGAACAGTTAAACAAATGGATTTTCTTGTTCATGTTCATTTAACTTTAACCGAACACGAACAATTAAACAGAAAAATTTCTTGTTCATATTCCTTCTTTAAGAAAATAAACATGTTAATGTTATTGTGCGTTTATGTTCGTTATTTTAACATTGTAAACGAACAATTCAAGAACATAGACGAACACAAATGAACAAACATAAACAGGCGTTCACGATCATAAATGAACGAGTAAACTGCCATTTTGGTCCCTGTGGTTTGGCCAGTTTTGCCACTTTAGTCCAAATCTCAAACTTATTACATCTGGGTCCCTGTGGTTTGCATTTTGTTGCCATTTTAGTCCAAATCTCAAATCAGGTCAGATTTCAAAAAAAAACCTGGTTTTTGTCCTTTTCCGCAGGGGCATTTTGGTTATTTTATATTTTATAAATGAAAAAAATATAACAAAATCCCAAACACCCCATATCTCTGCACTCTCTCTCTCTCTCTAAACAACCCCTCTCTCTCATCTCTCTCTCCTCTCTCTAGAACACCACCACCACCACCTCCTCTCCGTTCATCCACCGCCGCAGCAGCAGAAACCGCCATCCGTCGTTCCAATCAAATGTCAGATCAAACAAGAATCCAAACCAAGAATCCCCACAAATCAAAACCCCTTTACTTCCAATCACTCCAAACCTAACCCACAAATTCAAGAACAAGAACAAACAACCCATCTTCATAAAACCCTCAAAAGATTCAAACAAGAACAAACCACCACCGTATCATCACCCCCACCACCGCATAACCCGAACGGAACTGACCTTGCCCCAAATAGAAATAACCCGAACGGAACAGGGTTGCCGCCGCCGCTGCTGATACGCGGCTCCGCCGCCGCTGCCGCTGAAACGCCGCTGCTGGTTGCGTGTGGTGGTTCACCGGATAACCAGTCGTCGGAAAAACGAGGCGAATGAGGTTGTTTGGTGGTGTCGTTGCCGGCTGAATCGAAGAGGGATGATGTGGGTGTCTGTGTGTGTGTGTAAGAGATGGAGGAGTGGAGAGTGATGGTGGGTGCGGTGGCCGGAGATCGGTGGTGTTGGAGGAGACGGTGGCGGAGGTTGGGGATGATGTGGGGGTGGTGCTGGTGTGGTGTACGTAGTTCAGAGAGAGAGAGAGGGAGATAGAGAGCAGATGTTGAGAGAGAGAGAGCAGATGGAGAGAGAGAGGGATGAAGATCTTTAAATAAAATGCAAAAAGACCAAAATGCCCCTGAGGAAAAGGACAAAAACCAGGTTTTTTTTTTAAATCTGACCTTATTTGAGATTTGGACTAAAATGGCAACAAAATGCAAACCACAAGGACCCAGATGTAATAAGTTTGAGATTTGGACTAAAGTGGCAAAACTGGCCAAACCACAGGGACCAAAATGGCAGTTTACTCTAAATGAACGAACGAAACATGTGTTTATGTACACTTGTTTAATTAAATAAACGAAACCTTTTGGCCATGTCAACATAATCCAACTTCCCGCCACACAGTTCACAAACGGTTCACTAAAACGTCCGGTTCGTTACAGCCCTATTAAATATTAATCGATCACGCACATTTTCCATACTTTTAATGTGTTTAACTGATAATACACTTAATTAAACGATTGTATAAACCAGGGGCGAAGCATTGAAGGGGCCCCCGAACTGTATGCTCAGTAGTGTTATGTATGTACGTTTCGTATAGAATTTTTTTTAGGTATATACGTTTTCGACCCCCGGTTTTATAAAAAAAAATTTAGGTATATACTTTTAGGTCCGGTTACTTCCGACCCCGGTGGAAATTTTCAAGCTTCGCCACTGGTATAAACAAGATATCAATCAAATGCACATGTCGAATGAGTGAATCAAACAAACTTCAACGTATCAATCAAAGAAAAAAATGAAAAATGGAAGTCCAGCAGCTAGGGTAAATTAGGTGGAGTAGCAAGGGCAAAATAGTAACAAACGAGTTAAATGTATTTGTTTTTTAGTTTATTTGTACAAACCTTGACTGCTGGATCTCCGTCGCTAGGGTTTGGAGCGATAGTGACATCAGGCGATGGTTTGAGAGTTAATAAAAGCTCCGCCAATAGATTGTCGCTCGTAATCGCCCGTTCCTTCTTCATGTTCTTCTTCTTCTTCGTCACCATTTACAGATGTGTCGTCGAGTGGAAGAAATAGGTCAAAAGGTAACAAAACCTCTGTGAATTGAACGAGGGCAATTGAATACAGTGAGTCTTTGGCAACATCTAAATGGTTAGGTATTGAACGAGAAAGAGGTCTGAACTATTAAGTGTAAAACCATTAAGAGTCTGTATGATGTTAAACCGTTCAGAGAGACCAATTCAAATTAGAGTTCTTAACCATTGAGATTTTGTATAAATCTTAACCATTCAGAGACAAATGTCTGAATCATTCAGACATCTGCTCGTGAAACAAACAGTCTGAACCATTAAGTATTGAACCAGTAAGAGGTCTGAACCATTAGGAGTCTCAATAAGAGGTAAACAAACAGCCTCATAATGCTATATGATAATAAAGTGTGGTATCCGTGCGTGATATAATGTTTTATGACTTTGTTACTCAATTTGTATTAGTGGAATTAACGTGGTTAGATATAGATAAAAAATAGTATAATGTCTTGCATGTTACGGTGTAAAGTGAAGAGTTCAATTATAGTTGTAAAAGTAATTTAAATAAAAGAAAGTTTTGGAGAAGATAAAATGTGATGTTGGTTGAAGGTGTAAATTATATGAATTTGGGGAAGTTACCAACCATGGACTCCATCCACCATGGTTTTTAATAGATATAGGAATTGGGTGAATTACATATTCCATCCTTTACGTTTTATATGGATGTCTTTTACTTTTTAAATTGACAAGGATCTACCTGTCCTTTAACCATAACCAGGTTTATTTTAAACGTTAGATGAATTCACGGGCGTTACATGAGAGCAAATTGTAATAGTAATAACTTCACTTTTCATCTCCCCTTCCCTTAAAACCCTAAAGTTGCCACCCCCTGTCATACTCTTTCTCCTATCCACCACCAACAACCATCACCACCATCTCCGAAAACCACCCACCACCACCAAACCACCGCAAACAACCATCACCACCACCTTTAGAAACCACCTACCATTGTCGCCACTCACCACACACGACCTTACCTTACCATGAACGATGGTCTTGAATCTTTTACCTACAAAAAAATCGTTTAAAAAACACATCGATGATGGATTTTGAGTTCTAGAACACAATAATCAAATAAAAAGAACAACATACGCTTGTATTTTAGGGCGAATTTATTATATTCTTCCATGATTTCTAGCTAATTTTGATACGATGGAGGGTTTCCGAATGTGTGTGATGAGAGAGAGGGAAAACGTGAATATAGGGAGTTGGGTTGTGTCTGACGGTTATTTGATACGAAGAAAAAAGTATAATGGTAAAACATTAAATAGTTTATAATTCCTTATATTAATTATTATCTCTCTAATTTATTAGTCAATTTTATTTTATCCTACACACATACAATTTTATCATACACATTAGACCAAGCGGTATAGGGGCCGACTTAGGCCTGGCGATGCCCGGCGCCGGTCCCCCACACCGCCCCCTCGCCCCATTATGTGATAAACGGCTTGGTGTAGACGATCTTGACGGACCCATTTTTTGAATATATAGCCGTTGAACGGCTATATACATTTAATAAAAAAAATTCCCTTTTTCTATAAAACCATCTCATTTTATACCATTTTCTCCACACTTTCAACCCAAAACACTCTCATTTTTATACCATTATTTTATAAAAAAAAATATTTTCATCCACAATGGCATCTAATTCTTGGTGGTCCTCGTCTTCTTCGGACGAAGAGGAGATGTTTTTCGCAAACGCTGTGGTAAATGCGGCGCAGATTCTTATGGAGGAGAAAGAGGAAGACGTCTCGTCTGAAAGCGTTATTACAAGACGAATACGGATTAACAGAGACCGCCAAGGTTTGTCATTAATAAATTTTATTATCCTTACTCCTTATTTCCTCGTATTTATATATTTTTTTACGACAGATCCGACGCAACAAGATTTAAACTCGTTCGCGCTAACCAACGACTACACGCATGCAAACCTTCAACAGGATTTGGTAGAACATATATGGAACAACGCAAACGACGGGGACCGTGACGAAGACGAAGACGAGTAGTGTAATTTTTTAAAATTTTTAAATGTTGTCTTTTTTATAAATTTTAGGTAGTGTAATTTTTTTAGGTTATGTAATTTTTATTTATGTTATGTAATGGATTTTATTATCTTCTTTTATGTCTGATTTTTAAATTTTGAATTGTTTTTATAAAGTTAAACAAATAAAAAAGTTAAACAATAAAAATTAAACATTAAACAAAAATAAATTAAACAATAAAAAATTATGTGGGGTATCCCCATCATCCATCCCCTCAAAAATGGAGGAGGCCCATCCTCCATGGGATGATGATGTGGCGCCTACGTGGCGGCCCATCCTCATGGGGATGAACCTCCCCATACCACTAGTCTTATTGAATTTTAAACTACTCGAATTTTATACTACACATGTTGAAATTAATCATACACACCCATAATTTATCGTACACTCTTAATTATCATATATTATTTTTTTAAATATATATTTTGAAAATAAGTTACAAATTTAATTTATTTAGCTATTAAAGAGTAATACTACAAATTAATGATCCTTGTAAGTTTACCAATATAACTTTGGTCAAAACCGGTTTTAAAAAAAAAAATTCGGCTCGGGAGGGTGATGGACCTCAACCTACTGTGGCCGAATAGGTTATCTGGGACTAGTTAACTAACCACCGGTTAAAAATAACATCTTAACCGTTTAAAGGTGGGTTAAAAAACTGGTTGCTTTCTGAAAATATCAAACCGGGCACTAACCGAGGGTGATAATTAGGGGTGTAAACAAGCCGAGCTTGAGCTCGACCAGGCTCAAACTCGATTAACTTATGAGAGCTCGAGCGCGGCTCAGATTGAGCTTTGTTTTCAAAGCTCGAGCTCGGCTCGTTTATAATTTATTACTTTACATATTTAATAAAAATAATATAAAATAGACTAGTTTAGGCTCGCGAGCTCTATATGTGAAGCTTGGGCTCGGGCTCGTTTACTAAACAAATTTATTTTTAGGTTCGGGTTCGGTTCGTAAACAAGTTGAAATAAGCTGAACTCAGCTCGTTTACAAGACAACTTTAAATAAGAGGTAAATGTTATTAAGTACTAATAAAAACTAATATTACACTAAGGCTCGACGAGCCTGACGAGATTTACATGTTAGGCTCAAGCCCAAGCTTGATAAATAAACGAGCTTTATTGTTTAGACTCAAGCTCGGCTCGGGCTCGATAAGGCTCAACTCGTTTTGATCTTTTTCTCAAACCAATCTCTAACACTCGTGAGCCGCTCGACTCGTTTACACCCGTTATGACAATTAAAACCAAAACCGGTTTATTTTTGTTTTGCCAGTAAAACTACTAGTTATTTTGTGTACCTCTAAATGGGCTTATTATTTCTTCAACCCACAGAACTTTGTAAAACAAACATATTGGCCCATACTTAAAGCCCATCATCATTTTCAGTAGCAATGTACGCATATAAATACTCTCTGCCACTAGGGTTTCAACCGCGAAACCTGCAACTCCAAAACCCTAGTTCCTCACCAGCCGTCTGCAACAATGAAGACGATCTTATCATCAGAGACAATGGACATACCAGACGGCATCGAAATCAAAGTGAAAGCCAAAATCATCGAAGTCAAAGGACCACGAGGAACCCTAACTCGTAATTTCAAGCATTTGAATCTCGATTTCATGCTTATTACCGACGAAGAGACCGGAAAACGGAAGTTGAAGGTTGACGCCTGGTTCGGATCTCGCAAAACAACTGCCGCTATCCGTACAGCACTCAGCCACGTCAACAATCTCATCATTGGTGTGACTCAAGGGTTTCGGTATAAGATGCGGTTTGTGTATGCTCATTTTCCGATTAATGCTAGCATTACGAGTGATAATTCGGCGATTGAGATCCGGAACTTTTTAGGTGAAAAGAAGGTAGTTGTTTTATATAATTTGTTCAAGTTATTTCGTTTTTAATTTGTTTGTTGTGGATTGATTTGTTAGTGTGTTTGGTTTAAGTTTTGATGCTGCTTTGTGTTATGTTATTTTAGATTGGTTTTGAGGTGTGGAGTTAGGTTTAGTACACTGTTTTTAGTTTGTTTTAGAGAAATAGTTTGGATTTTAAGATTCAGTTTAGTTTTGGGATGTGAAGTGAAGTTAGGTTTTATACACTATTTTCAGTTTGTTTTAGAGAAATGAATTAAATTTTTTTATTGAGTTTATACGAAAGTTGTGATGCTGTTTTCTGTTGCATCACTTTAGTTTCTGCAATATGAAATTAGGTATTTTAAGTTTGTTTTAGACTATGCAGTTAATGCGGTAAAATATCGGATATCGGTCAAATTTGAGATATAGGTTATCTTTGTTAGATACCAGTGATATAGCAATTTAACAATAATAATTCAGTAATCTATCGGTCAAAAGGCGGTGATATATCGGTCAATATTGCCGATAATATTGGTACCGATATTCTGACTGATGTATGACACCGATGTTTTACTAATGGACCGATAATATCACTGATATTAACTGCATAGGTTTTTAGAGAAACAGTTTGAATTTTTATGTTGAATGACTTTATAACTTCAGTTTTGTTTGTTTCATTATGGTTATCATGGCCATGAAATTAGTCTATTTGTTCTTATTTTATTTATTACACATTGCTTTGTTATCATGGTTATCATTGATTTTTGTATTGTTTCGGTTTTTAATAGGTGAGGAAGGTTGATATGCTTGAAGGTGTTACCGTGGTTCGATCTGAGAAGGTTAAGGATGAACTTATTTTGGATGGAAATGACATTGAGCTTGTTTCCAGATCTTGTGCTTTGATTAACCAGGTATTGATTTATCTAATCTTACTTGTTTGTGAACGATAATCATTTATAACGATTTAACAAAATTGATTTTGTATATGCAGAAATGTCATGTGAAGAACAAAGATATCAGAAAGTTTCTTGATGGTATTTATGTCAGCGACAAGGCAAAGATAGAAGAGGGTGACAATTAGGTAGTGATCGGTCTTGCTGTTTGGTGCACCTTTTTCGACTAAGAGAGTGTTTATCTTTTTTAATCAAATTTTGAACATTTTACAGGACTCTTTTGTCGAGTTCTTAAGTTCTTTTTGGAACATTTATTTCTATTGTATCGATCTTTTTGGTCTTGTCTGGTGTGTAGTCCTGCGATGTTATATGATGGCTGGAGTTGATATTTCCAATGTTTTTACTTGCACTATACAAAACAACTTTGCTGCGCTAATCCACTCTTTCGGGTTTGTTGACGCCTGGTTTTTGTAATGAACAAAGTAGATACCTTTAGATAACTGGATGTTCTGAGATAAGTAAAACGACTGAGTGACGTTCATGGATTCATCTAGTTGTATATTATTATTAGAAATGAAACTGACCTTGGTCTCGTAAACAGGAACCCCTCAAGTATGTTTTATCGCCTGCCTTGTAATAGAGCGATGGTGTTTAGTGATTTAGTATGGCGTCGCAAGTCCTTATTCCTTTTTTTTTGGGTAAAGGGTTACCCCGATGATTCTATTAAAACAACCGCAATTAAGTACAGGTAGTGAGGATGTGTTCCACATTAGTTCATATAAGGGACATGCCCCATATATGTATGACAAACAAAACAAATAAACCTATGACACCCCATAACCTAGCCTACTATACATCATGAAAAGATATCTAGTAGACAAGACAACATAATATTTCTACCAAATAGTCTGGCTTCAAGTGAGAAATGCGAGACGGGGAGTTGACGTGAGAAAAGTATCTGTCAAGCGTCCCATTAAGAATGTACTAAGAGATGACATGACAATGAATTGGTCGCGGATGTTCTAACTTCTAAGAGCGCGATGATACTGGAATGACATTGTCTGGTCACTGGTGGCTTAACAGAAGGGGAATTGGAGATGAGATTACTCTCGATGCAGTAACATCTTACATACGTTAATAGTGAAGGCCGTAAACGGACATGAACAAAGCCACGAAGAAGGCTTTGTCCGTGTTCGTTCGTTTGGGAATCAACATGTTCATGAGTTGTTCACGAACGCTTACCAAACGAGATTTTTTGTTTGTGTTCATTTATTAAGAAAATGAATGTGTTCACGAACACTTACTAAGCGTAAATGAACACAAACTGAACATACATGAACACAAACAAACGTTCATTTAAGAATAAAATATGCATTTCTCATCACAAGATTACGAAGCATCCACCAATAATAAATAAATAAATTACATTATTATCCGGACATAATTGTCATAAACATAACACACATAAATTAAGAAGTTTCTCAAGCATTAACACAAACTGAAACTGAAATGGTCAAATGAGGGATGTTGGCGGAGGCGTGTAGTATAACTAGGGTTTCAAAAATTTGAAAAGCTAAAACCAATAACATATAACATATAAAAACCGTGAACAAACACAAACGAACATAAATGAACGAATGCATCCTCTGTTCATGTTCGTTTGTTTAGGTTAACGAACGAACATAAACGAACTTCCCATCAAACGGTTCGCTGAACGTTCGGTTCATTTACAACCCTATTAATAATGTCTCGGTGCTTGACTTTCGTCATTTTCAATTTTGGTACTTCAAAAAATAATCATTTTAACATGTTAATCCAACGTGTTTGACCTGCCTATTTGCCAAGTCTGTTTAGAGGCTTTTATTCCATTTATGCCATTATTGACTAGCATGACCTACTATTACATATCTAAGTAGGGGGGGGGGGGGGGGGGGGGGGGTGTGTTTGGGGTGACTTGTCAAAACTAATTATATGTTTATTGTGTTTTGATACAAAAATAGTACAATAAGCAGTTTTAAGTGTGGGATTACTTGTCTAAACTACACATGAGATTATTTGCGAGTGGAATAAGCAATTCTAAGTAAACAATTAGAGTTCTTTCATCGTATACGATGCTCGGGGGGGGGGGGGGGGGGTTGGTATCCTCATGTAAAAGCAGCTATCGAGGGCGAGTAATCAAGAATTTTTTTTTTTTTGGGGAAAATGATAGGTTTTATAGTTTTGTTACTTTAGAACTTTGAAGATATGTTATTAAACAACTCCATTACACATATGACTTGTTTAACTTGTTTGAATCATTTGACCCGTTACACTTTTGGTAATACAGATTTACTTATTTATAGATCATACCATTGCACCCTGTGAAACGTACAATGATTTATATAAGCAAAAGAACATGGATGCTTGTATACAACCAAATGCTTCTGGCCTTTGATTGTTTATAGTAAGCACAAAAAAAAACCTCAAAACAAAATCCGTGCATGATTATAGTAGATTTTACTTTGAACAACGGGAATTTGACGGAAAAAAAACCTGAATTCAATATACATCGTTAAAACAAATCAACACATCACACATGGACAATGTTTTGATTAATTTAACGAGAAAAAGATGCTCAAAATGCTAAAGATACGTGACACTGGTGGAGCCAGAAATGCAGAGGTTGTATATTGCTAAATTACTGAAGTCATCTATACTATATAATAAAAGAAACCTGTTTTGGGACACTTGTCATTCTCTCATTCAATTGATTAAAATTATTAATAATACTAATAATAATAATATTTAATCTAATCTAATACAAATAATAATAATATTCAGTAATTTGTAGAAATTCACTAAATTAATTTAGAAAAAATAAACACTGATTTGTGTTAACAAATAAATTTACGTAAATCATTATTAATTTAATTAAAATAAAGTCAATGGGATACTGGTTTCGATAAATTTCCCATATTTATGTTGTTTGGTATTGTTATTTTTTTTAAACTAATAAATCAAATCCAACTCTTATCATCGTTATCATTATATTATATGGTATATCTAATACAAATAATAATAATATTTAATCTAATCTAATACAAATTCTGATTATTAATTCAATAACCTATCCTAATTGTTTCTTTCTCACCGTAGATCTCTCAAGCCTCAAACGCCTAACAGCATCATGCGGCAATAATTTTGTTCATTCTCTTCATGGTAAGTTTGTTATGTTGATTCATACTTTTCATTATTTTAATAAAGATTTGTGTGTTGAATAACCTGATAGCTTAGCAACCTTAGTCTTTCTCAAGATTCATGTCCATATGGTTATCAAAACTGATGATTTCAATATACCCAAGCTTACCTGGTTACACCAATATGATGTTTTCAAATTTGTTATAATCCGTGGAAACACCGATGAAGAGTACGATGTCACGTAAGTGTGACCTGTTATCTTCTTATTGGGTCGATTTAGGTTGTGCTTTTTCTCAAACAGGTCAAGTTAAACGTTTAGCTAAAACGGTAATGGGCTGAAACTTGATAGTGGCAAAAATTTTAATTTTAATGTGTACAACCTTCAACGCATTTTAATGTAAGATTCAGTTTATTATTGAAATTTTTTTTTTTCGTAATCATATCTAAGGCACTTAATAATTATTAATGGGCAACAAGTTTTTGTCCTAACCTGCTTCGATCAGTAATAAAAAAAGACCGTCTTAACAAAAACCTATTTTAACATTTAAATGTCAATGTCTTTTATTTTTTAACATTAGGTGGTGCAGGAGTTGTTAAAAGTCTTAAAATTAATATTCTTCAGGCAAGTTTTAGGGTGGCTTAATACGTTTTTATTATGCTAATACCCATGAAAGGGAGAGAGCATCTGTAGCACTAATGCACTATACTAATTTTTTTTGTCATCTGTAATGTTGTCGTAAAGTTCTAGGAAGTACCATGAGAAAAATTATGATGAAGTTGTCATCGACCATTGCACTATGATGACGGGACTCAAAAAAGGAATTTACTCTTTTATCTTTTATAGTTGATGTGTGAGACCCTCATATACCAATTTTAATGATTTCATTCCAATTTTGTAAAACTTTTTAGTTTTGACATTTGTTTTTCAGATTGGCACAAAACATAACGGAGATATTATGATTTTGGTTCTAAAGTAGTGCCTACACTGATATCGATTCTTGGCACAACTAATGTGGATTACAAACAAATCATGACACTTTCAATGAAGGTGAGGCCCGCATTTCCATTGTGGATTTATTCAACATAAAAAAACTTTTAAGGATATGTAATAAAGTTTAGGCATACATGATGATTCGAAACAAATCTGTATTGGCTCTAAACAAATTTAAAGTACTTTCATTTGTTAAATCGCGTGTACACGCGGGCTCTAACCTAGTATTATTAATATATATAAATATGAAAGATCTAACGTATTGACAATAACGTCTGGGTGGTGTAGTCGGTTATCACGCTAGTCTCACACACTAGAGGTCCCCGGTTCGAACCCGGGCTCAGACATTTTTAAAATATTTTTTTCATTTAGTTTTTGTTTTGTACTTTAATATTTCAAAATAATGATATAACGGATGTGTAATACATAATAAAAAAGCATTTATTTATAGCTCCGGTGAACATAAAACACATTGTTATGATACCAGATTTACCAAAATAGAGAAATGTGAACACTATATGATCTTCTTCATAAAACCTTCATCATTTTATGTAGAACTGATATTATATTAAAACAATAAAATAATAATAATAAAAATACCTAAACCGGTAATATTTCGTTTTTACCATAATAAGAGTAAATTATGATTTTGGCCCTTGTGGTTATATCACTTTTACCATGTCAGCCCAAAATAGAAATTTTTAACATCTGTAAAGGACGTCATGATGAACTTTTTTTATGTTTAATGCGTCCCATTTTTCGGGTATCAATAAAACATTCACTAACTTGAAAGTTCATTCCAATAAATTCTGAATTGACATTCGCACTTAAAAGGTAATTTGTTAAAGGAATAGGATTTACAATATTTAGGAAAAAATATTGCCAAATTTTTATAAAAAAGTATTCATAGTTCAACACATCCATCAAATACTCCAACAAATCTTATTCGTATAAATTAGTTAAACTTAATTTATCAAATTTATCAAAACCATAACAAAAATTCAAATACCAGATAATTTATCATCACAATTCATTTATTCAGTCTATTAATATATGATCGTTTATATATTTGGAACTATAACTTTTTTTTATAATTTAGTTTTTCGGTACTCATCTCCTTTTCCATCTAAGACTATATGGAGTGGGCGTGGAAGTCAGTCCACGCCGAGCACACCACCCCGGACATGACGTGGTGGTGTGGGCGGGGGTTTTTCCACCGGCTTGGAGGCTCTTGATTGGTGGGTGTAATTTGAGTTGGTTTTGATTGGTTGAAATTTATTTTTTATTTTTTTAATAACGCCATTTTCATACCCCTTCCACTCCTTGCTTTTTTTTACACCATTGCCCTTTGCTGATGTGGCTATCACATGACGCTTCATGCCTTCTCTTCATACCCCTCCACTCCGTATGGCCTAATAGCTAGAATCATATTTTCCAAGTCAACAAATGTGTTGCGAAAACAAATTTCAAATTTCATAACATCTCACAAAAACAACCTATCCACCATCAAAAAAAAAAGAAAAAAAACACAAACATAAACATAAACAACACGAAATAGCTACAAATCTACAACCCATGCTACCATTGCTTCAACACCACCAATCACTACCACCGCCAGCACCATGACTTCCAACTACGTCACCACTATCAATTATCACGACCACGGGTCAAACAAATTAATAGCACAGACATACATCGTAGCCCCAAAGCTTAGAAAATCCATCATAACTTCAAATAATTGGTTACAAAGTAAAAAAATATTAATGCCTTCAAAATAATAAAAACATAAGCAATTAAATAAAGCAATTAAGGCTCAGGTATGGGTTACCCCGTTATCATCACCACCCCTGTTTTGTTTATCTCGAATGAAATATACATCATCTTCATCGATTTTATCTTTATCCGAGTAACACACATGTATTCCATAATCTAAGACATGGCCACCAGTCGGAAACCCAAGGCCAACCTCAACATAATAACGCTTATCCCCCAGATCCAGAATCAGATCTCACTCGATTCAAGGCAAAAGGTTTAAAGTGAGAAACATAAAACTTAAGAAGGCACTGCACACAGTAACTTTGCTTCGGCCATAGACGGCCAGAGCCGCCAGCAACGTTTAAAGCGATAAACAAAGAACAAACCGACCCACTGCAACCGTAATTCCGCCACCATAGACGCCTAGAGCCGCCGGGCAACGACGTGGCAACACCTAAAACATCTAGAGAGAGACATATAGGTTGCGAGTGAGAGAATCTAGAAAGTAGAAAGCTAAAAGGTTTATAAGCCTACAAACACAATAAATGTACACAAGACAACACAACATCTATCTAAAAGGATAGAGATGTTCAAGTCACAACCCAAACGCCTAAAACCACCGATTGTCACCTTATAAACCAAGAGAAACTTCACAAAACCAACCCATAGTATACAAAGAAACCGTCGTACAACTTCAATACGCGCATGGTACAAAAAACTATTAAGCCACGTCATTAAATAACACAATCTGGTAAAGGCTTCTGATGTATATAATTAATTTGACATTATAAAAGTAGCCCTGATTGCTCTCAGATTTCTTAGCACAAGTCTACCCAACTGAATTTTCTCTGAACATATTATATTAAACCAAACGAAACGACAATCAAAAATAGCATTTTGCCATGCAATTGTTTACTCAAAACACAGGAGGGAAGGAAAATATGTGTATTGAACTCGGATTTCATCGATTGATGCATCGCCTATAGGCGGTCAACTGAAATCTGGTCTAGTCAAACCAGCTATTTGGATCTCGATACCCGTTGTAGAAACCATTTTATGCTTCAACTTGCTCTTGCAATTACTTACTCTGTCTGCATAATAGAAGAAAAAATAGAAAAAAGTGTAGAAACCGAATTCTTTGTATAAATCTTGATTCAGATTTCAAAAGGTACCTTTTGCCGTTTTGGGTTCGGAGGAGACGAAGGTCCATCTGGCTGGCGTGAAGATGCGCCTCTGTTTTGATTCTCTTCAACCTACATATAGATAGATATGTATGACTTGTAAGAACTTCAGTGTAAAAAGTTGATCCTAAATGAGTGTCATAATCATGTCAGACGTGATAAAATGGACGATAACAAGTCAAAACATTCAAGTCAAATCAGGTATTTCTGTTAGGGTCCCAAGACATTTTTTGTTCAACATTTTACAAATAATTAGTGTGTAAAATATGACAATAAAAATATACAACTTAGAAACATACCGAATTTGTGAATAAACGAATGGGAAATTGGATTTTATTAATCCGACCTTTTGGTAGCTGGCCAATAATAATTCCACCTTATGAACTATTTTTTCTCAATGGCCTCCGTTTTAAAAACTCAACTCCCTTAAGTTTTTTTTTTTTTTCCAAATTTCAAACTGATGTTATAGGGCTTTTGATCAAAACGAGAATACGAGTCAGTTGATGTAAAACTTACCTCGAAACGGTGCTCTAGCAATTTTGGTAGATGACTAGAGTCTTGCTTTATGTGGATGACTAGAGGTGACAGTTTGGCATATATACTCATGGAAAGATCATTTCTGGTTATGTTTGGCGTCAAAAGGACTATTAAATAACCAAAGTATCTTCAAAATTAAAAGAAAACCCGTCAAATGTGGCACCGTTTCGAGATAAGTTTTACATCAATCGACTCGTATCCACGTTCTGATCAATAGCCCTAAAACATAAGTTTGAAATTCGGAAAAAAACTTAACTGAGTTAAGTTTTTTTAACGGAGGCCCACTGAGAAAAAATAGTTCAAAAGGTGGGACTGCCAATGGGTATTTTAAAAGGTGGAGTTATTATTGGCCAACTACCAAAAGGTCGGATTAATAAAATCCAATTTGCCTAAAAGAATTAAAAGAGGTTATACATATTTGAAATACAATGTGCGACTTCTACCCGTTTAAAGAGGATGCCACATTTGACGAGATTCCTTTTAAACTAATTTAGTTATTTAATAGTACCCTTTTTAACGCTAAACATAGCCAGAAATGATCTTTCCATGAGTATATATGCCGAAATTGCCACCTCTAGTCCTCTACAGAAGAGTAAGACTTAGGCAGGGTTTGGTCTATGGGTATGGGAATGAAGGAATAACTTTCATTCCTAATAGAAGTGTTTGGCTAAAGGGCTTGGCTTTTAAATGTAGACAGTATACCCACAATCATTTTTGGTAACCATAAGAACCCTATAGGCCTATACCAAAAAACTTATAGGACCCCACCAATACCCTACTAACCAATAGGGTCAGCTAAAGTGCAACTTACACGCATGTGGCCTTAAACCCGACCCAAACCTGAAAATTTTACACGAACCCGAACACGATCCGAACCCGAAAATCGTCTCAAACACATGAACCCGAACATGACACATATATTCGCGGGTTGACCCGAACACAACCTGTCTAACCTGAACTTTTATATTTTTTTCCATATATTAATATTTTTAAAATAAAATCTTATAACAAAAAATACAATGTATATAAAACAATTATATTTTAGTTGTAAAATCTTATGTCAATTGCTCTTTTAATATATTTATTGCATAAAATACCTAACCAATTAAACTTATAACATATAAACACATTATGAAAAGTTTTATATAATAATATAAATGGGTTAAACAGGTCAACCCGCCAACCCGACGGGTCAACATGAACGGACCCATTTAACTAAACTGGTTAGCGGGTTCAACCTGAAACTGACCCGAACCCGTTTAGACTAAACCTAAACCCGCAAATTCCGTGTTAGGTTTGTGTCGTGTTTTCAGGCAGTGTCATAAGCTCACACCCCTATACGCCATCCCCTTGAAGGTTCATCATACCCATACCCAAATATCCAGGCATTCTCCGACTCCATTCCATCATATTATTAAATCCATACTGGGATTTCTAGTTACAAAACTACAAAGCAAACGCCTTACGCTTGAAGGAGGTTGTGCAGCTCCATCTTCCACATCAGCTCCACCATTAATGTGCTGAGTCACAACAGGCATAATCTGGTGCAACAAATTAGCCAGAAATGTCCCTTCATCACTGGCAGCTGGCGTTTCATGGGAACCGACAGCTGGTGTTTCTTGAGAACCAACAGCTGGCGTTTCTTGGGAATTGACAGCTGTGTGAGCAGTTTCAACACTTGTTCCCTGAAAGATAAAGCTGTTGTCATTGTTCTGGCCACTGGTGAATAAACTTCTCAGCAGTTGACCAAGTCCACTAGGAACCTCTGTAGAAAAAGTTCGACCATGAGTTGTACCTGCATCAGATTGAAAAACTTCACGTTTGACTTTGAACTGTCATCTGAGTTCTTAAACTTATTAGTTAAATTTTTTTCTTGTAGTAAAATTAAACTTTATCACGCTATATTATACTAAATATAACCAAATTATAGAAGGGGCAACTTGCATAGAATAGAAACAAACTTTACACATATTCCCGAGGTAGCAACCAAGTTACAATTTATAAATTATGGCCCTGAGTTAACCAAACCAATTCAAAAAAAAAAAAAAAAAAACGATCCGGTTTGAAAAAAGAACTCGGTTTTTGAAAATCGGTTTCAACTCGACTCGTCCCTACGGTTTGGACACCAGTTCGTATTCTCAATCTTTGAAACCGATTTATAACCCGAACCGGTTGTAAAAAAAGACGGGTTTTTTTTGTCCCAAACCGATTTTTAACCCGGACCGAATCGGTTTAACAGGTTTGATCCTTGGAAACCGGTTTTAAACCCAAACCAGATTGAAAAAAAAAAACTGGTTTGTTTACCGCTCAAAAACCAGTTCGCTTTGTAACCTCTGTGTATGTCACGTGGCATTTGACAACTTCATTTTTTTAAAGGATTATTGGATTTTATCACCCCCAACTATTGGCTATTGGCCGCTACCACCCCCAACTATCACTTTGACGTCTGTCACCCTCAACTTAACACTTAGTGTGTTCTATCACCACGTCGTTAATTGATCACTAACTTTTAATCATGTTACTATACTTTTGGGGTTGTCATTGGGATCTCAGGAAGGTTTTAAGGATCTTAGGGCACCCCCAAAAGTATAGTAATATGATCAAAAGTTAGTGATCAGTTAACGACATGGTGACAGAACACACAAAGTGTTAAGTTGGGGGTGACGGGCGTCAAAGTGATAGTTGGTGGTGGCAGCGGCTAATAGCCAATATTTAGGGGTGATAAAATCCAAAAACCCTTTTTTAAAAGGTTTTTTTTTTTTCTTTCAAACATGTAGATAAACTTTTTTCCCTAATAGAAACCGTTCTGATTTTACCAGGAACTTCAGGTGGTTGTTGCTGAGCTGTACGATTAGGGGCCAAATGCGGTCTGTTTTCCCCATTATGATGGTGACCTCCATTTCTATCTACCACTGGATATAGTACACTCATAGAACCAATAGATGATTCAGAAGCGGCAAGTCCAGGTGGCAACGTAGAAACCCTAATAGGTACCACCCGCACATTTCCCGAGGCAGCTTGTTGATTTGAAGTACCGCCATCAGAAGCTGCTGACTCAGCTGCTGACCGTTCCCTGCCATTTGCTTCTCTTTGATTAGCAGCTGACGACAATACTGAACCTAGAGCGCGTAACAATTGAAGAAAAAATATATCAGTATATTCTTGCAAATCAATATTATAAATCAGAATATTAATAATTACCGGTACGTATTCTGATATCAATATTCCTTGGGCGTAAACCGGTGCCTGAAGAGAAACTAGTACCGGGGCCCATAGGTGTCGTTCCGAAACTGGTTCCAGGTTGAAAAGGTAAAGGCTGCACCAATGTTAAATAAGGCAGAAGATTATAAAAAGGATTAAAATTTTTTCTCTGAATTTACATATCAGTCCCTAGACTTTTTAAACATAACAAAAACATGTTTTTTACATTACCTGAACCATAATGGGATTTGGACCAGATGTAGATATGAAAACAGCAGGTCCAGCATTAACCACAGCTTCAGTCTGGAAAAACACAAAACAACTACTTTTTCATGTCTGATACGACAAAATTCAAGAAAATAAAGATTAAACAAATATAAACGCACCGGTGTCTGCCCCATTCTAAGCGTCATCGTTGTGCGCCCAAGCTCAAGCAAGAAAGCGCCCAAATTTTGCAAAAGTGCACCTGATCTCAACGCATTTGACTGCATCCTTAACCGTGTCACGGGATCGGTTACATTCGTTTGGTCCCTTAATTGTCTGGTCAATTGCTGCACGAAAAAAAAAACACATGATATATCTAACATGGTGCTATTGAATATTGATACTTTTGTGATGTTTAGTACATATATGATATACCGTCAAGCATACTCCGGCTTGCTCAATCAGCAATTGTCTTGTAGACTGAGTCACGTCGCTTAGAGCCGCTGGTGTCGGTAATCCACCTGGACCGGCGGCTGAACGTGGTGCAGCATTTGATTCTTCACCAGCACTGTTGCCCTGAATTCTAGCTGCCAAACATCATATATCATAATATCATATTCGCCTCGTAAGCAACTAAAACTCTAAAAGTAAGCTAACAATGGTGCCTAAAGTGTTCAATGTAAAGAACTTCTGACCATTTTCATTAAATTCTTGTCGCAAACACGTTAAATACTGGGATAAGGTAGTCAGAGAATCAGGAATAACCTGTCAGGGAGATATTTTAAAGTTTTAATCAGGAAATAAGTAATAAGTTGTCTAAAAACTATAATTGTGCATCAGAAATAATTAAAACTAGTAAATTTCCCCACGTGTTGCGGCGGCGTCAAAACGTAAAGTAACTCGAATTTATATCGTCTAATGAAAACGGATGATATTTGACCCGACGTAGACCAACTGAAAATGTACATAAAAATGAGCACAAAAACGTATTATATTTGACCCGACTAATTTGCGAAAGAAATTTACGTCAAAACGTTAACCAACTCGAATTTATACCGACACTTGCATAAAAATAAACACATAAAATAAGATTTTTTTTTGAAGTTAAAGAATGGTATGGCGTGTTGTGACGACGTTGAAACGTAAATTAACTCGAATTTATACCGTCTAATTAAAACGTATTATATTTGACCCAACTCGTTTTAGAACAAAATTTATGTCAAAACATAGAACTGAGAACGTACATAAAAACACCGTATTATATCTGAGCCTACTCATTTCCAAATATTTTTTAACGTTGAAACGTAAATAAACTTGAATTATACCGACATATACATAAAAATAAGCACGTAAAACTCAGATACTCAATTACAAAGTCTTTAAAAGGTTTGAGAGGTTGTAAGTGCCAATGGTGAAAGTTGAAGAATAAAGGTATAGAAAAAACAAAAAAGAAACTGAAAGACAAAAAGAAAAGGGGTCCAATCAACAGGAGGAACTGTAAAAGAAAGCAGTGATTGTAGTTATATATGATATTGAACTTACAGGGAGCTGCAAAGGGTCCATAGAAGCACTAGCTGGAATAGTGAAAGCAGCACTTTGAGAATTAGGTTGACTTCTTCCGGAAGCATCATCGGGTTGTTGACTAGTGGAATTTCTTATTTCATTTAGGCCAGGTATCCGTGAAAGCCTTTCGGAGATGTGTTGCTGTTGAAGAAAACATGAGGTGAAACCGTGTTCAAAAATCACAATAAATATGAAATTATTTAAGAATGTAATTAGTCAATGGTCAACTTACTTGCAAATCTACTGCATCACCACCGCTTCCAGCATTTGCTATTCCAAAAGATCCGAGAACAGCCGAAACAATCTACCAAATTAAAGAAAATAATTATTCGGTTAGGTGTCAATCTACGGGTTTCAATGATTTATAGTTTTCATAAACTTAATTCTTACCCGACTAAAATCTGGAAGACTGCCATCACCTTGATCAGATATATTGAATGTTCCAACCACCACACTGGGCCCGTGTCTAGTACTTGAAGCTGGATCACCTGCTGCAAATGCGGTATATATCTGCCTAAAAGAAGATTCTAGAAGTAGGCCCTATACAAAATAGAACAAAAAACAAAACAAGACAAACCTGTATGATCTGGAACGGTTGATAGTGATGGGTTAATCGGCTGTCGAGCAACCAAGTGCAGAGTATGTCCATCTTCTACATCTACAGTTCATACTCATTAAGGAGCTTCAATATCAGAACGTAACAAGATTCTTTTTTTTTCTTTTTTTAATGAAACTAGAAGGATACGGTAAGCTGAAAGTAACTGATCATCCTTGAGAACTTTGCCACGACATATTAAACGTTGCTGGTCAGATAATATGCCAGTAACTGTAGCAATTTGTTCCTTTAGTGCAGGAACAGGTACCTATAAAGATATACAAATATAACGAAAGTCGAACAAGAAAATATATGATGAAATACTAAGGAAAGAAAACTAGTGTTTACGCATTTATCTACTCGCAGTGTGTATGTTTGAGAGTCCAAAGTCTTTATCTTTATCTCAACAGTGGTTTCAGAATTGTTAAGTTCGCTGCTCCCAGAATCCACAATACCCTTGCCGCCATGATTACTTGCCATAGTATTAGTGGCCTGTTTAGAGCCTGTAAAAAGTGAACGTTAATGATACAGAATATTGAGAAGAAATGTAATTTGTGCAAAACCTGAAAGAAATCAAGAATAAATTGGAAATCAAACGGACATCAAAAGGCAATGATGAATCACAAAGTCAAGGAGAGCAATCTTGAGAATACTTGAAACTAGAATGGTTAGTTCTTCTGTTTATTTAAAGGTTCAAGGACAGCAATCATGAGAATACCGATAGAAAGCCTTTTCGTCATAAATCGTTTAAACAGGTCTGAAACAATTATACCAACCCTGAACAAGCCTGGAAGGCTGGAATCAACCTAAAACAACCTAAACTAGCCTTAAAGAAGCCAAAAACATGTTAAAAACCCCTAAAAATTGTATTTTTATACTATACGCCTCGCCTAAAAAAGCCCTCGCTTTTTAAGCACCTTGCATTGAGGTCCACGGCTCACCCTTTGCGCCTTCGACAACTATGGACTAACGCATACTCAATTTGCATACCTAATATAACCTATCATCTGCTTTACACCAAAGGAATTAATGGAGACAACTCAACTGTATCATCAATAATCTGGCATCCAGAATCCATTGTAGAGCTTATCAACATCGAAAATCGAATAAATCATAATAAATCTAACTACACACTTAAACAATCTGCCAACACAATCAACTCAAACTCTAACTGCACAATACATAAAAAAAATCGAAATCTCAAATCCTAAATTCATAATACGCAAATACATGTTTTACACGATGAATTTCACAAACAACAGAACGTAATTAGACGAACTAAACGGTCAATATCGTCGTACATGCAATGAATATAGTAAAAAAGCACAATCGGATTCTAAAACCCTAGAATGTTGTAGAAAACATAAGGTGAGATATAATAATTAGTAAACATCGATTGATGATAAATGAGAGAATCGGTACCTGATCTTTGGTGGATGAGAGAACCGTTGAAGGCGGCACCGGTTGGAGCGATCTGGATTTTGTGCAGCGAGTGTGTGTCGCCGCAGTATGCAGTATTTGTCTATTTGATTGTGTTTCACACTGTTTGTAATTACCACATGGTAGATATTAAATAGTTTTTTTATTCGGAAGTTTGACCAAAATTGAGTTCAAATAGTTTTTTGAGAAAAGTGCCTGATGGATAATATTTGTGGTTTGTATATTTTTCATCTTTAGTCCCTAACTTTCTAAAATTACAGCTATAGTCCTCAACTTTTTCAGTTTTATTCCCGGATAGTCCCTGGTACGGATGAGGGTTAGTTTGTTCAGTTAAGTTGGTGTGAAATAACTATAATACCCTTACTCTAAGGCGGGGACTATAAGTAAAAGAAAAATAAATAAGTTTCTAAGGACCCACCATCTATTTTCACTTCATCTTCCTCCTCAACCTCACACCACATGCTTCTTCAATCCATCACTGCCACTGGCCACCCACCCTCCACCATCACTCCACCGAACCTTTTTGACTGTTTCAACACTAATACATCCTAAACCCCCCAATTGCTTCATCATGAATTAACTACAACCAACCTCAATTCAATTTCCCCATACAGACACCAAAATATGTACTTTTTAACACAAATTAGAAATTAAAACAAACAGGTATGATTCACAATATAATCCACATAGCCTAGTACACAGATCAAAATCACTACATAAACATAAACAAGACCATTAAGGGGGTGTTTGGCCTAGTTTTATTTTTTTGGCTTATGCTTATATTTTAAAATAGCTTATGCTTATTTTCTTTCATTTGATAAGCTATTTTTAAGTGTTTGGATTAGCTTATATTCTACAAGTTAATTAATAATTAATCTTTAGTTGTTTGTTAAGTTATTTTGTATTATGGGAAGGTGTATAATATCATTGTGTGTAATGAGTAAAAAATCATCTTCTTCAAATAAGCTAAAAAACCATGTTCCCATAAGCTTCTTAAAATTAGCTTATATAAGCTAATAAGCATAAGCTTAAAAAGCTAAACCAAACACCCATTAGTGCTTATTTTATAAAAAAAAAAGCTAAAAAAGCTATAAGCTTAGATAAAAAAGCTAGGCCAAACACCCCCTAACATCACTTGAATTAGTTCGGATCAACATTTATGTTCATCGTAATTACTTATAAAACTGGATCTGTAAGTTGAACAAGAACATTAACTACTAAATAACATATTCAAATTGAGATTTATGAACCTTTATCACTAATTGAAGGTTTATATTAAAGAGGATCTACAGTGGTTGGTTTTCCGGCGATGTCCGGGTGAGGTGGTGCAGCGGGGTGGAGGTGTTACGGTGGTGGCGGCGTGGTGGAGTTGCTATTTACCTTTTGATATAGTGGTGGCGGCAGAGTCTCATGGTAAGAACTCTGGTTGCAGACAACTCACATTTTTCTTCACTGAAGTTTCCCGGGAGATAGTAATAAATTAATAATTTTGATGGTGAGATTTAGTGAAGGTGGTTGCAGGTGGGGGTTATGGTGGAGGTGGGTGTTGGTATGGTGGTTACAGTTATAGGTGATGATGGAAGAAGAGGTGAGGGAAAGGAGGGGCCGTTAGGCTTTTTTTTAATTATATTCTTTTATTTAATGGTGGGGTCAACTAGATTTTAAAGGTTTAAATCAAATTATCTTTTAGTGTTATAATTTTTATTTTTTTATTAGTAAGGGTATTTTAGTCATTTCACAATCGTCTAACATCAAAAACAAACCTCCATTCGCGCTAGAGACTATCCGGGAACGAAATTGAAAAAGTTGGGGACTATAGCTGTAATTTTAGAAAGTTAGGGACTAAAGGTGAAAAATGAGCAAACCACAGGGACTATCCAGGCATTTTTCTCTAGTTTTTTTTTTTCATTTTAGTTTAAATATGTAACAACTCTCATCAAAAGTCATAATTATTAAATTAATTTGACCAATAGGAAACCCTAATTGAGACACCCAAGTGATTCTGAACAAACCCTAAAATTTTCAGAACAATCAGAATCAGGATCAGGGCCCCTAAAACTCAGAGGGGGTTAAACCCTATTGACGATTATCCACTTAAAACGTTAGCAGCAA
This sequence comes from Helianthus tuberosus, assembly GCA_030545235.1. Classification (NCBI taxonomy): domain Eukaryota; kingdom Viridiplantae; phylum Streptophyta; class Magnoliopsida; order Asterales; family Asteraceae; genus Helianthus; species Helianthus tuberosus. The sequence goes on from CM060414.1 coordinate 193,742,589, forward strand.
GGAATTTTCGAAAACCGTCGACTCAGCTGAGCTAGTCCCACACGTGGCAACCCTATGCTAAAAAATAGGTCTCACGCGGCCCGCCTCAGGATAGCTTAAAACTCACGCGGGCCGCCTCAGGGTCAAAATTTGGCTATAAATAGAGGACAGTGGGACTTGATTTCTGGAAGAAGAACGACAAAGAAATTCCAATTCTACACGGAGTTATGCTCTGTATACTCCAATTAACACACACGGTTTAATAATCGACGCCGCAATCAGGGTATTAGCACAATCGCTGCTACGATTCATTTTCCGATCGATCAATGTACTCAATGGATGTTTAAGTGCTGCCCACATTAGGGTGATGCTTTGTCATTAGTCGTTAATTCGATGGATGTTTAAGCATAGCACTTTGTCATTCATTGTGAGGATTGATCTCGTGAGTTATCGTAAATGCTGGATTGATTACTAACCCAGAATTGTGTGCCTGTTATTAAAATTAGGTTGAAAAGGCTAAATCAGTAGGCTAAACTCTGCCCGTATAAATCTGCAATGTGAGTCATTCTCTTTTTATCAAATATTTTACAATACCTCAAATTATTTTCAAGGTTATAATTACAGGGACTAAGTCGTGGATATCTTGAATTACTGGTTAGTGGGGTATTGTGCACATTACTAATTTTCTCCCAGTTAGGTTCATTGACCTACTCGGGACAATCACTGTTAGTCCCATTGACCTACAGGGATAATCATCACTATTTAGGTTCATTGATCTAAATAGTGGTATGACCATCGTCACCATTGTGATATGTCACCATTGTGACAGAATGCCAGATAAAAATAAGATAGAAGCCATTGTAATCGCTCTTATGCTGTAATTAATAACTATGCATCATTATAGAATGATTCACTCAGTATTTCCCGCTGACAAAACCTTTTTCAAACATGTTTCAGGTGACCTGTTATGAATCAGGAAAAGTGTCATATAGCACTACAAGCTCAAGGAAGTGGCTCAGTATAAAATAAAGAAACATGTTTTGTAAAATAAAAAGATTTCTTCGTGAAATCAATTGATTGTAAATTACCGGGTTTTATCCCGCGTTGTGAAATAAAATAATCGGGAAATATTTACATTTTAAAAGATCCTGATGAAAACTTCCGCTGTCAAACTCAATTAATTAAATACCACGGGATTTTCTGTCCCGCGGCTCCTGAAACGGGTCAAACCGGGTCGGGGGCCGTGACAGAAAAAGGTGGTATCAGAGCCACTTATCGAGCCACTGATTTAAGCCAATTAAGTATTTAGAAAATACTTAATTTTTTTATTAATTGCTATTTTGTGATAATATGTTTTATTATCTGACTAATTTTGAACAGTATGGGCAGATTTTTATATGTTAGCTACTGTAGTAGTAAATATAAATCTTTAAATATTCTGACTCAAAGTTTTAGCACCTCTATTATCTACAGTCTATAAACCGTATTCAGTAAATAAATTTTACAAATAAAACCTAGTGTGTTTTAATTTTCAGTTATTTTGATAGTTACCCAGTATGAAATACTATTTAAAAAGTTGTTCTATAAAATTTTGTTATGACTTAGTAATTGTGTGTATCTTGCATAAACAGCATGAGTGATTTGTCGGAAGCCCTTCAGAATTTAAATCTCTATCCAGTAAGAATCGAAGTTTCCAGAGATTTCAATAGGTATATTCCAGACATAGAAGAACCTCTAGAATTCAACGCTTTACCTCTCGAGAAACCTAAGTCTAAGAAAATGGAAATTGGGGAAAGCTCTAGGCAAATTGAAGAGTTACCATCTCAAGAAGAACTAGATTTTATAATGGCAACCGATGATACTATTGAGCCTGTTAATGAAAATGATTTTATTCATTCTCTTGAAACACAACTACCAATGAATTTAGAACCAGCTATTTCAAACCTTTCAATCCACTCGCAAATAGACGAATGGGTGACTAATGAAATACTGTTACAAAACCATCCCTATAGGCTTTTTCCTAAGTTCAATCCAGAACCTTTATCAAATTCACCAAGAAGTAATGAGAATATGACTGAACTTCGTCATTTTGACAAAATGGATGCTGGGAATAGGATCCAAGAGATTTTGGGACAGATCTCCTGGAAATACGATGAGAAGGAACGCCGTTACTAGAATATCACCTGACAAAGGATAGTGGATTATGAAACTATGATTGTGTAATAGTAATAGTAAAATCAGTATGTGTAAAGTAAATAATAAAACGGTTGTATATAGAAGCATGATATAATCTATACAACAAACGAAATATTAGAAAATTTCAATTCTGGTTGTATATTTGTTTACATGATTCTGTGCAAATAATTGTAACATTGGATTATTTCCTTTATACTAATTATTTATCTATAAATTAGATATCAGATGGAAAACGCTAATAATAAACCAGTTAATGAGATTAATCAATCTGAGCAACAACCGGGGGACCAATATGTGACTAGGCAAGATATAGAAAATATCGTTGCTCAAGGGATAGCCAACGCTATTCCAGGAATAGTTGCTCAAGGGATAGCCAATGCTATTCCAGCAATCATTGCTGCTGTTAAAACTCCAATCGAACCCCAACAAATCGTTCCTAGCAAACGTATTTCTGAAGATAATTTCAGTAATAGCGTAAACGAAGGCAATGATCATGTTAATCATGATAATGAACCACGGCAAGCTCCGCTCCCTAAGAAAAGGAAAACTGCAACGCCTGGTTGCACTTACAAAGAATTTCTTGCTTGTAAACCCACTGAGTTTGCAGGCAATGAAGGAGCGACTGCGGCACTGCGTTGGTTAGAGAAAACCGAGGCAGTAATTGCCATAAGTAAATGTGCTCAGGATGATCAAGTCATGTACGCGTCAAACCTTTTCAAAGAAGTGGCGCTAGAATGGTGGAATACGGTATTACAAGCAAAAGGAAGAAGGATGGCATATGCTATGAACTGTGAAGAATTTAAGAGTCTTGTAGAAAGAAAATTCTGTCCTGAATATGAAAAAGATCAAATGGCAAATAAGTTTTTAACCCATCGGATGGTGGATGTAGATTGTAGAGGGTATACTACGACATTTTTCGAGTATGCTAGAGTGGTACCAACGCTGGCTTCGCCAGAGCCGGTACTTATTTCTCGTTATATTTGGGGATTGATTTCCGAAATCCGTAATATCGTCAAGGCTGCGAAACCTCGCACAATTGATGATGCGGTGGATTTAGCCAATACTCTGACTGACGAACTAGTACGGACAAGAGAAGAAAATAGAAGAAAGGAAGTAGCCCAAAAGATTACCCAAGAATTCAGTTCGGGTAACCATAACAATTTCAAGAAAAGAGAGAATGGGCAATCTACCACTAGTCCATTTTGCAATTCTTGCAAAAGGAAGCATTTTGGAAAATGCAAAGGATATTGCAATTTTTGCAAAATTCCGGGGCATCAAGAAGAAGACTGCAGGAGGAAGAAATTTTCAGTTTGCTACAACTGTAGAGAAACTGGACATCTTAGGCCAGATTGTCCAAAACTGAATAAACCATTTGATAATCAAGCCAAACCAGCAGAAGGAGCAAAAATGAATGTAAGAGCCTTCCAACTGACTGCTAAGGAAGCAGAGATGATTCCAGATGTGATAGCCGGTACGTTTTAGTTCACAATGTTTATACAAAAGTATTATTTGACTCTGGTGCAAACCAAAGTTTTAGAAATACTTTATTCTGCCAAGCTCTTAATTTACTTTTAACCAGTATTAGGCAGATTTCTATATTAGAAACGGCAGATGGGAATTCAGTTAAAATAAATAAGGTTATGCAGAATATAGAAATAAGTCATAAGTTTTCTGCAATTCTATTATCTATGAAATTAGTCAAATTCGATATTGTGTTAGGAATGGATTGGTTAGTAAACAATCATGATCGAATTATCTATGATAAGAATTCCATAGAAATTTGTGCACCACTAGAGAATTAATAATGATTGCAGGAGATAAGCCATGTAAACCCATAAAGTTCATATCTAATGAAAGTTGTTAGTTATAAACAAAAGCAAGGAATAGTATATATGATATCAGTAATCATTAATACTAAAGATAAAGAAATTAAGGAAATTTCTGTAATTTCAGAATACCCAGATATATTTCCAGAAGATTTACCTGGATTACCACCAGATAGGGAGATAGAATTTAGGATTCATCTAAATTCAAGAATTTTACCGATAAGCCAGGGAACCTTATCGGTTAGCACAATATTGGTTGGTTAAGAAAAAGGATGGTTCGATGAGAAAGTGTATTGATTATAAGGAATTAAATAAGGTTACAATTAAGAATCAATACCTAGAATTGATGATGTATTCAATCATATTCCAGGGAAATAGATATTTTCCTAAGATCAACTTATGTTCCGGATATCATCAATTTAAAGTACAAGAGGAAGACATACCTAAAACTGTTTTCAGAACTAGGTATGGTTATTACGAGTTTACAGTCATGCCCTTCGGATTAACGAACGCACCTGCAGCATTCATGGACATGATAAATAGGATCTGTAAATCGTATTTGAATAAATTATCTTCATAGATGATATACTTAATTATTCAAAAACTCAGGACGAACGTGGTCAGTATTTGCATATACTCTTAACTTTGATAAGAAAAGAAAAGCGTTACGTCAAATTCTTGAAGTATGAATTTTGGTTACTAGAAATGCAATTCCTATGACATATGGTGAATCATGAAGGTATTCACATAAATCCTGCTAAGATAGCAGCAATTACCAAATGGAAGATTACTCAATCCGCAATGGAAATTAGGAGTTTTGAAGGTTTAGCCTAATATTATCGACGGGTTATTAAGGATTTTTCTAAGATAGTTATACCATTAACTAAGTTAACCTGTAAAATAGTTAAGTTTGAATGAGGATCTTAAAGCAGAAATTAACCAAATACTCAGATATTAGCCTTATGAACTAAAGATTTTGAAGTATAAGGTAATACTTCAAAGTTAGGATTTGAATGCGTGTTAATACAACGCAAAAAGGTAATTGCGTATGCATCAAGACTTAGAATTAGGAGCCATAATTTTGCCCTTAAGATATGGAGATATTATATGTATGGAAGTAAGTGTACTATCTATACGGATTATAAGAATTTAATATATATATATTTGGGCAAAAAGGATTACACACGAGGTAAAGGAAATGGATGAAAATCCTAAGTGACTACAACTGTGATATTTAGTATCACAAAGGAAAGGATAAAGACGACAAGAGATCATCAGAAAAGTTATACAGATAATAGATGAAAGCTGTTAGAGTTCGAGTTGGAGACAAAATGCTATTGGAAGTATCTCTTTGGAAAGGAGTTGTTAGATTCGGTAAGAAAGGAAAGCTAAGTGCAAGGTACGTATGACCATTTCCAGTGATCCAACGTATAGGACCAGTTGCTTATAGTTTACAACTACCAGAAGAGTTTACTGGAAAACATGATATATTTCATGTATCCTATATCAAGAAATGTTTATCAAACAAATCACTGGTAGTACCTCTTCGAGAGATAGAGGTAAACGAAAAGCTAAAATTTGTTGATAAACCGCTTCAAATTTAGAATCGAAATATCAAGTTTCTCAAACATAAACGACTAGTTTTAGTCAAAATTAGATAGGATTCAAAGAGAGGAACTGAATATACTTGGGAAATGGAAACCAAAAAGAAGCGAAAGTATCTTCAATTATTTCCGTAAATCTCGAGGACGAGATTTTTATTAAGTAGGGGAGAATGTAACAACTCTCATCAAAAGTCATAATTATTAAATTAATTTGACCAATAGGAAACCCTAATTGAGACACCCAAGTGATTCTGAACAAACCCTAAAATTTTCAGAACAATCAGAATCAGGATCAGGATCAGGGCCCCTAAAACTCAGAGGGGGTTAAACCCTATTGACGATTATCCACTTAAAACGTTAGCAGCAAGGAATTTTCGAAAACCATCGACTCAGCTGAGCTAGTCCCACACGTGGCAACCCTATGCTAAAAAATAGGTCTCACGCGGCCCGCCTCAGGATAGCTTAAAACTCACGCGGGCCGCCTCAGGGTCAAAATTTGGCTATAAATAGAGGACAGTGGGACTTGATTTCTGGAAGAAGAACGACGAAGAAATTCCAATTCTACACGGAGTTATGCTCTGTATACTCCAATTAACACACACGGTTTAATAATCGACGCCGCAATCAGGGTATTAGCACAATCGCTGCTACGATTCATTTTCCGATCGATCAATGTACTCAATGGATGTTTAAGTGCTGCCCACATTAGGGTGATGCTTTGTCATTAGTCGTTAATTCGATGGATGTTTAAGCATAGCACTTTGTCATTCATTGTGAGGATTGATCTCGTGAGTTATCGTAAATGCTGGATTGATTACTAACCCAGAATTGTGTGCCTGTTATTAAAATTAGGTTGAAAAGGCTAAATCAGTAGGCTAAACTCTGCCCGTATAAATCTGCAATGTGAGTCATTCTCTTTTTATCAAATATTTTACAATACCTCAAATTATTTTCAAGGTTATAATTACAGGGACTAAGTCGTGGATATCTTGAATTACTGGTTAGTGGGGTATTGTGCACATTACTAATTTTCTCCCAGTTAGGTTCATTGACCTACTCGGGACAATCACTGTTAGTCCCATTGACCTACAGGGATAATCATCACTATTTAGGTTCATTGATCTAAATAGTGGTATGACCATCGTCACCATTGTGATATGTCACCATTGTGACAGAATGCCAGATAAAAATAAGATAGAAGCCATTGTAATCGCTCTTATGCTGTAATTAATAACTATGCATCATTATAGAATGATTCACTCAGTATTTCCCGCTGACAAAACCTTTTTCAAACATGTTTCAGGTGACCTGTTATGAATCAGGAAAAGTGTCATATAGCACTACAAGCTCAAGGAAGTGGCTCAGTATAAAATAAAGAAACATGTTTTGTAAAATAAAAAGATTTCTTCGTGAAATCAATTGATTGTAAATTACCGGGTTTTATCCCGCGTTGTGAAATAAAATAATCGGGAAATATTTACATTTTAAAAGATCCTGATGAAAACTTCCGCTGTCAAACTCAATTAATTAAATACCACGGGATTTTCTGTCCCGCGGCTCCTGAAACGGGTCAAACCGGGTCGGGGGCCGTGACAAAATAGTTTTGTTTTCTGCCACTTTAGACCAAAATTGATACTTTTGTCATTTTTTGCCATTTTCATCGACCACCTCTCACCACCCACCCCATCACAACCTTCTATCATCGCCAACACCTGCTTGCATCATCACCACCCACCCACCCCACTGCCATCACCACCCATCATTTCCACCACCACCGGCCACTTTTCCGTCACCCACGTCATCAGCCAACACCACCGCCATCATCTTCCCTGTAAACCGGCACAACATCATCCCTATACCACCGCACCTGCAAAAAAAGAAAGAAAAATGTGGTTTGACCAAAATTCACCTAAGTTAACTAAATTTTTTGAATGGAATTCATGGGTTTGATGAAAATGGCAAAAAATGACAAAAGTTAGGGACTAAAATGACAGAAAACAAAACTATTTGGACTAAAATAGCAAGAAAAAAGTATTTGGACTAAAGTGTCAATTTTGGTCAAACCTCAGGGACTAAAACGGCAATTTACTCTTTGGAGTATTATTAAAACCGGACCGGACATGCCGATCTGAGCGGTAAGGGTGTTTACAGTCCAGTGGGTTTTTTTTGGCCCGAAGCGTTAACTTTGGTTTTGAAAAAAATACAAACTCAACCGATCAGGTTGATTGAGTTGGTGGAAGTGGTTGGTTGACAAACTCTTTTAGCATAGTTGTGTATCATGTTTTATGAAAATAAATTATAACGAAGTTTAATAAATATAATACATATAAATAACTCACAATATTAAATAGGTGGTTAGATTTACTAGGTCGGTTGCAAGTTTCAAACCATAAATTGTCAAAACCAAACCGTTTATAGTCGGTCAAAATCATAGCTAACTATCTAAAAAACAAGGTGTTAATGGTTCGTTTTGAATGTTTTGAGTGATTTTTAAATCAAATTATAAGCAAAACTATTACTATTAGGTTTTAGTCATCGTAAAACAAAACTAATATGGTTACTAACTATCTGATTTTGGTTTGGTTTTACGATTTGGGCTTGATAACGTATTAGTTAAGTATCTCAAATGTTAAGTATCTCAAATGCTAAGTTGCTAAGTATATGAGGGAATGGATTTATCTAGAGGTGAAGTCTTCCATAATAAAAAAAAATGTCTATATATTTTAATTTAGAACATAGTTAGGAATAATAACACTTTCGTTTTTTAGTGTCCTTTATCATTTAGCGAAGTTACACCTCCTGTACTTTTCTTTATTTGTCGTTTACTGAATTTTCATTCACACCAGCGGCTTTGACATTTAGTGAATTTTCAAATATCACGTGTACTTTACTCGATTGTCATTTAGTGCTTTGTCATTTGATGAATTTTCGATTACTATTTAGCACAGTTTTACCTCCCCCCCCCCCCCCCCCAAATCACCCCACAACGCTGGTAGCATGGTTTTTCCTTGGCTTTGTCATATAGTGAAGTGAATTTTCATTTGCTACTTAGCATGGTTTTAACCCCCCCCCCCCCCCCCCCCCAACTCAGGTGACTTAAGACTAGTTAATATTAAGCCTTTATCGGCATGTTTTTTTGACATGCTACTATCATGATTTGTTATGTCTGGAAGATAAACATAGTATTTTTTAAAAGTAAGTGCACTGATTTGTGTGAAAAGTAAAGATGAGAAGTATTGATTTAAATTTGGTGGTGCCTTAATCAATCCGACCAAATCTAATTCAATTCGGATCGGTTTGGTTAAAAACCAAACAAGCCTAGATCAATTTAGGTTCGGCTATTGTTATGAAACTGGTGTATAGAAGTTGCTCTATCTCTTCTTATGTAACATTGAATTCAAGAATTTCAAGCCTCGGCTATTATGCAAGTTCAAGAAATACAAATAAAAATACACAAACTTCATCGATTTAGGTCTTATGTGAGATTTAGAGATTTAGGCCTTTTGTTAGAAATCTATGGGTCATTTAGATTGGTTATTGGGCTAGACATTAAACGTTAAACCGAATTAAAAAATTGCATATCTTATATCCAATATGAAAACTGAATTTTGAATTTGGATTTGGTTAATATTCGAACCAAAAACCGTATTCAAATTATGGATCGGTTTTTCGGTTACACATATGATTTGGTTTTCGAATTTTTCGGGTTCCTTTTTTTCACACCCCTAACAAGGAGTTATCGACGCATAATCAAATTGCATATCTAATATAACCTATTATCTACTTTATACAAACGGGTGGAAATAACCAGTTGGATGAAAATGACAAGTTTAAGAAACCATGACGATGTAGATATGAAAAATAAACTATTTAAACGAAACATGTAAAATGACCAAACCATATGGACAAAAATAGTAGTTTACTCTATTATTATATAACCACTTCTGCCTCATCGTTCTCCCCTTTCTCATCCGGCTGTTCTTTTATGTTACCAGGATATTTTTCTTAGCCTATGCATAACAAACTGATTACAGGCCCAATTGACACATTTAATCCATTTGAAGCATATGGCCCAATTGGAAATTACCTGGACAAAAAGAATACACTATTATTATTATTCCATATATAACTTTGCAAGTTTTTTGTGCATAACAACTTGTACGTTGTGCTTTGTGAGTTTTTCAAAAAAAAAAGTTGAATGTTTTACTTTTGACCAAAAGGTTTTTACCTTTTTCAATTTTAACCCTACATAATTTGTTTTTTAACTTTAACCCAAAACTTTTCATTATTTGCAATTTAACTTCGCAACTTTTGTCACTTATATTTTTCATCTTTCGCAAATTTTCGTTTTACGTATAGTTCTAAATTTTCCGAGTTAAATGACGCAACATGCATGTGTGGTTCAACGTTTTTACCTCTATTTTTCCATGTTTGACAGGTTCGTCGCAACACGCATATTCTACGTCGAGTCAGTGTTAGTGGTCGATGACGGTTGTGTGACATTAGTACTATTTGACACACTGTTTTACGCCCCGCCGCAACGCGTGGTGTGCTTTGGGGGGTTTTCAAAGAAAAAATGGTTATGCATATGGTTGTTGTAACGTTGGCTTTGGGGGTTTTCTAAAAAAATGATTTTTTTTTACTTTTCACCTAAAAGCATTTCATAAATTATTTTTAACCCAAAACTTTTTTTTTTAGCCCAAAACTTTTTATCTTTTGTAATCTATTCTCATAACTTTTTTTACTTTCAAATTTGATCCTTTATAGTTTTCATTTTCCGCAAATTTTTCGCTTTACGCTTGGTTCTAAATTTTGTGACTTAACACATCGCAATGTGCGTCTTTGGTTTAACGTTTTTACGTTTCGTTCTAAATTTTGCGAGTTAACACGACGCAACGTGCGTGTGTGGGTGAACGTTTTTACATCGTCTATTTTTTCCCCGTTTGATAGGTTTAACATAACGTGCGGGTCCTAGATTGAGTTAGTTATAACTAAAGAATCCCCGCCGCATTGCGGCGGGTCGCAATCCTAGTTTTATCATAAAAACACATTATTGTTGTATTGTTTAACTAAAACTATTTAACTAAATAACTTTTAAAATAATGAATTTATTATTTTAGTTAGTTAACATTTTAATTTGTTACACTATTATTTTATCATAAACACATTATTGTTGTATTGTTTAACTAAAACTATTTAACTAAATAACTTTTAAAATAATGAATTTACTATTTTACTTAGTTAACATTTTAATTTGTTATAATATAATATTTAATGAATTTAAGGTTATTGGTCGATGTAAAACACATATTGATAACATTTCTTCATATCATAACTTTATTTTTTAGTTTTTATCTTTCGGTTGCTATATGTAACGAACCGAGTTGATACAATTAAATTTCTGCCGCGAATCGCAAGAAATCCTAGTAGTTTATGTAAAGTTGAGGATTTCATGAAACCGATAAGTGAGCCGCCACATTTTCTATTTGTTACTAACTAGTTGATGCCCCACCCGCGTTGTGGGGCGATGACCGAATAATGAGCGAGTATTAGGCGAAAAACAATTAAATCGAGTCAACCAATTAAAACAAAACACTTTTATAGTTTTGATTAAAAAAAACTAAAACAATGGCAACATTGTAATTTTTAACTGAGGGAAAGATGTATTTTTTGACTGAGGTAAAATCGTAATTTGCCAAAAGCTAAAGTGATGGCAGTACTGTAAATTTGAACCAGGGGCAAACTTGTAAATTTTCACAGGGGCAAATTCGTAAATTTGAACTTAGGGTAACAGCGTAATATAAATTTGAACTAAGGGCACAATCGTAATTTTAAGTTGGAGGCAAAACCACAATTTTATTTTGAACCGAGGGCAAAATCGTAGTTTTAAGTTGGGGGCAAAAGCATAATTTTATTTTGAACTGGGGAAAAACGTAATTTTAAACTGAGGGCGAAATCATAATTTTTTAAACGGGGAAAAATCACATTTTTGAACAGAGGGAAAAATCGTAATTTTTAGCCGGGGGCAAAAACATAATTTTATTTTGAATTGAGGGAAAAATCGAAATTTTGAGTTGGGGACAAAAGCGTAATTTTATTTTGAGCTGGGGGCAAAACCGTAATTTTAAAGTGGGGGCAAAAACGTAATTTTAAAATGGATATAAAATAATAAACTGGTTGGTCAATGGGGGAATGCCAGGCAAAATCGTAATTTTGAATTGACGGCAAAATCTTAATTTTGAGATGAGGACAAAAGCGTAATTTTATTTTTAGCTGAGGGCAAAACGGTAATTTTAAACAGGAGAAAAAACGTAATTTTAAAATAAATATAAAATAATAAACATGTTGGTCCAATGGAGGAGTACCAGACAGCTACCTGACACTATACCCCATTTGGTAAAGGTATGTATGGTACATAAATACATAAAGAGTTTGTTATTCATATATTCTTGCGTTTTCAAAGTACATGAAGAATACTTCATTTCTATTGGTCCATTTCACAATTTTAATTGCATTTTAAAATGAATTGCATGGTGTCCATTTAACATTTTTAGGTTCTTTTATTTTTATAGATATTTTTAATATAATTGTTATAATATTTTGGTTTTATGGTTTTTCGATATGGTGATACAAAAAATCGTCGAGTTTTTCTATCTATAATTACACCATTTACCTTGTTTGTTATTTTAATAGCATAATATGAAATTTTGAATACACCGTTGCAACATCCTTATTTTTATCTAGATTCGATAATTTTTTTAATCAAATAGGTAAATACGACTGACTCTTTTTGTTCTTTAACGTGACGAACTGGTATAATATTGTTCGAACTATATCGGTATTGGTACCGTATTCGTTTTTTATGTTTTCTCGATGTTACGTTATAAAAGTGATTGAAAATAAAATTGTATTGACAAAAAAATATTTTTAATACTGTATGCTATAGCAAGTATCGGTGACCGAATTGATGCCCATCCCGAAAAACATCGCTACTGGTATCGATATTTGTTTCTATAGTTTTCGAGCGATGTAAAACACGTGTCGATATCATTTTGGGTGTATTTATTTTGGTTGCTATAAGAACCGAGCCCATACTTAAAGGAACCGTGCTGATATCGACCAAAAGCCCGTTCAAGAAGCACGAGAAATCCCACTAGTTCTATACAATAACAAAAGCAATTGTTAACGGTACTATTTTTTTTAATGTATATATGTGTGGGCCATCGGGGGGCAAAAGTAAAAGTGCACTAATTTTAACGTTATTTTACTAATTTCGTGAAAATAACGTTAAAAGTGGAGGACGGTTAATCATGCATCATGTGGTGGCGTTGATAGCTGAAAGACAAAAGGGTACATGCACTAATCGGTCTTTGTCCCGATTGCCGAGTGTTATGTGCCTTATGTCCAAAGCTTGATGCAAAACTACTATCGAGCTGGGGGTCTCACTGGAAGCAGCCTCTCTATTCCTACGGGGTAGAGGTAAGGCTGTCTACATCTTACCCTCCTCAGACCCTACCTTTGCTTTGCTATTGGTGGGATTTACTGAGTATGATGATGATGATGATGATGATGACTATTTTTTTTAATGGTCAATTTTTTAACCTACTAGATTATATGGATTTCTTTTTATTAACTCACGTTTTTAACCCTAAACTTTGATAGAGTTAACATACAACCCCCGAACTCTAATAACTTTTTTTTTTATAAATCCTGAACTTTAATAGATTTCTCAAACGGAAGTGTATAATACCTCTTTTTCTATAAATGATTTACGTTTCAACCCCCGAACTTTAATAAAGTTATATTACGACCCTTGAAGTTTAATAAATTTAATTTATTTTCTTTTTTTAACAAATAAATGTTCTTTTATCTTTTTTATAAGTTTTGTTCTTTTTTTATTTTACTTATTATTTATTTAACTTATTATAAATAAAATTAACTTTGAACTCTAGAATATTTACTTAATCGTGTTGCTTACTTATTTTTATCACCGTTTGGATTAAGGCCTATATGGTTTTTTTTAACCCTTCAATATAACAGGTAACAAACTTATTTTTATTTACCTTATTTGTCACACCCCGATATTTACAGCTCAGCCCGGTGGGGAGTATCGTGACGTAAGATTGGTATCGTCATGGTCAAACATACACATAATAGCACAGCAGAAGTCTTGGAATATAAAATATTATTACAAACTCAAATGTCTGAAAATATAAAAGTATTAAGTACAGACAAGCTTGTAATAATCCATAGGCAGATCATTATAACAAAAGAAGTTTATCAGACTAATGGCTTATGCGAAGGAGTTGCAAGTTCCTCGTCTAACAATCCTGAGCAGCTTCCAGCCCATTTACGTATTTGTACCTGTCACTTAGACTTTTGAAAATACGTCAGTTTTCACTGGTAAATACAATTAACCGACATATTTGAAAATGTTTATGAAAATTGGTTTAGGTGCACAAGGCACGAAAATTTTTATGAAAACTGATTTAATGCACAAGACACAAATGTTCTTTTATCACTTGGGACAATTATATTAATAACAATCTTGTATCAGATTTATATGTTTGTCCAACATTTAGGGCCGGTATTAAATAAACCCAACAAGATTAATCGACACACCACAAATATAAACTCACGGCGGGTCACCCCATCAAATGAGTATATCTTTTACATACGCAACGAACGGGTGTATGCCTACACCCCGTGCTTAAGTCGTGGCCATTTACGCTTTTTAAATGAGCCAAGGATATCTAGGACACGGTCGTTAACCCCCAATGTTATTTGTTATCAAGTAATACTGATTAAAACGGGATTATACAATTTAACCATATCCGATTAAAAGGTTTCTACACACGACCAAGCGGTAATAATTTACCGTATCCCAAGCCCATATAAGGGAAAATAAGTTAAAAGTATTTACCTGAGCTAGCTCCTGTCTTAAATTGCAAGATTTATAATAACTTAGTCGTATTCAATTAAGTAAGCGTAGGTACAATTTACCGGAAGGCTCTAGTCTGGAATGATGGTATAAATAACCAATTAGAATGCTAACGGGTCTTAATTAAGTCATAGACTTAGACCAGCTAGCTTTTAAATATGAAAACGGTACGATACGCTAGAATAAGCGATGACTGGAATGGAATGTAATTTAGACCCAAAAAGTATGAAGACTTGTATAATATGGGTAAACTAAATACATTCTGGATTTCGAAGTAAAAATGATAAGGTTTGATCCGTTTTGGCTAATTTATGCAAACTAGTTACATAAACCGTACCGAACGCATATATGCATAACGGGTAGCCGGACGAGTCATGTACAAGTTCCATAAGTTAATATGCTTTAAATATGTTATGATATCAATGATTATGCCCCAAAAAATTTAAAACAAATTTAAGTCCCGTAAGGGCATTTTGGTCATTTTAAGATTTATAAAAGAGGTTTAAACATAAACTGATGTTCTGGTCTAAAACATTTTGTAAAAACATTTATTTTATCAAGTTACATCAGTAAGATATCATACATATTTGAGGTTTACCGTTTATGGCCAAACTATGCACCGCAGGGGCATTTTGGTCATTTCACATATGTTTTAAGGACAAAATTGGAAATCTAAGTTCAAGACTTATACTTACTATTAAAATATTAAAATTTATTTATAAAATCAGTAGGTAACAAGTCCTAGGTGTTAAATATGGTTTTAAACCATACTATGCGCCTAATTAGCGTAAAAGTCGATAATTGACGATATTTGAGATGTTTATGAAAATCTGAGATTTTGATCCGCCTTTAGGGTTTAAAATATTTTATTTAACATATAACATCAGTAGGAAAAGGTTTGGCATGTTAATCATGTGTTAATCTCATTTTATAAATAAAAAGGGTATTATCGTCATTTATCGAATTATACGAGAACTCAATGATATGGTCAGTTTATAATCTGACCAAAAATTCCAAAAATCCCTAAAAATAATATCAAAACATTAGGTAATGAGTTTGGTGCCAAAATTTGGGTTTAAACATGATTTATGCTAAAAATGTAATTTAATTAACAAAAAGTTTCATTTTACGATATCTTGCATAACTTTAGTTTAAGACCAGAAACTGATGTCAAATTTATTTGACATACTTATATATCAGTAATAAAGCTTTTTGTCCTCTCACATTTTCAAAAATCTCGTTTTTATAACATAAGGGCATAATAGTCAATTTTTAAGCAAATAACTGAAACATGCAAATGAACTATGATTTCTAAGGACCATGAAGTATAACATTAGAGGGTTATGCTAACATATAATATGGTCACAAAGGAACCCTAAGGCACAAAGAAACTAAGCTAAATCGGGTCAGAACTGAAAGTCAAAGCAAAAGTCAACTTTTGCGACTTTCGGTTGCGAACCGAGCCTAAACTCAGAATTGTCGGGTTGTGTGTGCCTAGACATGTTCAATTAATATTTACCAAGTTATTAAAGTGACAAAACTGATTTTATAGCTTCTCCATCATTAGTTATGAATTTTATTTAAAAACTGACTCGTTTGACTTTTATTTTAATTACTTTGACCTGACAATAAACTAAGTAAACGTGATAATTAGGAGGTGCCCTTTTGAGGGTTTAACACCTACCTAATTACGATCACGTAGCCATGTTCGTTGCGAACAATGGCTTGACCGTTTATGGTCTAGCTAAAAGTCAAAGCGTTTATCGCAAACGCTTGACTTTTCGTCTTTTTAAGCCAAATAAAATATACTAGTCACGAAAGGACACTTACAAATGGTCCTATGGACTGAATAGAACTCAAAAGAGGTTCCAAAATGATCAGGATCCTCTAGGAGTGAGAGATAGCAAGATTGAACTTGAAGGTGCAAGTGAAATTGTGAAGGTTGAAGCCTATATATAGTTTTTGTGATTTAATAGGATCTTGCCATGTGTATTTGGGATTCATTTGGATGATTACAGGTGTAAAACCAGTTATCTAAATCAGTTAACATGCCCCATGTATTAGTTTAATGGTTTAGAAAACTACGGGGAGAACAAGGTATACAAAAAAATAAAATAAAAAGAAATTATGTTGCTGCTGTTCTGCAAGCTCGAGGCCCGCCAGCTAAAGACCCAGCTCCAAAAAGTTTGGCAGAGTTGCTGTTCAGGTCCCTGTCATTTCTTATGCATATATTGAGTTTCAAAAGTTACGTTTTCTGGCCAAAACAACTATAATCAGCTGCTGTTTTACTGTTTCGACAGCCCGTGAACAAGGAGTCGGGCCTGGGTCATGACTCGATACAAGGTTCAGCCTAGACAATCAATTTAGTAGATTGACAGAAATGGTCCCCGTCTCAGCTTTTATTATTTTGACAGTTTTAGTCCCTGTCATTTATGTGCTATTAAACTATCATAACGGCGTATCTGGTCCCAAAATTTTATATCGGGTACATCCAAGTTCAGCAATGACTTTTGAAGGTTTGTCAAGAACAGCCCTTCATATTTTAATATCTTTTAAACCTTCAGACTTGGCACTTTTGGCACGAAGTTCCTAAAATCTCATAACATGTTAATACATGGTTCAAAACCTCTAACGATCAATCCTAGGCATCCCGGGAGCTCGACCGAGCATTGCGAAGGTCTCGGTTTGTTTAAAAGATCCTCAAAGGCGTAGTTTCGCTTATTGCCGCTTTTAGTCCTTTAATCGCACAAGGTAGCGCGCGATATCGTTTAACGATGTCTAAGCCTATCGTGGCCCATATTGAGTATTCTCGAGCATATGCTTGAATATTACGACGCTCCTGTTCGCCTAATTGGTCACCAAAAGGTGCAGTTTTAAAAGTTGACGCGTTTGGTCCCTCTAACGCGCAAACTTGCTCGTATCATCGTTTAATAGCATCAAAGCCCTGTGTGTAACACCCTTATTATTATTTAACGGTTTTCGTATAGATTACAAAAATAAACGGGTAGTTATGATTTCAAATACATTGAAAATACGGGTTCATTAAACGTTTTACAGAATTAAAAACTATACAACATATTATGTGTGAGTTCGTCATTTTACATAACAACGATACATAGTGCGGAAGCTTATTTCTTGATCGTGTTCGGTTCTTCGTTGTGCTTGATCGTCCTCCGGTGCTAAAATTATACCTGAAACTCATAAAACATGAGTTGGATTAGTCATACGTAGCTTAAAACGTATTTAAACGAGTCTGGGAAGCGAAACTGATTAAAATAATTTTTTTTCGCTAAAACAGTGCTTTTCGCGCCACGCGAAGGAACCCAGTTGCTCCCTCGCGCCACGCGAGGGAGACCGTTTTCCAGCAGCTCTGGAGCTGGGTCCTGCATTTTTCAGCAATACCAGTTTTTAAGGGTATTTAAGCACTTTAAAGCTTGAAATCGCTTTCATTCATTTCTAGCATCTTATTCCTACATTTCTTATCAAGTAATCTTCCACCACAACTATATGTGCGTTGGATTTAATGTGGATATCTATATGTTCCGAGTTTTACCCCTCGGATTATTATTTTACGGCAAAACTCACATAGAGTCATTTGACTAACATATTACATCTTTCAACTTCTATACTTATTCTAAGTATTTTTCTAATCATGAAATTCGTTTCCAAACAACCTTTAAGGGTTGTTTGTTCAATTTAGCCTACAAGGGCGTTTTGGTCGATTTTGGTCCTTCTTTTACGATGAAGGACTCTCACCAATTATTCGACCAAAATAGCACTTTTAACTACAACACAATTATGCGTACCTGGCTCGGATCAACATATTGACCCGTTTTAATACCTTTCGCTATTAATATCTAGATAATAGCAATGCTAACCATGTGTAAATTCCTGTGATCACAAAACTCAACAAGCAATCATCAAAAATTATTGATAAATGGTGTTAACAACACCATTTGACCCGTTTAGTCGAAATGACCAATTGTCATTATAAGATGGCACTTAATTACCATTTCACCCCTTTAACCTATCCCGGTTTACTTTTTGAAATCATCCAACTTGAAAGTCGTTTCCTGTTTTATTTGACCCATTATGACTTATGCCAAATGGTGTCGTTTTAAATCCCTTTATCTATTCGTTAACCCATGTCCGGATTACTATTTCACCATTTTTACCCCTTTCTACCATAATTTATGCTTTCTACCATTTTCACTTGTTCCGACTAGCATTATATCGCGCCGGAACATCATGTTTCATTTACTTAATACAAATCGTATTCCATGCTCACAAATAAGCATTTTGTAATAAAAGTAAAAAGGGCGTAAGCTTAACTTACCTCGCATCCGAACTACGCTTTTCCTTTCCTTCTTGATTCGTTTGACCCGCTCCCTCCTCAAGCTTCCACCTAGCTTGTTACGTGTCAAACTATCATCATCGTTTTCAAGGTGGTTAGTTTAATCATAATTTAATACGATTATTCTACCTTACGCATTTCATATCAAAAATTACCATTTATCGTATTATAGGTCAGTTTGACTTTTTGAAAGTCAAACATCCCTTAATATATAAAATGCACATTCATGTTCATTAGCTAGTTTAGGCATTTTCAATTTACCCAGTGGGCGTTCCTTTAAGCCATCGTTCTAACGAATCTTTTAACTCGAGTTCATGCTATTGTTAACACTAAGTTAGCCTAGCTCTTGATTATCGAAGACACTATATTTCTTTATCTCACAAAATCTACGGGTTTTCCCTCTATAAGTGAAACCCGTTTTGTCATGTTATTAGGCATTTATCCAAATACTTATCCAAACCAAGTTCTATCTACGAACTAGTAGGTACCCAATTTCACTTAGGCATTACATCGAACACCTTATGGGCATATTCTATAAATAATTCATTGACAAGCTCATGACTTGTCATATAACCCGAATTTTCATCATTCAAACTATTTAACACAAATATTTGCCTTTAAAGTTCTGAAATAACTTCGCATATGTCAAATTACACTAGAACAACCCAAAATTTCCTAGTGTTTATCAAGTTCTACATAACCCACGAGTCACCTACAATAGTGACCATGGATTTCACTAGAATTTAGCATAACTTCAACATGTACTTGTCTAGGGTTTACTCCTAGACATTTTAATGTTCCTAATTCATCTACAATTCATACATGCATCATCAGATTTCAAGTTCTCTAAATTCATGAGAATTTCAAGTAGAGAATTTTTGTCAAATTTTACATACCTTATGATCTCCTTGCAATGGGGATC
This sequence comes from Helianthus tuberosus, assembly GCA_030545235.1. Lineage (NCBI taxonomy): Eukaryota > Viridiplantae > Streptophyta > Magnoliopsida > Asterales > Asteraceae > Helianthus > Helianthus tuberosus. Next base: position 193,762,411 of record CM060414.1, read on the forward strand.
ATTAATCTATGCTCGATTTTTGGTTTGGACGTGATTTGATCCTTCAATTTGTGAGATTAGTAAATGTTAGGGTTTGAGCATGGAGTTCCCTGGCTCCTGTGGATATTTCGACCAGAACACACACTTTAAGTGTGTGTTTTGGTGTTTAACTCTTGTTTTAATAAAACAAGTTTCCCACTTGGCAATATTAGTCCCTCATGTTTTATTTTGATCAAATGAAGCTACAATTCACCGTTAGTCACTTAATTATATGCTACTAACTAGGTTAATTATTCCTAGTTACTTTAACGGGTTCGGGAAATTATAACCCGTTACGTTTTATGTCCCGTTAATTTGAGCTTTTTATATACTTTGTTTTCTCAAAGTATTTATTTTTCCTTTTTAATTAATATTAGGTTTATTTATTTAAGTCCTAATATTTACCGGGTTAAATTTTACCGCTAACGGTATTTTACCCGTCCTGTAGTATTAACGTGGTTTGATTAACAAACCCGTTTTCGGGGTGTTACACTGTGCAATCCATATTAAGCATTCTCAAGAGTATGATTGCACTTCATAATACTCCAGGTTCGTAAAAAAGTCATTCAGAGGTATAATTAAACATATTGACGCTTTTAACCCCTTTAACTTGCAAAGTTGCGCGTAACGTCACTTATAGGCATAAAAGCCTTAGATGGCCAATATTGGGTATTCGCGAGAGTATAATCACACATCATGAAGCTCTCAGTTTGTTAAAAGGTCACTCAGAGGTAAGAATTAACATGTTGATGCTTTTAACCCTTCGACGCGCAAACTTTTAAATAATTATGCAAACGACTCCTCTAGACCAACGAGTGGCTTAATTATAATTCTGAATACCGTGTGTTGTTATTCAGAGGCTTAGTTTAAGCATGTTAACACTTTTAGTCCTTCTACATTCAAACTTTTTGATTTTTTCGCAAAATTAGTCCCTAATAGTCAACGTTTGACTTCATTAGAGTTTAGTACACGTGTCGATACATCATTGGACGTGATTTTTACGAGGTGTTACATCCTCACTCCCTTAAAAGAAATCTTGTCACACCCCCAAAATACCACATGCGGGATCACCGCGGGGCGTGTGACGTGCCAGGATCCAAGCCACCAATTACATTGAACTCATAAATATAATTAAAGATAACTTTCATTCATTAACGTAAAGTGTTACGAACATTACATAATCATTCTTTGAATACAGCGGAAGCATAACTCATTTGTAAAGTGTTTCGTAAACCATGTATACATAAACCAGTAAGTTTGTATGGAGATTCCATGTATCTCGACCCATGACCACTCCAGCTTCCCAGACAGCAAGTTCCAACAATATGCACCTAAAGGCCTGCAAGGCATGTAACAACGAATCAACAACAAAGTTGAGCGAGTTCACAGTTGGTTGTCCATTTTAAAGTTGTTCCAGAAACCATAAGTTCATTCGAAAACCAGTAGTTAATCAGTTCCCTGTTTCCCAAACCATAACCAGTGGGGGCTACCCCATGTAACCACTAGACCGTTACCATATCGACAACTGACTGAGAAAGTTGTGCCCTACGTCAATGTCTATCATCATTGACTAAGTGCCCAGATCCATTAGTCCACGCCCGTCCTCCCGGCACGGTGTGAGGCTTGTCAAACCTAATAGCGCTATTAACTAATGACCCGCTCGCCATTGGCTCGGTGATTAAGTCGATATAAAAATGAGGGACTTCATGATAGAGTTTTGTCTAGTAAGTTATATGTTATCGTCCTTCCCAACCGAGGGCGGAGGTACGTACTCTACCCAACCGAGAATACGCAGGTTAAATGTAGTCATCCTTCTCAACGAGGATGGAGGTACATATTCTGTTAAAGGTGAATATGTAGGTTTTGTTTTAGTTTCTTAACCCATTCCCAAACCACCGGGAATCCCATGCCTTATAGAAAGTGTGAACTCACCTTGGATTAACTCGGCAGATAAATGGTCACTTGAGCTAATGTGGTCAACCACGTCCTAACATGGTTACCATACAAGTCAGGTTCATGTTCAAGTAATGCACAAAACCCCTACACGTATCTAACACGTATCTAACAGTAACTGAAACTTGGGCACGGGGCGTGTTCAGCAGGCACGACCCGTGCTGAGTTCTGCAGAAGCTGAAAAATTAAGAAAATCCTAAAAAAACAAAAAAATTAGAAAAAATGATTAGGCCGTTGATTCCTAACTTTCTTAAAATCCTTGTGTCCCCGGCAACGGCGCCAAAAACTTGATGCGTGTGTGGTGTGAAATATATATATATATTTAAGTACATTTTAAGCCCTTTTTACACGTTAGTCAAGTTTTAAATTTATAAAACACGATATTTTACTAACACCAATATGGGCAAGTGCACCCATCGTGAGCATAGTATAGTGTTGGCAAGATACCGAGGTCATCCAAAGACACAAGAGCTTTTAATACCGGTTTATCCTCAACGTCTAATCAAATCAAAAAGTTAGAAAAATGTTTTTAAACTAGAAAAAAATAAAAACTAACTAAAATGCTGAAAGTAAAAAGTAAAAACAGATAGACAAGATGAATCACTTGGCTCCGACTCGTGTTTAGTGTAACCTTTGATTATTTCTGCACTTTTGCACTTTTTAAGAGATTATCTTAGTTATTGTAGTAGGCCCCTCTTTTGAAGGTGCGTTACCCTCAACCCAGTAGTTTGAGTCAACAAGGATACAATCATAAAGGGTCGGATTATTGAAAGATAATTAATTAAGTTATTAATGCATATTATGGTAGGCCCCTCTTTTGAAGGTGACGTTACCCTCGGCTAAGTAGTCTGAGTCAGCAGGGATACAATCCTAAGTAGCCGGGTTAAAGTATTAATAGTAGCTTACATATGAGGGGATCAAAGAGTTTGGACCCCCGCCATCCAATACCGGTGGGTATTTAAGGAGGTCCTACTAAATTTGACCCAGGTCCTTGCAAGATCTATACACTGAACAAGGCTAGACTCTTACCAAACCGTTCCCTTAACCCCCGACCAGGTAGCCAACATATCTCCATATAGACCGTGGCGATATGAATGGTGAAAATCTTTTATTTTATATAGACAGTAAAATAATGCCAAGACACCACGGACAACCGATAAGGAAGAATCACCTTCAACATAAGAAACTAGTTATTAAAGTCATTAATACATAACCAAGTAAAAAGTGCGAAAAGATTAAAAATAAAAAGTATTACACTAGACACTTGTCTTCACCAAGTGATGTGAGAGACTTAGGCAAACATGGCCTTTGATTGTCAAGAACTCTTACGATCAATCTTGGATCCCGAGATGACTCACACACTCTATGATGGACAATGGATGATGGTGGTGGATGATGGTGTTGTGATGGTGGTGGGTGGTGGGTGAAGTGTGAGAGAGGTGGTGTGCCAAGGGATGGTTTGCAAATGAGCCAAGCACCCCTATTTATAGCCTGAACAGCAGCTCGGGCACCGCCCCGTTTCCATTGGGTACAGCCCCGTGTCCATCCTCCTTCTCTTTCTTCATTAATTGCAGTTTGTCTGCATTAGTTTACCAGTCCCCCGTGTCCGTTGGGAACGCCCGCGTGTGCAGAAGCGTATCTATACTATCAAGATTTCCCCAGATTCTGCGAATCTTAGAGTTGACCACGGCCCCGTGTCCACTGGGCACGCCCCCGTGGTGGGTGATAGAAGCTTCTACAGCTTTGTCTTTTCTGCTGTCACTTGGGCACGCCCCCGTGCTTACTGAGCACGGGGCGTGTTCAACCTTCTGTTCTCTTGTTTTTGCTTGGGAAGATGCTGTCGGGGGGTCGGGCATGCCACGTTTGTTCCTTTTCTTGTATTTATGTTAGATTTAGCTGCCTTTTTGCTTCTTTTGTTCATTTGAGCTCATTTAATCCTGAAAATACAAAAGAAAGACAAAAACACATTTTTTCCAACATTAGTACTAAAAAATGGCTAGTTTTATGCCACATTTGATGTAATTTATATGTTGCATTTTGCACACATGAAATAGCCCCACACTTGAATCTTTGCTTGTCCTCAAGCAAAACTCTTTATAATGTGGCTTTACACTCCCAAATGGAATGGGTAGAAGAGAAGGTTTTTGGGCTTGTCATAGAGTGTCGGGATTTCCAAGATTCTTTATTAAGTTATATTTTTATTTATTTACAATCTTATTCGTCATGGTTTATTTAAAACATTACTTAAGATAAATTACTTATTAGGGCATAACATGCCTTTTTAAAATTCCATTTATATACAAGTTCACATACCTCACGGGGGATCACTCAACACTCGGCCGAAGATGTATTTTAGTGAATCACTCGAGAGCGGCATGGAAATTACTTCTACCATAGGCTTGCCAAGCAATCAATCCTCCTCCTTTTTAACTATATACCTTTGTAAATATCAAGAGAACTTTTGGGTGAAGGGTTAGGCTTGGGTTAAAGGTAGGTGGTTGTGTTAGTGGTTAGTAAAAAGGCGAAAGACGTAAAAAGCGTCGGTTTTCGTAAGACATTTTATTTTTGAAATTTTTATTTTGATGAAGCCATTATTCAAACAAAGTTATTTTTGATAAACTTGTTTGTTTATTTCTCTTTTGATTCATCATCATCATTATTTTTTCAGGAAAGTCATAAGAAAAACCGAGCTTGTTACTAAAACAAAGGGTTAAAAATAAAAAGGTTTTGGTGGGTGAAAGGGTGTTTGTTTTGGGTTATGAAATGAAAAGGTTTAGGCTCAAAGGGGTTAACTAGGGGGATTTTGGGTAGGTGGTAAAAAAAAAAAACAATGGTGTGGAAATAAAAAGGGTTAGTCCTAATGCCTCCGTCATTTACTTACTCGGGTTTAAGTTGGTAAGGACCGGGAATGTATCGTCGTGGCAAGTTCTAGAGTTGTAAGAACCAAGCGGCTATTCACACAAGAAACGAAAAATGAGCATTTAGTTTAAAGATATGTATTTGTATGCTCAATAAACGATCAAAACTCACTTTTTGTGGGAATGAGTTTTTATGTGATTAAGTATATATAATCAAATTTTAAATAAACTTGTCATGCCGTTTCATAATTTTCTTATGTTGGTTCTTTTTATCACGACGCTATCGGTTGTAAATTTGTAAAAATATAACCTTTTTAGAACTTGAAATTCCCAAATTAAACCTAGACAAGTTAAAAAAAATGAAAAAATTTTTGAAAAAATTTGGGGTGATTAGCGGTTCCAATAGAGTTTTGTGTAAGGCTTGTATTTAGGACTTGCAAGATTCAAGGTTTTAGCATCCCCCCACACTTAAATTACACATTGTCCTCAATGTGTCCCAAAAATAAGTTTTTAGGTTGATTGAATGTGTAAAAGGTGTGAAAAAGCAAAATTTTATGTTACTGGGCGTCTGGACACGACCCCGTGGTGTCCGGGCACGGCCCCGTGTTCAGATCGACAGTAACAAAAGTTTGTAAAAAGAAACAGAAGCCTGGGCACGGGGGCGTGTTCAATGAGCACGCCCCGTGTCTAGTTACCTGAACTGGCATTTCCTGCAGATTGTGCAGCACGGGGCCGTGTTGGGAGGGCACGGGCCGTGCTGAACTTGCTGTAATGAAGAAAATTTGTCGGGTGGCCCTGTTTTCGTGCATGGGGTGCTGGTTCAAGTTTCCCTTGTTATCTTTCATCATCCCGAGTGTGTTTTATCCATTTCAACATCATCCAAACACCAAATTAATTTAAAACCATCATTCCATTAATAGAGAAACTTACATAAAAATCCTAATAAAGTTAAAATTCTAGATAAATAGGTCAAGAAGCACAAGAAGTCCAAACCAAGAAGTTCTAGCCTAAAGTTTATTCTATTAGCAAAATTTCCGAAAATATAATTCTCTCGGTTGGATGTGGCTTGAAGAACTTCTTCCTCCGGTCATGAGTCCCTTACACGTCGGCGAACCATTCCTCTATCTCCCTAGGGAGAAGAAAGGCGGGCTCATTGGCATTAGTTTGAGGGGGTGCAACCTCCACCGGGACTTCTTGTAGATCTTCAAGAGGAGGTTCCGCTGGAATGTCGTCCCATTCGGTAGGATTATTGACTCCAAGTGCTAGGTTCCAATCCTCTTAAGGGAGGATTGGTTCCATGGGAGGTGTCACAAGAATGTTCAACCTCTGGTGCAAGAGGTTGATATCTTGAAAACTGTTTTCCAACCCCACCATAAGATAATTTATACGGTCTATTAGGACCTCCTCTACCGACGTCATCTCATCAAGAGCCTCACGTAATGCCATTACGTAGCGTACGAGAGTTGCTTCAATTGATGACCTTCTTTCCCTTCGACTGTTTCTGGAGTGCGCAGAAGAGGTTCCACTGTTTTGACTAGACATTCTAAGAAAACAAACCAAAAAATAGTTCATTTTAATGAAACAGTAATTTCGGACACGGCCCCGTGCTCAATGAGCACGGCCCCGTGTTCACCTTTCTGCAGATTTTTTGGAACAAGGAATCTTGGAGTTTCAAATTATTTTTCCAACTTATGAAGCATTTTTGAGCAGAAATAACCTAAAACAATGTTGTACAACTTATTTTTAAGAAGATTCCTTGAACAAAAACCTAACAAACATCACAATAAAGCTTGGAACCATGGTGATCTCAAGCTTCAATGGAGGTGTTGAGGCAAGAAAGATGAAGACGAAGGCAATGGATAAAAGAGGAAAGGACAAGATGGTTGTTAGAACCTTCTTTTAGAAAATACCTAGGATGGTAGGTGAGAAGATCCTCCCAAATCTCTGTCCCTGGATGGTCCAAATGTGCAGGATTCTTGGCTGCATTTATAGAAAACGACAGCACGCTGCACACGGCCCCATGTCGGCTGGACACGGCCCCGTGTGCAAGCAGGATCCTGACACATTTTGTCCGTATTCTGACAAAAATTCAGAAAGGAATCTTTTGGTGGACACGGGGGCGTGCTGACCTGGGCACGGCCCCGTGTCGAAAGGCTGTTTATGAAGTTTGTCTATTTCTAAGGAACTTATCCGGATCGGGCGGTTCCTTACTTGATGGAACAACCCCAAAGTGCCTAAGATACCTTAATTGTTCTAGGTTAAGACGAGAACGCAAGAGGTTGACGGTGAGGGTGATTCCTATGCTATATGTAGGTGGACAAGTCCAACCCTTTCCCGGGCTCTCGTTAAAGAAGGTGTATGCCGAATCGCTCAGGTCTATGTATGCACCGAACAAAGTCGATGGAGAGTCCTTCACGGCACATCGGCACAGGGACGACTATCGCTCAAGTCCTCGCTAGAGTTAGAGGTAACATCGGGAACAACGAAGTTGTTTTTATTTGAATGCGATCCCAACAATTCTTCTTGGTTATCATCTTGAGATAAATTATTGAAATCCATCATAAGTTCTTTTAACCAATTAAGAATTAGATCTTCCATTTGAAATAGTTCATCAAGAAGCATTTCTCCTAGAAGATCCGGTTGAGAGCATTCGAGGGAGAGATAGGGATTATTTTTACTTTCGCCCCTCTAAAGGCTACAGGAAAACAATGGGTCTATATAGTGGGGCTTATAATTTAGAAAATAACATTCTAATTCTTTATGAGAGCCACCACATATTTGACACCACGTACAATAAGAGTGCCGAAAGTAAAAAATATCAGTATCACTCATGTTTGTGTCAGAAATTACCAACCGTCGGGATATTATGGTTCTGTTTTCAGTAACTGAAACTTGGGCACGGGGCGTGTTCAGCAGGCACGGCCCGTGCTGAGTTCTGCAGAAGCTGAAAAATTAAGAAAATCCTAAAAAAAACAGAAAAATTAGAAAACAACGATTAGGCCGTTGATTCCTAACTTTCTTAAAATCCCTGTGTCCCCCGCAACGGCGCCAAAAACTTGATGCGTGTGTGGTGTGATATATATATTTAAGTATATTTTAACCCCTTTTACCACGTTAGTCAAGTTTTAAATTTATAAAACACGATATTTTACTAACACCAAACACACATATGGGCAAGTGCACCCATCGTGAGCGTAGTATAGTGTTGGCAAGATACCGAGGTTGTCCAAGGACACAAGAGTTTTTAATACCGGTTTATCCTCAACGTCTAATCAAATCAAAAAGTTAGAAAAATGTTTTTAAACTAGAAAAAAAAAACTAACTAAAATGCTGAAAGTAAAAAGTAAAAACAGATAGACAAGATGAATCACTTGGCTTCGACTCGTGTTTAGTGTAACATTTGATTATTTCCGCACTTTTGCACTTTTTAAGAGATTATCTTAGTTATTGTAGTAGGCCCCTCTTTTGAAGGTGACGTTACCCTCAACCCAGTAGTTTGAGTCAGCAAGGATACAATCCTAAAGGGTCGGATTATTGAAAGATAATTAATTAAGTTATTAATGCATATTATGGTAGACCCCTCTTTTGAAGGTGACGCTACCCTCGGCTAAGTAGTCTGAGTCAGCAGGGATACAGTCCTAAGTAGATGGGTTAAAGTATTAATAGTAGCTTACATATGAGGGGGTCGAAGAGTTTGGACCCCCGCCATCCAATACCGGTGGGTATTGAAGGAGGCCCTACTAAATTTGACCCAGGTCCTTGCAGGATCTATACACTGAACAAGGCAAGACTCTTACCAAACCGTTCCTTTAACCCCTGACTAGGTAGCCAACATATCTCCATATAGACCGTGACGATATGAATGGTGAAAATCTTTTATTTTATATAGACAATAAAATAACGCCAAGACACCACAGACAAACGATAAGGAAGAATCTCCTTCAACATAAGAAACTAGTTATTAAAGTCATTAATACATAACCAAGTAAAAAGTGTGAAAAGATTAAAAATAAAAAGTATTACACTAGACACTTGTCTTCACCAAGTGATGTAAGAGACTTAGGTAAACATAGCCTTTGATTGTCAAGAACTCTTACGATCAATCTTGGATCCCGAGATGACTCATACACTCTATGATGGACAATAGATGATGGTGGTGGATGATGGTGTTGTGATGGTGGTGGGTGGTGGGTGAAGTGTGAGAGAGGTGGTGTGCCAAGGGATGGTTTGCAAATGAGCCAAGCACCCCTATTTATAGTCTGAACAGTAGCTCGGGCATGGCCCCGTGTCCATTGGGTACGACCCCGTGTCCATCCTCCTTCTCTTTCTTCATTAATTGCAGTTTGTCTGCATTAGTTGACCACGCCCCCGTGTCCGCTGGGCACGCCCCCGTGTGCAGAAGCGTATCTGTACTATCAAGATTTCCCCAGATTCTGCGAATCTTAGAGTTGACCACGGCCCCGTGTCCGCTGGGCACGCCCCCGTGGTGGGTGATAGAAGCTTCTACAACTTTGTCTTTTCTGCTGTCACTTGGGCACGCCCCCGTGCTTACTGAGCACCGGGCGTGTTCAGCCTTCTGTTCTCTTGTTTTTGCTTGGAAAGATGCTGTCGGGGGGTCGGGCATGCCACGTTTGTTCCTTTTCTTGTATTTATGTTAGATTTAGCTGCCTTTTTGCTTCTTTTGTTCATTTGAGCTCATTTAATCCTGAAAATACAAAAGAAAGACAAAAACACACTTTTTTCAACATTAGTACTAAAAAAGGGTTAGTTTTATGCCACATTTGATGTAATTTATATGTTGCATTTTGCACACATCAGTGTCGCTATTCGAAATAATGGCCACATTTTTGTCACAAATCACACAATAAATCTTGTCACAAAATTTCAGCTTTTTGGTGCATTTTCGGACAATTTGTGGTGCGTTAATTGGGACCGTTCGGGCACTGGATAGTTCCAAAAAAATTGAAGAACGTTTCAATCGATCCAAATATTATTGTGTCAAAATCTCGGGATCCAATTCATCACCAATTATTTTATAAAATTCATTTTCCGGGCTGCAATCAGATTCGTCACTTTCTGACTGCAGTCCACGGAAAAATTCATTTAAAATTCCTCGTAAGTCCGATTGACGAAATTCCAGTTGGAGAATTACAATGACATCCGTGGCCATCTAAAGTACAAATTTCATGACCTAATTCTACACAGATTTCAAGTTATGACGAGAAACATAACACGAATTTTCTGCAGAAAAATGCAGCTTTTGCAGCTGTGAAAAACGATCCTTTAAAAATAGTAAACGACCTCGAAAAAATATGATTCCAGTGCCATTTGAAGCGTTTTTCGAAATAACATGTTATAAACTCAAGAAAATTAGTTTTTCGATAAATAACGACCTGTTTACAGCCAACTGAAGTTGGCTGTAAATGTTTGGACAGAAGCTGTTTTCACAGGTCTTTTAATAAAACGAGTTTCCGAGTTTCGTTATCATGTTTCTGCAATTACACGAACATATTCCATCATTCACGGCAGGTTATAAGTTGTTTTATATCAGAAAGCATGCATAAACTTATAGTAATATCGCAAGCAACTCATATAACATCCTATCATCATACATATCAACACTCGTAGAAAACGCAGCCATGTATAACCACTTATATATCAGACCCTGAGGATCTCATATGCAGCAAATCACACTATCTATATCGGACTTTACAAGAAAAATCATGTGTAGCGGACTATAATACCGTTTCATGCATCATATTACTATCAAGTATCAGTTTCATAATGTAAATGCAGTCAAGTAACGAAGATCTAACAGCCAAATACATCGACATACTAACCGAGAGAAGAAGATACGCGAGAGGGTGTGTGTGTTCGGCTGGAAGGGAGATCGCGAGAGAGGGGAGAGGGGCTGCTGTTGCTGCCGTAAATCACCAAGAGTGAAGGGGAAGGGGGTAGTAGGCTGCACGTTTTAAAGAAGTAGGGTTTGGGATTGTTTTGTTATTATAAAATACATGTTACGTAAATAACTAAACAGGATATCAATAAGGGCGGTTTGGGATTTGTGGGGTTGGGCCGCAAGTAATCAGTTGTGGGCTGTAGGAAGAAAAAGAAAGTAACAAGTTGGGCATGCCACATTTATAATGGTTGGCCTTGTTAAATGCTTAATATAACTATGAGTGGAAATTTATCTACCATAACCGAAGTTATGGCATAATTTGTATAGGGTGCGGCTACTGTGATAGGACCAAGTTAATTAAAGAATGTAGCAACCAAACAAGCACCTAGGAGAATTAAATCAAAAGCATGATTTGATTGTTAAAAGAAAATTGTGAAGCAAGCTAGCAGCCACATCCACGTCAACTAAGTCAAGTATGTTTATCATAGAAGTCCTTGGGCTGCAAGTAAGTTGGCCCATTGAGGGTATTTGGGTTTCCACAAACCGTTTGGGGCCTTAACCGGAACAGAAAATATAAGGTTTTTGTGCCGGAGGTGTGGGCGTGAGTCGGGTCATGCCAACGGGCTACACGGTTCGTAAAAGAATAATATAAACATATAGTTTGTTTAGGTTTCTTGTCATAGATAACATGTTAAACCAGGCTAGACATGTAACGTTCAAAAGCAACGCGTAATGATACGTGAATTATATACGCAAAAACAAGAGTTGCTAACCTAAGAAGTACGGTTTGTCACATCATCCCCAACTTGAAAGAAATTTCGTCCCGAAATTTAGCATGTAGTTACTGAGGAAGCTAGTTAGATTGCATGGTTTCCTGGGGTGTCACAAATCTCGACCTCGAGATTTGCTCAAAAGATGGAAGTACTTTCTGTCGAATAATGGACTTAACCTCCATAACATATTTTTGGGGCCTCTATGGGCACCCCGGTTGACCTTTATAATAGGTACATGTTTTCTTTCGGAGCGTCTAATGTTGTCGATCCTTAATCGATACTGGTTTCTCATCAAACCATAAGTTTTCATTAATCTGCCTATCATTATGTGATAATGCTATTGACTTATCGGCGAGACATATCCTTAAATCGCTAGTGTGGAACACATTGAATACCATCAAGTTCCTTAGGTAAGTTTTAGCTTATAGGCTACCGATCTTGACATATTCGATTTTCTCGAATGGTCCAATATATTTAGAGTTTAACTTGTCTGTTTTATCAAAATGCAGCACACCTTTCTAGGGTGGTACTTCATGTTGAATCTTGTTCCTTATGGAAAACTCAAGAGGTTTGCGACTCTCATCAACATTGATTTTCTACCGATTACTGGCAGCTTTCAGACGATTATAGATTCGTATGATCCTATTCGTTGTCTCCAGGGTAATTTCAGATCCTGAAAATTGGACTTACTAAACTTCTGTCCATCAAGCGGACGTTTGACATTCTATCTATACAAGGTCTCCAAATGTCGCAACCCCCGTCCCTTAACTCCCCGGGAACGGGAGGCCGCAACCAGTTTTGGTGGTATCGGTGTTTATCATTTTGGCAGCGGAACTTTCACCAGGAGCGTAGTTAGGAAATATCTTATCAGAGTAAAATACCACGCTTTATAGTATTAAACATATGGGAAAATCCCAAGTTTCAAGTACACACATTTTTATAGGGATAAACCCTATTTTATTTAAATAAAACATCTCTTTATTTTAGATAACTTTATAGCCACTTTTCCAAGCCTTCAGTGCTGTCCAGCTGGCTTCTATTTGGCTTTCACATTTTGTTACCTGAAACGCGTTTAAAAACATTTTGTCAGTAGGAAATACTGGTGAGTGAATCCCAGTTTAATTAACACTTATAAAAAAACCATTGTACAGTATTGAGGGCGATCTCGCAATTACATTTGTTTCCATCTACTTTAGTTACCACCCACGGTACTGTCAACCCGACTTGTGGTCATGTTACTACTCACAATGTAGTAACAAATTTTGTATACAAAACCCCAACATACCGACGATAATTGTAGAATACAAATACTCAATCACTGTTTAATATATTATTAATTAAGTGAGGTTTTGTAAAAACAATTTGCAAAAAGGAGATTACTCACATTGCTGTCTTAGGGTTTTCCTTAAGGATTTCCTGGTGATTATTTATAATTTACACAAATACACACGTGTTAGTATAATAACCCAACATTTATATTAATGATACACTCCCCGAGGCGGCATTCCAACGACTACGTCGGGTAGAACCACGACAGCCGTTATGGAACCCTGGATCAATCGGGTAGCGTATCTAATATGTAACCGGGGTTATGATACTTACAACGAGACAGAACTTCGTTATTTAGGGGGGTATAATGCCCGAAAATCACTTTAACTATGAAGAAATTCGAGAGAGAGAACGAGAGATTGAACGAGTTGAAACTAAGGCTGATGGCTTGAATTTATAGTGCCTCTTCGACTTCCCTCGCGCCCCACGTAGACATCCTCCAGGGCCTTCGCGACCCGCGAGGCCAGCTAGGGTAGGCCCTAGCTTGGCTGACTCGCCACTAGGCTTGACACGAGTGGTGCCACGTGGCGGCTCTGGGGCTCGCCGTGACTCTGAGCTGTCGCGGCCCGCGTAGCTCACCGGTAGCATGTTCGCGGCCCGCGAGCGAGGGCTAAATCTTGTTTTTATTTTAATTTTAATGATATAATGATATTTTGGCTCGGTTTTCTTATACGGGGTATGGTTTAGGACATATTGGGTCAGTTTAAACATATTAGAGGTGTCAAAAATTATTTTGGAGGGTTGTTATATCCTCCCGACCTTGTTTTAGAGCTTGTCCTCGAGATCTACTAGAACAAGTGTGGATATTTCTTTTGCATTTCTGATTCAAGCTCCCATGTGTATTATGGTCCTCTTTTGGAGTCCCATTTCACTTTGACTAGAACCAATCTCTTGTGTTTGAGATTCTTGACTTTCATGTCTTCAATCTGTAGAGGCCTCTCTACAAACTTTAACTGCTCATTTACCTCTATATCCTTAAGAGGTACCACCAATGATTCATCAGCTAAGCATTTCTTGAGATTAGATACATGAAATACATCATGTATTCCCGCCATTTCCTCTGGCAGTTGTAGCTGATAGGCTACAGGTCCTATTCTTCTAATAATCTCAAAAGGTCCAACATACCTGGGGCTTAGCTTTCCCCTTTCGATGAATCTGACTACTCCTTCCCAATGAGAGACTTTTAATAACACTTTGTCTCCTACTTGAAACTCCAACGGCTTTCGTCCGTTATCAGCATAACTCTTTTGTCGATCACGTGCTGTTTTCAGTCGTTCCTTGACTTGAATGATTTTGTCGGTCGTTTCTTGTACTATCTCTGGTCCAGATAGTTTCTTTTCTCCAACTTCTGCCCAACAAACTGGGGTCGACACTTTCGTCCATAAAGTGCTTCGAATGGTGCAACATTGATACTTGTGTGATAACTGTTATTGTAAGAAAATTCTATTAATGGTAAGTGATCGTCCCAATTACCTCCGAAATCAATTACACAAGCTCTAAGCATATCCTCCATTATCTGAATTGTTCTTTCGCTTTGTCCGTCCGTTTGAGGATGATAGGCTGTGCTTAGATTTAACTTAGTTCCCATTGCTTTTTGGAAACTTGTCTAAAAATGAGAGGTAAAACGGCTATCTCTATCAGAAACAATTGATAAAGGAATTTCATGCAATGAAACTATTTCATTTACATACAATTTAGCTAATTGTTCCATACTGAATGTTTCTGTCATTGGTAGGAAATGAGCTGACTTAGTTAGCCTGTCTACAATCACCAAGATTGTATCATTACCTTTCCTTGTCTTGGGTAATTTGGTAACAAAATCCATTGTTATCAATTCTCATTTCCACACTGGCATTTCTAGCTGCTGCAATAGACCTGAGGGTTTCTGATGTTCAGCTTTGACCTGTGAGCAGGTTAAACACTTAGAAACATAAGCTGCTATATCTTTCTTCATTCCTATCCACCAGAAATTCTTTCTTAAGTCCTGATACATCTTATCATTTCCAGGATGCATCGTATACTTAGACTTATGGGCTTTTTCTAGTATACGGTGGCGTAGGTTTCCTAATTTAGGTATCCACATTCTTTTCTTATGGAATCTCCAAATTCCATCAGTTCCTTGTTCTAGTTCCTTAATAATTCCTTTCAATTTTTCAGTATCATCCCTGATTACTGATTCTTGTGCTTTTCTAATCTGTTCATTTAAATCTACCTGTAGATTTAATTTAAGAGAACGTACTCTTTTTGGCTACTCGTGATACTTTCGACTTAAAGCACCAGCAACTACATTTGTTTTCCTGCATGATACTGGATATTACAATCATAATCACTAAGAATTTCCACTCAGCGTCTTTGTCTCATATTCAACTCCTTTTGCCCGAAAACATACCTTAAACTCTTATGATCGGTAAAAATAGTAAACTTACTACCGTAAAGGTAATGTCTCCAAATCTTAAGGGCAAAAATTATAGCTCCTAATTCTAGATCATGGGTTGAATAATTCTCTTCATGATTCTTAAGTTGTCTAGATGTGTAAGCTATAACCTTTTGACGTTGCATCAACACACATCCATATCCTAATTAGAATTATAAAGTTTAAATAAACGAGAATTTATTAACTAGAAATTTTAACCTAGTTAGTTAATTTCTAGAAATAACTCAAACTAGGGTTAAAAGCAACCAAATTAAATGTTGATTAAAATGGAGGGGCTTAATTTGTAAAAATTGAAACTTGAGTTTTAATTAGAAAAATAAAACTAACCAAACACCCCCAAAAGGAGGTGTTGGTCGTACAGAACAAGAGCAGGGGCGACACCCCCACTTTCAAACCCTAGGATTTTACTTAAAATCTCAAATTGGAGGTGCAAATCTGGTCCAAACGAAAATCCGAGCTTAGAATCGTGATCCTCATCGCGAGAGGATTGCAAGGTATGTAAAATTTAATGAAAACTCTTAATTTGAAATTCTCATGAATTGGGAAAAATCTGAAATTCTAGTTGCATGTTTGCCTTATGATGAATTAGGAACAACTATGGTGTTTAGGGACAAACCCTAGACAAATAGAAGTTGAAATCATAGGAAATTTTGGTGAATCCATGAACACCATTGTAGGTGATTAGTGGGTTATGTGTATTTGGATGAACACTAGGAAATAGATTGTTAATCTAGTGTAATTTGGCAATTTTGAAGTGATTTCAGAAATTAGAAGCTAGCAACCATGTAAAATGGTTGATTTATGTGAAATTAGGGCTGAATGATAAACTAAAAATATGATGTCTAATCATGTAAAAATCTGCTCATGAAGTGTTTGTTGAAATGCCTCTATGAAGGCTTAAAACTGAAATTTCAAGTTTAAACGCATAATCATGATGTTTCGGTGTATTATGCGATGTGAGGTTTAAAGAGAGTTCTAAACATGTATTGAATTGAACTCTATAGGAAAGGATACCGGACGTCGAGTGGACAAGCCGGTGGTGAATTGCGGTTGAAGGGCGTATACTAAGGTATGTAACTTGATCCGTTACATTCGTGGAGATATGGATAAACTATGCGTTATTGATAGAAATTATGTCAATTATGGTTGGAATGTGAATTTGATAGACTTAGTATAGTAAACGAACCTAATTGGTAGTCATCATAAGTGGATGGTTCCACAAGATGAGCCAATTGATCTATTAGTGTGGAAAATTGTAGTTTTAAACGTTCTAGTAGTCGACAATGGCGATAATAATCACAAGGGCATTAAACCAAGAAGTTGGTAAGAAATGCGGGTGATAATAAGCCCCGAATGTTGGGCATAAGGCGCCATAGGATCATTAGTCAAATGATTGTAAATTGTGTAAGGTTAGAATGGGTCGAATAATTACATTGTGACATATGGTCTTTCGGTCCGTAAAATAAATTTTGGGCATCAAATTTATAATAGTTATGTCGGTAATGAATTTACAGACACATAGGAAGAAAAATCATTTAAAACGGACTTACGAGTCAAAAGATATGGCCAAACGAAGTTAAAAACGGGATTTTCCGGAGCTGGCAGCAAATGCAGCTCACAAAACTGGAGCTGCTGGAAAACGTGACCCCCCGCACCACGCGGAAGGCCACTCGAATCACTCCGCGACACGCGGGAGATCCTCGCGGCCCGCGAAGAACCTCTCGCGGGGCGCGAGTGAGCTGAATTCGAATTTTCCATTTGTTTTCAATTGTTTTGATCCTAGAATTCGATTATACATGTTATATTATTGTCAAAATTAACTTTTGATGTGGTTTTGACATTAGGTCATGTTGGGGAAACTTACGGATGGCGATCAAGCATAGGATGAAGAACCGAACACTACATTTTGAAGCTTCCGCAACGTTTTAAACCTTTAGTACTTTTGTGTATGGGTTGTAGACACTTGTTTAAACAACTTTTAAAATGTTTTAACTTAGTCATTAGATGACTAAGCTTGATGTTATTTATCAATTTTTGTAATGAAAGTCATGTTAGTTAAACAATACTTTATTTTAAATGGTATAACTATTACTAAAATCAAGTAAAATTAGTCGGGTGTTACAAGTTGGTAATCAGAGCCTAAGGTTGTCAACAAAGTGTTCGGTTCAAGCTTGATCGATCGTCCGGTAAGAATTAACTTATTTTGTTAATAAATTATGTATTATGTAAAGAATGAGAAATGAACAAATATGCATGAAAAGAGTGTGTAAGCTCACTCAAATACAAGAAATGCATGAAACAAGAACGATTAAATCAAGTTATGAACTTGATTGAATCAAAACAAGAATGATTAAATCAAGTTATGAACTTGATTGAATTGAAACAAGAACGATTAAATCAAGTTATGAACTTGATTGAATTGAAACAAGAACGATTAAATCAAGTTATGAACTTGATTGAATTGAAACAAGAACGATTAAATCAAGTTATGAACTTGATTGAATTGAAACAAGAACGATTAAATCAAGTTATGAACTTGATTGAATCAAAACAAGTAAAGCATGTGTTATAAATGGAATGTTTAACAACCTATGTAAACATTTCAGAAATAGAGATGGCTGATGGAGGTAATGATAATGCGGTGCCAAGAGTCACCGAATAAATGAGGGAAGTGATTGCCGAAGAGGTTGGAAAGGCGATCGAAAACAGTTTGTCGGGCTTTATTGATAAAATTCAAAACACAGTTTTATCAATAGTAGAAGAGAGAATCAAGAAATTGGAAGATGATTCAAATTTAGCAAAGGAAAAGCATGGAGGACGAAAGCCTTGTTCATACAAGGAATTCATGGCCTGTAAACCACCAATATATAATGGGGAGGTTGGCCCAATAGTGTGCCAACGATGGCTAAGTGATATCGAAGGGGTATTCGAGAGGACCCATTGTGACGAAGATGACTACGTAGCCTATGGTATGGGTCAACTAAGGAGTCAAGCGAAAGATTGGTGGGATAACAAAAAGAGAGAGATCGGTATTGAAGTTGCTAAGGTCATGACTTGGGAAGAATTCAAGACGCCATTTCTTAAGCATCATAGCCCCAAGGCGGTTATGAATAAAATCAAGGAGGAGTTCATGCAACTTAGGCACAAGAATGAGACCATAGACAAGATTACGGCAACGTTTATGGATAAGATGAAGTTTTGTGATGATCTAGTGACGAATGAAGAACAAAAGATATACTACTACCACAACATGTTGAGTGCTGAGTATAGGGAATTTATCACCCCTTCCAAATACGAGACCCTTACCGAGATCATAAATGCTGCTCGGGAAAGGGAGATCGAACTGAAAAAGAGCATTGAAAGGGGTGAACGGAAAGCACAAGATGTAAACCCAAGCCCTGCTAAGAAGGCACGAACAAAAGAAACCGCAAAGAAATTTGATACGAATGGCGGGTCGCCAAGTTGCAGAATCTGCGGAAAGGGTCATAAAGGCGAATGCCGTTACAAGGATAAGCCTTGTCCCATATGCAAAAAACGGGACATATGGCTATATCGTGCCCGGAGAAAGTGACGGTTTGTTACAATTGTTATCGAACGGGTCACAAAAAGTCAGAATGCCCGGAACTGGTTGGAAAGAAGGATGGGTAGGACCCGAAAGGTGAAGCCCCAAAAGCAAAGGCAAGATCTTTTCAACTAACCGCCGCAGAAGCAAAGGTTGAACCTGACGTGGTCTCAGGTATATTTGTTGTAAATTCGATTCCTGCACGCGTGTTATTTGATACGGGTGCGAATAAATCCTTTGTTTCATATGGATTTATTCGACATCCTTCATTTGTTCTAACAAAATTACCTGTGCCCTTAGAAGTAGAGATAGGTAATAACAAGAGCTTTATGGTTTGTGATGTATGTAAAAACTGTAAACTGAGCATTGATGACGAAGAATATTTGATAAACCTAATCCCGATGTCAATGGGAGAATTTCAAGTAGTCGTTGGGATGGATTGGCTATCTCAACACCATGCAAAGATCGTGTGTTTTCGTAAAGAGATAAAACTAACATCTCCGAGCGGGAAACACGTCACCATTTATGGCGAAAAAGGAGGCAACCCCATAGTATGCTCAATGTTGAAAGCTCACAAGCTTATGAAGCGAGGATGCAAGGCATTCATGATATACGCTAACGAGCCCGAAAAAGAATCACGAAAGATTGGAGATGTACCGGTAGTACGAGATTATGAAGATGTGTTTCCGGAAGATTTACCGGGGATACCGCTTGAACGGGAAATAGAGTTCGGGATCGAATTGATTCCGGGCGCGAAACCCGTAGCAAAAGCCCCGTACCGACTTGCACCGTCGGAATTACAATAGTTGATGTCCCAAATCCAAGACCTTCTTGACAAGGGATTCATAAGGCCGAGTGTGTCTCCTTGGGGCGCACCGGTGTTGTTCGTGAGAAAGAAAGACGGGAGCATGCGCATGTGTATCGATTACCGGGAGTTAAACAAACTCACGATAAAGAACCGATACCCGCTCCCGAGGATAGATGATTTATTCGACCAACTACAAGGTGCGAACTGGTTTTCAAAAATTGACCTTAGATCGGGGTATCACCAACTAAAGGTCAAAGAAGAAGATGTGCCGAAGACGGCTTTCCGCATGAGATACGGACATTACGAATTCCTCGTGATGTCATTTGGGCTAACAAATGCACCCGCGGCTTTCATGGACCTCATGAACCGGGTTTGCAAGCCAATGTTGGATAAGTCGGTCATCGTGTTTATCGATGATATCTTGGTGTATTCGAAAAGTGAAGCTGAACACGCACACCACTTACAAGAAGTGTTAGAGACACTTAGACGAGAGAAATTATATGCAAAATTCTCTAAATGTGCCTTTTGGTTACGAGAGGTACAATTTCTTGGCCATGTCATAAGTGCCGACGGAGTTTTGGTGGATCCGTCAAAGATAGAGGCTGTGTCAAAATGGAATCCCCCGAAGAACCCTTCAGAAATTAGAAGCTTTTTGGGGCTTGCGGGATACTATAGGAGATTCATTCAAGATTTCTCCAAGATTGCGTCACCGCTAACAAAGCTAACCCAAAAGAAAGAAAAGTTTATTTGGGGTGCCGATCAAGAAAAAGCGTTTCAAACGCTAAAAGAAAAGTTAACTCAAGCTCCGGTATTGACATTGCCGGACGGCGTCGAAGACATGGTGGTTTATTCGGATGCTTCACTATCGGGGCTCGGTTGTGTGTTGATGCAACGGGGCAAGGTAATAGCCTATGCCTCGAGACAATTGAAGATACACGAGAAGAAATATCCCACTCACGATCTCGAGTTGGCTGCGGTGGTATTTGCATTAAAAATATGGAGGCACTACTTGTATGGGGTAAAGTGCACCATATTCACCGACCACAAGAGCTTGAAATACTTTTTCGATCAGAAGGAGTTAAATATGCGACAAAGGCGATGGCTGGAAACGGTGAAAGACTACGATTGTGAAATACATTATCACCCCGGAAAGGCTAATGTGGTGGCGGATGCGCTGAGCAGAAAAGCGGACTATGTCCCAATACGAGTAAGATCGATGCAACACGTGGTGACCTCGGGTATACTTGAACGTATCCGAGAGGCGCAATCAGAAGCAATGAAAGAAGAGAATTGGAAGAAAGAAAGAATAATCGGTCAATTGAAAGATTTGTCGGATGGGAATAATGGGTTGAAGACTCGATCCGGAAGGATATGGGTCCCACATACTTGTGGAGTGAAGGCGCTTCTACTTAATGAAGCTCATAAATCCCGTTATTCAATTCATCCGGGTGCGACCAAAATGTACAATGATTTGAAACAAAATTATTGGTGGCCCGGAATGAAGAGGGATGTGGCAAAGTATGTGGAAAAATGCTTGACATGTTTACAAGTCAAGGCGGAGCACCAAAAACCATATGGCAAACTCCAACCGTTAGAAATTCCGGTTTGGAAATGGGAACATATTACAATGGACCTATTAACCAAGTTGCCTAAGACGAATCGTGGTTTCGATGCCATATGGGTAGTGGTGGATAGATTGACGAAAAGTGCTCACTTCATTCCGATTCGTGAGACTTATACGTCAGAAAAGATGTCAGAAGTTTACACTAATGAAATAATAGCACGTCATGGGGTGCCGGTATCCATCGTGTCTGATAGGGATACCCGGTTTACTTCAAATTTCTGGCGAGATTTCCAAGAGCAAATGGGAACCAAATTGTTCATTAGCACTGCGTACCATCCTCAAACAGATGGACAGAGTGAAAGAACAATACAAACATTGGGGGATATGCTACGGGCGTGTATAATCGACTTTGGAGGAAGTTGGGATGTTCACCTACCGTTAGTTGAGTTTTCGTATAATAACAGCTACCAATCTAGTATTAAAATGGCACCGTACGAAATGCTTTATGGTAGGAAGTGTCGAACCCCGGTATGTTGGGGTGAAGTGGGTCCACGTGAACTCGCCTACCAAGATATAGTACGAGCCACGAATGAGAAGATCGATATAGTTCGGGCACACTTGAAAGCGGCTCAAGACAGGCAAAAGGCGTATGCTGATAAAAGGAATAGGCCAATCGAATTCCAGGTTGGTGACATGGTTATGCTAAAAGTTTCCCCATGGAAGGGCGTTATTTGATTCAGAAAAAGGGGGAAGCTAAGCCCGAGGTTTATTGGGCCATTTAAAATCGTTGAAAAGGTCGGCAAGGTAGCTTACCGCCTTGAGCTACCGGAGGAACTAAGTGGAATTCATAGCACGTTTCACGTGTCATAATTACGAAAGTGCCTAGCGGATGAAACAGCTTATATTCATTTCGATGATATCGAAGTAGATAATAGTCTGAATTATGCGGTGAGACCGGTGGAGATTTTAGATCGAAAGGTCAAATACTTACGAAATAGACAAATCGATCAAGTCAAAATCAAATGGGAGCATAGAAAAGGCTCAGACACTACGTGGGAGTTCGAGGAAGAGATGTGACGACTCTACCCTACATTATTTGGTACGTACTTCGGTTTCGGGGACGAAACCATTTTTAAGGGGGGTGGACTTGTAACACCCCGAAAAATATAAAACTTTATATTAGAATTATAAAGTTTAAATAAACGAGAATTTATTAACTAGAAATTTTAACCTAGTTAGTTAATTTCTAGAAATAACTCAAACTAGGGTTAAAAGCAACCAAATTAAATGTTGATTAAAATGGAGGGGCTTAATTTGTAAAAATTGAAACTTGAGTTTTAATTAGAAAAATAAAACTAACCAAACACCCCCAAAAGGAGGTGTTGGTCGTACAGAACAAGAGCAGGGGCGACACCCCCACTTTCAAACCCTAGGATTTTACTTAAAATCTCAAATTGGAGGTGCAAATCTGGTCCAAACGAAAATCCGAGCTTAGAATCGTGATCCTCATCGCGAGAGGATTGCAAGGTATGTAAAATTTAATGAAAACTCTTAATTTGAAATTCTCATGAATTGGGAAAAATCTGAAATTCTAGTTGCATGTTTGCCTTATGATGAATTAGGAACAACTATGGTGTTTAGGGACAAACCCTAGACAAATAGAAGTTGAAATCATAGGAAATTTTGGTGAATCCATGAACACCATTGTAGGTGATTAGTGGGTTATGTGTATTTGGATGAACACTAGGAAATAGATTGTTAATCTAGTGTAATTTGGCAATTTTGAAGTGATTTCAGAAATTAGAAGCTAGCAACCATGTAAAATGGTTGATTTATGTGAAATTAGGGCTGAATGATAAACTAAAAATATGATGTCTAATCATGTAAAAATCTGCTCATGAAGTGTTTGTTGAAATGCCTCTATGAAGGCTTAAAACTGAAATTTCAAGTTTAAACGCATAATCATGATGTTTCGGTGTATTATGCGATGTGAGGTTTAAAGAGAGTTCTAAACATGTATTGAATTGAACTCTATAGGAAAGGATACCGGACGTCGAGTGGACAAGCCGGTGGTGAATTGCGGTTGAAGGGCGTATACTAAGGTATGTAACTTGATCCGTTACATTCGTGGAGATATGGATAAACTATGCGTTATTGATAGAAATTATGTCAATTATGGTTGGAATGTGAATTTGATAGACTTAGTATAGTAAACGAACCTAATTGGTAGTCATCATAAGTGGATGGTTCCACAAGATGAGCCAATTGATCTATTAGTGTGGAAAATTATAGTTTTAAACGTTCTAGTAGTCGACAATGGCGATAATAACCACAAGGGCATTAAACCAAGAAGTTGGTAAGAAATGCGGGTGATAATAAGCCCCGAATGTTGGGCATAAGGCGCCATAGGATCATTAGTCAAATGATTGTAAATTGTGTAAGGTTAGAATGGGTCGAATAATTACATTGTGACATATGGTCTTTTGGTCCGTAAAATAAATTTTGGGCATCAAATTTATAATAGTTATGTCGGTAATGAATTTACAGACACATAGGAAGAAAAATCACTTAAAACGGACTTACGAGTCAAAAGATATGGCCAAACGAAGTTAAAAACGGGATTTTCCGGAGCTGGCAGTAAATGCAGCTCACAAAACTAGAGCTGCTGGAAAACGTGACCCCCCGCACCACGCGGAAGGCCACTCGAATCACTCCGCGACACGCGGGAGATCCTCGCGGCCCGCGAAGAACCTCTCACGGGGCGCGAGTGAGCTGAATTCGAATTTTTCATTTGTTTTCAATTGTTTTGATCCTAGAATTCGATTATACATGTTATATTATTGTCAAAATTAACTTTTGATGTGGTTTTGACATTAGTTCATGTTGGGGAAACTTACGGATGGCGATCAAGCATAGGATGAAGAACCGAACACTACATTTTGAAGCTTCCGCAACGTTTTAAACCTTTAGTACTTTTGTGTATGGGTTGTAGACACTTGTTTAAACAACTTTTAAAATGTTTTAACTTAGTCATTAGATGACTAAGCTTGATGTTATTTATCAATTTTTGTAATGAAAGTCATGTTAGTTAAACAATACTTTATTTTAAATGGTATAACTATTACTAAAATCAAGTAAAATTAGTCGGGTGTTACATATTGGCTATTAACCAATCTATTCCTAACACAACATCAAATCCTGCCAGATTCATTGGATAAATGTTTGCAATAAACTTTTGATTTAAAAATTCTATTCTTGCTCCCTGCAAGATTTCAGAAATCTTAATGGTTTCTCCATTTGGTGTCTCTACTAGACATTCTTGTGGGAGTTTAGTTAATGGTTGATTTAGAAGTTTGCAAAATGAAGTATTATTAAAACTTTGGTTCACATCAGAGTCAAATAATACTTTAGCAAAGACATCATTAACTAAAAACGTACCGGCGATCACATCCGGAATCATCTTTGCTTCTTCTGCAGTCAGAACAAAAGCTCTAGCATTTTTAGTATTCTTGTTGTTCATGGTTGGAGCTAATTTCGGACAATTCGGTTTGATATGACCTTTTTCTCCACAGTTGAAGCACATTCCATTATTAGGTTTCTTCCTGCAATCTTCTTCCTTGTGTCCTGGTATCTTACAGAAATTGCAGTAAGTGGAGCATTTTCCCGAGTGCTTCTTTTTGCAGGCCTTGCAGTAGGGTGCAGAGGTAGAACCTACATTTTTCCCACGGTTGGAATTTCCATAACGAAATTCTTGGGTAAGCCTTTGAGCTAGGCTTCTCCTCTGGTCCTCCTCTCGTGTACGCACTAACTCATCTATCAAGGTATTTTATAGTTCTACAGCTTCTTCTATAGTTTGAGGTCTAGCTGCCTTGACTACATGTCTAATCTCACTGATTAATCCCCAGATGTAACGGGAGATTAATACTGGTTCAGATGATGCAAGAGTTGGCACTATTCTAGCATATTCAAAGAATAATGTAGTGTATCCCTTACTATCCACTCAAGTCATTCTAATGTTTAGGAATTTATTTACTATCTGTTCCTTTTCATTAGGAAAGCATAATTTTCTTTCTACCATATTCTTAAATTCCTCCAATTCCATGTTGTAAATTCTGTCACTTCCCCTAGACTGGAGGATAGTGTTCCACCATTCTAATGCTGAGTTTTTAAACAGATTGGAGGCAAACATTATCTTATCCTCTTCCGCGCATTTGCTTATTTTTAGGACTGCCTCAATCTTTTCTATCCAGCGTAGAGCTGTAATGGCCCCTTCATTGCCCGAGAATTCCATTGGTTTACAAGACCAGAATTCTTTATAAGAACAACCATAAGACATGGTTCTTCTTCTTTTGGGAATGGGCACTTGAAGTATGGGTCCATTGTTCACGCTGTTTTCTGGTTCAGTGGGTCGTTTACTATCACGGTTACTTTTATTATCAGCTTCCCTAACTGTTTGAATAATATATGGCATCGCGTCTATAATTCCTTGTGCCACTATATGTTGGATGGCACTATTATCCACTTGGTTTCCGTTGTTATCATTGTTCTGGTTATCGTTATTCTGGTTTTCCGGATTATTATCCGGGTTCTCTTGATTCACTTGGTTGGCCATCTGAATTTTAGACATTTACCACATATTAATATCACAAGATAATGTCTTAATACAATCAATCACATGACACGCATATTGATCAAAAGCGTCGAACATTGCGACTTACTCTTTCTAATAGTATGCATCTAATACAAACTGATACTGGAATTTAAAATTACAATACTATTATGCATCTATTAATAGTATGCATCTAATACAAACTGATACTGGAATTTAAAATTACAATACTATTATGCATCTATAACTATTGTCTAGATTTTTTTTCAAACATACACACATATTATATATTATTATATTATTATTATTACTACTACTACTACCACCATTGCTGATATGGGTTCATCCAGAACTCCATATTACGCTCGTCATACTTCCAGACGAGTCGTTCTCCGACCTGCCTCATCCTCTCGCTACTTTCTAAAATCTCCTCTCCGAAGGTTCAGAGTTCTTGCACATTTTCTGCACTCATTGGGGGTGCAGGTGCTGGGACTGGGTTTGGAAACTGGGGCATGGGTTCCTGGTAAGGGTATGGATTCTCTAAAATTTCCCTGATGTATTGATCACTATCATAGTAGGGATCTAGAGGGTCCAAACCTGGGTAGGCTGCTAGATTCGACATGGGTTCGTCTTCTGGTATTGGGTAGCGTTGCTGGTAATCCCTATGTTCATCTAACCACGGGTCGTAGTCTTGGTTTAAGGGATTTGGTGCTGGTACCCTAGGTATCTCAGCTGGGTTGAATTCAGGCATCGGGATTTGATTTTCTGGGTTATTTTCAATTTCCATTGGCTATGTGGGAAATAGTGGTAAGGGCTGGGGTGCTATGAGTTGCTCAAGGTTAGGGTCAGCAGCTGTGGTTGCTAGGATATGAAATTTTGCTAAACTCCTATTGAGCATATCCTGGGTGTGAGCATCTATTTCTCTTTTAACGGCTGCTAAAACACGTTGATGTTGTAACTTTTTCATTCTTTTCCTACGTTCATGCGCTCCTCTACTAAACCATCCTCTCTTTTTAGGAGGGAATGGCTCTTCAGACTGAGCCTTAAACAAGAATATCCCATCTTCATTGTCAGCTGAATACCCTAAGAGGGCAGGCTGTGAAGAGGTGCCTTCGCTCCTAGGTGAGCTGGACAACTGACGGTAGGCGTCGGAAGGTCCTTGGTCGCTCATACTGTAAACTAACAAATAGTCAAATAACACACAACAATAAAATGCAGATATGAATGTATTTTCGTAATTTATTTCTTAACATATAATATTTTGGTGTCAGCAGAACACTTCTGTGGCTGAATCAGTGGCTTAGCTCTGATACCACCTTCTGTCGCATCCCCCGTCCCTTAACTCCCCGGGAACGGGCGGCCGCGGCCAGTTTTGGTGGTATCGGTGTTTATCATTTTGGCAGCGGAACTTTCATCAGGATCGTAGTTAGGAATATCTTATCAGAGTAAAATACCACGCTTTTATAATATTAAACATATGGGAAAATCCCAAGTTTCAAGTACACACATTTTTATAGGGATAAACCCTATTTTATTTAAATAAAACATCTCTTTATTTTAGATAACTTTATAGCCACTTTTCCAAGCCTTCAGTGCTGTCCAGCTGGCTTCTATTTGGCTTTCACATTTTGTTACCTGAAACACGTTTAAAAACATTTTGTCAGTGGGAAATACTGGTGACTGAATCCCAGTTTAATCAATACTTATAAGAAAACCATTGTACAATATTGAGGGCGATCTCGCAATTACATTTGTTTCCATCTACTTTAATTACCACCCATGGTACTGTCAACCCGACTTGTGGTCATGTTACTACTCACAATGTAGTAACAAATTTTGTATACAAAACCCCAACATACCGACGATAATTGTAGAATACAAATACTCAATCACTGTTTAATATATTATTAATTAAGTGAGGTTTTGTAAAAACAATTTGCAAAAAGGAGATTACTCACATTGCTGTCTTAGGGTTTTCCTTAAGGATTTCCTGGTGATTATCTATAATTTACACAAATGCACACGTGTTAGTATAATAACCCAACATTTATATTAATGATACCCTCCCCGAGGCGGCATTCCAACGAATACGTCGGGCAGAACCACGACAGCCGTTACAGAACCCTGGATCAGTCGGGCAGCGTATCTAATACGTAACCGGGTTTATGATACTTACAACGAGGCAGAACTTCGTTATTTAGGGGGGTATTATGCCCAAAAATCACTTTAACTATGTAGAAATTCGAGAGAGAGAACGAGAGATTGAACGAGTTGAAACTGAGGCTGAAGGCCTCAATTTATAGTGCCTCTTCGACTTCCCTCGCGCCCCGCGTAGACATCCTCCAGGGCCTTCGCGGCCCGCGAGGCCAGCTAGGGTAGGCTGACTCGCCACTAGGCTTGACACGAGTGGTGCCACGTGGTGGCTCAGGGGCTCGCCCTGACTCTGAGCTGTCGCGGCCCGCGAGCGAGGGCTAAATCTTGTTTTTATTTTAATTTTAATGATGTAAGGATATTTGGGCTCGGTTTTCGTATACGGGGTATGGTTTAGGACATATTGGGTCAGTTTAAACATATTAGGGGTGTCAATAATTATTTTGGAGGGTTGTTATACCAAAGGAGCATCATTGATGCTTATGTACTAACTATTAGTTATTGGATAACCTATTTAGGGTGAGATAGTCATTCTTATCACCATTACTTTAATCAATCTTAAGGAATAGCTAACCTCATGGTTAGTCGAACAAATAGACGATCCTGGGCAGCTGATAGCAATTCTTAATTGTTGACTAAATAGGGTTGCGGTATTCAATGCAACAGCATAATGAACCGTCTTTCTTAATTAATAATACCGGAGCTCTCAGAATTATGACTTAGGCTTTATGAACCTTTATCTTAAAATTTATTTAATTAGGGTTTCGATTCTTCCATTATTGTTGGTACTAATCGATATGGAGCTTTCACAATAATGCAGCCCTAATCGGGATGTTAATCTTAACTCTACTTGTCTTAGGAGGTAAACATGGTAGTTCTTTGGAGAAGATAATTAAGACACACAGAGATTACAGAGATATTCTAAATCTCAGGCTTCAGTTCATCTATCATTATTGGTGCCATAAAATGACACATTTTCTTTACGAACGCATGGATGCCTTAATTAGTGATACTTATTTGGACATTTCTATATTGGATATCTTCTTTGAATACCATTAGCTGACTTTAGTACAATATGACCATTGGGATATCTCAGTGGTTCCATGCATTAAACCTCCATACTGATCAGGCATGGAAGTAATCTATGGGACACACTAGGATACGCCAATCCTCATATGGCGCTTTTATCATACAGTCTGGCATTCGTAGTTGATAGAAATCAATGAGATAACAAAATAAAATAACATATATTGTCGCACTCTATCTGAAGATGGAGTACTCCAGATCTTATGAATGAAGATTTCCGACAAGAATAGAAGAAATGGTTCCTATGATTTTCGTCGGTAGGTTTTACCTTATACTTAATATCTGGAATTCTTATGGGAAAAATTCTAAAAGTTTGCTAAGCTTACGATCTATGAAAGACTTAGTAGTACTTAAATCAAACAGAATTCTTAGCAATAATATCCTTGATTCAAGATAAGGGATGTACTTAGTGTCATTTACTGATATGAACTGCCTCTGACATTTATCAGGAGGGTTTAGCCGCCTCCATTCTTAGTCTCTCTATACTTAGCTATACTATCTTTGACAGTTTTAGGGCAGCCTTAACTTTGACTGGTTTATTTCTTAACCCATATAACGTGAGTGGCTGAGATAGATCCATAATGGATTTATAAGAAACAGGCTTTGAAACCTTAATATACCCTCTTATTTCCGATGCTAAACCACCAATAAATAATGCATTAAGCTTAGATTTTTGGGTTAACCGAATAGGGCACTATCTCAGACAATGAATTAAAGTCTGTAACATACTGTCGACAGTCTAGAACTTTTATGGTGAGAGTCAGAAAATTCTGATTTCACCTTTTCCATTTCGTGTCGCGGACAATAGGTTTTTCTGATAAGTTCCATAAACTTGGACCATCCCATATTGTATGAGGGTATCTTTCCTGTGGACTTTATTAATGTTCTCACCAACTAAGGGCACCGCCATTGAATGTCTGTGATACATACCTCACAATGTCCTTCCTAGCATAACCGCTGATACACATAATGGTTTCTATTTCATCCAACAATTTCATGCAATCAATGGCCCATTTTTCGCCATTGAAGTCTCTTGACTTGCAAGAGACAAAGTACTTTTAAGTACATCCTTTAGAGGAACGGGGCTCCTTGCTATATATAATCTTATTTGGTTTATTCTTCGCATTCGAAGTATAAATAAAGCTCTTCTCATGAGCAGAGGAATGTGTTTTAGAGCAAGTAGCATTCGGCTCTTTGAACCTTTTCATGACCTTTCTCATAGCATTTCTATCAGCTGCGTTAATCACATCTTGGAGATTAACTCCGTCAACATTGAGGTTCACATTTGTAGCATCATTAGCATTCGTCGCATCACTAGTGTTGCGATTGTTATTTGTCTCATTCAAGTTTGCCATACTTGAAGTTTGGCACTAAACACCAAAATTAAACAATTGTTTAATTGCATTTCAATAGCGAGTCATCATCCTGACGATCTAACATACATTAGCCATGGTATCGTTAAACCATATAGGCTAATAGGGTATGAACATTCCTAATGAATGTTATTTGAATGTATATCGCTTATATTTAGCCTAGGTCGCAAAAGGACCATCAATGGCATTTAAGGTTTGGACCGAGACCATTACCTTTTTGACAGGGGATCAAAATGTCACAACTGTCTTTGTCATATTGACAATTTTGGATAGCTCGAAAGCTTGCCACAAGGACTTTTAAATTTGGAACATAAGTCCGTCATGTAGGACATAAAAGTGTAGTACATAGGCTTGTCACAAAGGGTATGTAAATGATCAATGCGATCATGACTAATATCATCTGATATGATGATCACATTATTTAACATCCTTTAGTGATGTTTTGCCTACGGGCTATATACTATATTGTCCACTTGTGACGTTGACAATTGTAACCGTTATGGTTCACCGTCAAAGGTGATGGGCAATGCCCAAGCCTTAAAGTCTATAAGATCAATAAGATCATGACTAATATACTCAATTACGATAATTATACATATATATATATATGTGTATTTGTGCAAACATCCATTAGTGATGTCCATTGATTTGCCTATGTGGCAAAACAAATTGTCTTTCAAAACGATGACAGTTGTAGTCTATGACTCCCTACCCAAAGGTGTTAGGCTTGAGCATAGCTCACTACCTTGGACAGGGGATCATAAAGATCACAATGTTAATGTCTCAAATGGACAATATGTTATAGCCCGTAGGCAAAACATTATTAAGGATGTTAAATAATATGATCATCGTATCAGATGATATTAGTCATGATCGCATTGATCATATAGACTATTATGCTTGGACATAGTCCAATATCTTTAGACAGGGGGGTCATAGACCACAACTGTCGCTGTCTTATTGGACAACAAGTTTAGCCCGTAGGCACTTTATCACTAATGGATGTTTATATTATGATCATCATATTGATGATACTTGCCATGATCTAATTCGATCATATAGGCTTTAAGGCTTGGACATAGTCCAAATACCTTGACGGCTGATGTGGTTTCTCAAGTCACACTGCCAGGAGTGTTAAAATGTTCTTAGATGTTAACAAGGATTAATTGTCTTAAGAGGGTTTTACCATCATAGCATTTCTGTATTGACATATTAGCTAGGTTATACCATTAAGAAGATCTTTTGGGACAATTTAGCAGATCGATAAAGTTCGAATAAAATTGATACTATTGTTTGATAAAGGACGAAATGAATACCTATATAAATTTTCAAAGCTTCCCATAAATCATTAGGAAATTTACAGCAGTGCCTTAATCAGGACTTTTAGTATCTTATTTGTTCACAGAGGACTAAAAGAAAATTATAAGTCCGTTTGGGGACTATTAAAATATTAAACGTCCGTATAGGGACTTCAAAATATTACAAGTCCGTATAGGGACTATGGTGAAACAGTTTGCCCACGAAGGGACTATAATGAAATGTCATGTTTTCAAAGAGACTATAGTGAAATCTCATGTCCACAAGGCACTATTTCGAAATAGTAAATCCCCAAAGGGATTTTAATAAAATAACGTGTCCATAAAAGGACTATATTGATACAGTGTGCGCACTAAAGGGCTTTGCTGAACAGATGTCCTCACAGGGACTTAAATCGAAAGATATATTCATATAAGGATTTTAATAAACAAATGTCCATACCGGGACTATATAGAAGAGATAGGTCCTTATAGGGACTTTGAAGCAATACCCGTCTATGCGGGGACGAAATGGAAAAATATAAGTCTGTTTAAGGACTATAAGACATATCAACATCAGAACTATAGTGAAACGATATGTCCTCGAGAGGACTATGATGAATTATTATATTCGCCAGGGGACTTTGATGAAATAACATGTCTACAAAAGATTTTTAATGAAATAACATGTTTACAAAAATATTTCATTAAAATAACACGTCCATGTAAGGACTATAATGGAGTATAATGTCCATGGAAGGACTATTTTGAAGTATGATGTCCACGAAAGGACTATATGGAAATATAACGTCCATGAAGGGACTATTGTAATATACATATCTATCTAAAATCCATTAATAATAGAAATAACACTAATGAAAAAAAAAGTAAAAATCTTTATGTTTAAAATACATATGCATGATATTTTTTTTCTTGTTACGTAAATGATGGAAAGAAAGGTAAGTATGATATACATTTAATAATAAAAAGCATATTTCAAATTCATCTGATTTGCGGCAAAACTTCCCTTTATCTCTTAGGCCATTTTTAAAATTTCAAAACATGCCAGATCTCAAACTAACATGCGAAGGATTGGGATGTGATATGATAAAATCGTCCAGGTTAAACCTTAAAAATCACCTCTAATTTTGATCCATTGTTCCGCACGACTGCCGCCGCACCACCACTGCCGCACACCTTAGTTTCGTTCCGCACGACCGTCCGAAGCGCTTAGTGTGCTAATAATCCGATACAATAGTAAAATGGTGTTCGTTGTCTTTATTTCATGTTTGATAATTTAAGCTTTCCTGTTAGCCTAGAAGTTAAATGTTTAGAACATGTGAGGGGCTGTTTGGTAGCCTCTGAATGGTCATTAAGAGGC
Source organism: Helianthus tuberosus (assembly GCA_030545235.1). Classification (NCBI taxonomy): domain Eukaryota; kingdom Viridiplantae; phylum Streptophyta; class Magnoliopsida; order Asterales; family Asteraceae; genus Helianthus; species Helianthus tuberosus. Next base: position 193,795,504 of record CM060414.1, read on the forward strand.
TATCTCTTAATGGAACCATTAAGAATTTTACCAATGAGAATGTAGAAGAATGTGACATGTAATGATTTACCATTCAGAGGTTACCTCTTAACCATTCAGACTTGAGGTTACCTCTTATTCATTCAGAGGTTTTAAACCATTAAGATGTAGCATCTGAATGGTCATTAAGAGGCTACCAAACAGCCCCTGAGTGTTTTAAAATGTGCATGTCCCTACCTAGAGGGGTGTGTGTTATAATATAGATATGTGTATGTGAAAGTACTGTAGAATTGACATACGTATGGTGTGAGTGTTTATTTTGGGCTCTATTGATCACATTATACATGAGTATGGATAAAATATTAAAAACTTAATTCTATTTGTTTAGCACTTTAGTAAATTGACTTTTGTACAATTAGTGTTAGAATCGGTATTTTACGTTCATAATTTTTATGAGTTCTACTAAAATATACGAATATAATTTGGGTTCATAATCTTAATTTTGTTCTTAAAAAAATATGTACAAACTTTTTAGAGTAAATGTAATACATTATTTTCTAAAGTTTTGGCAATTAGTTTATCTATAAACCAAATAGATTTTTCGTTAATTATTAAAGTCAAAGGATTAGATTTGAATTCTTGGTTGCCGGAACATTTAACGAAAGAACTCTTAAATTAAATAAACTATAATAAACTAATCCCATAGATATCGGATTTAGGTTTGCATAATTTTGAGGACGACTCGATTAGTGGATTTTGATTTTGCTTTACTTGCTAATAAGGTACGGATTCTGTTTTCTTTTCATCATATTATACTTTTATATTTTCGTTACTTGTTGGTACGGATTCCTGTCCTTGTCAGCATAGTATTTTATTCATATTCGTTACTTTGTAGTACGGGTGTTTTCGTTAGATGGTTTGGTTCGTATTGTTATATGATTGGTATTTGTTGTAGCATGCAATAGACCTTAGATTTTGTGCTCGTTATTGCATGTTCCCTTTAGACTTATGTCAAGATACTTTTATTTCTGATAGGCTTTGTACTCTGTCACCCGAGCAATTAGAAGTTACTTATCGTTGGGGCGTCAACGACATGGCACTAATCGTGACGGTGCGTAACTAAAGTTCACGGTGTCTCTAGCTTGTGCTTGTGTAGCACTTGGCCCCCATAGGCGAATAGATCGATCTTAGATCTGACTCCTGACTCCTGTTGAGATGGAATAATGTGTGTACGCCTACACGCACCATCTCGGCGCGTGGACTATAGCCATGTATGCCTCTGTTTAGGCTCGTGGGTGCTTCTATATTATGTGACTGGTTTTACTGTTACATGTTGTCACGTATGTCTTGTCTCTGGTATGATATGTTTGATATGATTATATGCATCTGATTATGTTCAGTATCTGTTATCTGTTCAGTATAAGTTTTGGGATTTAAGTTATATAATTATCTGTTTCAGTGCCAAAATCTAGATTTGTTTAACGTCAGTATCGTTCATGTTTCTGTCCGCATGTCCGCCTTACTTTTACTGTTGATTTCTCTGTTACTGGGCAACTTTTTGGCTTAGCCGTATTTTCTTTCTGGTGTTTGTCTTATGTGTTTACAGGTAATCAAGGGAAACGGGGATGAGTGAGAGGAAAATGAAGTTTAAGAAGTTTTTGAAGTTTCCGTGTTTATTTATTTTCAGTAACTGAATAATATAAGACCTAGGTTTTCTGGTGGATTCGAGACTTTTGTTTCTTGGTTTTTATATTTTATTGAAACTCTTTGGTTTTTGATATCTGTAATAGTGACATGCCAGCCTGTTCCGGGTTGGGGTGTTACAACTATATTGTAATATAATGCTCATGAAGAGACTATTTTGAAACATAATGTCCTCAAAGGGACTTTATTAAAATATAATGTCCTCGAAGGGACTATAATAATTAAATGCCCATACAAGGATTTAGAGAAAAACGAAATATAATGAAAGATCGATTTTCTAATACCTTCCTTGCTTCATTCTGATTGTTTCTCTTCTTTGTTTGCCGTATGCTATAGCGACACTGAAGATTTCAGTGAATTAAATAAGCATTCCAGTTCAGGATTTGTTGCTAGGAGTAGGATCCAAGGATTAATAGTTAAAGAAATGACATGGATCACGGATTTGGGTTTTGACCGGTGTAGTTCAAGTCTGAAATTTCAAAACTTGGAAATAGGAAATAGGGATTAACAGCATCCACGTGTACCACCTTCAATATGGTAGCCTCAGGGACCTCCTGATGGTACAGACTTCAAGATTTTAGCCTCAGGGACCTTCGGTATGGACTCCGAAGTCTGGTTAAGAGTTTAAATAGGTTTGGTTTTGAGAATAGGTCCATGAAGGTCTTTCCTCCAACTGGTTGCACGTTTATCCTAGCCGTGGTACGAAGCTTAGCATTTCTGGGCTTCGGATGTGGAGAATTTCCATCAATGGCTTCTTTGCCTGGCGACATATTCAAAACATATAAATTCGAAAACAATGTTTACTTAATAGGGATGAAAGCATTCCTACATTAAGTCTAGACACAGAAGGTCTGAGGAATATGCTATTGTGTCATTTGAGATTAAACACTAAAGGCTAGTGTTTAATTCACTCAAACGTTGGCTCTGATACCAACCTGTCACACCCCGATATTTACAGCTCAGCCCAGTGGGCCCGGTGGGGAGTATCGTGACGTAAGATTGGTATCGTCATGGTCAAACATACACAGAATAGCACAGCGGAAGTCTTGGAATATAAAATATTATTACAAACTCAAATGTCTGAAAATATAAAAGTATTAAGTACAGACAAGCTTGTAATAATCCACAGGCAGATCATTATAACAAAAGAAGTTTATCAGACTAATGGCTTATGCGAAGGAGTTGCAAGTTCCTCGTCTAACAATCCTGAGCAGCTTCCAGCCTATTTACGTATTTGTACCTATCACTTAGACTTTTGAAAATACGTCAGTTTTCACTGGTAAATACAATTAACCGACACATTTGAAAATGTTTATGAAAATTGGTTTAGGTGCACAAGGCACGAAAACATTTTATGAAAACTGATTTAATGCACAAGGCACAAATGTTCTTTTATCACTTGGGACAATTATATTAATAACAATCTTGTATCAGATTTACATGTTTGCCCAACATTTAGGGCCGGTATTAAATAAACCGAACAAGATTAATCGACACACCACAAATATAAACTCATGGCGGGTCACCCCAGCAAATGAGTATATCTTTTACATACGCAACGGACAGTTGTATGCCTACACCCCGTGTGACAACCCGCACTAAACCAGGTATCCGTACGACTTAACTAATGATTTATTACTGCTTAATTACTGTGCTTGTTTGAACTAGCTGATGAACTGCTACTTGATATCTGATACATGTACTTACTTGCATCATACTTGCTTATCGTCACTACATTATTTACATACTGAACCCTAGTGACAACCATGATGCACAAAAAGCACAGTAGCACTATAACGGATAACCTATTGAACATGCTGATAAAGCCAGCATCAGGCAAACACTGCCTCTAAGGCCTGTAAGAGCCTGAGATATTTTGCTACACTAGTGGTGAGTGTAGGGATACAAGGGTTGTGGAACTGCGTCTCTAGGAATAAGTCACTATGACTGGATGTGCCTAAAACGTACTCTAAGTACAAAACTCAGCACTTTACATAATAATTCAGCTTTTAGCTAACTAATAAAGTGCCAAAATATGAGAAAAATATTACTAGACACTTTCCAAAGTGTCAGGAATAAGCTGTGTCACTAAAAAGAGTAATAACGACACTTTAAAGCCTTGTTAACACTTTAACGGATTACTATCCAACCAAACAACCGGACCATACCCGGAACATGAAAATATTGCCATTTTCACTATTTATCTTTTTCTGAGCCAGTTAGGGTCCCCGTACACCCTAACACCCGCTTTAACATACTATACACAAGTAACCGAGTTAATTACTTAACTTAAACTAACTATATACTTAATGGCTAGTTGAAATCGAACCAAGGGACCCCCCCTCTTGACCGAATTCGGTCCCCTAGGGGACATATCTTGTCCTTGCAAGATTTCCTAATCTAATCTTGTCTAATATCCTAAAGACACAAGAACCATTGGATAATAACTCTATGTTTAGTCTATAAGATCTTGGCTAAGCACATATGATCATTCCACAACATAACACTACAACAAAACTCTCTCTTTCTCTCTACACTAGCTACGGCCGAACACCCCCCTCCCTACACATCCATTTTCGAGTTTGATCATCATCATTCCAAGCATCTACAAACATCAAGGGTCACGTATTAGGAAGCTTGGAGCAAGCGGAACGCGAAGGACCTCTTTCTTTAGCTTTTATCCACGCCATTTTCGTCAAGATCCTTCCCTAGCCTTGAGCTAGAGGTATAATGTTTAAATCTCTATCTTGAGCTAATCTAAGGTGGTTAAAAGGATTTTTATCGGTTAAAACTCGGAATCTTGCATTTTGAAGCTTTAAAGTCTACTAAAACACTTAAAATGGTGGTTAATAGCTTATGTGTTGTGTAAATATTGTAGTAATCGAAAGTGGTGATTATTTAGACCCGATCTATGTTGTGGTAGCTCGGATCATCGTTTAACCCGGTATGGTCATGTTCTTGAATCATGACACAAAGCTATTTTAGAAGTAACAAGGGTTAAAAGGTGAAAACTCTACCACACATGAAACATGAACTTGTGTAAAAATGTTTTACTTGTGTAAAAGTGTTTTAACTTGTACAATAGTGTTTAAAACTAGTGGATCTACGTATCTGCAAGTGGTATTTTCAAAGAACCACGTATCAAAGAAATCATGTATCTTAAAGAGATGGATCTTACAATAACAAGCATGATTTTTATAAACCACAAGTGTGTAAACACTTGTGAAATGAAAAGATCCGACAAATAACCGTTTTTGTAAAAGATGACGAGAAGTTGTAAAGACGGATTTCTCTAAAAACGAGGTTTTTACGAGATCAAAATTTCTTTATATAAAGATCCACAAAATATAATGGGATTTACACTATAGTTTCGGAAAAACTACAAGTTCATGCGATTATGTGATTTACATACTTGTCGATTAGTTGTTGTGATGAAAGTTGTTCTGATCAATAAAGAAAATTGTTGAGTTGATTTGTTAAAGAAAATGATACGCTTGAAAGCGTGGCCACCTCCAGTTACAGAGGAAACTCTGGCGAAATTTTTCTAAAAACCTAACACTTAGAACTATTTACACTACAAGTGTTAGAATCATTTTTGACATGTTTTCGAAACATAAATTTCGCCATGACTTTATTTACTAAATATTCAGAGGTGGGATTTTCACAAAATTTAACGTGATAAATATATATATTTTTCACACACTGTTTATGATTATTTTGTGAAATACATAAATATTATTTTTAGGGTAAAAATAATATTTACGAACGTTAACGAATCCAAAATAATACGAACGCTTTCACCATAAATATATAAGTTACACCGGTAAGTATATTACCACTCGATTGTTAAAACGTAACTTACGCTCTTACGGAAATATTTATGAACGCGTATTTTAACAACGTATTATTGGAGAAAAATTATGTGAAACGAAAATATAATATTTTTGAGAAAAATACTTATATTTTGGAATTGGAAAGGTATATATATTAAGTGAGACTTAATGATATAATTTGAACGCACATGTATTGAATCCCCCATCCTTGGGAAGGAGATTAACTACCAAGTATATACAGAACGTAAACACGAAATAGTTGTCTAACTATTTCCCAAAGATTTAACTATAAAGCTAAGGCACGGCCGTCCGTCTAATAGAATTAGCACTTGTAGGTCGTCGCACAGCTTTCTGATTTGGAGTACTTGGTAGAGACGCACCGACTGTGAGTTCATGTCCCCCTTTTCTCTAACTGTTTTCAGTTTTCTTAACTGCGGGGGTGAAATACATGTTACTTTGATTACAAGTACTTTATACGCGGTATGGTTAGCGTAAGGAGGTTTACTACTTAGATCATGTGAATGGGTAGGCAGAACACCGAGGGACGTAAGCGGTAGATCTATCTGGGTGTAGCGAGCCCAACTCTAGGCCCAACAGAACGGACCTCTAAGAGGCCCAACAGAACGGACCTTGAGTGACTTTGTACCCGACGCAAAAATCTGCTAGGTTGAGTCTTCCTACTTGCATTTCACACATGCTAATGGCCTTGCAAACCATTGGTGATCTCTTTTCCTTACACTGCTACATACCAGGGAACTTTTATACTTACAAGTGTTTTACATACTCACTTACACATGAACTCGCTCAACATTATTGTTGATTTTTCAACTCACATGTATTTCAGGAAATTAACAGGATCTGGCACGGTATGACGTGTTTTCCCGCTGCATATTGGGTTCCAAGGTCATCCCAGTTTAGGAAATGTGACTCTTTCCTGGACAAGTCACAAATCTTAAACTGCGCTTATTTCATGTTACTGTTTATGTTGTTCAAGACAATGTTTTATGTTATGATGTTGTAAGTCTTTAAGACAATGGTATGTTACTCTGGTTTTAAAACTTAATTCAAACGGATGATCTTGCATGATTTTATTTCATATAGCTTTGTTATGGTTAAGCTATGGTATTAAGAAGTCACACCAAAATTGACCACGCTTCCGCAAAGCCAGGGTGTGACAGCTTGGTATCAGAGCTCTGATCATAGCGAACTAGGATTCTTCCTCGAGTCTAGACTATGATCACTAGGGCTCTCACGAAAACATTTTTCTGCATACCACTTAAGTCCAGATCCAAAACTTTTTACAAACAAATGTTGAGCACATTTTATTATTTATAGGCTCAGCCTGTAAGGGCTGAGGCTCGGTCTGAGAGGCCGAGGCTCGGTCTGAGAGATCGAGGTTAGTTGGCTAGTGGGACTAGGAGAATTGGCTAGTGGGACTAGGAGGATCGGCTAGTGGGACTAGGAGGATTGGCTAGTGGGACTAGGAAGAGTAAGCTCAGTTTGGAGACTGAGGCTCGGTGTTGGAGACCGAGGCTCGATCTGAGAGGTCGAGGTAGTTGATAGAGCAGTCTAGAAGACTGGGAGGCTAGTGGGACTAGGAAAATTATGTGATATCTTACTTGGTGACTTATGTGATTATCTGATTATATGACTGATTATTTGAGCATATTTGTGTTTATGGTACAGACTCATGGATTCAGCCGGTACTGGCGATTCGGACACTACTGGACCCATACCTATCGTATTTGATGACCTCACATCCTCCGAGCATGAGGTGTACACATCTGACTATACCAGTACTGACGAGGATGATTTCCAGCCCTTCGCACTACCCGATGGTGCTGATGAGCCTGCAGATGACCCTCCCGCTGAGTATCTACCTCTAGTAGAGATTCCGGCCCCTATACCTTTAGCCGTTTATCCAGCATATGATTTCCTTCTTGACGCCGAGGCTGATGGCGATATTGACCTGTTTGAGGACGAGCCTTTTGAGGATGAGATCCAGGGCGAGGCCCTTCTTCCTGCGGACGATCTTTTGATGATCGCTGACGTTCCCGCTGAGGATTCGCCAGCACATTCTCCTGTCCCAGACTCTTTCGAGTCTGTGGCATCCGCACCTTCTCACACATTGAGCGCACAACACTTTGCGCACGATTCTGATCCTGACCAGGCATCCTCTGTTGCACCTATACCCAGCTTTGAGTTTGACCATGATGACATAGAGGATTCTGATCCTATCTTTCCCCCGGGATACGACCCGGATCGTGATGTCGAGTTTATACCTATGGATCAGCCCATGGAGGATCCAGCTGACCCAGTAGATCCTATCGACCCAGAGTTTGACTTCGAGATGGCTTTTGATGACCCTGAGCCTGTCGTCGCTCCTGAGCAGGCAGCCGCTCTAGACCCCATACTTGAGCATGACCCCGTACATGCTGGCATCCCTATTGAGCCTGTTATAGCAGACCCACCTGTTGGTGATCTCCCCGTGGATGTTCCTTTGTTAGAGGGCGATCATGTTGTTGTTGATATACCTGTTGACCATCCTGTTGAGCACATTGCACCTGTTCACCCTTTTGTTGCACCTGATCCCATACCACTAGAGCCCGAGCATGCACTGTTCGCAGCACGCATGGATCCACCAGATGAGCATGCACAGCATGGTTGGATACCTGCTGATGAGGATGTTCCACCTTTTCCTCCTCAGATCCCTGATACACGACATGTTGATTTTTCTTTTCAGGTTCCTCAGTTTGTACCTCCAGCGAGGCCTGGAGAGGGTTCTTCCGCCCATCCTTCTGGGCATGTACCGATGTCTATCCCCTTCATGCCCCAGATGTCATCTGTTCCACCCTCTGTTGCTCCATTTCACGTGGCACCTTTTGACCCCACCAGTGAGCCGTTCCTTTGGGCACCAGACTCTGGTATGCCACCTACTGACCCCTACCATTCTTTCCACAGGGGGTATACTATCGAGGATGTTTTGATGTCTTTTGTCGCTCAGCACGAGTCACACACGCAGCGCATCCAGGAGCTTGAGAGAGCTCAGCTGCCACCGTGTCCGTGCCATGGTCAGACACACTCTCCTCTGCAGCCATTCCGACCTTTACCACCAGATTATGCTGCCCGTCTCTTTACACTAGAGCAGCAGGTTGCTTCTATCATTCGTACTCAGCAGGCTATGGAGGCGGACTGGCTCCAGTTACGTTTTGGACAGGGGTGATGTAGCCCCTAGTTGATTGATGATTGTATGATACAGGGATGTACTGATACACTTACTATGTGGTCTCGATATATGGCAATCGCAGTATTCTCATCATATTTGATTCGCTTGATTGCTTATTTGTATTTTATGACATGGGATGTTGTGTGATTGGTATTTGTGATGTATTGATAACATGAGATGTTATGTGATTATACCATTACTATCGTTATATACGTACACTACATTATGACCTGACTTACTTATTATAACATCGGAGCTTTACTATGGCCTGACCAACTTAAACCATCTTTTAGAAGATGCCGCCAAGACGTGAGACACACATGCCTACTAATGAGGCAGAACTCCAGCAGATTATTGCTGCTGCCATAGCACAGTATGCAGCATCTCAGCCCGGAACGAGCGGAAGCATTAACCAAGGCAATAACAATCCACCTCACGGTAATACTAAGTCATTAAGACATACCGTGACCTAATTGGATGTCCCTAGCAAGGATGCTAATGCCATTCATATGATATAACGTATGTGCAGGGTGCACCTTCAAGCAGTTTTTAGACTGCAAACCAGTCAACTTTGATGGCACTGGAGGTGCTGTCGCCTTTGTTCGTTGGGCTGAGAAAACCGAATCTGTTCTTCGCATGAGCAAGTGCGCGCTGGATCAACAAGTCACCTATATCTCAGGGCTATTCTTGGATGGAGCCCTCTCTTGGTGGAATCTGCAAGTTCAGACATTAGGCGAAGCTGCTGCCTACACGCTGACCTGGACCGAACTGAAAGAACTTATGCGCAAAAAGTACTGTTCCCGCGCAGAAATCCAGCGATTGGAGACCGAGTTCTGGCACTTGAAAATGGACGGTCCAAAGGTAGCAGAATACGTTCAAAGATTCCATGACTTATCTCAAGTGGTTCCTTACATGGTCACACCAGAATACAAGCGAATCGAGCGCTTCATTTGGGGATTAGCTCCTCAAATCATAAGCATGGTGACCTCATCCAAGCCTGCGACTATTACTGAGGCGATTGATTTGAGCATAGCCCTCACTGAGGAGGCGATTCACCTGAACAAGTTTGATGAGATCAAGACGAAAAAGGCAGAGACTCATGTCGAGTCATCAGGAGGTAACAAACGGAAGTTCTCGAACTTCAAGCAGGGCGCCAGTGTGGCGGTTAAGAAAGGAGGAGCAGACACACCAGCGCAGGTTACAGCTGGTAGAGGAAAGAAAGGGAAGGGATACATGGGCACCCAGCCCAAATGCAACACCTGCCAGCGCCACCATTCTGGTCATTGCGGGCTAAGAATATGCAAAGCATGTGGGAAACGTGGCCACTCGAGGGACACTTGTTGGGCCACTGCTGGTCAGGGAGGCCAGGGAGGATTCGGAAACATAAATTACAACCGGGGTGGGAATGGAAATCGCCCACAAGGAAACTATGGAGGTAACGAGAATCGGGGCAACAATGCTAACCAAGCGGGCGCTGTGAATCGTAATCAGAGGAATGATCAAGCTGGTGGAAACTGGCAAAGACTTGGGTGTTTTAACTGCGGTGATATCGGGCATTTTAAGAAGAACTGCCCAGACTTAAACCAAGCCCGTGGAAGAGTGTTCCAACTCGAAGCAAGGGAAGTGCGCCAGGATCCCAATGTCGTTACTGGTACGTTCCCTGTGAACCAACGCTATGCATCCGTTTTATTTGATACCGGTGCCGATTATAGCTTCGTATCGTTAGAATTTAAGAATATGCTTGGTTTAGCCGCTAATAAGTTAGATATTCCGTATTCAATCGAATTGGCCAATGGGAAGTTAGTAGAAGCCAATGAAGTTATCAGAGGTTGTGTGATTGAATTGGGAGAACGTGAGTTTGCTTTAGATCTACTACCACTCCAGTTGGGACGCTTCGACGTGGTAGTAGGAATGGATTGGTTATCAGGCAACAAGGCTGAGATAGTTTGTCACGAAAAGGTTGTTCGTATCCCAACCGATGATGGTGAGACCATTGTTGTTCATGGAGAGAAGCGTGAGACGCCATTGAGGATTATCAGCTGCTTGAAAGCAAGGAAGTGTTTGCAGAAAGGATGTGTTTGCAGAAAGGATGTGTTGCCTTCCTGGCACACATTGTGGATAAGAAGGCTGCTGAGCCAAGAATTGAAGACATCCCTATAGTAAGGGAGTATCCAGAAGTCTTCCCAGAAGACTTGCCTGGACTGCCACCTCAGAGGCAAGTAGAGTTTCGCATCGACTTAGTTCCGGGCGCCGCGCCTGTGGCTAAGGCACCTTATAGACTTGCTCCGTCTGAGATGCAGGAACTGTCAACACAACTTCAAGAGTTGTTAGACAAGGATTTTATCCGACCAAGCTTCTCGCCTTGGGGAGCTCCGGTCCTGTTTGTTAAGAAGAAGGACGGTAGTTTTCGTATGTGTATCGACTACAGAGAATTGAACAAGCTAACGATCAAGAATAGATATCCTCTGCCAAGAATTGATGATCTGTTTGACCAACTGCAAGGCTCAAGCTTTTATTCAAAGATCTATCTTCGATCTGGATACCATCAGTTAAGGATACAAGAGGAAAGCATTCCCAAGACAGCCTTCAGAACTCGTTATGGACACTACGAGTTCCTCGTTATGCCATTTGGTTTGACAAACGCACCTGCAGTCTTTATGGATTTGATGAATAGAGTTTGCAAGCCGTACTTGGATAAGTTCGTGATTGTATTCATCGACGACATTTTAATTTATTCAAAGACGAAGGCTGAACACGAGCAGCATCTTAGAGCCATTCTAGAGCTGCTGAAGAAAGAACAGCTGTATGCCAAATTCTCTAAGTGCGAGTTTTGGATACGAGAGGTGCAATTCCTTGGGCACGTGGTAAATGGAGATGGAATCCACGTGGATCCAACAAAGATCGAAGCGATCAAGGATTGGGAAACGCCAAAGACGCCAACCGAGATCCGGCAATTCTTGGGTTTGGCTGGCTATTATCGAAGATTCATTGAGAATTTTTCAAAGATCGCTCAACCATTGACGCTCCTCACACAGAAGGATAAGAAGTTTGATTGGGAAATCAAACAGGAGGAAGCCTTCCAGATATTGAAGGATAAGCTCTGCAACGCGCCTATCTTAGCTCTACCAGAAGGTACTGATGATTTTGTGGTATACTGCGACGCTTCACGTCAAGGATTGGGATGTGTGTTGATGCAACGCCAAAAGGTTATTGCTTACGCATCGCGTCAACTGAAAGTGCACGAAAAGAACTATACCACACACGATTTGGAGCTCGGCGCAGTGGTTTTTGCTTTAAAGATCTGGAGACACTACCTTTATGGTACGAAATGTACAATCTTCACAGATCACAAGAGCCTACAGCACATATTCAACCAGAAGGAGCTGAATATGAGACAAAGACGATGGGTTGAATTGTTGAACGATTACGACTGCGAGATTAAGTATCATCCAGGGAAGGCGAATGTGGTCGCCGATGCCCTAAGTCGTAAAGAGAGAATCAAGCCCATAAGGGTTAGAGCTTTAGAAATGATTATACGAACCGATCTTTCCTTGCGCATTCGTGCCGCGCAGAAAGAAGCTCTCAAGGAAGGGAACCTTGAAGAGGAATATCTCCGTGGGATGGAGAAGCTTTTGGTACCAAACGAGGAAGGGACGTTATGTTTTGAGAAAAGGATTTGGGTTCCTCTGTTTGGTGATTTAAGGGAGGTTATTTTTGACGAAGCTCACAAGTCGTGGTACTCTATCCATCCAGGAGCGGATAAGATGTACCAGGATCTCAAAGATTATTATTGGTGGCCTAGGATGAAAGGCGATGTTGCTGTTTATGTGAGCAAATGTTTAACATGCGCTAAGGTTAAAGCGGAATACCAGAAGCCTTCAGGACTTCTACAACAACCTGAGATTCCCAAGTGGAAATGGGAACAAATCTCCATGGATTTTGTTACAAAATTTCCAAGAACGCCAAAAGGCCATGACACTATCTGGGTGATAGTGGATCGATTAACGAAGTCAGAACACTTCTTACCTATCAGGGAGAAGGATAACACTAGCAAATTGGCTGAAATTTACATGAGAGAGATCGTCGCGCGCCATGGAATACCTCTCTCAATCATCTCTGATAGAGACGGAAGGTTTGTGTCAAGGATATGGCAATCCTTCCAAGAAGCCTTTGGCTCACAATTGAATCTGAGCACTGCGTTTCATCCGCAAACTGACGGCCAGAGTGAGCGAACGATACAGACTTTGGAAGACATGCTGAGAGCGTGTGTTATGGATTTGGGCGGTAGCTGGGATAAACATTTACCTTTGGTCGAATTTTCGTACAACAACAGCTACCACACCAGTATTGGTGTCGCGCCATTTGAAGCCCTTTACGGACGCAAGTGCCGATCACCCTTATGTTGGGCTGACGCAGGTGATAGGCAGCTTGCTGGTCCCGAAATCGTCCAAGAGACGACAGACAAGATTACGCAGATTCTTAAACGCATCGAAGCAGCTCGCCACAGACAAAAGGCCTATGCGGATCCAAACCGGAAACATGTGGAATTCCAAGTTGGAGAAATGGTGTTATTGAAAGTTTCACCCTGGAAGGGGGTGGCACGCTTTGGGAAGCGTGGGAAGTTAAATCCGCGCTACATTGGTCCCTTCAGAATTCTGGAAAGAATAGGACTAGTAGCATACAAGTTGGACCTACCTGCTGAACTGAATGGTGTTCACGATACATTTCATGTATCCAACCTGAAGAAAAGTCCAACTCAAGTCACCGTTGCCATTCCCACCGACGAGATTCATGTTGACGACACGCTCCACTTCGTTGAAGAACCTGTTGAGGTCACGGATTGGAAAGTTAACAAGACCCGCCGGAGCAGTGTCAAGCTCGTCAAAGTTCGTTGGAATGCCAGACATGGTCCTGAATACACCTGGGAACGTGAGGACCGGATGAAAGAGAAATACCCCCACCTTTTTCCTAAGAACCCTGCATCTACAAGCAGAACTTAAATTTCGGGACGAAATTTATTTAACGGGGGGAGAATGTGACAACCAGCACTAAACCAGGTATCCGTACGACTTAACTAATGATTAATTACTGCTTAATTACTGTGCTTGTTTGAACTAGCTGATGAACTGCTACTTGATATCTGATACATGTACTTACTTGCATCATACTTGCTTATCGTCACTACATTATTTACATACTGAACCCTAGTGACAACCATGATGCACAAAAAGCACAGTAGCACTATAACAGATAACCTATTGAACATGCTGATAAAGCCAGCATCAGGCAAACACTGCCTCTAAGGCCTGTAAGAGCCTGAGATATTTTGCTACACTAGTGGTGAGTGTAGGGATACAAGGGTTGTGGAACTGCGTCTCTAGGAATAAGTCACTATGACTGGATGTGCCTAAAACGTACTCTAAGTACAAAACTCAGCACTTTACATAATAATTCAGCTTTTAGCTAACTAATAAAGTGCCAAAATATGAGAAAAATATTACTAGACACTTTCCAAAGTGTCAGGAATAAGCTGTGTCACTAAAAAGAGTAATAACGACACTTTAAAGCCTTGTTAACACTTTAACGGATTACTATCCAACCAAACAACCGGACCATACCCGGAACATGAAAATATTGCCATTTTCACTATTTATCTTTTTCTGAGCCAGTTAGGGTCCCCGTACACCCTAACACCCGCTTTAACATACTATACACAAGTAACCGAGTTAATTACTTAACTTAAACTAACTATATACTTAATGGCTAGTTGAAATCGAACCAAGGGACCCCCCCTCTTGACCGAATTCGGTCCCCTAGGGGACATATCTTGTCCTTGCAAGATTTCCTAATCTAATCTTGTCTAATATCCTAAAGACACAAGAACCATTGGATAATAACTCTATGTTTAGTCTATAAGATCTTGGCTAAGCACATATGATCATTCCACAACATAACACTACAACAAAACTCTCTCTTTCTCTCTACACTAGCTACGGCCGAACACCCCCCTCCCTACACATCCATTTTCGAGTTTGATCATCATCATTCCAAGCATCTACAAACATCAAGGGCCACGTATTAGGAAGCTTGGAGCAAGCGGAACGCGAAGGACCTCTTTCTTTAGCTTTTATCCACGCCATTTTCGTCAAGATCCTTCCCTAGCCTTGAGCTAGAGGTATAATGTTTAAATCTCTATCTTGAGCTAATCTAAGGTGGTTAAAAGGATTTTTATCGGTTAAAACTCGGAATCTTGCATTTTGAAGCTTTAAAGTCTACTAAAACACTTAAAATGGTGGTTAATAGCTTATGTGTTGTGTAAATATTGTAGTAATCGAAAGTGGTGATTATTTAGACCCGATCTATGTTGTGGTAGCTCGGATCATCGTTTAACCCGGTATGGTCATGTTCTTGAATCATGACACAAAGCTATTTTAGAAGTAACAAGGGTTAAAAGGTGAAAACTCTACCACACATGAAACATGAACTTGTGTAAAAATGTTTTACTTGTGTAAAAGTGTTTTAACTTGTACAATAGTGTTTAAAACTAGCGGATCTACGTATCTGCAAGTGGTATTTTCAAAGAACCACGTATCAAAGAAATCATGTATCTTAAAGAGATGGATCTTACAATAACAAGCATGATTTTTATAAACCACAAGTGTGTAAACACTTGTGAAATGAAAAGATCCGACAAATAACCGTTTTTGTAAAAGATGACGAGAAGTTGTAAAGACGGATTTCTCTAAAAACGAGGTTTTTACGAGATCAAAATTTCTTTATATAAAGATCCACAAAATATAATGGGATTTACACTATAGTTTCGGAAAAACTACAAGTTCATGCGATTATGTGATTTACATACTTGTCGATTAGTTGTTGTGATGAAAGTTGTTCTGATCAATAAAGAAAATTGTTGAGTTGATTTGTTAAAGAAAATGATACGCTTGAAAGTGTGGCCACCTCCAGTTACAGAGGAAACTCTGGCGAAATTTTTCTAAAAACCTAACACTTAGAACTATTTACACTACAAGTGTTAGAATCATTTTTGACATGTTTTCGAAACATAAATTTCGCCATGACTTTATTTACTAAATATTCGGAGGTGGGATTTTCACAAAATTTAACGTGATAAATATATATATTTTTCACACACTGTTTATGATTATTTTGTGAAATACATAAATATTATTTTTAGGGTAAAAATAATATTTACGAACGTTAACGAATCCAAAATAATACGAACGCTTTCACCATAAATATATAAGTTACACCGGTAAGTATATTACCACTCGATTGTTAAAACGTAACTTACGCTCTTACGGAAATATTTATGAACGCGTATTTTAACAACGTATTATTGGAGAAAAATTATGTGAAACGAAAATATAATATTTTTGAGAAAAATACTTATATTTTGGAATTGGAAAGGTATATATATTAAGTGAGACTTAATGATATAATTTGAACGCACATGTATTGAATCCCCCATCCTTGGGAAGGAGATTAACTACCAAGTATATACAGAACGTAAACACGAAATAGTTGTCTAACTATTTCCCAAAGATTTAACTATAAAGCTAAGGCACGGCCGTCCGTCTAATAGAATTAGCACTTGTAGGTCGTCACACGGCTTTCTGATTTGGAGTACTTGGTAGAGACGCACCGACTGTGAGTTCATGTCCCCCTTTTCTCTAACTGTTTTCAGTTTTCTTAACTGCGGGGGTGAAATACATGTTACTTTTATTACAAGTACTTTATACGCGGTATGGTTAGCGTAAGGAGGTTTACTACTTAGATCATGTGAATGGGTAGGCAGAACACCGAGGGACGTAAGCGGTAGATCTATCTGGGTGTAGCGAGCCCAACTCTAGGCCCAACAGAACGGACCTCTAAGAGGCCCAACAGAACGGACCTTGAGTGACTTTGTACCCGACGCAAAAATCTGCTAGGTTGAGTCTTCCTACTTGCATTTCACACATGCTAATGGCCTTGCAAACCATTGGTGATCTCTTTTCCTTACACTGCTACATACCAGGGAACTTTTATACTTACAAGTGTTTTACATACTCACTTACACATGAACTCGCTCAACATTATTGTTGATTTTTCAACTCACATGTATTTCAGAAAATTAACAGGATCTGGCACGGTATGACGTGTTTTCCCGCTGCATATTGGGTTCCAAGGTCATCCCAGTTTAGGAAATGTGACTCTTTCCTGGACAAGTCACAAATCTTAAACTGCGCTTATTTCATGTTACTGTTTATGTTGTTCAAAACAATGTTTTATGTTATGATGTTGTAAGTCTTTAAGACAATGGTATGTTACTCTGGTTTTAAAACTTAATTCAAACGGATGATCTTGCATGATTTTATTTCATATAGCTTTGTTATGGTTAAGCTATGGTATTAAGAAGTCACACCAAAATTGACCACGCTTCCGCAAAGCCAGGGTGTGACACCCCGTGCTTAAGTCGTGGCCATTTACGCTTTTTAAATGAGCCAAGGATATCCAGGACACGGTCGTTAACCCCCAATGTTATTTGTTATCAAGCAATACTGATTAAAACGGGATTATAAAATTTAACCATATCCGATTAAAAGGTTTCTGCACCCGACCAAGCGGTAATAATTTACCGTATCCTAAGCCCGTATAAGGGAAAATAAGTTAAAAGTATTTATCTGAGCTAGCTCCTGTCTTAAATTGCAAGATTTATAATAACTCAGCCGTATTCAATTAAGTAAGCGTAGGTACAATTTACCGGAAGGCTCTAGTCTAGAATGATGGTATAAATAACCAATTAGACTGCTAACGGGTCTTAATTAAGTCATAGACTTAGACCGGCTAGTTTTTAAATATGAAAATGGTACGATACGCTAGAATAAGCGATGACTGGAATGGAATGTAATTTAGACCCAACAAGTATGAAGACTTGTATAATATGGGTAAACTAAATACATTCTGGATTTTGAAGTAAAAATGATAAGGTTTGACCCGTTTCGGCTAATTTATGCAAACTAGTTACATAAACCGTACCGAACACATATATGAATAACGGGTAGCCGGATGAGTCATGTACAAGTTCCATAAGTTATTATGCTTTAAATATGTTATGATATCAGTAGGATATCAACGATTATGCCCCAAAAGAATTTAAAACAAATTTAAGTCCCGTAAGGGCATTTTGCTCATTTTAAGATTTACAAAAGAGGTTTAAACATAAACTGATGTTCTGGTCTAAAACATTCTGTAAAAACATTTATTTTATCAAGTTACATCAGTAAGATATCATACATATGTGAGGTTTACCGTTTATGGCCAAACTATGCACCGTAGGGGCATTTTGGTCATTTCACATATGTTTTAAGGACAAAATTGGAAATCTGAGTTCAAGACTTATACTTACTGTTAAAATATTAAAATTTATTTATAAAATCAGTAGGTAACAAGTCCTAGGTGTTAAATATGGTTTTAAACCATACTATGCGCCTAATTAGCGTAAAAGTCGATAATTGACGATATTTGAGATGTTTATGAAAATCTGAGATTTTGATCAGCCTTTAGGGTTTAAAATATTTTATTTAACATATAAAATCAGTAGGAAAAGTTTTGGCATGTTAATCATGTGTTAATCTCATTTTATAAATAAAAAGGGTATTATCGTCAT
This sequence comes from Helianthus tuberosus, assembly GCA_030545235.1. Classification (NCBI taxonomy): domain Eukaryota; kingdom Viridiplantae; phylum Streptophyta; class Magnoliopsida; order Asterales; family Asteraceae; genus Helianthus; species Helianthus tuberosus. The sequence goes on from CM060414.1 coordinate 193,813,913, forward strand.
TTATCGAATTATACGAGAACTCAATGATATGGTCTGTTTATAATCTGACCAAAAATTCCAAAAATCCTTAAAAATAATATCAAAACAGTAGGTAATGAGTTTGGTGCCAAAATTTGGGTTTAAACATGATTTATGCTAAAAATGTAATTTAATTAACAAAAAGTTTCATTTTACGATATCTTGCATAACTTTAGTTTAAGACCAGAAACTGATGTCAAATTTATTTGACATACTTATATATCAGTAATAAAGATTTTTGTCCTCTCACATTTTCAAAAATCTCGTTTTTATAACATAAGGGCATAATAGTCAATTTTTAAGTAAATAACGGAAACATGCAAATGAACTATGATTTCTAAGGACCATGAAGTATAACCTCAGAGGGTTATGCTAACATATAATATGGTCACAAAGGAACCCTAAGGCACAAAGAAACTAAGCTAAATCGGGTCAAAACTGAAAGTCAAAGCAAAAGTCAACTTTTGCGACTTTCGGTTGCGAACCGAGCCTAAACTCAGAATTGTCGGGTTGTACATGCCTAGACATGTTCAATTAATATTTACCAAGTTATTAAAGTGACAAAACTGATTTTATAGCTTCTCCATCATTAGTTATGAATTTTATTTAAAAACTAACTCGTTTGACTTTTATTTTAATTACTTTGACCCGACAATTAACTAAGTAAACGTGATAATTAGGAGGTGCCCTTTTGAGGGTTTAACACCTACCTAATTACGATCTCGTAGCCATGTTCGTTGCGAACAATGGCTTGACCGTTTATGGTCTAGCTAAAAGTCAAAACGTTTATCGTAAACGCTTGACTTTTCAATTTTATAAGCCAAATAAAATATACTAGTCACGAAAGGACACTTACAAATGGTCCTATGGACTGAATAGAACTCAAAAGAGGTTCCAAAATGATCAGGATCCTCTAGGATTAAGAGATAGCAAGATTGAACTTGAAGGTGCAAGTGAAATTGTGAAGGTTGAAGCCTATATATAGTTTTTTGTGATTTAATAGGATCTTGCCATGTGTATTTGGGATTCATTTGGATTATTACAGGTGTAAAACCAGTTATCTAAATCAGTTAACATGCCCAATGTATTAGTTTAATGGTTTATAAAACTATGGGGAGAACAAGGTATACAAAAAAATAAATAAATAAATAAAAAGAAATTATGTTGCTGCTGTTCTGCAAGCTCGCGGCCCGCGTAGGCCTCTGGCCCGGCGGTCGCGGCTCGCCAGCTAAAGGCCCAGCTCCAAAAAGTTTGGCAGAGTTGCTGTTCAGGTCCCTGTTATTTCTTATGCATATATTGAGTTTCAAAAATTACATTTTCTGGCCAAAACAACTATAACCAGTTGCTGTTTTACTGTTTCGGCAGCCCATGAGCAAGGAGTCGGGTCTGGGTCGTGACTCGAGACAAGGTTCAGCCCAGACAATCAATTTAGCAGATTGACAGAAATGGTCCCTGTCTCAGCTTTTATTATGTTGACAGTTTTAGTCCCTGTCATTTATGTGCTATTAAACTGTCATAACGACGTATCTGGTCCCAAAATTTTATATCGGGTATATCCAAGTTCAGCAACGACTTTTTAAGGTTTGTCAAGAACAACCCTTCATATTTTAATATCTTTTAAACCTTCATACTTGACACTTTTGGCACGAAGTTCCTAAAATCTCATAACATGTTAATACAAGGTTCAAAACCTCTAACGGTCAATCCTAGGCATCCCGGGAGCTCGAACGAGCATTGCGAAGGTCTCGGTTTGTTTAAAAAGATCCTCAAAGGCGTAGTTTCGCTTATTGCCGCTTTTAGTCCTTTAATCGCACAAGGTAGCGCGTAATATCGTTTAACGATGTCTAAGCCTATCGTGGCCCATATTGAGTATTACCGAGCATATGCTTAAATATTACGACGCTCCCGTTCGCCTAATTGGTCACCAAAAGGTGCAGTTTTAAAAGTTGACGCTTTTGGTCCCTCTAACGCGTAAACTTGCGCGTATCATCGTTTAATAGCGTCAAAGCCCTGTGCAATCCATATTAAGCATTCTCAAGAGTATGATTGCACTTCATAATATTCGGGTTCGTAAAAAGGTCATTCAGAGGTATAATTAAACATATTGACGCTTTTAACCCCTTTAACTTGCAAAGTTACGCGTAACGTCACTTATAGGCATAAAAGCCTTAGATGGCCAATATTGGGTATTCGCGAGAGTATAATCACACATCATGAAGCTCTCGGTTTGTTAAAAGGTCACTCAGAGGTAAGAATTAACATGTTGACGCTTTTAACCCTTCGACGCACAAACTTTCAAATAATTATGCAAACGACTCCTCTAGACCAACGAGTGGCTTAATTATAATTCTGAATACCGTGTGTTGTTATTCAGAGGCTTAGTTTAAGCATGTTAACACTTTTAGTCCTTCTACATTCAAAGTTTTTGATTTTTCACAAAATTAGTCCCTAATAATCAACGTTTGACTTCATTAGAGTTTAGTACAAGTGTCGATACATCATTGGACGTGATTTTTACGAGGTGTTACATTATTATAGTTATAACTAACTTTTAATTATAGATATTTTTATTTAACCGTGTTGATTACTTATTTTTACCGTCGTTTAAATTAAAACCCGCACGATCTATAATAACCAATCGATATATCATGTAACTAATACTTACGACTCCGTCGTAAAGCGTGGGTTATGATAACAAAATATTTTAAAATGAATATCCTTTAATAATTTTATAATTGTCACTAGAGGCTTAAGTTTACCTAGTGAAGGCAATATAAAGTATAAACCTAAACCATCCGTACTTCCCTAGTAAACTTTAAACCAACTAATATTTATTTAATATAAACCTAAACCATCCCTACTTCCCTAGTAAACTTTAAACCAACTAATATTTATTTAATATAAACCTAAACCATCCCTACTTCCCTAGTAAACTTTAAACCAACTAATATTTATTTGCATTGTATTTTGAAATTTTTAATCAAAACAAACAAAATTAATGTTATATCTCTTATATCTTATCATATGCACACCTTTATACTAATTAATTACATGAAATATTCCAATTTAAATCAAATAAAAGAACGAAAGTGAACATTTGTTATTTTGTTTAAACTTCGTTTATTTTCAGAGTCTAAACTAATAACAGAACCACAATATATCATATAATTTTTCTTCTTGAAACGCATTACCAATGTTTATGGACAAAGATTCAACATTTAATTACATAAAAAACTGAAAACAAATGTAATGGAACGTGCAGAAATTAAAGAAAAGAAAATCTATACAGCTTTAATAGCTAACAATATTTAAGAAAAGAAAATCCATACAGCTTTAATAGCTAACAATATATATTTATTATGTTACTTCTATGAAAAATTAATTAGGGGTTGTTTGTTTAGCTCTTAATAGTTCAGACCTCTTACTTGTTAATACCTGAGTCTGAATGGTTAATACCTCTAATCTGAATTGGTTAGACATTTGTCTCTGAACGGTTAAGCATTATACTGGCTCTTAATGGTTCAGACATCTTACTGGTTCAACACTTAGTGGTTCAGACCTCTTACTGGTTCAAACACTTAACTATTCAGAAGTTGTCAAACAGCCCCTTAGTAGAACGATGTTTTAATATTATATGATACAATATTATAATATTTGATGTATTCAATTTTATTCGCATACATAGGTAGTTTAATTTAATAATATTTACAGTATACTAGCAGTGTATGATTTGCTATTTGAACGCCTAAAAAAATTATTTGGTAACCTACTATTCTTGGGTCCTTAATCCTTTCCCACTAGTTAAAACCTTACCAATCATTGTTCAATTTATAAAAAAAAAAAAAAATTTGCTATCATATAATAAAATTATAACTACATTTATTATCTATTGATCATTTGTACTTGGTGTGTTTATTTAGTTTGTCATACTTTTGTATATGTCTTTACTTTCATATAAATATTAATTAATGTATTAACTATATACTAAAATATAAAAAAGGGACTTTTTGATGAGTCTATATATCTCCGTTACTTTAAGGCTGGAGGGTGTGGGATGGAGCCCCTAGGGGCTTTATCAAGACACGTAGGCGCCACGTAGGATCCACGTCGGCCATAACGCCCCCTTTAATTTGCACGGTGTGGGATGGAGCCCCCTATTAATCAAAATAAAAAAAAATAATTTTTTGATTGGTGAAAAAAGAGGGCCCCACCTGATAAAACCCCTTCTCTCTCGTTACCACCATGGAGCCCCCTCTATAGCGCCCCTTCTTAATTCGGGCGGTGTGGGTGTATAGCGCCCGGGGCGCTATAGGCGGTGACGTGGCGGGTATGGCGCCCCCACACCCTCTGGCCTAAGTGTTACTATTCTCACGATTTTGTTTTATTTTTTAATATTAAAAAAAAAACTATTTATTCTCACGATTTTGGATCATGTCGAAGACAAATTTTACGAGAGGAGGACAAGTGACATTAGCTTGAAGGGTAATTTAGTCATTTCTCAAGAGAACAACCTCCCCTCTTAATTTTCAAACGGCTATAAATTTTTTATACGTTAATATTTAAAAAAATTACACCGTATTAACGAGCATTTCATTCTCTTTAATTTGAGCATCCTATTGTTATACTTTTCTTAAAAAAATACAGGATTTGGAATACTCATTAGTACATTACGTGATTACGTGATTTTAAATATCCAGCACATGACTACGTTATTTTGAATATTCGTTACGTGATTGCACATTCAACATAAACCGTTACGTGATTACACATTCAATATAAATCTATTACTTGATTACATATTTAAATATGATTTGTTATGTTATTACAACTATGCTTATTACGTGATTACACATTTAATAATAAAAACTTGATTGTTTATGTTTTATTACATGATTAAATCTATAATATACGTCATTATGTGGTTATTATAGGTTGATTTAGCTAATGTTTTGTATATAGTTTATCCTTAATACATGGTTAGACCTGAAATATTAGATATTCCATATGAAATATTATGTATTACATATTTTTGTTTTTACGTAATTATGTAATCACTCAGTGTGTTTTTCAAATAAATACTTTAATGAAATCACGTAATTACGAAATGTGTATTCAAAATCACGTAATCACGTAATAATACATAGTCAACTATTGTTACTTAATTACGTAATCACTTAGTGTGGTTTCACATACTATAATGAAATCACGTAATCACGTAACGAGTATTTAAAATCATGTAGTCATGTGCTGGGTATTCAAAATCACGTAATAGGTATTTAAAATCATGTATTTTTTTAAGAAAACTATATCAATAGGCTGCTCGAATTAAAGAGAACGAAATGCTTGTTAATACGTGTAATTTAAAAAAAAAAATATTAACGTATGAAAAAGTTATAGCCGTTTGAAAATCAAGAGGGGAATGAGTTCAACTGAGAAATGACCATAATGCTCTTTCTCTATTTGTTTTTTCAAATGTTCGAACCTAATATTTACGAAAAAATATCATCGCTTAGACCACATGATGTGGAGGGGCTTGAAGGGAGGGCGTGAATTAACATGTGGCAACCACGTCAGCATGGTGGCGTGGAGAAAAAAACACGGGTGGGAAAGTGGCGCGGAAAAGAATAAAAAATTAAAAAAAATAATAAACATCAACCAATCAAAACAAACCTAAACTACACCCACCAATCAAGAGCCTTCATCTCACCCACACATGTGCCCCCACGCCGGTGAAAATCCTCAAGCCCGCCCACAACGCCGCCCTCCACGCTATACGCAAGGTGGTGTTCTTGGCGTGAAGGGGCTTCCCCACCCACATCGTATGATCTTAGTTTTGAGCCATTAATATTAAAAGCTCAATAGTTATCTTCATACCTATTCTTTGTACAAGAGGGCTCTTTTGTAAAGGAGCCTCTCTCTCAACTATTAGAAACTATTCTATAGGAACCCATTTCAAAAACAAAATAAAATTTTATATTTTAAGTTAAAATCTAGATAAAAAAATGCCCAAATTAATATATATGTTTAACATATATAATATTTGTCAAAACTTAAAAATATATAAAAGATTCTTGTGTTAATTTAGTATATTATATAGTTATTATAAAAGATGCTAGTATTAAGCCCCCGCGTTGCAGCGGTTGTCATAAAACTGTGTTAAGTAGTAGCAATACTATATCATCGTCAGCGACCACCAACACAGGAAAAGCTCGTAAAAACAAAATAAATAAAAACGGGAAAAAAATAACGCCGAGCGAAAAGCAGATGTAAAATCTTTGAATCATGCACGCTCGTTGCTGATAAATTAAATTGAAACGTATAATACAGAAAAAAATAACTAAGTCCATCCAGGATCCGCGTTTTGGACGAACTTGTCAAACGCAGAAAAATAGATGTGATGCGACGGGCCAGTCAAACGGCAAAAAAATATACGAAAAAAATGTTGAACCCCAGACTTACGTTGCGGTGCGGTGCGTTAACTCACAAAATTTAGAACGAAACGAAAAACTTAGGAAATATGAAAAGTATGATGGACCAAAATTGAAAATAAAAAAGAGATGTGATTAAATTGCAAAAGATAAAAAACTTTAGGTTAAAAGTAAAAAAAACAAAGGGTCTAAATTGTAAAATTGAAATTATTTATTAATTTTAGATAAAGATTTGGATAAAAATAAGTGATATCTATATATTGGTAATTAATTAATAATTAATATTAATATTAAAAGAAATTTATTAAACAAATATAAATAAAATTTATGAGGTTGAAAGAGAGAATGACATGTGACATTATTTGGAGTCTTTTATTATAAGTTAGATAGATTATTCTATATAGTTTCTAGGGTGAGGATCAAATAAGAAGTTTATTTTGGCTAGGAAAGTATAGAAAGCAATAGGATTAGGACATGTGGCAAAATTTAAAATAAAGAGGAAGGGTATTTTAGTCAATCTTATCATTTTCTTCTTCCTTCTTCTTCCCAGTAACATCAAAACCCACCATTTTCAAAACCCATCATCTTCAACCATTTCTTCACTTTCTATCTCAATAATCACTACATTATAGTGCGATTTTCGTCACCAATCAATGATTCAAACACCCGATCAACGTGTTCTTCAGCTTTTTTGAAGAAAACCCAGTTTAATTTCATACAAAATCTCGTTTTTTCTGGTGATTTTGAAGATAATCACTCGATCCGTTCGATTCGATCTCTGATAAGTGTTTCAATCATTCAAATTTCGTCAATCGTTGAAGAAACCGACTTCGATCCATGTAAGAAATTCTTTAATTTCATTTTTATTATCTGGGATTTTGATTTAGTCATTGCGTTTTACGATCTTGGCGGGGGTCCGGGGGCAGCGCCCCTGGTAGCAGGGTCCCAGGGGCGGCAGCCCCTGGCGGGGTCCAAGGGGCAGAACCCCTGGCTGGGGTTGACAGTCTTTTGATCTCCTACTTCCTGGTTCAGACAATTCACAGACAAAACTATTGTCCTGGTTCAATGCGTTTTAGAGAGAAAACACTTTCTTTGGTGTTTTTAGGCCATTGCGTTTTAGAACTAAGACATTTTTATGTGTTTTCTGACCATTGCGTTTTAGAAAAACACATTTTTGAAGTGTTTTTAGTCATTTCGTTTTAGGTAAAACACAATTTTAGGTGTTTTCAGTCCATTGCGTTTTAGAAAGAACACTTTCTTTTGTTTTTTTAGGCCATTGCGTTTTAGAAAGGAGACATTTTTAAGTGTTTTCAGGCCATTGCGTTTTATAAATAAGACATTTCTTTGTGTTTTTGGTGCATTACGTTTTAGGTAAAACACATTTTTTGGTGTTTTCAGTCCATTGCGTTTTAGAAAACATACATTTTAAGTGTTTTCTGGCCATTGCGTTTTAGAAATAAGACATTTCTTTGTGTTTTTGGTGCATTGCTTTTTAGGTAAAACACATTTTTATGTGTTTTCAGTCCATTGCGTTTTAGAAAGTACACTTTCTTTTGTGTTTTTAGGCTATTGCGTTTTAGAAATAAGACATTTCTTTGTGTTTTCTGGCAATTGCGTTTTACAAATATGACATTTCTTTGTGTTTTTGGTGCATTGCGTTTTAGAAAAATGTCATTTTTAGGTTTTTTTTCATTGCGTTTTATGCAACTGGGTTTTTTCCATTGCGTTTTACGCAACTGGGTTTTATTTTTTTTTCTCGAAAATATAGCAACAGTATACTCGTTTTAAAGATAAAAAAAACGCTCGTTTTTTGGTGCAATTTTTATAAAAAAATAATGTCGTATGAAAGAGTTATTAACGTTTAAAAAATGGGGGGGGGGGGGGGAATTGGAGGAGAGAGAAACTATTGGTTTGGATTGACTAGAATGCCCCTAAACAAATCCACGCGCCTCTTTTTTTTTTCCTTCAATTTCCCTCATTTAATTTTAGCCCTTGATTAACTAAATGGATGGTCAAGATTACTTCCTAGGCTTTTTAGCCAAATAAACTTCCTATTATATCCTAACCCATAGTTTCTATTACAACCACTCGTTTATTTATTAATTATTAAAATATCTATACATATAATAAAAGAAACCACCTTGAGGACACTTGTCATCATATTAGGCCATTTCTTATGGATAATTATAATTTTAATTTAATTTCTTCTAATATTATAGATAATCCTCCAACTAAATATTATTTAGTTTAATTATTACTTTTATATTTATCTATTTACTTCAAATTCAAACTTAGTTATCTAATTTGATATTAGAGTAAATTACGATTTTGACTCATGTGCTTATATCACTTTTACCCTTTTAGCCCAAAAAGGATTTTTTTAACATCTTAGCCCTCAACGTCTTTTTTTCTAAGCCTTTTGAGCCCCAACGTCTTTTTTCTAACCCTTTTGGCCTATATTTATCTATTTATTTCAAATTAAGCTTAGTTATCTAATTTGATATTAGAGTAAATTACGAATTTGACCCCTGTGGTTATATCACTTTTATCATTTTAGCCCAAACAGGAATTCTTTTAACATCTGAGCACTCAACGTCTTTTTTTCTAACCCTTTTAGACCCCAACGTCTTATTATTATATCAATTTTATTACATAATTTATAAATCAATTTGTCGGAATTGGTACCAACATTTTATCACTCAAATAGATGTTGATTTGCTTCTTGAATAACGTATCTTCTTTTCAAGAACCATCTTCACAATCCTCATATCCATCGCGTATCGAGTATTATCCATTAGTATATTGAAAGATATGACTTTTTTTTATTATTGGTATATAAAATTAAATTTACTAAACCCGTGTAATATACGTGGTTTTTTATAGATATATCTTTTTTTTATTATTTACTATACAAAATTAAATGTATTCGTCCCGTGTAATAGAGGAGGTTTTTTAAGATATAACTTTTTTTATTATTTGATGTATAAAGTTAGATTTATTCAATTCGTACAATACACGGGGTTTTTTTAAGAATATATATATTTTTTATTATTTAGTAACGGAAATTACATTTATTCAACCCGTGTAATACACGTATTTTTAAAGATGTAACTTTTTTATTATTTGGTATATAAAATTACATTTATTCAACCCGTGTAATAAACGAGGTTTCTAAAAGATGCATTATTTTATTATTTGATAAACAATATTACATTTATTCAACTCGTGTAAAACAAGCGGTTTTGAAGATATAACTTTTTTATTTGGTATATAAAATTATATTTATTCAACCCGTACAATATGGTTCTTATAGATATAACTTTTTATTATTTAATATATAAAATTATATTTATTCAACCCGTTCAATAAAAGAGGTTTTTAAAGATATATTGTTTTATTATTTAGTATATAAAATTCATTTATTCGACCCGTGTAATACACGGGGTTATAACCTAGTATAATATAAAATATTCTCAAGATTATCTAAGGAAAAAAGGACACCCAAATAATATGCAACCATTGACTTGTATACATTGTAAATGTTTTTTTTCTTTCACAAACACACCAATAACTCTCAACTTTGTTAATAAATAGATGATTACAATCATTTCAGCTATGAGATCAAACCAAAAGTGTTACATTTTCTCTTTATTTCCACATAAAATTAATTGTTTCTTTAATTTCTGCATAACAATTTTAAACTGTTTCAAAAGAAATTGGCATTTTCAGATGGGTTTATTCTTTAGTCTATCCGTTTTGTTATTTTTGCTACTCGTGATTTGTTTTAGCTCGAATATGATTCATTCGTTAAGCGTTAATGTTACCGAGGGCAGCGTAAGTATAAGCGGTACAACTTCTGTTGGTTTTATAGATGAAGATTTCATATGTGCTACTTTAGATTGGTGGCCACCAGAAAAGTGTGATTATGGAAGTTGTAGCTGGGGAAATGCTTCTCTTCTCAATCTGGTGAGTTTATAAAGTCAGTTAACATATGGTTTTAAATAATTTCATAAAATTAATTACATGTGGTCAGTAATCCGCCGGTAAAGCCTCTCTAACATTTTACATTCTTGTTAATAAAACAATTTTTTTTTCATTTTTTTTGTTTGACAGGATCTTAATAACAAAATCTTATTTAACGCGATCAAAGGTACATACTATAAACCCCTTTTGTTTCTGTCACCTTTTTTCGGAAAATAAGCTTGATCGAGTGAAGAAGATATACATTATACATGTTAGTAGTGACAGACCCAAAATGTGTAACGTTTTAAAACGGGCTGGTTTAAGACGAATCAATAAAGTTTTGATATGTTGAGTGTGAAATGCAGCCTTTTCTCCCTTGAAAGTTAGATTGGGTGGGACTTTGCAAGACAAAGTGATGTACCAGAAGATTGGAGATCAAGAAACATGTCCAAATTTCACCAAAAACTCTAGTTTAATGTTTGGGTTCACTAATGGTTGCTTGACCATGTCAAGATGGGATCAGCTCAATATTTTCTTTAAAAACTCTGGGTAGGTTTTATTTTTTTATTTATCTATCACTATCATGTTTTGATGTTTTATTTTGTTAGTTTATTTTTTTGTAAGAGTCTAACTAATACTTTTAATAAATATGTCTTTTAATCATCATGTACAAATTGGTTAAATCATAACTGTATTGACACTATTTTCTTTGTTAACTGTGTGAATCTGTAATCGGAAACTCACGAGACCCCATATAAAGTAAGTTAAAACACGGCTTGCGCTAAACATGACACCTATCTAAATTGTAGGTATCCCACATCATTTTTATCATCGAACATGGCCAAAACAGTGAAAACGTACATTAAAATGCAAGTTTTAAAAGGATAACGAGTCGAATAAATTTTGATACATCAATTCTTATATTTTACTATTGCTATGAATTTGACATGTTTAAACCATGATTTTTGATTTTGAATGATTTTCGTTATTTTTTTTTCTCTATTTTTACAGTGCAAAGGTCGTGTTTGGGTTGAATGCTCTAAGTGGCCGAACAATTGGGCTTGATGGTACGGCGATAGGATCATGGGACTCGAGCGAAGCAGAAGCTCTGATAAGGTACACCGCCAACAAGGGATACACTATAAGCGGTTGGGAACTTGGTAAGTTTTGGCTTCTATAAAGATTTGACTAAGAAGGCATCACTATTAGATAGGTTTTACTGTTATGTAACTACCATAGTAATTGGAAGATATGATTTGATTAGATTACCTTTGTAAATATTCTCATTGTACTTCTATAAATAGTTGAACAATAATTGTTACTCGATCATCACAACTATCATCAAAGATTTACTTATGTCACATAATTTGGTGATCAGGAAATGAACTGAGTGGAACCGGGATAGGAACAAGTGTCACGGCACAACAGTACGCATCAGACACAATTTCCCTTCAAAATCTAGTACAAAAGATATACGCTGGATTTCAAGAAAAGCCTATTGTTCTTGGGCCAGGAGGATTTTTTGACGCAAATTGGTTCAACGAGTATGTAACCGAATCATTAGGTTCACTTCAAGTGATAACTCAACACATATACAACCTCGGTCCAGGTAAACTTATAACATTTTCATGAAAAATTATCATATATTTAGGTTAGAACCCATTAAAATATGATATGATTAGGTGTGGACGATCATTTGGTTGAAAAGATACTTGATCCGTCGTATCTTGATGGAGGGTCACAGCCGTTTAGAGACCTTCAAAACATTTTGAAGAAATCCAGGAGTTCTACAGTGGCTTGGGTGGGCGAAGCTGGCGGTGCTTATAACAGTGGTCACAATCTTGTCACCAACGCATTTGTGTTTGGCATTTGGTAGGTCATTTTCGTATAAATTTTGTTTGCTTTAAATTACAATTTGACGACTATCTAAAAACAATCTACTCACATATAGTTTACATGGTCACAATATAATACACCGACCAACTTTTAATTAAAATGGTATCCAACGTCATCGTTTTCTTGTAGTTCTGACTTTGTCACTATACTTATTTGTGACTAGTGGTTTTGATAAAGAAATATTTTCTTAATGAGAGTTTTGAAAACTTAATGTCATCTTTGCATTGGGGATGGATCAAATAGGTACTTGGATCAACTTGGGATGGCATCTATGTATGACACAAAAACGTATTGTCGACAAACGTTAATAGGAGGAAACTATGGACTTCTTAACACTACCACTTTTGTTCCAAATCCTGATTACTACAGGTAAATCTATCAACTATCTAGTGACAGATTTTGCGAAAGTATTCCTTGTCGCTAAAGCCAAGTATCTTGATCAATGTTACTTTCAAACATGTTTTAGCTACTCAAAACACCTTAACAAACTTTACAATGCAGTGCGCTTCTTTGGCACCGGCTAATGGGAAGGCATGTTTTATTGACAAGTTTCATGGGCACAAATAAAATACGTTCTTACGCTCATTGTTCAAAAACATCGGTAAATGAACACGCAAAAAGCCAAAACTTTATATTTTGTTCATATAACTAACTTTTAATATTGTCTCAACTTTACAGGCAGGGATCACGTTGCTGCTGATCAACCTAGACGGTTTTAAAACAACAAATGTCGGCGTTATTATTGGAAACACAACAACAATAATCACATCAACCCAACAAAACACGACACAAAAACAAAGAACAAAATTTTCCAAGATGCCTAGGAATGCTAGAATTGACGAGGCACAAAGAGACGAATATCACCTAACCGCAAAAGATGGGGACTTGCATAGCCAAATAGTATTACTAAACGGAATCGAATTACTTGTAAATTCTTCGGGTGTTATACCTTCGTTAGAACCGATCCAAAAAAACTTCTCAAGCCCGATAAGCGTTGCTCCATTCTCCATTGTATTTGTTCATATGCCTACCATTCGTGTTCCTGCATGTACATAATTCAAATGCCAACTTATAGTATTATTTTGGATCCATGATATTCGTTCGTTTCGCTTAAGTGACGCGTGTTATTATAGATACCAGACATAGTCATACATTTTCTTTAAACCATGAGAAAAATCTTAACAGTTCAACTTCATAAGGTGTGGGAGATTAATGTTCATACTTACAAAATGTAAATAACTAAAAGAAGTAGTAATAACAATAAACATATCATTACCCAAAAGAAGTTTGGCCAACCCAATTCAAGAGTAAAATGATCATTCTACCAATCCCAAAAAAAGGGTAACACTGGCTTGACCTCACAAGAAGTGACCGCGGCAAGATGGTTTTGAACCTAAACCTGAAGCTACAAATATTGACACACATGGCCTATTCAGCAAAACTTTTCCCGTTTTCGGTTTCTTTTTCCTGAAAAGCAATATATTTCTCCACTAGTTACGCTAGGCAAGAATGAAGGGTCAGCCCGTTGCAAGCAAATGCTACAACGACATACACTAGCACCAGCAAAAGAAATATCAAAGCAAACCTGCATTCAAAATCCGACATAAAAATGGATTAGTTCTTTCCAAGTAACAGAAAAGGGTATAACAGTCATTTAGCCATGCAACCACTTAAAGATTTTGGAATTAACAATACAAAGTAAAAGACGGGATGAGTGATATACATAAGCTTCACATTTCTCCACCAAATTGCATTCCTGTATCGTCGAGACTGTTTTTTAAACCGAAGTGTTTTATTCTGCATAGTGGCAGTTTTATCGACAAGTATCTCCAAACGGTCACCCCTTTCTAAAACTTCGTCAATATTCTGTATCATAACCGTGCGCACCTGTTAACAAAAGCAAAACCAACAATTATAATGATATGAATATATGATCTAAAATACACCTATTTGTAATCTGGTTCATGATTGAAATCATGAATCTGCTTACCTGACTCATTTCGCCTTTTAAACGGTTAATTTTATCTGCATTAGGGTCATTCGAGTAATACTCCATTTGTTGGCTCAAAACCCTTGAAAATTCATCGTTCATGCCATAAGCTGGAGCTGATAATACTACTCGACCGTAAGTCCTCACAAATCTTTGATGTATGTCTTCAAGAAAAGCAAAAGGAATCCTTCCTGAAAAATAAAATGTTAACCACTCTGTCCATGTTTTGAAAATATGGAAGCGACGTTATATAACTGACAACCAGTAAAAAGATGGTTAATTTTGGCTGGAAAAGAAGTTAACCTTTTACAGGAAACATAGTTGACAAACAACTACTATGCAATCCGTTCAGGTGTTGACCAGATCAGCTTATACAAGTGCACTAATACACTATGCACCTCCTAAACCGTATTAGAGTTTAACTACAGATCCTCCGGTCTCATGTAAATGTCAACTACATATAAATGATTGATGCCCCTATAATCACCAATCTTGGTTTTAAAAAGCGCGCCTAGGTGCGAGGCACAGCTTGAGGCGAGGGTCCACACTTTTTACTACATAAGGCACGCGCTGCACATGAGGCGCAGCGAAGGCGCGTTTTTTCACAGAAATGCTGCCTGAGGCGCAGCTAAGGCGCGCACCTCTTGTACATGGCAAGTTTTTGTGCATCAGAATGTTGTACATTTAGCTTCTTTAGGTTGTACGTCTAGGCAATTTATATATAAAATCATATATAAATTATAAATGCACCTTGCGCCTCGGTTATTGACCATGTAGCCTCGGCGTGCTTCTTGCTTTTTAAAACCAAGTCACCAACACATTGTCGCTTTTTTTTTTGTTTATTATGCCCAGTTGTACTAAGCACAGTGTTGGAATAATCGGGATTAAACCTTTTAGGTAATCAGTGAATCAATCGCTAATCGGCCATAGTTGGCCGTAAGTTGGCGATTCCGGCAAGATACCGGCCAAAACCTGTAAATTCCGGTAAAAATGGGGCGAGGAGAGGAAGAGGGTAAACAACCGAATTAAACAAACAGGGTCACTATTATTCAACTTACTTCCAGACACATCATCAGCCATACAGAGAACCGTGAGTCCATCCGTACGCTTAACATGAAAAATATACCGATCCTGCGAGTACGAAACATTCATATCACTATCTCCGGCCATTTTCTCGAGTATTTGTCTGGCAATCGCGCTCGCATTCGTCTGCACGCCGCTGAATTCCGCCAACACCACCGATCCTCTAGCCACTAGCGTGTATACAATCGTCATCTCTCTTTCAATTGCCTTAACTCTCCACTCGATCTCGTTACAGAAGCTTGAACGATGATGATCTGATTGTGATGGAGAGATAAATTAGGGCTTAAAGGAGAAATTGGATTGTGATTGTGAAGAGTTAGGGTTTCATGGTTTCACATGGTGGAAATATATGGTTGGGACCTTTTTTTTTGTTTTTTTTTGAACGGCGGTTGGAGAAATAATGTTTGAACGGCGGTTGGGTATGCCTATAGATTTTTTTTTTTGGAAGGTGACTTTCTATGTACTGGACTAGTGGTCACCGGGTTCATGTCGAAGACAATCCTCCGTCAGCCCTGCGCTTTCGGACGCGATGTTCGATCGGGCCCCGGCCGGTGCGTAAGCTGACTTCCGCCCGGAAACCATACTGCCCCCACACGAGAGACTCGCTGGGGTAACAGCTGGGTAAAACCGGGTTGCCCTCAAGACCGCACCATGCCTCGGTAGGATACGATCCATCATTGGAACGTCCCAACCCCCGAATGCACCTCCCGGGGATCGAACCGGCGACCTCCAAGGAGGAAGCCGGCCCAATCCAAACCACATGGGATTGCCGGTTGGGCTAGGGGATGGGATTGTCTATAGATGATTGTCTTTTTTGAATATTGAGATATAATGTTTTACACGCGTCTTTTTGTGTCACGTGAACTGTCACATTAACGTCTTGTTATCGTTGAAAACATGCCCACTCCTCCCTAGTGTTATGTCCATTTATAAATTTTACTTTTGGGACCGCTGATGCCTGATGGTTGTGGCGTTTTTCGCTTCAAATATCTTAGTTGCCTTAGATCTAATATCTTTTCGGACCTTAAAAAAATATTTTAAATGCATCTAAGGGCTTGTTTGGCAACATCTGAATGGTTAAGTGCTGAACCAGTAAGAGGTCTGAACCATTAAGAGCATGTATAATGCTTAACCGTTCAGAGACAATTGTCTGACCAATTCAGATTAGAGATCTTAACCATTCAGTCTTTGTATAAATCTTAACCATTCAGAGGCAAATGTCTGAACCATTCAGACATCTGTTCGTGAAACAAACAATCTGAACCATTAAGTGCTGAACCAGTAAGAGGTCTGAACCATTAAGAGCCTTATTAAGAGGTAAACAAACAGCCCCTAAATGTGTTATGTTAGTTGTTGTACTATATGAGTCGAGGTTGTACTATGTGATAATTGTTAAGTTTATATAAAACAATTCTTTTCAAGAGAGAAATCAATTCAATATGTAGCATTAATACATTCTCATATCCATTAAAATATTGTATAGATCTACTTCATCTTAGTATTTAATTTTTGATTATGCAATGCCAATCAATAAATGAATAGACCATATTTAACGGGGAGGAATGTAAATTTTGTGAAACTGTCATCTCTTACTTGGATGATGATGGAAGAAGTCAGATTATTTAGTTTTTCATGGCTAAAGAGTCGGGCAAAGCTGTCATTTCTTACATGAGAGAACTGGTGTATCTTTGATTTAATTTGTATGGGATTATGAAGTTGTATTATATGGTGTAATGCTTTCTGAGAGATCTTCTGTTTTAACAGATGGTTAAACCAGAAGTTATTTGAATAAAATTTGTTTATCTTTCAATTTTTTTTTTTTTTTTGTGAAACATCAACATTTCCTACTGATTGGAGTTTTGTGATTGGTAACATGAAGGACATAAACATTCTTAATGTTTATGTCCCTCAACGAGTGCCGGAGAAGAGATCGTTATGCGGTATTTTCAGGGGCGGACTTAGGTTAAGGGTTGAGTGGACGGACGCACCCCTTTAAAAAAGAACTTTAGTGTATTTTATAAGTAAAAATCCCGATTGCACTCCTTGAAAAGTTGGTAAACCACTTGTTCGCACACCTATAAAAAAGATTCTAGTTCCGCCACCGGCTATTTTGCTAATACAATGGGGAATTTTGTGGGGCAATGGTTGGTTGTGGGGGACTTTAACGCTCTTAGGAGTCCTGTTGAGAGGAAAAACTCAGCTTTCAATAAGCCTAGCACTAACGACTTTAACTCGTTTATTGATCAAACGGGTTTGGTGGAGTATAACATTAAATATAAATATTAAACAAAGTAAAAATAAAGTATTCTTATTCATTAGATTTTTTTTTCTTTAAAAAACACACTTAAATTATCAAGACTACTTTTTTCCTAAAATAAATAAAACGCTCTCTAGCCATCAATCCGTTTAAGCCAATGATTAATCCAGATCAATAATTAATAAAAGTTTTTAAGTTCTTATAATATACTAGTGGGAATGCCCGCGCGTTGCGGCGGGTACCTCCTTTTTGTCGCCTCATAATAACACCAAAATGCTTTCGCAACTTACAACACTTGTGCCATTCTCATATTCACCCACACCCACACTGGAGATCGGGTCAAGTTTTTTAGAACTTTGAAATTTATACCTGAAAATTTGAAAACGTAATTAATGTAGCCCTTACATATGAATAGATCAATTTGACGCGTTATATCAAATGGGTCATATGAAAAGATTTAAGTAAAAGGGAAACAAGTCAAAAGGGTTCTCAAAATTAACTTTTAACGTATACCTCCTAAATCGTAAATATTCAAAGCTCTACATTAGTGTAGTAATGATCCCATTTTTTGTATAATAAAGCATTAATTTTTTTTTTTTGTAAATTCCTAGAAAATGAAAAGAAAGTCAAGTACCAACATTTTCATCCTGTACAACAACTGAGTTATAAACCTCTAATTAGAGGCTGGCAAGTTTTCAAAGAAGCGAATATAAAGTGCATAATTATAATAAAAAATAAGTCACAGCCAATAAAAATAAAAATAAAAATGATGTTTGTAACTGAGATACCTTGACAACTTTATAAACCGGTAGAATTGTAATATGTCTCAAATGGATTAGATGGCCGGTAGCATCATTCCATGCAAACTTATTTAAAGATAACTGCATGCAATATTCCATAAAGAATTAGGGGAAAGCTCGTTATCTTATTTGTAACTATATGAAAGTAAGTAAAATAGCATAATAGTATAGAGTGAATAGGCTTGTGGGCCTTAAACCTATAAAGTCAACTTAATCACAATATTAAAAAACTGTATTTAGTTAGTAATATAACATTTCAAATATGAATTGTAGTAGATTGAACATTATATGAACATACACTCGCCACTTTAATACCAAAACAAACAACCCGTACACAATGTTCATTCATATCCCCAACATTGTTCCAAAAACATTCAACGACTTGAGGTAAAAAAAATCAAAAATAAAAAACCAAACAATTGGCCACCCCAAACTCTGAGCCCGTTCCGTACTTCCTTTATTGTACCTGGGCTGTCATTTATATGCCCTTGACCCGACTACACTTGACTTTGACCTAAACGGACCTTGACCCAACTACTACCTTACCTGACCAGACTTGAACTTTGACTCAACCGGGCATACCTTTGTGATTCCTTTCAGCCGTTACCCAAGTATTTCTCAGCTTCAACCACCTGTAAGCTGTTCTCAAGCCCTTCTAAACTCACTATCACAATCCTTGGATCCAGACATACAAGAAGATCACACAATGGATTAACACACCCTGATTCACTAAAGGCCTACAACCCATAAATCAATATAGAAAGTTTTAAAAACACACTAAAAATCGTTAAAGAGGATCAAGCCAACCCAACATGTTTCAACACGAACACATTTTAACCCGTTACTCACATGTAGGATCTTGAGTTTATAAAGGATGTAAAAACTAAGTTACTTGATCTGTTCATTAGTGCCGCCAGAAGTGGCATTTGCAATAGCCCATGCAACTTATTTTTTTTATATCAAATTTAGCAGTCTGGAGGAGATGAACCAGGAAAGCGATTAACCCAGCTTCGATTACAGATTGATATGGAAAAAAAACATTGTTTAAAAATTGCTATATCGTTGATAAAATGGTAAAAAGTATGATAAGATAAAAATGCAAGATTTGTACTGTTACCTTTGTTCTTGGTTTCCAGCCGTGATGTCAGAGATCATCCGGCAGGCTTCTTTCTTGATGTTTTTGGTGGTTATTGGTCAACAAACTCTGCAGGCACGTGAGTGCACCATGCTCAATAATACACTACATAGTTATTAAAGGCGCGAGGCGCACTTAGGGCGATTTGTTGGGCTCGGGGCTTTATTTGCACGCCGCGCGCTACGGCGTTACGGCAGCCACGCGCTACGGCGTTACGGCAGTCGCGCCGTTGCGTTTTAGCGGCAGCCGTGCCGCTGCGTTTTAGCTGCAGCCGCGTTGTTGCGTTTGCTTGCAGCCATGCCCGCTGCGACGTCTGGGCAGCCACGCGCTGCGTCGTTACGGCAGCAACACGCTGCTGCCTTAAAACAAACTCAAAAGGCTTACTATTACAACCCATTATAACAACCTACTGTTACCACCCATTCACTGCAGCCACTGTTGCAGCGATTCACTGTTGTGGCTGTTAATTGTGACCCATTAATCACTAAAACAACCAGTTTTACAACAGTTTTAATTGTGACCGATTAACTCTGCCGCGGCTATTAACTGTGACCCATTCAAACTACTTGTATTATCTGTATTATTTGTTTGTTCTTCATCCTCATTTCTCTAGCAACCATATCCAACGAAAATTCATCATTTGAATCAAGGCTATTAAAGCCATTAAGATCAAACTCAAACAAAGGCCCTGCACTTACATACCCCTCTTTTAATTGAACTCAAGAACACCAAAAAACCACCCAAGCTCGTCAACCCACGAACATGACCCGTTTAACACCCCTGATAAACCAGTAATCCCATGGCCAATAGTAATAATCAAGTTAATTAAAAAATAAACCAATGCATTACTCACCTGAAACAAGAAAAAAGGTACATGAAGCGTCTCTTCAATCTCATGATTCATCTGCCGCAACCCCCTAAGTATAAACCCCAACTGACGAGCTTTTGCACCAAGAAACTGATCGAACAAATTAAGCGCAACCACAACAGGCACATTGAGCCTGTTAGCTTGATCAACAGCGTGAATCAAAGCCCAGTTGTCTCTCAACCGTTGATCTCTGAACATCCAGTACACAACAGGACCAACTTTAGGCGACAAAGACTACTTGATATCTACCTTACAATCTATACCTTGGTTTGGAAGGCATACATTGCCCTTTCCTTCAATGTTGACTTGTAACTACATTATAAACAAAGCTTAAAAAATCAAATTTTACCGTAAACTTTAGTTATATATATGTCAAGAATGATGAATGAGAACTTACTCGAATAAGAACTTGACGTAATTGATAACATAACTTGTTAACAGATGGACAGTTCCATCAAGAACAGCGGTTTTTGTAGCGTCCTTTTCAACGGCTTCTTCAAAGTCAACAAACGTCTCTTGAGCCGTCTTTGCTAACCGTTTTGTCAAAGCTGAAACAGATTCCCTCAGTTCAGCAGCAGAAATACTTGCATATAACGTATTGAACTGTGAATTACAAACATAAGTTACAAGAAAACTCAGTATAAGGAAAAGTGTCAAAATACATAACTCTCTCTATATATATATACACACACAAAAATAAGTTAAGATGAGAACTCCTCCGAGTTGTCAGAACTGCGAGAACTCTTACTTCCCGTGTGAGTTTTTCAACCAAATTTTGTGCAAACGTAGATTAACATCTAACTAAGACCTCTGTGAAAAAAAAATTCAAAGAAATTGACAAGCCAACATTTATTCGACATGCAAGTTTGATTTACACTGGTTTAAATGGCTGCTTACGTCATCAGCTCCAGAACGTTACGCAGCGCAGCCGCCATCTCATCCATCTTCTTGAAAGTCCGGTTAATTGTGGACCAACACACCTTCTCTAACTACCCACCTGTTAATCGTTGATGAGCGTCAAGAAAAATATCACCAATGAGACCAGATAAAACACTGGATTTCGTTGGACAGGTGACCTTCAAAAGGATTTTTAAAAAAAGACGGAAGCTGAATTCGAACAGGATTAACGCACTTACCACGTTTAAATCAAGCTACCTGTATAACCATGATAACCAATCTACATATTATTAGCTACAAATAATAAACAAATCGGTAATTAGCAATAAAGTCCGGCCAGTATCACATGGTTTTTTTATTTACATATGTTCTTACAGGACAGCGTAGTTTGTATGCTGCAACTGCACATACTGCTTCAACCTATATCCCTGGAGGTGCATAGATCTTCCACATTTTGATGATTTTGTAAGTTCCATTAAAACTACAAATTAAAAAAAATCACACAGTTGAGTCAAGTCGGTGGGCATTTTGCCTATATTCAATCGAGCCATGAGATCATTATATAGTCTTGCACTAAACATAACCTACGAATCTCATGTTAGGTTCACACCATATTTGTAATTTATACTTGTACTTTTTAATATATTATGTGTAGCATAAGAAAGAAAAAGCAAGCACACAAAGATGAATTACCAAAGTAAAACCATACGAAATAACAAATAGATTTAACATATCTAGCAGCCACCGGCTTTAAATTCCTGAAGTTTTTCATAACAAACTCGATTTTATTTGCCGAATTCGTGTGAATTATTTATTCGTTTGAATTATTTACAACAAAGTTTTAGGACTTAATCCAACACATTTGGGCCAGATCCAAACAGACCCGTTTCTCATGTGTTTTACTGATACGGTCACAAATTCTTACTGACCCTAACTCCGGAAATCACAGACAGAGTAGCAATTGACAGAAAAAGAGGACATAATTCGCACCTGACATAGGGGGATTCCGGATAACCTGGTAACAGGGCACTGAAGTAGCAAAGAAGTACAGAATTGAAGCATGGATTTGATGTTAAATATTGCTGGATGAGGAGAGAATTGAATCATCAATTTCACGGTCCACCTTTCGATCCTTCAATCTTCTGCTCTTGCCTTGATGGTTCCGTTTCAATCACCGGATGACTATTAGGTTTCTTGAGGGCAGTTGAGGAAAGTTTTTTTTGTGCGTGTTTATGAAGTGGGACCTAAATTACTATTATACCCTTTCAGGTGTCTTAAAATGTGTACTCTTTACAAGTTTACCCTTATAAAATAGGCTTTCATTAGTTGTACACATTGCTTCTAAAGTTGGCCGCCATGTAAAATTACATTTGTGTACGTCACTTCTCCTTTTTATAATAGTATAGATAGTGTTTTAATTTGAACTTCCTCATTATATTTTACTCGTAATACTTTAATCAATACAAATAGTTTAAAAATGTATATTAAAAAAATAAGTAGTGCTGTGTGAATTTATATTTTAATCATATTTCTAATAGGGTCTACATATTTACACACCCTATTGCCTATTTGGACACCCTTCAAGACGCCTCGTATAGACCTATACGAGGCGTATAGCCTTTTCCAATTTCCAAGAGAATCTCTGATTATGTCATATTTTGTCTTATTTGCCACGTATACGCCTCGTATAGGCCTATACTGGGCGTCTATGCGAAAAAGACCATTTAGCCCCTGATTTAGGCCTATACTGGGGGTAAATTGGTCTTTTTTGCCTCTCTTATATGCCTAGTATAGGCCTATACTAGGCGTATATAAGGGGTTTTTTTTTTTTTTTTTTTTTTTTTTTTAACAAACATTTTATACAATATTAATCGTTTTAGCAAACTTTTATACAAAAACAAGTTTTTTTATTTTAAATAATTAATATTAGGACCCCTCGTTGGTTTTTTTTTAGTTGAGTTGTTTTTTAAGAAAAGTTTTATTTTTTTATAAAAATATTTTACCGTTTTCAAGATCGGCCTTTAAAAATATTCGATCGTAGAAATATTACATTCGGTAAAATATTTTTATAAAAAAATAAACGTATCAAAAAAAACCAACGAGGGGTCCTAATATTAATTATTTAAAATAAAAAAACTTGTTTTTGTATAAAAGTTTGCTAAAACGATTAATATTGTTTAAAATGTTTGTTAAAAAAAAAAAAAAAAAAAAAAAAAACCCTTCAAGACGCCCAGTATAGGCCTATACGAGGCGTATAAGGGGCAAAAGACCATTAAACCCCTGAATTAGGCCTATACTGGGGGCAAAACAGGGCTATAATGGTCTTTTGGACCCCTCGTATACGCCCAGTATAGCCCTATACTGGGCGTCTATTTTTATTTTTTTTTGTTTTCTCTTTTTAATATTTAAAAAAAGAAAACAAAAAAAAATAATAATAGACGCCCAGTATAGGGCTATACTGGGCCTATACGAGGGGTCCAAAAGACCATAATAACCCTGTTTTGCCCCCAGTATAGCCCTAATTCAGGGGTTTAATGGTCTTTTGGTCCACATAGACGCCCAGTATAGCCCTATACTGGGCGTCTTGAAGGGTTTTTTTTTTTTTTTTTTTTTTTCTCTTTTTAAATACCAATAACACTAATATTAACTATAAAAACTCATATTAATTATAATAAACTCATATTAATTATAAAAAAACTCATATTAATTATAATAACACTAATATTAATTATAAAAAACTCATATTAATTATAATAACACTAATATTAATTATAAAAAACTCATATTAATTATAATAACACTAATATTAATTATAAAAAAACTGATATTAATTATAATAACACTAATATTAATTATAAAAAACTCATATTAATTATAATAACACTAATATTAATTATAAAAAACTCATATTAATTATAATAACACTAATATTAATTATAAAAACTCATATTAATTATAATAACACTAATATTAACTATAAAAAACTCATATTAATTATAATAAAACTAATATTAATTATACGATGCCTATACGAGACCTATAGGAGACTTATACTATACTATACGATACGATACAACACGATAGGCTTATACAAGACCTATACGAGACTTATACTACACTATATTATACGATAATATACGATGCGATACAACACGATACTATAGGATACGATACGATATGATACGATACAATACAATACGATATTAGACTATTGGATAAGATACAACACTCGTATAGGACTATAGGTGTGGTTTAGGTCCCGTTTAGGCCTATAGGCTTATACAAGACCTATATGGGACCTATACTAGACTTATACTATACACTATACGATACGATACAACACCCGTATACGTCGATAGGCCTATACAAGACCTATAAGGGACCTATACTACACTATATGATACGATAGTATCGTATTGTATTGTATCGTATAGTATGGTATCGTATAGGTCTATACGAGAGCTATACGAGACTTATACTACACTATACGATACAATACGATACGATACGATACTATAGGATATGATACAACGCCCGTATACGTCAATAGGCCTATACAAGACCTATAAGGGACCCATACGAGACCTATACTACACTATATGTTAAAAACAATGTAATATTTCTACGATCGAATATTTTTTAAAGGCCGATCTTGAAAACGGTAAAATATTTTTATAAAAAAATAAAACTTTTCTTAAAAAACAACTCAAATTACCCCACCAAAACACCCATTTTTTTACTCAAAAAACATCACCCTCAAAAAACAATCAAATTACCCTACCAAAACATCCATTTTTCAACAAAAAAAAACCAACGAGGGGGTCCTAATAATAATGATTTAAAATAAAAAAACTTGTTTTTGTATAAAAGTTTGCTAAAACGATTAATATTGTATAAAATGTTTGTTAAAAAAAAAAAAAAAAAAAAAAAAAAAAAAAAACCCTTCAAGACGCCCAGTATAGGCCTATACGAGGCATATAAGGGGCAAAGCAGTGGCGAAGCTTGCCGGAGAAAACGGAGGGGTCGGGCGTATATATACCCAAAAATTTCTATAGAATCGGGGGGGTAAAAACGTATATATCCAAAAATTTCTATACGAAAACTACATATATAACACTACTGAGCGAAAAATCCCGGGGGTCGGGCGACCCCCCCCGCCCCCAAGAAGCTGCGCCCCTGGGGCAAAGGGTCCTATACGAGGCCTATACGAAGGGTCCTATACGCCCAGTATAGGCCTATACGAGGCGTCTTGAAGGGGTCAAACCAGAAGTGACATGAGTCAGGCACTGATTTTGATGTAACCCTATACGCCTCGTATAGGCCTATACGAGGCCTATACGAGGCAAAGGGTGTCCAAATAGGCGCAGAGGGTGTCCAAATATCTCCACCTTTCTAATATCACTAATCACTAGTTATTTTTTCGAACTGTAATACAAGTTGTCGATCTGCAACTTCCTTAACTTCAAATACAATTCTATCCCCGACGTCAAAATCATCACACGCAACTCCATGCATTTCTGATAAAAGAAAGTTCTCACCATGCGAGCGGAGCCATACTTTGTGAGAGCCTTCATATGCTGAGCTGATCAAATCAACATATAAAGGCCTTTTATCCTCTAAGAGTTTATGTTTTAAATTTTCACCTAGACGAGACACTATATGTCGTCTGACATCTTCCTTTGACAACGAAATATCCATTTCCTTCTTTATGCCACGACCCTTGGCTATATAGATACATCGCCAAAAAACATATCTTCGTTTGACGAATTAATATCTATTGCCTTCTCCTTGCCATGGCTATGGCCCTCACCCTTCTTTTTTGCCCTGCCAAAATACATTTACTTAGGGAATATGCTTGTGGAAATAATGTTTATATGATAGTGAATTAGTGACTATCATATAGACTATATGGGGTTCTTTTATATGAAAAATAAGATTTAACGTTTATTACAATATTTAAATATTATATTTCCATATCATTCTTTTATGAATGAACTTAAATATTATTTATAAATCCAATCATCAGTATATTCTTAAAGGTGAATCATAATGATGTTAATTGCTTTTTAAAATGGGGGCTACTAAAACATACCACCTCTTCTTACTTTTTATACCCTATTTTTTCATAAAATCACATTTAAACTTGTCATTTTTACCCCCTAAACAAGTCATATTTTTTAAAAGTTTTCTTTTTTGTTACAAGACAAATTCAAAAGTGTAAAAATATATTATAGACGTTTTTTTTAAATTGTTTGTTTTTTTATGTTTATTTAAAAAACCATATTTTTTAAAAAAAGTTTCCAGATATTGTTTACACTTTCTCAAATAGTATTTTGATTATGTTTTCTTTTATTGAACATCTTTACAAATTACTAATAACGTTTTTCATATAACAACAATAATAAAAAAGTTTTGAATTTTATTAAAAAAAAAAAAGTCTACATTATATTTTTTTCCTCGTCTAGTTTGTATTCTAAATGCCTTATTTTATTATTTTTAATATTCTAAAATGTTTTTTTTTTATTTTGGAACGACTTGAAGTGGGTATCTGATGCGCGGTCGAAATCGATGATTATTCGTAATTAAGTTTATGCTTTTACGTGACTTTTGGTTTTGAATGACCTACTTTTGATTAGAATTGTGTTTTACAAGTCTAACGGAGTTTAATATTGTCCTTCAGTTTTGGGCATTTGCAAGGAGTTACACAATCATCCACCATCATCACCTTCGATCACAACCCTTACTACCACTAACGCATTGTTAAGGGTAATTTGGGTATATAAATATTATATTTGACCGGGGGCGACACTCCGATCAGTATCTCATTGAGTCTGTATAAACAATAATACAAAAAAATCCACATACATTTTTGAAATCAACCATTTTAATATATTTTTTAAATGAAGAAGAGAAAAAAATATTTGTGAATCAACCCTATCCATTTGTTTTGCTTTAGAAAAGTGTTCACTTCGATCGAAGTCTTAAACTGGTTTTACAAGTTTATAACATACTCTTTAGACTAATTAAATTTGAATTTATGTAGGTTGTTAATTTATAGTTTGATAAAATAATTTTAGTACCTATTGTTTATTTGTTCATTTACATAGATGGTTTGAATGATTAATATGTGCTAGGGCTGTAAACGCTATTTTAAAAGAAAAACTTTTTACTTTTTTGATAAATAAAAATTGTTAATTATTTTATAAACACATCTAAAGTATTAAAAATTATAAAAGTAAGACCTTTAAAATACAAACTAGACTAGTAAAAAAAATAATATTGACTTTTTTCAAAAAGTAAGTTCAAAACTTTTTTTATAAGAAAAAATATTATTATTTATTTGTAAAGATGTTCAATAAAAAAACATAATCAAAATACTATTTGAGAAGGTGTCTTTAGAAACAATATATGAAAACTTATTTAAAAAAATATGACTTAAATAAAAATTTAAAAATAAATATTAAAAAAAACGTCTGTAATCTTTTTTTACACTTTTGAATTTGTTTTGTAACAAAAAGAATATTTTTTAAAATGATGATTTGTATAGGGGGTAAATATTACAAGTTTTAATATGATTTTATGGAAATGGGGTATAAAAAGTAATAATATGGGGTACATTTAGATTACCTCTTTAAAATAATATTTAATAGCTTTATCATATTATTAACATCACAAGGAGTCATCAACTTGTCAAGCTCCTAACCAAGCATTTATCTAGTTGTTTTTAAGCAAAATGGCCTAGGAATCTCTCAATCTTAACAATCTCCAATTTCTAAACGGCTTTCATAATGGCTTTCATAATGTGAGTTAAGATATGTTTCTAATATAACTATCAGTAGTAACTCATTTCTTAATAAATTAACGTCTCGAATTGGGTTTGTTTAAGGGGCTGTTTGGCAACATCTGAATGGTTAACTGCTGAAACAATAAGAGGTCTGAACCATTAAGTGCTGAACCAGTAAGGGGTCTGAACCATTAAGAGCCTGTATAATGCTTAACTGTTCAGAGGCAAATGTCTGACCAATTCAGATTAAAGGTATTAACCATTCAGACTCTGTATAATGCTTAATCATTCAGAGGCAAATGTCTTAACCATTCAGACATCTGCTCGTGAAACAAACAGTCTGAACCATTAAGTGCTGAACCAGTAAGAGGTCTGAACCATTAAGAGTCTCGTTAAGAGGTAAACAAACAGCCCCTAAGTTATATAATAGATTACTCTTCTTATTATACTTGCTAACTTGAAATTCATTAAAAGGGATATTAGATTTAAATAACCTCAACTTTTACTATTTGTCTAATAACACTTTCAACTTACGAGTTGTATCACGCTACTCCCAACTTATTTTCCACTGACATTTCCAAACTAAGGAGCTGTTTGTTTAGCTCTTAATGGTTCAGATCTCTTAGTGGTTCAACACTTAATGGTTCCGATTGTTTGTTTCGCGAGCAGATGTCTGAATGATTCAGACATTTGTCTCTGAATGGTTAAGTATTATACCAAGTCTAAATGATTAAGACCTCTTATCTGAATTGGTCTGAATGGTTAAGTATTATACCAAGTCTAAATGATTAAGGCCTCTTATTTGAATTGGTCAGATATTTGCCTCTGAAGGGTTAAACATTATACTGGCTCTTAATGGTTCAGACCTCTTACTGGTTCAGCACTTAATGGTTCAGACCTGTTACTAGTTCAACACTTAATGGTTCAGGCCTCTTAAGGGTTCAACACTTACACATTCAGAAGTTGCTAAACGGCCCCTAACTGAACCGTAACGCAGTTAGCTGATGTCAGATGTCACGTTACTAAACCAGTGCCACAACAGATGCCGCGTGAGCAAAAATGACCACGTCAGATGCCATGCTAGCGAAAAAATGCAACGTCATATGACACATCAGCAAAAAATGTCACGTCAGATGCTACATAAGCAAAAAACTAACTGGGTTACGGTTTAGTTAGTTTGGGAGTGAAAGAGCAAAATAAGTTGAAAGTTCAGAGTGGTGTGGTACAATTCGTAAGTTGAGAGTATTATCGCAAAATGGTGAAAGTTAAGTTTATTTAAATCCAATATCCCTTCGTTAAAATAGATTAGCACCACCAATCTTCTTTCTTCCGCCACTACCTACTGGTTGGCGCCGACAAAGGCACATTCATCATGGCCACCACCACATATTGGTTGTCGTCACCCAGAGGTGCAGCTTCCTTGGGGCGGGAGGGGGCGCCCGCCCCCCGAACTTTTCGACGCTTAGTGTTATGAACAGTACCTTTGTATAGAAATTTTTAGGTATATACGTTTTCGCCCCTCCCCCCACGGAATTGGGAAAAATCGACCCCAAGCTTCGCCAATGCTGTCACCACCTATCAATTGTCATTGACAGGGCTACCGTCCCCGCCATTGTCAGTACACCATCACAACCGCCTCCACCACCACAACTGTCGTCATACCAACACCACCTCAACTGTATCCGCACACCATTATCCATTTGACAATAACAATTTTCTAAACAATTCGTTTGACACGAACACATTTTGACCTGAATCAATTTGATATGTTACCCCACCAGACTCACATGTATTACCGGACTTTTATTGATGTTCATATCGTATGTAAACAAATAAACTAGAAATTGTTGAATATTGAAAGACAATGTAGTTCCATCTTCCATCGCATGAACGGAAAACTTGAAAATAGACGTTGAAGGTTTCCATTTTCGGCACCTGTTTCACTTTTCGATATTATAAAATGAAGATGAATTTCGAATTATCTCCTATGGAACCTGTTTTTCGTAATGCAAGATCATTATCAAAGGATAACAAAATGCTTGAATGCTATATTTAAAACACTCAGATCGTTTTGTTGTATAATTTCCCATAGTCATTTAAAGTTTTGTTTGCCTGTCACATAAAAATTTGATCGAAATCGTTGCTTGATAAGTGCAACATATATTGCTCTCGTAAGATTTGATTAAAGAAACTACCGAACATCTGTATGAGATAAATGATAAGTCTTGAGATGTCGCACAAAAGCGTCAAATAATACAACAACATCCGTACCCAGTAAATCTCACTTATAGCAAAGCTATTGGTAGGGTCTGGGGAGGATGAGATGTAGGCAAGCCTTACCTCTATCCCAATGGATAAAGAGGTTGTTTCCGATGAGACCCTAACTCCAACGTCATATACAGACATCAAAGTTACACCAAACATACAAGGCACATAGCTACTCAAAAAACAACATAAAACATAATGCACTAAAGATAATTTTAGCAGACTACCATATAGACAATTAGTGAAATCAAATAATAAGGACATCAACACATCATAAAAACACACAGACAAGCAAAGGCCACCAAAGCACATCAACACGCTAAGCTCCTTAGGAAAGACCAACATCCTAAGCTCTAAAAGAACGAGTTTAATGTTAAACCAAACTATCGTCCTAAAAGTACTTAACCTTAATTCTACGTCCCCACGAACTCCTATCCCGGACCATGTCCTTAGAGAGGTGCAATTCTAGCAAATCCAGCCTAATCCACTATTCCCACGTTAGCTTTGGCTTGCCTCTACTCCTCCCCTCCACATTGAGATTTTCTACGCTTCTAAGTGTGGCTGTCGTTTGTCTCCTCCTAACCTGCTTGATGGGGTACGGTATTAAACCCGACCCGAGCGGTCAGACTTCCCGTTACGTATTGCATTTATATTAATTATTTATTATTGTTGCTACTAACCCAACCGCGAGGCCCAACGCGCTGTAGTTTACACTACTTTGGGCCGGGGCTTGTAGAGATAACCCCTAACTGGGCCTGGCCCATTGAGGTTAGGGGAGGCCCACATCCCCCTATATAAAGAGGCCTTCACCTCTTGAATAGGGCAGAGGATAGGGAGCCGCCACACTTTTGTAGTTGGAAACAGGAGAAATCTTCTCCTACCGGCAATCTCTACAGCTCCACTTTCTTCTCCTCTCCATTGCAGATCTAGGTTCAAGAGGAAGAACAAGGTGTGATTCTTAACCCTCATGTAGAACGCGGTCAAGTCATCCCGGTGGTGAACCCGTGTTTCTTCATTGGCGCCCACCGATCTAAACTCTCCACAGCAATCACACCTCGTTTCTCTTTACTCGATTTTCAGATCTCGTTCTTTTTACATGCTCTCCATGTTTCAAACTTCCAGATTCATGTTTGGCGGGGCCCTAGACCTCCATTAATGAGGCTAACTACCATGAATACATCATACCAGGTAAGCTATTTAATTCCTTGCGTTCGACGTAAGTCACTTTTTTTTTGACAAATCAAGACATGAAAGTCAAAACAATATTAATGGCTAGCAAAGGGTTTTACAAATAAAAACAGTTTCCGAATTCTCTCACATCATATCAGGAAATTTAATATTTGTTGCCCATAAAGAATCAACGGATTTCGTGATTAATAAAATAATAGCCTTGTATTTGGTCTTGGGAAAAGGATCTCTTTCAACTCTGATATTTTAAATTATTTATGAATATTATAAAACAAAGTTACAATAGTTAAATAGCTGTCGTTCACTCATCTATCCTTTTTAAAGGAAAGTGTGTACAGCTGTTTACAGCAAATAAAGCTGGCAAAACCACGTGGTCTGAAACTGCCATTAATTAAAGGTATCTGTCCTTGTCCTTTTTCATTTTAAAAGACATGGCTATTCTTAAAGCCATGAGTTACCATCAACTCATAAGCGCATGCTTGAGGGAAGTCTCGTGCTCGTCGTTAAAGTCCGCCGCCACGGATGAACTCTGTCACGCGAGGACTTTTTATTCCTGGACACACTCCGCACCGAGTACACCGCCTGACAGACACGCTACGATGCGCAAGTAACTCCGCCACGCGAGTGACTCTGCCGCCAGAGCACACTGCCCGTCATAATCCGGCGCGGGTAACTTGCCAGACGATACCCCGCGCGGGTAACTGCCAGACGTTACCCCGTGCGGGTACCTTGCCAGACGTTACCCCGCGCGGGTACTCCCAGACGTTACCCCGCGCGGGTACCTTGCCAGACGGTCCATCGCGCGCGTACCTTGCCAGACGTTACCCCGCGCGGACGGAGGAATATAGTTACAGGAATGATTTTTGTCAACACAAATGAGAATGGTGATGTCGATAGTTCGTTGATGAAGGTGGATGACTCCATTTTTTGGGGGTTAGGGTTTTTGTTTTTTTGTCTCTGCACGTTCGACACAACAAATATATATATACCCAAGTGAGGACTGTATCTCCTAAAAAATGGCGACGTGTTCTACAAGCATAATTTTTTTTTATCCATATCATATCTACAACTAAACCTAAATTTGTTGAAGATGTATTTACTTAATTTGAGGGCAATCAGGTATATAATTTGAACTGTTACGTTTGCCCATACACTGATCCATCAAAATAGCACTTGTAATATTGTTTGCATTTTACATTGTTTGATCCGTAAAAATATTAGTCGTTGCTTGAAGATAAGAATTTGAGTTGGATTTTTTATACTTTTTACTCTTTTGTCGGGTAACTTGCCAGCCGTTACCCCGCGCGAGTAACTGCCAGACGTTACATCGCGCGAGTAACTTGCCAGACGTTACATCGCGCGCGTACTTTGCCAAACGTTACCCCGCGCTACTTTGCCAAACGTTACCCCGCGCGAGTAACTTGCCATACGTTACCTCGCGCGAATAGCTTGCCATACGTTACCTCGCGCGAGTAACTTGCCATACGTTACCTCGCGCGAGTAGGCTTGCCATACGTTACCCCGCGCGAGTACTTGACAGACGTTACATTCTTATTTTATTGGTATGAAGACTTAATTTTAAACCATCTTTATAGATATATATTTTGTAGTCACATTCTTAAAGGCTGTTTTCCATATGCAATTCTTATGATAGTCAAGCCTATAATTGGCACATACAACTTAAATGCTAGGACAACTTATTTGAAAATGAATTTCAAATAATTTTGTTATTTATCAGAAAACAACTTTAAAAATAGACAAGTCAATGACTAAGCATATGCATGGGCTATCTCTTTGCGGAAACCATGCCATATACACGTGCTTGCGGAAACATTTTGAGATACAATACAAAATCAAGGTCAACTATCTCTTTGCGGAAACCATGCCATATACACGTGCTTGCGGTATGTTTATATAGTATACATTCGTTGCTTATCAATATTATTACAAAGCTACTAACATCTATTTAGCCGCCATAAACTGAATGACTAGCATGGTACAACACCATTTTGAGGGTCAGAATTACTTTCGCATATTACGGAGTATGGATGTATAGAACGAGCACCCCCCAAGGACAGCGTTTCGGTACAACGTTTTCCATATATTAGACTCGTTATTACAATTTACCATGTCAACTTATTTGCAGGTTAGGCAATACATTCAATCGGTGAAGCGCAACGAGCGATCCTCACGCACACCGATGAAAACCTAAAAAGAGCCTCCACATACGAGCACGTAAGTCGCCGGCTGGTGCATGCTTTTTTACATTTGAGCACGTAAGTCGCCGCCTGGCGCATGCTCTTTCGCATACGAGCACGTAAGTCGCCGGCTGGCGCATGCTCTTTTACATTTGAGCACGTAAGTCGCCGCCTGGCGCATGCTCTTTCGCATACGAGCACGTAAGTCGCCGGCTGGCGCATGCTCTTTTACATTTGAGCACGTAAGTCGCCGGCTGGCGCATGCTCTTTCGCATACGAGCACGTAAGCCGCCGGCTGGCGCATGCTCTTTTACTTACGAGCACGTAAGTCGCCGGCTGGCGCATGCTCTTTTACATACGAGCACGTAAGTCGCCACGCGCACATGCTCCTCTACATACGAGCACATAAGTCGCCATGCGCGCAAGCTCTTTTACATACCAACACATCGATCTCCATACGATTCTGTTGTTCTACTTACGATCATCTCAGCCTCCACGCGAGCCTTGCTACTGCACATATAAGCACGCTAATCTTCACGCGACCCTGCTGCTTTACATACGAGCGTGGGTGTCGCCCGTGCGCGCATGCTTAGCAATATATGAAAACGCTTACAAAACGTAAACTGTGCTACAAATGCACGCACCACTTTGGGTATACGCAAAAACGCATTGGCTGAAATAAAGTTTCGCTTACACCTACAATCTTCAACACAAGCCAAATCTCCTGGCGTCATGCCACATTGTTGTTATGTCACACCAGAGGATTAGTGCAGGCTTGGATCTCCAGTTCATCATTCCTGACGCAACTTTATGCCAATTCTCATTCGCGATACCTTTTCAAAGTGGATTAACACGTGCAACTATTGTAGACAGCAGTTTACAAATATTCAAACACTATAAATACATACGCTTCATGGTCTAAGACGCGCACGCACATTGCGCTAGCCAACAGAAGTCACACCATAGGGTGAATATTGTACAATAGCCACACGACTGTGTGCGCACCGCTAAATCTGGGCCACACTCACCTGACAAAGGCGAACTGTCTGTGACAACATAATGATCGCCGTGTCAGCGGCCAACTCAAGGGTCACCAACAACGACATTTGCACCCTGTCAGAATTTAGATTTTGAGAAATTTCTCGCCTAAAATCATAACAAAAATGCAAGTTGAAGTTAGCAAGGGTTGCGCCGCATGCTTCATCAACCAATGATCATGCGCGCCAGCTCTCAAAAGCAACAGGTATCAATTAACAAGCCTGGTAGCCGCGCCGTAGTAATTGACAAGCACTTACACGCGCGCCAGCTACCAAGACCTAGCAAATTCTTTAAAGACCAGCACGCCTTTCCTTTCTCTTTTTCCTGAGTCCAGAGCTCCAACCATTCACTTCGCGCATGGAAGCAGCACTGGACTGGGGGGACTCGAAGGGGTATGGTCCCAATCAGGTCGCACGCAGGACCATACTTGTAACACCCTAGTTTCTATTTAACGTTTATCGTGTGAATACCAACAATTAGATGTGTAGTTAAGGCTACACATACTATAAAAATACGGGTTTATTTAAACTTTTACAATTCATAAGTTATTCTAGGTAACATGATCAAATTTGTTGTTTAAATTTTACAACGTGGCAAAGTGCGGAAGCGTGTGTCTTTATTGTGTTCGGTTCTTCGCTGAGCTTGATCGTCTTCCGGCATCCAAGGCGTACCTACATTTCATAAACATGAAATGCTTTAGTCTTACAAAGTTTAAATCAAGTCCAAACAATGTCCGGGAAACATTTGATTTCCAAATGAAAAACAAAATATAAGAAAATTATATCCACCGTAATTTACGGTGGGACCGTAAATTACGGTGGCCCCTGGGTTTCCATTCTTCTGCCGTAAATCAGACCAGTTACACCGTAAACAATTTAACTCCACCGTAATTTACGGTGGGACCGTAAATTACGGTGGACTCTGCATCCTGATTCTCTATTTCGTCGTAATTTGACACGAAATCTTTCGTATCTTTCAAACCGCTTATCCGTTTAACCTACCGTTTCTTCCTACATGTTTGTAATTTGATTCTCCATCATATGGAGTTAAAATCCGACATCCGGCTTGATAAAAATTAAGACCTTTAAGTCTTCGGCTTATTAGTCTTTTACCAAAAATTTGACCCGTTTACGCATTTTATCAAACAAACGTATTTGTTTGACTTCTATATCACCTACATCTCTTTAATTTAATGTTACCTACCATTTTAAGTTCTAATCATAGGTTTATTACACAATTTAAACCCGTTTTCGCTCGTATGCTTATTATGACCCGTTAAGGATAATTTAAGCACTTTTAAACTCAAATTTCACTTTTATTCAAATCTAGCGTTGTAACCTATATTTCTTATCTAGTACTCTCCCATCACAACTAAATGTGTGTTGGATTTAAAGTAGATATCTATGTGTTCCGGATTTATTTCCCTTGAAATATCATTTTACGGCAAAGACTCATATGGAGTCTTTTAGCCCAAGAATTACATCTTTCACTACCTATACTCGTTCTAAACTTTTGTTTAATCATAAGACTCCTTTCCAAACAACCTCTAAGGGTTGTTTGTTCAATTTAGCCTACAAGGGCGTTTTGGTCGATTTTGGTCCTTCTTTTACAATGAAGGGTTATCACCGATTATTCGACCAAATTAGCGCTTTTACATACATCATAAATAACGTACCTGGCTCGGATCAACAAATAGACCTGATTTTATTACCTTGCTTTATATTCGCTAATTAAGAACGATGCGAATATCCATTGGATATCTATTCCTGTAAGCATATGACTCGACAAAAGAATCATTAGTCTATATAGTCAAAAGGTGTTGTCTGCACCTTTTGACCCGTTTGGCCGAAAAGACCATTTAACTTTGCGAAATGATATTTATTATCATCTCCTCTACATGACTCTTCCCGTTTAACACCATACGGGAATTTTAATTATAAACCGTGTATTTCTTTCGACATAAATATGACCAATTTATCGATTTACTTCTTTTTAACCATTATTATGGTTTCTATCATCTTTGATTTGCTTGTTCCGTTCGACTACACGACGGAACATCATATTTCAATCGTTTAGATACCTCATTCAATATTTATATGATAAGAAAACATTCCACAATCTTTCACTTTTAGCAACAAATTCTTTTGTTTTCAATTTATCTATTCGGTTCAGCTATACCGAATCTACCGCTTACAAGCAAACCAAATTTCTTGATTTGAATTGATGACCTTAACCGGTCTCATTAACTAGTCTTATTAGTTCAGTTACTTTTATCACTCGCTTGGTTATAATGTGATTTTACTTCACATTACATTTCCTAACCGTGATCGTGTCACATCATGTTTAATTTGTATCAACCTTTCATTTTTGAGAATATCACTTTTCGAATATATCATCTTGCGCCTATCAGTGTCAAGACTTGTATCTTTCATGCTTACTATTTAAATTCCTATCAGAATTTATGTTTGTAAAAACATTACTTCTTACTAAAACCGAAGTTTTAGTTTTTGGATCTTTTCTTTAACTCGTGTCAATCATCCATACTGGGATATTGACAGTCCGTAATTTAATCCTTTACAGTCTTAGTTTTTGTATGCGGGGATTTTTAACTGATTTCCTCGCTTTATTCCATCTAACCCGTAGGTTTTATCACTTAGCCTTATGGGCTATTTTTTGATTAGACATTCACCTCTTTAAGGCGAAGTCCTTATAACTTCTTTCTAATCATGACCCGTGGGTCGTTTTAGTCCATATTTCTCTCGTTGTTTATAATCCTAAAGGTTATGTGGATCCCGTAGATCATTCTTTTTGCTCGTGTCTTATTAAAATATATATTTGGTGTCAAAGCACTCTTTTTACGTTTGAAATTCATTTGTCTCAAGCTTATCGTTATCCGGCTTGCGCTTACTTACGCCTTCAAGCATTATACTTTATTCAACCCGTTCAATCTCAAAATAGTTGAATATAATTATCAGAATTTCTGTTTACGAAATTTTATGGTCTTTTAGTCGTAACTCATGATCCGAGTCCCTTGACTTTAAATTCGTGTTTTCGTTTCTCGGTTTACGCATGTGTTTAATTCTTACCCATCAACCGGGTGTTTTACCAAGGTCGTTATTATTGCAATCCTCCTGGTATGCATTAAGACCTTGCTTCATTTTTATATTCTGACTTTGTCTTTAAGTTCGACGTTTTACAAATGCAAAAAAAATGACCCGTTAAGGGACATATTTGCATTTTCCGGGTTCGAGTGTAAGTACACTCCCTCCCATCGCTTGTCTAAATCATTTTTCATGTTTGCATTTTCTGGGTTCGAGTGCAAGTACACTCCCTCCCAATACTTGTCTAAATCACTTTACATGCTTGCGTTTTATGGGTTCGAGTGTAAGTACACTCCCTCCCAATACTTGTCTAAATCATTTTACATGCTTGCGTTTTATGGGTTCGAGTGTAAGTACACTCCCTCCCAATACTTGTCTAAATCATTTTACATGGTTGTTTGTCCCTTCACTCGGGCTCATTATCCTAATGTAACACGCTCCCGTCACTCGGTTGTGCGTCTACATTATTTTCAAATATCTTGCTTATCTGCTTCATTTGGGTACTTTTTAATTAGTCCCATTCACCCCGCCATTACCACATCGGACATAACTGCGCTCATTATAAGAAGCTCATGCTATCATGTGTTCACTACTTACTTGGCCAGAGTAAGCGATCAACACGTGGTACGCGTGACCTTATTATAATTACCACATCACGTCCCATGTAAGTAACTCCTCAAATTGTCTCCATGTTTATGGTTTCATTTGGTAAAACTCTATTTAATTGTTAGTTAACAATTATTAGTTTTAATCGTTTATCCTTGAACATGTACAATGTCCCTTTTTATGAACATTTATTCGCATTCATTGATGTGATCATAAATTTTTCTCAATAGGATTTGTATTGAGAATACTTGCTTGGATGATCACTCTCGTCCAAGTTTCTATATAAACAAGTCTTGTTATTCATTTGTTATTCATCATTGTGAATAACACATTTCCTATTAAATTTCTCTTGGAAATCAGGTTTTCCAAGTTCTGTCATATGTGTATGCAACCGTTATTACTTACGTGTTTGTTGCATATAACGACTCGTGCGATTAAATTTAAAAGTGTGCACCTGGTGATGCTTGCCCTAACGGGCTTCTCTTGTCATTAGTCTTGTTCGCGACCGTTACGCGATTTTGGTCCTTAATGAGTATGCTCTTTCTGTCGTACCCCGGACCGTTCCATCATCATATCCATAATTTGTTTGACTCTCGTCGTCTTCAAACGCGAGTGTCCTTCATTTAAAACATTCACAAAAGTTAGTAAAGTCAACTTCAATAATCGCCCGTATTATAATACAAGGCATTTTCTACTATACACGTCAACGCGCGTATTTTCGTCAACTCTAACAATCATTTAAATTGGGGTAACGTATACCACACGATAGCTCTATGTGTTGTTTACAACACTTAAGCATACTAACTAATAACGTACTTGTACTTACCGGATTTGCGATCAAGCTTCGAACCGAACACTATTCTTTGTCAAGAGCATAAGGTTTAAGTCCAAGCATGGTTCCTCCCAACCATACTCGAATCTCTTAAACCAAGGCTCTGATACCAACTTGTAACACCCTAGTTTCTATTTAACGTTTATCGTGTGAATACCAACAATTAGATGTGTAGTTAAGGCTACACATACTATAAAAATACGGGTTTATTTAAACTTTTACAATTCATAAGTTATTCTAGGTAACATGATCAAATTTGTTGTTTAAATTTTACAACGTGGCAAAGTGCGGAAGCGTGTGTCTTTATTGTGTTCGGTTCTTCGCTGAGCTTGATCGTCTTCCGGCATCCAAGGCGTACCTACATTTCATAAACATGAAATGCTTTAGTCTTACAAAGTTTAAATCAAGTCCAAACAATGTCCGGGAAACATTTGATTTCCAAATGAAAAACAAAATATAAGAAAATTATATCCACCGTAATTTACGGTGGGACCGTAAATTACGGTGGCCCCTGGGTTTCCATTCTTCTGCCGTAAATCAGACCAGTTACACCGTAAACAATTTAACTCCACCGTAATTTACGGTGGGACCGTAAATTACGGTGGACTCTGCATCCTGATTCTCTATTTCGTCGTAATTTGACACGAAATCTTTCGTATCTTTCAAACCGCTTATCCGTTTAACCTACCGTTTCTTCCTACATGTTTGTAATTTGATTCTCCATCATATGGAGTTAAAATCCGACATCCGGCTTGATAAAAATTAAGACCTTTAAGTCTTCGGCTTATTAGTCTTTTACCAAAAATTTGACCCGTTTACGCATTTTATCAAACAAACGTATTTGTTTGACTTCTATATCACCTACATCTCTTTAATTTAATGTTACCTACCATTTTAAGTTCTAATCATAGGTTTATTACACAATTTAAACCCGTTTTCGCTCGTATGCTTATTATGACCCGTTAAGGATAATTTAAGCACTTTTAAACTCAAATTTCACTTTTATTCAAATCTAGCGTTGTAACCTATATTTCTTATCTAGTACTCTCCCATCACAACTAAATGTGTGTTGGATTTAAAGTAGATATCTATGTGTTCCGGATTTATTTCCCTTGAAATATCATTTTACGGCAAAGACTCATATGGAGTCTTTTAGCCCAAGAATTACATCTTTCACTACCTATACTCGTTCTAAACTTTTGTTTAATCATAAGACTCCTTTCCAAACAACCTCTAAGGGTTGTTTGTTCAATTTAGCCTACAAGGGCGTTTTGGTCGATTTTGGTCCTTCTTTTACAATGAAGGGTTATCACCGATTATTCGACCAAATTAGCGCTTTTACATACATCATAAATAACGTACCTGGCTCGGATCAACAAATAGACCTGATTTTATTACCTTGCTTTATATTCGCTAATTAAGAACGATGCGAATATCCATTGGATATCTATTCCTGTAAGCATATGACTCGACAAAAGAATCATTAGTCTATATAGTCAAAAGGTGTTGTCTGCACCTTTTGACCCGTTTGGCCGAAAAGACCATTTAACTTTGCGAAATGATATTTATTATCATCTCCTCTACATGACTCTTCCCGTTTAACACCATACGGGAATTTTAATTATAAACCGTGTATTTCTTTCGACATAAATATGACCAATTTATCGATTTACTTCTTTTTAACCATTATTATGGTTTCTATCATCTTTGATTTGCTTGTTCCGTTCGACTACACGACGGAACATCATATTTCAATCGTTTAGATACCTCATTCAATATTTATATGATAAGAAAACATTCCACAATTTAAGACTAGTGTAAGCTATACTTACCTTGCATCCGAATTATGCTTTTCCGCCATTCTTGCTTCGTTTGACCCGCCTCCTATCCAAGCCTCCACCTAGCTTGTCAAGCGTCAAACTATCATTATAATTCATAAGACGGTTATATTAGTCATCATTAATTATGACCATTCCATCTTACATATTTTCTATCACAAATACCATTCGATCTTATTAATGATCGGTTTGACTATTTAAAAGTCAAATCACCAATTAACACATATGATTGCACTATCAAGTTCACAAGACTCAATTAGGCACATTATCAACACTTAGTTCTCATTTAGGCATTATAACAAACACCTAATGGGCATGATTCTACACGTTTGCTAACTAGTTCACAATTAGTCATTTTTACCAAGATTAACATCAAGATTCAACCATTATCATGTATGATCAAATACTCAAACTTGAAATTTGTTCAAATATCTTGCATCTACTATCACTTATGATGATTTCTAACACAACTATATTATCATCTTTTCTACATAATCAAAACCCACTTGACTTATGAGTGTATGATTATGAATTCACAACAATGAACATCAATTCAACAATTACATGGCTAGGGTTTACTACTAGACATAGTTTCATCCCTAATTTCATCCAAACAACATACATGCAAGCTTAGATTCGAATTCTCTAGGTTTGCTCAGAATTTCAACTAGAGATTTACCAAGAAATTTACATACCTCATGACTCCTTTTTCAATGGAGATCACTAATTCATACTCGGATTTTGATTTGGACTTGATTTGCTCCTTCAATTTGATGAATTTCTGTGTTTTAGGGTTTGAGCTTAAGAGCTCTTCTTGGCTCTGTGTCTTGTACGACCAGAACACACACAATGGTGTGTGTTTTGGTGTTTTTAGATTTTAATTAATAAAACCCATTTTCCCACTTTAACCATTTTAGTCCCTCAACTTTATCCAAGTTTATAAAGGTTACTACATCAAGTTCCTCATTATTTTTAAGACACTAGACTAACTAGGTTGATATTCCTAGTTATTTAGTGGGTTCCGGGAGTTATAACCCGTTTTATTTTAAGTCCCGTTAACTCGGGCTCTTATAAACTCAATTCATCAAAACTTTGTTTCGCTTGTATCTAATATTAGGATTTCTTATTAATTCCCAAATATTTACCGGGTTATTTTTACTACTAGCGACACTTTACCCGTCTTTTAGTATTAACGTGGGTTAATTACCAAACCCGTTTTCGGGGTGTTACAAGTCTACCCCCCTTAAAGAGGTTTCGTCCTCGAAACCTTGCTCATCTAGTTCATTGAGTTTCTAAACCCAATGCGTTTGACTTGAATAATCTCTTAAGCATTACTCCTACTTTAACCAATTGTTATCATTACCAGAAAATTATGGTAATGTCTTTTTGGTTACCGGACCTCTACGTATGTCATATGACATAATGTAACTTCGACATAACGTAGTCTCGTTATTTCCACTAGTTCAGTTAACTTAGCGATATCCATCGCTTTCATATACCCTCGAATTCCTTATGAATCCGTTAATTTGATCCGTTTAAGATCTTTAGTGAAATCTTTCACTTTTAGCAACAAATTCTTTTGTTTTCAATTTATCTATTCGGTTCAGCTATACCGAATCTACCGCTTACAAGCAAACCAAATTTCTTGATTTGAATTGATGACCTTAACCGGTCTCATTAACTAGTCTTATTAGTTCAGTTACTTTTATCACTCGCTTGGTTATAATGTGATTTTACTTCACATTACATTTCCTAACCGTGATCGTGTCACATCATGTTTAATTTGTATCAACCTTTCATTTTTGAGAATATCACTTTTCGAATATATCATCTTGCGCCTATCAGTGTCAAGACTTGTATCTTTCATGCTTACTATTTAAATTCCTATCAGAATTTATGTTTGTAAAAACATTACTTCTTACTAAAACCGAAGTTTTAGTTTTTGGATCTTTTCTTTAACTCGTGTCAATCATCCATACTGGGATATTGACAGTCCGTAATTTAATCCTTTACAGTCTTAGTTTTTGTATGCGGGGATTTTTAACTGATTTCCTCGCTTTATTCCATCTAACCCGTAGGTTTTATCACTTAGCCTTATGGGCTATTTTTTGATTAGACATTCACCTCTTTAAGGCGAAGTCCTTATAACTTCTTTCTAATCATGACCCGTGGGTCGTTTTAGTCCATATTTCTCTCGTTGTTTATAATCCTAAAGGTTATGTGGATCCCGTAGATCATTCTTTTTGCTCGTGTCATATTAAAATATATATTTGGTGTCAAAGCACTCTTTTTACGTTTGAAATTCATTTGTCTCAAGCTTATCGTTATCCGGCTTGCGCTTACTTACGCCTTCAAGCATTATACTTTATTCAACCCGTTCAATCTCAAAATAGTTGAATATAATTATCAGAATTTCTGTTTACGAAATTTTATGGTCTTTTAGTCGTAACTCATGATCCGAGTCCCTTGACTTTAAATTCGTGTTTTCGTTTCTCGGTTTACGCATGTGTTTAATTCTTACCCATCAACCGGGTGTTTTACCAAGGTCGTTATTATTGCAATCCTCCTGGTATGCATTAAGACCTTGCTTCATTTTTATATTCTGACTTTGTCTTTAAGTTCGACGTTTTACAAATGCAAAAAAAATGACCCGTTAAGGGACATATTTGCATTTTCCGGGTTCGAGTGTAAGTACACTCCCTCCCATCGCTTGTCTAAATCATTTTTCATGTTTGCATTTTCTGGGTTCGAGTGCAAGTACACTCCCTCCCAATACTTGTCTAAATCACTTTACATGCTTGCGTTTTATGGGTTCGAGTGTAAGTACACTCCCTCCCAATACTTGTCTAAATCATTTTACATGCTTGCGTTTTATGGGTTCGAGTGTAAGTACACTCCCTCCCAATACTTGTCTAAATCATTTTACATGGTTGTTTGTCCCTTCACTCGGGCTCATTATCCTAATGTAACACGCTCCCGTCACTCGGTTGTGCGTCTACATTATTTTCAAATATCTTGCTTATCTGCTTCATTTGGGTACTTTTTAATTAGTCCCATTCACCCCGCCATTACCACATCGGACATAACTGCGCTCATTATAAGAAGCTCATGCTATCATGTGTTCACTACTTACTTGGCCAGAGTAAGC
Source organism: Helianthus tuberosus (assembly GCA_030545235.1). Lineage (NCBI taxonomy): Eukaryota > Viridiplantae > Streptophyta > Magnoliopsida > Asterales > Asteraceae > Helianthus > Helianthus tuberosus. Next base: position 193,858,246 of record CM060414.1, read on the forward strand.
GATCAACACGTGGTACGCGTGACCTTATTATAATTACCACATCACGTCCCATGTAAGTAACTCCTCAAATTGTCTCCATGTTTATGGTTTCATTTGGTAAAACTCTATTTAATTGTTAGTTAACAATTATTAGTTTTAATCGTTTATCCTTGAACATGTACAATGTCCCTTTTTATGAACATTTATTCGCATTCATTGATGTGATCATAAATTTTTCTCAATAGGATTTGTATTGAGAATACTTGCTTGGATGATCACTCTCGTCCAAGTTTCTATATAAACAAGTCTTGTTATTCATTTGTTATTCATCATTGTGAATAACACATTTCCTATTAAATTTCTCTTGGAAATCAGGTTTTCCAAGTTCTGTCATATGTGTATGCAACCGTTATTACTTACGTGTTTGTTGCATATAACGACTCGTGCGATTAAATTTAAAAGTGTGCACCTGGTGATGCTTGCCCTAACGGGCTTCTCTTGTCATTAGTCTTGTTCGCGACCGTTACGCGATTTTGGTCCTTAATGAGTATGCTCTTTCTGTCGTACCCCGGACCGTTCCATCATCATATCCATAATTTGTTTGACTCTCGTCGTCTTCAAACGCGAGTGTCCTTCATTTAAAACATTCACAAAAGTTAGTAAAGTCAACTTCAATAATCGCCCGTATTATAATACAAGGCATTTTCTACTATACACGTCAACGCGCGTATTTTCGTCAACTCTAACAATCATTTAAATTGGGGTAACGTATACCACACGATAGCTCTATGTGTTGTTTACAACACTTAAGCATACTAACTAATAACGTACTTGTACTTACCGGATTTGCGATCAAGCTTCGAACCGAACACTATTCTTTGTCAAGAGCATAAGGTTTAAGTCCAAGCATGGTTCCTCCCAACCATACTCGAATCTCTTAAACCAAGGCTCTGATACCAACTTGTAACACCCTAGTTTCTATTTAACGTTTATCGTGTGAATACCAACAATTAGATGTGTAGTTAAGGCTACACATACTATAAAAATACGGGTTTATTTAAACTTTTACAATTCATAAGTTATTCTAGGTAACATGATCAAATTTGTTGTTTAAATTTTACAACGTGGCAAAGTGCGGAAGCGTGTGTCTTTATTGTGTTCGGTTCTTCGCTGAGCTTGATCGTCTTCCGGCATCCAAGGCGTACCTACATTTCATAAACATGAAATGCTTTAGTCTTACAAAGTTTAAATCAAGTCCAAACAATGTCCGGGAAACATTTGATTTCCAAATGAAAAACAAAATATAAGAAAATTATATCCACCGTAATTTACGGTGGGACCGTAAATTACGGTGGCCCCTGGGTTTCCATTCTTCTGCCGTAAATCAGACCAGTTACACCGTAAACAATTTAACTCCACCGTAATTTACGGTGGGACCGTAAATTACGGTGGACTCTGCATCCTGATTCTCTATTTCGTCGTAATTTGACACGAAATCTTTCGTATCTTTCAAACCGCTTATCCGTTTAACCTACCGTTTCTTCCTACATGTTTGTAATTTGATTCTCCATCATATGGAGTTAAAATCCGACATCCGGCTTGATAAAAATTAAGACCTTTAAGTCTTCGGCTTATTAGTCTTTTACCAAAAATTTGACCCGTTTACGCATTTTATCAAACAAACGTATTTGTTTGACTTCTATATCACCTACATCTCTTTAATTTAATGTTACCTACCATTTTAAGTTCTAATCATAGGTTTATTACACAATTTAAACCCGTTTTCGCTCGTATGCTTATTATGACCCGTTAAGGATAATTTAAGCACTTTTAAACTCAAATTTCACTTTTATTCAAATCTAGCGTTGTAACCTATATTTCTTATCTAGTACTCTCCCATCACAACTAAATGTGTGTTGGATTTAAAGTAGATATCTATGTGTTCCGGATTTATTTCCCTTGAAATATCATTTTACGGCAAAGACTCATATGGAGTCTTTTAGCCCAAGAATTACATCTTTCACTACCTATACTCGTTCTAAACTTTTGTTTAATCATAAGACTCCTTTCCAAACAACCTCTAAGGGTTGTTTGTTCAATTTAGCCTACAAGGGCGTTTTGGTCGATTTTGGTCCTTCTTTTACAATGAAGGGTTATCACCGATTATTCGACCAAATTAGCGCTTTTACATACATCATAAATAACGTACCTGGCTCGGATCAACAAATAGACCTGATTTTATTACCTTGCTTTATATTCGCTAATTAAGAACGATGCGAATATCCATTGGATATCTATTCCTGTAAGCATATGACTCGACAAAAGAATCATTAGTCTATATAGTCAAAAGGTGTTGTCTGCACCTTTTGACCCGTTTGGCCGAAAAGACCATTTAACTTTGCGAAATGATATTTATTATCATCTCCTCTACATGACTCTTCCCGTTTAACACCATACGGGAATTTTAATTATAAACCGTGTATTTCTTTCGACATAAATATGACCAATTTATCGATTTACTTCTTTTTAACCATTATTATGGTTTCTATCATCTTTGATTTGCTTGTTCCGTTCGACTACACGACGGAACATCATATTTCAATCGTTTAGATACCTCATTCAATATTTATATGATAAGAAAACATTCCACAATTTAAGACTAGTGTAAGCTATACTTACCTTGCATCCGAATTATGCTTTTCCGCCATTCTTGCTTCGTTTGACCCGCCTCCTATCCAAGCCTCCACCTAGCTTGTCAAGCGTCAAACTATCATTATAATTCATAAGACGGTTATATTAGTCATCATTAATTATGACCATTCCATCTTACATATTTTCTATCACAAATACCATTCGATCTTATTAATGATCGGTTTGACTATTTAAAAGTCAAATCACCAATTAACACATATGATTGCACTATCAAGTTCACAAGACTCAATTAGGCACATTATCAACACTTAGTTCTCATTTAGGCATTATAACAAACACCTAATGGGCATGATTCTACACGTTTGCTAACTAGTTCACAATTAGTCATTTTTACCAAGATTAACATCAAGATTCAACCATTATCATGTATGATCAAATACTCAAACTTGAAATTTGTTCAAATATCTTGCATCTACTATCACTTATGATGATTTCTAACACAACTATATTATCATCTTTTCTACATAATCAAAACCCACTTGACTTATGAGTGTATGATTATGAATTCACAACAATGAACATCAATTCAACAATTACATGGCTAGGGTTTACTACTAGACATAGTTTCATCCCTAATTTCATCCAAACAACATACATGCAAGCTTAGATTCGAATTCTCTAGGTTTGCTCAGAATTTCAACTAGAGATTTACCAAGAAATTTACATACCTCATGACTCCTTTTTCAATGGAGATCACTAATTCATACTCGGATTTTGATTTGGACTTGATTTGCTCCTTCAATTTGATGAATTTCTGTGTTTTAGGGTTTGAGCTTAAGAGCTCTTCTTGGCTCTGTGTCTTGTACGACCAGAACACACACAATGGTGTGTGTTTTGGTGTTTTTAGATTTTAATTAATAAAACCCATTTTCCCACTTTAACCATTTTAGTCCCTCAACTTTATCCAAGTTTATAAAGGTTACTACATCAAGTTCCTCATTATTTTTAAGACACTAGACTAACTAGGTTGATATTCCTAGTTATTTAGTGGGTTCCGGGAGTTATAACCCGTTTTATTTTAAGTCCCGTTAACTCGGGCTCTTATAAACTCAATTCATCAAAACTTTGTTTCGCTTGTATCTAATATTAGGATTTCTTATTAATTCCCAAATATTTACCGGGTTATTTTTACTACTAGCGACACTTTACCCGTCTTTTAGTATTAACGTGGGTTAATTACCAAACCCGTTTTCGGGGTGTTACAATACTCCTTATACGTTAATCAAACTAATCTACAGACTTCTGCAGACCACGCGCGGACTGCTTAAACAAAACCTAATCCGCACACGAGGTTCAAACAGGATTGAAGATCAGATTCAGCACTTAAGCATCCTGAATGAAGGCCCTCAGTCCCTAAACCTTGCGCTGGCTGGTTGGACACACACCAAAGCCCGCGCAAGGACGCCTACGTGGCTCCAATCAAGGAACGCCAGCACCGAAGATATTCTAGAAGACACCAACGGTTGGTACCAAAGGGACAGAGCGAATATTCCTTGTCGTCATCTTTCAGGCCCAAGGCCCATCAGCCCATCTCCTTCTAAACTACTTCCGACTAAAGATAGGTTCCTTCATACACAGGAAGGACCGTAGCTAAGCTCAAGAAGGATTAAGAAGATTAACCCTTATGGTCGAAACATAAACCCAACTAATAAACCTAAAATTAGCTACGTACGCGCAGCCTTGACAAGCTCATGGCAATGCGCCAATAGCAACTGCCCGCAATCAAACAGCGTGCGCCAGGTTTGCCCAACCAGTATCATGTAATATTCAACGCTCCATTATCTCTACTCGCAGCGAAAGACAGATACAACAAGCATGGCCAACAACTTTCCAGCACCCAGGCGACAGGTAAGCCTAAAACTCAACCTTTACTTTCGAGCACTCCTAACAAGTCTAGTACTCCTACCACGCTTGCACGCGGAGCAGCACTAGACTGGGGGACTTGATGGGGTACGGTATTAAACCCGACCCGAGCGGTCAGACTTCCCGTTACGTATTGCATTTATATTAATTATTTATTATTGTTGCTACTAACCCAACCGCGAGGCCCAACGCGCTGTAGTTTACACTACTTTAGGCCGGGGCTTGTAGAGATAACCCCTAACTGGGCCTGGCCCATTGAGGTTAGGGGAGGCCCACATCCCCCTATATAAAGAGGCCTTCACCTCTTGAATAGGGCAGAGGATAGGGAGCCGCCACACTTTTGTAGCTGGAAACAGGAGAAATCTTCTCCTACCGGCAATCTCTACAGCTCCACTTTCTTCTCCTCTCCATTGCAGATCTAGGTTCAAGAGGAAGAACAAGGTGTGATTCTTAACCCTCATGTAGAACGCGGTCAAGTCATCCCGGTGGTGAACCCGTGTTTCTTCACTGCTCAAACCATCTTAACCTCCCGTCCCTTATTTTATCTGATATACTAGCTACCCCTAATCCATCCCTAAAAACCTTATTTCTTATCTTGACGTGCTACACCAAATAGTACACTGTACACATATCATTAAATAAGTGAGTCGTGCTTCCTACACTTTTACTTCGTAAAGTTCGCATGGAATTTCAGTTATTTGATCTTTTGTATGTACTATATGTGTATATATATTAGAGTGAGTTAATAATATTACAATGCAGATCGATAAGATCAAAAGAAATCCGTGACATTAACACATGCTACTATGTATTTGAATATTTTATACAGCAGCAGGCTGCTATGTAACGCCAAAACTCAAAAGGTTGAACTTAAAATAGTTGGCATTTTATCTTGGTCTTACGTGTACAGCTGGCAGAGAAGAAAACACGTTGAGGACGGAGAAGTGAGAACACATGCGTAAACAATTGATAACACAGCTGTAAAGGATGAAATTTAATATCTTTTATTATAATAAAAAATGCTTTTTATGAGTTGCTGAGTAAGCAGTACGAGGTTACGCTATATAAAATTATACTTACCTAATTCTTTGACAATAGTTTACATAAAGTATTAGGCACAATTCCCTATAGGATATTATTTTAACTTACCCTCAAGTTATCCACTATGACTTAGGCTGCTCGGTATGGTTCCGTCTCCACCCCGGCGCCGCCACGTCACCACCGTCCTCCCACGCCGCCCCCCTCCGTCCCGTCCTCCCCGTCCGAGTTGTGCCGTTTGTGACGGACCAGACATGTGGGCCTCCCCCTCGGCGACGCCGTCCTCCCATGCCGCCCCCTCCGTCTTCATCCCGTCGCCGGCTTCCCTCCGTCACCATACCGTCTTATGATTTTATTGTATTGGTATAGGGAATCCTGTCGATAAGTTTCCAAGCACATAGGGGCATCAAACAAATTATGAGTGGTTAAGGGTTGTGGTTGGTGCCAACCCACAAATCCAATACTATTACATTTTGATTCTTAATTTAGTTTTTTTTTTTTTTTTTTTTTTTTTTGTAAAATATCATTTGATTTGGAAAACAAAAATTCAAACTTTAGTATTTGAAACATATTTAAACCATGTAAGACTAGTCACAAGATATCTCAATCCACCACCTGGTTCACCTCCTATAATCAATGGCCCATCACTTTCTACTCTTCATCAACTTCTTCTTCTTCTTCCTCCTCCTCATCTCATTCTCCACCTCTGATGACGCCTCCTTCATGTCAAAGCTTTCCACCTCCATTTCCCCTACTCCATCCACCTGGAGAACCACCGATGATTTCTGTGTTTGGGAAGGAATTGAATGCGACAGTACCAGGCATGTTACTGCCATAAATCTAGTATCTAAATCGCTCAGCGGGACTCTCCCGTCCAACCTCAACAGCCTTTCGCAACTCAAAACCCTGTCTCTTCAACACAACTCACTCTCGGGCGACTTACCTACTTTAGCTAACCTCGGTTTCCTCACAGAAGTGTACCTTGATGCCAACAATTTCACTTCTATTCCTTCTAATTTTTTTCTGGGTCTCACCAATCTCCAGATCTTTAGCATTTCTGATAATCTAGATCTGTCGCCATGGAGTCTCCCTAACGACCTAAGTCAATGCAGCAATTTACAGTCATTTCAAGCTAGCAATGCTAAAGTTAACGGTTTCATTCCAGACATATTTGATGGTTTCCTTGGTTTTCAGAGCCTCGGTTTGTCTTACAATAATCTCACTGGAACACTACCTGCAACTTTTGGTGGATCAGGAATTCAATATCTCTGGCTTAACAATCAAATGCAAGGTCTTTCTGGTACGCTTGATGTAATTTCTTCCATGACTCAACTTTATCAAGTTTGGTTACAAGCTAATGTGTTCACCGGTGTTATACCGGACCTATCAAAATGCATAAATCTATTTGATTTGCAACTTAGTTATAATCAATTAACAGGTGTAGTTCCTAGTTCTTTGATATCTCTCCCTGCATTAGTCAATGTTACCTTACAATTGAATAAGTTACAAGGTCCATTTCCGGTATTTCAAAATGGTTTAAGAGATGCCTTGGGATTAAGTGGTAACAGATTCTGTCTGGCTACGCCCGGAAATTGTGACCCACAAGTGACAGCCCTCCTTGAGGTTGCTGAAGCTCTTGGGTATCCAATGTTATTGGCAGAATCTTGGGAAGGTAATAATGCATGTGCCCAATGGCGCTTTATTTCTTGTGATTCTTCAGGAAAGAATGTGACCGCAATAAGCTTTTCAAATATGAAATTTTCGGGTACTATTTCACCTTCCTTTGGGAATTTGACTTCATTAAGGAGTTTATCATTGAAAGATAATAATCTCATAGGGTCTATTCCTGAGATTTTGACATCTTTGCCGGATCTTCAACTTCTTGATGTGTCAAACAATAATCTTTCGGGGCTTGTACCTGAATTCCCACAAAAAGTGAGGGTTGTACTTGATAACAATCTTTTACTTGGTGAAGACATTCATAATGGAAGTATCAAGCCACCCGATTCTACACCAAATTCTAGCACTTCAGGTAGGGGCCCAACTCAACATGCACAACGGAAGCTTGTTTCGGTTGGTATGATTATTGGTATTGTGATTAGCATTCTTGTTTTTACATGGATTGTGTCATACATATGTTACTACAAGTTTTATAGAGTTCCTACCAAATTACATAGTCAAGTTAGTAGACATCATAACCACACGCCTAGTTACGAAAATGGTAGTCTAATGATTTCCATTCAAGTGCTCGACCAAGTGACCGATAATTTCAGTGACAACAATGTGTTGGGGAGAGGTGGATTTGGAGTTGTTTATAAAGGCCAGTATGACGATGGAAGTATGATTGCAGTCAAGAGAATGAAATTGGGAACAAAAGGGATAAAAGAGTTCCAAGCGGAAATTGAAGTTTTAACAAAAGTTAGGCATAGACATCTTGTGGCTTTTCTTGGTTATTGTATTTATGGTAACGAGAGGCTTTTGGTGTATGAATACATGGAACAAGGAACTTTAAGTCAACATTTGTTTGAATGGAGAAAACATAAAACCCCTCCTCTTAGTTGGAGACAAAGGGTTTCCATTGCTTTAGATGTAGGAAGAGGGGTGGAGTATTTGCATAGTTTGGCACAACAACGCTTCATTCATCGAGACCTAAAGCCGGCTAACATCCTTCTTGATGGTGACATGAGAGCAAAGGTAGCGGATTTTGGTTTGGTTAAGATTGTGCTTGATGGGAAGCACTCAGTTGATACGCGATTGGCAGGGACTTTCGGTTATCTGCCACCAGAGTATGCCGGTGAGAACTACCACCTTCCCTTTTTCAATTCAATTTCTTCTGCAGTTACATATGTTATAAATATAATCGACATGATTTAGAGGGTGCTTTGTATGGTATAACAGAATTCTTAATATGATAACTTATCATTTTCTTTTCTCAAAAAAGATATATGTTCCTTGTAAAGTTTCTTCCAGATAAAAGCTACCCGAACCTAAAAATTCAATCTTTTTTTTTGTAAAACCAGGGAACGGGAGGGTGACAAGAAAGGTGGATGTTTATGCATATGGGGTAGTTTTAATGGAGTTGGTTACCGGCCGAAAAGCAGTAGATGAAACTATGTCAGATGAGAGTTGTCATTTGGCTACATGGTTTAGAAGGGTCCCTCTCCTCTCCAAGGAAAATATGGTAAATTGTATAAACCAAGTTCTTAATATTGATGATGAAGTAACTCTTGAAAGCATAGTCAAGGTGGCTGAGCTGGCAGTCCACTGCACTGCGTGTGACCCGTTTCAGAGACCTGACATGAGTTATGTGGTTAACGTGTTGGGTCCTCTTGTAGAGCGATGGGAACCCTCTCAACAGGAAGAAGTACAAACTTATCATGGTCACCATACGAGCCTTCCTCGCATTCTTCAAGCAAATGAGGATACCTCAAGTATGTCGTCGTTCAATGACTTTCGGGCAAACTCCGTCTAGCATTCATACTTTTTAGAATTTTTAGAAACATAGTAATAAAAAATTCTTGTCTGAACTCAGTTGAATCATTTGTGGATCCCCTATCAATTTGTGTCCCTAATGTAACAATCATATAATTGTTTATACTTGGTTTCTTAATGTTTAGACAAGTAGATTATATTCTTGGTTATATGATTCTTAACTAGGGGTCAAATAATCAATTATGGATAATCAATATCATACTGGTTACAAAAGTTGTTCACCCCAAAATGTAAGAAAAAGATGGTTTTTTATTTTACACATAAAAGTTATTGATTTCAACTACGAGGATTTGATTAGCTAAGGCTAATCAAAGCATTTCATTTTGAGTTGTAATTTTTACTAAATATTTTAGATGAAGTTTAACCTATTACCCTGACCCGTTTCATTTTATTTCAATGTACCTCAAAAAGAGTCGAAGTGGGCCGAAAACAAAGGCGAATAAATCACCTCAATCTGGAGGTATTACTGTTATCTACATCAATGGTTTTCGAGTAGAAGCTAGCCCGTTTTATTTTAAATTAAAATAAAACGGGTCAAAGTACATTGAATTAAAATTTTTAGGATAAATTACACTTTTCGTCCTTTATGTTTGTAGCTAGTTGCAATGGATGTCCTTTACCTTTAATAATTACAGCCACAGTCCTTTATTTTGAAAACTCATTACATCTTTCGTCCTTTACCACTAACCAGGTTAAAAAATGTAGTTAAGTCTATTTATATAAGGGCACTTTGGTCTTTTTACCAATCTAATTAAAATACAAAATTAAAAAATAATAAATTAACAACCCCTTCACCCCTCACACATTCCTGCGACTTCTACCAGGCTACCACCACCACCACCACAAAACAGAACCACAACCTACCACCATCATCGCCACCCTAAAACCTATTTTCAGACTGATGAGGTTTTACAACAGTCCTATAACCTTCTTCGTTCCCACCTTAAGAAATGCAAACTTTGATTGATAAAGCAACTTCCATTCATCGATTTAGATCTGAAAATCAACACAGCCAAAAACAACACTGTACTTCCTGCAAATCGCTGCAAATCACCCCATTTCTTCTTCGATTCAACAAAAATATCAGCTGCAACTCAAGAATCTCTATTCAATATCAGACCTGCAAATCTTGATTCGTTCAAATCAGCTTCGTTTTCAATATCTTCAGTCTTTTTTTCACAGATCTATCTTCATATAAACTGCAACTCAGATCTAGTCGTATCGATGAATCAGATTTAAATAACGATCCGTTGCTTACTTGCTTCTATCAAGACCCTAACGATTCAAATTATTCGAATAACAGCTTCAAGTAATGAATGAATCCATGAATTAAGCTCAAATAACGATCTGCCGCTTCAAATTTCAACAAATTTTGTAAACAACAGCTTCTACGAACAATAGAATCGATGAATTAGCTTCAAATAACGACCTCTTGCTTCAATCAAAACCCTAACACTTCAAATTACAACAACCTGTTCGAATACAGCTTGAACAACCGATCGAATCGATGAATATTCGATGAATATGCTTCAAACTTCAACAATCTGTTCGATTAACTGCTTCTTCGACGACTGTAGCGATGAATTAGCTTCAAAGAACTGAGACTTAACACTTGTTCCGGCGAAGTGGTTGGGGTGGTACGGGGGTTGGGGTTGGAGATTGTGATGGGATTGTGGTGAAGTGGTTGCGGTGGTCGGCGACAAAGAACCGAGAGTTAACACTTGTTCCGGCGACCCACCTAGGGTTCCGATGAAAGAACTGAGCATACTGATTAACACTCGATTTCAACAACAAAACCACAGCAGCATCAGCAAAAAAACAAAACCCTAGGTCCTGCAACATCCAAATTAAGCTTTCTAGAATGTTCTGTAACCGAATCATCATAAAACAGATCTTGATATCTGAATAGATAGTGCGAGTGACAGCGATGGTGTGATCCGGTGCGTCTTCGGTGCCGGAATTTTGGGGATTTAGGGTTTGGGAGGTGAGGAAGGAGGTGAGGTCGAGGAGAGAGAGGGAGGAGTAGTGGGAGCCGTAGTGGGGGTTGGGGTCGAGGTGGAGGGCGGACTTGCCGGCGGTGGAGGCGGCGGTGGCAGGTGATGATGGTGTGGTGTGGTGTGGTGGTGGTGGGTAAGTGAAGAAGAAGAAGGAAGAAGGAGGAGGGGATGTAGGTTTTCAGGGGAGGGAAAAGGGGTTTTTATATACATTTTTTTTTTTGGTTAAAGATATTTTTAAAATGACTAAATTACCCCCATATGCAATTGACATGTCATATTTAACTGAAATTTTTTAACCTGGTTAGTGGTAAAGGACGAAAGATGTAATGAGTTTTCAAAATAAAGGACTGTGGCTGTAATTATTAAAGGTAAAGGACATCCATTGCAACTAGCTACAAACATAAAGGACGAAAAGTGTAATTTATCCAAATTTTTAATTCAATGTACTTTGACCCGTTTTATTTTAATTCCCACTCGTTAATGTTTTAGCTAAAAGAACATTTAATTATTCATTTTATCCATCTATTTCAGATTAATTGTTTTCAATTATGAGAATTTGTATTGATAAGAGTATTTCTACAATATTTTCAATGATAACACATGTGGGTTTAAAAGATTTGACTTAAACATTACTAGCTTTCTTCCCCATAGACATTGGAGACGATTGAACTGATTCTTTTGAACAACTTCCGGAAGGCTTCGGTACTCGCTCAAAGAATTCCCCCCAACTCTCAGTACATCCAGTCAAGCGAAAGCGCAATTGCATTCACATAGCGAGTGCACCAAAACTGACCGAATTTCCGCCTGCTAAATACGTTTCATTAAAACTAGTTTAATACCCGTCCGGTGGACGGGTTACGTTTATGTACTATATATTAATAACCCAAATGAACCTATAAACACAAAGAACTGTACACAAGACTAAACAACATGAAAAACAAAGATAACATATGCTAAGCGCACACAAAATTAATCAACGTGACAAACAAAAGCACCATTCTCTAAGTTATTAATTAAAGGCAAACGAACGTTAAATATCCTCCTGGAATCCCAGCAAATAATATTATCCTCCTGGATCGTACTTACTAATTCCATTATAACATCCTTTTAAAACCTCATTCCAAACGTTTTTTAGCCTTAAACATCAATAAAAACAAAAAGACCATAACTCGGGCCTCGAACCCTATGTAGCACGGGGACTCCATTTATGTGGCCGTACCCGTCTCGGGTACTTGTCGGGGACGGAAACACCATGGGTACTCGTCGGGGACGTTTCCTAAACGTTTCCAATGTCGAGGACGTATCTGATAGAAGTATCTAGCCCGTTTCCATTTATTTTTAGGGTTTTTACCCTTTCAAATTCCACAACCGGCCATTAAATAAATAGACCTATCATATTTGGCTTCTCTAATCTCTAACTCTCAAGTCTCATCATCTCTAATTCTCTATCGATTGACGATCTCTCACTAGATGAACCGGAATTTGAAAATGATTTGATTATTGATAATTAATTACTTTTGGAAGATGTAGTATTTTTGGAATTTGTTTAATGTATTTTTATTTTTTTATATTTTTTATTGCCGTACCCGTATCTTGGAATTTTGAGTTTTGCCGTTCCTCGTTCCCGTATCGTCCCCGTACCCCGATCCCGTACCCGTTCCAGTGCTACTTAGCTCGAACCCTTGACCAAAATCTGCTCTGTAGATTCAACATTTTCATCTCACTTTACAAGAGTGGAGCTCAAGATGACATTCCTCCTTGCAAGTGCCTCTGCAGTTGGAACCCGACCCAAAAGCAGACGCCAAACCCAAAAGTTTACCTTCCCCGGTGTTCAAATAGAAATCAAAGGTCGAACCAGTTTAGGTTCTAGTCTGTGTTGGCAGCCCAAGTTTCAACAACCAACAATCTCTCAAACCCGATTGACCCATTAACCTGCTGACCCATAAACAAACTTGATTACCCAACAACCTTTGCCACAGGAAATTGTTGTATGAAGAACATTGAACCACTCATTGCTGTGTTTAAAAGAATAACAATAACTCGATGATTACAAGAACACAAATCATATTGTGAGATCAAATTGAGCAAAAATCTGTTATGTCGTGTTATGAAGAAGAAAGATAAAAAGAAAAAAATAATAACCTTGAATTCAAATTTGGTTGAGTCTTATGGAATGAAGCTTTGCAATCGTATAATATAATGTTATATAGTGATTACAGATTATTTTAGGTCATAATAATTTGAATAGGCAATTGTATGCGATAAGATAAAAAAAGGCACTTACATCTGCAACTGTAGTTTTCAATTTGACTGTTAATTGGCATCTCTCTATGGCATTTGATCAGACAAAATCCACAGTATTCATCACCTTCCATGATTCTAGATCTCTTTAGGGCATTTGTGGAGCATCTGACATGCAAGATTGAACCTGTTCTAAACAAAGTATCCAGATATCTTTGTATAATATGGAAGTGACTCACTCAAATACAAGAGCAACTCAACCAAATAAAAACCGTCAACAACCACCCTATAAATTAACAATTCAAATATACAATCGTGTCAAGCGACAAATAATTTAAAATAAGAAACAGAACCTGATAATCATTCTTTTTTGGTAAAAGAGGACGACACCTCTGGTAAATTTTATTAATATCGAAAAATATATACACGCCTACGGGGGTTTAGATTCCTGGGACATTCTGCCCAAGGTACTCACACCCCCACGGACAAAGAGCCTAACAAAATGGACTTAAAAGCCCGACCCCCGCCCAATCTATACAAAAACCATGATATTAACCTATCATACAAGTCGAACATTCTTGAGAGCAGCAACAACCAAACTAAACTTCTTCCAAAGCACTCTGCCAATCTACACAAACCAACAACCAAAAACAACTTCATAATTTCAGATGTAACATCCTTTATTCATAACTTCTTAACATTCCTTGTATGAGATACTTCCTCATTCAAACAGTGCTACAGGAAGTGCATAATTTCAAATGCGACACACTTTTATCCAATTACAGATTTCACTCAATGTGATCACCAGTAGATTTATAGAAAAGAGATCAATGTGAAGTAGATAAAATGTGCATAATCTGAGAGAGGGAGAGAGTACGCACTCTGTGAAATATAAGATCGAGAAGAGAAGAATTGTAAACAGATTTGATGTCTTTTCGTTTCCAGTTGCTTCTCTGACCTTCTTGAATCGTTCGCACCGCTACTATTGCCGCAATAATGTTGAACGAATTGACACTAATCTCCCAGTATCCATTTGAAATACTGGCATGTAAACCATCAGCAAAAAAAAGGATCTTCCCACTAACAATGTCAAGACCAACGTTGAAAGTTAGGACTTCTTTATGAAGTAACCTGCAAACTTCTTTATACAGTAACCTGCATGACAAAGCAACTATTAAATATCTTAGAAATGATTAAAGGTAACAATATGGGTGAGCCAGGTTGAATGTGTAATGGTCGAAAGAAGTCCATGCCGAAATAGGATGGGCCAGTTTGGATTAACCCACAAATGCTTTGTAATCACTTCTTATAAATAACTAATCCGCTATTTATGATTACAAATTTAATATAAATCTTTGAATAAATAGGTTTAGGAGGTTGCATGCCTAGAATTTCAACTTTAGGAGATATTCATGCTATTTGACTCATTTGAGGTGAAAAATGACCAATCAACCATGACCCATTTATAAGTAAGCAGGCCAAACTTTTGATCTACCGAAATTATTTTTAAGATGGAAACAACAATAGAAGTACATATAAAATGGTCTAAAGATATAGATGATACATACCATCCCTGTGAACTGCTCAACATCCATGCAAAATGCCAGGTTGGAAGCAATTAAACCGATAAGAATTTTGCTCTAAACACGACGGGAGCAGACTGTTTCCAGCCACTACCATTGGGATTCTTGGCTTTAGGACAGAAAACAATGCATAATTGCAAATAGTTTGAGTTAATTGACATCTAATTATATAAAAGAACTATGCCTAAATGATCGATTAGCTTCATAATCAAGGAAATGTGTTCAAGTACCTGAGGCAAAAATGAACCCATCAATGTCGATCAGAGAGTAGTTACAGCTCCTGTAGTTATGAAACAACATTAGAAGCACCTGCAAGGATCCCATCCACTCTAAATGGAAAGTATTTATCATACAAAGAAAAAAATTGATTTTGTTGATGAATATTTGAGATAAATGATATCAATTACCCAGTAGAGAGTTTATACGCCCAACCCATACACTCTTAAACCCTATACTTTTATCGGCTATAATCACAAAAATCTTGACATATATGTTTAGAAACTATGAGACATACCGGATTCCAAAAGTTCTATTCGAGAAGCAAAGTAGCACAATGTAGTATGTACTAATACCTTTCACATGGGGTTTCTAAGCACAATGGTGAGCAAATCGATCAGAGAGTAGTTACAGCTCCTGTAGTTATGAAACAACATTAGAAGCACCTGCAAGGATCCCATCCACTCTAAATGGAAAGTATTTATCATACAAAGAAAAAATTTGATTTTGTTGATGAATATTTGAGATAAATGATATCAATTACCCAGTAGAGAGTTTATACGCCCAACCCATACACTCTTAAACCCTATACTTTTATCGGCTATAATCACAAAAATCTTGACATATATGTTTAGAAACTATGAGACATACCGGATTCCAAAAGTTCTATTCGAGAAGCAAAGTAGCACAATGTAGTATGTACTAATACCTTTCACATGGGGTTTCTAAGCACAATGGTGAGCAAATCGCCTCGAAGAAACATCTTGCTGATAAATCTATCTTTGTTAACCGGAAGAGGTTTTTTCTTTCCTTTTCCAGTCTTGGGCACCTCACAAACAAAAGACGCAAAATAATAAGTGCCCAGTTTGTCATAATAAGAAATGGAACTGAAGAACTGCCACATAAATTATTTTCACGACAAAACCAACCTCAACCCACATCTCTCTAACTTTTTCCAGCACCATATTGCAGTGTCGGTCAAATGCCTTATCACGGCCTAGAAGCTTCTTATTATTCCTGCAGTTAATAAGAACCTGAATGTACAACAAAATGACAACAAAAATAGTTATTTATACTCAATAAAACAATGTCAACAGAAGCAGCCTCTTCAAACCCGTATTACATACTAAATACTACTGGCAAATTTATAAATCGATTACAATTGTTTACTTTGTACTAAAATAAGTAACGCATCCTATGTAGTTAAAGGCGACAAAAGCGCACGCGCCTAGGCGAGGGCTTAGCCAAACCACCTTGGCTGCAGCAAGGCAGACTGAACCGGACATAAAACCTTGTCGCGCATAGGCGACAAGGTCACCCTTTGTGTCGTTACCTGTTTATTGTTTTTGATACTCATCATCAACACATTGAGAGGTCAGTGTTGAACTCCTCCT
Organism: Helianthus tuberosus; assembly: GCA_030545235.1. Lineage (NCBI taxonomy): Eukaryota > Viridiplantae > Streptophyta > Magnoliopsida > Asterales > Asteraceae > Helianthus > Helianthus tuberosus. The sequence goes on from CM060414.1 coordinate 193,874,761, forward strand.
CATTCTTGGTCTGCATCAGTTAATACCAAACAATTCAACCAATTAAAATTAGATGCATAATTTAAAAAAAACTTGAGATTCTAATTAAAATCAAGCTATCAAACCAAATGTATTTACTGGTGCATCTTCCTCCATTGGTCGACTGCAAAAACAAAAAGAAAAGAAAATAAAGTACATCACTATGAAATCTAGGGTTTGCTAAAACGCAATTATATACCTAATCCTTCTGGTGATTAATTTGTATACGGATGGAAAGAAAAATTGATTTTTTTTGGGAAGATTGTAGCAATGAGGATGACGATTGATTGAATGGCAGAATCAAAATGCTTGAAATGTGGTAGAAATAGGAGATGGAGTGGAGACGTGGGGAGGAAAAAGGGGGAACCGTCTCTAAACTGCTTTTGAACAGGAGAGAGGTTGTGGAACTGCCCTCAACTGCTACTTTTACAGTTATTTTATTGAGTTTAAAGGGTTGTGATATAAAGATAGAGAATTTAGACGGTCAAGATTTATTCAAAGAGCAGTTACAAAACACGTTGTCCATATAATTGCAATAACTTTCCCATTATTCTGGTTAGGATTAAATCCCAGCAATAACTGCATGATTTAAATGGTCCAGATCAAAGCGAAAATAGTTTAAAGTCTCAAAATTGACAGTCATTGCACTATGAACAATAGTATAATAATGAACAGGAAAATTAGGAGCCAACTACCTAAGTTGTGGAGATAATGGGCAGGAAATGGTGGAGGTAACCACTTGCTGGGGAAACCGCAAACAACCGCTCCGAACCGCCATGGGAGCGGTTTTTTTGTGAGTTTAAGCGGCTGAGATTTAATCTCAGCAAGATCCGACGGTAGAGATGGATTTCAAAGGTAACTTCCACTTAATGGGTTCCATATATATATATAATTTTATTAAAAATGTATAACCCCCTAGTTGGTATACTAATTAACTCCTCATACAAGTATTTTATTTCAATATGTTGTTAATAATAATTTCATCATATTATTTGATAATACAAATATCTATGACCTTCCAGAGGCACTGGCTGCACCGGTCTTTTTGTGTACAACATAGTACATATGAAGTTTATCATCTTCGACTTTCTTAAGTCTGAATGAAACTGTATCTCCTTTTTCTAATTTATCACCCACTCTTGTGATTACATAATTGCTAAGAGAATAGCTAAACCTTACTTCGGGAATGACTTCTTTTGCCTGGTTGATCAGAACAACAGCTAAAGGTTTTTCGTTCTTCACAAGGCCTCGTAATTTGTCATTTAGATGACGCACTATATGATTTTCGACATCTTCGTCTGGCAAACGAACGTCTCCTGGGAATTTTACGTCACGTTCATCTAGCGTTTTAGATACCGTTCTGATAGACATTTTACTAGCTTAGAGAATATGTTTGTTGAAAATATGCTTATGTACAGAACTCTATTTAAATGAAAAATAAGAGAATTTAAAATATTTTAATTTAAAGACCTTTGATTACAATATTTTTTTGTATGAATAATGAGAGAACTCAAAATATTTGTTATTTTAAGACTTTGATTACAATATTTAATATTTAAGATGAATATTATATTTCCACATCATTTTATTAATGAACTTAATTACTACCGATAAATCCAGTCACCTTAAAACACCACTCCATCCCATTCCCTATCCTCGTATTTTTAGGGAAGCTAAAGGGAATCCCAATATTTAGGGATTCACTATTCCTCACCCCATATTTAGTTGCATTTTGGTTTCACAAAAGAGTTGTATCAAAACAGACTATGATCTGTTGTCCCATAACTTGAAAGTCATTTATTTTGAATCAATACAAACATAACATGTCAAGAGTTTATCAATTCAGTTTATACATACATGATACAACTAACTATATACAATATATACGACTCGAGTCGTTTGCTACACCATACTACAGAAGTTGAATTCGATCTGCAAGCGGTGGTGCAACGAGTAATAAGGAACAGCCTGTTTTCGCTCCTCGGTTTCAAGTTCTTTAAGTGGTATGGCTGCTAAAAACCTCTTGATAAACTCTTTGCAACACTCTTTCCCTTTGCAAACCACCAGGTCCGTCCCACTGTTGGTCAAACTCGAGCCATTATCGAACCTCAAGATGTACGCTTGCTCGCACCCTTCAACGAGCCGTTCCCCCAAAGTGTCGATAATATAGTAACCGCCTTCATCCACTTTCAACACGAAGAAATGATCGTTCCAGCTTACTATGTACACCCCTAGGTTTCGACTGATTTCACGATCCCATATATCATCAAACGACATTACTCCCGTTAAAGAGTCGAATTTCTCGGGACTGAAAAAGCCAACGAATGACTTCTCGCGGGAAACAGTTAACGGGCGGATTCTGGCGCGTAACACTGTTTCAAGGTCGAAATGTTTGTCGGGGAATTCGGCTACGTGGGTCGTGTTTTCGCAAAGGGTTCTCCATTCTGACGAACCGTCGATGATGAGTGTGTCGAACTGTTGGACCGTTGGCATTGTAGTCGAGTCATTCGACATGAGCCAGTGGGCCATAACCGTGACTAAAGCGGTACAAGCACTTGGTCCGGCTGCTTTATCACTACGTTGATCGAAAGAAGCGAAGAACGTTTGTGTATTAAGCTTTGACTCACCGTCTCGACTAACGAATTCTCTTGTTTCCCAAGTGTTTTGAAACGAATTATTCACTAAAGTCTTGTACTTGTCACCCGAGGCAACCGAGTCATTAGAAAACAATGTGACCGGTCGGGAATCTTCAACTTTTGTTTTCGACGGTCTAAAGTTTAATCGTCGTCTCTTCCAATCAAATATCCCAGTCTTTTTATCCGTAATATCCGGATTAACAACAACCGAAGACGACGGTGGAGTCGTAGATAGCAACTCCGATGTTCCATCCGAGTCGAACATGACCGAGTCATCTGAGTCAGACAAACTCACATCTTCCAAACTCAATTGTTTCTTCTTGGCTCTTACAACTCGAGTACCCTCCAACTGAGTCGACTCAGAATCAAACTCACCCGAGTCCCTAATTTCCACAAAACTCAACAAAACCTGTGATGACCAATAGACTTTTTGTTAGCATGTTGAAATAGCATCTCGTGCATTAAAATGTTGTACAGTACTACAAAAATCGTCCTTTATGTATATCACTTATTGCAAATTGTGTCCTTTGTCTTCAATAATTACAGAAAACGTACTCGATGTTTGCAAACCCTTTCAAGTTATGTCCTTTAGCCCTATCTCAGTTAATTTTTGTGGTTAAATCTGACCAAATGGACCCATCTGACGGTATTTTTGTGGTTAAATCTGACCAAATGGACCCCACATGAGAGTAAAATGACCAAAATACCCTCATGTGGGGTCCATTTGGTTAGATTTAACCACAAAAAATTAACTGAGTTATGGCTAAAGGACATAACTTGCAAGGATTTGCAAACATCGAGTACGTTTTTTATAGTTATTGAAGATAAAGGACACAGCTTGCAATAAGTGACATACATAAAGGACGATTCTTGTAATTTACTAAAAAAATAGCTTACCGAGATTGTAGCTTGTGTCGTTAATCCGGACACCATTAGATCAACCGGAAGCTTCTTCTCGATCACCGGAGACTCGATTTTCGAAACAAACTCTGCTAAATCCATTGATACTTTTCCGATCTTGGACATTTTCCCCTTCATGTATTCTCCCTGAATCCATCAATCGTTAATATTAACAATTAGCAATGAATTACAATACCCAAACCACAAGGTTGATCTTGCCATTTTACTTAAAAAAAAAAAAAAAACTTACATAGGTTAATTTTAACGTCACAATCCACGGAACAAACTTATGTCCATCGATCTCACCACCAATAGCTGACGTTTCTGAAAAATGACAAACATTCTCCAACTCATCATCTTCTTCCCAAACGATAACCTCCCCTTTCCTGACGGTTCTCTCCTTGCACCACCGCAGCTCCGCCCGCCGGCGATGAAATCCGACGGCGGCCAGCCCGTGTTTCCGTTCACCTTTCCACCTCAATTCGACCCCCATAACCTTCTCTCCGCCTCCGGTTCCGTGTTCGAATCCTTCTAGCTTTATACGTTCGACTTTTACTCGGAACTTTTTGGCTCCGGCGGCCGGCGGCGGCGGAGAGTGGTGCCACGGCGACCAGTTTTTCTTGTTGACGACCATTTGAATTTGAGGAATATTGTAAGAATTTGTGGGTTTTGTTGAGGATTTGGGAGAATTTTGGGGTGATTTATAGAGGGTTTTGACTTTTGACGAATGTTGAAAGCATTCAAACACGGAAAGTAACCGAGTTATTTGGATTTTGGATTTGGACGCGGCGTGAGGGAAACTTTTATTGAAAAGGTGTTTTTAAGGGTGTTTATAGATTAGCCCCTTGGGGTTTGGATTAGTTTGTAAACTTAATTTCATTGTTTTGTGTTTTTCGAATTAAATCGAGCGGTGTGTACGGTTTGGTTATTAGCCTTGACCAAAACTAAAAGCGTAGTTATTGGCTAATCTATTTTATTGACCAACTGATTTTCCGTTATTCATTTTAATTTATTTAGTTAGTTTGTCGGTTCTCGGTTTGGTTTAGTTAGTTTTTGTCAATAAACAAAACCAAAACCAAACTTGGTGTAAAATTTTTGCTTAGAATTTTATAAAATGGATTTATAAATACATGAAATAGATGTACAAAAGCTTAAAATATATGAATGGTTCAATTCGCGTAATTTCGGTTAATTGAGGGTAAAAAACAGATAACCATTTTTTTATTAATTTGGTTTTTGGTTAATCACATACTAGTTTTTTTATATCGCGCGTTGCAGCGAAACCGAGCAAATGATAATGTAAAACAAACGTGATTTGAAAATAAAGCATGTCGTTTAGAAAGTCAAACCATTAGAACGATTTAGTTTATCATCGTACGTTTTATGATACCAAATAAATACTTTATTTTGAGTATAACCTTGTTTTTAACAAAACTTATAACGGAATGTCAGGGAAAGAAATCAAGCACAACTACGTACTTAAGTTTTAGAAAAAAGTTATAAACATAACTTATTAAAGAAGTATCAAATTAATCGATAAATTAATATATGTTAAAAAAAAAGAAAAAAACAATTATTGAAAAAAGGTAAAGGAAATATATGTTTAAAAAAAAGAAAAATATGTTATTAAAAGTAAATATAATAATAAACTATTATAATATATTAAATAATAAAATAATAAAAAATTTTATATTATTATAAAAATAAAGTTACTATTTATCATCCCTCGAAATCAATATAAAACGTAACTTATTAAAGAAGTATCAAATTAAGCGATAAATTAATATATGTTAAAAAAGAAAAAAAAAACAATTATTAAAACAAAGGTAAAGGAAATATATGTTTAAAAAAAAAGAAAAATATGGTATTAAAAGTACATATAATAATAAACTATTATAATATATTAAATAATAAAACAATAAAAAACTATATATTATTATAAAAACAAAGTTACTATTCATCATCCTCGAAATCAATAGCTATATAATATAATTGGTTAAATTTGATTCGATTTCATTGGTTTTTTGGTTCGATTTTGATTAACAATTTGATTATTGGTCACCGTTGCTTAAATTCCATTTGTTAGATTTATTGGGAATGAATGATTGAAATTTATGTTATAACTATTTAGATCTCAACAAAATGGGGATTTGACTAAATGAGGTATATAATGTATTGATGTAATGTGTGCAAAGGTAGATCATTTATTGGTGATCTGTGTGATAGCAAAGTCTATTAAGTGGTGAATATTTATTTGGTGCAAAGTTTTTGTGACAATGGAGTTTAAGTTGATTATGGGTGTTATGGATATAGATAAGAATACGGATACGCCGGTAAAGAAGAAAAAGTTAATACATGTTGTTTCTTGACAACGAAGTGGATCATAAGGAGAGTAGAAACAATAGGATCTTCAAATACAAGAGGATATGATTGATCGACTTGATTGAAGAAATATAGGTGGCGCCTTTCACATGGGCGGATAATAGAGCTAAGTCAGATGATTTTGATAGACAAATAACGGAAATGTTTTTATATGGAGTGTATTTTGGTGTAATTGCTTATCTTACTATCAGGAATTGGTGTTTATGCATTGGCTACTTGGTGAATGTAAGTGGTCACTAATAAAATGTTGTTAAAAAGAAAAACTATTTATAGATTTAGGTTACCATTTTGGTGGAAAAACCAAAATTTTGTCTTATAAAATGCTGGAATTTGTGGGTAGCATGTACTTTTTGTAACGAAATTTATTCGGATTATGGGTTTGGATAAAGTTTCAAAGTTTAAGTCCCTTACTGCAATTTGTTTTAAACTCAAGGGCTTATTGGGAACTTTAATCACGTGATGTGAAAGAAGTCCTCGTTGGGGAGCAGTGGAATTGCGTGAGAAAGAAGGAAGTTCTCGAAGTGCTCTTCTAGTTTTGTGACTTTGTCATCTAATTACAAGAATAGTCCCTAGATTATTTGTAGTTTACAAACATCGCCAACTTTTTTTTTTGAACAGCAAACTCACTTTATATATATATAAAGAGCCAGCAAGCGGCTGGGAACAAAACGCAAAACGAACAAAACAAAACAAAACAGAATTACATTATCTCTACGATGTCAAAGTTCTTCCAATTCTCCCAATTCATCGGTTTGAGCTTCGCGCGATTATTAATCCATATGAAAGAATCCTCTTTGATCTGCTCCACCATCCTGCCGATCGGAATATTTCAACCTTTATGGGTCTAATCGGAAAACCATCTTTATATGCTATTAGTATATATACAATACAGATTAATCATCTTCAAGAGTTGGATCAGGTAAAAAAATATACGTTCGCCAACCACATATGCTTATGGCTGAGTGGTCGACATGGAGCGTGTGTGTAGACTGTGGCGTCCTGTTTGTAAGGAAAGGAATGAAATAATATAAAAAAACTTAAAATGATTACTCTAATAATTATTGTTAATTGATATATAAAAACTGAAATACTGTAATAAGTATATAATATTTGTATTCGGTTTTTGGTAATGCTCAAAACCAACGCATGTGCTTTGAAAGCAAGTCCATTTAATTTGACTCTAGTCTATTTGATTTATAAAAAATAACATATTGTTTTCTTTTAATTCTCATAATTTATGACTGTCGTTTTTAAAAGGCAACTTAACATTAAAAAAATGCTAAAAAGAGGAAATTTGCAAATCAATAAATAGAGCAGGGGGTATTGTTGTAGTTTCAGCTTATTCTATGGTGATCTTTGAAGAAAAGTAAAGATAAAACACACGACTTTTTAGGCGCACACGTGTATGTGACACCGTAATGATCACGTGCACAAACTCGCCAAGATACCCCATATATCTTTTTTTCTGTAGAAAGAGTAAGGCCCTGTTTGGTAGCCTCTTATCTATTAAGAGGCTGCCTCTTAATGAAATCATTTGTGTCCCTTAGAGCATTCTCATCCAATCCATCAAAACTTGTGAGAGTGAGTTTTTATATTGTAAAGGGTATAAAAAGTGGTTGTGAGTGGAGGAGAGAGAAAATGTTACTGTTCATCTGTATATTTGGGGGGACACTGTTCACCCAGTATAATTTTTTTTAATATATATTGAAAGTGGTTGTGAGTGAAGGAAAGAGAAAAATGTGTTGATAATATTATTTAATTGAAAAGGAGAGAGAAAAAGTATTTGTTTTTAGTGGAAATATATTGATATAGGAGTTGTTTTTTAGTGGAATGTATGTATAATTTGATGGATTTGATGAGAATGCTCTTATGTCTGAATGAATAAGAGGTAACCTTATGTCTGACTGGATAAGAGGTAACATCTGAATGGTAAACCATCACATGTCACATTCTTCTACATTATCTTTGTTAAACTCTTAAATGATTTCATTAAGAGGTAGCCTCTTAATGTCATTCAGATGCTACCAAACAGCCCCTAAATGAACTTAAAACACCGGGCGTCCGGTTCACCCTTTCATACCAGTTTTGAGTCGATTTGACCGGTTGAATCGAAAACCAGTGATTGGACCAGATCTTTTAGGGGTTTTTTTTTTAATTTAAAATGTTTTTTTTTTCCATTCCAATCATCAGGGCAAATTACATAAGGATAGCAGGTAGATTTTAATTATTTTTTTTTTCAATTTTACCCTATTATTTATATATTATTTACAGCATAAGCCGATTCTTACATTCGAGCCGACCGGTTCGACCCGCCCGACCAATGAACCGACAAGAAGACCGATTCGGTTCTGAAAACATTAGACCAAAGTTAAAACACAGACACGTAGACAAAACATTACATACATATTGTTACGTTTACTAAAGGCTTAATCTAATTGGACACTCAACCACCACCTATACAACTTGTATAGACTTATACGAGTTGTATAAGGTTATATCTTATACAACTAGACTGACTAACTTTGGTATGGCGGCTGGTTGTATACGACTCGTATAGAGCTATATGAGTTGTATACGACCCATATGAATTTTTTATACAAACATTGGCAAATGTAGGTGTTTAAACCCAACACCGACACTTTTTTTTTATTATTCCCTCTCATTTAGTTTCTTTAATAAATTAATACACGTCAGCCCAAACCCAAATACATATTTAATTTAATACATATACATTTTGAAGTTGAGGGAATAGTGTCAGACAGCTTGCCTGGCACTTCCCTATTGGACCAACCCATTTTAAATTTAATTTATTTCCAGCTTAAAATTACAGTTTTATCCTTTGTTTAAAATTACGTTTTTGCCCCTAATTCAAAATTAAATTATATTTTTGGCCTGGCTCAAAATTTACAATTTTGCCCTCAGTTCAAAAACTCATTTCTAATTCTACTCCAAGTTTAAATTTACGGTTTCGCCCTCAATCTAAAATTACGCTTTTGCCCCCTGCAAAATAAAAATATGCTTTTCCCCATAGCTAAAAATTACGATTTTGCCCCCCAACTCAAAATTACGTTTTTGCCCACAGTTTAAAATAAAATTATGTTTTTTCCCATAGCTCAAAATTATGATTTTGCCCTCAGTTTAAAATTATGATTTCACCCCCAGTTCAAAATATTTTTACGATTTTGCCTTCTGTTCAAAATTATGATTTTGCTCCCATTTCAAAAATTACGATTTCTCCCCCAGTTAAAAATTATGATCTTGCGATTGTTTTACTTTTTTTTTTTGCAAAACTATAGTACTGTTTTATTTTGCTTGGTTGACTCAGTGTAACTTTTATTGTGTCAAGCAGTTGTCTAACACTCGCTCATTGGTAGGGCTGTAAACGAACCGAACGAACACGAACAAGGCCTTGTTCGTGTTCGTTCGTTAAGAAAATAAATGTGTTCACGAACGTTTCATGAACACTTACCGAACGAAATTTTATGTCCGTGTTCGTTCATTAAGGAAATGAGCGTGTTCGCGAACGGTTCACGAACACAAATAAATTTGGAGAACGCGACGAAGGATAAAGATAGATGGCCCAGAGAGTAGCACTCGAACTTGAATCACTTATTGTGGAACGGATGTCGATTGTATTCGTGGATGTAAATAATGAGAAATGAAAGGGAAATGACGCATAAACAAGGTGAAAGTTGGTTTCCTAGTTTAATTGTTAGGGAAATAAAATAAATAAAAGTTTAATAACATGAAAAGTACAAATAAAATATAAGAAAGTACAAAGATCTTCAATTAAAACACAAACATACGAACATAAACGAACGCAAATCAACGAATGTTCACGAACACCTTACCGAACGTTCACGGACACAATCGAACGAACGAGACAACTGTTCATGTTCGTTCATTTAATTAATCGAACGAAATTTCTTGTTCATGTTCGTTCGTTTATTAAACGAACGAACATAAACGAACTTCCCGCCGAACGGTTCACGAACTGTTCGCTGAACGTTCGGGTTCGTTTACAGCCCTACTCATTGGTCCTGACAAATTAGTATTTTACCCCCAGCTCAAAATTACAGACCTGTTATTGTTTTAATTTTTTTTAGCAAAACTATGGTAGTGTTTTCGTTTAATTGGTTGTCTCGATGTATTTTTTTAGATCGTGTTATAAGTAGTATGTACAAGTAACCTAAATACATGCATACATGTTATGAAACTAAGAAATAATTGATTTAATGTCCTGCAACGCGGGCATAGGTGTAATTTTTATTCGTCAGGCATGCCTGGTACATGCTCATTTGTCCTGAAAAATTACAATTTTGCTCTCAGTTTAAAATTATAATCTTTCTATCGTTTTAGTTTCTTTTTTTTAGTAAAAGTATGCCAGTGTTTTTGTTTTAAATGGTTGACTCGATGTATTTTTTTTAGATCGTGTTACGAGTAGTATGTACAAGTAACCGAAACACAGACATACATGTTATGAAAGAGAAATATTCGGCTTATTGCCCCGCAACGCGGGCGGGGCAAAAACTAGTTATCTATACTATAAAACTTCAAAATAATGGAGGCCTCAAGCGGCGGCTGCTTGATTTACAATGGCCCAAGAGCCGGCCTTCTAGTTCCGTCACTATATAAAGTATCTCACTAATTAGTGGTTTTAGATTCAAGTCTTAAACTAGACATATATAAGTTTACCATTAATAAACATTCACGTATTTGCGATGCCAGTCGCCATGATTTATAATCAAAGTCCATGATTGATGATTATCTTATTAGATTTACTATTACATATGCCCAGAGTTGTTCCTGAGAACTCTGGGACCTGTACGAGTAGAAAAAGTGCCCCCCTGAAATTCAATCACTTCACTTTTTATTCAGGTCACAACCCACTTAGATTACAGGATGAGTTCAGCAAGCAGAACTTGGATGGAGGGACTCAAAGACCAAGGCTTTGCCTGGTGGAACTACAACATGAGGGCCATCCACCATCACGCGAAGGCTAATCTCCGATCACTCTCCCAAACAAAGAAGCTTTCTTCGCCGGCTGCCATGGCTTCTAGCAGAGGCATATAAGAATCAGAGAAACCATTGAGAAAAGTTATGTACCTGAGTTGTTGGGCCCAACTAATCAAACCTTTTGAGATTTTTTGGGTAAATTGGTATATATTTAAACCTAATTATATGTGCATGCAAGTATGCATGATATGCAAGTACAACCTTATCAATCACATGTGTAGTGCATTGTTCATAGCTCTCATCCCTAAGGTGATGGATCCCATGACTTTTGGATTTTAGGCCTATTTCGTTGATTGGTGTGGCGGATGAAATAATTTCAAAAGTCTTGGAAAATCGTATGAAATGCGTAATAAAAAGTGTTGTATCTAGTGTTCAATACACTTTCGTTTCATGTAAGAACATAGCGGATGGACCATTGGTTATCAACGAAGTAGTTGGTTGGGAAAGAAGGTGAAAAAGACTAAAAGAGTATTTTTGTGTTTAAGGCACATGGAGTTTAACACACATGGGTGAGTTTCCTTCAAATTTCTTATTTCCATTTAACACACATGGAGTTTCCTTCAAAATGGAGGAATTGGGTCGTGGGAATCTTATATACACAGGCAGGGGCTCAATATTGGTGAATGGGTCACCATCGGGTGAGTTTCAATATAAAAGGGGTTTACGTCAAGTGGACCCCTTGTCTCTATTTCTTTTCATTGTAGCAATGGAAGCACTACACGTCATGATGACAAAGGCGGAAAATTCAGGTTTGTTTTCAGGGGTAAAACTACCGGGTAATGGACCGTACTTAATGCACATGTTGTTCACAAACGATGCAATATTTGTTGGTGTGTGTGATGAGAATAATATAAGAAATCTCAAGAGGATTTTGAGGATCTTCTTTATTATCTTCTGGTTAAAAGTAAATCCAAAGAAGAGCCAATTATTTGGAGTTGGAAAAAACAAGGTAGAGGTGGAAGACATGGCATCGGTATTTATGTGTAAATCGGGCAAATTTCCCTTTACGTACGAGGGCCTCAAAGTTGGCGCAAATATGAATAGGGTGCACAAATTGGAAAGAGGTAATGGATACTTTCAACAAGAGACTTTCTAATTGGAAGGAAAAGGTACTATCCTTTGCCGACAGGATTGTGCTTGTCAAAGCGGTACTAGGTAGTTTACCCAAATACTACTTTTGCTTTACAAATGCCCAATCGCGGTTATAAAAGTTCTTGAAGGTATTAGGAGAAAGGGGTTGAGATCCTGTACAAACAGTGCTAACTGTAAGAACCGTAAGAACAGATCTGAACCATTGATAGTTTAAATCAAGGGTTGGGGTTGATTATAAATAAAACCCTTGTAACTAAAAATTAGTACTAACAAGTTAGGGGTAATTTCGTAAAATTGCTAGTCATTTGACCATTTTCAATTAAATACAAATTCCACCAAGGTTTTTTAAACTAAAATAACTTTTATATACTTCATTTTTTTAAATGTACCATAAAATCAAGTATTTTTTATCTTTAATATGAGTACCATATTGCGAAACCTTTTTTTTATTTATAAAGGTAACTTTTAAAAAAGTTACCAAAAGTCGTTTTATAATTGTGTTGATAATGTGCTGATTATGTGTTAATTACAATATAATACTGTAACAACTCTCATTAAAAGTCCTATTTATTTTATTATTTTATCTAAAAGGAAACCCTAATTAAGACACCCAAGTGATTCTACACAAACCCTAAAATTTTCAGAACAATCAGAATCAAGATCAGGGCCCCTAAAACTCAGGGGGGGTAAACCCTAGTTATGATTATCCAAATTAAACGCTGTCAAAATCGAAATTTCAAGAATCGTCGACTCAGCAAGCCTACACACACACGTGGCAAGACTATAGTGAAAAGGTGTCCCTTACGGACCGTAAGGGATAAGGCTTACGGTCCGTAAGCCTGTCAAAATTCGTGTATAAATAGCAGACTTTGGGACTTGATTTCTGGCATTCGTTCGACAATCAAATTCAAATTATACTCCGAGTTATAGTAGAAACAATCTCAAAATCACTAATTAGTATAGCGGGGTGCTGCTACGATACCGGGTATTAACTCGATCGCTGCTACGATTCAATGTCCGATCGATTGAAACTATTCGATGGATGTTTTAGTACTATCCTTTGTCATTCGTCGTGATTCCGACAGGATGTTTGAGTACCACCTGAACTCGGGGAATACTCTGTCATTCGTTGTGAATCCGATGGATGTTTAAGTGATTGTACTTTGTCATTCGTTGTGAATCCAATGGATGTTTAAGTGATTACACTTTGTCATTCGTTGTGAGGGTTTTAATCTCGTGAGTTATCGTAAATGTTGTATTAGTTACTTACCTAGTTCGTGTGCACTAGGTTACAAGACTAATCAATAGGCTAAGCTCTGCCTGTATCTGCAATATATCAAGGCTTATCTGTAGACTAAACTTTGCCCGTATGAATCTGCATGCTTATAATGTGAGTCATTCTCTTTTTATCAAATTACTTTCAAAATCATGTTTATTTTCAAGGTTATAATTACAGGGATTAAGTCTTTGTAATCACCAATTTACAGCCGGTATGTGGGGTATTGTGCACAATATTAATTTCTCACAGGGTTAGGCTAATAAGCCCTAACACAGGTTAGGCAAATAAGCCCTAACAGTGAATTATCACAGGGTTAGGCTAATAAGCCCTAACACAGGTTAGGCAAATAAACCCTAACAGTGATATACGTCATCATTGGGGCAGCCAATGGTGATATGACCATAGTCACAGATCCGGTCGAGTGACAAATACTGTGGGTAGTTGGTTGATATCAGAAACATTGTAATCGCTCTTAATACTGTAAATTATAACAAATGAGTCGTTTTAGAAAATAGAATGATTCACTCAGTATTTCCCGCTGACAAAACCTTTTTAAACACGTGTTTCAGGTAATTACAGTAGATTGGAGTAAGAGATGAATACGACACTGAAATGCTTCAAGAAGTGGCTTATTTTATTAATTAAATCAAATTAAGAAATATTGTTTTATGTAAATTGGGTTTATCCCTTATTAAAGTTACCATTGTAAAACATGAGTTTATCCCATCTATTTAATAAATAAAATCCGGTGTTTTCTAAACTCTGATATTTTTCCTAACTCACGGTCCTGATGAAATTTTCGCTGCAACGTTTTCAAAATAATCACCGGTACCACTTGGCTGTTCACAGCTTCCGATTCCGTCCAGGGTGGGTCGGGGGCCGTGATAAATACAAACAAACATCAAAGGTAGATATTATCAGCACATCTGATGTGCTGATAATGGAGAACGATTGAGGATGTTGTGCTAATGTCGTTTATGTTGATAATGGAGAACGATCGAGGACGATGTGCTGATAATGGAGAACGATTAAGGATGTTATGCTAATTATATAGTGTTGTGCTGATTATATTTTTTGTGGTGGTTCCTACAGATTGGTTCGATCATGGAGAGTTACTAGATCATGGATATGTTAAAAAATTCAAACTTTGATTTGAATTAAACTTGCATGGATTTAGGGATGTTTTAATAATTATTTTTAATTAGTTATAAATAAATATGGTGAAAAGGTCTAAATTACCCCTAAACTAATTTTTTTATTGAGGGACACTTGTCAATTATGTGTTGATTCTTACGGTTCTTACAAACATAAGTGTTTGTATTTGATCCCATTCCTAGGAGAAAGTTCCTATGGGGAGGATGTAGTATCGACAAGAAAATAAGGTGGGTAGGATGGAAAAAAGTAGTTGCATCGAAAAAGTTTAGGGGTCTTGGGATCGGTTGTATTAAAGACTTAAACCTAGGTTTACTCGTGAAGTGGTGGTGGCGTTTAAAAATGGAACCAGATCTATTATAGGTCCAAGTGGTACAAGCCATACATTAAAACGGGAAAATGGTCCAGGCAATTCCAATCAAAAAGGCATACCCATGGGTGTGGACAACTATTGGGGTCATTGACAAGGATTTTAGGAAATACAATGTTGTTTCCAGTGGTGAAGCTTGAGATTTCCGAACGTGGGGCGAAAGTCACCGAACCTAAAAATTTCTATAAAACCAGCAGTCGAAGACGTATTTACCCAAAAATTTCTATACGAAAACTACATACTTTCCACTATTGAGTGAAAAGTTCGGGGGGTCAGACGCCCCTTCCCTACCCTTAAAAGCTTAGCCCATGGTTGTTACTGCGAGACAATTGAATTGCAATGTAGGGCTGGGTAATAAAACCTTATTCTAGGCAGATTATTGGACAGGGGACGGACCCCTTAGGGAATAGTTTCCAAACTTGTACAAGTTAGCGAAGAATTAACGGGCAAAGATCTCAGAATGCTACACGATAAACAACAGGGCGAAGATATGGAATTGGGCATGGGAGAGGTTTCCGAGTAATATCACAGAAAAGGAAGAGATGGAAGAACTGAGAAACAATAAAAAGAGGACCAATGGATATGGAAAAATGAAGACAATATAGGTTTTTTGGTTAAAAGTGTGAAGCAGCAACTTTCAAGACAATTGAATCTGACAGGCAAGTGACTTATTGGAATAAGTGGGCGATCTCAAAGCGCAATTTATTTGTCTGGAGGACAGTCAACGAGAGGATTGTGACTGCATCAACGCTGGCCTCAAGGGGAGTGGGTATATCTTCTTCAGTTTGCAAAATGTATGATTATGACGAAGAATCTGCTGCCCATGTTTTGCTGAACTGTAGATTTGCGAGTGCGGTTTGGCTGTAGATTTTCAGGTGGATCGACAAGGTTTGGCGCAAGGTCTCTAGAATCTCCAGAATCAAAAGAAAAGTGGCTAATGCAATATGCCTATGCATGTTGTGGAGTATTTGGCAAGCATGAAACCAGAAAATATTTAAGGGCAAAACGGGCGAGATAAGAAGAATACTGGAGGATCAAAAATTCAGATGCCATCTTGGGAGGAATGGAGAAGACTTAGTATAAATGCTTTATCAAAGCTCTGATGTATAATTTTAAAATTTTGTTTCCATGTAATACGGCTTCCTAGCATCTAGCTGGGAAGTTGCCGTTTGTGGTTGTGATCAATAAAATCCCGTCTGCCATTAAAAAAATTAACATATTGAATCAATCCAAAATTTCAAGCTAAATTGCCAATAGCTAAAATAAAAACAAATGACCAAAAAAATTTAAAAATGTCGGATCTGAAACCTGTGTCTCAAGCATAAGCAATTAAACATAGAAGTGCGCTACCATTTGCACTACATTAACATTGTTTCTCTATTTGGGTTTATATATATTTTATATAAACAAATACAAATATAACATGAGGAAATATCTTTTTGGGCTCATAAAAGTTATGGCCCATCACACATCCTCTGAGCCAGCCCTGCATATAGTCAGTCACATAACAGTGGGCTTTTAATCTACTGACGTCAAGTGTTTATTCCCAGCAAATAGCATAAGTTCAAGTATAACAAAGTAAAACATTAGGTAGAGCCCAAGGTTTTATAGTCTAGTGGCATTCTGAGGGTGGGATAAGACTTTGGGACCAATAGGTCTTGGGTTCGATTCCCACAAGGGGGTGAAAACTTTTGACAATCACTATACACAATATGTAATCAACACAGCAACACAAGAATAGCGACACAAACGGTGGAGAAAATCTTATTTAACCCAAACCAAAAAGAACCCCCCAGAACCCTTAATCTTACCAACAGTAAGATTATGACAATACAGAACAATAGTAGATCCTTTGATGATCATCCAATGATGATCATCATCACACAAACAATACAGATCTCGTAAATACACCGAGATCAAACCGAAAATACAACTGAATGATAACAAACTAACAAACCCTAACAGAGAGAAAACGAGACTGATGAGATAAGTGCTGAATGAATGCGCACAATTGATTGCAGCCTTTATATACCATCATCTGTTCATAGTTTCACTCTGCACCCTTCACTTTCTGCTATAATGATCGCAGCCCCTGATTATATGATAACCAGTCCTTCCAGTATGGCAAATGACTATACTCAGTCCCTCAACTTATGTCCTGTATCTTAACCAACAAACAATTAAAAAAGTAACAGAATTTTGTATAACAAATAAATGATATGTACATTTTTAACACTCCTCTTTCATTTATTTGTTATACAAATCTATCAACCCCAGTTTTTCACATAACACCTTATGTTGAGCAGAATTTACCCCTTTTGTAAAAACATCAGCTATCTGCTCCTCAGTATCAATTTTTTCTGGTATTATTAAACCATCTGCAATTTTTCCCCTTAAAAAATTCAAATCGATTTCAAAATGTTTTGTTTTCTCGTGAAATACAGGATTCAACGATATTGAGATAGCAGACTTGCTATCAGAATATAACTTTAATGGCAATTCACAACCAACATTTAATTCACTCAACACATTTCTTATCCACAACATTTCACAGACTGTGGAACACATAGCCCTATACTCAGCTTCAGCTGAGGACCTGGCCACCACACTCTGTTTTTTACTTTTCCAGGAAATTAGTGAATTTCCCAGAAATATACAAAAACCACTTATAGACTTTCTATTATTAATACCTTTTGCCCAATCTGAATCAGCATAACTAACTAGTTCAAAAACATCACTTTGTCAAAAACATAAACCTTTTCCAGGAGACAACTTCAAATATTTAAGTAGTCTCAAAGCAACCTTTAAATGTAACTCTAATGGTTTATGCATGAACTGACTTAGATATTGGACATCATAACTAATGTCGGGTCTCGTTAACGACAAATAAATCAGTTTTCCAACAAGTTTTTGATAACCAGTTGTAACACCCCAAAAACGGGTTTGGTAAATTAAAACCCGGTTGATATAAAGAAATGAGTTTTAATCTCTTATTTAACTAAAATGAAACTAGAGGGACCAAAACCGTTCAGTGGGAAACATGATTTTATAAAACAAAACTAAAACACCACACACACACATAGTGTGTGTGTGTGTATCGATGATCAGGAAGGAAAAAGAGGGTTCAAACCCTAGTTTCTTCAAAATCTTCAAATTGAAGGGCAAGATGAAGCTTAAACTCATAACCGAGCATAGATTAACGATCACCTTCACAAGGGGATCGCAAGGTATGTCTTAAAAGCTAGTTTGGTGATTATGCATGAAGTGGGTTATGTTGTAAATCGCGAAGTTGTATGAAATTGAGCATGAGTATGTGTTAGATTCATCATTTGGAACATGGATTATGCATGGTTTAGGTTAATTTGATATTTAAGGGTGAAACCCGTTTGTTATGGTGAAGATGAAGACATGGGTAAATCATCTATGTCTAAATTCTTGCTTAATATTGATGTATTTTGATTTGTATGATGGATTCTTGTGAGAGGAATTGAAAGAAATGTGATACTAGTATGTTTGATGTTTATGCATGTATGATTCATGTTGATTAGAAGGAAGAAATTGATGAATTGTGTATGAGATTAGAATGATATGCATGAACTAGTTGTACACTATGCTTACAAGGTAGTACACATATCAAAAGTATGATGAAATTATGAAGAACTTAAGATTAGATCACTTGTAAGTGATTAACAAGTAGTTATGAAGTGGGTTTTAGATGATGTAATGTAAATTGATGATTTACTTATGTTAATAATGTTTGGAATCATACATGTGTGTGAATGTTTAAAGAAATGGGATAAGAAATGATGAATTGTTGTTAGATGAAGTGTATAAAATGTGATGATAATATGTTTGATGTTTAATTTTAAATACCACATGTTGATTAGTAGAAGGATTTGATGAACTATGTATGAATTTAGAAGATTGTGCATGAATTAGTTGTACGTTATGCTTAAAAGGTGGTACGCACACCAATCGTATGATAAAATGTATGTATTGTCGTCCGTATAGTCGGTTATGATGTTACGGGTATATAATGATGAGTCGAAAGTTAAACTAAATGAA
The DNA here is from genome assembly GCA_030545235.1 of Helianthus tuberosus. Lineage (NCBI taxonomy): Eukaryota > Viridiplantae > Streptophyta > Magnoliopsida > Asterales > Asteraceae > Helianthus > Helianthus tuberosus. The sequence continues at coordinate 193,893,671 of CM060414.1, forward strand.
CCGTTGACTTCTAAAAGTCAACCGTGTATAAGAAGGATGGTTAGACGTGTTGTCATAATTGTAAGATTAAGGTAAGTTATATGAAGCGTGTTTGACTAATGTGTGTTTAATGCGATGACATGATGGTTTACATGAGTTTGAAATGATATGAAATTGGTCACATGTATTATGCTTGTTAGAAGTAACTAATGAAAGTCAAATGGGGATTATGCGATCGATATGATCGTTAACATGTACAATTATGTATGCTAATAAGAATGTGATTTCGATGACATGGAAGTATAGGAATCATGTCGAGACGGAATCAAGCACGGAAGGCTATCGGGTCAAGAAGTGGCGAGGAAACGAGTTTGAACATGGACGCATGAGGTAAGTGATTTTTGTAATCACTTCTTAGTTGTTTATGTAAAGTTGTGTGCAATTTAATTAAGTATGATGATCGAGGTCAAGTAGGAAAGAATTGTATGAGACCGATGAAGTATTAAACGGATCTTAGCTTTGATCCGAGCAAGGTATGTGTAATTAAGAATTGTAGCTAAGTAGTAGGATTGGTTACTTATGCAAGGGAGTTCTTTGTTGTTAAGGATAAAGTAAACTTGACAAAAACGCCCTTGATGGGTAAAACGAGCAAATGGTCTTAAAAGTTGATTACAAACAAGCTATTTAATTAAATGAATGTTTTGAAAATGTAAGAAAGCGAGAAGTATGATTTTCGTAAGCTAAGGACCTTATATTGCGCAAATACCCTTAACGGGTCAAAATAAGCTCATGAGCGAAAATGGGTCAAGAGGATGCAAGAAATCCGAGAACTTAATCTTTTATGATAGACAATGTTGACATTATTAGGTTCATAAGAATTTATGGTCAAACAAACAAGTTATGTGGATGAATGCATGAACGGGTCGAATAAATCATAAATGAATAATAAGACGATAGCGTGTAAGTTAACAATTTACTTAATCCGGATGTGGGATTTTAAGTTCATATGATAGAATGTGAATTTACAAGCATGTAGGAAGAAACGGGAGGTTAAACGGGTAAGCGGTTCAAAAGTTACGCGCGTTTTAGTGCGTACGGACGACGAAACGGAACTGCAGAAAAGTGCCATTTCTAGAGGTAGTCGCCGACGGGCAAGGGGGTCGTCGCCGACGGGCTATAGAAAGTTAGTTTTTTTGCTGACAGGTTATCTTCCTGTCTACGGGGTTTTGGCTACGGGAAAAACTACGGGCCGTCGCTGACGGGCCCTTGGGCCGTCGCCGATGACCTCCCCAAGTCCAAAAGTCTAAAAATTTGTTATTTAAGTTGATTTATGTATCGTAGGCTTCGGTTTGTTATCCGTGGACTACGGCGGACTTTCTAAACATGGTTTTGATCGATCCTTAGATGTTTATGGACTATAAATCAAAGTGTAAGTCCCATGTAATTAACGTATGAGTATGTAAGAAGTATGCAAGATCTTGTACGTGTATGTAGATGTGTATGTATGTATGCATGTATGTATAAAGATATGTATGAGTGTATACATGTATGTAAAGATGTAGGAAAGGTATGTACGTATGTAGATGTGTATGTATGTATGTATGTATAAAGATATGTATGAGCGTATGCATGTATGTAAAGATGTAGGAAAGGCATGTACGTATGTAGATGTATGTATGTATGTATGTATAAAGATATGTATGAGTGTATACATGTATGTAAAGATGTAGGAAAGGTATGTACGTATGTAGTTGTGTATGCATGTATGTATAAAGACATGTATGAGTGTATGCACGTATGTAAAGTTGTAGGAAAGGTATGTACATATGTAGATGTGTATGTATGTATGTATGCAAGTACGTAAGTATGTATGATTTAGACACGTTGAGTGTTAACGTTATTAATGGTGTACCTTGAGAATGAAAAGTAATGCAGGTACGTTATTGAAGCCTCACCAGGAAATGGATACGCAGATAAAATGCTCAAAGTTTGAAATGTGACGAAATGTGAAGTGTACGTGAATGAATCTTGTTTATATAATGTGTGCTAATGTTATGAATGTATGTGGTGAGTGCAGGTGGTATTGATCACGGGCGATTATCACAAGGAATAGAGATCGAAGACCGAGTCATAAGATAGATTGTACGGGAATAATCGAGTATGTACTTTAGTAAACGGGAGTTATGCTTTTGTTTTGTAAAAGAGATACTTTTTAAAACAAACCTTCAAGTAAGTCAAGACGTTTTTAATGAAAGAAATTTTATGGTACGAATTTCCGCTGCGACTTTTGTCAAATACATGTTAGGGTCTTACACCAGTAATATCTTTTAACTCTACTTGATGACTAGTTTCTTTAGAATTAGCAATATGACTTAACTCAATCGGTGTTGAAACTGGTTTGCAACCTAAGTAACCAAACTCATTTAACAACTCTAAACAGTATTTTCTCTGATTTAAACAAACACTTTGATGATCATACAAAACTTCTATTCCAAGAAAATATTTTAAAACACCCAAATCTTTGATTTTAAAGCTTTCACTCAAAACCTGTTTCACTTTACTTATTTCATTTTCATTATTTCCGGTTATAACTATATCATCAACATAACATATACGAGCAACACAACTAACACATTGGACTTATTCATCACAAACAAAGAATGATCACATATACTCTGTTTAAACCCAATATCAACCAAGACTTTAACAAGCTTTTCATTCCACTTTCGCGGAGCTTGTTTTAAACCATATAACGACTTTACAAGTTTACAAACCTTAGTTTCACCTTTCGAATAATAACCTTGGGGTAATTTCATATAAACATCTTCGGTTTTAGACCCATACAAGAAAGCATTATTTATGTCAAGCTGGAACAGTTTCCAATTATTTTTGACAACAAGATTAATCACAATTCTAACTATTACCATTTTGACAACCGGTGAAAAAGTTTCACCAAAATCTATACCTTCCCTTTGATTATAACCCTTAGCTACAAGTCTAGCTTTAAATCTTTCTACCTCCCCATTAGACTTATACTTAACCTTATATATCCATTTACACCCAATAGCTTTTCTGTCAGCCGGCAAATCAGTTAGAACCCACGTGTTATTGTTAAACAACGCTTCCATTTCCAGATTCATAGCTTCAACCCATCTTGGGTCTTTAGAAGCTTCATAATATGAAGTAGGTTCTATTACTTTATTTAAACTACTCACAAAACAGAAATTATCAGCAGACAAATAAGAATAGTTAACAACTTTAACTATTCCATACTTTACCTTGCCATCTAAAACAAAACCTTCTAACCTTTTTGGTAAAGTAACAGTTCTACTGGACTTCCTAACACTTGGAATGTTGCCCTCAGACGGGTTGGTCTCAACATTTGACATCTCACTGTCCTCATCCACACCAGAATTCCCACTACTACTACCTAACTCCCTATCTATAGTTGACACATCTTGATCAACTTGACTAGTAGTGGCAGATGTAGAACGGTCAACTGGTTGGTGATCATCACTAAGATTGTCATGAGCACCAGATACCCTTTCTTCATCATTGGGACTTGGTGAAATATTAGGTGTAAGTGTTTCAAAACAGTCAAAAAAGTTAATATGATTCAATTCATTATTAACATCAGAACTTGTATTATTCCAATCTTTTGTTTTAAAAGGATACACACTTTCAAAAAATTTAACATCCCTTGAAAATAAAACTTTTTTCTCATCAAGATTCCACAACTTGTATCCTTTCTTAACATTTGAATACCCAATTAAAACACACTTATCAACATGATAAGCAAACTTATCAGCCTCATTCAAGACCGTACTAAAACACGAACACCCAAAATTTCTTAAATGGGAAAGGGTAGGCTTAAAACCAAACACAACTTCATACGGACTTTTACCTACTAACACAGATGAGGGAATCCTGTTAATAATATAAACAACAGTTAGCACACAGTCGGACCAAAACCTTAAAGGTAAGCCTCCTTGATACATCAAAGCCCTGGCTATGTTAAGTTAATGTCTGTGTTTCCTTTCCACCACACCATTCTGTTGTGGTGTATAAGGACAACTTGTCTGATGTAAAATGCCTTTCTCTTTACAAAACATACTCATTTTATTATTAACGAATTCTGTCCCATTATCACTTCTAAACACCTTTATTTTTATTTTAAATTGTGTTAATACTAATTCATAGAAACTGATTATATTTTCAAAAACTTCAATTTTAGATTTAAGTAAATAACACCAAACAGTCCTAGAAAAATCATCAACAACAGTGAGAAAATAGTTATAACCTTCATAACTAGCAACTTTATAAGGACCCCAAACGTCTAAATGAATTAAATCACCTATACTCTTAGACTTATGTTCACTTAAAGGAAATGGCACTCTAACCTGTTTAGCCCTTTGACAGACCTCACAAGGACCATGTTCAGCAGATTTTATACCAAGACTATTTTTTAACACGGCCAAGACTTGATCAGAAGGATGACCTAATCTACTATGCCACATATCAGACAAAACACTACTATTGAAACAAGTATTAATATTATTACCATTCGAACCTAGAAAGTACAACCCATTTTCCTGCCTACCAGTCACCAGGATTTTCCTTAACTTGGAATCCTGTAAAACACAACTCTCTTCATTAAACAAGACAGTTATACCATTATCTTTCCTTAACTTGTGAACATACAACAGATTTACACTGTAATCAGGAACAAAAAAGACATCATTTATTATAACATTATCTAAAAGTTTTAAATCCCCAATTTTAATCACTTTAACACTTGTACCATTTGGGTGACAAACATTTAAATCAAATTCAGACATATTTATACAATTAAAGAGATCCTTATCAGTTTTAACCATATGTTGTGTTGCACCAGAATCTACTATCCAATTGTAACTACAACAAAATGAATTTACAGCAGAGCAACTAACAAAACAAGACTGACCTCCTACATTTGTCTTTGACTGATCAGACTCAATCTTTCCATCAACAAGACTCAACAGTTTTGATATCTGCTCAGATGTAAAAGGCAAAGAACCACTAGAACCAGATGACCCAACAACAGCATTAGACTTATTAGACACATTATTTTTCACAAACTGTCCTCCTGTCCTTTTCTTCATTCCAGGAGGATAACCAATTATCTCAAAACACCTATCAATAGTGTGTCCTATCATATTACAGTGAGTACATTTTAAGTTTGGATTAGGTCCTCTAGGAAATTTTCTTTTATTATCAAAAGGTTGATAGGTTTAGACACAAAAGAAACATTTTGTCCTTTTGAACTACTAGCAACATTCCTATGTGACTCTTCCCTAGATATGATAGAAAAGGCTACTTTAACAGAAGGAAATGGCTCTCTTGTTAACAGATTAGTTCTAACAGGTTGATAAATGTCATCAAGACCCATTAAAAACTGCATTAGTTTTATTAAAGTTGAAAAATCATTATAGTCCTTTGCTTCTTGACAAGAACATGAAGGCAAATGAACCATAGCATCAAATTGTTTCCACATAGTTGTCAACTTGTTATAATACTCAGCAACAGAACTACCATTTTGAGAAACATAATTTATTTTCTTATACAAATCGTAAATAACAGAGCCATCTACCTTATCATATGTTTCTTTTAAATCAGTCCACACCTCAGAGGCTAATTTAGAAAACACTTGTCCTAAGAATAATTCTTCTGACACAGAATTTAACAACCAAGTAAGCACCACAGAGTTACATCTATTCCACTGACTAGCCAGAACAGAATCATTTTCAGATTTTATACATTTACCATCTTTGAAACCATATTTATTTTTAGCCTCCAGTGCTAATTTCATCGCACTTGACCAGACCGAATAGTTCTCAGTTCCTTTCAGTTTAATACTAACTATAGTCAAAGCACTAGAGTCACTAGGGTGCAGATATAGAGGGTCTCCTATATCCAATTTACTTATAAGAGTCACAGAGGTACTACCAGTATCACCAGACATATTTGCAAACAAACAACAACAGGCTCAAGAATGAACAAACAGACAAATGGAAGCACTCACAAACAGTGAATACACAACTACAATAACAGAGCTAACTGTGTCAGTGTCCAGATTCCTGATTCATCACTCAATAGGTGCCAGGACAAGTCTTTACACAGTAGCTATACCACAATATTAATCTATACAACCAATGAAATAACAAACAAACCACAAAAAATGCAACAAGTAACAACTATGCACACAAGACTCGATCAAGTGCCGGTCCGTCTAACCCGGTAAACAGTTATGCCTATGACTCACAATATAGTGATGAACAGTAAAAAAAAAAAACAGAGATTAGAAAGATCTCACATAAGCGTTTAACTCCCTCCAAGCAGATCTATCTTATAACCTTCTAGGGTTACAAAACAGATTCAAGAAGAAAGCAATATAAACCCTGGTTGGTTTGCCCTGAAACCTTCTAGGGTTTCAGAGACCAACACAGTCTTCAACACCTAACAAGGAGAGATCTCCTCCTCTGCTATCACAAGAACCCAAGCTAGGGTTTCTACCACACCAGATCTGATAGAAACACACCAGATCTACAACACCAGATCTGACTGAAACACACCAGATCTACGGTCTGAACACACTCCAAGAACGGATTAAAACAGTTCTACAACAAAATAATCAGAAAGACAACACAAACAAGATCAAACTTAACCACAAACAGCGGAAAACAAAGATTTAGAAAATGTTTTGGACGAAATCAAGAGCGATTAGCTCTGATACCATGAAAACTTTTGACAATCACTATACACAGTATGTAATCAACACAGCAACACAAGAATAGCGACAAAAACGGTGGAGAAAATCTTATTTAACCCAAACCAAAAAGAACCCCCCAGAACCCTTAATCTTACCAACAGTAAGATTATGACAATACAGAACAATAGTAGATCCTTTGATGATCATCCAATGATGATCATCATCACACAAACAATACAGATCTCGTAAATACACCGAGATCAAACCGGAAATACAACTGAATGATAACAAACTAACAAACTTTAACAGAGAGAAAATGAGACTGATGAGATAAGTGCTGAATGAATGCGCACAGTTGATTGCAGCCTTTATATACCAGCATCTGTTCATAGTTTCACTCTGCACCCTTCACTTTCTGCTATAATGATCGCAGCCCCTGATTATATGATAACCAGTCCTTCCAGTATGACAAATGACTATACTCATTCCCTCAACTTATGTCCTGTATCTTAACCAAGAAACTATTAAAAATGTAACATAATTTTGTATAACAAATAAATGATATGTACAAAATTAAATGTACATTTTTAACAGTTTTCCCATATTTATTGGGTTTCCTCCTGAATTGGTGTATAGACATTATGTCTAATGGGGATGGATATGATCGGGTGGTTCCGCTGGTGGCACGATGATACTCCAGTGGTCCGTCAGTGATCCAAATTTGCCGTTCAAAAAAAAAAAAAAAACATTAGGTAGATTTTAGGAGAGTACTTATTTTAGTAGCGTACGTGTTCGCTATTAAAAAAAACAAAAGAATTACATATGTACCAAGTATACTAAGATTCTTTTTATGGTTGCTCACAAGTTCCTGTCAATCTGTCGCCTTTCGTTTTTGTTAAATACACAATATTAAATAATTAGCATCTTATCACGCCTGCTAAAGTCCATAATGGCCTAATTAATTACATATTAAGTATACTAAGAATTCCTAACATTTTTGCCTTTCTTTTTTGTCAAATACACAATTAGAATCTAATGACATGCACTAAAGTCCATAATGGCCTAATCAGTTACATAAGAGTAAGAATTCTTTATAGATCGGTTTCTTTCCTACAAGAAACCCATCCTGTTTTGATTTGTTGTTTTACTAATTTTTAAAGATAACGACTTCACCAGCTAATTGTATTGTGGTCACCAAAAGGTCTTTTGTCTAGCGGTACAACGGTGTTAAAAAAATGCTTTCCTTTTCAAGTGATGGTGAGAGTTCAAATCTTGTGAGAGTAGCTTTAGAGGATGTGTGAGTTAGTCATTATAAAAAATCGTATTATACTCGTGTGTATTTTAGAAGTTGTAAAATAAGTTAATAAAAGTACCAACAAATAAATTTATAAGGATGGGTGCTAATCTTTCCTATTATGTTTGTGTGAAATGACCAAGATAGTCCTTAATTAAAACACGTGTATATATATACAATACTAGGGTAGAATCCTGTATATATATGGGTTTGAATATATGATAAATTGTGAAAAGGGAAAAAATGTTTATAATTATGCAACTTATACCGATAATTACTCAAGCCATATTATAATTATGCACATGCATAGTTACAGAACTTATAAGATAACACCACAACCTATTCATGACTACGGATATACATACAGTAACTAAGCATTATATACGCACATGAACCGATTTATAATTACACATATAAATAATTAAGCATGATACACGCATAGGAAGTCGACTTTAAAACATTGATTTTTAAGGTATAGCAAAATTAGACTCAAATTACAGAGAATAAAATACTTGATTTTTTGGTCACGTGTTTTTTAAGTAATAATTCACATATTATTAATTACTAGTGGGGAACCAGCGTGTTGCAGCGGAGTCGACAATATGGGTCGAGAACATAATTCAAACCTAAAAACGTTAAAAAATGGTATATGAATTGTGTGTGTATATATATAATTAAACTGGATCTGAATACGATTTGCAACCATCCTCCTATCTAAAAAAACATGGTGATTGCAGGCTAGTTTCAGGCGATTAAAGATGGTGGGAGAGTAGGTAGAGGAGTGTGTGAGAGAGAGAGGACACTAAATTATTATTAGTTTTAGATTTTTTTATCTTCAATTTTTAATAATACGAGGCATTTTGGTCATTTCAAACGTATTTAACATATACATGTTACGTTTATACATAGTTTTGGACCAATAATGTACTTTCTGATAGTTATGGACCATATCTAAAATTTTAACATATATCAGTAACCATACATGTGCTTTACTCCAATTATAAATATCCATCCCCAACGAACCTTGTTCCATACTACTTATTCCAAACAGATTACAAAAGTTAGCAACGAGCCAACGAGGTGCAGTGCCAAGAAGTCAAGAAAGAAATAAAATTCACAGGACTCAACTACATACTCTACTTAAGGTAATTCCCCTGACCTTGAGCTTTGTTGTGTAGTAAAAAACCACCATATTTATTGGATTTTACTCGTACAAAAAGACCATTAAACTCTCTTTTAGCTTGTCATCTTCTTTTCATATAGACTTTAACTTGCAAATTTTGGTATAATATTATGTATTCGTCCTATTTTTCTTTTTTATTTGCTATCTATTTTGATTCAATTCAAGCAATAGCTCATACCTTTTTTTTTGTTTGAGTACAATTTGACATTTTTTTAATGGGAAACTAACATACTTCTAAACTTGTACACTTTGCAAGATTTGAACCCTCTACCTTATATTAATAGAGTATAAGACACATGACCATCACACTATGTCCCTTGAGACATTCAACTTGACTTTATAAATAAGCTATTTGGCTATAATTAACTAGTCTAAACACAAACACAAATATAGCACCCTTGTAATTATTCGGTTTTAAACCGAATAGACTGAAAACCAAACCGTAACCAAAATTAGAAAAATAGCCAACCGAATTCTTATTCAGCTATTGCGGTTTGATTTGAAGATGAAACTGAATAACCAAATCGGTTTTCGGTTATGCAATTTCAGGATATTTTTTTAGCGAAAAAAGCCAATTCGGTTAAATTTTATTTATTCAGTTAAAATTGGTTTACTTGGTTTTTAAACGAAACGAATCGAATTCTTATTCGGCTATACACTTATCTTATTTGGCTTGTTTTCGGTTATGGCCATAATTTACATTATATTCTATATAAAGTATTCCACCAATTAGTGTGGTACATGCATATAGACAATATAACCTTAACTAGGTTTTTACCCGGGATTGCTTCCCGGACTTGATAAAATTACTTTAATGAAAATCTATTTATGATTAATATATAGTTAAAATCATACAAAAATAAAATCTTCGCGAAAGAAAAAGAGGTACATGATCAAAGTGCAAATGCGACATGGTTATAATATAAGCATTAAAATGAGCAATGTAAACCTCAAAAGGTTTACATAGTTAGGAAATAGATAATAGATAGTAGATAATAGATAAGTGATGTGAAACTCATTTTTTAGATAACATGGTTAAGAAACGTACAAATGTAAGGTACACATAAGCCATTACGTTATCCTAAAAAGATTCTAGTGTAAGGTTATGTGTCCAAATGGATGGATCGTGATTGATAATAGTGATATATACGCAAATTCCTAGAGGTCACGATCACATCAAGAAAGCCTCATCTTCTAAGATGTTTTCACACATCTTGATTCTAAAGGCTGGCTTAGTCTCAGGCTAAACTTAAGACAAACTCTCGAAAGTTTATTGCAATTAATTAGCGGGCTAAGATTAATAGACATCCATAAAACTTACAGGATTACAACATACCGGGGGTAGTTAAGGTAGTAATTATTTACATAATGTGTTCTAAAACTTTTGACTATAGTAAGTGTTTTGGGTCAATGCAAACTATACCAAACCACCCGTTGATGAAGCAGGTTTGCGTTCTAAACTGTATCCTATCCCCAAATCAAAATCCATTCCCCCGCACACCTCGATTGCCACCTCCCCTTCCTTTTGCTCTTTTCCCACCTGCACAAATATGAAACAAATTGAATGATGATAATGACTTCACCCAGTAAAAAGTGAAAATGCATGCATGCAGTTCGGCCATGTAGATTCGACTTTACATAGGTTGTCCTTATGCGCAGATCATTAGAAAATGGGCAGAATTCTAGATCACTCATAAAATCATAGAAAAATACAATTGAAACTGTATAAACAATGTACAGATTTTGTTCATTTTCTCGATCGCTGAAAATCATTTTTGTAACCTATAATGCGGTGATACTGGAATAAGATGAAGCCATACATATTAAAGTACTGAAATGCCGTGATACTGGAATAAAACAAAACCATACCATATTGAAGTATTTTGACAACTACCTAACAAACTATCACCAGTAACCAAGCTGTCAGATAAATATAAATTGTAAGTGGCAACTACATATGTGAAACCAAAAGGTTGTAGATAAACAATAAAATGTGTTAAGTCACATAACATACAAGCTTAATGTTAGGATCTGAGGCAATCATGATTGTGTTTGTTTGTTAGATTTGAACAAATCAAATAGATATGAACAGTTTTAAGTGCAGCGGAAATGAATAACAAACTTTGTAAACACAATCAATAGGAGAAGATAGTTTGATAAACAATTGCTTTTCATAGAGTCGAATGATTTACAATTCAAAAGCAAAAGATTACAGTCAAAGCTTACAAAGTAAACTCCCCCTCAGCCTGATGCCTCAAGGTTGGTTGCACAAGATGAAAGGATTAGACATGAGGAGAAGAACCCGCTCAGTCAATCAAATGTAACAGTACAGGATACTGTTACATTTATAGGCAAACCAAACCACTGGGGTATTTCAGCTGACGTCACCATCAAAGCGACGTCGCCTAACAACCTGTATCTACTGTCCTTTTACAAATACTGCTATACCTAACCACTGACTATACATAAAACAGATAATTCACTAAACAGCTGCTCTCTCTTTACATCAGTGCTTTCCTCAAGGTTGATCAGTCCTTGATTGGGCAGAGCTTTGTCATCAGCAGATTGTACCAGCAGTGCTTAGTGTCCAGCAGTCTTCTAAGCTTCATCAGTAGTTATGCAGAACAGCAGCAGTTGTTATAAATCATTTTCAAGGGGGAAGCTTAATGTAAACCGCTGCTTATTGTGGATCCACTGTTGTGACCAGGTTTTGGCTTTACATTATCTGTTCCTCTGGTAGGGTTCAATCCCAACAATCTCCCCCTGGAACAGATAATGCCAAAAACCTGTCATTATTCTGGATCTTTATTACTCATCAAAAGTTCCCTTGCTTTTCTTTTAAATTCTTCTTCAAATGCTTTGGAGCTTGTATCATCTTCATCCCGACACAGTGTAAGTTCAAGGAGATCCTGCAAATCTTGAACACTAAGGCCTAGTGCTTCTTTCCTTGATATATACTTCACCTCTCCATTGGATCTGACCAGAGTCAATACGTGGGTCTTTTGATCAGAGAGCCACTTTAGTACTTTTAAACCCAATGGATTTCTTGGGAGAGATTTATTTGATGATGAGCTTTGAGATATTGGCCTTGAGAAGACTTGCAGACTTTCAGACATTCTTTTGAAAGCCATTTCTATGACATCATTTGCTGCAGCTATATCTTCTGCAGTTTCTCTTTCAATCAGCTCCTGCCTTTCAATGTCTGTTGAAGTGTTTGGTGATGCAGGTTTGGTTAACATCCTTTTAAAAAGGTTTTGAAGTTTTTCTGAGTTTTCTTCTTTTAGACCCATTTTCATGATGGATTCTGTGAAGTACTCAACCTCCTTTTCTTTCACCTCTTCACTGGTCAACTGTTCTTTTTCTTCTTGATTTGTCACAAAAGTAGACCGGAACAGTGTATTGAGGTTTTCTATCTGCTGTTCAAGCTTCATTCTTTGTTCATGCTTCTTTGAGGTGCTTGATACAGTTATCTTTCTTTTCTTCAGCCTTTCATAGGCTTCATCAGTTTGCTGTTTTGACCATTTTGATATGGCTTCAGCAGTATCCATTTTTGCATCCACCAGCTCCTTTTTCTTTCTCTTATACTCAGCAGTTAGGTCAGCAATGAGCCTTTTGTATTTGCTCCAGTTTGGAGCATTCTTCTTCTTTGTAGGATCATTCTGGATTTTCTCAATCCTTTAGGCCTCATGCTTTAGAGCGATTATTGGCCATTCTTCGAACTGTTGTTCTTCAGCAGGATAGAATTTCTCTTTCATGATGTAGGCTAGATATTGTTTTCTTAACTTTTTCCTTTGATCAGCCTTTTCTTTGTTTAGGTCTTGTGCAAACTCTTCTATCTGCTTTACTTTTGTGAAGTAGAACTCCAGTCTTTTAGCAATGCCATCTTCGCTTAAACGTTCACGTTCACTCTCAACTTTAGCTCTTAGTTTAGCTTGCCTTGCCTTGACTTTGAGGTAATCATCCATATCATCTGGTGGCATGTAGCCTATGAGTGAGGAGAATCTTCTTTTTGAAGGATCTTCTTCTGTATAGAATTGCCTCATCTCATTTTTGATAGCTTCAAGTTCCAGTGGATGTTGTGCAGCATTAGGATCATGTATACCCTCATCGGCAGAGATTGGCTTTCTTTTTCTGTTGAAGAGCTTTGGTTGTGATGTAGAGAAGGTGAGAGCAGTGGTGGATGATTGACTAACAGTTGTTGAAACAACTGGTGTCTGAACATCCGTTGTCATTACAACTGCTGATATGTCAGCAGTTGTCTTCTGCTTTTGAGCAGGGGATGGAAGTGGTGAGGTAGTTTTTGATGGTGGTGATGGTGGTGGTGAATCATCATCTGATATGAGATTCCTTCTCCTTTTTAATGAAGAAGGGGCAGATGATGTTTTGGGTGAATCAGTGGTTTGAATCATGGGGAGTGTCTGACAAACAACTGTTGAAACAACTTGTGCTTCAACCACTGCTGTCATTACAATAGATGTTGTAACATCTGTTGTCTTCTGTTTTATGACAGGAGGCAGTGGTGATGGTGTGATTGTAGATGATGGTGGTAGAGCAGTAGTTGCAGTGGTGTGTGGTAGAGTGGTGTGTGTTGAAGATGTGTGTGTTGATGACATGGCAGCTGTTTGGCTACTGACATCAGTTTTTGTAACTACTGCTGTATCAGCTATTTGACTAACAGGTTTTGATACCTGCTTTTCTTTTTCTTTTTCTTTTTCAGGCTCAATATAAAGGCCATGTTCTATTCCCATCTTATTCATTTGTCTCAACAGCTTGATATTCTCCCCCTTTTTGGCATTATCTGAAGGAGGGTTATCAAGAAAGTATAGGGAAGAAGGAACTTTGCCAGAGACACTTTGAATGCTAGCCTTTATAGCCTTGATATCTGCTTGAGTATCTTTGAACCTTGATTCCACCATGTTGGTCAGCATTTATACATGAGTAGCATGGTTTTGATCAGCCATTTGTTGCTGTTTTTCAAGCATGGATTGAAAGATATTCCAGAGCTCATTTGCAGCAACTGCATGTTGTGCAGATGCTTGAGTAGGAACAGATGCTTGTGGTGGGGCAGCAGTAGACTGTGCTTTTTGAGCTTTTAAAATCTCTTGCACTATCTCCTTTATTTCAGCAACTGATTCTTCAAGTTTGTTAACTCTGTTCGTCAATTCCTGATATTTTGAATCATCACCTACTTTAGTAGGATCATCTGAATCCCCACCAGCAGTGGTTATATCAATGTGTGACTTAGGAACAGAGTCCCAAAAATCACCCATTGATGCCCCTTGTTCTTGGTACTGGGGACTTCTTTCTTCAGCACTCGATAAACCTTTGATGGTACCAGTGCTAAGATCCAACTCACTGGTGGTTACCGAAGTTGCCATGGAAGAAATTGCCTTAAAGGGAGTCTTACTTATGAAACAACTGTCCAACTGAAGATCTGTTGATCCACCAGTTGTAGTTGCTGCTCCACTTGAACTACCACCGAGAGTTACTTGTAACTCAGGGGGTGTAACCTCCTCAATTGTTGCTGGGATAGCAGAAGTAGTAGCATCACACCCAGTCTCTTGTGGGGGTATACTCTCAGTGATAGGTGATAGAGAGGAACTGGTTTGTGTCTGAGCTATAGCAGCTGCATGCAACAAGGGTAGCATGGATTGTGGCATTATGATTGGTGAGGGTATAGGTGTTGAAAGAGACATGTCCTTGGGATCAGGACTGTGGAAGATAGAGCCAAGTGGATCTGGAGCTTCATAATTTGGTGTCCCTGTGATTACAACCTGATCCTTTTGTGAGGATGCAGGAGGAGTTTCAGGCATGGGTTGAGATCTTTCTTCCAACTGCTGTGAGGAAGTAGCAGCAGTGGTTTGTGGTGACTTTTGTGTTGTCACAGGCATTTCCTCTGGGATCTCATCTTCCAGAGTTGCCTTTGTTTTGGGTTTGGTGGGTTTTCTGGATGTTTTTCTTTTGGTCTTTTTGGTGATATCAGGTGTGGGTTTCAAAGCAGTGGTTGTGTTGCTTTGATCACCTGGAGCAGTGGGCTCAGCAGCTGATACCTGAGGAGCAGTTGTAACCGCTAAAATCTGCTCAGGTACCCCTGCTTTTGTTTTTATTGGTGCCAACATTCTAGTGAATGTTTCAGGTGTCAAGCTTTTTATTTGAAAATGGACACCTTGTTTAAGCAAATTTTCATTTTTCTTATCAAATTTTTGTATAAAATAATAACTCAAAAATCTTGGAAACAACAAAAATGTTACTTTCAACGTTTTTCACCATGTCATTGAAAATCTCCTACGAGTAGTTGTAGTCTTTATTATTCAAAATAGCGTAACCCAGGCATTGAATTTTTAATGGTATTTCGTTAAAAGATGTTGTTTTATTCGAAGCACACATCAGAAGTGTGTGAAATAAAAATCTGGGTGCAGATGGAAAATAACCCTTTTGTAGGGTATCTACCTTTGACTGTTCTGCATAGCCCCTTTTCAGAAAATCAGCTTTTAACTCGTTTTTGTCAAAAGAAGCTTTACCTTTCTGATCATCGAGTTTGAAGATTTCTGATAATGATTGCGGAGTGATTTGAAGCGCAGTACCCTGTATCGAGGAGTTAATGGCTACTACTTTATCATCTTGTTTTTCAAGCGTAGCATTTTTCCAGAACTCTCTCTGGGTTTGCAGATATATGGGGGCGTCTACTGTCAACAAAGTTTTGTACTTTGATGTAGATATGGTGTCGAGAATGGAATCGAAGGTATGATTGTTTGTGGGTTTTGTGACTAAACCCAAATAGTTGTGAGATTGTTTGTATGGTATCTCATTGGATTCTTCGGCCGTTTGAGCGACTTCATTTGAAGGTGGTGGTGATTTAGGTTTTGATTTTGATTTTGACTTTGATTTTGTCATTTTTGCGGAGAAGAACGAAGAAGGATTTTGGAGATTTTGAGAAGAAGGGTTGGAAACTGCTATGAGAAGAGAATTTTGGAATTCAATTCGACAGTGTAAAACCCTGTTTGGGGTTTAGGGCAGGGTTTTAGCTGCGGAAAAAATGATCGCTGATGTGGCAGCGGTTATTATGATCTGAAGGCTAAAGACTGACCACGTGTCAAACACTGATGAAATGGATGAAGGATGGAAAACAGTTGTTTTAAGGGCCACTGACGTATCAAGCATCAGTGGTTACAAAGGTAAAAATTGTGGGCAGTGGATGATTTTTACTATCAGTGGATAGCATATCAGTGGATAGGACACTGATTTTGAACATCAGTGCTTGTCAAGAAAATGAGGGATCAGTGGTTAATTTTCAGCAGTGAACAGTGTTTAGAGATCAGACGTTGGAACAAAACAGTGGTTAGGGTAAATGGTACAGATCTGAAGGACAAGTATTCCAGCAACAGTTTTGAGAATTTTCATTCAAGGTTTTGCCACATGTCAATTTTGAAAGACATTGGTTTAGTACCCCAGATGATGAAAACTTTTTGCTAAGGCAACTCATTTTCGTTTAATACTCAATTAAAACATGAGTACCCTAGTAATTCAAAAACTAATACATAAATACTAAAGTTGAATCCGCTGTAGAAGCTGTTATAAATACACCATAACTGCTAGTCTTTAACAGGACTTTGCCTTCAACAGTGCATAGCCCTCATGAGACAATAAGCCCATCAGTCTTTATATGGAGCAGGAATTAATTATAACAGTCCTTCGCATGATCAGCTGTTATAACCACACCACCCTTTCAGAGTTGGACCATTAAACAAATCCTTGACACTATTAATCTTCTGTTGACTTACCAAACAAATCTACAGACACAATTCAACATCAACATAATCTAAATATTACTGAAACAATAAATAATAAGTAAAAATAAAACACAACAAAGATTCATAAAATTATATTTAATCATTTATTCAGGACCTTGAAACTAAAAGTCCAATAATTACATGACATACTGAACAATATTCAAGTTCAAATCTAAGAATAACAGCAAGAACTAATAAACTTTAGTTTCCACTACATCTATTGCTGAACCTCTTGATGTATGTCCTTCAGCATCGCCATAAACTGCACGTCTCTATCACCACACTCCATATTACTGACAACACAAATAAATTACAATTAATTATTATTGATTAGATTTGCAACAAATAGTCAAAAAGTATTTTTTTTTTATTTTTTAATTTAACATTAAGGATAAAAATATATATGGTTTGAATTTTGAGTTTCAAAATTACTGATATTATTAGTAATTACTGATTTGATTTGACCGCAATTGTGATGATGTTTATTGGGAACTGACGTTTATTGGGAACTGAAAGGTAAGTAGTGTATATCTTTATATCCCTCCTTATTAAAGTAAATAAATATTACTAATCATATGCAAAGTAGGGAAAAAAAGAGAGAACGTCAATTCTAAATTACCATCTTGCATAAATTTAATTTGAAATTCATATTTTGCATATTTTAAAAGTCCAAAGCTGAAGAAATTACCATTAATTATTGATTTGATTTGCAACAAATACCCATCAAGTATTTTTTTTTAATTTAACATTAAATTTCATATTGAAAACAATATTGGAGGAACTCTTATCTCATTGCAATGTAACGATTAGGTAAAATGGTAATTTCATTTTAATTCTAGTTTTTATTTGATAATTTCAATATATGACTAATTAACACCATGGATGGTAAATATCAATGGATGTCAAGAATAAAAAAGTGACAAGTGCCTATTTTTTCCTATCAGTAGATACCGAACGTCAATTGTCATTATGACTTTTCTGTAATTACTGATATTATCAGTAATTACTGATGATGATTTGAAAGCAACTATCATTGTCATGATGACTTTTCTAATTTTTAAACCGTGAGTTTGAAATTCACATTTTGCATGTTTTAAATGTCCAAAGCTCAAGAAATTAGCATTAATTACTGATTTGATTTCCAACAAATAGTTATAAAGAATTTTTTAAATTGTATGATCAAAACAATGTTGGAGGAAATCTTACCTCATTGGTATGTAAAGATGAGGTAAAATGGTAATTTCATTGTTATTCTAGTTTTTATTTGATAATTTCAATCTATCACTAATTAACACCATCAATAACAAAAAAGTGAGCAGTGGCTGTTTTTTAGGAAAACAACTGATGGTCAATATCAATAGATGCCAACAATAAAAAAAGTGAGCAGTGGCTATTTTTCCTATCAGTGGATACCCAACAGTTTTTTAAACACTGATGTTTGGTCAGTCAATGGTCAACAGATTTTGAAGAAACATATGTTTCGCCTTAAACATAATTTTGCCCATAAACAGAAGTTTGACCATAAACAGGTGTTTGCACATAAAGAGATGTTTAAAACCACTGTTGGGTCAAACAAATTTCACAACAGGACCAATACTCAAATAGATGTTGACCTTAAACTGATGTTTGGTTTAGAGCCAAACATCTGTTAAAGCCCAAACATCTGTTTAACCCTGAACAGAGGTTTCCATTAACTATTGACCAAATTGCAAACAAATGTTAAAACCACTGTTTGTTATTGTACTTCTTTACAAAATTACATAAAATTCAAGAAAACGAAACAAACACTTAAAGAACTATAATTTAACACATGATCTAATCGGGCAAAGCAATCTATTATCTAAGAATTCACTGATTCTTACAACATGAAACAAACTCATAATGAAATACTAAAGTTACATAAGAACCACTGATAATTAAATACTAAATTTGAATCCGTTGTAGATGCTGAACCACTGCTGATACTAAACAGTCATTTTCCTTTGATTAATCAAACTCTAGGTACATAAAGTGCAAACAATCGTTTTCCTGAACAGATGTTCTAGTTAATAACATC
Organism: Helianthus tuberosus; assembly: GCA_030545235.1. Classification (NCBI taxonomy): domain Eukaryota; kingdom Viridiplantae; phylum Streptophyta; class Magnoliopsida; order Asterales; family Asteraceae; genus Helianthus; species Helianthus tuberosus. Next base: position 193,912,721 of record CM060414.1, read on the forward strand.
TACTGTTCAACCTAACAGGGGTTTCCATTAACTATTGACCAAATTGCAAACAGATGTTAAAGCCACTGTTTGTTATTGTACTTCTTTACAAAATTACATAGAATTCAAGAAAACGAAACAATCACTTAAAGAACTATAATTTAACACATAATCTAATTCGGCAAAGCAATCTATTATCTGAGAATTCACTGATTCTTACAACATGAAACAAACTCATAATGAAATACTAAAGTTACACAAGAACCACTGATAATTAAATACTAAATTTGAATCCGTTGTAGATGCTGAACCACTGCTGATACTAAACAGTCGTTTTCCTTTGATTAATCAAACTCTAGGTACATAAAGTGGTTGTCTTTAACAGGACCTTGTCTTCAACAGTGGATAGGCCTCATCAGTCTTTGTTCATAAAGAGCTCCTTTAAAACAAACTTTATGCTTCTTTTAATACAAAAAAGGTAGGAAACACCATTACTCTAGACTCTCTAGTAACATAAAATCTTATCTTACAACAATAGCAGATCCTTTCTTGCGTTTAGTAGGAACTACTGTGGGTTCTCCATCATCATCTTCTGCACAAGTGAATTATAATCATCATCATCATTTAGACATAAGCAAGTAAACTATAAATTTAATAATCTTTCTTTGTGTTTAATTAAACTTTATGCTTCTTTGAATACAAACCTATAATAACCCGCAGCAGATTGTATTAATTTCAAACAACTGTGATTAGACTGAAATATAAACCGAGAATTAGAGTATATCACTTCAAAATAAAAAAAACTCAAAATTGAAAATCAGAGTAGCAAAAAACACATACTTTAAACGATGTTGGAACAATAATACTGGAAACAACCGTGGAACAATCATCATCATTATATGAGAATACCCTTAATTTATGGAACCTGTAGAATGAAATGCTCCACTGTTGGGTTATTAACTTTCAACCTCACTTTCCCTAAATTTATCAATTCTAATTTTCAACAGGATGTAATACAATTATTACCTTAATTAAGATATCTTCAACTGCAAACAACAATAGCAAACAACATCAAACAACAATAGCAAACAACATCAGACAATAATAGCAAACAACATCAAACAATAATAGCAAACACCTGATGTTGAATCCACTGTAGATGCTGAACCACTGCTGTTACAAACAGATAATACCAATGAAACTCTAATTTCAGAAAGAATAATGGCTGAACATACTCAAACATCAATAATCAACAGATGTTATACTCATATCATCACCATCTAGAAAAAAACGTTAATTTCAAAACATATTCAAACATACCAGCTTATGGCAGAAATCTATCCGCAGCTAAGCGGATTTCAACTTTGATGACAACAACGCTAACAATGGTTACATGAAAAGACACAAAAAACAAAGGATTAGTATAAATAACAGGAAATCATGAAAGTATTTCAACTAAAAAAAAGAAGAACAAACCTTTTGATTAAGTAATCGATGAACAAAAGATGATTTTATGGTGGCGTCTGGAAGAAGATTAAGGTTTGTGAAATTTGAATTTGAATCGCCTGAATATAGAGAGAGAAAGAACCCTAGGCGTTTGTAAAGAAAGATCAGAAGTGAGAAGAGAAGTTATATAAGGAAAAGAGGATGGCGCTGTTGGGCGGGAAAAGAGAACTGAGGATGCCCTAATCAAGTGACACGTGGCCCAAATAACTTTCATTTATTATATATAATAGATTATATAAAGGTATTCCACCAATTAGTGGTTTTAGAGTCAAGTCTTAAAGGAAACAAACGAGAATGATGATATCATGCATTCCTGTTGCAAGGGACTCGGTTAAAAAAAATCTATATTTAAAACTAAATCGAGTTAATTACTCTTTTCATCCCTGTGATTTGTCAAAAATCACTATTTCAGTCCATTAGTTTAAAAATTGCGATTTCAGTCCCTGTGGTTTCACTTTCGTAACCATTTCAGTCCACCTCGTAACCATTTCAGTCCCTGTACTTAACAGATTAATGGATATAAATGGTTACGAAAGTGAAACCACAGGGACTGAAATCACAATTTTTAAACTAATGGACTGAAATAATGATTTTTAACAAACCACAGGGACGAAAACAGTAATTAACTCAAACTAAAAAATAGACCACACTTAGAGCAAAGGTTCTTAGAGCAAAGGTTCATATATATATATATATATATATAGGGGACCGCTAGAATGAGAACCACCACGAGTTATGAGAACCGCGAGAACCACGTGCCACGGAGGGGCGTTGACCACTTTTTTTTTACAACTAGATCCGTATATTTTAACAACATTCGTAAAAAAAAAAATTCAAACGGCGCGCCCGAGGGGGTAGTTTTTTACACCCAAAGTTTGGTGTTTTTATTATTTTTTTGTTTTTTCTTTTTTTTTACAAACTTTGGGTGTAAAAAACTACCACCTCGGCCGCGCCGTTTGAATTTTTTTTTACGAATGTTGTTAAAATATACGGATCTAGTTGTAAAAAAAAATCGTGGTCAACGCCCCCCCGTGGCACGTGGTTCTCGCGGTTCTCATAACTCGTGGTGGTTCTCATTCTAGCGGCTCCCTATATATATATATATATATATATATATATATATATATATATAGGCTAGACAAAAAACCCTTATGTTTTTAAAAAACCCTAGAAAACCCAACCTACCGACATTTTTTTTTAAAAATAACACATGTAATATACATGTTTTTAAGAGTTTTGGGCAAAAAAACAAAAAAACAAAAAAGCGCCGAAGGATTATTTAAAAAAAAAATAAACAAATTTCAGCAACTTTCGTGACTAACATGTGTTAGGCAAAACATGCTGAAACTTGTTTATTTTTTTTTAAAAACATCCCTTCGGCGCTTTTTTGTTTTTTTTGGCCCAAAACTATTAAAAACATGTATATTACATGGGTTATTTTTTTCAAAAAAAAAAAAAATGTCGGGAGGTTGAGTTTTCTAGGGTTTTTTTTAAAAACATAAGGGTTTTCTATATAGCCCTACCCTATATATATATATGAGGTCAGGATTTAGAGAAAACGTTAATAAGTGTAAGAACGGAGAGAACGGAGAAAACGACGGGACTTAATTACTAGCATTTATTATAATAAAATCCCGCCTAAAACAACCACCAAAAAACATCCTATATATACAACATCTCGGACCTTCCATTAAACACACAAAACCCAAAACGTCATATTTAATACATATCATTCGTCTTAGAAACGCCAAAAAACCCAAACATCAAATATCCCCTAAAACAAAACGTTTCTTTGAAATTTAGTTTGGTTGTTGGTAAGGTTTCGCTCAATGTAATGGACAAAAACCTTAAGTGAAGATATTGTTCATTTCATTGAGTAAAATCTTATTGACTTTATCCTCAACTTCCATCCAATTTATAACGCCAAAACATACAAAAACATTATTGCCTGTCACATTATAGGCCTGCATCCTACATGGCACAACACTTGATAGAAAAAAAATAAACATCAAGAAAATTACTGATGTTTTTTACATTATAGGCCTGCATCCTACTTGGCACAAAATCAAAGCCATACTTAGTTAAAACGTCAAAATATTTACTACGATCCTGATCTAAAAAGAAAAAAAACGCCGTGTATTTGTTAAACGCCAAAAAACGGAAAGGTGATGTGACACGCATTTGAAAAAAGAATATGAAAGGACAAAAAAAGCTCCTCCGCCCTTCTATATGTCGCGTGACACGTGTTGAGCCAGGATGCGTTCTCACCGTTCTCACACTTTTGGGCGTTTTCTCCTGATCCCGTTTCTCTCTCTCTCTCTCTATAATATATATATATATATATATATATATATATATATATATATATATATATATATATATATATATATATATATATAGGGGGTCGTTAAAATGAAAACCACCGCAGTTGCGAGAACCACTCTCCACCAGTCAGATAATGACAACCAAAAGAGTAATATAGTCATTTAATCAAAACCATCAAATCATCTCTATCTCCTCTTTAAAGTCTATTTTTTAAGTTATTTCAATTTCTCTCTATTTAAAACCATCAAATCATCTTTTTCTTCTCTTTAAAGTCTCTTTTTAATCAGACCATCAAATCATCTCTCTCTACTCTTTAAAGTGTCTTTGGAAAAAAAGTTCTTATAAAAACAAAAATTTTTGTAAAATTTTTTTGGTAAAAAAATATTTGTAAAAAAAAGTTTAAAACCGTAAAAAACGTAAAAAGATGAAAAAAACGTGTGTAAAAAAGTTTTTGTAAAAAACAGGATAAAACCATAAAAAAATTTTAGTATAAATTTTTGTTTTTTGTTTAAAAGTTTTTGTAAAAAAAAAATTTGTAAAAAAAAAAGTTTAAATCTGTAAAAAAAGTTTAAAAAACGTGTGTATAAAAAACCGGCGCGTAAATACGGGGCGAAAAAAACGGGGCGTAAAAAACGGCGCGTAAAAAAACAGCTCGTAAAAGCTGGGCGTAAAAAACGGCTCGTAAAAAAACCGAGTGATAAAGCGGCGCGTAAATACGGGGCGTAAAAACGACGCATTAAAACGGGGCGTAAAAAATGGCGCGTAACACCGGGCGTAAAAAAACGGCGCGTAAAAAACCAGGCGTAAAAACGACGCGCAAAGAACGGAGCGTAAAAAAACGACGCGTAAATACAAATCTTAAAAAACGACGCATAAAAAACGGCACGTAAACGTAGATACGGCGCGTAAAAAACCGGGCGTAAAACGGCGAGTAAAAACGGGGCGTAAAAAACTGGGCGAAAAAACGACGCGTAAAAAACCGGGCGTAAAAAACGGCTCGTAAAAACGTTTTTTGTAAAAAAATCCTGAAAAAAATTGTTTTTGTTGTAAAAAAATCAGATTTTAACATGTTTTTATATTAAAGCTCGTAAAAACGTTTTTTGTAAAAAAATCCTGAAAAAAACTGTTTTTGTTGTAAAAAAATTCAGATTTTAAAATGTTTTTATATTAAAAAATCTGATTTTATTAAAAAACAATAAATTTAATAAGACAAAAAAGTAATTAAAAACAATAAATACAATAAAGACAAAATAAGCAAATTTACTAAACTATCCTTTTGACATTAAATTATTAAAAACATAATAAGACAAAAAGAATTTAATATTTTTTATTACTTTTAATCTCATCCATCCATCTCCCAAGATCAATGGTTGGAGTTGGAAGGTGGTTCTCGTGGTTCTCTTAACTGAGGGTGGTTTTCATTTTAGGGTCCTATATATATATATATATAAAGGACTCTGTTAAAAAAATTTGTATCTGAAATCAAATCTAAAATATCCGAAATATCCAAATATTTTGGATATCCTAAAATTTGATAATCCGAATTTTGGATTCGAATCGGAGGTTGATTTCTAAAAAGTTCCGATATCCAAAAGCCAAAAAATAGTATATATATTGTGTGGGTAATATCTATAGTTTAAATATAACTAGTGGATGCTCCGCCCGCGTTGCGGGGCGATGGCCGAATAATGAGCGAGTGTTAGGCAGCTCATTAATACGAAAAACAATTAAATCGAGTCAACCAATTAAAACAAAACACTTTTATAATTTTGCTTAAAAGAAAAAAAAACTAAAACAATGGCAATATTGTAATTTTTAACTGATGGAAAGTTGTATTTTTTAACTGCGGTAAAATCGTAATTTGCCAAAAGCTAAAGTGATGGCAGTACTGTAAATTTGAACCAGGGGCAAAATCGTAAATTTTCACATGGGCAAATTCATAATTTTGAACTTGGGGTAACAGCGTAAAATAAATTTGAACTAAGGGCACAATCGTAATTTTAAGCTAGAGGTAAAACCGCAATTTTATTTTAAACCGAGGGCAAAATCGTAATTTTGAGTTGGGGGCAAAAGCATAATTTTATTTTGAACTGGGAAAAAACGTAATTTTGAACTGAGTGCGAAATCGTAATTTTTTAAACGGGGAAAATCACATTTTTGAATAGAGGGCAAAATCGTAATTTTTAGCTGGGGGCAAAAATATAATTTTATTTTGAACTGGGGGGTGGGGGGGGGGGGGGGCGAAAAGGTAATTCAGAGCTGGGGGCAAAACCACAATTTTATTTTGAATCGAGGGAAAAATCTTAATTTTGAGCTAGGGACAAAAGCGTAATTTTATTTTGAGTTGAGGGCAAAAACGTAATTTTAAAATGGATAGAAAATAATAAACTGGTTGGTCCAATGGGGGAGGGCCAGACAAAAGCGTAATTTTGAATTGAGGACAAAATCGTAATTTTGAGATGGGGACAAAAGCATAATTTTATTTTAAACTGGGGGTAAAATGGTAATTTTAAATAGGAGCAAAAACGTAATTTTAAAACGGATATAAAATCATAAACTCGTTGGTCCAATGGGGGAGTGCCAGGCAGCTGCCTGGCACTATTCCCCCACATGAACTTTGTAGTTATAGGTAATAAGAAATAGTAAATAATTGGATTTGAATGTGTATTTTTGCCTATGCAGTCAATCTCGGCGATATATCGGATTAAAAAATCGGCAATAGTATCGGTGGCGATAATATTGGTGATATATACCGATATATCGCTGATATTTTGTAATTCTGATATTGGTCATCTCCCGAGAATATCGATAGGCCCAACAAAGAGGTGAAAATTGAACAAATAAGCTGAAAAAAGAAGAAAACATATGCATGTTACGACTCCGACGACGTTTTCCGGTGAAAAATTCTGATTCCCCTGATGCTTTCTGTTTGAAAGCAGGAAGAAGAAGGTGAAGAAGAGAGCGTCTGGGTGTTTTAGCGTGTTTTAGGTTTAAGGTTTCTGGAAAGCAGGAAGAAGAAGGTGAAGAAGAGAGCTGCGTTGTTTTTTTTAGCGTGTTTTAGGTTTAGGGCTTTATATACTTAATGTATTTTAACATTTAACCCCTTTATCTTTTATCAGGTTCCATTTAGTACCTAAAAGTGGTAAAAAATTACTTTAAAAAAATATAAAATTAGTGTGGGTTCGAAAACAACTTAGTTTAACACTAAATATGGCTAAGTTGTTGCAGTAATTAGTTCTAGATGTTAATATACATATATTTTATAGGTTCTAGATATTAATATACATATATTATTTAGGTTCTATATATATAGAGAAAGTATAATGTACTTCACGGCTTAACCTACATTAACGTACGCGACCAAAAAGATAACGTGCGTGATTATTTTTTTGATCAACTTAACGTGCGTGATTATTGATCCCATGCGTGATTATCACAAAACAACTGATCCCATGCGTGATTATCTGTTCCCATGCGTTATTATCTGTTCCATGCGTGATTATAGCCCTGATCTGACGGTTACCATTGTCGCGTACGTGAAGTATGATAAGGGCTTTTGTATGTTAACCGCTCTCTCTCTCTCTCTCTCTCTATATATATATATATATATATTTATAAATTATATTATAAATTACCGATATCCCACCGTGACAAGTCAGACCTTGTCTATTGACTATATCCCAAAGCGCGGCGCTTTGGATGTGCAAAAAGACAAATGGCGTGTGCGAATAGACCAGGCCTTGTATAATTACTCTACATATATTTACAATTACGCCACCACGTCACTTTTTCTACAAATATTTACAATTATGCCACCGCTTCACTTTTTTCTTTTGATTCGTACGCTCAATACATTAAGTATATTTGTATACAATCTTAACCCTATGTGTGTGTGAGTATACATGCGCAATGTTTGGGTGTGTATTTGTATATGTATGTGCATGTGTATATAAGATTCGGTTCATGAAAGAGCTCCCCCGAGTTGCGAGAACTTGAGAACTTCAATGGAAATTAATATTAATGAGTAAAATGTCAAAATCGTCCATGAGATTTAGTCATTTTTGTTTGTTCCATCCAAAATAACTTTTTTGTGCATTTGAGTTCTTCAGGTTTGCGTTTTATTGTCATTTTCACCCTTAAGTTGGGCAACTTATTACGACTTTCGTCCCTCGAAATTTGGCCATCATGGATGAAAATGACAAGATTTCAAACTTTTTATAGGAAAATGGCACCTCAGGGACGAAAGTCGCAAAAGTGATCAAAGTTCAGGAACGAAAATGGCATTTTACTCTTATTTAATTTATATCCAATTTCTCTCTTTTATAATAAATTATTTCTTTTATATATTTTGAATATATTAAATTAATATAATATAATATTTTTTTTACAATTATATTAAATAAAATATATTCAGATTTGGATAATAAAAACAACATACATATTAAAAACTTACAACAAAACAAACAAAAAAAACACAATCGTTTAATAAAAAAGGTCAAATATGCTGTTTGTAAAAAAAAAAAAAATCCTAAACCAAAAAAAAAATACAACAAATAATAAAAAAAAAATAATTAAGATATGTTGTGTTCTTTTTTATTGCTTAACAGAACTTATCATGTGTTGCGCTGCTTTCTGTCCATATTCGAGTGGTCCATGTAATGCCATGTCTTGATTAAAAAATAATTAAGATATGTTGTGTTCTTTTTTTACCAAACCATATAATTAGGTTGTACATTATGCATAAAACCAGTTCCCTGATCTTAATTTAGCAGCTGTAACTCTATAATTTTCATCTTCATGTGTTGGAAATCTTCACTAGCATGGATTCATCCACCTTGGCTTATAACTTAAATTTTAATTTGTATTAGCAAAAGCTGCAGCCATAATTAATCCATTTTCCAGTTTTGTCTTTTATTCTCCTAAATTCAGTTCAGCGGTAAGCTTGTTAATTAATATTTTGGTGTCTGTGTTTACCTTGATCAACACACAGATCATGTCTTCATCTCCCAAAGACATATACGCCATGTCCTGGAATGAATATACGGATTCCTTATATATTCCATATGAAGAGATAGAATCAGCCACCAACGACTTTGCTGATGAAAATTTCCTCGCACAAGGCACTTCTTTTAAGGTTTACAAAGGACAACTCTTGCAATCAGGGAACTTCATTAATATTGTTGCACGTAGAACTCACCAAATGGAACTTATGATCAACGAAATGTTATCTTCTAAATCAATCAAGCACAAAAATATCGCTTCTGTTTTTAAGTATACTGGTAAGAAAGATGAGGTATTCATCATAAATAAGCATGAGGCCAATGGAAGTCTTGAAAAACATCTAAGTGGCCCAACCCTCACTTGGAGGCGAAGATTGCATATATGTGTTCGGATTGCACATGCCTTGAAATACCTTCATCATGATGTACTTGGCGGCAACCGTTGTATCATACATGGTACCATCAAAAGCTCCAAAATTTTACTAGATCACAATTGGGAACCCAAGTTACATGGTTTTGGATTTGCTTTTAATACTAATAGGCATCATCTTCACATTACCAGTAAATATAATGGCTCATTACGGTATATGGATCCAGCATATGAAAGCACCAGAGGTTTGACTCATATGTCAGACGTCTTCTCCTTTGGTGTCTTATTGTTTGAAGTCTTGTTTTCTGGAGAAGCATCTTTCCAAAACAATGATAATTGGGATTTTGCTCGATTGGCCAGATCACATTATGAAGATAGAAAACTAGATAATTTGATCGATCCTGATCTTAGAAAACAAATGAATAAGGAATCACTAAACATCTTCGCTGAAACAGCATATTATTGCTTAAAGGAGAAGCGATCACAACGTTTAGAAATGAATCAAGTTCTATCAAACCTTAAGAAAGCACGGGAACTTCAGCATAAACATGTAACTGTTTTCTCCTTTCTACCTTTCATCTTCATTCCTTTATAGTTAAGTTTACTAATTTATTTCTCATTATTGCAAATTTAAAAGGAACATCCAAGTACAAATGTTGCGGTTAAAGGTACATCGTCAACTAACCAGTTGAAGGTAATTATGATTGAAATGATTATGTGTATCATTAAAATGACAAAAACAAGGTTTTCTTTCAACTTGTAATGTAATATGGGGTGTATCGTTATGCTTTTGTTAAATAAAGTGATTTAATATTGCAGGGAAAAAGTTTGGATCTGTTGAAATTTGGATTGAGAGATATAGAATTAGCAACCAATGAATTTTCTGAAATGTACTGCATTGGTTCAGGCGGCTACGGAAAGGTGTATAAAGCACAACTCAATCTTGATGTGTCGGCGATAGAAGGGAAGAATAAAGGTGAAGTTCCTAAGAAACATGACACAGTAGCTATTAAACGCATCTTTAGTAGAATGGATAAGCAAGGAAAACAAGGTTTCATTGCAGAACTTGAAATACTTAATAATTGTAAGCATCCAAATATAGTGTCGCTTCGAGGCTTCTGTGACGAAGGAGAGGAGATGATCCTTGTTTACGAGTATGTTTCTAATGGAAGCCTTGCTGATTATTTTGAAAATGTTAATAACATGACTAATCTTACTTGGGTTCAACGTATACAAATATGTCTTGATATTGCACGTGGATTGAAGTATCTACACACAAGAACAGGGGACAAACAAAGCATAATACATCGCGATATAAAAAGTGCCAACATTTTATTGGATGATAGTTGGGTGGCAAAGATTTCCGACTTTGGGCTTTCTAAGTTACGCCGTGGAACTCAACAAGGTAGCACCCTCGTTACCGATAATATTGCTGGGACAGAAGTATACTTGGATCTGGAATATCTGAAAACAGGTAAGCTGAAAACTAAATCAGATGTATACTCTTTTGGGGTAGTTTTGTTTGAGATCATGTGTGGGAAGTTGGCTTATGACAAAACTTATAACGAAGGGGGGCTTCCATTAATAGCACGTAAATGTTTCAAAGAGGGAACATTGAAGAATTTGGTAGATCCAAAAATGATAGAAGTTGATGAAAACATTTATGTGCTAACTCGAGGGGCCAATCAAGATTCTTTGGACACATTTACAAAAGTCGCATGTAAGTGTTTAGCTGAAACTCAATCTGATCGCCCAACAATGGAATTCATCATCAAAGAACTTGAAAAAGCATTAAACTTTCAAGTAAGTATCTCCTTTCAATGGAAAAAATGGAACTTCCTTTTTTTTTTCTCTGCATTCTTGATCCTTGGTAGTGAGATGTTTGTTATTCAATTAACTACAGTCTAAGCTACACATGTAGGGCTGTAAACGAACCGAACAAACACGAACAAGTCTTTGTTCGTGTTCGTTTGTTAAGAAATATATGTGTTCATGAACTGTTCACGAACAAGATTTTGTGTTCGTGTTTCTTTGTTAAGGAAATGAACTTGTTTGTGTTTGTTTGTTAGTCTTAGGCAACGAATGAAAACGAACGATGATAAACACAATTGAGCACAAACTAATGTTTATGAACACAAATGGTAACAAACGAACACAAACAAACGTTCATGAACAAAATATATAATACAATGACACTTATTAACTATTTTATTTGTCCGAATTTTGAATTATTTAAATAAAATATAAAAGCTAAAAACACTAATGAACTATCGAACACAAACGAACACGTTACCGAACATTCACGAACATAAATGAACGAACGCACCTATTGTTTATGTTTGTTCATTTAATTAAAAGAACGAAATTTCTTGTTTGTGTTCGTTTGTTTAATAAACAAATGAACACAAACGAACTTCCAGCCGAATAGTTCACGAACTGTTCGCCGAACGTTTGGTTCGTTTGCAACCATATTCACATGAGTGTGTAAAAATAAAACACAAATAAATTTTTTTATACATTAACGAACTTTATAGATACATTAATTTGTTACCCATACCTTAATTTATTTATAGAATTCTTAGATTATGATAAGTATACATTAATTTGTTACCCATACCTTAATTTATTTACAGAGTTCTTGGATTATGATAAGTTTACTATCTAAATTAATAATATGAAAAACTTCAAAATTATGATAAGTTTACTATTTAAATATATACAAGATTATAACTTTACTATTTAAATATATACGAGATCATGTCTTAAGGTAAACTAGTTTTTTGACGTCGCGCGTTACGGCGAAACTGAGCAAATGATAACGTAAAACAAACGTGATTTGAAAATAAAACATGTTGTTTAGAAAGTCAAATCATTATAATGGTTTAGTTGATCATCGTACCCTTTTATAATACCAAATAAATACTTTATTTTGATTACAACTTCATTTTTAACAAAAATTATAATAGAATGTCATGAAAAAATCAAGCACAACTACGTACTTAAGTTTTTAGAAAAAAAAGTTGTATACGTAAATTATTAAAGAACTATTAAATTAATCGATAAATTAATATATATTTAAAAAAAAAGAAAAAAATTATTAAAAATGATAAAGGAAATATATTATTGGAAGAAAATTTTAAAGTTGTGATTATTATCGGCCAACAAGTGAAACTTAGTATTATTAAAATCCAATAACTCTTTAATATATTATAATAGTTTATTATTATATTTACTTTTAATATATTTTTATTTTATAAACTATTATAATATATTAAATAAAAATAATAAAAAGCTATATATTATTATAAAAATAAAGTTACAAATATATGTTCTAAAAAGGAAAAAAGAATTATTAAAAAATGATAAAGGAAATATATATTGTTTTAAAGAAGGAAAACAAAATAAAAATATATTAAAAGTAAATATAATAACAAACTATTATAATATATTAACAAGTTATTGGATTTTAATAATCCTAAGTTTCACTTGTTGGCCGATAATCATTCAAACTTTAAAAATTCCTTCCAATAATACCAACTGGTAAAAGTTTGGTCGCCATTGATCCTTTTCAGACATATAAGAATTTAGTCTCCTCAATAGATTTGATTACACCTAGAGACTCCTTGATTGATTTAACTGCACCTATGTTAGAAAATGATCAATAGCAGCCAAAACTTTTACAAGTTGGGATTATTGGAGAGAATTTTTAAAGTTGGGATTATTATCGGCCAACAGGTGAAACTTAGGATTATTAAAATCCAATAACCCTATATTAAATAAAAATATAAATAGCTATATATTATTATAAAAATAAAGTTACTACTTATCGTTCTTTATCAACAATAAAAAATAATAAAAAGCTATATATTATTATAAAAATAAAGTTACTATTCATCTTTATCTATCAACAATATATATAACTAGTGGTTTTCCCCCACGTTATGCGGTAGGAACTCAGGGTAGGTATCGGTTGTGTTCGTTATGGTACTGACACTCGCTATATATAACAACTGAAAGAGAAAACTAAAAAAATAAAATCGTGATATGCCCAAAAGGAAATCAACATGTGTTTTACATCAATCGAAAACCATAAAATGAATACCGGTTCTTATACTACCGGTATTGGTACCGATGTTGTTCGATCGAAATCGGTTCGGTTCGTCACGAATCGATACTCGTATAGTTTACGAAACAAAAAAAGTACGTTTTCTTTTTAATATTGTTATCGTCACTCGTATAGTCTACGGTACAAAAAAATACATTGTTTTGAATACGAAAAATAAATAAATATTCAAGGTAAAATTTTTTTCGATTTGGTACGATAGCGGCATGGTATTGATTTTCAATAAAATTTATATCGCAATGTTGGATAAAAAATAAACATACTGCAGAGTTAGATTTTAAAAAGATTAACAGTTTGTTAAAAATATCAAACTAAATGATAAATATATATTATAAATTTTTTAGATCGAAAATTAAAATAGATATTTAAATATTTTAATCACTATTCATGGTGACTTCAAATTGATATGTATAATATATAATATACTGGTTTTGAATTGAAATTTAAAAAAAAAAATTGTCCTATAAGCAAGCTGTAAAAAGATTAGGAAATCATTATTTGCTATTGCGACTCTTATCCAGTTTCAATATGCACACATGATGTGTTTGATTTTGTAATTTTTTTAACAATAATTTTTTATATCTAAATCTTATAAAGGACAAGCACCATACTATTACTATGGAAAATATATAATACGGTTCGGTATCGGTTTGAACCGGTATTTGAAGGCCAAAAGAAAACATTCATTATTATAAAAAGGCCAAAAAGAAAAAAAAAATTAATTTCTCATGTGTAAAAGACGCTTTGCATATCCAGTTTCAATATGCACACATGATGTGTTTGATTTTGTAATTTTTTTAACAATAATTTTTTATATCTAAATCTTATAAAGGACAAGCACCATACTATTACTATGGAAAATATATAATACGGTTCGGTATCGGTTTGAACCGGTATTTGAAGGCCAAAAGAAAACATTCATTATAAAAAGGCCAAAAAGAAAAAAATAATAATTTCTCATGTGTAAAAGACGCTTTGCATATACAACAGTTATCAAGAAATCCAAATACCGATTGAAAAAAAAAAAAAAACATTCTGAAACGCCTTAAAGCCATAACAAGTGTAGAAAGAACGCCATTAATGTAATGAGAAATCTAGAAATAAACAAAAATGCCAAAAAAGAGAAGAATACTAATAACACCAGCTGTATTATGTAAATTAAAAACACCTTTAACGCGATAACAGTGATAATAAAAAAACATTGCAAGTGATAAACACCAAAATAAACGCCAATCTAACCTAGCGAAAAAAACGCCACGAAGTTAAACATGATTTACTCTAATGGATATCAAACACTGATAAAAGAATTTTACGTAAAACATGCACAATGAAAATATTACTTTGTAACTCACAATCCATATTAGACTCCATAAATCCCGAAAACTTGGAGAAGAGGTAACAACTAAAACGAAAAATTTAGAATTTCTAAAAGAATAAATAGGTTGACAAAAGGAGTGTTTCAAAACAAACAACGAAATGACGATCATACCTCCGAGTGTAAAATAGCGCCTATGCCACCTGTCGTCCCAGAAACTGTTCTCACAATTTTCACACTTTAGGGTGTTTTCTCTAGAACTTGTTTCTATACACACACACATAGCGAATCAGTATATCGAAAACCTACCTGAGTTGAGAAAACCCTATCAAACTGTACTATTTATTAACTTATGTAATACATTTATTATAGGTATTACAAAAAAGCCAATTTTTTTGTAGGCACTTGTTATGTATGGGTTAAAAATTTCGTTGTTTTGTGTTATTGTGTTACATATGTGACGACGACAGACTATTACACGTCGTAACAAGTGCCTACAATTTCTTTTTAAATGCCTTTTGTAGTAACCATAAAAGCATATATTAGACATGGTAAAAAAAAATATGATTGTTGAACTAGGTTTTCACACACACACGTATGTATGTATGTATGTATGTATGTATGTATGTATGTATGTATGTATGTATGTATGTATGTATGTATGTACGTACGTATGGAGTTTAATTGGTGAACCAGAAGGGAACCGGCTAAACAAACTCCGATTGAACCCAATGCACATATTTTATTTTCTTTTGTTTTTGAATATTTCCATGCCATATCATGTTTAGTTTTTTAACTTAATATAATGATTTACAGAAAAACAGCAAGGACAACCTATTTATATCACTTGAAGCCATAAAATCCGGCACAGATAACTTCAATGGTAGCAATTGCATTGGGGAAGAAAGATTCTGGAAACTTTATGAAGGCGAGGTTGAACATTCCAAAGGATTAACCCCCATTCTTGCAAAGCAGTGGGATAAGATGTTTTGTCAAGGATATCATCAATTTATTACAGAGCTTGTAACTCTTCTCAAGTATAATCATGAGAACATCATTGGTCTTGTAGGCTATTGCAATAAAACGAATGAAAATATCATTGTTTACGAGCATGCCTACAACGGAAGACTCAATGAACATTTGGACAATCATAGTCTTACATGGATAAAACGCCTAAAGATATGCATCAATGTTGCAAACGGACTGGAATTTCTTCATGTCGGTGGTAGTGAGAAAGAGGAACCAGTTACACATAGAGACATTAAAAGTGGTAGCATTCTACTTGATTCTGATTGGAATGCTAAAATCTCTAATTTTGAGTTCTCCTGTAAAGTAACTGTATTCAGCAAAGCTGAACATGTCAATGATAATGCTTGCAACTCACTGGGATATGTTGACCCAGGGTTTCATAGTAGTTTTTATTTAACACAATCGTCAGATATATACTCATTAGGTGTGATTCTGATTGAGATGTTGTGCGGGAGACTAGCCTGGGCAGAGGGATGTGAGAATCACTCTCAGTCGTTAGGCCCTTTAGCTGTTAGACACTACAAAGAAAGAGGAAACCTTGATGAGATGATATTTGAGGGAATAATGGGACAAATTGCGCCAAAATCGTTGACTGCATTTGTTGATATTGCTCTTAAATGCTTAGAATATGATTGGAAAGATCGGCCAGCGGCAAGCGATGTAGTATCACAACTTAAGATGGCGTTGAAATTCCAAGTAAGTTTTCATACTTTTATTTTATCGTTAGCTTCCTACTTTGATTACATTTGTACCGAGATTTTTATATGTATTAAAGAAATATAACTCAAAACATATCCAGAAATAAGTGAAGCAAAAAAGTTTCAGGTTTAGAAAAAGATAAAACATGTAATGGTTGTTAAATGTTATTTCTTAAAAATAAGTTTTTTTTTTTGTTGTATGTTACTATTTTGCTTTTTTGTATATATATATATATATATATATATATATATATATAAATCCGTCACAGATTGAATATGTTTACTTAATATTAATGTTTAATATAGGAGGATTACGACATTTGGGAACCCAAGATTCCTATAGATTACCAAGAAATCATTCAGGCATCAAAAACTCCAGATATCTACGGCTCTATCAAAATGAAAAAGGATCTCTACGACATGTTTACCAAAGGAATCCTCCTCCAAGGTGACAAAGTGGTAAGTTGGTAACTAACACCGATCATATTTTATTAACCGTCTCGGTAAAATTTAAAGACTCTCCCAAATCATGATGCCTAATAATGAAAGCTCATACAAATTTGTGTTCATTTATTTATATTATTTTCTCAATTCTATGGATGTTCCAAAACATTTACACTTGATATAATTTGGGTTTGACTCATTTTGTTTTCTATCTAGCTGTTCATACTTGGCAGCAATGGAGAAAGAAATGAAATGACATCGGCCAAAATGTTTTCATACAAAAATCGCAAGTCGCAAAAATGGCGATCTGTTCAAGAGTCAAGGTTCGTATCTTCTTTTTTGAGTCCATTAGATATGGTTATGGACGAGCTCGGTACCATACCGGTACCAAACCGAAAGTACGTAACGATCCCGAAAACACAAAAAGTGGGTATCAAATTCGTATAAAAAATTGCTCGGTACCAGTACCCGGTACCAAATCCTCATCCGTAGATATAGTAACATTTTGCACGCAAAATACCTATAAACCAAAGAAATGATATATGAATTGATTCGTTGTTTTAAAAATTAAGCTGGTTCATCTCAACTCAATAATACATCGACTTCATCTGGATTTATGAATCGGCATACTGTTTAACAAGAGTAACAACGCTAAGAGTTTGACGAGCCAAAGATCAATAATTACAATGTGTGCGTGGGGGGTTATTCTTTGGGTTTAGGGAAGGGGGATGAATATTAACTTTAATATCTTTTAATAAGTGCAGGTTTCAGAAAGTAGCAGAGATATTTGATATCTCAAAGCTCAATATCCGAATCAATATAACAACTCAGTTTTTATCGCCGGGTGTCAATTATGGGGCTTACATCATCTTCAAATTTTGTGACACAAGGAAATTTTCAAGTAAACCAATGTATGTGAACCTAAAGTACAAAAAAGGTAGAGAGAAGTTACATGCATATTTCGCAACATGGAGAGACAAAAAGTGGATGATGATTGAATTGTATCGATTTTTGAATGACAAGAAAGATACCAATATTAACGTTCTACTTGAAAGCCTTTCACGATACCATTGTGGAAATAGTTCTATCTATGTTGAAGGCATTGAGTTTCGAGTGATTGACAAAGTACGTATGAAGATACACTTTAGTTTAGATGCTTCCTTAATCCTTTCATGATAAGTTTAAGACATCATATTATAAATTTTAAATAGGTGAAAGTCGAAGAAACTGAGCAAGTCAAACAAGTTCTGGAACTAAACTCATGCAAATATCAGGTATGAAGGATTCAACTGGTAATTAAATAGAATCTTGAACAATTAATGAATGTTTTTTTATGGATCAAAGTTGTTCGTTGTAGATCTTTTATAAACAAATACTAGAGTTTCTTGTAGGTCATTAGCCTTACATGTTGTATAAAACATAAACATCACTTGGATGACAAGGATGGTTCAGTTTAATCTCAAGGAGTGATAGGAGGAGATCATTTAAAGTCTAGGGACTAATAGTAAGCTTAGTTTTATTTATGAAGTTTATATTTTAATTAGAACTTAAGTAGTATTATGTTTCGTACTTTAAAGTTTTCTTGTTTTCCAAGTTGTTTACTTAGTTAAATATGGATGTTAGGGTTATGTTTACGTAATTCGTAACAAGTGGTATTAGAGCCAAACCATTCAATTATGGCTGAAATCTAAGTTGTTGGTGGTGTGAAGAACCTGACCAGAACTACAATACATGGTCTACCTATGAGTTTATATCTACAGGGTCAAGATCTTTGAGAGGTGGTCAATGGCGCAAAGACCATGCAACCGAGGAATGATCTGAATGGAGCAATACACAAGTGGAGAATCAAGGCAGGTAAATTGTTGTTCATTCTGTAAACAACGATTGAGAAGGACATGTTGGAACATATCCAAGATCTGGCAAACACCAAAGAAATCCTAGGATGTTTTGGCTGACTTGTATTCAAAGAAAAATGATCCAAAGCTACAACTCTTGGAAAACGAGCTAATGTCCACGAGCTAAAAGGAACTCTCGTTTCCTTAATATTTTCAAAAAGTTAAAGCCTAGTTTCTGGAAATCGGGGAGTTTGATCCACAGGCCAGAATCATGGATGCTTGAATGTAGCGGAGTATCATTCACAGGTTGAATCCAAAGTTCGTAAGTTTTGTTGTGCAATTCATGGTTTGCCGAATCAACCAACATGACAAAGTTCGAGAATTTTCTAGCAGGTCAAGATTCACTGATAAAATAGACGAGTAAGATCTTGATCACCATACCTAAGTCCGAATCAGATGCTTTATTCATTAAACAATAGCGCGATAAAGGTTATCAATAGCGGCGACAGCTGTCGCCGCTAAAGGTGTTCCATTCTTGTAGTGCATGTAGGAAATCAGAAGTGGAAAAGAGGATCAGGATCTATGTGGTGGCGTTGATAGCCGAAAGACAAGGGAGTACATACACTAATCAGCCTTTGTCTTAATTGCTGAGTGTTATGTGCCTTATGTCCAAGGCTTGATGCAAAACTGCTATCGAGTCGGGGGTCTCACTCGAAGCAGACTCTCTATTCCTATGGGGTAGAGGTAAGGTTATGTTAGCTTTGCTATTTGTGGTATTTACTGAGTATGATGATGATGATGATGATGATGATGATGATGATGATGATGATGAAAAGAAGATTAGATCGGTGCAAGAAGTAGTCTGATAATTCACAAAAACATAAAGAACAATGCGATGACAAGAAGAAATACCGGTAAACGTCTTCCATACAAGTGTTATAACTATAGAAACCATGGACACATGGCCAGAGACTATAAGTCGAATTAGGAGAAGATGATGGTATTAGAACTATAAAACTTTTAACACAGGATAAAAACCCGAAGGCAAATGCTTTGTGATATAGTGTGTGATACGATAATGAAGAACTAATCACGTTGATTCTGCGAATACCCGTGATGATCTTCCCAAACCCCCAAGTTCAACCCAAAAGGTGGAGAATTAGAAGAGAAAAATGATTATTGTCAAAATTGATAACTGACTAATCGAATTACATGGGAAGGATATAAATAAAGATAGAAATTTGAAATGGGCCACAAAAGACCATGGGCCAAACACAAACCCATAAACAAAATGCATAAAACACCAAAAAAACACAAAAGTGCACGTAACTCCCACTAGAATGCGTTTTTCTGGACCGAAACTTGGACAAGGCCCTTACGGGTCCTTGCCATGGCGTGCTCCTCGTTTTAAGCTTCAATTTGACTGGTCAAACGCCTAAAACAAAGACCTGTAGCCAAAGTTATGGTCGTTTTCATAAATCACCCTTGGTAGCACGATCATGGGCTCTAGAAATGCCATGGCTTTATCTTCTATATTGGGGCTGCATCACTTTGTTTATTGATTGAGAAACTTTTGTACTGAATACATCAAATAAAGCAGACATATGCTGCTTAAATAGGCAAATAAACAAATGTAAACTAAACGGCTATTGCCTAGAGACTCGTTCAAGGATAACAGCTTTTTCCTGACTTATTCAAAACATAAACAAACTAGAGACTAAAGGGCTGTTTGGCAACTTCTGAATAGTTAAGTGCTGAACCGATAAGAGGTCTGAACTATTAGGTGCTGAATCAGTAAGATGTCTAAACAATTAAGAGCCAGTATAATGCTTAGCCGTTTAGAGGCAAACATCTGACCAATTCAAATTAGAGTTCTTAACCATTCAGGCTTAGTATAATGTTTAACCATTCAGAGGCAAATGTCTGAATCATTCAGACATCTGCTCGCGAAACAAACAGTCTGAACCATTAAGTGCTGAACCAGTAAGAGATCTGAACCATTAAGAGCCTCAATTTACAGAAAACAAACAACCCCTAAGACTCTAAGAGATAATAACTTGAAACTTCCAAAAGACCAGGGGATAATCACATGCCTAGGGTATGCATGAAGATTGAATCACATGTCAGTAGAAGAAAGGAAAGCGATGGTGCTTCAAGAGGAGGAAGCCTGGGATGCTGAGGCTTTTTTTGCTACTGAGGAGGATGTCTAATTATCCTTACATGTAATGATCGGAACAATGAATAACGTGTTGCGAGATTGGATTGTAGATTTGGGTTATTCTATTCACATGATCGGAGACACGAAGCAAATAAAAAAAATCTGATAGCCTATTTCGGGAATTAAGTGGTAGTAATTGTAGATTACTCGATCATGAAATTGCACATGTTGGCGATGTTCGGTTTCAAGCGGGAAGTAATTAAGAATGTGCGACTACTGAAAAATTGTTTATCATGTTCCATGTATGAAAGAAAACCTTTTGTCTACATCCTCTGGGTGGTATGTTTTGTTTGGTCCTAATGATATAAAGAATCGACGAGTTCATCATCCACACTCATGTTACAAAGAAATAAAAAGGGAATCCATATATATAAATCCTAGGAAAATCTCATGCCGGCCATGGCTATGAGAGTTTCTTGTTTCATAAGGAATGTTTTGTCTCTTAAATCAAAAACATGTTTTGGGCTTAATGTTAGTGGATGAGAGGAGAACTCTACGGTGTCCACACTCATGTTACAAAGAAAAAAAAAAGAATCCATATATGTAGCACCCCAGGAAAATCCCAACCGGTTGTGACTACGAGAGCTTCTTGTTTCATAAGGAATGTTCTGTCTCTTAAATTACAAACATGTTTTGGGGCTTAATGTTAGTGGATGAGAGGAGAACTCCACAGTTAAGTCTACTCAAGTGGGGAGTAACACCAGGATGGGTGAGATCCGGTCACCAAAGCAACAAATAACAAACTCATGAGTTCTTCGTGGGCAAAGTGGATAATATTGGTCGTATGAGAGGCAGGATGCTACAATATATGTAATTTTCGCGGACACTGCGTACTTAGACCGAACCAAGGCTAATCATAGTATTAATATTTGGCATAAAATACTTGTTCATGTGTGTTACGATACGTTTGAGCTAATGATAGAGAATAAGTTAGTATTAAAAGTATACTAAGGAGTTAGAGCTAATGATAGAGAAGAGTTGGTAATAAAAGTATACTAAGGTTTTACAATTAAATAAAGTACGAGATATAATAAAATGTTTAGAACTCTATAAATCAATTATTTTTTAAACAAAATTTTTTAAATCATATAACACTAAATTGTCCGTTAAAAAGGTAAAAAAATGAATTTTTATTAAAATTTAAACTTAAACTTCTTTCCTTAATTTGATTAATGTAAATTTATGTGTATCCCTGCTAGTACATAAAACTTCTAACATCCATATTTTTTTTTGTTTAGTGTCGGCTTCGTCATCATCTCCGGTCAATCTTCAACTCAAACAGATTAAATATACTTCGAAATCAAAGAGGACAACAGGTTCTTCAAATCGAACAGAGGCCATCACTTCTTTGATTTTGTTCTTCACTTAGATATCTATTTTTTTTCTTCAAACCTGTCATGAAAACCTTGCTTTTATGTAAAAAAAAATATGTACATATTTAAAATATATAAATATCTTTAGAAAAAATTCAGACCCTTGGGGAAAGCGGTCCCTAGCTAGGCGGTCCGCCACCCTGTCCCTTCTACGGGTCAGCCCTCTCACACAAAGAACAGACACATATATTTGTTGGATAATCATGATTTAAGTGTCATCCTAACTGTTTTTTTTCCTTCAGCATATGTATTCTTCCAGGTTAATACCTCGGCCAATAAAAACTTGGGCTAACAAGGTAGGTGACTTTCATGAAATGTTAAAGAGACCTAAAAAATGATACAATATTCTCTGGTGATGAATTATTTAAACCCTTTGATGAACAGTTGAGGACCCTAGACGAAGACGATAGAAAGAACATGTGTATGCTTTCAGCAATGGAGATTTTGTATGACACCTCTAATGTGAAGCGTTTTTGTTTGCAACTCTCGACGAAGTCCAGGTTTGCTTTTTGAACAAACTTAATTGTGTCTTCTAATCATAACATGTTCATATGCATACTCCAGTTATGTAACTTCACTATGTGCTGTTCTATGTTATGTACATGTATGTAAGAAGTTATGTTGTATCATCGTTCATGCAGATTTCAAGAGGTGATTCAGCTACTAACACAACACGTATTTCGTATCAAATGCAAAATCATATGTCAAATGTGGTTACAAGATACAGAATATTTGTGTTACCTTGTTTTCAAGCTTTCAGAAAAATGTGCCGGGTTGCATTGTCCGGTGATAGTGAGAGATCTAGTTCGCCGAAACAAGAATGAGGCTGAAGTTATTTATTTTAGAATCCCAAGCCCATGGAATATATATGAAAACAATAGTATTCCAAAACAAAGAGAAGATGGATGGATGGAGGTTAAAGTGTGGAAATTCAACTCAAATCATCAACTCAAAGACGATTGTATTCCAGTGAATCTGAAATTGATAACTTATGAGGGGACTATGTCCGGCCTTATTATACGTGGCATTGAGTTTCGGCCCATGTAAGAATATAATGGGATCTTCATAGATTGTCTAAAAAATGTGATCTACGAATGTCAATTCTATCATTCTCGTATATTTTTAATGGTCTGTTTACATTCGCATTTGTTCAATTCCATGGCCACCAATGCTCTCAAATTGCAACTTCAAAACATGTGCAAGACAAGACCCTCGCGAAACGAAAATAAAATAGTTCTCATATGATAATTAGAAAGATGTTATGAGCATATCTTAACACCCCTACTCATACTCAAAAAGCTATAATATATCACATGATTAACGGAATGAAAGACTAACAAATAGCTTATTTCAACCCAAGAGTTCACGAGATTTTGGCTTGTCATTATGTAATTAGTAATCTTACCTTATACATACCGATAGTTATTTATTGGCCTTGGTACAAATTGGTAGTTACCAAGGTCTTAGTATCGAACATGTCAACTGTTACTCTTATTAATTACGTACATATATGTATTTTATTTATGCTTTAAATTCACACTAGTGGGTTGGATCGCGTGATCTGGTGGATGTAGGAATATATATATACTGGAAAATGCAAATGAGGGTATAGATAATTATGCTTTAATATTTATATTTAATGTTATTATAAGGGTATATTGGTAAAGTTAGTATAGATCATTAATTTGTAGTCTTCATCTTTAATAGCTAGCTACATAAAATTTATAACTTATTTTCAATACATACATATATAGAAAAAGTATATCGTACAATTGGCCTTAACGTACATTACGTACGCGATTTGAAATCGCACATTATAAAAAAACGCACTCATAAAATCTGGAAATCGCATGTTGTGTATTTTGGGGATGAAATCGCATGGGGTGTATACAAATCGCATGGGGAGGGGGGGGGTGTTCAAATCACAAATCGCATGGTTGAAACATAAAATCGCATGTTGGTAAACAATCGCTAAGCCATTTTGTACGTTAACTGGTTTCCATATATATATTTAAAAAAAATAATTTATAGTGTAAGATAAATTATGATGGTGTGTAGGATAAGTTACGAGTTGTGTAGAAAAAAATGTAAGATAAATTTTGATGTGTGTAGGTTAACATACTTGGTGTGGATGATGATAGTCTTTATAACTAATTAATTAGTAAAAGATAATAATAAATGAAATGAGAGAAAAACTATTTAATGTTTTACACTTATACATTTTATTCTTTTTCTTCTCAAATAATCTTCCCTTATATATATGTGTGTCAGTGTGTGGTAGAGTTCGGCTACAAAGTGCAAAACTCCTAAAAAGTGTGAGATGTCTATATAGGCATTGTGTTTTAAATTTTATGCATAATGTTTTACATTCTTTTGGCATGGTATTATATAGAAAAGACCAAAAATAACAATTTAAAATACAAGGAAATATATGAAATCTAAAACACAATAAAATGTAGTTTTTTTTTTAAGTTTAAACTTCTGTGTAACATGTAACATATGTTGAAAAAAAGTGTAACATACAAATATTGAACTATTTATAAAAAAAAAAAAAAAAAAAAAAAAAAAAAAAAACTATTCGTTGTTTTTTTTTATTTTTTATTTTTTTTGTAAAAACAGGATTTACAAATTGCTCCAGCTACTGGATACCTAATCAAAACATGATTTACATCTTCTATTTCAAGAGTACAAAGCGAACAAGAAACATGCTGAAGGTTGACGCCCCTTTTTGCCAGCGAGTCCATAACTGGGATCCTATCCAAAGCAAGACGCCAAACAAAACATCTCACTTTAATAGGAATCCAACTCACCCATCGTACAGAAGGACGATCAAAAGGAGCCCGAACACTATTGATCCACCCTCTTTGAGAGACACCACACCTCTTATTTTTATCCAAGTTATAAAGATCAGGAAATAAATATAGTTTCTTGGGGCTGGAAACCAAACCACTTATGCGACCAGAACAAAGTAGATTGACCATCCCTCACCAAGTGAAACTAACTACTCCACTAATTAAAACTTAAACAAATGGAGCCCTTAACAACTAAGACCCACAATTACTGATTTGCAAGAAAAACCCACGAGTGCATGGTTCAATTTGAGATGTGACATTCGTATTTTGACTCATGGAGGGTATCTAGTTCGTATTTTGACTCATGTATGTTTGTCAGTGTGTTTGTGTTCAAGTGTAGTAGCACAAAGGGAGACTCGCGAAGATAGTCTCTACACTAGCCACCCTAGGCGCAGACAGCCTCTGCGCTTGTTGAGTAATAAAAGAAGAATGAAACCCAACGAGTTGCTTAATTCAATAGATTTATTAACATTTGTTAGTTTAGAAACACATTACTGTGACAAATGATGAAACCAAAGCCTTAGCTTACGAAAATTAACTAACATCAAATATTTTTCAAACTCAGCCCTTCAAATTATATCGTAAACTTGATAGATCAATATAAATCCGAAATCCACCAAGTTAAATATTGATGGCTTTTACGATTTCATGATTCAGACCCCAAGCCCTAATAGTGACGTTAACCGTTTTCACAACATTCCAATACCATCACTGGTTATCTCAAGGCTTGGTATGCATTAATATAGCAACTAGACAACAATACATCAACATATGTAAAACGTTTGCACAACAAAAATCCAACTTCTTGTTCACTAAGGTTTGTATGAACTCAAAAGGATAAACTCAATAAAACGGCCGATCACTCTGCTTACCAAAAAGTCCTCGACCATAGGTACACGATATTAGCTCAGCAAGAAGCGGAAACTGTAATGTCACAAAACAGGTAATCGGTAAACATGATAACGCAGCTATCGGAATCAAAATCCAATCTTTCCCCTGCCCAAATAGAAGATACAATGATGCACCAAATGCAATCATCATCGAGGTTGTAGACAAGAACAGTGTAGCGAGACCCATTATCAACCTTGAAGGTAACGAGAAGAGAAAATCTTGTTCTGCATAACGAGCCGTTAAGATTGATAAAAATAGTAATAATGACGTTGTGGATGTGAACAACGAGATTGCATCTGCAACAGCAAATATTAGGAAAGATAATTCTTTTGCATAAAGCGGGTGGCCTGTATCGCCACTGTTGCCACCTGGCACCGTAATGGCAGCTGCAAAAACTATTGTGGTTATGAGACCTGCTGTTACTGTGTACGAATCGGCTGTTTTCTTCATCCATTCTTCACCATCTCTCACTAGTTTTTTGTGTTCTTTGCTGAATAACATCTCGGGTGTCTGTTCGAATGAGTTCTTCTCGGTTTTGTACTTTGGATGCACGAACGTCTCTACTTCCTGAATAAATTACATATGAATATATGATATGAGTAACGTTAAGTAAAATCATTAGATGTTGAGTTGGGAAAGTTTAAGTCGGGTTGACCGGACCCACAAACGCCTTTTGACCATCTCTTAATTTGTTTGTAAATAAATAACTATAGCTTTAAACATGATTAGAAAAATTACTAAATAAATTTTAAAAGGTGGGAAGTCCTGTGAACTTCACTACCGATTTTGTGACTTTCGTCCAAAGGTTTGATTTTCCGCATCTGGATCCAAAAGGTTTAAAATCTTGTCATTTTCATCTGACTCGTTAACTCCATCCATTTTTCTCCGTTAAGTCAGGGTGATTTTCGTCTTTTTGTTAACTTAAAGGGCAATTCAGTCTTTTTCAGGGATATTCGGCCTTTCTACATAAAGTGTCAAAATTGTATAAAAATTGCCAAAATGCTTTTTTACCTATTTCTTGTGATTGGAAATACCAAAAAATGTAATTTTACCTTAAACCACTGCAACTCGCGTTGCATCTGTAATGCTGCACCAGACACGAGATTGAGTTTCTGTTGAGGTGCCAATTTTCCCGCCAAATGCAAGAGATTATTATTGTAAGTGTCCTTAAGAGTCTTGTGAAAATGCTTATGATCACTCATTTGATACGTCAAATTATAAACCTTTTCACATCGATGAAGAATTGCCAGCTGGATCATGAAATAGCCACTTTTATCACTGTACCAAATTGCTTGAGGAAATGTGTCAGCAATTTCTTGAACAACCTCATAAGCACCATTGCTTGCTGCCTCGATAATTGGACCGGAATAATGGAAACTATTTGATTGAAGATTTAACGCACTGATTTCTTGGCATAAACATTTAACGAGTGCAAGAGCTTGATGATGAGCCAGCTTTAGCTTCTGAATGTGTGTGATATGTCGCACTATCAAGTCAAGATTCAAAAAAGTTAGCTTCTTTGACTTTCAAAGTTGACTTTTGTTCAGGAAGACATCAAAGATGCTCACCGATTCTACCCATGACTTTCCAGACCACAAAACTGATGTCTTGAAGAACTGCACCAGTTCACCATAATGATTATCGTATTGTTAGAAAAACATAAGAAATTAATCAATTCTGTATTTTGCAGATATGAAAACGAATAACTTTTATTGATGAAAAGTTGTAGCAAACCTGAAGTGAAGAAGTTTATCTTCCCCTGCTTTTTGTTTGAGTGCAGTTTCTCGAACTTCAAAGGAACATCTGTAACATGGAACAAAACATACAAGATTCATTTGTATTACCATTTATAAGTGTCGATAAGTGGGACCTATTTTGATTGTACCGGTTAAAGATATAACATAACCCGAACAACCGATTCATTATAAACGGATAGAGATTGCCACCTCAAATCAGAATAGAACCTTACATTTATAGATTAAACTATCAAAGAAATTGAGGCGACATCCACTCTCAAAGGCATCTGCTTTTCTTGCTATAGCCATTAAAGGAGCATCAACATTATCAGATGGTATAGTTGTCGCCAGATCAGGATACCGAGCGACTAAATCGAGTGCAATATCTGTCAAAAATATACCAAAAATAAAAAAAAAAAACATTTAAGACATAGTTGTCTACTAGTGCTTGTAACAGTAATAATTAAAAGAATATTAACTCACCAAAGTATCCTGCAAAAATGACATTGGACAGAAGTGTCACACCCATGTTTCCGGTGAATGTACACGGATACTGATTGCCTTTTGTGACACTCAATAAATACAAAAATGTATCTTTATGAGAATTAATAAGAGCTCGATGAATGGGAAGTAACCCATCCACATCTTCAGCATATAACAACTTTTGATATTTATTCACCAAGATTTTAACCGCTTCGGTGTTGCCCACAACCGCTGCAATATGAAGTGGTGTGTATTTTTCTGAAGACGTTAACATTTTTAAGAGAGATTTAGGTGGTAACTTTGCCACCAATTTCTCAACAAAATTAATTCCTTGTTTTCCCGTTCCAACTGCAATATGAAGAGCTGTAAAACCGTATTTGTTGATATTGGCGGTCACAGCTTCTTCGTCTTGATCTATAAAATCTTGTGCATCATCCCAATCACCTCTTAGGGCGGCTTTATATAACGGGAGATAAGCACTTGTGTTCATATTTGGTTCTGTTAAACACATGTTGAAAATGATATCACCAAAAATTATATATACACAGTACAAACTACAAACATATACACACAAATATCAAAAGTTCAAAACTTGGATAACTGGAACAATTGGAACCCTAATCTTTACGAATGTGGTTGTGTTCTCCATGCAATCAAATTACACATCATAAAACTTCTTTTGCATCAGAATAAGGATAAAACCAAAAAAAAACAGATGTTATGTTTGGTTCTGTTAAAAAATGTTCAAAATGATATTACCAAGAATAATATGTACACATAGTACAATCCTACACACACTCAAATACAAAAAAACTAGGAAAATCATTAAATTTCATTTAGCATTTTCATTATGTAGGTTTAATTAACTTACCTCAAGTGTGGAGATAACTGGTACAAACTACTGAAACCCTAACCTTTATGAATGCGTTTATATGTTCTCCATACAATCACATTACACATCCACTAACAAAAAAAAAAAAAAAAAAAAACAGATATTTTGTTTGGCTCTGCACATGCCACTTGACTTTTTCTGTGATACCTAAGTTGAATACTACCAAATCAGAGAATCTCATCACAAAAGTGCACTAAAAATAAGTCAACCACAAGATAAGTCAAAATACATAAATCAGTTGCAGATTTCAACTGCATAATATCTTCTCAAACACATTCTAGATCCAATCCAAACAAAATAAGTTAAAGCTAAGGTGCAAATAAGCCGAGCTACTCGAGCTTGGCTCGAATAAAAGCTCGAAATGAGTTGAGCTTGAAGGAGTCCGAGCCTAAAAACAAGCCCGTTTAGTAAACAAGCTTTGCTTATCGAGCACGAGCTGGCTCGCGAGCCGAAACCAGCCCACGGTTTACATAATTTTTAATTATTATATTAAAGATATATTTAAAAAATATTTACTACTATTTATAAATTATGGAAAAATAACTAGTTTTTATATAAAATAATACTTATAATTAATATAAATTAATTCATAAATAATAAACGAGCCGAGCTCGAGCTTGAAGAACTACCTACTAGCTGAACTCGAGCTTTAGAAACAAAGCTCGAATCGAGCCGAGCTCGAGCTTTCATAAGTTAAATGCCCTCAAGGCTCGGCTTGGCTCATTTGCACCCCTAGTCAAAACAGTTACACATTTCAACTACATAAGACCGCCCGTAGTGGGGCGTTTTTTATAAAAAAAATTCAAAAAAAAAACGCCGAAACACGCCCTCAAGCCATTACGGCCCGGCGTTTTCGGTGCCAAAATTTGTTTTGGCGTTTTTCAAACCACGCCAAATTTTGCATTGGGACTCGAGATGACCGTTGCCAAACGGTCATTTGTTTAATTTTTTTTTTAATTCCAATATTAACCCACTATAAATATTACCCACTTTTCCATCATTTTTTTATAAAAAAACTCACACATTCTCAAACTCTCTCTACTACTTCTATATTTTATAAAAAGATGCATCCATTCCAACCCCCATTTGGTGTCCCCTCAAGACCCATGAACCCGAACACAACCCAACCGCAACAACCGTTTAACTTTCAAGACATGGACCCGAACATGTTATCTTACGCGGCTTACTTGAGTGGCGCTACTCCATTCGTGCATCCCACTTTCGGCTTTGGTCAAGCTGGCGGGTCGCAACCTTCACAACAACAAGCTGAACCCGATGTGGATATCGTGCCGGAGACGCAACCCGAACCGGAGCCAGAGAAATCGAAATGCGGCAGAAGGTCGCATAAGAAGAAGGAAGCGAACGAACCTCGACGTAAGCATTCTTACCTGAATTGGACGAAGGAGGAGGAATACATGTTGGCTCGGGCGTGGCTCGACGTTTCGGAGGACCACGAAATTGGTAACTTTTATTTTTTTTTACTTATATTTTACTTTTATTTTTAACATACAACTTATATTTTACTTTTATTTTTTCAATTTGTAGCAAACTTTCAAACGGGCCCCGTTTTTTGGGATAGGGTTCGTGCACTCTTTTATAGCACGTGGTGTAAAGGCGAGCATCGTGACAAAGATTCCATTTCTAGCAAATGGACCGACATCAACAACAAGTGTCACTCCTTCCAAGAAGTGTATCAACATAACTACGATAATCGCCTGAGCGGAGAAGGTGACGTCGGGGTTTTAACGAAGGCTTTGGAAGAGTACGAGAGAACGAAATGCCCTTTCCCGTACTATAAGTGTTGGGATCTACTACGAAAAAGTCCAAAGTGGGCGGGCGTAGTGACCATGACGTCGAGTAGTAGACGTCGAGCTAAACGGTCAAAAACATCATCCTCCGTTGACCCTGAAACACCGACTTCGGATGCCCGCAATGTCGATCTAAATGATGTTGTGGAGGTTGACGAAGAGCAACTTGAAGAAGAGTTGACCCGACCGCCCGGTAGAAGAAAGGATAAGCGAACCGGGAAAAAAACGGTGGAGTCGTCTTCCGATCTCGAGTTGAAGGAAGATTTCGAGGAGATGAACCGTCGTCTCCAAGACATTCACGACCTCGGCCACAAACGTTGGGAGGTTATGAAAGAACGAGTCGCCGAAACCAAAAATTTTAACGAGATGCAAGAGGCGAGGCAAATGGAAAAGGACATTGAGTTTTTGTCCAAAACCGATCGACCACCTCCAAGGCGACGCGTTGATCCTTGCGCAAATGCATCGCCAAAAAATTCGGGAAAAATATGGACTCTAGATCATCATCCTTTTTTTTAACTTTATTTTTTTTTCCGTTTTTTTTTATATTCTGTTTTT
The DNA here is from genome assembly GCA_030545235.1 of Helianthus tuberosus. Lineage (NCBI taxonomy): Eukaryota > Viridiplantae > Streptophyta > Magnoliopsida > Asterales > Asteraceae > Helianthus > Helianthus tuberosus. Next base: position 193,944,153 of record CM060414.1, read on the forward strand.
TTTCCGTATTTTTTTTTTATTTCAAGTAGTGTAATTTTTTTTAAATTAATGAAGAATTTTATGTTTTAAATTTAAAAAAATAAATAATTGTGTAATGATTGCATGAGCGTTATTGGACATTATTCCCACTACGGCACTTTTGCAATAACCCCCAATAATGCCCCCATGCTGACTGGACTGGCACATGGCAGAAAACGCCCCATGGTGAGGGCATTATTGATAAAACCACTACGCATGGTCTAATGTATCCTAGATTCCTATCACATACACTTAAGATTCAATTCAATCAAAACAAGTCAATATAAATGAGAAATTAAACAACAAAACGTTTACCGTGTAAGTAATCATTGATTTCCGCTAGATCTAACGGAGAAACTGACGACGAAATCTCCGTCCAGCTCTCCTCCGGGAACACCGAGCTCTCTAACCCCCGAGCTCGAGTCTTAAACCGGTTATCACCGGCTGACGTCACCGAATCACCTTTCAGATCTATCTGTTGCGACACATGACGAAGCGGAACCGGCAGAGACCTCGAATGCGGAGTAGATCTAACCAAACCGGAACGAATCTCTTCTTTCACCACCGGAGTTGATCCGGTTTGACTAGTCAACTCACCGTAAGAAGCTTCTAGATGCATCCAGATAGTTCTAGCGGTTTTGAAACCTATTGTTCCGGTGAGGATTTCTTCGGTGAGAAACCCTAGCATCCAGCCGCGGAGTAACGCGTCGGACCTCCGCCACCAGTGGTACTTTTCCGGTGAGGTCTCCGGCGGTGGATCGAGTGTGCCGTCGATGAAGCCGAGCAGGTCGTGGCCTTCGATGAGGCAGAGTATTTGTGTTCGCCATAGTGGATAGTTGGTGTGGCCGGAGAGCTTGACGGAGATGAAATTGGCGACGTTGACGGTGTATGGATAGGAGTATGCTGATGTAGGTTCGTCTAGAATGGTAGTTGTTGGTGGTGGTGGTGGTGGTGAGTTGGTGGACGCCATTGTTAAGTTTTGAAGGTTTTACTACAGTGGCAGTTGGTGTATCGTACTTTTAATCATTCGTGGGATACCAAAAATCAAAATCTCTCATGTTAAACGTTTTTTTTTTCTTTTTACGTACTTACAAGTTGTATTAATTTATACGAAAAGAACATAAATGACGTAAAAAGTAGAAAGTAAAATAGGGCCGGGTTACGGTAGTATTTTGAAGCTAGCGCTTTGGGCAGGGTTATAAACGAATCAAACATTCAGCAAATAGTTCATAAATTGTTCTGTGAAAAGTTTGTTTATATTCGTTCGTTTAATAAATGAATGAACATAAACAAAAAATTACGTTCGATTAGCTAAATGAATTAACATTAACTGAGATCTCATTCGTTTAGTTGTGTTCTGAACATTCGGTAACGTTATCGTGAACATTTGTTCATTTGAGTTCGTTTATATTCATTCGTTTTTGTTTTAATTAAAGATTTTTGTACTTTCATATATTTTATCTAAAATTTTTATATTCTTTAATTTTTAGTTATTTTATTAACCTAACAATTAAACTAGGAAACTTATTTCCACCTTGTTTATGCACTTTTCCCCTTTACTTTCTCTTTATTCATATCAACGAATACGATCAACCTACGTTTGATGATTAGAGATTCAAGTTCTAGCACACTCTCTCCGCCATCCACTTTTAGCCTTTGTCATGTTCGCGAATTTATTTGTGTCTGTGAATCGTTCTTGAACACGCTCATTTGCTTAGTGAACGAACACGAATGTAAAATGTTGTTCGTTAAGTGTTCATGAACCGTCTTTGGTTGGGCTGGAGGGAAACATGCTTGTGTGGACCTCACGGGGGTTTCCCCTTTGGTTGATTTAATGGAAGAAAGGCAGAATCAAAGAAAGTGGATGGACAAGTAGCAAGAAAGGCAGAATCAAAGAAAGTGGATAAGTACGATAAAGTTTGCGCAGAAAACCAGGATGCCTTTCTCCCTTTTGCCTTTGATACATTTAACTCCCTTGTGCCAGAAGCTATCCACTTCTTGACTAGGGTCCAACGGGTCATCCACAATAATTGTTCAACCCCAGGGTGGCAGGGGTTTGTTTTTTGTGAAATACATTTTATAAAGAGTAAACTGCCATTTTGGTCCCTGTGGTTTGGGCACTTTTGCCATTTTAGTCCAAATCTCAAACTTTTTAAATCTGGGTCCCCGTGGTTTCACTTTTGTTGCCATTTTAGTCCAAAATTCAAAAACCCCATTTTTTTACTGTTGAAAGCTGCCTATTTTGTCTTCTTGTTCAGGGGCAAATTGATCATTTTATAAGTTATTATAACAAATAAAAAAACCTCAAAACAAATCTCCCTTTCTATAAAGTCTCTGCACTCTCTCTCTCTCTCTCTCTAAACAAACATCTGACTCTCTCTCTTCTCTCTCTCAATAACACCACCCGATCCAGGAACTCCACCACCACAACTTTTTTTTTATTCAGATCTTTATTCATTCGAATAACAACAACAACAACAAAACATCGACGAAGAACGCGGTGTTTCTCTCTATAGGTTTTGACATTTTTGAGAGGTTTCTCTCTCTATATTGGGGGTTTTGAGGTGTTTCTCTCTCTAGGTTTTTGTGGTTGTGGGAGACTGACGGAAGGTGACAGGTGGGGGTTGCCGATGGTTTAAACACGGTTGATGTTGTTGTGGTTGTTGCAGGTGGCTTGACGGTGGCGGAGATAGGTAGAGGTGGAAAGGAGGTGGTGTGGGTGTACGGTGGTGGAAGGGAGACGGTGATGGTGGGTACATAGAATGCACAGGTGATCCTCCGTGCCTGAGGCGGCGCTGCCTTTGTCTTCGCCGGAACTGAATGAGAGAGAGAGAGAGAGAGAGAGTTATGTGGGTGAGTGTGTGATCATTTACTGGTGAGAACAGGGGTGCCAGAGCCCGGTCGGACCTCCGGCTCCAGCTGCCGGAGCTGATATCGAGAGTGAGAGATCAAGGGGGTCTGTGGGTGTTTAGGGTTTGAGGAGGTGAATATAAGCAGAGAAAGAGATGGCACTGTGGCTGTGTGTGCTGGTTCAAGAATGAAGGGTTATAGGGTTTTTTTTTTAGTAAACATGCCATTTTAATAAACTGCCATGTTATATTAAAATTAAAGGACCAAAATACCTCTGAACAAAAAGACAAAATAAGTAGCTTTCAACAGTCAAAAAAGAGGGTTTTTGAATTTTGGACTAAAATGGCAACAAAAGTAAAACCACAGGGACCCAGATTTAAAAAGTTTGAGATTTGAACTAAAATGGAAAAAGTGCCCAAACCACAGGGATCAAAATGGCAGTTTACTCTTTTATAAATGCTCTTTTGGATATTACTTAGAAATACTTTTATGAAGATGTGAGTCGTTTTTCTTACAAGGGATAAAAGTTAATTGAAAATTTGTGTTTTAAGTTTCTATTTTTATAAATAGGTTGTATACATTGTACTTGACCATAATAACTTTTTTTTTCTTTCTCTTTGTTAAGCAAGCACAGAAAACATACAATAACAAAATAATATAATTTAAAACTTTCATAACGTTAAAATAATCTGGAGGGTAAATGCACAAAATTATATATATATATATATATATATATATATATATATATATATATATATATATATATATATATATATTAATAAATGAGATGATGTGGGCTATGTGTCATTAGATGATAGAGCAATTTTGCTTATGTGGCATGTTATGGTGGATTAGAAGGTGATTTTGGGAGGGAATCATCTCAATTCTCAATACACACGCCAAAATTCTTAAAACACAAACCAAATTCAATATGGACGCGGGATCCGGATGTCATTTGGATCGGACTAATGGATCACCCACTTCCACCTTTTCAAAACGCAAACACAATTAGGGTTTCTTCTCATCTCTCTGTCGCTTCTCTATTCTCCATGGATCTTAGATCAAAACACAAACATAATTAAGATTTCTCTCCATCTCTCTGTCGCTTCTCTATTCTCCATGGCTCTTAGATGCTGCTCCATCAATGTGTGACCCCAAACGCCTGTTCTTCTTCTACATTGATTCATCATCCAAAATTTATAGGTATTGTCTTTGTCCATCAATTTTTACAGCCTGATGTATGGGTTAAGATTTAATTAGGGTTTATTTTCTGTGCAGCCTTGGATTGAGATCGACTTTTGCTTTTCAATCGATTATACACTCCAAATGCTTAAGGTTTTTCAATTCTTCATTTCCATTTTACATTGCAGCCGCCTGTTCATCTCCATCTTCAGATCTTCGATCTTCATATACATGTACAAAATTGAACAAGATCCTATCCTCTTCCATAATTCCCAAAATCGCCATTAATTTTTCACTTGAAGTTCGTATCTCCTCCAATTACGAACCAGTTATACTTTTATGTTCTTAATTCCCAGTAGATTTATAAAGATTTGTAATCAAATTGAGGATTTACGGTAACATCGTGAATAGGTGTTCTGTTAATTAGGGTTTTTTTGTCTACCGCCACACCTTTTGTAATTGTTACTCATTTTGTTATAATTAGTAATCGTATCACTCATTTACAGGCTTTATCTCTATGATATTATTCATTCATTCAAATCTTTGATCTTCATCTCGACGGTACAATTTCTCTCCTTATCTGTTTGTATGTTTTTATTTTTTGTTATGTGGGTTAGGTTCGTCGTTTTTATTTTCTGTTATGATTAGTAATCGTATCACTCATTTAAATTGTTTGTTATATTTATTTTTTATTATTTTTTGGGTACGAGCAGTTTTGTTATTATGCAGATGGTGTGTTTGTTGGTTCGTGATCTTTTAACCAGTTCCGAGAGGATACAGATTGAAAATTTATGTGCACCATTTGATAATTGAAGTGGGTTTTTATGGATTTATGAGTAGATCATATAGATTTAGCATACAAATGAAGCTTGATCTCAAATGTTCAATCAAATAAACATAGTGGGCCCATTTGTACATGTCACATAGAATCTACAGATAGAGTGTGATGTTAACAAATTGTGAGTGATAAACAAACTCATGTTTCATTTGTTCTTTAGGGTGGGAGTACTCTAAAGATGGGAAATGTGAGAAATTGCCTTCTACAACATTTGTCACCATGAAGATAAAGTCATTTCCATGCATTAAACATGAGCACATGATATGGATCTGGCTTGGAAATGAACACCTATTATGCCTTAACTAAAAACACTCCTAGGATTCCAAATACATGCTGAGGTATATGTTACTAATGCTTATGTTCTTTTTTGTGATTATGCAAGTTAGAATTAGAGATTCATGCTCAACTCTTTTTATTGCGAATGAGTCATTTTGGTTTGGGTATAATCTCAAACGGGTCAAATAATTTTTTACTCTGTAAAATGGGATGTGGGTCAAGTTGGAAATGCCTACATCTCCTTTGGGCAATGTCCATTTTGGTTTGGGTATAATCTCAAACGGATCAAATAATTTCAGAAAAATTGTGTCCGTGGGATATTCCATCTTTTGGAAGCAGAATCTCATAATTATGCTATTGTATTTTTTTAAAACTTTTAGGAATTAGAGGTGCTTTTCGTATCATCTTTTCAGGACATACTTTTTTTTTTCTAAAATATTGATATTTCTTTTGTGGATCAATACAAGTACCTACTCATTAGTTCTTGGTTATTTTCATGATTTATCTAGAAATGAATTAGTAGCTTTCTGTTGGCTACAAATACTTCTTTGTCAAATTCTTAAATTGATGTTTTTATATGTTCTTTTTTTAATATACAACTAACAATGTTTTCTACCTGGAAGGATGTTGCAATTAAGGTTAGGTTGTATGTCTCGCAAAGCTACATACCTGCAGGTTAGTTTCTTGATGATCTACCCTTATAAAATGATTGAATTGATATTTACCAATGTTGTCTTAATAATTCTTTAAAAATGGATGAGCATGACATAAAAGATATCATAAATCTCATATCTAAAATAGAGGCAAAGCATCCAGTGGATTAGCTTGCAAGTTGACCCTTTGGTTTTAATACATGAGAAAGAAATATTCAGCTTAAACGTCATCTTTAAAGTTCTATAGTTGGCTTTGAAAGGTAAATTTATTTGCAATAGCATATGATAATTTTTTTTTTTGCGATTTATGGACCACTTCTTTACTATTTTTATGCATTTCAGAATCAAAAATCACTGCTGATTGTAGCCGAAGATATTGAAAGTGAGGCCTTAGCCACTCTCTTCAGAAAATTTGTGTTGGCATCAAGTATTACGTCTTTGTTTGATACATCTTAATCTATTTGTTGATATATTATAATTCACTTATTTATTTCCGATTTGTATGACTGATGTTCTTTTGATTTTTCACATGTAACCAGCCCCAAATTTTTTTCAGCAATAATCCATAACGGAATCAGGTTAGTAATCTTTGGATTTTGTTTGTTATTTATTATTTGATATATTTCATTTCATATCATCGTCGAACCCTTGGGGCTACTAACATCAGCCGGATGTTTGGGGCTTTTTGTTACCATGCTGTAATTCTAAATTTTCCCTCTAATTTCATGAAGAGTAAACATAAACTGATGTTCTACAGCGAATTTGAAATTCTGCACACCAGGTGTTCGCTTTAATGCTGATTTCAGATTTACATTTAATCTTGAGGTCAAATTGGTTTTGTTGATGCTATATAGATTTGTATTAAAACATACTTGATGTTTCACTTTTTGCCTTAACTGAACAGGCTGAAGGCACTTCCTCCTGTACAGCCAGAAGAAGATGTTGATGATCTGATGATTACAATCCAACAATTGACATCACCTCAAAGGCCACACGACCAGGTAACAATACATTCTCACTAATGATACATTAAGGAGAAATCCATATAACTTTATGCAACAATGGGGGGTTATTTAAGGAGAAATCCATATACAACGCTCCAGCTGCACTCTCACCTAACTATCAGTCCATCTGTCCATGGAACTTTGGTGAACCTTTCCAAGATAAAGACTTCCCAAGTCTTTCTGTTGCCAATATCATAAGCATTGCTACACTAATGCAATGAAGGTATCTCAACCCTGTTGTAAATGATAATCAGAGATGAGAAAGAATAATCAAAAGGAACTGGTTTTTATTGATCTATTTCTCTCATACAAAACATAAGAACAAGCCTTTATTTATAGGCTTTACAAGACTTAATAAAAAAGAAAAAGACTTTTGATAAATATGGAAACGATCTTGAGGAATCAACATTTTTTTTCTAAATTATTTTTTTCTTTTCTAACACTCCCCCTCAAGTTGAATTGTGGGATTGCCACGATTCAACTTGGATTGGTTTTGATTTTGGGTTTTGGTTTTTGGTTTGGCTACCGTCTTCTTGACATGGTAGTTTGAGCTATTGAGTTACCGCCTTTAGACATGGTAACCTTTGATTTGACTTGAGTTACCGCCTTTCGACATGGTAACTTTTGATTTGATTGAGGCTACCGTCTTCTTGACATGGCAACCTATTTTGGGTTTTGGTTTTTGAGATTTTTGGTTTTGGGTTCCCCTCAAGTCGAAAAAATTCAACTTGGCCATTTGGGTTTTGGCTCGTGCGGCGATGAGGGCAATGTTATCATTTTTTTAAGGTATGAACGTGAATTCACCCAAAAAATAACAAAAGGATTTGATGACCCCTCTTTTGTCTTCTACCAGAAAAAAGTTACAATTTTTTTCTTTTGTTTCTTCCCACAAAACCAATAAAGTTTCTCTTTTCTCGTGGGAAGGCAATTCTGCCTTTTTTGTTTTTGTTTGTCTACACAAAAATAACAAGAAATTTTCTTCTTTCTTCTCTGGAGCAAACCTCATCAGGCCATATCACACAAGATTGGGAGATGGTGGTGGCAGTCGTGCGGCGATGAATGACGCCGCCGCCGGTAGTGGTGGTGGTTTGGAAGGGTGATTTTTTGGTTTGGGACTGAGTTTTCTGAAGAACTTGAACAGGTAGGTTTTTGAATTTTGGTTTTGGTTTTGAATTTGGTTTTGGTTTTGGTTTTGGTTTTGGTTTTGGAGACACCGTCGTTAGACATGGTGCCTTGGTTTTGGTTTGTTTGAATGAGCCACCGTCGGAAGACATGGTGGCTTGTTTTTTATTCTCCCTCGCAAGCTAAGCGGCGGAAGCTTTGTTGCTTGAGAGTTTGGTTTGAGCCACCGTCCTTGGACATGGTAGCTTCTTCTTCTTCTTCCTTTTTTTTTTTTTTTTTTTTTTTTGTAGATGATGAGCAGTTGTTTGATCCTAGAATCATTCAACCATGCTCTGATACCATGTTGTAAATGATAATCAGAGATGAGAAAGAATAATCAAAAGGAACTGGTTTTTATTGATCTATTTCTCTCATACAAAACATAAGAACAAGCCTTTATTTATAGGCTTTACAAGACTTAATAAAAAAGAAAAAGACTTTTGATAAATATGGAAACAATCTTGAGGAATCAACATTTTTTTTCTAAATTATTTTTTTCTTTTCTAACAAACCCACTTCACTTCCTTTTTATCTTTTATGTTTTTTTTTTTGAAAAAAAAATTACTTGCAATATTAATGATTGTGATCTCATTGTATTGCAGCTTGGATATGGTTCAACAACCATAGAGTTGCTTGCAAGGTAGAACTCTTTTGAAATGATATTTCATTCGCACTTGAATCTTACAGGTTTGAATCTATAGCTCAAATTGCAACCTTTAAAATCCTTAATTGTAATCTGATGACTCTTTTTTTAAGTAACATGGGTGCACTAAAAAGTTTTATTTGGAGTGTAAAATTTGATACCGGGAACATGGTAAAAACACGAGATGGAGTCAAACTTATGAATTCTGTGGAATCCTTTGCTTAGGGTTGGCTTTCGATCTCAACTCAAGAACGAAGGTACATTCGCCTTTAACTTATCATGTTGAACTATGTTAAATTATGCATTTTTTGACACTGGGTTATGATAGTAATCTATTATTCGAATGGATATTGACCCAACCCGTATCATTCGAATGGATATATTATGCATATTTGTACTTCGACACTTACTCCGGCGTTCAGACTACTAATATAATTGTGTAACTTATGCTACGTCGTTCTTCAGGTTTGTTTCCATACTTTTTTTCTTGCGATTCTCGGTTTTTGTTGTTTATTTTGGCTTACATTTACCCTTTTTAAGACTGTATTCAAACGTCGTATTGGCTGGTACTTTGGTTTGGTTGCCTTTGTATCACCAGATTTGTTTTTCAAAACCCCGCTTAGGAAGCGGAATTCAATATATATTTAGTCATATACCAACATTTTGTTATCATTTTTTCTTAATCTTTTGTTAGTTATTACAAAGCTGAAAAATAAAGAGTCAATTCGGTTTTCGATTAGCCCCTGAAAAACAGGTTTTAAAACCGAAATCGAAAAGAACCTGTTTAAAACCGGTTCAGTTAATATATATTAGCGGACGTTATTGCGGATAAAGAGTTTGAGTTTATGTATCTTCTTTTTTATGTTTTGGTGATTATTAACATTTAACGTTTTATCAATCATGTTTTAACGTTTTGGTTTAAAAAAAATCATAAGTAAGTTGGTGGAAGTTGACCTGTATGGTAATTTTATTGAGCCTACAAAGATTATATAGAAACGCTGATATACTTTCCATGATGTTACCTTAAATTTCGGCTTTTATTATTACACCCGAATAACCCGTTCTCGGTGAAATCGGTCAGTGCGATTCTTCATAGTCATGATTCAATTGTTCCTTGAATTTTGGACTTCTGTTGGTTAAAACGGGTGCCTGTTAAGGTTCTTTGCTTCAACTGGAGGCTGCTGCTATGATAGTTCAGAATCTTGCATTCATTAATGTGGCAAAAGGAGTCTACATGTTTTCTACGCTAAGGTTTTGTGTAATATACGATTTAAAAAAATATATTCTTCTGTGTATTCCTGACAACATCTTTATATGGTTTCAGGTATCATGTGTCTCGGTTGTTGAAAACATGTGCCACTTTGATGTAGACGAGAAACGGTTTTACCCATTTGGTAGAGGAGCAAGATCACTGGTAAGAAACCCTTAACTAAAAAGTGAATGCTATATGTGGCAAGATGGGTGTGTCTGGATGTAACTGTTTATTATTGCGATTTTCTAATTGTTTCGATAAGTATCAAAATACCTGCATTTACATCTGTTTGTTCAAGTATATTTGTGTTCTACAATATAAACGGTAAATAATGTTGTAAATTTTTTGGTATTATATGGCATTTTGTCGCTTTTTGTTGGTTTCGAATTGCTTACATTTATGGGTTTTTGATTTTAAGTTAGGGTGATAGCATGCGAGCGTTATCAATGGGGTCTTGCAATTGCTGGTAATTTTTGTCCCCTGAAACGCTCATTATTAGGACTTATTATTTGAATGGTAAAGCCCAGATAGCCTTATGGTATTTGTGTACTTTGTACGGGATGTGAATGTTTCCCCTCATCACTTGACATCAGAAGTGAGTTTTTCTTTAATGAGTGAAACAGTTGCAAAGTACCGGTGGTTTTTTTTTTAAAGTTGTTTACAAGTTTCATGTTGCCACCTGATTTTTGTTTTTGAGTTTTCTATTTAGAGATGAGAGAAAAAGTCTTTGAAGTCAGGTAAATACCATTGCCTTAAATTTCTTTATAGGCTAGAGAAATTTGACCGGTAGTTATTTGGTTGACTTTATAATGGGCTTTTGATTTTAACCATGATTTTAAATTTGTACAAATTTGCAGGTTACTGAACAAATAATGGATGAAAAGCTTTGGAGGATGGTGACACGGGTCTTGCTGTCGCGTGTTGTTATGCATTTACCCTATCATTATGGGGTACATTATATCATGTTTTTCTCATCTTTTAATTAGTGATCCAAGTGCGTAGACATACACTAATGGGTCAAATTGGTTTCATGTATCATGAATCACAAATTTTTATTACTAACTATTTTGTAATTTGGTGTTATAGATTTTTACTATTGGTGTAATGTCTCATGAATCACAAATTTTTACCTCTCATTATGGGATGTGTTCATGAACTAATTCGTTAAATTAAGTTTTTAATATATAATGATAGGAAAAACACATGGACTTGAATAGAAGTTTCATTAAATATACATGTATGAAAAGTTGTTGGTTGCAAAAGCTCTAAAAAATTTAGTAATAAATTAAAATTGTGTTGATGTCGAAAGTGGATAGTACCTAAAGAATAATTTAACAATTTTAACTTTTGTGTGTTGTTTCCCAAGCAACACCACGAACTCACCGTAAACAATTCCAACTTATGTCATATATGCAAAGGAATTTTGATAAGGTTATACTTAAATGTACATTTTGCAGGTATCTTAATGGCTTCGATTGGTACGGGTTCACTTCCACATATAGGTTCCATGGATAATGTTAATTCAACATTGTATTCTATAGAATGTAGTTCAAAAAATCTAATATCTCATACTTATATGTATTTTTAATTGTATTTCAATTTTTCCATTAATTCATGTAACATGTCAATTTGTTTGTATATGTTTTATTTATTATACATTTATGATTAACATAAATTAAATTTTCCAGCCTGTAAAGTTTACTGGTTATAAGCTACTATATATACAGTTGTGTTTAATAAAATTTAAATACCCAACCCGTGAGTATTCACAACCCGGTATATTTTCACAACCAGTAAAGTTTACTGGTTTATAAACTACATGGTATATTTTTATTAATTAATATATATAGATGTATATTTATTTTTTAGATATAAAGATTCACAACCCGGGAGTATTCCCGGGTTATAACCTAGTATATATATATAGTTAAATTATTCTAGACTCCTAGCTGAAAGAAGTGTAAGAAGAATTTATAAAGTGAAAAAGTTTAATTAAAAAGTTGAGTAAAATGCACGGATAGTCCCTGTAGTTTTGCAAAGTTTCAGCTATAGTCCCCAGATTTTGGAAATTACACTCATAGTCCCTGTGGTTTGACAGTTTGTTACGCTGATAGTCCCTGGAGTGGATGTGGGTTAGTTTTCTCAGTTAAGTTGGTGTGAAATTACAAAATTAGCCTTGCTTTTATTATATTCATCAAGATCATCATCATTCAACAGACTCTTTCTACTCTCTCTCTCTCTCTCACTAAAAACCACCACCACCGTCTCTCACTAAACTCAGATCTATACACACGCACACCCAACCAGACTCCTCATTTCTGCTCCTTCTTCAAGATTAGAGAAACCCTAAACATCTTCACCACCATAACCAATAACCCCTTCATCTCTCCCCTGGTTCTTTCACATCTGGCGACGAACCGGAGCAACGCCGGTTGTTATCCTGGCCACACACGACCCAACCACCTCCTTCATCGCTGATACCCCCCCCCCCATCTGCTCGATTGAACGACGGCGGCAGATGAAGAGCGACGACGGCTGTGCCGTCGTCGTCTGCGGTGGCTCTGGTTCCGACGAGGACCCCTGGTGCGAAGAAAGAGGAGAGAGAGTACTGTAGAGAGAGAGAGAAGGATGACAGCGGCGCCGCCACTGTCGGCGGCGGTAGTAGACACCGGCTCAGTTCAGTTGCTGATAATCGGTTCAGGTTAGAATCGGGTTCAAGTCTCGTTTGTTTAAATTCCGATTCAATTTTCGTTTCAGTTTTTGTTTAAATTCCGATTCAATTCCGATTCAATTTTCGTTTCAGTTTTTGTTTTCGTTTCGGTTTTTGTTTTCGGTTGGTGAAGGCGACAGGGTGAGGTGGATAGGGGTGGTTGATTTGGGGATGGGTAGTTGATGGTGGAGGCGGGTATGGGTTTAGGAGGCGGAGGTGTGGTGGTGGAAGGGGATGGCGGTGGTGGGGAGTGGTGATGGTTTTTAGTGAGAGAGAGAGAGAGAGAGAGTAGAAAGAGTCTGTTGAATGATGATGATCTTGATGAATATAATAAAAGCAAGGGTAATTTTGTAATTTCACACCAACTTAACTGAGAAAACTAACCCACATCCACTCCAGGGACTATCAGCGTAACAAACTGTCAAACCACAGGGACTATGAGTGTAATTTCCAAAATCTGGGGACTATAGCTGAAACTTTGCAAAACCACAGGGACTATCCGTGCATTTTACTCTAAAAAGTTATATAGATTAGTTGTATAGGAGTTTTTGTCCGACACACGTGTCCGCATATCACATGTTGTTAGCCCGTATTTAATTTTTCCAAGTTATATCGATAGATTTAAAACTTATTAATACAATAATGGAACCACCAATAAATAAATAAATTAATTAAAATGTGAACGGGACAAGAGATGTTCACATTTACTGGATACGGAAGTCAGTGTGGATGCACATGTTCATATTTATTGGGATGGCTGCTTTTGAGATTTGTCCCATATTATCACTACCATGCACCAGGAGCACGTAACCTTGTTTTCAAAAATATAATATTTCTTTTTTTGATCATCTATAATTCTTTTTCCAAACAGACGTGTTATATTTTTCAGCGTATTGGGATCATGTTCATGTTTAAATACCAGGAGTGATGAAACACTAGTTAACACTGAAAGTTAACTAGCTGGGTCGTCTCTTATGTGGGTTCAATCTCTTTCTCTACTCGCCTAAGACTGAGGATCTGCAAAACAGCAAACCGTTAGCTCGTTAAGAGGGGAATATGGGGGTTTCCCTCTTAACCGGGCTCCGGCGTGAGAATAAGTACTGTTCTGAGGAGTAAATAGTGTGTGTTGTAGGTGAAATGTGAGGAGAACAGAATGTTTAACCTGAATGGTGAAGGGTCCTATTTATACGCGGAGGGTGAAGGAGGGAGGAGAGACTTTGCCGGCTGCCATTAGGCGCCAGCTGTCCGACCAAGGAGAATATCCTCTTGGTCTCCTCTGCTGTGGTCAGGATAGTGGTACATGTGGCGCGCCGTCATTGGTCCATGTAGGAGGATTGGTACTGCAGCTGTCGGTCTGCCCCCAGGTAGCGTTGCAGGTCCACATGGCGTCTGGACATTGGTGACACGTGTTGTCCTTTTTGTCTGGAGGAGCATCTTCGGTGCCACCTTGACGTCTTCCAGAAGCTTCTAGAAGCTTCTGGATTTACTTGCTGATGTAGGCGCCATGTTGGACGGAAAAAGTGGTGTGGTCCCTGCCATATGTACATGGAATTGGGACCATACCTCTTCAAGTCCCCCCCAGTACAGTGTGCCTTCTAGTTGAGTTGATCGTCTAGGAGGGATTCTGGACTTATAAGGGTAGTGGTCTTTGTTGTTTGCCTTTGTAAGGCGTATGACGATGGCCTTACGAAGTTGAGCCAAAACGGCGTACGGCGCGTGGTGACAACCTTGCAAAGTTGTGCCAAGAGGGTGCACGACGCATGGTGGTAACCTTGCAAAGTTGAGCCAAAATGGCGTACGACGTATGGTGGTAACCTTGCAAAGTAGAGCCAAAAGGGTGCACGACGCATGGTAGTAACCTTGCAAAGTTGAGCCAAAATGGCGCACGACGCGTGATGGCAGCCTTGCAAAGTTGAGCCAAAAGGGTGCACGGCGCATGGTGGCAGCCTTGCAAAGTTGAGCCAAAATGGCGCACGACGCATGGTGGCAACCTTGCAAAGTTGAGCCAAAAGGGTGCACGGCACGTGATGGCATCCTTAATTTTTGGCGGTTTCTTCTAAGGGAAGCTCCTTTTATTGGGATGAGGACAACTGTCATGACTGATGTGCCGTCTAAGGTGGCTATCTTTTCGGAGGTGAACAGTTGCTTTTCAGAGCCGTCAGTTACTTTTTCGCCGCCTGTCAGACGCGTGCCGTCCACGTTTCCTAAAAACAAGGCGACGGTTTATCTCTCTTCTGACGTGTCCTCTCCCCATTAGGCGTCCTTCTGTCTTCCTGACGGTCCACTACCCATCGCATTAAATGCGATGGGTATAAATAACTGGCGGTTCCACCCTTTCCTCCACTTTCAAAATTCAAAATCCCTTTTTTCTCTCATCTCCCTCTCCATATCTCTTCTTCTTCTTCGTCTCCAAATATTTCTTCTGTAACCATGTCTACCGGAGCGAATCCCTCCACTAAGAAGAGAAAGTACAGACCTAGGAATCCTCCTGGTCCTGATCGGGCAGAGATAAACTGGAAGGAAGAGGAGTTCCAGAATCTTGTTCGAGAGATGGGTTTTCGTTCGGAATGGGGTCCCCAGTTTCCGACTCCAAGTACAGACCTAGGAATCCTCCGGGGTATATGATGTTATATGCTGCTTTCTTTCGGGAAGGTAACTTTCGTCTTCCTATGACAAAGTTCACTGGAGAGGTGTTGACAAACTATGGGCTACACATTTCGCAGATAAATGCTTTAGGGCTACCCCGGATTACTCATTTTGAGTTCATATGTAGGGCCAACCGTATCGAACCAACTTTCGAGATGTTTAATGTGTTTTATTTCGTGAGTTATACTGGCGGTTTCTATTCTTTCAATTCCCGAACCGGTGGAGTTAATCCTTGCAGTACTAACCCACCAAAGAGTCTGCATGATTGGAAGCAGAAGTTTTTCTACATTCACCGTGGGGTCATTCCCATTGATATGCATTACCGTGGAGAAAGTGAGGGGGTTCCTCGTGTGAATGTTTCCACAGATTTTGCTGAGCAAGAGTGGTACAAGGTGTTGACCCGGAAGGTTACTTCTATCGCTCAACTTGAAAAGAGGGCACTGGTGGCGGCCGGGATGAGCATGTTGTGGGCACCCCAGAACCCTAGGGGTGTCCCTATCTATGGATACCAAGGGAAAGGTATTACTGTTGGTAATTTTTTTATGTTCTTCCCTAATTTTGTCACGTGTCTCTTCATGTTGTTGTATTTTACAGCAGGATATAGTTTGATGAATGTTCTTGACCCTAAGGTCGGTGGTGCTATGGTTGTGGCAATATTACCTGAAGGGAGGCCTGTGTGGTTGGATCAGACACGGGACCGATTATTGCACCCTACCAGCGAAAGCCTTGCTACTTATGCTAACGCCGTTTTAGGTGAAGATGGTGGGGACGATCGTGACGATGTACTTAGTCCTACTCGAGAGGAGGTTATCGTCCTTTCGAGTGAGGGTTTTGATAGATCACATGAAGGTCTAATCCCTTGTTCCCCGCGTGCAGGTCCTCCACAAGGGACTATGAATGAGCCTGTGAATGAGCCTGTTGTTGACGATGTTGAAACTCCGGTTGATACTGCTGAACAGTTAGAAACCAGGAAGAAGAAGAAAGTAGATAAGTCTGAGGGAAAGAATGCTGAGGAACCAGCGGCTAAGGCACCTCGTAAGCGCCCTTCTAATTCCTCTTTCCTGGATTATGTTGTCGTGTCTGACACGCTATCTGGTTTAGACGTAGTAGATAAGCGTGCTGAAAGTGATCCAGGTGATGACACCACATTGACTGAAATAGTGAAAAGGAAAAAAGCTTTGGAAGATAAGAAGAAAGAACTTGACGAGCAGGCTGCTGCTGCGCTTGCGGAGAAAAAATCCAGGTCTCAGAAAGAAACTACTACTGCACCTTCTGAGTCGGAGGTTGACCTGGGTGTTTTTAGCGCAAAACCTGGTAACCTTCTTGAGAAGATATATAAGTCAGCTTCTGGTTCCCGAGGTATAATTTTTCCGTTTGTATTTGTCTTTTTCTTTAGCTTTCTTTCTTGATTTTGATTATTATTCCTATCCCGTAGCAGGTCTTAAACCAGGTATGGGTGCTCGTAAGGTCGATATTTCCAAGATTACACCTCCTACGTCTCCGCCTTCTAGAAGCTTTGACCTGTCTCCTCCACATGCTGATCCAGGCGAAAAAAGAAAGGAAGATGATGTGGAAGTTGAGCAGGTTGGGGAGGGTGGTTCTGCTGTTGCTGGTGGTGGTGGTGATGGTCGTGGTGGAGGTGTTGATACTGAGGTGGAGTCAAGTGAGGCTACTCCCCGTCACACCATTTACACTAAGCGTGTACGGAGTTCTGGGGAGGGTGGTGCTTCTTGAACTCACCATAGTCCAGAGTATGAACATGTTCAAAGTGGGTCTTGGGATACCCACAATCCTGCATGCGCTGATCTCCCACATGCTTCTCGATGGAACTTGACTCAAGGCTCTCGGATGACCGATCTTAATAACTACCATGAGTTCTTTTCTTTATCCCTCCCCCTTGCTGAAAGATTGTTTTAGAAAAGACGCAATCGGATGGATCTCTTGGATGATCATATCCATGCTGGGGTTAATTTTTATGCTACCTCCCAAGAGATTGCATGGGAATGGCTGTAACAACCCGCACGTTCGTGCGTTGTTACTACTCATTATACTCGTTACGCCTAGCACCAGAGATTCGGATCATAATGTAGCTATATCGCATACATCGTTATTTCGCAGTATTTTCGCATATTACGCATACTTTATTGCTATCACATTACATTGCACTTGCTGAAAACCACGAAGGTGTCAAGTGAGGACAAATTCTACCCTCCTTGATAGCCGTGATGCGTCGCAGTGCAACTCAATACTCAAGAAAACGCACTCGCAAGCACGCGTAACTCGATTATCGCAGGATTTGAGATATGGATATGTATATACGACCCTATGTGACTAATTATAATAAATATATGAATATGGGTATGAAAATGTGTAACCAAACAATCGCGGCGCTTAATGAACAAAACGGAACATCGAAACGCCATTCGCCGGAGACCACTGATCGAGTGACCACTCGATCGGGTGGCCATCCGATCGGATTACCAACCGATCGGACAGCCACCCGATCGGACAGCTGTCCGATCCGTTGCACTTTTTCCCCTTCACTCCACCTCACCTATAAATAGCACTTGTCACATCACTTGAACAGTGATGTGACAACTCTCGTTCGACCAACGCCCTTTTGGACCTTTTCCTCTCGATTTCTCGCGATTCTTGTAAGTTTTTACCTTAAATCTTGTACTTCTATGATCTACACGCACTTCTTCATCATTTTCTCTTCTAAATCTTAACTTTTTACCGTGAAATCGATGGATTTGAGGTGTTCTAGGGTGATGTCATCATGAAGTTCTTATGAACTTCAAGTGTTGGCCTCATTCCCCCAAGAATAACTCAGATCCGAAGGATTTCCACAAGAATAAACAACATTTTCACAACAGATCTACACATAATCATGAATAAAAGGATTGAAAAATGGTTTTCCAACTTTCTTTCAACTCTTTTACACTCAATGCACTCAAGACCGATAGAATCGGAGCTTGTACCGACCTTCTACTCATTCTTAGTGTCGTGTTGGTTCAAGATCCGGTTTCTAACAAAGAGACGACCGGTTTTGGGTTAACCAAGAACGACCATCACGAATCAGTAAACCGGTCAGATTTGGGTGATTCCTGTCCGATCGGGTCCCTTGGTTCGAGATGGGGTTTCTGTTGATTAGCATGTCACAACACCGTCTCGATCAAAACCCCCAAAGACCATCAGAATAGTCAAAGTGCCAAGGACAACTTGATCGTTTGGACGGATTACCGTCCGATCGGACAGGCATCCGAACGGACAGGACATGACATCCGAACGGACAGGCATCCGAACGGACATAACATGTCATCCGAACGGACAGGACATGTCATCCGAACGGACATGACATGTCATCCGATCGGACTGTCATCTGATCGGATTGCACCCTGGGTCCCACACTTGACTTTGATTTCAACAATTTGGAGTTTAAACATTGAACAGACTACCACCCAACCATGTGGTGATTAGACTTCAACACCTAAACAATTTTCAACGTATTCAATACAAATGGATTGTCACCCGATCGGACTACACTCCGGTCGAGTAACAACTGCTGTGAACTTGTTCTCACTAAAGTGTCCACCAATCGGGTTATCGCCCGATCGAACAGCCGTTCGATCGACCGACCTAAAAGGTAGAGATACTTCTCTGTTTTCAAAAAGCTACAACGAAAACTTCAAAAGGCAAACCATCATACACAACACATCCTTCCCAGAGGAGGAAACAATCCACTCGAAAAGTCACCCGACCGGATGACCGTCCGAGCGGATTGTCACCCGATCGACCGGCCACCCGATCGGATTGCCATCCGATCGGATTACCGTTCGATCCTCTGACACTTTGCATCGATTTACGCGCCGTTCATTGCTTACGCTGTCAATCTGTAATCAGGCTAATCTCAGACGCGCTCCCTTCAATCCAACCAAGTTGTGTTGCTTGCTGGGCACCGACTGTGAGTATACTCGAACCCCTTTTTATCGCATTTTGGGTGTAACATACGTTCTTATTAAATCGAATTTATCAAAACGAATTATTCAATCGAACTATTTATCACTTGCGAATAACTGTTATGCATATTTATACGTGATGCTAGTTACATATGTGTTAGGACTTATACTCGCGAGGTCCCGCCTTAACTAGTATAGTACTATAGCACCCGACGGGGTCTAGTTAGGATGAATAGCAATCGCAATCGCAGCTCGAGTGACTTAGCTGGTAGTATCGGTCTTAAATGCATGTATGTTGAGGTATCTCGTTTATTTATTTGGTAATTCGCAGCACTTTTTATCCATTTACGCTACTCTATAAAAACTTGTATACTCGCCAATAATGTTGTATTGATGTTGTTTTAACGTATGTTGCAGGTTTAGTCCAGTCTACATCAAATCAAGCTAGGAAGTCTAGAAACACACCTAAAATCTAGGTTGTCGGATTTGTATTGTTTGAGAGAACATGAAAATTTGTGACAGCTTATGTGATTGTACTTGTATGTTAGTAATTTAGTTGTTATGGATTCTGTCGCAATTTAGTGATTGTTACGGATTTGCATTAAATACTGTCGCAATTTAGTTGTTATGGATTCTCTTGAGCAATCTGATTCGCCTAGTGCTGCGCCCCGATGATTCCGCCATCGGTTGGGGTGTGACAGATTGGTATCAGAGCCATAACCATAGGGAATTAGGCAAGACTCGACCTAGTCCGGCTTGATGTCTTAGAAACGACCTAGTCTATAGTCTAAGTACCAACGGGCCGACTCGTGCGAACTTAGTAGGATTTCCACGGGCCTACTTGATACTCTCATTCGAATCCGTTAAAAACTACAACTTCACGCGAACACCGCATACTACAATTCCACGCGAAGAGCCTTTCCTAAGGCTAGAATGTTAGTTAGCCTTTCCTAAGGCCAACACAATACACACGTTTTTGAAAATACTCGCATAACACAACCGAGTGATCCAGTCGAGATCAGGCGTGAAAACCAAGAACTCTCGATAAGATCGCTCTTCTCGCATGAGAACCTTTCATCAAGTTAGGAGTGATATCCACATCTCGACGAAAGTCTCCATTTCGAAATCTAGTGGAACTCCCGAAATTTATTCGAAGAGCACGACCACCGTTAGGAGCGAAGTTATTAAGTCAGGGGTGAAACCCGTATCTTAATAAACCATTCCACTCTCTATAAAATGGTTTTCAAAAGCTCTCACCAAGGACTCGACCGTAACGATGACTCGAGCCACGCGATGACTAGGAAGACGAATGCCATGAGCTGCATCCCAGTGGAAGCATAGTCTTCCAGGGCGACGGGCGTGCACGAACTTGTTGGGTATAGTTGAGTTACCTTGGGCAGTCGATGCCTAAACACCCGAGGCACTCTATCTATCTTTCTAGCTTACGAATCATCGATTTTACGCTATATGGGATCTATTTACGCTTATGTGTTTACGATTTAAAACTTTACGCTTTATCGATTTCTCGATTTATCGATTTTCGCTCCCTGCTTTTGCAAACGCACAAGTCGCACGGCCATCGCAATATAAAACGAAAACCGAATGTTCGCAACAAAACTAATGTCTAATTACTCACTCTCGCTCTCTCTCTTCATCGCGTCCTCGCGCATTCTACACCAATATGTATGTGTGTAAGTATAAACTACAACTATATCTAAATACAAGCAAATCAATTGTGTGGGAACTTAGGAATCTCGTGTCTCCTATGTGGCTCCTATGTGAAATCTATTATATTATCTACAACAAGTTTTGATCGCGCTCAATCGCATCGCAAAACTCAAAATCATTATGATCGAGTCTCATTCCAAATCTCTCTCTATCTAGATGCCTTCCAATGACTCTACCTCGAGACGAAAAGCTAGGAGAAGAGCTAAACGAAGCGCCGATAAGAGGATTGCCTCGCTTATGGCCAAGGAAGTGGCCAAATTCATTCCTCAAATTGTCGCTCAAGTGCACTCTCTCAGCAACACTTCAAAGCCTGTGACCCAATGGAGTTCTCGGGTGAAGGAGATGTGTCCCAAGTACTCCAGTGGTTCGATTCTATCGAAGTTACCCTTCGTCAGAGTGGGTGTCCCGATGGTTTTCGTACTACTTGCGCGACCGGAGTATTTCAATCGCGAGCACTCGACTGGTGGACAGCCGAACGTAACAAACGTGGGATCTCCGCAGTTTACGCTCTCCCTTGGGATGAGCTGAAAGAGCTCATGAAGAAAGAGTATTGCCCTCCCCACGAAGTTCAGAAACTAGAAGACGAATTTTGGAAAATCAAGCAAGTTGAAGGTGACAATACTGGCTACACTGCAAGGTTTAAACAACTTAGTATAATCTGGCCAAGTCAAGTCAACACTTCAGAAAAAGCCATCACGAAGTACATTCGCGGCTTGCCTGAGTGTGTGGGTGATCGAAGCTGCAAGACCTGCTACCATCGAAGAAACCTACCGCTTGGCCGCAGAAATCAAGGACAGACGAGTCTTGGACGGGTTCTACTCCAAGAATCCTGTCAAACAAGCTCACCAAGTAATCGTCATCGATTCATCCGGTGATTCTTCCAATGATTCTACCGACGATTCTTCTAAAGATTCCTCCGACGATGCCTCCAGCGAATCATCAGACGAACCCTCCAACGATAACGACACCTCATCTCAGGATCGCAACGAGCTCAGCCACAAGCGAAAGGAACCAAGCGTGGATGAAATTCCAAACCCCACACCGCTACGATTTGCCCCCGTTCTTGTAAAGCGCGCCTACACCGGAAGCCATCCCCTGTGTCTCATGTGTACGTATCATCACCCACCAGGAACTAACTGTCGTTATTGCGACAATTGCAACTGGTATGGTCATTTTACCCAGAACTGCCGCACAGGACTGCAAACTTGAGGATTTTCATCAACAATCGCAGTCTCCGCAAAAGTCCTCCACAGCAACGTTATTTTGCTTCTAATGTTGTTGTAATAATACGACTTATCGCCGTCAATTTCTTTTATGTGTGGAAACTTATTCTATCTCTCGACGCATGTGGATTCTATTACTCTCTTATACTCGCGCACAATCTAATGCTAGCACTATGTACTATATAATTTATTTTACCCATACTATGCGCTCTTAAGATAAGGTACGATAAACGTGCAAGAATCAGATTAAGCACGGGTGCACATGGGATTATTTTGGTTAGTGCACGGAGATCGTAGTGAGTTTCAATGATGCCTCAACGTTCAGGGCATGGTTAAGCGTGGTGGATACGCCGCTGGTACTTCCTATATATAAGCGTCTTAACCATGTGTGACGAAGTGTGACACCTATTCACGGAACCGAGGCGCATGGTTGAAACATGACGGTGTTTCGCTGTGCCAACCGAAGTTTTGTGAAGAAAGTGCCATGTGGAGTTGGAACGTAGACCTATTATGCTATTGTGGTTATTTTCGACACAATATACTACATCGTAAGGCGTAACAATCTCAATCGCAAACCAAGGCGTGTAATCACAAGACTTTTCGTAAGTAAACACGCTCGCAATCGCATTATCGCTGGAATCTATCTCGCAAAATCGCAATCGTTTATTATGTGTCTCGCGCTATCGCTTATTGTGTATTCATAATCTCAAACGTTTATTATATGGATCACTATCGCTTATGGTGTTTTCGCTTAATCGCTTACCGCTTATTGTGTATCGCACCATCGCTTACCGCTTATTGTGTATCGCTTGCTGTGAATCGCGTATCGTGAATCGCTTGACGAGTATCGCACATCACTCGTCGCTTTTCGCCACAACGCTTCTCGCACCTATCTCATCGCTTCGATATTTTCATCGCTTATCGCAATCACTATTTGTGTTATTTGTGTTATCTGTTTTATCTGCGTTATGTTAGCACTCATGACCTCGCTTCACGAGACGAAACTAATAAGGCTAAGACATGGTGGTGTTTTAGCTGTATCAGCAGACTTTCGTGGAAAAAGGCCATGTGGGTTAATGGTAGTTAAAATTGTAGTGTTACTAAATCTAATCGAATCGCATGTCTCCATCACTTGCAACGCATCGACTGTCGCTTGTCGCTATCGCTTGTCGCTTTTCGCTTGTCGCTTATCGCTTTTCGCACATCGCCGCCGTCTTCATTTTACTATGCTTGGTGTTTGATGTTTGTGTTATCAATTATCGCGTACCGCTTATCGCCTCTCGCACTCGCTTGTGTCACTAAACTAAGTTTGAAAACGACTTCATCGCTCAGTTGCTCGATCCTTCACTTACACTTGGTCCGACCATCTTTTGCTTGGACCAATGGAATCGAAATCTATCAAGTACTGCGTCGACACACATGACACCGCCTCACGAGACGGAAGCCATATGGCTAAAACATGGTGGATACGCCGCTGGTACTTCCTATATATAAGTGTTTTAGCCATATTGTCAAACTTTCGTGGGAAAGTGCCATGCGGGGCCGACTTTAAATTGAAATTTGGATATTATCAAAACCTTTGTGAAAACAAACTTTTTCTAAAAATTAATCAAAACCTTTGTACAAACGAGATTATTTGTGACGATGGTGTGACAATCGACTCAAGTTACTGCCACGTGACGGGAAAATTTCGTAAAACGAGTTTTAAGCACTTTAAAATCTTTTAGTAACCTAACAAAACCCTTCTCATAGCGCTGGTGTGAACATCGCTACAGTTAACGCCGCATTGTGAGAAGATTTTTATAAGCAAGTTTTCCCCAAGTTAATCGACTTTTCGAAAATTAAAACGCTTTGTAATCGCTTTTTGTGTGTGTTATAGTCTTTTGTTATACAAACCACCCTACTCGCTGCTATCACCGGTCATCGCAACACTCGCGCTCGTCAAATTCCAATCGACCGCTCGCTTATTTTGACGCTTTTAATCGCTACTCTCATTCGCATCAACTCTCGCGACCCTTCTTATGGATTAGTTTCGGGATGAAATTTCCTAAAGCAGTGGAGACTGTAACAACCCGCATGTTCGTGCGTTGTTACTACTCGTTATACTCGTTACGCCTAGCACCAGAGATTCGGATCATAATGTAGCTATATTGCATACATCGCTATTTCGCAGTATTTTCGCATATTACGCATACTTTATCGCTATCACATCACATTGCACTTGCTGACAACCACGAAGGAGTCAAGTGAGGACCAATTCTACCCTCCTTGATAGCCGTGATGTGTCGCAGTGCAACTCGATACTCAAGAAAACGCACTCGCAGGCACGCGTAACTCGATTATCGCAGGATTTGAGATATGGATATGTATATACGACCCTATGTGACTAATTATAATAAATATATGAATATGGGTATGAAAATGTGTAACCAAACAATCGCGACGCTTAACGAACAAAACGGAACATCGAAACGCCATTCGCCGGAGACCACCGATCGAGTGACCACTCGATCGGGTGGCCATCCGATCGGATTACCAACCGATCGGACAGACACCCGATCGGACGGCCACCCGATCGGACAGCCGTCCGATCCTTTGCACTTCTTCCCCTTCACTCCACCTCACCTATAAATAGCACTTGTCACATCACTTGAACAATGATGTGACAGCTCTCGTTCGACCAGCGCCCTTTTGGACCTTTTCCTCTCGATTTCTCGCGATTCTTGTAAGTTTCTACCTCAAATCTTGTACTTCTATGATCTACACGCACTTCTTCATCATTTTCTCTTCTAAATCTTAACTTTTAACCGTGAAATTGATGGATTTGAGGTGTTCTAGGGTGATGTCATCATGAAGTTCTTATGAACTTCAAGTGTTTGCCTCATTCCACCAAGAACAACTCAGATCCAATGGATTTCCACAAGAATTGTAACACCTCAAAAATTCACGTCCTATAATGTGTCGACACGTGTCATAGGTTTGAACGTGTGTACGAATGTTCTAGATGGACTAAAGTTGACAAACCTGGAAAGTATGTGAATCTAAGGGTTCAATTTGTCAACAAGGGATAAATATACTTTACAATAACCCTACATGATGCTCATACCTTCAAACGAATAAATCATGGATCATACGAAGCTAAATATGAAAGAAAGTGAGAGATTACAAACTACAGGGGTTAAATGTGTCAACATGTTTAAAGTATACCTCTGAGTGACCTTTTAGCAAACCCGAAGCTTTGTAACGGTAAATTATGCTCACTAGAATGCACAATATAAATTTCATAAAGTTTCGTTATCGTATGAGAAAGTTATGATCAAATTCGTATACAAGGGGTTAAAGCGTCAACGTTGAAAATTATGACTTTTCGGGTAAACATGAAGTGACCAAGGACTTAACAAAGTGGGTATAAGTCTTAAAGCTCTTATAGGTAAATTTGGAGGGCTCATAATGCAATTTATATAGTTCATGACCCTTCGAAAGAGCCAAGCGCCAAGATACAATAATGGAAAGATTTGAAATCTGACGACAGGATTCAGGCGGGCCGCGTAAAGCTTAACAAGACTTTACGCGGGCCGCGTCAGACGCCCAGCAGCCTGTTTTCACGCAATAACCGACCCAAAACAGATATTTTCACTACATGGGCGACCCCTAAACAGTCCTAGGCACTTAGGGAAATCTGTTGATGATCCATGGCCATTGCTAGCATGATTTGTCAATGATTTAAGGTGATTAAAGCACTATAAAAGGGCCTTGTGTTGCAACTTTGTAACCACACCTTCCATCTGCATTTCTGATCATTTCTGGAGCTCCAAAGCAGACTCAAGTGATCACTAATCGTGCATAGGACTTCAGTAAGTATGCTTAACCTTTTTTAGTTGAGTTTTTAATTAGTTTTAGCTTAAAAGTCAAACCGTCGTAATTACCGTTTGACTTAGCGATTAATCCTTAATGGTTCAGTGTTTAGTCGAATCAAAGGTAGTTATAAGTTGGTAATTATGTGGGCATTAAACCCTTAAAAGGACACCCTCTGATTCCCACTCTATCTAGATCAAATGTCGGGTCAAAGTTGTTTAGAAAAAGTCAACAGAATGCTAATTTTCAATTTAACATGTAATTAGCAATGTAGAAGGCATGTAAACTATTTATCACACATATAACTTGGTAATAAGTATTATAACTGGTCTAAGCTTGTTTGATCCGACAATTTTCTAGTTTAGACCCGGTTCGGAACCGAAAGTCGCAAAACTTTGACTTTTGCTTTGACTTCAGTTCTGACCCGATTTAGCATGTTTTAGTAATGCCTTAGAGCTTTAATTGGACTAGGTTACATGCTAGTATAACCCTCTGTGATTATACACCTTGGTTCATTAGTTATCCAATTAATATGCATTGTTCCGTTAATTGCCTATATGTTGACCATTATGCCCTTTTCACCATAAAACGTGATTTTTAAAAATGTAAAAGAGTAGAAACCTTAGTTACTGAATTATAAACTTGCACCCAAAATTTGACATCAGTTTGAGGTGTAAATCGAGAGTTATGCTCATTAGCGTAATTAGAAGGCTTTTTAGCGATTAAACGGCATAATTGGCATATAGCCTATTTAAACCCACTTTTTGATATCAAACTTTTTACCCACTGATGTAATATATTATTTTGGGATTTTTGAAGATTTTTAATTAATTTTAGGCTGAGCATAACTTAGAGTTATAAGCTTGAGTCGGTAATTGTCAGTTTTGCCCTTTCGGGCTATAAAATGAGTTTTACATATCTTTTTGACCCCAAACCTTTTGCTACTGATTTTGTATAATAAATAAATTATGTTAGACCTTCTGGAATAATAAAAATATCAGCTTTCCTTATAGAACCCGGAAATAGCTTCTAATCGCCTTTTTAAGCGTTTTTAACGCATAGTATGTACTAAAACTATTTTAAACATACAAAGATTGATACCTACTGATATTTTAGGTAAATTATAATATTTTGACAGTAAGCAAAAGTTGTTTAACTCAGACTTCAGTTTTGAGCTTTTAAGCTTATGTGAAATTACCAAAATGCCCCTATGATGCATAGTTTGGTTATAATTAATAAATTTCAGATATATGCATTACCCTACTGTTATAACTTATTAAATTAAGTACTTTTACTGATTATATCAGACCTGTAACTCAGGTTAATACTTAAACTCTTTTATAACCTTGTAAATGACCAAATTACCCCTACGGGGCATAGTTTGTGTTTAAATTTGTTTCGGGCATAATAAAAGATATCTTACTGATGTCACAACATATTTAAGGCATATTAACTTAGGAAACCTGTATATGACTCTTATGGATACCCTTTACGCCTCTTGCGCGTTCGGTTCGGTTTATGTAACTAGTTTGCATGAATTAGCCGAAACGGGTCAAACCTTATCGGTTTTATCTCAAAATCCAGAATGTGTTTAGACTACCCCTATAAGACAAGTCTTCAAACTTGTTGGGTATAAATCACATTCTATTCCGGTCTTCGCCAAATCGCGCGTTCGAACCGTATCGTGCTTTAAAACTAACCGGTCCAAGCTTAAGCTTAACTAAAGACCGTTAGGATTCTAATAGGTTATTATAAACCTTCGTTCCAGAATAGGAGCCCAGTAAAAGCTATCTGTACTTGCTGATTTGATACGGCTGGGATTGAATATTATATTTAACTCAGGTAAATACTTTTAACTTATTTTCCCTTATACGGGCTTGGGGTACGGTATATAAAATACCGCTTGGTCGGGCATTCGACCTTAATCGATTGGTCGTTAAGTATTATCGAGATGACCCGTTTAAATATGTTTTGTTTACTTAATGCCTTGGGGGGGGGGGGGTTAATGACCATGTCCCGGATATCCTTGGCATCATTTTACGAAATGGCCACGACCTAAGCGCGGGGTGTAGGCGTACACTCGTCAGTGCATAAATAAACAATGTGGTGTGTCTATTGATCTTTAACCCGGCACGAACCGGGCTACTGAACGCACAAGGAACATGTAATTCTTTTACAAGTTTATATATTCAAATAATTATCCCGAGTTATAAAATGTTTGTGCCAAGTGCATCCAAATAAATTTTTAATCATTTTGAAAATGAGTCAGTTAAATTGTATTTACCAGTGTAAACTGACGTATTTTCCCAATAGATTAAGTGCAGGTACTACGCGAACTAGGCTATCTTTCTCCTAGCGTCCACAACAAGTCTCGCAAGCTTGGATGTCAAATCTGTTGAACAATGTTTCCTATTTATTTTTTATCCGTCTGTGGATTAATTTCAACTGTTGCGATACTTGATATTACAATTATATTCGGTTGAAATATATCTTTCATTTGCTTCCGCTGTGCATTTAAATATTGTGTTGTTTGACTGTAATGTTGCCAACCACGTCACGATACTCCCCCACCGGGCCCACCGGTAATACGTGGAAATATCGGGGTGTGACAGGTTGGTATCAGAGCCAACGCTGAGTGAATTAAACACTAGCCTTTTGTGTTTAATCTCAGTTACACAATTGCACATTCGTAAATTTTCGAGTCTAGACAAAGAACATAGGAACAATCCAAATTTGTTTTAAATTTTTACTTTGTCTTTTATTTTATATATTTTTGTTGTTATCTTTGTTCTTATTGACAGAAATATGCCACCAAGAATGAGAAGAGGAGGACGAGGAAAGGGGCCGATGAGCGCTCCTAACGATCACGAAGCCGGGCCTTCGCAATGGCGAACTCCTTCTACGACTGCAAGTGCCAATCCGCAAGGAAAACAGGAGGAACCTGTTTGAGCCCGCCAGATGATCTGTTTCACACAGTTCGACGCCTCCCTATCGTAACTCCTTTGGGCCACAGTCAGAAAACGAGCCCGAGAACCCACAACCTTCATATATACCTCTTCAGCGATCCCTTTCGCACAATTCTTTTGGTAACCCCACTCCTGTTTTTCAGGGCTGGTTTAACCCGGCAAACTACATATAAGAACCCATGGGTTTTAACCCATTGGGACTGGAGGACCATTTCTCGGAAGATAATGCGATGGACATGGACGAGGAAACGGACCCCGTCGCACCTGCAAGTGGTAACCCTAACCATCCCATCGAGATCTCGGATGGATCTTCTTTCCACGGATCACCCTACGGTGGTCCAGATAGCTATCAAGCGAGGTTCAACCAGCATGAGTGGTACTTCACACCTTCTCACCGTTCATCACCTCATCAGCAGCAGCAGCAGGATCCCTCTAGGGATTCACGTTTCGTGGCTATCACGCCACCGCCCCCACTACCGCCAGTTCAGCAAGCACCTCCAGAACCGCCAAGGCGTAGGAGGACAGGCGCACGGATGTCCGCGCGAGGAGGGGATTTTCATTTTAGCTCTCCTCATCACTCAAGTGGCAGTCATTATCCGCCACAACAGGAAGACCTGCAAATGGGTGGACCTTCAAACCCAGTTGCACCACAGCCACCACCAATGGCTTTTGATAACCCGATTCCTGCATACACTGGTTCAATGGCGTACAACCCGTTCGAGCAGCCGGCTCATACCAACTATAATTATGCTGAAGCCGACCCGTACCTAGTCGCAGCAAATTACAACACCCTTCACCCTGAAGGACCGTATGGAGCTCCTTGGGGAGTAGGATATCCAACTCATGGATATCAAGTCCCAGCTCGACCACTGATTTGACAACAATCGCAGCCGCCACGGGTTTCCCCGCCAGAACGAGAAGAAATTCTCCAAAGATTGGACCTAGTCGAGCGAGATTTTCACAGAGATCGCAGGGAACGACAAGGTTTCCTCAAGGGTTTGGAAAATTTGCTAAAGGGGAGAGAAAAAAAGGGATCATTAAATCCCTACATGTGTTGTTGTATTACCTATTTCAATCAGTCCCTGCGTGGACTTATTTTTAGCCCCTGCGTGGGCATGATTTCCTGTATTCTGCCCCTGCGTGGGCATGTCTTTCTGTTGACCCCTGCGTGGGTATGTTTGTTTAGTTAAGCTCCTGCGTGGGCAAGTTGTTATGTTGAAAGACCCGTTTAGGGCAGTGTGTATTTTTATGATTATTGGAATGTTAAGTTTATAAATTTCATTTTTGCCATTATATGCATAAATATATTACATGAAATACATAAATAAAAATCATTCATTTTAAAAATATATCTGCCTATTTAAATGTTAATTAAGAATCTTAACGGTATAACCTAGCCTCCGTGTCATTATAAGACCTGGCTAAGATGGTAAGGCTCGTTTAAAAAGATTCAAATCCCTGTTAACATCTGAAAACATGTTAACGCTCTTGGCAGAAGTGATTCGTTAAAATCACACACGTCATTCTTAATAGGATTCTTCAAAAGATTTCTCACCTAAACTAATGATATATAAATCATGGGTTTAAATCATCAATTAAGATGATCATATGTTAACCATCCATTAATATAGTGCCTACGGGCCCTGCTCATTTTCATATGAGACAAAAGACAGTAGTAGTCTGCGACCCTGTCTGAAAAAGGTAAAGAACTATGTTCAAACCTTCATGCCTTGATTCTCTGAAATCATGGCTTATAATTTAAAATGTCCATGTGACTAGGCCTTGTGTGCTAATAATACTGTTATTGTTTATAATTAGGGTAAATTATAATAGAAATCCTAAATAAATGTGAGTAACAAATTAACCAAATATGGTCTATGTTTACCATGGTTAATGAATTACCCTAAGGGGCAATTCCATAATAAACTCCCAAATAAATTATTGTCTAACTTTTATGTAACAGTTCAAATTGCAATGGCTGTCTCGGATGAAATAAATAGTCACCCAAGGGAGAACAATGATAACGCCCGAATTAATATAACGGGTGCTGAACTGCAAGCGTTGATAGACGACGCTGTCACAAAGGCCATAGAGCGACAGTATGAAGAATATAGTGGGACCCGAAGTAGGACCCTATCTACACCGCATTCAAAGCCCAAGACTCATTCTGAGGCTCACAGCAAGCCTCCCTCCAAGAAGGAAAAACCCAAGAAAGTTGATGACGATCGTCAGTCCACAAATCAGCAAAGTGTTCCATCTCAAAGAATCATGCTGAATCAGGGACCCCGTGATAAGGGTTGCTCCTACAAATACTTTGTTTCATGCAAGCCCAGGGATTTCACTGGGGATAAAGGGGCCATAGACTGTATGACCTGGCTGGATGAAATGGACACAGTTGTCGATATCAGCGGTTGTGCTGAGAAGGATATAGTCAAGTTTGTGTCCCAATCGTTCAAAGGTGAGGCCATAGCCTGGTGGAGATCACTGATTCAAGCTACTGGGAAGATTCCCCTGTACAATATGACATGGGAACAATTTGTTACCCTCATCAGGGAGAACTACTGTCCTCAGCACGAGGTCGAAAAGATTGAGTCAGATTTTCTGTCATTGGTAATGACAAATCTGGACTGCCAAGCTTACCTTACGAGCTTTAATACAATGTCGAGGCTGGTTCCGTATCTGGTGACCCCGGAACCCAAAAGAATAGCTCGTTTCATTGGGGGTTTAGCCTCGTAAATTAAGGAAGGCGTGAAGCCCTCTCGGCCAACTACTTTCAGATCAGTAGCTGATATATCTTTGTCCCTCACACTGGACGCGGTCAGACAAAGATCGCTGAGGAACAAGGATGCCGAGAAGAGGAAACGTGAAGATGACAATTCGCGAAGGTCAAACAAGAAGCACCAAGGAAACAATGACCACAAGAATGGGTCTGGATCTAAAAAGGATGGGCATCAATCAGGGGATAAGCCCAAGTGCAAGATCTGCAAGAAACAACACTTCGGGAAGTGCAGGTATGAATCGAACTCGCCGACACAGTCGAGAACTTTTGCATGTGGGATATGCAAGTCCAAGGAACACAAAACCTTGGATTGCAAAAATTTGAAAGACGCAACGTGCTACGGTTGCAATGAAAAAGGGCATATCAAATCCAACTGCCCAAAACTTGCAAAGAAGGTTGATGAAGGAAAGAAGACCAATGCTAGGGTCTTCAGGATGGATGCAAAGGAGGCTGTGCAAGACGACAAAGTGATAACAGGTACATTCCTCGTAAATGATGTTTATGCGAGAGTGTTATTTGATTCAGGGGCTGATAAATCATTTGTAGATAATAAGTTTTGCAAATTGCTGAATTTACCTGTTAAAACCCTAAGTGTAAAGTATGAGGTGGAATTAGCAGATGGCACCTTAGAAACCGCCTCAACCATATTAGATGGATGTTTCATATCCATTAAGAACCACTCTTTTCCTTTGTCCCTACTTCCTTTGAAATTAGCTGGTTTTGATATAGTTTTGGGTATGGATTGGTTATCTCATAACCAAGCCCAGATTGTCTGCAATAAGAAGCAAGTGGTGATCAAGACTTCGTCTAGAGAACCACTTACCATTCAGGGAGATACCCAGTATGGACTGCCTGAGCAAGTGACTATGCTCAAGGCCTCTATGTGTTTGAAGAAGGGTTGTGTCGTCTACATGGCACAAGTAACTATTGATGAGCCAAAACCTAAGTTGGAAGACATTCCTGTCATTTCTGAATACCCTGAAGTTTTTCCTGAAGAACTACCTGGTTTACCACCAGATAGATAAGTAGAATTCAGAATTGACATCATCCCTGGAGCAGCACCAGTTGCTAGAGCGCCTTATTGGTTGGAACCGACAGAGATGAAGGAATTGAGAACACAACTAGATGAATTGCTAGCCAAAGGTTTCATCAGACCTAGTTCGTCTCCTTGGGGAGCGCCAATCTTATTTGTCAAGAAGAAGGATGGATCGATGCGTCTGTGCATCGACTACCGTGAGCTTAATAAGGTCACTATCAAGAATAGATATCCATTGCCCAGGATCGACGATCTGTTCGATCAACTTCAAGGGGCAAGTTACTTCTCTAAGATTGAATTAAGGTCAGGCTATCACCAACTGAAGGTTAGAGATGAAGACGTACACAAGACTGCATTCAGGACTCGTTATGGTCATTACGAGTTCCTAGTGATGCCTTTTGGGCTCACTAATGCACCTGCCGCGTTCATGGATCTCATGAATCGCGTTTGCAAACCATACTTGGACAAATTTGTTATCGTCTTCATTGACGACATTCTGATTTATTCAAAGAATCAGGCCGACCATGAGAAACATCTTCGAGGTATTCTTTCACTACTTCAGCAAGAGAAGCTCTATGCCAAATTCTCTAAGTGTGAATTTTGGCTCCGTGAAGTCCAATTCCTTGGACATGTGGTTAGTGAGCGTGGTATCCAAGTGGATCCCGCTAAGGTGGAAGCAGTTATGAACTGGCAAGAGCCGAAGACGCCCACAGAAATTCGCAGTTTCTTGGGATTGGCAGGATACTACAGACGCTTTATCGAAAATTTTTCAAGGATTGCTGCGCCCCTAACTTCTTTGACTAGAAATAAGATTAAGTTCGACTGGGGACCCAAGAAACAAGAATCCTTTGATATCCTGAAGCAGAAGCTGAGCAATGCGCCTGTACTGAGATTGCCTGATGGAGTAGAAGATTTTGTGGTATATTGTGATGCATCACACACCGGGATGGGATGTGTGCTTATGCAGAAAGGCTAGGTTATTGCCTATGCGTCACGACAGTTAAAGGTGCATGAAAAGAATTACACCACCCATGGCTTGGAGTTGGGTGCCGTTGTATTTGCACTGAAGCTATGGAGGCACTATTTATATGGTATCAAGTGTGTGATCTATTCTGATCACAAGAGCCTCCAGCACCTGTTTAACCAAAAGGATTTAAACATGAGACAGCGCCGATGGATGGAGACGTTGAACGATTATGATTATGAAATCAGATACCATCCTGGCAAGGCAAATGTAGTCGCCGATGCCTTGAGTCGAAAGGAAAGGGTGAAACCCATCCGAATCAATGCCAAGAGCATTGAGATAAAGAACGGTTTGAATGAAAGGTTGTTAGCTGCATAGAAGGAAGCTGTGTCGGAAGCTAACTATCCTGCTGAAAGGCTAGGAGTAACTGAAGAGCAATTATCTCAGGGCAAGGACGGAATCCTGAGGTTAAATGGACGAATATGGGTTCCTGTTTGTGGAGGACTTCGAGATGTTATCCTCCAGGAAGCCCGCAGCTCTAAATATTCCGTTCATCCTGGAGCTGATAAGATGTACCAGGATCTGAAGGCAAGTTTTTGGTGGATAGGCTTGAAGAAGTCTATAGCTACCTATGTAGCTAAATGTTTGACATGTGCGCAAGTCAAAGCTGAACAATATGGGTGATAGTAGATAGACTGACGAAGTCAGCACATTTCCTACCCATTAAGGAGACCTACAGCTCCGACATGTTAGCCCAACTGTACGTAGATAAGATTGTAGCTTTACATGGCGTACCTGTGTCTATTATCTCTGATAGAGATACTAGATACACATCACATTTTTGGAAAAGTTTCCAACAATCTTTGGGCATGCGCTTAAATTTTAGTACGGCTTACCATCCTCAGACGGACGGCCAGAGTGAGCGTACTATTCAAACCTTGGAAGACATGCTTCGTGCATGTGTGATTGATTTAGGTGGTAGTTGGGATAACCACCTACCATTGATCAAGTTCTCATATAACAATAGCTACCATACCAGCATCAAGGCTGCGCCTTTCGAGGCCTTATACGGTAGAAAGTGTAGAACGCCCGTTTGTTGGGCGGAAGTTGGAGATATCCAACTATCAGGACCGGAAATAGTCTTTGAAACGACGGACAAGATTGTCCAGATTCATGACCGCCTGAAAGCTGCCAGGGATAGGCAGAAAAGCTACACGGATTTAAAGCGTAAACCTTTTAACTTCGAGGTAGGTGACAAAGTGTTGCCTAAAGTATCACCCTGGAAGGGAGTGATGCGATTTGGTAAGAAAGGCAAATTGACCCCGAGATACATAGGACCATTCAAGGTCATCGAACGTGTCGGGTCAGTTGCCTATAAGTTAGACTTACCGGAAGAGCTCAGTGGTATTCACAATGTATTCCACATCTACAATCTAAAGAAGTGCTTCGCTGATGAATCACTTGTCATACCACATACAGATGTGCACATAGAAGATAGCTTGAAGTTTGTTGAAAAACCTATGTCGATTGAGGATCGACAGGTTAAAAAGCTTTGAACGAAGCATGTGCCTATTGTAAAGGTAAAATGGGACGCTCGTAGAGGTCCCGAGTATACATGGGAGATAGAATCCACGATGAAAGAAAAGTACCCTTATTTATTTCAGTAAATCTTGAGGTCGAGATTTCTTTTAGGGGGTGAGGATGTAACACCTCGAAAATTCACGTCCTATAATGTGTCGACACGTGTCAAAGGTTTGAACGTGTGTACGAATGTTCTAGATGGACTAAAGTTGACAAACCTGGAAAGTATGTGAATCTAAGGGTTCAATTTGTCAACAAGGGATAAATATACTTTACAATGACCCTACATGATGCTCATACCTTCAAACGAATAAATCATGGATCATACGAAGCTAAATATGAAAGAAAGTGAGAGATTACAAACTACAGGGGTTAAATGTGTCAACATGTTTAAAGTATACATCTGAGTGACCTTTTAGCAAAACCGAAGCTTTGTAATGGTAAATTATGCTCACTAGAATGCACAATATAAATTTCATAAAGTTTCGTTATCGTATGAGAAAGTTATGATCAAATTCGTAAACAAGGGGTTAAAGCGTCAACGTTGAAAATTATGACTTTTTGGGTAAACATGAAGTGAACAAGGACTTAACAAAGTGGGTATAAGTCTTAAAGCCTTTATAGGTAAATTTAGAGGGCTCATAATGCAATTTATATAGTGCATGACCCTTCGAAAGAGCCAAGAGCCAAGATACAATAATGGAAAGATTTGAAATCTGACGACAGGATTCAGGCGGGCCGCGTAAAGCTTAACAAGACTTTACGCGGGCCGCGTCAGACGCCCAGATGCAGAAACCTTAGACAGCAGCCTGTTTTCACGCAATAACCGACCCAAAACAGATATTTTCACTACATGGGCGACCCATAAACAGTCCTAGGCACTTAGGGACATCTGTTGATGATCCATGGCCATTGCTAGCATGATTTGTCAATGATCTAAGGTGATTAAAGCACTATAAAAGGGCCTTGTGTTGCAAATTTGTAACCACACCTTCCATCTGCATTTCTGATCATTTCTGGAGCTCCAAAGCAGACTCAAGTGATCACTAATCGTGCATAGGACTTCAGTAAGTATGCTTAACCTTTTTAGTTGAGTTTTTAATTAGTTTTAGCTTAAAAGTCAAACCGTCGTAATTACCGTTTGACTTAGAGATTAATCCTTAATGGTTCAGTGTTTAGTCGAATCAAAGGTAGTTATAAGTTGGTAATTATGTGGGCATTAAACCCTTAAAATGGCACCCTCTGATTCCCACTCTATCTAGATCAAATGTCGGGTCAAAGTTGTTTAGAAAACGTCAACAGAATGCTAATTTTCAATTTAACATGTAATTAGCAATTTAGAAGGCATGTAAACTATTTTATCACTCATATAACTTGGTAATAAGTATTATAACTGGTCTAAGCTTGTTTGATCCGACAATTTTCTGTTTAGACCCGGTTCGGAACCGAAAGTCGCAAAACTTTGACTTTTGCTTTGACTTCAGTTCTGACCTGATTTAGCATGTTTTAGAAATGCCTTAGAGCTTTAATTGGACCAGGTTACATGCTAGTATAACCCTCTGTGATTATACACCTTGGTTCATTAGTTATCCAATTAATATGCATGGTTCCGTTAATTGCCTATATGTTGACCATTATGCCCTTTTCACCATAAAACGTGATTTTAAAAAATGTAAAAGACTAGAAACCTTAGTTACTGAATTATAAACTTGCACCCAAAATTTGACATCAGTTTGAGGTGTAAATCGAGAGTTATGCTCATTAGCGTAATTAGAAGGCTTTTTAGCGATTAAACGGCATAATTGGCATATAGCCTATTTAAACCCACTTTTTGATATCAAACTTTTTACCCACTGATGTAATATATTATTTTGGGATTTTTGAAGATTTTTAATTAATTTTAGGCTGAGCATAACTTGGAGTTATAAGCTTGAGTCGGTAATTGTCAGTTTTGCCCTTTCGGGCTATAAAATGAGTTTTACATATCTTTTTGACCCCAAACCTTTTGATACTGATTTTGTATGATAAGTAAATTATGTTAGACCTTCTGGAATAATAAAAATATCAGCTTTCCTTATAGAACCCGGAAATGGCTTCTAATCGCCTTTTTAAGCGTTTTTAACGCATAGTATGTACTAAAACTATTTTAAGCATACAAAGGTTGATACCTACTGATATTTTAGGTAAATTATAATATATTGATAGTAAGCAAAAGTTGTTTAACTCAGACTTCAGTTTTGAGCTTTTAAGCTTATAGGAAATTACCAAAATGCCCCTATGATGCATAGTTTGGTTATAATTAATAAATTTCACATATATGAATTACCCTACTGTTATAACTTATTAAATTAAGTACTTTTACTGATTATATCAGACCTGTAACTCAGGTTAATACTTAAACTCTTTTATAACCTTGTAAATGACCAAATTACCCCTACGGGGCATAGTTTGTGTTTAAATTCGTTTCGGGCATAATAAAAGATATCTTACTGATGTCACAACATATTTAAGGCATATTAACTTAGGAAACCTGTATATGAATCTTATGGATACCCTTAACGCCTCTTGCGCGTTCGGTTCAGTTTATGTAACTAGTTTGCATGAATTAGCCGAAACGGGTCAAACCTTATCGGTTTTATCTCAAAATCCAGAATGTGTTTAGATTACCCCTATAAGACAAGTCTTCAAACTTGTCGGGTCTAAATCACATTCTATTCCGGTCTTCACCAAATCACGCGTTCGAACCGTATCGTGCTTTAAAACTAACCGGTCTAAGCTTAAGCTTAACTAAAGACTGTTAGGATTCTAATAGGTTATTATAAACCTTCATTCCAGAATAGGAGCCCAGTAAAAGCTATCTGTACTTGCTGATTTGATACGGCTGGGATTGAATATTATATTTAACTCAGGTAAATACTTTTAACTTATTTTCCCTTATACGGGCTTGGGGTACGGTATATAAAATACCGCTTGGTCGGGAAATCGACCTTAATCGATTGGTGGTTAAGTATTATCGAGATGACCCGTTTAAATATGTTTTGTTTACTTAATGCCTTTGGGGGGGGGGGGGGGTTAATTACCATGTCCCGGATATCCTTGGCATCATTTTACGAAATGGCCACGACCTAAGCGCGGGGTGTAGGCGTACACTCGTCAGTGCATAAATAAACAATGTGGTGTGTCTATTGATCTTTAACCCGGCACGAACCGGGCTACTGAACGCATAAGGAACATGTAATTCTTTTACAAGTTTATATATTCAAATAATTATCCAAAGTTATAAAATGTTTGTGCCAAGTGCATCCAAATCAATTTTTAATCATTTTTAAAATGAGTCAGTTAAATTGTATTTACCAGTTTAAACTGACGTATTTTCCCAAAAGATTAAGTGCAGGTACTACGCGAACTAGGCTGGCTTTCTCCTAGCGTCCACAATAAGTCTCGCAAGCTTGGATGTCAAATATGTTGAGCAATGTTTCCTATTTATTTTTGATCCGTCTGTGGATTAATTTCAACTATTGTGATACTTGATATTACAATTATGTTCGGTTGAAATATATCTTTCATTTGCTTCCGCTGTGCATTTAAATATTGTGTTATTTGACTGTAATGTTGCCAACCACGTCACGATACTCCCCCACCGGGCCCACCGGTAATACGTGGAAATATCGGGGTGTGACAAGAATAAACAACATTTTCACAACATATCTACACATAATCATGAATAAAAGGATTGAAAAATGGTTTTCCAACTTTCTTTCAACTCTTTTACACTCAATGCACTCAAGACCGATAGAATCGAAGCTTGTACCGACCTTCTACTCATCGGTTGGGGTGTGACAATGGCATCGGTTGGGGTGTGACAATGGCAGTTGATGGGGGAGGATACGTTGGATTTTGAGGCTGCTAAGAAGGCATTGGCTGAGGAGAAGGAGAAATTCAACGCTGAGAAGAAGGGTTTGGCATGGAGGGTTGCGGACACAGAAGACAAACTTGCTAAGGAGAAGTAGTTTAATGCTAATAAGCAGAAGGAATAGAAGATTGCCTGCGAACGAACCAACCGAGAAATGCAAACCCAGCATGACACCATTGTTAGATTGTCGGGAGAGAAGACTCGGATAAGCAAAGAGGCTGAGCAGGAGCGTGCTTCGCATCAGAAGAGAGAAAGTGAGTCCCTCCAACGGATTGCCAAACTGCAACAGCTTGTTACGGAAATATCTGCAGAAGTCCGGGCTTCTGAGATTATAGCGGAGGAAGCTAATGCTGACAGCAAGTGGTTGCTTGCGCGTGGCGTTCCTTTGGTATGCTTTTCCTTGCTTCTTTTATCTACTCTACCTTGTTTCCTATTTTGCATGCTTATTTTGTTTTCTCTAGATTGCGGTTCGTATTGTTAAGTTTGAGGAGCTAGCTAAGTATATGTTTGAGCTTGGTGAGGCCGCGTATGATAATGGCCGCAAGGATGGTTATGGCGAGGGAAGGAGGCGCTGAAGAATTTTGACTTGTATAAAACTGACTGTGCCACTCGTTATGCTGAGAAACGGCGGGAGTATGAGTTTTGTTGGACCGTGTCGTGACCCTAAACGATCAGTCAAGGCAGTTCATCATCACGTATAAAGGCGGAATCAGAATACGTAACGTAACAACAGCTTATCCTTTCAATTCCTTCACTTTATTAGCTTTCTGAGATCAATTTGACAGAGTTCGGTTACAATAGCTATGATCTGATTTCGCTCCAATGTCATCACCTAATGACACATGTGTGGGTATATATACTAGAGCTGATTTCGCTCCAATGGCATGACCATATGAGCGAAATCACATGTAACTGATTTCGCTTATATGGCATGTCCAATAAAGCGAAATCACCATGTGTCCCTAAAAGCGAAATCACCTATAAAACCATGTACATTAAAGCGAAATTAACATTAAAACCCTAATCTTGACTTTCTTGACTTTCTTGATTTAAGACTTGATGAAGATGCAGTCAACAGACATTCTTGTGCATCAACAGACTCCCCCTTGGATGTTGACGTAGTCTTCAGCTCCTGAGTCTTCAGTCTTAGTCTTTTCTCTAACTCTCTGTCTTTACAAACTTCAGAAACACAATCTGTCTCTAACTTCCATCTTCCCTTTGACTGTTGATCCAGACTCCCCCTTTCACAGACTCCCCCTCTCAATATGCTAAAATCTGAGATATCTGGTTCAAGCTTTGACAATTGACCTCCATTGGGAATAATGAAATCCAAACCTGTTACTCAACCAATAAACATTACAAATCTATCTTTCAAACATAACTCACAAACTATCAGTTTTAACAATCCACTCAAGTATTCAGGTTCAAGTTAATGACCCTGATCACTTGATTAATCTACCAAGTCCAAATTAATGACCCTGGTTGATCATTTGACGAATCAAACTGATTTTAAAACAACAATTTTAAACATTTTATGAAAATAACAAGTATCAAATTAATGAACTTGTTTTTGACTTTTCAAACAAATTAAACTTCATCAAAGTAAGCTCTCCTCATTCTTCAGTCCAGAATCTCCTGCATCTGCTTCAAACATCTGAGAATCCAACAATCAACTCTCCACTTTGGTTTGTCGGAAAATAAAGAAGAAATAAAATCTTTTTGGATTTTATCAAAGTGTTCTAAACTAAGAAATGAAATACAGAAAACTTAAATTGCAGAAAGTAAACAAAGTAAACTATTTACAAACATATTTTTGGCGAGCGTGTCAGGGAATCATATCAACTTTTCAGACAAATTACAAGTACCGTTAAGCTATAATTCATACTCAGACTTAAACAATTCACCTCGATTGTCGATATATTGATCCATCTTAAATTCCCACACAAATTTCAACTTACTCAGGATACGATTTAGATGAATTATGAACTTAGATCATTCATGTGTCCCACCTCTTGAATATACTCCCGTATCCAGAATCCCAATAATCAGTCTTACAGGTGAGTATACTACAATGATATCTGTATATAATTTAGGTATGCGAGGGCCGAGGGATCTCAGGTCGATACTTCCGTATACTCAGAGAGATATCAGCTTCGACTTTTCGGTGTGTCCCCTTTAGAGGATCTTTTTGCTTACAACAACAGCATTTATCAATTTTATTGTTTCAGCATGCTGAGGGTTTAATGCTGTGTTTCAAGCATTGCAGCAAGTATTAGCCAAGGACTAGGTCAGAACCACCGTTCAGCAGAAGTCCCGGAATAATACCCCAGATATCATTGAGTATAAAAACCTAGTATAACAGATTAAGAGACCTTTCAAACGAGATTTCAGGGGTTACCTATATATCCAAGTAGTGTTCCCCACGAATTCACAAGTTTGAATTTTAGGTTTATATCCCGAATAAATCTACTAAATGTGTGAAAACCTATCGACACATCATCAGTGAGACTATTTAACTCTTTTATACTTTACAAATCTTTAGCATACTGTAATCGTCTAGCTGATGTACTATCATTTTCCCTATATACACAAGCTCTTTTTCAGATTTTATCATGTTTTTGTATTTTTGCATTTTTTACTGTTTTTGTATTTTCTAAAAAATAACTATGTACAAACATCTACTCCCCCTAAATACCAAAACAAGTAAAAATTCGACAAACCATTGCAGATTGTTTCTCGTCTTCATCCGCAACAGTACTTTCATCAACGCCAATTATGCCATCCGACACCGACAGAAGCTTCATACCATTCAGTTTTAACAAATATTTAAACCGATTTTTTTCAAAAGCTTTGGTATGTAAATCAGCTTTCTGTTCGTCAGTGTGGATTTTCTCAATTCGTATCAACTTTTTCTCAAAGCAATCACGAATAAAGTGATGACGAATTTCTATGTGTTTAGTTTTAGCGTGATGTACTGGATTTTTTGTTATATTTATAGCGGCCTCATTATCAACAAAAAGAGGTGTGTTAAGAAACTGCAAACCGTAGTCGCGCATCTGTTGCTGTATCCACAAGATCTGAGAGCAGCAACTGCTAGCAGAAATATACTCCGCTTCACAAGTAGATAACGCCACAGACGTTTGTTTCTTACACTGCCAGGTAACCAATCTAGGACCAAAGAACTGGCATCCTGCAGTTGTTGATTTTGAATTGACTTTGCAGCATCCGAAATCCGAATCGGAATACCCTTCGAGCGTAAAGTCGCCTTTTCTAGGATACCACAACCCCAATGAAGGAGTTCCTTTCAGGTAGCGCAATATCCTCTTCACAATGATCATATGCGATGCTCTCGGGTTAGACTGAAATCTTGCTGCGAGGCACGTTGGGTACATGATATCAGGACGTGAAGCAGTTAGGTACATTAAAGAACCTATCATGGAACGGTAAAACGTTTCATCAGCCCTGTCTCTGGTGAGATCTGGGTGAATCCCATGATTTGTTGCAAGTGGGGTAGCAGCTGGAGTAGAACTTGACATCCCAAATTTCTCTAGAATATCATGAACATACTTTGACTGATGAATGAAAATTCCCTCAGGAAGTTGTTCAACTTGTAATCCCAGAAAGAATTTCATCTCCCCCATTGATGACATTTCAAACTTTTGCTTCATCACTGATTCAAAATCTTTGCATAGATTTTCATTTGTCGACCCAAAGATTATATCGTCCACATAAATCTGAACTATCAGAAGATGACCATCGACCTCTTTAGTGAAGAGAGTGGCATCCACTTTTCCACGAATGAACTTGTTGGCTAGTAGGTGTTGAGACAAAGTCTCATACCAAGCTCTCGGGGCCTGGTGTAAACCATACAGCGCTTTGTCCAATAAGTAGACTTTGTTTTTGTGGATTGGATCGGTAAAGCCCAGCGGCTGACCGACATAAACCTCCTCTTTAACCTTCCCGTAGAGAAAAGCCGATTTAACATCCAACTGATACACTTTGAAGTTCTTCCAAGACGCAAATGCTAGTAAAATTCTAATTGCCTCTAGTCGTGCTACAGGAGCATATACTTCGGTAAAATCAATTCCCTCCTGTTGACTAAATCCCTGAACAACGAGTCGAGCTTTGTTCCTTACAACAACTCCTCTATCGTCCCTCTTGCACTTGAACACCCACTTGGTATTAATTTTCCTCTGACCATCCGGTAAATCAACTAACTTCCACACTCCCAATTTATCGAATTGACTAAGTTCCTCCTGCATTGCATTGACCCAAGAGTCTTCAGTAAGCACCTCTTTGTAAGTTCTTGGTTCAATCTGCGAGATAAAACAACTTAATGAGAATTCAGTCTGCAAAGGAGCAACTTTTGTATAAAAACATGTAAGCCCTTTATCAATCTGATTTCGAGTGCGAACGCCTGTCTGCAATTCTCCTATGATCAACTCCTCTGGATGATATGAAAAAGTTCGCGGCATCACTTCACTTGGAACATCTACATTTCCCTCCAGATTAGTAACATTCTGCTTTGCATCTTGTTCACCAACTTGGTTTGTTTGACTTGAAATCTGAATTTTCTCCCCCTCAGAATCTGAATCTGAATCACCATGATCAAATACTGGCATGTTTTCAGCTTCTAGATTATCATTCTGAACCGACTGATTATCCTGAGCAACTTCATTTTGTTGGACATCATCATGTTCACCAGCATTACTTGGACCTGCTTCATTGTCATTTGAAGTTTCCCGTGGTCTCCTTGAATACTCAGCTGGGAACCTTAGCTGCGACTCATATTCACGCAAAATATCCAACTCAACAAAGAAATCTTCATCATCCTCTGATTCTTCTCTCATGTCAAACGAATCCCAAAGTTTGTCATAATGATAACGCCATGAATCACCAGGATTCTGCGGCGGCATAGTATAACCTTGACATTCCACATTTGCAGCTTCAATAATCCGCTTCTCACTTGGAACGAAGACACGTCGCAATGGATTTGCATAACCAATAAATATTCCCTCAATGCACTTCGGACCAAACTTTCCAAAAGGCTCTATAACCGTACAGGGTGACCCGAACGGTTCTAGATACTTCAAATTCGGTTTGCGGTTATTGATTAGCTCAAAACATGTTTTGTTGAATTTCTTGACAGTGAGAACCCTGTTGAGCGTATAGCATGCGGCGGAAACAGCTTCAGCCCAAAAATTAATTGGTAACTTTGAATCTGCGAGCATAGTTCTAGCCGTCTCGATTAGTGTCCGGTTTTTACGTTCTGCGACTCCATTCTGTTGCGGAGTATACGGAGCACTAAACTCATGCAAAATACCTCTTTCATCACAAAATTCTTCCATCTTGCTGTTCTTGAATTCA
Source organism: Helianthus tuberosus (assembly GCA_030545235.1). Lineage (NCBI taxonomy): Eukaryota > Viridiplantae > Streptophyta > Magnoliopsida > Asterales > Asteraceae > Helianthus > Helianthus tuberosus. The sequence continues at coordinate 193,988,757 of CM060414.1, forward strand.
GTACCATTGTCACTTCGAATTCTCTTGATACGCCTTTGGTACAAATTCTCAATCTTCCTGAACAGCCCCATCAAACTGTTAAATGTTTCATCTTTCGTCTTTAAGAAAGAAACCCACGAAAATCTGGAATAATCATCAGTAACGACCAAACAATAGTAATCTCCTGTAATACTTTTGACATTCACATGACCAAACAAATCCATGTGAAGTCTTTCTAGAGGTCTCGAAACTGAATTGACTTGCTTTGTAGGGTGTGACTTTTTCTTCTGCTTGCCTTTGACACAGCTAATACACTCCCCTTCCAGATGAAAACCTTTGATATTAACTCCCAATACCAAATCATTGTGCACCAAGTGATTCATCTTCCTTAGGTGAATATGCCCCATCTTGCGGTGCCACAATCTTGATTCTTTCTCAGTTGCTCTAGACATAAAACAATGTGCTTGACCAGTAGTTGTAGTTGCTACAGACATATCTAACACATATAAATCATTCACTCTAGGTGCCCTCATGATAATCCATTCTTCAGGAACAACAAAACCTGGTTTCAAAATCAAACATTCTTTATCAGTGAAGTGAGTAGTATACATGTTGTCACAGATCTGGGAGATACTAAGCAGATTGTTCTCCAGCTCAGTGATGTAGTTAACTCTCTCAAATGTCACAATCCCATTGGATAACATTCCTTCACCAACAATTCGACCACCTTCATGACCAGCAAATCCCACATAACCACCATTAATGTTTCTTACATCATACAGCAACGCGGTCTTCCCTGTCATATGTCGAGATGCGCCACTATCCATAATCCATCTGGATACCAGTTGTGGAAGATCCTGCACAAAACAAACTTCAATTTAACCAACTATAATAAAGATGCCGATTCATGCTTCGCGAACAAGGAAGCTCCGGCAATTCAAACTGCTTATTCGAACATGGTGTCCACCCAGGCCTCATCAGCCTTAGGTGTAACCTTGACTCTCGCAATTTGAATTTTGAAATTTTCAACCTTCAAAGGTGGAAAATTTGCATCATAATCAACCGTAATTGATTCTTCAGCCTTTTTCACTTCAGAAGTTGAAATTTTCATTTCAGTTTTTGGTTTCCAAACCTGTTGAGATAATGCAACCCGCTTATAAAATTTGTCATTTTTAGTTACCACTTTCATTACGGGTTCATTTTTCACTTTGATATTGTCATTTTTCACATTCTTTTTCTCAACAACGATTTGTGCTTTACCCTTCACATCAACTTTCTTTTGTTGAATCTTCACAGTTTCAGTCTTAGGCTTCACATTGGTACACTTCCTTGCAATGTGACCAACTTGATTACATCTAAAACATGTTCGAGTATCCACAACTAGACTTGTGCCTTCAGACCGATAATGTGAAGCTCTTTTCTCAAAGAACTCTTTATTTGATTTTAAAAAATTTCATTTTCCTCATCAGAAAGTGAACTTGAACTATTCACAAACACCTTCTTTTCAGCAAACCTTTTGTTTTGAAAACTCTTTTTCTGATAACTCTTACCATCCCTATAACCACCTGACCAATTGTTTCGATTGTTATTATAAAACCTTGGTGGAAGAACAGGTTTCTTGTAGTAAGCTTTATCTTTCTCAAAATTCATTTGCCTTTTTGTTTGTTTCAAACTATTCACTTCTAACAACTCAACTTCAACCAACTTGAAAACTTTTGTCAACTTTTTCACATTAACATTCTCAATCGGAAACTCAGAATCCGAATACAACTTATCAGATCCAGCCATCTTGTACATCACAAGACCCGGTTCATCACTTAAGTTGTTTTTGGATTTTGATTTCTGAATGTATTTGTCCAAGAAACACCCATCATCTTCAGGTGAATCAGACATCAAAACACTTTCAGCTGTGCTCTTAACAATCTCTGTCTGAACACTATCATCAGATGATGTAGAAAAAGTAACATCAATGTTCTCCGGAAGTTTAACTTCACTCTCTTCCTCAATTTCAACCAACCCAGATTGCTTTTTCGTGTAGTTAGCCAGAACAGGTGGTGGAACTTGATGAAAACCCACCCCAGTTCCATCAGAATACACATCTTCGCCCGCTTTGTCTTTCCCAATGGGTTTGGGAATAATATGTTGCAAAACAAAGCTTGCGGAGCTGTAACTGTTAAGCTTCAACTGGATTCGCTCGTTTTCGATTACAGCCTCTTGAACTTTAAGTTTCAATTTAGCGATTTCATCCAGTTGTTGGTTGATTGATTCTTCTTTGACTCTAAGCACTGCTTTCAAATGTTCATTTTCTTTAAAAGTTTTACCATTTCGATCATCACAATCTTTCATTGTGCTTTTCAGTTTTTCAAATTTTTCAGAAATTTGACGGTTTTCAAGAATCAACTTTTCATTTTCTTGTTTAATTTTGTCATGATCAATTTTATCAGTTTCAATTTGAGCAGTTAATTCTTTTATCCGTCAGTTGAAGCTTTAACTGTTTTGTCACGACCAAGAATCTGATTCTCAACGCTTCTGACCTTTGCTGTCAGATCTTTAATTTTCTCACCGTTGAGATACGTGACAGTATTACAAAATTTGCACTCTTTGTTGCAATTTTTGCAATCAGCATTTCCTTCAATCTTTTTACCTGACGCATTTGTTGACACATCTGAACTGACCTGGCTTTTTGACTCAGACATGGAGTTAGAGTCTACCTCAAGTGCCTTAGCAGCCAGCACTTTGTCAGCCATTTTTCCCAAGTTCTTTGCAGTCAACTCCTGCGTTGTATCGATAACTCCAGTATCAATCTTCTTTGATTTTTCGATCTTTTCTTTCTCTTTTTCTTCTTTTTCTTTCTTCGCTTCCTCTTTCATTTTCTCTGTTGGAGTTCCCCACCATTTGTGTTGCCAATACTCATCATTTTCTTTCATTTCCTTGATTAAGACTTCCAGATCAAGAGTTTTGTGATCAATTGCAATATTTCCATACTCATCAAGATAACACTCCCTGTCTGGATCCCATCTATTGGCTCTCTTTGCTTCCAAATAGATACTAGAAAGTCTAGTAATTTTGTTTTCCGAAATCATTTTTCTGTATCTATACTTCTGCTCTTCAGTTCTATCATCTTTCCATGGAATAAGTTCATTTTTCGCCATGAATGCGTAACCTACCGCATCTTCTTCTGGTAGAACCTCTTGACTCCAATCATACCCCTCATCATCGTAAATCACTGCAAGAGCTCTAGATTTCTCTTTGTTGTCTTCAATCTGCTTCAATCTAGGCGGCTCATATTTATTCTGATGATAAATTGCCTTCTTGTAGTAATCATCTCTGAAAGGATTCTCCGATTCATCAGCATAAGCGTTTCGGCATTCTCGTTTGAAATGACCCTTCTGCTTACATTTGAAGCAAGTCACCTTCGATTTATCGAATCCCAGCTTGGTAGAAGCACCACCAATTGTCTTTCTTCCGGTAATTTCCATGAATCTTTGTGCACGACGAACAGCACTTGCCATAGCCCAACGAATATCGATCAGTTCCATTTCCTCCGGATCAATCTGATCGTAATCTTCTTTCGTCAGATTTGTGTTGCCTATCTTCCCAGCTACTAATCCTTCATACGATTCCAACACCGATGCTAGAAAGATCATCTGCTGCTTGGCTGATTCCTCATCAAAGTTCTGAGCATTCTTCAAGTCTATTGCAATGTTGCATTGAAAACGATTCTTTGCATCAGAATGACTTCCAGAAGATCCACTGTGATACCCACTATGACTTCCACTACTTTGACCACTTTGATTTTCTTTGCCGGCTGTCGACACATTTTCAGCAGAAAACGCAGTTTTTGGAGAAGTTGCTTTTGGCATCATGCTTTTTGGATAGTACAAATCCAAATTCTGCTGATAAGATGAATGATTAACTTTGTACGTCTTCTTCAACTCCAGTTCATGACTTTCAAGTCTCTCAATCACCAAATCTGGTTTCAACATTTCAGGAACAATAGTATTCTTCAGCATCAATGCATAATATCTCCAATCCATATCTTCTGGTAATGAATCGAACAGTTTGTCAACAAGTTCTTCATCAGAATATCTGATATCATGTCTTGCTAATTCCAACTTCAGATGACCGAACCTCTCTATCATTTTACACACTGACTCATTCTTAAGACAACCAAACATATCAAACTCTTTCCTAAGAAGTTTCTTTTTGTTTTTCACAATCTATGTACTTCCTAAACATTTCTGTTTTAACTTTGCCCAGAGGTCTTTAGTGTTTGAATAGTCTATCAATGAGATGATATCCTCCCGAACAGATTGAAATAACAATGCCACACACTTTTGTTCGGCTACAAATGATTCAATCTCATCAGATGCTGTTAAGACTTCACCATTCTTGTTTCCTTGTTCATAACCGTTCTTCAGACTTTTCCAACTTGGAAATGCAAATGCCATCATCCAATCTTCAAACTTTCTGGACCAACGACTGTACTCCTCGATAGCCATTAGCTTTGGGGGTTTATTGAATGTTCCAAAAGCACTTTCCGATTCCCAAGCTTCCCTTTTCTTTTCTTTCGGTGGATTCTCGTTCACATTGCTTGTAGATGAAACGTCTCCCGAGTTTCCAGCAAATGCGTACATGTCACTGAACGGGTTCATGAAAAGATCATCCATCGTGAATGTACCTGCAAGATTATCAAACACTTAGACAAATTTTGAATTTTTTTGAAAAAATAATGACACACAAGCGAAATCAGTCAGATTGACTGATAAGCGAAATCACAATATGTGACACAAAAGCGAAATCACTTTTGTCCGTATAAGCGAAATCACTTGATGTCCCTTTGAGCGAAATCACTTATGACCGTATGAGCAAAATAAGAAGACTGTCCTTATGAGCGAAATCACTAAGTCCACAAGAGCGAAATCACTATGTTCGTATGAGCGAAATAACTACTTGTTCGGATAAGCGAAATCAGTAGTGTCCGGATGAGCGAAATCTCTTTTAACACTCGATGTTCACAAAAGCGAAATCACGATTTTACTCATTTTTACGCTGAATTTTAATCTGAAACTTTCAAGGGTTATTCTATACTTAATTCCGATCACAATGATATGAAATATGTTCAAATTCGACCACAAATTCGTTCCAGATCTGAGACTGAAAAATTCTGTTCGTGAACCGATTGCGTTTTTGATAAAATTGATTGATTTTTACTATGTTTTAAGGTCTGATACTTTTACGGATTGTTTAACAGATAATTTCGCTCAAAATACTTGAGATTCAACTCATTTTGTCCGTAGGAACTTGTTTAAATCGGAAAAATAAAAGAGAAATTGAGTAGAAATGAGATAATAATGTCGAATCAGCTGAAGTCGTATGAACTCCTCGTCCTGAAGCTCTGATACCACTTGTTGGACCGTGTCGTGACCCTAAACGATCAGTCAAGGCAGTTCATCATCACGTATAAAGGCGGAATCAGAATACCTAACGTAACAACAGCTTATCCTTTCAATTCCTTCACTTTATTAGCTTTCTGAGATCAATTTAACAGAGTTCGGTTACATTAGCTATGATCTGATTTCGCTCCAATGTCATCACCTAATGACACATGTGTGGGTATATATACTAGAGCTGATTTCGCTCCAATGGCATGACCATATGAGCGAAATCACATGTAACTGATTTCGCTTATATGGCATGTCCAATAAAGCGAAATCACCAAGTGTCCCTAAAAGCGAAATCACCTATAAAACCATGTACATTAAAGCGAAATTAACATTAAAACCCTAATCTTGACTTTCTTGACTTTCTTGATTTAAGACTTGATGAAGATGCAGTCAACAGACATTCTTGTGCATCAACAAGTTTCTTGAATTCGCCATTGTCAAAGCTGTTGGCAAATTGTCTCGAAAACCTGATGGAGTTGGATTATTGAAGAAGACTCCTGGTGATGAAACCCCTGAAGCTGGAGGTGCTGGGTCTAGTTACCAAGGTTGAAGGTTCCCGGCTTGCATGCCGCGTATTGGCCTGATGGTCCTGTAATCAGTTGACAATTTCCTGGTTTTCATGTTTGTGAACAATTTACTTTTTCCTTTGTTATGGTGTTTGGTACATTTTGACCTTATTTTGACATATATATGCCACTGACGTCAGGTTGTTAGTTTATGAATTTTGTTTCCGTTACAATATGTGCATGTGCAATTACTTTGATTAGGTATCACGAATGAATGGTGGCTATGACAGGTTAAACTGTGTTAGTCGTCCTAGCTTTGCACTGTATTGTGTTATGCTTGGAAAACTTTACAACGTTTGTTCTGTCGTTAAGCGCGTAGTTTGATTCGTGTATACGAAGTGATCATTTTACAGGTTATTGTGTTGACCTGGCTGTGTTCAGCCTTGGGGGTCTTACAACGTTTGTTTTACCATGTTTACGATATTTTCGTATGTACATAGGCAGGAAGTGGCATTTGGCCTGATAGGCTTTAGTTGTGTGTTCTTGACCCGGCTGTGCACTTAGTTGTGACGAGCCTTGGAGGTCTACAATGTTTCCTATGTCTGAGCCATTGATGTTTTCGTGTATGCCCAAAGTAATATATGCAGTTGTAACAAAAATTCGCATGAGATAAGATAGCCAACACTTTTTGTATTAAAGCCAACTGTGTTGGGTACACGGCCATTCATTACAAGGGAATATAAAAACTATGGTCGTCTACATATAACATTTCCTCAGTTGCTAGGCATTCCAAGTCCTGGGGACTTCTTTGTTTTCAAGTGTGCGCAGCTTGTACGCTCCTTTCCCGAGGACTTCATCTATGACGTAAGGTCCCTCCCACTTGGGAGCTAGTTTTCCCGGTCTTTCGGCGTTGGACGCCTCGTTGTCTCTTAAGACGTAGTCTCCGGGGTTGAATGTGCAGATTCTGACCTTACTGTTGTAGTATTTTTCCAGCTTGGTTTTGTATTTTGCGTCGTTGATTGCTGCCGTCTCTCTTCTTTCTTCTAGAAGGTCCAAATCCAACCTTCTTTCTTCTTCATTATTGACAGCATTCATCGACAACATCCTTGGAGATGGCAGGCCTATCTCTGCTGGTATCACGGCTTCTGACCCATAGACTAGACTGAACAGTGTTTCACCGTTTCTTGTCTTTGGCATAATCCTATGGGCCCACAGTATGCTGGGAAATTCGTCAACCCATCCTCTTCGCTGCGTCCCGAGCCTCGCTTTAATACCATCCACGATACTTTTGTTTACTGCTTCGACTTGACCATTTCCTTGTGAGTGTGCTACCGAGGAAAAGGTATGTTCAATGTTCAGCTCTTTAAACCAGTTCTGGAGGTCTTCAGCAGCGAAGTTTGTTCCGTTATCGGTTATGATTCTCAGAGGTAGCCCGAAACGACAAATTATTTGTTCCCAGATGAACCTTCGCACCACAGTAGATGTGGTTGATGCTAGCGCCTTTGCTTCCACCCATTTTGTGAAATAGTCTACTGCGACTATGATAAACTTCACCGCTCCTGGGGCTTCTGGAAAAGGACCAACCATATCTATACCCCACTGTTGAAACGGCCATGCCGTTGTTACTGGGACCGGCTCATTCTTTGGGCGCATTGTTTTTGGGGCATGTCTCTGACAACCACTGCATGTCCTTAAGACTTTGACTGCATCCAGGTGCATCCCTGTCCAGTAATATCCCGCGTTCATTACTTTTGCTACCACCATTCTTGGACCGGCATGAATGCCGCAAATGCCTTCGTGTACTTCATGGATCAAATAATTTGCATCTTCTGGATCTACACATCTTAGTAACGGTCCGAAGTACGATTTCCTGTACAGAATGCCATCAGACATTTGGTAATGTTCGGACTTGTACTGTATTTTTCTTGCTTCAGCTTTGTTCTCTGGCAGTATTCCGGACTGGAGATACATGATGATCGGAGTCATCCAGGATGTTACCCCAAGTTGGATGACGTTTACTTGCCTTAATGGTACCGATGGGTTGCTTAGAACTTCAATGCGCACGTCTTTGACCAAATGCTGGAAATTGGTTGACGCGAGTTTGCTCAATGTGTCTGCTGGTTTGTTCTCGCTCCTATTAAGGTGATGCACCTTGTAAGAATTAAAGCTTTGAAGCAGAGTTCTTGCTTGCTCTAGGTACAATGCCATAACGTCTCCTTTGGCGTCGTACTGATCATTGATCTGTCCCGCTACGAGCATGGAGTCTACATGCGCTTCTATGTGTTTGACTCCCATTTTGATCGCTAACCACAACCCAGCGAGGAAAGCTTCATATTCGGCCTCGTTATTTGTGCTCTTGAAGTCTAACCTGATGGCGTATGTGAACTCATGTTTTTTCTGGACTTACCAATCTAAGTCCCGGGCCTGCGCCATCTTCGTTAGATGTGCCATCTGTATATAGTAGCCGTGGTTCATCTGAATGTCTCTTTTCGGCCTTCTCCATCGCCTTGCATTCTCTGTCATCGGGCATCTCTGTCAGGAAATCAGCTAACACCTGACCTTTGATTGCTGGCCTTGGTCTAAAAACCACGTTATGGCATTCCAGTTCTATAGCCCACTTTGCTAATCTTTCGGATATCTCAGGTCTTGCGAGGATGTTTCCGATGTTGTAATTCATCAGGACATGAATGACATGGTTAGCAAAGTACCTGTGCAATCTTCTGGACGCGTGGATCAATGCGAGGACCAACTTTTCCATTATGGCATATCTTATTTCCGGGTCATTCAAGGTGCGAGACACGTAATACACTGGCGTTTGTATGCCTTGTCGGTCCACCAGTAGAAATGCTCCTACCGCTTTTTCTGACGCTGAGAGGTACATTACCAGGGGTTCACCTTTCATTGGTGCTGTCAGCGTTGGCAATCGTATGAGACAGTCCTTCATTTCCCGGAATGCATGCTCGGCTTCTGGAGTCCATTGGAACTGGTTTTTCTTTACACAATTGCGGAGGGTTTTGATAAATGGGAAAGATTTTGCTGCGTGGTTGGTGAGGAATCAGTTGAGTGCCGCTAACCGTCCAGCCAACTTCTGCATTTCTTTTATCGTTGATGGGGAAGGCATCCACTCTATCGCTTGCACTTTTTCGGGATTGACCTTGAACCCATCCTTTGTGATGATGAAACCAACGAACTTCCCCTCTTCCATCCCGAAGGAGCACTTCGCTGGATTTAGTTTGATATTCACCCCGCGCAACGTATCGAACATTTTTTGGATGTTCACCAACTTCATATTCTCTTCTTTGCTCATGATGACCAGGTCATCCATGTATACTTCGATGTACTTACCGATGGCGTCGCTGAATGTTTCATTCATCAATCTCTGGTAAGTTGCGCCTGCGTTCTTTAGACCAAAGGGCCTTTTTGTATAAGAGTACAACCCTGTTGGTGTGCGAAATGCAGGTTTGTCTTCATCCTGGATAGCCATCTACACCTGATGGTATCCTTTATAACAATCGAGGAAACATTTCCACCTGAAAGACGCAGTGAATCGATTTTCTCATCGATCTCTGGCAGAGTGTAACAATCGCGCGGGCATGCTTTGTTCAAATCTTTATAAATCACGCACATTCTCCAACCGCCGTTTCCTTTAGGGACCATCACTGGGTTGGCTACCCAGGTTTGATAACGAACTTCTCTGATGATACCAGCATTTAGTAATTCTGTGATCTGTTCTTGCATGGCATCGTGCTTTATGTCTCCCAGATGACGTTTCGTATGTACCACTGGTTTGGCATTTTCCGAAACATTCAGCCTGTGTTCTGCTATGTGCCATGGAACGCCAACCATAACGGCCGGTGTCAAGGCAAACACGTCCATGTTCTCGAATAGTAACTTTTTTAGCGCCGTGCGCGTGAGATCTGACATTGCTGGGCCCGAGGTGACAGTTTGATCTAGGTACTTGTTGTTCAGAATCCATTTTTCGGGTTCTGCACGCGGTGTGAGCTTGCTTGTTTTTGCTGGTCTGATTTCATCAGTCGCGAGGACCTCTTTGCTTGCATAAATTATGGCTATCCCTGTTTCTGTTGGGAACCCAACAGCTGAATGTGGCCCTGAACAAATCATGCTAAAATCTCCTTGGGACTCTCTTCCCAAAAGGATATCATGTCTTGAATTTGCTGGTAACACCATGAATGTAACTTCTTCCGTTCTTGAGTTCTTTCCGTCTGAGAGCAGCACTGGGAATGATATTTGACCGAGAGGGAAAACGGCCTCGTTGTAGAAACCAGTGAGTGGGTAATCTACTGGCTCTAGGCGCGCTTTGTCTTCTTGGTCGAGTTGGTTAAAACATTTCTCATAAATGATGTCCGTGGTGCTCCCTGGATCTATAAAAATGTAGTTAGTCTGGTAATGGCCGGACACACCAGGAATGACTATAGGTCTTCTTTCTCTTGGACCCCCTTGTACCACAGGGAAGACGACTTGTCTTTCGCGCCAAGAATCATCTTGGGCGCGCTTGTTGTAGTTCTTCCGTTGTCTTCTTTGACCACCTTGGATCATATGAGCTTCTACTTTTTGAAGCTTTTTGTTGTCTGGGACTTCTTCCCTTCTTTGGATATGTCGATTGTCTCTTTTTCCACCCTTTACTAGATGTATGAGCTTGCCATTTTTCAAAGAGCGTTCTATCTCTTTTCTGAGGCTGATGCAGTCATCTGTGAGGTGACCTGTGTCTTTATGGAACTCGCAGAAGAGGTTTGGGGCTTGCCCCCTCTTATTTCTCATTTGTAAGGGAGGTTTGAACTGATGGTTCTCTGTTGACAGAACCTCGGAAGGGGTTTTTGTCAAAGGCGTCCATTGCTTTTCTCTATTCTTTTTTTTAACTTCTTTGCGATGACTGATCTGGTTAATCGTGGCGCACGCGTCCTCAGCTGGCGTACTTCGTTCTCTATAACCAGATGTTTTCCAGGGCTGACCCTTGCCTTTCTTGTTTCGTCTATCATGCTGGTTATAACTGTATTGACGGCTATCATCGCCGGTCAGTTGTTTGTCAGTTCTTGCAATTGTTTTCGCTGCTTCGATAAAGGTATCCCAGTCTTTGGGACCTCCATCCCTTCCTTTGACTCTTTTGATCAGGTCATCGCATTTAACGGCCCTCATAAAGTGTGCACGCATCATTTTTTCCCCTACATCTCCGATTTCGAGGCACCATTTGTTGTATCTAGTGATGAAGTCTTCAACGCTTTCATGGTCTTTTCTCCAGATGTTCAAACAATCTGATGGATCTCTAGTGTGCCTGTGTTGTTGGGAGAAATGCGCGAGGAACTTGTCTCGAAAATCCATCCAGGATTTAATTCTTCCTGCTGGTAGACTGTCAAACCAGACACGCGCTGCGCCGACAAAGATTTACGCGAAAAGATGACACCAAGTTGGTAATGTCCAACCACCTGTTAACCCTACGCCGTTAAAGACTTGGAGGTGGTCATCAGGATTTGTTAAGCCATTGTACTTGCCCACATTGTGTGGCAGTTTTGTCTTGTCGATATCGGCTGTTGCGATCTCTCTGATGAACTTTGACTTTTCAGCTATACCTTCTGGGCGATAGCTTAACGAATAATCATGTTCTGCATTTGGATTGTACCCCGCGCGCTTGTGGGGTTTATACGCCTCGTGGTTTGGTGGTAATCTGCTAAATACCGTGCTTTCTCTCTTGTGTCGTGTCATCTTCTTCATTATAGCTATCCCATTCATCGTTTATGTTGCGCGGGCCTAAACGACTGTGCACTGACTTCTTCTGCTGGTGGGTGTGTTGCACATAGTTGCTTTCAGTTTCACCATACGTGTCGCGTGTGTCGTTCACACTTTGCCTTCTGATGTTGGGTGTTTTTTCAGGTTGCTGGTTCCGCGCGTGTGTCTGTTGAGGGATATGAGTATTAGGAGGCCTTTGTGTTGGAGTAACAAAAGCGGACTGATTTGCTTGTGCTTGGAGCAAAGCTTGCTGTGCGCTGAGCTGCGCATAGACAAGGTTCAGAGATGCTGTTTGTTTGGCATACCAGGAGGCCAGAGTTTCTCCTTCAGGTAGCCCTAAGAGTGCAGAAAAGTTCAATTGTGTTTGACCCAATGGTGCTGAAGGACCAGCCCCATGGTTTGGTGTTGGAACTTCTGGAGGTGTTTGGTTAACTACCCCGGGTGAAGGTTGGAAGGTAGCTCCGTTTGTTGTTTGGTTGATAACTCTGGAGGTGCTTCCAAAGATATCGGGTAACTCATTGTTTACTTGCCCTTCTCTGACGGTCTTGTTCCCTTGATACCTTTGGACGTGAGTGGTGTCCGTAATCAGTTCGAAGGAAGAGATTTCTCCGTCCACGTGAAGGGAAGGGTTTGGTTCAGTCATTTAGAGAGCTTTTTGAAGAAAAAAAAGAGATGTAAATGGTTTGCAAAAGATGCGGTGAGCGCCAATGATGAAACACTAGTTAACACCGAAGGTTAACTAATTGGTTCGTCTCTTATGTGGGTTCAATCTCCTTCTCTACTCCCCTAAGACTGAGGATCTGCAAAACAGCAAACCGTTAGCTCGTTAAGAGGGGAATATGGGGGTTTCCCTCTTAACCGGGCTCTGGCGTAAGAATAAGTACTGTTCTGAGGAGTAAATAGTGTGTGTTGTAGGTGAAATGTGAGGAGAACAGAATGTTTAACCTGAATGGTGAAGGGTCCTATTTATAGCTGGAGGGTGAAGGAGGGAGGAGAGACCTTGCCAGCTGCTATTAGGCGCCAGCTGTCCGACCAAGGAGAATATCCTCTTGGTCTCCTCTGCTGTGGTCAGGATAGTGGTACACGTGGCGCGCTGTCGTTGGTCCATGTAAGAGGATTGGTACTGTAACTGTCGGTCTGCCCCCAGGTAGTGTTGCAGGTCCACATGGTGTCTGGACATTGGTGACACGTGTTCTTTTTGTCTAGAGGAGCATCTTCGGTGCCACCTTGACGTCTTCCAGAAGCTTCTAGAAGCTTCTGGATTTACTTGCTGATGTAGGCGCCATGTTGGACGGAAAAAGTGGTATGGTCCCTGCCATGTGTGCATGGAATTGGGACCATACCTCTTCAAGGAGATAACATCTGAAATCTGTATTTGAAATAAGTTTGTAGAGCATATTAAGGCTATTTGCAGTATTAGGTGAAAAAAGAGTGGCGAATTTAAGATCTTTAGTCAGTGGGTGAAAAAAGAGTTTGTGGTCGGTTAAATGCTTCAGTTAAACTAGTCAAACGGTCATTCATGCTTTGCAAATATAATAACAAAATGTGAATCATTTGGTTGATATTTCAATTCCTCTCGTAGTTTAATTACCTTGGTGGTTTTGTTTTACACATCATCCTCCAAACACCCCATCTTCAAACCCCTCATGGACCAAACACCCACCAATCGATGGTATGTCTTTGGTGTACAAACCTTAATTCACGTGTTTGACGGTGAAGATGATGAATCCGGCAACGTATTCAAATCTGGTAAGCATACGATATGATGATGATGATGATGATGATGATGATGATGATGATGATGAATTCGGAGGTGTAACAACCCACCCGGACCCCGAATAAACATGCACAATTGATATAGACTTAACGCCGAATGGTAATATTAACTTTTATTTACAACTTTATATCCTCAATTGCATTATTTTATTACAAAAATACAGTCCTAGTGATTCCATCAGGGTTTACCAGTGATACATATATTCAAAATGACATCAGTGATACTATTGCTAGTGAGCTCATGATATATATTTGCTAACCAAATTTACAATTTATGAGAATTAAATAGATTCTAGCTACAAACAAAAACACTACCTAAGACTTTATAAATCATATAAATCGAGAAATACACCAAGTATCGATGGGTTTTACAAATTCATGATCAAGCCCATGCCTTAATAATGATGTTAACGATTTTCAAAACGCCATTCCAATAACTCATGGGTTATTTCAAGACTCGGTATGCATCAATATATATGGCAACTAAAACAGCAAAATATCAACGTATGTATAACATATGCAAAACAAAAAATCAACTTCTTATTCTCTAAGTTTCAAAAAATTTTAAATGATAACATTCAATAAAAGGGCCGATCGCTTTGCTTACCAAAAAGTCCTCGACCATACGTACACGATATTAACTCTACAAGAAGTGGAAATTGTAATGTCACAAAACAAGTAACCGGTAAACAAGATAATGCAGCTATCGGAATCAAAATCCAATCTTTCCCCTGCCCAAATAAAAGATACAATGATGCACCAAAAGCAATCATCATTGAGGTTGTAGACAAGAACAAAGTCGCCAGACCCATAATCAATCTTGAAGGTAACGTGTAGAGAAAATCTTGTTCTGCATAGCGGGCTGTTAGGATTGACAGAAATAATAATAACGAGGTGGTGGATGTAAATAAGGAGATTGCATCTGCGATTGCAAAGATAAGAAAAGATAATTCTCTTGCATAAATAGGGTGGCCTGTATCGCCATTGTTGCCACCTGGCACTGTAATGGCTGCTGCAAAAACTATAGTTGTTATGAGTCCTGCTGTTATTGTGTATGAATCAGCTGTTTTTTTCATCCATTCTTCTCCGTCTCTCACTAGTTTTATGTGTTCTTTGGTGAATAACATCTCAGGTGTGTGGTCGAATATGTTCTTTTCAGTTTTGTACTTTGGATGCACGAACGTCTCTACTTCCTTTGAATAAATCAAATGTGATATAAGTAATGGAAAGTATAATGAGTAGAGGTTACATTGGCTTTTTTTTCATTTGCTAGTTTGGTTTGTTAATAAACAGGTAATGTATTAAAAATGTAGACTAAATTACAAATACGAATTTAAATGGTTTGCTGAGTAGTATGCTTTGAAAAAAAAAACATTTCAACCCATTTCTTTTAAAATGGAAAAGCCTAAGTGAACAGGCCATATATTATGGAAACCAAAAATATTTGTTACCTTAAACCACTGCAATTCCCGTTGCATTTGTAATGCCGCACCAGAAACAAGATTGAGTTTCTGTTGAGGTGCCAATTTTCCCGCCAAGTGCAAGAGATTATTATTGTTATCATCCTTAAGAGTCTTGTGAAAATGCTTGTGATCGCTCATTTGATATGTCAAATTATAAACCATTTCACATCGATGAAGAATAGCCAACTGGATCATGTAATGACCATTTTTATCAGCGTACCAAATTGCTTGAGGAAAAGTGTCAACAATTTCTTGAACAACCTCATAAGCACCATTACTTGCTGCCTCAATAATTGTGCCGGAATAATGGACACTATTTGATTGAAGATTTAATGCACTGATTTCTTGGCATAAACATTTCACGAGTGCAAGGGCTTGATGATGTTCCAGCTTTAGCTTCTGAACGTGTGTAATATGTCGCACTAAATGCAAGTCAAGATGCAAGAATTTAGAATTAGCTTCTTTGACCTTTAAAGTTGACTTATGTTTAACAAGAAATTGAAGATACTCACCGAACCTACCCAAAACCTTCCAGACCACACGATTATGATTTTTTTTTTTGTTTCGTAAGACAAGCATAAGAAATTAGTTGATTATATATTTTGTGTATAGGAAGACAGTAATTTTATTGGTGAAAAGTTATAGCAAACCTGAAGGGAATAAGTTCATGTTCCCCAGTTTTTTGTTTGAGATAGGGCTCTCCAACTTCAAAGGAACATCTATAACATGGAACAAAACATATTGTTATATATCCTTCTACCATATGAAGCAAAACTAAAACTTATAAATGTTATATGCTTAATCAAAATAGAACCTTACATTTATATATTAAACTATCGAAGAAATTAAGGGAGCAACCACTCTTGAAGGCATCTGCTTTTCTTGCTATAACCATTAAAGGAGCATCAACATTATCAGGTGGTATCGTTGTAGCTAATTCAGGATATCGAGTGATTAAATCAAGTGCAATATCTGTCAAAAATCAATACAAAAAAATCAACATTTCAATCGTAGCAGCCTACTAGTACTTGTAACCATAGTTTTTTACTCACCAAAATATCCTGCAAAAATAACATTAGACAAAAGTGTGACACCCATGTTTCCAGTGTATGTAAAAGGATATCGATTGCCTTTCGTGACATCCAATAAATATAAAAATGTATCTTTATGAGAATTAATAAGAGCTCGATGAATGGGCAGTAATTCGTCCACATCTTTAGCATATAACAACTCTTGATTTTTATTCACCAAGATTTTAACTGCTTCTGTGTTGCCAACAACTGCTGCAATATGAAGTGGTGTGTAATCTCTAAAAGTGGTTAACATGTTTAGGAGAGAATTCGGTGGTAACTTTGCCACCAATTTCTCAACAAAACTAATTCCTTGTTTTCCTGTCCCAACTGCAATATGAAGAGCTGTAAAGCCGTGTTTGTTGATGTTGGCGGTGCATGCTTCTTCATCGTCATTAATAAAATCTTGCGCAACATCCCAATCACCTCTAAGGGCGGCTTTATATAACGGGAGATAGCTCCTTGGTTCTGTTAAACATAGATAATAATATGATATAATTAATTACACGGATAGCTCATGTGGTTTTCTTGTTTTTCCTTATTTTGGTCCATAACTTTTTATTGTACATATAAATTATAAAATAAGTAAAGGTATAACAAAGATTTACCATGTAAGGAATGAGTATTCTGAGGTAAATCCAAAGGAACAAGTGCTGGCAAAATCTCTTCCAGGCTCTCCTCCGGGAAAACCGTCCTTTCTAACCCCCAATCCCCCATGATTTCCTAGCTCTACCGTTGAAACTGCTTTCGACGGCTGGTGTCAACGAATCCCCTTTCAGATCGATTTGTTGTGACACGCCACGAAGTGGAACAGGCAGAGACCTCGAATGCGAAGTGGATCTAGTTTCATCTTTCAACTCTGGATTAATTAATCCAGATTGAGGTGGCAAAGTCCCATAAGAATTTTCTAAATGTAACCATAAATCTTTGGCAGTTTTAAGCCCAATGGTGGTGTTGAGCACATCTTCATTCAAAGACCCTAATATCCACCCTCGGATTAGGGCGTCAGACCTCCGCCACCACTGATGTTTTTCGGTTTCAGCCTCGGGTGTTATGCCATTGATGAAACCGAGCATATCATGACCCTCAATGAGGCAAAGCATTTGTGTTCGCCACAACGTGTACTTGTCGTGACCCGAGAACCTCACAGAGACAAAATTTGCAACATTTACGGTGTATGGATATGAGTAAGCTGCCACAGCTTCCTCTTGAATAGTTGGGGATGGTGATTTTGTGGAAGCCATAGTTTTCATGGTGATACAAGTTATCATTCATGTCTAAAGTATATAAATTGCGTACAAAGTCATTTTTGTAAATTTTCTTCATCATGTCATATTATTTTAATTCTGTTTTTGCCCGGTATGGTCTTTTATTACTAGCATTTGTTTAATATAGTCATTTACTTTTGATATTTTACTTTTTAAATAAATTGAATTACCTAATGCGGGAAATTTGACTCGTTATATTATTTGAATGTTTATTAAGTATGTAAATTACGCTGAACATAACTTAGCAAATGGTTTACTTTCATGAAGATGTAAGTCTTTTCTTAACAAGGGATAAAACTTGATATAGAATTTGTGTCTTTAGCAGAGCCATTCCAACGTTTTTGGAGGCCCTAAGCTGATACAAAAAATGAGGCCCCTTTTCGTAAAAAAAAAACTCATTTTACTTTGGATGCACTTCATATCTGAAAAGCAGGTTAAACTAATTTGCATCTATCTAAAGAAAAGATATAAACGAGAATCAGTATATGCATAAAAAGTAGAAATCAACATGATGGAAAGAATTTGCATCATTTTGTTTCGCATCCAAGCTCAAATAGTAATTCTTGATGAATCTTTATTTGTGTTCTTTAAGATGCTATCAAACTGAAACAACACATATCATATGCTACTGATGTTCTTTGGTCTTCACAATTACACTTTCTTAAATATTAACAAGAAATAGCAATTTCTATAGTAATGATAAATCACCAAGTTGTTATAACAAATAATTAATATTTCATATAACAATTGGCAAATGTAAAAAGAAATATAACAAAAAAAAACAAGTTTAATACCTGGCTGCCAATGTTAGTCTCACAAGCCACTTATCAATATAAAAAGGTTAGCAAATAATTGATGTCAAGAGCATCAAGAAGCTAGAATCAGTCTTGCAAGCCGTTTAGCAATGTTGCAGAAATCGGAAGCCATAATCAGTCTTCTCTGGCAACTCACGAATAGCTTATCAGGAAGTCAAGAAGCCAAAATCAGAATGATGAATCAGTTTCCAAAAATTCCGTTGAGTGATTACCGATAACGATGAACGAGTTTCCAAGATAACTATCGAACTTTTCGAACGATTGCGTTCCCAAAATTTGATTTTTCCTATTCCCTCGCTTCCTAGCATCGCCTATAATTTCTGCCAAATCTCCTTAATTACTATATTGTCGCCTAGCAACTCATTTTTTTGGGCCTTATTTGTTCAGTTTCAGCCCAAATCCAATACACATACAAACAACTTCTTATCAAAATTGGAGGCCCTATATTTTGGAGGCCCTAGGCCTTTGCCTATTTTATATAGCCCATTGGGCCGGCCCTGGTCTTTAGATATGTTATTTTTATATATTCATTGTTGTTGTGTAATAACTAGAACCTATTAGCAATGTATAGAAGAGAATGAGAGAATGGGAGATGAATTTCTTATTGATATATCATACAAAATACATGAGCCACTATATATAGGCTATAACATTAATACAATCATAATGTGACATAGGAGTTACAAATGTGTATAGTCACTAATAATGGATGCATTCATAACACTCCCCCTTGACTATTCACATGATGATATACTATTCTTTGATACGCTTGGTGATGCTGCCTCGTTAAAAACTTTGCTAGGAAAACCCAGTGGGACAAAACCTCAGCTAAGGGAAAAAGAGTGCAGCGCGTATTGTCTCCCCCTAATACTTCTGGATCAGGTATGTTGTCTCATTAAAGAAAAAGAGTACGTACACTGTGTATATTATGGGTACGTTACTCCCCCTCAATTTTACTTGTATATCTTGATGATGTTGAATCCAATCTTCTGTGACAATTGCTTGACTTGATATTTGGCGTAGTCTTCTTTGATTTGGGTGTTGTTGTCTACATTGTCTTCATACACTATAGCTTGAGCTTCTCTTGATCAACTCTAATTTACATACTTCTTAAATATGCTGAAATCTTCGACCTTCATAACTTGTATTTGGATTGAGATCGAACTCTATGCGAGTCTAATATATATCAATCATAACCCAGGACCCCATATTGTTCTTGTGGAACTATCTCGTGTCTCGAGTTTGTAAATATGTCAAATAATTATTTAATGCGCTTTATAATTCTGCCTCGTTAAAAACCATGCCAGGAAAACCCAATGGGACAAAACCGTAGCTAAGGGAAAAGAGTGCACTACGCATTATACATAATTAACAACATGATTTATGATGATGTTAAATTAGTACTTCGGGGCCTATAAGATAAACTGATACTACTGGATCAGTTATGTTGTCTCGTTAAAAACCTTACCAAGAAAAACCCAATGGGAAAAACTTAGTGAAGGGAAAAAGAGTGCAACATTTGAGATTAGAACTGTAATCTTACCAATACAAAGTAATATATCAGATGTCGTCTTGTTTGCAAGATACCTCAATGCTCTGATCGCAATTAAGTATGGTACTTCTTGACTAAGTAGTTCAACATCTTTTTCTTGGGGTTGATAAGAATATTTTTTCTATGTCAAGCGATCAGACAATCGTTCATGTACTCAACGAATGAGCTTTTTCTATATAACATCTTCTAGATGTAGTCAGATTGATGAGCAAAAATAGTACATATATACTCGAAACTACAGGTCGAGGATAACTACACTTTGTAAAGGTCATTCAAAATTTTCCTCTTTAGTTTGAGAGTTCCCTCTCGATGATGTTTATATTATCACTGTAAGAGTGAAATCTTGTTAAATAGATGTAGCTCATTTTATCAAAATTATACCTCTCTTTTCAGAGTATAGTCGACTGTACCACATACGAGTAGTTTCCTTTAAGATTCATATATATAACACATATGGGGTTATTGTTTCGTAATGCTTTGAGCATTTTTTAATCCTTCAGGGGTTTTCATACAGATGTCATTTGCAATTGTCTCGTACATGTATACAGTGATGACATCCATAAGTTATTTTATCTGAAGTCATTCTGAGATTGCGAGGCCGCTTAAACATCTAAAGATTATCGCATCCACTACAGGGGTATACGTTTCCTCGTAATCAACTGCTGGGATTTGGGAAAAATCTTTATGTTAAAATGCGTGCCTTACATCGCAAAAACTCATTATTTACGTTTCCTTTTATTTAAAGACACCCATTTATAACCTACTGGTTTGACGTCTATGGGTGTTCGAACTGCTGGTTCGAAAACGTTTAGTTTGTCGAGCAAATTTAGTTCAACCTTAAGTCATGTAGCCATTTTGGCTATTTGTGTGCATACACTCTTGCACACTTTCTATATATGTAATCTTCTTTTTTTTTCATCGATTACATCTATTGCTATAGCATAATCAAATATATCATTTTACACGTGTTTCATTACGGTTCCATATTGTACTTATTTTGTACATAATTCATCGCGATCTCATATTTGTTTGGTACTAGAGTTTCTTTTAGAACTCCATTAGCCTCTTTTGGGGTTTTGACAACAACCTTCTTTAAGGTTTAGTATGCAACCACTTCTGGGGTTTTGTATGCAACCACTTATGGTGTTTTGTGTGCCACCTCTTTTGGGGTTACACCAACTGCGTTACTCTGCTCTTTTTGTGTTTGTGGGTTTTATCTTTTTGGAACCGATTTATCTCTCACAATTTATTAATATGATAATCATTTTGTGAGTACTTCCATTCGAGCAGATAAGTTTAAGCTGGTATATGTGACTTTGTCACCTTATTTGTGTTAGTGAATGCATCTTGTATTTCATTTGTTATTATTTGCAAATACACGTTCTTTCTTTTGGACTTCAGATTTGCATTGACCACTTCAGGGGTCGATATATAATATGATGCATCTTTTTTTATGTTACCAGTCTTTCATTTTCTTGTCTCCCCCCTAAGACTGGGAATACGATGTACATATCCCATTTTATATGTTATGGTGGTGCTATTGGTACATAGGCTGCACAGCAAAATATATAAAAAAAATGAAAACTTGGTTCTCTTCAGGAGACCAGTTGCAATGGGGAGTATTTGTGATAAGCAGTTGGTTTTGAATTGATATCTTCAATCGACGAATTCCTTCTCGACTACGTATGCCTCTCACTATATTTCACATTGTTCCCAACAATGGTCCCTACAATTGGGTTGTCAAAGAACAGTGTTAAACCATGTCAAAAAAACAACGTTCCATAGTGTTGGGCATATGTTACATATGGGTAGCTAAAAACTCACATGTAACCATGTATGAATGCCACAATCCACACAACTGTACATTTCAATGGTCCCATATAAGAGGGATTGTTTGTAGGAGTCTATTGTTTGGAAGGGCATAAAAATTTATTTGCCATAAAAAAAAAAAAAAAAAAAAACTAACTAGACATATGATAAGGCATTTTGGAAGCAATGTTTTTAGATTACTTAGAGGTGCTAAGGTACCAGTTAGCATGTTTGATTGTTTAGCATATCATGATGCTATTTTGATGACCTATTTGGTCATGCCATGTGGTGAACGTATAAATATTCTAGTAACTTCTGGTTACTCACCATATTTGATTTAATGGAATATTGTGGAAAATTAGTATCATTTCTAGTAACTTCTAATATAGTCTTCTGGCCATATTTGCTATATGATATATTTTAGATATTTCTTTTACACCATTCCAAGGTGATGACTTTTCATTCAAACATAGTGGAAACTTAATAAATTTCTTTGGTATACATTAGAATATGATGCATTATGAATTACAAAATTCGATTTCAGTGGGTAAACTATCGATGCTCTTCTGGAGCATTTAATATGCTATTAACACGTGAAATAGTATCAATAGCGTCTCTACCACGTGAAATACTATAGTTTTAGCCTTTGTTTAGAGGGAAAACATGTACTATTCATAAGGTTTTCCATCACTAGGCTATATGTTAGCCAAAAACGCCAAGTGCGATGAACTAAAGTTTGGGTTGAATTTGAAAAATCATTATTAAAAACAAACGGGACTTTGTATACATTTGGGAGAACTTCGGGTTCTCATCATTGATTTAGGATTCATGTGAGCATCAACACTAACTCAAATGAATTATTATCTATCAATTTAAGTAACTAACATCAGAGTAGTTTACTTAAGCTAAAGTCCA
Source organism: Helianthus tuberosus (assembly GCA_030545235.1). Classification (NCBI taxonomy): domain Eukaryota; kingdom Viridiplantae; phylum Streptophyta; class Magnoliopsida; order Asterales; family Asteraceae; genus Helianthus; species Helianthus tuberosus. The sequence goes on from CM060414.1 coordinate 194,011,099, forward strand.
CTAATTATTTTCATAGCTATTTTTCATCATTTTCATGTGAGGGCACATTTCTAATGACTATATCAATGTCTATTAATATTTGTTTAGCAACAACAAGCAATTAGAAGAATAACCATACAATTAATTATGTTGACTATGCATAACATTGTAACAAGCTGAAATATCAAATCACTAAAGCATAACAATGTTTATCTCAGCGTAGTTGTTTTGGTAACCAGCTACCAATGAAATTTGTATTAATTTATTTAGCACATTTAACTTGTCAAAAGGCAATACATATAACATATATGATATCTAAAACAATGAGACCAACAGAAGTATTGCTAAACAAATGAAATCCGTAATATCTACCCATAAGCAAGTTATATGCATGTTAATTATTCACAATTTATATGCATATCAATTACATATATAAATCACACACAATCCTGGGACATTATACGTATACATATATGTGTGTGTTAGTGTTAAAGAGATTAAACTCATATTAATTTGCTTGTCATGTCTAGAAAAAAAATATTAAAGATCACAAGTATATCATATATACACATATTTGTCACTATAGTTTAAAACATAAACAAATGTCACTATCAACTTTCTCGATCATATAATAACATATGAATCTTTATCACTCGTAAATGAGTTTTCTTATACTAATAAATTTTGTTGCTCAAGAAAATATAACAGGCATCTTGAGAATTTTAGTGTCATGTTAATTTGCAAATAATATATTTTACCACACAAATATTTAATAGAATCAAATCACATATTTAAATTTCAAATAGCAACTAAAAGGCTTATACAATTGCAATAACAATGATATACAACAAAATTAACTAAGTAGTTGTCATATTATAACATATTATCATATAAACATGTGCATTATTGTAAATTCATTAACAGAATTGCACTAATGATTATCTTCAAATATAACTATTAGACATCACCTTTTAATACAAATTGTATTTTGGTAGTCATCATAAATTGTATAAATACTAATAACAAAAACTAATTAATGGACCATTTAAAACTCATAACCATAATAATAAAAGCACATAATGATATCAAAACTCATAACCATAATAATAAAAGCACATAATGATTTAGAATTTGTAATGTCTCTTTGAAACGTAATTTGTTGTATAAAATTTAGAACAACAATAAAAGGCTATTTAATTACTATTTACTAACCATAAAATGTAATGAAAACAATTTATTAGAATAACAATAAAAGGCTATTTAATTACTATTTACTCATTTCGTAAATTGAAAAAAAAAAGTAAATATACATCAACATGAATTAATGATGAGGAAATTGGAATTAATTTTATAATTAATAATATTCAATCCACACTCATAAGTTATATATTAGAACTTTAATTGAATTTATGCTATATTAATTAAAACTAAATAATATATATAACTTTAAAATATATATAAATAATAAAATCAACATGTAAATGCAAGATCATGGATATCATAATACAACTTTTCTTTTCAAGGTTTATCTATTAAACGTGCATAAAAAGAATTTATCAAACTATATATCAATTTCTAAACCAAGGAATAATCTTGCAATATAACTAGCAAATAGATAAGATTAGACTTAATAAATTAATAACAAGTATTTTCTTATCGGGTTTCTGTAACAAGTGTCCATGTATATATTAAACTTATATTTCCTATTTTTTTTCAATACCGTGATGATCATTTATTCTAGAAAAGGTCATTGAAAATGAAAATGAAAATTATGAGTAGGATTTGAACATCCCCTGTTCAACCGACTTTCAAAAATCTCATCCTGGTTAACGATTATTCTTATCATGGTAAAATCAAGTTGAAAAGATAAGGCATATTCAACAAGAAACAATATAGGTATAAGAGTAGTACCTTATGTAGATAAACATGTATGGTGGAAAAAAAACTTTACTTGAAATAACTAAAGGAAATAGCATCTCCATCACTTTTCAATCGCCATGTCTACAAAATCCAATCTTCGTTGGAAACACCTCGGGCTACCAAAACTTTTATCAACAAAACATCATCAACGACATTGGTCAACCGAGACTTTAATCAACGATTAAAACCAATGATGATTCGAGCACTTTCGTGCTGATAACGTGTTGTGTAATAACTAGAACCTATTAGCAATGTATAGAAGAGAATGAGAGAATGGGAGATGAATTTCTTATTGATATATCATACAAAATACATGAGCCACTATATATAGGCTATAGCATTAATACAATCATAATGTGACATAGGAGTTACAAATGTGTATAGTCACTAATAATGGATGCATTCATAACAATTGTAATATTTTATTCCTTTTTTCTTTGTTACGAAAGACAAATATATGTTTAAAGATTTCGCAACGTTAAAATAATCTGAAGAGTTTAATGCTTTATTTCAAGTTATGTTATATTTGTTCTACCGTGTTCAGTGGCGGAGCTAGACTTTAACACCAGGGGTATCAAAAAAAAAAAATTACGGTGTATTCATATAAAATCCTTTATAGGGGTATCCTCGTATTTTTTTAGGGGTATCCTTTATATAAAATCGAAAAAAAAAACAAAAAATTAACACTGCGAAACACTGCGAACACGACTTTGAGCTGTAGCCCGTGCTACGGCTGCTAACAAGCTGTCTCCGCCCCTGACCGTGTTGACACGTATTTGATTTTTCCAAGCTAATCAAATAAATTGCTTAACTTGTTTGTTTGCTTGTTTTTTTTATCATATATAAAAGTTATAATGTAATCAAATCGTTTAAACTTATTCATAACGAGCATGTTCACATGTAATGGATATGGAAGTCAGCGTGAAAGAACGTGTTGACATTTATTGGGAATGGGATTGCTGATTCAGTGATTCTGTCCCTCCCATATTACCAGTACCATGCATATAGGATCACATGAGTAATCGGTCGAGCATTTGTTTACTGCTTGTTCGGTGGCTCTAAGAGTTTGGTCGGCTTTTAGCGATTGGTGCAACATACCACCTCTCTATCTTTTTTAATTTAAAGATATTTTAAATATCCATAAATTCATTAAGCGTAGTAAGAAGGAGGAGAAGATCATCTATAGGTTGGCTTTGATCACGTCTTGGTGCATATGGAAAGAAAGGAATGAAGTGGTGTTTAATCAGAAAAGATATAGTCCGCATGACATCATTGGGGAGTTTAGGGTTTTCTATTCAGAAGGGGATGGCGGCGCAGTTTGTTGCCCGTCTACCTGTTGTCCTTATGTAATTTGCCCCATGATTAATTTAAAATCAAGAATATAATATTTAAAAAAACAAAATAAAATAAAATTGGGGAGTTAAAATCTAGAAGTTTTGCTTGGGTTAAAAATAGAACTTCGAGTAAGTATATTAGATGGTCGGAATGGTGTAAATATCCTTTGTATATGTTGTAATTTTCTTGCCCTTTACCCGTTTGGGTCAGGGGTGCTGTATTGTGTTTGACCTTTTGCCCGTTTGAGTCGGATGTTGTTTTAATTAAGTTTAATTTTCAAAAAAAAAAAAAAAAAAAAAAACATACTTCTCTTTCACACATAAATAGTTTTTAGAGTAAACTTCCGTTTTGCTCCCTGTGGTTTGGTCACTTTAACGGTTTTGCCCCCAAACCTTTCAAAATAGCCATTTTACTCCCTGATCTTTGAAGGCCTTCATGATTTTGCTCCCCGCCCCTTAACGTTATCCATTTAAGCAGTTAAAGCATGTCACGTGCAAAACACCTGAGGGGCAATTATGTCTTTTCCCAACCCTGATTAATGAGTCACATTTAAAACCCTGACAACCCATTATCGGCTTCCCCATTTCATCTTCTTCCCCATCACATTCAAAACCCTAACTTCCATTAGCTATTTTTTTGAGCAAGATCAAGTTTCCAACTGAATCGATTTGTTTCGAATCAACGCACGGTGTCACCTTATTCAGAATCAGATAAGGAAACTTCATATTCTGCTACCCGCGACATGCCAGAAGATTGGTATGGCAAAAGCTATGATTCTAGTACACAACAAAGGCCCAGACTCTCCGGCGTTTCTACACGAGATCGAAAGAACAAAGGAATCTGATGGCACGGAGACGGTTAACCCGGAGGCACACTACGTGGAGAAAGATGGTCCTAAAAATTGTATTTGTGTGATACTCTGATCAGTTTCTTGCAATCTTTGAGAAAATAAAAAATTGATTTGTATTTTTGTTCATCGGATTTATTTTTTATTTGTAAAATCTTGCTTTTAAGTTTTAGATCGTTGATAGAATCAATGGTTTTATTTTATAAGTTATTTTGGTCAAGGTTTTGATAACACCTGTAATTTAGAGATTACATGTTTATTGTTAGAATATGTATGGTGGGTTTGGAAGAATTGGCTTTAAAACATGAAAAGGTGTTAGTGGGGAAGAAGATGAAATGGGGAATCAGATAATGGGTTGTTAGACTAAGGGGAGTGGGGCGTCTCCCCCTCCCAAGTCGCCCTAAGAAGCCCCAAACACCGCCCCCCATTGGCGTTAGGGGTGTTCATCGAATCGAATATCGAATTTTCGAATTATTCGAATCGAATTAATCGAATAATTTTTTTTTCTCTTGAATTCGAATTCGATTCGAATTCGAATAAGACACATACTATTCGATTCGAATTCGAATTCGAATAAAAACTTCAATTCGTATTCGCTTCGTATTCGAATAAAAATTCGAATCGAATTCGAATAAAAATTCGAATTCGATTCGAATTCGAATAAATTCGCTTCAATTCGTATTCGCTTCAATTCGTATTCGCTTCGTATTCGAATAATAGATATGGTATTTGTTTGATGGTTCATCATGTCATGGGCCATATGCCCATATCATATGTAATGGGCTTAGTAATAACTTAAATGGGTAATTTTATATAGCCCAATTAATTTATATATGTATTAAATTTTAAATTATATATATTATATATATAAAAATAAAAATACATGTATAATTCTTATTCGAATTTCGAATCGAATCGAATTTAAAATTGTAAATTCGTATTCGATTCGTATTCGATTAACTTGACTCGAATCGAATCGAATTCGAATTCGAATTCTTGCGACTCGAAACGAATTCTTGATAATCGAATCGAATTCGAATCGAATTTCGAATTTTTCGAATCGAAACGAATTCTGAACACCCCTAATTGGCGTTCTCAAGGGCATCCCCCTCCTTGGCGTCTCCCACAGAACGCCACCCCCATTTCTTTTCCTTTTTCATTCACCAATCAAAAACCTCACTTTTTCAAACAACCAATCATAACTCTTTATTGTGCATCTTGAGTTGCCATGAACACCACCCCCATTTTTTTACCCAACTACATCTATGATGACGTGGCGACACATGGCGCAAGTCGCCCCCTCAAAAGGTCGCCCCCTCCCCTCAGTCTTAGGGTTTTAAATGTGACTCATTGATTAGGGTTGGGAAAAGACATAATTGCCCCTCAGGTGTTTTGCACCTGATATGCTTTAACTGCTTAAATGGATGACGTTAAGGGGCGGGGACCAAAATCATGAAGGTCTTCAAAGATCAGGGAGTAAAAAGGCTTTTTTGAAAGGTTTGAGGAAAAACCGTTAAAGTGACCAAACCACAGGGAGTAAAACGGAAGTTTACTCTAGTTTTTAAAACTAGTAATACTTTTATTTGTTGTTAAAAAAAAACTTTTACAGCAAATAAAAGCAACGAAACGAATACCCAAAACTATTTTAAAACTTTTTTATTTTCATCCATATAATATACGTCTTAAATCATTTAACCTTTTGTTATTCGATTTTCTCTTAGACTAGAGGGTATGGAGAGCCCCATCCTCAAGAGGATGGGCCGCCACGTCACCGCCACATAGGAAGGGCTTGAGGGTGATGGACCTAGGGGGTGGAGGATGGGCCGCCACGTCACCGCCATGTATGTATGTATAGGTATATGTGAGAGAAGGAGAGAGGAGGAGGCCCGTCCTCTTTGTCTTGTGGGAGCCGGGGACGACGGAACGGAAGCATGGGGGGCGGTGTGGGGGACCGGCGCCGGGCTTCGCCGGGCCTAAGCCGGCCCCCAAACCGCTTAGTCTTATAACATGCAATCCTTAGCTTTTCTTAAAACATGTGTGCTTTGGTTTTTTACTCTCGATGTTTTATTGGGATTTGATATTGTCAAATCACTTCCACATAATCTCGTTATTTTATTGTTATCTAATTTTTTTCCTTGTTAATATTTTGTAACCTTATTCATTCCAATCATTGATAGAACGTATCCTTTGATATCATCAACATGGTACCAGATCACACAAAACCTAATCGCATCATGACCAAAAAAGAAGACAACACCGAACGACTAAAGAATGAGGGAGAATCCATTGAATCGAAATCGCCGTGCTACATCCATCCATCGGATTATCCTAAGCAGATGCAAGTAAACCATGCTCTAACTGACAACAATTTAATTGGCAACAAGAGATGGAGAATTTCTTGTTCGCCAAGAACAAGATCGGGTTCGTTGAAGGCTCCATTGCGAAACCAGAAAAGACATCACAACGTTACATGGCATGGATTTGTTGTTGGATGCCATGATAAAGGGATGGCTAGAAACCGCCATGGAAAAAGAGATTAGAAGCACTGTGAAATACGCAAATACGGCCGCAAAGATTTGGTGGGATCTGAAGGAACATTTTGGAGAGTAAGTGCCCCTCGTGCTTACGAGTTGAAACACTCTTTCTATCACCCATTAGAATGGTGCGTTCATATCATCCTATTACACCAAGCTTCGCGGTGTGTGGGATGAGATACAAGCATTATTACCCATGCCTCATTGTGTATGCAGTGGATGTACATGCAACGTTGGAAAACAACTAGGTGAGTTGAAAGAAAAAGAGATAGTATGAGTTTCTCATGGGTCTCGATAATGACTTCTCCCTTATTCGAACACATATCTTGGCTATGAATTCGACACCAACCTTAGGGAATGCCTATTATCTACTCTCAGAAGACAGAGACGAAGGGCCATATCGACTGACAAGAAACCCACAAACGAACTCGTTGCTTTTAAGACTTCTGTTCCTGGATGGAGAGACAATTCATCAACGCTGACGTTACAAACCAGCCTCAAAGATTTTGACAACCCTCACCAAATCAGGTATCCGTACGACTTAATTAATAATTAATTACTGCTTAATTACTGTGTTTGCTTGAACTGGTGTATAAACTGCTACTTGAATACTGATACATGTACTTACTTGCATCATACTTTACTTGCTGTCACTACATTATTTACATGCTGAACCTTAGTGACAAACATGATGCACAAAAGCACAGTAGCACTATAAACGGATAACCTATTGAACATGCTGATAAAGCCAGCATCAGGCAGACACTGCCTCTAAGGCCTGTATGAGCCAGAAATATTTTACTACACTAGTGGTGAGTGTAGGGATATGAGGGTTGTAGAACTGCGTCACTAGGTGATAATTATAGTGACCGGATGTGCCTAAAACGTACCCTGAGTACAAAAATTCAGCACTTTAATATAAAAAAATTCAGCATTTACCTAAACTAGTAAAGTGCAAAGAGTTGGAAAAATATTACTAGACACTTTCCAAAATGTTGGGAATAAATGGTGTCACTAAAGATAAAATCTACGACACTTTAAATAATTATTTAGCGCTTTAACGGAGTAATATCCAACCGGACTTAACCCGGGACATAAAAATATTAACATTGACATTGTTTTTTTTTTTTTGAGCCAGTTAGGGTCCCCGAATACCCTAACACCCGTTATGATTTACTACCCACTAACACACATAACAACTAAATCTCTAACTAACTAAACTACCTTTAGTTCAAATTCAACCAACCCCATCCCCTTATATAACCGTTCGGTCACCATGTGGGTGACACCATTGTCCTATTTTGAATTAATTTATCCTAATGTCTAATATCTTCCATACATAGCATCCATTGGGTTTTAGAATATAATAGTTTATATAATGGCTAAATGAATAAACCTCACCTTCACAAATCCCACTTCAAGAATTGCCTTTAATTCTTTTTCCCCTTGCTACTCACGGCCGAGAGCTACCTCACATCAACCATCATTTTCCAATTTCATTGTTGCCATTTTACATACACTCAAGAGTTAAGGATCACATACGAGGAAGCCCGGTGCTTGCGGATCGTCAAGGACCTCACTTCAACGCTTTTAACCACTCGTTTTTCGACTAGTTTCTTCCCTAGCCTCGAGCTAGTAGTAAGCAACTCTAAACGCCTTTTTGATCTATTCTAAAGTGGTTAATAAGAATTTTGACGGTTGAAATTTATGAGCATGTAAGAACAAAAATTAAAGGTCTACTAAAGGTAATAAACTTGGTGGTTAATAAATAAATAATAGTGTAAAACTTATAAAACTAGTTTTATTATGGTTATTTATTGTTGTTGATTGCTAGTATGGGAATGGATCGTCATCAAACCCGCTAGATCATGTTCACAAAACATGAACTAGCCTTATGTTTAGTTGTAAAGTTTCTAGATGACGAACCCTTTCCAACATAAACATGAACTTGTGTAAAAACAATTTTTCTTATAAAATGGAGTTCTAAACTAGTAGATCTACGGATCTACAAGTGGTATTTTCAAAGGACCAAGTGTCAAAAGAAATCATATTTTTAAAGCCGGATCTTTCATAAACTAAGGTGTTTTTTTTTATGAACACACAAGTGTGTAGACACTTGTGTAACAAAAAGTTTTGACAAAAAAAAAATTATTATTCTTGTAATTTTTTACAAGAAGTTGTTAAGATGTATCTTCTTTAAAAACAAGGTTCTCAAAGAAACCAAGTTTATTTATAAAAGATCTACTAAAAATATGGGGAAAGTTACTACATATTTTACACAAACCACAAGTTCATGTGTTTTGCGATTTATATCTATTTTGAACTAGTATAATGTTGGAATATTGTTTGTTGATGTTGGGAACATTGTTGATTGAATTTATAAAAGAAAATGATACGCTTGAAAGCGTGGCCACCTCCAGTTACAGAGGAAACTCTGGCGAAATTTTTCCAACAACCTAACACTTAGAAATATTTTCACTATAAGTGTTAGAAATACTTTTCGACGTGTTTTCAAAAATATAAGTTTCGCCACGACTATATTTACAAAATACCGGAGGTGGGATTTCACAAAATAAAACGTGATACATAAATATATTTAGTATGTATTTTTCACAACATCACTTGTTTAAGTGTTTATGATTATTTTGTGAACTACGTAAATATTATTTTTAGGGTAAAAATAATATTACTAAGTATTATTTTGGGAAAATCACATGTATTAAAATATAATATTTTTGAGAAAAATACTTATATTTTGGAATTGGAAATATATATGTATATTAAGTGAGACTTAATGATATAATTTGAACGCACATGTATTGAATCCCCCATCCTTGGGAAGGAGATTAACTACCAAGTATATACAGAAAGTAAACACGAAATAGTTGCCTAACTATTTCCCAAAAACTTAAACCATGAAGCTAAGGCACGGCCGTCCGTCTAATAGAGTTAGCACGTGTAGGTCGTCATACAGCTGATTGATTTGGAGGCATACTTGGTAGAGACGCACCACTGTGAGTTCATGTCCCCCTTTTCTCTTAACTGTTTTCAGTTTTCTTAACTGCGGGGGTGAAATACATGTTACTTTGTTTACAAGTACTTTATACACGGTATGGTTAGCGTAAGGAGGTTTACTACTTAGATCATGTGAGTGGGTAGGAGCAATATGAGGCCATTAGTCCTCATGTCGGGACCGAGGGACAGGAGCGGTAGATCTATCTGGGTGTAGCGAGCCCAGCCCCAGGCCAAACTAGAAACGGACCTTGGGGTGACTTTGTCCACATACTATTGCCGTGGCGAAATCTGCTAGGTTTGAGTCTCCCTATTTGCACTTCACATATATCAGTGGCCTTGCAAACCATTGGTGATCTCAATTCCCCTTGTCTGCTACATACCAGGATTATTTTTATACTCACAAAGGTTTACTTACTCACTTACACATGAACTCGCTCAACATTATTGTTGATTTTTCAACTTACATGTATTTCAGGAAATTAACGGATCTGGCACGGTATGGAACGTTTTCCGCTGCACTAGTCATGAGGTCATCTGGGTTTGGGGAGTTGTGACTCTTTCCTGGACAAGTCACAAATCCTTAAACTGTGTTCTGTTATGTCAATGTTGTCGAATAATGTCGTTAGAACATGTTTCAGTTAAAACAATGTTATTGTATTTGGTTTGCAAAACTTAATTAAATGGATGATCTTGCATGGCTTTTATTTCATATAGCTTTGTTATGGTTAAGCTATGGTATTAAGAAGTCACACCAAATTAACCACGCTTCCGCAAAGCCAGGGTGTGACAGCTTGGTATCAGAGCTCTGATCATAGCGAACTAGGATTCTTTCTCGAGTCTAGACTATGATCACTAGGGCTCTCACGAAAATATTTTACTGCATACCACTTAAGTCCAGATCCAAACTTTTTACAAACAAATGTTGAGCATATTTTATTATTTATAGGCTCAGCCTGGAGGGCTGAGGCTCGGTCTGGAGGATCGAGGCTCGGTCTAGGTGACTGAGGTAGTTGAGCACGTTGATTTATTATAGGCTCAGCCTGGAGGGCTGAGGCTCGGTCTGGAGGATCGAGGCTCGGTCTAGGTGACCGAGGTAGTTGGCTAGTGAGGCTAGGAAGAGTAGGCTCAGTCATGAAGGCTGAGGCTCGGTCAAGGGGACCGAGGCTCGATCTAAGAGGTCGAGGTGGAGGATAGAGCAGTCTTAAAGACTGGGAGAAATTGGCTAGTGAGACTAGGAGAATTATTTGATTGACTAACATGTTTATATGATTGATTATTATACGTATATGTGTTTGTGTTACAAACGTCATGCTTTCATCAAGTACTAGAAAGATGGACACTACGAATCCCATGGCCATAGTATCAGACGACATAGTTTCATCGAAGCACGAGGTGTACATTTCTGATACTACCGGCACAGACAATGACGACTTTCAGCCCTTTTGCGCTGCCTGAAGTCGTAGCAGAGCCTACTGATGGCCATCTTGTTGGGAATTTGCCCCCTTGCCGCTTATCCTATTGTTGATATGCCCCCCCCCCCTAACGTGGCCTCTAACGACGATAACGACCTACTAGAGGAGGACCCATTGGAGGGCAGGACCCTATTGCTGCTGGTATTAGACTACTGCATGCGGACTCTTCTGCAGGGGAAACTTATGCCAATTCCCCTATCCCAGACTCATTTGAGTTTCTGACATCCGCATCTTTGCACATACAGGGAGTGCAACACCACTCACACGACGCCGACCCTGATATGGCGTCATCAGTTGCCCCAGTTCTCGCACACAGATTTGAGTTTGATCGCGATATTGAGGACGATTCTGTTTTCCACCTGGTTTTGATCCAGACCATGACATTGAGTTCATGCACTTAGACCAGCCCTTGGAGGATCCTGTAACCCCCTGTGTTTGTTGATCCAGCTGATCTTGAGATGGAGTTTTTGATCCGGAGCCGGACGTGGCCCCTGAGCCAGGCGCTGCTCCTGACCCCGCATTGGAGCATGACCCTGTTCATGCCAATGCACCTACTGTTGCTCCTTGATTGATCATCTGCTTAGACGAGAGAAAATTTGGGGTAACTGTGCAAGACAATTTATTATTATGGGGGCCCACGTAATAACGATTTGTAGTGCACAGGAATCCTGGTGGACTCTGCGGGTCAAGCTAATGATAACCAATGCAGCAGGAAATAACTTAAACACGAATGACCAAGGCGATGTAGCCTCGAGTTCATTCTATTACGAGCAACAAGCCAAATTGGCAAGCCTATGTGAAGGCTCAGAAATTTACTTCCCCACTCATACAGTGAGAATATTTGCGTGTGAAATTGGGTGATTACATGATGGCTTATGTTGCTATATACACCTCATAGACAATTGAAACGTTGTCTAACCCGCTTCACACCACTTCGACAAAAGGGAATGTCACCCAGACGTGACACAAACACCAGTACGTTGCCAAGGACAGAAGCCGAGCTGCAAGAACGCATCTCACAGATAAATGCACGACATGAAGCCCTCCGCTCTAAGTACAACGATGGTATTACTGGAAATAACCCTCCAACTGGCTGCACCTATAAACAGTTCCTGAACTGCAAGCCTTTGAACTTTAACGGAACAGGAGGCGCCGTTACATTTGTTCGTTGGTCTGAAAAGACCGACTCCATTCTAAGAATGAGTAACTGTTCGCCCCAACAGAGTGTTACCTATATCTCGGGGATATTTCTAGATGGCACACTCTCTTAATGGAACCTCCAGGTTCAGACCCTTGGCACAGACGCTACTTATGCACTGAGCTGGGACGAGCTCAAGGAAACGATTGAGAAGAAATGTTGTTTTAGGACTGGAATTTAGAAGCTTGAGGTGGAGTTCAGGAATTTGAAAACGGACGAACCAGAAATTCCTGAACTTGTCCAGCGATCGCACGACTTATCTAGGGTCGCCCCCTACTTAGTCAAACCGGAGTTCAAAAGGATTGAACGATTCATTTGGACACTTGCACCCCAGATCAGGGGTATGGTTACTACCTCAAAGCCCTCAACCATTGCAGAAGCTATCAATATGGGTGATCTATTGATAACATGAGATGTTATGTGTTGATATTGTTGTATACTTACGTACACTCTCCTTATTATGACCTAACCTACGTGCAACATCTTTTAGAAGATGCCGCCAAGACGTCAAACGCCGTTGCCTACCAATGAGGCAGAACTCCAGCAAATTATCGCTGCTGCCATTGCACAATACGCCGCCTCTCAAGGAGGGACTAGTGGAAGCAACTCTGGCAACACTGGCAACAACAATAATCCACCTCATGGTAATACTAAGTCATTTAGACATACCATGACCTAATTGGATATCTTTAGCAATGATGCTAATGCCAAACGTATGTTATAACGTATGTGTAGGATGCACCTACAAGCAGTTCTTAGACTGCAAGCCCGTAAACTTTGATGGCACAGGAGGTGCTGTCACCTTTGTTCGTTGGGCTGAGAAACCCGATCTGTTCTACGCATGAGCAAGTGCGCGCTGGATCAGCAAGTCACCTATATCTCAGGGCTGTTTCTAGATGGAGCCCTATCCTGGTGGAATCTACAAGTTCAGACACTTGGCGAAGCTGCTGCCTACGCGCTAACCTGGACCGAATTGAAGGAACTTATGCGCAAGAAGTACTGCTCTCGCGCGGAAATCCAAAGATTGGAAACCGAGTTCTGGCACTTGAAAATGGACGGTCCAAAGATCACAGAATACGTTCAAAGGTTCCATGACTTATCGCATGTGGTACCCTACATGGTCACTCCTGAGTTCAAGAGAATTGAACGCTTCATTTGGGGACTAGCTCCTCAAATCATAAGCATGGTAACCTCATCCAAGCCTGCGACCATTACTGAGGCGATTGATTTGAGCGTAGCTCTCACAGAGGAGGCTATTCGTCTGAACAAGTTTGATGATGCTGAGCATAAGAAGAAAGAGACTCACGTCGAGTCGTCAGGAGGTAACAAACGAAAGTTCTCAAACTTCAAGTAGGGCGCCAGTGTGGCGGTTAAGAAAGGAGGATCAGCTGGTAGTGGAAAGAAAGGAAAAGGATACCAAGGCACCCAGACCAAGTGTAATGCCTGTCAACGCCATCATACTGGCCATTGTAGTGTGAAAGTATGTGAAGCATGTGGAAAGCCGGGCCACTCAAAAGATTCTTGTTGGGCTAGTGCTGGCCGAGGAGGCCAGGGAGGATTTGGGAATAGGAATAATAACCGTGGTGGTATTGGAAATCGCCCACAGGGGAACAATGGAGGAGACGGAAATCGAGGCAACAATGCTAACCAAGCGGGCGCCGTGAATCGTAATCAGAGGAATGATCAAGCTGGTGGAAACGGGCAAAGACTTGGATGTTATAACTGCGGAGATATCGGGCATTTTAAGAAGAACTGCCCAGAGTTAAACCAAGCCCGTGGAAGAGTGTTCCAACTCGAAGCAAGGGAAGCGCGCCAGGACCCCAATGTCGTTACTGGTACGTTCCCTGTAAATCAACGCTATGCATCCGTTTTATTTGATACTGGTGCCGATTATAGCTTCGTGTCGTTAGAGTTTAAGAATATGCTTGGTTTAGCCGCTAATAAGTTAGATATTTCGTACTCAATCGAATTGGCCAATGGAAAGTTAGTAGAAGCCAATGAAGTTATTAGAGGTTGTGTGATCGGGTTAGGAGAGCGTGAGTTCGCTCTAGATCTACTACCAGTCCAGTTGGGAAGCTTCGACGTGGTAGTAGGAATGGATTGGTTATCAGGCAACAAGGCTGAGATAGTTTGTCACGAAAAGGTTGTTCGTATCCCAACCGATGATGGCGAGACCATTGTTGTTCATGGAGAGAAGCGTGAGACGCCGTTGAGGATTATCAGCTGCTTGAAAGCAAGGAAGTGTTTGCAGAAAGGATGTGTTGCTTTTCTAGCACACATTGTGGATAAAAAGGCTGCTGAGCCAAAGATCGAAGACATCCCTGTCGTGAAGGAGTATCCAGAAGTCTTCCCCGAGGACTTACCTGGACTGCCACCTCAGAGGCAAGTAGAGTTTCACATCGATCTAGTCCCAGGCGCCGCGCATGTGGCTAAGGCACCCTATAGACTTGCTCCGTCTGAGATGCAGGAACTGTCGACACAACTTCAAGAGTTGTTAGACAAGGGTTTTATCCGACCAAGCTTCTCGCCTTGGGGAGCTCCGGTCCTGTTTGTCAAAAACAAGGACGGTAGTTTTCGAATGTGCATCGACTACCGGGAGCTGAACAAGCTGACGATCAAGAATAGATACCCTCTGCCAAGAATCGATGATCTGTTTGATCAACTGCAAGGCTCAAGTTTTTATTCAAAGATCGATCTTCGATCTGGATACCATCAGCTAAGGATACAAGAGGAAAGTATCCCAAAGACAATCTTCAGAACTCGTTATGGACACTACGAGTTCCATGTTATGCCGTTTGGTTTGACAAACGCACCTGCAGTCTTTATGGATTTGATGAATAGAGTTTGCAAGCCGTACTTGGACAAGTTCGTGATTGTGTTTATCGACGACATCTTGATTTATTCAAAGACGAAGGCTGAGCACGAACAGCATCTAAGAGCTATTTTGGAGCTGCTGAAGAAAGAACAGCTGTATGCCAAATTCTCCAAGTGCGAGTTTTGGCTACGCGAAGTCCAATTCCTTGGGCACATGGTTAATGGAAATGGAATCCACGTAGATCCAACCAAGATCGAAGCGATCAAGAATTGGGAAACGCCAAAGACGCCAACCGAGATTCGACAATTCTTGGGTTTGGCTGGCTACTATCGATGGTTCATTGAGGATTTTTCAAAAATCGCTCAACCTTTGACGCTCCTCACCCAGAAAGATAAGAGGTTTGATTGGGGAATCAAACAGGAAGAAGCGTTCCAGATACTGAAGGATAAGCTCTGCAATGCGCCAATCTTAGCTCTACCAGAAGGTACTGATGATTTTGTGGTATACTGTGACGCTTCGCGTCAAGGATTAGGTTGTGTATTGATGCAACGCCAAAAGGTTATTGCTTACGCATCGCGTCAACTGAAAGTGCATGAAAAGAACTATACCACACACGATTTGGAGCTCGGCGCAGTGATTTTTGCTTTAAAGATCTGGAGACACTACCTTTATGGTACGAAGTGTACAATCTTTACAGATCACAAGAGCCTACAGCATATATTCAACCAGAAGGAGTTGAATATGAGGCAAAGACGATGGTTTAAGTTGCTGAACGACTACGACTGCGAGATAAAGTATCATCCAGGGAAGGCGAACGTGGTCGCCGATGCCCTAAGTCGTAAAGAGAGAATCAAACCCATAAGGGTTAGAGCTTTGGAAATGATTGTCCAAACCGACCTGTTCTTGCGCATTCGTGCCGCGCAAAAGGAAGCTCTCAAGGAAGGAAACCTTGAAGAAGAATATCTCCGAGGGATGGAGAAGCTACTGGTACCAAACGAGGAAGGAACGTTATGTTTTGAGAAAAGGATTTGGGTTCCTCTGTTTGGTGGATTAAGGAAAGTTATTTTTGATGAAGCTCACAAGTCGCGGTACTCTATCCACCCTGGATCGGATAAGATGTACCAGGATCTCAAAGATTATTATTGGTGGCCTAGGATGAAAGGCGATGTTGCTGTTTATGTGAGCAAATGTTTAACATGCGCTAAGGTTAAAGCCGAATACCAGAAGCCTTCAGGACTTCTGCAACATCCTGAAATTCCCAAGTGGAAATGGGAACAAATCTCCATGGATTTTATTACGAAGTTGCCAAGAACGCCAAGAGGCCATGATATGATTTGGGTGATAGTTGACCGCCTAACAAAGTACGCACACTTTCTGCCAATCAAAGAGAAAGACAGTACTAGTAAACTTGCGGAAATATACATGAGAGAGATTGTCGCACGCCATGGAGTACCTCTCTCGATCATCTCTGATAGAGGCGGAAGGTTTGTGTCTAGGATATGGCAATCCTTCCAAGAAGCGTTTGGATCGCAATTGAATCTGAGCACTGCGTTTCACCCGCAAACTGACGGCCAGAGCGAGCAAACGACACAGACTTTGGAAGACATGCTGAGGGCGTGTGTTATGGATTTGGGCGGTAGCTGGGATAAACATTTACCTTTGGTCGAATTTTCATACAACAACAGCTACCACACCAGTATTGGTGTCGCGCCATTTGAAGCCCTTTACGGACGCAAGTGCCGATCACCCTTATGTTGGGCTGACGCAGGTGATAGGCAGCTTGCTGGTCCCGAAATCGTCCAAGAGACGACAGACAAGATCGCGCAGATACTTAAACGCATCGAAGCAGCTCGCCACAGACAGAAGGCCTATGCGGATCCAAACCGAAAACATGTGGATTTCCAAGTTGGAGAAATGGTGTTATTGAAAGTCTCACCCTGGAAGGGTGTGGCACGCTTCGGAAAGCGTGGGAAGTTAAATCCGCGCTACATTGGTCCTTTCAGAATTTTGGAAAGAATAGGACTGGTAGCATACAAGCTGGACTTACCTACGGAACTCCACTCAGTTCACGATACATTTCATGTATCCAACCTAAAGAAAAGTCCAAATCAAGATACCATTGCCATTCCCATCGACGGGATTCATGTTGACGACACGCTCCACTTCGTTGAAGAACCGGTTGAGGTTACGAATTGTAAAGTAAACAAAACCCGCCGGAGCAGTGTCAAGCTCGTCAAAGTTCGTTGGAATGCCAGACATGGTCCTGAATACACCAGGGAGCGTGAGGACCGGATGAAAGAGAAATACCCCCACCTATTTCCCAAGAACCCTGCTTCTAGAAGCAGAACTTAAAATTTCGGGACGAAATTTTTCTAACGGGGGGAGAATTTGACAACCCTCACCAAACCAGGTATCCGTACGACTTAATTAATAATTAATTACTGCTTAATTACTGTGTTTGCTTGAACTGGTGTATAAACTGCTACTTGAATACTGATACATGTACTTACTTGCATCATACTTTACTTGCTGTCACTACATTATTTACATGCTGAACCTTAGTGACAAACATGATGCACAAAAGCACAGTAGCACTATAAACGGATAACCTATTGAACATGCTGATAAAGCCAGCATCAGGCAGACACTGCCTCTAAGGCCTGTATGAGCCAGAAATATTTTACTACACTAGTGGTGAGTGTAGGGATATGAGGGTTGTAGAACTGCGTCACTAGGTGATAATTATAGTGACCGGATGTGCCTAAAACGTACCCTGAGTACAAAAATTCAGCACTTTAATATAAAAAAATTCAGCATTTACCTAAACTAGTAAAGTGCAAAGAGTTGGAAAAATATTACTAGACACTTTCCAAAATGTTGGGAATAAATGGTGTCACTAAAGATAAAATCTACGACACTTTAAATAATTATTTAGCGCTTTAACGGAGTAATATCCAACCGGACTTAACCCGGGACATAAAAATATTAACATTGACATTGTTTTTTTTTTTTTTTTTTTGAGCCAGTTAGGGTCCCCGAATACCCTAACACCCGTTATGATTTACTACCCACTAACACACATAACAACTAAATCTCTAACTAACTAAACTACCTTTAGTTCAAATTCAACCAACCCCATCCCCTTATATAACCGTTCGGTCACCATGTGGGTGACACCATTGTCCTATTTTGAATTAATTTATCCTAATGTCTAATATCTTCCATACATAGCATCCATTGGGTTTTAGAATATAATAGTTTATATAATGGCTAAATGAATAAACCTCACCTTCACAAATCCCACTTCAAGAATTGCCTTTAATTCTTTTTCCCCTTGCTACTCACGGCCGAGAGCTACCTCACATCAACCATCATTTTCCAATTTCATTGTTGCCATTTTACATACACTCAAGAGTTAAGGATCACATACGAGGAAGCCCGGTGCTTGCGGATCGTCAAGGACCTCACTTCAACGCTTTTAACCACTCGTTTTTCGACTAGTTTCTTCCCTAGCCTCGAGCTAGTAGTAAGCGACTCTAAACGCATTTTTGATCTATTCTAAAGTGGTTAATAAGAATTTTGACGGTTGAAATTTATGAGCATGTAAGAACAAAAATTAAAGGTCTACTAAAGGTAATAAACTTGGTGGTTAATAAATAAATAATAGTGTAAAACTTATAAAACTAGTTTTATTATGGTTATTTATTGTTGTTGATTGCTAGTATGGGAATGGATCGTCATCAAACCCGCTAGATCATGTTCACAAAACATGAACTAGCCTTATGTTTAGTTGTAAAGTTTCTAGATGACGAACCCTTTCCAACATAAACATGAACTTGTGTAAAAACAATTTTTCTTATAAAATGGAGTTCTAAACTAGTAGATCTACGGATCTACAAGTGGTATTTTCAAAGGACCAAGTGTCAAAAGAAATCATATTTTTAAAGCCGGATCTTTCATAAACTAAGGTGTTTTTTTTTATGAACACACAAGTGTGTAGACACTTGTGTAACAAAAAGTTTTGACAAAAAAAAATTATTATTCTTGTAATTTTTTACAAGAAGTTGTTAAGATGTATCTTCTTTAAAAACAAGGTTCTCAAAGAAACCAAGTTTATTTATAAAAGATCTACTAAAAATATGGGGAAAGTTACTACATATTTTACACAAACCACAAGTTCATGTGTTTTGCGATTTATATCTATTTTGAACTAGTATAATGTTGGAATATTGTTTGTTGATGTTGGGAACATTGTTGATTGAATTTATAAAAGAAAATGATACGCTTGAAAGCGTGGCCACCTCCAGTTACAGAGGAAACTCTGGCGAAATTTTTCCAACAACCTAACACTTAGAAATATTTTTACTATAAGTGTTAGAAATACTTTTCGACGTGTTTTCAAAAATATAAGTTTCGCCACGACTATATTTACAAAATACCGGAGGTGGGATTTCACAAAATAAAACGTGATACATAAATATATTTAGTATGTATTTTTCACAACATCACTTGTTTAAGTGTTTATGATTATTTTGTGAACTACGTAAATATTATTTTTAGGGTAAAAATAATATTACTAAGTATTATTTTGGGAAAATCACATGTATTAAAATATAATATTTTTGAGAAAAATACTTATATTTTGGAATTGGAAATATATATGTATATTAAGTGAGACTTAATGATATAATTTGAACGCACATGTATTGAATCCCCCATCCTTGGGAAGGAGATTAACTACCAAGTATATACAGAAAGTAAACACGAAATAGTTGCCTAACTATTTCCCAAA
Source organism: Helianthus tuberosus (assembly GCA_030545235.1). Classification (NCBI taxonomy): domain Eukaryota; kingdom Viridiplantae; phylum Streptophyta; class Magnoliopsida; order Asterales; family Asteraceae; genus Helianthus; species Helianthus tuberosus. The sequence goes on from CM060414.1 coordinate 194,031,006, forward strand.
AACTTAAACCATGAAGCTAAGGCACGGCCGTCCGTCTAATAGAGTTAGCACGTGTAGGTCGTCATACAGCTGATTGATTTGGAGGCATACTTGGTAGAGACGCACCACTGTGAGTTCATGTCCCCCTTTTCTCTTAACTGTTTTCAGTTTTCTTAACTGCGGGGGTGAAATACATGTTACTTTGTTTACAAGTACTTTATACACGGTATGGTTAGCGTAAGGAGGTTTACTACTTAGATCATGTGAGTGGGTAGGAGCAATATGAGGCCATTAGTCCTCATGTCGGGACCGAGGGACAGGAGCGGTAGATCTATCTGGGTGTAGCGAGCCCAGCCCCAGGCCAAACTAGAAACGGACCTTGGGGTGACTTTGTCCACATACTATTGTCGTGGCGAAATCTGCTAGGTTTGAGTCTCCCTATTTGCACTTCACATATATCAGTGGCCTTGCAAACCATTGGTGATCTCAATTCCCCTTGTCTGCTACATACCAGGATTATTTTTATACTCATAAAGGTTTACTTACTCACTTACACATGAACTCGCTCAACATTATTGTTGATTTTTCAACTTACATGTATTTCAGGAAATTAACGGATCTGGCACGGTATGGAACGTTTTCCGCTGCACTAGTCATGAGGTCATCTGGGTTTGGGGAGTTGTGACTCTTTCCTGGACAAGTCACAAATCCTTAAACTGTGTTCTGTTATGTCAATGTTGTCGAATAATGTCGTTAGAACATGTTTCAGTTAAAACAATGTTATTGTATTTGGTTTGCAAAACTTAATTAAATGGATGATCTTGCATGGCTTTTATTTCATATAGCTTTGTTATGGTTAAGCTATGGTATTAAGAAGTCACACCAAATTAACCACGCTTCCGCAAAGCCAGGGTGTGACAAAGATAAGGTGATGTCATTGAACATTGTCTTGCAACAGGGATAGCCACACTCGTGATGGTTGTTTCAAATGCATAGGGCATCCAGATTGGTGGTTGGGAAACCGGAAACGAGAAGAAACAATGTCTAAGGCAAACATATGGTCGAAAAAGATTCAAGCCCCATACCAGGATTGTCGAGCGAACATTATGAAATGTTTGTTAAGCACTTGCAGAAAATGGTGGCCTAAGCAATGACGACATACAAACAACGGCTTGCATGACAGGTGAAAAGGATGACGATGATTGGGTAGTAGACTTGATCCTCCGAGCACATTACTCACAACATTGATATATCATTGAAAATAGAACGTGGAATCATTTTGAGACTCCAGTTATCATTCCAAGCGGAGATACTATGCCTGTCGAATAACGTGGTTAACACACCCTACCAAAGGGAGCAAAAATTAAAAACATTTTACACACCGTTAGCTGATTGAGCAAAGATTAACAGTCAACTAGAACATGTTTTTGCTGGTTTTTATGTAATGCAAAAACTTTACACGAAGAACTTGGTTAGCACGGGTGAGTGCAGATTAGGTTTGTACTGTTGGGTTCAATATTGTCTGCATGTTTAGTTTGATCCAGTAGAATAATGGGCCTGGCCCAAGTGTGTTTGAATCTGCATTTGCACGTTTATTTCCGTAATGTTTGCACGGCAGTTAGGGTTGAATAGTGTCCCATGTTTGTCCTGGTTTGTGGGAAATCATGGAGTAGTAATGGTCCACGTTTAGAGTCAGTTTCCTTTACTTTGTAGCTATTTATAGCGTGTTATCTGTGGAATGAATTATCAGAAATTGTGAGTGAATTTGTGATACCTCCCTTACAAGTGGTATCAGAGCACAACTTCTGGGTGAGAGAGACGAGTGAAACAAGCTTCCATGGCTGAAGAACACGCAGGTTTTCAACCCCCATCTGTCCTGAAGTTTGATGGGGATTACGATCATTGGAGCATGGTGATGAAGACGCTGCTGAGATCGAAGGAGTACTGGGTCGTGATCGAGCCGGGTTTCTCTGAACCCCGCAAAGGAGAACAAGTCACACCCACGCAACGAACTAACCTAGAGACGTTGCGATTGAAGGATCTGAAGGCCAAGAATTACTTGTTTCAATCAATTGACAAGCAAATTTTGAAGACAATGACTAAGAAAGATACGGTGAAGGAGATATGGGATGCCATGAAGAATAAGTATCAAGGGAATGCTAGGGTGAAAAGAGCACAACTTCAGAGACTCCGCGGAGATTTTGAAACCCTTGAGATGAGGGAAGGAGAAGGTATAACTGAATACTTTGGTCGGGTCATGGTTGTTGCTAACGACATGAGGAATTTTGGAGAAGACATGACAGAGGTTAAAGTGGTAAAGAAAATTCTCAGATCCCTTACTGAGAATTATAACTTTGTCGTATGTTCTATTGAGGAGTCTAAGAATACTGATGAATTATCGGTCGACGAACTTCAAAGCTCTCTTCTTGTTCATGAACAGAAGCTATCTCGAAAACTGCCAGATGATCAAGTCTTAAAGACTGAGCTTGAATCATCCGGTGGTGGACGGGGCTGTGGAGGAGGAAGAGGGTCTCAAAGTAGAGGTCGAGGACGTGGTAGAGGAAGATCAAGACCAGATTTTGACAAGTCAGTTGTGGAATGCTATCGACGTCATCAACTCGGTCACTTTGCCTATGAATGTAACCGAGGTGACAAGCCAGTGAATTATGCTGAGTTTGATGAAGGGGAAGACTTGCTGATGATGACACATGCAGAAACAAATGAAGAGCAACGATCAGGAATTTGGTTCCTTGATTCAGCATGTTCTAACCATATGACGGGTACTCGTGAATGGTTCATAAACCTCGATGAAAACTTTGTACACACGGTGAAACTTGGAAATGATCTTCGACTCTCAGTCAAAGGAATAGGTGATGTGAAGTTGGTGGTGGATGTGTTAGGATCGGATCACACACACGAACACGAGTCAACACACACTCAGCTCACAATCAAGAACACAAAGGTTTATAGTGGTTCGGTCCGGCTCTGACCAACGTCCACTCTCGGTAACTAGGAGGTTTATTATTAAGCTTGGTACAAGTTTACAGATACAAAACAATCTCTTATATAGAGATTAAGATGGTAATTTGTCAAACAAGAAAAGGATCGACAGAAGAAAAAATGGTGTAGCCACTTCTTTTGACAGCCGTAACAATGGCTGCTGCCTACATCTTTTGCAACTAGTTTTGACAAACCATAAGTGTGGCTTCACACTCAACAATCTCCCACTTGAAGCCACGGAACAATCTTCAACTGTGCATCTGTATTTCTGTAAAACTTTTGATCTTAGCTCCTTCCTAGTTACCCGGCCTTCTCTTCAATTATCCTGAAGGCCAGTTGAAGCTATGCAAAGCTTCAACTTCTCTAAGGTGGCGACCTTAGTCAACATATCAGCTGGATTTTCAGTTCCTTTGATCTTCTTCAACTTCAGAGTGCCATCATTAATTCTCTCTCTGATGAAGTGATATCTCAGCTGTATGTGCTTTGTCTTCGAATGGAAGACAGGATTCTTTGCAAGATGAATTGCACTTTGATTGTCACAGAATAGTTCACAATCATCTTGTTCTTTGCCAAGTTCGTTGAGGAAATTCTTCAACCATATAAGCTCTTTGCTTGCTTTAACAACTGCCATATACTCTGCTTCTGTGGTTGAAAGGGCAACACTTTTCTGTAGTCTGGACATCCAGCTTACTGCAGTGCCTCCCACTGTAAAGACATAACCGGTGGTGCTTTTGTAAGATTCTTTACACCCACCAAGGTCTGCATCTGCAAAACCCTTCAGAATAACATCTTTCTTCTTAAAATGCAATGCCATCTTTGAAGTCCCCTTCAAATATCTTAGCAGCCATTTAACTGCTTCCCAATGTTCTCTCCCCGGATTAGACATAAATCGACTAACAACTCCCACTGCATGAGCAATATCTGGTCTCGTGCATACCATTGCATACATGAGGCTACCAACTGCAGATGCATACGGAACTTTAGCCATTTCTTCCTTGTCTTCATCTGATTTGGGTGAATGATCTTTAGAAAGCTTAAAGTGACTTCCCAAAGGTGTGCTTCTGATCTTGGCATCTTTAAGGCTGAACCTTTCTAACACTTTCTCAATGTACTTCTCTTGAGAGAGTGTCAAAGAACCATCTTCTTTGTTTCTGAAAATACTCATCCCGAGTATTTGGTTTGCAGCTCCCAAGTCTTTCATCTCAAACTCTTCAGACATCTGCTTCTTCAACTTCTTGATCTCTGTCATGTCTGAACCTGCAATCAACATATCATCTACATAGAGTAGTATAATGATATAAGAACCCTTAAACTTCTTGATGTAACAACAATGGTCGTTGTCACATCTCTTGTAACCAACTATTCCCATGAAGTTATCAAACTTCAAGTACCATTGTCTGGGCGCTTGTTTCAGACCATACAAACTCTTCTTCAGTTTACACACCAAGTTTTCTTTGCCTTTAACCTGAAAACCTTCAGGTTGTGACATGTAGATGTCTTCTTCTAGGTCACCATGTAGAAAAAGCTGTCTTGACATCTAGCTGCTCTAGATGCAAGCCTTCTGCTGCTACAATACTGAGAACAAGTCTGATAGTAGTCATTTTCACCACTGGAGAGAATATTTCATTGAAATCAATTCCCTCTTTCTGTTGGAATCCCTTGACTACTAGTCTTGCTTTGTACCGTTTGGTACCATCATGTTCATCTTTGACCCTGAAAACCCACTTGTTCTGAAGAGCCTTCTTCCCTGTTGGAAGCTTTGTTAAATGCCAGGTCTTGTTCTTCTCAAGCGACTTCATCTCATCTTTCATTGCTAACTCCCACTGCAATGAATCTTTCAACCCCATGGCTTCTGAGTAACACTGGGGTTCACCATTTTCTATCAAAAGTATGTAATTGACGGATGGTGAATATCTGTCTGGTGGTCTAACGACTCTGGAGGATCTTCTTGGTTGAAACTGAGGAGTCTCTGGGGATTCTGGAATTTGAGGAGCGACCTCTTCTTCTTCTTCTTCTTCTGCAGAATCATTACTAGAATCATCCCCTTAGCTCCCACTGTCGATTGACTCATTCCCATTTTCTGGAATGTCGACTGAAGCTTCCTTTCTTGTTTCACCACTTTCAAATTCAACATAGTCTTTCTGAACTTCTGGTCCTTTGGTGTTTCTGTCTTTATACAATTCGTTTTCATTGAAGACGACATTCTTGCTTCTGATTACTTTTCTGCCTTCATTATCCCAAAGCCTGTAACCCATTTGTTCTGACTCATAACCAATGAATGTGCACTTCTTGGGATTTGAGTCTAACTTATCCCTGTCACCAGTTTCTAACAAATCGTAAGCACTACAACCAAAGACTAGTAAGTGTTCAAGACTTACCTCCTTTCCTTGCCACATTTCTTCAGGCAATTTGAAATCTAAGGGACCGGTTGGTGAACGGTTGATCAAGTAGGCTGCAGTGCTGACTGCATCGGCCCAGAATGTCTTGGGCATCCCGGCATTTAGCCTCATGCTTCTAGCCCTCTCATTTAGAGTTATATTCATTCTCTCAGCTACACCATTCTGCTGAGGTGTTCCGGGAACTGTCTTGATCATCTTTATCCCTTCCTTGGCGCAATAGTCAGTGAACTGCTTGCTTATGTATTCACTACCATTATCAGACTTTAAGCACTTTACCTTCAAGTTAGTTTCATTTTCAACAGCATATTTCCATATCTTAAAAGCATCAAATACGACAGATTTATGCTTAAGAAAATATACCCATACCTTTCGTGTTGAATCATCGATGAAAGTAACATAATATCTCGAGCCTCCTAGAGATAAAACTGTGGTTGGTCCATATACATCCGAGTGAACAAGCTCTAACTTCTGATCTTTCGGTGTCTTCCCTGTCTTCACAAAAGTAACCCTCTTTTGTTTTCCAAGAACACAAGGTTCACATAATTTAGTTTCCACTTTCTTCAAGTCTGGAAACTTACCTTTCTGAGCCAACATCTTCAATCCCTTCTCGCTCATGTGTCCGAGTCGGTTGTGCCATAAATTTGATGGACTCGGACCGGTGGTCATTGCATGAACACCTTCAGCAGAAACTTCTGCCATGTATAGAGTACCTTTCTTCTTTCCTTTGGCAATCACTAAATTGCCTTTGATCACTTTCCATTGTCCACCCCCAAAGTGAACATTAAACCCTTCATCATCCAGTTTACCAACTGAAATCAACTTTCTCCTCAAGTTAGGAATAACCCTGACATTTTTCAATGTCCATATAGTTCCCAATGAGGTCTTCAAGTTTACATCTCCAATACCCGTAATATCAAGCATTTGATCATCAGCTAAACGAACTTTACCAAAGTTACCTGTTCTTAGATTCTTGATCATATCTGGGCATGAGATGGCATGGAAAGAAGCACCTGAATCCATAATCCAAGATTCAACTGAATCTTCAACAGAACAGATGAGAGCATCACCTAATTCTTCCGAGGATACACTGTTTACTTCTTTCTTTGCAGCTGGTTTTGTACATTGGCTTCTAAAGTGACCTTTTTCTTTGCAATTCCAACATTCAACGTCTTTTCTGTTCTTTGACGGTCCTCTTCTTCTGGACTTGGACCTGCCTCGACTATGTCCTCTTTCGTTTCTTCTTCCTCTACTTTCTGTATGCAATAAAGAACTAGAATTAGAAGTCTAACCATTGCTTCTCCATCTGATATCTTCATTTACTATCAAGTCACGAATACTCTCGAAAGTGAGTTTGGTAGTGCCGGATGCACTACTAACAGCTGTGACTGTGCCAGACCAACTGTCGGGCAATGATGATAAAAGGAGTAGTGCTTGAACTTCATCTTCAAACTTTATTTCAACTGAGGCTAAACGAGAGATAATCGAGTTAAACTCGTTTATATGAGCGGCAACCGACATGCCTTCCTTCATCTTGGTGTTAACCAATTGTCGGATGAGGAATACTTTGTTTGAAGCGGATGGTTTTTCATACATATTGGACAAAGCTTTAAATACACTGTGCGTAGTTGTTTCATTGACAATGTTATAGGCAACACTCTTTGCCAATGAAAGCCTAACCACACCCAAAGCTTGTCTATCCAACAACTTCCATTCTTCATCTTTCATGTCTTTCGGTTTTTCGCCCAACATAGGCAAATGCAAACTTTTCTGATATAATAAGTCTTCAATTTGCATTTTCCAAAATCCATAATCACTTCCATCGAACTTGTCAATCTTGATTTTACTATCTTCTGCCATTAAAAAAATTACCAAATTACTACTAACCAAACGGGTTCGTACAGCTAAGTGGTAATTTATACGAGCGGAAGCAATATACGAAAGCAAGAAACTTATCTTTTTCGAGCTTTAATTGGCAAGGGACAAGTTATGATGGATAATGAGTTTTTTGTTCAAAGTTGAGGGACCTCTTAATAAATAAAAGAAACCTTTTTGTTTTAAAAAAGCAATTCACGTTCTTTTCTCTGCATTTATCCTCCAACAAAAGACAGAAGTCTTTGTCTTCTCCAAAGAGAATTCACCCCCCCTTTTTTTTTTGTCTTCAAAGTGTTCTCTTCCCACAAATCCACAGAACAAAAAAAAAACCTTTTGGTTCTTCTTCTTCTTCCTCCGATGAACAGGAGTCTGGGTTCAATCGGAACCCTAGACAGCGGCAGCGGCGGCTTGTCGACGGGGAAGAGAGGCAGCGGCGGCGGTTAGAATCGGCGGCGGTGGCGGTTTGTCGAGGAAGGTCAGTAACTTCCTCCACCCTTTCTGTTCGTGTGTCGATCGAGAGCCAACGGCTCTGATACCAGTTGTTAGGATCGGATCACACACACGAACACAAGTCAACACACACTCAGCTCACAATCAAGAACACAAAGGTTTATAGTGGTTCGGTCCGGCTCTGACCTACGTCCACTCTCGGTAACTAGGAGGTTTATTATTAAGCTTGGTACAAGTTTACAGATACAAAACAATCTCTTATATAGAGATTAAGATGGTAATTTGTCAAACAAGAAAAGGATCGACAGAAGAAAAAATGGTGCATCCACTTCTTTTGATAGCCGTAACAATGGCTGCTGCCTACATCTTTTGCAACTAGTTTTGACAAACCATAAGTGTGGCTTCACACTCAACAGGATGGTCTGTCACAAATAATCACAAAGGTATACTATGTTCCTGACCTCACTTCAAGTCTGATAAGTCTTGGACAGTTACAAGAAAGAGATGTCACAGTGTTGATAAAACGAGGAGAATGCAAGTTGTATCACTCACAAAGAGGGTTGATAATCACCTCCAAGATGACCAAGAACAGAATGTTCTTGGTTAGAGCTACTCTAAAGTCTGAAGAGAAATGTTTGAAAGCTGAAAAGGAGATCCCAGAACAATTATGGCACAAGCGACTGGGTCATGTGAACAACAAAAGCCTGAGAACAATGCAGTTCAATCGAATGGTAGAAGGTTTACCATATGAAGCTGAGTCAAGTAAAGCATGTGAAGTGTGCAACCTAGGAAAGCAAACAAGGGAGAACATACCAAAGAAGAGCCTGTGGAGAGCATCTAAGAGGCTAGAACTACTCCACACTGATCTGTGTGGACCCATCAATCCAACATCCCCTAGTGGGAAGAGGTATGTTATGGTCATTGTTGATGATTTTTCTTGAAAGGGTTGGGTTTATTTTCTTGAAAAGAAAAGTGAGAGTTTGGATTATTTTAAAAAGTTCAAGATCATGGTTGAAAATGAAATTGAAGAAAAAATAAAGTGTCTTAGAAGTGATCGTGGAGGAGAGTTTACTTCAAAAGCTTTTAATGAATTTTGTGAGAACAATGGAATCAAAAGACAACTTACCACTGCATATACTCCACATCAGAATGGAGTGGCAGAACGTCGAAATAGAACATTGATGGATATGGTAAGATGTTTGTTGATTGAGAAGAACATGCCAAATTATTTTTGGTCTGAAGCAGCAAATTGGGGATGTCATGTGTTGAACAGATGTGCCACAACATCTGTTGTAAACATGGTTCCAGAAGAGAGGTGGTCCGGAAAGAAACCAGAAGTTTACTACTTTCGAATATTTGGGTGCATTGGGTATGTATTGACTCCTTCCCAACTAAGAACTAAGTTAGACAACAAAAGCATTAAGTGTGTCTTCTTAGGTATTAGTAGGGAATCAAAAGCTTACAGAATGTACGACCCCATCCAAAAGAAAGTTATAATGAGCAAAGATGTTGCCTTTATTGAAAGTGAGGGATAGGAATGGGGTAGAGAAGTGACAGGTCAAGGAAGATTGACTTTCCCTGATGGAGACATAATAAATGGAGAGAGAAGACATGGGAATGATCAAGGTGATGGGACTGGACCTACTTTAGAACCTAACACTCCACCTAATGAAAGCAACAACACACAAAATACTGTTGGTGAAACTAGTGCCTCGGCCTCCCAAAACAACTTGCAACAAGTAGTTAACCAACCCTCCGGTCAAGAAGCCATAACACCCCAAGGAGAAAGAGGAGAATCCTCTCGAAGAAGAGTCAGAACACCTGGTTGGATGTCTGATTATGTGAGCGGGGAAGGAATGTCAGAAGATGAAGCTTACTATGCCATGTTCAGTACAACTGATGATCCAGAAAGTTTTGAAGATGCTGTGAAAGAAACGAAGTGGGTTAAAGCGATGGAAAGTGAGATGAACTCTATTTTGAAGAATGGGACGTGGGAGCTTGTTGATCTTCCTGAAGGAGCTAAGCCAATTGGTGTTAAATGGCTATACAAGACTAAGTTGAACGAAAAAAGCAAAGTGGATAAGTATAAAGCCAGATTGGTAGTAAAGGGGTACTCTCAAAGAAGGGGAATTGACTATGATGAGATTTATGCACCAGTTGCACGATGGGATACAGTTCGAAGTATCATAGCTATTGCAGCTCAGCGTGAATGGACCATCTATCAGCGTGAATGGACCATCTATCAGTTAGATGGCTTAGGATGCATACATAACCAGAGGTGCAACAAAAGTATGCAAAAGATGTTCTAAAAAGGTTTCATATGTGGGATAGTAATGGGGTGAAAAACCCAATTGTCCTAGGAACAAATGTGACTAAAGCTGGTGTGGGAAGGAAGGTTGATGAAACCAGGTACAAGAGCATAGTGGGCAGCCTCATGTATCTTACGGTTACAAGACCAGATTTGATGTACTCAGTCAGCTTCATTTCCAGATTCATGTCTGATCCACGTGAAGAGCATCTGCTGCTGGCAAAAAGGGTTCTAAGGTATGTAAAAGAAACCCTTAATTTTGGTCTGTTTTATGATAGGATGAAAGAAGGAAGGTTGCTTGTATTCACGGATAGTGATTATGCAAGAGATGTGGAGGATAGAAAATGCACCTCTGGTTATGTATGCATCCTAAGCCATGCAGCTATATGTTGGAGCTCAAAGAAACAAGAGATTGTTACCCTCTCATCGACAGAAGCGGAGTATGTAGCAGCCACCCTTTGTGCATGTCATTGTGTTTGGTTGAAGGGTCTGCTGGAAGAAATCAGTGAAGAACCTGTGGGGGTAATTGATATACAATGTGATAACAATTCTACAATTAAACTCTCAAAGAACCCGGTCATGCATCGAAGATCCAAACACATTGATGTGCGGTTCCATTATTTAAGAAATTTGGTGAATGAAGGCAAGGTGCAGTTAAAGTACTGCTCTACTACAAGTCAGATTGCTGATCCAATGACTAAACCGATGAAGTTGGAAACGTTTGAAAGGATGAGAAGAATGATGGGAGTTCAAGAGATCAATGTGTAAACTGAAGTGTGTGCCCAGCTTCAGTTTAGGGAAGGATTTGTTGGGTTCAATATTGTCTGCATGTTTAGTTTGATCCAGTAGAATAATGGGCCTGGCCCAAGTGTGTTTGAGTCTGCATTTGCACGTTTATTTCTGTAATGTTTGCACGGTAGTTAGGGTTGAATAGTGTCCCATGTTTGTCCTGGTTTGTGGGAAATCATGGAGTAGTAATGGTCCACGTTTAGAGTCAGTTTCCTTTACTTTGTAGCTATTTATAGCGTGTTATCTGTGGAATGAATTATCAGAAATTGTGAGTGAATTTGTGATACCTCCCTTACATGTACAAGATGGGGTTAATTTAAGACAAGGGAAAAGCTATGCTGACATCTGGGAATAAATCAATTAGTAAATACTAATTATAATAATAACATGTTTGTTAATTGAATTTTAGAGTCTTTTAAAATACAAACTAAACTATAAGGTGAATTTTGTATATGAGTATATGACTATTAACCTTGGGTTTTTTAGTCTAAAATGTAGATTAAATTAAGTTGTTTGTTGGTTGTCTTTTGCAATTCCCGAACCCGCCACACACACAAATGAAACCGATCCATATAATCATTTCCATTAAATTATCATTCAAAGCACAACGCAACTAATTAGAGAATTGCAATCAAATCTTGAATGTTGATCAGTTTTCTATAAATATAATGGAAAACATATAGAAATATCTGTAACCACAGACAAGCCAGCAGAGAATCCGGTCAGAGACACAACCATTGAATTCGACATAGTTGTCAGCTTGATCTGGTTCCTCCTTAGGGTGTAAAATGATAACGGTGAAACCAAATTCAAGGGAAGGAATTCGGATGGAGAGAGAGGAGTAGAGGGGCGATTTTTATGATGTCATTATTAGTGTCTAACCATTAACTCTCTAGTTATCTCCTTATATATACAACCAAGAGGAAACCTAATTAGTTAATAAGGGTAATATGGTCCATTACCAACTAATTATATAATAGGTATAATATATTTTGATTTATATAATATAAATGATTGTAATGACTACACAATTAAATATAACACAATAATTATATTTAATCTTACATTCTCCCACTTAGCCGAGTAATCATTTATCATGAGTATTAGATAAGCCTGATCAGTAGTTAATACTCATTTTAGCTTTAAACCAAAAACCGTAGCAGAGAAATACAGCCGTTGAATGATCATTCGACTCAGGACCCCCATTAGTCATACTACAGCGTCAATTTAAAACCTAATAGTTATGATCAAAATATGCACGTAAGCCCTTTAATATTTGATTTGTATTTATATTTGTCTATATGTCATTATACCAGCAGAACATATGTAAGAGACGATGACGAAGTACAAGTTGAGGCTAGTCGTGGAGAATGGGGCAAAGGGAAAGAAACCATCAACCGGCAACCTTGAACGGAAGATGAACAATGTGCCTTGGTGAAAGCGTATTTACATATTTCCAAGGACAAAAATGTTGAAAATCAACAAAATAAAGAACGTTTTTGGAGACGAATTATCGCACACTTTGGTAGACTACAAGGTACTACTAATTGGACCATGAATCAAATGACGGACAAGTGGACGGATATAAATAAAAAAATGTGTTGATTCAATGTGTGCTACGTGGAAAAGGTGTCTTGTTTAGTTACTTTTATTTTATAAAATAGAAAATATATATCTTTAGTTATTATTAATTATATATTTTTAATATATATTAGCTTCGCATTCAACCAAGTGGAACGAACAATGTGAACATTATCGAAGACACTCTAAGCGAGTACCATAGACTTTATTCATCGAAAACTAGATTAATCCATTTGAAGGCATGGAAAATTACGAGAACTCATGACAAATTGGTACCAATTCCATTGGTTGATCTTGATGGACCAACGGGTACTCTAAGAGGACTTTCTCAAAAAAGATCAAAACCGTCCGAGTCGAGAAATTACACAACCTTAACGAATGGGTTATCAAGCAACATTCCCGACGTCAACTTAAACGACAACCCAATTGATTGCACAACACCAACGAGGCCGTAACGGAGGAAAAGTTTTGATTCGTCAAGTAGAGTGAAAGGTAAAGAATGTTGGGTGGATTCCATGAACGAATTCAAGTCGGCAAAAATGTTGGACATGGAGGAGAATAGAGAACGGTGCAAATTGTTGGCGGATGCAAACTTAAAAAGAGAAGAACAATACATAAAACACTTGGTTTAGATCGAGAAGAATAAAGATTTGAAAGTGTTGGGCCAGTCGCATGAAAACACCGAAAAACCGTATCGCTCAGTTCTCATAGAACGCAAACTAGAAATTTGTGCGAAGTAGGCATTGGCAATGTAACTTGTAGATTGTTTTTTTAAATTGGTAGTTTTTTTATTTATTTTGTTTTGACAGATTTTCTATTTTAATTGTACTTTTGTAACTTTCATACAATATTTGGTTACTTTTGTAGTATCTTATTCGTAAAAGTGTTCCTGTATATTTTAACATAGCAACAAACTTGTTATAACTATTATATAAAATGACTCATTCTAACCAAAGCCTCAAAATTCTTGCAAAATTAACTTGATTCTAACTACAAAACAAATATTGTAAGTCTTGATAAATCAATATAAATCAAGAAATACACCGAGTATCGATGGGTTTTACTAATTCATGATTCAAGCATTTGCCTTAACAATGATGTTACTGTGTTGGTTCAGGCCCCACAACACACAACACACACTCTATACACAAACTCACGTAATGTATGTATTATGTATGTGGGATGTATAACTTGCAGTTGCAAAGAAGAAGAAAATGAAAGTTGTTGTATTCGACTGAAAAATGGGTATTATCCATTAACATGCAAATTACTGATGAAACGTGACCCATTAATCTTCGACCCATAATCCGTTAAACCGTGACCCGATAACGCACTGACCCGTGACCCGTAAACAAACCCGAATAATCCAACAATCACCCCCTTAATCGGTGTTTGTTTACGCCTTCACCGTAGCACCGAATCACCTCAGTTTCGAACCACACCCGATCTTCACCTCGATCACATCCAATGTCTCGGTTCAACCCGATTAAAAACACCACGCCCGTAACATGTAATATGGCATAACGTTGGAACACCGTTCATTCACATCTTGACTTATCACGGATCAACGACCTACCTCGGTCACATCCAAAGCCACCCGATTGAACTCCAACGCCATAATGTCACCCCGTGTTATTTTTTTCTCTCTAACCATACCTTTTTCCAATCAACCATATTCAAGAGGCCTCTCCACCGACCAAGAAAACAAACCATCCGTTTTTAACGTTTTCTCACCTTGCAAACGAACCAAATCCAAAGCCACCTGCTTTGACGGATCTTTTACGCCCGTTTATCACGCAACACGCCGGTCTCCACTTATCACGAACAAGCCAATCAAGGTAGTTGCAAAATCTGTGATAAAAATAACATCACACCCCTTTTTTTCTTACAGGCCGTTCGATCATGACTAACAGCCACAAAAAAACATCGGTGTTCACCCGTCACCCCCGTCATCCTAACCGGTACTTCCCCGCGACAACGCCTGACCCGTACACCCTTCTGGACTTCGTCTTCTGCTGCATAACAGTCCCGAACAACCCTTCTTTCTCCTGCTTTAATCACCACTAACAGCCACTGAACACAAGTGTTTATCACCGGTCACCCCCGTTGTCTTAACCGGTACGTCTACCACAACAATAGCCGACCGAAACACCTTAACCCGTCCGTCTTCTGCTGTTAAACGATCCAAAAACAGCCACCTGCCGTCTCGAACCTTCGTCACCTTCTTTCTCTCCTGCCCTCCACCAACCGACACACCCGCCGGCGGCGGAGGCTTCCTCCGATCTTCTCAAGCCCTAGGCTCTGATACCAAATGAAATGTTGGTTCAGGCCCCACAACACACAACACACACTCTATACACAATCTCACGTAATGTATGTATTATGTATGTGGGATATATAACTTGCAGTTGCAAAGAAGAAGAAAATGAAAGTTGTTGTATTCGACTGAAAAATGGGTATTATCCATTAACATGCAAATTAATGATGAAACGTGACCCATTAATCTTCGACCCATAACCCGTTAAACCGCGACCTGATAACGCACTGACCCGTGACCCGTAAACAAACCCGAATAATCCAACATACTGATTTTCATGCCATTCCGATAACTCACCAGTTATTTCAAGACTCGGTATGCATCAATATAGAAACTAAAATAACAAAATATGAACGTATGTAAAACATTTGCAAAACAAAAAATCCAACATCCTGTCCTCTAAATTACATAGAATTTTAAACGATAACACTCAATAAAATGGCCGATCGCTTTGCTTACCAAAAAGTCCTCGACCATACGTACACGATATTAACTCTACAATAAGTGGAAATTGTAATGTCACAAAACAAGTAACCGGTAAACAAGATAATACCGCTATCGGAATCAAAATCCAATCTTTCCCTTGCCCAAATAAAAGATACAACGATGCACCAAAAGCAATCATCATTGAGGTTGTAGACAAGAACAATGTCGCCAGGCCCATAATCAATCTTGAAGGTAACGTGTAAAGAAAATCTTGTTCTGCATAACGTGCTGTTAGGACTGACAAAAATAATAACAACGAGGTGGTGGATGTGAATAAGGAGATTGCATCTGCAATAGCAAATATTAGGAAAGATGGTGTTTTTGCATAAATAGGGTGGCCTGTATCACCATTGTTGCCACCTGGTACTGTAATGGCTGCTGCAAAAACCATTGTGGTTATGAGGCCTGCTGTTATTGTGTACGAATCGGCTGTTTTTTTCATCCATTCTTCACCATCTCTAACTAGTTTTTTATGTTCTTTGCGAAATAACATCTCAGGTGTCTCATTGTCTTTGTTCCTTTCGGTTTTGTACTTTGGATGCACGAACGTCTCTATCTCCTGTGAACAAATTAAATTTGATATAAGTAATGATAAGTATTATGATTAGAGGTTTGGTTGGCCTAAAAAAACTTTTTAGGCCATTTGTTGGCTTTGTTTCTTAATAAATATCTAATATATTATATATGTGAAACTAAATTACCAGTTAATTTGAAATTTTAAAACATTGACTACGTTGTAAACAAAAAGACTTACTTATTTCCTAAACTTTTTTATCATATCATTTTGAAATAAATGAAAAACCAAACCAAACCAATCCACTCCTAAGTATGTATATAGGTGGAAATTTGTTTTAGTAGCAAAAATAACAAATTGATTGAAATTACAAAAATAAGCTTCAGAAAGTGGGATTCTTGTGCATGTCTTACGATGATGATAAAAACAAATATGTGTGAAAGGCCTTGTATTTTCAAGAATTCCAGC
Organism: Helianthus tuberosus; assembly: GCA_030545235.1. NCBI lineage: Eukaryota > Viridiplantae > Streptophyta > Magnoliopsida > Asterales > Asteraceae > Helianthus > Helianthus tuberosus. Next base: position 194,047,169 of record CM060414.1, read on the forward strand.
GACACTGTTTGGTCTCTGGCAGTGGAGGCGGTGGGTGAAAGTGTTCGGGGACGCAGTCGCGTGGATATATTATGGACCCGAAACGGAGTTCGTTTGATAAGGTTTCAAGACATACGAAGACGGACGCGGAAAATTAGGATTCTGGCGAACTGTTCTGTTTTCCGGTGACAAAGACAGTACATGGTGGTAATGCTTGCCGACACGGTCGCATGGATATATTATATGCCCAAAACGAAGTTGGTATGGGTCGGATTTGTGCTACTCGCATGTTGGGGCACGAAAATGGACAACTAGGGATTGTTCAGCCTCCTTGCAATAGCGGCGGTAGCCGACGACAATAATTTTCTATGGTTTGGAATGTCAAGACGGGCGCTTGGATTGGATATGTGGATCGCCCGAAACAGAGTTCGTACGGTCTAGTTATGACAATCTCTAGTTTCTACTTGCGCCAACACTTTGTGACGTTGCGCGTATAGGTTCAGAACGACACGTATGCGAAGGTATGACTCCGTTGAACTTAATATTCATTGTTGGTAACCATTGTGGGATATGAGAAAATTGTCGAGAATGACGTTTGAGAATGTTTTTCGGTAACATTATATTTGTGGTATTTATACGCGAACGGGTGTCTCGGTTGTACGGAATGGGATGGTTTAAGCCTGAGTTTGTAGCTCAATGGTGTGGAGTAGTTAGGTTAATGATGAGGAGATGGAAGGATTAATCGTGATAATTGGTAGGATTCTGGATGGCTTCAATTGGACACTTAATGTTGTACGAGTGCGCAGAACGGAGCAAACGTTGTAGTTGAAGCTAAGGTGAGTTCTAATCCTCTTTTTACAAGTTTTGGGCTACCATACATGCTTTATACATGTATTTTTTTTTATCAAATAACGAGTTTTGAGATCTACGTGTTCAGTAAACGTTTTCTCGCGGGTGGGTCACTTTTATGATGTACGAGTTACTGTGACATGGTTAGCCTTAAGTAGGCAAGTGACAGTAGTGATGTGTAGTTAAGTATTAGTGAGATAATGGGACTGTAGTGGTATGAGGTCTTGTATGGGTCAGTGTTGATTGTATGACTTGTCATGTTGAGCCTTAGCTCGTGAGTCTAGTATTTTGTTTTCGAACCTTGATGGTGATGGATTAGTGTCATGTTGAGCCTTAGTTCATGAGTCTAGTATTTTGTTTTCGAACCTTGATGATGATGGATTAGAAATATTGAGCATCTGTTTCTCACCTTAGAGTGAGTGCATATGAGTAGAGTATTTGAAGTAATACATTAGTCAGGACGTATGTATGAGTATGTGGGTGTGTTCTTAAATGTAATGAGACGAGGATGAAGTTAATGATGAGGTTGGGAGGTTAGTAGCTAATGAGAGTTGTTGTGTTCTAGACAACTTGTGTGTGTGTCTATGTGTTTTGTGATTGATGCAACACCCTAGTGGTGTTTTAAATGATGGTCGCATTTTCGAGACCATGATTTAGCCCTTGTAGCAACTATGTGGGAGACGAAGCCCTTTGGGGTGGCTCCTATACGGTGGCAATATGAGTAATCTGATCCAAAGAGGGTGCATGCGTATGATACGAGTTATAGTCACTTCTTGGTGATTTGGCCAAACTATGTGCTAGGTTCCCACCTTAAGTGATTTTATGTGTTCGCTTTAGTAAACCGGTGGGTGGTTTCGTATTAATTGTGGTATGATGTTAATTTAGTGTTGTTGTGGATCATACTAAGGAGTCCCTTGTACAATTTTGAGACACGATTAAAAGTGTAATCGCACTTAATGATGTGTGTGTGTGTAATTTGTTCCAAGGAGGGGGGACTGTACGTAAGAGTTAGGAGTTGTGGAGTCCTAGATATGGGTCGCTTTGGATGACAAGTCTTTTATTAGTTTGTGTTAGTTTTGGATTGTTTGTATGTGTTGAAAGTAATTTGTCCCAAAGAGGGGGATTAATTGTAAGTGTCACGAGTCTTGATTCACGGGGTGGTTTGGGTGACGGGCTTGGTGTCGTGCGAATTGGTTTGGGATTCGTTTGTTTGAGTTGAATATTTATATAACTTTGACGTTTACTGGTTTTTATTTAATTCCGCTGCATGTTTTGAGAAGAATACTTACTTTTCAAACAGTACACGGTGATATGACCCATTGTAGGGTGCCCGGTTTAGGGGCCTTGCCATCCAAACTACTAGTGACTTTTAAAAATGGAAAAGCTGAAAAAAAATAAAGTCATTTTTATGAAAAACATGAAGTGTTTGTTACCTTAAACCACTGTAATTCACGTTGCATTTGTAATGCTGCACCAGAAACAAGATTGAGTTTCTGTTGAGGTGCCAGTTTTCCCGCCAAGTGCAAGAGATTATTATGGTCATTATCCCTAAGAGTCTTGTGAAAATGCTTATGATCACTCATTTGATAAGTCAAATTGTAAACCTTTTCACATCGATGAAGGATCGCCAACTGGATCATGTAATGCTTACTCTTATCAGCATACCAAATTGCTTGAGGAAATGTGTCAGCTATTTCTTGAAGAACCTCATAAGCACCATTGGTTGATGCCTCAACAATTGGATTAGAATAATAGTCACTATTTGATGGAAGATTTAATGCACTGATATCTTGGCATAAACATTTCACGAGTGTAAGGGCTTGATGATGGTTCAGCTTTAGCTTCTGAATGTGTGTAATATGTGGCACTAAATGCAAGTCAAGATTAAAGAATTAGCTTCTTTGACCTTTAATGTTGACTTATGTTTAAGAAGAAATTGAAGAGACTCACCGAACCTACCCAAAACCTTCCAGACCACAAGATTGATCTCTTGAAGAACTACACCATTATTATTTTTTGTTTTGTTAGACGAGCAAAAGAAATTAGTCAAGTATTCATTATGTGGATATGAAGACACTAATGTTGTTTGTGAAAAGTTATAACAAACCTGAAGTTAAGAAATTCATCTTCCCCTCTTTTTTGTTTGAGTTGGGGCTCTCCAACTTCAAAGGAACATCTGTTACATGGAACAAAACATACATGATTCATTCATTTTACTATTTACCATCATCAATATGTGGGACTTATACATTGCTAGGGGTCGCAAATTGGGTGGGGTTGCTAGCAGGTCAAACTTTTCAAGTTAAAATGAGTAAATACTAGTAAAGGCCAGGACAGGCTCCACATTGACACAAAACTCTTTTCTTTCAAAATTATCATTTTTTCATAAATAGCTATTGTGTCACATTTAGTAAGATTTAAATTCTATCAATAAAGTTTAATCTAGATAAGATAATTTAAGAGGTTCTATAAAGTAAAATCACACTTTGAGTGACTTTCGGCATGTTTCCTTTCAAGCTATCCTATTTTGATCTACTGGTTAAAACACAACTCGAACTACCTATAACCGTTGTTAATTATCCTTCTATCATATGAAACAAAACTAAAACTTATGCCTGTTAAATCCCTACTCAGAATAGAACCTTACATTTATACATTAGACTATCAAAGAAATTGAGGGGACATCCACTCTTGAAGGCATCTGCTTTTCTTGCTATAGCTGTTAAAGGAGCGTCAACATCATCATATGGTAGCGTTGTAGCTAATTCAGGATATCGAGTGACTAAATCAAGTGCAATATGTTAGATTAAATATTATTTATTTAGTATTTAATCTTGTAGCCTATATAATCATTTATATTATATTAGATCAAAATATATTAATAACCTATTATAATTAGTTGGTAATTGTTGATGGACCATATTACCCTTATTAACTAATTAGGTTTCCTCTTGGGTGTATAAATAAGGGACTTATTAGAGAGTTAAAGGGTTAGACAGTTTACACACTTTACACAATAATCACAACCCTCATTAACATCAATTCGAACTCTCTCCCTCAACCGAAACCTTACCCTACTTTCGGTTATCATCACCATCATTACTTTACACCCTAAGGAGGAACCGAATCACACTGACAAAGATGTCGAACTCAATGGCTGGATCTCTGACTGGATTCTCCTCTGCTTTGAATGCCATAACAGGTATGTTATTCATGTTTTCCATTTAGTTTAAACAGAACTGATCATCATGTGGTATCAGAGCATATGTTGATAAATCAGTTCTGTTTTTTGTATCCATTATTCTCGGATCAAAAATCTGGAAAACGGAAGTTTTAAAGACTTAAAATCAAAAACTGTTTTCGGGTTTATTATGGCCGAAATCCCTGTTTTCGGAAATTATTACTTGATATTTTGACCCGAAATCATAAAAGGATTAAGCTTATTGTCACGAAATCCATTACAAAACCATTAAAATCAGGTTTCGGATTTCCAGATTATGTTCTTATTATTTTAGGGTTCATCATTTATGTTCTAAGAAACTCGAAAAATTCATAAGTTTTGGAATATAATTTTGGATTAGGAAGTGTTTTACTGTTTTGATCTAAATTTTTATCTATTAAATTTTCGAAAACTGTTAAAGAGATAATCAGTTATTATTTTCGAAATCCTTGATAAGTTTAGATCATGATTAAAACAGGAAATACTATCCCAAATCCCTTAAATTTCGAGTTTCAGTTTTATCACAATCAGCAGCTGTTAACAGAGATCACAACTCGCAACTAAGGTTACGACTCGCAACCGCAATCATCACGACTCGCAACTAAGGTTGCGACTCGCAACCGCAATCATCACGACTCGCAACTAAGGTTGCGACTCGCAACCGCAATCATCACAAGTCGAGACTGAGATTGCGACTCGCAACCGCAATCATCACGACTCGCAACTAAGGTTGCGACTCGCAACCATGACCATTACAAGTCGAGACTGAGATTGCGACTCGCAACCATGACCATTACAAGTCGAGACTGAGATTGCGACTCGCAACCATGACCATTACAAGTCGAGACTGAGATTGCGACTCGCAACCATAACCATTGCGACTCGAAACTAAGATTGCGACTCGAGACCTCATTTTATGCTGTTTAATGTGACCTAAAATACTTGGTTTTGTTAACACTTACTTACTTAATTAATCAGAATCAGATAATTTTTGCAAAACCAAAATATAGCTTAACTTGAATGAGCTTCTGATGTATTAATTCTGGCCAAAGCTGATTTACTACATCTATTTATTGTTCAAGTATTATTAAAAGCTATGTTAAGTATGCATTACAAACCTGAAATGTCTTAATTCTGGCCAAAGCTGATTTAATTCATTTATGTTTAGCATGACTTGACAAGTGCATAACTAAAGTGATTGTCTCATTTCTGGCCAAAGCTGATTTGTCACAATTACTTTGCACACATATTTAAATGATTACACTTCTGGCCAAAGCTGATTTGTCTTCATTTAAATAGAATTTTACTAAGTCTATTATTTTGATGTTAGTAATAGACATTATCACAGCTTCATAATTATAATGGTCATTATTTATGCCTGCCTTATTATAACATGCCCTTAGATCACATAGCACTCTTATCCTCAAGCTGGTGACGACTAAGTATGATGAGAGGAGCGGCATTCGCGAACACATAATGATGATGCATGACATGGCCAATAAGTTGAAGGGCCTAGAGATGGAGATCAGTGATGGTTTTCTTGTTCACTTCATCATCACTTCGCTTCCTTCGTCCTATGAAGCATTCAAGATCAATTACAACACTCAGAAGGACAAATGGACGATGAGTGAGCTGATCGCCATGTGCGTGCAGGAGGAAGAGCGTATGAAGATGGATCGCCATACTGATGTTGCTAACTTCACCACCTCCAGCTCAAAGAAGAGGAAGAACAATTATCCAAGAAAGGATGCTTCTAAGGTTCACAAGCCAAATCCAAATCCTAATACAAGTGCACCTTCCAGCTCTAAGAACTCCTTAGGCAAACCCTACTGCAAGTTCTGTAAGAAAACAGGACATAAGCAAAAGGAATGCCCTGACTTCAAGGAGTGGCTGGCTAAGAAAGGTAACGATTTTTTCATGATACTTGAGTCCTTTAATTTAAATGTTCCTGCTAATTCTTGGTGGTTTGACTCTGGTTCTATGGTACATGTTACGAATTCACTTCAGGGATTCCTTACAATCCGGAAGCTGGGAAGAAACCAAAGAACACTTAAAGTTGGGGATGATCGGGAATTAGAAGTGAAGGCCATAGGAACATTACAATTATTTTTGAAAACTGGTTTATGTATTAAACTTTATGATACCTTATATGTTCCTGAGGTAACTCGGAACCTTGTATCAGGACCAAAGTTAGACATGGACGGTTTTGTCGTTTCTCATGGTCATCGCAAACTCTCTATTCTCTATGATTCCGTTGTTTATGGTACTGGCATTCTGGATGGTGGTCTCTATAGATTAGAACTAGATGATAATTTTTCTAAATCTTTGTTGTCATATAATATTAATGAATCACTCACAAAGATAGAAAAGAAACAAATTCGAGACTTAGAGACTTCATCTATGTTGTGGCATCAACGTTTAGGCCACATCTCAAGAGAACGATTAAATCGTCTCGTAAAGGATGAAGTCTTACCTCCTCTCGATTTCACCGATTTTGGAACATGTGTCAAATGTCTCAAAGGCAAAATGACATTAGCAAATAAGAAAGGTGCCACTAGGAGCTCTAATTTATTAGAACTCATTCACACTGACATTAGTGGTCCTTATCAAATTGCTGGTATAACAGGACATACTTCATTTATCACTTTCATTGATGATTATTCTCGTTATATGTACTTGTATCTTATAAAGGAGAAATCTGAATCTCTAACAACTTTTAAAGATTATAAAGCTGAAGTTGAAAAGCAATTAGATCGTCAGATTAAAGTTGTGAGATCAGATAGAGGCGGTGAATATTATGGAAGACATACTGATGTGGGTCAAGCTCCTGGTCCATTTTATGAGTTTTGTAAGGGCCAGGGGATTGTGAACCAATACACCATGCCTGGTACACCTCAGCAGAATGGTGTCGCTGAAAGAAGAAATCGTACCCTTATGAACATGGTGCGCAGTATGTTAGCCAACACTAATTTACCATTATTCCTCTGGACTGAAGCGTTAAAAGCAGCTGTTCATATACTCAATAGAGTTCCTTCTAAGTCTGTCCCTAAAACTCCTTATGAACTTTGGACAGGAAGGAAACCGAGTCTTAAATATATGAAAGTATGGGGCTGCATTGCTGAAGCAAAACTTTACAATCCTTTCCTAAGGAAACTTGACCCTAAAACAGTTACCTGCTTCTTTATTGGGTATCCTGATCATTCGAAGGGTTATCGTTTCTATTGTCCTTCCCATGTCACCCGTATTGTTGAAACCAAGCGTGCTGCGTTCTTGGAGGATTTTAAGATCAGTGGGAGCAGTACCAACCCTTACGAAGAATTGCAAGAAGTACAAGACGCGGGGGGGAGAGACTCGTCGCTTATCATTACTCCGTTTACTCCTCTTGTACCCCATGCAACTGCACCTGAAGTCACTGCACAAAATCCATCTCCACAATCAGAACCCATTATACCTCATAATGAAGGCACATCAAACGCTCAAAACCAAGACAACGCTGAACCCGATAATCAACTCAGGAGGTCATCTAGGCAAAGAAGGCCTACTAATTGGGATGATTATGTTACCTACCTGACTGAAATGGATGCTGGAAAGCTCAATGATCCTATCTCTTATAACGAAGCCATTAGCAGTGATCAGTCTTCTGAATGGAACAAAGCAATGATTGATGAGCTTGAATCCATGAAGAAAAATGACGTTTGGGATTTAGTCGAATTACCCAATGGTACCAAACCTGTAGGTTGTAAATGGGTGTTCAAAACAAAACTGGATCCGAATGGGAACGTTGAACGCTACAAAGCGAGATTGGTTGCAAAGGGCTACACTCAGAAAGAGGGAATTGATTATCAAGAGACGTTTTCACCTGTCTCTCGTAAAGATTCATTAAGGATCGTCATGGCCCTAGTAGCTCATTTCGATTTAGAGCTGCATCAGATGGACGTCAAAACTGCTTTCCTCAACGGAGACTTAGACGAAGATGTTTACATGAAACAACCTGAAGGCTTTAAACCTGAAGGTCAGGAGCATCTAGTCTGTAAGTTGAAGAAATCCATTTATGGGTTAAAACAAGCATCACGTCAATGGTACCTAAAGTTTGATGAAGTCATGAAGAGGCAAGGTTTTATGAAGAATCAAGTGGATCAATGCACCTACCTCAAGATGAGTGGGAGTAACTTTACTATACTTGTCCTTTACGTAGATGACATTCTATTGGCAAGTAATAGTTTAGACATGTTGCATGAGTCGAAGCGTTTACTCTCGCATAACTTCGACATGAAGGATCTCGGAGATGCTTCTTACGTCATTGGCATCGAAATTCACCGAGATAGACACAAAGGGATCTTAGGATTGTCTCAAAAGACTTACATAGATCGTGTTCTTACACGTTACAACATGCAACAGTGCAAACCCTCCGTCGCTCCAGTAGTTAAGGGAGATGTTTTCGGTTCATTCCAGTGTCCGACAACAGAGGTTGAAAAGGAGCAAATGAGCCAGATACCTTACGCGTCAGTAGTCGGGAGCCTGATGTATGCTCAAGTCTGTACTCACCCAGATATCGCTTACATTGCTGGAATGCTAGGTCGTTATCAGACTAATCCTGGCCTAGATCACTGGAAAGCAGCTAAGAAGGTCCTCAGATATCTGCAAGGGACGAAAGACTATAAACTGACTTATAGAAGAAGTGATCACTTAGAAGTGGTAGGTTATTCTGATTCTGACTTTGCTAAATGCAAAGATGACAAGAAATCCACTTCGGGCTACATCTTTATGTTAGCAGGCGGACCTATCTCATGGAAGAGTCATAAACAACAGTTAACTACAACTTCCACAATGATGGCAGAGTACATTGCTGTTTACAACGCAACCTGTCATGGAATGTTGCTTAGAAATCTGATCACTGGACTCAAAATTGTTAATTCCATTTCTAGACCATTGAAGCTTTACTGTGATAATTCAGCTGCCGTTAGTTTCTCGAACAGTAACAGTTCGACTGGAGCTGGTTTATATCTTGATACGAAGTACTTGTTCGTACGTGAACGAGTTGAGGAAAATAATCTTTGTATTGAGTATATTAGTACTAAAGATATGCTTGCGGATCCGATGACTAAAGGTCTCCCACCTAAAGTTTTCGAAGAACATGTATCGAATATGGGACTTATTAAAGACCTTGTTTAATGGCATATTGTACTAGCTTATGTTTTAATTAATAAAATTTCCTCAGTTTGATTTTGTATGTCTCTAACATATGTTCTGCCGGTGTAATGACATATAGACAAATATAAATACAAATCAGACGCTAAAGGGCTGCGTATTTTTGATCGTAACTGTTAGGTTTTAAATTGAGGCTATAGTATGATTAATGGGGGTCCTGAGTCGCATGATGATTCAACGGCTGTATTTCTCTGCTATAGTTCTTGGTTTAAGGCTAAAATGAGTGTTAACTCCTGGCCAGGCTTACCTAATACTCATGATAAATGATTACTTGGCTAAGTGGGAGAATGTTAGATTAAATATTATTTATTTAGTATTTAATCTTGTAGCCTATATAATCATTTATATTATATTAGATCAAAATATATTAATAACCTATTATAATTAGTTGGTAATTGTTGATGGACCATATTACCCTTATTAACTAATTAGGTTTCCTCTTGGGTGTATAAATAAGGGACTTATTAGAGAGTTAAAGGGTTAGACAGTTTACACACTTTACACAATAATCACAACCCTCATTAACATCAATTCGAACTCTCTCCCTCAACCGAAACCTTACCCTACTTTCGGTTATCATCACCATCATTACTTTACACCCTAAGGAGGAACCGAATCACACTGACAAAGATGTCGAACTCAATGGCTGGATCTCTGACTGGATTCTCCTCTGCTTTGAATGCCATAACAGGTATGTTATTCATGTTTTCCATTTAGTTTAAACAGAACTGATCATCACAATATCTGTCAACAATGTACAAAAAAAATCAACATTATAGTCACAGTTGCCTACTAGTGCTTGTAACTGTAATTATTTAACTCACCAAAATATCCTGCAAAAATAACATTCGACAGAAGTGTCACACCCATGTATCCGGTGAATGTAAAAGGATATTCATTGTCTTTCGTGACAACCAATAGATATAAAAATGTATCTTTATGAGAATTAATAAGAGCTCGATGAATGGGCAGTAATCCATCCACATCTTTAACATATAACAATCCTTGATTTTTATTCACCAAGATTTTAACCGCTTCAATGTTGCCAACAACCGCCGCAATATGAAGTGGTGTGTATTTTGCTGAAGAAGTTAACATTTCTAGGAGAGAATTAGGTGGTAACTTTTCCACCAATTTCTCAACAAAATTAATTCCTTGTTTTCCTGTCCCAATTGCAATATGAAGAGCTGTAAAGCCGTATTTGTTGATATTGGCTGTGCATGCTTCTTCGTCTTCATCTATAAATTCTTGTGCAGCATCCCAGTCACCTCTAAGGGCGGCTTTATACAACGGGAGATATGTCATTGGTTCTGTTAAACACATACACATATTGAAAAGGATATAATTAATTACATAAATCGCCCTTGTTATTTGCCCATATTACGGTTTTGGTTCTTTACTTTGAAAACTTACAGTCTTATTTTAATGGTTTGCACAGATTTAACAAGTTGGTTCCTTGGAATAGATGAGCCATTACTTTTTTATGTCAAGTGTGTGAATTGCACAAAGGGCTCCTACTATTCTTACACCCTTACATCTTATTTTCACACCTTTTTTCACTTTATCTGTCTCTGTATATATCTATGTATGTATATAGAGAGATAGAGAGGAGGGATATGACACCCTTACAAAGATACCATTTAGCATTAACATACTTTAATCTTGAAAAACAACCCAAAAATCCGCAGCCTCACCTAGTTTTTTTTTAAATATAATAAAGTAAATAAGAAAAGAAATAAGATATTAAAAATCAAACCCTCCTACTCTTTGGCGTCCTTGTATTTCGGGGCGACATGTTTGACAAGGTGCAATCTGTTTTTTAGCTTTTTCTAAATAGACTATATTACAATTGTTTTCCTTTAGAGTAAACTAGAAAGGTATCTCGTCGTGATGCGGCGGGGGCTTGAAACTTTTTCAGCTATTGCATCAGGGTGTTAAAATATATTAAGGGATATTTTTTCTGACAAGTTGTACAAACAATAGCCACCGCAACCATCACAACCGCCAACACCACAATTGTCAAAACCAAAGTCGAAAAAAATAAAAAAGAGGCTCAGATTCAAACATCCTCATCGCCATAATTAACAAAGCACGGCTCAGTGCCACTACGGTTGCAACTGGAGTTGCCATGCCAAGTAGCAGCCATCATCAGCATCGGATAGAACACTCGCATGCAACAACCTTCCAAAACGGTTGATCAAATAAAGATTTAAAAAACAATTATGACTTGGCACGTGAAATTGTTTCCTTCATTTGCATTCCTTACGATATCAAAGCTGTCACTAAGTACAGATACATCGAGATATGGAATGCGGACAAATTAAATGGTTTTTGATAATTATCTTCATGTCCGAAAAGTGCTGCCATTTTCTTTATTATTATACAGACAACAAAATAAAATCCGGTGAAGATAATTACACAAACAACATTTAGTTTTGAGTCACCATAAACTTTATTATCTTTCATTTATTTTTTTATTTTTGTTTCCGACCATTACTCAACATTCAGTTTTGGTCAACTCAACGTATTTTGATTACCCACTTGGTTTGTGGCTAACGTATTTTGACAACCCACACCCAAACTCCAATCTAACCCAAAAATCTTCCCAAATACCATCTGATTCTTACATCACCGTCTATCCACCATTGTCCTCCGTACACACACTCATCATTACAGACCATCACTCAAATTCAAAAACCAAGTATCAAACAAAAACTCAAAAAACAGTGAAAAAAAACTCAAAACCAAAATCAAAATCGAAAACATAGGCTTAGTTTTTAAATAGATAGTTGCAAGGGGGATGCAGGTTCAGACCTACCATCCAACATCATGCATGCCACTTTCAAGAATGTTCAAGTAAATTTCTGAACTCATCAAAGCTAGAATCAGAGTGGACACCGATGCGGACACCGGCATAGACACCTCAACACCATCAAGTACAAACCGCTGAGCAAAACCACACACCAAACCAACATCGTCGGCGTACACCGGCAACATCACCGGAGGTGTAGGATTTTTGTAACACCCCGAAAATGGGTTTGGTAATTAACCCATGTTAATACTAAAAGACGGGTAAAATACCGTTAGTGGTAAAAGTAACCCGGTGAATATTAGGATTTCAATTAAATAAACCTAATATTAAATAAAAGTAGAATAAAGGCTTTTGGGGAAATAAAGTTTATAGAAGGCCCGACCTAACGGGACCTAAAATAAACCTAGTCATAAATATTCCCGAACCCGCTAAGTTAACTAGGAATATTGAACCTAGTTAATAAGTGGGAATATTATTGAAAATAATTAGGTTGTGACCTAATTAATAACTAACCAAACACGAGGGACCAAAGCCGGATAACTTGAAAAGGGAATTATAAACTTAAAAATAAAACACAAACACACACACAATAGTGTGTGTGCGTGCGTGAGAAAGAGCAGGAGACAAGCTCCATGGGAGCTAACCCTAAACTCAACAAATTCTTCAAATTGGAGGATCAATTGAAGGCCAATCTCGGATTTGAATACATAGAAACGGTCACCAAGTCAAGGGGATCGTAAGGTATGTCGAATTTCTAACAATCTTGAAGTTGTAAAAATGGGATAATCATCCTAGTCGTGAATTAAGCATGGATTAGAGAAGCTATGGCTAGATTAGTGATGTATATTTGCTTAGGAACAAAACCCTAAGTGAAAATCATACATAACATGCTATGGATTGAATGATTGAATGATTTACCACACTAGGTTAAGTGGGTTTTAATCATATGATGAATTTGATGATATGATTGTCATTAGGATCATCATGCATGTTAGTAATTAGGAAATACTTAAACAATTTGCAAGTTTGAGTATTTGATCATAAGTGATAGTGGTGAATTTTGATGTTAATCTTGGTAAAAATAACTAGTTATGAACTAGTTGTAAATGTGTAAAATTATGCCCACTAGGTGTTCGTTAAAATGCCTCAAAGAAGGCTCGAAACTAGAATTTTGTAGTTAAAACACCTAATTGTGATGTTTTGGCTATTATGCAAGATGTGATTAAAAAGAGTTCAAAATGTGATAAACGTGGTTAGAACTTTGGTTAAAACGGTGGTCTGAAGATAACGCCTACCGGGTAATTAAAGAATGCCAAAACTAGTTGATGAACTCGAATATGCAATTAGCATACTAATGGGCATTTGACTTTTAAAAAGGGTCAAACTGACCTATAATACAATAAGTAGTAATTTTTATATGAAATGCATAAGGTGGAATAATCGTATTACATTATGATTAAACTAACCACCTTGAAAACGATGATGATAGTTTGACGCGTAACAAGCTAGGTGAAAGCTTGGTGAGGGAGCGAATCAAACAAATCAAGAAGGAAAAGGAAAGCGTAATTCGGATGAAAGGTAAGTGAAACTTACACACTTTTGTAGAATACTTGTTTACTTTACAAGTAATAAATGCGATAATGATAATAATGAAAATATGGTTTCCGACACGATTGGTACGAGTCGGAACATATAAAGGTGATAAAAACCATGGTTTATGGTAAACAGGATAAATCGGTAAATTGGTCATGTAATGACTAAGAGATTATGAGTTTTGATAAGATTACCATGTAGTGTAATCTAATATTGAGAAAAGGGGTAAAAATGGAAATTTAGTCAAGTGTCGACTAATATAAATTAACAATAAAAAGGGGCACCCATGGCGTAAGCCGAACGGGTCAAATTTGTGAGAATTGAGTTAAAGAGAAAAAGAGGGGTCAAGTGGTAACATCTGACATGGGCCGGATGTGTAAATTTGAAATTTAAAACCTTGCTTTAATACATATGTAAATGTTTGGTCATATGAGCCAAACGGGTCAAATGGTGATGATAACACCATTTGACAATATCGACTAATATGGTTGCCAAGTCTTATGCTAACAGGACCGATTAGCGATTCGGATACTTCCGTTTCCATAGAAAATGTGATAATAAAAGCGAGGTATAAATCGGGTCTATTTGTTGATCCGAGCCAGGTACGCATACTTATGTTGTAGTTAAAAGTGATATCTTGGTCGAATAATTGGTGAGAGTCCTTCATTGTAAAAGAAGGACCAAAATCGACCAAAACGCCCTTGTAGGCTAAATCGAACAAACAACCCTTAGAGGTTGTTTGGAAATGAGTCTTATGATTAAACAAAAGCTTAGAATAAGTGTAGATGTTGATAGACGTAATACGTTAGCAAAATAGCTCTATTTGAGTCTTACCGTAAAATAACAATCCTAAGGGTAAAACTCGGAACATATAGACATACACATTGAAATTCAACACACAAAGAGTTGTAGTTGAATATTACTTGATAAGAAATGTGGGAATAAGATGCTAGAAAGGAATGAAAGCGATTTCAAGCTTTAAAGTGCTTAAATACCCTTAACGGGTCAAAATAAGCATACGAGCATAAACGGGTTTAAATGGTGTAATAAACCTATGATTAGAACCTAATATAGTAGGTAACATTAATTTGAAGAAGTGTAGGTGATGTAGGAATCAAACAAATATGTTCGTTTGATAAAATGCACAAACGGGTCAAAATTTGGAAATAAGGCGAAAAGCCGAAGACTTAAAAGTCTGAAATTTTGTTAAACCGGATGTTAGATTTTAACTCCATATGATGGAGAATCAAATTACAAACACGTAGGAAGAAACGGGAGATTAAACGGGTAAACGGTTCAAAAGTTACGCGCGTTTTAGTGCGTACGAACGACGAAACGGAACTGCAGAAAACTGCATTATAGGCTAGGCGTCGACGACGCGGGAAGTGACGTCGTCGACGCCGCTTGGAAAACATGTTTTGCTGATTGACGCCAGTTTACTCTGGTTAACGCGGGAAGTGGAGTCGTTGACGCCACCTAACTCGGAAAAAATGCTATTTTTGTCATTTTTAACCCCTGTACTTGTTTGAACTTCATATTTGACTATCAAAACTAACTTTTAAGTTGGTTTTGATTATAGGTGATTACCAAGAGTGCCCGGATGAAGATCAAGCTCGAAGAGGAACCGAACACGCTTAAAACACAAGCTTCCGCACTTGATTATATCGTCATTTTTAAATGACGAAGTTGTTCACATTAAACTATTCGGATAACTTTTGTAAAATTTTTAGATTACTCGTATTTTCTAATGATACTTAATAGTAATTACATGGTTGTTATCGATATTTATACGATAACCTTCAAATTAATAATTAGGGTGTTACAAGTTGGTATCAGAGCCTTGGTTTAAGAGATTCGAGTATGGTGGGGAGAAACCGTGCTTGGACTTAAACCTTATGCTCTTAATAAAGATTGGTGTTCGGTTCGAGGCTTGATCGCAAATCCGGTAAGTACAAGTACGTTAATAGTTAGTATGCTAAAGTGTTGTAAACAACACATAGGGCTATCGTGTGGTATATGTTACCCCAAATTAAATGATTGATATGGTTGACGAAAATAGGCGCGTTGACGCGTATAGTAGAAAAAGCCTTGTATTATAATACGGGCGATTATTGAAGTTGACATTACTAACTCTTGTGAATGTTTTAATTGAAGGACACTCGTGTCTGAAGATGACGGGAGTTGAACGAATTATGGATATGATGATGGAACGGTCCGAGGTATGACAGGAAGAGCATACTCATCAAGGACCAAAATCGCGTAACGGTCGCGAATAAGACTAATGACAAGAGAAGCCCGTTAGGGCAAGCATTACCAGGTGCATACTTTTAAATTTAATTGCACGAGTCGTTATATGCAACAAACACGAAAGTAATAACGGTTGCATACACATATGATATAACTTGGAAAACCTGATTTCCAAGAGAAATTTAATAGGAAATGTGTTATTCACAATGATGAATAACAAATGAATAACAAGACTTGTTTATATAGAAACTTGGACGAGAGTGATCATCCAAGTAAGTATTCTCAATATAAATCCTATTGAGAAAAGTAATGATCACATCAATGAATGTGAATAAATGTTTATAAAAAGGGACATTGTACATGTTCAAGGATAAACGACTAAAACTAATAATTGTTAACTAACAATTAAATAAAGTTTTACCAAATGAAACCATAAACATGGAGATAAGTTGAGGAGTTACTTACATGGGACGTGATGTGGTAATTATAATAAGGTCACGCGTACCACGTGTTGATCGCTTACTCTGGCCAAGTAAGTAGTGAACACATGATAGCATGAACTTCTTATAATGAGCGCAGTTATGTCCGATGTAGTAAGGTCAAGATGAATGAAATTTAAAGGATCCTTAGGGTCAAGAAATATTATGGGCATACTCGTATAAATGGTTTTTGCGGGAACCATAAAAACGATGTATGGCGCACATAGAAATAAAAGACCCAATGAAATTCGTGACATAAGTCATTTTTGATGAAACAACCATGGTAGACAAAAAGGGCATTGTAAAACCAAGGTATAAATGACCCGCGGGGTCATAGAAACAAAGGTATTGCCCACATGGGGAAAAACGATCAAAAACCATGGTAGACAAAAAGGGCATTGTAAAACCAAAGTATAAATGACCCGCGGGGTCATAGAAACAAAGGTATTGCCCACACGAGAAAAACGATCAAAATCGTTGACTTTGGTCGTAGTAAAGAAATGACGATGATGATAATCATCATTCATAGTTTAAAAGACTGTCAAGGATGGTCAAATAAAGAATAAAGGTTTGGTTGAATAAAAGCGAGGGCTTCCGCTAAGACAACCAAACAAATTAAAACAAAAAACTTGATGTATACCGGAATGCTTGCACTAATAATGACTTCAGTAAAGTACCCGGTTGATGGGTAAGAATTTAAACGCATGCGTAAACTAAGAAACAAGAACACGAATTTAAAGTCAAAAGACTCGGATTATGAGTTATGACTAAAAGACCATAAAATTTCGTAAACAGAAATTTTGATAATTATATTCAACTATTTTGAGATTGAACGGGTTGAACAAAGTATAATGCTTGAAGGCATAAGTAAGAGCAAGCATGTAAAATGATTTAGACAAGTATTGGGAGGGAGTGTACTTACACTCGAACCCAGAAAACGCAAACATGTAAAATGATTTAGACAAGCATTGGGAGGTAGTGTACTTACACTCGAACCCGGAAAAATGCGAATATGTCCCTTAACGGGTCGTTTTTGTAAAACGTCAAACGTAAGGACAAAGTCAGAAAATTTCGCCCGGAAATAAACAAATGAAGCCTTAGACTACGGTCAAGGTCAACTAAATCTCATAAGCGAAAATATACGATTTTAAACATAGCAAGACATGCTTTGAAGCTATATATGAATATATATATACATTTGAATGTAGATACAAATAAAAGATGATTTACGGGATCATCGTAACCTACGGGATTAAACACAGTGTTAAGGTCTACGGGACCAGAATGACCCTTGGGTCACGAAAAGAAAAGGAAATAAACCTTAGTGTTTTTAGTAAAAAGAGTGATCTACGGGATCAACATAACCTTTAGGGTTATAAACAAATGAGAGATCTACGGACTAAAACGACCCACGGGTCATGATTAGAAAGAAGTTATAAGGACTTCGCCCTAAAGAGGTGAATGTCTAATCAAAAATATCCCATAAGGCTAAGTGATAAAACCTACGGGTTAGATTGGATAAAGCGAGGAAATCAGTTAAGAATCCCCGCATAAAACTAAGACTGTAAAGGATTGAATTACGGACTGTCAATATCCCGGTATGGATGATTGACACAAGTTAAAGAAAAGATCCTAAAACTAAAACTTCGGTTTTAGTAAGAAATAATGTTTTTACAAACATAAATTCTGATAGGAATTTAAATAGTAAGCATGAAAGATACAAGTCTTGACACTGATAGGCGCAAGACGATATATACGAAAAGGGATATTTTCGAAAATGAAAGGTTGATACAAATTAAACACGATGTGACACGATCACGGTCAAGAAATGCAATGTGAAGTAGAATCACATTATAACCAAGCGAGTGGTAAAAAGTAACTGGACTAATAAGTCTAGTTAGTGAGACCGGTTAAGGCCATTTAAATAAATTTGGTCTCTTGTAAGCGAAGGATTCGGTATAACTAAACCGAATAAATGAATTTGGAAACAAAAGAGATTGTTGCTAAAAGTGAAAGATTTCACTAAAGACCTTTAAGCGGGTCAAAGTAACGGATTCATAAGGGAATTCGATAATATTTGAAAGCGATGGATATCGCTAAGTTAACTAAACTAGTAGAAAGAACGAGATTACGTTATTTGGAAATTACACTATCTCATATGAGATACGTAGACAATTAGTGACCAAAAAGATGTTACCATGCTTATCTGGTAATAATAATAATTGGTTAAAAGTATAAGTAATGTTTAAAAGATATCTCAGATCAAATACATTGAGTTTAAACTCAATGAATTATGTAAGAAAAGGTTTCGAGGACGAAACCTCTTTAAGGGGGGTAGACTTGTAACACCCCGAAAATGGGTTTGGTAATTAACCCATGTTAATACTAAAAGACGGGTAAAATACCGTTAGTGGTAAAAGTAACCCGGTGAATATTAGGATTTCAATTAAATAAACCTAATATTAAATAAAAGTAGAATAAAGGCTTTTGGGGAAATAAAGTTTATAGAAGGCCCGACCTAACGGGACCTAAAATAAACCTAGTCATAAATATTCCCGAACCCGCTAAGTTAACTAGGAATATTGAACCTAGTTAATAAGTGGGAATATTATTGAAAATAATTAGGTTGTGACCTAATTAATAACTAACCAAACACGAGGGACCAAAGCCGGATAACTTGAAAAGGGAATTATAAACTTAAAAATAAAACACAAACACACACACAATAGTGTGTGTGCGTGCGTGAGAAAGAGCAGGAGACAAGCTCCATGGGAGCTAACCCTAAACTCAACAAATTCTTCAAATTGGAGTATCAATTGAAGGCCAATCTCGGATTTGAATACATAGAAACGGTCACCAAGTCAAGGGGATCGTAAGGTATGTCGAATTTCTAACAATCTTGAAGTTGTAAAAATTGGATAATCATCCTAGTCGTGAATTAAGCATGGATTAGAGAAGCTATGGCTAGATTAGTGATGTATATTTGCTTAGGAACAAAACCCTAAGTGAAAATCATACATAACATGCTATGGATTGAATGATTGAATGATTTACCACACTAGGTTAAGTGGGTTTTAATCATATGATGAATTTGATGATATGATTGTCATTAGGATCATCATGCATGTTAGTAATTAGGAAATACTTAAACAATTTGCAAGTTTGAGTATTTGATCATAAGTGATAGTGGTGAATTTTGATGTTAATCTTGGTAAAAATAACTAGTTATGAACTAGTTGTAAATGTGTAAAATTATGCCCACTAGGTGTTCGTTAAAATGCCTCAAAGAAGGCTCGAAACTAGAATTTTGTAGTTAAAACACCTAATTGTGATGTTTTGGCTATTATGCAAGATGTGATTAAAAAGAGTTCAAAATGTGATAAACGTGGTTAGAACTTTGGTTAAAACGGTGGTCTGAAGATAACGCCTACCGGGTAATTAAAGAATGCCAAAACTAGTTGATGAACTCGAATATGCAATTAGCATACTAATGGGCATTTGACTTTTAAAAAGGGTCAAACTGACCTATAATACAATAAGTAGTAATTTTTATATGAAATGCATAAGGTGGAATAATCGTATTACATTATGATTAAACTAACCACCTTGAAAACGATGATGATAGTTTGACGCGTAACAAGCTAGGTGAAAGCTTGGTGAGGGAGCGAATCAAACAAATCAAGAAGGAAAAGGAAAGCGTAATTCGGATGAAAGGTAAGTGAAACTTACACACTTTTGTAGAATACTTGTTTACTTTACAAGTAATAAATGCGATAATGATAATAATGAAAATATGGTTTCCGACACGATTGGTACGAGTCGGAACATATAAAGGTGATAAAAACCATGGTTTATGGTAAACAGGATAAATCGGTAAATTGGTCATGTAATGACTAAGAGATTATGAGTTTTGATAAGATTACCATGTAGTGTAATCTAATATTGAGAAAAGGGGTAAAAATGGAAATTTAGTCAAGTGTCGACTAATATAAATTAACAATAAAAAGGGGCACCCATGGCGTAAGCCGAACGGGTCAAATTTGTGAGAATTGAGTTAAAGAGAAAAAGAGGGGTCAAGTGGTAACATCTGACATGGGCCGGATGTGTAAATTTGAAATTTAAAACCTTGCTTTAATACATATGTAAATGTTTGGTCATATGAGCCAAACGGGTCAAATGGTGATGATAACACCATTTGACAATATCGACTAATATGGTTGCCAAGTCTTATGCTAACAGGACCGATTAGCGATTCGGATACTTCCGTTTCCATAGAAAATGTGATAATAAAAGCGAGGTATAAATCGGGTCTATTTGTTGATCCGAGCCAGGTACGCATACTTATGTTGTAGTTAAAAGTGATATCTTGGTCGAATAATTGGTGAGAGTCCTTCATTGTAAAAGAAGGACCAAAATCGACCAAAACGCCCTTGTAGGCTAAATCGAACAAACAACCCTTAGAGGTTGTTTGGAAACGAGTCTTATGATTAAACAAAAGCTTAGAATAAGTGTAGATGTTGATAGACGTAATACGTTAGCAAAATAGCTCTATTTGAGTCTTACCGTAAAATAACAATCCTAAGGGTAAAACTCGGAACATATAGACATACACATTGAAATTCAACACACAAAGAGTTGTAGTTGAATATTACTTGATAAGAAAGGTGGGAATAAGATGCTAGAAAGGAATGAAAGCGATTTCAAGCTTTAAAGTGCTTAAATACCCTTAACGGGTCAAAATAAGCATACGAGCATAAACGGGTTTAAATGGTGTAATAAACCTATGATTAGAACCTAATATAGTAGGTAACATTAATTTGAAGAAGTGTAGGTGATGTAGGAATCAAACAAATATGTTCGTTTGATAAAATGCACAAACGGGTCAAAATTTGGAAATAAGGCGAAAAGCCGAAGACTTAAAAGTCTGAAATTTTGTTAAACCGGATGTTAGATTTTAACTCCATATGATGGAGAATCAAATTACAAACACGTAGGAAGAAACGGGAGATTAAACGGGTAAACGGTTCAAAAGTTACGCGCGTTTTAGTGCGTACGAACGACGAAACGGAACTGCAGAAAACTGCATTATAGGCTAGGCGTCGACGACGCGGGAAGTGACGTCGTCGACGCCGCTTGGAAAACATGTTTTGCTGATTGACGCCAGTTTACTCTGGTTGACGCGGGAAGTGGAGTCGTTGACGCCACCTAACTCGGAAAAAATGCTATTTTTGTCATTTTTAACCCCTGTACTTGTTTGAACTTCATATTTGACTATCAAAACTAACTTTTAAGTTGGTTTTGATTATAGGTGATTACCAAGAGTGCCCGGATGAAGATCAAGCTCGAAGAGGAACCGAACACGCTTAAAACACAAGCTTCCGCACTTGATTATATCGCCATTTTTAAATGACGAAGTTGTTCACATTAAACTATTCGGATAACTTTTGTAAAATTTTTAGATTACTCGTATTTTCTAATGATACTTAATAGTAATTACATGGTTGTTATCGATATTTATACGATAACCTTCAAATTAATAATTAGGGTGTTACAATTTTATACCCAAAAGAGGGTACAACCCCAAAGCCAAGAGTACGGACCCCTTCATACATAAAACACTTTCCAAACATCATGTACAACACCAAGAACCACAACACCAAAACGACAATGGCGGCAGACTGTGTAAACATGAGACATCGACACCTCAACAAAAACCACGAAAACTGACATAAATAACCACAACACCAAACTGACAACCTCCACACACTGTGTAAACATGAGACAACGGCACCGTCACCAACACATCAACACCATGAAGCAAAAACCACTAAAACCGACATAAATCAGTCGAGAACCGTGGTCATCGGAGGAAACTTATTTGTAGAGAGAGAAAGAAGAGAGAAAATTAATCTGAGAATGTGAATTATAGAGAGAGATGTGGGGTTTTATACTCAAATTTGAGTACAACCCCATTACCAAGAGTACAATTCCTACCATGCATAAAACACATCTAAAGCACAATGTACAAACCTCATTGCATACAAATGTTGTAAGTTATATTTATATATAATTTCACTTTTTGTCCTTTATGTATTATCTGAATATTGAAATGTGCCCTTTAAAAGTTTTAGTTTAATTTTATGTCCAAAAACACATGCTTTATATCACTTTAAGTCATTTACACTAAACTGAGTTAAATTACTCGGTTAGGTTTTATTTAAGGCAAGAGCAAAAATGGTATTTCATAAATAAATGCATCAGATCCCCTTCACCCCTTTTATACATATAAATAAACTATTATTTTTGAAAAAGTAATACCAGTACCACACACTCTCTTTCTAAAAAAACCACCACACTATCATCACCTCCACCTCCACCACCGCTACTCCTCCCCCCTATAAACCTCCGGCACCATGGTGAAGTCAGTCGTCAATCGCCTATGAGATCACCGACTCACCACTGCTCTTTATCAATCTCATCTCAATCCAATTTAAGTTCTTTCAATCTCAGATCTGAAGTACATCAAAATGGATGATTCTGCTTCTAAAAACAAAATCAAATCAGATGACGCTTCGAGGGGTGTTAAGGACACTACGGTATCGAGCCGTCGGAGAACCCTCCGTCACTGGAGAAACCATTGCCGGGAGATAGTTGTGGCTATGGTTGTTGTGTTAGGTGCTTTTGGGACGTGTATTACGACAAGCTTTAAGAGTATACTAGGATTTGTAAAGGAGAATCCGCCGGATCTAAGGTTTCGTAAGCATAGTGCAGAAATTGTTTTTATTATTGATTGTTATAGATCTATTTGATGTTCATATACACAAATTAATTCGACAGATCTTTTGTAATTTTATGAATTGTCTTCTTTTTCACTCAATTGATCGAACAAACAAATTGATTTAACATATTTTTATAGATCTATTTGATGTTCATATGCACAAATTATTATTGATAGCATAGATTTCTTTGATGTTCATATAAACAAATTGATTTAACATATTTGTTGTAATTTTGTCAGTTTCTTTGATGTAATTTTATGGTGATTGTGGTGGTGGTGGTTGCGGTGGTCAATGGTTGTGGCAGTGGTGGTGAGGAATGGTGGTGGTGGTGATGGTGGATGAGAGATGAGAGAGAGATATGAGTGACTAATATATTTATATTAATATGTGTGTTTATTTATTTGTATACCATAGAGAGAGAGAAAGGGGATCTGATACATTTATTTATGAAATACCATTTTTGCCCTTGCCTTAAAAAAATCTAACTGAGTTATTAACTCAGTTTGGTGTAAAGGACTTAAAGTGATATAAAACATGTGTTTTTGGACATAAAATGAAATTAAAACTTTTAAAGGTCACGTTTCAAAATTCAGATAATACATAAAGGACAAAAAGTGAAATTTACTCTTTCCCTTATTTAGACCAAAATTATAGAATGAGTCATTTAAAAAATAATTTTCACTCGGTATCCTTTATTTGAATAGGTTGTTGCACTTTTTTTACACTAACTCTATCTAATTTTCCAGTTAAGTATGTGTGAAATAATCGATAAACCTTTTAATGTTAAAAATAAAGAAAGAAAAAAAATCTAAAAGATATAGCCCCACCTCTTTACTTTTTAGATTAAAAAAAATAAGTGGTTTCTTGTATTATATAAATTTAACTAAAATCCTTTCGTTAACTCTCCATCACCAATCACATCTACATCACCACCAATTCTGTCCAAACCACCACGCTTGAAAATCGTCAGCCACTACACCACCACCACCTAAAAACCGTACTCACGTCATTTTCGATGCAAATAACAAGGGTTGATGATGATGGTGTGTTTCAAGCTATGATGATGATGATGACGACGATAAATGATGAGGAAGTGTTTTACACCATTGGTTCTTAATATAAGGAAAAGTGCACATGTTTTTGTATCAATTTACATCCACTTTTTATTAGGTTTTGTTAAAGAATATTTAAAACAGGCTTATTTTGGTTTATTTTATTTTCAGGACAAAACAAACCCTATGTTAAGTTTTGTTAAAGAAATATTAAAACATGCTTATTTTGGTTTATTTTTTATTTTCGGGACAAAACAAACCGAAGATAAATGAAGGCAGTAAATTTGGGCGAAAAAACTGAAGAAAATAAGAAAAATTGTCCAGACATGCCTCATGCCTTGGATCCGGAAATTGCCAGACACCTTCAGAAGACCACAAAGCGAAACCTAAACAAGAAAAGTCCAAACACGCCCCGTGCCCTAAAGGCACACCCCGTCTCTCGACACTAAATGACAAAAGTTGACTTTTGTAAGATTTAGAAGATCTGGAGACCCACAAAGCTGACCACGGCCCGTTCCTCACGCACCCGCTACAACAGGTCGTTTGCGTGCCTGGCCCCAACAGTCTAGAAATAGAGGCATTTCCACCATTTTTACTTGCACAATTCTCTCCACTCTTCTCCATAACACGTTTCCCTTCTGCCCGCTATCTCTGACCATTGTAATCACTAAGAAAAACTCAAGAATCATCAATGTAACCAAGTTTTTAATGATCAATATAATCTTTTCAAGTTTTGTGAAAACTAGTTCCATGGCCATTCTTGGCTAGATTTCTAGAGGGTGTTTAGGGGAAACTTACCCCCTTAATAGAGAGTTAACTAAGGAAACCCAAGGGTGAATAAGGGGGGGGGGGGGGTGTGTGTTTAATTAATAGTTTATTAAAAGTGAGTAGAATATTAGCGTCCCCATTGACTTGGTCATTAGTATTTCAACTTAACCCTTAAAATCTACCAATAATCTTGTAAGGTCATTGACTTGGGTCGTTTATGTTTTCTATGTTTATGTAGAGTCAAAACATCTTGATGCTCTGACCGGATGTTAAAGGTTTTGGATGGGACTTGGGTCATTAGTATTTCAACTTAACCCTTAAAATCTGCCAATAATCTTGGTAACGTCATTGACTTGGGTTGTTCACAGGGGCGGACCTACGTTACGAGGAACGGGGTCCCCGGACCCCAATCTTTTTTTAAAAAGTAGTAGAAACGATATATAAAATTGTCTATGGACCCCATAAAATAATTTAGTTGGACCCCATAACAATGAAAGTGAGCCTAGTGCAGTGGTAAAACCCCTTGTTTACACACAAAAGGTCATGGGTTCGATACCTGTTTCTTCGTTTTTTTGTGTTATTTTTTTTTTGGACCCCATTGTCCAAAAATCCTGGGTCCGCCACTGGTTGTTCATGTGTAGTGAAGGCAAAAATACCCGAGCCCAACGGGTATACCTAAAACCCGACATAAATGGGACGGGTATACCCTGTACCCGACGGATATTGGGCAAGGTATGAGATTAGTTTTAAAAATTTTCGCTGTAATGAATATGAGCTTAGGTGATACTCGACCCGGATTACCTGAAACCACATACCCGTTTACCCGAACTATATACCCGAACTATATACCCGATCATATACCCGAATTTTTTAAGTTATATTTTTATTTTTCATTAACATTTGTCTATTAGTTATTTATTTTAGCATGTTTATAACATGAAATACAATTTTTTTTTTGTATATGTATTTGATAATAGTGTATATATAGTTGTTGGTTTCAAGTGCATAATTTGTCGTATCAGAGACATTTTTAAAACAAAACTAGGGGACTAAATTCCCATGCTATGACGGGTGATTTGTAGGGTCGATACACAATTTTTACATTAGTATGACAAATCCACAATTATATAAAACACCATAATTAAAACGTTGTTAAAGAAAAAGATATTATGAAACATATATGTTCAATAATGTAAAGGATATATGCATATACTAATAATATGTAGTTAAAATTAACATATATACCGGGATTAAGGATACCACTTTAGAAACATATGTATTGCACGAATTGAATAAATAAAATATAAAAAAAGTTTTGGTTACGCACCAATAACACCTTTGCTTAATAAGTTAAAGATAAAAGAAAGTTTACCTTGTAAGGAATCAGTAGTATTCTGAGCTAAATCCAAAGGAAGAATTGTTGGCAAAATCTCTGTGAGGCCCTCCTCCGGGGAAACAGCCCTTTCTAACACCAATGATTTCCCAAACCTGCCGTTGAAACTGCGTTCCACGGCTGGCGTCAATGAATCCCCTTTCAGATCGATTTGTTGCGACACACTACGAACCGGAAGTACCGGCATAGAGTTCGAATGCGGAGGAGTCGATCTCATAGTTTCTTTTTTCAGCTCCGGAATTGATCCAGATTGTGATGGCAAAGAAGAACCACAACTTTTTTCTAAATGTAGCCAAATATCTTTGGCAGTTTTAAAGTTAATGGTGGTAGTGAGCACATCTTCACTCAGAGACCCTAATATCCACCCCTGGGTTAGGGCGTCAGACCTCCGCCACCACTGATGTTTTTTGGTTTCAGTCTCGGGTCGTATGCCCTCGATGAAACCAAGCATGTCATGACCTTCCATGAGGCAAAGCATTTGTTTTCGCCACAACGGGTAGTTGTCGTGGCCCGAGAGCCTCACAGAGACAAAATTGGCAACATTTACGGTGTACGGATACGGGTAAGCTTCCTCTTGAATAGCACTGGATGGTGATTGTGTGGAAGTCATAGTTTTCATGGTGATACAAGTTACATTCATGTCTATAGTTATATAGTCATCATGTCATATTATTTTAGTTATGTTTTACCCGTTATGGTCTTTTATTACTTGCATTTTTTTAGTATAGTCGTTTAATTTTAATATTTTACTCATTAAATAAATTGAATTACCTAATGCAGGAAATTTCACTCGTTATATTTTTTTGAATGTTTATTAAGTATGTAAATTACGTTGAACATAACTTAGCAAATGGTTTACTTTCATGAAGATACGAGTCTTTTTTTAACAAGGGATATAGAATTTGTGTTATTAGATATGTTAAGTTGAATTCTCGTACTTGACCATAATATTTTATTTCTTTTTTCTTTGTTAAAGCAAGCCTGAAAACAAATATATGTTTAAAGATTTCGCAACGTTAAAATAATCTGAAGAGTTTAATGCTCAAATTATGTTATATTTGTTCTACTAGTAAATGTTAATTTAAGATTTTCTAATGTTATGATTAAATGGTTTGATTTTCTTTGAAATTAGCATATGTGAACACTTGATCAAATGTTTATGAGTGATAGAAAAATCTGATGTGTTGTTAAGGGATTTTTTGTGTTAGAGTGTCGACACATCGCATGTCAAGAAACTGGCACTATTAGCGGCGACAAATGTGGGCAATAGCGGAGACTGTCGCCGCTAATGGTGCGAGTTTCTTGTAGTGTGTTGATACATATTTGATTTTTTCCAAGCGAATTAAATAAACTGCATGATCTCTATGTCTGTCTATGTGACACAAGCTTAACTTGTTTGTTTTTTTATATAATAAAATCGTTTTAAACTTATTTCATAACGAGCATGTTCACATGTACCGGACACGGAACTCAGCGTGAAAGAGCGTGGAAAGGATAAGGAGATCACATACTTCTCTTTTACACATGAACAGTTTTTAAAACTATAATACTTTTATTTGCTTTTAAAAAATAAAACTTTTTATAGAAAATCAAAGCAACGAAGTAAAATGCAAATAAAAGCAACGAAACGAATACTGAAACTATTTTTATAAACTTGTATTTTCATCCATATAATATATAACTAGAATTTTGACCCAACATGTGTAACACCCAAAAAACAGCTTGGTAATTAAACCAAATTAACCAAGGAAGAGCGGGTAAAATACTGATGTGGTAAAAAAATATATATACCCGATAAACATTAGAATTTAATTAAATAAATCTAATGTTAAATAAAAAGTGAACAAATACTTTTTATTAAGTAAATGTTTATAAAAGGCCCGGGTTACCGGGACATAAAGTAAGATAGATTTTAAACCTTCTCGAAACTTGGAAATCTAACTAGGGATGCTTAACCTAGTTAACTACATATATTATGTTGATAAAAGAGGGGATGGTGTCTTAAACATAATAAAACCGAACCTTAGGGACTAAATGGGGTTAAGTACAAAGATGAGGTATTAAAGATTGAAAACACAAACACCCACACAAGAGTGTGTGTGTGTGTGTGTCATGGTTTAGAAAAGAGAAATGAGAGAAGAACCTAAAAACCTTCATACACCAATTCTAGCAAATTGGAGGATGAATTGAGGCTAAACCTTATACATGGACCTTGATTGTTGACCATCTATCTTGATGAACACAAAGTATGTCACAATTTTACACTTTGAAAGAGGTTCCATGAAAAAAGAACTTGAATGTGGTAATCTTGAGATGAGTTTAGATAATATGATGAAATTGATAGTGCAGTAATGTTCATATACACCATGCTTGCTTGTATGAGTGAAATATATGAACAATTTAGAGAATTCGTTAAGGGTTCATACATGACATGAAATGGGTTTTGTATAACATGATGAAATTTATGTATTATTGATGTTAAAATGTGCTTGAAATTATCATGTTTACTAGTTTATATGGAAGAATCTAGAATTTTAGTTGTAATTGATAAACTAAGGCAAAAGGTAGGAATAGGAGCATACAATACTTGTACTTTGTGCATTATATGTGGTACAAATGTCAAGTGCTTGATGAAATGCCTAAGTGACTATAATAGGCAAAATTTTATGTAAGAAAGGGTTGAATGTGTGCGTGGAAAGTGATAATGATATTATTATTAGTTTACTAATATGAGACAATGTGTCTTAGATGGAAATACAGTTTGATTATATGATTTAGTACAAGCGTACATTAACTATTTGTATTTTATACTTGAATGGTGTGTGTATATAATGTATTTGTTTAAATAAGGTTTCATGGGATTTGGTATTTTAAAAGTACCTAAGATATATACAAATGAATTATGCAAGTATTATATACTTGTATGTCAAACATGTTCTAAGTTAGTGCACATGTTCATACCTAAGGATAGTTTGACTTTTAAAGTCAAACTGACCTAAAACTAATGTCTTGATGAATTGATATGTGAAAGTCCATGAGATGTTGTGGTCATTCTATATGATGACTACCCTAATAAATCTTGTGGATACCGTGCTAAGTTTGATCTCGTCAAGCTAGATGGAAGCTTGGGAAGGAATGAGTCAAACAGGTCAAGTGCGAAAGAAGCTCGAACGGATGCAAGGTAAGTAAAACTTACATATCCTATAATAGAATCACTAATTAAGAAATACGAAGTAGACGGAAATAAACATGACTTCTTAAAGTCAAGACCCATGGTGAAGACCAAGCGGGTCAAAATGGGTAAGATTATATTAGATCACATTTTGGTGATTGAATAAAGAATTTTAGACTTTGGACCCTAAGGTTTGAACCGAAATGGGTCGAGAGAGTAAAATGGCAAGCAAATCATATGTTAATGATTAAACTAACTATTGTAAAAAGGAGACCCGATGACGTAAGTCATAATGGGTCAAATAAGTGATATCGCAAGTAAATCACAAGTTAGTGATTTAAACAATATAAGAACTTGTGTAGTTATTTAAAGAATAAACCAATAATGGTTAAAAGACCGAACGGGTCATACGGGTCAAATGGTGATGACATCAAACTACTATAAAAGTCAATATGCAAATATGTGTGTATGCATTATGCAAATATGTTTGTATGCAATATGCAAATATGTTTGTATGCAATATGCAAATATGTTAGAACGGGTCTTACAATCGTAGTATTTAACGCGAGTATTGTTAAGCATTATACTTACATGTAAGATTATTATACGGGTAAGTCTTGCAGTAACTAGTGAAAAGAACTTTCAAGGTATTAAAAATGGGTCATGGCTTTGAACTGCGCCAGGTATGTAAAATGGGTTAAGCTCTTGGTGAGGGCTTATGATCCGACTAGAGTCGGTCGAGTCAAAGGTGGACACTAGACCACTCCAAGTGAGGAAGGTCTAGCATTTTGGGTGCAGCGGCTATTAGAGCCACACATATGTCCATAATGTGAAAATTGACTAAAATGCCCCCGAATGATGAATCAGGAAAATTACCCCAAAGGGCAGATAAATAAATTAATAATTATAATGAATCCCATATTTGGGTTAGTCTTTTGGTAACATAAAAATGGGAGGCGTAGACTTTTTGGTTAATGTCTCTTAGTGGGTCGTTTTAATAAAACGTCAAACCGGAGGGTAAAGTCGGAATATAAAAGTTTTTCTATAATAAGTCATCACAAATGAAATTATGATGATAAATGAAAGTCTTAGTGTCAAAATAGAGGGTACGAAAAGAATACGGATGATCTAAGCTTAAGTGCTTAAACCTCATAACGGATCGAATAAACATATGCGCGAACCGGCTAACAAGTGCGCGAAACATAAAAATTGTAAATCCGGGTTATGAATTATGGTTTAAATATGTTAAGGTATGAATCCCAAGCAATTAAAACAAGTTTGGATGGATTTGGATGCAAATTGGGTGAAAAGAAATCATGTTCAGCTGACACGGCCGGGTGCAAACCTGACCGGCCGGGGAAGGGTTCTGAGAAGAAACACGTTCAGCTGACCCGACCGGGTGGAAACCTGACCCGGTTGGGTGACGGAGCTAATATACATTTTTAATGTTTTCGTTCAAATGTTTTGATTACTAAGTGTTTTGACTGTTTAACTTAAACACTAATTGTTTTTAGTGTTTATGATAGGCTTTCGCAATGGCGGGAACCGGTCGGACGACCAAGCACGCGAAGAACCGAACACTATTAAACTGATAACTCTTTGGAGAGGATTATGAAAAGGTTGAAGCATGATCATGCACAATAAAGTTTTCGAGTTTAAAACTTTAATGCTTTTAAACTGTGATTAAGTGTAATAGTCCGTAATGTCCGGTCGTCTGAGTTATCAGTTAACCCAAACGTATAAGTTCTATGTTTAGAAAAAAATCTGGGACCAATCATCCGCATTTATTAAAATATTGTAGAAATCTGGTTAGAGTGTTATAAGTGGTATTCAGAGTTTAAGGTTAAAGGTTGAATGTGTTCAGTTCAAAACTTGGTCACATAGTCCTGTAAGCAATTATGAATATTAATGGTCTAGCATGGTTGAAAGTGTTGTTAACAACACATAGGGCTATTGTGTGAACGCACGTTACCCCCAAATTAATTGGTAAAAGACTGTCATGGTTTGAAAATTACTTTTGTTAACAAGTATTGTAGAAAGTCTTGTACTATAGTACGGGCGCTTATTGATTTTAACGTTACTAATCTTTAGCGAACGTTGCAGTTAAATGATGCTCGCATCAGAAGATAGCAGGAGTCTAATGATTTACCGATGTGATGATGGAATGGTCCGAAGTATGAGAACTAGAGCATGCTCACCAAGAACCTAAATCAAGTAATGATACGGAACAAAGGTTGAATGACAATGAAAACACATCAGGGCAAATATCACCCAGGTGCACACTTTAAATTATTGTATGAACAGTATTATGCAACATTCAAGTAATGAATGATAGTTGCATACTCGATACAAGTTAGGGAAAACTGGATAGGATACCCATCCAGGAAGATGTTCCCAAGAAAAAAATTAGATGGGTAATATGCAATATTCATAATCGTGAATGACAAAGGTACATAAGAGTTCAGATTTAAAAACTTGGATGGGGTGAATCCAAGTAGACATTCTCAATAAGACTCTATTGAGGAAAAGTAACGATCACATTGATGAATGTAATTGCGTAAATGTTTTATAAAATAAAAACATTCTATATGTTTTGAGACGAAAATGGGTAAAACTCATAATTGTTAAATAACAATAAAAAGAGGTTCTACCGAATAAAATCGGAGATACGGACATGAACCGAGAATTTATGTACATGGGAGGTAATGTGTTACTTATAATTAGGTCACGTGGACCATGTGTTGATTTCTTACCTTGGCCAAGTGAGTAGTAAACACATCATATCCTGTACTTCTTATAATAAACGCATATACGTCCGATGTAGTAAGGACGAGATCAATAGGAAGAGTTAAAGGGTCTTTAGGGTCAAGAAACTTTACGGGTATATACTCGTATAAATGGTTCTCGCGGGAACCATAAAAACGACATATGGCGCGCGTATAAATAAATGACCCAAGGAAATCCTTGGATTTAGTCATTTTGGACGAAAGAGTCGTGGTTGACTAGAACGGATTAGAATAATGAGCCTGTGTAATGAGACGTAATTGAATATCAATGTAAACGCAAACCGGGTAACGGGAGCGTGAAACATTAGAATAACGATCTCGGGTAATGGGACATAACTGAATATAAATGTAAACGCAAACCTGGTAACCGGAGCGTGAAACATTAGAGTAATGAGCCTGGGTAATGGGATGTAATTAGAGATAACATAAACACAAACCGGGTAACGGGAGCGTGAAATAAACTGATGCATAAATGACGCACGAAGTCATAGAAGCGGAGGCGTTGCCCAAACGGAAAGCGCTCATAGTCATGGACTACGATCTGTGTAAAAAATTAATAAATAAATATAATATAGATGAAACGACTAATAGATCTGGCAAGTAAAACCGACATATAAATGACTCACAGGGTCATAGAGGCGGAGGTATTGCCAATTCGGATCAAACATGGTCATGGGCCATAATTGGAATAAAAAAATAAATTAGCCTTCATGGTCGAAAGGGGCCATGATTGGCGGATAAAAGAAAAGAGGAGGAAAATGATTTTTCTTTTAACCATAAAATGAGTGTGTTAGCACCAAACACAATTAAAGAATGGCACGGTTAAGGAGTGGTCTACGGGATCATGATGACCTTTGGGCCATAAATAAAGGTAAAGGTCTACGAGACCTATGTGACATTCGGGTCACGAATAAAAAGGAACGCCTAAGAATTAGCCTACGGGGTAAAGTTAAAAAAGGGGGGAATATGTTGGTCAATTGAGTCAAGACGTGGGAATCGATTACGATTCCCCGCAAAAAAATAAATTTTGAAAAGAGAAAAGAATTAGTTGTCAATTCCTTGATGCGGGTAATTGACACAAGTTAAAAAGAAAATATTGAACTAAAATATGGTTTTAGTTAATAATGACGATTTGATGATCTTAAAGAATTAACGAATAATTGGAAAATGATTTTTGATTAAAGGAAACAAGTTTTGGCACTAACCGGTGCAAGACAATGTTTTAGAAAGGTAAATTTTGAAAATGAAATGTTGATATAGATCTAAGCATGACGTGAGGCAATCATGGTGTGTGCTTTGTTTTTTTTTTTTTTTTTTACTCTCGATGTTTTATTTTATTGGGATTTGATATTGTCAAATCACTTCCACATAATCTCGTTATTCTCATTGTTATCCTATTTTTTCCCTATCAATTTTTGGTAACATTTTTTTCATTCCAATCAATGATAATACGTAACCTTTGATATCATTAACCCTTAGATGGTATTAGAGTAGGCTATGCTCTCACACAAAGCCCAATCGCATCACGACCAGAAAAGAAGACAACACCGAACGACCGAAGGATAAGGGAGAATCCATTTATTCGAACTCGCTGTGCTACATCCCTCCATCAGATTATCCTAAGCAGATGCAAGTAAATGATGCTCTAAACGACAACAATTTAATGATTGGAAACAAGATATGGAGAATTTCTTGTTCCCCAAGAACAAGCTCGGGTTCGTTAACGGCTCCATCAGAAACCAGGAAGACATCGCAACTTTACATGGCATGGATGTGTTGTGATGCCATGATAAAGGGATGGCTAGCAACCTCCAAGGAAAAGTTTTGGTCGGATCTGAAGGAACGTTTCAGAAAGTAAGTACCCCTCGTTCTTACGAGTTGAAACAGACTATTTCTATCACCCATTAAGCCAAGCTTCGCGGTGTATGAGATGAGATACAATCATTATTACCCATGCCTCATTGTGTATGCAGTGGATGTGCATGCAACGTTGAAAGAAAATGAGAGACTATGAGTTTCTCATGGGTCTCGATAATGACTTCTCCCTTATTCGAACATAGATCTTAGCTATGAATCTGACACCAACCTTAGGGAATGCCTATCATCTAGTCTCAGAAGATAAGAGACAAAGCGCCATGTCGTCTGACAAGAAACCCATAAACAAACCCGTTACTTTTAAGACTTTTGTTCCTGGACGTCGAGACAATAATCTTAATCAACGCCAACATTACAAACCAGCCTCAAAAGAACCCAAATAAGGTGATGTCATTGAACATGGTACTCATTGCAACAGGGATGGCCATACTCGTGATGGTTGTTTCCAACGCGTTGGGTATCCTGAATAGTGGTCGGGAAACCAGAAACGGGAAGAAACAAAGCCTAAGGTAGCCATGGTCAAAAAAGATTCAAGCCCCATACCAAGATTGTCGAGCGAACATTATGAAATGTGTGTTAAGCACTTTGCAGAAAATGGAGGCCTAAGTAATGAAAACATACAACCAGCGGCTTGCATGACAAAGATGACGATGATGATTGGGTGGTAGACTCGGCATCCATCGGGCACATTACCCACAACATTGATATCCTTGAAAATAGAACGCATACTCGTTTTGAGACTCTTGTTATGATTCCAAACGGAGATACTATACATGTCGAATAACGTGGTGAATACACCCTACCAAGGGGAGCAAAAATTAAAAATGTTTTACACATATCAAAATTCACTTGCAATCTTTTATCCGTTAGCCCTTGAGCAAAGATTTACAATCAGCTATAACATTTTTTCTTAACTTTTGTGTAATGCATAAACTTTACACGAGGAACTTGTTTGGCACGGGTGAGTGCAGAGTAGGTTTGTACTGGATGGGTTTAATTGAAGACAAGAGAAAAGTGATGCTGACATCTGGGGATACATGGCATAAAAGGTTGGGACACGCTTTCATTGCCAAGCTAGTTCATATCGACTTCCTTAGTAAATATTCTTTTAATAAATTGTGTGATTCATGTTCAAAGGCTAAACACACTCAACTCCCTTTTCCAGTTACTAATGCTAGAACAATTGATTGTTTTGAGTTATTGCATTGTGACGTTTAGGGAAAATATCCCACCACCTCCCTTACGGGTGCTAGCTATTTTTTTAACTATTGTAGATGGCTTTACTAGAGGCATGGTTGTAAAACAAGGTCTCCAAGGCCGAGTACACCCCGAGTAGTCGCTACAAGGTAAGCTGCCGAGGCGACTTTCTTCAACCCCGCCTAATTACTCGGAATCTATCAAACGTGGTCAGCATCGGCCAAAATCGGATCTAGTAGGTCAATTCGGGCCAAGTTTGACTTAAAATAAAATAAACATAATTTCTATGCCTATCATATTAAAGAATGAATATCATCTTCACGTATTTGTTATAAATATTAGTAAATTTATGTTATTTGATGTACATTTAATTTACAAAAACTATTTTTTTGTAATTTAACATGTCCGAGTACTCCCCGTGTACTCTCCGCCTAGGCCGAATACTCTCAACTCCCCGGTCGACCGACTAGGGAACGCCTAGCGACTTTTGCAACCATGAGTAGAGCTGCTTGGATTTTTGTACTTAAACACAAACATGAGGCAAGCCAATATATGATTCACTTTTGCAAAATGATAAGCACCCAACTTGGAAAATTAGTAAAACACGTTAGATGTGACAATGGTGGTGAATTCACGTCTAAAGACATGCAAAGTTTTTACAATGTATAAGGAATGATATTATAGACAACTTGTCCTCATAATCCACAATAAAATGGAGTGCTTGAGCGAAAAAATAGCCACTTAATTGAAATTGCCTGAGCTCTTCGATTTGAAGCCAATCTTCCAAAATTGTTTTTCTGCCGAATGTGTTCTAACTGCAGCATGTCTTTCAATTGATTACCTTCTTCGGTAATTGGAAATTAAACCCCATTCAAAATCATTCTTGGTCAAAAACTGGATTATCAATTAACAAGTGCTTTTGGTTATCTTACCTGTTAGAGAAGGATCGAAACGAGGGGAGATAAGTTTTAAGTAAGGGGAAGACCTGGTGTTTTCTTAGGATACCCACAAAGAACTAGAAGGGAAAAAATTTATTGATAACGAAATTAAAAAATTGTTTTCTCTAGAGACATGAAGTTTCATGAGGATTATTTCCCTTTTAAGGAAATTAAGGTGGTAATAAAAGAGACATGCCCAATGGAGTATCCTGTTGAGACGAGCCACATCGAAGAAGTTGGCTTACAAGGTTATCAGCCAAGTTGGTTCCCTATGGAGCAAAATCTTAAGTTAGATAAATGGGAAATTGAACCAAAAATTGATGCCAGCCAATATAGACGCATCATAGGAAGGATTTTTTTTTTTTTTTTTGTTTCAAGGCCACAAGGCCAGACATAATATGTGTCATTAATGTATTTAGCCATTTTTTGGGAGACCCTAGATAACCTCACATGGACTCTACACATAGGGTGCTGCGATATATGAAAGCTACTGTTGGACAAGGCATTCTTTTTCCTGGAGATGGTGGATGCAATCTCACCACTTACTACAACTTTGATTAGCTTAGTTGTCCGATCACATGAAGATCTCGAACGGGTTATTTGCTTATTCTTGGTGGTGCACCAATCTCTTGGAAAACCATGAAACAATCGTTCGTCCGACGAAGCCGAGTATAAGTGCATGGCTTCCATTGTAAGTGAAATCTTATGGGTTTGTTGGATTATAAGGGAGTTGGATTATAAGGGAGTTGAAAATCTAGTTAACCAAACCTACTCCTTTATTTTGTGACCATCAAGCAGCTCTTCATATAGCCAACAATATTTTTTCCATGAACGAACAAAAACGTGGAAATGGGTTGCTATTTTGTCCGGGAAAGAGTTGACTCACGAGACATTATCCCTTTACCCATCGAGACAAAAATGCAAATTGTTGATCTTTTGAGAAAAGGGTGGGGGTAAAACAGATGATGATTCTACTCGATAATTTGGTCATTTGAACCTTGCATGCTCAAACTTGAGGGGGAGTATTGGGATTTAATATTGTCAAATCTCTTTCGTATATCGCTTCCCATAATCTCGGTATTTTCATTGTTATCTTATTGTTTTCTTTTTAATATTTTGTACCCTTTTTCATTCCAATCAATGATAATACGTATCATTTGATATCATTAGCCTTTAGAGTTTGAGTTTAAACTTTGTTGAAATAGGTTTGTGTTTCAATACAATATTTTATTGGTATCGTATGCCATATTGAGTGGAGGTACCGTACAGGTAATGTGATGAATTAAATCGATGTCATCCAAACGACAGTGATACCAATATACGTTTTTATGGTTTAGCAATCAATGAATACACATGCCGATTGCTATACCGAGTGTCACACCCCAACCGATGGCGGAATCATCGGGGCGCTGCACTAGGCGAGCCAGTTTGCTCAAGAAAATCCATAACAACTATTTAATGACAATATTTTACGCGTTCATTATCCCATACTAACAAACAATACATCAATTAAACAGTCATACAGAGTTTCTGTGTTCTCCCAAACAAGACAAATCCGACAACCAAGATTTATTGTGAGTTTCTAGACTTCCTAGCATGATTTCGAGATAGCCTGCGATTATCCTGTAACATACGTTAAAGTGACGTCAATACAAAAAGTATTGGCGAGTATACAGGTTTGACAAGGTAAATAAAGTAGATAAAAGTGCTGCGAATTTCCACATACATAAACAAGACACACAACATATACACTACAAAACAAATACTACCAGCTAAGTCACTCGATGCTAGCTAAGGTGGGACGTCACGAGTAAGAGTCCTAGCACATATGTATCAAGCAACACGTGTAAGTATGTACGACATTAATTCGCATGTGATAATAGTTTTGATAAGTGCATTTTAGATATGAACGTATGTTACACCCCAAAGTGTGTTTAAAGCGTTAAAATCGGGTCAAGTATACTCATAGGTTTTGTTAAATGAATAACACAGCCTTGGATTGGATTGAAAGGAGCGC
This sequence comes from Helianthus tuberosus, assembly GCA_030545235.1. NCBI lineage: Eukaryota > Viridiplantae > Streptophyta > Magnoliopsida > Asterales > Asteraceae > Helianthus > Helianthus tuberosus. Next base: position 194,085,533 of record CM060414.1, read on the forward strand.
TGGAAAGTTAGCCTGATTACAGAACGATAGCATAAGCGATGAATAGTGCGTAAAACGGTGTCGCGTGAACTGAGTGACGAATGGTCATCCGATCGGATGACCTTCCGGATGGATGGTCATCCGGATGGATGGCCATTCAGTCGGAGGGTGATCCGTTTGGTATGGATGTGTTTGTGTATGATGTGACTTTGAAGTTTTTGTTGTAGCATTTTAAAATGAGAGAAGTATCTCTACCTTTCAGGTCGTCCGGTCGAACGGTCGTCCGGTTGGATGTTCGTTCGCTCGGATGGCGATTCGTTCAAGCGAGACAGTTCAAAGATCTAAGTCTCTTAGAAGAATAGTCATTCGATCGGATGACTATTCGTTGGAAACTGATAATTCTTTGAAGTTTAGCAAAATGTTTAAGTGTTGGAGACCACAAGTCATCCGATCGGATCTTCGTTCGATCGGATGGCAATCCGATCGGACAGCTTTCTGTTCAGCGACCTGATCGGTTGAAACTTGTAAAATTTTGTTAAGTCTGAAAAGTTTGCGGTTTAACCGAGACGGTATGACAACGTGTTAAACAATGGGAGCTCCACCAAGTCCAAGCATTCTGATCGGATGGGAATCACCCCATTCGATCAGTTAACTGTTATTAATGGTTGTTCATGTTCAACCCGCTAAGTTGGTTATCTCGTCGATAGGAGTCAGTTCTCAGACCGGCACTTCACTAGAGAATGAGTGGAAGGCCTGAATGAGCTCAGATTCTATCGGTTTTGAGTAGAAAGTTAAGAACATTGAAGAAAAGTGGAAATCATTTGGAATATGTTTAGATTATGACAAAATCAGTGTTTATACATGTTGAAATCTCTTAGATCTGAGTTGTTCTTGGTGGAATGAGGTCACACGTTGAAGTTCATGAGAACCCATGATGACATCATCCTAGAATAGCCCAAATCAGCTGATTTCATGGTAAAAAGTTAAGATTCAACGGTGAAATTGATGGGAAAGTATGAGTAGATGATAGAAGTACAAGATTTGAGGAAGAAACTTGCAAGAATCGCGAGGAATCGAGAGAAAATAGTCCAAAAGCGTGCTGGTCCGATGAGGCTGTCACATCAACTGTTGTTGATGTGACAAGTGGGGTATTTATAGGTGAAAGGGGATAAAGGTGGTGCAAAGGCGATGGGTCGGATGGCCGTTCGATCGGATGGCCATCCGATCGGATGGTCATCCGGACGGATACCGATTCGATCGAAGGGCCATTCGATCGGCGGCTTGTGCGAGCTGGTTTTTCCGACTTTCGTTTCATTCGACGTGTTTTGTTGTGTTAGGCATTGTGGACACATTAAGTGTTTAGCGATATAAGTAACGTCATGTTAAGTGCGATAGGTTGGGTTGCGCATGATTGTGAGTGAGCGTTTTGATAGTTTCCACAATTCCACTATTATTATTACATATATAATAGGTCATAGCATAAGTAATTGCGTTGAGTCTGCGTTAGCGTTGCGACGCATCACGATGATCGATGGGGACCGCTTAAGTTACTCACACGGTGTCGTCGTTAGCGTGATCGCGTTGCATCACGTCGATCGATGGGAGCAGCTTAACTATCCACGTGATGTCATCGTGAGCATTAGTGTATGCGTTGTGATATGCGAAAATATGCGAGTATAAGCGAAATAGCATTGTAAGCGATAAAGTTACATTATGATCCGAATCTCTGGTGCTAGGCGTATCGAGTGTACCGAGAGTAGCAAGCACGAAGGTGCGGGTTGTTACAGTCTCCCCTGCTTTAGGAAATTTCATCCAGAAATTAATCCTTAAGAAGGGCTACGAAAATTGATGCGAGTGATAAAAGTGGGCGAGATAAGCCGAGTGTGAACAAGCGAGTGGCGATGAGCGAAAAGTGACGAGCGACGAAGGCGTTAGAATAAGCGAAGAGCGAACAAGCGGTCGATCAGGGATTGACAAACGTGTGCGTCTTGTCAACATAGAGAAAGCAATGAGAAAGGCGATACGTATGTCTACAGGATAGTATTCCACGAGTGGGCGATCCAAAAGTGTTTTGAGTTCATGAAAAGTTTTGTTGCAAAAGATTTTAAGGAAAACTTAATTTATGAAAATTTCCTCTCGGTATGGCGTTAAACTGTATCGATGTTCACGCCAGCATCGTAAGAGAGATTTGTTAGGTTGTAAAAAGATGTCGAAAACTCGAATTTTGAAAATTTTCTTATGACGTGGTGTTAACTAGAGTCGATCGTTAAACCAACGTTGTAAGAAAGTTTGTTTGTCCAGAAAAAGGTGTTAACTTTTGAAAAATTTATAAAAATTTTGCTTTTACAAATACATTTTGACAATACGTGTCACACCCCCAAAATACCACATGCGGAAACCCCCGCGAGGCGTGTGACGTACCTGGATCCAAGCCACCAATCACGTTGAACTCATAAATATATTTAAATAAAACTTTCATTCATTAACATAAAGGGTTACAAACGTTACATATCATTCATTGTGTACAGCGGAAGCAAAACTCGTTTGTTAAGTGTTTAGTAAACCATGTGTACATAAATCATTTAGCTTGTGTTGAGATTCCATGTATCACGACCCATGACCACTCCAGCATCCCAGACAGCAAGTCCCAATGATATAAACCTACAACCTGCAAGCATGCAGACAAGTGTGTCAGACGACGCTGGTGAGTTCAAAGTTTTGTTAACGTGTTTTGTTACCAGATGTATGTTAAGCCAATTCAACGTTGTGATATGATGCTGTTTATGACTTGTTGAGATACCCTAGGGAGTGTGCCCATATGTATCCGGGAAGTGTGTCCCTTAATAACCTGGAAGTGTGTCCAGTCCCCAATGCCCCTAACCAAGCATTGGTAATGATGCCCAGATAATTAGTTCGCGCCCGTCCTTACGGCCCGGTGCGAGGTATCAAACCTAATAGCGCTATCAACTAATTACCCCATTGCCCTACAGGCAATCCGATAATGATAGATTCCATGTTCAATAACTAAAACCCAATTTAACTGTTTACCCAAGATTCCCTTCCAAATGTTTACTAGTTGTCCCAAACCACCGGGACGCATGCTTGAGAAATGCAGTGAACTCACCTTAGATTTGCTCGGTATGTTACGTTACATTACCCGTTCCCAGTTGGTCAACCAAATCCTAATAGGGTTACCAATGACAGTCAGATTCGCGTACACGGAAATCACAAACTCTTTGTACACATTGCACAAGTAATACACAAGTGTAGCACTTATTATCACACAAGCTGTAGTAAGTATTCGGCTCTATGTACATTCACATTACAAGTGCTTATTTCGCAATAGCACCTATCATTAGTTCAGTTCTCGTTCACGTAAGTATGCAAGTTCACAAACACAAAATAGTTTAATAATTCAGAACCCCATATTCACGTGTGTGTGTGTATGTGTCTGTCAAAATTATTAATCGGCCCAGTAAACTGTGCGATTGATCACTAATGTTTGGGCCCAACTGTAATTATGTTCATCTAAGATTTGTGCATCCCGGTTACTAGGTAAGGCCGGTTTAAGTGTGCGATCATGCCTTACTGACCATGCAATCATGTCAATCCAAGTGTGAATGCTAGATTAGTGTGTCACCAGATTGTTTACAATAATACTTCATACATTATGGTGGGGTATAAGGTGTGTGCTGAGTGCTACCCACTCTTGTGCGGTTCCGAAATTGCCAATTCATTCATCAAAAGTTAACACCATAATAAACGACCACATTGGATTAAGCCACCTAACATTTAGTCATCAGGTTTATGCATTAGTGATCATCATGTATATCATCTTTCTTATAACAATTTTCATATGCCAAAACATTATGCACAGTATCATTATCTGATCATATTATTCAATTCCCTTACCCTACCAACACATGTATAACAATCTTTCTAACAACATAATTCCCCAATCATTGTTTAACGTGTAAATAGCATAACATCAAGTTTCTCATGATCATCAAACATACATATAATTTCGGTTAATCCAGATTACACACAAACGCTATCACTAATTAAAAGTTAACATAAATACAACTCTACTAACCAGGAACTCGATTGTACAAGACGATGTCTCGATGGATGATGGGGGGGGGGGGGGGGGGGTCTCCTCTGCTGCCGTAAGTCCCCAAGGGAGAAGAGTAGGGTTTGGTTTCTTTTTCTTTTTTTTTTTTTTTTGTTAAGCCCTAAACAGAAGCACGTATACCTCATGTATACATGTATGCGGCAATTACATCAAATGGGCTATGGTGGTTTGGGGTTGGGCCGTAGAGATAAGTGTGGCAAAAATCTCACATTTGGATTCATGTGCACGTGATTTATTTCATAACCTCCACAACATATCTAACCTATAATATTTCATGCATATACAAAAACCCTCATGAAATCGAATAAGGAACTGATGTACATTATTATTATTATTTTTTTTTTCAACTAATATAAATGAATAATTAATATTCACGCTATGGTTTATGCCTCATAAGTTCCAAGTTACGCGAGTGGGTTGAATCGACACGCGACATACGCTTTGGTTCATACGGTTCAGGTCGGTTCCACATGATATGGATTTGGTTTCGACTACACGTTTGTACACTACAAATTAAATAAATATAAATTTAATTCGTCGAATAAGATAGTATATAATTAATTTGTAAAAGCGAAACAAATGGTTTTTAACTCGAAGGTACGGGTTGTCACATCATCCCCAACTTGAAAGAAATTTCGTCCCGAAATTTGACAAGTAACCCAAAACGGCAGGATATTAAATCAGGATGACTGTGGATTTTCCGCGGGTACCATATCATCCCCAACTTGAAAGGGAATTTCGTCCCGAAATTCGCCAGTTGCATCAGAATTCAATTCGACAGTTTCAAACGGGTTAGGATACGTGAGATTCATCTGATTATCGCGTTCCCACGAGAACTTCGGTCCACGTTTTGAGTTCCAACGAACTCTTACGCCTGGAATTCGACTATGCTAACTACCCTGGACTTCCTGGTCCATGCTTCAATAGATTCCTTGACAACTGCAACTCGTCGTTAACCTTAGGCTCTAGTAAAAGTATCACATGTGCTTCATCGTACAACCACTGCCTTAGATTCGAAACATAAATGATATCATGCACGATATCCATTTCGTCGGGTATCCCGAGTTTGTAAGTCATGTTACCTATTTTTCCTAGAGTGTTGTATGGCTCAAAATGATGTAAGTTAAGCTCGCCACGCTTCCCAAGCGTACCACACCCTCCCAGGGTGAGACTTCCAACATGATACGATCGCTTACAGCGATCTTCTAGTGTTTCCTAAGCCTATCAGCTTTCCCGACGGTCACTCGTTGCCGCCAGACGATTTCCGATCCAAGCAATCTTCCCAAGAGTTTCAAGTACAAGTTGTGGACTTGCGATTACTTTGTCAACCACCTTAATCCAACAAAGAGATCGGTGTCACTGTCCATGCAATGCCTCAAACAGAGTTGTCTGAATACTAGAATGGTAACTGCCGCAGTAGAACTCAGCCAAAGGTATGCGTCCTTTCAAATTTTCACTAAGTCAATCCTACACATGCTTGCAGCATGTCTTTGAGTGTCGGGGGGGTTTCGTTTACTCCTACCATTTGCCCTATTGTGATATGTGATGCTTGCGTCTAAACGTGTGCCAAGAGTGTTGTGTAGTACCTGTCATAAATCAGGTATAGATTAAAGTCAGAGACACAGGAGTTGGCACCTCGTGCCTAAAAGCCGCCTCTCTCAAAAGAATATTCACCAGCTGTGACGACTCGTCAGTGTCCTTGATTGCAATAAAGTGTGCTAGTTACGTGAGACAATCAACGATCATCCAGGTGATATTGTTTCCGTTTCGAGTTGTAAGCAGACTAGCGACAAATCCATGGCAGTCTGTTCTTATTTCCATATGGGTATTGCTGGTTGCACATTCACATACCTTGACTTTCCCACAAGTCAGCCATCATTCACATACCTAGCTAGGTGGGCCTTCATGCCCGATCACCAGAACAAGATTTATAGATCCCAACGTCTCTCATCAAAATCTAGACGACTAGAATATCGAAGCCGGTGTGCTTTGCTCAACACGAGTTTCCTACAGTTGTCGTATAATGAGACCCACATTCGTTCCATGAGGTAGCGAGTATCGTCCGACCTGTCAAAGGTTGCTTCTCCATGCCCCGCATGGGTCCATCTTGAAAACTCTCTTCCTTCAGTTCTTCAGTTTGAGCAAGGCGAGTCCGATTAGGTATGTTAAAGTCGGTAGCGAGCTGCAAAGCTCGTGCACGTCCAGGCTTCACGATCGTATTCATTCAAGAGTCCACCCAGCGTTGCCATCACATGCTTAAAACAAGGGTACACGGGAGGCCCTTGTGTTCGGTCTAAGTAGTGCATTCAGTACCGTCCAAGTAATGCCTCCAAATTAAATCCAAAGACCAGGGCTTCCACCGCAGGTCGTGACTCATGCAGTTCTTCCTGTAAGTCCATTACGTAAGTCATCACTTTCTCGTGTTGCGTCGGTGTGTAAACATTGCAGAGTTGGGATTCGAAAGCTGAAAAGACGTACTCCTGTTTTGTCCTTCACGAACACAGCACCCTACAGTGCTAAAGAGATTTAAGTTGCGCGATCTTCGAAAATCCTGTGGTGAATCTGCGATAGAGTCTAGTGTGACCAAGAAATTGCTGCATCCTCGAAGGGGTCTTTGATGCCGAACAATATCTAACGAAATGGGTCTTTAGCGAGATCCACGAGGCTCCTCCCTCAGGAGCTCTAAAATAAGATACAAAGCTGCCCATGATGTTCCTTTCTCCTGGAAATGATTCAACATGTCGTCAATAAGCATGGTCGATTCATGTGATCCATACAGCTGCTGGTGTGATGATTAGCTCGAAAGTCTTGGAATACAACGTCGAAATGGCAGCACTGCGCTTGGTATGCCATTGCAGGCACATTCTCCCATTAGACTACCTTCTGACAATAGCTCATTTATTATTCAAACCTCGAATGGAAGCTCGACCCCCACAACTGGTTGTCAGGTTGTCAATATATGGTCGTGGCAAACGGTTCTCAACTGTCACCTTATTGAGTTCTTAAAAATCAGTACACATACGAAAAGGCTTATCTTCACAGATATAACCGGGGCTCCCCAACGCGAGAAGAGCTAGGGCCGATACAACTTCTGTCCAACAATTCCCGTAGTAGATTAGACGGTTCTTGCAACCCTCCTGGTGCAAGACGGTAAAACGTACAAGTAATCAGGGTTGTCTCTGGTGCGAGATCAAACTGAGATTTCGCCTAACAGTTGTGGAAGTAACCCGAAAGTTCCTTGGGTAGCATACCGAAAGGAATCACGAATGTTTGGTGGATCATCGATCCTCTGTTTCCTTAGCCCTAACATCAGTAACGGTTGCTAGTATAGCGGAGAAACCCCTCCGTAGACACTTCTGGCCTTCATAGCTGAAATGGCGCTAACCTTTGCACCACTCTGACGCTTTAGAACAAATAACGATTCTCCACACAAAATTTTCTCCTCACTGGTGTATCTGCGCGATCTCTGGATAACCAATCCACACTAACTACTGTATTGCGACCATCAAGGGTAGTGGAAGGAAGGTCGATGTCGAACACATGTCCCCCAAGGTCGAGTTTGCATCCCAGCGAACATATAAGGCTTCAATTGACTTGCATCAGCCGACTCCACAACAGGTTCGGTTTCAAGAAGCATCAGGGTTAAACAGAACAGAGACGAAGCGAATAGCTACCCATCCAAGCTATTGTGTTGCTATAACACCTGATATAGCCTATGCCAATACTAAATGTCCTTCCATGAGCTTCATTTCCAGTGTTGTTTTCGTCACGAGAATTTCCAGTACTGTCGTCGTTCCCTTGGTTGTCGTCACCTTGACTTAACACAGTCAATCCTTGTCGAGGTCACCTTCTTTTCCATACTGTAAGCTACGATCACGAGTACCTTGATGTTGCTGCGACTGTTGCCTCTAATATTGTTGCCTGTAACGGTGCCCTGCGTCCTTTCACCAACAAGGTCCATCTTTTCACATTCCGTGCCACGTCCTAAGGCACTACTCATGGTGCTGGCGGTTACACAATCCGCTCTACAGTCAATCGTCATCGATTTTGTCCCGATTGGTTCATAAGAGTCGACTCCCATGAGTCGCTGGCTGGGGTTAAGGATTCGATTGGAGTCAAATCGCTGTTGTTCGTTGCCAGTAACTAGGGTCGTTCAAATGCCGAAGTCGGTAAGGTACTACGTTTACCCTCTTGTCCATCGTTCTTGCAAGTTGACTGAGTAATACACGGGGCGAGAGTGTTGCAGAAGTGATCGCACTTCGGGATCTAAGGCGTCAACACGCTAAGTTCCAGCAAACAAAGATAAGTGAGGAAAGTATAGTCCAATCATTTGACACTGAGCCATCCAACTCAGGGACGTTCGTACTAGCACCTAACATTCTACACAGTTCGCTAGGCGTTCAGATGTGTGATCAGGTGATACTCGATAGAATCGAGATTCGTAAGGATTCAGGAAGGGGTGAAAAGATCATGTTCGAGTATGAGACAATCACTGCTATGACTCCTATAGACTACTGAGTTCTAACATAACATCAATTAACAGAGCAGAACCCCTCTCACACTCGTTAAGCCTCACTGGGACTCACATGCACCCCACATTATTATTATGTGTGCACCCATAATAAATAAGGCAATTTGCATGCTTATCTCAGTGCCTCTTAACTCGCGCTAAAAGGTTCCCCGAATTCGAGCAATAAGACAGACGACGCCACAACATAGATCATGAAAGTTCAAAAAGAGTCGCACTCTTAAAACATGTAACATGGGTTGGTAACATAGAAGTTCATACTGCAGTGCTAAGTGTGCATTCACGTGTGATGTTATTCATAAGCAAACACTAGATATACTATGCAATAGTAAACGAGAAACGAACCTTGCAGTCTGGAGCGGAGTGTCATGGTCGATTTCGAATCTGTTCGGTTATAGTCTGGCTTTATAAAAATGTTTTAAAACCAAGTTCACTATAACCAGTGGCTCTGATACCAAACTGTCACACCCCCAAAATACCACATGCGGAAACCCCCGCGAGGCGTGTGACGTACCTGGATCCAAGCCACCAATCACGTTGAACTCATAAATATATTTAAATAAAACTTTCATTCATTAACATAAAGGGTTACAAACGTTACATATCATTCATTGTGTACAGCGGAAGCAAAACTCGTTTGTTAAGTGTTTAGTAAACCATGTGTACATAAATCATTTAGCTTGTGTTGAGATTCCATGTATCACGACCCATGACCACTCCAGCATCCCAGACAGCAAGTCCCAATGATATAAACCTACAACCTGCAAGCATGCAGACAAGTGTGTCAGACGACGCTGGTGAGTTCAAAGTTTTGTTAACGTGTTTTGTTACCAGATGTATGTTAAGCCAATTCAACGTTGTGATATGATGCTGTTTATGACTTGTTGAGATACCCTAGGGAGTGTGCCCATATGTATCCGGGAAGTGTGTCCCTTAATAACCTGGAAGTGTGTCCAGTCCCCAATGCCCCTAACCAAGCATTGGTAATGATGCCCAGATAATTAGTTCGCGCCCGTCCTTACGGCCCGGTGCGAGGTATCAAACCTAATAGCGCTATCAACTAATTACCCCATTGCCCTACAGGCAATCCGATAATGATAGATTCCATGTTCAATAACTAAAACCCAATTTAACTGTTTACCCAAGATTCCCTTCCAAATGTTTACTAGTTGTCCCAAACCACCGGGACGCATGCTTGAGAAATGCAGTGAACTCACCTTAGATTTGCTCGGTATGTTACGTTACATTACCCGTTCCCAGTTGGTCAACCAAATCCTAATAGGGTTACCAATGACAGTCAGATTCGCGTACACGGAAATCACAAACTCTTTGTACACATTGCACAAGTAATACACAAGTGTAGCACTTATTATCACACAAGCTGTAGTAAGTATTCGGCTCTATGTACATTCACATTACAAGTGCTTATTTCGCAATAGCACCTATCATTAGTTCAGTTCTCGTTCACGTAAGTATGCAAGTTCACAAACACAAAATAGTTTAATAATTCAGAACCCCATATTCACGTGTGTGTGTGTATGTGTCTGTCAAAATTATTAATCGGCCCAGTAAACTGTGCGATTGATCACTAATGTTTGGGCCCAACTGTAATTATGTTCATCTAAGATTTGTGCATCCCGGTTACTAGGTAAGGCCGGTTTAAGTGTGCGATCATGCCTTACTGACCATGCAATCATGTCAATCCAAGTGTGAATGCTAGATTAGTGTGTCACCAGATTGTTTACAATAATACTTCATACATTATGGTGGGGTATAAGGTGTGTGCTGAGTGCTACCCACTCTTGTGCGGTTCCGAAATTGCCAATTCATTCATCAAAAGTTAACACCATAATAAACGACCACATTGGATTAAGCCACCTAACATTTAGTCATCAGGTTTATGCATTAGTGATCATCATGTATATCATCTTTCTTATAACAATTTTCATATGCCAAAACATTATGCACAGTATCATTATCTGATCATATTATTCAATTCCCTTACCCTACCAACACATGTATAACAATCTTTCTAACAACATAATTCCCCAATCATTGTTTAACGTGTAAATAGCATAACATCAAGTTTCTCATGATCATCAAACATACATATAATTTCGGTTAATCCAGATTACACACAAACGCTATCACTAATTAAAAGTTAACATAAATACAACTCTACTAACCAGGAACTCGATTGTACAAGACGATGTCTCGATGGATGATGGGGGGGGGGGGGTCTCCTCTGCTGCCGTAAGTCCCCAAGGGAGAAGAGTAGGGTTTGGTTTCTTTTTCTTTTTTTTTTTTTTTTGTTAAGCCCTAAACAGAAGCACGTATACCTCATGTATACATGTATGCGGCAATTACATCAAATGGGCTATGGTGGTTTGGGGTTGGGCCGTAGAGATAAGTGTGGCAAAAATCTCACATTTGGATTCATGTGCACGTGATTTATTTCATAACCTCCACAACATATCTAACCTATAATATTTCATGCATATACAAAAACCCTCATGAAATCGAATAAGGAACTGATGTACATTATTATTATTATTTTTTTTTTCAACTAATATAAATGAATAATTAATATTCACGCTATGGTTTATGCCTCATAAGTTCCAAGTTACGCGAGTGGGTTGAATCGACACGCGACATACGCTTTGGTTCATACGGTTCAGGTCGGTTCCACATGATATGGATTTGGTTTCGACTACACGTTTGTACACTACAAATTAAATAAATATAAATTTAATTCGTCGAATAAGATAGTATATAATTAATTTGTAAAAGCGAAACAAATGGTTTTTAACTCGAAGGTACGGGTTGTCACATCATCCCCAACTTGAAAGAAATTTCGTCCCGAAATTTGACAAGTAACCCAAAACGGCAGGATATTAAATCAGGATGACTGTGGATTTTCCGCGGGTACCATATCATCCCCAACTTGAAAGGGAATTTCGTCCCGAAATTCGCCAGTTGCATCAGAATTCAATTCGACAGTTTCAAACGGGTTAGGATACGTGAGATTCATCTGATTATCGCGTTCCCACGAGAACTTCGGTCCACGTTTTGAGTTCCAACGAACTCTTACGCCTGGAATTCGACTATGCTAACTACCCTGGACTTCCTGGTCCATGCTTCAATAGATTCCTTGACAACTGCAACTCGTCGTTAACCTTAGGCTCTAGTAAAAGTATCACATGTGCTTCATCGTACAACCACTGCCTTAGATTCGAAACATAAATGATATCATGCACGATATCCATTTCGTCGGGTATCCCGAGTTTGTAAGTCATGTTACCTATTTTTCCTAGAGTGTTGTATGGCTCAAAATGATGTAAGTTAAGCTCGCCACGCTTCCCAAGCGTACCACACCCTCCCAGGGTGAGACTTCCAACATGATACGATCGCTTACAGCGATCTTCTAGTGTTTCCTAAGCCTATCAGCTTTCCCGACGGTCACTCGTTGCCGCCAGACGATTTCCGATCCAAGCAATCTTCCCAAGAGTTTCAAGTACAAGTTGTGGACTTGCGATTACTTTGTCAACCACCTTAATCCAACAAAGAGATCGGTGTCACTGTCCATGCAATGCCTCAAACAGAGTTGTCCGAATACTAGAATGGTAACTGCCGCAGTAGAACTCAGCCAAAGGTATGCGTCCTTTCAAATTTTCACTAAGTCAATCCTACACATGCTTGCAGCATGTCTTTGAGTGTCGGGGGGGTTTCGTTTACTCCTACCATTTGCCCTATTGTGATATGTGATGCTTGCGTCTAAACGTGTGCCAAGAGTGTTGTGTAGTACCTGTCATAAATCAGGTATAGATTAAAGTCAGAGACACAGGAGTTGGCACCTCGTGCCTAAAAGCCGCCTCTCTCAAAAGAATATTCACCAGCTGTGACGACTCGTCAGTGTCCTTGATTGCAATAAAGTGTGCTAGTTACGTGAGACAATCAACGATCATCCAGGTGATATTGTTTCCGTTTCGAGTTGTAAGCAGACTAGCGACAAATCCATGGCAGTCTGTTCTTATTTCCATATGGGTATTGCTGGTTGCACATTCACATACCTTGACTTTCCCACAAGTCAGCCATCATTCACATACCTAGCTAGGTGGGCCTTCATGCCCGATCACCAGTACAAGATTTATAGATCCCAACGTCTCTCATCAAAATCTAGACGACTAGAATATCGAAGCCGGTGTGCTTTGCTCAACACGAGTTTCCTACAGTTGTCGTATAATGAGACCCACATTCGTTCCATGAGGTAGCGAGTATCGTCCGACCTGTCAAAGGTTGCTTCTCCATGCCCCGCATGGGTCCATCTTGAAAACTCTCTTCCTTCAGTTCTTCAGTTTGAGCAAGGCGAGTCCGATTAGGTATGTTAAAGTCGGTAGCGAGCTGCAAAGCTCGTGCACGTCCAGGCTTCACGATCGTATTCATTCAAGAGTCCACCCAGCGTTGCCATCACATGCTTAAAACAAGGGTACACGGGAGGCCCTTGTGTTCGGTCTAAGTAGTGCATTCAGTACCGTCCAAGTAATGCCTCCAAATTAAATCCAAAGACCAGGGCTTCCACCGCAGGTCGTGACTCGTGCAGTTCTTCCTGTAAGTCCATTACGTAAGTCATCACTTTCTCGTGTTGCGTCGGTGTGTAAACATTGCAGAGTTGGGATTCGAAAGCTGAAAAGACGTACTCCTGTTTTGTCCTTCACGAACACAGCACCCTACAGTGCTAAAGAGATTTAAGTTGCGCGATCTTCGAAAATCCTGTGGTGAATCTGCGATAGAGTCTAGTGTGACCAAGAAATTGCTGCATCCTCGAAGGGGTCTTTGATGCCGAACAATATCTAACGAAATGGGTCTTTAGCGAGATCCACGAGGCTCCTCCCTCAGGAGCTCTAAAATAAGATACAAAGCTGCCCATGATGTTCCTTTCTCCTGGAAATGATTCAACATGTCGTCAATAAGCATGGTCGATTCATGTGATCCATACAGCTGCTGGTGTGATGATTAGCTCGAAAGTCTTGGAATACAACGTCGAAATGGCAGCACTGCGCTTGGTATGCCATTGCAGGCACATTCTCCCATTAGACTACCTTCTGACAATAGCTCATTTATTATTCAAACCTCGAATGGAAGCTCGACCCCCACAACTGGTTGTCAGGTTGTCAATATATGGTCGTGGCAAACGGTTCTCAACTGTCACCTTATTGAGTTCTTAAAAATCAGTACACATACGAAAAGGCTTATCTTCACAGATATAACCGGGGCTCCCCAACGCGAGAAGAGCTAGGGCCGATACAACTTCTGTCCAACAATTCCCGTAGTAGATTAGACGGTTCTTGCAACCCTCCTGGTGCAAGATGGTAAAACGTACAAGTAATCAGGGTTGTCTCTGGTGCGAGATCAAACTGAGATTTCGCCTAACAGTTGTGGAAGTAACCCGAAAGTTCCTTGGGTAGCATACCGAAAGGAATCACGAATGTTTGGTGGATCATCGATCCTCTGTTTCCTTAGCCCTAACATCAGTAACGGTTGCTAGTATAGCGGAGAAACCCCTCCGTAGACACTTCTGGCCTTCATAGCTGAAATGGCGCTAACCTTTGCACCACTCTGACGCTTTAGAACAAATAACGATTCTCCACACAAAATTTTCTCCTCACTGGTGTATCTGCGCGATCTCTGGATAACCAATCCACACTAACTACTGTATTGCGACCATCAAGGGTAGTGGAAGGAAGGTCGATGTCGAACACATGTCCCCCAAGGTCGAGTTTGCATCCCAGCGAACATATAAGGCTTCAATTGACTTGCATCAGCCGACTCCACAACAGGTTCGGTTTCAAGAAGCATCAGGGTTAAACAGAACAGAGACGAAGCGAATAGCTACCCATCCAAGCTATTGTGTTGCTATAACACCTGATATAGCCTATGCCAATACTAAATGTCCTTCCATGAGCTTCATTTCCAGTGTTGTTTTCGTCACGAGAATTTCCAGTACTGTCGTCGTTCCCTTGGTTGTCGTCACCTTGACTTAACACAGTCAATCCTTGTCGAGGTCACCTTCTTTTCCATACTGTAAGCTACGATCACGAGTACCTTGATGTTGCTGCGACTGTTGCCTCTAATATTGTTGCCTGTAACGGTGCCCTGCGTCCTTTCACCAACAAGGTCCATCTTTTCACATTCCGTGCCACGTCCTAAGGCACTACTCATGGTGCTGGCGGTTACACAATCCGCTCTACAGTCAATCGTCATCGATTTTGTCCCGATTGGTTCATAAGAGTCGACTCCCATGAGTCGCTGGCTGGGGTTAAGGATTCGATTGGAGTCAAATCGCTGTTGTTCGTTGCCAGTAACTAGGGTCGTTCAAATGCCGAAGTCGGTAAGGTACTACGTTTACCCTCTTGTCCATCGTTCTTGCAAGTTGACTGAGTAATACACGGGGCGAGAGTGTTGCAGAAGTGATCGCACTTCGGGATCTAAGGCGTCAACACGCTAAGTTCCAGCAAACAAAGATAAGTGAGGAAAGTATAGTCCAATCATTTGACACTGAGCCATCCAACTCAGGGACGTTCGTACTAGCACCTAACATTCTACACAGTTCGCTAGGCGTTCAGATGTGTGATCAGGTGATACTCGATAGAATCGAGATTCGTAAGGATTCAGGAAGGGGTGAAAAGATCATGTTCGAGTATGAGACAATCACTGCTATGACTCCTATAGACTACTGAGTTCTAACATAACATCAATTAACAGAGCAGAACCCCTCTCACACTCGTTAAGCCTCACTGGGACTCACATGCACCCCACATTATTATTATGTGTGCACCCATAATAAATAAGGCAATTTGCATGCTTATCTCAGTGCCTCTTAACTCGCGCTAAAAGGTTCCCCGAATTCGAGCAATAAGACAGACGACGCCACAACATAGATCATGAAAGTTCAAAAAGAGTCGCACTCTTAAAACATGTAACATGGGTTGGTAACATAGAAGTTCATACTGCAGTGCTAAGTGTGCATTCACGTGTGATGTTATTCATAAGCAAACACTAGATATACTATGCAATAGTAAACGAGAAACGAACCTTGCAGTCTGGAGCGGAGTGTCATGGTCGATTTCGAATCTGTTCGGTTATAGTCTGGCTTTATAAAAATGTTTTAAAACCAAGTTCACTATAACCAGTGGCTCTGATACCAAACTGTCACACCCCCAAAATACCACATGCGGAAACCCCCGCGAGGCGTGTGACGTACCTGGATCCAAGCCACCAATCACGTTGAACTCATAAATATATTTAAATAAAACTTTCATTCATTAACATAAAGGGTTACAAACGTTACATATCATTCATTGTGTACAGCGGAAGCAAAACTCGTTTGTTAAGTGTTTAGTAAACCATGTGTACATAAATCATTTAGCTTGTGTTGAGATTCCATGTATCACGACCCATGACCACTCCAGCATCCCAGACAGCAAGTCCCAATGATATAAACCTACAACCTGCAAGCATGCAGACAAGTGTGTCAGACGACGCTGGTGAGTTCAAAGTTTTGTTAACGTGTTTTGTTACCAGATGTATGTTAAGCCAATTCAACGTTGTGATATGATGCTGTTTATGACTTGTTGAGATACCCTAGGGAGTGTGCCCATATGTATCCGGGAAGTGTGTCCCTTAATAACCTGGAAGTGTGTCCAGTCCCCAATGCCCCTAACCAAGCATTGGTAATGATGCCCAGATAATTAGTTCGCGCCCGTCCTTACGGCCCGGTGCGAGGTATCAAACCTAATAGCGCTATCAACTAATTACCCCATTGCCCTACAGGCAATCCGATAATGATAGATTCCATGTTCAATAACTAAAACCCAATTTAACTGTTTACCCAAGATTCCCTTCCAAATGTTTACTAGTTGTCCCAAACCACCGGGACGCATGCTTGAGAAATGCAGTGAACTCACCTTAGATTTGCTCGGTATGTTACGTTACATTACCCGTTCCCAGTTGGTCAACCAAATCCTAATAGGGTTACCAATGACAGTCAGATTCGCGTACACGGAAATCACAAACTCTTTGTACACATTGCACAAGTAATACACAAGTGTAGCACTTATTATCACACAAGCTGTAGTAAGTATTCGGCTCTATGTACATTCACATTACAAGTGCTTATTTCGCAATAGCACCTATCATTAGTTCAGTTCTCGTTCACGTAAGTATGCAAGTTCACAAACACAAAATAGTTTAATAATTCAGAACCCCATATTCACGTGTGTGTATGTGTCTGTCAAAATTATTAATCGGCCCAGTAAACTGTGCGATTGATCACTAATGTTTGGGCCCAACTGTAATTATGTTCATCTAAGATTTGTGCATCCCGGTTACTAGGTAAGGCCGGTTTAAGTGTGCGATCATGCCTTACTGACCATGCAATCATGTCAATCCAAGTGTGAATGCTAGATTAGTGTGTCACCAGATTGTTTACAATAATACTTCATACATTATGGTGGGGTATAAGGTGTGTGCTGAGTGCTACCCACTCTTGTGCGGTTCCGAAATTGCCAATTCATTCATCAAAAGTTAACACCATAATAAACGACCACATTGGATTAAGCCACCTAACATTTAGTCATCAGGTTTATGCATTAGTGATCATCATGTATATCATCTTTCTTATAACAATTTTCATATGCCAAAACATTATGCACAGTATCATTATCTGATCATATTATTCAATTCCCTTACCCTACCAACACATGTATAACAATCTTTCTAACAACATAATTCCCCAATCATTGTTTAACGTGTAAATAGCATAACATCAAGTTTCTCATGATCATCAAACATACATATAATTTCGGTTAATCCAGATTACACACAAACGCTATCACTAATTAAAAGTTAACATAAATACAACTCTACTAACCAGGAACTCGATTGTACAAGACGATGTCTCGATGGATGATGGGGGGGGGGGGGTCTCCTCTGCTGCCGTAAGTCCCCAAGGGAGAAGAGTAGGGTTTGGTTTCTTTTTCTTTTTTCTTTTTTTTTTGTTAAGCCCTAAACAGAAGCACGTATACCTCATGTATACGTGTATGCGGCAATTACATCAAATGGGCTATGGTGGTTTGGGGTTGGGCCGTAGAGATAAGTGTGGCAAAAATCTCACATTTGGATTCATGTGCACGTGATTTATTTCATAACCTCCACAACATATCTAACCTATAATATTTCATGCATATACAAAAACCCTCATGAAATCGAATAAGGAACTGATGTACATTATTATTATTATTATTATTTTCAACTAATATAAATGAATAATTAATATTCACGCTATGGTTTATGCCTCATAAGTTCCAAGTTACGCGAGTGGGTTGAATCGACACGCGACATACGCTTTGGTTCATACGGTTCAGGTCGGTTCCACATGATATGGATTTGGTTTCGACTACACGTTTGTACACTACAAATTAAATAAATATAAATTTAATTCGTCGAATAAGATAGTATATAATTAATTTGTAAAAGCGAAACAAATGGTTTTTAACTCGAAGGTACGGGTTGTCACAATACGATAAGATAGCGTCAGGCCCCACATGGCACTTTTCCATGAAAGTTCAAATAATATGACTAAAACACTTATATATAGGAAGTACCAACGGCGTATCAACCATGCTTTAGTCATATTGCCTCCGTCCCGTGAAGCAATGCCACGCGTGTCGACATGGTACAGATAGATTTTCGATCCCTTAGTTCCAAACGATGAATGGTTGGACCAAGTTCCAGCGATTGCAAACTTAGAGGTGACGCGAGTGTCGAGTACGAAGGGTGAGGGCGGTAAGCGAAAAGCGAGAGCGATAAACTATAAGCGGTGAACACCAAGTGATAAGCGACGAGCGTTCGGCGAGTGACATGCGAAGAGCGAGAAACGAAAAAGTGACAAGCGATACGCGTCAAGCGATACGCGTCAAGCGATACGCGTCAAGCGAAAAGCGATACGCGATACACAGTAAGCGAACAGTGATACGCGAACAACGATATGTGATAAGCGATAAGCGATATACGTACAGCGATACACGAATAGCGGTGAGTGATAAGTGATACACAAATAGCAGAGAGCGATGATCGATACATGATAAGCGAAAAGCGAATCAGTGAAAAGCGATAAGCGATACACGATAAGCGAAAAGCAAATCAGTGAAAAGCGATAAGCGATACACGATAAGCGAAAAACGAATCGGTGAAAAGCGATAAGCGATACACGATAAGCGAAAAGCGAGTCGGTGAAAAGCGATAAGCTATACACGATAAGCGAAAAGCGAATCAGTGAAAAGCGATAAGTGATACACGATAAGCGAAAAGTGAATCAGTGAAAAGCGACAAGCGATGCACGATAAGCGAAAAGAAAATCAGTGAAAAGCGATAAGAGATACATGATAAGCGAAAAGCGAATCAGTGAAAAGCGATAAGCGATAGCGTTAAGCATTATATCACCAATAGATAGTGTTTGCGATGCGATAGCGAGTGTGCGGTTGCGTGCGCGTAGACTTACGTAAAGTCTATTGATGACGCGTTAGAGATGCGATGAGATGTTACGCCTTGCTATTGAGTTTAGCGTGTTGAAAATAATCACAATAGTATATAATAACGTTCAACTCCGCATGGCACTTTCTTCACAAGACCTTGGTCAGCATGGCGAAGCACTTATATATAGGAAGTACCAGCGGCGTATCCACCATGCTTCAACCACACGCCTCTGCCCCGTGAATTGATGTCACACTCGTCGACATGGTTAAGACGCTTATATATAGGAAGTACCAGTGGCGTATCCACCACGCTTACCCATGCTTTTAACGTTATGGCATCATTGCAACTTATTACGATTTCCTTGCACTGACCAAAATAATCCCGTGTGCACTCGTGATTAAGTTGTTCCTTGCACGTTTATCCTAACTCATTTCAAGAACGCATCGTGAGGGTAAAACACATTATTTCGTGGTATAGTATATAGTATTAGTATCATCGTGTTGTGTAAATTTAGGCTAAGTGCAGGAATGATGGAGAGAGAGAGAGAGAGTCAACATTGCTACGAGCAAATAGAATAAGTACACAAAAGTTTTTAGCGAATATAACTTCAGTACAACATTATTTTACGCCCGATTGGTGGTTGGTGTTGTAGGCTCCTACTGAGATCGCAGTTGCTATTGGTGGTGTAGACTGCGTTGGCGATGCGGAGAGCACTAGCGTGCCTTAAGTTCGTGGCCCCGTGCGGCAGTGATGGGTATGGTGACCAAGACAGTTGCAATTTGCGCAATAGCGACAATCGGCTTCTGCCTGGTACTGGTAGGTACATTTGAAACGCAGGGGATGAGTTCCGGTGTAGGCGCGCTTAAAGTGAACTAGAACTGCTTGGAGAGGTTCCGCTTGCTACAGTTCAGTTGTCGTCGGAGGCGGTTGAAAGAATCATCGGAAGAATCATCGGAGGAATCGTCGTCGGAGGAGTCTATAACGATTACTTGATTAGCCTTGTTGATAGGATTCTTAGAGAAGAATCCATCCAAGACTCGTTTGTCGTTGATTTCTTCGGCTAAGCGATAGGTTTCTTCGATGGTAGCAGGTTTTGCAGCTTCGACAAAATCACCCACACACTCAGGCAAGGCGCAGATGTACTTCTTGATTGCCGTTTCGGGAGTGTCAACTTGGCTTGGGCAGATAATGCTAAGTTGTTTGAACCTTGTTGTGAGGCCTGCGTTGTCACCGTTGATTTGCTTGATTTCTCAAAATTCGTTCTCTAGCTTCTGGACTTCGTGGGGAGGGCATTACTCTTCTTTCATGAGCTCTTTCAGCTCGTTCCAGGAGAGAGCGTAGGCTGCATCGTTCCCACGTTTGTTACGCTCGGCTGTCCACCAGTCGAGGGCTCTTGGTTGAAATACTCTTGTAGCGCATATGGTACCGAAATTCTCAGGGCACCCACTCTGACGAAGGGTTACCTCGGTGGCATCAAACCACTGGAGTAGCTGAGATACACTTCCTTCACCTGTGAAGACCATTGGGTCACAGGCTCTGAAGTGTTTGTAGTAGAATGCAGTTTGCGGTGTTGGTTATCTGGCCAGTTTACAAACTCACGAAATCTGAAGTGAAATACAAACTTGCAGAAGATAAAATAACAATTCTCAAATATGCATATAGGAGATGTACGAACTTGCAGTAAAGAAAAGAAAAGGCAATTGTTTATTCATTCCATAGCTGGCTATATATAGCCTTACAAGAGCATGTGCAAATGCAGGAAAAAAGGAATAAAAAACTACCTAAGACCACTTCTACCTATAGACTCGGTACAACTATGACCTACATTTTTAACCATAGTGCACTCCACTCTCAACGTACACTTCCATGTAAACCGGTTAAACCAACTACCAAGTCCACTAAATTAAACCATTAAATAAATCAAACATAAAACCCACAAATACATGCCTTCAAGCTCTAGCCATGCAGCTCACGTGATTCTTGAAGCCATGCTTATTCATGCATCTAACTAAGTAAACTAAAACCAACATAAGATGCTAACCAACTAACCGAACCAATGACCCGCGAACAAACCCGAGTAAGCCCAACAATCACCCCCTTAATCGGTGTTTGTTTACGCCTTCACCGCAGCACCAAATCACCTCAGTTTCGAACCACTATGACATCTAACGGACACCCGATCTTCACCTCGATCACGTCCAATGTCTCGGTTCAACCCGAATAAAAAAATACCACGCCTGTAACATGTAACATGACATAACGTTGGAACACCGTTCATTCACATCTTGACTTATCACGGATCAACGACCTACCTCGGCCACATCCAAAGCCATCCGATTGAACTCCAACGCCATAATGTCACCCCGTGTTATTTTTTTCTCTAACCATACATTCTTCCGATCAACCTTATTCAAGAGGCCTATCCACCGACCAAGAAAACAAACCACCCATTTTTAACGTTTTCTCACCTTGCCAAACGAACCAAATCCAAAGCCACCTACTTTGACGGATCTTTCACGCCCGTATATCACGCAACACGCCGGTCTCCTCTTATCACGAACAAGCCAATCAAGATACTTGCAAAATCTGATAAAATAACATCACAACCCTTTTTTTACAGCTCGTTCGATCACGACTAACAGCCACGAAAAACACAGGTGTTCACCCGCGACAATGACTGACACGAACACCCTTCTGGACTTCGTCTTCTGCTGCATAACAGTCCCGAACAGCCCTTATTTCTCCTGCTTTAATCACCACTAACAGCTACCGAACACAAGTGTTTATCACCAGTCACCCCCGTCGTCTTAACCGGTACGTCTACCACAACAACGGCCGACCGAAACACCTTGACGTGTCTGTCTTCTGCTGTTAAACGATCCGAAAACAGCCACTTGTCGTCTCGAACCTTCATCACCTTCTTTCACTCCTGCCCTCCACCAACCGACACACCCGCCGGCGGGGGAGGCTTCCTCCGATCTTCTCGAGCCCTAGGCTCTGATACCAAATGTTGGATCAGGCCCCAAACACACACTCAACACACACTCACAATTATGTATGTATTGTAAATGTAATGGACAGAAGGTTATAAGATGGAGAATGTTTGCAATGGTTATTTCGAATGAAAAGGGGTTAATCTTATTCAATAAACAAAATAAGCTATTTATAACATTACATGGATCCTACATAGGAATATTATAAAGAATATATACTTCTCCTAGAAACTAGGACTTGATAAACAAGTCAGATGAATAAATCAAAACCCACGTTCACAATAAAGTTGGTACTAGCTAGTCCTTCACAAACTCTAATAAACATGTGATTGAATACGTTTTCAGTTGCTCCGAATCCGGCTCCGGACCCTCTACCCGTGACCAGATAACGCACCAACCCATTTGACCCTTTTCATAACCCGTAAATGAACATGTGACTCGATAACGTTCCGAACCAATGAACAGCGAATAAACCCGAGTAAACCCAACATGCGGCGCGTTGGTCTTAGAGTCTTTCAACGTCCGAGAGTCGTTGAGAGATTGAACCTGTGCAACGATTTGAGGAATGACCCTGGCCACTTCCTTGGCCACGAGTGAGGCGATCATCTTATCGGCGCTTCGTCTGGCTCTTCTCTTGGCTACAAGTCTAGAGGTAGAATCGTTCGAAGACATCTAAACGAAGAGATATTTGGAGTGAGATTCGATCATAATGATTTTTAAGATAGCGATGCAATTGAGCGCCTTTAAAACTTGTTGCAGGTAGTATAGTATTATGTATTCACATAGGAGCCACGTAGGAGACACAAGATTCCTAAGTTCTCACATATGACACATGTATTCGTATAATATATATACTTGCGTACATATATGTTTATATAGATTGCGCGAGGACGTGATGAAGGGAGAGAGTTATTAGACTTTAGTTTTGTTGCAAACATTCGGCTTTTGTTTTAGATTGCGATGGTTGTGCGAGTTGTGCGTATAAAGCGGGGAGCGAAATGCGACAAATCGATAAGCGGTAAAGTCGAAAAATCGATAAAGCGTAAAATCGTAAGCGTATAAGTATATTAAATTGGTAAAATTTGTTTGACGCGTAAAAATTTTGACGATTGTGGCCTTAGAATAGATGGAGTGTCCGGGGTGTTAGACATTGACTACTCAAAGTGATCCAACTATCCCAAACAAGTTCGAACACACGCGTTGGCCTGATGGACTAAGCTCTCACCGGGCTGCGGCTACAGCTTCATCCTTCTAGTCACAACGCGACTCGAATTGTTGGTATCGCCGAGACTTTGGTGAGAGTTTTTGAAAACCATTTTAAGGATTGGAACTAGTCATTAAGATGTGGGTTTCACCCCTAACTTAATAGCTTTATTCCTGTAAGTGTGGTAAGACCACGAGATAAAGATAGAGGATTTAGTCAAGTTGCGGGTTTCACTCCTTACTTGACAGAGATTCTCGTGCTTGGAGTAAAAACTTCGCGTAGAGAGAGCGATTTTATCGAGAGTTCTTGGTTTTCACACCTAATCTCGACCAAATCACTCGGTCGCGTTATGCGAGTGTTTTTGAAAACAAGTGTATTGTGTTAGCCTTAGGAAAGGCAAAAGTATATTTCAGCCTTAGGAAAGGCGTCATCGTATGAAGCTGCATGTGCGGGAGTTCGTACGAAGTTGTAGCTTTCGCGAGTTCGAATGAGAGTATTAAGGTAGGCCCGTACAAACCCCATTGGGTTCGTACGAGGCGGCCTGTTGGTACTTAGACTATAGACTAGGTAAATTCTAAGACATCAACCCGGACTAGGTCTGATGTCTTGCCTAATTCCCTATAGTTATGGCTCTGATACCAATCTGTCACACCCCAACCGATGGTGGAATCATCGGGGCACGGTACTAGGTGAGTCAGATTGCTCAAGAGAATCCATAACAACTATTTAATGACAATATTTTACGCATTCATTATCCCATACTAACAAACAATACATCAATTAAACAGTCATACAGATTTTCCATGTTCTCCCAAACAATACAAATCCGATAACCTAGATTTATTATGAGTTTTTAGACTTCCTAGCTTGATTTCGAGATAGCCTGCGATTATCCTGCAACATACGTTAAAGCGACGTCAATACAAAAAGTATTGGCGAGTATACAGGTTTGACATGGTAAATAAAGTAGATAAAAGTGCTGCGACTTTCCACATACATAAACGAGACACACAACATATACACTACAAAACAAATACTGGCAGCTAAGTCACTCGATGCTAGCTAAGGTGGGACGTCGCGAGTAAGAGTCCTAGAACATATGTATCAAGCATCACGTGTAAGTGTCACACCCCAACCGATGGTGGAAACATCGGGGCATGGCACTGAGCGAAACAGATTGTCCAGAAGTTTCCATAACAATTATCATTACTATTCAATTTAAAATAACATGTCCCATACCAAGTCTCAAACAGTAAACAAATTACTACAGATAAAGTCTAGGCAAATCATTCTGTTCCGACAACTCAGGTTTAAATATAGCAATTGTTTATCTGCTTCTAGAGACCCATAATTCGATTACTACAGATAATTATTTGTTGGGCTCTAAAGCTTTATTCTAGCTTCAAATTCCTACCACGTGTGCATCCTAAACACCTGTCACATACGTTAAAATAAGGTTATTACATATAATGTAAAGGTGAGCATACAAGTTTGATAATAACATATAAGGTTCGAATTCGTTTACACATAACCAGCACGTACACATAGTGAAATGAAGCACGTTAGTTATCGATAAAGATCCATTAATACCAATGACTGCGGGTTGACTGCCAGATGCAGTTCGCCATACATGATTACCACCGTAACCATGCAAGTAATTGTCCTTAACAACCCCCGCGAACGGGTGCTGAGTCCAAACTATAGTACTATCGTTGCTAAGGCAGGTAGACAGCATTCCATGTGTAAACATAACAAACAAGCATTCATAAGCCACGTATAACATGCATTAACGGTTAGCATTCAAATAGTACTAAATAGTGTGTTTGATTGTGATTTGAATAGTTGTAACGTATGTAACACCCAAAAGTGCTTAAAGCAAAAAGGGATCGAGTATACTCACAGCGGTTGATGGATTGAAGAGAGCCCTTAGCGAGTAAAGTTAGCCTGAATAGATTCGGTAGCATAACGATGAGCGGTACGTAAAACGACACAAAGTGTGAGTGGGTCAGATAGTAGTTCGATCGAATGGTAATTCGAGCGGACATCAATCCGTGCGGATAACAATCCGTTCGGATGGTCATCCGGTCGGACAGCTTGTCCGGTTGGATGACTATTCGAGGGGATTGTTTCTTCCTATGAGAAAGATGTGTTTGTGTATGATGGCTTGACTTTTGAAGTTTTCGTTGTAGCATTTTGAAAACGTTAAAGTATCTCTATCCTACAAGTCGGTCGATCGGGCGGTCAGTCGTGCAGATGACAATCCGTTCGGATGGTCATCTGGTCGGACAGTAATCCGGTCGGACGGCGAACTTAGTGATAAAGTTACTTAGTGGAACAATTCATAGCAGAAGAGTCACTCGGTCGGATGTCCACTCGACCGGGTGGCAACCCTGTAATGAACATGTTGAAAATTGTTTAAGTCTTTAAAGTCCTAGTATCTCATGATCCGAAGAGTAATCTGGTCGGATGGTAGTCCGTTCGGAAGGCGATTCGTTCAATACTCAAACTTTAAATAAAGTTGATTAAGTGTGGGTCCCAAGGTGTTATCCGTTCGGATGAACTATCCGCTCGGACAACAGTCTGGTCAGACAGCATTCCGTTCCGGTTGTTCCGTTCGTCTTACACTTGGTCATTTTGATTGTTTGTCATTTTATTGAGGCATTTTGATAACGTGTTAACCAACAGAACCCCCATTTTAACCCAGGTGACCAAACCGACCAGGAATCACACTAGTTCGGACAGTTACTGGCTCGAGACGGTTGTTCCTGTTTAACCCAAAATCGGTTAACCTCGTGGATAGAATCCGGATCTTGTGCCATGCAACCACCGTAGTGATTTGTAAGCCGGGACAGATTTCGTTTCTATCGGTTTGAAGGCATTGAGTGAAAAAGAGTTGAAAGAAAGTTGGAAAATCCATCCTTCAATCCTTTTCACCGTGTATATGTTTAGATCTATAAACGATCTTTGTTTGTTTATGTGGAAATCGGCTAGATCCAAGTTATTCTTGGTGGATTGAGGCCAACACATGAAGTTCTTCAAGAACCCATGATGGCATCGTCCTAGAACACATGAATCTTGATGATTTCATGGTTAAAAGTTAAGATTTGAAAGATAGAAAGGTGTAGGAGTGCGTGTAGATCAAGAAAGTACAAGATTTAGGACGAGATCTTACCGGGATTGAGAGAAATCGAAGAAAAGGTGAGGAGAGTGAGCTGTTCGGACAAGGTTTCCAAAAGTAGAGAGTTTGGAAAGTGACATGGGTATTTATAGGATTCCAAAGGAGGAAAGGGTTGTCCGGTCGGATGGTTCACCGCCCGGATGACTGTCCTGTCGGATGACATCTCGGTCGGATGGCACCTGACCTGTGAAAAGGTGGCTATCTGGTCGGATGGCTATCCGGCCAGATGGAACTTGGTTCGAGTGTTTGACGCGACGATTCTTGACGTTTCGATTTCGGTTGCGAGCGGTTCGATACGATGGGGTTTCCTAGTCAAATTACTTTCAGTCCCAATCACTCATATCGAGCACTATCCCTTCTCCACTAATTATCATGGTTCGGTTGTGATTTGAGTTCGAGGTCGATTGAGTTCGACTGCGTTTCGATTGATTTCCACAACATACATAAATAAACATGCACAAATAACACATAAGGGACACACACGTATAACAATAACTGATATGCGTAGTTCGAGTCGCGATTTGATGTCGATTCGTTTAGTATAGTTCGATTATTGATAGATTAGCTTTATCGTATTGTTACTTCCTATAGTTCACAGTCGCGAGTTGGTTAGATAGCGATTAACATACGTCAATTATTGTAATTAACAACACTTACTCCACATAATACAATTAAAATAAAGAGATTACTATAAGTCAAATCCGTATAATCGGTCGTTGACTTTGACCTTGACTTCTTGAAAACACGGGGTGTTACAGCCTCCCTTAGTTTAGGGAATTTCGTCCCGAAATTAAGCTGAAAGTTGTACAACATCGTGAATCACTTTCTCTCTCTAGACTTTCTCATTGAACATCTGCGGGTATTTCGCCTTCATGTCGCTTTCGAGTTCCCAAGTGAACTCCGCGCCCGGTTTGCCTTCCCATCGGACTTTCACAATAGGAATGCGCGAGCGCCTGAGTTGCTTGGTTTGGCAATCCATGATTTCGACAGGCTTCTCCACGAAGTGTAATGTTTCGTTCACCTGGAGGTCATCGAGAGGAACATGTAAGTCGTGGTCGGCTAGGCACTTTCGGAGGTTTGACACGTGGAAAGTCGGGTGGACATTACTAAGCTCCTCCGGTAGTTCGAGTCTGTAGACGACTTTTCCAATCCTTTCCAGAATCTTAAAAGGTCCAACATATCGAGGCTCGAGCTTTCCTTTCTTGCCTAATCGGACCACACCCTTCCAAGGTGATACCTTTAGGAGTACGTAGTCACCAACGTCAAATTCAAGGGGCTTGCGTCGTCTATCGGCATAACTTTTCTGTCGATTCCGAGCTTTTACCAGGTTGTCTCGAATTTGGAAAATTCTGTCTGCCGTTTCTTGTAGTAGCTCAGGACCGGTTAATTACGAATAGCCGATCTCATGCCACACAATAGGCATCGACATCTTCTTCCGTATAAAGCCTCGAATGGTGCCATTTGAATGCTGGAATGATAGTTGTTGTTATACGAGAATTCGACTAACGGCAGGTATTTATCCCAATTACCACCGAAGTCTATGACACACGAACGGAGCATGTCTTCAAGAATACGAATCGTTCTTTCAGTCTGACCGTCGGTTTGAGGGTGGAAAGCGGCACTTAGATTAAGCGACGTACCGAGTGCCGTTTGAAATGTTTCCCACAATCACGAGGTAAACCGAGCGTCACGATCAGAGATGATGTCACGAGGCGTCCCATGATTACAAACGATCTCGTCGGTGTAGATTCGGGCTAATCGTTCTACCTTGTAGTCTTCTCGTATCGGCAGAAAGTGTGCTGATTTAGTCAGACGGTCAACAACAACCCATATGCTGTCGTGACCTGATGACGTGTGCGGAAACTTCGTTATGAAATCCATAGCTATACTCTCCCACTTCCACATGGGGATCGGTGGTTCTTCGAGTAGGCCAGAGGGTCTTTGATGTTCTGCCTTGACTCTCGCACAGGTTAGGCATTTTTTGACGTAAAGAGCAATATCGCTTTTCATGCCCGGCCACCAGTACTTGTAGCGAAAGTCCTGGTACATCTTCTTGTCACGGCCCCCAACCTGGTTTAACCCGATTCAGGAGCCGCGGGACAAAAAATCCCGTGGTATTTATTTAATGGAGTTGACAGCCGAAGATTTTATCAGGATCTTTTTAAACCTGAAAATGCCCGATTATTTTATTTCATAATTCGGGATGATCCCCGGTAATTTACAATTATAGGATTTCACTGAGAAATCTTTATTTTACAAAACATGTTTCTTTATTTATATTGAGCCACTTCCTTAAGCTTGTAGTGCTTTGCGGCACTTTTCCTGGATCACAACAGATCACCTGAAACATGTTTGAAAAAGGTTTTGTCAGCGGGAAATACTGTGAATCATTCTTTTTACTAAAAACGACGTGCTAGTTATAATTTACAGTATTAAGAGCGATTACAATGTTTATACATATCAACCATCTACCCACGGTATTTATCACTCGACCACCTATTGGCTATCTCGTTGTCCAATGGTGTCTGTGATTATGGTCATATCACCCCTTGGCTAACCTGTTGTCCAATGGTGACGGTTACCAAGTATTGTATACGAACCCCACATACCGGCTGTAATTTGGTGACTACAAAGACTTAATCCCTGTAATTATAACTTTGAAAGTAAACATGATTTTTGGAATCAAATTTGATAAAAAGAGAATGACTCACATTGCAGATTTAATATGAACAGAGCTTAGCCTACTGATTAGCCTTGTTAACCTAGTTCAAATAACAATGCACACAAACTAGGTTAGTAACTAATACAACATTTATGATAACTCACGAGATTGAAACCCTCACAACGAATGACAAAGTGCGATACTTAAACATCCATCGAATTCACGACGAATGACAAAGCATAACCCTAATTTGGGCAGCACTTAAACATCCATTGGATTGATTTCTATCGATCGGACATTAAATCGTAGCAGCGATCAAGTTATTACCCTGTATTGCGGCAGAATTCGGGCTTATGGGTGTGTTTGGTAGTAAACAGACTATATCTCGAAGTGTAAAACGAATTTTAATGTCGTTCAAGTGTTAGAATTCAAGTCCCAAGCCCCTATATTTATACTTGGAAACCGGCCCCCACGCGTGGCGCGAAGGGCTGTCGCGTGGCGCGAGGGGTGCCCCCTACCATAGGGTAGCCCCGTGTCCTGGTAGGCTTGCTGAGTTGGTTGTTCATTAAAATTCGCATCCCACGTAAAACTGTGTTGATAATACTAACTAGGGTTTACCCCCCTGAGTTTTAGGGGCCCTGATCCTGATTGTTCCGAAAATTTTAGGGTTTATGCAGAATCACTTGGGGGTCTTAATTAGGGTTTCCTATTGGACAAATTAAAATAATAATTAAGACTTCTGATGAGAGTTGTTACATCCTCCCCACCTTAATAAAAATCTCATCCTCGAGATTCACTGGAACAAGTAGGGGTACTTTCGCTTCATCTCTGATTCCAGCTCCCAAGTGTATTCAGGTCCTCTCTTTAAATCCCACTTGACTTTAACTAGCACTAGTCGTTTGTGCTTGAGAAACTTGATCTTTCGGTCTTCTATTTGTAATGGTTTCTCAACAAATTTTAACTTATCATTTGCCTCTATGTCTTGAAGAGGCACTACCAGAGATTCGTCAGATAGGCATTTCTTGAGATTGGATACATGAAATACGTCATGTACTCCAGCTAACTCTTCTGGTAGTTGTAAGCGATAAGCAACTGGTCCTATACGTTGGATTACTGAAAATGGTCCTACGTATCTTGGACTTAACTTTCCTTTCTTACCGAATCGAACTACTCCTTTCCAAGGAGAAACTTTCAATAGTACTTTGTCTCCCACTTGGAATTCCAACGGCTTTCGTCTATTGTCTGCATAACTCTTTTGACGATCTCGAGCAGTCTTTAATCTTTCCTTGATTTAAGTAATTTTGTCGGTGGTCACTTGCACTATTTCAGGACCTGACAATTGACTTTCTCCTATTTCTGCCCAATAAACTGGAGTTCTGCATTTTCTTCCATACAGTGCCTCGAATGGGGCAGCTTTGATACTTGCATGATAACTATTGTTATAGGAGAATTCAATTAAGGGTAGGTGGTCATCCCAATTTCCACCAAAATCTATTACACATGCTCTGAGCATGTCTTCCAGAGTTTGGATTGTCCTTTCACTTTGTCCGTCGGTCTGAGGATGATATGCCGTACTTAAATTTAGTCGAGTTCCCATTGCTTCTTGGAAACTTGTCCAGAAATGGGAAGTGAAACGACTATCCCTATCTGATACTATGGAGAGTGGAACTCCATGTAGGGATACTACTTCATCTACATACAATTTTGCCAACCTTTCCATGCTAAAGGTTTCTTTCATGGGTAGAAAGTGAGCTGATTTGGTTAATCGATCCACAATTACCCAAATCACATCATTACCTTTTCTGGTTTTAGGCAACTAAGTAACAAAATCCATTGTTATGAGTTCCCATTTCCATACAAGCATTTCTAATTGTTGTAGTAGACCTAAAGGTTTCTGGTGTTCTGCCTTAACTTGTGAACAAGTAAGACACTTAGAAACATATCGAGCTATGTCCTTTTTCATTCCTATCCACCAAAAGTTATTTCTTAAATCTTGGTACATTTTATTGTTTCCAGGGTGCATGGTATACCTAGATTTATGGGCTTCTTCTAAAATCTTATTTCTTAATTCTCCCTGCTTAGGTACCCAAATCCTTCTTTTGTGGAATCTCCAAATTCCATCAGCTCCTTGTTCTAATTCTTTTATTCGTCCTTTCATTCCTTCAGCATCATCCTTGATTGCTGTTTCTTGAAAATGCTTTAGTTGTTCCATTAAATCTAACTGTAGATTTAATCTAAGAGCACGAACCCGTCGTTGTTTCTCATGGTATTTACGACTTAAGGCATCTGCAACTACATTTAACTTTCCTTCATGATACTGAATATCACAGTCATAATCACTTAGGATTTCCATCCATCTCCTTTGCCTCATGTTTAACTCTTTTTGGCCAAATATATATTTTAAACTTTTATGATCCGTATAGACAGTAAATTTACTTCCATACAGATAATGTCTCCAAATTTTAAGGGCAAAAATTATGGCTCCTAACTCTAAGTCATGAGTCATATAGTTTTCCTCGTGCTTTTTCAATTGTCTTGAAGCATACGCAATTACCTTCTTGCGTTGTATTAACACACATCCTAATCCTAGTTTTGAAGCATCACAATACCCTTTAAAATCTTCAGTCCCTTCTGGTAAAGCTAGGATTGGGGCATTTGTTAACTTTTGCTTTAGAATCCTAAAAGCTTCTTCTTGCTTAGGTCCTCATTAAACTTAACTGCTTTACAGGTTAGCTTAGTTAATGGTACAACTATCTTGGAAAAATCCTTAATAAACCATCTATAGTATCCGGCTAATCCTAAAAAGATTCTAATTTCCATGGCTGACTGTGGGACCTTCCATTTAGTAATTGCCTCTATTTTAGAGGGATCTATGTGAATACCTTCGTGATTCACCATATGACCTAAAAATTGCACTTCCTGTAGCCAAAATTCACATTTCGAGAATTTGGCATAAAGTTTTTCTTTTCTTAACAAAGTTAAGAGTGCATGCAAGTGCTGACAATGCTCATCCTGGATTTTGGAATAAATAAGTATATCGTCGATGAAAACAATTACAAATTTATCCAAGTACGGTTTACAGATTCTATTCATCATGTCCATGAATGCGGCAGGTGCATTCGTTAGTCCAAAGGGCATGATTGTAAACTCGTAATGACCATACCAAGTTCTGAAAGCAGTTTTAGGTACGTCTTCTTCTTGTACTTTCAATTGATGATATCCAGAGCGCAAGTCGATCTTAGAAAAGTATCTAGCTCCTTGAAGTTGATCGAAAAGATCATCAATCCTAGGTAATGGGTATCGATTCTTAATTGTAACTTTATTCAATTCTCTATAATCAATACGCATTCTCATCGGACCATCCTTCTTCTTTACAAACAACACTGGTGCTCCCCAAGGGGATGAACTAGGTTGTATGAAACCTTTACTTAGTAATTCATCTAATTGCTTTTTCAGTTCTAACATTTCTGTGGGTGCTAACCGATAAGGTGCTTTGGCTATTGGTGTAGTTCCGGGAATTAGATGAATTCTAAATTCTACTTCCCTATTTGGTGGTAATCCTGGTAACTCTTCTGGGAATACATCTGGGTGTTCTGAGACTACAGGAATTTCCTTAAGTTCTTTATCTTTAGTACTAATGATTACTGAAATCATATATACTATTCCTTGCTTTCGTTCATAACTAGCAACTTTCATTACTGAAATGAACTTCATGGGTTTTCACGGTTTATCTCCTGTAATCATGATTACTTCTCTGGTGGGTGCCTGAATCTCTATAGAATTTTTATCACAAAGGATTCGAGCATGGTTGGCTATTAACCAATCCATTCCTAATACGACATCGAATCCAGTTAAATTCATTGGCAATAGGTTTGCATGAAATTTATGACCTGAAAGTTCTATATTTTCTTTTTGCAAAACCTTATCTATTTTAACAGAATTTCCGTCTGCCGTTTCGAGCTTGGCAGAATGAAGTACGGGTAATAATAGCAACTTCAAGAAAAGAGGAACAGGGCAATCTTCCTTAATGTTTCTTTCTGCAATTCCTGCAGAATGGCGGATTTGAAGATTGCCCTGCCTCTTAAGGTTGGTTAAGGTTAAGTTAAGAGCTTGGCAGAATGAAGTATTTATAAAACTTTGGTTTGCACCAGAGTCAAATAATACTTTTGCGTAAACGTTGTGAACTAGGAACGTACCAGCTATCACATCTGGAATGAGTTCTGCCTCCTGAGTAGTTAATTGGAATGCTCGAACATTCTTCTTGGTAGTTCAGTCAGTCGGTTTAGCTTTATTGTCTGCTGGTTTAACCAACTTAGGGCATTCTGGTTTAAAATGTCCTGCTTCTCCATAGTTATAGCAGATCCTTGTTTTCTTTCTGCAGTCTTCTTCGCGATGTCCTACGACTTTGCAAAAGTTGCAGGTTATATTACATCTTCCATAATGTTTCTTTCTGCAATTCCTGCAGAATGGCGGAGTTGAAGATTGCCCTGTTCCTCTTTTCTTGAAGTTGCTATTATTACCCGTACGAAATCCTTGGGTAATTTTCTGAGCCAGTTCCTTTTTCCTATTTTCAACTCTTATGTGTACCAGCTCGTCAGTTAGGGTGTTTGCTAATTCTACCACATCGTCAATAGTGCGAGGTCTCGCAGCTTTAACGATATTACAGATTTCGCCAATCAAACCCCAAATATAACGAGAAATGAGTACCGGTTCTAGCGAAGCCAGTGTTGGTACTACTCTAGCATATTCAAAGAATGTCGAAGTATATCCTCGACAATCTACACCCATCATTCGATGGTTCAGGAACTTATTCGCCATTTGTTCCTTTTCATATTCAGGACAGAATTTTCTTTCTATTAGATTTTTAAATTCTTCCCAATTCATGGCATAGGCCACATTTCTTCCTTTGGCTTGAAGTACTGTATTTCACCATTCTAGCGCCCCTTCTTTGAAAAGGTTCGACGCGTACATGACCTTGTCGTCCTTGGCACATTTACTTATTGTAATTACTGCCTCGGTTTTTTCTAACCAACGCCGTGCCGCAGTCGCCCCTTCATTGCCTGCAAATTCAGCTAGTTTACAAGCAAGAAATTCTTTGTAAGTGCAACCAGGCGTTGCAGCTTTCATTTTCTTAGGGAGCGGGACCTGCCGTGGATCATTATCGTGATTAGTATGATTACCGCCTCCATTTACACTATTACTGAAGTTATCTTCAGAAATACGTTTGCTAGGAATGATTTGTTGAGATTCAACAGGTTTTTGGGCAGCAGCAAGGATTGCTGGAATAGCATTGGCTATTCCTTGAGCAACAATATTTTCTATATCTTGCTTAGTCATAAGTGATCCTCCTGGTGTTGCTCAGATTGGTTAACCTCGTTAACTGGTTCATTATTAGCGTTTTCCATCTGATAATTAATATATATAATTTATTAGTATAGAGTAAATAACAATTATACACAAAACAATCATACAAATTTCACAACACACATATAGCCAAAATTATCGATTTCTCAATATCTGTTTCTTTTATATTATTTTAGGCATCCGTACACACTTTTATCTTACACAAGTTTTATTTTAGGTTATTTTACATAGTTATATTTTACTATTTATTATTATACAATCTCAGTTTCACATCACACTATTTCTCGTCAGCTATCTTTTTAGAAACGATGCTCCCTCTCATCATACATCCAGGAGATTTGTCCTCCTATTTCCCATATTCTATTCCCTGCATCCATCAACTCTTCGCCAAAGTGGCGGAGTTCAGCTAGATTTTCATTGCTCATTGGCGGGTTTGGCATCGGTTCTGGGTCGAACTGAGGGAGAAAGGTATAAGGTTTGTTGAGAAGGTTTTGAAACTGCCAGTCATTAGTCCACCACTCGTCCATTCCTAGAGGTTGGGTGTGGATCAGAGGGTCTGGAATGGATGGTTCTAAGTTTATTGGAAGTTGTGTTTCAGCAGAATAAGGGTAAAGGTTGGTGTTGATAGGTCTAATGATATCACAGCTTGCCAATGCGCGATCTAATTCCTCCTGAAATGGTAACTCCTCGACTTGTCTAGAGCTTTCCCCAATTTCCATCTTTGTTTGCCTAGAACCTTCCCCAATCTCCATTTCTGTCTGCCTAGAATCTTCCCCAATTTCAATCCCCTTTCCTTTATCTATGGGATTTTCTATTTTGGCAATTTTCTAGCTGCGGGTTTCCTCCTGCGCACACGCCTCCATCCCACAAATCTTCTCCTTTTCTAAGGCTTTGGTTTCTCCGGAGGTGGAGCGTTGAATTCCATAGGTTCTTCTATATCGGGTATGTAACCAGTAAAGTCTCTGGAAACTTCTATTTTCACCGGATAGAGATTGAGATTCTGAAGGGCTTCAGATAACTCATTCATGCTGTTTAGCATATATGCAAAATGCACAAAAATGCTAAGTTAAAATTTTATAACAAAATTTCACAGATAACCATTCAAGTGTTATTGCATACCGTGTGACTAATTTAATACAAAGGACAACTGACAATTAAAACATATTAAGGTTTACTGTAAACTTATTTATTGGGTAAAGTTTCTGGTTTGTAAGTGATATGGATGCTAGAACTGAGTCAGGGTATTTAAAGATTTTCATTTACTGCTACAGTGGTTAGCATATAGAGATCTGCCCATTTTTCATCTAACTTGTCTTCCCATGGTGGGTTACTGCCTAGTTCTTGGGTTTTCTGATTAACTCTCATTTCTTTTGGTTGTGATTTCTTTATTTTCTCCTGACTTTTTCTAATAATCAAACTTCTTTTATTAGGAGAAAATGGTTCCTCATATTGTGCCTTTCGAACAAATATTCATTCCTCGGTATCTGTTGGGTATTTTGAGGATGAAGTTCCTTTTTCTTTTGGTGAAATATCTAATTTATGGTAGATATCCGAAAGTCTTTGCTTACCCATACTGTACACAAATATTCAAACAATAAAACACGAAGTCACAAAATAGCAATTAGTAAAAATTAAGTATTTTCTAAATACTTAATTGGCTTAAATCAGTGGCTCGGATACCACATTTTTCTGTCACGGCCCCCAACCTGATTTAACCCGATTTAGGAACCGCGGGACAGAAAATCACGTGGTATTTATTTAATGGAGTTGACAGCAGAAGATTTTATCAGGATCTTTTTAAAACTGAAAATGCCCGATTATTTTATTTCATAATTCGGGATGATCCCCGGTAATTCACAATTATAGGATTTCACTGAGAAATCTTTATTTTACAAAACATGTTTCTTTATTTATATTGAGCCACTTCCTTAAGCTTGTAGTGCTTTGCGGCACTTTTCCTGGATCACAACAGATCACCTGAAACATGTTTGAAAAAGGTTTTGTCAGCGAGAAATACTGGTGAATCATTCTTTTTACTGAAAACGACGCGCTTTGTCACACCCCCAAAATCCACCTGCGGAGTACTACCGCTTGGAGGCGTGACTGACCAGGATCCAGTCACCAATCATATTGAACATGCGAGTTAAAAGATATAAAAGTTTAACCAATACCATTGGTGTCCAAACAAACACATAGTTAAGTTGCAAGCGGAAGCATAAGTCTTAAATCAAAACATAAGTTTAATTGTTTCAAAGTTTAACGTGGACACACAGTCGTCCATATCCCACAACGATCCTCCTCCATGCAAGCTCCAGCTAAGAACCTAAGGACCTGCAAAGCATGTAGTAACGAGTCAACAACAAGTTGAGTGAGTTCACGGTTGGGTGTTCGTTTTAAGTTGTTTCGAAAACAGTTTCCTTTATCTGGCATCCTGCCGTGGGGGTTACCCCAAAAACGTGACTTGTTTATTCCCGGTTACTCTGGCAATCCAGCCGTGGGGGCTACCCCGTGTTAGTTATCTGGCATTTCGGCCGTGGGGGCTACCCCATGTATACACTAGACTCGTTACCATATCGACTGCTGACTGTAGTCATGTTTATGTGCCCTGAAACTGTCAATGTCTATCATCATTGACGTGCCCCAGATCCATTAGTTCACGCCCGTCCTCTGCGGCACGGTGTGAGGTTTGTCAGACCTAAATAGCGCTATCTAACTAATGACCCGCTCGCCATTGGCCCGGCGATTAAGTCGATATAAAAAGGAGGGACTTCGTGATAGAGTTTTGGTCTAGTACGAGTTATCTGTCCATGAGGACGAGGAATTATATTCCTGAACCTTTGCTGTCCTACCCAAGGAGGACGAGGAACCCAGTTCCTTAACCCCAATTCCCGACCCCTGGGAATCCCATGCTTTGTAGAGGGTGTGAACTCACCTTGGTTTGCTCGGTAGAAAACACAGAAAAGTCAAACAAGCAACGTTGAGGCTACTCACGTCCTATCATAGTTGTATCATACAATCAGGTTCGTATTCAAGTAGTGCACGTATATTCTACACGTATGCTAGCACGTTGCATGCAGTTCATTGACATTCACATTCAACAGTAATATATCAGGTCTGTACACTAGGCCCAAGAGTCCGGCCCAATCAAATAAGCCCATAATTAAACAAGTCCAACTGTGTGTGCCCGCATATGACCCCGAGTCGCAACTAGGCGTTTGCGACTCGCAACCGGAGTCGCAACCATGGTTTCGGTCCATGCTGTTTTGGTTACGAGTCGCAACTGGACTCGCAACGGTGGTTTCGAGTCACAAGGTTTGGTGTGCTGATCCGGTGTGGTTTCGAGTCGCAACCGGGTGTTTGCGACTCGCAACTGATGTCGCAACCGGGAGATTTCGACTCGTTGTGCTTGGTTTCGAGTCGCAACCGATGGTTACGAGTGGACAGGGGCTGATTCGGAACAGTGTACTATCCACTAACATTCTGATTTCATGCAGTTTGTACTATCCAACCAAATTCCTTAAACATGTTTATTTGTCTAGAAACTTCCTAAAATGGATCAAACAATTCAGATTTCAAATATTCAACATGTTCATATGATATTCAAGTTGTTCTTCACACATTCATCATGTTCATCATCATTCAAATATTCAAGTAACTCATCTTCATTCATATGAACTTAAGTCTAACAAGAATCATGAACAACTTATCAACAATCACCCTAGTTAGCAAGTTTTCGGTTCTTAACACAAGAATACACAATCCGATTTATATGAACATCAACAACTAGTGTTTTAGACTACATTTAAACACAAAACATCATGGGTTCCTTATGCCACATATCCGAAATCAAGTATGCTATCTTATTAACCATTATCATGCATAAACTTAACAAATAACATACTATCACATAATCTCCATCATGTATCATCATCAACATCCGAAATATAACAAGAATCATTAACCAACAAGTATCATGAACACTAACCAACAAGCATTCAAACATCAAGCACACATCATTCTTAAATCATGAAAATACATGTGTTTGCACTAGAATTACTAACCGGTTGTGAGGTGGTGAAAGATGAAGCTTTGTTTGGTGTGAACAAGCCAAATCCGAGAAAGCCTTCTTGTGGCCGGTTGGTTTGATCCGAAAAGAAAGGAGAAGTATGGTGTTGAAGCTTAGGGTTTTGGTGAGAGGAAGTAGGAGAGTGTGTGTGCTAGAGGAGCATGAGTGTTGTCCAAAGTGGTAAACATGGGTAGCTATTAAGGCTATATACCCGCCCCCAAGTTGTGCACCCTAATGGGTTTCGGTTGAGTTCAATGGGGTGCGTGGCCCATCCGGCCCAAGTGTTACGGTTTACTCGAGACCACATGGTCTCGAGCCGGGTTCGTGTCGTTTCGGTTCATATACATACTCGCATATATACACATAAGCACACATGTAACCTAACACATAATCATATAAAAGGTTGTAGCTTATCATTAATCACATGAGTTTAATTGTTCACACGTTTAAGCATACAACGAAAGGTTCTAAATTTCGAGTTGTCACATCATCCCCAAGTTGAAAGAAATTTCGTCCCGAAATTTGGTAAGCACTCACTGAGGAAGCTAGTTAAGTTGTTTGGTTTTCCCGGTTTTCCTGGGGTGTCACATCCACCCCCCGTTGATCTGGAATTTCGTCCCGAAATTCCGTAGCTTCGGCCTCAGTAGTGGGTGTACTGTTTGCGAACAGTTGGGGATACTTTTGTTTCATCTGATCTTCGCGCTCCCAGGTGAACTCTGGGCCGCGACGTGAGTTCCAACGAACTCGAACGAGAGGTATTCTAGTGCTCTTGAGGACCTTAACATCCCGGTCCGTGATCTCGACTGGTTCCTCGACGAATCGTAACTGCTCGTCGATCGTGAGTTCCTTCAAAGGAACTACGTGGGTCTCATCTGATGGACACTTCTTCAGATTCGACACGTGAAAAACGTTGTGAACTGCACCGAGTTCCGCTGGTAAGTTTAGTCTGTAGGCCACCCTGCCTATTTTCTCAATGACCTCGAAAGGTCCAACGTATCGTGGGTTAAGTTTACCGCGTTTACCAAAACGAACCACACCCTTCCAGGGTGAAACTTTGAGTAGTACCCGCTCCCCAACCTGGAGCTCAAGTGGTTTCCTGCCCATGTCGGCGTAAACTTTCTGGCGTTCGCGAGCGGCCGTCATGCGTTTTCGTATCTGAGCGATCTTCTCGGTTGTATCTACCACATATTCTGGACCAGTGATTTGACTATCTCCCACCTCCGCCCAGCAAAGAGGAGACCGGCATTTACGTCCGTACAATGCCTCAAACGGAGCAGCTCCAATGCTGGTGTGGTAGCTGTTGTTGTACGAGAATTCCACAAGTGGCAGATGCTTTTCCCAGCGGTTGCCAAAGTCGATTACACATGCATGAAGCATGTCTTCTAAGGTTTGAATGGTGCGCTCGGACTGCCCATCCGTCTGAGGATGGTACGCTGTGCTCATGTCTAGTCGTGAGCCAAAGGATTTGTGCATTGCTTGCCACAGCTCTGAAGTAAATCGTGCATCTCGATCTGAGATAATGGAGGTGGGCACCCCGTGCCTCGAAACAACTTCCTTGAGGTAAATTTCTGCAAGAGTGGAGAACTTATCCGTCTCCTTGATAGCCAGGAAGTGTGCAGACTTTGTGAGTCGATCCACGATCACCCAAATGGTATCGTTCCCGCGCTGGGATCTAGGTAGGCCAGTAACAAAATCCATGGAAATTTGCTCCCATTTCCATTGAGGTATCTCTGGTTGTTGGAGCAGGCCTGATGGTTTCTGGTATTCCGACTTGACCCTTGCACAAGTCAAACATTTGCTGACGTAGGTCGCTATGTGGGCCTTCATGCTAGGCCACCAGTACGTAGTTTTGATGTCGTGATACATTTTATCCGATCCAGGATGTACCGAGTAGCGAGACTTGTGTGCTTCATCCATCACAAGCTCTCGTAGGTTGCCATAGAGTGGGATCCAAATGCGTCCCGTTACGTAGTAAGCACCGTCTTCCTTTTGTTCTAATCGTTGCCTTGACCCGCGTAGGGCTTCAGCCCTGACGTTTTCTGGTTTCAGTGCTTCTATCTGAGCTGCTCGTATCTGGGAAGGCAGACTAGAATGGATCGTGAGTTGTAAAGCTCGCACGCGCTTAGGCGCAGTGTCCTTTCGACTGAGGGCGTCAGCCACCACATTGGCTTTGCCCGGGTGATATCTGATTGCGCACTCGTAGTCATTCAGAAGTTCGACCCACCGTCGTTGTCGCATATTCAGTTCCTTCTGCTTGAAGATATGCTCGAGGCTCCTGTGGTCGGTGTAGATGGCGCACTTGGTACCATACAGGTAATGCCGCCATAACTTAAGTGCAAAAACAACAGCTCCCAGCTCTAAGTCGTGCGTCGTGTAGTTCTTTTCATGAACCTTGAGTTGGCGTGAAGCGTAGGCTATAACTTTATCTCGTTGCATCAACACGCAACCAAGACCTTGAATCGATGCGTCGCAGTAGACCACAAAGTCGTCCGTGCCTTCCGGCAAGGAAAGGATAGGTGCGCTACAAAGTCTATCCTTTAGGTGCTGAAATGCCAACTCCTGTGCGTTTCCCCAGCGATAAATAACGCCCTTCTGCGTTAGTGAGGTGAGGGGCTGTGCAATCTTAGAAAAATCCTTTATGAATCTCCGGTAGTATCCCGCCAAACCCAAGAATTGGCGAATTTCCTTTGGTGTACGAGGTGCAGGCCAGTTCTTAATCGAGTCTATCTTGGATGGATCAACATGAATCCCATCCTTGTTTACCACGTGGCCTAGGAAATGGACTTCTCGAAGCCAGAAGTCGCATTTCGAGAACTTCGCATAGAGCTGTTCTGTTCGAAGGAGTTCCAGAATAAGTCGCAGATGCTGCTCGTGTTCCTCCCGACTCTTGGAATAGATCAGGATGTCGTCGATGAAGACTATAACGAACTTGTCCAGGTAAGGCTTGCACACTCGGTTCATCAAGTCCATGAAAACCGCAGGTGCGTTTGTCATCCCAAAAGGCATGACCAAAAACTCATAGTGCCCGTATCGAGTTCTGAAGGCTGTTTTGGAGACGTCCTCTTCCCGGACTCTCAACTGGTGATAACCCGATCTCAAATCGATCTTCGAATAGTAGCTCGATCCTTGCAGCTGGTCGAACAAGTCGTCGATACGCGGTAGAGGATAACGATTCTTCACCGTCACCTTGTTGAGTTCTCAGTAGTCGATGCACATTCTGAAAGTGCCGTCCTTCTTCTTCACAAATAGTACTGGAGCTCCCCAGGGCGACGAGCTAGGACGAATAAAACCCTTATCCAGGAGCTCTTGTAGTTGCATGGAGAGTTCTTTCAACTCTGATGGAGCTAAACGATAAGGTGCACGAGCTATAGGCGCAGCTCCAGGAGCTAGTTCAATCTGAAACTCGACTTGGCGATGAGGCGGAAGACCAGGTAATTCCTCAGGAAATACCTCTGGATAATCGCGTACAACTGGGAAATCTTCTATCTTCTTCTCTTTCTCCGTGGTGTCAGTGACGAGAGCCAGAATAGCAGTGTGGCCCTTTCGCAGGTACTTTTGGGCCTTAAGGAGAGAAATGACGTTCTCAACAGCACTCCTCTTGTCGCCATGAATCATGAGAGGTTCACCATCGGGACCTGGAATACGGACAACCTTCTCGTTGCAAAGAATCTCTGCTCGGTGTTGGGATAACCAATCCATCCCAATGACAACGTCGAAACTACCCAAGACAATAGGAATGAGGTCGATAGAGAAGGTCTGGTCAGCGAGAATAAGTTTGCAACCCTTGACTACGTGTGTGGCTTCTAAACTCTTACCATTTGCTAGCTCTACGGTGTGCTTGTTGTTCAAGGGGGTTGGAATACGCTTAAGCATTCGACTAACTTCTAGTGACACGTAGCTAGTATCGGCACCCGAATCAAATAAAACTGAAACATAAAAGTCGTCGAGAAGGAACTTACCCGCCACAACATTGGGGTCGTTCCTTGCTTCACCTTGGCCGATCACAAACACCCGCCCCCTGGCGCCATTGTTGTTGTTGTTCCCATTGTTACCATTCCCCTGATTGTTGTTATTGTTGTTGTTGTTGTTCTGGTTCCTGTTCAGTTGGGGACAGTCTCTTTTGAAGTGGCCCTCAGCTCCACACTGAAAGCACCCTTTGTTATCACCCTGTTGCTGTTGCTGGCGCTGGTTCTGTTGAGCTTGCTGACGATTCTGGTTAGCGGGGTATAAGCTCCTGCAATCTTTTGCAGCGTGACCAGGCTTGTTGCACCGATGACAGTTGCCCCTGGTGCATGGTCCGCTGTGGTGCAGGCTGCAGCGATTGCATTTGGGATGATTTCCTTTGTATCCACCACCAGACGATTGCTGGTTAGGGCTCTTGTAGTCCTCAGTCTT
The DNA here is from genome assembly GCA_030545235.1 of Helianthus tuberosus. Taxonomy (NCBI): domain Eukaryota; kingdom Viridiplantae; phylum Streptophyta; class Magnoliopsida; order Asterales; family Asteraceae; genus Helianthus; species Helianthus tuberosus. Next base: position 194,128,567 of record CM060414.1, read on the forward strand.
TCTCTGCTGAGACTGAGACTGAACAGAAGTCGAACCCTTACTTGAAGTTCCATCCCATTTCCGTTTGTTGTCACCAGAGGTACCAGTAGTAATTGCAGCGCCAATGCGTTTTGGTAACTTGTTCTGCTCCACCGCTTGATCCGTGAGACGGTGAGCCAACTATACGGTTTGCTGGTAGGTGGCGAGGTTCGCTGAAGTCACATGACTTTGGATTTCCGGCACTAAGCCCTGAAGAAACAGTTTGATGCGTTTGATGGGAGGATCCACCATAGTAGGGCACAGAATTGCCAGTTCGTTCGACCTTTTCACATAAGCTTCAATCTCTGACCCCGTCATCTTGAGGTTGAAGAACTCCACCTCAAGTTTGTGAATCTCATCACGGCTGCAGTATTCTTCTTTGATCATTTCCTTAAAAGTTTCCCATGGGGTGGCGTTGGCAGCAACCAACCCTAGCATCTGAACTTGAGCGTTCCACCATGTGAGGGCTAAACCCTCGAGAGTACCAGTAGCGTACTTCACCCTGCGCGCCTCAGGGCATTCGCACATCTCGAAGACAGATTCTAGTTTCTCAAACCAGTGTAGGAGTCCTACTGCTCCTTCAGTGCCGCTAAAAGTAGTTGGCCGGCAGTCCATGAAAGTCTTAAAAGTGCACACGGGTGGTTGAACATGATGACCTATCGTAGGTGAAAGAAAAGACAGAGTTTAACACAAAGGTTGGTTCACGAGAGTAGGATTCCTAAAGATCCTAGAATGAGTTCGGACTGCAGGATATACCTCCTGCGTGTGCAGCTGCAAGTGCTGCGGCAACTCGTTCGTTGATCAAAGCCGTCAACTGGGCTTGTGTCATGTTAACGCGTCCAGACATGATCTTCACATCAAGAAGAACGTGAGTGAGAGGGGTTCGCGAAAGTACGATGTCAGAAGTGAGCAAGTGCACACGTGTTCAAGCAACAATAGTTATACTAACCAAGTATACCATAAGCAGTGTACTATGTAACTAACAAGTAGGCAATATATACACAGATCATATCACCTAGAGTGTCGAGCCTTGCATGTGGAGTGAAGCATCGTTGTGGACCGTTGAGCACTGTACAGGTTATAGTCTGGTTTTAACAAAAACGTTTTCCCCTTTATTAAAACCAAGTTCTCTATAACCAATGGCTCTGATACCAATCTGTCACACCCCCAAAATCCACCTGCGGAGTACTACCGCTTGGAGGCGTGACTGACCAGGATCCAGTCACCAATCATATTGAACATGCGAGTTAAAAGATATAAAAGTTTAACCAATACCATTGGTGTCCAAACAAACACATAGTTAAGTTGCAAGCGGAAGCATAAGTCTTAAATCAAAACATAAGTTTAATTGTTTCATAGTTTAACGTGGACACACAGTCGTCCATATCCCACAACGATCCTCCTCCATGCAAGCTCCAGCTAAGAACCTAAGGACCTGCAAAGCATGTAGTAACGAGTCAACAACAAGTTGAGTGAGTTCACGGTTGGGTGTTCGTTTTAAGTTGTTTCGAAAACAGTTTCCTTTATCTGGCATCCTGCCGTGGGGGTTACCCCAAAAACGTGACTTGTTTATTCCCGGTTACTCTGGCAATCCAGCCGTGGGGGCTACCCCGTGTTAGTTATCTGGCATTTCGGCCGTGGGGGCTACCCCATGTATACACTAGACTCGTTACCATATCGACTGCTGACTGTAGTCATGTTTATGTGCCCTGAAACTGTCAATGTCTATCATCATTGACGTGCCCCAGATCCATTAGTTCACGCCCGTCCTCTGCGGCACGGTGTGAGGTTTGTCAGACCTAAATAGCGCTATCTAACTAATGACCCGCTCGCCATTGGCCCGGCGATTAAGTCGATATAAAAAGGAGGGACTTCGTGATAGAGTTTTGGTCTAGTACGAGTTATCTGTCCATGAGGACGAGGAATTATATTCCTGAACCTTTGCTGTCCTACCCAAGGAGGACGAGGAACCCAGTTCCTTAACCCCAATTCCCGACCCCTGGGAATCCCATGCTTTGTAGAGGGTGTGAACTCACCTTGGTTTGCTCGGTAGAAAACACAGAAAAGTCAAACAAGCAACGTTGAGGCTACTCACGTCCTATCATAGTTGTATCATACAATCAGGTTCGTATTCAAGTAGTGCACGTATATTCTACACGTATGCTAGCACGTTGCATGCAGTTCATTGACATTCACATTCAACAGTAATATATCAGGTCTGTACACTAGGCCCAAGAGTCCGGCCCAATCAAATAAGCCCATAATTAAACAAGTCCAACTGTGTGTGCCCGCATATGACCCCGAGTCGCAACTAGGCGTTTGCGACTCGCAACCGGAGTCGCAACCATGGTTTCGGTCCATGCTGTTTTGGTTACGAGTCGCAACTGGACTCGCAACGGTGGTTTCGAGTCACAAGGTTTGGTGTGCTGATCCGGTGTGGTTTCGAGTCGCAACCGGGTGTTTGCGACTCGCAACTGATGTCGCAACCGGGAGATTTCGACTCGTTGTGCTTGGTTTCGAGTCGCAACCGATGGTTACGAGTGGACAGGGGCTGATTCGGAACAGTGTACTATCCACTAACATTCTGATTTCATGCAGTTTGTACTATCCAACCAAATTCCTTAAACATGTTTATTTGTCTAGAAACTTCCTAAAATGGATCAAACAATTCAGATTTCAAATATTCAACATGTTCATATGATATTCAAGTTGTTCTTCACACATTCATCATGTTCATCATCATTCAAATATTCAAGTAACTCATCTTCATTCATATGAACTTAAGTCTAACAAGAATCATGAACAACTTATCAACAATCACCCTAGTTAGCAAGTTTTCGGTTCTTAACACAAGAATACACAATCCGATTTATATGAACATCAACAACTAGTGTTTTAGACTACATTTAAACACAAAACATCATGGGTTCCTTATGCCACATATCCGAAATCAAGTATGCTATCTTATTAACCATTATCATGCATAAACTTAACAAATAACATACTATCACATAATCTCCATCATGTATCATCATCAACATCCGAAATATAACAAGAATCATTAACCAACAAGTATCATGAACACTAACCAACAAGCATTCAAACATCAAGCACACATCATTCTTAAATCATGAAAATACATGTGTTTGCACTAGAATTACTAACCGGTTGTGAGGTGGTGAAAGATGAAGCTTTGTTTGGTGTGAACAAGCCAAATCCGAGAAAGCCTTCTTGTGGCCGGTTGGTTTGATCCGAAAAGAAAGGAGAAGTATGGTGTTGAAGCTTAGGGTTTTGGTGAGAGGAAGTAGGAGAGTGTGTGTGCTAGAGGAGCATGAGTGTTGTCCAAAGTGGTAAACATGGGTAGCTATTAAGGCTATATACCCGCCCCCAAGTTGTGCACCCTAATGGGTTTCGGTTGAGTTCAATGGGGTGCGTGGCCCATCCGGCCCAAGTGTTACGGTTTACTCGAGACCACATGGTCTCGAGCCGGGTTCGTGTCGTTTCGGTTCATATACATACTCGCATATATACACATAAGCACACATGTAACCTAACACATAATCATATAAAAGGTTGTAGCTTATCATTAATCACATGAGTTTAATTGTTCACACGTTTAAGCATACAACGAAAGGTTCTAAATTTCGAGTTGTCACACGCTTGTTATAATTTACAGTACAAAGAGCGATTACAATATTTATACATATCAACCATCTACCCACGGTATTTATCACTCGACCACCTATTGGCAATCTCGTTGTCCAATGGTGTCTGTGATTATGGTCATATCACCCCTTGGCTAACCCGTTGTCCAATGGTGACGGTTATCAAGTATTGTATACAAACCCCACATACCAGTTGTAATTTGGTGACTACAAAGACTTAATCCCTTTAATTATAACTATGAAAGTAAACATGATTTTTGGAATCAAATTTGATAAAAAGAGAATGACTCACATTGCATATTTAATATGAACAGAGCTTAGCCTACTGATTAGCCTTGTTAACCTAGTTCAAATAACAATGCACACAAACTAGGTTAGTAACTAATACAACATTTACGATAACTCACGAGATTGAAACCCTCACAACGAATGACAAAGTGCGATACTTAAACATCCATCGAATTCACGACGAATGACAAAGCATAACCCTAATTTGGGCAGCACTTAAACATCCATTGGATTGACTTCTATCGATCGGACATTAAATCGTAGCAGCGATCAAGTTATTACCCTGTATTGCGGCAGAATTTGATGCGTGGTTGAAAACTGATGCCTATAAACGTATAACTTGATGAATTTATGTACGTTTTAAGTTCGGATAGCCTACTTTTAATCAAAAATATGTTTTGTAGGTTTGACAAATTTAAGGAGCTTTTTGGGAGCTTTACGAATCATCGGGTCAAAGAACGGTGCACCAGAACGCGAAACAGATCAACCGGGAACGCGATACGCGAAAAACAGAAAAGTGAAATATCTGGACGCCGTCGGCGACGGCCATAAGCACCGTCGGCGACGGTGCTTGGATTTTCACTCCGGAGATAATTATTCTTGGATGCTGTTTAATGATTGAAAAGGCAACTTTGGTCAAACATACGGGTTTTAGCAATTGGGGGGAACAAGAACATTAAAGAGGAGCAGCCATTGGAGAAATTTAGCAACTCCAAAATTCTCTAGCTCACGAGTTCATACGGCAAGGATGATCAAAGTCCACCAAGGAATTGAATGCTCAATTGCTTGGATATGTGAATGCTTTCAATTCTCCATGGCTATAAAAGGGGATTATCATCAAGGAAGAAGACACCTCCACACCTCCATATCCAAGCTCGTGTCCAGAAGTTCACCATTACATACTTTCAATTTCCTTGTATTCATCTTACATCAAGAGTATTCTGCATTGCCTATCCTTCAAGCTCCAAGATGATTTCCGGCAAGTTTCAATTATCCGGTGAACAAGCTCCGTCAACCATGAGTGGCTAATCACCTCGGTTTCACCCCGGTGTAGGTAGTTGTTTAATTTATGGTTTTGAATTGTTCTTGCTTCAATTTGTGACAATTTGTGTATGATTTTAGAAACCTCTGGCAATAGCTTACATTTGTTTCGAATTCATAAACTGTCGAGCGAATATAAAAGTTATGACTTTATGAAATGGTTATGTGTGATATGCGTTGTTTTGGTTAGGATTTACTTGTGTTGATTACAAAGTGTATTCTTGTCCGTTCATTGAGCGTTGATAGTTATTAGCACCTAAGTCACGGTACACTAAATCCGTTAATTGTATGCATTTGGATTGAAGCCTTAAACTTGTAGAAACCATAATTTAGCAACTACCGAAACCGGGTGTGATTCCTTTACTTGTTATTGTTTAGAAATCTCATATTTATTACCATTGTTAACTAGGAGTTTGTATTCAAGTAAGTGCTTATATTTATCTAAACTGGAATTTTTACAACACTAGGCACCTAGCAAAGTTGGTTAGGCGCGCGAAAGGGTGCAGCCTAGACCCGGGTTCGAATCAGGGGACGGCCCAGTTCACCATTTTTTAGTTCATCTCACCATTTTTATTATACATACAAGTTAGACATCTTTCATCAAAAACAAAAATACAAAACTTTTATTAGCAAGCTTCATAAATTGTGACAACCATTTTAGTTCTAGTAAATCCATTCGCAAACCACATACTCTTCGTGGATCGACCCCTTGCTACCACTAGCTATTTGTTAAGGGTAATTTGGGCATATAAATATTATCTTTGATTGGAGCGCGACACTCCGATCAAATTTTGGCACCGCTGCCGGGGAGTTCGTGCGCTTTGTGTTTGGATAATTTTCATAATTTTGTAATAATTTTCAGAATTTTTTTTAAGGTGCTTTGTTTCTTGTTGCTATTTCTATATTTTCTTGCTACGCGGGTGTGTTACTTGTGCAGGTTATACTTACAAGTAGTGCATGCATACAAGGAATTCCGGGAGAACCTCACCACTAGTGTTCGAACCGGAGGTTGAGCGTTTAGTTCGAAGAAACTTAGCCACTCGGTTAGAGGCAACACTTGCTTCTAATCAACCCAACAATCATCCCAACACCAATTCTCCATATACACCATCCATTGAAACCAATTCAATGGCAAACCAAAACTCCAACCAAAACCCAACTCCACATCAATTTCAATACCAAAGCAATCTCAATCCCATTCCAAATATCCAACATATACCTCAAGAACAACCGGGTGGTAACATCAATACCGGACCACCCACACCACCTTTCCAAAACCAAAGTCCCACCAACAATCAAAGAACACCCCAACAACAAAACCTTCATCAACAAGCGTATCGTGGCAATCCCGCGAACGAAGACCCATTTTTCAACTTAGACGATTTGAGGAACGCCATTCCCAATGACGAACCTTATAGTGTTCCCGGTTACCAATCATCGGAGCATGTGAGTGTTCATACGGAGAATTCGGATGACGGGGGTTACTATGATGATCGGTTCTATAATGACGGAGGTTGGGGAGGTGAAGAGTTTGACTATCAAAATGCCAATTATGTGGGGAGGAATGATGGTTATGGGAATAACCGCCAACCACGAAACAACAATAACAACAATGGTAATCCTAATCGGATTCCTCGTTTCGTGGGGGGAGGTTATCAAATGGGTGACCAAGGTGAAAATCGAAGAGATGATCGAAGAGATGATCGAAGAGGTGATAGAAGGGATAATCGAAGACCGGTCAACCAAGAAGTAAATGGTCCACATCGTCATCAACAACCTCCACGGGGAGTAAATGACCGTTTTCGACCGGTAGTTACCGACAATGATTCACCGATAGTATGTGAAAGGCGAATGTTTGATTGTAAGCCTCATTATATCAATATACTTCCCCACTTCAATGGGAGGTCTAATGATGAGCCTTACACACACTTGGCTGAATTTTCATCCATATGTAATACTATCGGTGGACACAATTTTGCATTGGAGGAGGTCAAGCTTCGATTGTTCCAATTTTCATTAAAAGACAAGGCAAAGCAATGGTTTCTCACACTTCCCGCGAATAGCATCCGAACATGGGAAGAAATGCAACAAGTCTTTCTAGACGAATACTATTCGATGTCGAAGACCGATGATGCACGGGATGAAATAAGATCATTTCGACAACTATCGAGTGAACCGTTACATGAAGCATTCACTCGATTCAAAGAGATGATGCGAAATTGCCCACATCACCAAATAGAAAAGTGGGAATTAGTGAAGTGCTTTGTACGTGGGTTGGATGATGCAACATGGAATCACCTCGAGTCAACAAGCAACGGGACTCTTTTAAGCAATCATGAGGATGACGATTGGGAGTTTCTTGAGCGAATGAGCAAACGGTCAAAGGAGAAGGAATCGGCCGATAGAGCAAAGAAACATCCCATTTCCCGTTCGCTTCCCGATCTCGATTCTAAGGATAGGATTTCTACCTTAGAACGGGAGTTGGCTCGTATGAAAAAGAAGGAGGTAAATGCGGTCCAATTTGCGGTATGTGAAGATTGTGGAGAAATTGGCCATAAGGTCGATCAATGTCCAACGGGACCGAGTGAGTACACCGAGGAGGTCAATGAAGTGTTCGGGGAAAGAAAAAATAACGACATGAATTCGAACACTTACCACCCGGGGTTGAGAAACCATCCAAACTTCCGATATGGGAACGCCGCAAATCAAATGAACCCGAATTTTCAACCGGGTAATCAAAGCGGGTCATCATATCCGAATCGCCAAGGTGGTAACCAAGGGGGTTATCAACGTCCTTACAACCAAGGATACCAAGGTAGAGATAATAATTATCAAAATGGGTATCAAAGAAGTTACAACAACCAAGGCGGTAATGGAGGCGGGTCGAACAACCAAGGAGGTGGCAATGATGTAAATGTGAAATTGGATGCTATGCTTTCAATGATGCAAAAATCCCAGAAGGACAATGAGATTCGGGATAAGGCACACGAGTTGTTAGCAAAACAAGTCACACAACTCGCGGAGGAAATGGCTCAAGTGAGAGGAAGCGCGGGAAAGTTTCCAAGTGACACAACGGTAAACCCTAAGCATCAAGGGTCAAGTTCAAGAAACACACGTGAGGTACCTATTAATAATGTTACTTTACGTAGTGGTCGACAATTAGAAAATGGTGTCAAAACACCACCACCTCAATTTGTTGAAGGGGTGGTGGAAGATGCAAGTGATAATGAGAATGAGGGTGGTCAAACGGGTTAAAATAAAAATGACTTGAAAAATAATAACAACACTCCCGTTGTGACCATACCCGTCCCAAAGGCTAAGGAAAAGGGTGTGGAGGTTAATACCGCCCCTTATCCCGAAGCATTGAAGGGACCAATCAAAAAGATTGTAAACAAAAGAGGTCCACAACAAGATGAGTTGTTGGAAATTTTTAAGCAAGTGAAAATAAATTTACCTCTTTTGGATGCAATTAAGCAAGTACCATCCTATGCTAAGTACTTAAAAGATTTATGTACCCAAAAACAAACTCATAAATTTCCCAAGAAATTAGACTTAACCAATAATGTGAGTTCGATTCTTTCGGGTGCACTTCCACCTAAGCTCCAAGATCCGGGTGCGCCTATCATTTCAATTCAAGTAGGCGATTTTAAAATCAATCGGGCACTTCTAGATCTTGGTGCTAGTGTAAGCATTTTACCGGGTAGTTTGTATGACCAATACGAGTTTGGCCCACTTAAGTCATCAAACACCACCGTGGTGTTAGCCGACTTAACACCCAAACTACCCCGTGGAATTGTTTCGGATGTGATAGTAAAAATCGAAGATTTTTATTATCCGGTGGACTTTTTAGTACTTGATTATGTGACCAATGACCCAACCAAGCAACCTACGGTGATTTTGGGTCGACCATTCTTAGCAACCACAAATTCTCAAATTGATTGTAAAAAGGGAACGGTTGACATGACATTTGGAAACCGAAGGTTGAGGTTGCATGTTTTTTCCGGACTTATGAACCCTTCAGTTGATGATGAATGCTATATGGCGGACATTGTTGACACGTGTATACCTCTTTGCGATACAATCGTGAACGGGGACAACACAATGGAGGATTGTTATATGTTTGATAGGTCACAAGCGGCGACGGATCGAAGCATGGATGAAGAGATGAAAGAATTGGAGGTCATGGCAATGAAAGAAGGAAGGCCCACTTGGACACATCACGTGGAAAGTCTTCCGGAAAGCATCGACACAAAGTTGAAACCATCTTTGGAAGAACCTCCGGTGCTAGAGTTGAAGGTATTACCCAAGCATCTCAAGTATGCTTATGTGGGTGAAGGTAGCACACTCCCGGTTATCATTGCATCAAACTTAACCGAGGAGCAAGAAGGGAAATTGATGAGTGTGTTGCTCGCCAATCGGGCGGCAATTGGATGGACCATCGCTGATTTGAAGGGAATTAGTCCTTCGGTAGTCATGCACAAGATCATCACGGAAGATGGTATGAGTCCTTCTCGCGACACACAAAGGAGACTAAATCCAAACATGCGAGAAGTGGTCAAAAAGGAGGTCCTAAAATGGCTGGATGCGGGTATCATTTACCCAATCTCGGACAGCGAATGGGTGAGCCCAACACAAACGGTTCCAAAGAAAGCGGGTATACAAGTCGTCAAAAATGACGCAGGTGAAGAGGTAGCCACTCGGCCGGTAACCGGGTGGCGAATTTGTATTGATTATAGGAAGTTGAATGCCGCAACTTCCAAAGATCATTTTCCTTTACCCTTTATTGATCAAATAGTTGAGAAATTATCGGGGCAACAATTTTTTTGTTTCCTAGATGGCTATTCGGGTTACAACCAAATCGCCATCCATCCAGAAGATCAATCAAAGACCACGTTTACTTGTCCATATGGCACTTTTGCATTTAGGCGAATGCCATTTGGATTATGTAACGCCCCCGCCACCTTTCAAAGGTGTATGATGAGTATCTTTTCGGATATGGTGGGGAAGTCTTTGGAAATTTTCATGGATGACTTCTCAATTTTTGGGTCATCGTTTGAGGCTTGTTTGGATCAACTAGATAAAGTGTTAAAAAGATGTGTCGAAACTAGTTTGGTCCTAAGTTGGGAAAAGAGCCATTTCATGGTTCAAGAGGGAATCGTGTTGGGGCACGTAGTGTCAAGTCGTGGGATAGAGGTTGATCGTGCAAAAATACAAGTTATATCCACTCTACCATATCCCACAACTGTTAAAGGTATTAGATCATTTTTAGGTCACGCGGGTTTTTATCGACGATTTATTAAGGGTTTTAGTGATATAACCAAGCCTTTATGTAATTTATTGTTAAAAGACCAACCATTTGATTTCAATGAAAAATGTGAAAATGCTTTTAACCAATTAAAAGATAAGCTAGTTGAGTCTCCAATCTTGCAATCGCCAAATTGGTCTTTTCCTTTCGAAATTATGTGCGATGCGAGTGATTATGCGGTAGGGGCCGTATTGGGACAACGGATTGATAAGAAACCCGTTGCTATATATTACGCAAGTAAAACTCTTTCGGATGCACAATTGAATTACACCACCACCGAAAAAGAGTTACTTGCGGTAGTATATGCATTGGATAAATTTCGGTCATATATATGGGGTAGTAAAGTGATTATTTACTCTGATCACACTGCAGTTAGGTACCTCATGGAGAAAAAGGATGCCAAACCGAGATTGATCCGATGGGTATTGTTGCTTCAAGAGTTCAATTTGGAGATACGAGACAAGAAGGGAACCGAAAATGTAGTGGCGGACCACTTATCTCGGTTGGTAGTTGAAGATGATCCTAAAACATTAGAGATCAATGAGTCTTTCCCGGATGAGTACATTATGAAAGTAGATAAGTTACCTTGGTATGCAAACATTGTGAATTATCTTGTTACAGGTGACTTACCGGATCATTGGGATAGACGGAAGAGGCAACATTTCTTATCTCAAATCAAGTATTACCAATTGGAAGAACCGCACTTGTGGAAAAAGTGTGCGGATCAAGTGATTAGAAGATGCATAGCCGATGAGGAAATTCCAAGCGTTTTGCAGCATCTTCATTCGTTTGCATGCGGTGGCCATTTTAGCGGTCACAAAACGTGTCACAAAGTCTTAAATAGTGGTCTTTATTGGCCAACTATCTTTAAAGATGCAAACGAATTTGCCAGAAATTGTGTAGAGTGCCAGAAATTAGGGGGTCTTTCAAAACGGGATGAGATGCCCATGCAACCAATTCTCGTAGTCGATATTTTCGATGTGTGGGGTATTGATTTCATGGGCCCATTCCCCAATTCTTATGGCAATTTGTATATCTTGGTGGCCGTTGACTATGTGTCAAAATGGGTAGAAGCAATAGCCACCAAGACAAACGACCATTCCGTAGTTTGTAACTTCGTCCAAACCAATATTTTCTCAAGGTTTGGGATTCCTCGTGTCATCATAAGTGATGGAGGATCTCATTTTAAAAATTTTCGGTTTGGAAAACTATTAAAACGGTTTGGTGTTGATCATAGAATTGCTACCCCCTATCACCCGCAAACAAGCGGGCAAGTTGAGGTGTCAAACAGGCAAATTAAAAATATTTTGCAAAAGACCGTGCGGGCGGACCGTAAGGATTGGTCAATCAAATTGAACGATGCTTTATGGGCCTACCGTACGGCTTATAAAACACCCATTGGCACTACACCTTATCGTTTGGTGTACGGTAAAAACTGTCATTTACCGGTAGAACTTGTGCATAAATCATTATGGGCTATTAAAGAAGTTAATGTTCAATATGATGATGCAGGGAAAGAAAGGAAACTCAAGTTGTGCGAATTAGAGGAGCTAAGAGAAATGGCATACGAATATGCGTCCAAGTACAAAGATGGGATGAAGAAGGCGCATGATGCTAAGTTAAGGAAGAAAGAGTTTGAGGTTGGGCAAAAGGTATGGCTCTACAATTCGAAACTCAAATTCTTTCCCGGAAAGCTCCGAAGCAAGTGGATGGGACCCTATGTGATCACCCGGGTCGGACAATTGGGTGATGTTACTATTGAGGACCCGAAGGATGGGTCACGGCAAACGGTAAATGGTCATCGATTAAAACCGTTTCTCGATGGTAACGAAACTATGAATGAAAACAAGGAATCGGTAAGCTTCGTGGTAAGCACACCGATTTATGAGGTCAATTAAAAGGACTCGTAACATTTGTGTAGAGTAGGTATATTTATTTGTTTGTGTGTTTTGTATAAGAATCATTTTCATTTTATACTAACCTTGGTTGAATGTGTGAAGTTCGGACATCATAAACGTATTTTGAAGACGTAAGGTATGTTTTCAGATTGTGTTTTATGCATTGAGGACAATACATGTTCTTTTAGGGGGTGGTAGAACCGTTAACGATTCTCGTGTTCGTGTTTTTAAAATTATTATAAATTTTAGTTTAGAAAATTTTAATATTTTTATAATTTAAGGTTTAATGGTTAATTAAGTTTTAATAATTATGTTTTTAGGGTTTTTAAGGTTATTTTTAATGTTTAAAAGTTAATGATTATGTTTTTAGGATTTTTAAGGTTGTTTTAAGGTTAAATTAGGTTTAATATTAATGATTTTAAAAAAAAAAATTGTCATGTTAATGATAATTAACTTGTTTAAGATTTATGTTTTTTGTTTTTAGGATTAATGATTAGGTTAATAATAATTAGGTTATCATGTCAATGTTTTAAGGTTTAAGGTTTTAAAGTGTTAATGTTTTTAAAAGTTTAATGATAAAAAAAAAAATTAAACTGATTTTGCAAGGACCGTCGCCGACGGTATGATCGTGCGTCGCCGACGGTGTCTGGAAGTTGTCCGTCGCCTCACTTTTCACCGTCGCCAGTAGATTAGTCCGTCGGCCCCATCTCTAAAACAACGCACCGTCGCCGACGGTCAAAGACCCCGTCGCCGACGGTCTTCCTAAAATCAGCCGACGCTGATTACTTGTTCACGCGTAGGATCGAACTCAAACTCAATGTTAACTATCTAAACTTCAAACAAACTCGGTTTTTAACACATAACTCACCTACATTCGATCCTACATCCATCAAATACCCTGAATTATCAAATCCACACATCTACAACTCTCTCACCCACTTCATCTTCTTCAAACTTCACTCAAGAACACCAAACCTTCATCTTTCCATAAATCCTTCGATTCTTACCCAAATCCAGAAATTTTCGAGCCTAAAGTGTGTAATTTTTCAAGAGAAACAAAACCCCCATAACGGTTTCCATTAATTCTTGCTCGTTTGCAAGATCTTTGAGCGTGAAATTCTAGGGTTTTTGAAGAGTGTCATCCAAATCTTTTGTTTTGCACTTGTCCTTTGTTCCTCTTGTTAGTTAACATCAAAGGTATGCATTTTCAGTAATATTATGCAAGATTTCCGTATGTATTGTGGTTTCTTCCAAAATTTTAAGCTAATTGTTTAAGAGAAGGTTGTTTGTCACAATGTATGATTATTTAGCATGAATTTGAGAATTATTGCTTGATTTGGGTAGGATTTGTCCATGTTTAGTCTTAGTGATGTAATTACACTAGATTAAGGCATGATTGAACATAATTTGTAATGTTGAAAGATTGTTAGAACCATTAAATTTTGAGAAATTTTGAGGTTAAACATACTAAATTGATATGAAGATGTTAAAGTTAACAACTTTGGATTTTTGAAAATCAAATTTTTTTTTTTTTTTGCATCTAATTATTAATTAGAATTCAACATTACACATTATGTTCAAGGTTTGATATTGTGTGAAGCCTTGGATTTTGCTAATTGTTGTCTTGATTGTGTTATTGTAGTCATGTTTGGAAGAAGCAAAAAGGCTAAAACCTCCGGACAAGGGTCGTCCTCGGGAGCCGGTTCAGGCTCAGGTTTTTTTCAAAGGCGCTATGAGCAACTAAGCAATATTCAAGAAGGTGATGGGCGGTTAATCCGTCAAGATTGGGAATGGGAAGAATTCAAAAACAGTCAATCGGCTGCGGCTTGGAAGAATGATAAGTTGAAGGCGCTTTCACGATTTAGAAACAAGAAGTTGGAAGCGAAAATGTGGAAGATGAAAATGGTTACGGGTATTTCAACGCCCGTACCCGACAGGACAGTATGTGAAAGAACGGTGAACGTTGAAGAATTTAGACAAATTGGCATCGTTCAAAAATTTGAGAAGCTTGGATGGGAGAGGGTCATTGATTGGTGTGAAGACATCACCACCCGGGTATATTTGGGTGCGGTTTGTGAATGGCTCTCTACATTAAGATTTGAGAATTCTGAGGGGCCGGCGTCTACATGGCGGTTGGTTGGTAACATTGGGAAAAATCAAATGATCATGTCATTTGAATACATGAACGCGATTGCAAGGTTTGATTCTCTGGGAATTGATGCATATGATTACTACACGTATGATCAACTCTTGGATAATAAGACAAATGATGCTGATCCACCACAAATGTTATCAAACGTACTACCGGGTTCTGGAGGCTCCGGTGATGCAAGAGCCGATTTGTCTTTGATGGGGAACATTCTGTATGGCATTTCCTTGGAAAATGTCATGGTTCGGTTTGGGGATCGTGGGCATGTGAAGACACCCGACTGTCGAGTTGTGCATGCATTGTTGTATGGAACGCCAAAACTGTCATGGCGTCAAATTGTCATGATTAATACATGGGATACAAGAGAGTCGTACAAAAGGAAGATGATTCCCTATGTGAGGCTGATTAGTGCCATGATACTACAACAAAATGCATTACCTGCGGAGTCACTTTGGGTAGAAAAACCCATTAGCCAGTTCAACATTACCTCTATCAAGCGACATTGGGATATAACAGTGAAGTCCTTTGGTCATCTTCACAGAATCGAGGATGTCCACGGACGGAGTTATCAATTCAAAGAGCCAATAGAAGGTGAAGAACAAGAAGAAGAAGAAGAGGGAGATGAAGAGATGCCGGATGTTGATGAGGAGACGGAACCTTCCGGTACACAAAGAACAAGGCGGAGGGTTAGGAGGAAGCATAGGGAAATCTCTGCCGATGTGGCAGATTTTGTGAATCAAAGACAATTACCATCATACCACAATTGGACTCGTGGACAACAAGCAGTCTACGACAACATATCGGCAGGTATTGGTGAAACAAGAGAGTACCATGCAAGCAGACATGAATGGGAGAACGCCCAAGGGGCGTATCAACAAGAACAATGGGGTTATCAAGCATCCTTTCGCGAAAGGATGGAAAAACAAATGGAGGAGCAGCAATAACAACAAGCGTTACAAAGATCACAAATAGAACGCATGATGCAATTGCAAGAAGAAGGAGCACGGCGTCAACAAGAAGAAAGACAATTGAATGAACGCCGATGGAGAGCTATGGCTTATTCTAACCAAATGGCACTTAACAATGCCAAGGTGCTCCACGATCAAGAGCGCCACCAAAGAGATCTCTTAGCCGGCCTTCCATACGCCGAACACTCGGGGTGGACCAATTACCCCGACATTCCTCATCCATTGGGCCCAAACGACCCAACTCCTCATTGGCCCGAAGCGGTAGGTTCAAGCTTCGTTCCCATTCCTTACCAACCACCACCGCCACCACCACAACAAGAGCAAAGCCCCTTTGATAACTTTAGGGAGATGTATGAATCTCTCACGGGTTATCCATACCAACCAAACCCACCAAGAGACCCTAACGAACGATATCACCGGTGAAGGTATGGTATGTTTTGTTTTTGTTTGTATGTTTATTTTATGTTGTGTGTTTTATTTTTAATTTTTTCTTTTAGTTGTTGTTCCACAAAAATAAAAGGTAAAATAACGCATAGCTTGGTAAATTGTTCATAAAAATGGTAGAATTAGGTAACTAACAAATTTTGATGGTTGTGAGAAGCATGCTTCTACACAAGGGTTAGAATTTGTAGGTACACAAGATTCATGAGACAACCATTTTTATGAAGAGAAGAAGAAGATATGGACATCAAGCAACAAAATCAGGTGCATGCGTTTCCATTTTACTTTGTTTATTAATAATAAGTGGATTGATTGGTCTAATGTTTGAAAGTCGGGGTGAATTTGGGAGGATTAGTAGCCGTGTCACATCCCTTGTGCAATTTTTTAAACTCTAGTTCTTACACATTGAGGACAATGTTTACCTCAAGTGTGGGGATGGGGGAGTAGTAAAAGTTTTCAATTTCGACCCGTTCATTTAAATACTACACATTGAGGACAATGTTAACCTCAAGTGTGGGGATGGGGGAAAATTTCAAAAAATTTTCAAAAAGTTTCTTGTTTAAAAGCAATCTTAAAAGCACAAATAGCTAAGTCAACGAGGGATGGCACAATCCATTTGGTCTTTTGTTATAGTTAAGTTCAAACTAATTGCATGACGGGTATCTAACGGGTGGTTATTTGGGAATAATTCACCTAAGAAACTAGCTTTTGGTGCATATCATATATCATACCCTTATAAGTGAGATTTTGGGCCACTTTCATACATTATATATACACATATTTCTTTGTTTGAGTGGACCATTAGTCATGTATTGTAGAACTTGCATCTTTTGATACGTTTGAGACCATAGACCGAATACAAGCACGAGAATGATTAAGGCATTAGGTGAACCTTTTCCTTTTTACACCATTCTTATACCCTTACCAAAAAAAAAAAAAAAATAATCCCCTAGTAGCCAACTTTGAGCCTAAACTTTCGTTTGACAACCCACTTAGCCAACAACCTTAAACCTTTTTGTTTTAAACCCGTGTGATGAAAATTCGATTCTTTAGCAAAGTTATATAGTTGTATTTATTTGTATTGAAAAAAAAAATCAGAAAATGTGATGAAAAAGATAAGAAATTCATTGAGAAAAGAACAAAAATATGTGTTCTAGTTGTGAATAAAAGGTGAAAAATCATTGCCTTATAGTTTATGTTTGTAGTTTATTTAAGTTGGAGTAGTTGTATTGTAATAAAAATCGAATTTTTTCATCACTTTAGCCACTTAAAAATATCCTATTTCCTACCCTTAACCCTAGCCCCGTTACAACCCTTTCAAAGACCTTATGACTTGTGCTTGGTATTCGTGATCAATGGTGGAGAATGATTGAGTTGCAAGCCTATGCGGGTATGTGTTCTAATCGGTTTTGAGCGATTAATTATTGAAATGCTAATACATTACATATTAGCCAAATGTTAAGCCGGGTAGAGAGAACATTGTGAGGGATATGTATGAATTGTTAGTTTTAAGGGCGAGTTAATCTTGGGTAACCATTTGTGAATGTGAAATCACATTACCATTAGATATTTTGAATTGTAAAGAGTTTGAACTTTTGTATGACAATCGACCTTAACCTTTGTCTCGGGAATGGGATGTGTGTTCATTGTTCGACCCATGCGAAAGTGAAAAACAGATTTGCTTGAGGGCAAGCAAAAGACAAGTGTGGGGATGTGATGCGTGGTTGAAAACTGATGCCTATAAACGTATAACTTGATGAATTTATGTACGTTTTAAGTTCGGATAGCCTACTTTTAATCAAAAATATGTTTTGTAGGTTTGACAAATTTAAGGAGCTTTTTGGGAGCTTTACGAGTCATCGGGTCAAAGAACGGTGCACCAGAACGCGAAACAGATCAACCGGGAACGCGATACGCGAAAAACAGAAAAGTGAAATATCTGGACGCCGTCGGCGACGGCCATAAGCACCGTCGGCGACGGTGCTTGGATTTTCACTCCGGAGATAATTATTCTTGGATGCTGTTTAATGATTGAAAAGGCAACTTTGGTCAAACATACGGGTTTTAGCAATTGGGGGGAACAAGAACATTAAAGAGGAGCAGCCATTGGAGAAATTTAGCAACTCCAAAATTCTCTAGCTCACGAGTTCATACGGCAAGGATGATCAAAGTCCACCAAGGAATTGAATGCTCAATTGCTTGGATATGTGAATGCTTTCAATTCTCCATGGCTATAAAAGGGGATTATCATCAAGGAAGAAGACACCTCCACACCTCCATATCCAAGCTCGTGTCCAGAAGTTCACCATTACATACTTTCAATTTCCTTGTATTCATCTTACATCAAGAGTATTCTGCATTGCCTATCCTTCAAGCTCCAAGATGATTTCCGGCAAGTTTCAATTATCCGGTGAACAAGCTCCGTCAACCATGAGTGGCTAATCAC
The DNA here is from genome assembly GCA_030545235.1 of Helianthus tuberosus. Classification (NCBI taxonomy): domain Eukaryota; kingdom Viridiplantae; phylum Streptophyta; class Magnoliopsida; order Asterales; family Asteraceae; genus Helianthus; species Helianthus tuberosus. The sequence goes on from CM060414.1 coordinate 194,146,786, forward strand.
CTCGGTTTCACCCCGGTGTAGGTAGTTGTTTAATTTATGGTTTTGAATTGTTCTTGCTTCAATTTGTGACAATTTGTGTATGATTTTAGAAACCTCTGGCAATAGCTTACATTTGTTTCGAATTCATAAACTGTCGAGCGAATATAAAAGTTATGACTTTATGAAATGGTTATGTGTGATATGCGTTGTTTTGGTTAGGATTTACTTGTGTTGATTACAAAGTGTATTCTTGTCCGTTCATTGAGCGTTGATAGTTATTAGCACCTAAGTCACGGTACACTAAATCCGTTAATTGTATGCATTTGGATTGAAGCCTTAAACTTGTAGAAACCATAATTTAGCAACTACCGAAACCGGGTGTGATTCCTTTACTTGTTATTGTTTAGAAATCTCATATTTATTACCATTGTTAACTAGGAGTTTGTATTCAAGTAAGTGCTTATATTTATCTAAACTGGAATTTTTACAACACTAGGCACCTAGCAAAGTTGGTTAGGCGCGCGAAAGGGTGCAGCCTAGACCCGGGTTCGAATCAGGGGACGGCCCAGTTCACCATTTTTTAGTTCATCTCACCATTTTTATTATACATACAAGTTAGACATCTTTCATCAAAAACAAAAATACAAAACTTTTATTAGCAAGCTTCATAAATTGTGACAACCATTTTAGTTCTAGTAAATCCATTCGCAAACCACATACTCTTCGTGGATCGACCCCTTGCTACCACTAGCTATTTGTTAAGGGTAATTTGGGCATATAAATATTATCTTTGATTGGAGCGCGACACTCCGATCAGAATTCGGGCTTATGTTTGTGTTTGGTAGTAAACAGACTATATCTTGAAGTGTAAAACGAATTTTAACGTCGTTCAAGTGCTAGAATTCAAGTCCCAAGCCCCTATATTTATACTTGGAAAACGGCCCCCTCGCGTGGCGCGAGGGGCTGTCGCGTGGCGCGAGGGGTGCTCCCCTACCATAGGGTAGCCCCGTGTCCTGGTAGGCTTGCTGAGTTGGTTGTTCATTAAAATTCGCATCCCACATAAAACTGTGTTGATAATACTAACTAGGGTTTACCCCCCCCCCCCCCCTGAGTTTTAGGGGCCCTGATCCTGATTCCGATTGTTCCGAAAATTTTAGGGTTTATGCAGAATCACTTGGGGGTCTTAATTAGGGTTTCCTATTGGACAAATTAAAATAATAATTAAGACTTCTGATGAGAGTTGTTACACTTTTCGGCACCGGGATGAATAGAATATCGGGATTTATGGGCTTCGTCCATCAGAATCTGGCACAAGTTGGTCCGTTTAGAGATCCAAATTCGGTCCAGAAAGTGGAATATCCCATTCGACTTGCTCACAAGCTGGGATCCATCGTGGTAGATTCTTTCTTTCTTCAGAGTGCGTTCGTTAAAACAGGCATGTTGGGTTTCACGAATGAGGGTTTCGAGGTTGTATCGGGCATGGACATTGTGAGTGCTGAGCACATAGTTCCGTCTGCTGAGTGCGTCAGTGACAACATTTGCTTTGCCTGGGTGATAACGAATCTCACAGTCGTAATCGTTGAGAAGTTCTACCCATTGGCGTTGACGCATATTAAGTTCCTTCTGATTAAAGATATGTTGTAGGCTCCTATGATCGGTGAAGATCGTACACTTGGTACCGTACAGGTAGTGTCGCCAAATCTTTAATGCAAAAACAACTGCGCCTAGCTCGAGGTCATGGGTTGTATAGTTCTTCTCATGGATTTTGAGCTGACGAGACGCGTAAGCTATAACCTTATCCCGATGCATAAGGACACAACCGAGACCAAGGTTGGAAGCATCACAATAGACAATGAAATCGTCGTTTCCGTCGGGTAGAGTGAGAATAGGAGCATTGCAAAGCATGTGTTTGAGGGTTTGAAAGGCAGTCTCTTGTTTAGTTCCCCAAACAAAAGGCTGATCTTTATGCATGAGAGTGGTAAGCGGCACAACAATCTTTGAGAATCCTTCGATAAATCATCGATAATAGCCCGCCAATCCGAGGAAAGAACGGACTTCCAAAGGGTTCTTGGGTGTAATCCAACTCTTGACGGCTTCAATCTTCGCAGGATCGACATGAATACCCTGACTATTGACAATGTGACCCAGGAACTGAACTTCCCCCCAGCCAAAATTCGCACTTGGAGAACTTGGCATAGAGTCGATTCCCCTGGAGCAACTCGCGAACCAAACGTAGATGTTGCGCGTGTTCGGTCTTCGACTTGGAATAGATCAAGACATCGTCGATGAATACGATGACGAATCGGTCGAGATATGGTTTACACACGCGATTCATAAGATCCATGAAGACCGCGGGTGCGTTGGTTAGACCAAAAGGCATAACAACGAATTCGTAATGGCCGTAACGGGTGCGAAATGCGGTTTTGGGTATATCCTCCTCTTGTATGCATAGCTGGTGATAGCCTGAACGTAGATCGATCTTCGAGAAACATGTAGCACCTTGTAGCTGATCGAACAAGTCGTCAATGCGGGGTAGGGGATAGCGGTTCTTGATAGTTAACTTATTCAATTCCCGGTAGTCAATGCACATCCTGAATGACCCATCCTTCTTTTTGACGAAAAGGACCGGCGCGCCCCAAGGAGAGGTGCTCGGGCGAATGAAGCCTTTCTCAAGTAATTCCTGGAGTTGGTTAGAGAGTTCACGCATTTCGGACGGTGCGAGTCGATAAGGAGCTTTGGCAACAGGATTGGCTCCAGGAATGAGGTCGATACGGAAGTCGATATCACGACTTGGCGGTAAACCAGGAAGATCCTCAGGGAAGACGTGAGGGAATTCTCGGACCACAGGAACGTCTTTTACTTCCTTCTTCTCTTTCTTTTCCTTCTCCGCTACTACAATGTTAGCCAAGAAAGCTCTGTATTCCTTGCGGAGATACTTGCTAGCTTGGACACATGACATGAGCTTGAGACCTTTCAAAGTAGTTTCACCGTAGACACACAATAAATCACCATTTGCGAGCGAGAATCGAATCATCTTGTCGAAGCATACCACTTCAGCATGGTTTTCACGAAGAAAGTCCATGCCTATTATGATATCGAAACTTCCGAGTTGCATAGGAATAAGGTTTATTGGGAAGATGTGATTGTTGAGCTCAAGAGTACAATTACGGAGGACAGAATTAACGGCGACGGTTCTTTCCGTAGTGACTTCAACTTTGAACGTTGAGGAGAGATGAGAGCGCTAAAGACGAAGGAGTTTCTCGAATTCGAACGACACAAAGCAATTATCGGCTCCAGTATCAAACAAACATGAAGCATAAATACCATTCACAAGGAACGTACTATTGACCACGTTGTTGTCGGCTTGGGCTTGACGTACGTTGATGTTGAAAGTTCGTGCGCGTGCTGCTTGTTGCTGCTGCTGCTGGTGTTGTTGTTGCTGAAGCTGCTGCTGCTGGGGCTCTTGTTTCACGACCCTGTTTGGGCACATGTTGGCGAAATGGTTAGGATCGCCACATGCGAAGCAGACTCTGGCGTTGACCGCGGGTGCCGGAGGAGCTTGCTGACCCTGAGGGGCAGTGAGTAGAGCTTGATGAGCATGAGCTTGTCGAGCACGACAGTTGGTAGTGAAATGGCCGTACAGATTGCAATGAGCACAGAAACAACAAGCGATGGTAGTCGGGTGGTGATAGCTACAAGTATGGCAAAGCGGGTGTGGCCCAGTGTAGGCACGCTTGGCAAGCGGTGCATTAGCCACAGGCATCACTGTTTGACGTTGTTGGGCTGGTACAGCTTGAATTGGTGCAGCAGTGATCGCACAATTCTTGTTGCTGGAGCTGTTCTTCCTCTTGTTCTTCCTATTATTGCTTGACGAGGTGGTGGTTTTAGCAATTGGTGCGGCGGTGGTAGCTTGATGCAGGTGCTTTGAAGTTTTATCCCAGACACCGGCCTTGACCCGCTTGTCGTTGATTTCAGCAGCCAGTAGATAAGTTTCTTCGATCGTCGTAGTCTTAGCCGCTTGCATAAAATCTGCGACGCAGTCGGGCAAAGCTCGGATGTACTTCTTGATTGTGATCTCCGGAGTCTTGACTTGGTCAGGGCAGATGATGCTGAACTGCTTGAAGCGAGTAGTGAGAGCAGCGTTGTCACCTTCCTTCTGATGTATGTGCCAAAATTCATTTTCTAGATTTTGACGTTCATGAGGAGGGCAGAATTCTTCTAGCATGACTTCTTTAAGCTCGTCCCACGACAGCCGTAGGCTGCATCGTTCCCTCGCTTGTTCCTCTCGGCCGTCCACCAGTCGAGTGCACGGGACTGGAAAACGCCGGTAGCATTCAGAGTTCGGAGGTCATCGGGGCAACCACTCTGTCATAGAGTGACCTCAATGGAATCAAACCATTGGAATAGTGCAGTAGGACCTCCCTCGCTAGTGAATTCTTTTGGCCCACACGACTTGAATTGTTTGAAATTGAAGGCCTTGGTGGTAGCTTTAGGAGCTTCGGTCCTTAATTCCTCAGATGATTTGCTGACATTCTCGTAAACATCACTCACAGCCTTTGCTACACTTTTAGCGATGATGGCAGCAAGGCGTTTGTCTCTCTTTTCTTGGCGAGAAAGTAAGGGATGACGGGATCCAGATGACATTGTCTGCAACAGACATCGTCACAGGACTCAACACATTGTATTCGAATCTTACCTCACACGTTTACTACTTACTAAAGCTCAGGAACACGCATATTCATGTAAACACATACGCACGTAGAGCACAAAATCACATAACATCTAAGCTCGTAGAGCACAGAAGCACATACACATTTAGTCACTAGAGGCAGTCAGAAAACAGAAACCTATTATCCAAAGTCTGCGATTGTTCGAGAATAGCGCTCGCGTTTTAGTATGTCGAGTAGCGTAGTATAAGCGTATATCATATCATAAGGTCGTTCCTAATTTTAGCGATTTGTTAGCGATTTGAGGTAGAAATGCAGTGCGAGTTGTGTGTGTCGATCGAAGTGAAGGCATAAACCGAATAATTCTCCCAAAATTAAACACATAAACAGGTAAGCGCACATAAAATCGACGAATCATCAGAGTCAGCAGTTGCGGGCTCAGAATCGAAACACGTAAAATCAAGAGCTAGATTGTCTGCGGTTAGTAGACCTCGGCTATCCAAAGTGGTTCAACTATTCACAAGGACTTGTCGTTCACGTTTGACCTTCAGGACTGTACTTTTGCCTCAATTCTTGGGCGTTTGGCACGCATTCCGTTAGTCATATCGTGACTTCAGGTCGTTGGAGTCCGTCGAAACTTTGGTGAGAGTTTTGTAAAATGGGCGGAACAAGTCGTCAAGGTTAGGGTTTCACACCTATCTTAACAACTTCGTCCCTGTTTTAATAAAATAAAGGAGATTATTCATCAAAATACGGATTTCACTCCTGATTTGGCATAATTCTCCCGCTGAACAAGCGTTCGTTATTGAAAAAGAATGAAGAAATCATTGATAAGTTGATAAAACAGCATTGATCAAGCAATTTAGTCGAGAGTTCGTGGTTTTCACACCTAATCTTGACCAAATTGCTTTCTCATTATTGAAATCTCGAGTGCAGTGATAGTGTAGCATAAGCGAGAATATCGAGAGATAAGCTCGTACATAATCCCTACCAGATATGCATAAGTCGGTATGTTGGTTCCTAACTATAGACTAGGTCTCTGAGACATCGACCCGGACTAGGTCGTGTCTTGCCTAATTCCCTATAGTTATGGCTCTGATACCAATTTGTCACACCCCAACCGATGGCGGAAACATCGGGGCATGGCACTGAGCGAAACAGATTGTCCAGAAGTTTCCATAACAATTATCATTACTATTCAATTTAAAATAACATGTCCCATACCATGTCTCAAACAGTAAACAAATTATTACAGATAAAGTCTACGAAAATCATTCTGTTCCGACAACTCAGGTTTAAATATAGCAATTGTTTATCTGCTTCTAGAGACCCATAATTCGATTACTACAGACAACTATTTGTTGGGCTCTAAAGCTTTATTCTAGCTTCAAATTCCTGCCACGTGTGCATCCTAAACACATGTCACATACGTTAAAATAAGGTCAATACATATAATGTAAATGTGAGCATACAAGTTTGATAATAGCATATAAGGTTCGAATTCGTTTACGCATAACCAGCACGTACACATAGTGAAATGAAGCAAGTTAGTTATCGACAAAGATCCATCAATACCAATGACTGCGGGTTGACTGCCAGATGCAGTTCGCAATACATGATTACCACCGTAACCATGCAAGTAATTGTCCTTAACAACCCCCGCGAAAGGGTGCTGAGTCCAAACTATAGTACTATCGTTGCTAAGGCAGGTAGACAGCATTCTATGTGTAAACATAACAAACAAGCATTCATAAGCCACGTATAACATGCATTAACGGTTAGCGTTCAAATAGTATTGAATAGTGTGTTTGATTGTGATTTGAATAGTTGTAACGTATGTAACACCCAAAAGTGCTTAAAGCAAAAAGGGATCGAGTATACTCACAGCGGTTGATGGATTGAAGGGAGCGCTTAGCGAGTAAAGTTAGCCTGAATAGATTCGGTAGCATAACGATGAGCGATACGTAAAACGACACAAAGTGTGAGTGGGTCGGATAGTAGTTCGATCGGATGGTAATCCGAGCAGACAGCAATCCGTGCAGATAACAATCCGTTCGGATGGTCATCCGGTCGGACAGCTTGTCCGGTTGGATGACTATTCGAGTGGATTGTTTCTTCCTATGAGAAAGATGTGTTTGTGTATGATGGCTTGACTTTTGAAGTTTTCGTTGTAGCATTTTGAAAACGTTAAAGTATCTCTATCCTTCAAGTAGGTCGATCGGGCGGTCAGTCGTGCGGATGACAATCCGTTCGGATGGTCATCCGGTCGGACAGTAATCCGGTCGGACGGCGAACTTAGTGATAAAGTTACTTAGTGGAACAATTCATAGCAGAAGAGTCACTCGGTCGGATGTCCACTCGACCGGGTGACAACCCTGTAATGAACATGTTGAAAATTGTTTAAGTCTTTAAAGTCCTTGTATCTCATGATCCGAAGAGTAATCCGGTCGGATGGTAGTCCGTTCGGATGGCGATTCGTTCAATACTCAAACTTTAAATAAAGTTGATTAAGTGTGGGTCCCATGGTGTTATCCGTTCGGATGGCAATCCATTCGGATGAACTATCCGCTCGGACAGCATTCCATTCCGGTTGTTCCGTTCGTCTTACACTTGGTCGTTTTGAATGTTTGTCGTTTTATTGAGGCATTTTGACAACGTGTTAACCAACAGAACCCCCATTTTGACCCAGGTGACCAAACCGACCAGGAATCACCCTAGTTCGGCCAGTTACCGGCTCGAGACGGTTGTTCCTGTTTAACCCAAAATCGGTTAACCTCGTGGATAGAATCCGGATCTTGTGCCATGCAACCACCAGAGTGATTTGTAAGCAGGCACAGATTCCGTTTCTATCGGTTTGAAGGCATTGAGTGAAAAAGAGTTGAAAGAAAGTTGGAAAATCCATCCTTCAATCCTTTTCACAGTGTATATGTTTAGATCTATAAAAGATCTTTGTTTCTTTATGTGGAAATCGGCTAGATCCAAGTTATTCTTGGTGGATTGAGGCCAAAACATGAAGTTCTTCAAGAACCCATGATGACATCGTCCTAGAACACTTGAATCTTGATGATTTCACGGTTAAAAGTTAAGATTTGAAAGATAGAAAGGTGTAGGAGTGCGTGTAGATCAAGAAAGTACAAGATTTAGGACGAGATCTTACGGGGATTGAGAGAAATCGAAGAAAAGGTGAGGATAGCGTGCTGTTCGGACAAGGTTTCCAAAAGTAGAAAGTTTGGAAAGTGACATGGGTATTTATGGGATTCCAAAAGAGGAAAGGGCTGTCCGGTCGGATGGTTCACCGCCCGGATGACTGTCCGGTCGGATGACATCTCTGTCCGATGGCACCTGACCTGTGACCAGGTGGCTATCCGGTCGGATGGCTATCCGGCCGGATGGCACTTGGTTCGAGTGTTTGACGCGACGATTCTTGACGTTTCGATTTCGGTTGCGAGCGGTTCGATACGATAGGGTTTCCTAGTCAAATTACTTTCAGTCCCAATCACTCATATCGAGCACTATCCCTTCTCCACTAATTATCATGGTTCGATTGTGATTCGAGTTCGAGGTCGATTGAGTTCGATTGTGTTTCGAGTTTCGATTGATTTCCACAACATACATAAATAAACATGCACAAGTAACACATAAGGCACACACACACGTATAACAATAACTGATATGCGTAGTTCGAGTCGCGATTTGATGTCGATTCGTTTAGTATAGTTCGATTATTGATAGATTATCTTTATCGTATTGTTACTTCCTATAGTTCACAGTCGCGAGTTGGTTAGATAGCGATTAACATACGTCGATTATTGTAATTAACAACACTTACTGTTGGTGCACTTGTGTCTGTACTTTGTCTGTATTTCGTGTCGATACAAAACGATGTCTTTAATGTAAGGTTGATGTAAGTTTGACCAAGTCAACCATCCTCCTGGTTTGACTTGACCAAACAGTTAGAAAAATGTTGTAAGCTGGTTGTGTCGAAGGATGTGTAATCGAAGGATTGTTTTATATCCTTCGATGATGAGCTCGAAGGATAGACCTCGAAGGATAGACCACGAAGGATATCATCCTTCGTGGTGTATGTGATCTTTCGATGGGTTTTCTGGTCGACAGATGATCTTTCGATCACTCTGTCTGATCCTTCGACCAGACCTGCTGTGTCGGGTATATATACCCATGTAGTGTGTTGTGTGAGAGTTAGACAAGACAGAAAACAGAGAGAGGAGAGCACACACACGAGAGAACTTTGAGAGTTTGCAGAATACATCTGTGAACATTGGACTTGTAACCGAACCTTTCATACGCATTAATACAAGTGGTGTTAATCGGTGAATGTTGTGTGTTGTGTTTGTGCTTGTTCTCGTATAAAGTCTCGGTTGCATGCTAGCTTGGATTCCGCACTCGCTAGTGTGTTTGATATAACAAGGATAAGGTTTTATCTCATCCTCGAGAGGGACCTACAAGTGGTATCAGAGCATTGGCTCTTCTCCTTGTTAAAACCGAGAATTTTCGGACTGTTTTTCGGGTTTAAAAAATTCACTATTTTCTGAAAATCTTGTTGTTTTTGCTTGGTGTTTTGTTAAAAACCTTGTTATTCTTCATGTTTACATGTTAGTTGTTGGTTTTTGTTAAACATTTTAGCAAAATCGTGTGTTTGGAGAGTTTCGGTTCACCGAAATTCTTGTTTTTCTGGGTAGTGTTCTTGGTATATTCATAGTGTTCTTGATAATCTACACTTTTGATCTTAAAAATTTTAAATTACAAAGTGCTTGTTTGTGTTGGAAGTTGTTTTCTGATTAAAATATTGGGATCCTTACCTGGTTGGTGAAAGTCTGCATATTCAGACCTGAAAGATATGGTCTGAACATACTTTCTGCCGAAAGTTTTCACCAACCCTTCAACTTTTCACCAACCTGTCACATTTGTCAACCGTGTCAGTAAGATCGAAGGATATCCTTCGAAGTCGAAAGATCATCTTTCGACCAAAGGAGGTTCGACAGATAGTCATCCTTCGAGCATCCTTCGAAGTGTGAGATTTATCTTTCGGTCCAAGGAATATTTTCGAAACATATATCTTTCGGTCTGCTGCTCTTTCTCGAAAGACAAGGATCCTTCGACTGGGGAGTCTTTCGAAGTCATCGTTCGACATTCATCAGTGTTGATCTTTCGATCCTTGTTTGTTTAAGTTTAACAGTTTGTGTTTTTCAGGTCTTTCGATCAAGGATCTTTCGGCTGGTTGTTATCATTTGAAATTAACATAGTTTGTGAAAATTAAATTTTTAAACAGAAAACTTGTTTTCATTTTTAAATCAATTTTCACTTAATATATTAATTTTCATAAAATGGGAACAAACGGTCAGTGGGATCCAACCGCGTGGACTCAAATAACTTCGACTCCACAATCATCAGCTATGCAATCTACGCAATCTACGTCAGATTTCGACAAAACTGCATGGATGCGAGCTATTGCCCCACCTCAAGTTGCAATGATAACTGCAAATCAATGGGCTTTGGTCACAAATCAAAGCAACAACATTCAATCTATGATGCAGAACGACAGTGAAACTGGTACAAGCACAAAACCGCCAAAGTTAAATCACATCAATGATTGGGGATGGTGGAAAGAAAGGCTGAGAACTTATGTTCAGGGACAAGGTCAAGATCTATGGATGTGCTTCTTCACAGCTTTTGAAAATGAGTTGGAAGTTGCAGGATCTAATCCACAAACTTACAGCACTTTGTCTGAAGAAGATAAGAAGAAGTTTGAGTTAGAAAAGAAAGCATTCATGATTCTCACACAAGCTCTTCACAAAGACATTTACCACCAGTTTGTTTACTGCACGACTACTAAAAGCTTGTGGGATATGCTCACGTTACGTTGTGAAGGAAATGCTCAATCTAGAAAGATCAAGCAAGAATTACTGAAGAAAGAGTTTGAAGGATTCACGTGCTTGGAGAATGAGACTTTGGCAGATTTATCTACAAGGTTCCATCACTTGTTGAGCGAGATGTTTGCTTTTAAAGTCACTGCCACTCCACAAGAATTGGTGAAGAGATTTGCTGATAGCTTACCAGCAAAGTGGAGCAGCTATCTTGAAATTCTCAAAGAAAATGGTGTTCTAGACACAATCACCGTTTATGAATTAATTCAAAGATTGGAGAATAAGGATGTAGAAGAAAAGCTTAAAGCAAAAAGAACACAAACTCCTCAAAATCCAGAAATGTACTTTGGGATTGCAGGAGGTATCAGTGGAGAAAAACCAGCTTCTCAACACGCGAAGCTTCAAACAGCTTTCGTTTCTAACACCGGACCTTCAACAACAGATCAGTTTGATCCTTCAGCTTACACGATGTTTTCAAGACCGAATGTGCAACCGACAGCTCAGCAGCAACAACCGCAACAGCAAGGGTTTTATGGAAGCTCTTCAAACTTTCAAGCCACTTCCAATCCTAACACAGTCAGATTAGACACCTCCAACTTTTCCAAAGTCAGTGTCGAAGTAGCCAAGGAGCATATGGAGATGTTGAATACCTTGGTTAGTGCTTATAGTGGATTGATCGCAGGTCAGATTGGGAATGTCAATCTAACCAATGAAGATTATCAGCAAGTGGATAAAGAAGAGTTTGAAATAATGGATATCAAATGGGCTCTTGCTAGTGCAATTCGAAGAGCAAAGGAGTTTATGGAAAGGACGGGGAGAACCAACTTGGAAAACAAGAAAGACACCAAGTATGGGTTCGACAAGCAAGCTGTCAAGTGCTTTAACTGTGGCGAACGGGGTCATTTCAAAAGGGAATGCACAAGACCAGCTCAGCATGGAAATCAAAATCCGTTCAGAAATCAAGGCAACCAGCAGAACCAGAACGGGAACAATGTTCGTACGTTGATACCTGTCAACAACCAAGGCCAAGCAGGGTCATCAAATGCCACCCGGGGGCTGGTGGTTCAAATAGATGAGGGTTGTGATTGGTCGCTTCAGCTTGGAGAAGGAGGAAATGGTGGAACAGCATGTTTTGCTGAAGTCGTAAAGGATTTAAAGCACGCCAGTGGTGGAGAATCTTCCACCAATGGTGTTGTATCTTCTGAAGATGAAGACAGTTCTGGTTATAGTGGAAGCTCAGATGAAGAATCCTCCACTTCGGAAAATGATCATGTGGATGAGACATCAAGTGCGTCAGTCGATGCAAATATTGATGAACTTTTGGAAGAAGCTGCAGCAGGAACTGAAAGAAGATCTAATTTGATGGATCAAGCTGCTTACTCTTCGTCTTCTCTCCATTCAGCCTTTATGGCTAATGTCGACAGTTCATCAGGTCAGGTATGTGTCGATGAACCCACTGTAGTTAGCTGTGAAAAGTGTGATAGTTTAACTGTTAAATATGCAGAAAAGGAAAGTCAGTTTGAAATCACACTCAAACACAATCAACAATTGATTGTAGATCTTGCTAAAGCAACTGAAGCTAACGTGTTTTTAACCAGAAATGAAAAGGAATTTAAAACCACAATTGCGTCATTAAGACATGATGTTTCAGAATTACAAAAAGCTGTTTTGCGAAAACAACATGCTAACAATGATCTTATAGACACAATTGAAAAGCAGATGGTAGAATTGGCAACCGCTCGATGTGAATGTGAAACAATCAAGCAGAAATTGGAAAGTTATTCCAATTCCCGCTATGTATTGGATCACATTATTGATGTTCAAAAGAAAAAGGGGGATAAGAAGTGTATGGGATTCAAATCATGTCCTCCCCCAATGAATCACAATTACTCCAAATTGCCTGATGACGAGGATATGCCCCGTTTTGAACCTACTGTGCCACTCGGTCTAGATGACTTTGCAGCAGGCCTCGGGTTCACAACTGGTACATCATCCTCGGGTCAATCAGAATCAGAATCTGAATCTAAATCTGAATTTGAGAATGTGACAGATTCATCGTCTGTTAAGGAACAGAGTCCTCCCATTGTTGAGGATGCTGATTCTTCGGATGATGAATCTGAAGAAATTGTGAAACAACAGTCTCACTCGGTTACCACAGATATTCCAATCGAGAATCACATCCTGTGTGATCCTCCAGTGAAACCGAGTAAGACTGAAATGTCAAAAGCAATGGAGTCCCTTGTTTCTACCAGTGAAGAGAATAACTTGTTGTACACGCTCAAAGGAGATAGCAAAATCTACTCCAACAAAGATTTTCCAATTAAAAATGTAAATCAAGATTTAATTGAGCAAATTTTTGAAGGATGCACTGATAAGTTTTTGGGGAACAAAAGTGGCAAAGTTACCGTCACTCAATGTGATCCAATTCCGTGTGAACAAATTAGAAAACAATACGGAAACCAAAAACTACAAGTTGAGCGAAAACAACAAGTCAATTCCGGAAAAAGTAAGGTACAGGGAAAGAAGGCTCAGAACAAGAATGTTCAAGCACCTAAGGTTCAACAACAATGGGTGCAAAACAAAAGAGCTCCTGTTAAGAAAAGAGAACCGAAAGTGAACTTTGTTGGATCCACAGGTTCAGATAAACTTGAAACATTTCAGGATAAATCTAACATTGATTTTGTAAAACAAGTTAGAATTTTAAAACGAAATGATCAGAATAACTACACCCAACACACCAACGGAGGTGATTTAGGTCCAAGCACGTCTAGATCACAAAGTTCATTGTCTGGTTCTCCGTCTGATCATCAACATGTTTCTCCGAGGTTTGTAGAGCGGAGAATGTGTTTTGAGTGTGGCACAATTGGGCATATTGTAAGATACTGCCCATATCTGCAAAAGTTGAAGGCAAAAACAAGTGCTCCCCAAGAAACCAATTACCAAAAACGATCATTTTCCCCGAAACAAGACCCACGTGTCTTGAAAGAAAGGGAAAAGAAGTTAAAACAAAAGAATCAAAAGGTAATTGAAAAGGCCTTAAAATCAGAGGTCAAAGAAGAAAAACCTGTTCAAGCAAAACCTAAAACTGTAAAACCAGTAAATGCTAAAACAATTAATACAAATACTGGTAAAGGACAAACAGCTTGGAAACAAAAACAGGTAATTCAGTCAGGGGGAGCACCACAGGTTCTTTTTCCTAATCATCAAGTGATTGAAATCACTTTTCTTGATGATCAAGGACGACCCAAGTCCACAAAGGCTTGGGTCCCTCTCTCCAACTAATTTTTGAGTGAGTGTGTAGGATATTCCAGGAGGAACTTTCGATAGTCGTAAGATTGTTGATAGTGGAGCATCCTTGCACAGAATAGGCAACAGAAGAAATTGCTGCCTTTGATGGAGAGAAAAAGTAAAGGGAAACAGAAATGTCTGTTGAAAGAGACTGAAAAACTTCGACAAAATGAAAATCATTTCAAAATATGAATGTTCAAGGCTTTGATCGGGTCCCCGGGATAGATTCAAATCAAAATGTACGCACCTGCAGCACGTTTGAAGTTCAACACTCAGCAAAATGAACGTGCAGTGTACATTTCTTGGCGGTGTGATTGAAGAAAATGTGTTTGTTGTACTAACCAACCGGGTGTGCGGATGCCTTGGCTTGGACTGAACAACCGCACACTACTTCTGAAAGAGAAAGACAAAGACCTTCGCTGGTGAAATGTGGAAGACCAGCCGGACCCGGAGGTTTGTGATCTTGTTGCTGTGAAAGGATTTCAGTAGCTACAAAATCGACTTTGAAATCCACACTGGGTGGATATTCAGTTTGGGAGAGCGCTCAGATTCCTTGCAATGCACGAAGCAGTTGCAGGATACGGTTTTGAATTTCTAATCTCTCCTATACTTGTCGATATTTAAGCTGCTTTATGAATTATTATCTCGTACAGCACTCTTTGACCAGACAATGTTGTCCTGGTCCGCACCGCTTACCGACTTGCCAACTGATTTTTCCAAAATTCGCTAAATCATTTCTGATTATAACTTAATTTTGGTAAACGGCATTGAGGTAAAACATGAGTTAACCAACATCGGAAAATCATTTTTGTATATATCTTTGTGTTTTAAATTTGTCTTAGTTTGTTGATTTTAGGGGGAGTAAATCCAAAATTTGAAAATCCAAAAACATCGAAAAATTTCATAAACACAAAAACAATAGAAAAACAAAAATGAGTTTCCTGGCGAGAAAAAGAGAAAATGATAGTACATCAGTGGTCTGTCTAAACCTCTTTAAACCTTAAATGAAAAACGATAAGCAGCTCTATATATGATGTATCGGTAGGCTCACAATCATTTTAAAGTGTGCAGGGTGATATAAACTTAAATCGACTGCAGACTGGGTGGGAACCATTCATTGGCATATGGTCTTGGTACCGAAATTTCGTTTGAGAGATTGCCGAGGTTCTGAAATATTCGGTCTTTATGCTGCTTATCATCTGGGTATCATGGTTGTTTCTATAAAAGACAAAGTCTAGATCTTCCATGATACCATACATACGTGTACATATCTCATACTGCATTCGACCTCAATAAGTGATCAACAATCACATGTCCATATCAAATAAGTGATAAATTATCACATTCATCCGGGAGTCAAGTTCGTCTCTCTGCTGTACGAAAGTACTGACCTGTTCACGGACTTGCTCCTGTGCCCTCATGCATCTGAAACTCAAGTTCCTCATAAATAAGTGATTCTATCACATAGGGCTTGTTTTCAATCAAAATAAGTGAAAATCTCACATCTTATACGGTCAAACAGATGATAATCGGTATACTCACCGGTAAGATGAATCCTCGTGCATACCTTGATACGGGAATGTGTCGTGATGTGGATGAACACCGGTCGGTAAGTATAAATTATATCTTAAAGTATCCCCTCGCCATGATTACATCTGATAAGTTGAGTTTATGTGGACAACAATACCGATAATTGTTATAGGATGCTTATCTTAATGTTAACTAATTGAACAACAAGAGCGTTTTGGCATGACCGTACACTGATATGATTCTCTTACCCTCGAAACTCGCAAAAAGAATGTCTGTAAATATTTATTTAATGTTTCCTGTTTATGCATCTTTGTATATATTTATTTATTGCTTTCCGTCTTTGCATTTGAAAAATGAAAATTTCAAAAAGATTTTAGGTGTGTTTTAATTTAAACTTTATAAAATCCAAAAGGATTTTTCTTCTAGTTTATTTTTGATTGACCGATGTTGGAACTCGAGTCTATCCTACCCAAATTCCTGATCGTAAGCTGGAAAACAATTGCATCTTCATAAACAGTCGAAGTTAACGAGTTTTGAAAGTTAAAGGATTAAATTGAATATTTTTCTAAAACTTTCAAACTATTGTCGGTTGGTGTTTGATTGAGATTTGATCTCATATGTGTCGATTAGGTTAAATGTTAACCATATTCCAAGCGGTTGTTCTCATTATGCGTTTAGCTTTCTTGCATGTGCAGATGCTAAAGGCGAGGAGAACATGTTCGATGAAAAGCTTTGGAATGAAGACACGAAGTGGAGGCACTCAAGGGATAAAATGATCGAGTTGCCGCTGTCCCTTCATCAACACCTCAAGGATCTGAAGAATTGACAAGTCAAAAGATTCACGAGCATGACTCAATGGAGAGTTCAATCTAAGGGTGAGTTTGTCAACACACTTTCTACATGAAACGGGGAGTTTGTTGATACACTTTCTGCTTACGACGCGTGAAAACTTTGAAGATCCTCCGACATGAAAGACATAGAAGACGAACCATCACGAGTAGCGTCCAAGGGGGAGTTTGTTGATGCACTTTGTGTGGACGAGACTCAGCTCGGTTCGACTCGGCCTTGAAGATTTGAAGACACGAAGATCGAGACAAAGCTACAGCCAAGGGGGAGTTTGTTGGTGCACTTGTGTCTGTACTTTGTCTGTATTTCGTGTCGATACAAAACGATGTCTTTAATGTAAGGTTGATGTAAGTTTGACCAAGTCAACCATCCTCCTGGTTTGACTTGACCAAACAGTTAGAAAAATGTTGTAAGCTGGTTGTGTCGAAGGATGTGTAATCGAAGGATTGTTTTATATCCTTCGATGATGAGCTCGAAGGATAGACCTCGAAGGATAGACCACGAAGGATATCATCCTTCGTGGTGTATGTGATCTTTCGATGGGTTTTCTGGTCGACAGATGATCTTTCGATCACTCTGTCTGATCCTTCGACCAGACCTGCTGTGTCGGGTATATATACCCATGTAGTGTGTTGTGTGAGAGTTAGACAAGACAGAAAACAGAGAGAGGAGAGCACACACACGAGAGAACTTTGAGAGTTTGCAGAATACATCTGTGAACATTGGACTTGTAACCGAACCTTTCATACGCATTAATACAAGTGGTGTTAATCGGTGAATGTTGTGTGTTGTGTTTGTGCTTGTTCTCGTATAAAGTCTCGGTTGCATGCTAGCTTGGATTCCGCACTCGCTAGTGTGTTTGATATAACAAGGATAAGGTTTTATCTCATCCTCGAGAGGGACCTACACTTACTCCACATAATACAATTAAAATAAAGAGATTACTATAAGTCAAATCCGTATAATCGGTCGTTGACTTTGACCTTGACTTCTTGAAAACACGGGGTGTTACAGTAAGTATGTACGACAATAATTCGCATGTGATAATAGTTTTGATAAGTGTGTTTTAGATATTAACGTATGTTACACCCCAAAGTGTGTTTAAAGCGTTAAAAGGGGGTCAAGTATACTCATAGATTGTGTTAAATGAATAACACAGCCTTGGATTGGATTGAAAGGAGCGCTGGAAACTAAGCCTGATTTCAGAACGATAGCATAAGTGAATAACGGTGCGTAAAACGGTGTCACGTGAACTGAGTGACGAATGGTTATCTGATAAGATGACCTTCCGGACGGATGGCCATTCGGTCGGAGGGTGATCCGTTTGGGATAGATGTGTTTGTGTATGATGTGAATTTGAAGTTTTCGTTGTAGAATTTTAAAATGAGAGAAATATCTCTACCTTTCAGGTCGTACGGTCGAGCGGTCGTCCGGTCGGATGGCCGTTCGCTCGGATGGCGATCCGTTCAAGCGAGACAGTTCAAAGATCTAAGTCTCCTAGTAGAATAGTCATTCGATCGGATGGTCATCTGATCGGATGACTATTCGTTGGAAACTGATAATTCTTTGAAGTTTAGCAAAATGTTTAAGTGTTGGAGACCACAAGTCATCCGATCGGATCGTCGTTCGATCAGATGGCAATCCGATCGGACGGCAATCCGATCGGACGGCAATCCGTTCAGCGACCTGATCGTTTGAAACTTGTAAAATTTTGTTAAGTCTGAAAAGTTTGCGGTTTGACCGAGACGGTATGACAACGTGTTAAACAATGGGAGCTTCACCAAGTCCAAGCAATCCGATCGGATGGGAATCACCCCGTTCGATCAGTTAACTGTTCTTGACGGTTGTTCATGTTCAACCCGCTAAGTCGGTTATCTCGTCGATAGGAATCAGTTCTCACCCCGGCACTTCACTAGAGAATGATTGGAAGGCCTAAATGAGCTCAGATTCTATCGGTTTTGAGTAGAAAGTTAAGAACATTGACGAAAAGTGGAAATCGGTTGGAAAATGTTTAGACTATGACAAAATCAGTGTTTAAACATGTTGAAATCTCTTAGATCTGAGTTGTTCTTGGTGGAATGTGGTCGCACTTTGAAGTTCATGAGAACCCAGGATGACATCATCATCATCCTAGAACAGCCCAAATCGGCCGATTTCATGGTTAAAAGTTAAGATTCAACGGTGAAATTGATGGGAAAGTGTGTGTAAATGATAGAAGTACAAGATTTGAGGAAGAAACTTACAAGAATCGCGAGGAATCGAGAGAAAATAATCCAAAAGCGTGCTGGTCGGATGAGGCTGTCACATCAACTGTTGTTGATTTGACAAGTGGGGTATTTATAGGTGAAAGGGGAGAAAGGCGGTGCAAAGGCGACGGGTTGGATGGCTGTTCGATCGGATGGTCGTTCGATCAGATGGTCATCCGGACGGATGGCCATTCGATCGAAGGGTCATTCGATCGGCGGCTTGTGCGAGTTGGTTTTTCCGACTTTCGTTTCGTTCAACGTGTTTTGTTGCGTTAGGCATTGTGGACACATTAAGCGTTTAGCGATATAAGTAGCGTCGTATTAAGTGCGATAGGTTGGGTTGCGCGTGCTTGCGAGTGCGCGTTTTGATAGTTTCCAAAATTCCACTATTATTATTATTACATATATAACAGGTCATAGCATAAGTAATAGCGTTGAGTCTGCGTTAGCGTTGCGACGCATCACGATGATCGATGGGGACCGCTTAAGTTACTCACGCGGTGTCGTCGTTAGCGTGATCGCGTTGCATCACGTCGATCGATGGGAGCAGCTTAACTATCCACGCGATGTCATCGTGAGCGTTAGTGTATGCGTTGTGATATGTGAAAATATGCCAGTATAAGCGAAATAGCGTTGTAAGCGATAAAGTTACATTATGATATGAATCTCTGGTGCTAGGCGTAACGAGTGTCGCGAGAGTAGCAAGCACGAAGGTGCAGGTTGTTACACCGATTGTTGGTAATGATATTGTACCGGCACTGTAACAAAGCAAGTCGATGCCAACAAAAAGCCTGCAACGTGATGTGGCATATCTCAGTGGTTCGTTTTCCCTAAAGACAGGTCTTATTTTTCAAAATATTAGGTTATAAAATCATGTAAAAAATATCAGGGGATTACATCTAAAATTTATATCTAAAATACTATATAGAATATGTTAATAAAGAATTTGAGTTTATGTTAACTCTCAAGTTAAATTTTCTAACGTGATATTTTAAAAACTCTATTTATCATAAAACCATCTCTTATTATTTAAAAAAAATACATAGCAAAAGTATTGAAAAAGTTGCAATCATCTGCAACCAAAATTTAAAGTTATAAATCTTTATTTACAAACAAGTTGTTTGTGTGAGTTGAAATCAAAAGATATTAGAATATATAATCCCATGGCGTGAAGAGGGGGGTGAAAAGCTCCTCCACGCCCTAACACCACCCGTCCTTGACCACACATGACATGGATGTTGCCCCTCTCCAAGGCAAAATTCTCATAGGCGTTGACTCTTGATCAAACCTTGACCCACTTGATTTTTTTTTTTTTCAAGCCTCGTCCTTGCCTTTGACCACCCCCAAAGTTTTTTCTTTATGTGAAGGGCAAAGCACACGTGGTCTACACGTAACGCCTATGTGGCTGGATAGGGGCTCTATGTTGATCAGGTATGTTTAAACAAAATGGAAAACATATAAACAATACGTGTTACAGCAGATAGGCCAACAGATAGTCCAGTCACTGACGCAACCATGGAGTTCGACATGATAGTCAGCTTGATCTGGTTCTCGTGTAGGATGTATGTTTTTTATGATAGTACCGAATTCTAGGGTTAAGAATTCGTGAATGTGGAGAGAGAGGGGAGGTCGATATGTGTTTGATGTTATGACTGTCTAACCCTAAACCTTTCTAGTTATCTCTTTAAATTCACCAAAGATGAAACCTAATTAGTTAATAAGGGTAAATCGGTCTATAAACAATTACCAACTAATTATATTATAGGGATAATATATTTTGATTTATATTAGATAAATAATTATAATGACTAAATAATTAAATATAGCATAATAAATATATTTACTGTTACACTCTATCCTTACTCTCGTTACTTCTTGTAGTTTAAAAATACGTTCAAGTTACCACTTAGAAAATAAGGCTAACTCAATAATTTCTCGAAAGCACGCAATAAGTTAAGCTAGCTTACCAATAAGCCAATAAATACCCTCAACACTTTTTACACAACTAAAGTCGTTTAATAAGCTAGCTTACCAATAAGCCAATAAATACCCTCAACACTTTTTACACAGCTAAAGTCGTTTAAATAAATTGGATGTAATAATAAATAAATATCATATTGGTTTACACTCTCTTTGTTGAGCGCTTTCCAACTAACTTAGATGCGTCTAAAATTAGTTAATATAAATAAGATATCAATTCTCAAGCAGTGAGCTCGATATAAAATGTAAATGAAAGAAATGAGTAAAACTTGTCCCATGGATGAAAAAATCATTTAGTGGTTTATAAGAAACCAAAATAAGAGAAACATGAGTTGTGGCTGAGTTTAGAAACTTCTGTAACATAATTCCTTTAAACCGTGTTGACACATATAATTCGAATTAGTGAGAGTGTTAGACCATGGGCATTTACATAAGTTAGCATGTGCACTTATTTGCTTTCAATAAAGAGTAGCAGGTTCGTTGTATTAGTAAGGCTAGAAGGCATGGGGACCGTCCCCAGCCCGTCGCGGCCTGTCGCCGCCTAGCACACCATCCCGTCTGGGGCGTCATCGTCTCAATCGTCAGGGTGTGGATGTTGGGGACGTTCGCTACATGACAAAACCCCCACCTCCTCCTCACACACACATATACATACAACTCATATGTATATATTTTAGGTCTATCCCACCATTTCCTTAGTTTCATCCCCTTTGCTCCATCCTCACACCCATCCTACGTGCTGCTTACATGGCGGGTCATCATCTAAGGATGATCTTCAACCATACCATCTAGCCTCATTGGCGGACCCAAGCTTTGTCTTGGGTGGGCGGGCGCCCCCCTTGAAAAAAAAAATTAGTGTATTTTCGAGGTACAAATCCCGACTGCACCCCTTGAAAATTTGGTTGAACCCTTCATTCGCACCCCCAGAAAATAATTTTTGGGTGCGCACTATCTAGCCTAAGTCTTTTACTTTTCAGTCAGTTGTATTAATAACTCTTTTACTGTTCAGTCAATATAAGAACACAGTTGTACCTGCGTGAATTTAATGTGTGTTCATAGTGTGTGATTGGGGGATGAACCATCATGTCGTTCAAAAAAAAAAAAAAAAACTAATGTGTTGTAACTAATGTAGTTAATGAAACGGTCTTTTAATTTTTATGTTTGTTAAACATATATGAATTGCAAGTAAAAATCGAGACGTATGTTTCTTTATGATATATAAGTTGATAACTATAAAATGAAATTGTTAAGGCTGGAGATATTTGGACACCCATCGCGCCTATTTTCACACCTTTGGTGCCCTAGACGCCTCGTATAAGTCTATACGAGGCGTCTACGCACTGAATTCAAGGGGGTCTGAGAGAGTGTCAGGCACAAATTTTAAGGATTCTAGACGCCTCGTACAGAGCTATACGAGGCGTCTAGACTTGGGAATTTTTTTTGGCTGAAATGAAGGGTGTTTTGGTGGGTTTTGGTATGGTTTTTGGATAGTTTTTGAAGATGTGTTTTTTGTTGAAAATTTTTCTGTTTTTAAAAAAAGTTATGTTTTTTTTGTTTTTTACACTATAAAAAAGTTTTTGTTTTTTAAAAATGAACTATTTTAAAAATCGGCTCTTTAAATATATTATATCGATTAAATATTATAATGTTTTTTACATTTTACTTTTTTAAATATTATTCTTCCGATTAATATTTTATCTCGTTCAAATATTCAAAACATATTTTGTTTCCGTATTATCTCAATTTAAGACAACAATCATTAAGTAACCGAATAATTGAAAACAAACATAAATATGACATAGATAAGATAACTTTGTACATCCATAACAAAAATATATAAGATAAGTTTGTACATCCATAATAAAAATAAAAACAACAACAGGTCTATGCATCCGAATCCGAATCCGAATCTGGCTGCTGCGGCTGCTGCTGCTGATGTGGTGCTCGAGGTGGTGGGAGCGGTATCGCGGGTAACCCCTCTCTCTCGCGTCTATCCTGCAGCTCCCGAACCACCCAACCTATCAAATCGCTGAGCCTGTCAAGCTCTGCTCGTACCTCCGGATGTAGCTGCGCAGGTCCTGGGGCATGACCTGGAATAGCGTGACGTGGAAATTGAGGCGCCCCGGCAGGTGGCGGCGGCTGTGGCACCGCTGCACCGTCTACATCCTCCGGAGGCTCCTCCACAGGCACTATATCAGCAGGATCTACAGGAGGATAAACGGGCTCGAAATGCTCTGGTAGTGCCTCCTCTGTCCATATGCCCCCGGTCTCGCGGTTTTTAAACCGCGGGCCAACTGGAAACCTCTTGATTACCTTCATCCTCCACAGCGACTGCATGCCCATCCGCGTCGGCATGACTGGCGGCGTCTGTAGATGTGGGTCCTCGTGCAGCACGAGGCCAAATGAACGGGCAATGACGGTCACATACGCCCCGCCATACAAAAATCCGCGCTCCTGCCGGTGATGGGCGGAGGCGTAGTACTGGGCTAGACCGTGTGCTAGCGCGCACGGCCTCCTATACAACAAACAGTAAAGGAAAAAAAGATCTGTGGTTGTACACCACTCACGGCTGTACCCGCGCGCTGAGATAGAAGTAGCGAGCAAATGGTGCAGATACCTGCAGATAGTGTTAGTGTTAGCGAAATACAGAAATAGAGATAAATAAACAATGCACATAATCACAATAATTGCCGTAATAAACGTACGTACCTGTACAGTGGGTCCTCAACAAACGACACCCTCCCCTTCGACTTATCGTGCTCCCAATGATCTGGCCTCGCAATCACCTGCCAAAACCCTAGAAGAATGGGTTTTTCAACCACCACTAGCCCCGCTGTGTAAACCTCAGTCTCGATCTCCCCCTGCATGTATAAACCAGAACGCACCGCAAAGTCTGCTAGCGTCATCGTACGCAAAACACCAGCGAGCCTGAAAGAAATCTCAGGCGGAGGGGGAGCACCTGGGTACGGCAGCGGCACTGGGACCCCAGGAGGGTGAAATGTGAATGACGAAAGGAACTCGACCAGCAGCTCCCTGTAGGTCGGCGTGTGCGCCAAATCGAAAAGTCGATGCCACGGCGAACCGAGAGGTACAAACCGACGCACTCTATCCGTCTCAGCAAGCTGGTCCATCGCATCCCAATCGATCGATGCATGCGATCCAATGTACATCCTCCGAAGCTTCTGGCAATGGCGGGCGGCATCGGTGCCCGCGGGAAACTCTAGATACGGACAACCCTGCAACGTATCCAGAGGCGGCCGCCGTCTCCGTCGTGGACCCTCCTGAACCGGCTGAATCTGCTGAGCCGGCTGACCCCCCTCAATCTCTATCTCAATATCATCGCCCTCCATAATCAATCTGCAAATAATAAATAATAATAATAATAATAATAAATAAAAATAATAATAAATAACAATAACAATAATAATAAATAATAGTAATAATAAATAATAATAATAATAATAATAATAATAATAAACAATAATAATAATAATAATAAATAAAAATAATAATAAATAACAATAACAATAATAATAAATAATAGTAATAATAAATAATAATAATAATAATAATAAACAATAATAATAATAATAATAAATAAAAATAATAATTAATAACAATAATAATAAATAATAGTAATAATAAATAATAATAATAATAATAATAATAATAAACAATAATAATAATAATAATAATAAATAAATAAAAATAATAATAAATAACAATAACAATAATAATAAATAATAGTAATAATAAATAATAATAATAATAATAAATAAAAATAATAATAAATAACAATAACAATAATAATAAATAATAGTAATAATAAATAATAATAATAATAATAATAATAATAATAATAATAATAATAATAATAATAATAACATTAACAATAATAATAACAACATTAATACTAACAATAATAATAAAACTAATAATAATAATTAATTAAAAAAAAAACACAGAGCCTCGTATAGCCCTCGTATAGGGCTATACTCGGCGTCCTGTTCTTCCACATTCATCTTCAACCTCAAAACTCAAACCCCCAAACCCCACAAAAATCAAATTTCAGGGCAAACCTATGGTCTAAAGGCAAAAACATGGCAAAAACACTAAACTACGGGGCGAAATACGTACCGGTGATGCTTCAAATCTTCGAAAATCCGGTCGAAATACGTATCCGAGGCGTATAGAGGTGTATTCTCCGTATGTGTGTTTGTTTTTTGTTTGGGGGTTATAAGCAGCCTCGTCTAGACCCCCCTGTGTTATACGAGGCCTAGACGCCTCGTATAGCTCTATACGAGGCGTCTTCCTTTTTTATTATATGACCATTTAGCCCCTGGTATGCCCCCAGTATAGGCATTATTCAGGGGCAAAATGGTAATTAACCATTCCAAAAAGATATTTCTGGAATGGTTAATTACCATTTTGCCCCTGAATAAAGCCTATACTGAGGGCTTTACAGGGGCAAAATGGTAATTTAATAAACTTTTTTTAATAATTAAAAAACAAAAAATCTCAAAAAGTTGCCGCCTCACAAGACGACACGTATAGCTCTATACGCGGCGTCTGGGGTTTCAAAATTACCTTTAAGCCCCTGTTAATGGTCTATACTGGGGGCTTTACAGGGGCAAAATGGTAATTAACATAAAATATTTTCAAAATTCAAAATTTAAAAAAAGAATTGTTGCAGACACTGTAGACGACTCGTATAGCTCTATACGAGGCGTCCTAATTCAAAAACTTCAAATTTTGATTTTCAAATTTTCAAAATTCAAAATTTCAAAAACCCGCTCAAATAGACGTCTCGTATAGATCTATACGAGGCGTCTGTGGATTAGGAAATGACCTTTTAGCCCCTGAAATAAGCCTAGATTGGGGGCATAACAGGGGCAAAATGGTCTTTTGGGCATACCTATACGACGCGTATAGCTCTATACGCGTCGTATATTTTTAATTTTTTTTAAAAATGATATTAAACTGTTTTAATTATTGAAAAATGATACAAATTATAAAAAAAAAATTATAGAAATTGTAGAAAATTATAGGAATTAATAAAAAAAAATACATTCAAATTACAAAAACCATTCTTCCGTATCACTATCGATGTAATTAAGACTGGGGTTTGATCTTGGCGGAGGATTCATTATCGATGTATACCATTCTAGACGTGGCAAGTACATATCTTCCCATTGTTTCGTATGGGGTGTTCGGTTGGTCAACCATAGCCCGTGTGCTGGTGGCATTGGATAATCCCCTTCCAGCTTAACATGTATGAAGTGGTTCTCGTTTACATGTGTAAGCGGTATGAACAATGGTTGTTGATTAGCCGGAGGACTTAGTATCGGGAAGAAAGTGGAACTCGCACCCATGGTTGTCGTTAACAGGTGCACCCCTATACCGTACGTTTGTGAAATAAGAAGTCCTGCATAGGGGAAGTCCATCCAGTGATCCCCCCCACAACCGGACACTGAATCCCAAATTAGGCCCTGGCGATGCGTGTAAAAATAACCTTTATCCCATGCTTCAAATATTGGGAACCAGATCGATTTGTTCTTATCCATTTCTTGAACAAGGTGCCTTCGAATGAGCCCCCATGAACTCTGTTCCATACCTAAGCCCACAGCCACAGACCGAAACCCACAATGACCGTCCGGCATCACATCTCGTATGCACGAGACGTACGGATGGAACACTAGCGGAATGTCATCCTGAAACTGTTCGATGATTCCCACGTACTCGTCCCCAATGATTAACGGAAAACCGTGAGCATCTCGTGTCTCTTTCTTCTTAGAACTCTTTGAACGGCTTAGGCTCGCTTTGGGTTTTTGGGACCTTATAACCGACTGTTGAGAGGCCTGTGACGGAACGTACGAGCTGTGACGAGGTTTGTCGTACTTACTTTGTCGGGAACCTTCAAAGCACGTGTTTGCATCACCGAATGAGCTTCTCCTCAATTCTTCATCTATACGAGAGGCCTCGTCCAACCTTTGTTGTACCTGCTTTGTTGTTGGTCGGCCACGAGTATTTTGTTGGACAACCGGTGGTTTCTTGGTAGATTTCTTTGGAGTCAACACCGCTTTAATCTTTGAAATCAGGCTTTTTTGCTGAGCTGGGGGGTGCGACTCTAATTGTTGTCTAACAATATTTAGCTCTTCGACCACGTCCACGTCCACGTCATCGTCTATCAATTTACAACTTTGGAAGTTAAGTCTCCGCCAGAAGACGTCCACGTCTTCGAGTTGAATCGGACGCTCTGCACGGTTAAAAACAACATTTTTTAAGTCACATGATTAACGGAAATATATCACACAAGTGTTGTACGTTTAACAATTATTACCTTCAAGAATGTACTTTTCTATCCTACAAGCACAGTGCAACCCACAGCTGTGCCACATTTGGCAACCACATGATGAATGAAAGCGCTCCAAGACATCTACCTTCCTAATTGCCTCGCCCCTCAACAAGTCAAGGGCTGTATGGGATACTTTTCCAAGTAGGTGTTGAAACAACGGGTGTTTGTGGTGGGTCATTCTTTTTTCGATGCTATCTCGAAAAGTCTTCCTTATTTCACCGAACTGTGTCTCAACTATATCATGGACACAACCAACTACACGGTCCAGCGAGCTCCTATCTTCAACGTATCTCTTTAAGTTGGCGTGTTGGCTCTCAACTCTGTTTGTGGTACGATTACCAAAGTTGCGCCTCTTATCAGTCCACGCAAAGACGAACATCTCCTTATAGTCTTTTAGCCAGTTATCGTACACGTATTTGAAGACTCCTAAAACGTAAAAATAATTTAATAAAATTTGCATATGTGAGTCGTATGTTATTATAAAAACTTACTAGAACGTTTGCACTCCACAAGTCGTTGTCGCATGTTGCGCAAGTGGTACTAGTAGATGAGTATGGATGGAGACTCAATCAATGTCCCCCAGAATGACAAAAATTTCTTCCAGTCTTCGTCTGTGAAGGCACCCTTGCAGTGCTTCATAACATTTTGTTGTATGTGCCACCTGCAAAGAAGCCTGGAGGCGTTTGGAAATACTTTAGCACACGCGCCCATAAGGGCTAGGTCTCTATCGGTTAAAATCACACGTGGCACCATGCATTCATCCAACATTGACTTGACCCTCTCAAGCACCCACACAAAGTTATCACCCCGTTCTTTACTAACAACGGCATGCGCGATAATAAACGATTTGTTGGTAGGCGTCATACCAACAATCTGGATAAAGGGCATATTGTATATGTTTGTCTTGTACGTCGCATCGATCAGCATGACGTGGGGGAATGCACGCCACATGTCTCTCGAGTACCGATGAAGAAAGAAGATCTCTGTTACGATCTCTGTTCCGGGTTCCTCCCGTGTCTCGTAAATAAAGTCGTTGTTTATCAGCTTGTTTTCTAGTGACTGCATGGGAGTCAATCCTTGTCTTTGTTCGGCTCTAATCTTCGCCACAACGTTTTGAACGTCTTTCAGAACATGAAACCTGTCGGGGTCCTGCTTCCTTATCGTTTGAAATATTTTGCGCGACTCCATGTTTTGAGCTGTCAGCTGCTCGATCAGTTTCATTTCGCTTGGAGTAAACCTTCGCACAAACGCGTGGGCCGACAGGTCCTCACAAAGTTCGTGGTTATGTTCAATTTTTCCGTCTTTAATCTCCCAGGTTTCATACGGGTGGTTTCGCACAGCCAGCAGGTAAAACGGGCAACCGGTTTTTTTGCTTCCGGCTTTTCTAAGTGTTGCTGTAGTCTGGTGCTCACCAGCACGATCACATTCAAGCCATACCCTCCGGATTCTTCCACCGGTTTTCTTTGATCGACGGGTGACAATAACGAAACCATCCGCGTTTGCTATTTCTTGTATCCGATTCTTTAGTTCATCTAAAGAGTTGAAAACCTGTAACATCGACAATAATAATAAATAATTTTAATAAATAAATAAATAATAATAATAATAATTAAATAATACAAAAATAGTAATTAATACCTGCTTTTTTAAGTACGGACTGTCCTGGATGGGAGGTGTCTCACCACCATATCTTCCATATCCACCATAACCACCGTCTCCTCCGTATCCACTGTATCCACCATCTCCTCTGTAACCACCGTCTCCTCCGTATCCACGGTCTCCTCCGTATCCACCGTCTCCTCCGTATCCACCGTCTCCTCCGTATCCACCGTCTCCTCCGTATCCACCGTCTCCTCTGTATCCACCGTCTCCTCCGTATTCACACCCGTATCTATAATCCGGATACCCTTGTTGCGTCTGATAACTTGGTTGACAAGCATGGTATGAGTCATCTACAGGGGCTGTTTCATCAACAGGGGGATGATTGTTCAAATCTAGAAACGGTTTGTTTTGTTCTCCTTGTATACTAGACACAACCTCCTCTTGCTCATTAGAATCGGGAACGCAAGACTCCTCCAAAATAAAGAACCGTATCATCATTAGTAAATAATAAACTAAAACAAAAACTAATTAAAACATTTAAGTACATGTACTGTTACCGGATCGCTTTCGGGCACCCAGTTCTCGCTATAATACTGCCCGAAGACATAGTTGCCGTCCCAGTATGATGACATTTCAACACTTCGGGATGATAAGAACACAAATTAAATGCCGTCCCAGAATGAAAGAAGAAGAAGAAGAAGTAGAATGAAAGAAGAAGAACAAGCAAATGTCTTAAATGTCGGATGCTAGGGACAAACCATACACTGTATGTTGCACTTTTTCATAAGCCATCGACGCCTCGTATAGCTCTAGACCCCTCGTATATCTTTTTGTCACCTGTCGAAGACGCCTCGTATAGGTCTATACGAGGCGTCTTAGTGCCTCGTATCCATCTCTCGTACAGACCTATACTCCCCGTCTGATGTGACTGATTTGACATTGTGCTTTGGTGCAGAGATGGTCGGAAAAGTAACCCTATACGCCTCGTATAGGTCTATACGAGGCGTCCTGAAGGGTGTCAAAATAGGCATAAAGGTGTGTAAATATGTAGACCCATTGTTAATTCATTTTATAACTTACTGAGAGAGAGAGAGAGAGAGAGAGATAGAAGTACTCGAATAATATAGTTCATAAAATAATAGAGTATCTGTGAAGTAGGTTATATAAAATACCAAGGGGAAGACATGAAAAGACTCTGAAAATATAGTTCATAAAGTAAGAAAGTACTCACAAAGTACAGAATTAGTGTTTTAAGTTTACGAAATCAAGACACTGAGGACTCATGTTCGTTACCAGACTACTACTCACTATTTTCTTTCCTGAAACAAGAAAGCACGGTGCTATCTCGTACTAGTAAGTCTACCTCCTACGATACAACTATTGTCCCGGACTATGGAACGGCTTTGTGAGAGAGCAAAATCTATATTAATAGAATTATGTCAAAGTGTCAAACACAAGCCGTCAACCAACTCTATCGTTTCTTAGTTGAAGATACTAGTTTAAGTCATTCACATGTAATTAGTATGTGTTTGTCAAACAAAAGCCATCAACCAACTCTAACGTTTCTTGATTGAGCTAATGACTCGTTTAACTTGGATAGTAGATGATCACAAAGTAAGTCTTACACACACGAACACCAGTTAACCTCCCTATGAAGAGAGGGTTTCTCCTGAGACTACCATGTGGGAATTAATATCGTAATTATGGAACCAGTAAGTAAGTGAATGAGTGAGTTAGGGAATTAAGAGATTTCCAAGTGAGTTCAATGTTACCTCATGGTCTATATACGCTTTAGCTATTGCTGACTTAGTTCATGACTTAGATATAAGTGTTGGGGAATTTGAGTTTCCACAGACGATCTGAGAGGCATGTAGTCGCTTTCAGATCGAATTATTTTGGTGGTTCACTCGAAAATCTAATTGGATAAAACTCAGGTTGAGAACAAGAACTAGTATGCGAATTGATATGAAAATCGTATGAACCAAAATGTCTGTGACCAAAGACAATTTCGAATCGGGGAAGCAAAGCTTGGTAACTGCCTCATGGCAGCTATTATTTCAAATAATAAAATTACCTCCAAAATTGCCCCATTTCAAAATCGATCCCAGTCAGGGGTTACCGCCCCCTGGACCCTGCTCCCAGGTGAGCTGCCCCCAGACCTCCGCGAAGGGGCCGTTGTACCTAGAACCCCCATCGATTAGGGGCTCTGTCAAAACACTTAGAGTTATAACAACTCAAACAAGTTTGCACTCTCACACATCCTACCTTGCAAGATGTGTATTACAGTTCACTTTGATCACCAAGTCAAATCTGATTACACTAAAATATCCAACAATAAGTGCTTGGTTTTACGAGGTCCGACGCATTAGTATCGTGTTTAGCTATTTTTAGGGTGATATCCATTCAATAACGACCTTTGATATCGCATCCTGGAAGCAATCCGAAACCGTATGTGTTTTCATGCTCTTAATCATTAGTTTTGATGACAAAAGAATTTATTTTCATTTTTTAAATGTCAAACTAAGAACATTCACATCAGAGCGTCTATTCTATAATATAAACAAAAAAATAGAGAAAACAAAAAATACCACCTCATTGAAATCTCTATAATAGATAAAAAAACGTACAGAAAGAAAAGTACACCTCTATATTCAGAGGTTCATATTCAACCTACTATATTTTTACTAAGAGTGTGTAGGAAAGAGAAAAGATAATAAAACAAGTGTTTGTGAGTAAGAAATAAATGGAGACAGAGAGTCGGATGTCAGATGTTTTTGAAAAATTAACAAAATTTGAAGAAAAGTGTGGCTTTTTATATAGATGGAGATGAAGGGTGCAATGTGAATGCTCTAACATTCCTTCCCCCAATGTGAGGGAGGTTTTATTTTTGAAAAGTGGTTGTGAGTAGTGGTGCACAAATCGGGTTTTTTTAAAAACGGGGTTTCGGGTAGGATCGGGTTCGGGTAGGATTGGGTTTTACAAAATCGGGTTTTTTTAAAAACCGGGTCGGGTCCGGGTTTTCTACCAAAAATGTATACCCTATATACCCGGGTTCGGGTCGGGTTTTATAAAACCCGGGTATTATAATACCCTATTTCCGGGTTCGGGTCCGGTTCGGGTATTCATCGGGTAGAGCTCGGGTATGCATCGGGTTGGGAAAAAACCCGCACCGGGCATTAAAAAAACCCGACCGGAACTTTGCTTATAAAATGTAGAGTTAACTGCCATTTTCGTCCCTGTGGTTTGGTCACTTTGGCCATTTCAGTCCATTTTTCAAAAATGCGCCATTTTCCTCCCCGACGTTCTGGAAAGGTGCCATTTCAGTCCAAAAATCATAACCCAGTTAAGTCGGTTTGTAAATAAGGACTGATTGTGTAAATTTGTAACATAAAGGACCATTTAAGTAAATGTATAAATATTAATATAATTATAAAATATAATATATATATATATATAATGTATACACACACTCTCTCTCTACTCTCTCTCTCTATGCTCTGCAATCACCACCACTGTCACCTTTACCTCTCTACTCCGGTGACCGGAGTAAATCCGGCCATCTTTCCGACACCCCACACCCCCACGAACCAAAGTAACCACACACCCCTCCACATCTCACAGATCAGACGAGAGAGGGAGAAAGTCGGAGAGAGAGAGAGATAACGACGAGAGAGAGAGAGAGAGAGAGAGAGAGAAGGAGGCGGGAGAGAGAACCGGCGACGGTGGGGGTGCCGTTTTTCCGGTGAGTTGCAGGCGGCGGCAGTGGTGATGAAGGTCTAATGATGATGATGAAGATCGCGATGATGATGATGAAGGTCGATGATGATCGATGATAATGATAACAGATGATGACGATGATGACGTTGATGGTGGTGGTTCCGGCGGCGGCGGTGGTGACCACCGGAGCTCCGGTTCCGACGGCGGTGGTGAGTATGCAAGTAAGGTGTTTGATGAAATGTCTGTGTGAAATGAAATGTTTTAGGTGTTAGGTTTGTTTGGCTCTTTTGGTGATGGCGATGGTGGTTATGGATGGGATGTTGACTGTGGTGAATGAGGGTGGTGAATTGGTGATGGTTGTCTGAGATGTTGTTGTTACTGGAGTTAGAGAGAGAGAGAGTATAGAGACAAAGGGTAATGTGGTGGGACGGTGGTTATGGATTGGATGGTTACGGTGGTGAACGAGGCGGTGACGGTGGCCTGAGATATTGATAGCGGCCAGGGCTAGTGGTGGTGGTGGTGTTTTTATATAGAGTAGGGAGAGAAAGGGAGGCAGCATGTGTGGTGGTGGTGGTGGTGTGTTAGTGGTGAACGAGGTGGAGATGGTGGTATGAGATGTTGGTGGCAGATCGGAGTGGTGGTGGTGGCAGTGGCTGTGGTAGCGGTGGTGGGAACTGGTGATGCAGGTGGTGGAGAGTGTAGAGATAGAACAGGTTTGGTTTTGGTGGATGGTGGTGGTGTTGGAAGGGGATGTGGGTGGGGTCTGGTGTGGCGGCGGCGGTGGAGGTGAAGGTGATGGTGGTGGTGGTTTAGAGAGAGAGAGAGTGGCGGTGATGGTGTGGTTACAGGTTACTGAATGTGTGTATATTTTGTATAATATAGATTTTATAATTATATAAATATTTATACATTTTACTTAAATGG
Organism: Helianthus tuberosus; assembly: GCA_030545235.1. NCBI lineage: Eukaryota > Viridiplantae > Streptophyta > Magnoliopsida > Asterales > Asteraceae > Helianthus > Helianthus tuberosus. Next base: position 194,179,805 of record CM060414.1, read on the forward strand.
TCCTTTTATTAACAAATTTACACAATCAGTCCTTATTTACAAACCGACTTAACTGGGTTATGATTTTTGGACTGAAATAGCACCTTTCCAGAATGTCGGGGAGGAAAATGGCGCATTTTTGAAAAATGGACTGAAATTGCCAAAGTGACCAAACCACAGGGACGAAAATGGCAGTTAACTCTAAAATGTATCAAACATAACTCTCACACATAGACATCAAATCTATTGATAAACAGAGGCACAATTTATAAACAGAGGCACAATTTATAGTTCTTCATGTGGTTATTCTTGAACTTTATAAACAGATGCACAATTTATTAAATACAAAAACTAATAATGATTTTAAAAAAACAAAGAAAATAGAAGGGCCAACATATATTGGCATATTTGTTTCCACTTGTAATGAAATATACTAAATAATTAAGTAGCGGTGGCAAATATCATTAGAAACCTAATAATTAAACAAGATTACATCAAAGTGCATACATAATTTTGTTAAATCATAAGAACTAGAAGTCTTAATGCATACATAATTACACAAGATTACATCAAAATCGGGTTTTTTTAAAAACCGGTTCCGGGTATTTATAAAACCCGGTTCCGGGTTCGGGTATTTATAAAACCGGGTTTCAGGTATAAACCGGGTAAAAAAACCGGTTCCGGGTTCGGGTTTTAGATCAAATATGCATACCCGGTCCCTACCCTACGGGTAGGGTCGGGTTCGGGTATAAAAAACCCAATACCCGGTTCCGGGTTTTTTTTTTTTCGGGTCCGAGTCCGGGTTCGGGTTTTTTGTGCACCACTAGTTGTGAGGTGTGTCAATCTAAATTTGAGGAGATATTGTTCACCGTTTATAATTTTTAATATATTTTGAAAGTGGTTGTGAGTGGAAAAAAAGAGAAAATGTGATGATAAAGATATAAAAAGTATTATTTAATTGAGAAGCAGAGAAAAAGATAGTAATTTTTAGTGTAATATAAAGTAATAAACGGAAGGTTGGATGTCAATGCTCTAACACACTCAATAGATGGATTTTTAAATTATACATTAATATTCATATCACAAGAGTAAAAACCTTCACCGTTTGGAGAACATCTTAATACACATTTTGGTATTACAATATTATATAACGCGATAATTTTAGATTTGTAGTGATAATGATGCGGGTGAACCCGTTCTGGAATGGGATCCCGGTTGAAGATTAACCGAAGATTTGGATAATATTTTATTCCTTAATTATCGAGTCTTTTATTAGCTATCATATCTTTTATTTATTTTCTTTATTCATGTTTATCTCTAAGATTTTTAGTTTCTAGTATAAATAAGGGTCTAGGTTTTATTATTTAGTGAGTTTTGTTGATTATTGAATTGAAAGAACATTGTTCTTGGAACCACTGGGTTCGTTTTTATCGTCATTGATTACTAGTTGTTCTTGAGCCATTTGCATACGCTTCCGACCCGTATCATTTGGTATCAGAGCTTTTGGTTTTCAAATGGCTCTACGTGGAAAAGAAGAAACTTTCGTTCGTAGATTCGCCGCCGGAGGCAACGACGGAGTTCCTTTTAATCCGCGAGGATATGGTGATCATTCTCGTAGATTCGCCGCCCGAGGCAACGAGATTGTGGACCATGAAAACTTTCGTGAATCATGTGATGGTTATCATCCCCGTAGATTCGCCACCCGAGGCAACGAGGATCCTGACGTTATCTATGATTCTTCTCCCGTATTTGATGAGTATGAGGATGATGTGTGGTATGCTTGGGCAACCGGTGGTTCATATCGTTGTGGTTTCGATGAAGCCGTGAGATTGAATGAGAATTCCTTGAGTCCGAAGATCGCAGCGGTAGAAAACGGTGATGATGCGGATGCTCACGGTGGTCCTGCGCAGGCCATGGTGGTTACTGGTTGTGATACCTTGGTCAGGGGAGGTCCTTTGGTGGACCGAAAAATATTACTGGTTAGTTTGATCAATTTGGATATTGCTAATTGCATAAAATTATCTCTAGTGAAGGTGGGAATTCAAATTGGAGATGATTATTATTTTAATGGGAAAAGATCAGTTGTTGATAATAAACTTTCTGATTATTTTGATGGCTATACACGTGAAGAACTATTATTTTCAAAAATGCAAATGAGAGGGTCCAATCAGAATGCTAGTATTATTGTGATAGGTTTGACTAGTAAACCTCTTTTATCGGAAGTTCAAATAGAAAGAAATATTAGCAAAGAAGTAGGTGAAAGTGGAATGGAATTAGATGGGCCGCATGTTGCTGTTGTTCACATGAAAGTCCAAAAGGTTGGACAATTTAATTTCACTAGTTATTTACCAAACAAAGGGGCAAAAGAGATTGGGTCGAACAATACCCAATTCGACCCAGGTGGTTCATGTCAAGAGCCAGGCGTGACGAATCTTGAAAAGAGTTTAATCCCACTGCCGCTTAATATCATCGGGCCTACGAGTATAAATACAATTATGGTTAAGTCAAAACTGGGTGATCAGCTTGTGGGATGCTTGGTTCGAAAGCAAAACTCGAGGACGAGTTTTTTTGAAGACGGGGAGAATGATGCGGGTGAACCCGTTCTGGAATGGGATCCCGGTTGAAGATTACCCGAAGATTTGGATAATATTTTATTCCTTAATTATCGAGTCTTTTATTAGCTATCATATCTTTTATTTATTTTCTTTATTCATGTTTATCTCTAAGATTTTTAGTTTCTAGTATAAATAAGGGTCTAGGTTTTATTATTTAGTGAGTTTTGTTGATTATTGAATTGAAAGAACATTGTTCTTGGAACCACTGGGTTCGTTTTTATCGTCATTGATTACTAGTTGTTCTTGAGCCATTTGCATACGCTTCCGACCCGTATCAGATAAAATAATACCCTCTAGAATATAACGCGATAATTTTAGATTTGTAGTGATAAAATAATACCCTCTAGAAAGGTCTTGGTCAATGCGCTAAAAGATAAGTAAAGAAGGGCCCATCCGGATTCACGGAAGTCTACATGCACACGCGAGGATGAATGCTGTTGTTACGCCATCTTTGGTAGAATATTTGCTCTTATTCTATATAAATAAAATAATAATAATTTTCCAACTCCAAAAATGATTATTTTGTTTATGGTTATTTAAAGTACACGATGCTCCAGAAAAAAGCGTTTAAAAACCATTTGTTGTTTTATTTTATACGTTACTATATACTAAAAACATAGGTGGGTTATGAGCATTACCCTGTGCGACTTATGTGGTGTGCTTTAATTTATTTTCTTAAGTTTACGCGCGTCACGTGTAGTGGTAACACCACATAGCCTTCTTTATAGGAGGTTATGTGACAAATGGCATCCCCCACTTAGCCTAGTGGTAGGAGACTTATGTTTTTCAATGGAGATTCAAGTTCAATTCCCACTTGTATCATATTGGGGTGGATATTAGGCAATGGTGGTGACAAACCCACCGAGTGGGGTTCGATCCTGAGCTGCACCCCGGTTTTCATCCGGCTGTTACTTCAGCGAGACTTCTCGTGTAGAGGCAGTACGGTTTTCAGGGGAACGCCGTAACCAAATCTGACCAACCCAGCGCGGGCTTGGTTAAGACAACGTAGTCTGGACAGATCTTGGCTAGGGCCGCCATTTAAGCAGTGTGACATTGGGTCATTCAAAAAGAAAGTCACCGTTCAAGAAAAATGTGACAAATGGCAAAATGTTGAAATGTGGGAGTTATAAGAGAGTTATATAACATGTGTGTGTAGTGTGGGATTATGTAGATATGGAGTTATATATGTATGTATATATGTGTATGAGAGAGAGGCAAATGTGTTCACCTCGTTATAATTTTCGCAAGGCAACCGGATTCAAGCGGTATAGCGCCCCTCAAGACGGTGTGGGGAGACGCCATATAGAACGCTATGGAGGGGTTAGGCGTGATACAACCTTCGATTACGGAAGGACTGGTACTTTAAGTTTAAATTACCGATCTTGGACGTCACAAATAATAATATATACTAAACAATAATTTAAACGGAGTATAATATTATTTTATACACATTATATTAAGATAATCAAAAAATAATCCGAGAAAAAAACGTCGATAAATTAACCCGAACATACCATTTTAATAATAAAAAATAGATTATTTGGATTTAAATAATAATTACTAATAAAGTATCAAATAACATGTAGAGTTCCTTATAATTTCACTAATAGTATAACTTATGACACTAACATTATAAGCGAGTTATTTGGGTTTTATTTAAAGATATTATTTTTTGTTATTAAATGTTTACTCGACTGTAGTTATATAATATACATAGTTTTAGATCCTTTCGTGTCTTTTAACACACAACAAAGTAATGTTTTCTCAAATCCCATATAACTTCGGACGACAAGCGATCAGGATCAGTAGCAGATTAAAATACCGATGACTAAAGTCCAAATTTGAAAAAAATAAACAAACAAATAAACGATAAACATAGCACGATGATCATCAGTGCCGGCTATTGGGCCGGGCAGCCCGGGCAAAAGCCAAGGCCCAAAATCTTTAAGGGGCCCAAAATTTTAAAAACTATTTAGTATATATGGTGGGCCTTTTGGGGAATACTGGAGCACAAAAAGGGAAACACCCGTACGCGAACAACAATTCTTCATCTCTGAATTTCGAACAACAGCAATTCTTCATCTCTGAAATTGATAATTGAGGGCAAAAAAACACGGCCCTGTCAACAAAGCAACGACATCAATCTGATAATCGATTCACCGTTCATCTCTGAATTCGACATCAACAACAATCTAAGTGACTAGGGTTTCTATATTCTTGCAATCAATCTAAGAAACAACTCAAAATCTGAGGACAAGGGTTTCAATATCACATAAAAGGTAAATCAAACTTATTATGTTTCTCAGTTTCTTTTTATTAGCATTGGAGATATAGTTGATTTAATGATTTTGAGACTTTTTTTTTTTTTTTTGAACGGCAAATTTGATCTTTTACATTGGAGATTAGCATTTGAGACTTGATTTAAAGTGTTTTAATGTTTTACATCAACAACAGCCCAGACCAACGATTGTGCCTTTTTAAAGTGTTTTAATGTTTTAATGCCCCAACAACAGAATGTGCCTTTTTAATTAATAGAAAGAATTAGTAGTTGAGAAAAACAAATTAAAAATTACTAAATTATGTTATAATCAAACGAATAGTTCAGTTGGATATTCTAAATGATAATCAAACGAAATATTAGAAGGTATGGAATATAAAGACTTGATCGAAAGTTTTGCTTCCAAAAACGCTAGGAGAGCCGCACGATTCACTTAAGTAAGTTCGATCATTTTGTTGCACTACTTTTGTTTTGTTTATTTTAAAACAATGATCATCGTATTGTGATTTCTTGATATATAATGGACGAGTTTATATTATAGGTTTGGGCCCAATTTTTTTATCTTGCCGAGGCCCAAAAGATTTTTATCATTCTCGGGGACGGCCCTGATGATCATAATATATATAGAACTTTTATTTTATAAATGATAATTTTTTTTTGAACTGCAAATCATACTATATATGTTATAAATGATACGTTAGATCAAATAATTTCCAAATAATCAATTACAATTGTTGATTTCAAGTGGTGAGAATAGGAGGAATATGCACGGATCTTGTCCCAAGAACACGTGCTTTGGTGTCCGGGAAGAACTCAAATCCCGTCTTTGCCGTAACGTCTCCAGCATCCGAGATAGCCACCGGATAGCATAGCAAATGACCAGGAAGATCTTCATCGAATGTGGTGTTCGAATACAAATCCCAGTTCCTATCCGCAATGGCATTTACCTTCTGAATGCTGTCTAGGCTCTCTGGATGCAAATAAAACTCATTTATCTCACCAAGATGCTCTAACCACAACGCTACCCGGAGCCCATAAATTACACCTCGAGCCGGCCATTGAGTAATGTGGTTTGGTTGGTAGCCACCAATCGCGATCTCAGTGTCCCTAGCCCCGTCCATTGATCTTTGATTGATGTTAGCTGACCCGATAATTATGTACTCGTCATCAACTGAAAAAAATGCGTTGAAAAAGAATGTTAGAATATGGACTTAGACATGTAACGAACCGAACATTAGATGAACGGTTCGACTGAAGGTGGTTTTTTTTTTTCGTTCATTTAACATTTTTTTTTTTTGTTCATTTAGTCGAGCATATGTCCCGAAAATATTCATTTGTGTTAGTTCATTTATGTTGGTTCATGTTCGCTTATGTCCGTTCAGTTAAGTTCATTTAAATATTCATTCGGATTTATTTAATGCTAATGTTAGTTTAAAATAAATAGTATTTTCTAATTTAAATCCCTTTATAGAGCCCATTGGCCCATTTGTGATAAGCCCAATTTTAGAAATAACTCATTTTAATTAACTTTAGCTGTTTAGCATCCCAATCTACACCATTTTAGTTTAGTTTAATGTTCATGCTTACTTTTTCAATCAGGGGCGGATCCAACACACAATTGTGGGTTCCCAGGAACTCGGTGCGTTTGGAAAAAAATAGTGAGAACTTTGTAGATTTTAGAAAAAATTAGTGAGAATTAAAGATAATTTACCAAAAGTAACCCATTAGAATAAAATCTTGTATCCGCCACTGTTTTCAATTGCTATTCTTTTGAATTCATTTATGTTTATCTGTATCCGCCACTGTTTTCAGAGACGTCTCTGGTACAGGGCTACATGGATTCATATGGTTATTTCGAAAAAGAAAGGTAATGCACTACTTACCGATCATCATTTTCGCGTGGACATAAATCATGAAGCGTCGTGATTCCTGTGCTCTACTATAATCCGAATCCGGCTCGGGTTTCTCTGGTGGCTCATACTCACCAGGTTTTTTGACTTCGCGGTTTCCAAGGCAAAAGAATGACAAGTAGTCTCTAGGGTCTGCTTCAATCCCTTTGGCACGAATCGCGGAAGCAATGTCTTTATACATCATTTCCATTGTTCGCCTTTGCCAATCCAAAATGGCCTGTACGGATTCACTTTCTGGGATCCCTTCAGGCCACATTGGGATGACTATGTATACGGCGAACCTTTCATTCGCCATGATCTTACTCACAATTTTGAGTGAAAGTTCTTTTGGTATGAGATTTAAAGCCGCAATATCCTCTATTTTGAATTCGTTGGTTGTTTTCCAATCGTATGAGCTCCCTATAAAGTATTGGTTTTCTATGTAGATGAAGTTTTTTGCGCGGCGTATGGCGTTAATATACGCATCTTGAATGCTACGATCAATCACGTTGTTTTTTCCAGTAACGAGGCCGGACATAAGTGCTTCTTCGGGCTTTTCGGGAAAGCCCGACACAGCGCCCCCATCGATTGACCGAAACAGTTGGACATTCCATGTGTTGTCGTCCGATGTGGCATGTGGGGCGGGGTGAGTTATGAATTTGTCAAGCTCGGGCAACGTGAAAAGAAACTGGCTACCGACTTGTTTAGTCCACCTTTGCTCGAAATTATACAAAACATCCCACGCGATCGGGCCATCTAGTCGACAATGTATGTCGTGCCAAGGCTCTCTCGGCCCGCCTTTTGAGATTGCGGCCCCGATGAAGTTAGGTTGATGAAAGTCATCATGGTGAACATCTTTTAAAGTCCGAAACAAAGAATGGTCACGCGTGTCATATCGACCGTCACAAAGATCGATACCGCCAACAAACCCGACAATCCGTCTCAATCCGGACCGATCTCCCGGGTTGTCGCTATCTACCACGATCGTTTTCTGATGATGAGTAAACATTGTAGCAACTTGAACCCCTTGAACGTAACTTTCTTTATCGTCGGGATCACGAGGGCATAACACACAATGAACTTTCGTGCCACGAAAATAATCCCCGGTTTCTTGATCATGTGTCGTCATCAACCCGTCCTTCTTTAGCGCCGCGACTGAAGTTCGATCATCCCAAACAAGCATTAACACGTTCACGCCATCTTCAGCTTTCCATTTCAATAACTCGCCCAAAGTCAAGTTTCCTCCCTGTTTTGGCGTTCTCGGGTCGCGAATTAACACTATCTTCGTGTAAACTGACCACCCCGTTATATAAATTAAATGTTGCGCGTTACTAATCGCGTCGAATATATCCTCCCAACATCTTTGGGGCCTGTAATACCCTTTGGAGACCAAGTAATCCCTTGTGACCTTGGGGTACAACGTTACTTCACAACCTTCTCTTTGCCTAAAAAAGGTGTATGGGATCCCACCAAATGTTGGACTTTTAATCCCTTGTGACCAATGGCTATCTCTTTCCACACTAACATATTTTAGTGTCACGTGAATTCTTGATGGTCCTTGAATTGGTTTATGATCTTCGTCTAGTATTTCGAGCCACCGGTCGACTTCGTTCTCGTTGAGGACCTCCTCGACCGGGAGGTAAGCTCGACCGATAAGAATTGCACCCACTGGGTTTTCGTCTTTGACGGTGAATATAATGTTTGAAACATTATGCGCACAATATATGTGAAATGACTCGTACCAACGAGGGTTGGTTGTTTCGGTCTCGATCATTCTTGTTCTTGCAACTCTCGCCTTTTCCAAGTCGACCGTTGCGTAGATTTTCGAGCCGACAACCTAATATTCTTTTATGAATTATTATAAATAATTGATGTGATATATGTTTAACTTGATTATCGAATGAATTATATTTATTTACCTCGGGGCTACAAAGTATCATTCTCTTCACTTGAGATAAGAACTTTTTCCCTCTTCCTTGACTTGTTGGCTCCATGGAAAGAATTACAAAAGAAAATTATTTAAAATATGAAAATAAAATAAGTTTTAATACAGTTGAGAGAATAGAACACATAAAATAAGATATGATATTTAAACTCTTGTTATAAACTACGGTAACGTATTTTTTATAGATGTATTCAAAGAAAAGATTGGGCTTTTATCCCAATATTTTTTTGCAATATACCATAATCTACTTTTCATATGTTCAAGAAAATAGGCCCAATTAATCAGTTAAATTGATGGATTATTCATTCTCACCTATGTGTTCAGCTTAATGTATTGGTTTTTTTGTATCTTTTATAAGGTGGTTATTCAAAAATTAAAACTAAATAAATATTTGAATTACACATATTAATTTACACATTTACAAAAATATATAATTCGTATTATTTTTATACAATTATAAAATAACATGTTAAAAGTTTCAAGCATACAATTACGGAAAAGATGATCGCTAAATGTGAAAGGATATAAAATAAAAATCGACGGTTAATTCTTAAGTGTGTAGGTTATTTGTTTTGACGGAAAAAAAAATAAGTAAAATCGACTAACTTGTCATAAATAGTTGTAATTTATCTTTTTATCATGAATTAATAGTCTAACGTACAAACTAAGAAAAGTGCAAATGCTAGCCTTTAAAAAGTGCTAGCTAATTTTAACCTTAGTCTGTTTTTAAAAAGGCAAAACAAAAAAAAAATAGATGTAAAGCGGGGGCTAAATTACAGCCGTCGCAACCGGTGTTTTTCTCTATTTTGTAAGACTAAAAGTCAATATCTATTTTGTTAACTTTTTCGGTCAACTTGTCTGTTTTAATAATATTCTCAACAAATAAACGTACCTTGAAACAAGCGTTGAAATCCCATCCGCTTTGTAACCTATCGACTTCAAAAATAGTGGCGTGGATGGTTCCGTGGAGTAAATGAGGAGCCATTGTCTTGTATTCAAAAGAAGTAAACCGAAAGCCTTTGAAAATGGTATTCGAAATGGGTCGAATGTGAAGAATTTATTGGAGACGTTAACGGGGGATTCTTTCTTAGCGTCAAGGAAGAAAGAGATATCTTTTAGAGAAAGTGTTTCATTACCTAACACCATACAAATCTTCGTGCATGGATGTACTTGGATGTAAGTTTCTGTTTTAACAAACATTTTCATATATAAACTTGTACTTAAAAATGTTGTATTTATGATTGCGTGTATAATTTACATGCATACATATATTGCTGATTTTTTATTCAAAATGGTAGGATAACAAAAAAAAAATTTGCTTAAAAGTGTAAAGATCATTATGACGGTGACAAGCTGGGGTGTTCAAAACTATCCGAAAATCCGACGCGAAATATCCGATATCCGAATCCGAAATGTCCGAAAAATTTTAATTTTTATCTTTTCGGATGTCCGAATATCCGAAATATCCGAAAACTTATATTCGGATATCCGAAACTATCCGAAATATCTGGTTCCGAATATATATAAATAATACAGAAATAAAAAATTAATTTAAAATTAGATATTCGGATATCCGATTCACTATCCGATCGGATATTCGTAATTTCGGATATCCGACATTTCAGATACAGATTCGGATAGTGAAATCTGGTATCCGAAAAATTTCGGATATCCGACCCTAGACTGACAAGTGTTGTAAGAGTAATTTTGGACACAAAATTTCTTAAGAAATCGATTTTTTTTATAGATCAGGCTGGATTTTTCAAATTTTAAGCAGTTTTCTATGAAATAAATTAGGGTCTTTTTTTTTTTTTTTGCAAGACTAGAAATCAACTGATGTATATTGTTTTTGTTCAGATATTTTATTTTAATCATGTCTAACAGCGTCAACATCGAAGAATAGATTAATTGTGGATATGTCAATTTGCATTTTTTTTTTCGTTGTTTACCCATCATTTTCAGACTAATTATCAATGTTCATATTCAAAATACAACTTTCGTATTGATGTTCATTAGGATTTAATTAGGTATTTATGTAGTGTGATCATCCGAAAGTTTATTATGTGGTTTTTCATATCAATCATTTATTATGTCATAGGTTTAGTTGTATAAAAAAAATCAAGTTGATTGGTATAACATACTAACCAAAACAACCTAATGAACCTATACTATGTTGGGGAAATTCGAAATTGCTTGGATAAATCTGAAGTCGTGTAATCACTTTCAGATCAAACAATTGGAGTGACTACCAATCTTTGATCGGATAAAATCAGAATTGATTCTAGATTTTTGTATGAGAATTTTGGTTGAGAGAATTTTGAGGGATTCTCACGAGCTGCAATTCGTCTAGGGTTTTCCAAAATTGATTGAGAGAGCATATTTTCAGTTTTCCACAACTGCTTGCGGTTTTCATTTTGAACAAAAACACCTTTAATCCCTCATGTTTCAAAAGTGCATATTTAGCCCAAAATTTAATTTATGATGCATTTTTGACCCCAGCCAGGGGCTCTACCCCTTGGACCCCGCTTCTCTCGGGGGCGCTGCCCCCTTGGATCCCCTGTTAGTCCTGATGACATTCAAATAAGCGTGCACTCTTATTTGTATGTCACACGCAATCTCAAATTACACTAAAATATCCAACATACTAATAATACTGACAGGATAAGCTCGCATAATAGCACAAGCTACTAACCAAAACAACACATAAACATAAACTACTCGTATCTCTAATCTTAAGAATCTTTAAAATGTAAAAATGAAATAAAATAGCATAGATGTAATGATTAGTTTAATTGTTCAATTATATATAGAACCTACACATTGTATAAATCTAAAGCAAACATAACATACGCATGTGTATTTAAGAAATACAATTAATTTCAAATAAATTGTTAATTAAAAATTATATGATTTAGTTTTTTCCTCCCATTAGCCCCCCCCCCCCCCCCCCCCCCCCCATGTGTGTGAGAGAGCGGGAGATTAAGAATTTTTTTTTTCAATTAATTTCAAATAAATTGTTAATTAAAAATTATATGATTTAGTTTTTTCCTCCCATTAACCCCCCCCCCCCCCCCCCATGTGTGTGAGAGAGGGGGAGATTAAGAATTTTTTTTTTAAAGCCTATAAAGGATTCTTTACACGATACACATACGAAAGTTTGAATGTACCATGTAACGGGCTCTGCCCCTTGGACCCCGCTTCTCTCGGGGGCGCTGCCCCCTTGGATCCCCTGTTAGTCCCGATGACATTCAAATAAGCGTGCACTCTTATTTGTATGTCACACACAATCTCAAATTACACTGAAATATCCAACATACCTCCCCCATTTTAGTGTAATCATAGATCAACTAAATTGTTCACAGCAACCAAACAAACTAATGCATAAATGAAATGTCGTGACGATTGAATTTCATATTAGTATATTACACATTCCAAATAATCGAATTTAAGGGTGTCACTAAGGATTGAACCCTTAATATCCATAATGAATACATGAAGATAATATACACATTAGTTTACATACATATATCTAACTTGACACTATCTTTTACTAGCCTATGTCCATATCCTTCATAAGCATATCAAAGCCAAGTCCAAGCTTCTTGAAGCAGCTAAACTTCATGCTCATATAGGTAGCTCTTTTACTCTTGCACCTGCAAATGCAATTTTTCAAAAGAGCTATTAAGAAGATATACCTCAACCTTCCTTAACTTGCAGATCTAAACACATACCTTTGGGACAATTTAATGTTGTGTTCCAAACTCTAGATGTTAAGCTTTCTACATTGAATTCTGCACCTAACGTCATATTAGGTGGGAATTGAGTATCTTAACATGAGAGTTTTCAGATGGACTTTAACCCTGATCCCACAGCTGATACTTTCACGAGATCTCTAGTTAACCCTTTGGTTAAATGATCAGCTAAGTTCTGTTGAGTTCTCACATACTCAACCGAAATCACACCATGCATGATGAGCTCACGAACCATGCTGTGTCTCACACCTAAGTGTCTTGACTTGCCATTATACACTTGACTATATGCCTTAGCCAGTGTAGCTTCACTATCACGCCTTATAGAAATGGGAGATATTGGTTTTGGCCACAATGTAATCTCATAAATCAAGTTTCTTAGCCACTCAGGTTCCTTACCAGCTGCCGCTAATAGGGGTGTTCAAAAAAATCCGAAACCGAATCCGAATTATCCGAAAATCCGTATCCGAATTATCCGAATTTTCGGATATCCGAAATTTCGGATATCCGAATTTCGGATAATCCGAAAATTCGGATTCGGATAGTGATATTGAATTTTTTCAGATATTTCGGATATCCGATATCCAAAATTTTAAATTCTTTTTTTTATTAGTTTTTAATTATATAACAATAAATCAAATAAAACCCTAACTTTCATATACACACAGCACGATTTCCACTTTCTCAGCCTCCTGCACCTACCTCACGAAGTCAAAAGCCTCTTCCGGGTTTCCAATTTCCATCGAAGTCAACCGATTCGAAGTGAATGAAGGTTGAAGGGCTTCCATCGAAGGGTTTCTATTCTGTTATGTCTTCAAAGATGATTAGGTAAGTCACCGATTTGTTCGATAAGGGTTTCCATCTAAGGTCCGAAATCGCGTAAGCCTTAAGGTATATTTATTTGTATCTATGGTTTTGTTTACTTTTTTGTTCTACCCTTTTTTTAATTCTACCATTTTTAGCTCTTGAAAATCCACAACAGTTGACATAAAGATGGATTGGAAGCACCTTTGAGACATTTATACCAATTTAATGTGTTTGCTGTTGCAGAATGATTACAGAAACAACATACATTAGTAAATTTGAGTCTTGGTATTCAATGGATCATGTTTCTTTTGCAACGATAGATTTTAATGTTTTTTTTTTTTTTGAACATCTAAAGTTATATGTGCTACATTAGAAAGATGGATGGCAGTTTAAACTTTTATTTTAAAATTTTATTTTATAATTATGGATATCCGGTTCACTATCCGAATCCGTATCCGAAATTTCGGATATCCGAATTTCGGATACGGATTCGGATAGTCAAATTAGCTATCCGAAATTTTCGGATATCCGAATTTCCGGATATCCGGTTTTGAACACCCCTAGCCGCTAAGGCTGCAAACTCAGATTCCATAGTTGAGTCAGTTATGCAAGTCTGTTTCTTTGAAGCCCAAGAAATAGCACCTCCCCCAAGTAGGAATACCCAACCACTTGTGGAAGAATGATCTTCCTTATTGTTTATCCAACTTGCATCTGAATATCCTTCAATCACTGAAGAAAATCCAATGTAAGTCAGACCATAATCAATGGTTCCTTTCAAGTATTTGAATACTCGACCTAATGCTTGCCAGTGATGAGTACTAGGATTGCTGGTAAATCTACTAAGCTTTCCAATAGCATACGCTATATCTGGTCTGGTACTGATCATAGTGTACATAAGTGATCCAATTGCTCTTGAGTACTCAAGTTGAGATACTGCAATACCTTTATTAGGTAATAGCTTCAAGCTAGGATCAATAGGAGTACTTGCGGGAGAACAATCCTTGAAATTGAACTTGTTCAAGATCTTCTCAATATAGTGGGATTGAGAGATTGAAATGCCCCTGTTCTCACGTTTGAATTTAATACCTAAAATCACCTCAGCCTCCCCCATATCCTTCATAGCAAACTTAGATGATAAAAATTCCTTTGTTCTATCAACTTGATCTTGGTTAGTACCAAAAATCAACATATCATCTACGTACAAACAGATCATGACTCCGTTTCCAGAAGCATCAAACTTGCTATAAACACTTTATCTGCTTGGTTTAAAACAAAACCATTAGACAATACAATCTCATCAAACTTTTGATGCCACTGTTTAGGTGCTTGCTTCAAGCCATAAAGAGATTTAATTAGTTTACACACCTTGTTTTCACTTCCAGGCATAACAAACCCTTCTAGTTGTTTCATGTAAATCTTCTCATCTAATTCACCATTTAAAAATGCAGTTTTCACATCCATTTGGTGAATTTTAAGATTATTTATAGTAGCAAGTGCTAATAATAATCTAATGGTAGATATCCTTGCTACAGGAGCATATGTATCAAAGAAGTCAATACCCTCCTTTTGTCTAAACCCTTGGATTACTAATCTGGCTTTGAACTTATCAATAGTACCATCCACCTTCATCTTCCTCTTAAAGATCCATTTACTTCCCAATGGTTTACAACCAGGAGGTAAATCCACCAATTTCCAAGTGTTATTTTGCAAGATAGAATCCATTTCATCTTGGATGGCTTCTTTCCAAAAAGAAACATCCCTTGAAGCCATTGCTTCACTATATGTCTTTGGATCCTCATCGACATTGAAACAATATTGATATTGAAAATTAATATCAACCCTAGATCCTTCAACTAAGTACAATTGAAAATCGTCACCATAAGACTTAGCCTTTCTTTCTCTCGAACCCCTTCTTGGTTCAGTGCTAATTGAAGGCATAATTTCTTTTCCACTAGAAATCTTTAAAGAATGATTCATATCCTTTGGCCTAGGTATAGTGAGAATCTCTCTTCATCATATTCTACATTTCCACTTCTTGCCTCAATGACCGTGTGTACTGACACGTGGTCATTTGGTTCTATTACATAGAATATGTGAGCAAATGAATGCTCCACATATCCAATAAAAATGCATTCTATACCACTTTCCCCTGAGTTTCTTATCTTAGGATCATTGAGCCTTACTACGGCTCTACAACCCCAAACTCTCAGTTTTTGCAACTCGGGTGGCTTTTTATACCAAAGCTCAAAAGGGGTTGTTTTGTTCCTTTTATTAGGAACCCGGTTTAACAAATAGCAAGCCGTCAACATCGCCTCTCCCCAAAACCCATTATTTAGACCCGAATGGGACAACATGGTATTAACCATCTCTTTTAGTGTCCTATTCTTCCTTTCCGCCACACCATTTTGTTCCGGTGTGTAAGGAGCTGTGGTATGGTGTATTATTCCAGTTGATTGGAAATACACCGGATCAAAATACTCACCACCTCTATCGGTATGTAGAGTTTTGATCAATTCACTTTGATGAAGCTCTACTTCTTATTTATAGATTTTAAACTTTTCCAGAGCTTCGTCTTTAGCATGTAACAAGTAAGCATAACAAAATCTAGTAGCATCATCTATAAAGGTTACAACATACTTCTTGTTACCTAATGATGGTGTACCATGAAAATCACATAGATCACTATGTATCAAATCTAACAGTTTACTTTCTCTAGTAACATGTTGCATAAAGGGTTTTCTAGTTATTTTATTCAACTTGCAGATATGGCATTTTTCATTTGTTAAATTTACTGCCGGAATTAAGCTCATCTTAGACATTTCCATAAGTCGTTTATAATGTACATATCCTAATCTAGCATGCCATAATTCAGATTTAGACGAATTTACGCTAGATACAGAATCAATCATACAAACAGAATTATCACTAAACGGCACTTCTAGATTTAACATAATCATACCATTACATAAGTAACCAAATCCGATAAAAGAACCATGTCTTGACAAGATATACTTGTCACATTCTAACACTTGTTTATACCCGCAATTATTTAATACAATACCGGATAATAAGTTTTTCCGAATGCCAAGTACATACAATACATTACTTAAACTTAGAGTTTTTCCAGAAGTAAATACTAGTACTACACTTCCAATTCGGTGGATTGGCTCGGTTGCAACATTTCCCATCTTTAAAACAGATCCATCTTCAATTAATGTAAGGTCCTTGAACCATCTTCGATCCTTACATACGTGACTTGTTGCTACCGAGTCATACCACCAAGCAACAGAATCATCCTGCACATAAAATGCTTCAGAAATTAGTGAATAATAATTCACATCCGAATTATAATTAAAGTTTAATTTCTGACCTTGTTGCTTTGGATCCTTAGAGGATCCACTGGTACCAGTTTCGTTCTTGGCTTTACCGACACGACAATCTCTCTTGAAGTGTCCTGCTTTACCACACTTCCAACAACCTTCATCCTTAGTCTGTTTTGAATGCTTCATAGCCTTGTTCTTCTTGTTAAGCCCACTTTGAAACTTCCTTTTGTTGTTTCCCTTGTTAGAATTTTTGAAACTAGGACCACTTTCTTCCACCATGTTAACAGAAGACCCACCAACGTGTTTATCTTTGTTAACATTTTCCATGGCCCGACAAGACTCCTCAATTCGAAAAAAACTTCCAAGTTCAACCAGATTCATTTCCTCCTTCTTATGTTTTAAAGTATGTTTAAAATCTTTCCAAGAAGGAGGAAGTTTATCAATGATAGATGGAACAGAAATTGCCTCATCCGTCTTTAAACCATGTTGTTCGAATTGACCCAGAATTCTCAGACATTCATTATATTTTTCCATGATGGATCTATCATCAACCATTTTATAATTCATAAAATCACTGACTAAGAATTTCTTACTAGATGTGTCTTCAGCCATGTATTTGGCCTCTAGTAATTCACATAGTTCTTTTGCAGATTCAACATTTTAATATATATCAAAAAGAGAGTCACACATACCATTCAGAATATGCCCACGACAGATGTAATCATCATTCAGACACTTTCCACCCTTCCTAGTTATTTCCAGTGGCTCATTCGTCACTTCCTCGGGCATCGGGGTACTCAGAACGTACACCACTTTCAATGTCATCAACAGGAAATGCATCTTCTTTTGCCAGCGACGGAAGTCTTGCCCTTCAAACTTGTCCAATTTCGCAAATTTGTTCGTCATAGCCTTCGCAGATTCACCATCGCTTGTCATCTTCACTAAATTGTTTGATCTTTGTTGGGGAAATTCGAAATTGCTTTGATAAATCTGAAGTTGTGTAATCACTTTCAGATCAAAAAATTGGAGTGGCTACCAATCTTTGATCGGATAAAATCAGAATTGTTTCTAGATTTCTATATGAGAATTTTGGTTGAGAGAATTTTGAGGGATTCTCACGAACTGCAATTCGTCTAGGGTTTTCCAAAATTGATTGAGAGAGCGTATTTTCAGTTTTCCACAACTGCTTGCAGTTTTCATTTTGAACAAAAACACCTTTAGTCCCTCATGTTTCAAAAGCAGCTCGACCCCAGCCAGGGGCTCTGCCCCTTGGATAGAGGTGTACAAAAAAACCGGTTTTAGAACCGAAACCGGGAAAAAAACCGAAAGCGGTTTTTTTTTAACGGTTTTTTATAACCGGTCCGGTTTTATAATTGAACCGCCGGTTTGTGACCGGTTACTAATCTTGATCTGAAAAACCGGTTAATAATCGAAACCGGTTTTAAAAAAAACCGGCTAAAACCGAAAAAAACGGTTTTTTGGGAAAAAACGGTTAAAAACCGGTCCTAACCGGTTACACCGGTTATTGTTTTGGACTTGAAAAACCGGTTAGTAACCGAAACCGGTTATAAAAACCCGGTTTTCGTTTTGGGTGAAAAAAACCGGTTCGGTTAATAACCGAAACCGGTTTTTGAAAAAAAACGATTTGTACACCTCTACCCTTGGACCCCGCTTCTCTCGGGGGCGCTGCCCCCTTGGATCCCCTGTTAATCCCGATGACATTCAAATAAGCGTGCACGCTTATTTGTATGTCACACGCAATCTCAAATTACAATAAATATCCAACATACTAATGCTGACAGGATAAGCTCGCATAATAGCACAAGCTACTAACCAAAACAACACATAAACATAAACTACTCGTTTCTCTAATCTTAAGAATCTTTAAAATGTAAAAATGAAATAAAATAGCATAGATGTAATGATTCGTTTAATTGTTCAATTATATATAGAACCTACACATGTATAGATAATGGTATAAATCTAAAGCAAACATAACATACGCATGTGTATTTAAGAAATACAATTAAATTAATTTCAAATAAATTGTTGATTAAAAATTATATGATTTAGTTTTTTCCTCCCATTAGCCCCCCCCCCCCCCCCCCCCCCCCCCCCCTTGTGTGAGAGAGGGGGGAGATTAAGAATGTTTTTGTTTTTTTTTAAAGCCTATAAAGGATTCTTTACACGATACACATACGAAAGTTTGAATGTACCATGTAACGGGCATGAATACATTGTTATGGCAATGAAGAAAGAGTAGCTACGTCACCGAAACTCATTACTACAACAAATCATGTATGCAAAATGGGGTGTACCATCAGGGTCGTCTCCGAAAATCATAAAAAAATGGCCCTGTTCGAGATAAAAAATTTGGGCCATATTCGCAAATCTTCATATAATATAAACTTATCAATCATTCAATCAAATATATAAATACATCGATAATTGTTATGAAATTGATAAAATAAATTAACAAAAATATAATTTTAAAATTAAAAAAAAAAGAATTTTATACCTCAGTCTCAAGATTATCCACCCACAAAACCCTGGATTCGCCCTTTGAAACACCTACTGCGTCGATAATGATGATGATGATGATATCCTTGATTTCTCACTCGATTTCCACCTATAAATCCTCCTCTGCTGTGATGATAATGAATCGTCATCTGATGTTTGTCGTCTGATGATGATGAACGACTGAACGTGAATCTCCCAGACCCCAAGTCGACGTTCTGTTTTCCCACATGATAATTGGGTTATAATTTTGAAAAACTTTTGTTTATTAGCCACTTGTGTCTTGAGGGTGGGCTTGTTAATTGGGTTTATAAAACTTTGGGCCTTATTTATGAAACTTTTAATGGGGTTTTAAACTTGGTATACAAATACCCTTATTTATAAAAACATCTAGATTTTTTTAAATATCTATATAAAAAAACTAAAAAATTTTCATGCCCTATATTCATTTGGGCCCTGATCGCAAGCCCATCCTGCACCTCCTTGGAGCCGGCACTATGTGCCATTGTATTCATCAGTGTATCAAAACTCATTATAAAAAGTGAATTGAAACTGAGATGTCAAACACATAATTAAGGGCAACGTATTAGACACATCGTTGTAATGAGTTAAAAAACATTGTTAGTTAGTTCTCACAACTCGGAAGGGTTTTCTCTTGATTTTAATCCTATATATATATACATATACATATATATATATATATATATATATATATATATATATATATATATATATATATGTATGTATATGGGAGGTTCTTTTGAGAAAAAAATTTAATTGAGAAGAAAAAGAACAAAAGGTACAGTTGTAAAATATCAAGTAGTTTTTCTTTTATCTCATTTATTACTATCTTTAAGTATTTAATTACTCATAAATACTATCATTCTCTACACTATTTTTTTTGCCTACACAAATAAAAAGTTATCCTACACATTTCGAAATTTGTCCTACACTCTAAATAATTTTTTTGTATTTTTTATAAAATACATATTTTAAAAATAAGTTACAAATTTAGTGTAGTTAGTTATTAAAGATGAAAACTAGAAATTAATGATCTATATAATTTACAAATATACTCTTATATTAAATTAAATGTTAATATTAAATGAAGTAAAATGAAGGATTCTTATTAGTTGAAACTTCTTTCTTTTTTTTTTCTTAGAAAAAATTTCTTCTCATTTGAACCCTTCACTATATAAGAAGAAATTCTTTATAAAAACAAATTTTACCCAAAAAGAATGTTTCACTTTACTTCATTTAATATTTGTATTTAATGTTATTGTAAGGGCATATTGGTAAACTTACATAAATTTTTAATTTGTAATCTTCCTCTTTAAAATGTAACTACACTAAATTTGTAACTTATTTTCAATATATATATATATATATATATATTAATTTAATTTAGAGTGTATGATAAATTCTAAGGTATGTAGGATAAATTATGAGTTGTGTAGGATAAATTTCAATAAGTGTATGATAACTTTTGATGTGTGTAGACAAAAAAAAATTGGTGATGTTTGTTTTTTCAGAGGTAAAACGTCTGCAGTCTGCGGACCACATCTGTAGCTGAAGAGGTGGACCAAATCTCTGCAGTCTAAAAGAAGAAGACTGTTTGTTTTTTTAACTTCTGCAAGCTGCTGAAATAAACTGAAATGTAAATAAACTGATTTTATTAAACTTAAAATAATTTTTCAATATTCAAACATAAATAATAGTTATACAATACTGAAATAATATTTATAAAAAGACAATAATCGGTTTTTCGGGCACATCATTGAACACGAATTCTTCTTTAGCCTAGTAAAGTAAAATACGGGTCATTTTCGACATTTTATGAGATAAAAAAGCATACATTTTGAAACACCTGTTGAATACAAAACCTTACCTTTGTAACCCTAAGAATGGTGGTGTTAACGGGCTGACCACCACACGCAACGGACTCTAATTTCCTGTCATGATAAATCGATGATAACGTCATATCTTTGTCGTTTGAATCAAGAAGCCCGGCAGCCATAAAAACGATTCTATCGGCGACGGTGGAGGTAGGGGAGGTGTCGGCGACGGAGGAGGTAGGGGAGGTGTCGGCGGCGGGGCGGTGGCTGTGGAGATGGGAGAGTTGTCGGCTGCACTGTCGAGGTGAGGGAGAAGTGGAGGTGGCGGCTGGGAGGAGGAACAGTGGCGGACCCAGGATTTTTTTCCAATGGGGTCCAATTTTTTCGGTGTTCTAACATTTCACAACCCGACGTTAAAATTTTCAGGTCGATCGTCGTTCGGGTCGGGTCAGTGCGAGGAACATATAACAAAAGATATATATTTTTTACTCATTATATAACACAAAATAAGTAAACGATGTCATTCGAAACGAAAAAAAATCATTGCAAATTTTTAAAGTTAAAATTCATAACATACAAGTTTTTGATCCTTACATCTTTTGCCCTAGAATTCAAATTTTAAGAAACTAAGTCTTTTTTTAAGGCCAACAAATCTTATTAATAGAATGCGAGTGGGTGCTAGGCAATAGAAATAAAAACCTACAGCCATTAAAAGTACTAATGGACCAGTTCCAAAAGTCAAAAAAAAAAATTAATGATACACCAAATTAACTGTTTTATGTTTTATGTATGTTTGCATCTGTTTGTTCAGGAAGTAAGAAACCCAAAGTTTTAAATTTAGACTAGGAAAAACAACATAACGCAAAAAGAGAAATACAAGATTCGAACTTGTGACTACTTGTTACAAAACAAAGAAGTTTACCACTGCACCAGCTTGACTCTTGATATTATGGTGTCCACCTAATTAATTTTATGGGGTCCTTATGAATTTTAATATACCGAATCTACTAATTTTTTTAAAAACATTGGGGTCCGGGGACCCCGACCTGCTCTATGTGGGTCCGCCCCTGAGGAGGAAGGGGTAGAGGAGAAGAAGGTGCTAGGGTTTGTGTGGAGTATCTGTGTTTAGAAGCGGATGAAAAGAGGTTAGAAGACTTGAGTCAATATCTGCCCCAAAAAGAGAACAGGCGTACATTTTTTAATGAAATCACTTTGAGAAAACAAACACATTGCAGACTCAAACGTTTGCGCGTGGTCTGCGTGGGTCAGACATAAGAGGTCAAGAAAAACTTTTCACAAAAAACAAATACCTCTTTAGTGTGGAGATGATAATCTTTATAACTAATTATTTAATTAAAAATAATAATGAATGAAATGGGAAAATAACTATTTAATTTTTAAAATTGTACTCTTTGTTTTTTTTTTCAGATGAATTTCACCTCCCCTATATATATGTGCATGTATAATAAGGTTTGTTACAACACACTAAGTTACTGTAAGAAATAAAAAGAACCAACCAAAACCTTTTAATTATTTGATCAATGATGTATATTTTTTTAGTTTTATAGTTTTTACATGCTAATGTGAATATTTAATAAAACCTTTTAATTATTTGATCAATGACGTATATTTTTTTAGTTTCGTAGTTTTTACATACTAATGCAAATATTTAATAAAACTTTTAATTATTTGATCAATGACATATATTTATAGTTTTTACATGCTAATGCGAATATTTAAATACGTAAAACAAATATATCCCAAGGACCAACCGTGTAATTAACATCATATTAATTTACCTGTAATCTTGTCCTGGATCGAGTTAATAATAATAATCCAAAACTCTTTCTACGTTTTTTTAAATACATATATATCTTTTATTTGATCTGTAGGTATATTGAATTAGTTAAATTGCCAACCATAATGTTCAATGTCTTTTAAGAACATAAATCATAAGGCAGTATTGTTTGAAGAGTGATAAAGAATACAGAGCACATATAATGGCCTATGTCATTTACTTATGGTGGTTATGAAGGCCAAATAAATACTTATATAGTCCACTTTATGTAGGTGAAAAATTTAATGCAATTGCTATTAAAAAAATCACATATTTCCCTTTTGTTTTTTTTTTTAATTTATTAAATTCCATAACCTTTTTGGGGTTGTGATGGGGGAGACCAAGACAATTATAGGTGTGAATTATTTGTGTACGTATGTAATTCTAACTTAAAAATGTATTTGTTGGTAAAAGTTATATTGTGGTTGGATGAAATGGGGAGGGTTATCTTGAGAACGCTAAATATTGCGAGAACCGTGAGAACGAATGAAAAAACCATTCAAAACCATTTTTTTTAATACAAACCTTATTGTAATTAAGATACAACATCAAAAAAAGAATTTACAACATCAAAAAATCCATTTCTCCTTTCAAAATCACTCTTTTTAGATTTTTTACACATGTGTAAATATAACAGATTTACACATGTGTAAATGGCAAACTTACACATGTGTAAATTTTATTTATTTACGAATTCAAGTAAATTTAAACGTGTAAATTAAATTTCTAACATTGTATTTGAATAATAAAGATAAGTGTAGAAAAAAATTTTGAATTTGAATTGTTTTTGACCAAGTTCTCGCGATTTTTTTCATTTGTTCTCACGGTTCTCACAATATTTAGCGTTCTCATTTAAACCCTCCCCTGGATGAAATAACTGCAAGTTTATTTCGATGTTTAATGGGAGCGAATAATCGATATTAACGTAGACAAGTTGTGAGATTATGTAAAATCTCCTTGATATTATATAAAAGTGGTTGCAAACAAACCGAACGAACGCGAACAAGTCCTTGTTCGTGTTTGTTTGTTAAGAAATATATGTGTTTACGAACGGTTCATGAACGCTTACCGAACGAGATTTTATGTCCGTGTTTGTTTGTTAAGGAAATGAACTTGTTCGTGTTCGTTTGTGTTTGTTTGTTAATTTTAGGCAACGAATGAAAACGGACGATGATGAACACAAATGAGCACAAACTAATGTTCATGAACACAAATGGTAACAAACGTACACAAACAAACGTTCATGAACAAAATATATAATACATTGACACTTATTAAATATTGTATTTATCGGAATTTTGAAGTATTTAAATAAAATATAAAAGCTAAAACACTAATGAATTATAGAACACAAACGAACATGTTACCGAACGTTCACGAACATAAATGAACGAACGCGCCATCTGTTCATGTTTGTTCATTAAACTAAACGAACGAAATTTCTTGTTTGTGTTCGTTTGTTTAATAAACGAACGAATACAAACGAACTTCCCACCGAACGGTTCACAAACTGTTCGCCGAACGTTTGGTTCGTTTACAGCCCTATATAAAACACATAAATCTTGTATTGACAATTTAAAATGATTACGTTGAGCAACAAACAATTTTTAACTCAAAAGTTTACCAAAAACGAAGTGAATTGGCCATCTTATTTTATTGTACGTGATAATAATGAACACAAGGTCTTGATATAGCAAACAACTAACTAAATAAATATATCATCAGTCCAGTGGCGGACCTAGAAATTTTTCCAGGGGGTACATAATATTTTTAAAAATTTTAGGCCCCTAGGTATGTAAGTAAAAAAATTGGTTCGTATGGGGTCGGTTCGGGTTGTGTCGGGTCGGGTCATGTAAAACAAAAGAAATCACGCCATAACGTCCCTACTCATGGTTCCTATCACAAACAAATTGATCCATAAGTTCATCGCTCCATAACATAATGTTTCAATTTTCATTTTCAACCCTAGAAATCGTGTGTAATCACCCTAAAAATCATCTAAACAACATAATCACCCTAAAAATCGTCTAAACAACGATAAACAACGTCAAAACACATGAAATTTCAAACCTATTTAAGAATTTTGTTACCCTTTGGTGTCGGACGGCGGTGGTTCGCGGCTGCTGATGACGTGCTGTTGTGGTTGCTGTTGTGTTCGATGATCGCTGGCAGGACACGACCCAAGATAAGGAGGGCGGGAGGAATTCTAAGGGACTATTGGGCTTATTTTAATTATTATAGTTTGAACTTAGGTTGAGTTTGGTTAATGGGCTAGTAATTAGTGGGCTAATTATGTTTAATGAAATAGTGGGTTAAGGTATTCGGTATTTGGGTTAAGTTGGGTAGTATAAGTTTATATAATTTAAGTAGTTTTTTTTTTAATTCGAGTTTACTAAAAAAATTTAAAATATAAATCGATAACATTTTTTACTTAAGGCATGTGAACGAAAAATTCCAAGGGGTGCGGATGAAAAAATTCAAGGGGTGCGGACGAAAAAATCCAAGGGGTGCGGACGGGATTTTCAACGGAAAATAGCACTAAATTTTGTTTTCCTGGGGGTGCGCCCGCCCACTTTAGGCTAGGGGTAAGTCCGCCCCTGCATCAGTCTTAGCTTATCCAGTCTTCATAAAGATAAAACATGTATATATTCATACCTACTTGACCTTAACTTGCTTAGGTTCATGAAACTAACCGAGATGGACATTTGAACTTTGGGAATAAGCTCGTTTATACGGTCTTTTCTTAGGCTCAAGTTTGTTAAATTCGGTCTAAAGGGATTTACGAGGGAATAATCACTAAGAGCTCTCGAGTCTCTTAAGGGAACAAGGTCGTACCAATAGTACAAGTAACCTAGGAATCTAGGATTGGGCCTAGGGCCTCTAAATAAACAGGCCCCCCACTTTTTTTTTTGAACGGCAAATCACTTTATATATAGATATAAAGAGCCAGCAAGGGACTGAAATACAAAAACGACAAAACCAAACACAGGACTAGAAACATTAGACACACTCCGAAACATTGAAATCAATCCATTTCTCCCAAGGGGGAGCCTTCAATCTAGATCTTTGGCAAACCCACAAGTAAGTGTCCTCCTTAATGGACTCCACAATACTTCGCGGATGCAGGAACTTGGACTCAAAGGTTTTGATGTTTCTAGCATGCCATAATCTCCAAACAGTAGTTGTCGCCACCAAAAGGACTAACCTTTTCCATTCCTTGGACCCGGTGCTTTGTTGAATTGCCTTAAAAACATCTATCAGGTTATCCGCAGCCAAAGGGAAATGAATTCTGATTCAAACAAAAATTTGCCACCAAACATCTTGGGCCATTAGACACTTAACGAACACATGATCCGGATCCTCCTCGCCAATACCGCACCTATCGATCAAAAGACCCGGAACCTGAATTCCTCTAGCAATAAGCTCCGTTTTGGCCGCCACTCTCCCCATCATCGCCCGCCAAGTCAACAGATTGCACTTAGGATGGGCCCACGAATTCCACCAGATCATCACATACCCAGCGGCACTATCATCCCTGTTCCCAATTTCCCGGCGAATATCCTTTACCGAGAAATCGAAATTCGAATCATTCCCCCGTTTCCTCACATCTTTTTGGTTGTTCAACTTAATTGGGTCAAGAATGAGCATCAGTTCGTCCAACTGGATCCAATCATCGTCAGTGTCTGGGCTTTTGGCCCAGTCCCATGCCCATATGACATCGGCCCCGTATGACGAAAGGCAAGAGGCAACCGAAGAGGATTTATTGGCAGCGAGACGGTACAATCTAGGAAACCTTTCTTTGAGCGGAACATCCACAGCCCAAATATCCTTCCAAAAGCTAACAAGTTCCCCATTGCCAACATTCATAGAAAACTTATCTCGCATATGAACCCCCAACTTCTCCAGAGTTTTAACAACATCCCCTATATCTTTCCATATACCAGGCAGATTATTTTTAACCGGGATCATCTTCCTATTAGAATCAGATTCATGTATAGCTTTCACCACATCAGCCCATAATTGCGTTGGATTGTTTTTGAAGCACCACCACCACTTAGAGAGCATGGCGATATTAAAATCATTGATGCTACCAATCCCGATTCCACCTGAGTTCATAGGTTATATCATCTTTTTCCACCGGATCCATCTGACCTTGTTTCTACTGCTCGTTCTGCCCCAGAGAAAATCCCTTCTCAACCCTTCAATCTTTTTAATAATAGCCTTCGGGGCAGGGAACAGAGACAAGTAATATGAGGGAGGCTACCGAGGACCGCTTTGGCAAGCGTAACGCGACCCGCCAGGGAGAGATTCTTGGCTTTCCAAGATGAAAGTTTCCGGTTGAACTTTTCGATAACCGGCTGCCAAAATTTAACCCTCTTCATATTAGCTCCTTTGGATTTGTTTAATTTTATATGCAAGCAAACCATCCTCTCTTATTATTGTCTTATATTTTTGCTTGGTTTCAAACCTGAGCTTTCATAAGTTAAACGCACCGAGTTAGATCTTGAAAAACTACCTATGAACTGAGCTCAAGCTTTAGAAACAAAGCTCGAGTTGATTCGATCCTCAAACCTGAGCTTTCATAAGTTAAATGAGCTCGAACTCGAGTCTCATCAAACTCAGGCTCGGCTCGTTTACACCCGTAAGCTTAGAGATAAACTTTTAACAGCACAGCTAATATAGTTGTCAGAAAGAAGACAATAATTTATAGTATAGGGGCTAGTGTGTAACATTGTGTTGTATATAAACACCTTTCTTGTAAACCCTAATGGTAATTTTTTCTCTCTTCAATCAAATACAAGCCCCTATTTTCCTCTATACCAATTGATATGGTATCAGAGCCAGGTTCTTGATTCTTGGACACGGTGCTCATCATCCACAATCTATCCCAGCCAATTCAATCTCAAACCAGGGAAACCCGACAACAAAATCAAACTCAAACGAAAAAACTAGAAAATCTGACCACAGTCCCGACAGCCACGGTTCCGGCACAATCCAATCTCAAACTGTTGACAATCCGACGGCTGCAACACAAAAATTACAATCAAATCAATCGTTCTTGCAAACCAGGAAAATCGTTACAATCTCAAACAATTAGTTCAATAACTTACCGTAATCGTTCAAACATCTCAGATCCGCTGAAGAAACACGGAACTAATTATGGGATAATCAGTTTGGTTTATGTTCCTTGCATAGTGGTTAATCTTCTCTTGGGTTCCTGAGCTCCTCAATGATCGTGTTTAGCTGCAAAACAAAACACCGTTACTCGTTAAGAGGGGAATATGGGGGTTTCCCTCTTAACCGGGCTCCGGCGTGAGAATAAGCGACTGTGCTTTGGAGGTAATTAAGTATTAAGTGAGAGTAGAGGGAATGGAATGTTTAACCTGTGGAGTGAAGGTCTCTATTTATAGCCGGAGAGGTGTAAGAGGGTGTGGGCTGATGGGCCTTGGGCCGGAAGGCGACAACATGGAGGATATGCTCCTTGTCTTACTGGTGTCGACCGTTAGTGGCTTCTAGGAGCTTTGTGGAGCTGGCGCAACGTGATTGGAGCCACGTGTCACTGTTGTCGGCCTGGACGCCCTTCTGCCATCAGCAGGTAAGTGGAGATCGTGGGGCAGTTGTCTCTGCCCTGTGATTGGTGCCACATAGGCGTCCTTCAGTACTTTTTGTCTCCTGCATGTCAGACGATCGTGGAGCACGATTGCGCAGGAACAGAAGGACTCTGATTGGCTCTTTTATTCTGCTACTTGTACCTTGTGTATCATCTGGAAAGGCCTTGCGCCGTAGTCACGCACGATTCTTGCTGAGCACGTTATTGTCGTGCGCGCGGCATGGGCTTTCAGATGTCCCTTTTAGAATACTAAGTGTTGTTAACTGGAGTTTACTCTTCTGTGGTCCTCGCGCGGGGTGCATAGGCATGTTGTAGCTCGCGCGAGGTTGGCGATCAAGAAAAATGGTGATTAAGGAGTATGGTCCCGCGCGACGTTGCAGGGTGTTGCGCGGCTTTTTGGGACCATACCCCTTCAAGTCCCCCCAGCCCAGTGCTGCACCATGCGCAAGGCAATTGGTTGGAGCTCTGGACTTAAGAAAATAAAGTAGAATAATGCTTTTGGCTTTGGTAGACGGCGCGCGTGTAAGTTGTCAATTACTACGGCGCGGCTACCAGGCTTGTTGCTGGATTGTTCATGAAGTTTCTAATGATTTTGGGCGGGAGAAACCTCGAAGTTTGAATTCTGACAGGTGGGTGAAAAAGTCGCGGTTTGGTGACGTTTGAGTTGACCCTTGACGGTTGTCATCAACTTGTCGCTGACGGTTCAGATTTTCGTCAGGAGAGTGAGGTCCACGCGCGCGTGGTAACCGTCACTCCGGGAAACACGCCTTACGTGGCACTTTCTGGTTGGCCTTGCTTGCGGCGATCTCGGCACGGTTACCGATCGCATTAAATGCGATCAGTATATATATCCGAAGAGAGGTGAGACGCATCACTTTCTCTCCTACTATTCTTCTATTTCCTCTCGAGTCT
Source organism: Helianthus tuberosus (assembly GCA_030545235.1). Classification (NCBI taxonomy): domain Eukaryota; kingdom Viridiplantae; phylum Streptophyta; class Magnoliopsida; order Asterales; family Asteraceae; genus Helianthus; species Helianthus tuberosus. The sequence goes on from CM060414.1 coordinate 194,209,102, forward strand.
CTTTCGAATCTTCAAACTTGGAGGATTATCATACAGATCTGCAAGTTTGTTGAAGGAATCCTAGCAACTCTTCAAGTTTTTGAAGAATATCGTAGCAGATTATCGAGAGTGTTTTTCAGTATTTTCGAAATCCCTTTGCTGATTACTGATGGCTGAAGAACATTATGAAGACAATCCCGGAGAAGAAGGTCCTGTACCTGTTCTCCGATGGGATCTAGGTCTCTTTGAACAACTATCACGAAGTTTCCGGTTCCCACCGGAGTGGGATGCCCGGTATCCCGGCCAGAACTAGACGGCCGCTGATGCACCACCGGGGTATATCACTCTGTTTGAAGACTTCTTTCATCAGGGTAATTTCCGGTTGCCGGCGACAAACTTTATGGCACACATTTTGCAATATTATGGGTTTCATATCTCTCAGATGAGCCCACCCGGGATGGTCCGTGTCAGACACTTCGAGTTCTTGTGTTGGGCTCATGGCATTGAACCGACGGTTGATAAATTCCGGGTTTTCTACACACTTCAGAGAAACATGGGTTTCTATTCCTTCGCTAGTCGAGGCGCGGCGAAGAAGATATTGCTAAATCCACCCAAGAGTTTCCATGACTGGAAACCAAAGTTTTTCTATATCCGGGAAGAGGTGGTTCCAGTACCCATGACGTTTCGCGCCTGGACTGAACCAATCTAGAAGGAAGGCTTGGCGATCCCCAAGACTGAGGGTTGGTACCGGGAACTTACCGCCACCCCAAACCGAGTATTTGGGGAGAGTGTCTTGGTTGCGGCGCGGATGAGTGATCAGTGGCCGGCTGATAGCAAGGAGGTTCCTATCTTAATGATGGGCGATGAAGGTTAGTAATTTCCTCATTCTTATTGATCTTCCGAGGTTTGCATTTTCCCTTATTTTATTTTTTCTGATATGATTTATCTTGTAGAGGTGCGCTTATATCAAGCTGCCTTCACCGCTTTTGGCGGTAGAATGGGCGTGCGCCCACTTCGAGACGGGGAGCAATACTGGTATTACCAAATAAGGGATAACTTTATGTATCCTGTTGCTGATGCGTTTGCTTTGCCGCCTACTGGAAACGAAGGTGCGCACATACCGAACCCTCGTCCTTTGCGCTCTGTGACTTCTGCTGGGAAAGAGGTTGTCTATCTTTCCAGCGAGGAGTCTGTAGGGTCTTCGAACGGAGAGTTAAGTTCGTGGTCTAACGTCTTTGCAGGTGTGTTGCGCGACTTGGGTATTGACCCAGAAGAGAAGAAGAAGAAGAAACCGGTGAAGAAGAAGAAGGATGCTGAGGTGACCAGCAAAGGTGCTGGCGGTAGTCGCGCAACCACTGGTGCTAAAGGTATTTTTCGTCTCCATCAGAGTGACTTGAGAGATTTCGTGATTGTTAGTGACTCACTTGAAGGTTTGCCGCGCGCAGGCGGAAAGAAGTCTGGAACCGTTGGGTCAGGGAGCGCGGGTTCTCTCATTCCGGATGCTGGCGCTACTCCTTCCTCTGGTGTGCATGAGGAGGAGGAAGAAGAAGAAGAAGAAGAGGAGGCTGCTGCAAGGTTGATCAGCAGAAAGAGGGTTAGGAGTGAAACTACAGCTGGCGTCTCTGCTGCGCCCGGAGCCGGTGAGGTTCCCCTGATTGGGAAGCGGAGCAACTTGCGCTCGCTTTACAAAGTTTCTCCGGGTAGGTTCTTTAGTTACATTATCTTGTTACTTTCGCCATTTTTAACATGTATTTTGCAGAGGTTAAGAAGACAACTCCAGAGAAGGGTGTGGTCTTCATAGATCTGGTAGAGCCGGTGCATAAGAGGCCAAAGATTACTGTTAAATCTTCTAAGGCTGCTGGTGCTGAGACTGTCAAAGACAAGCATGTTGCTGAGGGTGATAAGGCGAAGGTTGTTGAAGAGAAGAAGAAAGCTGATGAAGAGCGCAAGAAAGCTGATGAAGAGAGGAGGAAGAAGGCGGAGGAGGAGAAACAGAGGCAAGCCGAGTTGGCTCGGAAGGCTGAGGAGGAAAGGAAGGCTGGAGAAGATAGGAAGAAAGCTTCTGAATTGGAGAAGGAGAAGCAAAAGGCCGTTGAAAAGCCTGGTGGTGATTCATTGAGGAATACCGGTGTTGCTGCCATCACTATCCAGGATAAGGCGCAGGGCCCGGAGGTTTTGAGTGCTGCGGGATCTACAAGGTCTCATCAAGAGAGGAGGAAAGAACCTGAGGTTGAGAGACCTGTCCGCCATGCGTACGTTTCTAGTGGCGCGAGCTCTGGTGGCGCTGGGGGTTATAATCCGCAAGCTATCGGGGCTAAGGATACTCTTGGAGATATCTATTATAAAAGCTATACCGAAGAGGAGCGCGGTAATGCCCCCCACCAGGCTCCCTGGAATTTGAAGCAGAAGGACACTTTCCTAGAGTTTGGCCCTTGCCGCGATTGGTTCTTAAACTCTTTCACCCCTGGTGAAGTTAATAGGCAGAAGGCGAAAACTCATGAGACTCTGTACCGTACTTACATGCTTGGGGAGGCGAACGCTCGCGCTGCTAACCACCAGATTGTCCGTGAGTGGCGGACAATGGTTAGGGAACGGTCGGATTGGGAGAGGTACCGCGAGCGGATGTTGAAGCGGATAAGTGAATTTGAGAAGTCAAAAACCGCCCTTGATGAAGAGAAGGCGAAGTTTGAAGCCGATAAGAAGGCTGAAGATTGGGGGCGCGAGAGCCTGAAAAGCAAGCTTCATTCTGCTGAACAACAACTTGCTAAGGAGAAGGCTGACTTCAAACGCATATGCGCGAAGGACAATGAGCGCGCGGCTGCAGATCGTAACAAGATTGTCAACCTTGAGGCTAAGGTTGTGGAGTTGACGGCGGAAGTTGAGGTCGTGCAAGCTGTTAAGGCTGCTAAGGCACAGCTTGAGGTTAGTACAACTTATACCTTTTCTTTCTGTGTTTTTGTCCGCCGCACATCCTAAGTCCTGTCCTTTGTAGGCTGAGCTTGCTGATGCGAAGGTGCAGCTGTCTGGCAAGGACAAGGATCTCAGGGCCAAGGATGTGGAGATCGCCGAGCTAAAACGCCGCCTGCGAGAGCAGGTTGACAAAAGCGAATCCTTGGAGATCGATTTGGAGGCTGAAAAGTCTAAGGCTGCCTCAGCTGAGGAGGCGAAGCTTAGGGCCGAGGAAGCTCGTGATGTTAGTACTACAGCTCTTAATGTAGCGCAGACTAACTATGCCGAAGCTCAGGGTATCGTGGATACTCTTGTCTCTGATGCCGAGTGGCTGCGCGGTCGTGGAATGGTGCTGGTATGATTCCTCTTTTAACTTTAATTTGATTTATTTAGACTTGTTGGCTAAAGTTTTGAGCTTCCTGTAGATGGCCAACTCCATTCTGAATGCTGGTGAGTTGGATAAGGCTGTTGCGGCCGTCATAGATGCTTCCCTTGCCGTTGGTCACCGTAAGGGCTATGTCGAATGTGCGCAACATGCGTCGGTTATGCTTGGACAGGAGTTCGACACTAGCCACTGCTCGGTGACTGAAGAAGCTGAGGCTGAGCTAGCTCGCGCGGAGCATGGTTATGATCATCTATCCATTCCAGTGATGGACTTGGTTACTGATGCACTGAAACATGATGACTGGTGTCTGCGGCTGAAGAATATCCTTGATCCACCAGAGACTGTTGAGCTATCGGATGAGGAGGCACCTGCGGGTGGAGGTGGCGACGGGAAAGGTGATGGTGAAGGTGATGGCGTTAAGCCTGATGACAGCGGAGATGATGAATTCGAATAGGTTTATCAACAGGCTTTGTGCCTTGTAAAAATTTTAGTAGGTTTCTGATGTAACTTGTTGCGCTGGCGCGCTTTTATCTAATGAATGATATTGTGTTTTCATAACTGTTGCGCGGTTGCGCCTTTTAAATAGTATGTTTGCTTATTTTCCCGTTACAATTATTGCACTGTTGCTAGAAACTTTCGTTAAGTTAGCGCGAATAAATGTAAGAGAGGCTCATGTGCGATCGTAACTGGAGTGTTTTCGTGCTAATCAGAAGTTTTAACATGCATTTGTAACGAAATAAGTCGGATAGTGATAAAAGAGCATGTCGTATGCTTTTCATTAATTACGTAGGCGCTTAGGCCGAGATACATTGCTTGTAACGTAGGCGTGTAGCCGATATAAAAAGTAAAGGGCGCGTGGCCGTCATTAGTGAGTAAAGGCGTAGGGCCTACATAGTCATATATAGCATTTGCGCAGTTGTTGCGCATTCCACGTGCGTGGGATGATGTGTCCATCCAGGGTGCGCAATTTGTAAGCCCCTTTCCCTAGCACCTCGTGCACCAAGTATGGGCCTTCCCATTTAGGTGCTAACTTTCCTGGGCGTTCGGCGTTTGAGGCTTCGTTATCTCGAAAGACATATTCCGCTGGAGTGAAGGTACAGATGCGGACTCGCGCGTTGTAGTACCTCTCCAGTTGTGTTTTGTACTTGGCTTCTTTGATACGCGCGATTTCGCGCCTTTCTTCTAGCAAGTCCAAGTCAAGGCGACGCTCTGCCTCGTTGTCGATTGCGTTGACTGCTGTCAAACGCGGAGAGGGCAGACCAACTTCCGCCGGGATAACCGCTTCTGAGCCATAGACTAGGCTAAAAGGGGTTTCGCCGGTACTCGTTTTTGGCATGGTTCGGTGAGCCCATAGGATACTTGGGAGCTCATCTACCCAGCCTCTTCGCTTAGTGCCCAGTCGGGCCTTAATCCCTTCGACGATACACTTGTTCACACTTTCAACCTGCCCGTTGCCTTGAGGGTGCGCGACGGAGGAGAAAGTGTGTTCGATTTTCATCTCTTTCATCCAGTTCTTGAGGTCATCGGATGCAAAGTTAGTGCCGTTGTCTGTTACTATCTTGAGTGGGAGGCCAAACCTACAGATGATGTGTTCCCAAATGAACTTGCGCACCATCATTGCTGTAGTTGAAGAAAGGGCTTTGGCCTCCACCCACTTTGTGAAGTAATCGACAGCTACTATTATAAACTTGACGGCGCCGGGAGCGTCTGGGAAGGGTCCTACCATGTCAATTCCCCACTGCTGAAAAGGCCAAGCAGTTGATACGGGGATTAGATCGTTCTTGGGGCGCAGGGTTTTTGGAGAATGCCGCTGACAGGAGTCGCACTTGCGCAGCTCCTTCAGGGCATCGACATGCATCCCTGGCCAGTAATACCCGGCGCTCATAATCTTCGCAACAACCATGCGTGGTCCCGCATGGATGCCGCAGATTCCTTCATGAATCTCCCTTATCAGATATTTCGCATCTTGAGGGTCCACACAGCGCAGTAGTGGTCCCAAGAAGGACTTTCGGTATAAGATACCGCCATTCATTTCGTACTGCAGAGCTTTGTTCTGAATTTTTCTTGCCTCTGCCTTATTCTCTGGGAGTATTCCTTCTTTCAAGTACTGAATGATGGGGGTCATCCAGGATGGCTGCCCAAGCTCGATCACATTGACTTGTCGTAACAAGACTGAAGGGTTCTTGAGTACCTCAATCCTTACATCTTTGGCGAGATGTTGGAAGGATGTTGAAGCAAGCTTGCTCAAGGCGTCGGCTGGTTTGTTTTCGGAGCGATTGATGTGGATGACTTTGTGAGACTTGAATTGTTGAAGCAACTCTTTTGCTTGTTCTAGATATAGGGCCATGACTTCACCCCTTGCATCGTATATACCGTTGACTTGGCTGGCTATCAAGAGTGAATCAACATGTGCTTGTAGATTTTTAGCTCCCATTTTGATGGCGAGGCGCAAGCCTGCCAGAAATGCTTCGTACTCCGCCTCGTTGTTGGTGTTTTTAAAGTCCAACTTGATGGCGTAAGTAAATTCATGGTTTTCGGGGCTTACGAGGCGCAATCCAGCTCCCGCGCCATCTTCGTTTGAAGCCCCATCAGTGTAAAGCATCCAAGTCTCGTTTGTCGTGTCTTTCACTGGAGTTTCAACAAGCTCACAATCCTTGATTTTCTCAGCTGGGACTTCTGTGATGAAGTCCGCTAGAACTTGACCCTTGATGGCTGGGCGTGGCCGGTACAGAATGTTGTGGCCTCCCAACTCGATTGCCCATTTGGCGAGTCTTCCTGATGTTTCTGGTTTCTGAAGAATCGTGCCGATATGGAAATTGGTAAGTACGGTGATCACATGCCCTGTAAAATATCTGCGCAGTCTTCGGGAAGCATGTAGCAGCGCAAGAACCAATTTTTCCATTGTGGAATATCTTGTTTCTGGGTCAGTGAGTACCCTGCTGACATAATAAATCGGAGTTTGAACTCCATTTCTTTCCACTAATAACACCGACCCTACTGCCTTATCGGAAGAGGATAAGTACAGTACGAGTGGCTCTTTTTCGAACGGCGCGGTCAGGGTTGGAAGCTCGATCAGACATGCTTTCATTTGCTGGAAAGCCTTTTCTGCGTCGGGTGTCCACTTGAACTCTTGCTTCTTGACACAATTGCACAGTGTGCTGATAAAAGGGTACGACTTCGCGGCGTGATTTGACAAAAAGCGGTTAAGCGCGGCTAAGCGGCCGGCCAACCGTTGCATTTCTTTGATTGTTCGAGGCGATGGCATCCGTTCGATCGCCTGAACTTTTTCTGGATTCACCTTGAAGCCGCCGTTAGTGACTATGAAGCCTAGAAACTTCCCTTCTTCCATGCCAAAAGAACATTTGGCTGGATTCAACTTCATGTTTACGCTGCGCAATGAATTGAACGTTTTCTCGATGTCTTTCAACATTTGGTCCTCTTCGGGACTCTTGACCACTAGATCATCGATGTAAACTTCAATATGCTTTCCGATGTCACCTGCGAAGGTCTTGTCCATCAATCGCTGGTATGTGGCGCCAGCGTTTTTCAAGCCGAAAGGCATCTTCGTATAGCAAAAAATTCCCAGATCCGTGCGAAAAGCTGTCTTGTCTTCATCTTCGAGCTTCATTTGAACTTGATGGTACCCCTTGTAGCAATCCAAGAAGCACTTCCATCTGTATGGCGCGAGAGAGTCTATCTTTTTGTCAATCTCAGGCAAAGAATAGCAATCCTTAGGGCATGCCTTGTTGAGATCGGTATAGTCGACGCACATTCGCCATCCGCCATTAGACTTCTCTACCATTACGGGGTTCGCAACCCAACTCTGATAACGTACCTCTCGCAGGATGCCGGCTTTGAGTAACTCGCAAACTTGCTCATTCATTGCTTTTGTCTTGTCTGCCCCTAGGCTGCGCCTTCTTTGGACTTTCGGCTCAACCGAGGGGTAGGTATTTAAACAGTGCTCTGTGATGTCGCGCGGGACTCCGGTCATGTCGGCCGGGGTCCAGGCGAATATATCCATGTTCTTGAATAAGAGCTGCTTGAGGCGAGTTCTGATATCTGGTGAGATAGCGTGACCTATCGTCACCGTCTGCTCCGGATACTTGCGATTTAAGACCCACTTTTCGGGCTCGGTTGCTGAGACCTTTGCCGCCTTTGTTGGGCGCATCTCTTCTGTTGACATAACTTCCTTCTTCGCATAAACGATTGCTACCCCCGTCTTGGTTGGGAAACCAATTGCTGAGTGGGGGGTGGAAGTTATCATATTCAGCTCACCTTGCGTTTCTCTCCCGATCAGAACGTCATGTCTTGACTTGACAGGCATCACCATGAAGTTGACGTTCGTTGTCCTTGAATGCTTTCCGTCAGAGAGTGTGACGGGGAAGCTAATTTGGCCTAACGGGAAGACCATTTCATTGCAGAACCCGGACAGTGGGTAGTCAACTGGTTCGAGTCTCGCTTTGTCTTCATCGTCGAACTGGTTAAAGCATTGTTCATAGATGATGTCTGTTGTACTTCCCGGGTCAATGAAGACGTATTCAGTTTCGTAATGGCCGATGATACCGGTGATGACGATGGGTCGCGTGGCTCGGGGGCCCCCGCGCACCACCGGGAAGATAACTTGCTGTTCTTGCCATGAAGGCTCATACGGTCTCTTGCCTTTTTCTTTTACGCTGTATCTTGGTCCATTGACAATGTGTGTCTCCAGGCGTCGAACCCTCTTGTGATTTCCCTCCTCGTGGCGATGGAGCTGTCGCGTTTCTTTGCGCACATTCTTCACTAAGTGGCTCAGCTTTCCACTCTTTAGTGCTTTCTCGATCTCTTGTCGCAAGCTGTAACAATCATCTGTTAAGTGGCCTGTGTCTTTGTGGAAATCACAATACAGATTGGGGTCTTGTCCCTTTTTGTTCGTCATAGGCCTGGGAGTCTTGAAATCGTGGTTCTCCGTCATTAGCACCTCTTTTGGTGTTTTTATGAGCGGAGTCCAATGCTTTTCCCGATTATTATCTCGGACTGCCTTTCTATAACCGATGCGGTCAATGGTGTCACGCGCGTCTTCCTTATAGCGGGATCGTTCTTCGTAACGGGGTCGATCGCTATAACCGCTGGAGTGGTTGGCCTTCCACCCAGGGTTTTTGCCTTTGTTGCGCCTATTGTCATCGCGCGAGTGACCCCCCTTGGAAAATCTATCCTCAGAACGATAGTTGTTGTTTCGTGCGAGAGACTCTTCCGTTTGCGCGACTATCTTCGCGGCTTCCATGAGTTTGTCCCACTCCTTGGGCATTCCATCTTTCCCAGTGATGGTTCTAATCAGGCTATCACAACGGATTGCTTTCTTGAAATGGCAGCGCATGAGTTGCTCACTTACGCCACCAATCTCCAGACATTCTTTGTTAAAGCGCGTAATGAAATCTTCCAGGCCCTCATTATCTCTTCGCCAGATATCTTCAACTTCGGCTGTGTCGCGCTGGTATCGCCTTTGCTGACTGAAGTGACTCAGAAACTGGGTCCTGAAATCTACCCATGATTTTATTTTTCCCGGAGGAAGGCTGTCGAACCAGGCGCGAGCAGCCCCCGTTAATGTTTGGATAAACAAATGACACCACATGGGCATGTTCCAACCTCCCATGCAGCCCACGCTAGTAAATACTCTGACGTGATCGTCTGGATCAGTCAATCCGTTAAACTTTCCGACAGTCGGGGGTAATTTCTCTCTCTTGAGCGGCGCGAGTGCTATCTTTGGGATGAACTTTGAATGCTCTATAGCTTCCTCTGGTCGATAGGCGAGGCGAAAGTCACGCTCTGCCTCTTCGGTATACCCAACATGCTGCCTTGGTTTGTAATACTCGTGATTTCTTTGCAAACGATTAAAGACCGAAGATTCGTCATCGTTCTCCCAGGTTGGATCCCAGGTTGGATCGTTCGGGTCGGTTTCTTCCCACTCATCGTTCATGTTACGCGGCGTGAGCCGGCTATGAACTGGGCCTCTTTGGAAATTTGATGGTTCGTCATAGTAGCTTTCTGTCTCCCCCCGTGTGTCGCGCGTGTCCTGTACGCTTAGTCTCCGGGTGGGGGGAGGTCTGCTAACTCTTCTTGGAATGTATTGCAGGACCGGCGTCTGGCGCGGCCCGTGGCTGGGGCTGGTTGGTGTAACCAAGGACGGTTCTGCCGTTAAAACTGCTTGCTGAGCGCTCAAGGACTGATACGCTTCGTTAATAGTGGCCAGTTGCTTGGCGTACCATGAGGCTGGGGTTTCGCCTTCTGGTAGCCCTAATAACGCCGAGATATTCTGGGGTGGAGCCGGGTTCGATGGCCCAGCCCCGTTGTTTCCTGGGGTAGTTTGATTGATGCAGGTGAAGCTCCCGCGAGGACCCCCGGTGTTGGCCATCTCGATCTCGCCAATTTCTTCAACGTTTTGGGGTTGGATGTTTTGATTATCCACCCCAAACGCTGCGTTAGGGTCTGCTCCGAGACCAACAAACTCGGGAATGATTCCTTGACCGGCCATGATCGAAGGAAGAAAAGTAGTGAAAACTCAGGAAATAAGAAGATGAAAATGGTTTGTAGAAAAAATCGGTGGGCGCCAATGAAGAAACACGGAACTAATTATGGGATAATCAGTTTGGTTTATGTTCCTTGCATAGTGGTTAATCTTCTCTTGGGTTCCTGAGCTCCTCAATGATCGTGTTTAGCTGCAAAACAAAACACCGTTACTCGTTAAGAGGGGAATATGGGGGTTTCCCTCTTAACCGGGCTCCGGCGTGAGAATAAGCGACTGTGCTTTGGAGGTAATTAAGTATTAAGTGAGAGTAGAGGGAATGGAATGTTTAACCTGTGGAGTGAAGGTCTCTATTTATAGCCGGAGAGGTGTAAGAGGGTGTGGGCTGATGGGCCTTGGGCCGGAAGGCGACAACATGGAGGATATGCTCCTTGTCTTACTGGTGTCGACCGTTAGTGGCTTCTAGGAGCTTTGTGGAGCTGGCGCAACGTGATTGGAGCCACGTGTCACTGTTGTCGGCCTGGACGCCCTTCTGCCATCAGCAGGTAAGTGGAGATCGTGGGGCAGTTGTCTCTGCCCTGTGATTGGTGCCACATAGGCGTCCTTCAGTACTTTTTGTCTCCTGCATGTCAGACGATCGTGGAGCACGATTGCGCAGGAACAGAAGGACTCTGATTGGCTCTTTTATTCTGCTACTTTTACCTTGTGTATCATCTGGAAAGGCCTTACGCCGTAGTCACGCACGATTCTTGCTGAGCACGTTATTGTCGTGCGCGCGGCATGGGCTTTCAGATGTCCCTTTTAGAATACTAAGTGTTGTTAACTGGAGTTTACTCTTCTGTGGTCCTCGCGCGGGGTGCATAGGCATGTTGTAGCTCGCGCGAGGTTGGCGATCAAGAAAAATGGTGATTAAGGAGTATGGTCCCGCGAGACGTTGCAGGGTGTTGCGCGGCTTTTTGGGACCATACCCCTTCATCCGCCGTAATCGTTCAAGCCTCTCCGATCGGTTTGTTGTTTCTCGTTCCTGCTCTTCTTGGAGTTTTCGAGTTTGGGTCATCGCAGAGTATCAATCGAGTTAGCATTCGATCAAGCATCTCTTCGATTCCCTCATCTGATTTCCCTGACGTAGATCCTGATGATGTTGTAGAAGCCATTGTTGTGCCGTTGTGGAGTTCTCATTTTGTGTTGAAAGAGCATAAAAAGGAAGGGACTGTTTAAAACCCTAATCCCAATAAATATCTACGCTGCACAAAAAGGAGGTCTGTAGACCCAGGTTGACTTTCTTGTGGATATTTGATAAAATCCGCTTGTAAACAAATAAATCCGCTGGCATATTTGATAAAATTCCTGTGGATTTGTATCAGTAATGATATATGTGACAACTGCCACTTTCGGGTAATTTACTTACATTTAAAACAGTGATTTACATTATACAAGCATGTGTTTTGAATATTCTGACTGCATGATTACATGGTATACATCTTAGAAAACTCATGGAATATTCATTGGTTATTACACATGATTCATTTGTTTTGGGTACATTTGAAATAGTGCAAACAATTCACCGAAACAACTAGAGTAGTGCCTAGTGAACGGTAGTGCTGACGAAAACTCCGGATCCGCAGAAAACATCTAAAATGACATCTTTAGGACTCGGATGAGAGTCCAATATCAATTATATATTAAACCCGATATGGGAATACAAGAGTTCGGGTAATATTTTACCGATGTCCGGTAGCACTAAAAACTGCCGAAAAGCACTAAAAGAGACGATTTCTATACTTTTCCGCAGAAATTCTGCAGAAATCAGTTTTGTAATATTTTTACGACATGTAAAAATATTATTTAACATATAATTCATATGAGGATACTTTCGGGTATCATCCGAACCAATAACTACATCAATTCATACAAGTTACACAACTTAGCGTTCAAATAACGTCTAACCGAAACAATTCGAAACGAATATCCGAACAATGTCGGATCTTTTTTTTAGTGACCATCTAATATTATTTAGATCATATTAGACTTATAATGGTCACTTAACACCTTCTTAACACATTTATACACTTGAAACATTTAAACACCAAAACACCTAAACTTTGCTAAAAGTTTCTAACACTTTACACACTTAATAACATTTCAACAATTCAAGACCCCCCCCCCCCCCCATGGGTGAACGTTTTATGTGGGTCCCACACCCATATTTCACATGCAAAATAACTAGATATTTTCTATAATTACAAGTGGTGTTACAAGTGGATGATGTTGGTGATAAATTAACAACTTACTAACTAAGTAACTAGATATTTTTATTATGTTGCAAGTGGTTAAGTTGGTGGATGATTATATCATTTAATCACATAAGTTTACTAGCATTTTAATACCACTTTACACCTTTATTTACACACACATAAGAAAACTCTTTCAATCTTCATCATTTCACCAAGAACACCATCCAAAAACCCAATTATTTTTATCACCTCCTTCATGATCAACATGGATTTCCAAGTAACATAAGGTGATCTAAAGCTATTGGAAGTAAAAGGAAGGGTTTTCATCCATACAAAAGTGTTCTATCATCAAGATCATCATCTTATTAGTTCATAATAATCTTCTAAGATCATCCCTAGCCTAGTGCTAGAAGTAAGCTTCTTTATCTATTTTTTTTTTATACAAATGTATTAAGATTATGATTGTTATTATTGCTAATAATAACCAAGAAAATCATACATAATATACATGAAGAAAATACAAAGAAGCAAAGATAAAAATCATGATATAATTATGATTGTTTATATTATGATCTAAGACTTGATATATGCTTATTTAGTCTTGTTATGATGTTTATGATGCAAATAAATTATTAGAAGATGTTTTAAGTTATGATCTAAAAATTAGGCATGTTTATGTTAAAGGGTTTTTAACATAAAGGATTAATGGATGATCATAACTATGGATCTTGTGAAAATATATAAGGTTTTTGGTTAAAAACAATACTCTCACAAGATTATAAAAAGTAACATACAACTAGAGATTTTTATAAAAGTTGTTAAAACTAAAATTAAACTTGGTTTTTGAACTTGTTAGCATATGAAATAATCATGGTTAAAACCCTACATGATTTGGAGATCATTTTGATAAGTTTATGTTATAAAAATCTCATATGTTTTAGTTAAGATGTTATGAGTAAATTGATGATGAATTTGAAAAGAAAATGATATGTTTATCTAAACATGGCAAAGTACATAATACAAAGGTTATATGGCCAATTTTTCTTAGAAATCATAGGTTAGAAAAATTATCATTTTTAACAAAGTCTTTACAAGATTAGAAAGTGGTCTTTCTAAAAACAAAAATAGATATAAATATATATTTTTGGGAAAATATATATTAGTGATCTTAAATTATTTGTATTAGTTATGTACAATAATTAGGTATTTGATAACAATGATACAAATAAATACAAGACACATTTACAAGTAAAGACTTACAAGAATACATATATACACACTTGAATACAATTTACGGATCATTTGGACATCGGATACGACTTATGGACAATTCAGACGACGGGCGAATCTTTGAACATATCGCCATTCCGAGGAGTTACTACGACGTTTAGACGATCTTTCGACACGAAATATAAGTATCCGATCGATAACAAAATTTTGGATGTTTATAAACTTATAAAAACTAGTATGTTTTTATTTACTAACAAGTGTACTTAGTAAATTTTTATAAAAAGGTTTTTATAAAAATGAAAGGCTTACACTTACTAGTGGGCTAAATTATAACAAATGGGCTTACATGTATTAGTGGGCTATTTTTCTACAAATGGGCTTATTATACTTAATGGACTATTTTTATAAACAAATGGGCTAGTTTAAGTAATGGGCTATTGTTTTATTAATAGGCTAAGCCCAAATACTAAACATATGGGCTAAAGCCCAACACTATTCAAGCCCAACACTATTCAAGCCCAACACTATTTGAAGCCCAACACTATTCAAGCCCAACACTATTTGAGGCCCAACACTATTCAAGCCCAACACTATTCAAGCCCAACACTATTTGAGGCCCAACACTATTTGAGGCCCAACACTATTTGAGGCCCAACACTATTTGAGGCCCAACACTATTGGAGGCCCAACACTATTGAGGCCCAACACTATTTGAGGCCCAACACTATTTGAGGCCCAGCACTATTTAAGCCCAATAACTTGAAAACATGGGCTTGGCCCAATGATACTATTTTTGGAAACACAACTATACAAGTGATACATACAAGACACGAGATTCAGCGGACGAGATCCGACTATACAACTCATTCATCAAATACACAGTTAACGAGCATTTGAACAACTCATTCATCGAATACACAGTTAACGAACAGTTGAACAACTCATTCATCGAATACAGAGTTAACGAACATTTGAACAACTCATACATCGAATACACAGTTAACGAGCATTTGAACAACTCATTCATCGAATACACAGTTAACGAACAGTTGAACAACTCATTCATCGAATACAGAGTTAACGAACATTTGAACAACTCATACATCGAATACACAGTTAACGAACAGTAAAGACATACAAGTCTTACATATACTCAAGACACAAGACTTGTACTCAAGTTCTTTTCAAAGACCGAAGTGTCTAACAAAAATAAGAACGTTTGTAGGTCGCCACGCTATTCAGGACGACCGCACGTGAGATCTTATTTTCATCTATTTTCAGGACGCAATACAGTGAGTTCATGTTCCCCTATTCATTTAAATGTTTTACAAACTTTACAACTATCGGGGATGATACATGTTCAGGGTATGTTAAAGTTAGGTAATGAAACACCATAGATCATGTGCGAATTAGGGCCTTACTATAAGCACCATTAATCCAGATTGGACCAAGGAACAAAGGCTTAGATCTAATGGGTTTTGGCGAGCCCCACTCTTGGTCATGGACCCCTACGGAAGAGTGCGTTTGTGTCCCAGTCGATAGGAATCGGCATAAAATCGTCTAGGGTTGGTTTGCTTCCTCTTTCGGCACACATACTCTTTCGGCACACATATTAATGTCCTTGCAAAACATTAATGATCAACGATTTCATTGACGCTTTACATACTACAACTCACATTTTTCATACATCGTTTACAACTAAATTGCATGAATTCACCAACTTTTGTTGATGTTTTCCAAACTTAACATGTATTTCAGGAAATTAGTGGACCTGGCAGACATTTCAGTCAAGGAAAGCAAGTATCAAGACTCCATGCCACCATTTGAAGGGTTTGCCCGTTATATACCGCCTCTTTGCGGTGATATAGTGGTCAAAGCCTTGACATTTTAAGACTTACATTTTTATGTATAAAACGATGACAACTTATTTTCACTTGATGGTTTGTAACCAATACATTCAACTTATGTTGCATTCCTTTGGGAAAACACTTATGTAGTGGCAATGGCAATGGAGTATGTTTTATTCATATAGTTTGTTCATGTACATCGATATTTATGCAATGAAAACCATACAGATCACACCTTGCGTTTCCGCTACGAGCGGGTGTGACAATATAGTCTATTGGCGATTTTAAATCTTGAACGCGAGTTCAAGTGTCCACGTATTTGATAAATACGTTGGTCAGTTGGTTTGTCAGTAACGACAACTTATTTCTTCTCAAAAAAAAAAAAAAACTATTTGAGATGGTTAATCACAGGAACTATGAGTTGTTGAAAGACTATCCATCAACAAGTGGGGAAGCCTATTTAACAACACAGAAAGGTAGTGATCAAGTCAGTCCTTGGATCTTTGATTGTGGAGCCATTGATACGATGACGTACGAACCATCGGACTTCGTCTCTACAAAGAAACCAAACAGAACCCACATCAAAACTGCAAATGGCGAAAATGTCTTAGTAAAGGGAGGAGGAACTGTTGAAATATCTCCCAATCTGAGACTGTCAAATTGTTTATATGTTCCTTCGTTAACCCACAAGTTGTTATCTATAAGTCATGTTACAAAGGAACTCAATTGCACAGTTCTAATGCATCCTCATTTTTGTATCTTACAGGACATCAGAACTGGAAAGATAATTGGGCGTGGTACTGAACGACAGGGCTTATACTATGTGGATAAGGTGACTCAGTCAGGGACTGCGATGCTTGCTCACGGAACAAAGAGTAGAGAAGCATGGCTTTGGCATAGGCGATTAGGGCATCCTTCCGCAGGATATCTGCACCTTTTACTTCCCGAACTCTTCCCGTCCAACAGTACATTAGACTGCGAAACATGTGCCTTAGCCAAAAGCCATAAGAAACCATTCAAGCCAAGTAACACTAGGGTCAGTGAACCTTTTTCCCTAATACATTCAGATGTTTGGGGCCCAACTGAGACTAATGGAGGTCAAAATTTCCGATTTTTCCTACTATTTGTTGATGATTGTACCCGTATGACATGGGTGTATTTTTTAAAACACAAATCTGAAGTCTTTAACAAATTCAGACTGTTTTACACCATGGTCCAAACTCAATTCAAAACCAACATTCAGATCTTACGATCTGACAATGGAGGGGAGTATGTTAATAACTCCATGAAACAATTTATTCAAGAGAAAGGAATTATCCACCAAACCACTTGCCCAAAACACCCAGAACAGAATGGTGTAGTTGAGCGGAAAAATGGCATTCTGGTAGAAATGGCCAGAGCCCTTATGCTTGAATCCAAAGTTCCTAAGTCTTTTTGGCCCGAAGCTATAAACACAGCTGTGTATCTCCTTAACCGTTTACCAACCAAAGCCCTTGAAGGGGTAAGGTCCCAAAAACCTCATAAAAAGGATTTGAGACCATACCACAAACTAGCTTTTCAACCTTTTTTAACCCTGCGCGGCCGCGCATTGGTCTTACTAAAGGAAGAAAGCAATCAGTAATTTATAGTCGCGCGCCCAAAGGAAAACATAAATCCTTGCGCCTTCTCCCATTTAACAAAGGATCAAAATCCTTTGTTCAATACCTCCGCCTAAATATCCAGACTTGGATATTATTTCACCCAGACTTGGGATTTATTCGTCTACACAGCAAAGTGTCACACCAGATTACAGCAGTAATCTTCTAGAAAGAAATACAATCGTGCACCACCCAGACGGTTATAACCGTCTGGACACGTGTCATCACCACAAGCAACCCTGGAATCACAACGAAGGCATGCAATTGGAGAGTAATCTCCACTTAATCACTTTCCACGTGGCAATCCCCCAGCCATAGATCAAACCGCGATCCGTGTGCATTCACATCGGATCGAGACAACTTAACGTTGGATCAAAGAACTTAACGGAAGGAAAGATAACCGCTACGGCGTTAGCATCTTCCGTCATCTTTTCAATAAAAGGTTTTCCCTCCCAAACTCCCGGTTATAAATAGGAGAACTGTTCAGGTACAAACTCAGATCACTCTCACTTCTCAAATACTTATCTTCTCCGTTACCGATACTTATTCTCACGCCGGAGTCGGGTCAAGGAGAGAACCTTCGTCTCCCCTTGACGAGGCTAACGGTGTTCTTTTTTGCAGAACTACCGGAGAAGAAATTCCATTGCAACTGAATCAACCGAGAGAGAGCTAACCCTTTTATGCGGATTCAAACCCCCTAACTATCTCGGTTCCGACCATTTAGTTAGTGTTTCTTCATTGGCGCCCATCGATTCCTCAGTTTTCTAGTTTCTGTCTCGTTTCGATTCAGTTCATTCCATTTTCTGTTTTTGCACATGGCAGAAAATTTGTCATCTCACCGGCAACCTGGTCCTCGACCAAACGTCGGAAACAAATTACCAGTAGAAGGGATCGTAGAAGAGGCCTCAGACGATAACGAGGTTCAATCTAATCGAGCAAATGATCCTGTTACCCCAGGAATGTTACCAGCAAATCCTGCACAATCAATCTTACCACCAGGAGAAACTCCGATATCATGGTATGTCCGGTCCCAAGAGGCATTAAACGCCGTATACACACAATTGTGTGCTCAAACTGCTCATGTAACCCAATCACGGAGGCCGGGGTCTAGAGCTCATGCATCTCAGCGAGAAGAGTCAACTTATGACGATACAGGCAGTTACCAGAGACAACACCATGGCGAACCACACCCTCGTCAAAGGCGAAGTGGATTCCATCTGCAAGCGGACTCACTGAGCTGGTTGAAGTGGATTCCATCTGCAAGCGAAGACGAGTCATCTCATACATCCACACATACTGGGCCTGTCGAAAGTCTCACCCAAGAATCATCCAGACTGGTGTCCGAGGTAAGTGACTCTCAAAATCTTGACTCTCAAAATCTTGAAAATGTGATTGAACCTAACAGTCATGAAAGTCCCGAGGTAATGGAACAGGTGGAGATGGTTGAGCAAAACAACGCAGCCCAAGGGGAAGTCGAATCTAACGAACAACATGATGGAGGCTTTGGAACAACACCAGGAACATACGTTTTACCTCCGAGAGCCAATAGAGGGGTTCCTCCGAAACGTTACTCCCCAGAAAGGGAAACCAGAACTTCAATATATCCTGTAGCTAATACGGCTGACGGGAACTTATCTAACAGTGCGAAAGCATTTGTTAACTCTTTATACTCCGAACAAATACCTAGTTCTGTAAAGGAAGCCCAAAGTCAGAAGAACTGGAAAGAAGCAATGGAAACGGAGATGCATGCTCTTACGAGAAACAACACATGGGAGAAGTGCAGCCTTCCTAAAGGAAAGAAAACAGTTGGATGCCGGTGGGTGTATTCAATCAAATATAAACCAGATGGTTCCATTGGAAGATACAAAGCTCGTCTTGTAGCCAAGGGTTACACTCAGACGTATGGGATCGATTACTCTGAGACATTTTCTCCAGTTGCAAAAATGGACACCATCAGAGTCCTCTTTTCTGTGGCAGCAAATAAGAAATGGCCTCTCCACCAGTTCGATGTTACAAACACATTTCTCCATGGAGACCTAACGGAAGAAGTCTACATGGAAGCACCTCCAGGTTTTGGAGTTGGTTTTAAAGAATGGGAAGTCTGTCGGTTGAAAAAGTCTTTATACGAGCTGAAACAGTCTCCTCGGGCATGGTTTGGAAAGTTCACTTTGGCCATGAAAGAATATGGGTATCACCAAAGTAATGCTGATCATACTCTGTTTCTCAAGAAAAGAAATGGTCTTGTAACGTGCTTGATCATATATGTAGACGACATGATTATCACCGGAAATGATGTAGAAGAAATAACACGACTGAAAAAGAATCTGTTCTCAAAATTTGAAATGAAAAACCTTGGGAATCTCAAGTATTTCCTCGGGATAGAAGTTCTTAGGTCTAAACGGGGAATCTTCATCTGCCAAAAGAAGTATGTCCTCGATCTCTTGGCAGAAACCAGGTTGATTGACTGTAAACCGGCGGATACTCCAATGGTGGTGAATCACAACCTTCACATGGAACTTAATGGAGAGCTTGCAGACAAAGAAAGGTATCAACGGCTCGTGGGCAAGTTAATTTACCTCTCTCACACTCGTCCTGATATAGCTTATGCTGTTGGAGTAGTAAGTCAGTTCATGCACCAACCACAAGTTGCCCACATGGAAGCAGCTCTGAGAATTTTAAGGTATCTCAAGGGGACCGCAGGCCATGGAGTGTTGTTCAAAACAAATGGACATTTAAATGTTGAGCTCTACACTGATGCAGACTGGGCAGGAGATAAAGGAAACCGAAGGTCAACATCAGGATATTTCTCCTTGGTCGGTGGAAACCTGGTTACCTGGAGAAGTAAGAAGCAAAAGGTGGTTGCTCTATCGAGTGCAGAAGCAGAATTTAGAGGTATAGCTCGAGGGTTAAGCGAAGTTCTTTGGATCAGGAAGCTACTAGAAGACATCGGCTTCTCCCAAAGGGAACCAAGCAAAATTATGTGTGACAATACGGCTGCAATACAGATCTCAGAAAACCCTGTTCAACATGATCGAACGAAACACGTGGAGGTAGATCGCCATTTCATCAAGGAGAAACTGGAGGAAAAAATCATAGAGCTCCCATATGTGCCGTCTAAAGATCAATTCGCAGATATTCTTACAAAAGCCGTCAACGGAAACGCGTTTAGTAGCTGCTTGAGCAAGTTAAGTATTGGTGATCCCACTACTCAACTTGAGGGGGAGTGTCAGAAAGAAGACAATAATTTATAGTATAGGGACTAGTGTGTAACATGATGTTGTATATAAACACCTTTCTTGTAAACCCTAATGGTAATTTTTTCTCTCTACAATCAAATACAAGCCCCTATTTTCCTCTATACCAATTGATAATAGTACATTAGTTGACATGCCCAAAACAATTGTGAAATATGTTTGGAAAACAGTTTCTACCTTTTTAACATATTCTGATCATTTGATTTATGTATTGCGTAAATTTTACATATTACATTTATTTATGTATTGATATATTTATATTTATATTTATGAGGTCAGGGTGAGAAAAAAAGTAAGAAAGTTATATCTATATTTATGAAGTCAGGGTGAAAAAAAAGTAAGAAAGTTATATATTTATTATAGCAGCCAACAATAATAATAATAATTCAGTATATAGACCACACATTTAGTTTATACTATTACCATGTATGTTTGATCTTGTACTCCTATAAATCCTTTGGACAGTGAAGACACAACAACACTTATTAATCATGGTACATTCAAAGAAGTTCAGAGGTGTCAGGCAAAGACAATGGGGTTCTTGGGTTTCTGAGATCAGACATCCACTCTTGTAACTTCACTTCACTCTTCTTTTTTATTATTATTATCTTCTTTACCATTTTCCATTGTATAAGTTTCAATACATATATATGCATGTGTCACAACAGAAAAAGAAGAATTTGGCTAGGGACATTTGAGACAGCAGAAGCAGCAGCAAGAGCATATGACCAAGCAGCCATTTTAATGAACGGTCACACCGCAAAAACTAATTTTCCAGTGACCAACAAAAATGTTTCCGGCAACCAACACTCTCCGGCATCCAACATGGAGATACCGGCAGCCACACTGGCCGCGAAGCTGCGTAAATGCTGCAAAGATCCATCACCTTCACTAACATGTTTACGTCTTGATAGTGATAGCTCTAACTTTGGAGTTTGGCAGAAACGACCTGGAAAAGGATCCGGATCCGGGTGGGTCATGAAGGTGGAGCTTGGTGGCAAGAGGAAAGCGGTGACGGTGGAGGAGACGACGACGACATCGATGGCGGTGGAAGATGGTGGTAGTTCTGGTTCTGGTGATCAAGCAATTGATGATGAAAATAAGGTGGTGATGCAAATGATTGAAGAGTTGCTTAACTGGAATTCAACTCCACCTTCACTTTGTATAGTTAATAGTTGATTAATTAACCAATGGTTTATAATCTTATATATATAGTAATAGTAATCCTCTCAAACCAATCATTTTTATGGAATTATAGGTATCTATATGTTTGGGTAGGGATCCTGTACATTAATCCAGAAGTGTGAGAAGTGTATTATAACACTATATATAACACTATATAACACCATATAAACACCATATAACACTATGTAACACCATATAACACTATATTTTGTCTGATAGCATGCCTATGCTAGATGTATAGTGTTATATGGTGTTACATAGTGTTATACGGTGTTTATATGGTGTTATATAGTGTTATATATAGTGTTATAATACACTTCTCACACTTTTAGATTAATGTACAGATCCTCAAACCTATATATTTAAAGTACCTAAATATTATTAGGGAAGAAATATGAAATAGGGATATATATATTGATAGTGATGCTGAAATGTATATTGTAAGAAGATGTGATTTTGTTTCACAGAATAAGGTTGTAAGCTTTTATCATAAAGTATAAAAGGCTACTTTGATTGTTACCATATTATATGATTATGACTTGTCAAATGTTTAATCTTGCAAACACAAATGGAAATTTGAGGGTGTTCATCATATTAAATGTTATGTGTGACAAAAGGATGATCTTTTTCATTGATGTAGTTTGATGGTGGTTGTAATGCAATTTATAGCGTGTTTTAGGGACTTAACTAACTCACATGGTATGACTTTAACAAGAACCTCCTTTTGTTTATAATTATAATAAAGTGTCCTTGTTAGTTGTTAGGTTGCATTTCACATTTGCACTAGATATGCCTTTAAGGATTAACGATTAGGATGGATTTCGATACAATAAAGTTTGATCATTTGACGTATAAACGGGTGGTCAATTATTTCTTAAAATAAAGTTTGATCATTTGACGTATAAATATGCTTAAAGATTTATTCTAGAAAAAATACTATTAATTTTTTAAATATAATATGGTGTATATATAATTTGAGGAAAATGAATATGGTGTTCTTAGATATCTTAACTTGCATTTGAAACCTTTCAAAACTAGTAGTTTTGATTAAACCAGTTAAAGTAAACTTAAATATTAAACCAATTAAAGTAAACTTAAATATATTATTTTATAACACCGTAAAGTAAACTTAAATATTAAACCAATTAAAGTAAACTTAAATATAGTATTTTATAACACCGAAATATTAATCCAAAACGATAGCTAATGTTCGTCTTTTCTGGTGTCTAAAGTATGTAAACATGTTAGGGTTTATATAATAACTTAAAACTATTTTATTTCTCACATCATTTTTTTTTTCATACAACCTATTCTCACATGGTTTCATCAACAACACATGTTAGCAACAAGAGCCACATGTGATGTTTGCATTATGTTACTTAGATTTTATCTCATTCAAGATAGAAATGTGTAAGATGCATATTTGTTTGGGACAATAACATTGTTACTCACAGTCTCTTTTCCCATATTGATTTTGAAGAGTACGTGCAAGTGGTAATATTGTGAAAGTATACAATGGGTGTTAATTAATTATAATTAATGGTCACTCTATTAAACCGTGTCTCATAACTACTTATAATCAGTGTTAGATTTGTAAAATAATACTAAAACCACTTTAGAAACAAATGCATTTTATTGCTAAAGTACATAGTGAGTGCCAATAATATCTAGATTAAAGCCGGAGGGTGTGGTTGCAGCCCTTTAGGGGCTTTATCAGGCCACGTATGATCCACGTCAGCCGTGGAGCCCCCCTTTAATTTGCAGTGTGTGGATGGAGCCCCTATTAAACAAAATTAAAAAAAATTTGATTGATTGACATGTTGTGGGCCCCACCTGAAACCTTCAAGTTTGGCGTTACCATGGTGGCGATGAAGGTATGGCGCCCCCCTCTTCACTTGGAGGGTGTGGTGATGGAGCCCATATGGGGGCGCTATAGTGGCTGAGGTGGAGGGGGTGGCGCCCCCACACGGCCACACCCTCCAGCCTAAGTGGTGGAATGCTTGTATTTCTTTTCAGAAATGCAAGTTCAACTCTGTTGAAACACGGAATCACCGCCGGGATGATTAGACCGCTTTGTCTGAGATGGTGGAGAATCACATCTTGTTCTTCCTCTTGAACCTAGATCTGCAATGGAGAAAAGAAGAAAGTGGAGCTGTAGAGATGACCGGTAGAGGAAAGAATCCCCTGTTTCCAGTAACAAAAGTGTGGCGGCTCTATATCCTCTCCCTAATAATGAGGTGAACACCTCTTTATATAGGAGATATGGGCCTCCTCTAACCTTATCTCTACAAGTCCCCAACCCAAAGTAGTGTAAACTACATCGCGTTGGGCCTCGCGGTTGGGTTAGTAAGCAACAATAATAAATAATAATTAATATAAAAGCTATAAGTAACGGGAATGTCCAACCGCTCGGGTCGGGTCCAATACCATACCCCATCAAACTCCCACTTGGTGCAGAGTGAGGTATTGGTGAACAATGATAGGAGACCCAGAGAAACCTATGTTCGATCTTTGAGCCAAACGGGTTTTACCGGTAATTTCACCGCCGTGCCTACGGACGGGTGGGTTACCAGGTTTTCCCCGGAATTGGTGGTGGACTCGGGTTACTCTCGGAGTACTTCGTTTGATCCAGCCGAAAGTGCTCGGGATTGATTATGTTATCCGTTAAAAAAAATTGCAAGTGGAGTGATGAGTACATTAAGATTGTAGGTCATGCCAATTTCAATTACACAATGATGGTGAGACACGCCTTCTCACGTCTATTTCATACCCTCTTTTTGGTAGTTTCCTACTTGTTTTGTATGATTGTTATTTCTTTATACAAAAGTCTCTATGTAGACTCAGTCTCACCAATATTTGGCCACGTCTTTTTTTGCTACAGTTTATGGATCACGTTAATGATACCGACAAATGACGGTTTATAGTAGAGACCTAACTAACCTAAAGAGACATTTGTGATTTCCTAAAGATACTTGATTTTATTTTTTATGAATATGACTAAGTATGACTGAAAGTCTAAAACGATTGATTCAAATATAGGGGTCAAGTTATTCTACAAAGACTTCTAATTGTAAGAAGTGTAAGAAGGATTTATAGAGTGACAAGTGTCCAATAACCTAAAACTAAACCCACTACATCACCACCAAAAACCTAAACACCCACCCCCACCCCACCACCACCCAAAAACCTAAACCCCCCCACCCCCACCCCCCCCCCCCACCCTCGCAAAAAAAAAAACAAAAACAAAAAAAAAACTATACCTCACCAAAAAAACCCCAAAAAACCTAACCCCCTCCCACCTCCCAAAAACCTAAAAAAACCTAACCCCCCCCCCCCCCCACCCCCAAAAAACCTAAAAAAAAAATATATAAAAAAAACTAAACACCCACCCCCACCACCACCCAAAAACCTAAACCCCCACCCCCTCGGCAAAAAAAAATTTTTTTTTTTTTTTTTTGTGGGTGAGGTGGTGGGGGGGGGGGGGGGGGGGGGGGGGTTGGTGGTGGTGGATGTTTAAGGTTTTTTTTTTTTTTTTTTAGTGGGTTTTTTTGTGTAGTGGGTTTTTTAGGTTATTGGACACTTGTCACTCTATAAATCCTTCTTACACTTCTTACAATTAGGATCCTTTGTATTTGATCCTAATCCTCAAATATAGTATAATGCATAAAAGTGTAAGCAGGGAAATAGAACTACATCCTATTACATTAAAAACACAGACATTTTTTTATGTAAAGATACCAACTCACGGGTTCCGCACTCACTGTAACATTCGAAAAAAGAAAAATCTGATAAAATAAGCACGTAGATATGACAAATCCTGAATTTTATAAACTGTTGAAACAGCTTTGACGGCTTGTACGTTCGTGCTTCGACTACTTGTACATCATCACGCGAACTCAATTTTGAATGAAATTTACATCGAACCATGAATAAAAATAAGGACGTTACAACGATACATTCGGAACTTTTATAAAGTATCATATTTTAAAAGTAATACAAGAAAACAAAACTAAAAAAATATGAGTTTGCCAATTGGCATATTTTGGTTGGGAAAAAGAGAATAAAAAACAACGATAAAAGTATTAGACTTAAACAGTAAATTTAACTAATACAAAACAAAGATAAAAGTATTAGATTTAAACGGTAAATTTAACTAAAATTTAACTTGAATCTATATGAAATTTAACCTACTTGTAATTAGGGCTGGCAATAGGTAACCCGCTAAGACACGATAACAAAAAAGTACACCATGTGATTTTTTACGTTTTTAAAAGTAATCAAAATTTGAAAGTTAGGATCCATTATTTCTCCTTCTAGGTGCATAAAATATACATCTGTCTTATAGACATTGGATATAAAGTAGTTAAACGAGTCGTATTCATGTTTAAAATTTTTGTTGTTTGCGTAATCAAATACCTGTTAAATCTGCTAAGACACGATTTGTCAACCCTGCTTGTAATAAGTGATTCAAACACTTGTAAACTTTGATATAATACGTAAATAGTGCTTCAGTGAGAGAAACCGAATTTTACTTTTTGTTACTAATAAATAAATAAAATAAAATAAAAAATAATAAAATAAAGTGTAGGGTATGTTTGGTATGGAGCTTTTAGGAGCTTCTAACTTTAAGCTTTTAAGAAAAAGCTCATACTCAATAAAAAGTCTTGTTTGTTTGAAGGAGCTTGAAGCTTTTAGGTTAGAAGCTTGAAGCTTTTGGTTGAACGCTCCTACTTTTTTTTTTTAAACGAGAACTTTATTAAAAACCAACGAACCACTCGAAGCCGAGCGGCCACCCCAAAGGCATTACATATTTACAAAGCTACACCAATCCTGCCAAACTAAATTACAATCTTTCGACCTATTACAGAACCAAACATACCCCAAGGATCTAATATCGCTAAACACCTTGTCGATGACAAAAGGCTTCCCTTCAAAAACCAACTAGTAGCGTTTAGAAGGAACTACAACCTTTTAGGGAAAAAATGACTATTTTAACCTCTAAAAATAATGAAATTTTTAATGCACAAACTTTTTTATTTTTTAGTTATGTCCAATTTGGTCATTTTATACATTTTATTAAAAGCCACAGCCACTTTGCCAAACACCAAATATATCTAAATAGCTACAGCTACCAGTTACCAGCTTTCAGCCACCAGCTATCAGCTTCCAACCACCAGCTACTTTTGCCAAACATACCCGTAATGTAATAACTAAATTTAAAACTAATTTAAGAAATAGCGAGAAAATAGGCCAAACATACCCGTAATGTAATAACTAAATTTAAAACTAATTTAAGAAATAGCGAGAAAATAGGCAGTGTCACTTGATGGCAATGGACACAAGGGGTCCCCCTTGATTGAAATACCCATAGACCATAAGGTCTAAGCTAAGAAGTCATCAACATATAGGATTTTCGATTATGTGGTCATCATTTTACAACGACTATCATAAATTCCAACTTATATAATTTGCCGACGTAACCATTAACTAGTAGACTAAACTTGTATTTAAATCGTAAGACTCGATTTTGATAATTTGTACTTATAAACCCGTGAAAAAATTTATAACAAAATCTTGATAACTATAAGGACATTGCAATGGCAAATCTTAAATTCTATAAAACATAATAGTTAAAGGTTGTATGGGAAAAAAAGTAAAAACAAACGAAACATTGAGGCAGCTTTGACGACTTGTAATCATCAAATACAACTCGGTTTCGAATGAAATGTATATCGAAACGTAGAAAAAAAGAAGCACATAGCAACGGTAATTCGGAATTTAAAAAATATCGTAATTTAAAAGTTATGAAAGAATAAAGAAAAAATTTTAAGTGGGGTAATTCGGAATTTAATAAATATCGTAATTTAAAGAGTTAATTGCCAAAATCGTCCATGAGATTTGGGCACGTTTGTCATTTTCGTCCAAAATGACACTTTTGTAACAAATTGCCCCCAACGTTTGTAACGTTTTGCCATTTTCATCCAAACCACTAACTTAGTTTATTTTATTTTTTTCTATTAAGTTGAGGATATTTGGATGAAACTGGCAAATATAAAACTACAGTGACGATTTTGGCAATTTACTCAAACCCTTTTTAATTTCTTTTATTTAATTATTTTTGTTACATATATAATAAAAAAGAATATACATGGAGTTTTTAGAAGAAAAAAATTAATAGTTTTGTCACATAATTCTTATAAATTTTCATCCAAATCACTAACTCAGTTTATTTTTTCTGTTAAGGTGAATGATGTTTTAAATTTTATAAATTAAGACAGAAATTAATTTACAGCTTCTTTATATAAATCAGTTTTATAAATTAAGACAAAAATTAACTTACAGCTTCTTTATATAAATCAGTTTTATAAAGAGAAAACGTCATTGGTGTGCAACACATAACAATCGATTACAACTTTTATTATTTATCAGTTGTAGAGATAGAAAAAATTGTAAAACGTTACATATTTTTTAAATGTGTTGAGCACCTAGGAAATATGTTGGTAGAAATAAAATATTTATTTAATTAAGATTATGAGGGTAACTAACTAATACTTATTCTGAGTGGCTTGAGTAAAGAAACTTTTGGTTCATAGCATTATAATTACAATTTGGTGGGTAATTTTAAGGTTTGGTAATAATACGTTGTTTGATTTGGGGGGGGGGGGGGGGGGGGCAATGGCTTCTGTTTTTTCCTTAGGAGTGAATTTAAAAGAGTAGAAAATGAATTACAAACTTGGTACATATGATAAGATTTTTTTATTTGACTTTTTTCAATAAGGTCACCAGAATTTTAGTTTTATAAAATTTAGAGGTTTAAGTAGATTTTATTTTTATAAAATTGATCTATATAAAAAAGAGTTAATTGCCAAAATCGTCCATGAGGTTTGGGCAGGTTTGACATTTTCGTCCAAAATGACACTTTTCTACCAAATTGCCCCCAACGTTTGTAACTTTTTGCCATTTTCATCCAAACCACTAACTTAGTTTATTTTTCTGTTAAGTTGAGGATATTTGGATGAAACTGGCAAATATAAAACCACATGGACGATTTTGGCAATTTACTCAAACTTTTTTTAATTTTTTTTATTTAATTAATTTTGTTACATATAATAAAAAAGAATATACATGAATTTTCATATGAAAAAAATAATAGCTTTGTCACATAATTTTTTTTAAATTTTCATCCAACCACTAACTAAAATAATTTTTCTATTAAGGCGAAGGATGTTTATAAAGCAAGACAGAAATTAATTTATAAAAAGCCGTGTGAAAAAAGTATAAAGCTTGAATAGTAAGTATACTTAAAGTTGAACGTGTTATAGAGAGGGTATATTTTAACTTTAAATTAAACTAGGTTTAAAGAAGTTCGCCGTGTTGCGGCGAATTTCTTTTGGAATTTAGTCTGTGTTTACATGTGTTTTGAAATCACTACGAGCGTGTTGCGAACAGAACTGCTGACAAGAATAAAAAGAAAATTTAGAAAAAAACACTAAAAGATAATCGAAAGAAAATCAACTAAAAAAGTTGTATGGTAACGATGTTGTTCGTATGAAACTCGTGGTCATAGATGAGCAAATTGTTCTGGGTACCGGTACCAAATTTGCCGGAACGAAAGATCTTAAGTACCAATTCGGTACCGACTTTTGGCATTCCTAGTACCGGTTCACTACCGTTTTTTACCTTCATATACCGGTACCGTAACCGGTATTTTCGGTATCAGTACCGATTCTGTATCGGTTGGCACCGAGCTCATCCCTACCACTGAAACTAAAAAAGAAAATATTAAAAGTTGAAGAAAATCAATAAAAAAAGTTGAAGAAAATCAATAAAAAAAGTTGTACGATACCGTTGTTCGTACGATAACCGTGATCAGGGATGAGCAAATGGTACCGGGTAGCCGCATTGAACTTCCCAAACCAAAAGATTTCCAATATCAATTCGGCACCATTTTTTGGCGTTTTCTGTATTAGTGTCGGTTTTTACCTTCATGTATTGATACCGAACAGGACCGTACTGGTATTTTCGATACCAGTACTAGTTCGATATCGGTTGACACCAAGCATATCCCAACCTCTGATATTAAAAAAATGATTAAAGTTAAAAAGTAAAGAAAATAATTATTATTATAATATTAAAATAATAAAAGTATTAAAAAAAACTATATATTATTATAATATTAAAATCACTATTCATTTCACTATGTTTAGTAATATATAGTAGTTTAGTAATATATAGTAATATATAGTAATAGTAATATACAGTAATGAAAGTCCCTTGACCATGAAACAAAAGTTGTTAAGTTAGAGATACAAATTTAAAATTGGGTGATGGTATCTAGACATCTTTAGAGACACACATTAATAATGTTTGGTTCAAAATCCAATTAGAGCGTATTTAATTATAGAATTGAAGGTCGATACTAATAGTCCATTGTCCTGTAATCCATAATAACTGTGTCAAAATGCCAGAACACCGAAATGTGAAGCGTCGATTTGGAGTGTTAACCTGTCATTCAATTTAGAAGTACATAATCCTAATTAAAACCCCACATCAACCATAATAATTTGAAATCTCTGTCGCCAAGACGCCAACTCCATATGATTTTGCTTCAATCAGTTCATACGTATTCAAACTTCTCATAGATCAAAGGTATGCTTCAATCAATCAACAATTCATCTTTCCGCTCAGATGATCTCTGTAGCACATGTTGAGTGTTTTTTCTATTTCTTGTTACTTGTGTTCTAATTCGGCGAAAACTTCGGGATGAAAACTACACTTTATTCTAAAAACTAACAACCTTGCCGTCACTTTTCTATTTGTTATGCGACGCTCGATACTCGCTCGACGTTCGATCGAAAAATAATTGGATCAAAAAGCGCTCGTTCGACTTTTGCTCGGTTGAAAAAAACGCTCGGTTCGAGTTCGGTTTGGCTCGTGAACAGCCATACACCTATCCACAAGGATACATGGACAAAAATACAAGAATATATATCTGATGTGCACAAAGTGGTCTAATTAAACTAACTAATTTTAAACGTAAACCAAAAACTCTAAGTTTTAAATCTATAACTAAGACTCTCTAAAAGCTAGACCACATAACCGGCAAGTATACCGATCAATGTGGTATAGCCTAAAAAGTCCGAGTATTGAACCCACAAGACTCCTAAGAAACCGTCTTCTCGATAGGATTTTGTGTAACCATGATGAGATAAAATCTAAGTAACAGTTTATACATAAAATATATTTAAAAGACAATTATTTAAATACAATTTATAAATAAAATATATTTAAAATAGATAAATAAAAATTTCGGGCCTCTCAGGAGTTCGGGTCTTGGGCGTCGCCCACCTCACACATGCCCAAAATTGTGCATGTTTATTCTCACGTGAAAGGATGGTCACATGGAAAATTCCCTTCTTGTGACGGGGCTGATTCCGTTACTGTTTGCATATTACATCACTATCACTGATCACATTTCATTGGTGCTTGAAGAACTCAATTTTTTTTTGAACGGCCAACAAACTCAATCCCGAGCACTCTCGGGGCACCCACTGGACAAACGGAGTACTCCGAGAGTAACCCGAGTCCACCACCAATTCCGGGGAAAACCCGGTAACCAACCCGCCCGTAGGCACGACAGTGAAATTACCGGTAAAACCCGTTTGGCTCAAGAATCCAACCCAGGTTTCCCTGGGTCTCCTATCATTGCCCACCAGTGCCTCACTCTGCACCAAGTGGGAGTCGAACCTGCATCTCCCAAGAGAAATGCAAGCCCTCCACCACTTGATCTAGAGATTTATCTGATTTCGGGTGTTGCTTCTTCAATGGTCAAAAGTTTTTACACAACTCTTAGGGGAGTGGGGGTGGTCACTAGTGATAAAATTCTATCACTCACAATATCCAATCATCTCCTGCCATGTCATCAGCCACTATTCTATCACTCACAAGCATTTTGTAGTGGCGGTGGTCACTAGTGATAGAAAATAGCTATTTAAAAATAGCTAACAAAAGTTGAGGGGCTAATTTTCACTTTTCATCAAAGTTCTATTAATTCAATTGCATAAAAGACAAAACAATCTCTGCAAAACAAAAGTTTTCAACGCGTTATCTACTCAACGCGTTATCATTTCAACGCGTGAAGAAGTTGGCGGCGGAGGTGTGCGTGATACATTAACGAGTGATGGGTAGTCCATCACGGACCGCCCCCACTCCCCTTATTGACTCGTGATAGTCATTGTAAAGATACTAGGTAAAGGTCTAATTTAGGGGGTGTTTGAGGTTTCTTGTAACAACTTAAAAGGTATTTTTTTTTTTTTTTTTTGAACGGAACAACTTAAAAGGTATTATGTTATGTAGCATGAAACTAATGGTTGCCTGGCCATTGGGTCATCTTGATTGGCCATGGTACAAGGCTATAAAGACCCAAAAGACAAATAGACAAGTCAACTCTAACTAACCAAAAAGTAAATCATTGAATATAATCATTTCACCCCAATTTTCAGAAATTCAGAACATGAAGCTTATGCATTGAAATATCCACCTAGTTCTCCATCGATTTACAAGTCAGTTCATTAAAACGATAGGGTCCGGTTCTAGGAGCAGGTACGGCTGGTACCGGGACCTTGATGATGTCTAAAATATGAGGATTTGGACACGAAGACACCACCATAAAAGGAGGGGGGGGGGGGGGGGGGGGGGGGGGGGGACCAAAAATAGTTAATTCTACCATAAGTATTAAGTAACATTCAAATTAAAAGAGTATAGTATATGAATATCAGAATATGATATGTATTACTTAAGACTAGTTCACCGACAAATTTGTTACATGTATTACTTTCTTAAATTACCCAAAATTGTAATTTTGAAAACTATAATATTATGTTTAGTGTTAAAATATTCATAAAATAAAGTGTCCTTCGAAATATTGGGCCCTGGCCGGTGGTCCTCCCCACCCACCCCCTGGCCGGCCATGCCATGGTCATTATGTCATATGACTCATATCTATGAATGTTTGAATTGTAGCTGCCCTTTGTATAGATTTGGGGAGAACTTAAGAGTTTTGATTTTTGTTTTCTTCAGGTGCACACATATAACTTCTTTTGGGGAAGATGAAGTTATCAGGGTAAGGATTTAAGATGAAGATGAAGATTATTTGGGGAAGATAACTTGCTGCCATATTTATTAGGGTATAAAGAATTAAATATAACTAATTTAATTATTAATACGTTATAATAAATTGAGATGGACAATTTTGCCCCCGAAGAAAAAGACAAAATAACCAGATTTTAATAGCCAAATAAGGGGTGATTTGATTTTTGGACCAAAATGGCAAAAAAAAGTGAAACCACAGGGACCCAGATTTAAAAGGTTTGAGATTTGGACTAAAATGACAAAAGTGACCAAATCTCAGGGACTAAAATGGTAGTTTACTCTATATTTTATTTATACATATAAAAGGAGAATATTTTCTTTTGGGCCCAGAACGGTGGCACACCCTGCACACCCTCTAGGCCGGCCCTGGGTGAGGTGAAATCGGGGACAAATCACCACAACGAAAATGATGCCAATTTTGACCATTGTTGGCTCTTGACCGTTGGGGTTGATAAGTTAATGGCTATATAGCCGTTTTTAATAAAAAAAAGGGGTTTTCAAATATATTTAAACTATATAAACCCAACCCAATTTATAAACAAATTCACACCAATCCATTTCCCCATTTCTCCAAAACTAAATCTCTACCCCTATTTTATTTAAAATGGTGGAAGAAATACTATTGTTTTTCCCACCCGGTAGCAGTGACGACGAGTTAGCTTCAACCGATAGTGGCATATTTTTTTCCAAAATCTCATCAAGCAAGTCGTACTACAAGATTCGAGCACGTCTAGCAAGTAGCGTTTTGTTCATCGTGATCGTGAGAGTGGCCACGAAATCCTTATGGCGGATTATTTTGTCGAGGACCCGAAATACAACGAAGATATTTTTCATCATAGGTTCCGTATGTCAAACCTATAAAAATTGTGGGCTACGTGGAAGCGAATAACCCGTGGTTTGAAAAGGGCGTCGATGCTAGAATGAAGAAGGGTTTTACACCGTTGCAAAAAGTTACATCGGTTATTAAACAACTTACAACTGATAACCCTCCAGATGAGAACGACGAGTATTTACATATGGTCGAAAGGACTTCCCGCAAGTGTCTAGAATATTTCTGCGAAACGGTATGTAAAATATACGATCCCGAGTTCTTACATATGCCAACAAGCCACGACATGTCACTTTTGTACCAATCTCATGAAGATAAACATCACCTTCCGGGTATGGTGGGTAGCCTTGATTGCACCCATTTCGTTTGGAGAATGTATCCCACAGAGTTTTGGGGCCAATATATGAGAGGAAATCACCCATCAATGTGCTTCAGCAATCTCCATTATTTCTTATCGGACGAAATTGAACTGCGCCAAAATGTCCATTTTACGTTAATAACCACTTATACAAACGTGGTTACCATCATGTGGATGGAATCTACTCTACATGGTCCATGTTTGTCAAATCATTTCCTTATCCTCACCTACTAGACGAAAATAAGTTCAAGAAGTAACACGAGGCGGCAAGAAAAGACGCGGAACGGACTTTTGGT
Organism: Helianthus tuberosus; assembly: GCA_030545235.1. Lineage (NCBI taxonomy): Eukaryota > Viridiplantae > Streptophyta > Magnoliopsida > Asterales > Asteraceae > Helianthus > Helianthus tuberosus. The sequence goes on from CM060414.1 coordinate 194,242,935, forward strand.
GTTTTGAAGTCAAAATGGGGTATAATAAATCGGCCAATGCGTGCTAGGAGTGTGAAAAAAATTAGGTACGTGGAAACGCGATAGCACCGGTACACATTCGGGATCCTCCAGTCGAGCCCGCTCTCGATGACAGTGTGTTAAATGAGCTTATGGATGAAGATACACATTGGAGACTAAAACATGATATCGTTGAGTATCTCGGAAGAATAGATTTACCCCACCTATTGGTGGAATCCGACGAAGAGTAATAATTTTAGTTAGTTTAATTTAGTTTATTTTTATATAATTTTAATTATTTTTAATTTAATATAATGTTTTTTTATTTATTGTACTTTAATTTTGTTAAAAATATGTTTCATTTATTAATTAATAGTTTATAAAAAAAGAAAAAAAAATTGTTTTTTGGGCAAGAGAGAACTTAGAGAGGGGAGTTGACATGTCAATAGATGATTGGGTGGGTGGAAAATTTACCCCTTCCCATGAGATGACCATCCCCTTCACCCTAAGGTTGGAACTTACGGTGACTCGCGAGTAACACAGTTGACACATAAGAGGTTTGCCACTAAACTTGTACCATAAGAGGTTTACGTAATGATTTTCACGAATTTTGTATGCATTTTCTATAAATGTTTTCCATTAAGATTCAATGATTCGTCACGGGGTTCGTTGAGTAACTTCGCTCGAACTCTCGAAGACCGATTGAATAAGGTAGGGGCGAAGTATAACTTGCCCCCCTTGTTTATTTGCTTATAAAGTGTAAATTGTACCAAATTTTTTTCGAAAGTTTTGTACTCATTGAGTTTAACCCCCTCTGATTTTTTTTTTCTTTATAACCTTTAGTCTAAATAACCCAAAAATTTAAAGCCCGAATCTAAAAACATAACCCACTAGCCCATTTAATCCAAAGCCCAATTAACCTACCAACCCATTTAATATATTTAGTCTAAAGCCTAATAAATTCATTTAGTCCATTAACCTAATTAAAGCCCAATTTCATGAACAAAAAATGAACCACCCACCCCCAGGCCCCAGATCCCTAATCGGCTAATCGTTTGGCAACAGGGAGGATTTAGGTGCGATTTTTCGTTGGTGCAATTCGACAAGGGAAAAGGGTGTTTGGATTGCTTATTTAACTCTAAGAGTGATTTTTGTCAAAAGTGTTTACTGACTTATAACTTTTCCAAAAATAGTTTTTTTTATAGGTGTTTGGATTAGCTTTTGTGATGGGAAAAACGAAAAAGTCAATAAGTTGTTTTTTTGGTGGTTACCTTAGCTTATACTTGTAAAATTACCGAAAAAAGGCATTCATATATGTTTAAAACCTTTTACCAAAAAGTATGTGGATATGGTGGTGTGTGCGAGTAAATGTGTAAGGGGTGTGAGGTGATGGTCAATGGTGGTCGAGTGAAGGTGGCAAGCGTGGCAGATGGATGGTAGGGCGGTTGTGGGGCGGTAGTGGTCGTATGTGTGACGGTGGTAGGCGCGGTCGTGGGGTGGCGGTGGTCGTGAGTGTGACACTGGTAAGGGTGGATGGTGGTTAGGTGAGGTAGAGGGGTGGCGGTGATAGTGTGTGTGTATGTTATGTGTTTGTATGAACCAAGGGTTTTAGGGTAAGAGTAGTGGTAGATTGGTACTTTTATATTAAAAAAACAAAAAGCTACTTAAAAAGACAAGTTTTTATGTTTTTGGAAAACATTTTTTACCCATTTAAAAAAAACAAAATAAAAAATACTTTTATCAACGCAAACACTTTTTTAACTTATTACCTTTTCGAAAAAATTCAACAAGTCAATAAATCAATTCCAAACTCAATCCCAAACATCCTCGAAATCGAACTTCGATTTGGGTGTGTGGGTGCATATCGTTTGATGCAATTCGAAAGCCTCATAGAAAATACTCGAATTGATGCAATTATGGGTAATGGGTCAGGTGATTGTGAGCAAGAAGAAAGGGGCGATTGTGTTTGGGGCAGAGGCAATTATGCAATTGAATTTAAGAAGAAAGGGTGCAATTTTAGTCGGTTTGGTTTTAAAGGTTAGTTTTTAATTCTTAAGTTTTTATGGTTAAGCTTTCTTTAATTCTTTCAAATTACGGGATTTGTTACTTATATGATTTTGGTTATTGTCATGACATCGCACTAAATAAAGGTTAGTCGTAGTGTTATGTAAATTTATAGTTATTTTTTGAATTGTGAATTTATATAATGGTTATTGATAAAGTATGAAATTCTGCATATGTTCATTATATGATTTTGGTTATTGATATGTGAATGCTGATTTTAATTTAGGTAATTAGTAAATTATCATGGGAAAGCCGTGAACCCTTCACTTTTTTTTTTCAAAAGAAAGGTTGATGAAAATCAAGAGGAATAGAGCAAACATCACATAGAAAGAGAAATTACTGAAAATTTTGATTCAATACCCGTCACATAGAAAGAGAAATTACTGAGAATTTTTATTTGATGTAACACCCCGAAAACGGGCTTGGTAATTAAACCCCGTTAATACTAAAAGACGGGTAAAGTACCGTTAGTGGTAAAATTTACCCGGTGAAATATTAGGATTTAAATAATTAATCCTAATAATAAATAAAAATGAATAAAAGCTTTAAAGAAATAAAGTGGACAAAAGGCCCGAGTTAACGGGGCCTAAAATAAACTTAGTCATAAATATTCCCGAACCCGCTAAGTTAACTAGGAATATTAAACCTAGTTAATAAGTGAGAGTATTGTTGAAAATAATTAGGTTGTGACCTAATTAATAACTAACCAAACACGAGGGACCAAAGCCGGGTAACTTACAAATGGTTTTATAAACTTAAAAATAAAACAAACACACACATATGTGTGTGTGCGTGCGTGAGAAGCCAGGAGGGAGCTCCATGGAGCAAACCCTAGTTCTTCAACAAAATCTTCAAATTGGAAGATCAAATGAAGGCCAAATTCGGAATTTAATACATAGAAACGATCACCTAGTCGTGGGGATCGTAAGGTATGTCGAATTTCTAACATTCATGAAGTTGTGAAAATTTGTTAAATTTGCATGATGCGATTTATGCAAGAATCATAAAGGCTATGGCCAAATTAATGAAGTATGATTGCTTAGGAACAAACCCTAAGTAGAAATTTGAAGTAAAATTTCTATGATTTGAGTAATTTGGTGATTTGCCACTTTTAGACAAGTGGGTTTTTATTATATAGTGAAGATGATGATATACACATGTTTAAAATCATCATAGTTGATAGTAGAAGCAAAATACTTGATCAAATTGTAAGTTTGAGTATATGATCATAATTGCCATGAAATGGGTTTAGTTGATTTGATGAAATTAATGTTGTATGGGTGTTTATAAACACCGTAGTAACTCGTACGAATGAACTACTTGAACAAAATAAGGATTTTGTTAAGAGTTCATAATTATTTAGAAGTGAGTCTTGATACAAGAATTAAACTCAATGATTTATGATTGAGTTTAATAAGAAAAGTAGTCAAAGAATCATAAGGTGTGAAAGTCATGATTTGGAATGACTAATCTAACAACCTTGTGAATAATGAATGATAGTTGGCACTTAACAAGCTAGGTGAAGCTTGAGGAGAAAGCGGGTCGAACGAATCAAGAATGAAAAGGAAAGCGTAATTCGGATGAAAGGTAAGTGAAACTTACACACTTTTGTAGAATACTTGTTTACTTTACAAGTAATAAATGCGATAACGATAATAATGAAAATATGGTTTCCGACGCGATTGGTACGAGTCGGAACATATAAAGATGAAAAAAACCATGGTTTATGGTAAAAAGGATAAATCGGTAAATCGGTCATGTAATGACTAAGAGATTATGAGTTTTGATAAGATTACCGCGTAGTGTAATCTAATATTGAGAAAAGGGGTAAAAATGGAAATTTAGTCAAGTGTCGACTAATGTAAATTGACAATAAAAAGGGCACCCATGGCGTAAGCCGAACGGGTCAAATTTGTAAGAAATGAGTTAAAGAGAAAAGGAGGGGTCAAGTGGTAACATCCGACATGGGCCGGATGTGTAAATTTGAAATTGAAAACCTCGTTTTACTACATATGTAAATGTTTGGTCATATGAGCCAAACGGGTCAAATGGTGATGATAACACCATTTGACAATAATGACTAATCTTGGTTGTCAAGTCATATGTAAACAGGAACGAATAGCAATTCTGGGATAATTGCGACGCTATAGAATGTTGGTTAATAAATGCGAGGTATAAACGGGTCTATACGTTGATCCGAGCCAGGTACGCACAAATAAGTGGTAGTAAGAAGTGCAATTTGGTCAAATATTAGTGGAAGTCCTTTATCGTAAATGAAGGATTAAATGTGACCAAAACGCCCTTGTTAGCTAATTCGAACAAACAACCTTTAAAGGTTGTTTGGAAACAAGTTTTATGATTAAGCAAATACTTAGATTAAGTATAGAAGTTGAAAGAGGTATTACATTAGTCAAACGGTACTATTTGAGTTTTTGCCGTAAAATAATGATTCGAGAGGTAAAATTTGGTTTATATAGATCACCACATCAAACCCGCCATAAACACAATTGTGGTGGGAGATTATAGGATAAGAAATGTGGTGGTGAAATGCTAGAAACAATCGAGAGCGATTTTAGACTCGAAAATGCTTAAATACCCTTAACGGGTCAAAATAAGCATACGAGCGAAAACGGGTTTAAATTGTGAAATAAACTTGTGATTAGAACCTAATATGGTAGTTAATAACAATTTGAGAAGTGTAGGTGATGTAGGAATCAAACAAATATGTTCGTTTGATAAAATGCATAAACGGGTCAAAATTTGGTAAAAGGGCGATAAGCCGAAGACTTAAAAGTCTGAAATTTTATTATGAAGGTTGTTGGATTTTAACTCCATTAGATGGAGAATTAAATTACGGACGCGTAGGAAAAAGAATCGGGTAAAACGGATCAATAACGAAGAAGTTATGGCCGTTTCCGTGAAATCAGATCGTGCAGGGAATAAGCAGCAACATTCTGTTGAAAAGGGGGCCTAGCGTCACGCGACGCCCCTTGGCGTCACGCGACGCCCCCGAACCCGGAAAAATGTTATTTTTTTCATATTTAACCCCTGTACTTGTTTGAACTTCATATTTAACCCCTGTACTTGTTTGAACTTCATATTTAACCCCTGTACTTGTTTGAACTTCATATTTGACTATCAAAACTAACTTTTAAGTTGGTTTTGATCATAGGTGATTGCCATGAGTGCCCGGATGAAGATCAAGCGACGAGCAAGAACCGAACACGATCACGAAATAAGCTTCCGCACTATGTATCGTTATTATGTTAAATGACGAATGTCGTTTCATTGTTTCTTTTAAGTGACGAACTTAATTACATTATGTTCTAAACTTTTAAATTGTAAAAAGGTTTTAGTAAACCCGTTTTTCCGATGGATATGTAATCTTAATTACATGATTGTTTTTCGTAAATAATACGCTAAACCTTGATTTATAAGAACGGGTGTTACAAGTTGGTAATCAGAGCCCAAGGTTAAAGGGTAAAGTGTTCGGTTCGAGGCTTGATCGCAAATCCGGTAAGTACAAGTATGTTAATAGCTTAGCATGATAAAGTGTTGTAAACAACACATAGGGCTATCGTGTGATACACGTTACCCCAATTAAAACGATTGATATAGTTGACGAAAATACGCGCGTTGACGCGTATAGTAGAAAAAGCCTTGTATTATAATACGGGCGATTATTGAAGTCGACGTTACTAACTTTTGTGAATGTCTTAATTGAAGGGCACTGGCGTTTGAAGACGACGAGAGTCAAAGGAATTGTGGATACGATGATGGAACGGTCCGAAGCATGACAAGAGGAGCATGCTCACCGAGGACTAAATCGCGTAACGACCGCGAACAAGGTTAATGGCAAGGAACGCCCGTCGGGGCTAACATTACCAGGTGCACATTTTAAATAATCGCACAAATATAATCATGCAACCAATAAGTAGAAATTGAAAGTTGCATATGTAGATTAAAAACTTGGAAAAACCCGAATAGAAAATGTATTCGGGATATTGTTTCCAAGAGAAACAAATAGAGGCGTTACTTACATAGGGCGTGATGTGAAAACTATAAAAAGGTCATGTGTGTCATGTGTTAATCGCTTACTCTGGCCAAGTAAGTAGTGGCATATGATACCATGAACTTCTTATGGCGGACACGTTTACATCCGATGTAGTAAGGGCGGGGTGAATGGGACTAATTAAAAAGTACCCAAATGAATCAGATAAGCAAAATATTTGATAATAATGTAAACGCACAACCGAGTGACGGAAGCGTATTACATTAGGATAATGAGCTCGAGTGAAGGGACAAAGAAGCATGTAAAATGATTTAGACAAGTATTGGGAGGGAGTGTACTTATACTCGAACCCAGAAAACCCAAGCATGTAAAATGATTTAGACAAGTATTGGGAGGGAGTGTACTTACACTCGAACCCAGAAAACGCAAGCATGTAAAATGATTTAGACAAGTATTGGGAGGGAGTGTACTTACACTCGAACCCAGAAAACGCAAGCATGTAAAATGATTTAGACAAGTATTGGGAGGGAGTGTACTTACACTCGAACCCAGAAAACGCAAGCATGTAAAATGATTTAGACAAGTATTGGGAGGGAGTGTACTTACACTCGAACCCAGAAAACGCAAGCATGTAAAATGATTTAGACAAGTATTGGGAGGGAGTGTACTTACACTCGAACCCGGAAAACGCAAACATGTAAAATGATTTAGACAAGTATTGGGAGGGAGTGTACTTACACTCGAACCCGGAAAATGCAAATATGTCCCTTAACGGGTCGTTTTTGGTAAAACGTCAAACTTAAGGGCAAAGTCGGAATATAAAAATGAAGCGAGGTCTTAATGCATACCGGGAGGGTTGCAATAACAACGACTTCGGTAAAACACCCGGTTGATGGGTAAGAATTAAACACATGCGTAAACCAAGAGACGTGAACGCGGGTTGAAAAATCAAAGGGACTTGGGTTACGAGTTATGACTATAAAACCTCGTATATAGAAATTGTGAGTAAATATGTTCAACTATTCGAAGTCGAATGGGTTGAATAAAGAATAAAGTTGATTGTTTATAAAGTGATGGATTTCACATTAATAGGTCAAACAGGTTGAATACAATATAACGCCGAATGGCACAAATGAGCGCTAGCCAGTTAAAGGTAGCGTTAAATGCAAGAGAATAATGAGCCCGGTATTGGGATATAACCAAATAAGAATAAATTATGGACTGTCAATATCCTGGTATGGATAATTGACAAAAGTTAAAGAGAAGATCCTAAAACTAAAACTTCAGTTTTAGTAAGAAATAATGTTTTTACAAACATAAACTCTGATAGGAATTTAAATAGTAAGTATGAAAGATACAAGTCTTGATACTGATAGGCGCAAGACAATATATTCGAAAAGTGATATTTTCGAAAATGAAAGGTTGATACAAACTAAACACGATGTGACACGATCACGGATAGGAAATGTAATGTGAAGTAAAATCACATTATAACCAAGCGAGCGGTGAAAAGTAACGGGACTAATAAGTCTAGTTAGTAAGACCGGATAAGGCCAGTAATTCGAGTCAATAATAAAAAAAAAATTGGTTTGCTTGTAAGCGGTGGATTCGGTATAACTGAACCGAATAAATGAATCTGAAAACAAAAGAAATTATTGCAAAAAAAAAAAGTGAAATATTTCACTAAAGACCTTTAAACGGGTCAATGTAACGGATTCACCAAGAGTTCAATAATATATAAAAGCGATGGAAATCGCTAAGTTAACTAAACTAGTAGAAATAACGGAACTACGTTGTTTCAAGTTACATTATGTCGTATGAGGTACGTAGGGGTTCTGTAACCAAAAAGATATTACCATAATTTTTCTGGTAATACTAACAATTGGTTAAAGTATGAATAATGCTTAAGAGATTACTCAGGTCAAACGCATTGAGTTTAGAACTCAATGAACTATGTAAGCAAGGTTTCGAGGACGAAACCTCTTTAAGTGGGGTAGACTTGTAACACCCCGAAAACGGGCTTGGTAATTAAACTCCGTTAATACTAAAAGACGGGTAAAGTACCGTTAGTGGTAAAATTTACCCGGTGGAATATTAGGATTTAAATAATTAATCCTAGTAATAAATAAAAATGAATAAAAGCTTTAAAGAAATAAAGTGGACAAAAGGCCCGAGTTAACGGGGCATAAAATAAACTTAGTCATAAATATTCCCGAACCCGCTAAGTTAACTAGGAATATTAAACCTAGTTAATAAGTGAGAGTATTGTTGAAAATAATTAGGTTGTGACCTAATTAATAACTAACCAAACACGAGGGACCAAAGCCGGGTAACTTACAAATGGTTTTATAAACTTAAAAATAAAACAAACACACACATATGTGTGTGTGCGTGCGTGAGAAGCCAGGAGGGAGCTCCATGGAGCAAACCCTAGTTCTTCAACAAAATCTTCAAATTGGAAGATCAAATGAAGGCCAAATTCGGAATTTAATACATAGAAACGATCACCTAGTCGTGGGGATCGTAAGGTATGTCGAATTTCTAACATTCATGAAGTTGTGAAAATTTGTTAAATTTGCATGATGCGATTTATGCAAGAATCATAAAGGCTATGGCCAAATTAATGAAGTATGATTGCTTAGGAACAAACCCTAAGTAGAAATTTGAAGTAAAATTTCTATGATTTGAGTAATTTGGTGATTTGCCACTTTTAGACAAGTGGGTTTTTATTATATAGTGAAGATGATGATATACACATGTTTAAAATCATCATAGTTGATAGTAGAAGCAAAATACTTGATCAAATTGTAAGTTTGAGTATATGATCATAATTGCCATGAAATGGGTTTAGTTGATTTGATGAAATTAATGTTGTATGGGTGTTTATAAACACCGTAGTAACTCGTACGAATGAACTACTTGAACAAAATAAGGATTTTGTTAAGAGTTCATAATTATTTAGAAGTGAGTCTTGATACAAGAATTAAACTCAATGATTTATGATTGAGTTTAATAAGAAAAGTAGTCAAAGAATCATAAGGTGTGAAAGTCATGATTTGGAATGACTAATCTAACAACCTTGTGAATAATGAATGATAGTTGGCACTTAACAAGCTAGGTGAAGCTTGAGGAGAAAGCGGGTCGAACGAATCAAGAATGAAAAGGAAAGCGTAATTCGGATGAAAGGTAAGTGAAACTTACACACTTTTGTAGAATACTTGTTTACTTTACAAGTAATAAATGCGATAACGATAATAATGAAAATATGGTTTCCGACGCGATTGGTACGAGTCGGAACATATAAAGATGAAAAAAACCATGGTTTATGGTAAAAAGGATAAATCGGTAAATCGGTCATGTAATGACTAAGAGATTATGAGTTTTGATAAGATTACCGCGTAGTGTAATCTAATATTGAGAAAAGGGGTAAAAATGGAAATTTAGTCAAGTGTCGACTAATGTAAATTGACAATAAAAAGGGCACCCATGGCGTAAGCCGAACGGGTCAAATTTGTAAGAAATGAGTTAAAGAGAAAAGGAGGGGTCAAGTGGTAACATCCGACATGGGCCGGATGTGTAAATTTGAAATTGAAAACCTCGTTTTACTACATATGTAAATGTTTGGTCATATGAGCCAAACGGGTCAAATGGTGATGATAACACCATTTGACAATAATGACTAATCTTGGTTGTCAAGTCATATGTAAACAGGAACGAATAGCAATTCTGGGATAATTGCGACGCTATAGAATGTTGGTTAATAAATGCGAGGTATAAACGGGTCTATACGTTGATCCGAGCCAGGTACGCACAAATAAGTGGTAGTAAGAAGTGCAATTTGGTCAAATATTAGTGGAAGTCCTTTATCGTAAATGAAGGATTAAATGTGACCAAAACGCCCTTGTTAGCTAATTCGAACAAACAACCTTTAAAGGTTGTTTGGAAACAAGTTTTATGATTAAGCAAATACTTAGATTAAGTATAGAAGTTGAAAGAGGTATTACATTAGTCAAACGGTACTATTTGAGTTTTTGCCGTAAAATAATGATTCGAGAGGTAAAATTTGGTTTATATAGATCACCACATCAAACCCGCCATAAACACAATTGTGGTGGGAGATTATAGGATAAGAAATGTGGTGGTGAAATGCTAGAAACAATCGAGAGCGATTTTAGACTCGAAAATGCTTAAATACCCTTAATGGGTCAAAATAAGCATACGAGCGAAAACGGGTTTAAATTGTGAAATAAACTTGTGATTAGAACCTAATATGGTAGTTAATAACAATTTGAGAAGTGTAGGTGATGTAGGAATCAAACAAATATGTTCGTTTGATAAAATGCATAAACGGGTCAAAATTTGGTAAAAGGGCGATAAGCCGAAGACTTAAAAGTCTGAAATTTTATTATGAAGGTTGTTGGATTTTAACTCCATTAGATGGAGAATTAAATTACGGACGCGTAGGAAAAAGAATCGGGTAAAACGGATCAATAACGAAGAAGTTATGGCCGTTTCCGTGAAATCAGATCGTGCAGGGAATAAGCAGCAACATTCTGCTGAAAAGGGGGCCTAGCGTCACGCGACGCCCCTTGGCGTCACGCGACGCCCCCGAACCCGGAAAAATGTTATTTTTTTCATATTTAACCCCTGTACTTGTTTGAACTTCATATTTAACCCCTGTACTTGTTTGAACTTCATATTTGACTATCAAAACTAACTTTTAAGTTGGTTTTGATCATAGGTGATTGCCATGAGTGCCCGGATGAAGATCAAGCGACGAGCAAGAACCGAACACGATCACGAAATAAGCTTCCGCACTATGTATCGTTATTATGTTAAATGACGAATGTCGTTTCATTGTTTCTTTTAAGTGACGAACTTAATTACATTATGTTCTAAACTTTTAAATTGTAAAAAGGTTTTAGTAAACCCATTTTTCCGATGGATATGTAATCTTAATTACATGATTGTTTTTCGTAAATAATACGCTAAACCTTGATTTATAAGAACGGGTGTTACATTTGATAACCATAATTGATGAGTTTAAAGACCTTACGGGTTGGCGGGTTGAGTTGTGATTCTTTATTTAAGTACTCATCCTTTCTCTCGATCTTCATACATATTTTTTAGGTCTTTGTTTGTTTAAAATTTGTTTTCGTGTGTAAAAAAGGTAATTTGAGTTATCGAAGATAAATAGATATTTAGGGTTTTCATTGTTTGATCCGACATGAACCGGATAGCCGAACCAAAACCCAGCAGTAGGAAAAAAGTTCTAGGTCCCGTGACATTTGACCCCTCCTTTAAATTTCAAGATTCGCCACTGAAATAAGGTTACTTTTGTTGATTTCTTGTATTTAGATGATTTTTTTGTGCATCAAGTTGACATGTAAAAATCAACCCAAAAATCCCTGAAATGACCAAAATGTCTTGGAGGGCATGTGGTGCTTAACCCAAAAAATAAATGGTCTTTTTTTTAGAGGCCATATGTTAGCCGTCAATGAACGATAGGAGTGTTCACTATTGGAATCGAACTTAAAAACTAGAGAACCAAAACCGAACCGAATTCCAATAAAGAATTCAAATTCGGGTTTGGATATTCGAATCAAGTCCTTATTTGAATCGAATTTTAGAGTTCGGTTTTGAATCAAGTTTAAACTTGTGATTTTCGAAGCGATTGGACCTAAATGCTCGAATTCTAATTTGAATCATATAACTATTATATAACCTATTAAAACATGTACATTTTATTTATCGTATTTATTAAATTATTCTCATAATTTACGTTATTCGAATCAACCTGAATTCGAATTCGGTTTCGGTTTCAAAATTTTCACGTTGAAGGGCATCTGAGTAACAAAATTGTAAACCATATGGTACAAACATGTAATTTTAGAAAGTCAAGACTAAAGATGAAATTTGAGAAAATCACATGAGAATTTGTGTACTTTACTCTGAATTAATAAGAAAACTAATCCAACCTCTGAATTAATAAGAAAACTAATCCAACTAATCATGATTCGAGGATCCTCCCAATCGACAAATTATCACAACCATGAACCATCCAATCATCTTGCCATATAAGGTTATGATCAATAGCTTGTTTATCCACAACCTAACAACCCAAACTTCCCTATTTCTACTTGTCCAAACCACCATTTCCCTCTTAAATTGAACAAACACAATTTGGACTAAAAGAATCATATCACTAGGATTGATGAGATAAACATTTACACCTCTCCTCCATAAATCTTTCGAGTATATGCTTATGTAAAACTTCTCCCATCTAAGCCCAAACAGACAAATTTAGATATAGGTCAGGTAAGGTTTTGTTAGTAGACAAATCTAGTAAACACATTTCACTGCCCAATTCCCACAGGAAATATCCAATGCATTAATTCACAACTCTAGGCTTGGGCCCATACAATAAGACGGCCAACCCAACTATGATAATTGCATCACATGGCCCAAAGTCGAGTCATATCTTTTCCAATCAAGATTAATATATATCTAGGGTTAGGATATAATAGGAAGTTTATTTCGGTAGGAAGGATAGGAATCATTATCGTCCATTTGCACAATCAACGGCCTAGATTAAAATCAAATTAAAAACTGTCATTTATACACGCTCTCCGGGCTTTCAAGGGTATTATCGTCAAATTTCAAAAATAACCGCCGTTGAATATACACAGAAACGCTTCGAAAAAAACTTCATTACGTTTTACACTTCCTTTGAACGAACACACACATACAGAAATTTGAGAAAATCATACTCCATTGAAGTTCATGGCGTCATCGAGAGATAATTTGAAGGTTTACCTTCGAGTTACTGAAAAGAAATCCGTATCTCAAAACCCTAAATCATCAAAGAAGCCAAAAACATCAACAGTTGAAGAAAACATCGATCAACAAGTAAATGTTAGCTGAAAATCAACAATGAAACAACAAAGTAGTAGAAAACGCAAAGAGATTTCAGACAATGGTAATTTTATATATTTTTGCTTTTTAACTGAATTCAAGTTACATTTTATGAACTGCAATAGACCTAATATATCATATCCCTTCCCAAAAATTGTTAATGAGTGATATCTTATCCCTATCTTATCATTGAATTGCTTAATTAAGATTGTTATTAGAGACTGCATTGCGTTTTATGTTAAAACTATGACCTAGGGTGCTAATGCTTTTTATGGGATTTATATATTGTGAACTAATGCATTTTATCTTAATAAATTTGCAGAAACAAAGAGATTATTATTATGATAATTGTAATCGAATTTTAAATCATTGTGTTTTATCTCATCTTTGAATTTGCTAAGATACATGTGTTGTTAACTATTGCGTTTTATCTCATCTTTGAATTTGTTAAGATACATGTGTTGTTAACTATTGCGTTTTATCATAATACTGTATCAAATGCTTTTTTTTTCTTGACTAATGCGTTTTATTTTAAAATATCATAAAAAACAAAATGAGATTATGTAATGTTAATTTGCTGTGTTAATTTAATATGATGTAAAGTATTGCGTTTTATCTTAAAACTGTGAATTGCTGCTTTTTATCTTTATAGTGTTAGCTAATGCGTTTTATCTTAAATTTGTTAATTGACATTGTTTCATTATTCTGTTTAAAGATAAAAAACAAGAGGAAAAACAAAAAAGGAAAAGAAAGAAAGTGGTGATTGAATCTTCAGAAGATACAGATTCTTTTTCAAAAGATGAAAATACTAGGGGAGCTATAGTTCTGCATAGTTCTGAACAACAACAAGTAAATTCAGGTAACATAAAACGCATTAAACGAATTTCATGAAAAAAATATATGTTTCTAAAACACTTCAATGTATCAGATGATGATTTTGTTGATCCACCACCAAGAGTGAAACAAACAAAATATCAAAAGAAGGAAAAGTCAGAATCAAAACCAAAGAGATCATTGAGGAAAGATAAAACAGAAGAACAACCAGAACAACAACCATATTATGATTACGGCGGAAAAAAATCAACATAAGATGTGCAGTCAATAATCTAAAAGATTATATTGAAAATTTGTCAAAAGAGCAAAAGAAAGTTGTTAGAGAAATAGGGTTTGGCAGCAAACTATCATTCAAGCTGCATTCAGTTCCACGCAAATTCGGATATTGGCTGGTAAAAAACTTTGATGCTGAAAATGATAAGATAATTACTGGAGATGAAAAGATTAAGATCACAACTGAATTGATCCAAAAGGTATTTCAAATACCAAATGGAAAAACAGAGATTGAGGAAAAATTGAGACCAAAAGAAACTGATCTTATAATTAAATTCTGGCGCAGTCAATTCAGCAAAGATATTTTGAAGAGAATGTATGCTGCCAACTTGATTAAATATTTAAAATTAAGAAATGAGCTTGGAAGACTGTTCAAACTAAACTTCTTGGTTATATTTTTTACGGTCATGGCAGAGGCAATGCAAAGTAGTAACCTTAATCAAAGATTCTTGCCATCGATGAAAAGTGACAAAAAAAACCCAAGATTTTAATTGGTGTGAATATATTCTGAATTTTTTAAGGCGAACAAGAAGACAATGGCCTGGAAATGACAAGCTCTTCAATGGACCTATTGCATTGTTAGCGGTATGAAATCTGATCTTTCATTATTGCTACATATTATGCTGAATGCTTGTTTAGGCTGCTTGTTTATATTCTTTTTTTAAAATATGTTTGATTAAAACGCAATGTATATAAAGTTACAAAACGCAATGTATATAAAGTTACAAAACGCAATGACTTGTTTATATTATTTGTTTGTTTGTTTAAAACGCAATAACTTGTTTATATGTTTTTTTTCAAACTATGCTTTATTAAAACGCAATGTATGTGTGAAACGCAATGTATTTAAAGTTACAAAAAAATAGTTGTGTAAGTTGTTTACAATGATTTATATTATAAAACGCAACAAAATTAGTATTGAGTAATTTTTTTAAAACGCAATGATTCATACAGATTCTATATTCTTACAAAAAAACAAGGATTTGACGATGCTGAAAACACTGAAGAGTTCTCTCTAGATTAAATTGACTCTACAACATTACAAGAATTTGAAGATGAATTGGAAATTGCTGCGGTAAATGAGGGGATAGGTCTTGTAAATGATAAAAAGAAAAAAGAGAAAAATGTCAGAAAGGATAAACAAAAAAAGAAAGATGAGGAGGAGGATGAATTTTATGTTTATCCATCTGAATCCGAGAATGAAAATTAAGAAAATTTTCAAGATGAATCTGAAGAAAAAGATGAAGACGATGCTGAAGAACAACCAAACATCAATATCAACTCAGAAGAGATAAAAGATGGAAACACCTTACTTAAAGCCGCAATAGACTGGATTCAACAAGAGGATCAAGAGGATGTTCAAAACAGCCAACTTAAAACCAATGAAACTGAGAAAACACAAACAGAAAGTAGAGGATCATGGGGGCAATTCTTCATAAAACCATCGAAAGGAAATAAAGATAACTTGTGGGTAGACAGTCAATGCCGATTGCGTAATTTCATGCCATCACAAATTCAAAGTGAAAGTATTTCTGACATTCATTCAACAAAAAGTGGCGATGAAAATATGAAGAACATTGAAGGTAAAAAATCAAATGAAGAATATGTTGTGAATGCCTTGGATTTTCATTTTAAATGATTTGAAGAAGTTTTCGAAAGCATCCAATCACGCATAGATGAGATTATTGAAGAATATCCAAATAGTGAAATTGTTCATAACAAAGTAAACGAATGCGCGTCATTGATTGAAAAATTCAACGATCAAGCTAAAAAGCACAAGAAAGATAATATTGATTCAACTCTGATCGAAACACCATCAAGATTTCTAAATTTGAGCCAAAATGAAGACACCAAAAATCAAATCATTTCAACTCCATTGATTGTAAAACGCAATGATGATGCTACAAAACGCAATGAAGATAACACAGCTGTAGTCCAGTCCTCCAATCCAGAAAAAATCATTGAGAATGAACCTACATCGAGTCTGCAAACACACATTGAAAACCCTTCATTGGTAGAATCATCATTTAGCGAAGAAACTCCATCATTAATGTTGGAGATAATAAAAAAGACAGATGAAGA
This sequence comes from Helianthus tuberosus, assembly GCA_030545235.1. NCBI lineage: Eukaryota > Viridiplantae > Streptophyta > Magnoliopsida > Asterales > Asteraceae > Helianthus > Helianthus tuberosus. The sequence goes on from CM060414.1 coordinate 194,259,112, forward strand.
AGAAAAAAAATCAAATAAAAAAAAATTTAAAATGATGAGGTACCATCCTTTGACTTGAAAATTTCTCAGTTGTCTTCAAATGTTGATGAAAATGAAGTGGAAGTTGATACTACTCGCCAAGCTGCACAAAACGAAATTCAAACGGAATCTGAAAATAAAACAATCGAAAAAGAAGTTGAAACTTGTACTCAAATTACTGGAATTCAAACAATGTTTGATAGAATTGAAGAACAGAAAACTGAAAAGGAAATCAGTGATCTAATTCAAAACACATCATTCCTCGACCCACAAGAAGATCCGTATAAAACACCTGCAAAATCAGTTCAGCAAGAACAACCAACAAGTGATATCAACAAAACAGAACAAATAATCACAAAGATGGTACGACCAGATCGACAAAAAAATATACCAGAAGTATTTTGTTCACCATACTATCAAAGACAAGTAGCAATGAAGGAAGCAAGAACGTCACACGAAAACAACATATCGGGATATGCTTTCCATGCAGAAGGAGAAATAACGTACAAAATCATTTATATACACTAACACAAAATAAAAAACAACATATCGGGATATGCTTTCCATGCTTTCCAGTTGGCCACCGACACCCACCTCTTCCCAGAGGTACTGGGTTCGAGTCTTGGGAGTGGCATATGTCGCCCAGGGTAAGAACTCGGCATGAGGAAGTCACCGCGGAGCTAGCTTGGTCGGGTAGCGGCTCCCGGAGTGAGATCACACAGGCGGTTAGGAGGACCGTGCACTATCCCCCCCCCCCCCCCCACAAAATAAAATTCAAAATATTATAATTTAATTATTATTTTTTTGTATGGACACTCTCTTTGAAATTAGAGATCATGTATTTCTGTTGAGATATGGTGCAGAAACAATGAGGCCAGGATTGGAATCACCGGAGAAGTAATCAATTGTTGGGCATATATTTTGAATGAAGAAGAAAAAAGAAGATCAAAAGACAACAAAACTCCAAGATTTTTCTGTATTATTCGAATGCTGGTAAGATCTACAAAACGCAATTTGTCTGTTTTATAGAAATAATATATGTTTTTTGAAGTTTGATTGAATAAACTTATATAAAACGCAATTGTCAGTTTTATTTCTTTCATAAAACGCAATGTATACTTTGTTTGAATGAAGTTTTATAAAACGCAACTGTATGTTTTATTACCTTCATAAAACACAATTAATATGTTAATTTGTTTAATGTTATGCAGGCTTTATCATTGAATGAAAAGGAAGAAACTGAAAAGGAAGAAAAAATGATAGAAGAGTTCACAAAGAACATAGAAAAAATTCTTCAAGGTGCAAAGCTAAAAAGCATTAAAGATTTTGAAATTATCCTTGTCCCGATTCTCCATTCGGAGCATATCTTTGTGATCTCATTCAATCTTGAATAGAAACAAATATTCATCATTGACAACAGTGCGAAAGCGGTCACAAATATAGAAAAATATGGTGATGTGCCTGAAAATACAGTAAGTTTTCCGACTTATGCTTTTAAGACACAAATATAAACCACCTAATCTTTTTGTTTTTTTTTCTGTAGAGGAATGCTTTGGCAGGTTACCTTAAATCTGTTGGATATGAAAATGCAGATGATATAAAGGGCTTAACCCCTATTAGAATAGAGATGAAATGGAGGACAAAAGATAACGGCATTGACTGTGGTATATTATGTATGCGTCATATGGAATGTTATAATGGTGAAGAAGTCAAAAAATGGGATTGTGGGTTTAATGAGGAATATGAAGAACCTGCAATTATCAAGAAGGGAAAAAACAAAAAACAAGTGAACAAGCAGACCGCACAACTTGATGATTTAAGAAGAAAGTTTATTGCAAAGATATTATTGCACGATATCAACGGACGCAAAGATTATGTTATTGAGGACTCAAAGAAGTTTCGGAACCTCAGTGCAAAACTTAAAAAACAATCTTATGACACTAGTTTAGAAAGGATTAAAGAGAGGCTTGCTCTTGCTGGTTTACTTTGATTTAGAAATGCTACTTATTATAAAACGCAATGTTTTTTCTTTTAGCATAATTTTAATATAACGCAATATTTTCTTGATCTTGCTGGCTTACTTTGATTTAGAAATGCTACTTATTATAAAACGCAATGTTTTTTCTTTTAGCATAATTTTCATATAACACAATATTTTTGTTTGTTATTTTAAAACGCAATATGTATCCTTTCTTTTAAACATATTATTTAAAATTTTTAATATAAAAATTTTAAATAATATGTTTAAAAGAAAGGATACATATATATTGAAATGCTATTATGATAAAACGCAACATTTTAATAGTATGCTATAACTCAACATTGTCTACTTATTTGTTGTTTGACATAAGTTATTTATTCTAAAACGCATTACAAAGTGTTTATTAATTTTTCATGTCCAAGCATATAACCCAATACATCTTTATAACGCAATAAATTTTTTTTACTATTTTTATGACTCAAAAAAAAAAATAAAGGCTTAATGACAATAATGACAATCATAAAACTAATATATTATACTCTTTCTAAAACGCAATGTTATAAAATAAAATAATAATAAATGAGGAATTGATAAAACAAAGAAAAAACTGATAGCTTAATGACAAAGAAATTGATTAGACAAAAAGTCTTAAAAAGCCTTTTGGATTCCTAATAAAATATTGTATGATTGAACAATCAATTCAAAGAAAAAACTAAAATATAATCATTTTTATTATTAACACACTTGATACCAATCCCTCTACCAATCCATTATGTAAGAACAAAAACCCTAAATTATTTTCACATTCCTCATACATCAATACCCAACCAGAAACACACAAAAAAACCCTAAATGGCTAATCAACAACTATCAGTTTGGTGGGTTAAAAGAGAGAATTTTGTTCTTCAATTTCTTGATGGAAAAAAAATAAGATATCATTCCGTTGCTTCTGTTCTTCAAAACTGCAATGAGAATGTGTTGAGAAGGATGAATGAACTAGGTATACCACCTGCTTGTTACACAAATCAGACAGCCGCACTATTCAGAATTCTACACAAAAGATTTGGAAATCCGAATCAAACTGCAACAGAAGAAACCAAGTTACATCTTGGGAGTTCATTGAGGAAACTTTCAAAGTTTCAGTGAGTGACTTGGGACGATGGTGATGTGGAGATATATGACCCAAAGGACATATCTTCCAGTGAGGATATAAAATTTTTGAAGCAATTATCTGAAATACCAATCATCAACAACTCTGCTAGCAAATTTGCAGAGAAACTTCAAAAGGCAGTAGTCTCACAGGTTGAACTTTGGACTGAGTCTGAAAGTGATGAGGAAATCCCTAATGGAAGCTTAGGGTTCTCATCTGAAGAAGAAACAAACTTTGATCCATGATGCTGATCTTGCTAGTAATTTTTATTTAATTTTGTGGTTTGTAAACATCATCTTTGTTTTAAACTATCATCATCTATATAACGCAATATTTATGATATCCATTTGCATTTCATGTTTAATTTGATCTGTGTTATAATAAAACACAATAATCAAAAAATTCCATATACAGTATATTGTTGTATGTATAAAACGCAATAACAATATATTGTTATCATAAAACGCAAATAACAAAAAAAAAAACTGATATTTATGGAGGATATCACAAAACGCAATAACAAAAAGAGCTGAAACCTATACATCATAAAACGCAATGACAAAATTTTTTTCTTTCTTATTAATATCAGAATTTGACAGAATTTGTATACATACTTACATTGTATTGCAAGAACCTATAGCATTAGAAGAAACCTTCTCTTTACATGTGCGACTGTTATGTCCTTTTCCACCACATACACGGCACGATTTCTGGATCTTTGATGATTTCTGAATTGCAATCTCACGATTAGACTTAATCCTTTTTTGTACACCGCATCCTTTGGTCCTTATTTTGATCGGGACACGAATCATAGAATCAGACTTTTCTAAGTTCCTCAAATATCAGCAAATCTTTCTTTGCGACTAGGAGGCGGCACAACAACCATAACCTCATCTGCTTTATCAATATAACCTTTAATATGATCTCTGTAACGACACAGCTCATCTAAATCCCCAACCAACCTATTAACCACATACTCATTTGCAACAACGATTTCTCTAAAAACTTTATCAATTTCACTATTCCTACCAATTTCATCAAACCGAATATTGCAATGAATTGATCCATTTGAAACAACATCTCTCATCCATCTTCTAAGAACATATCTTCTAGGAAACTCAGTTATATCATCATACCGTAGAACATAAAATATATGGCGGCACAATATACCAAATTGTTCAAAACGTTTGCAAAAACAACTTATACTTAAACCATCTCCTTGTTTGCTGTATTGAACCTGTAAATAAAATTAAAAAGCTATATAAAATTAGTAAAATGTAATATAAAATGCAATGAATCTTCCTATATAATAAAGCAAAACTTTGCAATCCTAGGTGTCACAATTCTAGGCCCCTCCCCTTATTTTTATCCTATGTGTCATTTTCCTAGATTTTTTTAATTTTTTTTAATTATGAAATCCTATATGTCATTTTCCTAGACTTTTTGATTTTTTTTAATTATGAAAAATACAAAGTCAAAGTCGTATATTCTGCGTATCTCTGAAACTTCTCTTTCTCCCCAAACCACAGACATCTCTGGCTTTTCAATTTTCCAAAAACAACTTAACTCATTCAAAATTCAAATTGATTATTTCCCCTGCACTTTATTTCCCCTTTCCTTTCAACCGAGAAACCCTAAATTCAAATTCGTTGTTCAGCTTCACAATCATTCTATTCTTCCAATCAGTGAACTATAATCAGGTATGAATTCCTTCCCCTTCATTGTTCTACTTCATCATCTTTCCCCTTCATGTTTATGTTTCTTTGGTGAATCGATCGATTGATATTTTTTTTTGAAGTTTATGATGATAAGCGTTGTACGCACTATGAATGTGAAATGGGTTTCATTAGCAGAAAGGGAACCCTAAATCAGGTCGTATAACCTCAAGGAGCATTCAGGATATGAGAAATTTTGTCTCCATTCGAACTTTTGTATTCGAAAACCCAAATCGGATCCAAAATATGAAGAAGCAGCCGATCTTTGTAAGTTTTTGTTGATTAGTTTTACATGAAATAGAAAATTCTATGGTTATTTTGCTAATTCTAGGGTTTAAGGATGGATAAGTTTTGCTGTTTATTGATGTTCATGTGTGGTGTGTTCTAAACCTGGGTTCTCTTGTAAGGTTTGAGGATGTATGGGTTTTGGAAAGACACATAAGATGCACCTTTTGATATGGCAACTTTTTGTACAGAAATCATAGTCACTGTTGTTCAAATATTTCAATGCAATTTGATAAAGAATTTTATGAGGGTGTTTGGGATTACGTTTTGAAGTGATTATTTGATCTTTGTAGTAGTTGATACCTAACGGTCAACTCATTCACTGAATTGGACTGGTATGTGTTTTTTATATGATTTGTTTGATAGTTAGCTCTTCATTCTTTTATTATTGTTGTATAATATGATTAGGGTTTTCAGCTTTCTTGTATAGTTTCATCTTTATTGTTGGATGCTTCGGTTATGGTTTGTAACGTTGATTATATTATTGTTCTTCGAATACATGTATTGTTTTTTAATTGTTTGAGTTGTGGATGGTATTCATGTCCAGTTGGCTAAGACAGATGATGATTTTAAAGTATTTTGTTGAAACCAGATTATTCTTATGTCATCGTTTTTCCAATGGGCTGGACCAGATGCGTTTCTCATTGATTTGATCTTATTTTGGTTCCATTTTATTCATTTATTGTGATTTTAACTTTGGGTGTGATGTTTTTGCTTGATTTGATTTCAACAGGTATTGTTCTCTCCATAAATTATATTCTTTTTGCTGTTTTTTTTTTACAAATAAGGATCCAGAATTCGGGAATGCACTATTAGAGATCAACACTCTTAGGTTATCTAAACGATGAGGGAAAAAGTTGTTTAAGAGGTTTTACTTTTCGGTAGTCAAACGGATCACTTAAATCTGAATTACTAAAGCTTTTAGCTTTTCATTTCATATTAATAGATTTTTTTTTTATTTCAAAAGCATCAAATCTGAGGTCTAAAGTTTTTAAATTTTCACCGGCCTATGAATATTGTGTTATATGAAAGGATAAATTTGGTATTGATTTATTTTTTTACTTTTTTGGATTAGCAGGCAATGGCAACTGCATATGATGACAAGAGGCTCTATACTATTATGAATGGAGCATGGAAAGTAAGTGGTAGATATGGGTATTTTTTGTTTTTTTATATGGATAAATATACATGCACACACTAAGGGTGAAAAGTAAAAATAGAAGAAAACTTTTACCTGATGTTTTTAAAGAAGAATTCTATGATTTTCAATCAAAATGATGATATTATTGGATCTCTTTTAAAAACCCTGTCAATCTATTCATCTTGGCCAGGTAACTTCCATTGGATATCCATATTTGTTTCTATTTTAATTATTACTATATAATGTGACAATATTTGTGATCCTTCTGGTATACATAGGCAAATAGAAGCGTATTAGCTACTAATGAATGGCTTTGAGTTGAAGGGGCCAACAACATATATGCACTTGGAGACTGCTTACAATTGATCACCTGTCATCACTGTAAGTCTCAAATCAGTTATACTAGTTGAAAGTTTCAACCTTTCACTTAGAAAATTATTAGGTAATAATGAGTCAAGTCAGTCAATGTGACAACTGGCACCAAACTGGTAATTTCCGTACACTTTAATTATTATTTAATGACTGCAATTATGTGTTTAATTGTCAGCAATGTCTGAACACATACTAAACAAGTGAATTCATGCACGTTGTATACTACAAAATATTGCTTTATGCATAAACGAGAGCGTTGCGTCAGAAATACTAGTAAATTCACCGGTAAGGCACACTGTGTCAACAGAACGGCAGAAAGCAGTCAGACATTAGAATTGAGGCCTAGGTATAGGTCCAACGACAAGAATACATTAAAACCCAAGAGTATATACAAGGGTTTAATATATATACTTTACGAAAGCAAAAATAAGCACTAAAAAGCACCCGAAACGCACTTTAAGTGCAGAAATTTATACAAATCAGCTATAAATTAGCTTTTAGCACATGAATATCACGCAGGAATTACGTTTTGTTATCCAGAATACTTCCCAAAGTGTCAGGAATTCAGTGTGTCACTAAAACAAATATTAACGACACTTTAAATGTTTATTAAGCACTTTAACGGATTAATATCCAACCGAACAACCGAACTTTACCCGGAACATAAAAATAATGTCAATGACATTGTTTTTCCTTTTCTGAGCTAGTTAGGGTCCCCGAATACCCTAACACCCGTTATAAATTATAACACACAAATAACTTATTTTAATTCCTAACTAAACTAACCAACACCTAACTAGATGATTGAAATCAAACCCATTACCCTCCCCCTTTTAACCAAACGGTTCCCCAAGGGGACACACACCCCACAATTTTAATTATTTTATTCCATCATGCCAAATATCTAGTTGACACTTTATACAGTGGTTATAAATGAAAAGGGATTATAAGTAAACCTAAGAGATAAACACTTTCATTTTCACAATCACCAACAACAACAACACACTTTTTCTTTCTCTCTTGGCCTATGTTCGGCCGAAACCACCAACAACCATAGCCCCACCCTCAAGTTTGGTTCTAGAAATATTACTTACATACAAAGGTGAAAGGTCACACACAAGGAAGCTCGGTGCATACGGAATCGCAAGGACCTCACTACGTTGCCTTTATCCACCTTATCTTCGCTTTGTTTCTTCCCTAGCCTTGTGCTAGTTGTAAGTGATTCTAAACACTCTCTTGTTCATGTCTAAAGTGGTTAATAAGAGATTTAACGGGTAAAAATCATAAACACCAAAGATCAAAGCTTCAAGCCTTGTTAGAATGATGAATATGGTGGTTAATGAGTAAATACTAGTGTAAAACTCAAAAAAAAAAAAATCTTGTTTAGTTATGATTGTTTTATGTTGTTGATTGCTAGTGTTGGAATGGTTTGTCATCGAACCATGCTAGTTCATGTTCATGGAACATGAACTAGTGTTATGTTAAATAGAAAAAAATTACAAGATGACGAACCCTTTCATACGGAAACATGAACTTGTGTAAAAATAGTTTTTCTTATAAAATGGAGCTCTAAACTAGTAGATCTAAAGATCAACAAGTGGTATTTTCGAAGGACCAAGTAAAATATATACAAGTCTTATTTTAAGTCGGTTCTTTCATGAACTAGAGGTGTTTTTGTGAACAAACGAGTGTGTGGACACTTGTGTAACAAAAGTTTTAACAAAGAAATAATTTTCGTATAAACCGACTAGAAGTTGTAAAACTTCATGTTCTTTAAAAATAAGATTTCCAAGAAACCGACTTTATTTTTAGAGATGGAAAAAAACCTACTAAATATGTTGAAGAGTTACTACACATTTTTACACAACTTGCAAGTTCATGTGATTGCGATATATGTTTATGTTGGACTAGTTTGATGATGATTGGAAATTGATTGGTTGAATTTTTAAAAGAAAATGATACGCTAGTAAGCGTGGCCACCTCCAGTTACAGAGGAAACTCTGGCAAAATTTTTCCAGAAAATAACACTTAGAATATTTTTGGTGACAAGTGTTATGAATATATTTTTGACTTGTTTTCCAAACAAACTTCGCCATGATTTTTATTACAAAATTGTCAAATACCGGAGGTGGATTTCCATAAATAAAACTTGTTAAATATATATTTAGAATATATATTTATCGCTTGTGTGATTATGTGATTATTTTGTGAACTAGGTATATATTATTTTTAGAGTAAAAATAATATGACTTGGAGATACTCGTAACGAGTAAAAATACAAAAGAATACACATGCAATCTATTTAGACAAAATACATAATTCGGGTGCAAAGTGCAAAACACAAAAGACTTGTATTTATTTTTGAGAAAAATAATATAAGTAAGACACTTAGTTAAAAATATAGAATATTTTTAACACAACAATACAAATACAAAGAGAGTGACTGTACTTGTGCGACGCAAGTCTAGTGACTAATGTTAAGAAAACGCGTATAGGTCACGACGCACTATAAGCAAAACCGGTGAAGTTTACGACGCAAGGAACGCAAAGTTGTGAGTTCATGCTCCCCCTTTTCTTTTAACTGTTTTCAGTTTTATAACTTCGGGGGTGAAATACATGTACAAATATTATAATGTTTATAAATGGTATGATAACAAGAAACGCACTTGGTGAGGACGAGAACCAAGTAGGATGCGTTATGAGGAATGATAACAAGAAACGCACTTGGTGAGGACGAGAACCAAGTAGGATGCGTTATGAGAAATGATACGAGAAATCGTGTCACGAATAGGGTACATAAGCACCATTAATCAACAATATACCTAGACCGCAGAACAAAAGGTTAGATCTAACGGGTGCCGGGCAGCCACACTCTCGGTGAGGGCGAGAATCGAGTAGTGCTTTTGTGTCTCAGAATATACCAATTAAATGCCTAAGGTTTGGTGACTTCCTATGTCGTGTCACATGTTAATGGCTTTGCAACCCATTAACAGTCCTGATACTTACAGGAATACTTTATTTACATATAATTCATACCATACTAAAAATTGATTAATACTTGAAGTACGTGGGGTACTCAAGAAAAACTTGAATTAAATTTGAGTACGTGGGGTACTCAAGAAGATGGGAATTATACTTGAGTACGTGGGGTACTCAAGAGAAACTTGAATTATACATGAGTACGTGGTGTACACATGAATACTTGATTTATATATGAAAACTTGATTTATACATGACTCAAACTATGTTTTCATACAAAGTATACAAACGTGAAATACAAAAAAAAACTGCATGAATTCACACCAACATTATGTTGACGTTTTCCCAAAACTCACATGTATTTCAGGTAACTAGGATGGATGTGCGCGTGGTCTTACTCATGCTCGTGGATGTCACTTGTGTTTATCTTTAAATAAAGTTGTAAACTTTTAAGACAGTGTTTTATGATGTCTAGCGATGTAAACGCTATCTTATGTTTCAAATTATGGTATTTGAAGTTATTTTCATGAGCATGTAGTATGTTTACTCTTCGTATGCAATGAGAACCTTTCATGATCACACCTCGTGCTTCCACCGCAGAAAGGGGTGTGACAGTCAAACAAGTCAAATAAAAAGTTCACACAAGTTGAAATTTCAACTAGGTTAGTTATAAGTTGGTAATTTTTGGTTATGGTTTTTTTTTCTAAAACATGTCAAGCAAAACAGATTAGCAAAAGCTGCAAGTTGAATGAGTCAAAACAATTCTATCCAGCCCTATTTCAACTTTCACTAGAGTTAGCTTTTTTGACCCATTGTCCAACTGTACCCAGTTTTTCACCTCTAGAAACAGGTATTAGTCTTATGTTCCCTTGATTAAGTTAAACAAATATAAACTAATAGATTAAGAAAAAGAATTCACCATATGCCCTTTTACACACTCCTTGACTATGAACTCTTTTTTCATATTGATATGAATTCTCAAGGCCTACCAATCTTCAAGATTTGAGCATATTTTAATATTTTCTACAAATGGCTGCACTTCTTGAGATACTACAAATCACAAGGTATGAGGAATCAATTCTTTTAGCAATGATTTAATCAAGAACAAGTTAATAATTTATATGAATGCCCCTGATTTAGTCATATTTCATTTTAACTTTTATAAGAAAATATTATGTTTATTTTGGTTTACAAGAGTAATATAATATTTTGCTATCATCTTGATGATGCATTGAAGGGAACAAATTTTGATGAAAAGAGCCCCTCTTTTCTACTGGTACATTATTGTTTCATTTTATTTTGTTGTCCAAGAACATCTCAGTTGAGTATCTATATGAATGATAGTTTCAAGAGGAAAACCTGGCAAATACGATGGGCCATTGAGGTTTATGAAAAGGTCAATGCCTACCTCTTTCCTAAGGATAATATAAAGGTTTTAACTTTTAGCACATATTATAATAATAATAGGTATTTTTTTCAATCCCTATTAGCTATAAGTATGTCATTTGTTAAACTGTCAAAAAGAAGTCCCAATGCTTTGTTTAGTTCAACTTAATTCAAATATCTATGCACGTATCTTGTTGCTTATTTACCTTCTTACATGGTAGGCATTGGGTGGGTGCTTACGGATTAAAACAGGAAGCATGTTCAACGTGTAGCAATGTTTTTTCGTACCACGGGTGAATAACCTAAAATGTGATGGGGTGATGCCACTTACAGTAGGTCGTGGACGGGCTGCATAAACTCCTTTTGTACATTAAAAAAGACAAGGATGTTAAAGTGATCGCCACATGTATACGCGTTCCAGTTATGCGGGCCCATGCCGAGAGTGTGAATCTACAATTTGCAAGTCCACTTGATGAGGTACCATTGCGGCATTAATCGTTACTCAAATTTTCTTATTGTATTTATGGTTTGGTTTACTTTTGTGTTTTATGTAGAATGAAGCGAGAGACATTTTGAAGAAAGCTCCTGTGTAGTTGTTATCGATGTTCGTGCTAGCAACCGTTTCCCTACTCCTCTGGAATTTTCACTGATGTATGACGTGGTAGTTAGTAGGATTCGTCAAGATGAGTCTCAAGATGGAAACCATGAGTTTGTAAATCACGAGCAAACAGTTAGGTTTTTTGTTTCTTTTTTTATATTTGACATATTACTTTCTGTGTTATTTAAACAAGCTTACCCCTGGACTAAAGGTAGTTCTGGGCCTATATTTTTGAAAAATCAAACTAGGTTAATTGCACTATGCATTCAATCTATTCTCACATAATGCACCCGTTCTTCCAAATGGATATAACGAATGTAATATATAAACTTCGCCTGGTTTACATATTTGGTTTAACAGGTCGACTTTTTTAAAATTAGAAAAATAACTATATTATATGGTCAACTCGCCATTCGATTTATGACCAACTTAACCCATTTACAACCCGTTTGGCTCATTACATAAATGGGTTACACGATTTTAAGTGTGTTCGTGCTAACGTTGATGTTTTTTTACACGAATAATTTCTTCGAAGGTTGAGCCAGTATTAATCGTTTTTATTCTAATAATTTCTTTGAAGGTTGATGCATTTCCGATCATTGTGATGTTTGGAACGTGCTCTGCTTTCCTCTTCCTTGCATTTCCGATCATCTATATGTTGCAAAGGCGTCTATTGAGGGTTGCAGAAAGATCAAGTACATGTTCTATATATTCCAGTAAGTTCCACTATTCTAACATTGTTTTATTCCTAAACAAATTTAGTTTCCAAGTTGCTAAATTTATATGTTATGGTTTCGGGAAGATAAAGTGAGGGCATTGGAGGCTGAACCACTCAATATTTAAAAAATAGAGATTTTCATAAAGAAATGGTCAAAGTCAACAAATGATTTCTTATTCAAAGGTGTGTGTAATGTATTGTCTCTTGGAAATAAGAAGATTTGAGGGGCATAATTGCTCTGATGCATTCATTCATTCATTCACTTGATCGTTGTTATTATTTAGATATTCATGATTAATTGCCTCTTATATAGAAAACTAAAGTTTCTTGATAACAATTTCTTCCGTTAGTTTAAAAAATTCATTGTTAACTATATTAGGTTTAATAAAGATGTTTTATATTTATTGTTTTCATTGTTTATTTCATGGAGTTTAAAAGCAATTACGGGCCTCTCCTTGTAATTGTTCCGACTTCCGAATGTTGTTTTGACGAATTGGAATGTTTATTATTTGTTAAGTTTCATTGTGTTTTCGTGAAATGCTATCTTTTTTTAGAGTAAATTTAGGTTTTGGACCCTGTGGTTATATCACTTTTAGCCTTTTAACTCAAAAAAGAATCTTTTAACATCTGAGCCCTCAACGTCTTTTTTTCTAACCCTTTTGGCCCCAAAAAGTAAATGGATGAGGTTAGTGTTAGGGGCCAAAATGGTTAGAAAAAAAGACGTTGGGGGCTCAGATGTTAAAAGATTCCTTTTTGGGCTAAAAGGGTGAAAGTGATATAACCATAGGGACTAAAATCGTAATTTACTCTATTTTTTTATTTTGTAATTGTAACCGTTCTGCTTTGTTTCAACGTAGTTTTTTTTAACGGCCTAACAAATCTCAGCCGCCCGGATACCCCGAAAGGCAAAAAGCCACACATGATCGCAATTGGTAGTATTGTATTGTATTTTTGGACCATTGAAATTTCAACTTCCTTCATCGCACATGTAAGCAAGAAGTTGGGGTTTAGTAATTTAAGATTCTTTTAATGATCATGTTAACGAATATGATCAACTTCGTTCTTTCTCTTATATTTGATAACTTTTTTAATTTTGAAGACGTTCTTAATGTTTAATTAATATACCTTGGTCATCACGCATTATTCATTTTTTTTAAAATATATACAATTGTGTTTCATAAAATTTAAATTTCCAAACCCGTGAGTATTCACAGGTGATAACCTATTAATATGTTATATTTTAAGAAAAGTATAATTTTTTAATATGTAATAAAATAAAACTACCCGGGAAGTTGGATGATCCGAATCAAAAGGTCTGATCCATATTCATTCGGATCCGTGTCCATCTGAATTTAAATAGGTATTTTATAGAGAATTAATAGTATTGCAATTTCTATTACTTAGGGGTCGTTTGAACCATTCAGACATCTGCTGTAAGTCCCGAAAATACGGATCAAACAACGATATCAAACGATCACCAAGGATGGGCGGAATCCAAACTTGATGATGATCAAGAAATCAAGAACACAAAGATGAAGATTTGAATATACTCAAAGGCTTAAACTTGCATACAAATCTTGTTTGTCTAATACATTTTTCTAAAACGATTGAACCAACCAACCTTAGCCCCTAATTATCATTTTCCTATTTATAGTAAGGGGTTTCCCCCAAAACCCTAGGCCCATTATTACCCCAAAGCCCACTCTAATACCCCCACTTCTAGAACTTGATCCATTAAGCAATTAATCTACTAATCCATAAACCTATAGGGCCTAACAATCTCCCCCTAGGTTTACTGGATTAGTTGTTGAATCCGTCAAGAGGACCACCAGGCAACGGAGCCGGATCAGCAAACACACGATTCTTGAACTTCCTTTTCAGCTTAGCTTTCAACAAATATCAGCATACCCACATCACTTTGTAGTTGTTCGATCGTCTGATCTTTGCTTGATTTTTGAGCTTGCAAAGATGAGATCTGAGCTTCTTTCAGGGCAGCATCTTGTTCCAACACAATCATTCTTCGCTACAAATTCGCTACATCAACAGCTGTATCATCATCACTATCTCTTTCTTCAACAAATTTCATCTTGCTCGCGGCGAAACGCATGGCTGCTTCATCATGCTCGGAGAAACTGACACCACTGGAACTTTCTACATTGAACCTGATGCCGCTTGAGCTTTCTGGTTGCAAATGAGTTGTTTCGGGCAGATCGAGATCAAAATCGAATTTTAAATCAAAATCGAGATCTTGCTTGCTTGTTTCTTGAGTAGCAGCAGTGACTTGTGGATCAGTGGGCATAGTAGGCTCTGGTTCTGAGCTTGGGCTAGTAGAATGAAAATCAGGAGTTGTTTCAGTTCTTCGTTTCTTGTTGGATGATTGTTCAACATCATCTGTCAAATTATCTTCAATCTCAGGAACAGATACGGAAGGAGGGTTTCCGACACTATCCTTCAAGAAGTCAATCAGGGTTTGTAGGATTTCTTCAGTCATTAACGTTGATTTTCAAACAGGTTCGTCAGCTTTCTCAGAGACAATCACTTCCACATCACTGATGTCGTCAGATTCTTCTTCATTCAACTCTAACACTTCAGCTTCTATCTCAGCTTTAGCAGCAGCACTCATGAGTTGCTCGTCATGTTCTTTGGCAACTGTGGCATTCAAGGGCTTTGGTTTGAAAAGTATAGGAACCTACAAACCTTGTAATTCGAATAAGTGGTCTGGGAAGACAATGAGAGGATCTGAAATGCTTAGAAAGAGAAAAGGGCCGAAATGTGACTCGAAAGAGAAATGGTTGACAATTTATAGTGTTTCGGATTGGGCCTGAGATCAAACGGCCAAGCCCCAAGTCGGAACAATGGTCCGAATTACATTCGAGAGCAATGGGCCGGATCTGATTCGTTTTATCCGAAATAGTGGGCCCCAATCCGAAATAGTGGGCCAGACTATCACTTTAATGTTTTGCATTTTCAGGACAGAAAACATCTTTCTCAAAATCAACGATCCAACCAACCGAGCAACCTTTTTTAGCAAAGAGATAATCAAAACAAAACAAATTAATAATAGAAAACTAATGGAGGAGTAATATAGGGAGAACCTGCCATGGGATCAAAATCGTTCTCGAACTGATTTAAGGGACACTTTTCAGCTCTTCGTTTACTTAGGTTGGTCCACGCAATTGTTGATATGTTTGTCCTCTTAAATCCACCGCTCAAACTTCAACTTTTTGCTTTGTGATACGCTTTTAGGTAGTTTTATACTGTGACATCTGTGTGTCCCATTCCAAGGCATACCCCCGCGATCAAGGTAAGCACAACGGTTCATCGTAGCAGGTGAGTATACTGAGATCATCCTTTTATTCTATTTTTTTGTTTTATTCAACGCCAGACTTACTGGTGAACAGGTCAGTACTTCCGTACAGCTGAGAGACCAAGGAAGATCTGACGAGGGCCCTTTTATTCTATTTTTTTTATTTTGTTTTTCAATGCCAGACTTCCTGGTGAACAGGTCAGTACTTCCGTACAGCAGAGAGACCAAGGAAAATCTGACAAGGGCTCTTTTAGCAAGATATCCTGACTGTGTCCAGGTCAGTACTTTCGTACAGCAGAGGGACAGCCCTGATATCCTGGATGAATCATCAACATAAAGACCCGAAACTTCAGATGTTGGCTATCTATCAACGCAGGATTTAAGACCATGAAATCATACACCGTTGGTCTGTTACCCACGAGATGTCCAGTCCATTATGTTTGTATCACTTTTGCTTCTTTTGCTTTTCGAGCGGCAGACCTATCAACACATCGCAATGGATCCTAGCCTGTTCAGCTTCAAACCTTACATGTGTTAATCAAGTTCTTTAACACGAAAATTCATTTCATTTCCCAAGCAACTATTTCTCCCCCTCAAACGATACGTATGTACATATATATTTTTTTTTGTTTTTTTGCTTTTCTCCCCCTCAAACTATGCATATGTACATATATGTCCCTCTCCCCCCCTAAATTTGTGCATCACACTTTATGCGCAAATTTACTTATTTATTTACATAAATATAGAAACCCGTTTTTTTTTTTTTTTTTTTTTGTAGTTGCTCAGTCGGTGAAAACGCATCATTTTTAAATGATCCACAAGCACATTGAATCTCGAGATGCTTACAGGTTTTATATAAAAAAAATCCGCTGTAATAGCATCAGTATGGATCTGTTCAAGTTTAAACAATCCTCTGTCATAGCAGTCTCGAATAGAGTGCACCTTGATGTCAATGTGCTTGGTTTTAGAGTAAAAGACAAGGTTTTTGATAATCTGGATAACGACATCATTATCAAAATAAGTAGTAGAGTTTAGATAAGTCAAACCGTAATCCTTGAGCTGGTGTTGTATCCAAAGAACCTGAGAGCAGTAGGCAGCAGATGCTGTACCGCACTTTGCTTCCGCTGCAAAAGTGAGCTGTTGCTTCTTGCACTGCCATGAGATGAGACTGTCCCTCAAGAATTGGCATCCAGCTGATGTACACTTCATATCCCTGTTTTGACGAACTTGCATGCCCAGAAACATTTTCACTTCTCCCAACGAGCTCATTTCGAACTTCTTTCTCATCACCAATGCATGTTCCTCATCATGATCCAGACCTTTAACTTGCTCGAAGCAACTTTCTCATACCCGATTCATTGTGGGACTGCACACCAGCAGCTTGAGATTAAGAAACTTCTAGATATTATACCAGATTGCTCCCCCTCACTTGATGCAGTAGCGTTGTTGATCACCGGTGGATCTACAGTGCAATATGAGGGAATTGCTCCCAGAAACAGAGAAGTTCCTTGAGCATTTGAGGGTCCTGAGGAGACTTCAATGTTACGGACTACACCATCAGGGATAGCTACAGCTGGTTCAGAAATCGGCTTCTGAATCGGTCGAAGAACGAAATTGCGAGTCACTCTCGGTGAAGAAAACCTCCATCCCTTTGTTGCACATCAGAGATACGCTCAAAAGGTTGTGCTTCAGTTCTGGGACATAATTGACGTCTGAGAAGATGAGAACCCCGTTTCTGACAGTGCCCTTCATGGTAATTCTTCCAGTTTCCCCTCCCGCGAAGCTGACAAATCCACCATCGAATATTTTTTTGTTATTCAACTGGGATAAGTCTTCTGTCACGTGTCTGGAACAACTACAATCGATAAACCAAGGTCTAACGATCGCCCTCCATAGCCGTTCCTGCACACTTAGCGGAATTAGTTAGAAACTGGAACCCAGGCCATTGTTGACCTGAGTTGACCATCACTATCAGTATATGAAACCAAACGAAAGATCATATGAATTTTAGTAGTATTTGAGGTTTGAGGTGAAGACGTCGATGTTGACGGTTGCGAACACGGAGACTGGGATCCAACAGGAGTTTTAGGTTTCCAAGTCCTAGTGTCTGAAACACTTTCATTTGATGGAAAAAATTTTGTTTTTCTTTGAAATCTGTTTATGTTTGAATTTTTTTGATTTTCCTGTTTGGCAAGATTCCAGTCTCTGTCAGAAGGCCTTGCTTTGGGAGGACCGTTTTTGGTAAAGTGAGAGTGCATAGCCTTCTGATGATACATGTTCCCATGATGGTAAGGACGATGAACACAATTTCTTGCAATGTGTCCCGGAACTCCACAATTAAAACACGTTTGCCTTTTCGAGAAAAAGACATTTAGTTCTGCTTGTGTTATTCTCGAGAACTGAGCAAGTCTCTTCTTTTCTTTTGGTGCTGATTTCTTTTGTTCATGTTTGATCTTGGATGGACCCTGCTCACGGTTGTCAGCAAGAGAGTAAGCCTCCACAACTTTACCCTTCAGTTTTGATTCAGTTTTCTTAAGAGTCGGGTTTTCCTTTTGAGTCTTCTTTTTGCGTGGTTTTCTGTTTCTACGTGACCGTCTTTTCTTTAAAGGAGCAGATTCAGTAGATTTTGCTTCATTTGAAACACTTTCTTCAGAATCTAATCCTTTGGGATCAAGAGTTGAATCATCTGTTGAATTGACTTCCATAGATTCTTTTTCCTCAGAAACTATGTTTTCAGGAGTTTCTGCAGAATTGGTTTCCACAGATATCTCTTCTTCAGGTTCATCAGTTGAATCAACTGTTGAATTGATTTCCGTGGATCCCTTTTCTGCAGGCTCCAAGATCTCATGAGTTTCTTCAGAATTGGATTCTACGGATATCTCTTCTTCAGATTCATCAACCTCTGAGTCCTTGACATCAACTGATTCTGGTTTCTCACTCGAAGAGCAGTCTATGTTTGAAACTGTTTGACTATCTTCGGGCATTGCACTACTTGATTCTGAGTGTTTGTCACACTTGGAATTTTCAGAAGCGCTACATTCATTATCTGATGTACCAGAATCTGCAGCTTGAGTGTCAGGTTCATCAGATGATCCCTGTTCATCATTATCTTTATCCTGTTCATGAGTTTCTGTTGTATCAGTTGATGTTTCAGGCACACTAGAATAGTTGCCCGAATCATCAGAATTGATCTCTGAGTCACTTGAAACAGATGTCTCAAGTTTATCAGTCGATACATCAGATTTTCCTGTTAAAACATTTTCATCACCACAATTATAGTCTAAAACCACAGCACCTGAATCATCAGTTTTAATAGGAATACCCCGACTCTCAGCATACCAAGACATAACACAGTTCCAAGCGTAATTATCGCATTCGGCAGCATTTGAATTATTAGCAGCATCAGCAACATCAGTAGCGTTTGAATGTGATTTATCATCTACTGCAGACTGCTCTTCAACTGTTACTGACTCTGCACACAAACTAGAACAGTTAGTATTTTTAACAGAATTAGAATTTGGTAAAATTTCTTGTTGCTCATTTACGGATGTTTTCACCGGTTCTGTTTCATTCTTTGGTTCATTTTCCTTTTCAGATTCGCCAGCTGATTCGTTTGAGCAATTTTTATCCGCATTTTTAACAAAATTCATTGGTTTTTGAAAATCAGCTGGTCTGGCATTCTTTGGTCTGAAGGGCTCCCATGGAACATAGTCACTAGGTTTGCCATACATCATAGTGTCATAATTTTCCATTTCCTGCTCAGTGATTGGCAATCTAGAATAATTATGATTGTATGGTGGCGGAGCCTGTTTATACCCCAAACCCTTTCCCTTGTTTTCTTGATAAGCAAGTTGCACATCGCACAGATTACGAACAGTGTCACTAGAAGTATCAAACTTTTTGATGTTTAACTCATTTTGTTTATACTTTCCAGTGAGGAGCTCTAGCTCACCCTTCACAGAGTCACATTCAAGAGTTTTGACTGTGAGTCTATGTTTGTAGTCGTGAACCCAACATTGCTGTTGATTCACGTCCCTGTGAAGTTGAGCTATGTCCTTCTTAAGTGCTTCAATCTTTTCATAGAGAATCTTATTATTCTCTCGAAGACTGATGTACTTTCCCATGACACTGTTATAATCCGTGATCAATGCTGAGTTTTGTGATCTCAGAAGAGCAACTTTCTTTCTACAGTGCTCTGTACACAACAGAGAATTTAGCGTTTCAGAGAGAGATTTCGGTTCTTCAACTTGGGCCTGGGGTGCTGGTTTGGCCACCTCATCGGGATGAGATCCTGTTGATTGTGGGCTCTTCACATCAGATGATGAAGTTGCCACGGGTGAAGGTGAGGGAATCTGAGCAGCGTTGGGATTAGTAGCAAATGGCGAAGTACCAACGACCTTCTGATAGTTAGACGTAGATGACGATGTGTTTGCGTGATTCTGACTCCTCTGCTTGTCTTCCTGGATATATTTATTGACTAAGGAGATCACATCTTTGGTTTCCGTTGTAGCATGATTGTATGTCCCCATGATAACTGCAACACGATAGTCCCATGTCTTGCTACGTGGCAAACCGTACAGAAAAGCCCTGTTAATCCTACCAAGTGTCACATTTAACCCGCTCTTCTCTATTTCAGAAAGCAGTTGCGTAAACCTTCTGATCACGTCTTCTACATTTTCACCCTCAATATATCCAAAACTATCGAGTTGTTTCCAGACCAACTCACGTTAAGATACAGTGCTTGGAGAATTCATCGTTGAATCAAGCGATAACCCGTAAACTTGCTAACTCAAGCACTCCGCAAACGTATGAACCAGTTTCCTTTACTGCACCTCAAAAGCTTGTCAAGACTTATCAAAACGAACAAACCCCTTCCCCTTTTTTAAGATTTCAATATAATTTTTTAACTTTTAAAATATAATAATTAATACTTTTTAATATATTATATATAAAAAACCTTTTTAATTAATATTAAAATAAACTTTTTATAATATTATAATTATATATTTTAATATAAACTTTTAATATTAATATATATTAATGATTATGTAATGATTACCTAATTATTATTATTAAATATAATATTATTATTATTAAAAAAAATCAATTCAAATATCCGTACGTTCTTCTTCGTAAAACCAACTTCCCCGAAACCCTAATTTTAGCTCCGCCGCCACCAAATCGGAGATGGTGAATGAAGATGGACGGAGTGAAGGAGACAGCGGCGACTGGAGTAAAATGATGAAGATGGAGGATAGTGCAGTCGCCGGCTATAACAGTGGTCGTCAAAGGAACGGTGGTCGGAGGTGGTGAGTTGCAGGTTTTAGGGTGAACGATGATAAAGGTGGTGACCGGAGGTTGAGGGAATGATCGGAGAGGAAGTTGCAGGTTTATCGGAGGCGGTGTTCGGTAGTTCGCGGTGAAAGATGGAGACTGTATACGATGATGAACGGACAGGAGATTTGAACAGAGGATGATGAACGGAGATTCTGGACGGAGAATGACAGAGATGTCGGAGCACGATGGTGGTCGTGTGTGGTTGACGGAGAACAACAGTGGAGGTTGACTATGGTGCACGGTGGTGAGAGGTAGTTTGCGTCGGTAACGGTGTCGGAGGATATGTGTATTGTTGATTGCGGATGACTACGGATGATATTGATTAAGAATGATGCGATGTCGGATGATCTTGGATACTGATGGATGATTACGGATGGATGATTACGGACGAGTGTGATGATCACGGATGAAGATTTGGTCCGAAATGATGATTCCGGATAGAACAGTGTGTGTCGGATAGAAGAAGGCTGTATTCCGGATGAAAACGAAACGATCACGGACGGAAGGTTTGATGAATGAAGGTTTCGTAGTGACGATTCCGGATGATTTCGGATATGATTCCGGATGAAAATTGTTGATTCCAGATGGAATTGAAGATGTATTACGGATGAAACCGTGATGAATTATGATGATGACGGCTTATGATGTCTGACCATGAAGTTTGAAGATGATGATTGACTAATGATTGTTACGTATGAGATGATGATGTACGATGATTTGATAATGTCAGAGGATGTCACGGATGATGGATGATGTCTGATGATGACGTTAGTCTGCTGTTGATGATGAATTTGATATTTTAAAGATTTTTAACACTTTTTAAGTGAATCACCTAACCACAATATGAAGGTTTTTTAAACAACGCGAAGAACACGATGAAGATCTTCAACAAAAACTCAAAATTTCTTGAAAGTTTGATATCAAATTGGCTCTGATACCAATTGTAAGTCCCGAAAATACGGATCAAACAACGATATCAAACGATCACCAAGGATGGGCGGAATCCAAACTTGATGATGATCAAGAAATCAAGAACACAAAGATGAAGATTTGAATATACTCAAAGGCTTAAACTTGCATACAAATCTTGTTTGTCTAATACAAGTTTCTAAAACGATTGAACCAACCAACCTTAGCCCCTAATTATCATTTTCCTATTTATAGTAAGGGGTTTCCCCCAAAACCCTAGGCCCATTATTACCCCAAAGCCCACTCTAATACCCCCACTTCTAGAACTTGATCCATTAAGCAATTAATCTACTAATCCATAAACCTATAGGGCCTAACATCTGCTCGTGAAACAAACAGTCTGAACCATTAAGTGCTGAACCAGTAAGATGTCTGAACCATTAAGAGCCTCATTAAGAGGTAAACAAGCAACCCCTTATTGTCATATTGAAATAAATGCCCTAAGTAAATCAATTTCTGTTTTTTTTTTCTTCTTGGTAAGGTTTGCCCAACATAGGTCTTAGCATGAAGAGATATCAGGTTATAAATCATACAAAAAAAAATACTTTTATAGATATAGATTTTTTTAACACAACCCATAACCCGTGAAGCTCACGGGTATATAACCTAGTAATGAATATAATACATAAATTAAGTATATGATCATATAATGATAAAACGCAACAAATGATGGAAAAAATAAAACGCAATAGATGTTTAAAACAATATAAATTTAAAAAATTACCTTGAATAAAGATGTACATGGGTGTTTGAAATCCTTTATCTCATAATATTGAACATCACCCACAGTATCATGAGACTTTTACATACACTTTGTAATGGCAACATCAATTTCAATCTGAATATATTTAAAAATTGTTTTGGTATATATTTCTGATGCTTGTTTCTCCAATACAAAATCACTCCAGGCCTTAGACTGAATATACCTTGTATCATGATCATTCCTCCTATGCTCATGCCTTTGAAAATCCATTGCAGTCTCAAAATGAGTGAAAAATTCAACAAGTGTACATCTTGGATTGCAAAACTGACCAAAGAAGTAATTCTCGCTTTCACATCTAGACGTAGTACGCATAAGACCAGCCAAATTCTCTCCATGGTAATAAGAGGGTATCCAATCAAATCGAAGATTGTACATATCATTTAACCATTCATGATTTTCCAATCCAAAAGTAGATATTATTGAATGCCACTCAGTTTCAAAATCTTCTGGAATAATAGTATCATTCCAAACAACATGAGTCATTCTTGTATTAAAATCAATGTTGGATGACAAAACAGGACCAACCTGTATAAAAAGCAATAAAATTATTAAACATAAACGCAATATCATGAAAAAAATAAACATAATGCATTAATGGTAAAACGTAATTGTTTTGTTATATTAAAAAACAATTCTATTGATAAAAATGTTTGGGGATCTTATTGTATAATACATAAAACGCAACAATAAACCTATATAAAAATTGCAATTTATTAAATCATAAAACGCAGTATAATACCTTTGTCTTCAATTTCTCCCATATATGCCACATACATAACCTATGCCTACTTCTTGAAAGTACATCCTTAATAGCTCTCTTCATTGCAGCATCTTGATCAGTAACAACAACTTTAGGCTCATTTCCAAAAGCATTAACAAAGCACCTTAAAAGCCATCTATAAGAATCTGCAGTCTCAGAACCAAGTAATGCACCACCAAATGTGACATTCCTAAAATGATTATCAATCCCAGTAAATGATACAAAAACCAAATCATATCTACATAAAACAAATTAATAAAGCATTAGAAAAAATAGAACAGGAATATATAGCGTAATAGGATATATAACGCAATAAAAGAAAAAAAACTTACTTGTTTGATTTATAAGTAGCATCAAAACCAACTATGTCACCAAACACTGTATAATTTGTTTTTGATTGCTCATCAGCCCAGAAAAGCCCTTTCAATCTTCTATCTTCACCAATAACATAATCACATGTAAAACCAGGAGAACATTCTTTCTTCCTAATAAGAAGCCTAACTACCATTTCTGCATCATACTCTCCTATGTAAAGATTCAAATCCCTTCTATAGTTCTTACAATCAACTTTACTAGCACCAACTTCACCAAAACCAGCATACATTGTTTTCATAATATTGAATGCTTTAACAGGTCCAATATTGATTGCAGACAATCCAGATATAAAACTTTCTTTAACATAATCAATATTTCTGGCAGCAGGCAAGAAATGAATATCTTCATCTTTAACAAAGATATAATTATGTTCTTCTTCAAAGTAGTAGATTTTAAACATATTATTGTTCTTCTTCAACAATGACAGTTATTGCTTTATATTAGATCAATTATAAATTTAAAGTTTGTATGCATATAATGTGAATCAAATCATAAAACGCACCTCCTCACTAAAACGCAATAACTGATGAACAAACAAAACGAACAAATTATGTTAAACTATACAACAATAACAATTAAACATATGAAAAATCAAATATTAAAAACAGAAAGACGAATTATAAAACGTAAAACAATGAATTTTGGAAAAATAACAAAAATTTACTCGTAATTGAAGCTAAACTAACCAACAGAGTCTGAAGAAGACATTGACAATATCGAATTGACGAACGAAACAAGATTATTGCTTGAAAAAAGGTGAATTTGCGATCGATTGCGATTTAGGGTTATAGAAATCTCAATTCTGTTATGAAATTGATGAATGAAGAGAAGAGGTAACAAAATCTTGTATCGCATTAGAAAGAAGATATGATATGATAATGTAAAATGACGAAAAAGCCCACGCGTCCAAAATTTTAAAAATAACAGATGAACGGCTAAGATTGCTTCTTATACTTCCTAGCGAATATAAACTTCCTATTTGATCCTCACCCTATATATCTATAACCAAATTAGCACCATTTATTTATTTTTTATTAAAAGGATAAATTATGGATTGATGATATTGGATTTAAATAATCCAACTTTCATCATTTGGTCGATAACACTCCCAGCAACTTATTTTTCGCTGGCACTCCCAAACTAACGTAACTCTAACCCAATTAGTTTTTTGGCTGATATGACACTTGTTTGCCGACGTGGCATCTAACATGACAATTTTTGCTGACATGGCAATTTGACGTGACATCTGATGTGACACCTATTTAGTGACGTGACATCTGACATCAGCTAACTGTGTTAGGGTTCAGTTGGTTTGGGAGTGCCAGAGGAAAATAGGTTGAAAGTTGGGAGTGGCGTGGTATAACTCGTAAGTTAAGAGTGTTATCGGCAAATGATAAAAGTTAGGGTTATTTAAATCTAATATCCCTATTTTTTATTGTTATTTTCGAGGAGTATATTCTGCGATGGATGTTCTTGGTGACTAATATTCTCCATGTTTACACAAACTATTGAAATGTTTTATATCTTAACAATGTGTTCAGTTTAGTTTAAATAAATATACAAATTTAAATTATAAGATTTGACACTTTATAAACTTTCATCAATAAAAAGTTATATACAATTTTATGCGCATAATATTAGAGGTGTTAACGGGTTGATAAGTTTTGGGTTGGTGGGTTGAAATGTTGAATTATTCGATCTGAGCATGAACTATATCTATTTGTGTCATATCGTGTTAGACCCACTTAAAATCATGTTGTGTTCGGATTGACCCAATTTTAATGAATCGGTAGCCCATTCAACCCACCCAAAATAGAATTGGGCTGATCTTGAATTTTTTTTTTATTGTATTTAAAATGTTGATAGAATAAGATTTAATAGTTTTCAATTGAGTTGTGACCTTTACCCGCTCTTGAAAACCCAAAAGAAAACCCTAAACCCTTCGATTCTTCCCCCTTTCTTTCCGCAAACCCTAATTTTGACTTCTCGACAACACAAATGGGCGAAACAGAGATTAAGGATAACGAGTACGAGGAAGAGCTTCTAGACTACGAAGAGGATGAAGATAAGGCTCCTGACTCCACCGCCGTTAAAGTTAACGGCGAATCTGTCAAAAAGTTAGTCTTTTTAACTCAGATCTGGTTACGTTACAGTCAGCGGTTAATATATGGATTTGTGTATTTCAATATATATGTAATTCTGTTGCTAATACGGTTTTTTTTTTTGTTGGAATTGGTGTTTGAATATAGGGGGTATGTTGGAATTCATAGCTCTGGATTTAGGGATTTTCTTTTGAAGCCGGAGTTGCTTCGTGCTATTGTGGATTCAGGGTTTGAACATCCTTCTGAAGGTAACTTCTTATAATGGTATATGTTTTGGTTGCTTTTATGATTTCTGTGTGTGTTTGAGTTTATCTTTTAATCTTGTTGGGATGCTGTAATTGTTGTTACTATTCAATCTGCACTTTTTAATATATGTAAAACTAGTTGTATATAGAAATGAGTTTGTGGTAATACTTGTTGGAGATAATCTTGTTGTTTACAACGGATGAATGAATGATGTTTTTTTACTTTATTGAACTTTCGGATCATGGTATATATTGTTTCTTTTGTTTCATGTTAGATAGGAAGTGAACGATGTTGAATAATAGTCGTAAGTGTATAAAGGAGATCTAGTGCTTGATTGTTTTTTGAAGGAGTGCAAACTACTAAAGCATATTTGCTATGCAGTTAATATCGGTGATATATCGGTGAGATATCGGTTATATCGGTCATATCGGTCCCCTAGTAAAATATCGGTGTCTAATGTCGGTCAGAATAGCGAAACCGATATTATCGGCGATATTGACCGATATCTCACTGATATTTGACCGATATAACCGATATATCACCGATATTTGATCGATATAACCGATATATAACTGAATTATTATTGTTAAATTGCTATATATGTAAATTTTGCATTATATTAAAATTACTGATATCCCACCGATATCTCACCGAGATAACCTATATCTCAAATATCGGTCCTTGACCGATATCCGATATTTTACCGCATTAACTGCATAGCATATTTGATTAAATGAAGGTGTTGGTGATTGTTTGTTCTGTATAACTTTTTAAAATGTTTACTTGAGTTGAGTCTTATACAGGGCACACTTTCTTAGTGAACAGCAAGGTGGGATACGTATCTAATAATGGTTTAAGCTGTAATGGGGTAAATATCAATTTAAAAAAGTCTTCAAATAGATCACCCTAAAGTTATTTTTGGTAGTCATGCTTGTTCTACCGGCAATAAACGAAGGCCAAGTTTTTGTTGTCATATAACACATCAGAATTTTGGATACAACACAATTGCAATGCTGTTTATCTTGTTTTAGTACATTTGTTTCTATAAGGCTAATGTAAATTACTTTTTGAGTCCCTATGTTTTAGTGGTTTTAACCACTTGAATCCAAAATAAAAAAGTTTAACGCCCTGAGTCCCTAACCACTCATTTTATAACGTTTTGAGTCCCTGTGTTTTATTTGTTTTAACCACTTGATTTTATAACACAGGGACTCAAAATGTTATAAAATGAGCGGCTAGGGACTCGGAGCATTGACCTTTTTGATTTTAGACTCAAGTGGTTAAAACCACTAAAACACCGAGACTCAAAAAGTAATTTACTCTTATTATTAGTATGACTAGAAATAATAAAAGCTACATACCGGAACCCTCTGGAAACTCTAAAAAGAATTTAGATAGCAGTCATAATATCACTCACCTGAACGAGATAAAGAGCTTAACATTTTGTTTGTATTTGGCCTTTTGTATGATGTTATTTTATCATGCAACAACCATGTGATTTAATGGACAAAAAAACAATATATACTTTTGTAAGTTAATCCTCAAGACTTTTTGAGTAGTTGAGTGCATTATACATTTTTTTTTGATGCTCGACAAAAATAGTTGATTTTTCTTTGTTATTGATTAACATCATCAAATTAGTAGTTAATGCATGTACGCTGTCTTTTTTGATTAAACCATTGCTTCATCCAAGTTAAATTTACATTTAAATATCAAATATCAAATTTCATTTTCACCACTAAACTGGATATGACTTTATATTATCTTATGATTTATGCACACTTACAAAGTTTACTTCTCATCTAGTCATCTCTGAAAGAAATGTCAACCATTTTTTTGTTGTGTTCACACTGGTGAAGATACAAATCTACAATTAAGTTTGTTATTAGGCTTTTCTAAGAATTTGATCTAAGCCACATTTTTTAGTAAGAATTTATTGTATAATTCATGATTTTGTTAACATTTTGCTTTTTTAACCTACTCATTAGAGTTGGTTGTATTCTTCATTAGTTCATTAAAAACATCATGGTGTTAGCTTCTTTGGTTTTTAAATTGATAAAATTTTCTTTTATTTCTTGCATGTTTGCCCCTATGATTAAGATGTTATAAACATAAAAGGCTTAGATTACTTTGTAAATTTAGAATACATGCACTTATTATCTCTCTCTATATATTTTTTACCACATGTGTAATCCAAAACGAGCTTATTATAATGCATACCAAGACTTTATGAAGTTACAATTATTTTTCTCACTAGGAAGCGCAAATCCTTTGGGTTATATATGTCGGTTAAGATGCTTAGATTAAGTTCTGTATGTACTGTCTAATATTTTGATACATGTTTGTTTAATACTTTACTTATACATTTTAAATTTTTGCAGGTAAATAACTGTTCTTACTTGCATCATTAGAAGAGGCAGCACAATGTTTTTGTAAATTTATATTTTAAACGAGGGTTTAATTAATTTAATTCTTCATCAGTTCAACACGAATGTATTCCTCAAGCTATTCTGGGCATGGATGTAATTTGTCAAGCAAAATCTGGTATGGGCAAAACAGCGGTTTTCGTTTTATCAACATTGCAACAGATCGAACCTGTTTCTGGTCAAGTTGCAGCACTTGTTTTGTGTCACACAAGAGAGTTAGCTTATCAGGCACGTATTTCATCTCCATTCTCTTTCCCATTTCACAAAAAAAAAAATTCAATATTTCAATTACATAACTATTAGTTTTTATTTACAGATCTGCCATGAGTTTGAGCGGTTCAGCACTTACTTAACTGACATTAAGGTTGCAGTGTTTTATGGTGGCGTTAACATTAAAATTCACAAAGAGCTTTTGAAAAACGAGTGCCCTCATATTGTTGTTGGAACTCCCGGAAGGGTTCTGGCGCTTGCTAGAGATAAAGATCTCGGGTTGAAGAACGTGAGACACTTCATACTTGATGAGTGTGACAAGATGCTGGAGTCACTTGGTATGTTTTTTTATCGACATATTTCAATTTTTAAATTAGTTTTTGATACTAATTTGTTGTGTTTTTTTTTTAAAGATATGAGGAGAGATGTACAAGAAATATTCAAAATGACCCCTCATGATAAACAAGTTATGATGTTTTCTGCAACACTTAGCAAGGAAATCCGCCCCGTGTGCAAGAAATTCATGCAAGATGTAATATTCTGTTCCCAGTTACACTTGAATTTTGTTTCTGAATTCACTAGATTTTTAATATTTTATTGTGATACTTGTTTCTTTCAGCCAATGGAAATTTATGTGGATGATGAAGCCAAGTTGACTCTGCACGGTCTTGTACAGGTAAGAGTTTGGATTAGATAGGGCTAAATGGGTGGTTCTTTGTATGGTTTAAACGGGTCAGGATTGTGACCTTTAGTTTGAATATTCTATTACTTTTGTTTGTTTTGCAGCATTATATCAAACTGAGTGAGCTGGAGAAAAACCGTAAATTGAATGACCTGCTTGATGCGTTAGATTTTAATCAAGTTGTGATATTTGTTAAAAGTGTAAGCAGAGCAGCAGAACTGAACAAATTGCTTGTTGAGTGTAATTTTCCGTCTATTTGCATCCACTCTGGCATGTCCCAAGAAGAAAGGTATTGGTTACAGCCACATGTGGCAATTTTAACTCTGTTACTTGCAAATAGTTAAATAAACAGTATATGCTTAAAAGAAAACAGGTCAAACTAGTCAAAAAGTTATTCCAAAGTGTACTTAATGCATAAAAGATAAAACATCCTAGTTCAATTTTTTAAAACCATATATCTATTAAACTACTATGGATTTGTTTATTATATTTGATACTGTAGTTTATTTTAAATAATATAAGAAAATATGGACAAGAATTGTTTCTTGTTTATTATATTTGATACTGCAGTTACCATTTTGTTAGTGATTTTTTTGTGTTTGTATTTGCAGGTTGACAAGATATAAGAATTTCAAGGAAGGCCACAAGAGGATTCTAGTTGCAACTGATTTGGTTGGTAGAGGTATCGATATTGAACGTGTCAATATTGTCATCAATTACGACATGCCAGATTCTGCTGACACTTATCTCCACCGTGTAAATATCTTGTCCTGATATTCTTATTATCATTGACGTTGTTGGTAAAAATTATAAATTTCTGATTCTTTTTTGTTTTTGGTGATTTGACAGGTCGGTAGAGCTGGTAGGTTTGGGACCAAGGGTCTTGCTATCACATTTGTGTCATCATCATCTGACTCAGATGTGCTTAATCAGGTGTGTGTGTATATATATATATATATATAGAGAGAGAGAGAGAGAGAGTTATTCATACGTATTTATAACAATATTAT
Organism: Helianthus tuberosus; assembly: GCA_030545235.1. Classification (NCBI taxonomy): domain Eukaryota; kingdom Viridiplantae; phylum Streptophyta; class Magnoliopsida; order Asterales; family Asteraceae; genus Helianthus; species Helianthus tuberosus. The sequence goes on from CM060414.1 coordinate 194,289,642, forward strand.
GTTTACCGTATACGATCTATCAAGTGTCTGCATGTTTAAAAACATATTTTTGTGCAAGTTTAGGTTCAAGAGAGATTTGAAGTGGATATCAAAGAACTTCCTGAGCAGATTGATACTTCAACATACAGTATGCTCTATTTACTTATTTATCTATGATATATTTTTAAAGCCCATAAAAATATTTGTAATTAATTATTTAATCTTTAAGAAAATATTTTGGGTGATGCGTTAAAGTCAACTGACTTTTATTTGTGTCGATTTGCAGTGCCTTCTTAGGAACAGACGAGTGATTCAATGGTTTATCTAAAGCAATGATTGGTGGTGATACTAGCAAGATCATTGTTTTGTTATCTCAATTCGAATGTTTACTGTTTAGCGACCCTTTTAGATTGTTTGTTTTTTCTGATTTCTTGTTTTACTAGCAACAGTTTATTCTAGTCTTTATGTTTCTTAGAGTATGTTGTATTTCATCGGCATGTTGAGAATTATGTAGTCCTAAATGTAGAAGGATTTTTGGCAATGTGTATGTTCGAAACGCATTGGATGGCTGGCCCTGTTAATCTTTTTTACATATGCTTTTGATATATGCTTGCTTGTTGAAATTAAAACTGTTTTGACAAATGCCAATAATTTCTAAAACAACTGGTTTGAGATGAGGCACCCCATGACCTTCCAATGTGGAGGTTATGGGTTTGAGTACTGCTTGGTGCAATTTGATCCAGGTGGGCGAGTGGTTTTACCACATGGGGCCTTAGAGTGGCGAGTTTCATTTGGAATGGTGGGTGGGCCGGGTCATTCTTGATGTGAGCTTATATGAGATTATATGGGAAACTATGAATGAGACTTTGTTGGGTACCTTTATTTTGCTTGTGAGCTTACACGGGAAGTTGAGAGCTTTCACTAACGTAAACAGAATGTTAAACATGAATAATTTTTTTGATTTTTTTGTAAGGTGTAACAAATTATTTTTATTTTACTATATAACTTGTCTTGTTATTTTTTTTTACCAAGTCCGTTTCAAAACAAGTTTCATCTCTACAAAACTTTAACAAACATCTACAACACTTAGTGTACACGTTTACTTTCTTTGAACCAAAACAATTTATTCAAGTCAGTTTTTTGTTTGTTTTAACCTTTTCTTAAAAAGAAAACACAAGTTATACTACAAACGATGCCTAGATGAAACGTATTAGGATTCATACATTAATTATCATTAGTTGGTAACTAAATAAAATTATCTTCCAAATAACACAGAAAAACAAGGTAAGGATCATTATTTTTGGTTTTTTATAAATGACAAAATATATACTTGCCAAAAAGTATTCAACTTGTAAAATCAATGCATACGTTACTCCTAGCTAAATTTAATTTCAAACAAGTTTTCTTCTAATAAAATTCATAAATATGTTGTTCTTCAAATGGTATATAGGTGTCATAATTATTATATTTTAAATACATTTATGGATAGTTTAGACAAATAGAGTAATAAAATAAGAATGGTCGAAATGGAGAATCCCATTTGATTCCTAAATTTCTCTCATATGTTAATTCATGATACTTTTTAACTATTTTGGAAGTATCAAAACTTTAAACTTTAAGTCAAAATATTGAGTTACTCATCCTCTTCGTTCAATATGTATATATACCCACAACATGTGATCATCATTGATAATCCTGTAACATTTTTTTAGCACAGGCACAAGAAAGATGGTGAGTTCTATTTCATTCGTGTCTCTAAATTCGACAATAACATAATGATCAAATTTCATCCTAAATGTAATTTCAATTTTAGGATCAAGAGAAAGTGTTGCTTATCGTCTCGTTGATGTTATGCTTTCTGCGACTAAGTTCAGCCGCTAATTATAATGTAATGCAATTTGGTGCCAAGGGTGACGGAGTGACTGACGATACAAAGGTATGTATCATAACTTTTCTTTTCATCAAGTCTATATTTTAAATTATAATTATTTGGGTTGTTTTCTCTTTTTTAGAATCTTTAATTTAGCTATAGTTTGGGGTTTTCTTGTTCATAATCTGAATTTGATTCTTTTTTATTGTTATCAATGATGGTCTTTTTTTTTTTCACTTTTGTAAACAAGGCGTTTGAAAGAGCTTGGCAAGAGGTTTGTAATGATGTTGGGCCAAGTTCAAGGTTGACCATACCAATGCCCAACACCTTCTTAGTGGGTCCTATTACCTTTCAAGGCCCATGCAAATCTCCTCTTATCCATATCCAGGTAAATTTTCCTCTAATAATAATAGAGTAAATCCTACATAAGTTATTTGTGTGGTTTAATGTATATAGGCTTAGCTACCATAAAAGTGTATTTATTTGCTTCAACAAACAAACAAGAAACCTATAGTAAAGAAGTAAAAATCCCAACAAACAAGAAATGTATAGTAAAGAAGTAAAAATCCCTAATTGATACCAAAAATGTTGGACAGATACTTGGTACAATCATGGCTCCCCAAAACCCTAGTTCATGGAATGGCTGTGAAACAGGAGCATGGCTACTTTTTTATAAAGTCAACGGCCTGTTTATCGACGGCGGTGGTACCATCAATGGCCGCGGCGACGCTTGGTGGACCAAATCATCAACCTACGTACGTAGCATCGTTTTATTATATTTAACATGTTCATATTTAAATTCCAATACTAATACTAGTTTATTACATTTTATGCAGATAACAGAAGAATCTAAATGTACCATACCACCAACGGTAAGAAACGGTTAGCTGAACATTATTAACATTTAACATATATATAGTTTTGAAAACAAATTTTTTTTTCATGTACATATTGTTGTGAATAATATTAATAAATCGGGTTGAGACGTGTGTAGGCGTTACATTTTGAAAGTTGCAACGGGCTTCGACTTACAAAACTCAAGCATAGGAATAGCCCAAGAAACCATATTGGTCTTAACCGATGCAGTTATTCAACTCTTTCGTATTTAGACATAGTCGCACCTGCGAATAGTCCCAACACCGATGGCATCGATATATCACTTTCAACCCAAGTACGAGTTCATCATTCAATCATCAGAACCGGTAAAACTTTTTCTTGTTTACTCTTATATGTATTTATTCTCATGGCGGAATTTTGTTTTTATTACTGATGCCATTATTTAATATGTGTTTTTAAACATTAGGAGACGATTGTATAGCTCTAAGCAACGGTTCATCTCAAATCAATATTACTGGCATATATTGTGGCCCGGGACATGGTATAAGGTAACTAATGACTACTTGACCATTACAACAATTAGTTAATAGTAATAGACAGTGGCGTATCCAGAAATTTTATTGACGGGGGCACAGGTTAAAACAAGTCGGGTCAAAATGGGCAGGTAAAACCAATATATACACTTAATGATATTGCAAAACTATTCATACTTATTCAATAAAATTATTCATACTTATTTACTCAAAAGTTAAATTGTGACACTGGGTACAACTGTGGTTACTTACTGGAATCTTTATGTTGTAGTATTGGAAGTTTGGGAATGAATGGACAATATAATACGGTGGAAGGTGTTAAAGTACGAAAATGCCAGTTTTCTGGAACAACCAATGGAGCGAGAATCAAAACATGGCAGGTAAATTTTGTTAATAATATGTTTTCTTTAAAAGAAGCTAGCTAGACAACATTTCACTAATAAAACTTGTCGTCGTACAGGGAGGCTCAGGATACGCTAGAGACATCACATTCGAGAAAATATTTCTTCACAATGTTAATAACCCTATTATCATCGATCAACATTATTGTCCCGACAAACACAACTGTCCTAAAGAGGTACGTTATTTTTTAATTAAAACGACCATTCATTTCAAGAAATGAATCTTACACATTTCTCATATGCAGTCATCCGGGGTGAAAGTTAGTGACATAAGTTACAAACGATTCGTAGGAACATCGTCGTCTCGAACTGCAATAAATTTTGATTGCAGCAACAATGTAGCATGCTCGGGTATTTTGTTGGACCATATAAACATAACATCGACTGTTAAAGGAGAAGATCCAACCGTCTATTGCAACAATGCTTACGGGACAACTTCTTTCTCGAGTCCTACTGCATCTTGTTTATTGAACTAGATGTTAATACACATTTGATTTGTGTATTACATACATCTATATACTACGCGAATGTTAGGCTTGTTATGCAAGTTATAGAATTTGATAGGTGTTTGATGTAAAAATCAGATTTAGTATGTTGGCCTACTAAGTGCTAATATAGTCAGTCAGTCATATGTTAACAAGTTGAAGTAAGAATAATCAAATATATAATCTTTACTATTTTCTCTTGTTTCTTGCACCATGGATCACCATGGATGCATTTGGTTATGAGCTAACATTCCCACCACTTGTAATCATCAGTACTAGGTAGAGGTCTGAGCGTACGGACACATCCCTTTGAAATTTCATAAGGCAAAATCCCGATCGCACCCTTTGAAAATTTGGTTAAACCCTGCATTCGCACCCCATGAAAATATTCTGGGTCCGATAGTGGTACTACTAGCTTAGGTGGCAATTGGTTAGTATGTATTAAAGTGGTGATATGGAATCTCAAAGTTCGTTTGACCAAATTCCGAAGCATGCATGCATGTTTACAAAAAAAATGGTCTTAATATATTATTACATAATATATAGGATGGAGGAAACATAGAAAACAACGTGTCAGTTTGAATTTATGTTATTGTTTTGGTGGCAAGTAGAGTTGACAACGTGGACATATAAGTACGGAGTTGATACATATGTTTAGGACGTGTTGCATGTCATCTATGTAGTTGTCCATAACTTTTACTATGGGTTATGTGGCTTAGGTTGGGGCGTGTGTTGGCTGAAAACGCCCAAGCTACCACTCTGGGGGCTTGGGTTGGGGAGTGAGTTTAGGCGTGGCCATTGGGGCTTGGGTTTGAAGCCGGGCGTGGGACGGGCTAGCAAGGTGACATGGCGGGCTCTCAATGGCCAAACCAAACTAGCCATTTCACATGCCCCCATGTGTCAACTCATGCCCCGAACCCAAGCCCCAAACCCATGCCCCACCATACCCCATGGGCGTGGATTTGGGTTTATTTTCCACGTGTCAACTCATGCCCCAAACCCATGCCCACCATACCCCATGGTTCAGAGGAAACCTTTTTTGTCTCTATCGATGAGGATAACAACCATGGAATAATACACTTTCAGAGGAATGAGATGTTTGCATTTTATATACATATTGTATTTTTTTATCCGTGTCTCTTACATTCATCTACATGTATCTTAGAATCCAACTGTAAAACATAATAATATTTCATACTATATTTTTATTTATTAATTGAGGGTAACCAAAGTTCATTCAATATATATACTATACTATACACCACCTTTTAGAATTAGATAACCAACAATCTCCCTGACCTAAAAGAAAATATGGAGCTATTTACTAAAACTAAATTTCAACCATTTCTCCTAGTGATCATCATTATGGTTTTGTTAGCTTCATCATATTCACAAAATATAGATTATAAATTTCTTCAATGCCTAGTTAAAGATTCAAAAGCCACAAAATCTGAATTTGTGTTCACCCAACAACACACAAAATATTCATCTGTTCTTCAGTCATCAACCATAAACCTTAGATTTTATAAAACCACCAAACCATTAGCTATCATCACACCCTTAACATATTCCCACATACAATCAACAATACTTTGTTCCAAAACTTTCAAATTCCGAATCCGAATCCGAAGTGGTGGACATGACTATGCAGGCCTTTCCTAGACTTCACATGATGATCAATCCCCTTTTGTTGTTCTAGACCTTAAAAAACTGCGGTCCATAACCATCGAGTCGAATGATAAGAACACTGCATGGGTCGAATCCGGTGCAACCCTTGGTGAATTGTATTACTGGGTGTCCAAAGAAAGTAAAAATCTTGGATTCCCAGCTGGGGTTTGCCCAACTGTAGGGATAGGTGGACACATAAGTGGAGGTGGGTTTGGTGTTATGATAAGAAAGTACGGTCTAGCGGCTGATAACATCATCGATGCAAGAATTATCGATGTGAACGGGCAGATTCTTGATCGAAAATCAATGGGAGAAGATCTGTTTTGGGCAATTAGAGGTGGTGGAGGTGGAAGCTTTGGTGTTGTAGTAGCTTGGAAGGTGAGAACCTTGTGCATGTTCCTGATAAAGTTAAAGTTTTTTACTCTTTCAAAGACTTTAGAACAAGGTGGTTCAAATCTTTTTAACAAGTGGCAGCATGTAGGACATAGTTTAAGTCAAGATTTGTTCGTTAGAGTCATGATACAGCCTGTTTTAGTTGAGAATGGGAAAAGAACAATTCAAGTTGTATTCAACTCTATGTATCTTGGTACGGTTGACCGCCTTATAAAAATCGCAACCCATAGCTTCCCTGAGTTGGGTTTACAAGAAAAAGATTGTAGAGAAATGAGCTGGATCGAATCAGTAATGTATTTTTCGGGTTATTATGGAGAAAGCATGGATGTGCTTGAAGATAGGAAACCCGAGCCAAGAAGCTATTTTAATGCTAAATCGGATTATGTGAAAGAACCTATACCCAAAGAAAGGTTGGGAGAGTTATGGAAATGGTGTTTGGAGGGGGACAACCCGATTCTAATAATGGAACCGCACGGTGGAAGGATGGATGAGATCGAAGAAACGAGTACTCCTTACCCTCATAGAAAAGGGTGTTTGTATAACATACAATATTATGAGAAGTGGGATGATGGAAGCAATGAATCATTAGAAAAGCATGTAAGTTGGATGAGAATGATGTATGAGAATATGACACCATATGTGTCAAAGAATCCGAGGGGGGCTTATGTGAACTACAGGGATTTGGATTTGGGTTTGAATGATAATGCAGATAACACAAGTTACTTGCAAGCCATGCAATGGGGAAACAAGTATTTTAGGGACAATTTCAGGAGGTTGGCAATTGTGAAGGGGATGGTTGATCCACATAATTTCTTTCATTTTGAGCAGAGTATTCCACCTCTAGTTTTGAGTAAAGGAAACACTTATATTGAATCTTACACTAGCTCTCAAGGTTCTTGTGAAATTCGGATCGTTAGTTGTTTTGTGGTGGTGTTTTTGTTAATAACTTTTTTCTTGAAGTACTGAAGGTGGATAGTTCTTTTCCAGATTATTGTTTTAAGGATGTTTGTTTGATGTGCATTTAACATGTCTCCCAAGTTCATTCTATGCCGGTTAGTGACCGAACGACAACTTTTTAGTCAGGGTCATCACCAGAATTCTTCTTTACCGGTTAGAACTAACAACTCTAACTCATATTTTTTAAAAGAGCCTCACACTTGTTATTTGACTCTGTATATAGATGCTTATATAATCCTATTATAAGCATGTTTATGTAACCCTATTATACATGGTGCACACCGAATGACATCAATGAAGAATCATGCATAATTTTTAAAATTCTAATAAGATTTGTGGTAAAGTTTACTCGGGAAGAAACTATACACAATCATGCATAATAATATTGAAACTATTCATAAAATCAAAAGAGTGGTGATATAACTAATTTAGTACTATAAGAAACAAAGAGTAAAGTGATGATATAACTGATTTAGCAAGGGTCCGTTCATGTCAAAATCATCTAGTCTTCTTCATGGCACGATCCACTATGTCCGTCCAGTCTGTAACACCAGGAACAATATGTTGGTGGTGTATAACATCACGAACAACATAGTGATGGTCCATGCCGTGTTGAACATGTAGTTGTCGCTGGCGAATAACATGAGCTCTTCCAAATCCTTTCCCTCCAAGGCTCATAACAACATGTTGGTGCTCTCCTCGTCCTCTCCCTCTCCCATATCCATGTCCCGTCATCACCGGCTCACTTTCAACACGAACCGCGTCACAACCTTTAGCGGACTCTTTGATTCCACATTCTTCAACTAGATTGACCTCCTCGTACTCCTGTTTTTCAATGGAACTCACTCGCTTACTTTGATTTTCAAAAGATCTCATCCGCTTACTTTTAACTTGAACTTGAAGAAGAGGCCATTCTTCAATCGATAGGTTGGTAATGCCGTCAAGCTTCTGATCTTCCATTATGCCGGCCGTCAAGCTTCTGATCTTCCTATATCTTCTGATCTTACAATCTCAATGAGTTTACGTAATGTATGTTATTTGGATTTGATTTGAAAGAGATGTTAAGCCTAATATATATATATGTAATATATGGTCGGTGATATAGGTGTTATTAACCCGATACAACTTATCTGTAGTTTCAAAATTGGTAGTTAGATAATTAATGATAAACTATCTGTTAAGATATATCCCTAAGTATTATTATTATTGTTATTATTAAGAAAGTTCAATTTAAACCGTTTTCCTTTTTGAAAACCATTAATTTGTTTTATTTTATTTTTTCATGATAAATAATTGAGATGAGGATTATATTATACACTATTATAAACCCGTGTATTACAATACATAAAAACGAGATAATCATATAATCAGTAAAAAAACTTCTTATAATGATGTTATTTATTACCATATGACAGTGCATACAACTAACTTAAATTTATCATTAAAATATTAATTAGTAACACTAAAAACCATTGCAGCATGTACATTACACGGGCTGAATACAAAAAAATTGTAATGCACAAATTGATGAGAAAAAAAAAAGAAATTAATAATATTAAACTAGAGTTAACTGCCATTTTCGTCCCTGTGGTTTGGTCACTTTGGCCATTTCAGTCCATTTTTCAAAAATACGCCATTATCCTCCCCGACGTTCTGGAAAGGTGCCATTTCAGTCCAAAAATCATAACCCAGTTAAGTCAGTTTGTAAATAAGGACCGATTGTGTAAATTTGTAACATAAAGGACCATTTAAGTAAAATGTATAAATATTTATATAATTATAAAATATAATATATATATATATAATGTATACACCACCGCCGCCGGAACCGGAGCTCCGGTGGTCACCACCGTCGCCGCCGTCACCACCACCATCAACGTCGGAGAGAGAGAGAGAGAGATAACGACGAGAGAGAGGGAGAAAGTCGGAGAGAGAGAGGGAGAAAGTCGGAGAGAGAGAGAGAGAGAGAGATAACGACGAGAGAGAGAGAGAGAAGGAGGCGGGGGAGAGAACCGGCGACGGTGGGGGTGCCGTTTTTCCGGTGAGTTGCAGGCGGCGGCAGTGGTGATGAAGGTCTGATGATGATGATGAAGATCGTGATGATGATGATGAAGATCGCGGTGAGTTGCAGGGGGTGCCGTTTTTCCGGTGAGTTGCAGGCGGCGGCGGTGGTTATGGATGGGATGTTGACTGTGGTGAATGAGGGTGGTGAATTGGTGATGGTTGTCTAAGATGTTGTTGTTACTGGAGTTAGAGAGAGAGAGAGTAGAGAGACAAAGGGTAATGTGGTGGGACGGTGGGTGACGGTGGCCTGAGATGTTGATGGCGGCCAGGGCTAGTGGTGGTGGTGTTTTTTATATAGAGTAGGGAGAGAAAGGGAGGCGGCAGGTGTGGTGGTGGTGGTGGTGTGTTAGTGGTGAACGAGGTGGAGATGGTGGTATGAGATGTTGGTGGCAGATCGGAGTGGTGGTGGTGGCAGTGGCTGTGGTGGCGGTGGTGGGAACTGGTGATGCAGGTGGTGGAGAGTGTAGAGATAGAACAGGTGGTGGCGGTGGTGGGAACTGGTGCGGCGGCGGTGGAGGTGAAGGTGATGGTGGTGGTGGTGGTTTAGAGAGAGAAACGAACTGGTGTCATTTTCGTCCCTGTGGTTTGGTCACTTTGGCCATTTCAGTCCATTTTTCAAAAATGCGCCATTTTCCTTAAATGGTCCTTTATGTTACAAATTTACACAATCAGTCCTTATTTACAAACTGACTTAACTGGGTTATGATTTTTGGACTGAAATGGCACCTTTCCAGAACGTCGGGGAGGAAAATGACGCATTTTTGAAAAATGGACTGAAATGGCCAAAGTGACCAAACCACAGGGACGAAAATGGCAGTTAACTCATTAAAATATAAAAGTTACTATTTCTTATGTTATAAAACATGAGAAAAAAAAAGAAATTAATAATATTAAAATATAAAAGTTACTATTTCTTATGTTATAAAACTTTTCTTTATTTATGATACTTTATAAAATATTTCTTTATTTAAGGCTATGAAGAAAGTTGGACAGGAAAAATTATGTGCGGTGAAATATGTCAATAAATAATATGAGTCCTACATGGGTGTTACAATTAAGAAAAGTGTTTGTTTGCACAACGCTATAACACAAGTAGGTGTACCTAATAATCATCAAACAATCTTACAATCTATTAGTGTATATGAGTGTGTGGTATGTGTGGTGTATAGTTGGACAGGCTGGATAGTTAGTTTGTTAGAGTTAGTTGAGGTGGTTGAGTTTGTGTATATAAATAGATGTGTACCTTTCATTTGTCATTAATGATACAACTATTCTCTTCATTCTCTACTTTCACACATGGTATCAGAGCCACTTCTGAACCTGTGATTGATCATCTTCTCCGACGTGTTTTCCGGCGACTCTGGCTGGATTCCGGCTACTCTGTTTCTACTTCTATATAAACAGTTCTTTCTTCTCTTCATTCTATCTTCTTCCTCTTCTTCTTTTCTTCATTGATATCATCATCTTTCGGTGATATCATCTTCAGATCTGTGTTTCTATGGCATCATCTGCAACACAGTCATCATCATCATCAACTATGAGTAACAATTTCACTAATTCGAACAACAATCTTCCAAATATCACAAACCTGATGCCTATTAAACTTGATAACACCAATTTTTTGAACTGGCAACATCATACATTGACAATTTTGAAGACATTAGGGCTTCTTCACTTTCTAAATCGTGAAATTACACCGCCTGAAGATGTTGAAGCCAAATCTGCTTGGGAACGGTCAGATGCGTATGTATCAGCTTTCATTACTGCAAATCTCTCACCATCTTTGATACATCTGGCTAGAGGTACTGTTTCATCATCTGAGTTATGGCAAAAAATTGAAGAATTGTTCAATCAGCAGGTCTTTGCTAATAAGAACTTGTATCGATCTCAATTTCATTCCCTGCGACAAGAATCCAAATCAATTTCAGAATTTTGTGATGAAGCAAAGAATTTGTTTGATTCTTTACAAGCAATTGGAGATCCAATCACCAAAGAAAGTCTTGTATTACAGATTCTAAACGGATTGCACACTGATTATCAGATGTTTGTAACAAACATTGAAAACAGTGATTTGAAACCTAATTTCTCTCAGTTAAGGGCAAAATTACTTACTCATGAATCTCGGTTGAAACAGTCTGCATCTTAGTTCACATCCTCTGTACCGATTTCTGCCATGGCTACGATGCATATCAACAATTCACCACATGATTCGTCAAATAAATCTTCTGTAGTTTGTCAGATTTGTGAAAAATCAGGGCACAAAGCTCCAATATGCTATTTTCGTTTCTCTGGTGGTAATGGTGGACGCTCTGGAGGTGGCCGGTGGCGTGGTGGTTGCAATTCTGGTGGCCGTTCAGGTGGTCGGTACAACAATCAGGGTTATGGTGGTCGGAACAATCAAAGTTATGGCGATGTTAGATGGCAAAACGACGGTCAACGAGGTCAATCAGGAGGTTATTCGGCGCATGTGGATGATTATAGTGGTGCTAGGGTTTCAATGGATGGAGAAGATGTATCAGGTCAATTTGGTTCTTATGATTCACGCATAATTGGTCAAACCAGATTAGGAATTGGGTCTAATGTGGGCCTTGGAAATACTGGTTCAAACTCTATGAGTGGTTTGTTGGGCCCAGGTCCAAATCTGTCACAAAATGGATCTGCTGTTATTCAGCCTACTATTCCACCTCATTTTACTCAGAATGGAATGAATAATACAAATGGTTTCGGGCCAACACACTTTGCAAATTGGGCTGCAAACATGCAAACACCACATTACGGGCTTATGGCAGATCTTTCGAGCATTTGTGATAAAGTGGACTCATGGGTACCCGATTTTGGAGCGACTGCTCATATGACGTCTGATTCTTCTCTTGTTTTTGGAGCCGTTCCTTACACTAGGTCTGAACGTGTTTTTATTGGCAATGGTACGCCACTAGCTATTTCTCACATTGGTTATGCCCACCTTCATTTATCTAGTCGTACTATTTTGTTTAAACACGTTCTAGTAGTTCCTGGCATTGCCAAGAACTTACTATATATTACACAGCTTGTTATTGATCATCATATTGCAGTCATATTCTCACATTTTGGGTTGTCTATTCAGACGCTCGAGGGACAGCTCCTCCACCACACGCGTGGTAGCCCACATCAGCTGTACTCATTGACTGCCATTGCTTCAGTTTCTCGAGTGACGTGGCATTCTCGACTTGGACACCCTTCGGATGCTGTGTTAGCTAGATTTTCATTTTTACATTTCATGAATAAATCCATGTCCCATTGTACTGCTTGTAGTATCTCGAAATCAAAACATTTACCGTTTGAGACTACTGTTACACATTCTATTGTACCATTACATGTGATTCATTGTGATATTTGGGGTCCATCCCCTGTTATGTCTCGTGATGGTTTCAGATACTTCATTACGTTTATTGATGATTCTAGCATATTCACATGGATTTATCCGTTGACACATTGTTCATAAGCGGTTGATTCATTTCGTCATTTTAAACCGCTTGTTGAGAATCTATTTTCATGCACCATTAAACACCTTCAGTGTGATGGTGCTCCCGAGCTTATACATGGACAGATGGCCTGATATCTTACTGAATCTGGAATTGCTTATCGTATTTCATGTCCATATACACCCCAACAAAACGGGGTTGTTGAGCGGAAAAACCACCATCTTTCTGAGATTGCTCGTGCATTATTGTTTCATGCACGTCTACCAAAGAAATTTTGGTATGATGCTTATGCTACTGTAGCTTATCTCATTAACCTGTTACCTACACCGGTTCTTCATTATTCTTCTTCTCCTTTTGAGACATTATTCGGTTCTCGACCAGACTATTCTATTCTTCGCACGTTTGGGTGTTTGTGTTATCCGTTTCTTGATGATACACGAGCGGATAAACTCTCACCCAAGTCTACTCCATGTATCTTTGTTGGTTATGCACCTTCTCATCTTGAATATCTCTGTTATGATCCTTATACGTCTCGTACATATACATCTCGTCATGTTCGGTTTCATGAGGCGATTTTTGATATTCCAGAGAGTTCCACTATTTCCACATCTTCTTCTATTCCCATTCCTACTTCTTTTGATATTCCTTCTTCTTCGTTTCCGTTTTATGTTTTTCCTTCCACTCCGTCATCTTCTTCGTCTGGAGATTCTTCTACTCATCTACCTGTTATTCCCTCTTCTCCCTCTCTTTCTACTCCTCCTTCTTCTCATCCTTTTTCTTCTTCTCCTCATCCTCCTTCTTCTTCTCATTCTCCTCCTCCTTCTCCTCCTCCCCCTCCTTATATTCCGACTCACCCAATGATTACACGTACTCGTGATCACACAAGACAGTCTCGCCAGTTTCCGGATCACGTTCTTTTTCATGGTTCTACTGCTCCCACCACTGAGCCTTCCACATTTAGACAGGCTCAGCAGCACTCTGTTTGGTGGGATACAATGCGTGCTGAGATTGATGCTCTTCATGCCAACCAGACTTGGCATCTGGTTCAGGCTCCTGCTGGTGCCAACATTGTTAAGTGTAAGTGGGTGTATAGGATTAAGCGTAATCCTGATGGTTCGGTGAGTTGCTATAAAGCCCAGCTTGTTGCTAAGGGCTTTCATCAGACTGAGGGTATAGACTACACTGAGACTTTTAGTCCTGTAGTCAAACCTACTACTATTCGACTTGTTCTTTCGGTCGCCTTTTCTCGTGGATGGTCTATTCGTCAGGTTGATGTCAACAATGTCTTTTTACATGGAGATCTTTTGGAGACTATGTACATGGCACAACCTCTAGGCTTTGTTGACACATCTAGACCCCATTATGTATGTCGTCTACAAAAGGCTCTCTATGGCCTGAAGCAGGCACCTCGAGCTTGGTTTTCCAAGCTATTCGCAGCTCTTTTTGCTAGTGGTTTTACCCAGTGTATTTCAGATGTATCTCTTTTTGTTTATAGTCAGGATTCGATTACTCTGTTATGTCTTGATATATGTTGATGGCATTATTATCACTGGGAGTTCTTCAGTTTTTGTCACTGGTTTGATTAAGCGCTTACACTCTCAGTTTGCACTCAAGGATTTGGGACAGTTGTCATATTTTCTGGGTGTTCAGGCTACCTTCTCCGAGGATGTTTTACACTTGTCTCAGCAACGCTATTTACTTGATTTACTACAGCGCACTGGTCTTGCCGATTGCCGACCATTATCTACTCCTGTCTCTTCTGGTAGACAACTTTCTCGGCACACTGGTGATCCTCTATCCGATCCCACTATGTATCGGAGCACTATTGGAGCATTATAGTATCTTGTTTTGACATGACCTGAGATTGCTTATGCGGTCAGTAAGGTGTCACAGTTTCTTCAGACACCTACTGATCGACACTGGGTCGCTATCAAGCGTATTTTACGGTATCTTAAGGGTACTATCTCTCATGGATTGTGCATACGTCGATCTACTTGTGTTGATTTACATGCTTATAGTGATGCTGACTGGGCTGGATGTCCCAATGATCGTCGTTCTACTACAGGATATTGTGTTTTTCTTAGGCCCAACCTTATCAGTTGGAGTTCCAAGAAACAACATACTGTTGCTAGGTCGAGTACAAAGGCTGAGTATCGAGCTCTTGCTTATACAGCTGCTGAGTTACGTTGGATTACATCTATATTACAGGAGTTACATATCACGATGACTTGTCCACCTTCTCTTTGGTGTGACAATATTGGGGCCACATATCTTGCAGTCAACCCAGTGTTTCATCAGCGCACCAAACACTTGGAGATTGACTTGCACTTTATTTGTGACATGGTTTTGGCAGGTACATTACATCTTCGATATGTTTTTACTATGCTTCAGCTTGCAGATATTTTGACCAAATGATTGTCTTGTGTTCGTTTTGATAGTCTGAGGTCCAAGCTTCACGTGGATTCTCCCCGTTTAGCTTGAGGGGGGCGTATTAGTGTATATGAGTGTGTGGTATGTGTGGTGTATAGTTGGACAGGCTGGATAGTTAGTCAGTTTGTTAGAGTTAGTTGAGGTGGTTGAGTTTGTGTATATAAATAGATGTGTACCTTTCATTTGTGATTAATGATACAACTATTCTCTTCATTCTCTACTTTCACACACAATCTTTTGCTTATAGTTATTCAATACCCAAGCCGCTTCTAAAACGATTGATGCTAGTTCCTTAGGAAACTTATCTGTTTTTATATCGTTAATCAATGAGGTAATGAAATAGTTTTCATCAAATATATATAGAATTTGTTGCATATTTTCATTCAAAATATGCAAAAGATAATATAAAAAAATCATAAACATATATTTTTCTAAGATTTAATTCAAAACAACTATCATTATAATTATAAATTTAAAACTAAAGATAGTAAGGGCGTAACGGTCGGCATTATATGCCTAGACAGCAGAATATTGCTGGCAGCAGCTGTTTGCTGCAGAAATGTGCCACATTTTACCTCCCTTGCCACATTCAATCTGGTTTAGACACTTGGTATGACACTAATCGCTCCCTAACACTTCATCAAACACTTATCAAGCTCTCCTTAATCCCAAATAAGTATAAATAGGCTTGAGTTCTTGGGAGTTCTTCACACCATTCTTTTCTTTCTCAGTCAAAAACTCATTTGGAGTTTGCTTCTGCATTGAGGCCTCCTTCTTTGAGTTTAATCTTCCTCTTGAAACACAAGTAAGTGTTTCTCCTAGTCCATTTTATTTCTTTTGGCTAGTTATGAGCCAAAAGTCAAGCAAATTGACTTTTGCTTTGACTTTCGGTTCTAACCATTTTGGTAAAGTCAAAGTTCAAATTGAACTTTGCTACGTAATCATGATAATGAATGTGCAAATCCCTCGCGATTACACCCTCTGAGCATCACGTTTAGTAGGTAAAATATACTTAATTATTAGGATTCTTGTGGGTTTTCGCATTAGGAGCTGTAGCAAAACCGAAACTGTTGAAAGTATAAGGGGTACCGTTATAAATAAAAAACTTATAAATATTCCGGTAAAATGGAACATCTGTTTCTTTTTATGAGAATAAATCCGAAACAAGGTGGCGCCCGAAAAAATATATTCCATCTATCCATTCATTTGAGCTAGCTGTGTATTGACGAAGCCTATGGTATTGCCACTGGGATGGTGACTCGGGTGGTATATATCCTCTAGGTGGAGTTAGAAAAAAATGATAAATATGTGAAGCTTATGACATTAACTACTGGGATGCTGACTCGGGTGGGGTATGTCTACTAAGCTGATCATAAGGAAAAGCATGTCGAATGTAACACCTCGAAAATTCGTGTACAATAAAATAACGACACGTGTCATGTAAGACAAAAGTGATGTAAACCCGGATCTAGTTAAAGATGTATGGCAGGATTTAAAAGTGTCGTCATGTTAATTTTTACCTCTGAACGACCTCGTTACGAATCCCAAGACCCTAACATATATTACAAACATCCGATTTACATTCAATCCGGAATCACTAGTAATAATTGACGCAAATTTTGCAAGAATGGAAATTCTACGAAGAGATGCATGACAACCCATCGTTTATGGCTTTTCGATAATGTCCAAGACAAATGTACATCTTTAAAGGTGATCCTAACTATTTAGAACCTGTTCATGAGGCCCCATTCTGAATAATAGAAGCCCAAAATTCGTATTTCATCAATTGCCCTTTCAAACCCCGAAAGAACAAGGATTTTTGGTTTCTGCAGAAGGCTTACGGACCGTAAGCCATACCCTTACGGTCCGTAAGGGTGCCCCAGCGACAGAAAGTTTGGCAGCAACTGTTTAAAACGCAATAACCGACTTATATTCGATTTTCCACATCTTTGGACGACCCCTACAAGCTTTTTAGACCCTAGGAACACTTGTACATAATATGGGAACATGGATAGACTTATTTGTCAACAATCCATTGAGTTTTGATCACTATATAAAGCCCCAAAGTTGCAACCATTTGATCACACCTCACTTCTGCATTCCTGATCATTTCTGGAGCTCCAAAGCAGACTCAAGTGATCACTAATCGTGCATAGGACTTCAGTACGTATGCTTAACCTTTCTTAGTTAAGTTTTTGCTTAGTTTTAGCTTAAAAGTCAAACCGTCGTAATTAACGGTTGACTTAGCGATTAATCATTGATGGTCCAGTGATTAGTCGAATTGAAAGTAGTTATAAGTTGGTAATTATGTGGGCAATAAACCCTTAAAAGGGCTCCCTCTGATTCCCACTCTAACTAGACCATTTGTCGGGTCAAACTTGTTATTAAAAAGTCAACAAGATGCTTAGTTTCAAATTAATACATAATTAGCAATGTAGAACCCGTACAACCTGTTTGAAAATTAATATAACTTAGTAATTAATGTAAGAACATGTCTAAATATGTTCAACCCGACAATTTTCAGTAGAGACCCGGTTCGGAACCGAAAGTTGCATAATTTAACTTTTGCTTTGACTTTCAGTTCTGACCCGTTTAAGCATGTTTTCGAAATGCCTTAGAGCTTTAATTGGACCAGGTTACATGCTAGTATAACCCTCTATGATTATACACCTTGGTTCATTAGTTATCCAATTAATATGCATGATTCCGTTAATTGCTCATATGTTGACCATTATGCCCTTTTCATAAAACGTGATTTTTGAAAATGTAAAAGAGTAGAAACCTTAGTTACTGAAATATAAACTTGTACCCAAAATTTGACATCAGTTTGAGGTGTAGATTGAGAGTTATGCTCATTAGCGTAATTATAAAGCTTTTTAGCGATTAAACGGCATAATTAGCATAT
Organism: Helianthus tuberosus; assembly: GCA_030545235.1. Taxonomy (NCBI): domain Eukaryota; kingdom Viridiplantae; phylum Streptophyta; class Magnoliopsida; order Asterales; family Asteraceae; genus Helianthus; species Helianthus tuberosus. Next base: position 194,307,625 of record CM060414.1, read on the forward strand.
AGCCTATTTAAACCTACTTTTTGATATCAAACTTTTTACCCACTGATGTAATATATTATTTTGGGATTTTTGAAGATTTTTAATTAATTTTAGGCTGAGCAAAACTTAGTTATAAGCTTAAATCGGTAATTGTCGGTTTTGCCCTTTCGGGCTATAAAATGAGTTTTTCATATCTTTTTGACCCCAAACCTTTTGCTACTGATTTTATATGATAAATAAATTATTTTACACCTTCTGGAATGATAAAAATATCAGCTTTCTATATAGAACCCGGAAACGGCTTCTAATCGCCTTTTTAAGCGTTTTTAACGCATAGTATGTACTAAAACTATTTTAAACATACAATGGTTGATACCTACTGATATTTTAGGTAAATTATAATATTTTAATAGTAAGCAAAAGTTGTTTAACTCAGACTTCAGTTTTGAGCTTTTCGGCTTATGTGAAATTACCAAAATGCCCCTACGGTGCATAGTTTGGTTATAATTGATAAGTTTCACATATATACAATACCCTACTGTTATAACTTATCAAACTAAGTATTTTTGCTGATTATATCAGACCAGTAACTCAGGTTAATACTTAAACTCTTTTATAACCTTATAAATGACTAAAATACCCCTACGGGGCATAGTTTGAGTTTAAATTCATTTCGGGCATAATAAAAGATATCTTACTGATGTCACAACATATTTGAGGCATATTAACTTAGGAAACCTGTATATGGCTCTTATGGTTACCCGTTACGCCTCTTGCGCGTTCGGTTCGGTTTATGTAACTAGTTTGCATAAACTAGCCGAAACGGGTCAAACCTTATCGTTTTTACCTCAAAATCCAGAATGTGTTTAGATTACCCATATAAGACAAGTTTTTAAACTTGTCGGGTCTAAATCACATTCTATTCCGGTCTTCGCTTAATCACGCGTTCGAACCGTATCGTTCCTTAAAACTAATCGGTCTAAGCTTAAGCTTAACTAAAGACCGTTAGGATTCTAATAGGTTATTATAAACCTTTGTTCCAGAATAGGAGAACCGGTAAAAGCTACCCGCATTTGCTAATTGTGAATTATACTTGCAAAGGTAAATACTTTTAACTTATTTTCCCTATACGGGCTTGGGGTACGGTATATAAAATACCGCTTGGTCGGGCATTAAATATTCCATCATATGGTGGTTATTTGATATTGATCGGCCCGTTTAAATTGTTTTGGTTGCTTAAAGCCTTTGGGAGGTTAATGACCATGTCCCGGATATCCTTGGCATCATTTTACGAAATGGCCACGACCTAAGCGCGGGGTGTAGGCGTACACCCGTCAGTGCCAAAATGTATAATGTGGTGTGTCTATTGATCTTTAACCTGGCACGATCCGGGCTACTGAACGCATAAGGAACATGTAATTCTTTTACGAGATTATATATTTAAATAATTATCCCAAGTTATAAAATGTTTGTGCCACGTGCATTCAAACCAATTTTATTAAACTTTTCAAAATGAGTCAGTTGAATGTATTTACCAGTGTAAACTGACGTATTTTCCCAAAAAGATTAAGTGCAGGTACTACTCGTAATCGGCTGGATTTCTCCTTAGCATCAAAAGAGTCTCGCAAGCTTAAGATGCCTAAAGTCTGTTGAACTACTGTTTCCTATTTATATTTTATCCACCTGTGGATTAATTTCAACTGTCGTGATACTTGATATTACAAATTACATTCGGTTGAAATATATCTTTCATTTGCTTCCGCTGTGCATATTAAATATTGTGTTGTTTGACTGTAATGTTGCCAACCACGTCACGATACTCCCCCACCGGGCCCACCGGTCAAACGTGGAAATATCGGGGTGTGACAGGTTGGTATCAGAGCCAACGCTGAGTGAATTAAACACTAGCCTTTTGTGTTTAATCTCAGTTACACAATTGCACATTCGAAAATTTTCGAGTCTAGACAAAGAACATAGGAACAATCCAAATTTGTTTCAATTTATTTTTACTTGTCTTTTATTTTATATATTCTTGTTGTTATCTTATGTTATATTGACAGGGTAAATATGCCGCCAAGATTTTCAGACGAAGAGGACGAGGCAAGGGGCCAATCACCGCCCCCAATGATCACGAAGCCGGGCCCTCGCACAGGCGAGCTCCTTCTGCCACTGCGAGTGCTGATCCTCGAGAAAACTGGAGGACCAATGTGTAGCCCGCGAGACAGTCTGTTTCACATAGTTCAACGCCTCCTTTTCGTAACTCCTATGGGCCACAGTCAGAAAACGAGCCCGACAACCCACAACCTTCGTATATACCTCTTCAGCGATCCCTATCGCACCATTCCTTTGGAGACCCCACTCCCGTATTTCAAGGCCGGTTTAACCCGGCAAACTACATACAAGAACCAGTGGGTTTTAACCCATTGGGGCCAGAGGATCATTTCTCCGGCGATCATGCAGAAGACATGGACGAGGACACAGATCCCGTCGAGCCTACAACCGGGACCCCCAACCATCCTATCGAGGTCTCAGATGGTTCGTCTTTTCATGGATCACCCTACCGTGGTCCAGACAGTTACCAGGCACGGTTTAACCAGTTCGAGTGGTATTTTACACCCTCGCATCATTCGTCGCCCCACCAGCAGCAAGATCCCTCTGGGGATTCACGTATTGTGGCAGTCACGCCACCGCCTCCACCACCACCAGTTAATCAGGCACCTCCAGAACCGCCGAGGCGTAGGAGGACAGGCGCGCGAATATCCGCGCGTGGAGGGGATTTTCACTTCAGCACCCCTCATCACTCAAATGGCAGTCATTATCCGCCACTACAAGAAGACCCTCAAATGGGTGGGCCTTCAAACCCAGTTGCACCACAACCACCACCGATGGGTTTTAATAACCCGATTCCTGCCTACACTGGTTCAATGGCATACAACCCGTTCGAGCAGCCGGCTCACACCAACTATAATTACGCTGAAGCCGACCCATACTTGGTAGCGGCCAACTATAACTCCCTTCATCCTGAAGGACCGTATGGAGCTCCTTGGGGAGTAGGGTACCCAACTCATGGATACCAAATACCTGCTAGACCTATAATTCGGAAACAATCGCAGCCGCCACGGTTTTCCCCACCCGAACTGGAAGAAATTCTTCAAAGATTGGACCAAGTCGAGCGAGACTTTCACAGAGATCGCAGGGAGCGACAAAGTTTCTTCCAGGGATTGACAAGTTTAATAAAAGGGAAGAGCAAGAAGGACCATTGAATCCTTCAATTATTGATTGTATTTTCCTTGTTACAATTGAGCCCCTGCGTGGGCATGTCTTGCTGTTTTGACCCCTGCGTGGGTATGGTTGTCTTTTGAGCCCCTGCGTGGGCCTATCTTTTTGTTAACCCCTTCGAGGGTATGTTGTTTATTTAAGTCCCTGCGTGGACTAGTATTTCAGTGTGACCCCTGCGTGGGTAAGTGTTCTGTTAAAAAGACCCGTTTAGGGCAGTGTACACTTTTTATGATTATTGGAATGTTAAGTTTATAAATATCATTTTGCTATTATATGCATAAATATATTACATGGAATAAATAAATCAAAATCATTCCTTTTTAATAATAATCTGCCTATTAAATATTGAATAAGAATCTTAAGAGTGAAACCTAGCCTGAGTATCATTGTAAAGACCTGGCCAAGATGGTAAGACCTGTTTAAAAGATTTGGATCCCTGTTAACATCTAAAAATATGTTAACACTCCTGGCAGACGTGATTCGTTAAAATCACACACGTCATTCTTATATAAGGATTCTTCAAAATATTCCTAACCCAACTAAATGATCTATGAATCATGGGTTTAAATCATCAATTTAGATGATCATATTTTGACCATACATTGGTAATATAGTGCCTACGGGCCTTGCTCATTTCCATATGGGCCAAAATTACAGTGGTAGTCTACGACTCCCTGTCAGAAAAAGGTAATGAACTATGTTCAAACCTTAAAGCCTTGATTCTCTGAAATCATAGCTTATAATTTAAAAATGTCCTTGTGACTAGGCCTGTTGTGCCACTAATAAAACTGTTATTGTTTTTATAATTAGGATAAATTATGATAAAAATCCTAAATAAATATGATTAACAAATTAACCAAATATGGCTTGTGTTACCATGGTTAATGAATTGCCATAAAAGACAATTCAATAATAAACTCCCTAGTAAACTATTGTCATTGTCTTATGCAACAGTTCAAATTAAAATGGCTGACTCGGATGAAATTAATAGTCACCCAAGGGAGAACAATGATAACGCCCGAATTAATATAACGGGTGCTGAACTGAAAGCGTTAGTAGACGACGCTGTTACAAAGGCCTTAGAGCGGCAGTATGAAGAATATAGTGGGACTCGAAGTAGGACCCTATGTACACCGCATTCAAAGCCACCCTCCAAGAAGGATGAACCCAGGAAAGAAGATGACGATCGTCACTCTTCAAATCATCAAAGTGATCCATCTCAGAAGATAATGCTGAATCAATCCCCGTGATAAGGGTTGCTCCTACAAATACTTTGTTTCTTGTAAACCCAGGGATTTCACTGGGGAAAAGGGGGCCATAGACTGTATGACATGGCTGGATGAGATGGATACCGTGGTTGATATCAGCGGATGCGCTGAAAGGGATGTAGTAAAGTTTGTGTCTCAATCGTTCAAAGGCGAGGCCTTAGCCTGGTGGAGATCATTGATACAGACGTCTGGGAAGATCCCATTGTACAACATGTCATGGGAGCAATTTGTTGCCCTCATCAGGGAGAACTACTGTCCTCAGTATGAGGTCGAAAAGATTGAGTCTGATTTCTTATCGTTGGTTATGAAGAACCTCGACTGTCAAGCTTACCTTACGAGCTTCAACACGTTGTCAAGATTGGTTCCGTATCTGGTGACCCCGGAACCCAAACGAATAGCTCGTTTCATTGGGGGTTTAGCCCCAGAAATAAAGGCAAGCGTGAAGGCCTCTCGGCCAACTACTTTCAGATCTGTAACTGATATATCTTTGTCCCTCACACTGGACGCGGTCAGACAGTGATCGCTGAGGAACACTGATATCGAGAAAAGGAAACGTGAAGATGACAGTTCGAGAAGGTCAAACAAGAAACACCGAGGAAACAGTGACCACAAGAAGGGGTCAGAATCTAAGAAGGAAGGGCATCAAACTGGTGATAAGCCCAAATGCAAAGTCTGCAAGAAACAGCACTTCGGGAAGTGCAGGTTTGAATCGAACTCACAGACTCAGTCAAGAACTTTTGCATGTGGTATATGCAAGTCCAAGGAACACAAGACCTTGGATTGCAAAAAGTTGAAGGATGCAACCTGCTACAGCTGTAATGAGAAGGGCATATCAAGACCAATTGCCCAAAATATGCAAAGAAAGCCGATGAAGGAAAGAAGACCAATGCTAGGGTCTTCAGGATGGATGCAAAGGAAGCGGTTCAAGACGACAACGTGATCACATGTACTTTCCTCATAAATGATGTCTATGCAAGAGTACTTTTTGATTCAGGCGCTGATAAATCGTTTGTAGATAATAAGTTTTGCAAATTACTGAATTTACCTGTTAAAACTTTAAGTGTGAAGTATGAGGTGGAGTTAGCAGATGGCACCATAGAAACCGTCTCAACTGTGTTAGATGGATGTGTTATATCCATTAAGAACCACTCTTTTCCTTTGACCCTACTTCCCTTTAAGTTAGCCGGTTTCGACATAGTTTTGGGAATGGACTGGTTATCTCATAACCAGGCCCAGATTGTCTGCAATAAGAAGCATGTAGTGATTAAGACTCCGTCTAGTGAATCACTTACCATTCGGGGAGATACCCAGTATGGACTGCCTGAGCAAGTGACTATGCTCAAGGCCTATAAGTGTTTAAAGAAGGGTTGTGTCATCTACATGGCACAAGTGACTATCGATGAGCCAAAGCCTAAGATTGAGGATATTCCTGTCATTTCTGAATACCCTGAAGTTTTTCCTGAAGAACTACCTGGTTTACCACCAGATAGGCAAGTGGAATTCAGAATTCACATCATCCCTGGAGCAGCACCTGTGGCACCAACGGAGATGAAGGAATTAAGAACGCAACTAGATGAATTGCTAGCCAAAGGTTTCATTAGACCTAGTTCGTCTCCTTGGGGAGCACCAATCTTATTTGTCAAGAAGAATGATGGATCTATGAGTCTGTGCATCGATTACCGTGAGCTTAATAAAGTCACTATCAAGAATAGGTATCCATTGCCCAGAATTGACGATCTGTTCAATCAGCTTCAAGGGGCGAATTACTTCTCTAAGATCGATCTGAGGTCAGGCTATCACCAGTTGAAGGTTAAAGATGAAGATGTACACAAGACTGCATTTAGGACTCGTTATGGTCATTACGAGTTCCTAGTGATGCCTTTTGGGCTCACAAACGCACCTGTCGCATTCATGGATCTCATGAATCGCATCTGCAAGCCCTACTTGGACAAATTTGTCATCGTCTTCATAGACGACATCCTCATCTACTCGAAGAACAAGGCTGATCATGAGAAGCATCTTCGATGTATTCTTTCATTACTTCAGCAGGAGAAGCTCTATGCCAAATTCTCTAAATGTGAATTCTGGCTTCGTGAAGTCCAATTTCTTGGACATGTGGTTAGCGAACGCGGAATCCAAGTAGATCCCGCTAAGGTTGAAGCTGTCATGAATTGGCAAGAGCCAAAGACGCCTACCGAGATTCGTAGCTTCCTAGGCTTGGCAGGATATTATAGGCGTTTTATCGAAAAATTTTCAAGGATTGCTGCACCCCTAACTTCTTTGACTAGGAAGAAGGTAAAGTTCGTTTGGGGCCCTAAGCAGCAAGAATCCTTTGATATCCTTAAACAGAAGTTGAGCAACGCTCCTGTATTGACGTTACCTGATGGAATCGAAGAATTTGTAGTTTATTGTGATGCATCGCACACAGGTATGGGATGTGTGCTTATGCAGAAAGGCAAAGTTATTGCCTATGCATCACGTCAGTTAAAGGTGCATGAAAAGAATTACAGCACCCAATACTTGGAGTTGGGTGCCGTTGTATTTGCACTGAAGCTATGGAGGCACTATTTGTATGGAATCAAGTTTGTGATCTATTCTGATCACAAGAGCCTCCAGCACCTGTTTAACCAAAAGGATTTGAACATGAGGCAGTGCCGATGGATGGAGACATTGAATGATTATGATTGTGAAATAAGATACCATCCTGGCAAAGAGAATGTAGTCGCCGATGCCTTGAGTCGAAAGGAAAGGGTGAAACCCATCCGAATCAATGCCAAGAGCATTGAGATAAGGAACAGTTTGAAAGAAAGGTTGTTAGCTGCACAGAAGGAAGCTGTGTTGGAAGCTAACTATCCTAACGAAAGGCTAGGAGTCACTGAAGAGCAATTATCTCAGGGCAAGGACGGAATCCTGAGGTTAAATGGAAGAATATGGGTTCCAGTTTATGGGGGACTTCGAGATGTTATCCTCCAGGAAGCCCACAGCTCTAAATATTCCGTTCATCCTGGAGCTGATAAGATGTACCAGGATCTGAAGGCAAACTATTGGTGGATAGGCTTGAAGAAGTCTGTAGCTGCCTATGTAGCTAAATGCTTGATGTGTGCGCAAGTCAAGGCAGAACATCAGAAGCCGTCAGGTTTGCTACAGCAACCTGAACTTCCCACATGGAAGTGGGAAATGGTGACGATGGATTTCATCACCAAGTTGCCTAAGACCAGGAAAGGAAATGATACGATATGGGTGATCGTTGATAGACGGACTAAGTCAGCACATTTCCTACCCATAAAGGAGACCTATAGCTCCGACATGTTAGCCCAACTGTATGTAGATAAGATTGTAGCTTTACATGGCGTACCTGTGGCTATTATCTCTGACAGAGATACTAGATACACGTCACATTTTTGGAAAAGTTTCCAACAATCTTTGGGCACGCGCTTAAATTTCAGTACGGCTTACCATCCTCAGACGGACGGACAGAGTGAGCGTACTATTCAAACGTTGGAAGACATGCTTCGTGCATGTGTGATTGACTTGGGTGGTAGTTGGGATAACCACCTACCATTAATCGAGTTCTCGAACAACAATAGCTACCATACCAGCATTAAGGCTGCGCCTTTCGAGGCTTTATACGGTAGAAAGTGTAGAACGCCCGTTTGTTGGGCAGAAGTTGGAGATGTCCAACTGTCAGGTCCGGAAATAGTCTTTGAAACGACGGACAAGATTGTCCAGATTCGTGACCGACTGAAAGCTGCCAGAGATAGGCAGAAAAGCTACGCAGATTTAAAGCGTAAATCTTTTAACTTCGAGGTAGGTGACAAAGTGTTGCTTAAAGTATCACCCTGGAAGGGAGTGATGCGATTTGGTAAGAAAGGCAAGCTAAGCCCGAGATACATAGGACCTTTCGAGGTCATCGAACGTGTCGGATCAGTTGCCTATAAGTTAAACTTACCTGAAGAGCTCAGTGGTATTCATAATGTATTCCACATCTGCAATCTGAAGAAGTGTTTCGCTGATGAATCATTGGTCATACCCCATACAGATGTGCACATAGAAGAGAGCTTGAAGTTTGTCGAAAAACCTGTGTCGATCGAGGATCGACAGGTTAAGAAGCTTCGAAGGAAGCATGTGCCTATTGTAAAGGTAAAATGGGATGCTCGTAGAGGTCCCGAGTACACGTGGGAGGTTGAATCCACAATGAAAGAAAAGTACCCTCATTTGTTTCAGTAAATCTCGAGGTCGAGATTTCTTTTAAGGGGGTGAGGATGTAACACCTCGAAAATTCGTGTACAATAAAATAACGACACGTGTCATGTAAGACAAAAGTGATGTAAACCCGGATCTAGTTAAAGATGTATGGCAGGATTTAAAAGTGTCGTCATGTTAATTTTTACCTCTGAACGACCTCGTTACGAATCCCAAGACCCTAACATATATTACAAACATCCGATTTACATTCAATCCGGAATCACTAGTAATAATTGACGCAAATTTTGCAAGAATGGAAATTCTACAAAGAGATGCATGACAACCCATCGTTTATGGCTTTTCGATAATGTCCAAGACAAATGTACATCTTTAAAGGTGATCCTAACTATTTAGAACCTGTTCATGAGGCCCCATTCTGAATAATAGAAGCCCAAAATTCGTATTTCATCAATTGCCCTTTCAAACCCCGAAAGAACAAGGATTTTTGGTTTCTGCAGAAGGCTTACGGACCGTAAGCCATACCCTTACGGTCCGTAAGGGTGCCCCAGCGACAGAAAGTTTGGCAGCAACTGTTTAAAACGCAATAACCGACTTATATTCGATTTTCCACATCTTTGGATGACCCCTACAAGCTTTTTAGACCCTAGGAACACTTGTACATAATCTGGGAACATGGATAGACTTATTTGTCAACAATCCATTGAGTTTTGATCACTATATAAAGCCCCAAAGTTGCAACCATTTGATCACACCTCACTTCTGCATTCCTGATCATTTCTGGAGCTCCAAAGCAGACTCAAGTGATCACTAATCGTGCATAGGACTTCAGTAAGTATGCTTAACCTTTCTTAGTTAAGTTTTTGCTTAGTTTTAGCTTAAAAGTCAAACCGTCGTAATTAACGGTTGACTTAGTGATTAATCATTGATGGTCCAGTGATTAGTCGAATTGAAAGTAGTTATAAGTTGGTAATTATGTGCGCAATAAACCCTTAAAAGGGCTCCCTCTGATTCCCACTCTAACTAGACCATTTGTCGGGTCAAACTTGTTATTAAAAAGTCAACAGGATGCTTAGTTTCAAATTAATACATAATTAGCAATGTAGAACCCATACAACCTGTTTGATCATTAATATAACTTAGTAATTAATGTAAGAACATGTCTAAATATGTTCAACCCGACAATTTTCAGTAGAGACCCGGTTCGGAACCGAAAGTTGCATAATTTGACTTTTGCTTTGACTTTCAGTTCTGACCCGTTTAAGCATGTTTTAGAAATGCCTTAGAGCTTTAATTGGACCAGGTTACATGCTAGTATAACCCTCTGTGATTATACACCTTGGTTCATTAGTTATCCAATTAATATGCATGATTCCGTTAATTGCTCATATGTTGACCATTATGCCCTTTTCACCATAAAACGTGATTTTTGAAAATGTAAAAGAGTAGAAACCTTAGTTACTAATATATAAACTTGTACCCAAAATTTGACATCAGTTTGAGGTGTAGATTGAGAGTTATGCTCATTAGCGTAATTATAAAGCTTTTTAGCGATTAAACGGCATAATTAGCATATAGCCTATTTAAACCTACTTTTTGATATCAAACTTTTTACCCACTGATGTAATATATTTGAGGCATATTAACTTAGGAAACCTGTATATGGCTCTTATGGTTACCCGTTACGCCTCTTGCGCGTTCGGTTCGGTTTATGTAACTAGTTTGCATAAACTAGCCGAAACGGGTCAAACCTTATCGTTTTTACCTCAAAATCCAGAATGTGTTTAGATTACCCATATAAGACAAGTTTTTAAACTTGTCGGGTCTAAATCACATTCTATTCCGGTCTTCGCTTAATCACGCGTTCGATCCATGGTACTGTCAACCCGACTTGTGGTCATGTTACTACTCACAATATAGTAACAAATTTTGTATATAAAACCCCAACATACCGACGATAATTGTAGAATTACAAATACTCAATCACTGTGAAATATAATTTAAAACATTGAGGCTTTGTAAAACATTTTGCAAAAAGGAGGATTACTCACATTGCTATTTTAGGTTTTTCCTTTGTGACTTCCTGGTTATAATCTATGAATTAAACAATGCATACGTGTTAATATAATAACCCAATTTACATTAGGTATACCCTCCCCGAGACAGAACTCCAATGACTACGTCGGGCAGAGCCTCAACAGCCGTTACGGAGCACTAGATCAATCGGGCATCGTATCTAATACGTAACAGGGGGTTAAAATACTTACAACGAGGCAGAGCTTTGCTATTTTAGTGGGTATTATGCCCGATATAATTCCTACACTTCAGAAATTGAGAGAGATTGAGAAAGTTTGAGCGAGTTGGACTGAAGGCCGATCAAAGCTATTTATAGAGCCTGATCGACCATCTCTCGCGCCCGTATAGGTTCGAAACGAGGCTGCCACGTGGCAGCTCAGGGTGCGGCCTCGTAGCAAGGCTGTCGCCCCCCGCGACGTCCCATGGGGTATCTGTCGCGCCCCGCGACGAACCATTAAATTTTGTTTTTATTTTATTTTTATAAAATTAAAGGTATTCGGGACCAATTTATGTATACGGGGTGTATTTTTAGGAGGGTTGTTATATCCTCACCACCTTGTTTTAGAACTCGTCCTCGAGGTCTACTGGAATAGGTGTGGATATTTTCTTTGCATCTCTGATTCGAGCTCCCATGTGTACTCCGATCCTCTCTTGGAATCCCATTTCACTTTGACTAGAACCAATCTCTTGTGTTTGAGATTCTTAATCTTCCTGTCTTCAATCTGTAGAGGCTTCTCTACAAACTTTAGCTTTTCATTTACCTCTGTAACAACCCGCACGTTCTTGCGTTGTTACTACTCGCTATACTCGTTACGCCTAGCACTAGAGATTTGGATCATAATGTAACTATATCAGTTACATCGCTACTTCGCAGTGTACTCGCATATTTTGCATACATTATCGCTATAACACATCACATCGCACATACTAACACTGACGATGACATTGAGTGAGGACCTATTCTACCCTCCTCGATAGCCGTGATGTGTCGCAACGCATATTCGAAACGCGCAACTCGATTATCGCAACGCAGACTTTGAAATATGGATATTTATACGACCCTTTGTGACTAATTAATATATATATATATATAGGGTAAGGTTCCAGCGTGAACAACCTCCCAAGAGTGAACTGCGTGAACAAATCTTGACCGCTGATTAATATGATCTTAATTATTTAAAGGGGTGGCATGATTGTAATTAATAGGTTAGATTTTATTGTTTTATTAAAATTAAAAGGGTAGAAGTGTAATTATATTATTTTGCTTATTTAAAACTAGGAAAGAAAATTATTTCCAATAATAAGAGAGTAAATCCCGTAAATATACCATGTATTATACACATGTGTACTATCGTGTTGGAATGTATAGAACAGTAGAACACAACAGTACACATGTGTACTACGGAGCTAAGACAACAATGGTGCGGGTCACATGTGTACTATACCATGTATTATACACATGTGTACTATCGTGTTGGAATGTATAGAACACAACAGTACACATGTGTACTACGGAGCTAAGAGTTATACACAATAAAAAAGATGACTGAAAACTCTAGTTCAACCAAAAAAAGACTAAAACTATAATTCGAATCTTGCTACTATGACCAAAAACAATGACAATAATAAAATAAGTTAAGATTATCCTAACATATTTAAAATAAGTAATTGTTTTGTAGATGTCGAAAATTTTGGTAACTGATGATGATTTAAATATGTTAGGATTTTGAAATTAATAAGACAATAATTTAAATTCAATATTTATATAAAGTTACAATCTTACCCTTGTTAAATGTATATGTAATCAATGGTTCAGATCAGTTCACGCGGTTCACTCTTGGAAATTTGTTCACGTTTGAACCTAATCCTATATATATATATATATATATATATATATAGGGGAAGGTTCATTTGAGAAGAAAACTAAATTAAGAAGAAAAAGAACAAAGGGTACAAATGTAAAACATTAATTAGTCATAAACATTATCATCCTCCACATATAAATTTTTGCTTACACACATCAAAATTTATCCTACACGTTTTGAAATTTATTCTACACATATTGAAATTTATCCTACACAGCTCGTAATTCATCCTACACACCTCGTAATTTATGCTACACTTTAAATTATATATTTTTTCTTTTTTTGAAAAATATGTTTTTTTTTAATTTACAAATTTAGAGTAGTTAGCTATTAAAAAATAAGACTACCAATTAATGATTCATCTAAGTTTACCAAATATACCCTTACACTAATATTAAATGCAAAAATTAAATGAAGTAAAATGAAGCATTCTTATTGGTTAAATTTTTTTCTTTTTTATTCTTACAAAAAATTTCTTCTCATTTGAACTCTCCACTATATATATATATATATATGTGGAAATGCGTGAACAAACCATCGCAACGCTCAATGCACAAAAACTAAACATCGAAACGCAACTCGTCGGAGGCCACCGATCGAACGGCCATTCGATCGAATGGTCATCTGATCAGATGACCATCCGATCGGCTGACCAACCGATCGGATAGCCACCCGATCGGATTGCCATCCGATCCATGGCACTCCACCCACTTCTGTCCTTTTCACTTATAAATAGCACTTGTCACATCACTGTTCAAGTGATGTGACAACTCTCACTCGACCAGCATGCTTTGGGGCTATTTTCTCTCGATTTCTCGCGATTCTTGTAAGTTTCTACCTCAAATCTTGTACTACTATGATCTACACGCACTCCTTCATCTTTTCCAACATCAAATCTCACTTTCTCACCGTAAAATCCTCTTATTTGGGGCGTTCTAAGGTGATGTCATCATGGAGTTCTTAGGAACAAGGAAGTGTGACCTCATCTCATCAAGAACAGTTCAGATCTAATGGATTCCACGGCGTGTAAACACTAATCTCACCAAGATCTAAGCCGAATCTAAGTATTTCAAGCTTTCATCAAACTTTCTTAACTTTTTAAATAAAAACCGATAGAATCGGATCTCGTTCAGGCCTTCTACTCATTCTCTAGTGAAGTGTCGGTTTGAGAACTGATTTCTATCAACGAGATGACCGGTTAACGGGTTGAACACGAACAACCGTCAAGGACAGTTAACTCATCGGACGGGGTGATTCCCATCCGATCTAAAGACTTGGCCTCGGTGGAGTTCCATTGTTTAATACGTTGGCATACCATCTCGATCAAACCGCAAAAACTTTCAAAATAATCAAGTTCAAGGCGATCTGGTTCGTTGGGACGGAATGTCGTCCGATCGGATTGCCCTCCGATCGAACTACTATCCGATCAAACTGCACTTGGCTCCACACTTAAACTTTTTACTTCAAACTTGCAAAGCTCCGAACGTCGAATGGATTGCCGTCCGATCGGATAGCCATCCGATCATGTAACCTTTGGAACTTCGATACTTAATCATTTTTATAATTTTCAAAGAACATCAGTTTCTAATGGATTGCTATTGATGCGTGTCGTGTGTTATAGGTTTTTATATATATTTTTAGCCCTTTTTACACTTTAGTCAAGTTTTAAATTTATAAAACACGATATTTTACTAACACCAAACACACATATGGGCAAGTGCACCCATCGTGAGCGTAGTATAGTGTTGGTAAGATACCGAGGTCGTCCAAGGACACAAGAGCTTTTAATGTCGGTTTATCCTCAACGTCTAATCAAATCAAAAATTTAGAAAAAGGTTTTAAACTAGAAAATAAAAACTAAAAATACTGAAAAATAAAAATAAAAACAGATAGACAAGATGAATCACTTGGATCCGACTCGCGTTTAGTGTAACTTTTGATTATTTTCGCACTTTTGCACATTTTAAGTGATTATCTTAGTTATAGTAGTAGGCCCCTCATTTGAAGGTGACGTTACCCTCAACCCAGTAGTTTGAGTCAGCAAGGATACAATTCTAAAGGGTTGGATTATTGAAAGATAATTAATTAAGTTATTAATGCATAATGTGGTAGGCCCCTCTTTTGAAAGTGACGTTACCCTCGGCTAAGTAGTTTGAGTCAGCAGGGATACAATCCTGAATAGCCGGGTTAAAGTTTTAATAGTAGTTTACATATGAGGGGGTCAAGGAGTTTGGACCCCCGCCATCCAATACCAATGGGTATTGAAGGAGGTCCTACTAAACTTGACCCAGGTCCTTGCAGGATCTATACACTGAACAAGGCAAGACTCTTACCAAACCATTCCCTTAACCCCCGACCAGGTAGCCAACATATCTCCAAATATACCGTGGAGATATGAATGGTGAAAATCTTTTATTTTATATAGACAGTAAAATAATGCCAAGACACCACGGACAAATGATAAGGAAGATTCACCTTCAACATAAGAAACTAGTTATTAAAGTCATTAATACATAACCAAATAAAAAGTGCGAAAAGATCAAAAATAAAAAGTATTATACTAAACACTTGTCTTCACCAAGTGATGTAAGAGACTTAGGCAAACATGGCCTTTGATTGTTAAGAACTCTTACGATCATTCTTGGATCCCGAGACTACTCACACACTCTATGATGGATGATGGATGATGGTAGTGGATGTGGGTTGTGATGGTGGTGGTGGGTGGGTGAAGTGTGAGAGAGGTGGTTTGCCAAGGGATGGTTTGCAAGTGAGCCAAGCACCCCTATTTATAGCCTGCACAGAAGCCCGGACACGGCCCCGTGTCCATTGGGCACGGCCCCGTGTCCACCCATCTTCTCTTTCTTCATTAAATGCAGTTTGTCAGCATTAGTTGACCACATCCCCGTGTTCGCTGGGCACGACCCCGTGTGCAGAAGCGTATCTGTACTATCAAGATTTGCCTAGATTCTGCGAATCTTAGCGTTGACCACGGCCCCGTGTCCGCTGGGCACGCCCCCGTGGTGGGTGATAGAAGCTTCTACAACTTTGTATTTTCTGCAGACACTTGGGCACGCCCCCGTGCTCTTTGAGCACGGGGCGTGTTCAGCCTTCTGTTCTCTTGTTTTTGCTTGGGGAGATGTTGTAGAGGGGTCGGGCATGCCACGTTTATTCCTTTTCTTGTATTATTGTTAGATTTAGCTGCATTTTTGCTTCTTTTGTCCATTTAAGCTCTTTTAATCCTGAAAATACAAAAGGAAGACAAAAACACACTTTTTCCAACATTAGTACTAAAAAGGGTTAGTTTTATGTCACATTTGATGTAATTTATATGTTGCATTTTGCGCACATCAGCTATCCGATCGAGTGACCATCCTGCTGTGAACTTGTTCTCACTGAGTGTCCTGCCAATCGGATCGCTATCCGATCGAACGACCGTTTGATCGACGACCTGAAGGGTAGATATACTTCTCTATTTTCAAAATGCTACAACGAAAACTTCAAAGCCACCATACACAAACGCATCCTTCCCAAACGAATGTTAATCCGACCGAATGGCTATCCGATCGGATGACCATCCGAACGGATTGACAACTGATAGAATGACCATCCGATCAGATTGCCATCCGATCAGATTACCATTCGACACTTGGTTCACTCGCCACCGTTTAACGCACTGTTCAACGCTTACGCCATCATTCTGTAATCAGGCTAATCTCAGACGCGCACCCTTCAATCCAACCAAGTTGTGTTGAGTACCGAATGTGAGTATACTCGAACCCCTTTTTATCGCATTTTGGGTGTAACATACGTTCCTATCAAATCGAATTTATCAAAACGAATTATTAATCAAACTGTTTATCACTTGCGAATAACTGTTATGCATATTTACACGTGATGCTAGTTACATATGTGTTAGGACTTTTACTCGCGAGGTCCCGCCTTAACTAGTATAGTACTATAGTACCCGACAGGGTCTAGTAGGGATGAATAGCAATCACAATCGCAGCTCGAGAGACTTAGCTGGTAGTATATGTCTAGTATATGTGTGTTGTATCACGTTTATGTATGTGGTGATTCGCAGCACTATTTATTCATTTACGCTATTCTATCAAAACTTGTACACTCGCCAATACTTTTGTATTGACGTTGTTTTAACGTATGTTGCACGTTTAGTTACAGTCAACGTCAAATCAAGCTAGGAAGTCTAGAAACTCACCTAAAATCTAGGTTGTCGGATTTGTATTGTTCGAGAGGACAAGAAATCTGTGATAATTTATGAGATTGTATTGTTTGTTAGTATGGGATAACAAATGTAATAAATATTGTCGCTTTATAGTTGTTATGGATTCTCTTGAGCAATCTGATTCGCCTAGTGCCGCGCCCCGATGATTCCGCCATCGGTTGGGGTGTGACAACTGTAACATATCCATTTTTTATCATATAAGAGTTATAGGTTGTTTAAATTTATTAACCACTAGTAACTAGTTTTATTTTTCGACCCATATAGTTTTAAAAACTATTTTATATAGATTTGGTTGGAATGTTATACTAATTAATTGGCTTATATATGTGTAACATTTCTATTTTCTATATTAAAATAAAGTATATAAAACTTATATTATTAAACGGGTAGATTACGGGTAAGTTGACTGTAAGAAATATGAAGTACCTAGACGGGCCTAGGAACCGTCTAATAATTAAATTATAAAAATGCATTGTATTTGAATCTACTCCATTTTTAATGAAACTTTGTTCAAAATGTAGATTAGATTATTCTCGTTCTAAAGACATATTCATTGTTTTATAAAACGCCATATTTTAGAAGTTATACGCGTCAAATAAGTGAAGCAGCTGAATTAATTATAATATAATAAATAATAAAATAATAATAATAAAAACAATTTGAATTAACATCAAAGTGACGTGTGTGTATTTAATATGTATGTGGAAAAAGAAAAAAAATAAAATAGAGTTGTGACTTCATGATATGGAACGTGTCTTCTACGTAGATATGGAGGATTCGAAGTCATCAATTTCCACCTTCATTATAAATACAAAGCAAAGGCAGGCTTCAACTCCCATCTCTCTCGAACTCTCTCTCTCTCTTCCATATTCTTTTTATTTTTCACCTATAATAATAATAAAGTCCTGCCTCGTTTAAAGTGTTTTAACTCCCGATCACCGCTACCCTTTCCGATTGATCTGGAACCCCATAACGCATGTCAAGGCTCTGCCCGACTAAGTTCGTTTGGGTTCGGTCTCGTGACATATGGATAAGTTTGAATTAGGGGTACTATACTTAACACGAGTGCAAATATATATATATATATATATATATATATATATATATATATATATATATATATATATTTAAATAGCTCAGAAGTTATACCCAAGTTTCTACCAGAAGGCTTTCTAGTTGAACCCTAAAGTTACAAAGTGAGTCATTCTCCTTTTTATCATCTTTTTGTGATACAATTATATTTAAAAATGCTTTTCAAAATCCTAAATGTTTACTAATTATACTTACAGTGATTCAATTTTTATATTCTGTAATAACTGCCGGTATGGGAGGTTTTATACATTACTTGACCCTCGTTACTATTGACCAAAAAGTTAGTCAATAGTAGCATGACCGCGAACACGGAGGATTGTCCCCAGCCGCATATTGTGTTAAATAATTGATATATGTAAACATTATAATCTATTTAAAATTGTAAAAACATTTAAACAGTTTTTTTTAAATAACACTTAATGGTTCATTTTTAATGAAATATAGATCTACGTTTTAAATGTCATGTAATTATGATTTCTATAATAAAGTATATGAATTGACGTAGATATATGATTATGTTAAAATAATATTTAATTACCATTTAATTTCTTGAATATTGTAACATGTGATAAAATGGACATAGAGGTAATTAAATGGATAATTAAAATTCTCATGCCCTATTTATAATTAAACAATATGTTATATAGGTATATATATAACATTTATTACCATGTATTAAATGTTATAATATCACCCCAACAGGAGAGGGTAGTATCTGATACTAACAATAAAGTTATATTTAAATATAACTAAAAGTAATGTATATAATTCTCAATTATCAGTATAATATATTAATATAAAATATTAAATTGAGCAGTATAATATATTATGATATATTTATTATTTAATTAATATATTATATTTAATAAAGTTATAGCTATTAATTTAACAGAAAATGGTATATTTCATTTTCTAGGCTAATTAGTTTTGTGTCGTAGAAAAAATATATTTGACAAAGTAATGTCACGGGACACTACTAGGTTCAGAGTCACTAGTTGAAAGAATGATCAACAGTGATATGACCACAATTACTAGTTGAGAGAATGATCAACAGTAATATGACCCGAGTCACTAGTTGAAAGAATGATCAACAGTGATAGGACCACAATTACTAGTTAAGAGAATGATCAACAGTAATATGACCCGAGTCACTAGTTGAGAGAATGATCAACAGTGATTTAACCACCGTCACAGGAATCGTCTAAGTGACCGTTATAATAGTAAGATATACTATATATCTATTAATTGATAAACTTCAGTATTGGACGAAAGTTAGCCAATGAGAGTGATATGACCACCGTCACATCGGAACTGCCACCATGTGACAAATACTGATTGAGCTTTTGGGTAAATGTAAACAAATATAAAAATCTTGATGCTGTAAAGTATAACAATATATTTTATAAAAATGGAATGAACTCGCCAGTATTTATTACTGATAAAATATTTTCAAAACATGTTTTAGGTAATTTGCTAGAAGCCAGCTATGGAGCACTGAAGGCTTAAATAAAGTAGCTATAAATACCTGAATAAAAGAAGAAATTATGTTTTATTTATTTGGGTTTATCCCTATAAAAACAATTGAATTGAATATGGGTTTGAGCCCATTTATTAAATATTAAAAGTTCAGTGTTTTATAAACTCTGGAATTATATCCTAACTACGATCCTGATGAAAAATTTTCCGCTGCGTAATTAATAAACACTGATACCATCTGACTGGTTCACGGCTCCCGCTCCCCGGGTGGGGTCGGGGGCCGTGACAACAACCTCTATGTCCTTAAGAGGTACTACTAATGACTCATCTGCTAAGCACTTTTTGAGGTTACATACATGAAATACATCATGTATTCCTGCCATTTCCTCTGGCAGTTGTAGTTGATAAGCTATTGGTCCTATTCTTTTAATAATCTCAAAAGGTACAACATACCCGGGGCTTAACTTTCCTCTCTTGATGAATCTTACCACTCCTTTCCAAGGAGAAACTTTTAACAATACCTTATCTCCTAAGTCCTACCTGAAATTCCAACGGCTTTCGCCTGTTATCAGCATAACTCTTTTGACAATCGCGTGCTGCTTTTAGTCTATCCTTGACTTGAATGATCTTGTCTGTTGTTTCTTGTAATATCTCGGGTCTAGATAGTTGTTTTTCTCCAATTTCTGCCCAACATACAGGAGTTCGGCACTTTCGTCCATAAAGTGCTTCGAATGGTGCAGCATTGATACTGGTATGATAGCTGTTATTCTAGGAAAATTCTATTAATGGTAGATGATCGTCCCAACTTCCTCCGAAATCAGTTACACAAGCTCTAAGCATATCTTACATTGTCTGAATTGTCCTTTCGCTTTGTCCGTCCGTTTGAGGATGATAAGTTGTGCTTAGATTTAACTTGGTTCCTATTGCTTTTTGGAAACTAGTCCAAAAATGAGAAGTAAAACGGCTATCTCTATCAGAAACAATTGATAAAGGAATTCCATGTAATGAAACTATTTCATTTACATACAGTTTGGCTAACTGTTCCATACTGAAAGGTTCCTTCATTGGTAAGAAATGAGCAGACTTAGTTAATCTATCTACAATCACCCAGATTGTATCATTACCTTTTCGTGTCTTGGGTAATTTGGTAACAAAATCCATTGTTATTAATTCCCATTTCCATACCGGCATTTCTAACTGCTGCAATAAACCTGAGGGTTTCTGGTGTTCAGCTTTAACTTGTGAACAGGTTAGACATTTGGCAACATAAGCTACTACATCCTTTTTCATTCTTATCCACCAGAAATTCTTTCTTAAGTCTTGATACATCTTATCACTACCGGGGTGTATCGTATATTTAGATTTATTGGCTTCTTCTAATATTCGGTGGCGTAGGTTTCCTTGTTTAGGTATCCAAACTCTTTTCTTATGGAATCTTCAAATTCCATCTATTCCTTGTTCTAATTCCTTAATCATTCCTTTTAATTTTTCAGTATCATTCTTGATTACTGATTCCTGTACTTCTCTAATCTGTTCATTTAAATCTATCTGCAGATTTAATTTAAGAGAACGTACTCTTTTTGGCTTTTCATGATACTTTCGACTTAAAGCATCGGCAACTACATTAGCCTTTCCTGCATGATACTGGATATTACAATCATAATCACTGAGAATTTCCATCCATCTTCTCTGTCTCATATTTAACTCCTTTTGCCCGAAAACATATCTTAAACTCTTATGATCGGTAAAAATGGTAAACTTACTACCGTAAAGGTAATGTCTCCAAATTTTAAGGGCAAAAATTATGGCTCCTAATTCTAGATCATGGGTTGTATAATTCTCTTCATGATTCTTAAATTGTCTAGAGGCATAAGCTATAACCTTTTGACATTGCATCAACACACATACATAACCTAACTTAGAATCGTCACAATATACTACAAAGTCTTCAGCTCCTTCTGGTAACGCTAGTATGGGTGCGTTGGTTAATCTTTGCTTAAGAATTCTAAAGGCTTCTTCCTGTTTTGGTCCCCATTCAAACTTATCAGATTTACAGGTCAATTTCGTTAAAGGAATGGCTATTCTAGAAAAATCTCTAATAAACCGTCTATAATAACCAGCCAATCCTAGAAAACTTCTAACCTCCGTTGGTGACTCGGGGACTTTCTATTTAGTAATTGCCTCGATCTTTGTGGGATCCACATGAATTCCTTCATGATTAACTAAATGTCCAAGGAATTGCACTTCTTCTAACCAAAATTCACACTTCGAAAACTTAGCACAAAACTTTTCTTTTCTCAATAAACTTAGGAGTGCATGTAGGTGTGCTGCATGTTCCTCTTTACTCTTAGAGTAAATGAGAATATTATCTATAAAGACAATTATGAATTTATCCAAATATGGTTTACATATTCGGTTCATCATGTCCATAAATGCGGCTGGCGCATTGGTTAAACCAAATGGCATGACAGTAAATTCATAATGGCCATGCCTTGTTCTAAAAGCGGTCTTAGGAATGTCCTCTTCCTGTACCTTTAATTGATGATATCCTGAACGTAAGTCGATCTTAGAAAAGAATCGAGCTCCTTGCAGTTGATCAAACAAATCATCGATTCTCGGTAATGGGTACCGATTTTTAATCATGACTTTATTCAATTCACGGTAATCAATGCACATACGCATTGACCCGTCTTTCTTCTTGACAAACAAAATTGGTGCTCCCCATGGTGATGAACTAGGCTGTATGAATCCTTTCTCCAAAAGTTCATCCAACTGTTTCTTTAACTCTTGCATTTCTGCGGGTGCCAAGCGGTAAGGTGCCTTGGCAATCGGTGCTGTTCCTGGTAGCAGGTGAATTCTGAATTCGACTTCCCTGTCCGGTGGTAGTCCTTTTAATTCTTCTGGAAATATATCTGAGAATTGAGATACTACGGGAATATCTTTCAATTCTTTTCCTTTAGCGTTAATGATTATGGAAATCATATACACTAATGACCCTTTTCTTGCATAACTCGTTGTTCTCATCACAGAGATGAATTTTGTGGATCGAGTTGGCTTATTTCCTTTGATTGTGATCTTTTCACCCTTTGGTGAATTTACTTGTATTGACTTTTGATCACATAGAATACTGGCTTTATTGGCTATTAACCAATCCATTCCTAATACAATATCAAATCCTGCCAGATTCACTGGGTAAAGATTTGCAATAAAACTATGGTTTAAAATTTCTATTCTTGCTCCCTGCGATATTTCAGTAATTTTAACGGATTCTCCATTTGCCGTCTCTACTAAGCATTCTTGTTGGAGTTTAGTTAATGGTTGATTGAGAAGTTTGCAAAATGAAGTATTAATAAAACTTTGGTTTGCACCAGAGTCAAATAATACTTTAGCAAAAACATCATTAACTAAAAACGTGCCGGCAATCACGTCCGGAATCATTTTGGCTTCTTCTGCGGTCAGATTAAATGCTCTAGCATTCTTAGTAGTCTTGTTGTTTATAGCTGGAGCTAGTTTCGGACAATTTGGCTTGATATGTCCTTTTTCTCCACAGTTGAAGCATACCCCATTGCTGGGTTTCTTCCTACAATCCTCTTCCTTGTGTCCTGGTATCTTGCAAAAATTGCAGTAGGTGGAGCATCTTCCTGAATGCTTCCTTTTGCAGGCTTTACAGTAAGGTGTAGAGGTAGAACCTATATTTTTACCACGGTTGGAATTACCGTAGCGAAATTCTTGGGTAAGCCTTTGAGCTAGGTTCTTCCTTTGGTTTTCTTCTTGTGTGCGTACCAGTTCATCGGTCAAGGTATTGGCTAGTTCTACAGCTTCTTCTATAGTTTGTGGTCTAGCTTCCTTGACTACATGTCTAATTTCACTTATTAATCCCAAGATGTAACGGGAGATTAATACTGGTTCTGGTGATGCTAGGGTTGGCACTATTCTAGCATATTCAAAGAATACGGTAGTGTAACCCTTGCT
The DNA here is from genome assembly GCA_030545235.1 of Helianthus tuberosus. Taxonomy (NCBI): domain Eukaryota; kingdom Viridiplantae; phylum Streptophyta; class Magnoliopsida; order Asterales; family Asteraceae; genus Helianthus; species Helianthus tuberosus. The sequence goes on from CM060414.1 coordinate 194,331,078, forward strand.
GTCTACTTCAGTCATTCTAAGGTTTAAGAATTTATTAGCTATTTGTTCCTTTTCCTTGGGATGACATAATTTCCTTTCAACCATGTTCTTAAACTCATTACATTCCATATTATAGACCCTGTCACCTCCTCTAGACTGGAGAATAGTGTTCCACCATTCTAGAGTTGCATTCTTAAATAGGTTGGAAGCAAACATGATTTTATCTTCCTCTGCGCACTTGCTTATTTTTAAGACTGCCTCAGTCTTTTCTATCCAGCGTAGAGCTGCAATGCCTCCTTCATTGCCAGAGAATTCTATTGGTTTACAAGACCAGAATTCTTTGTAAGAACAACCATAAGACATGGTTCTTCTTCTTTTTGGAATTGGTAATTGAAGTAGTGGTTAATTGTTTACGTTGTGACCGGGTTCAGTAGGTGGTCGTTTACTTCCACTGTTACTTTTATCATTTTCCGCTTCCTTAACCGTTTTGATAATATATGGCATTGCGTCTATAATCCCTTGTGCCACTATGTGTTGGATGGCACTGTTATCTACTTGGTTTCCGTTATTATCGTTATTCGGGTTTTCTTGATTCACTTCATTGTCCATCAGGATTATAAACATTTACCAAGTATTAATATCACAAGACAATATTTAATGCAATCGATCACATAACAACACATTGATCAAAATCGTCGTGCATTGCGGCATTTACTCTATTTTATATATACGCATCTATTACAAACCGTGACTGGAATGAAAGTACAATACTAGTATGCATCAGTAGCTATAGGATTGTCTATTTAGTTGATTTTTTTTCACTACACACACACACACATATATATATATATATATTATTAGTATTATTACTACTAGTGGGGGTTCATCCAATACTGCATGTTACGCTCGTCATACTTCCAAACGAGCCTCTCTTCTATTTGCCTTATCCTTTCACTTTCATCTAACAACTCCTCACCCAATGTGCGGAGTTCCTGCACATTCTCAGTACTCATAGGTGGGGCTGGTGCTGGTATCAGGTCAGGAAACTGGGGCATCGGTTCTTCGTGTGGGTATGGATTTTCTAAGATTTCCCTGATATACTGGTCATTATCCCAATATGGATCTAGGGGGTCCAGGTTGGGATAGGGTGCTACTAGGTTTTGCATGGGTTCCTCTATTGGGTAAAGTTCTTGATAATCCCTGTGGTCGTCATTCCATGGGTCGTAGGCTAAAGGGTTTGGTGCTGGGAATCTAGGGATTTCAGCTGGGTCGAAAGCAGGTACTAGAATCTAGTCTACTGGGTTGGGTTCAATTTCCATGGGTTGTGTGAGAAACAGTGGTAATGGCTGAGGTGCAATGAGTTGTTCCAGATTTGGGTTTGCTGCTGTAGTAGCTAAGATATGAAAATTAGCTAATCTCCTATTGAGCATATCCTGAGTTTGGGCATTCATTTCTTTATTTGCTGCGGCTAAGCCCCTCTGCTGCTGTAATTTCCTCATTCTTTTCCTACGCTCGTGAGCTCCCCGACTGAACCATCCTCTCTTTTTGGTAGGGAATGGTTCTTCAGACTGTGCCTTAAATACAAAGATCTCCTCTTCTGTGTCAGCTGAGTACCCCGAGGGGGTAGGCTGGGAAGAAGTTCCTTCATCCTTAGGTGAACTAGACAGTTGACGATAAGTGTCCGAAGGTCCTTGATCACTCATACTGTAAACTAACAAATTGTCAAATAATACAAAACAAATAATATACGTACGTAATCCCGTAGATTATTTCCTAACATAATAGATAAAATTTTGGTGTCAGCAGAACACTTCTGTGGATGAAATCAGTGGTTGTAGCTCTGATACCACCTTCTGTCGCAACCCCCCGACCCCTGCCTTGGGAGGCGGGCGGCCGCGGCCTACTCAGAGATGGTGGTATCGGTGTTTATCATTATTTAGCAGCGGAAATTTCATCAGGACCGTAGTTAGGAAATATTTTATCAGAGTAAAACACCATATTTTATAATAATAAATATGTTGGGATAAAACCCAAGTTTCCATTACAAACATGTTTTTAGGGATAAACCCTAATTTATTGAAATAAAACTTCTTTATTTAGGTAACTTTTATAGCCACTTTTCCAAGCCTTCAGTGCTGTCCAGCTGGCTTCTATTTGGCTTTCACATTTTGTTACCTGAAACGCGTTTAAAAACATTTTGTCAGTGGGAAATACTGGTGAGTGAATCCCAATTTAATCAAAACAAGTTTTAGCATTGTACAGTATTGAGGGCGATCTCGCAATTACACTTGTTTATATTTCTACTTTAATTACCACCCACGGTATTGTCAACCCGACTTGTGGTTATGTTACTACTCACAATGTAGTAACAAATTTTGTATAGAAAACCCCAACATACCGACGATAATTGTAGGATTACAAATACCCAATCACTGTGAAATATAATTTAAAACATTGAGGCTTTGTAAAACAGTTTGCAAAAAGGAGGATTACTCACATTGTTATTTTAGGTTTTTCCTTTGTGGCTTTCTGGTTATAATCTATGAATTAAACAATGCATACGTGTTAGTATAATAACCCAATTTACATTAGTTATACCCTCCCCGAGACAGAATTCCAACGACTACGTCGAGCAGAGCCTCAACAGCCGTTACGGAGCACTAGATCAATCGGGCAGCGTATCTAATACGTAACCGGGGGTTAAAATACTTACAATGAGGCAGAGCTTCGCTATTTTAGTGGGTATTATGCCCGATATAATTCCTACACTTCAGAAATTGAGAGAGATTGAGAAAATTTGAGCGAGTTGGACTGAAGGCCGGTCAAAGCTATTTATAGGGCCTGATCGCCCATCTCTCGCGCCCCGCGAAAGATGAGACAAAGGCTTACGCGGCCCGCGAGCTAGGGGTGTAGGGCGTAGGCTTGTCCGGTCACATGCATAGGTTCGACACGAGGCTGCCACGTGGCAGCTCAGGGTGCGGCCTCGTAGCAAGGCTGTCGCGCCCCGCGACGAACCATTAAATTTTGTTTTTATTTTATTTTTATAAAATTAAAGGTATTCGGGACCGATTTTCGTATACGGGGTGTATTTTAGGACGTATAGGGGTGTTCTAAATATTTTAGGAGGGTTGTTATAATAATTATCGAGTCTCATCACGTTCTATCTTCGTATACTTTCCATTTCGTTATCTTTCTAAATTCAAGCATTTCATCCGGGTGTCTAATCTTTGATGAGACAACGATAATATACCTGCATTACATTTCATCCTCAAGGCACACCATTAGTAACATAAATATCAGGGACGACCCAATAGAAGAACCATGTAAGGCTTGGGTCTAGGGCCACCCAAAAAATAGGGCCTCCAAATTTTTAAATGTTTTATATATTATATATTAAATGAACTTTCATCAGTAAATCAAAACCTTATGTTCACGGTACACCGGTCAAGGTTTTGTTTTCTGTTTTCAACGTGGTTTCGAATCCCACTGCTAGTGTTTGTTTTTTTTTTTTTTTTTTTTTGGTTTCCGAATTTCAGACATTGGGCCTTGGGAACCCCTCCATAGTTCTTTAACATCCCGACCCTTTAGTTACCAAACCCCTTCAAAATCAAAATTACAATCCTATGTTTGTTTATTCAACAACCGCAAGAAGCATGATGTAATATTCTTTATTTAGTATTAGCTCTCTGCCGTTGAGCTAGGTCTCTTGTTACCACTTTAATTTTTGATAATGGTAAGATTAGAACATTATGTCTTAATGTGTCCTTTGTTTAAATTAGGTTGTCACTAAAACGTTCCTTTTATATTCTGGAATTATCATGGTTTGACCCATCCATTTATTTGTAACATATTTGATACGTTTTGATCGGCTTATTCCTGACATATTGGACCATTTCTCTCTAGGGCCCCAATTTTTTTCTTCGCTTTGGGCCTCTAAAATGGCTGGACCGGCCCTGGTAAATATTCGAACGTATTGAAGCCATGTGTGTGTATATATATATATATATATATATATATACATGCCCCATTATTTTATGAACAATAAATCCTTCTTCGTGCTTACCTACATTCATATATATCTTCATACACACATGCATACTCATATACATACACACATAAATTCATACATACGTGCTTACATACATACATACATACATACATACATACATACATACATACATACATACATACATACATACATACATACATACATACATACACACACACAAGTTCTTACATACAACTTACACTCTCATATGATTATACTAACATATCGTTGTCACAAACACCCATATAAATAAATCCCATGCGTATCAACCTACGTGCATACTCATTTCTAATCGTGCTTACCTATGGATTCCATTGCTAACATGTAAGTAAATCCATACCCATACTTATATATGCCTCTAGACTTATTTCATTCCCTCATATATTTACGTACACACTCATCGCACCCCATAAACACTCTTCAGTGACTTTGGAATACATTTTGGGACTCCTTAAAGGTTAAGGAACAAGTTTCGGAAGGCACGAACTCGTGGTGGGATAAATCAACAAAAACATAAGTTCTGGAGTTGTGAGGGGCGTCGGCGACGCACCCTGGAAACTCGCGTCGGGGATTATAAGCGTAGACAGGAGATTTGGGCGTCGCGAGCAAGAAGCCGCGTCGGCGATGCACCAGGGGGCGTCGGCGACACCTCCCCTATCATCCAAACGCTGATTTGCTTATTTTCAGCTCGTGTGACCCGTTTCCGAGTCCCGTTTCAACCCGAACTGACCAAATGTGTCCGTAACATTCTAGAACATTCCTACCTGATTCCCAACATTCATACAAACAAAATTTCACATTAATCCCCGTAATCTAACGTCCAAAATCAATATTTTATTATGCTACTTTTGGTTTTTGACCCGTTTGCTTCTAACATGCGATTTTTGATATAGTCATCTACACTTGACGCACAACATTAACACTTACCTTGGTGCTTACCATTACCTATACTTTCTTACACGATTCCCTATATTAAATCATACCAAACATCAAATAGAATATACGAAGTGAATTCGGGATTCACTTACCTTATGCGTTCGTGTTCGTATTTGCTTGCTTGGCTCCTCTTGACCCACTTGCCTTCCATGCTTATGCGATACCTATCATTTCATGCCATCATGTCCATGACATTGTTAGTATACATGTTCATCCATATCAACATTCATTTTAAATTCTTAGTTACATCGACTTTTCTTAATCAATCATTCACCAACATGCATAAGACACGATTCGACAATCACATTGTTCCACATCTATGAAATTCAATTCCCCATTATACGTAACACATAAATAGTCTAACACATATCACATGATTCCTCATAATCTTACATTCATATTCATAAGTCTAACCATGCTACTAACATATTCGTTGACTTTTCAAAAAGTTAACGGTCAAGCATACAAACTTCCAACTTAGTAACTTGTGTCCATATTGATGTAGTAGACCATAATGTCGACACCATATACATTTCATACTCATGTTTTTAGGACACGTTAAATCACATGATTAATTAATTACACCATGCACTTGTATAAACAATTCAATACAAACTAATGCTCTCATAATCCTACAATTATCAACCACATTCAAAGTTAGTACTTTAACATAATCTCAATGTCATTCTTTACTAATAAGCCCACAAGCTACACATTTAGTGCACATCCATTTCTAAATTACCATTGAACAACTAGTCCGATACATGTTGTGCGCCACACCATTCAAGTATGGAGTACAAACTCCTAAAGCATACTTTTACCAAAAATCATTTCGTCAACTAAATACCCACACGTATTCGATCAAAACATATATCTCATGCTAATTTCACTATCAAATACCTCATTATCACATTCTATACCTAATTACCAAATTCTTGCATACAATTTCACCTTCTAACTTCACCTAGTCATTTCATCAAACACCTGGCGCGCGTACAAATTTTTAAGCATAATGTACAAGTATTTTCATACTTTTTCTTCCTAGTTCTTGCTTTCAATCATCAACAATACAAAATATCAAACTAATTTCATACCATTTTCAACCTAACTAGCAAATATTAATCACATACAACATAATATATCAATAATTGAACAAAGATTGGACATGGGTGACATACCCATGTCGCCATCTTCACCACCAATGGTGGGTTTCACCTTCAAACATCAAATTACTCAAAATCATTCATAATCCAAGTTTTATTTGTTGATTCTAACACATCCTGATACTTAATTTCATATGAAATCATAGATATATCACATACCCATACTTGCAAGATTATTAAATCAAAAACTATGACTTACCACATGTTTAGGAAGTCTAGATGATCATGTAATAGGGTTCATGCATAAGATTTAGCCTTGATCTCCATTCTAATTTGCTGATTTTAAGGTTGTGAGGGCTTTCTCCCTCCTTTTCCCTGGCTCAGATCGACACACACACGCTGATGTATGTGTGTTTGTGTCTTAAAGTTTTGTTTTAATAAATCATCTTTCCAATTGTCCCCTTTTGACCCCTCATGTTTGAGTGTTAAATTTTAAATGGCTATTGTCTATCTTAAGCCAAGATATCACTTGCATTCTAACTAGGTTAGTACTCCTAGTTATCATTTTATAAAATAAACGAACAATTATACTCATATACTTATTCTTAACACGTATACATATAAATAGCCTAGTTATTTTTATTTCATACTATAACATAGAGAACATACTAGCGAATATAAAAATTCTGATTTTGGGGCGTTACATTTATATAAGACGGTAATCTCATAAGCTTGAAGCGGGATTAGGTAGAGCTGTGGTCTTTTAAGTGTGGGATCCATAGATGAATAATTCACTTGAACTTAATGGATTATGAACAAGGGCTTGGAAATCGACGGTTGGGTCTAGGTGAATCATATACCCGCAATCTTGGTTAACGTATGATTAGATTCGTTTTAATAAAGTAACCAAATATATTGAAGGCCAGTGAGTTTGATTGTGATTCCATTGCAAATAATTTTTTCGGGACGAAAAAAGATAAGTATGGAGATGTGATGTGCGGGTGCAAACGAGATGTATTTTGTATAGTTTTGTGTCGGTTTTAAGTATTTAAACATGTTTATTCGTGTTGATATATGTGCTTAACACGCGTTGGGTTTTTCAGGATTAACGGGGTCTAAATGAGGAAAAAAGAACATCCAAGCTGGAAAATGGGTTTGACGGGTCAACACGGGACCTACAGCACAAGTTCTAGAAACTTGACTCCCTCGCGCCACGCGAGGGAGAACACTTGGTCTAGCGAGTGGCATGACAGACACAAAGTCAATAAAAGTCAAATTTGACTCCCCCGCGCCACGCGAGGGAGCAAAGTGGTTCTGGCGCTTGGCGCGACAGCGTATGGCGGTGAATTTTGGGTTTAAAACCTAGTTTTGCATGGAAACTTTCCCCATTCCATTCCCAGCCGTCAGACACAAACCAAAAGGCGATTTTCTCAGTATTCTTCCATCTTTCAAGTTGTTCCTTCACGTTTGACCAATTCTCGATGACAACTGAAGCTGTGATAACTTCCATGCGCTGCTAAATGCTTGTGACTTCCGCCCGGATGAGAGATTGTTTCGTTTTACATTGAAACTTTGTTTTCAGATTCTTTTTAACTGGTAAATCTTGACCACTTGTGTTGAATTTGTGCAACGTTTATTATATTTGAATTGTTTGTCGTTTATCAAGCGTATTGTCAATTTCCTTGCATTGCTAGCGGATTGGTAAATTGGTGGGTAATTGGTATAATTAAACGGGTTATAAAGATTCTCCCTAATAATTAATTAAATTCATTAATCCCAAGTCTATGTCTATGTGGTGTTATGAATCTGTTAACGGGTTTTTGTATTAAAACGGGCATTCAGGATTCCGGATGGGGGTTACTTTTTCTTATCTTGGTCACAACTTTCTTAATTAGTTTTTTTGTTTTTGAAATCAATTAATCAAACCCCCCCAAATTAGATAATTTAGTTTTTAGTTAAAGTTTTCTACACTGAGCACAAATTCTTCATGGATACGATACCCTACTTACGCTATCTATTTAGTTTAATTAGGTTTTTGCATGACTCTTACGACACTCATCACTTCACCACTAAAATAAAATACTGACCTTTTACGACTTCCCACCACCATCGGTAAAAACGCATGGATCCAAGACCACTATCAAACCCTCGGATCGACCCATAGAATCCACCGAGTTTGCCTCCATCAGATTATTACCACAGAAGCTAGCTAACGTTTGACTATTTTAATATTTTTGATAGTTAATTATTTATTCTAGTAATTTTCCCTTAAAATAATTAAAAGCAGTCGAAATGATTTGAAGCAAACACAATGAACTTTTCACCCTCCAAATTCTTGGTCAACAAACGAGCTGCAGAACAACAATGCTTACATCTCCTCCAAGCCTGCAACACACTCATTAACCTCACCCAAATTCACGCACAAATCCTCAAATTAGGTCTGCAAAACAACCCACTAGTCCTCACCAAATTCACACAAACTTCATCCGATCTCAATGTCATCAACTACGCTTCCTTATTCTTATTCAACCCAGATGCCAAAACCCATTTATATGACACGTTCCTTTACAACACTGTTATTAGAGCTTACACACAAACAAATACATACAGGGTCACTGCCGTTGATGTTTACAAAACAATGGTTAGAAATGATGTTGTTCCTAATAAGTTTACTTACCCATTTGTTCTTAAGGCCTGTGCTGGTGTTGGCAGGTTGAAGTTAGGGGAATCGGTTCATGGGTCTGTTGTGAAGTATGGGTTTGATGGGGATGTACACGTGTTGAATACTATGGTCCATATGTATTGTTGTTGTGGTGGGGTGGAGAGTGCACGTGTGGTGTTTGATGAAATGCCTAAGTGGGATTCGGTTTCGTGGAGTGCGATGATTGGTGGGTATGCGAGAATGGGGATGGGTACGAGTGCGGTTGAGTTGTTTAGGGAGATGCAGGTTGCTGGGGTTAGACCGGATGAGGTGACTATGGTTTCGGTTTTGTCTGCTTGTAGTGATTTAGGCGCGTTAGAGGTTGGGAGATGGGTTGAAAGTTATATCGAAAGGGAGAAGATTACGAAAAGTGTGGAGCTGTGTAATGCTCTTATTGATATGTTTGCGAAATGCGGGGATGTGGATAAAGCGTTGAGATTGTTTGGAAGCTTGAATGAGAAAACTATTGTTTCGTGGACGTCTGTTATTGTTGGTATGGCGATGCATGGGCATGGTTTGGAAGCCGCTTCGTTGTTTGAGAAGATGATAGATTCCGGGGTTGCACCAGATGATGTTACATTTATCGGGTTGCTTTCGGCTTGTAGTCATGCAGGATTAGTCGACGAAGGTCTCAAATACTTCGAATCTATGACTACGCAATTTAATATAACACCTAAAATCGAGCATTACGGGTGCATGGTTGATTTGTTTAGCAGGGCTGGACGAGTCGAAGAAGCACTAGAGTTTGTTAACAAAATGCCTATTGAACCAAACCCGATCATCTGGAGGACGTTAACCGCTGCTTGTCGGCTCCATGGAGAACTTAATCTCGGTGAAACCCTCACAAAACAGTTAATTGAAAAGGAACCGTTGCATGAGTCTAATTATGTCTTACTTTCCAACATTTACGGGAAAATGTCCAACTGGGAAAAGAAGAACTCGGTTAGAAACATGATGGGCGAAAAGGGGATAAGAAAGATTCCGGGGAGTACCATGATTGAACTAGACAACAGGATATATGAGTTTGTTGCGGGTGATAGAACACATGAGTTATACAAAGAGATTCATGAGATGATTGATGAGATGAATAGAAAGATGAAGATGGCGGGATATGTTCCGACGACGTCAGAAGTGTTGCTTGATATCGGTCAAGAAGATAAAGAAGATGCTTTGAATAAACATAGTGAAAAATTGGCTATTGCTTTTGCCCTTTTAAAGACGCCACCCGGGAATCCTATACGAATTGTGAAAAACTTACGGGTTTGTGGCGATTGTCATTCTGCAACAAAGTTTGTGTCGAAGATTTATCAGCGTGAGATTATAGTACGGGATAGAAACCGCTTTCATCATTTTAGAGATGGGGTATGTTCTTGTAATGACTTCTGGTGAGAGTTTGAGGAATTTCAGCAAGGTACTAACCATATTGTGTGCATTTAATTTTTCAGCTTAGAAGAGAAGCAAACACACATTAAAAGTGTATACACACTTGCTTTAAATCGAAAACATGTTATTACCCAATGAATTTCAAGTGTTACAGTAGGTTTCTTTTATATGTGACAGGTACTTACTGCATCATCATATCATATGTTTATCTTTCAAACCCTTGCATCAACTAAAGAGCTCAAAAGAGACCTTTCTGAACAGAACCAGGATTTTTTCCGGTTATGTCCTAGAATCTACTCATCCACGGATCTAATGGTGACACATGAATCGGGTTTCTATAGTCCACAGTCAATGTCACGGTTCAACATGAACAAAGTCAAAAGAAAAACAAAAATCCACCTCATAAATGATGAGATGACAAAATATGGGCATGTACAAGAGAAAATGAACCATTATTGAATGTGTTTCGATTATAAAAAATAAAAAAAAATAAAAAAAAAACCTTCTGAATAACCTGAAGTTTTTTTTATAAATGACTAGACTTTTATTTATAGGAAGAGTTTTTAAAATATATATGTGTGTGTGTAACAAATCTACAATGAAACAAAATTCCCAAATCTCAAAGTCAAAACTTACTCATTTGGCTTAAAAGCTTGAGATAAAGCAAAAAATATGGTTAAAATGTGTTGAACTCGAGAACAAGGCAATGAGTTAAATCAAATCTTATTGACGTATCTCAACACGTCAACTACGGTTCATTCTAGACATGATCAAAGATGACTAGATCTCGACATGAACACAAGGAACTAACAACTGTTTCAGAAAATTGATGGAGGCCGGCGTTGTGACAATAAATTGAAAATTTATATACTATCAATTTGAAACAATTGTGTGCATGTTTGGTTGTAAGTTGTGCTTAAGTGGTTGTACCTTAATCAAATATTGGTTGTAAGTTGTGCTTAAGTGATTATACCTTAATCAAACTTAACACACTGCCCATATTCCGTTAGCTGATTGTGTGTTAACCGTTACTTGAAAGGATAAAATGGTAACTTCACATCCCAAACTTCTCAACCACTCTTCACACCTCTTCTACCTTATCTTCTTCACCCTCTAACACGCTCTCATCTGTCATCTTCATTTTCACACACACATACACCAGTGATTGAAGACTCTGCCGGATCGTGCGTCACCACTGCCTCATCACCACGATCACCTCCATTTCATGTCGTCAGGAATGGGGCAGTGTGTTAAGTTTGGTAATCTGAGCGTGACATTAGGCTAGATTTAAAAGGAAGGCTGTGTCATTAAGCAATCTGGACCAAACCAAAACCAGAGTGGCAAATTTTAAGTAACTCTATTTTAGACCGCCCGTAATGGGGCGTGTTTTATAAAAAAAATTTCGAAGAAAACGCCCAATCACGCCCGTTCGCCACTACACCCCGGCGTTATTGGCAGGGGCGGATGTACATAGATATAAGGGGTAGCCTCCGCTACGGTTTGGTGCTCCGGCGGTAGTGTAAAATTAGTGTAAATTTTGGAAAAATTTGACGTTTTTTCGATTTCGTTACCGCTTATTTATAAAACGTTACCGCTTGGCGCGAATCCTAGATCCGCCACTGGTTATTGGGCGTGTTTTTCGGCTTTTTGGCTTTTGGCGTTTTTTGAATAACGCTGAAGGGGGTTTTGACCAGCCAATCATGTGCTTCCAACTCAAATACCTTTATATTTAAATTAAAAAAAACAAGAAAATACTAATTAGGTAATCATTGATGGGGCATTATCCCACTACGCCCATTTGTGAAAAACGACCATAATGCCCCTTTGCTGACTAGGATGACACGTGTCGTAAAATGACACATGGTCTTATAAATTTCATTGATTATAGTCCAAAACCAGAGTGGCAAATTGTAAGTAACCCTCTATTTTATAAATTTCATTGACTATAACTTGGTCATCTATCTGAGCACGTGGATTTATGATTTATCCAAAAATAAGTTTAGAAATAAACATTCCCGCCATTTCTACATTCCCGCCCCCCAATGTTTTCTTCTGTCTTTGGACAACGTATGTTTAGATCTCATCTTCATCTTCAACCTCTACAAACCCTAATTCTCTCTGCTTTCTGTAAATTCAATGTCGGACGCCATTGATTTCTCCAAAACACACCGCATCGTCCTTCTCATCGACCTCAACCCCTTACTCCAAAACCCTAACCCTAATTACATAACCTCCATTCTCACCACCTGCAACATCTTATTATCCTTCAATCCTCTTCAATCCTCACTCTTCTCCTTCAAATTCTTCTTCTCCTCTCTCTCTCCTCTCCTCTCCGCCTCCACTCTCCACCGTCTCCTCCCTCACCACTCTTCCCCTTCTCTCTCCTTCAATTCCCCTTCCCAAACCCTACTTTCTCTCTCTAAAACCCTCACTTCCATATCCTCTTCATTATCCTCCACTCAATTAACGTACTCACCTCCAAATTGTATACATACAGTTGCTTCTTTGCTTCAGCTCGTTCGCGATAACGACTGGGAGTCTGATGTTGATACTATTGGTACTAGTTCAGGTAAATTGAATAATGATTATATTAGTGTTAGGTCGAATTTGGTTATTATGTTGTCTCCCGGTTGTAGATCGTTGAATTCGCTAGCTCAGTTTATGTGTGTTGATGTAGATGAGAATTGTAGTTTAGACGCTTGTCGAGCGAGGTTTCGAGAATGTTTTCGTGCAGTTAATGATGTGTTTAATGGTAGGGATATTCATTTTTGTTGGGTTGATGTTTGTCAAGGGGAAGGGGAAATTGGGAGTAATGGTATTGCTGTTATTGGTGATGATGTTAGGAAGTTTGGTTGGGGATATTGTTCGGCGGAATCCATTGTTTTGGGTTCGACGCTTGTTTCGTTTGGGTTGGTTTATCCGAATATTGCAGTGTCGTCTAGGTTGGTAGGAGGTTGTGGATTAGATAAGGCGATTCGGGGGCAGTTGAATCTTGAAATATTGGATGTTAGTGGTAAGCCTTTAGAGTGCAAGTTTTGTGATCTTGAATTGATGCATTTGAAAGGATCGTCTAAGTCTAGATTTGATGACATCGGGAGCTCAAAAGGTAAAAAATTCAGTTTTGCGAATGGGTTTTTGGGTAGTTTATATGATGGAAGCTTGATATTGCGCGTCACAGCAGTTGGGAAGTACACCAAGCATGAATATCCTGAAGAGTTTTCTTCTGAAGTTTTTGTTGTTTGGTCTGCGGGATCTGGCAAAAAAGGGAAGGATGGGTTAGACAATAGTTTTGCAGAAAAGGTTCTCGACCTACTTGCAGGAGAAAGTTCTGAGTTATTTGAGAAAAAGACTGTTCCTACTTGGCAGATTTTTCTTAGTTTTCTTTATAGAGAGGGTTATTGGGCTTTGCTGTCGTTATCAAATGGTAACGGAGATTCTTACACGGGGATTCTCAAGCCGTTTACAATTCATTTAGCTGTTCTATTGCTTCTGGATAATAACCATTCTTTTACTCAAAGTTCTGGTGGAACAAAGCTTCTCATGAACGAGAAGTTTTCTCATGGGGACACTGATTTTCAAAAGTGCTCTTCGCTATCAGGGAAATATGTTCATGTAGGTGATGGAAAGAGAAGAAAGATGAAAAAACAAGCATATCAGGACCTCACATGGAGCTCATTCTGCAAGGCGGCGTATGAGTTTTCGGATGTGGACTTAGCAGAGGTTTACTTTGCCAATGGGTTAAAAAAGTCAAAGAAGTTAAAGTTTCTGAAATGCTGGATGAAAGAAGTGAAAAAACACATGTTAAATAACATGCCACATGGACTCTGCCAAACGGGTCCAGATTCAAATACACAGAAAGAGACAAATGTCAATGACGGTTTGACCGGAAGCTACGGAGAAAATGACGAACTTTTGTCAATGCATATGTGTTCTGATCAGTCAAGAATGCAGGATGGTGCTGCTTTAGTTTCATGTTCAGAAACCGTAGAATCGTTTTTCAGTAATTTACCTAGGAAAATTCAACACGGTCTTGAATCTGATGGGATGGATTTGAAGATCTTGGCAGAGAGACTTGTAACTTCGTCCATTTATTGGATACGGCTAAAGCATGAAGCCATGGAAAATCTTGACGAATCCTGTACCGCACAAGTTGCTAAGATTATTAAGTTACTACTACGTGAACCCAAAGATTTGAAAGAACACAAGGATGATAATGCAGGTTCTTCTTCGAAGTACCTAGTCCGAGAGTATCCTTCAGTTGTTTTTTTTTATTCTGTTATTTATCTTAAATTGTATATTGAGCCGGGGGTCTCACTAGAAGCAGCCTCTCTATTCCTACGGGGTAGAGGTAAGGTTGTCTACATCTTACCCTCCTCAGACCCTACCTTTGCTTTGCTATTGGTGGGATTTACTGAGTATGATGATGATCTTAAATTCCTACGGGGTAGAGGTAAGGTTGTCTACATCTTACCCTCCTCAGACCCTACCTTTGCTTTACTATTGGTGGGATTTACTGAGTATGATGATGATGATGATCTTAAATTGTATATCTTGATAGGCTCTAATCTTTTCTTTAACAATATAAAGATATGAATTACAAATTTTCCTCCGTCTGGAGATACTTCAGTCAGAATATGCCGGAAGTATCAAGGGGTCTGTGAAGATGAAACTAGTGAAACAAATTTGCTCACTTTTGGAGATCGTTCAGTTTCTTGTGGAAGGAGGTTTTCATGGTGGTGTGAGCCTTTACGATTATGTCGAGAGAACCATAAAAACAAGGTACTCACATCCACATCTTCTTTTATTGGCACTGTTTTTGAATCTAGTTTTAGCCCACGTAACCCTTCATATTGTTTGTGTCGGTTGTATTGATTGGGGTCTCAATAGAGTAAAGATGGTACAGTTAACATGTGAAACTGTGGTTATATGTAAATGAAAAGTATCGATATTTCAGGTATTCGCAGAATCTTGGAGATGTGGTGGACAAAATCTATGATCAAATGGACCTGTTGCCATTTGGTGAAGAAAACGAAGATCAAGCTCTCATGTTCAACAGTGAGGATAGCAATCAATCATGGAGAGAGAAACACGATAGAATTGACCTGTCAGCAAGTAAGATGATTCAAGATTCATTATCTATAGAAGATGAATCTTGTCATCAACTTGAAAAGGCCAACACGAGTCATGAATGTGAAACACAAGAGGATCATGAACAGAAGTTAAATGAGGCTCGTGAGAGGAGAGAACGGGCTAGAAGGTTTGTATCGTTTAGTAGTCGAATGCCGGATTTGCAACGTGTTTGGGCTCCAAAGCATTTGAAGCCCAAGAAAGTCAAACACGAGCCCAAAAGCAAGAAACATAGGAGGGGTAGTTATAGTGTTGTTTGTGAAACTCCGTTGACGGGTAACAAACCTTCACGTGCTACTCAACAAAATAAAGGTGAAAGGAGTAATCCGGTTTCTAAGGCATTATTTCAAGATGATAAGTGATTAAACAGGAGTAGTTACTAATCAAGCTGATGGCGCTCAAAGTGAGTCGTATATTGACTTGTTATATGCTCTGTAAAGTTATAAAGTTATGTAACATGAAAAGGTTTTCAGTTATCTGTGATGGGTAATTCACAGGATAACTCTCACATCTGGGGTCCAGACTAAAAGTTATGTTGTTAAGTGTTTTTAGGAACTTACATTATTGACTTTTGAACTTAGATTAGGAACTCTCATGCCTAATGGTCATGTTGATCAAACAAGACTTTTGTGTCGAAGATATTGAACAGTTGTGAAAGACACAATGTGTGTTAATTATGTATGGACATATTGCCTTAGCACGGTATATTGCTCTCACATTATTGAAAGTTAATTTTAAATGTTGCCAAATAGCAGTCATCACTCACCCGCCAACTGTTCTATGAATACCCCAAAAAGGTGTCTTTTTAATGCCATAGTTAGAAACAATAAATTCTATGCAAGAGTGTTGGTGTGTACAGAAGCATGTCCAAGCTCAATATTACATGTTTTGGGTCTGAGAATTTGATGCTGGTCGAGTTACAAATCTGAGAATTTGATGCTTGTCCAAATCTGTAAGTATGTCGCAAGATGTTCGATGAAATGCCTAGCAAATATATCTCCTGCAACTCAATGGTTGCATAATGTTGCCATTGTTATCAGCCTGGTTCTTTTTCCTTTGTTCCAGTCCTATCAGCCTGCAGACATCCTGGATCAGGAAATTGATTTTTGATATTAGTAACTGATAAAATACAAAACTGCCCTTTGACTTGAACACTTGGCTGGCATGGTCTGGATAATCAATGAATTCCATGCATACGCGGGTAGATGGGAAGATGAACTATTCAGCCAATCATGAAAGTGGTGGAAGGAATGTTCAACTTAATAATCATGTTCACTAAGTTGTGATTATAGATACTGATGCTTTTACACCTAGACGAATCTGCATATGCCCACCTTGGCTCAAACTCAACTCGAATATAAAATGAGCCAACTCGGCTAATAAGTCAATGAAGTTTCGAATGAGCTTTTTTCGAGCGAACCAAAAGTCATTTGGAGAGTCCTACGTGACAAAGATACCCATGCACTTGGTTCATTCCAAAATTGGTATACATACACACTAAAATGACAATCATTAATAAATTGGAATTTGGTTGCTAAAATTGGTAATGAAGTGTTGCAACATGCATATTTCAAACTTTTTTTATGTTAATATTCAATTTATTTTCTAAAATTTCCTAAAAATAAGTCCTAAGTTATTAAAATATGATAACGTAGCAGGAAATTAAAAAAAACATTTATCGAAAATTAGTCTATTTGAATTGAAGTTAAAGCAACACAATATAAAATGAGATCTTATTTATTGATTTTTACATTCTTCGTTACAAAGTACAAAGAATGTCTAAACTCTAAAGTTCATTTTTGTTTCCCCTAGTTTGACCCAAGATTCTTAAAAAAAACATTAGCTAGTCTAACTTTATTATTAGTTTGTTTTTCAGTCAAAAAGTATTATTTTAGGCTATTGTTAGTTTGTTTTTCAGTCAAAAAGTATTATTTTAGGCTAAACATATATAAAACGTAAGAGCATTCTCATTCAATCCATCAAAACTTGTGAGGGTGAGTTTTTATATTGTAAAGGGTAAAAAAAGTGGTTGTGAGTGGAGGAGAGAGAAAATGTTACTGTTCATCTGTATATTTGGGGGAACACTGTTCACCCAGTATAATTTTTTTAATATATATTGAAAGTGGTTGTGAGGGAAGGAAAGAGAAAAAATGTGATGATAATATTATTTAATTGAAAAGGAGAGAGAAAAAAGTATTTGTTTTTAGTGGAAATATATTGATATAGGAGTTGTTTTTTAGTGGAATGTATGTATAATTTGATAGTGTTATCTTTAAAATTTGTGTGATCACACAAGTGTTTTCTTTTAAAATGATTGATGAAAGTATGAAACAAAATACATAATTTGATCTTAATGATTAGTTTTAGTAATAAAGAACGATGATTGAAGCCAAATAAATAAATAATACATAGAACTGAAAGAAGATATCATTTTAATTTTGTAAGAAGATATCATTCCTCCACTAACTTGAATTGAAGTCAATCACCTTCTTGTTTATCCTTTTCATTTTTCATGTGAGTGTCTTTGACGTAATGAAATCAAACACTTCTTCTAGTTTTCTTTTTTTAGGGCCGTGAGTTTTTGGTTAGTGGTGATTGTGGGAAGCCACTTTGGTTGGCTAGCCGACGTATGGGCCAAAATTATTAATAATTTCATACATTAGCCACTACAATTGGGTTGATAAACATCAACTAAAATACATCATACATCAAAGGACTAATTTGTATGTTATTTTCTTATTTTTTTTGTCTCATATCCTTCGTAAAGTTTAATACTTAATACTTTACCCTGTATCGGTGAGATAAACGTGACAGAAAGTAAAAAAAAACAAATCGATCCGAGGTCAATGTGGTTATATTAATTTGGTTATTGACTTATTGTAAATATCATACAATATGGTTTTTGTATGATATTAGTAATAATAAATCTGTGATTAATGGATGTGGCTGCAGGAACTTAAGTAGTCAAGATATTCCATTATCAAAGTAAATTGTTTATTTAATAAAGGGTGATAAAAAGTTGTTTCATGCATATATATATCAGAAGTCATCCTTTTAGAACTATATAGTGGTAGGTATAATAAGCATGTTTTTTTTACTTTAGTTAGCCAAACCTATAGAAACTAGGATTCATGCAAAGTTGGATGAGGTGCAAGTTTTAAAGTTTATCCTCTTTGAAAGAATATTACCTGTCTTTTTGGTTCCCAAGTTTTCCAAATTGTCTTATTACATAGCATGCAGTCCATATACACCACTAAATATGATATGCAATTCATAAGATATAAGATCAAAAACATGACACAACACACGTATACACCCACAACAACATTATTAAAATACAAATCAATTTAATTCTATGCACATTATTTCATATTTTATATATGTGTTAAACTAGTAAGCATAACAATAATAATAACTAAAGTTGTATAGATCATCTTGGCCCATAGATTGTCCTAATCCACTAAAAGGTTAATGTTTACGTCTCTAGATGACCATTCAATATAATACATAGTCACCTTTTAGTAGATAACGTTGGAAATCAGGCCCTTGATCGAACACACAAACATCGGATGAACGAACTGGTTCAACTCTTTGTATTATTTATCAATAAAAGCACACTAATTACAATGACATTAACCACCTATTTATACTAAACTTATTCTAGTTCTAACCCGACTCAAACTCTATTAATAAAATAAATAAACAAACTAGATAAACCTATCTAATAAACCTTGATGCCCAAGAAACATACCTAGACTAGAATTAGGAAACCTAAATAATAATAAAATAAAACTACCATAAATAATTAATCTTCCACTAAAAATAAACTAAAACACTTAGCACCCTCCAACTTTTGAGTTATGACAAGATTAGTTCCAACAGATAATCATGAAAATTATATACTTGCACATATGTCCCCAAAGGACATGGTGTGGTGGTTAGGTGCATCCCCTCTATCCAAGAGTGGAGGGTTCAATTCCTACAAGGTGCAGGTATAGGACTATATTTAGGAGTAGGTTAGTTTGCCATAAAAAAATACTTGCACGTTTTACCTTAACAACAATACACAAGGTGGTTATGTAATCACTTGCCCAATCTCTTCTATCCAAAGAACTATGTACAAGTGTATTATGCGGTTCTCACAGTTTATTAAGAATTGGTTTTGTACCGAATACGCCTCTATTTTTCTATCTGTATATCTCATTGTATATTATTTTAGCACACACAAAGATATATAAGCCTTTAATATCATATCATATTTTCATAATTTGATTATCTTGTTGAAAAAGGAAAAAAGTAAAGATTTGAACCCTTCCACAAACATACATATATCTGATGAAGCTTATCCCACATATATATTAATAAAATTAAAAAAAAAAGAGAGAGAGAAACAATAGCCATCACTATATACTATATAGCATAAGGCACGTGTGTTTATACATATAATTGCTTGGGTTGGGGAGAGTATAAATAGACATCAAAGGGGTGCATCTTAATACAGAACAAGAGTCATAAGTAGTAATGGAAAGAGTTGTAATATTCATGGGTGTTTTTGTGTTTCTAGGTGTCGAGTATGCTTTGGGTGATGTTGGCACTGCCACGTCATATGACCCTCCTTACACACGTAAGTATTTTTAACATAAGTTTTATTAATGTTCATTATGTATGTTTCAAGCAGCTGACTAGCTTTGTATGTGAATGTAGCTACAAGGTGCAAATGTGCAATGGAAACCAAGCAGACCAATTTCCATCAGGAAACTTGTTTATATCGGTCAGCGAAGGATTGTGGGATAACGGGGCTGCGTGTGGTAGGCGTTACAGATTAAAATGTCTGAGTGGAAGTAGAAAACCGTGCAGAGATGGCACGATTGATGTCCGAGTGGTTGATTATTGCTCCAAAAGGCCGTGTCCTTCGACTATTGTCTTGTCCAATGATGCTTTCTCCGCAATCTCCAAATCTCAAAGGGGAAAAATTAATGTCGAATACGTTCAGTAAGTATATACATACAACTGCAACTTTTTTTCCTTGCTATCATTAGCTTAACCATTTTTTTATTTTCATTTTTTTTTTCAGGATATGATCTGACACCAAGACCCATAATGTTTTATATCTTTTTTAAATAAATAAATTAAGCAAGTTTGTAGCTTTGATGACTGTGTCATTCTTTCTTTCAACAACTTATGTGGTTAAGCCTCTTTAGCTATTTTTCTTTCGTGTACTAAAAAGACGAACGTGCATATAATTCTATCACGTGAGAGATAAATCAAGCTTACAAGTCAGATATCCCGTAGAGCTAACGATCGTTCCCACATTGACCTATAATCGGATCAAGTTTATTATTTGTCACAAAGCCGGACCCACAAAAGAAAGAAAACTGAAACGAGCAAAATCGATAATATGATAACAATGGTGTTGGTTCGGCTTTGGCAAAAGCTTCAACTTTGATTTTAAATATCAAAGTTAAAAAATAACTGGTTTACATCGACATACTGTAAAGATTAAGATTAAGACTAAGCCACTACAACTATTAACGATATCAAATTCTCACTTATGTATTCATTTTATAATGCGCGAAAAATTAAAAAAAAAAAACTTGACTCTCAAATACAATCAGTCATCAGAAGACATTTATATTCCACAAATGCAGCAAAGAACCAGTAAAAGATTATTCAACACACATAACCACATATTATCTTTCAACATAAACAAAAGCATTTGCAATTACATCCATTCATCCAAACTTCAACATAACAGAAACAGAAACAGAACATAACATAGACGTCTGCAAAACAACCACCCCCTCGTTCATTGACACCGCAACCAGCAGACCTGATAAAAATGATAAACATGATGTAAAAAAGACACATTCATAACAACATTATTATATGTCCTTACCTGAGATGCAACAAAATTAGTTAGATATGTTGCCAACCAATTCCCTCGGTGAATCGCACTTGAAACATTGCACTCGGTCACCAAAATTGTGTGCATTGCAGTCACGTCTGTACGTCAATCAAGTCATAAACATCAGTCAAACTTTATTCTACAAAACAAAATCAGCACGGTTGTTAAAGAATTATGCTAAAAAACAATTAATATTGTTAAGATACCGGCCACAAAACCAGTCTCCAATCCTCCACCCTCGCCGACTGATTCTTGCAAACCCTTGATCAGGAAAACCGAAAATCACGGGAGGAAAAACAGGTGTGTAGTGTCCAACACCGAAAAAAAATGGAATGCTTTTGAGTGCGCCACATTTGATGCAGACCCAACGATCGGCAAAGTTGTGGGCCTGACAGCCCACGGCAGCACAGAACCAGTCTCCAGGCCTAAATTCACAGACCCGAGGCGTAGGAGCATTGTTGCGGACCCTGCTTAAGCCAGCATGTGACTCACCACATCTGTAGCATTTTGTTCTCCGGCGGAAGTTTAGACGTTGGCATGTCACGCAGTTCCAGTCTCCTCGCATGTTCTTTTTTCACTGTCGATTACAAAACCGAAATAACTAAGACCCTGTTTTTTTTCACTTCGCATGGTTTTGTTACCGTGTTCGTCTACATAGGTAACGAGTAATCACACATAAGATTTGATACCCACCCTCATAATCTAAGCGAAATCAGCCATAGCAGTAAAGGTCCACAAACCATGATCATTTATGCTAAGTAATTAATTAACTACAGTAGTTAACAAATTAGGTAATTGAACTTAACAAAAAGCCCTAAATTGTTAATTAATTTTTTAAAACCAAAATAATTACCTTCCATATACAAATTAAGTTCGATGTCATCAGCCATATTAACAAAACACAAAGAAATCACAGTCGCATAATTCGAACACCATAAACGCCTATTTCAAGCATCGGAACACAAATGTTCCTTTTGCAAAATAATTTACCTTACTAAAGCATTACAAGATAGAAATTTCGAATGATCGATTTGACCCAAATGAGAGATAAGTGTTACATAATCCAAAATGATACCTTAATTACAGTATAGCACACTGCAAAGGCACAACTGAAAGAAACAATCACCGACACACAAGGTCGAACGTATATAGAGAAATGAACGAAAACCAAACCGGTTGGGGATATAAATCACTTTTCTTGGTAATAAAAACTTATAAATTTATTAAAGATATTCGGATTTGCATAACAGCCGGAACTTTATTTCATAATCACATGAGTTTACACAGAAAAAAATCGTAAATGACACATGTTTCAAACATGTCGCATTTTCAAAATCTCCAGATTTTACCACAACACTTTCATAATTTCTAAATTTATCCCAAGTTTCGCATTTTTTTAAAATCTCAAGATTTTGCCACAACACTATCTCAAATCTAAACTTATTTACCATCATAAAATAAATTAGAATCACATGATCACGCTAAAATGCTCCAAATACCTGTATCAAAAAAAAATTGCATACTATCTGTTAGAATCTAGTAGGGTCATGCCGGTTAGCTTAGCTCGTTAGCGTTAGGCTTTTGTATTTCTGTTTGTATGTACTTTTAGATTGTATTATTACAATAACTTAATAGAAAATTTACTTTATTAGTAATTACAAGTTTTTTCGAAAGGCTCTCACTGTGACTATGACTATGACTCCAACCAAGGAAAACCACCCTTTACTAGTGAAGATACACCGGTACAAATCCGTAGGGGATAGAACCTTAAGTTAGTATCTCGATTGGGGTAATCTTCTAAACCTCTTCTTCGATCGATATAGCCGTATTCTTCTTGTGAGTAATCTACAAACATAACACCGTTACTCGTTAAGAGGAGAAAGGGGTTCTTCTCTTAACCAGGCTCCGACGTGAGAGTAAGTAATCGTTCTTTCTAGAAAGAGAGGAAACAATTGTGTGTGTTTAGAGTGAGAGAGTAAGAGTTGAAATCCTTAGACCTTTGATGGGGTTTGATATTCATAGCTTGAAGGGTTGGAGAAGGTAAATGGGCTGATGGGTTCATGGGCCAGATGTTATCAGGGAATATCCACTTGGTCCCCTCTGACACAACAGGTAGTGCGCGTAGAGGTGAGAGTACGCTCACGCGCCATGATTGGCTGCACGTCGTTTTCCAGATGTACTTGTTGACTCATCTGTCATAGTGTCATCAGCCGTTAGTCGAGATCATGGAGCAGTGGAATGGCACATGCTGATTGGCTACACGTCATTGTCCTTTGTAATGTTTGTCCCCTGCACAATTGATCATCGTGGGGATCGTCTGGGACAGAGCCTGGCGCATGCTGATTGGCTGCAGGCTATTGCCACTTGTACTGGTTGTACTTTTATGAGCTGGCATGATTGCGCGCTCGCGGGAGTAGCACGCGAGGGAACTTTGGAACCTAGTTGAGAGTTTTTGGATTTAAGTATGGGTATGGCCCTGCCGCTGCGCGCGCATGGGTTTCCGTTCAACCAAGGCCTCAACATACTCTATCTTGTATGACAATGGCATTGGTTTTTAAATACTTATAACAGTTTTCACATAACTCAAACTTTTTAACGTGCATTTAAAAAATCAAGGAGCCTATTTCGTGATTACGGCACACAGCTACCGAAATCACACGACCCGAATTGCAATAAACAAACAAAACCTCTAACTATGTTACTTTTTTATAAGAAAGCTATCCTAGCCTACCATTTCATGAACACTAGATTATCCTCTCCATCCGATTCATTAGCCTCAAGTTTTTTTAATAACAAAGAAGCTTTCTCTCGAGCTCTTGTTGATCCTCTCACCGATACCTCAGCCAACACAAACGTAAGATCAGGCAATCCCATTGCTTCTTTCAAGCATTCCTCACTTTCATCAAAAACACGAATCAATATCTCGGCCGCACCTTCGTTACTCATCATGCACCTTCCTTTCAATACATCAAGCATTCTACCAACAATATTAGGCGTGTTGACTATAGCTTTTAACCCTTCATCAAACCGAGCAAGAAGCCCTAGAACAACAAGAGCGGTCCCACTCAAATCTTCACAATCCTTGTTCTCCACTACTCTTAACAGAACGTTAACCGCATCCGCTCTAACGGCTAACGTGCAATTCCCGTGGAACTGTGCCAGCTCAGCAAGTGAGCTTAAAAGGTGATGTGTAACATGACCTTTAGATCCTGAAACCGCCTTCAACAACGCTTGGATCGTATTCGCTACACCAAAAACCGCCTTGTTCTTGTCTAGCATTGCCAAACTACAAATGAGAGAAGCCGCTAATCTACTAGACTCGACGGACCCGTGTGAGAGGATTATCGTATTGAGGTGTTGAATGGTTGCCAGGTCAGCAAGGGTTGATTTGAGATTAGGGTTTAGTGACAGGTTAAAGAGGATGGATAGTGAAAGTTTTACGAGGGTAGGCGATGACGAGGACGACTTAAGTAGGGTGAGAATAATGGGGATGAATTCATTGTTTTGTAAAACTAAGTTTCTGTTTGATGGGCTTGCTTTTGTTATGGAAACTAGGGTTTGAAGTGCTTTTTCTTTAACTTCATAATCACTATCAAACTGAATTTGGGCAATGCATTCAGAAATAGTGTTCTTAATCTTAACATTTGCCATTACAATCACAGCAGCAACCAATGTTAACAAACTTTAATTTATATACAAGAAAGAAAGAAACATGCTTTTTGATGATTCCTATAATAGTGTAACTGAGGATAAATAGAAGAAAGAAACATACTTTTTGATGATACCAATGTGTTGCCTTAGCAATAATCAGCATATAGTGGCAGGCAGGCCTTGTTGGATGTGCATAGTACATAACGATCAAGATCATTGCTTCAAAATGTTTATCTTGTTTATGGTACAGATTTCTTATTATTAAACTAGGGTTTGGTGTCTGGTATGTGGCCGGTAACCCCCAACTTTTGGATGTACAAAATACACCCCTAACTTTCGTGATATGTTCATGGTTCTTGTATTATTCAGATGGACTCAAAACCAATAATACATTGAGAACCGCAAGAACCACATAATCTACTTGTAAATAATGTGTTGAGGATAATTAAGGTAGTGGGAGAGAGAATGTAGCGGTTAGATAGCAATTTCACGTATCACATTCAAAACACTACGTACAAATCTATTATGTGGTTCTTGTACTTCTATTTCAATATCTATTGGTTCTGCTTTGAACATTTCTATATTCAGCTATCAAAGAAAGAAAATACATAAATCTATGTATAGGTTATTAAACGAATATATTTAGAGACTTGTATGTAGGGGTGAGTAGGATTAGGTCCTAACCACCTGAGAACCTGCACCGGGCCCGATCCGATCCGTAATTGATGCTGTGTCTTATTTGGTTCATACTCGAGAATAGGCGCTCTGGACTGAGAGGGCCGAACATGTAAGCTAAGATACAATTTGTAAATAGTTTAATTTAATTTACCTTTGTACCTACATTTTCTTCATCCTAACCGAAACAGCAAAAAAGATCGAGTTTGTGGTTCAATTTCTAATAGACAAAGATGTCGCATTCCAAATTAGCTTTGGTTTCCAATCGACAAAGAAGTCCGGCATTCCAAATTGACCTAGAACTTCAGTCAGCATCAGTTAAGCATTGACCAGCTTCATCAACTTTAATGAATATTTTGTCCATTTGTTACAATGTTTTTGTCCATTAGTTTGTGTTCAATTAGAAAGAATTACATTAGTTTCAAATTCCTCGTGAACTTGGTTTACAAACTGAAGAAAGAACAATAAAGCTTACCGGTTGTGTTTACGAAAGAATTACATTGTAAATTGTAGTGTATAACTACGGTTAAAAGTAGTCAGGTGACTCAGGTCTATTGCAGTCCGCAACAAAATCATCTTAAAATAAATATAAAAAACACTATGGGCCCAGACACGTTCGGCCTAACCTGTGGCTCAACCTGCCGACGAGCCTGTAAAGAGTAAAGACCAAGACCATCTTACCTTTGTTGGTCCAGTCTTGGTTTATCATTTTTCAGATATTTTGGGTTCAGGTTCAATCCAGTTTCAACCCAACACACACGCACCTGGTTGAATGGAAGAAGCAATGCTCAGTAGTAATAATCTTTCACGATAAAGATAACCGTAGCTTGAAAAACATAATCCTCAAAGAAGTCTAAACCTCGGAAAACACATCCAAAAGGCCATACTAGTCTAAGCAACATAAGCAAATATGCAGAAAAAGGTCAATTATTCAATTCACACCCTACTCATAAATCATTCAATGCTGCAAGATACCAAAAGCACAGAAAAAAAAAACCCGTCATCAACATTCATTTCTCACTTCTGACCAGAATCAGGAGAACCATCTCTGTAGGATACAAGTCCTTTCTTAGCAGGCGGGGTTCCAGAAGATGACCTGGACCTTGACCTTGATATCGATTTTGACTTTGATTTTGACTTGCTGGTCCTTCTTGGAGATGGTGAGGGTGAAGACCTTGGTTCATATGGACTCCTGCTTCTAGAAGGTGGAGTTCGGCTGCGTGGTGCCCTTCTCCTTTCAACAGGCGGTGAAGGCCTGTATCGAGATGTCTCGACAGGTGAGCGGCTACGGCTGTAACGGCGACGTTGGCGGACTGGGCTTCGTGATACACTTGGACTTCGGGTCCCGCTTCTTCTACCTCTGTACCTGAGCGGACTTCTGTCCCTCAGGGGGCTGCGGCGCCTATAGCTTGAATACCTGCAAACAATTAGTCAATTGGAATAAACTACTTTCATATATGTTCTTCAAACTTCTTTCAACAAAATATAATGTTTGTTACCTGTCATGGTCGGTCCTGCCATAGCGATAAGATCTGAGTGGGGAACGATCAGGAGAATGATATCTACGTGCATATGAATATCTATTACTGAAACCCCTCCCTCTTCTGATACGTCCATCAGGAGAAACACTTCTAGAAGGTGATCTACCCCTGCGCCCACCCACAGGGCTTCTAGAATAACTGCGACGACTGCTCCTCGCAGGTGGTCTGACCGGGCTCCGGCTCCGGCTTGGGCTTCTCCTTAAGGGGGCCCGACCCGAGCTTCTGCTCAAGCTTCGTTTAGAAGATCTCACAGGGCTTCGGCTATGACTTATTCTAGAAGATCTAACAGGGCTTCTGCTTACTGACTTAAGTGAGGATTTTCTACCGCGAGGTGGTGATGGTGACGGCGTCGGACTCCTGTTAACAGGTTTACGGATATGAGGTCTAACCGGACTTGGGCTTGGGCTTACCTTTTTGCCTCTTACTGGACTTCTGCTAATGCTTCTAACTGGACTCTTGCTGCCGCTCTCACTTCTGTACGGGCTCCGGTTTTTCCGCCTAGGGCTCACACTAGGGCTCCTCCTAGGACTGATACTCATGCTCTTGCTCAAAGGCTTTTGAGGACTTTTGCTTACACTTCTGTTGACGATAATTTAGAAAAGATAAGATCTCAAATAATGTAATGAGAGAACCGGCAATAATGTAATTAACCTGGAATTGTGTGGGTGGTCATTTACTACATCAGGTCTCCCAGCAACAATCTTCACCACATCAGCACCATTGCTAGGTCGATTGCCGTTTTCCTTGGGATACTCACCTTCTACCCTTTCATATGAGTCTCCAGTTTTACGACGACTAGAATCATCTTCAACTTCAGCTGAAGGAGACTGATTGCCATCTGGATGTGTTTGAAATTAAAAAGAAATAATTGAAATCCACCAAATAGAAACTCCAGCGTGAATTCATAAAACTGTAATGTGTCATATAAAGAAAACTGAATAGTATACCAAAGTAAAAGAAAAGCATCAGTGATCATACCAGTGATATTAGTCGAGTTATTATGCTTCTGATTTAGCTTCCTAGCATCACCATTGTCTTCAGAACCATGTTCATTTTCACTTTCACTCTCGCTAACACTATCTGACCCCCTGAAATCAAAACAGGAGAGATAAAATGATGCCATTGCGCCACATACAAGGTTTTCCACACGTAAAGAATCAAGAAGTAAAAGAAAAGCGATAAATAGAGTAAAACTGTCATAAACCTCGACTCTATATAATGTTTAACCTTTTCGATTTGCGTTTGGACTTCTTATCATGCTTCCTGCGCCTCTTTGCATGTCTCTTGTCCCTCCTTTTACCACGCTTGTGTCGATCCCTTTTAGAAGGTCTCTTTTTTCTCTTACGTCTATCATCACTTGAAGAGCTAAAATCAGATGATGACGATGTGGATGAGTCAGAGTCGGACTCGCTATCAGAATCAGATGACTCTGAATCCATGTCTGATGAACTGTCTGATTCACTAGAGGAATATCGCCTTCTCTTCTTCCTTCTATCCTTTGAAGATTTCTTGTGCTTCCCCTTTCGCCTTACTTCATGGCTGTGTACCTCTGAGGAAACATCCTTTGTTTTTTTTCCCGCTGCCTTCTTATCTATATGAGCAGTAAACAAACTATAAATAAACAGAAAAATAAAAAAAAAATCAAAAGAATTAATAAAATGTAAATTACAGTTACATACCAGAACTCTGATTCTCGCACTCACTAACTTCACCACAATAAATGATCTTCACAGTCACAGTCGGTCTTCCATCTTCATCACCCACGTTCTCAATCTTTTTCAATACATCAACTCCTTGCACAAGCTTCCCGAAAACAGCATACTTCCTGTTCAAGGAATATCGGCATGCATGCAGCATTAAATATGACTTAAAAAATGCAACTTAGAGATAAAATTGTAAATAGGGGTGTTTTTCGGTTTTTTTCGGGTTTCGTGTTTTCGGGGTCAGGTTGTTCGGGTTTTTGGCTAGCCGATAACCGACCCATTTAAAGCTCGGGTTGTTCGGGTTTGGGTTATTTGGGTTCGGGTTAGTTTGGGTCGGGTTATTCGGTTCTCGAGTTTAGATGTAAAATGGAAAAAAAATATGTTTTTTTAGTAAAACATTATCAAAATTCATCATGCTACTAAAAAATGTTATCAAAATTCATTAAGCTACTAAAAAAATATCATCAAAATTCAAAAAACATTTAACAATATGGTATGATAATGTTCAAAAGTCCCAAAACTTAATCTTCCGAATACCAAACACTCCAAACCAAAACGCATCGATAAAAAAAAGACAATGAATGTTCGGGTTTTGGGCTGTTCGGGTTTGTGGTTGGGAAAAAATGACCCGATAACCGACCCATTTGAGGTTCGGGTTGGTCGGGGTTCGGGTTATTCGGGTTCGGGTATTCTCTAATTCGGGTTCATGTGGCTTCAGATTCAGGTCGGGTTTCGGGTTTCAGATAAAAAGAACAGCCCTAATTGTAATTTCAAAAGTTAACAAACCTGTCAAGATGACGGTTAGCAGCGAAGGTGATGTTAAACAAAGAGCCACGTGAATCACGATCTGCCATTGCCATTGTCAGAAGGCCGGGGGCATCATGTTTCAACTTGGAAGATTCATCTGAAATGTCATAACCGTTCATTATTATTAATCATAAATAGCACAAAGGATAGCCAAAACCTTATCTCAGGAACATATTAGGGTAGTGTCATAAGTTGATCTAGAAAGTTCATGGCAGATCAACTGCAAACATGCAATAGTGTTTATATGCAATCAAGAGTGGCTTACAAGAATACATTAACTGCATAGACAGGTGACGGCTAGATGTATAACTTTCTTATAGAATTAGAATAGGGCCCCTTGTTGGGAATCAGCATAATTCTTCAGATAGAAAAATGAGAATAAAGTGATAAACTATAAAAATACCATTTGTTCTTATAGAATAGCTCCCATGCAGCAAGAATAAGACGAATGTCATCCCACACCTTCACAGGCAATGCAAAAAAGGAAATCCATATTCTCTCAAATTCATGAGCATCGTGTGTAATTAAATAAATATAGAGTAGAAATTAGTTGAAGCTTATTTCAATATTCTTTGTATACTCTTTTGGAACAATTAAATGAAATTCCCCAACCATTTCGAACAAATCAAAACAATCAAAACTGAAACAGATACAAGAAGCAGTAAACGGACTTAATTCTCACCTGGAAATTTCCCACCGTATATGCTCTCTCCATAACTTCCTGCAAAAGTACATAAAAAACGGTCATACTAATGCGATAATCCTATACAACTTTTTCAACCTTAAGGTAATAAAATTAGAACATGATAAACAAACCCCTTAGGGAACATACCATCACGTTTATAAAAATCACCACCCTGCAAAACAAACACCAAAAAATTAGTGCAACTATATTAGAAATTTATTGCATAAAGCTGGGCACGTATGATAATCTTCACAATTGTGTGAGGATATTTAACCCAAGTGCCCATCAAGTACAACCTTAAAACTACATCACAAGAAAAGCAGTAGTGACCAATCCTGTATCCTACAGTGTAAACAAGCATAGCCGACTAAAAGACAGACCACTGAGACTTGTAGGAGTAGAAAGAATCAAAGAGCTAGGAAGAAAATAAACTAACAACAGATAGTTTATTAAAGTAATTGATAGAAAACATACCTGAGCCAAAGATCCTTTGATTATGCGATGGAAAAAAGATCCCTTGTAGTGTAGTGGTCTTCCAGTTTTCTGACTATTCCCTTTTTCTCCTAAAGTTTAAACAAGCATCCAGTATTATAACTTTATAAATATAAACAATATGTGCCCTAATTAAGTTTCTATGTTCAAAAAGTGCATTAGTCTGCACGTCCCCCAACATGTAATTCCAAAATCAACATATATTAATATGACAAATAAGAAACTCCTCAAATTTTACACTGTATGTGGGTCAGTTAAGTTGAAAGTAGAAACCAATGTACTTAGGAAAATCATGAACTTCTAAGACTATTTAGAGAAATCTTCAAAGTACAACGCAATTTAATAAGTTTAGTAGTTTGTAGTAAATCTCTGAAGTGAATGCAGCAGAAATGACACTGAAGTTTCAAAACGTAAGTACCAATTATGGAGTATATCTTACCTGTACAAAGTGCCCGAAAATTCTCTGCGGTCTTGGGAACAGTATCTGAGAAGAGCTGCAAAACCATATAATAAATATGAGTTTTCAGCAATATAATAAGTGATGTGAACATCTACAGCAGATGCTAGTTAGAATACAGACCAGACATAAGTATATACCTGCCAATGGATAAAATAAGAAAAAAAAAAAAAAAAAAACCAGTAACAGAACAATAAAAACACCTCAAAAACCATTCTTTCAACAGGATCTCCATCTATAGACACATCAAAGTATACAAGCGGGTTCTTGTTGCTCATCTTCCTTGTGTTTGGAAACCAGTCAAACCAGCACTCTTCAAGCACTCGTTCTGTACATAACATATTCAGAAAGAAAACACAATTAATAAACAAATAACTGAATCATAATATGAAAAAACATTACAGTGCTACTATGGTCTATGTGAACACTGTTAAGACAATAAGCAATGCTACCAGACCATAAGCATTCATGCAAAGATGCTAAGTTCAAAATATTTAATTTCCCCTTATGAGTTTCACATCTGATTTTGCAAGTTCGTTATAAATACTCTATAACTCCAACATGAAAAAGAGGTACATAAATTTAATCTGCAGAATATTTCTACACATATAAGTGTAGCTAATAGACTTTCTTGTATGAAGTACAGGGTATGGAAAGCTAACGAACTTATTATTTATGATGGTAGCATGTATTTGAAAAACAACCAACGCACGTTGACTCGATAAACCTAACTCACTGTCTCGCAACCGTACAGTTTCAAACGCGTCATAACAATCACCATCCTGAACCTCATGTCCTCATGACCAACACATATAGATCATCAGTTAAGTTACACAAACATTCTATTAAACCTTAAATGTCTTCAATTATACCGCCCGAACCGCATGACCAACGCAAATATATCATCAATTCAACACTTAAGTTACACATATATTCTATTAAACCTCACTGTATTCAGTCATAAACAAGCACAATCCATTACAAGGTTAATACAGTGAATAACTAAGAAACTAAAGTGTATCATAGACAAACACATCAATCAATCAATCAAACTACGGAGAAACATCACTAAATCTAAAAACCTGAGAAACAAACGCATACAGTAAACCCTAACGTGAAACTATCGAACATACGCAATCAAACAGCACAAAAGGCGCATTTGAAAAGAGAAATTGCATAGAATCTATTATTAAATTCAATTGAAGAATAAGGTGAATCCATGTAATTTGAATGAAAATAAAAGTGAATCGAGGTAAGGTTACAATGTTTGCGATGAATTAGTGATATAATAAAAGCGCAAACCCTAGATTTAATTGTATCTATAGGTAGGTACCTGCTGTTGATGATGAGAAAGTAACGACTGCAAATTGGTTGTTCGAGTGTGCTGCTACTGCTCTGCACAAAACGATGAGTGTGATGAGTGAAAACCTAACCTTAACCCAGCTCAGCGCTGAAATTACCAGATTAGCCCTGGCGTTCAATACGTATGTGAACGGTTATTTTCCTAGTAACTAGAAGTATATTTTGTCCCTGTCGTTTGTTCAACTATACTAATCCAGACCAAATTTTAAATTTGTATCATTTTCGTCTTTGACATTCTTTAAACATGTCAGCTCTATCCAAAAAGCTAAGGTTGAATAGAATAATTGGACAAACCACAAGGATGAAAATGACAGTTAACTCATGTTTTTTTGGACGGAAGTGACATGTTTCAAAAATGTTAGGGACGAAAATGATACAAATATAAAATTTGGCATGGACTGACATAATTAGACAAACCAAAGTGACGAAAATTACAGTTAACTCAAGTATATATATTTGTCAACGAAATGAGATATTTAAACGAAATGTGGTTGTGGTTGGTGATGGGTCTAGGTGGTGGCGTTGAGTGGTGAAGCAAGGGTCATGAACACAGATGAAGGGAAAAAGGGGTAAAATTTCAAGACAACATCATATTTTGAAACTTAATGAGTAAGAGGTTTGATTTCTGATTCAAAAGTGTAGCATCTTAATGGTTCCACTAAGAGGTTGCCAAACAGCCCCTTAGAGCATTCATATCTTTCTCATCATTTTTACCATATAATTACACTAAAAACAACTACAATTCTCTCTTCTTTCAACTAAAATTTTTTTTTATTCATTTATCATTACATTTTCTCTCCCCTCCACTCACAACCACTTTCAAAATATATTAAAAATTTACAGAGAGTGACTAGTGTTCCCTCAAATATATTGATAATCATACAGCAACATTTTCTCTTATCTCTACCCAAAACCTATTGTGAATGCTCTTAGTAATTCTATAAATCTTCCGATTAAATCTTGTAGAGCTACATCGTCATGGTAGTTAAGTTTAACGAATTTAGTTGCTTGATACAGGTCTTTTTAGCATGGTGGGTTGTGGTAAACCCACAAAAAGATGATTGTAACGGTGTTCAGGTTTAAATAGTAATTCTCTGTAGTCATGTCTTATATTTGGCTATAGGGTACTAGAGGATCCCGTCAGTAGGACTGTAAACGAATCGAACAAACACGAACAAGGCCATGTTCGTGTCCGTTCGTTAAGGAACAAACTTGTTCATGAACTGTTCACGAACGCTTACCGAATGAGATTTCTTGTTCGTGTTCGTTCATTAAGGAAACGAACATGTTCGTAAACTGTTCACGAACACTTACCATATGCTAATGAACTCTAACAAATGTTTATGAACATAAATGAACACAAACGACGTTTATGAACACAATATTCATTTTAGAATAAAATCTGCATTTTCATCACAAACATTACGAAGAATCCACAAAAAAATAAATAAACACTTAACATAATTATCCGAACAGAGTTGGCGTGATTATCAAAAACATGATAAACACAAAATTAAGAGTTTGTTAAGCCTTAACACAAACTAAAATTGAAATAGTGAAATGAGGGATGTTGTGAGAGGCACATAAGATAACTAGGGTTTCAAAATTTTAAAAACTAGAAATAATAAAATAAAATACAACATATAAAAACCTTTAACGAACTAACACAAATAAATATTAACAAGAAAACATAAATGAACTCATTACTGAACGCTCACGAACATAAACGAACACATTACCGAACGTTCACGAACATAAACGAACAAACGCAACCTTTGTTCATGTTCGTTCGTTCGTTTAACTTAACGAACGAAACTTCTTGTTTGTGATCGTTCATTTACTAAACGAACGAACATAAACGAACTTCCCGCCGAACGGTTCACGAACTGTTCGCTGAATGTTTGGTTCGTGTACAGCCCTACCCGTCAGGTTACTCGAGTTAGGGGTGAGCAGATTAATCGCCATAATCAATAACCGAACCGATTAACAACATAACTAATGGTTATGATTATGAAGATTTGTTTAACCGACCAGTCGATTATAGTTACGGTTATGAAGCTTTGGTTAGCCGACGTAACCGAAACCGAACCGAACTTATTATGTTTAATATATAATACCATATAATGGATTTATGTTTTACAGTAAACATGTAGAGGTTTTTACTAATATAAAAGTATGTTAATAACAAAATGATCTTGTTGTAGATGCCATTTATTTTGATGAAGAATTAAGATGTTATATGTAACGCCCTACATCCCTAAACTTTAGACTATTGGCAATTTTAGTCCCTGGACCTTGCCTAATGTCAATTTTAGTCCCTGAGCTATGTAGTCATTAATACTTTGGTGCTTGGTGAATTCTATGTCATATACTAGATACTTGAAATGCCTAATTCTATATATACTTGGAATGTCTAAATCTAAATACTTGGAATGCCTAATTCTATATACTTGGAATGCCTAATTCTATATACTTGGAACGTCTAAATCTATATACTTTGGTGCTTGACTCTTGAGGCTCGTGAAACTTGAGACTTGGTTGAACGAGGGACTGGAGTCTTGTCACTAGTGGAAACTATGAAACTTTGAAAACTTGTGTTATTGACTATAATCTAGTTATACTATTTCTCCATACTACACAACGCTTAATCTAACTCGTAAATTGAATCGAAGACGATGAAACGGAAAAGATGGGGTTGACCGAGTGGCAATCCGATCGGATGACCATCCGATCGGATGACCACCCGATCGGACCGCCATCTGATCCGTGCACACCGCCTCTCTTTTCCTATCTGACACTATAAATAGGCCTGTCACATCACCATTTTCACTGATGTGACAGCCTCACTCGACCCAGACGCACGCACTCCTCTCTTCCTCCATTTCTTGGCGATTTCGGTATGTTTTACACTTGATTCTTATACTTTCTTGATCTACACTTCATTCTCTACAAGATTCTCCTTTGAAATCTCACTTTTCACCATGGAATCTCTTGGATTTGAGCTCTTGAAGGTGATGTCACCATGGCGGTTTGTACCAAACTGTTGTGTGATGTTATTCTAGCCAAGATCTAACTCAGATCTAAGGAATTTCATGTGTTGTACACTAAATCCATACTAGATCTACACTTTTCAAGCTAATAACCTATGTTTATCTTCATCTTTTCTTGAACTTTTACATAAAACGGTAAGATCCGGATCTAAACGGACTGTAGACTTGATTATTAGTCTAGAGTCGGCTTGGAAAAGGATTGTTACCGGAGAAAATGACCAGAGTACGGATTCTGACATAAATATCATCACGAACTGACGACCGAACGGACTGGGGTGATTCCCACCCGATCGGATTGGCTGAACACTGATGAGTTTATCGTTGTCTTAATGCGTAACACGTCATCATTGCTTAATCAGAAACTTAGAGTTTTACAAAATTTAGAACGGGACAAGGTAACCCGATCGAGTGACACTTGCCCTTAACCCTAAACATTCTTGGAACATGAAGTCATAATCGTCGTATGGCAGCTCGATCGGATAGCCATCCGATCGAGGCAACCTTGAATCTTGAACTTGGGTCGAGTGGTGACCCGATCGGATAGCCATCCGATCGGACAACCATCTGTTCCCTTCACACTTTTGTCAAATTGAATCGAGTGGCAACCCGATCGGATAGCCATCCGATCGGACAGCCATCCGTTCCTTCACACACTTGTCACTTAATCGACTGGCAATCCGATCGGACAACCATCCGATCCAGTGACTAATCCGACACTTGTGCAATCTCGTTGTTTTGTCCGACACTTATTCGTTGCAATCTAATCAGGCTAAACCTAGAGAGCTCCCTTTGATCCAATAACGGTTAATCTGTTAAGCAATCACTGTGAGTATACTCGATCCCTTTTTGCTTTAAACTTTGGGATGTAACATGTATTCTATTAAACTACGATACTTGAGACTTTTGCAAACTAAACTCTATCCTACGTGTATGTGAAACTTGTGATTCTTGTATTCTATTTGTGCTATGTGAACGTTTAATCCAGGGTGTGTAGTTCCGCCTTAACAATAGTAGCGCTATAGGAGATGCACCTCCCCATTATTCTTGGGGGTATTGTTAGGAGGATTCTAGTTTTCCTTGAGACTGGGAAAACAACAAAGCATCGGGATACTTGGACTATCACTTGTTGGACTGCGAACACTAGCATGGCTGAAACTATTTTGTTACACTTACATACAAATATGAGTTGTTTTAATCTAGTATGCTATTATTCAAACTTGTATACTCGCCAGTACGTTTTGTACTAACTTTATTTTAATACATGTTGCAGGCAGACAAGATGCTAGGATTCTTGGAATCAAGCTAGGATGATGCTTAGAAACTCATCTAGTTAATTAGGTTTTTGAACAATATTGGAGACTCGATGTACTTTGATACCTTGTGATGGTTGTTTGGTTTGAGACAATGTTGAATCAATCTAATTTATAATGGAACTATTTAGTGTTATGGAATCTCATGAGCAATCTGAACGCTTAGTGCTCGCACCCCGATGTTTCCGCCATCGGTCGGGGTGTGACATTATAATTGTATTAATCTTCTGTATAATAACACTGAGTACATAATTTACGTTGGTGATTTTACACAGTTTTATCAATGAGAATCACTTTTAGTGCATTTGGATATGAACATACAATGAAGCTTGGAAACTTGAAAATTCTACCATCCCACATCAAAGGCTTAAGTAATTTTTTTTTTTTTTTGTTGAGAATTACCTTACTAAAAAAGCAAACTCACATTGGTATTTTAACCAAAAAGTTGTTACACCCTAAAACGTTTTAACCCAACTTATCGCAGCGGAAAGTACATACCTAAAATTTCTTTCATGATAATCTTTCTTTCAATTAAATACATTAATCCCTTTTTATAAATTAATCAAAAACTAACATACTTATATCAATTTAAGTGACAACAACACACCCACGTACAATCCATATATTGACTCGATCTTCAACCACGTACACTTCTTGATGAAACATCCAAAACCCTGTACGGCCTGCAGTCACCACATTCAATCAAATCATTAGCAACAGGTGACATAATAAAAGATTATAAATCTTAACACATGCATAGTAAAGCGTCAACATATCCTGCTTCCTCTTATACCAGCCCCTTCATGGATCCATTCCTTCACTAGCATCGGATTGCGCAGCTAACCTTCACTTTCATTGTTAACATGCCTATACTTTACATTAACTCTCAATAGAAACGGTTAGTATCATTAACTTCCCTTCATACGAACATATTCTCGAATACTCATAACTCATCTTTATGCCTAATTCATTATGTAAGTTCCCTTTCTTACCCAAACTTAATCGAATCTCTTTCTTAACCACTCCCATCTCATTTATACTAAAACTTAACTTGGTAATAACATCAATTCATATCTTCTCACACTACTTTCAATAAGTACCCTATATCATAACTATTGTACCAAACAAAAGGGTAAGTTCGGAGTGCACTTACCTCGTGCGTCCGAGTTCAAGCATAGCTTCCGTGTCTATCCTTAGCCCGTTGCCCTTCCATGCTTGTGTCCATGTTGACATGACTCCTATCCATACATGTCATCACATTCATTATTAGCATACAATTTCACTTGTCATTTTCTCCTAAGCATTTCATCAAACACTTGGTGTGCATAACACTTTCTAAGCATAATGTACAAGTGCTTAAAGCATGTTCTTCCTTATTTCATCTTATGAACCATTACATTCAAGCAAAATCTTATAATCATAAATTCCACATCAAGTTTATCTATCTTAGTCTATCATACAACACCTTATACATCAAAAGATCACACTATTACATCTACAAGTTCATCATGATCATCATCTTCACACTCATGCAATGGGTTTCATTCTAAATCATCCAATTACTTGAAATTATTCATAACAAGAGTTCTATTTGGTGTTTCTAACACCTCTACATGCTTAATTTCATACCAATTCATGATTTACAACATAACCCACTTCGTGGGTAATCACCAATCTAGAATCTAAGACATACCTTATGATCCCCTAGTGTAGGTGATCACAAATTCGTGTTCGGTTCTGAGTTTGAGCTTTAATTCATCATCCAACTTGAAGCTTCTTGAAGAACTAGGGTTTGAACCCCTTGTTCTTCTCCTGAACATTCGACACACACACACACTAAATGTGTGTTGTGTGTTAAATTGTTGTTTTATAAAACATAAGTTTCCATGTTACCATTTAGCCCCTCGTGTTCACCCTTTAAATATAACTGGCACAAACTTTTAAACCTTTAATAGTTTTTACCCTACACTTAACTAGGTTAATTAGCCTAGTTATTTGTTTCATATTATAACATACAGGAACATGTGGTGAATATATAAACATTCGGGTTTTGGGGCGTTACAAAAGTGTAGTTTTAATTGGATGTCTTATTCCAACAATGTGGGTTTCATTTTTATTTTGTAGGCCTTTGGCGAATAATTTTTAACTTTAGCCCAAAATTTGGTTTTAGTTAAAGTTTTTGGTTAATAACCAAACCTCAAGTGACCTCATAACCAATTAACCATAACCAAAGTTCGGTTATGGTTATGATTAATAAAATCCATAACCGAAATTAGCAGTTATGGTTAATGGTAAAAACAGAACCAAACTGACCCACGCATATCACTAGCTCGGGTAGTATGGCAACACCGTTGCAACACTCTCTTTTTGGATCCATCAAGTACTATGAAGTTTGAGATTGGTTTGTAAGTACCGTGTTGCAGTATGAAGGAAGATGGAGATCGGGTAGTTTGAATTCATAGACTTCCACCCCCACCGATTCAGCTAGTTTGAATATTACTTGGGAGCTTGGTTACTTGGCATGTGCCTCTAGTACCCTTACCCTTGTGCATAATTGCTTGGGCTTGGCACCATACGTGACAGCATGTGTGAGAACAACTCCTACAGTTTATAATAAATGAATTAACTTGGCACTATTCAGGCACCATATGTGAGAACAACTCCCACATATTACATAAAGCATCCCCAAAAACTGCTACACATTTGTAGTGAGTAGTAGGAGTGCAGGACTCTACACGTTAGAGGAAAGGCCACAGGGATGGCAACGAGTAGGTTGCGACGACAAACAATGGTTGTGGGTGATGTTTACCCATTGTATAGCTTTGCTTGACCCAAATTGGACCCGTGTGATGTTTTTGTTACTCAAATCAAGAATGGGTCATAATTTCCTAGTTCAACTATGTTAATACCCTACTACTCCCTAGACCATTGTGATTGAAAGCGACAAATCCAATCAATTGTTACTGCTTATTTGCTTAATAGGGTACTTTCAATAAGCTAGGATTCATATAATCTAGAGTAAACTGCAATTTTACCCCCTGAGGTTAGGGGTCATTGGCACCTTTACCCCCCCTAAGGAAATAATTGCAATTTTACCCCCCACTGTTTGAGGTTATGTCGCAATTTTACCCCCCGGCCTCAATTTTGTTGACTGGTCTGTTGACTTGGACTTGAAATGACTATTTTACCCTTTTATTTTACCCCCCAACGTTTGTTGTTATGTCGCATGTTTACCCCCTGCCACCACTGCCACCGCCATTCACCACCACTGCCACCACCATTCACCACCACAACCACCACTGCCACCTCCAGCCACCACCACAACTTAATATCCCTTTCATATATAACACCACCACTACTTCCGTCACCGGAAACCTGCAACTCCGGTCATCTTCTCCTACGACTGCCACCACTGCCACCTCCAGCCACCACCACAACCACTGTGTATTATAAATTTGCAGGTCATCACTCTAAACCCACATACATGCTCTGTTTTATTCCACCACCAAAAACCCTTAATTCAATCACAAATTTCTTCATAAACTCAAACCCACATACATGCTCTGTTTTGATAGAAATTATGAAATGTGTTTTTTGAGGTTTTGTTGTGACATTTGTTGAAAGTTAGGTTATGAAATGAGGGAATGTATTGTATTACTGTGAAATGAA
This sequence comes from Helianthus tuberosus, assembly GCA_030545235.1. Classification (NCBI taxonomy): domain Eukaryota; kingdom Viridiplantae; phylum Streptophyta; class Magnoliopsida; order Asterales; family Asteraceae; genus Helianthus; species Helianthus tuberosus. The sequence continues at coordinate 194,371,662 of CM060414.1, forward strand.
AGGAAATGTATTGTATTAGTCGAATTACGGATTACCATCGTTCTTATACTTGAACCGGCTCTAAGTAGATCAATCAAAGCCAACAGAGCATTCAACTTCTCTTCAACATTCAGATCTGAAAGCCAACAGAGCATTCAACTTCTCTTCAACATTCAGATCTGAATTACTCAACTATATCACAAGCATTGAAATTCCAAACTGCAACAGCTAAATCAAGCTGTTTAGAAGACCTGTATTTAAGCCCCATAAGCCTAAGCCAAACATCTTGAATCTGCTGACAAAGCACCTGAACGCCCCTCTTTTTCTTGCTAAAACTTCCGATGTTTCTCTCTTGACAAACAAAGACGTTTGAATCACACACCATATAGATTTTTGTAATAGAAGCCCTTTCAGCATAATTAATTACAGAAAATACACTTGAACTCACCTTCCTTATTCCACCTTATCGCCCTATCATGAGTGGATAAGCCATACTTGAAAGCTAACCATTCAATGAACGCATGTCAGGGTATACTTTGACTAACCAGGCCTTTACTGTAAATATCAAATATACAACTAATTTTTGAAGGCTTTCAACATTGGAGACAAGAATAAGCTGGTAGTATTGAAATTAATCTAGCTATTGTTAAAGCATAGTGAACCAATAGGAAAGGTGGTACTTACTTTGAAAATAAATAGCTTTTACAAGGCGGATTAGGGTGGTGGCTGGAGGTGGCAGTGGTGGTTGTGGTGGTGAATGGCGGTGGCAGTGGTGGTTGTGGGTGGTGGCTGGAGGTGGCAGTGGTGGTTGTGGTGGTGAATGGCGGTGGCAGTGGTGGTTGTGGGTGGTGGCTGGCGGTGGCAGTGGTGGTTGTGGTGGTGAATGGCGGTGGCAGTGGTGGTTGTGGTGGTGAATGGCGGTGGCAGTGGTGGCAGGGGGTAATATCACAGAGTGCACAAAATACAGGGGGTAATATGAAAGGGCATTATAGTCATTTCAAGTCCAAGTCAACAGACCAGTCAACAAAATTGAGGCCGGGGGGTAAAATTGCGACATAACCTCAAACAGTGGGGGGTAAAATTGCAATTATTTCCTTAGGGGGGGTAAAGGTGCCAATGACCCCTAACCTCAGGGGGTAAAATTGCAATCTATACTATCTATAAAAGGAGCTTAAAGGCTGACCTCACTTTGCTTACTTGTCATCTTCTTAGATATGCCACATTGGATGCCACATAGACTCCGATGATGTCACTCCGCTGATGTCATAAATCCGATTTTGTTTAAATCATTTTAAGTCTCAATGTATTTATTTATTGTTAAAAGGAGAGTTGAAAAATAAAAAAAACCGGGTGTTTCAAATTTTAAATTTTGAATTCATTTTACTCGTACCAAGACAAGATATATCTGCACAGGAAGGGATAGAGGAGCTTCAAACTACCGCCCTCTTTCCCTTTCTTCTTTCTCTCAAACCTGATTCTACAGTCCAACAATGGCGATGAACAAATCAACAATCGAGGTGCCTAGAGTGAAGCTCGGTAATCAGGGGCTTGAGGTCTGATTTTCAATTCATCCTTTTCTCTTTTTTGTAAGTGAAAGAGGGCACCTCGGTAATCAGGGGCTCGGTGAAGATTCCGATTTAGGGTTCATATGAAATTTTGATCTGATCTGATGTGCGAATCCGAGTGCTAGATTTCTTCATCCAATCTGCTCAATTAAGCATTCGTAAACCTAATCAAATCGCCATTTATCTCTCACTGATTCAAACAAATGAAACAGCAAGTCCAAGTTCCTCCAATCGTAAAGAACACTGCATTCTCCTTCTTTGCTGAACGATTTTGCCCTATCATCTGCAGGTACTTTGTGTTTTTCATCTCTAAAATGGAAGTTTGCATGTGAATATGTAGCTCAATTTGTTGTTTGTTTCTCATTTGATCAAACCCTAGCTGGATGAAATGATCTGGAATTTGATTATTGGAGTAGTTATTGTGTATGTGATCATGATTCATGCTGAGATGCATAAAAATGTATATATAATCTCACTGCCTCATATGAATGTTGTTATAGGTTTAGTATTTAGAAGCATAGATTAGGGGAAATGATTATTTTGGATATATTGTTTTTGGTTTGCATCATCTTATTGTTTTAAAAGCCAATGCGTGAGGCGTGCACATCAGGTAGGTATGCGAGGGGTTGCACTATGTACAACCAAATAAGCTTTGTTTACAACTAGAAGCCACCCCCAAAACCTTAATTTTGACCTTCTTACATGTCACCCTCCTAAAGAACTTAGTATTGACCAATTTTGACCCAGAAGTACATGAGGTGCCACCCCCAAGCGCTTGAGGTATCATTGTCACTGCATACCAGTGAAGAATTGTTATAACATTTCCCATGTTTGTGTTGTCAAGTCAATAGATAATGCATCGTTTGGGTGCTGGAAACTTGTACTCTATCGCTCAAATATAGTTTTTTACTAAAACAATGCAGGTGTAGAAAAAGAGGAATAAAGTTGACTTTTATTGGTTGCTTAAAGAAAAAAGACACAATTGCATAACAAAGGTATGGTTTTATGCTTTGTTAGTGACATAGGTAGCATAAGACTGAGACTGAGGAGATTAGTCGATTTTTGGGTTAAGCTACTGAATTTTCTAGAAATTAAAAGGGCAAATCGACGTTTGGGTTGACCCATATGTTAATTAATAGTTTGTCACTTTGATAGTGTAGATGTAGAATGTTTAATTCTTTTGGAGGTAAATAAAATTTGAATTAAATATAAATTATAAATATGGAGCACCTCTGTATTTGATTAACTTTAGTTGGAGGGTAAATAAGGTATAACAATTCGTAGTTTTATCATTGTTCGTTAAAAAGAATCTTATTGAATCACATATGTTTTTAGGGCTTTATACTAAACACATACTGATCGGTTGTTTGAGGAATGCTTTATTAATCGTATTGCATCTATAGGATTTTGTTGTGGGGTAAGCATATTTCTAAATCTATTTTACTTCATTCAGTGGGTTGGATATGGAACCAGATCCATTAATTATCTGATCCAGCTCATGATCAAACTCGATGTATTGTGATCTGAATACAGAACGCTATGGATCCCCCTATCATTGAAAGAATGACTGAATTTTTTTATGCTTCTATCATTTTAATACAGAACGCTATGAATCCCCCTGCACACTTTATTCATGCTCATGTGTAAGCCGTAAGTTTAATATCATTTTTACCTTATCTAGCATGATATATTTATGTATCTTTAGATAATAACAACTATGTATACACCTAAGACTTAACATTTTGGATATATAAGATTTTGTCATGAATTTTTCATGGTCCATTTCTTCACAGATGTTAGTTTGGTTGAACATAATAACAAGATTCTTATATTTTTTTATTTTTTTTGGTGTGAAAGAGCTTAAAGCATTAGAAGAGCATATTAGCCTGTTCATGCCTGATTTATCTGGCATAGATGCAGTTGTAAGCTTTAAAAAAGAATCCCTTTTACCATCTTTTATCCAATGTTACAAGCTTTTCCCAGCCACACATCTTTAGATAAGTATTTATACTATTTTATAATACATATCCGAAGGATGTATTACAGTACGCAAGAGATTAAATTACACCAGCTCAAATTTTAATTATTTCGAATGGACCTATTCTACATTTTGAATCAATTAACTAACAGCCTTATGCAATTCAACTCATCACCCTATACAAAACTGGGAACCATATAAATAACTCATAGTTTTTTTTTTTTGCATCAGCTAACCTTCTTATTCAAGAGTGGGCAAAAGAAGCATCAGAAATTTCTAAATGCCAGCCAAAGGTAAGATGTCTTTCTATGCTTCTTTGGTGAGATGTTTTAGTAGAGCTGGCATGATGTGTTTGGTCGGGTTAGTTGGACAGGGTTGAGATATGTCGAAGTTTTGTTTTGTATTCTCTCAACGTTGAAGTAGTTCTTCCGGTATTAATCATGTATATTTTTCTTCTTCTTTTGTTTTTATCAGATTGATAAATGATAACTAACAAATCATTTCAGATTTGCTTCTTTGGCAATTCTTTACTTCGGTTTGTAAAGTGGATTATATTACCATTCGCCATGGGTTCATTTGTGTAAGTCTAATTTCTTTCACCAAAAATATATTATTTCAAAATAGTTTATGTTAGAGCTAACAAAATGGGCAAGTTGGGGAAACACTTTTTTTTTACATTTAATGTATCAATGTGATAAAGCTTTTCAATTGTTTCATTGAAAATATAAACTTTTAATAAGTTTTAAAATGATTCAGAGGTTTTAACAACTAAAAACTATGCTTTGTATTTTATCTAATTCATTAGATTGTAAAGGTTAAAACATAACCCGACTCAACCCATTTGTTACAAAAAAGGCTCGATATTGCTGCAAGCAGGTCTGGTCAATGTTTCAGTTTTGGTGAACTTGGGATAAATGATATGATTAATTCCATCTCAACCTTTCAATTTGTTTGATGTGTTGACATATTAAACTTTATAAACGGAGGGGGTGTTAGGTTTTGAAACTGGGTCAGTTTAAACATCTAATGGGTTAGGTGATTATAATTAACTTGCTTTTCTTTTTTTAGTTAATAAGAAAATGATACATGTCTAATTAAGTTGAAGTGATTAAATGTAATTGGTTTTAGTTAATACAAATACTCAAAGTGTGGTTTTTTGGATTTTTTTTAACTCGAGTATTAGGGACTGCCATGTGAAGTTTCATAATTCAGTGACTTTGTGTTTGTGCTCACAATTCAAAGTAGTTTACATCTTTTGTAGGTTAATACTAAGTGAAAAAGTGAAGTCATTTGAAATATAGCTTAGACTATAGAGATGTTGATTAAAAATTCGTATACGATAATAAAAATCAAGACTGGGAAGATCACTTAATTAAATGCACACGGTTTCAGCGTAGACGGTTTGAAGTTCCATCCAACACATTCTTCTTCTCTTTATCAAATGCACACGGTTTCAGCGTAAGTTCTCTCAATTTCTCACACTTATGTTTCGTTGATTATGGATTCAGTTGATTCTGGATTCAGTTGAGAATATATTAGAGTTTCTTTTCATCAAAGTTGTTTCTGTAATGATTTACTGTTTGCAGATATATTGAAGAGGGGACATTGATGAGCATGAAGCGACTGCGTTTGTTTTGTTGTTTTTTATCTCTGCAGGTGATTGAACAAGCTGTTGAACAAGCACAAGCTACAAAAAGAATAAACTTTAGTTCTATTGCCATTTATTAATTTGATTAATTAGATTTATGCATTTTGTTTACAAGTTGAACAAGCACAAGCTGGCCTAAAAGCACTTGCTTCATCCGAGAAGACAGTAAATCATCTCCGTGAGAACTTTGTTAGTATCGAGAGGTACATTTGATGATACGTGAAATCACTTTTACCTTTTTATGTCTTTTGATTCAAATAAGATATATGCAGTTGGTTCTGCAACAGCTGATTTTAGAACTGATTTACATGCCTCTTTATTTTAATTTGAGTATTATTTAATAGGAGCAGTTCATTCATTACATTTACCACAATTGTGCTAATGAGACATCTGAAGATCATAATTGTGGTGAACCAAATAGGGAAAGAGAAAGATCTGGTTACATGCAATGGGATTTCGATGACCAAACAAGTAAGAGGTTGGTGGTATTGTTAATAGTTATGACACGGATATGATTTAAAACATATTTATTATTTTTGGATTTTTACCAACAAAAAAAAAAGTTTGTTTGACTTTTGAGAGTCAAAGTAGCTATGTTTGGCTTCTACGTTGTCAAGAATATAATTTACTTTCTTTCCATGAGATTGATAACTAACTGAACTGTTTATAACATATTTCAATTGAAGCATTGTGTTAATGATATTTATTTTATGGTTTAATTATAGCTCAAAGCTATGTAGTGCAGAATATATCTTGAGAAACATCTTATTTGACTTTAGGTAATCAAAGTAATTACACTTTACTTCAAATTATGAAGTAATTGTTACTTGGTGTAGACAATATTGATAACGAGATTAAAACATATAAAATATATTTATTGGTTTCGCCTTTCACCACCAAAGATATGTAAATTTATATCCCAAAATTTCCATCACGGACTTCGACTTTAATTTATGTTTTAATTATGTTTTTTATGTGTTAAGTGTGTGTTTTAATCATGTTTTTGTGTTTTTTATTGATTAGCAAGTAGAATATGTCATATTGATGTGTATGAATATTTTTTTTATTTTGAGCGCTTCGTATACGTGAAGTTCTCGCTTCGCGCTTGAAGCTTCGCTTAAAGCTTTTGGAACCAAAACGCATCGGAGTCCCTCACGCTTTTTTAAACCAAGCGTGAAACCATATCGAACCGACTGCAACTGTTTGGTTTGGTTTGGGTCAGTTTTAATTTTCAACGGTTCGGTTTCAATTTCGATTAAAAGAAAAACTTTATGTGATTTGAGTTGACATAACAAGACATATCCTTAGAGAAACCACTTAAAGAGGCCTCCTAGAATCAACATGTTGCATATTTTCACGTTATTAAGTCAAGAAAATATACCATCAAACAAAACAAACAAATTTTCTTATACTGTTATGACCCGTAGCAATTGATCGTTTTCAAAAATGACCGATTGTATCCTTTCAGTGCTTTTATATTCTAACCTTAATATCTTTTGCTGAATTTGCAGATTATTTTTTTAGACTTATAAACATGTCTCTCTCTCTCTCTCTCTCAAATACAGTCCTGACTTCATTTTCAAAATTCAAGCTCTAATTTCAAACCTGCATCTCCCAGATCCTTTCAGTTGAATTTCAAGCGATTCAGATCTAAGGGCTGTGTATCTTGAAACAGGTTCTCAGCACAGATCTTCAAGTGAGTAATCTTTATTTTTTTCTCTTTTTTTCTTGGTTGTTGATATTTTTTTTGGGTTTTGTTTAACTTTTTGAATGTAGTCTCTTGGGCCAGATCTAGCGATTAGTCGATGGTCCATGTATTTGAGGGACATGGACGAGTGCTCAGAAGCAGATAGAAGAGCTTCTTGCATTTAAACGTTTGGACGATAAAACAGTTCATAGCTTGAATGGATTTTTTTGTAGATAGATTGGTGAGTTTAATCGGTTATCTTTATATTTTTTTTTGTACAAATTGTGTTCGCTTACATTTACCAAACAAGTAAGAGGTTGGTGGTATTGGTTAAACGTAATGGTATAATGGTCATATTATAAATTGAACTTATTGAAATAGGTAAATATAGAATATTAAGTATTTTAAGAACTACGGTTGGTATTGGGCCTTTGCCAATTGGGTTATTATTTTGGGACTACTCGGTATGGGGAGCGGCCTAGGGCTGGCGAGGGTACTTGTGAATAACAAATTATTCCACATTTTCGTTTGATTTAGTAAATAGGTTGGTATTTGCGATTTCGTTTGATTTAGTTTTTTTTTTGTGATGCAGGGTATTTGATATGGAGCTATAAGGCACTACTCTTATTTATCTCGAGCACATGATGAGAGGGGCATAGGTAATATGTTCCAGTTTTCATTCTACTTTTATTCTATAAAAATCTATCCTAATGAAGACATCATGTTATTTAGAGTATAAAACCTTCCATTTATGGGAGAAAAGGTAAGTACGCAACCTCAATAGACGCTTATGTGTATTTTAGTTTGAATACATTGTTGAGTTATATAAACTCTACTATATTTTATTTACCAAAAATTCTATAAATTGGGAGGGGCATAGGTAATATGTTCCAATTTTCCTTCTACTTTTACTTCCTCAATTTCTCACGTATTTTTTTTAATGTACATTTGTCTTTGATTAGGGTTGTGAATGAGACCAACAACAAGAACAAAGAATGGCTCTATGGTTGCACGTCGAGTTCTTTCTAATTTGTTTGTGCTTAGACTTTGTGAACTTATTTATTTGTTCGTGTGTGATCAGTTTTCATTTTATTTATCTACTATCATTGTTTTCCTATTTTTGATTTATCTACTATTGAATGGGTAAAAATGATATGTAAAGTTACTCCAGAGTATGCACCTGTAGTCTATTTTCATGAAAACAGATTATTGCAAAATCCCCTACGAAGCGCGGTTGGGGTAAATTATAACTAAAAACAAGAGAACCTTCTTTTAATGTTTACGATGTACCCGCGTCCACCTATGATATATTATAATCTGTTTTTTAGTATTTAAATGATATATTATAATCTGTTTTTTAGTATTTGATTCCGATCGTTATTAGAACAAACCCGTGTATTCACAGGGGTGTACACCTATGCACTTTTTACACTAACAATGTGTAAAAAAAAATTAACATCATATATAAGAAGTTATTAGACAACATAAAATTAGGTCATGCTTTATAAAGATATGTAACTAAACATAAAGATATGTAAAAAAAATTGTACACTATATCAAACATGTACACTAAAACAAATTGTCTTTAACATTGTTTTATAAAGATATGTAACTAAAAATAAAGAATTTAAATAATATATTATAATATGTTTTTTAGTATTTGCTTCCGATCGTTATTAAAACAAACCCGTGTGTTCACACGGGTGTACACCTAGTTTACTCTATAATCTAACTTGGTACTTTTAACTTTGTTTGGGCAGACTAGAGACAACTGTGAAGTGGAAATGACTTGAAATGTTAAATACAGACGTCGCTATATACGCACAAAAACGGGTCACGCCAAACTGTGGACATGACAAAATGGCACCAATATATGATATCAATTAACACAGCAAAGATATTGGGAGCTGTTAAAACTCACACCCAAAATACAATCTTTCCCACAACATACCTGATTGTATCATGGTTTCCTACCAAAAGCTTTTCAAACCATCCAGACATCTTAATCATAATCAAAATCCAAAAATCCACAAACAGAAAAACTCTCAAATCCCACAAACCCTTTCAAATTTTATATCTATTCAAAAGCATCATCGTCATCATCTGGAAGAGGCTGGCTGGCAGCTGCAGCAAGCTCAGCTTCATGCCTGCAAAATTTCAAAGACATCATTCAACTATTCAGGAAGCACTGGTTTTTTTTGCACGGATTTAGTTGGGTTGGAAGGTATAGTCGTTCCCTTAAATTGTTGTTCGGTCTAAAAACTGTTTCTTAAGATTGATTTTACAAAACCCACATATTTGGATGGGTTTCCTTAAAAAAACCTCAAACAGCATCTATCATTTTAAACCACATTCCCACACAAAGCACAAGCTTGAAAATTGTTGAAATTAAGAGCAACAAATGGGCTTACTGTTGTTGAGCAGCAATGTCAATTTGCACTTCCGGAGGAGCTAGAGCAGGAGACTCAACAAAATGCAAGTTAGGGTCCCTAAACAAACACAATTAGCATCAAAACATGTCATTAAGACTAGCCCTCTTCCAACATTTAAGACAGTTAACGAAAGTTCACCAGTACACTAGCATTAAGCAAATGTTTACTTACCCAGCGAGTTTCCTTGCAAGATAAAGAAAAGGCTTCTCAAAGTTGTAATTACTCTTAGCAGATATCTCGTAATACTGCAAGTTCTTCTTTCTGTGAAAAGTAACTTGTTTTGCCTTCACTTGACGGTTCTTGACATCAACTTTGTTTCCACAAAGTACAATTGGAATGTTTTCACAAACACTATATAAACAACAAAAACAGCATGTAAGGAGAAGATAAAACATGATTTACAAAAGTGTGCATACTTCAAAGATATTGTATACATACCGGCAAAGATCACGATGCCATGTGGGAACATTCTTGTAAGTCAACCTTGCAGTGACATCAAACATAATGATGGCACATTGACCGTGAATGCTGCAAGAAATTCCAATTGTATGATTAATACATTGTATGATTAATACAATATAGAAGATACTAAAAGTCAGCGACTAATAATTTGAAGTACAATATCTGAGCAGCATTTGCAAATATCGGATATTTTTTGCCTAGTTTACATAAAACAACTAACCAACACCCAATTAAAAACAATACTTACTAATATCCATCACGAAGACCACCAAATTTCTCCTGGCCGGCTGTGTCCCAACAGTAAAACCGGATCTTTCCACAATTAGTGAAGAAATCCAAAGGGTGAACCTCAACACCAATAGTTGCTAAAGAGAACAAAACAAAACTTATATCAATCATCCAAGCTGTCAAAAAATTCATCAAACAAAACTCATATGAAAATTTATGATTACTCACGTTCGTATTTCTTCTCAAATTCTCCGGTCAAATGTCTCTTCACAAAAGTTGTTTTTCCTACACAGCTCAGAAATTAAAGAAGATTCAGACTTCAGAGTAAAAGTCAACAAGTTAAAAAAATTGACCAAACTGAAAAAAGAGTCAAGCCCCTTGCTACCTTAAATCCTTGTCAACATATCTAAAAACAAAAAATAATCTAACATCTGGCAAATCGTGTCTTAACAGGTTTAACAGGTTTCTGACGGCGCGCACAACATAAGTTTCAAACATGATTACGACTCGTTTAACAACTTTCTACCCCATGTTTATAAAGCAGTTTTATGTTTTATGTACAAAGATGAATAAATGATAGATCCTAACATTGTAATTTTAATTATTTTAAAATTTTAAAAAGTCAAAGGGTGTATTTTTCAGTCAAACAGGTCTAATCGTGTCTTAACAGGTACCCAATTGCCAGCCCAGTTATCATATATAGAATGATTCCACTATACATTCTGATTGAATTGATAGACATGCTTATAATAATCAACAAACAACCATAGATGGTCCTTAATTGCACAAAAAAAATACCAAGATTCAACTAAATACCAAACTATGCATGATTTAATCTTCTATAAACTTAACTTTAAGTATAACTGAATTCCACTACACCTTTTAATCAATAGCCATGTTTAAATAATCAACAAACAACCATACATGATTCTTAATCACAAAAATACACCAATATTCAACCAAACACCAAAAAGTGAATATCTTGAACAGTTAACCAATAAAAGCATCAAAAAAATAGTAGAAATGTCAAGAAAGTCAGAAACTGAACACAACTATTAAATAGTACATACATAACAATAGTGACAAACTACACATGTATTTTCACATTCTTTCTTAATCTATCATAAAAAATGTTCCAACTTCATTCACTTTTCTATATATATATCACAATTTCATAAATCATCAAACAACAAAACAAAATGCAGTATAAACCCTAAACCTCAACATAACATAACGATTATGACAAATTGCAGATGTACTTTCACATTCTTCCTTAAGCTATCATAAATTTTGTTCTAACTTAATTCACTCATATACATATCAAACCTTTCATAAAATAGAACAAAACAAAATGCAGTAAAAACCCTAAACTTCAACATAACATAAAATTTGCATCAAAATCACATACAAAAATAATCAATAACAAAATTAACAAAAGTAAAATTAGAAATCGAGAAAACTGTTACCAGTTCCACCATCGCCGACAATAACAAGCTTGAAACTCGGATAATCAACAGTTTGCTGATTCGGCAAGGCCTAAAACACACAAAAAAAAAACAATCAGAACGAATTTCAATCATTCAACAAATTCAATGAAGGTAGAACAAAAAAGATGATCGAAAACAATGACAGGTTGTTGCAGATCTGGAAGACGTACCATAGTGAAGATGTGCGTAAAAGAGGGGATGAAGGCGGAAGTAGAGAAAGTTGTGTTGTTGAGAGTGCCCTAATTTTGAAGTTGAATAGAAGATAAAGCTATACTTCAATGTTAGCTTTCATCTCACGCGGTTGTCTCTACCGTTGGATCAACTTCGTTTGAAGTAGGCCGTTGATTGTGCTGCTCACGTGATTAGAGGAGATGGTTTGAAACGTATAGGGATCGAACTTACTAGAATCACGATGGATGGTAATAATAGAGTACGAACTAAATTAACGATGATTTACCGTTTATAACAGCTTAATTTCAACCAAGTGTAGTAACTTTTAAAAATATAAATTTAAATCCAACTAGAATTAAGCGCCCCCGCGTTGCGGCAGGGGCCTAAAACTATGTCAAATAACATCAATGCCACATCATTGGTAGTGATCACCAACACTGAAGTTGCGGCTTGTTAATACGAAGAAATAAGACTGAAACATATAACATGAAAAAAATAACTATGTCGATTTAGGACACACGCGTTGCGACGAACTTGTTAAATGGATAAAATAGACGTAAAAACGTTGAACCGCACACGCACATTGAGTCGTGTTAACTCGCAAAATAACGTAGAAAAGAATAACTAAGTCAATGTAGGATCTGCCCTTTGCGGCGAACTTGCCAAATGGAGAAAATAGACACGTTGCGACATACATGTCAAATGTGAAAAAAATAGACGAAAAACGTTGAACCACACACGCACGTTGCGACGTATTAACTCGCAAGATTTAGAACGAAACTTAAAACGAAAAACTTGCGAAAGAAAAAAAGTATGGGGGACCAAAGTTGTAAATAAAAAAGTTTTGGGTTAAATTACAAAACATGAAAAATTTTAGGTAAAAAGTAAACAAATTAAAAGTGTTAAAATATAAAAGATGAAAACTTTTGGGTTAAAAGTGAAAAATCACAATTTTTTTTGAAAAACTCCCTATGCTTAGGGTACAACAACACAATGCAAGAATGTGTTGCAAATTTATATTGCGAAAGAAAAAAGTATGGGGGACCAAAGTTGTAAATAAAATTTTTTTGGGTTAAATTACAAAAGATGAAAAGTTTTAGGTAAAAAGTAAACAAATTAAAAGTGTTAAAATATAAAAGATGAAAACTTTTGGGTTAAAAGTGAAAAATCATAATTTTTTTTTAAAAACTCCCTATGCTTAGGGTACAACAACTCAATGCAAGAATGTGTTGCAAATTTATATTATAGAAATTGGGAATAGCCAATAGTGTGGTAAGTTAGATAAAGTTTAGGGTTGTAAAAGGTTATGGGTTTAATCCCTATAGTGTGCATTAAAAAAAGATTATTTATTTTTATAAATTTTAAACAAGCTGATATATACGTGAGGTTGATGTGGTCTTCTATGATAGATGTGTGCATTAAGGTGCCTCAAAGTTGACTCGTCTGTGGGGTGGCGTCCAAGGCAGTGGCGGATCTAGGATTCCGACCAAGCGGTAACGTTTTATAAATAAGCGGTAACGAAATCGAAAAAACGTAAATTTTTTCCAAAATTTACACTAATTTTTCCAAATTTTTTCTGACCAATGGGTAGCGGACGCCACCCCTTAACTACCTATAGGTCCGCCCCTGGTCCAAGGTGAAGGATGGCAGAAACGTAGTGAAGTGGGTTCGTATTCAATATGTATTTTTTTGTTTTGTTTTGTTTACGTTATTCTTTCTTTTTTTAATTATGTTATAAAATAAGCTAGATATCTTGTAAAGATTGTATACGTCTACTATTAATTGTAACTTGTTTTCAGGAGTTAAATCCTTGGTTGGTCCCTGTGCAGGGGCGGACCCAAGTTATGAGGTGGGTGGGCGGCCGCACCCCTTGAAAAAAAATATTTTAGTGGTATTTTTCGCGAAAAATCCAGAACGTACCCCTTGGAAATTTTCGTCCGCACCCCTTGAAAAATTCTGACCGCACCCCTTAGAAAAAAATGTTAGGAATTTATGTAAAAAAATTGAGGGATTGAAACCCGATCAAATTATGTAAACAAGTTAGGGGCTGTTTGGTAGCCTTTTAATTACCATTCAGATGCTACCTCTTAATGGTTTAAAACCTCTGAATGGATAAGAGGTAACCTCAAGTCTGAATGGTTAAGAGGTAATATCTGAATGGTAAATCATCACATGTCACATTCTTCTACCTTCTCATTGGTAAAATTCTTAATGGTTCCATTAAGAGGTAGCCTCTTAATGACCATTCAGAGGCTACCAAACAGCCCATTAGCCTACTAACCCCTTTAATAAAACTTAAATTCAATCCATCAAGCCCAAAAACTTAATACACATTCAAGCCCAACCCAACTACTAGTTTTGTTAAACAAATCAGTCCACGTAATTAAAAGAAAAACCCAAATCGCTGCCACTTGCCAGCGACTCCCGCCCTCCCTCTGCCTCACTTGGCAAACATGTTTGTTGATTATATGATTGTTGGTTGGCAAATAATAATTACTAGGGCTTGAAATTCAAATTTTTAAAATGAAAATTACGGAACATGGGCTATGGTTGAACACTTGAAGATCCTTGTTTATTTCGTATGTGATAGGATTAGGAATGAACAATGAGTAGGAAAGTTATGCCGCGATTTCTCAAGAGGAAAGGGGTTGAACCACTTTTTTTTCGCCGGATTATTCTAATTAAAGACCAAGGTATATTATAGATAAGTTTTTTGTTCTTTTATTGAATGATTAAGAGAAATAAAAGTAGGGATGGCTTGAACTTTGATGTTTTTTTGTTTGTTAATGTGATAGGAAGTTAGGAACTAGAGTTTGATTGTTTGAGAATTGAAATGGACCCGACCCGATCTGATTCGACCCGCCATTAAACTTTGTTTGTTTGTTTTTACTTGTTTTACATGGCCCGACCCGCTATGAACCGATTTTTTTATATAGCTAGGGGTCTAAAAATTTTAAAAAATTTCCGCACCCCCAGGAAAAAAATCCTGGGTCCGCCACTGTCCCTGTGGTTTTCAAAAATTTCAGACTTGATCCTAGGGGTTTACTAATTACACGCTTGGTACCAAAAGTTGTCAAAAATGCATTCGGTTGGTCCCCAGCCCTAACATCAGTTAAATATCTCAGTTAAGTCCATGTTAAATGACCAAAATACCCTTGCTTATTAACAAAACCCACTGCATCATCTTCATCACCATCATCATCATCATCATCTCCATCATCATCTGCATCATCTTCATCATCTGCATCCATCCACTGCATCATCTTCATCACCATCATCATCTTCATCACAAACCCACACCATCATCATCTTCATCAGCCAGAGCAAAAAAATGTCAACGAAGCATTTAACTCATAAATAAATAAAAACCACATGACAGTTCCAATAAAAAATTCAGCCTAAATCAACTGAATGACAGTTCCAAGACTCAATTCCGTGAATAAATAAAAGCAATTTCGTTGAATAGAATGAGGCTCAGATCTGTAAACAACAATCGGTACATATTGGATAAAACCTCCATGGCTGCAAAACTAACGGTGGCATCAAATATATATACCGCCGGAGAATTGCCCTGCCAAGACTTGGTATATCTCAGCCATTGATTCACTCAGACAATTAGAAACTCATCATCATCGCCTCTTTTATTCCAGTTAAGTAGTTGACCACAACACCCATTTCTTCTTCAACATCTGATCTCCACCCACAACAACCCAACCCCATAACCATCGCATCAGCATCATCATCGTTTGACGGATGCAACAGGTGGGTATGTTGCAGAGGGTATAAACTGGTGTGGGGGTTGGGTGTTCGATTGGTAAGACAGTCGACCGGCCAGAGGTGCACCGATCACCAGCTCGAAGGAAACAAGGGGGATGGCAGGTGGTTGTTGGGGGTTTGTCGGAGGTGGGTGTGGTGCTATCGGAGAACGGAGACGCCGGAAAACCGGCCGGTCACCGGTGTGAGATCGAGAGAGAGCATAGGGAAATGGGTATGATGTTGGTGATGAAGATGATGCAGAGGGTAATATAGTTTTAGGTTTTTAATTGTTCAAGGATAATATAGTCATTTCACACATAGTTAACTGAGAAATTTAACTGATGTTAGGGCTGGGGACCAACCGAGTGCATTTTTGACAACGTTTGGGACCAAGCGTGTAATTAGAAAACCACTAGGACAAGGTCTGAAATTTTTGAAAACCACAGGGACCAACCAAGCATTTAACTCTGTTTTTAGAGTTTGTTGTAACACCTCGAAAATTCGTGTCCTATAATGTGTTGACACGTGTCATATGTTTGAACGTGTGAAAGAATGTTATAGAAGGATTAAAGTTGACAATCATGGAAAGTATGTGAATATACGGGTTCTAAATGTCAACAGTGAATAAATATACTTTACATTAACCCTACACGATGCTCATTCCTTCAAACGAATAAATCATGGATCATACGAAGCTAAATATGAAAGAAAGTGAGAGATTACAAACTACAGGGGTTAAATGTGTCAACATGTTTAAGTTATACCTCTGAGTGACCTTTTGACAAACCCGAAGCTTTGTAACGGTTAATTATGCTCACTAGAATGCACGATATAAATTTCATAAAGTTTCGTTATCGTATGAGAAAGTTATGATCAAATTCGTATACGAGGGGTTAAAGCGTCAACGTTGAAAGTTATGACTTTTCGGGTAATAACAAAGTGACCAAGGACTAAATAAAGTGGGTATAAGTCTTGAAGCCCTTGAATGTAAATATGAAGGGGTCAAAGTGCAAGAAATTAAATTGGTTGACCCTTCGAAAGGCCAAGAGACAAATATGCAAAAACTTGAAAATGTGAAATCTGATTACAAGGCTCAGGCGGGCCGCGTAAGACATCTTAAGATCTTACGCGGGCCGCGTCAGACGCCCAGTTGCAGAAACTTTAGACAGCAGCCTGTATTCACGCATAACCGACCTAAAACAGATATTTTTCACATCATGGGCGACCCCTAAACAGTCCTAGGCACTTAGGGACATCTGTTGATGATCCATGGCAATTACTAGCACTTGTTGTCAATAATCTAAGTGGGTTTGAGCACTATAAAAGCCACAAGGTTGCAACCATTTCTTCACACATTCCTTCAGCATTTCTGATCATTTCTAGAGCTCCAAAGCAGACTCAAGTGATCACTAATCGTGCATAGGACTTCAGTAAGTATGCTTAACCTTTCTTAGTTAAGTTTTTGCTTAGTTTTAGCTTAAAAGTCAAACCGTCGTAATTAACGGTTGACTTAGCGATTAATCATTGATGGTTCAGTGATTAGTCGAATTGAAAGTAGTTATAAGTTGGTAATTATGTGGGCATTAAACCCTTAAAAGGGCACCCTCTGATTCCCACTCTAACTAGGTCAAATGTCGGGTCAAACTTGTTATTAAAAAGTCAACATAATGCTTATTTTCTAATTTATGCATAATTAGCAATGTAGAACTCATACAATCTGTTTGATCATTATTATAACTTAGTAATTAATGTAAGAACATGTCTAAACATGTTCAACCCGACAATTTTCTGTTTAGACCCGGTTCGGAACCGAAAGTCGCAAAGCTTTGACTTTTGCTTTGACTTTCAGTTCTGACCCGATTAGGCATGTTTTAGAAATGCCTTAGAGCTTTAATTAGACCAGGTTACATGCTAGTATAACCCTCTGTGATTATACACCTTGGTTCAATAGTTAACCAATTAATATGCATGATTCCGTTAATTACTCATATGTTGACCATTATTCCCTTTTCACCTTAAAACGTGATTTTTGAAAATGTAAAAGAGTAGAAACCTTAGTTACTGAATTATAAACTTGCACCCAAAATTTGACATCAGTTTGAGGTGTAGACTGAGAGTTATGCTCATTAGCGTAATTAGAAAGCTTCTTTAGCAATTAAACAACATAATTAGCGTATAGCCTATTTAAACCCACTTTTTGATATCAAACTCTTTACCCACTGATATAATATATTATTTTAGGATTTTTGAAGATTTTTAATTAATTTTAGGCTGAGCATAACTTGGAGTCGTAGGCTTGATTCGGTAAATGTCGGTTTTGCCCTTACGGGCTATAAAATGAGTTTTACATATCTTTTTGACCCCAAACCTTTTGCTACTGATTTTAAATGATAAATAAATCATTTTAAGCCTTCTGGAATAATAAAAATATCAGCTTTCTATATAGAACCCGGAAACGGCTTCTAATCGCCTTGTTAAGCGTTTTTAACGCATAGTATGTACTAAAACTATTTTAAACATACAAGGGTTGATACCTACTGATATTTTAGGTAAATTATAATATTTTAACAGTAAGCAAAAGTTGTTTAACTCAGATTTCAGTTTTGAGCTTTTTGGCTTATGTGAAATTGCAAAAATGCCCCTACGGTGCATAGTTTGGTTATAATTGATCAGACCTGTAACTCAGGTTAATACTTAAACTCTTTTAATACTTAAACTCTTTTAATACTTAAACTCTTTTATAACCCTACTGTTATAACTTATTAAATTAAGTATCTTTTCTGATTTCATCAGACCTGTAACTCAGGTTAATACTTAAACTCTTTTATAACCTTGTAAATGATCAAACTACCCCTACGGGGCATAGTTTGTGTTTAAATTCGTTTCGGGCATAATAAAAGATATATTACTGATATCACAACATATTTGAGGCATATTAACTTAGGAAACCTGTATATAGCTCTCATGATTACCCGTTACGCCTCTTGCACGTCCGGTTCGGTTTATGTAACTAGTTTGCATAAATTAGCCGAAACGGGTCAAACCTTATCGGTTTTATCTCAAAATCCAGAATGTGTTTAGATTACCCATATAAGGCAAGTCTTCAAACTTTTCGGGTCTAAATCACAGTCTATTCCGGTCTTCGCCTAATCGTGCGTTTGAACCGTAAAATTAACCGGTCTAAGCTTAAGCTTAACTAAAGACCCGTTAGGATTCTAATAGGTTATTATAAACCTTCGTTCCAGAATAGGAGGACCAATAAGAGCTACTTGCATTTGCTGTTTGTGAATTATACTTGCAAAGGTAAATACTTTTAACTTATTTTCCCTATACGGGCTTGGGGTACGGTATATAAAATACCGCTTGGTCGGGCATTAAATCTTCCATCGTATGGTGGTTAATTGAAATTTGATCGGCCCGTTTAAATTGTTTTGTTTACTTAAAGCCTTTGGGGGGTTAATGACCATGTCCCGGATATCCTTGGCATCATTTTACGAAATGGCCACGACCTAAGCGCGGAGTGTAGGCGTACACTCGTCAGTGCATAAATAGATTATGTGGTGTGTCTATTGATCTTTAACCCGACACGATCCGGGCTACTGAACGCATAAGGAACATGTAATTCTTTTACAAGATTATATATATTTAAATAATTATCCCAAGTTATAAAATGTTTATGCCATGTGCATCCAAATCAATTTTTAATCATTTTTAAAATGAGTCAGTTGATTGTATTTACCAGTGTAAACTGACGTATTTTCCCAAAAAGATTAAGTGCAGGTACTACTCGTAATTGGCTGGATATCTCCTTAGCATCAAAAGAGTCTCGCAAGCTTAGTATGCCTATCGTCTGTTGAACTACTGTTTCCTATTTATTTTTGATCCTTCTGTGGATAAACTTTCAACTGTTTGTGATACACGATATTACAATATTTTATTCGGTTGAAATATATCTTTCATTTGCTTCCGCTGTGCATTTAAATATTGTGTTGTTTGACTATTATGTTGCCAACCACGTCACGATACTCCCCACCGGGCCCACCGGTGACACGTGGAATTCGGGGTGTGACAGGTTGGTATCAGAGCCAACATTGAGTGAATTAAACACTAGCCTTTTGTGTTTAATCTCAATGACACAATTGCACATTCCTAAACTTTCGAGTCTAGACAAATAACATAGGACAAATTCCACTTTGGTTTGTTTTGTTTTGTCCTTTATTTTATATATTCTTGTCGTTATCTTATGTTGTATTGACAGGATTAAATATGCCGCCAAGATTCTTTCGACGAAGAGGACGAGGTAAGGGGCCAGTCACCGCCCCCAATGACGACGAGGCCGGACCTTCGCACATGCGAGCTCCTACCACTACTGCGAGTGCTGACTCTAGAGAAAACCGGAGGAACCTTTTTGAATCTGCGAGACGATCTGTATCGCACAGTTCGACACCTCTCATTCACAACTCATATGGGCCACATTCGGAAAATGAGCCCGACAACCCTCAACCTTCTTACATACCTCTTCAGCGATCCCTATCGCATAATTCCTTTGGTGACCCTACACATGTTTTTAGGGGCCGGTTTAACCCGGCAAACTTCATACAAGAACCAGTGGGTTTTAACCCATTGGGGCCAGAAGATCATTACTCCGGCGATCATGCAGAGGATATGGACGAGGACACCGATCCAGTCGAGCCCGCAACCGGAACTCCGAACCATCCTATCGAGGTCTCAGATGGTTCGTCTTTTCATGGATCACCCTACCGTGGTCCGGACAGTTACTAGGCACGATTTAACCAGTTCGAGTGGTATTTTACACCCTCGCACCATTCGTCGCCTCATCATCAGCAGCAGCAGCAGGATCCCTCTGGGGATTCACGATTCGTGGCAGTCACGCCACCGCCTCCACCGCCACCAGTTCAGCCGGCACCTCCGCAACCGCCGAGGCGTATGAGAACCGGAGCACGTATGTCTGCACGAGGAGGGGACTTTCATTTTAGCTCTCCTCGACAATAAAGTGGCAGTCATTACCCGCCACTTCAAGAAGATCCACAAATGGGTGGACCTTCGAACCCAGTTGCACCGCAACCACCACCGACGGGTTTTGATAACCCGATTCCAGCATACACGGGTTCTATGGCGTACAACCCGTTTGAGCAGCCGGCTCACACCAACTATGGTTACGCTGAAGCCGACCCATACATGGTAGCGGCCAATTATTACGCCCTTCATCCTGAAGGAGAGTATGGAGCTCCTTGGGGAGTAGGTTACCCAACTCATGGGTACCAAATACCTACTAGACCTATAATTCGGCAACAATCGCAGCCGCCAAGGTTCTCCCCACCAGAGCATGAAGAAATTCTGCAGAGGTTGGACCAAGTCGAGCGAGACTTTCACAGAGACCGCAGGGAGCGACAAAGTTTCTTCCAAGGATTGATAAGCCTAATAAAAGGGAAGAGCAAGAAGGACCATTGAATCCTTCCACTGTTGTTGTAATTTCTTTGTATCAATTGAGCCCCTGCGTGGGCCTGTCTTGCTGTATTGACCCCTACGTGGGTATGTTTGTTTGTTTTGACCCCTGCGTGGGCCTATCTTTCTGTTAACCCCTACAAGGGTATGGTGTTGTTTAAGTCCCTGCGTGGACTAGTATGTTGCTTGACCCCTGCGTGGGTAACTTGTTTGTCTAAAAAGTCCCGTTTAGGGCGATGTGTAATCTATTAATAATTAATGGAATGTTTAATTTATAAATTTCATTTTTTGCCATTTTATGCATAAATAAATTATATATGAAATAAATAAATCAAAATCATTCATTTTAATAATAATCTGCCTATTAAAATATTGAATAAGAATCTTAAGAGTGAAACCTAGCCTGAGTGTCATTATAAAGACCTGGCCAAGATGGTAAGACCTGTTTAAAAGATTCGGATCCCTGTTAACATCTAAAAATATGTTAACACTCTTGGCAGACGTGATTCGTTAAAATCACACACGTCATCTTTGTAATAGGATTCTTTAGAAGATTCCTAACCCAACTAAATGATCTCTGAATCATGGGTATAAATCCTCAATTAAGATGATCATATTTTGACCATACATTGGTAATATAACGCCTACGGGCCCTTCTCATTTCCATATGAGACAAAATACAGTGGTAGCTATGACTCCCTGTCAGAAAAAAAGGTAATGAACTATGTTCAAACCTTCATGCCTTGATTCTCTGAAATCATGGCTTATGATTTAAAATGTCCTTGTGACTAGGCCTTTTGTGCTACTAATAAAACTGTTATTGTTTTATAATTAGGATAAATTATAATAAAAATCCTAAATAAATATGATTAATAAATTAACCAAATATGGTCTATGTTTACCATGGTTAATGAATTGCCATAAAAGACAATTCCAAAATAAACTCCCAAGTAAACTATTGTCCTTGTTTTATGTAACAGTTCAATTAAAATGGCTGACTCGGATGAAATTAATAGTCACCCAGTGGAGAATAATGATAACGCCCGAATTAATATAACGGGTGCTGAACTGAAAGCGTTAGTAGACGACGCAGTTACAAAGGCCTTAGAGCGGCAGTATGAAGAATATAGTGGGACTCGAAGTAGGACCCTATCTACACCGCATTCGAAGCCACCTTCCAAGAAGGAAGAACCAAAGAAAGATGATGATCGGCTCTCCTCAAACCACCACAGTGCTCCCTCTCAACAGATTGTATTAAATCAAGAACCCCGTAATAAGGGTTGCTCCTATAAATACTTTGTTTCATGCAAACCCAGGGATTTTACTGGGGAAAAAGGAGCCATTGACTGCATGACGTGGTTAGATGAGATGGACACAGTAGTGGATATCAGCGGGTGCGCTGAGAGGGATATAGTCAAGTTTGTGTCACAATCTTTTAAAGGCGAGGCCTTAGCCTGGTGGAGATCGCTGATTCAAGCCACTGGGAAGATCCCATTGTACAACATGTCTTGGGAATAATTTGTTGCCCTCATCAGGGAGAACTACTGCCCTCAACATGAGGTTGAGAAGATAGAGTCTGATTTTCTATCGTTGGTTATGCAGAACCTTGATTGCCAAGCTTACCTCACGAGCTTTAATACTATGTCGAGGTTGGTTCCGTATCTGGTGACCCCGGAACCCAAACGAATAGCTCGTTTCATTGGGGGTTTAGCCCCCGAGATAAAGGCAAGCGTGAAGGCCACTCGGCCAGCTACTTTCAGATCTGTAGCGGATATATCTTTGTCCCTCACGCTGGACGCGGTCAGACAAAGATCGCTGAGGAACAAAGATGCTGAGAAAAGAAAACGTGAAGATGATAATTCACGGAGGTCAAACAAGAAGCACCGAGGAAACGGTGACAACAAAAAGGGGTCTGAGTCAAAGAAAGATAGGCATCAGTCTGGTGATAAGCCCAAGTGCAAAGTCTGCAAGAAACAGCACTTCGGGAAGTGCAGGTTAGAATCGAACTCGCAGACTCAGTCAAGAACTTTTGCATGCGGTATATGCAAGTCCAAGGAGCACAAGACCTTGGATTGCAAGAAGCTAAAGGATGCAACGTGCTACCGTTGCAATGAAAAGGGGCACATTAAGACCAACTGCCCAAAATATGCAAAGAAAGACGATGAAGGAAAGAAGACCAATGCTAGGGTCTTCAGAATGGATGCAAGGAAGCGGTTCTAGACGACAATGTGATTATAGGTACTTTCCTTGTAAATGATGTCTATGCAAGAGTACTTTTTAATTTAGGAGGCGCTGATAAGTCTTTCGTAGATAATAAGTTTTGCAAATTGCTAAATTTACCTGTTACAACCCTAAGAGTGAAATATGAGGTGGAGTTAGCAGATGGCACCATAGAAATCGTCTCAACTGTGTTAGATGGATGTGTTCTATCCATTAAGAACCACTTTTTTCCTTTGTCCCTACTCCCCTTTAAGTTAGCCGGTTTTAACATAGTCTTGGGTATGGACTGGTTATCTCATAACCAGGCCCAAATTGTCTGCAACAAAAAGCAAGTGGTGATTAAGACTCCGTCTGGTGAATCACTTACCATTCGGGGAGATACCCAGTATGGACTGCCTGAGCAAGTGACTATGCTCAAGGCCTCTAAGTGTTTAAAGAAGGGTTGTGTCATCTACATGGCACAAGTGACTTTTGATGAGCCGAAACCGAAGATGGAAGATATTCCTGTCATTTCTGAATACCCTGAAGTGTTTCCTGAAGAACTACCTGGTTTACCACCAGATAGGCAAGTGGAATTCAGAATCGACATCATCCCTGGAGCAGCACCTGTTGCTAGAGCGCCTTACAGGTTGGCACCAACAGAAATGAAGGAATTAAGAGCACAACTAGATGAATTGCTAGCCAAAGGTTTCATTAAACCTAGTTCGTCTCCTTGGGGAGCGCCAGTCTTGTTTGTCAAAAAGAAGGATGGATCGATGCGTCTGTGCATCGATTACTGTGAGCTTAATAAGGTCACAATAAAGAATAGGCATCCTTTGCCCAGTATCGACGATTTGTTCGATCAATTGCAAGGGGCAAGTTATTTCTCGAAGATTGACTTAAGGTCAGGCTACCACCAACTGAAGGTTAGAGATGAAGACGTACACAAAACTGCATTTAGGACTCGTTATGGTCATTACGAGTTCCTAGTGATGCCTTTTGGGCTCACTAATGCACCTGCCGCATTCATGGATCTCAAGAATCGCATCTGCAAGCCTTACTTAGATAAATTCGTCATCGTTTTCATCGACGACATTCTCATCTACTCGAAGAACCAAGCTGACCATGAGAAACACCTTCGTTGTATTCTTAAACTCCTACATCATGAGAAACTCTACGCCAAATTTTCAAAGTGTGAATTTTGGCTTCGAGAAGTCCAATTCCTTGGACATGTGGTTAGTGAGCGTGGTATCCAAGTGGATCCCGCTAAGGTTGAAGCTGTTATGAGCTGGCAAGAGCCGAAGACGCCTACAGAGATTCGTAGCTTCCTAGGATTAGCAGGATATTATAGGCGTTTCATTGAAAAATTTTCGAGGATTGCTGCACCCCTAACTTCCTTAACTAGGAAGAAGATTAAGTTCGATTGGGGCCCTAAGCAGCAAGAATCCTTTGATATCCTTAAGCAAAAGTTGAGCAACGCTCCTGTACTGACATTGCCTGAAGGTACTGAAGAATTCGTAGTTTACTGCGATGCATCACACACTGGCATGGGGTGTGTGCTTATGCAGAAAAGCAAGGTTATTGCCTATGCTTCAAGACAGTTAAAGGTGCATGAAAAGAATTACACTACCCATGACTTGGAGTTGGGTGCCGTTGTATTTGCACTGAAGCTCTGGAGGCATTATTTATATGGAATCAAATGTGTGATCTATTCTGATCACAAGAGCCTCCAGCACCTGTTTAATCATAAGGATTTAAACATGAGGCAGCGCCGTTGGATGGAGACTTTAAATGATTATGATTGTGAAATCAGATACCATCCCGGCAAGGCGAATGTAGTCGCTGATGCCTTGAGTCGAAAGGAAAGGGTGAAACCCATCCGAATTAATGCCAAGAGCATTGAAATAAAGAATGGTTTAAATGAAAGGTTGTTAGCCGCACAGAAGGAAGCTGTGTTGGAAGCTAACTATCCTAACGAAAAGCTAGGAGTAACTGAAGAACAGTTATCTCAAGGCAAGGACGAAATTCTTAGATTGAATGGACGAATATGGGTTCCAATCTATGGAGGACTTAGAGATGTTATCCTCCAGGAAGCCCATAGTTCTAAATATTCCGTTCATCCTGGAGCTGATAAGATGTACCAGGATCTAAGGGCAAACTATTGGTGGATAGGCTTAAAGAAGTCTGTAGCTACCTATGAAGCTAAATGCTTGACGTGTGCACAAGTAAAAGCAGAACATCAAAAGCCGTCACGTTTGCTACAACAGCTTGAACTTCCTACTTGGAAGTGGGAAATGGTAACTATGGATTTTATCACCAAGTTACCTAAGACAAGGAAAGGAAATGATACCATATGGGTAATCGTAGACAGACTGACTAAGTCAACACATTTCCTGCCCATTAAGGAGACTTACAGCTCCGACATGTTAGCCCAGTTGTACGTGGATAAGATTGTAGCTTTACATGGCATACCTGTGTCTATTATCTTTGACAGAGATACTAGATACACGTCACATTTTTGGAAAAGTTTCCAGCAATCTTTGGGCACGCATTTGAATTTTAGTACGGCTTACCATCCTCAGACGGACGGTCAGAGTGAGCGTACTATTCAAACTTTGGAAGACATGCTTCGAGCATGCGTGATTGATTTAGGTGGTAGTTGGGATAACCACCTGCCGTTAATCGAATTCTCCTACAACAATAGCTACCATACCAGCATTAAAGCTGCGCCTTTCGAGGCCTTATACGGTAGAAAGTGCAGAACGCCCGTTTGTTGGGCGGAAGTTGGAGATGTCCAATTATCAGGACCGGAGATAGTCTTTGAAATGACGGACAAGATTGTCCAGATTCGTGACCATCTCAAAGTTGCCCGAGATAGGCAGAAGAGTTACGTAGATCCAAAGCGTAAACCTATGAAATTCGAAGTTGGTGACTGATGTATAAGAATTTATACATCTTTTACTCGTCAAATACGCCCCGTTTATGCGTTAACTCTTTGTATTTTCATTGATGTGGTACTCAGTTGAGTTGTTTGTGAAAATACAGGTCCGGGCCTCGACCCGGTGATGAAACGAAGGCTTTTGGAGCAAAATGGAGCGAAAACTGAAGATTCCAGCAAACTGCCAGATATGGCACTACCGTGCCAACCATGAGCACGACCATGCCAGGCCTTTCGACACCGGCACTCTCGACCAGCACTAGCATCTGGCACCAACACCATCAAAATTTAGAAATGGCACGACCGTGCCAACCCACTGCACGACCGTGCCAGGTCATATTGAGCCCCAGATCAGCATGTTCCGAGATCGTTGCCGGGTACTATTGGCTAGCACGACCGTGCCAACCATGAGCACGACCGTGCTCAACCCAAATCAAAGTCAGATCAAGTCGTTTCCGAGATCGCATCAGCCATCATCGACTCGTACTCGGGAAGCACGACCGTGCCGATCCAAGGCACGACCGTGCCAAGTGGAGACAAAAATGCCAGATGAGCTGTCAGACAATTATTGAGGGGTAGGTGGATCGATCGCACTAGGCACGACCGTGCAGATCTGAGTCACGACCGTGCCAAAACGTCAGAAGCTCCCAGCATGTTAAATACGCACAGCAGCCTCATTTGAACGGGAGTTGGAGCATTTTTGTGAAGTTTTCTCTCAAAATTCTGGTCTTGGAAGCTTGTTGAAGCCAAGGAGGAGCTAGGAAGAAGGCTATATCACATCAAGATCCACTCAATCATACCTTAATCTTTTCTTAAATTTGGGTTAGATCATTTTTATTATCATGAACAATTTTAATTTTCTTGTATTTATTTCAGCAATTATGAGCTTTGTAGGCTAAACATTTGTGTTGCTTAAACCTTGTTGAAGCTATTGATTATGTGATAACATGGAAATGGATGTGATGATTGTTCTTGTTAATCTTCATAGTAATATTTAGTCTTGTTCTTGGAATTTATATGCATGTTTAAAGCCCTTGTTCTTAAATGTTTGGTCATAAATATTCACATGATGTGTTGGAAAACCCATGTAGGAATTATGATTATTGAATCTTGTTAACTAGTTAGTATGATTCATAACATGAGACTAGGATTGGTAATTGTTAGCATGACTAGAATGAAGATTTGAACATGTGTATGGATTCTAGCATTTAGATTTGGAAAAGATCAAAAGAATATTAATATGGATTCTATAGTTGAAATCATGTTAGTATAATGATTTAGGCCAAGATTATTGTTTAGCATGATCATACTTGTGGTTCATATCAAGAACATGATAAACATATTACTTACATAAAACCAAGTTAGGGTGATTAATTTGTGTATGACCATGCTTGTGGTGATTAGCATGCTTTTCATATTAGTTTTCCCAAATTTGTAGAGTTAAGAGTTTTGAAGAACAAATAACTCCTCATTAAAGATTAACATCAACTTAGCAAGTGAACTTGAAAGAATAAAGATTAGGTGATTAGAATGATTAGTTCATTTTAGTTTTCCTAAGATTTACATAACTAGGAGACCTTGATTGGGAACTTAGTTGGAATTGGAACTTGCATCATCACTAAATCTTGATCCATTGTTGTTACATAGTCATTAGTGGATACTTTGTTTAAGCAACCTCTTTTAGATATTGTTTTCATAAATTTTAGTTGTTGTAAACTTTCATTTCAAAATCTTAAACAAAACCAATCTATCATTTGAAAAAGGCTTTAAAAGTAACAAAAGTTTATTTTCGATAAACCGTGTCCACGGATTGATATCCGGTTCTTACCGTTAAAATTATATTACCACCCGACGGGTACACTTGCCCTTTTGTGTGTGTAGTTTAGTTCTTAGGTGAAAACCACTTTTAAAACTAAATTTGTGTGAAGGAAAATTAACTAATAAAAATATATAATTCACGCACACCAAGTTTTTGGCGCCGTTGCCGGGGACACGGTTTTTATTGAAAAAAAATTCGACTTACTTATTTAGCCATTGTAAAAAAGTGTAAAAAGTTTTTTTTTTTAAAATAAAAAAAATAAAATAAAAAAATAAAAAAAATTAATAAAAATAAAAATATTTTTATTTTCTTAATTTCTACTTTTATATTTAATTAGAATTTTTAGTTAGTTGTGCCTTTGCTTGCTATTTGTAATATTACTTTAGTTTATGCACCACACGCGATCCCGAGGACCGCCTGAGTTCGAACCAAGAGACGATCCCGAGCAGTTGTTCAGAGGCGGGTTCCAAGTTTTCGCGAATCCTTCCTTCGCCACTGAAACCGAAACCGAAACCGAATCTTTCGAAACTATATCTTTAGGAACCGAACCAGAATCTGAATCCTCCGGTAGTCTTGAAATTCGAATAGAGATGGCAGACGAGGAAGAGACGAGGATCTTGAATGAGATAGGAAAACCATCACTTGAGGGTTTACCGGCGAGCATAAATGCACCAGCAATCGATAACGATAATTTCGAGATCAGACCTGGCACGATTTCAATGCTGCAGAATGCGGTACAGTTTTATGGCAAGGATCACGAAGATCCTAGTGTCCATATCGCGGGATTTTTGGAGGTTTGTGCGACGTTTAGGATTCGAGATGCATCAGCGGATGCCGTCCGTCTTCGGCTCTTTCCGTTTTCTTTACGTGATGGAGCCAAGGAGTGGCTTCTTACACTTCCAGCTGGATCTATCACTACATGGAATCAATTAGCTGAGAAGTTCCTTCATAAATACTTCCCTCCCGAGAAAACTGTCCGATTGAGAACCAGGATTCTAAACTTTCGTCAAGACGAGGGTGAACCCCTTTACGAAGCGTGGGAGCGATTTAAAGAACTTATGAGAAAAGTCCCACATCACGGGTTGCCCAAATGGCAACAATGTCAGATATTCTACCATGGTTTAGATGGACAGGGGCAGATGATGGTCGATACATACGCTGGCGGAGACATAGGCACGAAGAACGCCATAGAAGCAATTGAAATCTTGGAGAAATGCGCCACGAAGAATCGAACACAGCAGCCACCGAGAGGCAAGAGTTCTAGACAAGGAGTTCATCACGTGGACGACTACACTGCCATGACAGCACGCATGGATGCCTTATCTACAAAGTTTGATCGGTTGATGGAGATTCACACGAGTAGTTCTTCAAGTGGAGGAGCGTATCATGTAGGAGGTGCACCGACGGGAGAGATAGCACACGAGCAGGTTGACTTTATGGGAAATCAATACCGTCCACAAAATGACCCCTACAGCAACACTTATAATCCGGGGTGGAAGAATCATCCTAATTTCGGTTGGAAGTCCGATACTTCTAATCAACACCCACCCGGATTTGGTCCACGTCCCTCAGCTCCTGGAGCTTATGGTGCACCTAGACCTCAACAACCACCTCCTACTAGTGAACCAAATGTGCAAGATCTACTTTCTCAGATCTTAGCTGGTCAAAACTCCATAAAGGCCGATAATGAGAAGCGTTTCAAAGACATTGAAATCCGTTGCGCGAGAAACGAAGGAGATTTGAGAAATCAAAGGGCTACCATACAGAACATTGAGAACCAAGTTGGCCAGATCGCCAAGATGTTATCTGAAAGACCGCAGGGAGGCCTTCCGAGCAACACAGAGGCTAATCCAAATGCTACTGCAATGGCCATCACGTTGAGAAGCGGCAATACCACTCAGCCCATCCCTCCGGCTGTTCCTGCAAAGCCGAATGATGATGATGAGGTTGATGAGGAGATTGAAATGGAGTCTCCAACGGGCGAGGTGCAACAGAGGCGAGTCCCAGCAAGTACCGCACGACCCAAGGAGCCAGTGAGAGAGTATGTCCCTCCCATTCCGTACCCAGGGAGGTTGAAGAAACAAATGATGGAAGAATACTATGGTAAATTCCTTGAGCTTTTTAAGAAACTTCATATAAATTTACCATTCATCGAGGCACTCGCTCAAATGCCCAGGTATGCCAAGTTTCTGAAAGATATCTTAACTAACAAAAAGAAACTTGAGGAGCTTTCGCATGTAACCCTGAATGAAGAATGCTCGGCTATTCTTCAAAACAAACTACCAAAGAAAATGGATGATCCCGGGAGTTTCACTATCCCGTGCTTGATTGGTAGTTTGTCGGCCAGCAACGCGTTAGCTGATCTTGGAGCTAGCATAAACCTCATGCCGTATGCGGTTTTTGCTAAGTTAGATTTGGGAGAGCCCAAACCTACTCGTATGACCATTCAACTTGCCGATCGTTCAGTTAAGCATCCTAGAGGCATCGTTGAGAATTTACTTGTGAAAATCGACAAGTTTGTCTTTCCTGCCGATTTCGTGATTTTAGACATGGACGAGGACAAGAATGTCCCACTCATCTTAGGCCGACCATTTTTAGCCACCGCGAGAGCATTGATCGATGTCTGCACCGGTAGACTTACTCTTAGGGTTGATGAAGAGGAGGTTACCTTTGACATTGGGAAATCCATGCAACACTCGCAAAGTCAGGATGATACACTCTACTTCATTGAGACTATCGACACATACGTAAGTGATCATCTTCGTGATACATTTGAGGAGGATGTTATGGACACACAGCGGCTAGGAGGGGAGGATTTTAGTTCACCTAGGGTGGATCGATTAGTCGAGGAGGTGACCTGTCTTATAGGTCACACGTCTCCCCCGTGTCCAGAGGTTTTCGAAGTTGTAGATCGCGTTGCTGAGCCTAAAGCACACCCTTCTATTGAGGATCCACCTTCGGTTGAGCTTGAGGAGCTTAGGCACGATGCGTATGAAAGATCCAAGCTTTACAAAGAACATACTAAGACGCTTCACGATACCCGCTTGAAGGACAAGAAACAATTCCGAGTGGGTGATCATGTGTTGTTGTACAACTCACATCTTAAGTTGTTTCCTGGTAAGCTGAAATCTCGGTGGTCGGGTCCCTACACTGTACGATCAGTGTTTCCTTACGGGACCGTGGAGATAGGCCATGAGGATGGCCCGTTGTTTAAAGTCAACGGGCATAGATTAAAGGCTTATGTTGGAGGACCCTTTGACCCGGGTGACGAGGATGTTGCCCTCCACCCCAAGAACAAATAAATTCGGGATGGTGAGTCTAGCTGAAGACTCGTAAATAAACTTAGCATGTCTGTGTGTTTATTATTTTTATTGTTATTCTTGTGTGTGGTTATCTTTTTCTTTGCAGGTTGCGGTTCGTTCTGGTTCGCGAGGGATGTTAGAGCTTGTCGCCGGCTTTTAGGTTTGATCCCAGGAGCAACGTCGGTCCTTCGGGATCCAGCGGGAGGTCTTAGTCCTGCATTCCATTTAGTATTTTTTGTTTTGTGTTTGAGGGGTGTGCCATTTTCCTTTGTCCGTACACTCCTCCGTCGTGTGACTTTATTTTTTTTGGTTTTTGGTTTGAACTAATTAAGGAATGACAAATGGGTTGGTTAGTTTCTCTTGTGTATTTAATCATGTTTGCTAGTGCACAGTGTTTGCTTGATTGAGAAGTTGGTTTTGGATGGCATGGTAGTTCGCGGCGGATGCTTCGTATCGCTTCATTTATCACAAATAATGCCATTAAATTTCAGGGGAGTTTTCGTATTACCGTCTCTTCCACTTTATATTTGATTTTTGTTGTACATCGAGGGCGATGTACAATTCAAGTGTGGGGAGGTGGTTTATCGCTTGAGCTTTGTTTGTTTTTGTAAAAAAAAAAAAAATAATAATAATAATAATAATAATAATAATAATAATAATTAAACAAAGCTCTCTCTCAAACAACTTTTGGTGGCCTAACAATTAAATCAACATAAGTTTTTATAAGCACATAAAATTTTTGATAAAGGTAAACGCAAAAGAGGATTCGCTCACGCAAAAGGATTACCATAAAAGCAATGTTTTTATATATTTTTGAGCGTGAGAAATCGAGCGATTGATCTACTTGTTTGCCTTGCATATTTACCCAATACGCCCGTTTCTGTGAGTTATTTTTGTGCCTTATAGCTTTAGATTTATTTTTGCTCATGTTTTTGCGGGCAATGTTGAGTGAGCCGGATGACTTTTGCGATTTAGAACTTGTGTTAGGTATACATTTCGAGGCCACGAAGCAAACGTATAGCATGAAAATGATTGAGGCATTAGGAAACCTTTTACTTTAAACCATTTATACTTATCCCAACACCCAAATCATCCCTTAGTTAAACCAATTTGAGCCTTCCCTTTCATTTCTTGTAAACCACCAAAATATTAACCACTTAGCCAAAATTAGCCTTTTATATTTTGAACCCATTTTTTGGTTGGAAGCCCGGTTCGGTTAATGATTAACTTGTAGCTTTTGTATAGTTTCCTCTTAGTTGTTATGTCCCTCATGATCAAGAGTTTTTAGCTAAGTAGACGTCCTTAGTTCTCTCCAAAGCATGGGTTATAAAAAAAATAAAAAAATAAAAAAAAAGAAGAAATATAATTGAAAAAGCCTTATCAAATGGCTTCATTAGAGCAATTTTGGGAGTGAAAAGCAATACTTGTCGGTTAGCTCGCGGTTAGTTATTATTTAGTCGTATAGTTCTATTTTATTGTAGTTCAAGTTAGCCAAACCGTCGGGTTACAACCGTTTTAGCCACTTTTAAAAATCCACTTCCACACCCTTAACCCAAGCCAAGTTACAACCCAATCAAGACCTCATGATTTATGCTATATTTTTGCCGAGTGTTTAGATTTGATCCTTCCACAAGCTTATGATATCGCATAGTTATTGTCTTGGCATCGAGTGTTCTAAACATACTCCACGAATTGTATGTGCACCTATATTTAGCCGAGTGTGTGTGAACATTGTGAGGATGTAAGGTAAATTTGTAAGGATTTCCAAGATTGACCATTGCTCATAAATATATTTTGACATACTTTTGAGGTTTTCCTTCGTATCAAGTGATCCTTGATTGTTAAAACCCGAATTGATTATTTGTGCTTTTGAAATACTTGTTGAAATGATTGCCATTTAGAGAAGTTTGTTGATTTTAGTTTGCTTGAGGGCAAGCAAAGTTCAAGTGTGGGGATGTTTGATGTATAAGAATTTATACATCTTTTACTCGTCAAATACGCCCCGTTTATGCGTTAACTCTTTGTATTTTCATTGATGTGGTACTCAGTTGAGTTGTTTGTGAAAATACAGGTCCGGGCCTCGACCCGGTGATGAAACGAAGGCTTTTGGAGCAAAATGGAGCGAAAACTGAAGATTCCAGCAAACTGCCAGATATGGCACTACCGTGCCAACCATGAGCACGACCATGCCAGGCCTTTCGACACCGGCACTCTCGACCAGCACTAGCATCTGGCACCAACACCATCAAAATTTAGAAATGGCACGACCGTGCCAACCCACTGCACGACCGTGCCAGGTCATATTGAGCCCCAGATCAGCATGTTCCGAGATCGTTGCCGGGTACTATTGGCTAGCACGACCGTGCCAACCATGAGCACGACCGTGCTCAACCCAAATCAAAGTCAGATCAAGTCGTTTCCGAGATCGCATCAGCCATCATCGACTCGTACTCGGGAAGCACGACCGTGCCGATCCAAGGCACGACCGTGCCAAGTGGAGACAAAAATGCCAGATGAGCTGTCAGACAATTATTGAGGGGTAGGTGGATCGATCGCACTAGGCACGACCGTGCAGATCTGAGTCACGACCGTGCCAAAACGTCAGAAGCTCCCAGCATGTTAAATACGCACAGCAGCCTCATTTGAACGGGAGTTGGAGCATTTTTGTGAAGTTTTCTCTCAAAATTCTGGTCTTGGAAGCTTGTTGAAGCCAAGGAGGAGCTAGGAAGAAGGCTATATCACATCAAGATCCACTCAATCATACCTTAATCTTTTCTTAAATTTGGGTTAGATCATTTTTATTATCATGAACAATTTTAATTTTCTTGTATTTATTTCAGCAATTATGAGCTTTGTAGGCTAAACATTTGTGTTGCTTAAACCTTGTTGAAGCTATTGATTATGTGATAACATGGAAATGGATGTGATGATTGTTCTTGTTAATCTTCATAGTAATATTTAGTCTTGTTCTTGGAATTTATATGCATGTTTAAAGCCCTTGTTCTTAAATGTTTGGTCATAAATATTCACATGATGTGTTGGAAAACCCATGTAGGAATTATGATTATTGAATCTTGTTAACTAGTTAGTATGATTCATAACATGAGACTAGGATTGGTAATTGTTAGCATGACTAGAATGAAGATTTGAACATGTGTATGGATTCTAGCATTTAGATTTGGAAAAGATCAAAAGAATATTAATATGGATTCTATAGTTGAAATCATGTTAGTATAATGATTTAGGCCAAGATTATTGTTTAGCATGATCATACTTGTGGTTCATATCAAGAACATGATAAACATATTACTTACATAAAACCAAGTTAGGGTGATTAATTTGTGTATGACCATGCTTGTGGTGATTAGCATGCTTTTCATATTAGTTTTCCCAAATTTGTAGAGTTAAGAGTTTTGAAGAACAAATAACTCCTCATTAAAGATTAACATCAACTTAGCAAGTGAACTTGAAAGAATAAAGATTAGGTGATTAGAATGATTAGTTCATTTTAGTTTTCCTAAGATTTACATAACTAGGAGACCTTGATTGGGAACTTAGTTGGAATTGGAACTTGCATCATCACTAAATCTTGATCCATTGTTGTTACATAGTCATTAGTGGATACTTTGTTTAAGCAACCTCTTTTAGATATTGTTTTCATAAATTTTAGTTGTTGTAAACTTTCATTTCAAAATCTTAAACAAAACCAATCTATCATTTGAAAAAGGCTTTAAAAGTAACAAAAGTTTATTTTCGATAAACCGTGTCCACGGATTGATATCCGGTTCTTACCGTTAAAATTATATTACCACCCGACGGGTACACTTGCCCTTTTGTGTGTGTAGTTTAGTTCTTAGGTGAAAACCACTTTTAAAACTAAATTTGTGTGAAGGAAAATTAACTAATAAAAATATATAATTCACGCACACCAGTGACAAAGTGTTACTTAAAGTATCACCCTGGAAGGGAGTGATGCGATTTGGTAAGAAAGGCAAGTTAAGCCCGAGATACATAGGACCTTTCGAGGTCATCGAATGTGTCGGATCAGTTTCCTATAAGTTAAACTTACCTGAAGAGCTCAGTGGTATTCATAACGTATTCCACATCTGCAATCTGAAGAAATGCCTAGCTGACGAATCGCTAGTCATACCACATACGAATGTGCATATAGATGAGAGCTTGAAATTTGTGGAAAAACCATTGTCGATTAAGGATCGACAGGTTAAGAAGCTTCGAAGGAAGCATGTGCCTATTGTAAAGGTCAAATGGGATGCCCGAAGAGGTCCCGAATACACGTGGGAGGTTGAGTCCACAATGAAAGAAAAGTACCCTTATTTATTTCAGTAAATCTCGAGGTCGAGATTTCTATTAAGGGGGTGAGGATGTAACACCTCGAAAATTCACGTCCTATAATGTGTTGACACGTGTCATATGTTTGAACGTGTGAAAGAATGTTATAGAAGGATTAAAGTTGACAATCATGGAAAGTATGTGAATATACGGGTTCTAAATGTCAACAGTGAATAAATATACTTTACATTAACCCTACATGATGCTCATACCTTCAAACGAATAAATCATGGATCATACGAAGCTAAATATGAAAGAAAGTGAGAGATTACAAACTACAGGGGTTAAATGTGTCAACATGTTTAAGTTATACCTCTGAGTGACCTTTTGACAAACCCGAAGCTTTGTAATGGTTAATTATGCTCACTAGAATGCACGATATAAATTTCATAAAGTTTCGTTATCGTATGAGAAAGTTATGATCAAATTCGTATACAAGGGGTTAAAGCGTCAACGTTGAAAGTTATGACTTTTCGGGGTAATAACAAAGTGACCAAGGACTAAATAAAGTGGGTATAAGTCTTGAAGCCCTTGTATGTAAATATGAAGGGGTCAAAGTGCAAGAAATTAAGTTGGTTGACCCTTCGAAAGGCCAAGAGACAAATATGCAAAAACTTGAAAATGTGAAATCTGATTACAAGGCTCAGGCGGGCCGCGTAAGACATCTTAAGATCTTACGCGGGCCGCGTCAGACGCCCGGTTGCAGAAACTTTTGACAGCAGCCTGTATTCGCGCATAACCGACCCAAAACAGATATTTTCACATCATGGGCGACCCCAAAACAGTCTTAGGCACTTAGGGACATCTGTTGATGATCCATGGCCATTGCTAGCACTTGTTGTCAATAATCTAAGTGGGTTTGAGCACTATAAAAGGCCACAAGGTTGCAACCATTTCTTCACACCTTCCTTCAGCATTTCTGATCATTTCTAGAGCTCCAAAGCAGACTCAAGTGATCACTAATCGTGCATAGGACTTCAGTAAGTATGCTTAACCTTTCTTAGTTAAGTTTTTGCTTAGTTTTAACTTAAAAGTCAAACCGTCGTAATTAACGGTTGACTTAGCGATTAATCATTGATGGTTCAGTGATTAGTCGAATTGAAAGTAGTTATAAGTTGGTAATTATGTGGGCATTAAACCCTTAAAAGGGCACCCTCTGATTCCCACTCTAACTAGGTCAAATGTCGGGTCAAACTTGTTATTAAAAAGTCAACAGAATGCTTATTTTCTAATTTATGCATAATTAGCAATGTAGAACCCATACAACCTGTTTGATCATTATTATAACTTAGTAATTAATGTAAGAACATGTCTAAACATGTTCAACCCGACAATTTTCTGTTTAGACCCGGTTCGGAACCGAAAGTCGCAAAGCTTTGACTTTTGCTTTGACTTTCAGTTCTGACCCGTTTAAGCATGTTTTAGAAATGCCTTAGAGCTTTAATTAGACCAGGTTACATGCTAGTATAACCCTCTGTGATTATACACCTTGGTTCAATAGTTAACCAATTAATATGCATGATTCCGTTAATTACTCATATGTTGACCATTATGCCCTTTTCACCTTAAAACGTGATTTTTGCAAATGTAAAAGAGTAGAAACCTTAGTTACTGAATTATAAACTTGCACCCAAAATTTGACATCAGTTTGAGGTGTAGATTGAGAGTTATGCTCATTAGCGTAATTAGAAAGCTTCTTTAGCGATTAAACAACATAATTAGCGTATAGCCTATTTAAACCCACTTTTTGATATCAAACTCTTTACCCACTGATATAATATATTATTTTGGGATTTTTGAAGATTTTTAATTAATTTTAGGCTGAGCATAACTTGGAGTCGTAGGCTTGATTCGGTAAATGTCGGTTTTGCCCTTACGGGCTATAAAATGAGTTTTACATATCTTTTTGACCCCAAACCTTTTGCTACTGATTTTAAATGATAAATAAATTATTTTAAGCCTTCTGGAATAATAAAAATATCAGCTTTCTATATAGAACCCGGAAAGTGTCTCGCAAGCTTAAGATGCCTATCGTTTGTTGAACTACTGTTTCCTATTTATTTTTGATCCTTCTGTGGATAAACTTTCAACTGTTTGTGATACACGATATTACAATATTTTATTCGGTTGAAATATATCTTTCATTTGCTTCCGCTGTGCAATTAAATATTGTGTTGTTTGACTATTATGTTGCCAACCACGTCACGATACTCCCCCCCGGTGACACGTGTAATTCGGGGTGTGACATTTGTAAACTTTTTTAATAAAATGTATGGTTTAATATATATATATATATATATATATATATATAGTGGAGAGTTCAAATGAGAAGAAATTTTTTGTAAGAAGAAAAAAGAACAAATTTCAACCAATAAGAATGCTTTATTTTACTTCATTTAATATAAGTATTTAATGTTACTATAAGGGTACATTGGTAAATCTACATAGGTCATTAATTTGTAGTCTTCCTCTTTAATAGCTAATACATTAAAATTTTTGTAACTTATCTTCAAAATATATATATATTTTTTTAAAATAAAATAAAATAATTTAAAGTGAAGGATAAATTAGAAGTTGTGTAGGATCGATTACGAGTTGTGTAATATAAATTTCAACGTGTAGGATGAATTTCGAAATATGTAGGAAAACTTTTTGATGTGTGTAGGCAAAAAAAGTTAGTGTGGAGGATAATAGTCTTTATGACTAACTATATAGTCAAAAATGATAATAAATGAGATAAGTGAAAAACTATTTAATGTTTTACAAAATTACCCTTTGTTCTTTTTCTTCTCAATTAAATTTTCTTCTCAAATGAACCTTCACCTATATATATATATAGGGGGCCGCTAGAATGAGAACCACCCCGAGTTATGAGAACCGCGAGAACCAAACCGTACGGGGCGAGGTGGACCAATTTTTTTTTTCGAAAATGTAGATTAGTGTATCACAAACACATTCGTAAAAAAAAAAAAAGAAAAAAAACGCCGTGTGGGTAGTTTTTTACACCACAAAAACGTGGTTTACGGGTTCCGTAAATTATGGAACCCGTAAACCACGTTTTTGTGGTGTAAAAAACTACCCACACGGCGTTTTTTTTTTTTTTTTTTTTTACGAATGTGTTTCTAATACATGCACCTACGTTTTTGAAAAAAAAAATTGGTCCACCTCGCCCGGAATCAAGTGGTTCTCGCGGTTCTCATAACTCGGGGTGGTTCTCATTCTAGCGGTCCCCTATATATATATATATATATATATATATATATATATATATATATATATATATATATATTTTAAATTTCATACACGGAAAAACATAATTACAGACATGTTACAACAAAACTATTATACATGTAATTATAAAATTATCTTTGTGTTTATCGTGTTCCTTGTGTTAATAGATATGCATCTATAAATATATAATTTGTTATGAACAATGATATGAAGATCAATCAAACAAACACAAATAAGTAGCGACAAAAATGGTGACAAAATCTTATTAAACCACCCAAAGATTTACCCCCAACACTAACAGATCTTACAAATTGTAAGATCATCACGCAATACAAAGTACAAACGATATCTAGATGATCATCAATACCAGAAGATCAATTTCTCCACAAATACAACTGAGAGACTACAATAATCTTCAATAAACTATCAACTATAACAAACTACAGAGAGAACCAGAGAAGTGTGTGTGTGAGAGAATGAGCTCTCTAAACTGATGAAGAGCTTTTATATGCAGGTACAAAGAATGTTACATCCAGGTCCAAAAGTATGCTGAGAGATGACCGCAGCCCCTTTAAATATTCACATTTGGTCCCCATACTATCAACCTATGTATAAACTCAACACACTATAACAAACGAAATATAATCCATATCATATAACTGGGCCCAAATATAACAACTCAGAAGCCCAATAGTACAAGTCCGGAGCCCATATGAACAACATAAGTTAGAAGCCCACATGAATAACTGATCCAACACAACATTTCAACATAATTAATGGTTTCAGTGGCATAAATTACTTGTGTAATAACAAAATACCAAGTGTGTAATAATAGAATTATCATTGTGTTTTATTGTAGGGAACGAACCTACCGAACATGTTATTGAGCTAAAATCCAAATGATGAAAACTAAAGAACCATTATGTTGAATGAACCAAACCTAATAAAAATGGACATGATGAGCAAATATGATGAAAAACGAACATGTTGAATAAACCAATTTTGATGACAAAATCTTAATCCAATACCCAATTATATATATATATATATATATATATATATATATATATATATATATATATATATATATATATATTGGAATGTTCAAATGAGAAGAATTTTTTTGTAAGAAGAAAAAAGAAGTTTCAACCAATAAGAATACTTCATTTAATATTTGCATTTAATTACAATATAAAGGTATATTGGTAAACTTACATAAATCATTAATTTGTATTCTTCCCCTTTAATAACTAACTAAATTAAATTAAATTTGTAACTCCTTTTCAAAATATATACTTTTTCCAAATTAAAAAAACAACTTAATTTAAAGTGTAGAATAAATTACTAATTGTGTAGGATAAATTACGAGTTGTGTAGGATATATTTCGAGGTGTGTAGGATAAATTTTGGCTGTGTAGGATAAAATTATATAATGTGTAGGGTATATGTAGAAAATTTTTGATATGTGTAGGTTTTGTAGATTATATGTAGAATAATTAATGATTAGTTGACTAATTAACTAAAGAGAGAAAAATCAATGATATGAGTTATAAATGAAATAGTATTTTACTAATATGTCCTTTCTTCTTTTTCTTCTCACAATAAATTTATTCTCAAATGAACCTTCCCCTATATATATATATATAGAATAAGTATAATGTACAAAACAGCTTATCCTACGTTATCATACGCGACAAGGAGTATAACGTGCGTAATTTCATTTTTTGGTCAAAATAACGTGCGTGATTTTCAATCTTATGCGTGATTTTCCCAAAAAAACTAACCCCCATGCGTGATTACATGTCCAAAGCGTGATTACTTGTCCAAAGCGTGATTATGCATCTGATCGGACGGTTACGCTTTTTGCGTACATGATGTACGATAAGGTTTTTTGTAGGTTAACCTCCCTCTATATATATATATATATATATAGGGTTGAGTTCATTTCAGAACTCTAAATAACTATAAAACTTTCAGAACTCCTAATAAACAATCATTTTATATATAAGTTTTTGTATTTAGGATCTTTTTATCATCTATTATATGTATTTCTTTGATTACATACATGCTAAAAGTAGTTTACATATGTGTAATTATAAAATTACATATAAAAAATGATAAAATTACTCTTAACATGTATGTAATCGTAAAAATGCACATTATAAATGATAAAATTATACTAAACATAAAAATATATAAATAAAAAGATTGTTTATTAGGAGTTCTGCGAGTTCTGTAAATATTTATGGTTCTGAAATGATCCTGCCCTATATATATATATATATATATATATATATATATATATATATATATATATATATATATAGGGGAGGGTTATCTTGAGAACGCTAAATATTGCGAGAACCGTGAGAACGAATGAAAAAACCAATCAAAACCAATTTTTTTTAATACAAACCTCATTGTAATTGAGATACAACATCAAATAAATGAATTTACAACATTAAATAATTCATTTCTCCTTTCAAAATCACTCTTTTTAATTTTTTTACACATGTGTAAATATAACAGATTTACACATGTGTAAATGGCAAACTTACGCATGTGTAAATTTTCTTTATTTACGAATTCACGTAAATTTAAACGTGTAAATTAAATTTCTAACATTGTATTCGAATAATAATGATAAGTGTAGAAAAAATTTTGAATTTGAATTGTTTTTGACCAAGTTCTCGCGGTTTTTTCATTTGTTCTCACGGTTCTCACAATATTTAGCGTTCTCATTTAAACCCTCCCCTATATATATATATATATATATATAGGGGACCTCTAAAATGAAAACCACCTCCAGTTGTAAGAACTACGAGAACCACTTTCTGGCCATTAGATCTTAAAAATGGATGAATAAGATTAAAAGTAGTTAAAAGTAATATTAAATTCTTTTTATCTTATTATGTCTTTAATATTTTAATCTAAAAGGGTATTTAAGTAATTTTGTTTTTTTTGTCTTATTAAGTTTATTGTTTTTTATTACAATTTTGTCCTATTACATTAATTATTTTTTTCTAAATCAGATTTCTTTATTAAACAATATTTTGAAATCAGATTTTTTTATAATTTTTTTTTTTGAAAGGCTGACTTCATTAACAAAACCGAACCCGAAAACCGGGACGGACAACAAACAACAGACAAGCTACATAAATACAAATTTACACCAATCCGACCATTCTAACGGCCCTATCTTCGACTTATGTTTAAACCATAAAAAACTAGCCGATCTAACCTCGCTAAAAATGCTATCGACACAACACCTTTTACCGTTAAACCGAAGATCATTCCTGGCACGCCAAAGAAACCAACACGCAGTCACTACCACTCCCTGCACAGCAGCCTTTTCCTCCGCACCCTTGCTGCCAAAGTTGTGGATTTCCAATAGATCCCTGACCGAGAACACGTAGAAGTTATGGATACGACACCAAAAAAAGATTTTCTCCCAAAGCCCCATCGCCAACTCGCAGCCAACAAGGAGATGGTCAGCCGAATCGGGGCCGGACCTGCAGAAAAAGCACGAACCGTCGGGGACCAACACTCCCCTTCTAGCGAGAGCCTCCACGGTAGCAATTTTCCCCATCTCGGCCCGCCAAACGAATATGTTACACTTGAGCGGAACCCAACTGCACCAATCCATGACATACCTGTTGCTTAGATCCCCATTAGATGATATCAAGTTCTTAACAGCAGCAACAGAGAACGGACCCGAGCCCCTGCCAATCCATTTCCACCCATCTTGTCTGCTGGAAAGAACTACCTCCTCAAGCGCCTGAGATAAATCCTGCCATTCAAGTTGCTCAGAATCAGAACTGGGATCATGCCTCCAAAGCCACAGCCCGCCACCTTTAAGACGATCCCGGACACAACACGTTTTCACAATTTCCAGCTTGAATAAGTGGGGAAACCTGCTCTTTAAAGGAACTTCGGACAGCCAAGGATCGAGCCAAAATAATATATCGTCCCCTCTACCGACCATCCCTCTAAAAAAATTTCGAATCGGGATGTTACCCACAACCGGCCTTTTAAGGACCGACGTGATATTACACCAGACACCCCCAAGAGATTTTTTTACAGGCAGAAATTCCCAACCCGAACCTCCAGAGTGGATGGCATTGATAACTCTGATCCATAAATTAACTTTGTCTGTTTTGAATCTCCAACCCCACTTCGCAATGAGCGCCATATTCACATCTCTGAGCTTTTGCAACCCCAACCCTCCCAAACTTTTTCGCTCGTTTTTTTACGACCCGTTTTTTTACGCGCGTTTTTTTACGACCCGTTTTTTTACGCGCGTTTTTTAATACCCATTTTACGCTCCGTTTTTTCACGCCGTTTTTGCGACCGGGTGTTTAAGTGCCGTTTTTTATGTCCGGTTTTACGCACCGTTTTTTGCCGCCCCGTTTTTTACGTCCCGTTTTTATGTCCCGTTTTTACGCGCCGTTTATACGGCCCGTTTTACGCGCCGTTTTTTTACGCCCCGTCTTTTTCACGCCGTTTTTGCTACCGGGTTTTTACGTGCGGTTTTTTATTCCCGGTTTTACGCAGCGTTTTTTAGCGCGCCGTGTTTTATGTCCCATTTTTACGCGCCTTTTTTTGCCCCGTTTTTTACGTCCCGTTTTTACGCGCCGTTTTTTTTGCCCCGTTTTTACGTCACGTTTTTGCACGCCGGGTTTTTTCACGCGTCGTTTTTACGCCGGGCTTTTTCAAGCGTCGTTTTTTTAACGCGCCGTTTTTACACGTTTTTTAACGCACTGATTTTTTCACTTTTTACGTTTTACGTTAAAACCTTTTACGAAACGTAAACTTTTTACGTTTTAACGTTTTACGTAAAACTTTTTACGTTTTACGGCTTACGTAAAACTTTTTACGTGTTACGTAAACCTTTAACGTTTTACGTAAAACTATTTAAGTTTTACGTTTAACGTTTTTTTTTTTTACAAAAACTTTTTTTTACGTTAACCTTTTATTTACAAAAACTTTTTTACGCAAAAACAAACGCAAACTCTGAAGGTGTCTCAGATATATTGTTATCATCATCGACTAGGGGGGAAAATAAAAAACTAACAACATCAAAACAAAGTGTATCTCACAAAAAAAAAACGGGGTTTGGCTCAGATTTTCCGATAATCAAAAGGCTGCAAAAGTGGGGTTGCAGGTTCAAAAAACCTACACCCCGCCGTCCTTGCCGCGCCATCGTCATAAAAAATCTACGTTTTTTTTTCCTTCATCGCCGCCCAATTCAACGGATCAAAACCCACACAATCAAGAATACAAATAAAAAAACAGAAATCAAAGAACCCAATTCAAACCCCCAAAACATATCAAAAATACCCATCAGAATCAAGAACACAACTCAACCCTCAATTCGGGCACCATCGGTGCCACGGGGCACCACCGGCACCATCGTAAACTTTTTAAACTTTTTGCGTTTTTCGTTTTACGTTAAACTTTTTACGTTTTACGTAAAACTTTTTACGTTTTACGTTTTACGTTAAAATTTTTAAGTTTTACGTTTTACGTAAAACTTTTTACGTTTTACATTTTACGTTTTACGTTTTATGTTAAACTTTTTACGCTTTACGTTTTACGTTAAAAAGTTTACGTTTTACGTTAAACAATTTTTTTACGGTTTTAAACTTTTTTACAGAAGACAAAAAAATTTACAACAACAAAACAAATTTATTTTTTACAAAAAACAAAAAACAAAATGCTTTTATGCCGAACATCATTTTACGCCCGTGACCCCGATTTCGGGTTTACCAAAAACATTTTTTTTACAAAAATTTTTTACGGGTTGTAAAAAAAACATTTTTTACGAAAACTTTTTTACGGCATCGACGACACACCGCCTTCAATCACCGGCACCACCGGCATCGACAGGCACCACCGGCAATCAAAACGAATTAAAAAGGCACCACCGGCAATCAAATGAATTAACTTCTCCGCCGGACTTGTTGACTTTGATTACACACAATTAGTCCACTCTAAAATCTCCATTAACATTTATTCACCCTCAAGATCCTTCCAGCTCTTCTCTCTCTGTTGTCATCACCCATTTTCACAATTAATCTCACATTTCCTGTAGAACCAAAAAAAAAAAAAACCCACAAAA
The DNA here is from genome assembly GCA_030545235.1 of Helianthus tuberosus. Taxonomy (NCBI): domain Eukaryota; kingdom Viridiplantae; phylum Streptophyta; class Magnoliopsida; order Asterales; family Asteraceae; genus Helianthus; species Helianthus tuberosus. Next base: position 194,416,481 of record CM060414.1, read on the forward strand.
GCAAACAATCACTCTCCAAGAAACCATAAATAAACCCTCTTACAAAAAAACAACCAAAAATTTTCACCCCTGACACAAACACATACACAAACAACCCTTTCTGTTCTTCCCCCAAACAATTCAAGATTTCATCAAAACTTTCAGATGAAACTTTGTATATACAAAACTTTCAGATGAAAAAATCACAAAACTAAAACTGGGTATATATAAAAAAAAAAAACCCTTTCAAAACCTACAAAACATCAATTTACAAGTTCTAACATATCAAACAAACCCCAGATGGAACATCAAACCACACAAGATCCAGAACTCAAACAAGATTAAAAAAATCAAAACATGACCCGACCCGGAGACTGTTGCTTACCTCTTACCGGAGATGGATGGGGTGCACGAGACTCCGATCTTCATTCCGGTCGTTTTAGATCTGAGATGGATTGCCGATCTGGGAGTTTTTGCAGATCTGAGATGGGTTGCAACCGCCTTCACCCACCGTCGCCATCAACCCCACCACCACAACCGCCCTTCACCCCCGTCACCGCCGCAAAAATCAACTGCCGCAAAAATCCCAAACGTCGAAACCCCCATGAAATCCCGTTCTCCGACCATCCTTCTCACCTCCGGCGACCACCATCAACCTGCTCTACCACCTCCGCCTCTACACCACCGACTTCCACCACCTTCGCCACCACCGTTAACCCCACCGCGTCACCCCCACCGCTGCTATTTCTGTGTTGTGGGTGTTTGTTGAAGAAAAACTTGACATCTGATGGATTGAAGTTCAAACTTGACATTGGATTGAATGTGTTTTGTTTCTGGTTGCATTTTGATTTTGGGGTTTTGAATATTAGAGAGAGAATGGGGTTTTGAATATTAGAGAGAATGGGTTGATTGTCTGGGTTTTGAATATTAGAGAGAGAATGAGTTGATTGTCTGGTTGCATTAAATGGAGAGAGAGAGTGTGTGGGATTTGACATATGGGGTAAAAGACCAAAATACCCTTTTAGTTGGCTAAATCTGATTGGTTGAGAGTGGTTCTCACGGTTCTTACAGCTGGAGGTGGTTCCTATTTTAGCGGCTCCCTATATATATATATATATATATATATATATATAGGGTAAGGTTATTGTAAAAAAGGTATTTGGGTGAAGATAAGAGACGTACCGGAGATTGTTAATTCCTCGTGGTGATACCTCTTACTCGCTTACTTGTTTTGTTTTATTCCATATACTTGAAGTTCGTTTGTGCCAAGTATTTGATGATTTTGTATGCCTCTAGTTTTACCTAGAGAAGACTTTGTATTGCTATTATTGGTGATAGTGGATTTTAAGTGGCTATAGTAGTCCCGTGGTTTTTACTCTCCTTTTTGAGAGGTTTTCCACGCTAAAATTCGGTGTCCCTTTATTATTACTTTTATACCTATTTGTTTGCATCCTCACAGGTTCATTCGAGTTGGGAAAATATTTGGTTAAACGAAGTTTGCTTCCGTGTTTTGGTTTACCGTTTGTGACCGAGTTGTGCTTTTTTCCCATCAAGGGTAACCCAATTTTTTGTAATATTTAATTTTAAGGTTTGGTTCATGTTTATTTCTTTATTGGATCAATGCTTGTCTTTGCGATAATGTAAATGCAACCTGATCTGACATCTTTGTTTCTTTTTTTTTAACGGTCAACAGAATCAATCTCGAGTACTCTCAGGGCACTCACTGGACAAACGGAGTACTCCAAGAGTAACCCGAGTCCACCACCAATTCCGGGGAAAACCCAGTAACGCCTGAAGGCACGACAGTGAAATTACCAGTAAAACCCGTTGGCCGTTTGGCTCAAGGATCTAACCCAGGTTTCCCTGGGTCTCCTATCATTGCCCACTAGTGCCTCACTCTGCACCAAGTGTGAGTTGAATCTACATCTCTCAAGAGAAATGCAAGTCTTCCATCACTTAATCTAGAGATCATTAGCCATCTTTATTTCTAAGTCTGTAGATATCGAATAAGTATGGCTTTATATATGCTATAGCCAAGCTAGGCCTTTTTATTTATGATCTTTATATAATGTAATTTGATAAATGATTACACCAAATTGTACCAATATTTTCTATTGAACTTATGTTAGTGAGTTGTACTTTGAGCACGAACAAAACAGTTTATTTAGAACACAGTTCAATATAGTGATGAAATTATGGCATAAAGTCACCGACCACCGGACGGGTATATTATCCGGTACTCTATTTTATTTCTTTGTGTTGATAGGTTCATACATATTGTTACTGTGTAATACATCAACGTAACCGTCCACCGGATGGGTATTAAACTAGTTAAGATATTGACATCGATTGCACACGAACAAAATATTTTGTATGTTATCACCGCAATTATCGTGTTCTTTAATTTCAACTTTTTGTTCATCCTACGTCATCCCCGCACCTTGATTATTGTTTCTTGATCGTCCATAATTCTATAATTTGGAACGATTATTTAAGAGAGGGGGGGGGGGGGGGGGGGACCAAAGGATTCAAATAAATTGAGAATATTATCTTATCTAAGAGAGTGTAGTTTACCTAAATACCCATGCATTACAACAAAATAAATAATAAAAAAAGATCATGTGATTGGTTAATGAGTGTTATTGATTTTTACAATTATGAGTGTCATGATCCTGTCCATGTATGCATATGTTTGTTCTTATCATAGTTTAGTGGTAAGTTAATCAATCTCTAACTTATTGTGCCTTTTCTCCTTAGTTTGTTAGCTCTATATATGTAACATCTCTACATGTAAAGAGAGTTATTTAAATACTGATCAATGTTATTCATCAACATCATTTTTGTTCTCACGTTTAAGTTCTATTTTATACATTTATAATTTGGCCAATTGGATTTTAACACCTTTAACTTTGAAGAATTGGCCGATAACACCCGCAACTAACACTTTGATCTGTGACACCCCAAACTTTTAATTTCGTGTGTCATTTCACCACTCAGTTAAAAAATGAGTAACTGAGTTAGTCTTCCATCCTACGTGGCACAGACTTGATTACGTGGACAAGATGACATGGCAAATTCTTGATTACGTGGCACTACATGTGTATAACTCATCTCCTCTAACATCATCTTCTTTATAACACAGACAAAGTCCGGCGATTACAAGTTCCGTTGAGATCTCCGTATGTCTCCGGTGAACCCGTTTCCCTCCGGCGATTACTCTGTCCTTTCCGGCAAGTTCCGGTGTAAATAGGCTCGACCCGAACCGCCGGAACCGAACCGACCCGAACCACTGATGTACTCAATGAACACTGCACAGTCCCGAGACTGAACCACCACCGTCGTTGCATTTAAAGTTGACTAAATTCAACTGGAGTTGTAACTTTGGCACAAGTATGAATCATCTTCAACATTTAAAGTTGACTAAATTCAACTGCATCATCCCCTGTTTAATAGAGGCAATCTTAACCGATTACTCTTCAACCCTGCAACCTCCAAAACTAAAAAACAAACTCCAAACAACCTCACATTACTTATCACCTCACATCCCCTGTTTAGGTTCCAACATATCACACATTCAATTATGCATCATCCCCTGTTTAGGTTCCATCCCCTGTTTAGGTTCCAGCATATCACACACTCAATTATGCATAAACCACAATTAACTAACCAAACCTAACATAAAAAAACATACAAATTCAACAAAACACAAACACATTACCCAATATCGAAGCGATAGATACTCAAAAACCGATTCATCAGACGAACACCCCAAGCTCTGCTGTTTAGCAGCCTTAATCTGCGCCATTTCAGCGTCCGGCTCACCGGCCGTTGACGTTCGAGTGTGGGCATCTGACCGGAGCACCGTCGTTGTCTCTCTCTCTCTCTCTTCCATAGATCGATCTAAGGCACGGGTGTGGGCGAAGCAGCTCAACGGAAGGAGGGTTTAGGGGTGAGTGTCACCGGAGAGGGAGAGTGGAGGTGTGGTTGTAGTGTAACATGGGGCTGCTTGTCGCCGGAAGTGTTGTGAGGATGATGTTCTGGGATTTTGCAGTAGATGAGGGTGTAGGGTGTGCGTGGGTTTGATCTGAGTTTATGTTGAAGAAGAAGAAGAGCAGAGGATTTGGGGGTTGTGGTGTGCGTGAGTTTGATCTGAGTTTTGTGAGGGGGTGTGTGCATTGGCGAAGAAGATGACTTTTATAACTATGAATATGCCACATCTGCGTTAATGAAGCCAGGTAGGATGCCACCTAGGATTGAACACTAACTCAGTTACTGAGTTTTTAACTGAGTGGTGAAATGACACACGAAATTAAAAGTTTGGGGTGTCACAGATCAAAGTGTTAGTTGCGGGTGTTATCGGCCAATTCTTCAAAGTTAAAGGTGTTAAAATCCAATTGGCCTTATAATTTCCTAAGAACCTGTAAAGCAAAACATGAAAATTTATAGCTGGTGTAGTTAACTTTAATTTCAAAGAAAAACATTGTGGATCTTATTACTTAGAACTTCAATAAAAATATTAGGTTGTGTTTGTTCTAAGAGTTTCAGAATAAAAACATATATTTAAAAAAAGGGAAAATTACCAAAATGTCTCTTGACCAAGTGCATTTGCAAAATTGTCACCTTCCTGCGTCCTTGGAAGGTCCTCCCAGCTTCGGAAGCGTCCGCATTTCGCGTTTAAGCGTCCGCCTGTCACGTTGAAGCGTCCGTTCCCTTTCAAGCGACACGTGTTGAAGCGTCCGTTCCGTTACGAAATTGCGTCAGTCACCGACGCATGATAACCATAATTTTTTTTAATGCGTCCATGTGTACGTTTCCGAGGCCTGGCCGACGCTTCCAAAGGCCTGGACGACGCTTCCGAGGCCCGGACGACGCTTCCGAGGCTTGACCCCGACGACGCTCCCCCGATGTTGACCGACGCTTCCGAGGCCTGGAAACTCAAAAGCCATTTAACTTTTACCGTTGCACACATTTACCCCACTATATAACCCGTTCACTTATCACTTATCAAAAACACCCGCCGTTTTCAAAAAAATTGCAAACAAAATCAGCCATTTCACTAGAAAATCTGACACCGTCAACGACTCCACAATGGCCACCTCCTGGACTGACGTTGAAGACATTGCTCTGTGCGAAGCATGGGAGCAGGCCATGATCGATCCTCCACGTCGAGGACACGGTGGGCTCTGGGTCCGTGTTCAACAGAATTTCGCCCAACTACGTTGTCCGGACCACAACCGGACCGTTGACGCACTATCCTCCAGGTTCCGTGTCCTGCGGTTGGAATGCGAGAGATTTGATCGGTATTTCAAGAAAGTGGAGGCAGAAATGCCAGACCTTGGTGAGGACGATCAGAAGGAGGTGACCCTCATCAACTACCGTCATGAAGAGAGACATGATTTCAAACATGTCTTAGAGTGGGAGGCTATTAGGATATGGTTTTAGATATAATATTTATATTATGTGTTGTTCGGTTTTTTTTGTTTTTTATTATGTTATGTTTTAATGTTTAATATAAAAATTTTTAACTAAAAAATAACATGTTTTATATCGTTTAAAATTAGCTCCGTTAACATAAATATAGTTTTTATAAAGAGCATGCACATGATCCCATGTTAGAAATGTTTATAAGTTATAAAAAAAAAATTGGACAAAGATACGGAACCTGCGTCGTTGGCCGACGCTTCAGAAGCTTCACGGACGCATTGCGCCTGAGGTGGACGCTTCAACATCGGACACGTGTCACTTGAAAGGAAACGGACGCTTCAACGTGAAAGGCGGACGCTTCAACCCGAAATGCGGACGCTTCTGAAGCCGGGAGGACCTTCCAAGGACGCACGAAGGTGACAATTTTGCAAATGCACTTGGTCAAGTGACATTTTGGTAATTTTCCCTTAAAAAAAACAATGATTGGTGCTAATTGTTTTACTATGAAAAAAGTTTCTAAAATTCAAATTGAATATAACTTTTTTTTTTTAACATGATAATTGAAAGAAGCAATTGTGTTGTCTCGTTTTCTTCCCACCAAATCCCAATGGTTCTTACTATAAATCCAAAGATAATGAAACCAGACAGATAGGATTACTCATCGATCATAAACACACATCCCTTTAACTTCTTGTTCCATATAACAAATACTAAAGTATTATATAATATTTTATACTAAACTTTGTTTAGCTTCATAGATATATTCTATTACAATACATCAGCATTGTTTGGTCTTTCTTTTTACATGTCATTCATTGTGTTTTATATACAATCTGTGTCGGTAAAATCAAGCATGGCCTGCAATTATTATAACCATCAATATCATCTTGACTTGTTTCATATAATTGTCCACTTCTGAAAATCCTAGATACCTTAGGCTCCATTTTGCACTATAAGAATCAAACCGATGGTTCATCACAAACTAACTAGACCCATACCTAACATGACGCCCACCGTGCCGCCAGGTGTTAAGGGCAGAAGAAAGATGCCAAACTCTAGAGGACATCCAAAGTATGTTGGGGTGAGGCAGCGGCCGTCAGGGCGCTGGGTGGCGGAGATCAAGGACACGATGCAGAAGGTTCGGTTATGGCTTGGGACTTTTGACACGGCTGAGGACGCTGCACGGGCGTATGACCAAGCTGCACGAACGTTGCGTGGAGCGAACGCGCGTACCAACTTTGAACTTCCGGATAGTGATACTGTTTGTGGTTTGTCTGAGAACGCTGAGCCGTTTTCGTTTGAGGAAGCGTGTGGTTCGGGGGGTGATGAGGGTGGGCTTCTTGGTGCACTCAAGGCTAAGTTGTATACAAAGAATGGTTCAAACCATGCCAAAGTGGCTAACACCTTGTTGCAACCAGTTTGTTTAACCAATATAAAAAAGAGGAAAACGCCACCCTGTGATCAACCAGCGATTGTTCATGACCCCATAAGTACTCAGCGTGTGCAGGCTGATCAGGATCAACTTCATCAAGTCCAGCACCATCATGTTCCTGATGCCAATGAGCTTGCAAACTGTCCTAACCGCTATGACGAGTTGCAGTGGTGCTACAAGCCGCTTCCGCCGGCAACTGAGCCGTGGCCTACAGAAATTCCATGGCTGGAGACTTCAAACGCAAACAACCAAGTCATGACTCCTTCAAGCAGCTTATGTGACACAGGTCTTTTGGATTCCATGTGGCCGGAGGCTAATCAAGCAACGACTAGCCAGTTAACAGGAATAACAGGAACAGGGGGGTGGCCTTTGGGTCAACAACTAGTGCAGCATGACTACGGGTGGGATGGTGGTGGCACGGTTCAGTCTGCTAATAGTGTTGCAGCCAATGCTTCGAATTGGGACCCTTTTGTTTATTGAATTTAGTAGTAGGTTAACATTTAGGTATAAAAATTCTTTATTCCTATGCATGATAACGAGCGAATCAACAATGGCTTCACATCAATTCTTTATTTTGATTCATGTAACCGGCCTTTAGTTTGTTAAATTTACCACAGTTGTAGGAACAAATCAAACATATATGGGTGTTACCATATGTAAAGTTACAAAAATTGAGCTAATATGGTGTGTGACATATGCAAGCCTCATGGACTTTCTGTATGGTTCATTTATACAAGAAAAACCAAGCTCTCTACAGGATATAGTTATGTTGCAATCTCATACCACCATCTTGTTAATGTTTTGTAATTACAGTATTATATTGGCACCAATCATTGACACCAATTAAGGGACGAGAATTCCATACACAACTTGAAATATGACATGAAAATAATTAGGTTTTGGAGGGCTAATGTAAATCATTCATTAAATGGGTCAACCTGAACACGCTTGTTTAATGTCTGGGTTAACTCAAGCATGACCTGTTTAATAAATTGGTTGACCCGTTAACCAAACATGACCTATTTTAAAATTGACGTGTTGGTAAGCTAACTAATTCTCTTTAGTCTTTATCCTTTTAGTTCATGCTTACAGGGTACTACGAACCCATTTATGACACATAACAAACAAAAGTGATTAAAAAGAAACTAATAACAAAACCAAGTTCATTTGAGTTTGTAATCATTGATTCATTGGTCATTTAAAGTCTATTACCAAGTCTTGTTCGCTTATGAAAAGTTAAACAGGTCGACCCGAAACACAACTCTATTTAACTGTGTCCGAGTTAGCATTGACGCCTTTGACACAAGCAGATACATGAGTCGTGTCCGGTGCAAGTATTAAAGCATCAACCTCCAAACCTTGAACCTGGGTTAAACCAATTATATAAGCACAAACTCATTAATATCACGCTGACTGCACGTTTTCAAACTGAAAGCTACTTATACAGTTATACTGACCTTTCATTGTAACCTTCAGTCTTTAAAATTATATTATTATACCATCACCAAGTAAATAATGTCCCAAAAATTATACATAAGAAAGTCAAAAGTCTTGACTTCTATACAACTTTATACAAAAGATAGCGGAAGTTGTAGGTTATTATAACTTATCACCTTTTTAACATCACTAGCATATAATACAATAACTAATACCCAGGCAGCATACCAAAACCAAGATTGCCATTTAACACGTCTTCGTATTCAGCTCCAAACTTGTGTGCCATCTCATCTACCTTCTTGTTCCGGGCATATGTCGCTCTATCATAATCTAACCGGGCCTTCTCCAACCTCGCATTTGCTTCCACCAACTCTTTATGTAAAAACGCTATAGATTGTTCTAGAACCACCAGCTCCAGTCTCAATGGGTCATTTCCAAATTTGAGATCCTTCACGATGTTTACCCGCTTACGGGCCCACGACAGATCGAACCCAAAACTCTCAAAATCACTCAAATCCTCCTCAAGGCTAGTGATATGGTCCTCTGACAATGCATCCACAGATGTTTCTAGAAAACCTTTGATAAATACATGCAATTCTTTCAAAATGGACAACCAATGCGGTTTTGAACGAATTTTTACCCCTTGAAATGTCTCCGGGTAGTGGTGCATAACAGCTTGTAATATCTTTTTTCCTGGTTGTCCGATAACGTTCCCTTGCCACAATCCTACAGATTCCTCTTCCTCTGTTGTACCGGGATCTTCTATGGTGGCAGCAGACTGATGAACAACTATATGGTTTAACGGTGGTCTTAAACTGGGAAATACGCAGCGGATATGCCGCGAATTTTCTTCACTCTCGGAATCACATACCCAACCATCGGTGTAATCGTTAATATCCATACCATCTCCTCCTGCATTAAAGTTTAATATAATAATTGTAATTAGAATTAAAAAAAATTAAGTTGTTACTTGTTACCAGATAGGGCAGATGTGATGTACCGGAATCTTCTATATGGGTAAGCTGGTGAGCGGATGGTGGGATCACACTGTCCGAATCAGATATCCAGCCATTGGTGTGATTGTTCATGTTCATACCATTTAAGATCTCGAGCTCCTTGGCGAATTGATCTCGAAGGTCATCAGTGGGCCCATTTGAATCTATAAATCCTGACAATTCCAATACAGCCTGGTCTAATGCATAAATCATCATTTTCCCAATCTATACACAACATACAAAGCAGGAGGTTATGTAAAAGAAAAACATGTACCAGCCACCAGTTTCTTGATATAATTAATGATAATTTGAAAATTCAGATACTTTACGTTCAGTTTTTGTTGTTTGGCAATGTGATTGTTGGGAAGCATACGGAGTTCTGTTTGTAAGCGGATGCATTCACCAAGACTTTCAGGTGAAATAAAGTTGAGTTCAACCTTCGTGCATGACTGTATGGATGAAATTCTATTAGCAAACACAAACAGTAAACATAAGTGATACATATATATATTCTGACCTTCAAGTTTCTAACTTGATAAGGACAGCCAGCTGGTATAAAAACCGCATCACCCAGTTTTTGTTTGAAGGTCCATGGTTCGATTCCTAATCAGCATAAAAACGATGGATGAATTTGTATATATACAGGAGAAGCAATCAGAAACATGCTTGTTAAGGAAATACCAAATTCCTCTTTGAGCTTCTTTTTATGTTCAACGTTCAGGTAAAAAGTCCGGTCATGTATCGGGTGAAAAACCTGCAGCATCACATCATCAATACTTGTTATGATAACAAGAGATAATAGTTTTGATGGAATCTTGCAGTTGTATAAAGTTACCTTCTCAACAGAAAGACAATCAGTATGCCTAAACTCTGCTGAGTGATTTCTTAGATATTCCTCTAATTTAGCTACATCTTGCCTCTGAAATATATCCCACAGAGCACCTCCGTCCGGGTCAACTGCATTTTGTTGACTCTCGTTTCTTTGCAGGCCAGTGTTACAAACAAAAGTTTCCTGTTGGTCACCATGCTTTTCTTTCACTATCTTTGTCTTGTTAAGCTTTGTGGATGTAAGGACACCGGATTTTGTATGTGTTAGTACATTCACCTACAATTTAATGATTTCAAAACAATTTACCAATGACATCCTAATCTTGAAAAGGAGATAGCTTTATGTTAAAATTGCCATGATTATTCATTTTATTTATAGGTCCTAATATTCGTTTAAGTACATGTGTTAAAACAAAATAGCATCTAAGTATTAAAGAAGCCATACGGTATCAGATTTTTCATAGTGAAGCTTAGTAACGGAGTCTCCATAAGCAATATCCATCTTTGGACCCATGTCTGGTTTTGAAGATAGATGAGGCAACTTGACAGCCACATTAAGGTAGCCATTATGAGGGTTTGTGTAATCTTTAAACGGTAAGCAGTTAATGAATTCAACAAAATGACGTGGCCATTCTCCTTGTGATAAGCATGAAGGTTTCCAGTCTTCCAACTTCAAAATCAACGGCAAACCCTGCTTTGTAAATTGAGCTTCCGAGTATCCCCTGCAGAATTTGCTAAGGTCTACAGTCACCTATATATCATGAGTGATAGTAACGTATGTTAATCTTAGGTTTTCGATGTAAGAAGTATATCCAACGTACTGACCTCGCTCCAATCTAAGCAGTTGATTGCTTTCACTTCATAAGCATAGGAATGATTGCCACTTTTTGTGATGTCACGAAATGCACGCCACAAAACCATTGGCTCCCAGCTTAGCCCTGAAGAAGTTGAAAGAACATCATTCACTATTATCGGCTCACCTTTTGACCAATGAGACTGGAAATGCTCCATATGTTGAGGTTGAATGTCTTTAGCACTCAAAGAATACAAATAACTAGCATTGGACTCCATACAAGTTTGGGGACTATCATAACTATTGTTGAATTTGTATACCCTTTCTAGCAGATTTACAATCCAGTTGACACACAATATGCGTTTTAACTCAAGGGTCCCATCATTACAACCACCAATATCTTTTGGTGGGCAAGGAATGCTACCATCTATGCGGGCTTTCCACCCAATGGTCATACGCTTAAGCTGACTATCACGCAACTCTTGGCAACACAAAAGGCATAAATCATATCCACATGCACAACTTCTATAAAAATCAAAGGAATATGCTCCACAGTTGTCACTGCATAAAAGATAAAAACCTATATAATACCATAAAACTACTTTAACAAGTTTAAGTAATCATCTCATGACATACCAAAATATATCATCATCAACCTCACAGTAAGCATCCTGTAACTGTAACTCTGATACAGATACGCCTGCCAATGAATACGAACATTTATAATTAACAGAAGCAAAGTAACTTACTTGTAAAAAGAATGGAAAGGGGGAGGAGGAGTTACCTACCTTTAAGCTTAGCCTCTATTTCCTTCTCCATGAGTTGGTCTTGATTGAGTTTTGTGACAAAAGGTAAGACTTTGTGCAGGATTTGTTTGGAGTGTTTGATTTTATCAGCTTCAGAGCAAGTATACCCCCCCTGCTGCATAAAACATCAATGAACAAGTTAATAATACACTCAGGGAATTAATAATAATAACATAGATGAAAAGTGTTGGCTGCTGCGGAAACCAACTTTAGGTGAAAAGCGGCGCAGGCATGCTTTGCAATTGCAATTATTGCAACAAACGGGGCAGGCTTTAAGAAACTCCTCTTCTGATACATGGGGGTACCTACATGTATGCCCCAATAAGTTTAATGATTTGTTGTGTGTAGACGACATAAATCATGTTGGGCTAATCAAGAAACCTAATAAGTTTAATTGAATACCATTTAGTGATGCAAGGGAGGCAATATCTCTTGGAGTAACATTTTGTGCAGTCAACCACAGGCTCTTTTACAGTCCGGCATTGGTGGCACCATTTTCGTTCATCAACTCCCTACAAACAAACAAAAAAAATGAGCAATAAGTGAACACTATATATATATAAGTCTGATTTTGAAGAAGTTTGACCTTGGCTGAAGTCTTTTTCCTCTTTTTACTTGAATTACCAACTTCCGGTTCAGTACGGACCGATGTTCTTTGCATTCGAGGAGTCGACTTCGAAGGTTTTTTAGTGGATGGATTAACAGTATCTTTTTTCGCCATCCCTTTCGTTGGTTGTGTTGTGTGATCAGTAGTCTGTTTGGGCGGCAGCTTCTTGCGTGTCTTTTAATTCAAACGCCACAACAGTAATTTTACTGTTCTAATAAATTCAAATAAAAGGTTGTTACTTTCAAGCGAAGGTAACGTTACTTTTTATTAAAAAAATCCACTTTTAATCCTAGTGAAAGTTTTGATTGTTTTAGCTGAATATTTTTGTTATTATTATTATTTTTTTGAACGGCCAATTATTACATTACCAATTCACTCTTATGTTTTAAAAAAAAAACTACAATAAAATAATATAAGGAAAAAACTGGCACACATGCTCCACCGCGTTACGATTAGCTATCCCTTGTTTCCATATCACAAAGACAAAAGCCCCAATCGGTTAGCGCCTTGAAATCCCACCTACATCATCTTAAGATTCTTCTTCTTTAAGTAAATTACACAAAAGGTCCATGTGGTATGTCCGTATTTTGGATTGGGTCCCATATATGAGAAAGTACATGTTTGGTCAAATGTAACTCTTGGGTACCCAGCTTGAATTAGCTTATTCAAGCTAATTTTTTCTAAAATTTTTCTAATAAAACAAAAATATCCTTAAGTTAAAAACAAAAGACATTATTCATTCAATTTAGGCTATCTAGTTTTAATAAATTAAGAGTTATATTAGTCTTGGGACTCGCTACCCTCATCTTATTTCTCAATCCCCACTTCATCTTTCCCAACCTTCACCTACGCCAGACACCACCACCAGCCACAATCACCACCTATACGACTAGCCAATGTGGTTGTGGCATCACCAAAGGTTTCAAAGGAGAGTGAGGTGGGGAAATCGATATGCAGGTGGTGTGAGTCACCAACGTTGCTGTTGCTGGGCGGTGTTAATGGAGAAGACATATTACTAGTTTCACATCACATTACATTTTTTTGTCATTTAGTAATTTTTCATTTCACACATTGTAGTTTAATTAGTTTACTTTTTACACCATAAACTTTTATAAAGTTATCAAACAACCCAAAAAATTGAATAAACTTTTATTTTGACTTTGTTTTTTAAGCTATCTCTTTCGGTTATTATACTAGGTCCTTATTTGTCACTTATTGATCTTTCACTTTCACCCCCTGTAGTTTACTCATTTTACTTCTTACACCCTTAACTTTATTAAAGTTATCAAAGAACCCCTAAAAAGTGTAGGTTGATGAATAGTGTATTTTTTTTTGTTATTTAGTGATTTTTCATTGTAGTTTACTTTTTACACAATAAACTTTTATAAAGTTATCAAACAACCCCGAAACGTTAATAAACTTTTCTTTGACATTGACTTTTAAGCTTTCTCTTTCAGTTGTTATGCCAGATCCTTATTTGTCACTTATTGATCTTTCACTTTCAACCCCTGTAGTTTACGCATTTTATTTCTTACACCCTAAACTTTATTAAAATTATCAAACAACCCCTAAACTTCAATAAACTTCTCTTTCGAATTTATTTTTATGTTTTTCTCTTTCAGTAGGTGCCGGTATCATATCGATACCGTAATGAACCGAACCGATGTCGACCAAGCTCCTGCCGTAACACGCTTTTAATTTTACTAGTTGTTATATAAAAATTGTTACATCTAAAGTTCAATACTCTGAATTCTATTTTTTTCTAGATTTTTTTAGATGTGAAATTAATTTTGTACCTTGAATTCTTAACCAACTTTCCATTTCCAAGAACCTGAACCATCCATTCTCCAATCACTTCCTCTAAATTCGAGCAAACCCAAGTTATGACACATAAGAGTAAGGAACAAAAAATAACAAAAGAAAGTTTATTTGAGTTGTAGTTAGCAGTGGCGGATCTAGAAAATAATTAGAGGGGCAACGTTTATTTTTTTTTTAAAGTACTTCATACGATGTAACACACTTCATATAATGTAAACGAAACAAAAATAGTAGCACTTTATACAATGTAAACGAATTTGAACTTGGAGTTGGACCGATATCTTCATTTTTATGCATATCAATATCAATATTTGAATTTGGAAAGAGAAAAAAGCGTTGCCGGGCGCCACATAAACGACACGTAGGTGTACTTTTTTTCACCCTTCACCCCACCAAAGTGGTGTAGTGACTAGCGGAGGGGCTTGGTTGATAATCGTGTAATCAAAGTATTTTTTTCAAATTTCTATTTTTTATTATTTAAAAAGATGCCATATTGTATATTTTGATTTATCTTACGATTTGATATTATTTATTAACATTATTTTAAAAGAATTTTTATCATGTGAATTATATATAATAACAATTTGGGTAGGTTCTTGGTTAGAGTAGCTAAAGAACCCCCATTTACAAAATTAACTTAGTTTTCATCAGACACAAGTGTGTAGATACAAGGGTAATTGTGAAGAAAATATATTTTAACCTTTTCCTCTAATGAATAGTGGTGAAGTCAGATATCGTCTTGACTGATTTCTTATTAAATGTAGGGAACATGTCGTGAAGCGTGAGCTTGGTTTTAAAAAGCGCGCCTTAGACGCGCCTAGGCGCAAGGCGACATAAGGCGCAGGTCTTGGGGCTTTTCGCCTTCTCGCCTTGTGTTTTTACAGGAAGCGCCAGAAAAGCGCAAATTTTGATGTTTTTTTGTGGGATTTTTGGCCAAAAAAGCGCGCCTCATGTACCTTAAGCGTTTGGCTGCATAAAAATGTTGTACCTTGGCTGTTTTGACTTGTACATGTAATAAAAAATGCTTAAAACCAACAGCAGAAAAAAAGCTTAATTAAATGGTGCAAAAACTGCCGCACGCGGGCTTTCGTGTCCGCAGGACGTGCGGGCACGCACGAGTTCAAGCAAATCCCAGCTGAGAAAATCATTTTTTGCACCCCCCCTGCGCGCGGGTAGGACTTGTGGTAAAACATGTCATAAAGCTACAATGGAGTAGTAAATGCTTTACCTTATAAACAACCACTCACTTTGTCCCCACACCGATGTGGGACAAAGTATTTATAAAAAAAATTATATGGGCTCTAGATATGAATATAAATATATATATATATATATATATATATATATGCATGATATTATAAATTAACTGCATAGATGGGATATATAAAAAAAATTATATAAACATCTTGCGCTTCGGGTACGAAAAGCCCACCGCTTTTGCGCTTTGCGCCTCAATTTTAGACCTCGTCGCTTTTGTGCGCCTCTCGCTTTTTAAAACCAAGAGCGTGAGGGTTCCTTATTAGTTATAGTAACATCAACGGTCCAAAAGTAAATATTGCAACGTAGCGGTTAAAATAATCATGGGCTGAAAGATTTACTTTTTAGAAATTAGAAAATCAAATTAAAATTCCGAAAGAGTACCAACCCCTTTATTACAGACGAAACGCGGGGTTCCTTACTAGTTATATTAACATCAACAGTCCAAAAGTAAATATTCCAACGTAACGGTTAAAATAATCATTGGTTAAAAGATTTACTTTTTAGAAATTAGAAAATCAAATTAAAATTAAAAGTCCCTACTTGAATGTGGGCTGCCAGCCCATTTCCCAGCTTCAGTCCACCCACTTAGCTTTTCTCTACACCTAGGTTTACATCTTTCCCTATTCTCTACGCAAAGCTCATTCCATCTTCTTCTTACTCTGTTTTCCCTCATTTTTAAGATTCAGACCAAATCGTTGTAGTTTTTTTTTTTTAATAGGGGTAACATAATTTATTTACAGGGGTAGCGAAATCGAAAAAACATCAAAAAATTTTCTTTATTACCGCCACAGCGTCAAGGGGTAGCGGGGGCTACCCCTCTGTCTAAGGTAAGTCCGCCCCTGGTAGTTAGACTACCGGGTGTTGCCCATCCATCTTCATCATCATCAACCTCACAGGGTGAGTTTTTTTGGGTCGCCCACCATCCCATGCTTTTGGAGGGCAAAGCCCCCTTTGCCTACGTGTCGGAAAACGCCCCCTTGCCCACCACACCCAGTAGCCTTATCAGTTAGTGTTACTAAGTTACCTCGCATTCGTAAATGAACATTAAACGAGTCGGTCACTGATGCTACCATATTGCTGGCTGGTATTATGGATTTCTTTGTTAAACATTGCTTTTTCTGTATGGATGTTACATGAAGGTATAGTTTATGGCTATTTTCTTCATAGAAGCAACAGTATTATTTTTTTATGAAATGCACACACCAACTTTCTACGACAATTCCCAGAAACATAATAATTCAACATTCTAAAACTCCAAACTTCATTCTTACAATTAACCCTTCATCGCAACCTTTAGTTTCTAAAAACAGTACTTCTTCACCAAGTAAATAATGTCCCAAACATTTTTTTATATTTCGACATAAGAAAGGCAAATGTCTTGATTTCTATGCAACTTCATACAAAAGATAGCAGAAGTAATAAAAGTGTTGCAACATATCACATTTTAACATCACTGCCATATAATACACTAAACTAGTCAAAACCTAAAACTCTTAATAAGCTAATGCCCAGGCAGCATACCGAAACCAAGCTTGCCATTTAATACGTCCTCATATTCAGCTCCAAACTTCCGTGCCACCTCATCTACCTTCTTGTTTCGGGCATATGTAGCCCTATCATAATCTAACCGAGCCTTCTCCAACCTCGCATTTGCATCCACCAACTCTTTATGTAATAATGTTAAAGATTCTTCTAGTACCAGCAGCTCCAGTCTCAATGGGTCATTTCCAAATTTGAGTTTTTTCACCATGTCTAGCCTCTTACGGGCCCATGACAGATCGAACCCCAAACTCTCAAACTCATTCAAATCCGCCTTAAGGCTAGTGATCTCGTCCTCCGTCAATGCATCCACGGATGTTTCTAGGAAACCTTTGATGAACACATGCAATTCTTCCAAAATGGACAGCCAATACGGTTTTGAACCAATTTTTACCCCTTGAAACGTTTCCGGGTAGCGGTCCATAACATCTTGTAATATCTCTTTTCCTGGTTGTCCAATAGCGTGCCCTTGAAACGTCTCTGATGTACCTGAATCTTCTATGGTGGCAGACTGGTGATTAACTGTATGGTTGACTGATGGTGATAAAGCACTGTCGTCACTCTCGGAATCACATACCCAGCCATTGGTGTGATTGTTAATATCCATACCATTGCCTCCTACACCAAAGTTTAATACAATACTATGTAATAATGTTCAAACACATTAGGTTGTTACTAGATAGGGTAGATGTTGAATGTTGTGGTTTACATACCATTTAAGATCTCGAGCTCCTGTGCGAATTGATTTTGAAGATCATCAGCGGGCCCATTTGAATCTATAAATCCTGACAATTCCGATACAACGTGGTCTAATGCATAAATCATCATTTTCCCAATCTATACAACAAAAAAAGCGAGAGGTTATGTAAAAGAAAAACATGCACCCAGCCACCAGTTTCTTGATTTGATTAATGAGAAAATTATGTGCAGAAATTTAAAAAAAATTTACATTTAATTTTTGTTGTTTGGCCCTGTGATTGTTGGGAAGCATACGGAGTTCTGTTTGTAAGCGGATGCATTCGCCAAGACTTTCAGGTGAAATAAAGTTGAGTTCAACCTTGGTGCATGACTGTAAAAGGAGGAAATTATATTAGCAAACAAATAATGTTTGAATAACACCAGTGATATCTATACGCTGACCTTCAAGTTTCTAACTTGGTAAGGACAACCAGCTGGTATAAAAACCGCATCACCGAGTTTTTGTTTGAAGGTCAAAGGTTCGATTCCTAATCAGCATAAAAAGGATTGATGAATTTGTTACATTACAAGCAATCAGAAACAAGCTTGTTAAAGAAATACCAAATTCCTCTTTAAGCTTCCTTTTATGTTCAACGTTCAGGTAAAAAGTCCGGTCATGTATAGGGTGAAAAACCTGCAGCATCACATAAGCTTTTGAACAAATGCATTCTAATTAATCTAGCAAAATACTACACAAATGATAAAGGGTAGAAGTAGCATTGTCAGCCCATTTAATTATAAATGAGTGGATTTGGTTTATGTTTCACCTCTTAACAGGTCAAACGGCTAAAAAAAAGACAAGTAAAAGAGGAAAAAGGCCAAACGGATTAAACGGGTCAAAATATTCCCAAAGTGTATTTCTAATGCATTAAACCTCTTAAATCATTTTATTTATAACTGTAAATAATAAAACTTTTGTAATCATATACAACATACTAAGTGCCTATTAGAAGTATTAATTTGGACTGGACAGACTATTTCAGGCCAACCACACCCATTTTAACCGATACAAAAAGTTTACCCATTTGACCCAAACGTGTTATTCAACCAGCCGGACCTGCTTATTTCGTCACCTCTAAAACATAGATACAATGGTTCACCCAACAGGATTGCATGACAGTAAAGAAGGTCTAAAAACATGCACAGGAGATAATACAGAAAAAATAAGACTCCAATTCAGATGATTAAATGATCTCATATGTTGAACTCATATCTTCTGGACCCAAATCAGTATCATCAATATTTGTCATGATAACAAGCGACAATAGTTTTAAAGGAATCTTGCAATTGTGTAGAATTACCTGCTCAACTGAAAGACAATCAGTATGCCTAAACTCTGCTGTGTGATTTCTTAAATATTCCTCTAATTTAGCTACATCTTGTCTATGAAATACATCCCACAGAGCGATTCCCTCCATTGCGTCACCATGCTTTTCTTTCACTTTTTTTGTCTTGTTAAGCTTTGTGGATGTAATGACAACGGATTTTGTATGTGTCAGTACATTCACCTACAAATTAAAAATTTTAAATACTTTCATCAATAACATCCTAATCTTGAAAAGGCGATAACTTCATGTTAAAACCGTGATGATTATCCAACAACAGAATATGTTATTGGTTCTAGCTGATTGCATCTTCTTATAATTTTATATTTGTTTAAGCACGCGTATGAGAACAAAAGTAGCATTTTGAAGTTAAAGAAACCTTACAGTATCAGATTTTTCATAGTGAAGCTTAGTAACGGAGTCTCCATAAGCAATATCCATCTTTGGACCCATGTCTGGTTTTGATGATAGATCAGGCAGCTTAGTAGCCACATTAAGGTAGCCGTTATGAGGGTTAGTGTAATCTTTAAAAGGCAAGCGGTTAATCAATTCAACAAAATGACGTGGCCATTCTCCTTGAGATAAGCAAGAAGGTTTCCAGTCTTCCAACTTCAAAATCAACGGCGGCCCCTGCTTATGAACTTGAGCTTCAGAGTATCCCCTGGTGAATTTGCTAAGGTCTATAGTCACCTATATATCATGAGTGATAGTAACATATGTTAATATTAGGTTTTCAATGTAACAAGTATATCCAACATACTGACCTCACTCCAATCCAAGCAGTTGATTGCTTTCACTTCATAAGCATGGGAATGACTGCCACTTTTTGTGATGTCACGAAAAGCACGCCACAAAACCATTGGCTCCCAGCTTAGCCCCGAAGAAGTTGAAAGAACATCATTGACTATTATTGGCTCACCTTTTGACCAATGTGATTGGAAATGCTGCATATGTTGAGGTTGAATGTCTTTAGCACTCAAAGAATACAAATAGCTAGCACTGGATTCCATACAAGTTTGGGGACTATCATAACTGTTGTTGAATTTGTATACCCTTTGTGCTTTCTCTAACAGATTTACAATCCAATTGACACACAATATGCGTTTTAACTCGAGGGTGCCATCATTACAACCACCAATTTCTTTCGGTGGGCAAGGAATAGTACCATCTATGCGGGCTTTCCACCCAATGCCCGTACGCTTAAGTTGGCCATCACGCAACTCTCGGCAACACAAAAGGCATAAATCACATCCACATGAACAACTTCTATAAAAATCAAAGGAATACACTCCACAGTTGTCACTGCATAAAAGATAACTTAGAAGTAGTATAAGAAGAAGAAAAATGAGGCATTTCATGACTTACCAAAATATATCATCGTCAACCTCACAGTCAGCATCCTGTAATTGTAAGTCGGATATAGTTACGCCTGTCAATGAGATAACAATAGGATAATAATAATAATTAAATGGAGTCAAACTTATTACTTACTAATAAAAAGAATGGAAAGGAGGAGGAGGAGGAGTTACCTACCTTTAAGCTTAGCCTCAATTTCCTTCTCCATGAGTTGGTCTTGATTGAGTTTTGTGACAAAAGGTAAGACTTTGTGCAGGATTTGTTTGGAGTGTTTGATTTTATCAGCTTCAGAGCAAGTATACCCCCCCTGCTGCATAAAACATCAATGAACAAGTTAATAATACACTCAGGGAATTAATAATAATAACATAGATGAAAAGTGTTGGCTGCTGCGGAAACCAACTTTAGGTGAAAAGCGGCGCAGGCATGCTTTGCAATTGCAATTATTGCAACAAACGGGGCAGGCTTTAAGAAACTCCTCTTCTGATACACCAGGGTACCTACAAGGCAAACACATTATGATGATCTCCTTTGAGCCCTAAAAGGGAGTTGTACAAAGAAAGAAAGCACAGGGTGGGTCTTTAGTTGAAATGCTAAAATGCTTTTGTTTGTGTGATTAATACTAATAAATAATGAATAATACCATTTGGTGATGCAAGGGAGGCAATATCTCTTGGAGTGACATTTTGTGCATTCAACCACACGCTCTTTTACCTTCTTACATTGGTGGCAGCCTTTTGGTTCCTCAACTGCATTCTTCTTCTTAACCTACCAAACAGCAAACATTTTAAACTGAAAGAAAGAAATAAGTAAGCTAGGCTAGGCTGATTATGAAGTTTCTTCACCTTGGCTGAAGCAGAATTCTCCTTCTTTCTTTTTTTACTTGGATTGCTGCTGATACTTGATTTTGCAGTGGATCGATTGTTCGCCATTGTTGCTTCGTTGTGTCAGCTCATCATCAGGGCTTGAGACTTCCACCGGAAGCTACCTTGAGTAGTTGAGTCTCCTTATATTCAAAACTACTAAAACAAATTTAAATTAAATTATATTATATTATATTATATTATATTAGTACCCGCGAACTTTGCGAATTGGACAAAATAATATATTTTCGAGATATTGACAAAGCACATTATATGTTTATGATGATAATAATGAAATTCTAAGAAGGAAATTATTATGTAACTCTCATGTTCATAAAGTAAATTAAACAACCAACGTATTATTGATATAAATAAAACAAAAAGATAAATAAATTATGAAATTATGTTTCTGTCGTTCGAAATATCATTAGAAAGCCTATTAATCTAATATTTATGCTTTTTGGAGATTAATAACCAATAACCTCGCATTCGTTGTTGACCAATTAAAAAACAATCATCACCTAACAAAATATCTTCAATCATATCATACCATTCAGTAACACTAAACCTGGTATAAGCAATGTATACGAAAGAAAATATATTAATTAACAAATTGAAAAATGTAATAAAAACTAAAATAAAATTGATCACTAGTATGAGTAGTGCATTGACAAACCTTGTTTGACCATCAATATTTTTGATACGGAGCTTCATAAACTCATCTAAACCACCTAAGTCGGTATTTATTTTTGGAATGATCTACATTTGAAAAACATAGTTTATGAAATTTATAAACTTTAAATAATATTTTATTTGATAACTTTAAAAGTTTTATTTGTAATTTTATCATAAGTATCTTAGATTTAAAGTTTAAACAACTCGTGCATTCTTTAAATCTTTAAATGAATACATGTAGCCAAGTTAGTAGTGGGAATTCAAAATTCCAGAATAAAAGGCAACGTAATACAAAAATCTTATAAATTATGTTATCTAACAAAGAGTAGCAATACTTTGAAATATGATAAACTTTGGTAACAATTATCACGGTGGTATCTAATATGGTGAATGTGGTCTTTTCTAAAGTTGTTATTCGTTATTCAAAGTTGTTATCCCAAACTATAAATTAGTTAGCAATACAATCCTAAAGTATGAACTTATAAGACCACCCGTAGTGGGGCGTTTTTTTAAAAAAAAAATTGAAAAAAAACGCCCCAAAACGCCCCCCACCCCATTACATCCGGCGTTGTCCGGCGTTTTTTTTTTTTTTTGAAAAATTTGTTTTAGGCGTTTTATTTAAAACGCTGATTTGGTTTGTGGAATGGTTTGACCCACCAATGAGAGATGAGCTTCACCCCCACATGTCTGACAAGTTAATTAATGCATGCCACTTTTGCAAAGGAGCAGCAGCTTTCTCTCTTGCCCCACCAATGAGAGAATAGTTTGCTTTTTTTTTTTTTTTAATGATTGGAAGGGGCATTATTAGGCATTATTCTCACTACGCCACTTTTGCAATAACGCCCCATGCTAACTGGACCGACACGTGTCGAATAATGCCCCATGGTGGGGGCATTATTTTGTTCCACCACTACACATGGTCTAACAATATGATAAGACAAAGTTGATATTACACTGTATTTTGTTAAAGTAAATTAACCCCGACAAAATTTTAAAATTTTGGATGAAACATTAACTCCTATTTAATGAACAAGATTTCACATGCTGGCACACGCTATGATATCATATCATATCATATCATATATGGTGGGATTTGCTACAAAGTCGAAATTTCGTTAAAAAAATGTCATCATCATCGTACTCAGTATATCCCACCAATAGCAAAACTAAGTGTAACACCCCAAAAACGGGTTTGGTAATAAAACCACGTTAATATTATTGACAGGTAAAATACCGTTAGTGGTAAAAATTTACCCGGTAAATATTAGGATTTAAATAATTAATCTTAATAATAAATAAAAAGTGAATAAAAGATTTTAAGAAATAAAATGATAGAAGGCCCGAGTTAACGGGACCTAAAATAAACTTAGTCATAAATATTCCCGAACCCGCTAAGCTAACTAGGAATGTTTGACCTGGTTAATAAGAGGGAATATGAATTGTAAATAAGTAGGTTATAACCTACTTAATAATTAACGAAATATGAGGGACCAAAATTATATATTTGGAAAAGTTTAGTTATTAAAAACAAAAATAAAAACACACCACACATAGTGTGTGCGTGTGTGAGATCGACCAGGAGCAAGCTCCATGGAGCCAAGCCCTAAACACAACAAATTCTTCAAATTTGAGGGGCAATTGAAGGCCAAATTCGGAATTGAATACATAGAAACGATCACCAAGTCAAGGGGATCGTAAGGTATGTCGAATTTCTAACATTCGTGAAGTTGTAAAATTTTGATAATCATCCTAATCGCGAATTAGGCATGAATTTGAGAGGCTATGGCTAGATTAGTGATGTATACTTGCTTAGGAAAGAAACCCTAAGTGAAAATCATACATAACATGCTATAGATTGATGAATTTGGTGAAATAACACACTTAGATAAGTGGGTTTTGATGTTATGATGAAATAGATGATATAGTTATGCTTAGAATCATCATGCATGGTAAGTAATCAGGAAATACTTAAACAATTTGCAAGTTTGAGTATTTGATCATAAGTGATAATGGTGAATATTGATGTTAATCTTGGCAAAAATAACTAGTTATGGACTAGTTGTAAATGTGTAAAAATGTATGCACATTAGGTGTTTGTTAAAATGCCTAAATGAAAACTAAAGTGTTGAAATTAGAGTGAAAATGTGCATTTGAATGATATGGAAATTAGGTGTGATATGAAGTGATAAGGGTCCTAAATACTATGTTGAATTAGATTAATGTTGTAAACCATGTGATTGAAAGTAGTTAACTTTGATAAACTAAGTTAACTGAGCATGAAGTCGAACAGTAGCTTCGACATAGAAAATAAGTGAGGCGGAATAGTCGTGATTGTTAATGACTAATTTAATCGCCTTGTAAATGATTGACAATAGTTTGACGCGTAACAAGCTAGATGAAAGCTTGGAGGAGGGAGCGGGTCAAATGGAGCAAGTACGGAAAGAAAAGCGTGGCGTGGATGCGAGGTAAGTGTAATTTACACACTTATGTAGAATACCCGTTTATTCGATACGTTGTAAAAGTGATAACGATAATATTGGAAATATGGAAATTTGTCAAGTGTCGACTAATGTAAATCAAGGTTAAAAGGATACCATGGCGTAAGCCGAAATGGGTTGAATTTGTAAGAAAAGAGTGTAAAAGGAAAAAGGGTATGGTTATAAAATCCGGGATAGGATGGATGTATGAATTGGAAATCAAAAACGATGTTTTGATTAAATAGATAATGTTGGGCATATAGTCCAAACGGGTCGAATGGTGGTGATAACACCATTTGACAATATCGAATAATGTGGTTGTCAAGTCTTATGTTAACAGGACCGATTAGCAAATCGGATAATTGCGTCACCATTGATGGTGTGATAATGAAAACGAGGTATAAATCAGGTCCACTTGTTGATCCGGGCCAGGTACGCATAATTATGTTGTAGTTAAAAGTGATATTTTGGTCGAATAATTTGAGAGAGAGTCCTTCGTCATAAAATGACTAAAATCGACCAAAACGCCCTTGTAGGCTAAATGGAACAAACGGCCCTTAAAGGTTGTTTGGAAACGAGTTTTGTGACTAGGTAAAAGAGGTATTATATTAGCCAAATGGCACTATTTGAGTTTTTACCGTAAAATAATGATTCGAGAGGTAAAATTTGGTTTATATTGATCACCACATTAAACCTACCTTAAATACAGTTGTGGTGGGAGATTATAGGATAAGAAATGTGGTAATGGAATGCTAGAAGCAATCGAAAGCTATTTTAGGCTCGAAAGTGCTTAAATACCCTTAACGGGTCAAAATAAGCATACGAGCGAAAATGGGTTTAAATTGTGTAATAAACCTGTGATTAGAACCTAATATGGTATATAACATTAATTTGAAGAAGTGTAGGTGATATAGGAATCAAACAAATATGTTTGTTTGATAAAATGCATAAACGGGTAAAATTCGATAAAAAGGTAACGAGTCGAAGGCTTGATAGTCTCAAAATTTATTTATGTTGGATGTTGGATTTTAACTCCATATGATGAAGAATTAAATTACGGACGCGTAGGAAAAAGAATCGGGTAAAACGGATTAAAAACGAGAGAGTTATGCTCGTTTCCGTGAAATCGGGTTAAGCTGGGAACGTACAGCAACTGTTAAAGCAGCATTCTGCTGAAAAGGGGGCTAGGCGTCACGCGACGCCCCCTAATTCGGAAAAATGTTATTTTTTTTGTTTGTTTGACCCATGGCACTTGTTTAAACTTATTAGTTGACTATCAAAACTAACTTTTAAGTTGGTTTTGATCTTAGGTGATGTTGGGCACACTACGGATGGTGATCAAGCAGCTACGAAGAACCGAACACACGAGATTAAAGCTTCCGCATGGCGTTACGTCATAACTTTTAAATGGCGAACTTATTTATATTATAATGAAAACTTTTAAGTTGTAAAAGTTTTAAATTACTCGTATTTTCTAAGGATACTTAATCGTAATTACATGTTTGATATCGTATTTATACGACAAATTTCAAAATAATAACATGGGTGTTACAAGTTGGTAATCAGAGCTCAAGGTTGTTGACAAATGTGTTCGGTTCGAGGCTTGATCGCAAATCCGGTAAGTACAGGTAACCTGAAGTTGCGGGTTGTCACACCATATGTGTAATTAACTCTAAAAACTAAACCCTAAACTTAAACCCCCACCCCATCCCCCAAAAACCTAACCCAAAGCTAAACTATAACCAAAATCAAAACCTAAACCCTAAGGCTAAGTAGTATTGTATATGTACAATACTATAATATTAGTTTTAAAAAAAGTATGACACATTAAGGGGCTGTTTGACAACTTCTGAATGGTTAAGTGCTTAACCAGTAAGATGTTTGAACCATTAAGTGCTGAACCAGTAAGATGCCTGAATCATTCTGACTCGGTATAATGCTTAACCATTCAGATGCAAATGTTTGAACCATTCAGACATCTGCTCGCGAAAAAAAAAAAAAAAACAGTCTGAACCACTAAGTGCTGAACCAATAAGAGGTCTGAACCATTAAGAGCCTCATTAAGGGCTAAACAAGCAACCCCTACTTTTTTTTTAATCAAAAAAATACGCTCGAATATACTCGAACGAAAGATAAGAAAATTTGTGATCTTATTGGTATTCGGGTACGTAAAATGATTTAGGCGTAATTAGGTTTAAGTGTTTGGGCCTGGCAGGATTAAATGTCAACAAAGCCTTGTACGTGTATATATCCAAGTAATGTGGCCAATTCCGCATATTTTCATGAGAGGACACGGAGGGCATAAGTTAAATAAATGTATGTGACTGACTGGTTCTCCCTCTTTGTTAATTTTGTAAGGCCGTAACTTCACTTCTTTTTGGGCTTAATACCGAGCCCAACAATTGCAGCCACTTCCAATCCTGGTAAATCTTTTAAAATCCAATACACACAGCCCCGTGGTAGGCCTTTCACATTGTGTTAACTAACCTAAACAATATAATAATATAGAGAAATTGGCCTGTAATAATCCCACCTAGACTTTATTGGCCATTAATAATCCCACCTTAGAATATTCCCCCCACCAGTCCCACTTTTCACCTATTTTTTCTACAATGGTCCCCCGTTAAAAAAACTTAACGGAGTTAAGCTTTTTTCCAAATTACAAACAGATTTTTTAGGGCTTTTGATTCAAACGACGATACGAGTCCATTGCTGTAAAACTTGTCTCGAAACGGTGCTCCAAACGATGAAAACGACGCTTCAATTCGGGTGTTTAAATTTCCAATTAACCAAAATCAAGTCACTTTGAGCACCATTTCGAAGTAAGTTTTACATCAATGGACTCGTATCATTGTTCTGATCAAAAGCCCTAAAAAATCTGTTTGTAATTTAGAAAAAAGCTTAACTCCGTTAAGTTTTTTTAACGGGGGACCATTGTAGTAAAAATAGGTGAAATGTAGGACTGGTGGGGGGAATATTCTGAGGTGGGATTATTAATGGCCAATAAGGTGTAGATAGGATTATTACAGGCCAATTCCCCAATAATATATTGATATGTATAATTGGTTATCGTTTGGAGTTCAATCTAATAATAAGGTGCTGTTTGTTTTTTCTGCGAGAAAAGGTCTGCAGTCTGCGGACCACATCTGCAGAAGAAGAGGTGGACCAAATGTCTGCAGTCTGCAAGGAGAAGAGGGTTTGTTTTTTTACTTCTACAAAAGCCCTTCTCACACACACAACATACACTGATCTCTCTCTCCTCCCTCGATCTCTCTCTCTCTCTGCCCTTCATCATCCACACTCTCTCGATCATATACAAACAAAACAACACAGAGCCTCATATTCCATATTCACAATCAGATGCTCACAAACACCCCTCCCCTTTCCCTGCTCGATGTCGGACCGGTGATACACCGGCCGACGGCGATTGTTCCAGCCGACCGACGGCCCTCTTTCCAGCGACACCCACCTGCAACACCCCTCACCATCTCGTCTCTTTTAGCTCCGACGAAGAAAACAACCGGCCACCACCACTCTTGGTGGTGGCGGCACACATCACCACCACTCTTGCCGCGACTGAACCTGTGGTCGATGTTGTTGTAGCCGGAGATGTAGCAGCGAGATGTAGCAGCGATTACGGAGATGTAGCAGCGAGCTGTAGCAGCGACTTGTGACCCGCGAACAGGGCTGGGCGGGGTGGGGTGGGTTGTCGAGTGGCTGGGGTAGGTCGTCGGAGCTGGGGTGGGTCGTCGGAGTTGGTTGCGGCGCCGGAGATGATGTGCGGTGGTGGAGATGGTGGAGAGGAGATGATGTGCGGAGGTGGAGCTGGTGTTTCTTTTTTTAGGGTTTGGAGAAGTGATTTGAAGAAGCCAGAAGACTTGTGCTTATGTCTGCGCGAAAAAGAGGCCAAGCAGATGTTTTTTAATGAAAAGACTTCTGAAAATCAAACAAGCTGCAGACCTTTATGTCTGCGCGTGATCTGCGCGGCGCAGACATAAGTGGTTCTGAAGTGCTTCTAGCAAAAAACAAACAGAACCTAAGTGAGCTAAATTTAAATATAACGAAAACAACTTACTTACATAAATTGTCACCTTTTTAACATTGTTGCATATATACCCAGGGTTCTAATACCCGGATAGCATACCAAAACCAAGATTGTGATTTAACACATCATCATATTCCGCTCCAAACTTTTGTGCGAGTTCATCTAGTTTCTTTTTTCGGGCTTCTTTAGCACCATCATAATTTAGCCAAGCATTCTCCAACCTCTCATTTGCTTCCACCAACTCTTTGTAAAACAACTGTAAAGATTCTTCTATAACCACCAGCTCCGATCTCAACGGCTCATTTCCGAATTTGAGCTTCTTCACCATGTCTAGCCTCTTGCGGGCCCACCAGAGATTGAACCCAAACCTCTCAAAATCATTTAAATCCGCCTCAAGGCTACTCAACTGATCCTCCGCCAATGCGTGCACAGATGTTTCTAGAAAACCTTTAATGAATACATGCAGTTCTTTCAAAATGGACAGCCAATACGGTTTTGAACGAATTTCTAACCCTTGAAATGTGTCTGGATAGCGGTCCTTAACTGCCTGTAATAACTCCTTAGCTGGCTGTCCCACAATGTTCCCGTGCCATAATCCTACTACAGGTTCCTTTGATGTTCCAGAATCTTCTACGGTGGCAGGCTGCTGATCCGATGGTGGGATCACATTGTCAGAATCAGATATCCAGCCATTGGTGTGATTGTTAACATCACATGATGCAACTAGGTTTAATAATATAATAATATGAGAATCAAGCACATTAGGTTGTTACATGATAATAGGTTAGATGTTGAATGTGGCGGTTTACATACCATTTAAGATCTCGAGCTCCTTGGCGAATTGATCTTGAAGATCATCAGTGAGCCCATTTGAATCTATAAACCCTGACAATTCCGACACAACTTGGTCTAGTGCATAAATCATCATTTTCCCAATCTATACAACATACAAAACAGAATGTTATGTAAAGGTATAATAGGCAACCAACTACAAGTTTCATCATTTGATTTGCATATCTTACATTTAGTTTTTGTTGTTTGGCCGTGTGATTGTTGGGAAGCATACGTAGTTCTTTTTGCAAGCGGATGCATTCACCAAGACTTTCAGGTGAAACAAAGTTGAGTTCAACCTTTGTGCATGACTATAAAAGGGAAATTTTATTAACAAACAAAAGTGTTTAACAAATTGATATCATAAGTGATATATACGTGTGTGTATGTGTGTATTAAATTCTGACCTTCAAGTTTCTAACTTGATAAGGACAGCCGGCTGGTATAAAAACCGCATCACCAAGTTTTTGTTTAAAGGTCCATGGTTCGATTCCTAATCAACATAAAAAGGGATGATGAATCTAATCTATATATTTACATGACAAGCAATCGAGAAAACATGCTTGTTAAAGAAAATACCAAATTCTTCTTTGAGCTTCTTTTTATGTTCAACATTCAGGTAAAAGGTCCGGTCATGTAAAGGATATAAAACCTGCAGCATCACATAAGCTTTTTAACAAATTAAGAGTAGATTTGCTTATGAATAGGTCGATTTGGGTTATGTTTCACCTCTAACAGGTCAAATGGGTAAAAAGAGAGGGTAAACTACAGTGGAAAGAGGTCAAATGAATTATAACGGGTCAAGAGTTATCTGGAGTGTAATTTTAATTATTATTGAAAATATAGTTTTGTAATATAAAATTACCTGCTCATCTGAAATAGAAGCAGTATGCCTAAACTCTGCTGAGTGATTTCTCAAATATTCCTCTAGTTTAGGTGCATGTTGCCTCTGAAATATATCCCACAGAGCACTTCCCTCCATTGGGTCGTTTCTTTGTGGGCCCGCTTCACAAACTAAAGCTTCGTGTTGGTCGCCATGCTTTTGTTTCACCGTTTTTGTCATGTTAAGATTTGTGGAGGTAAGGACGCCAGCTTTTGTATGTGTCATTACATTCACCTATAAGTTGGTTTAGAAACTCGTAAGGAGGAAAAAGGACCCAAACACATCAAATTATTGATTTCAATATCATAACCTGCGCCATCCTAATCTTGAAATTGCAATAAGTTTATGATAAAACCGAGTGCATCTTCTTAGAGTAATATGTTCTTTAAAGCACATGTATTAGAAGAAAATAGGATTTTAAGTATATAAGAAATTGTACGGTATCAGATTTATCATAGTGAAGCTTGGTAACAGATTCTCTGTATTCCAATTCCTCTTCAACTCCATAAGCAATATCCATCTTTGGACCCATGTTCGGTTTTGATGATAGATCAGGCAACTTAGCAGCCACATTAAGGTATCCGCTACGAGGGTTAGTGTAATCTTTAAAGGGCAAGCAGTTAATGAATTCAACAAAATGGCTTGACCCTTCTTCTTGCAATAAGAAAGAAGGTTGCCAATCTTCCAACTTCAAAATCAAAGGCAACCTTTGCTTTTTAAATTGAGCTGCAGAGTATCCCCTACAAAATCTGTTAAGAGTAAGAGTCACCTGCATATCATGAGTGATAGTTAGTGGCTTATGTTAATATTGGTCTTTCAATGTAATAAGAACATTCATCATAGTTACCTCACTCCAATCTAGGCAGTTGATCGCCTTCACTTCATAACCGTGGGGACAATTACAAGCACGCCACAAATTCATTGGCTCCCAGCTTAGCCCTGAAGAAGTTGAAAGAACATCATTCACTATTATCGGTTCACCTTTTGACCAATGAGACTGGAAATGCTGCATATGTTGAGGTTGAATTTCTTTAGCACTCAAAGAATACAAATAAGTTGCATCGGATTCCGTACAATTTTGAGAATTGTCATAACTCTCGGCGATTTTGTATATACCTTGTGCTTTCTCTAGCAAGTTTACAATCCCACTAACACACATTATGCGTTTCAACTCGAGGGTCCCGTCATTACATCCACCAATATCTTTTGGTGGGCAAGGAATGCTACCATCTATACGGGCTTTCCACCCATAAGTCATACCGTTAAGTAGACCATAACGCAACTCTTTGCAGCACACAAGGCATAAATCATATCCACATGCACAACTTCTATATAAGTCAAAGGAATATGATCCACAGTTGTCGCTGCATAAAAGATAACTTATGAGAACTTTATATGGTACCATATAATTACTTGAATAATATTAAGTAATAATGAAGACTTACCAAACTATATCATTATCCACCTCACAATTAGCATCTTGTAATTGTAACTCTGATATAGATATACCTGCCATGCCAGTGAGATAATAATAGAAAATTACTACTAAATAAATTTTCATTAACTTAAATGGAAAAAGAATGGAAAGGAGCTACCTTTAACCTTAGCCTCTATTTCCTTCTCTATGAGTTGGTCTTGATTCATTGTTGTGAGAAGAGGGAAAACCTTTTGTATGATTTGTTTGGAGTATTTAATTTTTTGAGATTTAGAGCAAGAATTCCCCTCCTGCACAGAGTATTAATTAAGGAACTAGTTATGAAATTATACATATAACACTAGAAGCATTTCATTTGCTGAAGAAACAACCAACTTTAGGTGAAAATCCATGCACAAACTCCACTTCCGGATCTGGGTACCTACATATTGTGTCAATTTAATCAAGTGGTGTATGAAAAGAAGAATAAAGTAGCAATTTTGAGCCAGCCTTCACCCAATATTATTATTTTTATTAAACAAATCACATTTAACGCTTTGTGCCTATAATAAATAGTCTGTAAATATGAAATTAGGCTAATAGTATATGAAAACACTAATATGTCAGAAAGTTGAATCCTCCACCCTGTTAAAGGTAAATGAAGCTGAGTTGTATACCAGCCAGCAGCCCCAAATGGCACATCATATTTGGGGGATGTTTGGCCTAGCTTTTATTTTTTGGCTTTATGCTTATATTTTAAAGTAGCTTATAGCTTATTTTCTATAATTTGATAAGCTTTTTTTAAGTGTTTGTATTAGCTTATAGCTTATTTTATATCATTTGTCCTTATACAAAGAAGCTTCTTCAAATAAGCTAAAAAACCATATTCAAATAAGCTTCTTCAAATTAGCTTTTATATAAGCTAATAAGCATAAGCTTAAAAAGCTAAACCAAACACTAAATTAAGCTTATTTTGTAAAAAAAAAAAAAAACTAAAAAAGCTATAAGCTTTGTTAAAAAAGCTAGGCCAAACACCCCCTTGATATTATTTAAACTAACATGAAATATGATTGAACCGTTAATTACTTTCTTGTTTTAGCTAATTACTCTTGCTGGATTACATAACAAATTACAAACTCCCAACCCAAGGACTGACTTACTACTGTATATTTGACTATAGGAAAAGAGGGGCTGGCTGGCTAGCATTATGAGATATGCATCTTATGAAAACCTTGTTCTAGAGGCATGCATGGAGAATGACGGAGGAGTAACGTTTAGTCTTCTCGGCCAAACGGTCCTTATCGATCTGATGACACTCGGCTTTAGTTGAAAGCTTAAAAAAAAAAAAAAAAAAAAAAAAAAAAAAAACAAACCAAAATGAGTTAAATTATAATAGAACAGGCAGGATCAAGATGAATCGGTATTGAACAAGAACGAAAAACGGAAAATAATAAGAACTTGGCTAAGCACCCAAATTTTATTAACGTCAAGAAACTATCACAAAACTTGACTCATACAATCCCTAATACCCAAAGCATGGTATTTATAATCTAAACACACCTATTAGATTATAACTAGGATTGCTAAAATATATCTATTTTAGGACATGATAATAATAATTAATTACCCACTCCTTAATTAGTTTCCTTGCCTTGCACGCAAAGGAACCTTTAATTTCCTTGCCTTGCACGCAAAGGAACCATTAATTCGAAATTTCCAACAATCACCCCCGGAATTTCGAACTCGTATCTGACAAGTCTTCAACTCCAAGCTTTTTAGTCATCTCCTTGAACTTGATCTTCCCAAGAGCCTTCGTCAAAATATCCGCCTTTTGATCAATGCCACTAACATGCTCGACCACGATATCTTCACGATCAACACATTCCCGAATGTAGTGAAACCGGGATTTTATGTGTTTGCTTCTTCCATGGAAAACCGGGTTCCTCGCGAGAGCTATTGCCGATGTATTATCAACACGTAACACCGCCGCTTGAACTTTCTTGTCGAGTAATTCACCAATCAATTCCTTTAGCCAAACCGCCTGACACGCGGCTGCACTAGCCGCCATATACTCTGCCTCACACGATGATAAAGCAACCGTACTTTGCTTTTGAGAACACCAAGTAATTGGGGAAGACCCAAAATAAAACACGTGTCCCGTAGTACTTCTTCCATCGTCCGGATTTATGTTGTGACTACTATCACTGTAACCGACCAACATATTTTCTCCTCGAGTATAGGTAATGCCATAACTAAAAGTACCTTTTAAATAGCGAAGAATTTGCTTGATGAGAGCTGCATGAGATTGCTTCGGGCATTGCATGTACCGACTGGCTACTCCGACCGAAAACGCCAAATCTGGTCGAGTCTGTAAAAGGTACCGTAGACACCCGACAATCCTTCGATATCTCGTTGCATCAAAATCCTCTTCGTCTTCAAATTTAGAAACTTCCACGTTCGGGTCTATAGGAACACTAGTAGGATTGCAGTTAATCATACCGGCTTCCGTCAGTATTTTCTTTGCATACGCCTCTTGCTTAATTTTTATCCCGTCCTTGCTCTGCGACACTTCAATTCCAAGATAATACGTAAGCTTTCCCAAATCCGACATTTCAAAGTTTTTAGCCATCCCGCGCTTAAACTCCATAATAAGTTTCAAATTTGAACCCGTCACAATTAAATCGTCCACGTACACGCCGATTAATAAGACGTCCGTTCCAACGGTTCTTCGGTATACGGCTTGTTCTTGCGAGCACCGGTGAAATTTCATATCTAATAAAATATTATTTAATTTCGTATTCCACGCACGTGGAGCTTGCCTTAACCCGTATAACGCCTTTGATAATTTATAGACTTTAAGCTCCTCGCCTTCTTTAACGAATCCTTTCGGTTGAACGACATAAACTTCTTCTTTTAATTCGCCATGTAGGAACGCGGATTTAACATCTAGATGATGTAACTCCCACCCTTCATTCGCTGCGAGAGATAAAAGTAACCGAACTGTTTCAAGTCGAGCAACTGGCGCGAACACTTCGTCAAAATCGACTCCGGGTTGCTGAACATAACCCTTCGCCACGAGTCTAGCCTTGTGTTTATTCAGTGAGCCATCCGCGTTTCTTTTAACCTTGTAAACCCACTTCAAACCAATCGCTTTTGCACCACGCGGTAACTCGGTTAACGGCCACGTATTGTTTTTATTAATTGATTCAATTTCTGCGCGCATTGCTTTCATCCACTCCGGTTTATTTTTGGCATCATTAAAATAAGCCGGTTCGTCATCCGCAAGCAATAAATATTCTTCATCAATAGAACTTGAATTTAAAACATAATCGTTAAAACGTACCGGGGTAACCGTAGTGCGATTCGATCTACGAACAACTAGCTCAGGCATCACGAAAATATTTTCATCAGCGTTGCTACTATTCTCGCCATTTGATCTGCTACTGTTTGGAGCCGTATGGGCCTGTTCACGCTCCATTGGGCTTTGGTGAGATGGGCCATTAAACGGACTAGATGAGGTGCCATCGTAGGATGAAGTGTTTTGCCCATCACCATTGTCACCATTTGAGTCACTTGAGTTTGGCGTACTTGAACCACTACTAGATTCGCTTGTCTTGGTCTTTACCGAGCCAACTCCGGTGTCAATTACGCCACCAAAGTCTACCCAAAACATACCCGGTTCGCGAGACTCTTCGTTATTAAAAACAATATTTTTTCCCCAATTCCAACCACGCGTTTCATCAAACTCCGTATCCCCGTCTCGACCCACAACAATTCTTCGAGTTGTTGGATCGTATAAACGATACGCCCCCAAACCTTTTTCGCTTCCAAGATAAACTAGACGAGTCGAACGATCGTCTAATTTTAGAAGATGCCCGCCAACAATTTTCAAATAAGCGGCACATCCGAAAACCTTAAGAAATTGAAGATCCGGTTTCTTTCCTTTTAACATCTCGTACGGTGTTTTGTCTTCGTGTAACGCTCTTGTTGGAGTTTTATTTATTAAATTGGTTGAGTGCCTCACCGCCTCCCCCCACATAAAATTAGGAACTTGTCGCGCTTTTAATATACTTCGAGTCATCTCCATTAAGGTACGGTTTCGCCTCTCCACCACCCCGTTTTGTTGAGGTGAATATGGAGCGGTTAAGTGTCGAAGAATTCCTTCGTTTTCACAGAACCGATTGAACTCATGAGACGTAAATTCTCCCCCTCGATCGGTTCGAAACGTCTTGATTTTTCTCCTTACTTCAACTTCCACCATGACTTTAAACTTTTTGAAGGTTTCAAATGCTTCACTTTTTTCCTTCAAAAGAAAAGTCCACATGAAACGTGAAAAATCATCGACTAAGACAAATACATACCTATTTCCCGCTATTGTGCTCGGAGAGATTGGACCGCATAAGTATCCATGAATAAGTTCCAAGGCACGCGTTGCCCGAAACGACGCCGTCTTCGGAAAAGATTGTCTCGTATGCTTCCCGACTAAGCACGAATCACATATTTGATTTTCATGATTGATTTTTGGCATCCCCATGACCATATCTTTATTCACCATTTGTTTCATGGACTCGAAATTTAGGTGACCAAGTCTCGCGTGCCATAACCAATTTTCATTATCAATCCGAGCTTTCAAACAAACGGGTTTTCCAACTTTTAATTTAATCGTATAAAGACGATTTTTAGATCGAGTAACATTCATTAACACCTTGCCTTGAGCGTCACGCATTAATAAATAATCGTCTTTCATACGAATATCACATCCACACTCCGTTGCTTGACCGAGACTAATTATATTACTACGTAAACTAGGGATATAGTAAATATCGGTCAATAACCTTTGCTCCCCCGTTTTACCCAATAGTAATATAGACCCTTTCCCGCATATTTCGACTTGAGAACCATCCCCAAATTTAACTTTGCCACCAACACGCTTATTTAATTCAGAGAAAAAGGATATATTACCCGTCATATGGTTACTCGCGCCATTATCCAAATACCACAAGTCTTTTTCTTCCGAACCGTTCTCGTAATTTTTTGGAATGACCTTTTCTTCATTCAAGTAAACGAATTCTTGAACATCTTGCACCATAAACAAAGACGGGTCAATTTCTTCCGCATCGATCAAGTTTGCTTGTTTCTCTTTCTTTCGCTCTGGACATCTAGAAACAAAGTGACCGAACTTGTCGCATCGAAAGCATTGAACCTTCGAATAATCCTTCTTTCCTTGTTGTTTATCCTCTTCGTTGGACCCGCCTTGTGACCCACGGTTTTGACCATATTGGTTTCGACCACGTCCACCACCACCACGTCCACGGTTCGAGCCTTTCCCGCGTCCCTTACTCAAATCGCGTGAAGTCTGTCTAGAACTTGAAGAGGCATTAGAATTATTAAACATTAGTTTCGTTTGTGTACCTTGATTATCCAACTGCAATTCTTCATCTTTTATGCGTTCTTCATACGCCTTTATTCGACCAACAACATCGTCGAATGCAACTGTTTTTAGATCCACAAGTTGCTCAACTGAGGCTACCATATGGATGAACCGCCTTGGTAAACCACTGAGAAACTTTTTCACGATCCTTTGTTCCTCGATTATAGAACCGAGAGACGCCGCTTTTGAAGACATTCCTGTTAACTGGCTAGAAAACTCGTCAACTGTACTAGAATCCTTCATCTTTAACGCCTCAAATTCTGACATGAGTGTCTGTAGTCTTGCTTCACGTACCCGATCGGCTCCCAGATGGCGCGCTTTCAGTGCATCCCACATCTCTTTTGCCGTCTTCATATTACCAACTTGCAAGATCTGTTCTTCCGGTATGGATTGAAACAACAAGGCAATCGCCATATTGTTTTTCTTCACATCGGTTTCAGTTCCGGGTTCAATGGCCTCCCACACGCCATGAACGTTAAAAATCGCGCGGATACGCAACGCCCAAATTGTATAATTAACCTTATTCAACATCGGGCATTGAAGCGCTGTTGAATTTGGGACCGATTTCTCGGTATTCGAGCCGCTACTGCCATCGCTTCCAGCCATAATTTTCTTTCGTCGACTATACGTAAGATTAAACGAACCCGGTGTAACTGGTTCAGTTTCTTCCAGTCTACACGTTTAATTCCCAAGTTCCACTTCAAACACGAACCCGAAAAAAGTGATTTAAAAAAAACATATTCACGTTTTTTTTTCTTTCAAAACTTTCACCGTTGATTAATTTACAGTTTAGAAAACTCAATTTATGTAAAGGTTGTTTCACGTTGAAACTATGAATTGGCCCAATAGAATTAATCCAATAAATTTGATCCAATAAAAAAACAAACCCCTTTTCTGCTTCTTTTGAATGCGTCTGACAAAACAGAGAACTACACGCCGACACCTATTCACGTGCTGCTTCCTTCTCCGAGCAAACTTTCCGGCTCGGTTTTGCGTTCGTCTTCCAGCTACCCCTTTTACTCTGATTGAACACCTCACAACCCTAAACACGGCTGCCTTCTGTCTTCTACCAAGAGCTTCGCAGGTGGCTCCCAGATTACTTCCGATTCCGCCCGGCGTCTAGCTTGGTTCTTGATCGTTTTGCGCAGGACAATCAGCAGTTCAAAGAACTGCTTCCAACCTGCTTTCGATCGGACAACAGGACAATCAACGGTTGCTTGAACCGTTTCCAACCTGCCGATCCTTGAACTCAAACTTCCGGCGAGTTACCCTTGATCCCGGACTCAATCGCAGGTACGTGATATCTCCCAGGTAGCTCTGATACCAATTCAAGATGAATCGGTATTGAACAAGAACGAAAAACGGAAAATAATAAGAACTTGGCTAAGCACCCAAATTTTATTAACGTCAAGAAACTATCACAAAACTTGACTCATACAATCCCTAATACCCAAAGCATGGTATTTATAATCTAAACACACCTATTAGATTATAACTAGGATTGCTAAAATATATCTATTTTAGGACATGATAATAATAATTAATTACCCACTCCTTAATTAGTTTCCTTGCCTTGCACGCAAAGGAACCTTTAATTTCCTTGCCTTGCACGCAAAGGAACCATTAATTCGAAATTTCCAACACAGGACAATATATATTAAGATGATGATTCACCTTGGCTGGAGCATAATTCTCCATCTTCCTTTTTCTTTGCACTTGAATACTTGAACCTTTGGTTGCCATTTTAGTTATGTACAATGAGCTCTGTGTGTGTTTGGCATGTATTTATTTGTACGAAAAGCTTTTTTCAAAGAAGATGATAAAAGTGGCCATTACCCATGTAAAGCACGAAACAAGTAACTGTTGTTGCATACCTATTTTTGCTTGCATTGCTCTTTTTCTCTGTATAGCCATTTCCCGGTATAGGAATATTCCTTAGCCACCCATGTGATTCATAACTTCATGTCTCTATAATATATGGACTTGGCACCATTTTGCTTTTTGCACACACCTATACGTCGCGCTTTGGCTAAAGCGCAACGCTTAGGTGGAAAGTCAGCAGACAAGGACTGAACCTTTTCTGTTGACCTTGTGCCTAAGTGCTGCGCTTTGGCCAAAGCCCAACGCATAGGTGTGTCTGTTTTTTTGGATGAAAAAGTGGGTTTTTGGTTGTTTTTGGTTGTATTTGGTTGTCTTTTTTTTATTAAAAAGTTGTAGATTTGTGTTTTATTTTTATAAAACATATATAATTTAAAGTTGATTTATAACGGTCGTTTAATGTGAGTGTACCGGTTATAGTTGATTTATAAGATACGTTTCTTTATGTCATTGTTTTTATAAATGTTAACCGATTTTATTTTGTTAAACTACACGAACATGTTTAATTAAAACACCGTACAATAAGTTGCAAAAGAGATGTGTGAAATAAACGCAAACAATCCAAACAAACATCGTGTAAATAAAAGATCAACTGCATAAATATATATAAAATCAGTTTGTACATACAAAACAAAAGTACAACTGAATGTCTAATACAAAATAAAAACTAAAACTACTGATCCTCTGGCGGTGGGGACGGTGGCAGTGGATGGGGCCGTAATCCTGCGTGAGCCCGGAGCTCCATGAACGTCTCTATGATCCACATCTGGTATCGCTCAGAACATCGAAGGCGCCGATCGAAATCCGAGCCACCGTCTGCGCAGCAGGAGGCAGGTCTGCATAGACGTGTTGTGGGTACTGCGGCGGGTACGGGGTACGGAGGTGGCTGAGGCGGCGGTGGCGGGATCTCGTCATCAATGACGTGATCAGCCGGAGGCGAATGAGGCGAATGCTGAGCAAGATCCTAAGACTGAGCCAGACCCAGAGCCTCAAGCTGTGCCTGCCGAGCCGCAGCCTGAACAGCCGGAGGCGCTAGTACTCCATCCCTAACCTTAATAAAAACTGGGATCACCTCCGGCAACACCTTGGGCTGAAAAATCTGGTAATCCACGTCCGAAATCGCAGCCCAATCCCGTCAAACGTGTGTGTCAAACGCATGCTCGATACTGACGCTCGGCCTAATGTAGTCGATGGAATGGCCGGGGACACCAGCGGGACACTCTCAGGCACGATCCCTAGTGAGTGCGCGATAGCGGTAACGTAGGACCCGCCGTGGAGCCTACTGCGCTGCTGCCTATGATATGCGCCAACAAAGTACTCCACCAGGCATGCAGGACTGATGCCGCAATAGGCAGTACAGAAAGAAAAAGTCACCCAGGTTGACCTTGTCCCGACTGTGAAACCGGGGTACGATCGATGACCCAATGATGCGGTGAAGGTATCGGTACAGGGGTCACTGATGGATGTGGCCTTTTGCGAGGATTTCCCAAAAGAAACCCTTGCAATAGCCATCCAAAAACTAATATGGTCTGCTTCTCCAAGGCTCTAACCCCCTGTATGTAAATATCTGTATCAAGCACGGCCTAAGTGTACAAACCTGAATGGACGGCAAATTCCCGCAGACTCATCTCAAACTACTGGCCGGCCAGACGAAAAGTAATCTCGTACACCGGATGGTCCGAGTCCTCCACCTAATCGTCCGAATGCGGCGCATATATAAATGACGATAGAAACTCGACCGTAATCTCACGATACGAGTCCTCCTTCGCAATCTGGAACAAACGCGCAAACGGAGTCTCTAACCCAACTATCTCCCTCGCCCTCATGGCCTCGTCCACACTCTCTAAAAGCTCCCAGTTAATCCCCACATATACCCCTATGTCCATGGTTCGCAACTTGGCGCACCTCTCATGCCTATCTGACGTCAACGGGAACGTCAGACACGCGTGACCGTCTAGTGTATCAACTGCGACCTGCTCCTTATATAAACCCATATCCATGTCGAAATCCATATCCATATCCATATCTGTGGGTTAAAAAATACAAATTTAAAAACAATTTAATAAAATTTAAAAACAATTTTATAACAAATTTAAAAACAATTGATTTTAATTTCAAAAAAAAATTATAACAAATTAAAAAAAATTATTTTTAAAAACAATTTTTAAATTTTGAAAACAATTTTATAAGACTTTTGAAAACAACTTACAAAAAAAAGGCCAAAGCGCAGCTCTTTGGGCTAAGCTCTGCGCTTTGCCTTCTGTTTTTCAAAAAAAACACAAACAACGATAATCACCCCACCAATTGATCAAATAAACGTATAAATCATGAAAATTAATGAATGTACAACGTCGGGGAATGAAAATATTACCTTATAGCTTTTGTCTTGTCGAAAACGGTGTTAAATCGAGCTCGAATAAGGCTATTGTGTGTGATCGCACTTTTAAGTGTGTGTTTTTGTGTTTGAAGTGAAATGAGTAAAGCTGGAACGCTTTGGGGTTACAATATGATCAACAAACCCCACAAGTTTAACCAGCGTGTTGCGATGACTTCGAAGGTGACTTTTTTTGTAACGCATGCATGCCCTCAACTCTGTTGGTTATAGTTTCGTGAAAGTTAAGTGTTTTGTAAGTCCATGCAGCTACATACTTTTCATGGTATGGATCCAACCAGGATTTCTTCATATGCTCAAAAACCTCTAAAAAAGTAAAAAGTATAACCATAACTTGTTAGGTATGTATGTATGTATGTATGTACGTACGTACGTACGTATGTATGTATGTAAAAAAGTATTTAAATAATTATGTAAGAAATACTCACGTCCACGACCAACTTCTTTCAGCTATGCTTCAATGTTTGCCAAATTATACTTCTATATTTCCTCTGTCGAAGACTCATACAATGTCGAAAACGAACGAAGAAATTCTTTCCACTCCTTCTCAGTAAATTTCTCCTTCATATTCTTATTAATATTTTAATGAATATGGAACTGACAAATTAATCTTGTACGCTTTTGGGAAAACTTGTTCACACGCGTTCATTAGAGCCAAGTCCCTGTCTGTTAAAATGACACGCGACTCTATACAATCCACCAACTGAACACCTCGTAAAATCATGTCCAATGATATGAAGACACGTGTTCTAAACCCTAAATGTGTAAAAAGTTGACTTTGAAGGACTAAAGATGACAAATAGTGAAAAGATGTATGCGGAGGGACTAAAAGTGTCAACATGCTTAAACTATGCCTCTGAATAACCTTATATAATGTCTGTATTCACAAACGAGTCAATTATCGGACATGAGAAGCTGTTTGTGAAAACAATTGAAAGTTAGGGTACCAAAAGGGTTAAAAGTGTCAACATATTAATTCTTACCTCTGAGTGACCTTTTAACGAACCCGAGGCTTCATATTGTTCGATCATACTCTCGGGAATGCTTGGGATTGGCTATGACGGGTTTTGATACCGTTATATGATAATGAGTGCAAGAATTCAAGAAGAAGGGTTAAAAGCATCAATTATATAAACTAGCACCTTCGGATGACCTTTAACCAAACGGGAGCCTAACGGTGTTTGTTATAACTCCCAAGATTGTTAAAGATTAACCTTAGGGGTCAATAATGCTAAAATGAAAGATATAATAAGTTATATGAGATAGGGACTAAAACTGCCAAAGGGGAAAACTTGTGTAACCGGAAGGTAGGCGAGTCGTGGGCCGCAAAGCCCACCCTCATGTCTTTTGCGCGGCGCGAGGGAACACCCAGTAACAAAAAATAAGGACAGCTGCATGTATTGCAGCCTTGAGCCCCAATTAAACTACCATGCAGCCTGAATTCGAAACTAGGAGCATGCAAATGGTATTTCAAAACCTCTTGGACACTTGTGATGATCAAGGGAGGCCTCTAACACCTAGCTTCATCTTGAGGATCCAAGAACTAGTATAAATAGGAGCCTTTGGTTGCCATTTGAACTTGCACCTTCACTTTTCTCACTTCTATCACTTGCTTGGAGATTCCTGATCATAAGAGACTCCCCTTAGTTAAAGATTTAGAGCTAGGACCTGTTGTAAGTGTCCCTAGCCTCTCCTTTCAGTTTATAAGCTTTTTAAAAGCCGAAAAGTCAAAGTTTCGCTAAAAGGCTTTGACTTTCGGTTTAGACCTTAACGGTCCAGCCATTGCACCTCCTAATTACCACGTTTACTTAGTTAATTGTCGGGTCAAAGTTGTTAAAAGAAAAAGTCAAACGGGTTAGTTTTTAAATAAATTCAAATCTGATAATGTAGAAGTTATAAATTATGTTTTATCACTCTAATAACTTGGTAAACATTATTAGAACATGTATAAACATGTTCAACCCGACAATTCTGAGTTTAAGTTCGGTTCGCAACCGAAAGTCGCAAAACTTGACTTTTGCTTTGACTTTCAGTTCTGACCCGAATTAGCTTAATTTCTTTATGCATTAAGGTTCCTTTGTGACCATATTATGTTGTAGTATAACCCTCTGAGGTTATATTACATGGTCACCTAGTAATCTGAGTTTATATACTTCTTTCCGTTATTAGGTTTTAAGTTGACTAA
Organism: Helianthus tuberosus; assembly: GCA_030545235.1. Taxonomy (NCBI): domain Eukaryota; kingdom Viridiplantae; phylum Streptophyta; class Magnoliopsida; order Asterales; family Asteraceae; genus Helianthus; species Helianthus tuberosus. The sequence goes on from CM060414.1 coordinate 194,459,892, forward strand.
TATGCCCTTTTGTCAAAAGAAATAAGGTTTTTAATATAAATGAACATGCAAATGAACTAACTACTGATTAGTGAACTTATTTGGCTTATTTTGGCACTTACATTTGGGTCATAAACTGAAGTTATACAATTAAACGAAAATATGTTTTTATAAGGACTAAAATGCCCTTTTGCATGTAAATCAAGTTTTAAACATAATTTTGATACAAAACACTTTACCTACTGTTGTGATATCATATTTAGGATTTATTGGGATGTTAAGTCAGATTATATACTGATCTTAACTTTGAGTTCTTGTACAAAGCTTATAAATGACGATAATACATTTTTTGCAAATAAAATGGGTTTTAAACATAATGAACATGCAAAAGCTTTTTTTCTACTGATATGTTGTGAAAAATAAAATATTTTGACTATTCAAAGCTGGTCAAACTCTCAGAATCACTTAAACATCAAAATTATCGTCATTTACCAACTTTTACGCTAATTAAGTACATAGTATGGTTTTAAACCATACTTAGCACCCAAGACTTGTTACCTACTGATTTTATAAACCATTTTAAATATTTTTACAGTAGGTATAAGTCATGAACCCAGAATCACAAATAAGTCCCTAAAACTATGTGTGAAATGACCAAAATGCCCCTACGGTGCATAGTTTGGCCATAAAACATAAACCACACATATGTATGATATCCTACTGATATAATATCATAAATTAAACATTTTTAAAGAGTTTTTATGACCAAAACTTCAGTTTACATACAAGCTCCTTTTATAAATCCTAAAATGACCAAAATGCCATTATGAGGCTTAATTCGGTTTTAAAATCCTTATGGGCATATATGTTGATATCCTAATGATGTCACAACATATTTTAAATATAATAACATATGGAACTTGTATATAACTCATCCGGTTACCCGTTTATGCTTATATGCGTTCGGTTCGGTTTATGTGACTAGTTTGCATAAATTAACCGAAATGGGTTTAACCTTATCAATTAAACTTCAAAATCCAGAATGTATTTAGTTTACCCATATTATACAAGTCTCCATAGGGTCTAAATTACATTCCATTCCGGTCATCGCTTAATCTAGCATTTCGTACCGTAAATCGTTCTTTAAACTAACCGGTCTAAGTCCTCGACTTAAATAAGGCCCGTCAGTATTCTAATAGGTTAATATACCTTCATTCCAGATTAGGAAGCCCTAGTAAATGCTACCTTCACAAGTCTTAGTAATCATACTGTCGCAACCCCGTCCCCTAATCACCCGAGAACGGGCGGCCGCGAGCCAGTATCAGTGGTATCGGTGTTTTATCATTTTGGCAGCGGAAATTTCATCAGGACCGTAGTTAGGAAATATTTTATCAGAGTAAAATACCACATTTTTATAATAATAAACACATGGGTAAAACCCAAGTTTATATTACAACATTGTTTATAAGGATAAACCCTATTTTATTGAAATAAACATCTTTTTTTTATTTAGGTAACTTTTATAGCCATATTTTCCAAGCCTTCAGTGCTGTCCAGCTGGCTTCTATTTGGATTTCACATTTTGTTACCTGAAACGCGTTTTAAAAACATTTATCAGTGGGAAATACTGGTGAGTGAATCCCAGTTTAATCAAAACATGTTTTATCATTTTACAGCATTGAGGGCGATCGCGCAATTACATTTGTTTCCAATTCTTACTTTAATTACCACCCACGGTACTGTCAACCCGACTTGTAGTCATGTTACTACTCACAGTGTAGTAACAAATTTTGTATACAAAACCCCAACATACCGACAATAATTGTAGAATTACAAATACTCAATAACTGTTGATCATAACGTAAAATAATTGAGGTTTTGTAAAAATACTTTGCAAAAAGGTTTACAAAAAGGAGATTAACCACAGACTTGTATGGAAATCCACTACAACCAGCTCCACAACAGCAAAGCCAACGATCTACCGTAGCAACAATTTTGTATGGAAATCCACTTCCAGTTTCCTCAAGACCAATGGTAGTTCTACCAACCACAGATTTATACGACAATCCACTACCTGTGCAACAGCAAGCCTGTTATGGTAGCACGTCATCAGCCGGTCAGCCATCAAATACAGTACGGCTAGATACTTCAAGCTTTTCGAAAGTGAGTGTTGAAGTAGCTAAGGATCATATGGATATACTAAACACTCTGGTTAGCGCGTATTGTGGGTTGATAGCAGGTCAGATCGGGAACATCAATCTGACTCAAGAAGATTATCAGCAAATCGATAAAGAAGAGATGGATATGATGGACATCAAGTGGGCCTTTGCCAGTGTTGTACGGCGAGCTAAGGACTTCATGGAACGGACGGGTAGAACCAGCTTGGAAAGCAAGAAAGATACCAAGTATGGGTTCGACAAGCAATCCGTCAAGTGCTTTAACTGTGGTGAACGTGGTCATTTCAAGCGTGAATGCACAAAGCCAGCTCAGCATGGAACCAGAATCCTTTCAGAGGTCAAGGCAACCAGGCGAATCAGAATCAATCCAGGAATGATGATCGCACCTTGGTCCCTGAAAACAATCAAGCAGGACCATCAAACACCAATCAAGCTCTTGTGGTGCAAATAGATGAAGGTTGCGACTGGTCAATGCAATTAGGCATTGGTGATCAGGGAGGAGCAGATTGTTTTGCTGAAGCTGCTAAGGATTTGAATCACGCCAGTGGTGGAGAATCTTCCGCCAGTGGTGGTGAATCTTCAGATGAAGAGAGTTCTGGTTATTCAAGGAGTTCAGATGAGGAAACCTCAACCTTAGGGGAAGATTATTCTGATGATGTATCTAGTGGGAGAATCGATCCAGATATCGATGAATTGTTAGGAGAAGCTGCAGTAGGGAATGATAGAAGATCTATTCTGGTGGATCAAGCTGCTTATTCTTCTTCTTCTCTTTTGTTAGGACCGGTTTGACTCCCGAACGATTGCGAACCGACTCGTGAACGTGCGGAATCCGTACACGAGCGAGACCGAAACACACGAGAACGTAATCAAACTGTGATTCTATAAAAGATCTGAAATCGTACAATCACGTGAATCACCTCTTTTGCACTTTCTCTCTCTACTTTCTCTCTCTAGCTTCTAAGCTTTCCAAACTCTTCAAATGAGCAAAGTGACAAAAGTTTCTAATGTTATCCCTAACTTCTCTATTTATAGGCCAAGGGTATAAGGAGAGTTCCCCTTATTTACAATATTGACACCTTGCCTTTTACTAACTAGAAACAACATAAAGCCTAATATTTAACAGTTTCTGCTACGGTTTGAGATGACGGAGGCGATAGACATAAATGCACTAACAGACTCCCCCTTGGATATTGCCGCAGTCAATCTCAAACATTCAGACTCGTAGCGTCTTTTCTTTCTCTTTCTTTAGCTCGAACAGAATCCCCGTGGATCTGTCTTCAGCTCCAGCTCCTTCCTTTTGGTAGACTCTTCAGGCTCCCCCTTTCGTCAAGCTTCCGTGCTTTTGGGATCGACACCTGGCTTTTCGGTTATAAGCTCTTCTGGGAAAAATATCCTGGCGCCTATGCACGCTTCCCCTTGCGTTGAGTTCGTCTTCAGACTCCCCCTTAGACTCGGCTATCGGGATCGTAGTCTGGTACAAACTGCAATTCTCAAACGTTTATAAGAACAAACGTTTTACGTTGTCCAGGTATCGTAACCTGGCTCTATCAAACTTTCTAAATCAAGATCCTAGGACTAAGATATAAAAATATGAAATATATCCAGGAATGCTTGATACTCTCCCCCTATCAACAATCTTCATAGATTTGGCAGTTTCAACGAACCGGATCGGAAACTAGCTCTTTTACAGATTTAACAGTATAAGCATCCAAATCCCTCACAGTTAATCATCCAAGTCCAACTTAATGACCTTGGAGATATCACAAACTGTTTTTGATTTTTGATTTTAAAGACTTCAAGTTTCAAATTAATGAACTTGTTTTATTTTCAGAAACACAATCTGCATACTTAGATTTTAAAAACTCAGCTTCAGACATCGGTTGTCGAAAATAAAGCAGAAATCAAAATCTTTTTGTATTTTTCTGAAAATAAAAAAGCAGTAATGAAATATGTACAAACATATTTACAGACAATATTTTTGTTTGAGTTCGCGTCAGAGGATCATATCAGTTTTTGACAAGTCACAAGTACCGTTGAGCTTAATTTCACTTTAAGAATTAAACAATTCACTTAGATTGTCGATATACTTGTCCACTTAAATTTTCATACAAATTTCAACTGATTCAGGATACGAATTAGGTGTTTTAAGAACTTAAACTCATTCATGTGTCCCACCTCTTGTATATACTCCCGTATCCAGAATCCCAATAATCAGTCTTACAGGTGAGTATACTACAATGATATCTGTATATAAATTAGGTATGCGAGGGCCGAGGGATCTCAGGTCGATACTTCCGTATACGCAGAGAGATATCAGCTTCGACTTTTCGGTGTGTCCCCTTTAGAGGATCTTGTTGCTTACAACAGCAGCATTTATCAATTTTATTGTTTTAGCATGCTGAGGGTTTAATGCTGTGTTTCAAGCATTTGCAGAAAGTATTATCCAAGGACTAGGTCAGAACTACCGTTCAGCAGAAGTCCCGGAATAATACCCCAGACATCATTGAGTATAAAGACCTAGTATATCAGATTATGAGACCTTTCAAACAAGATTTCAGGGGTTACCTATATATCCAAGTAGTGTTCCCCACGAAATAAGCAAGTTTGAATTTAGGTTTATATCCCGAAAAAGTTTACTAAATGTATAAAAATCTATCGGCATATCATCAGTGAGACTATTTAACACTTTTTAACTTTTCAATTCTTTAGCGTACTGTAACTGTCTACTGATGTACTATCATTTCCTCATTTTACACAAAAACTCAATTTTGAATTTTATCATGTTTTTAGCTTTTTCAAAATTTTCTAATGTTTACTCAATTTTGAATTTTATCATGTTTTTAGCTTTTTCAAATTTTTCTAATGTTTTTGGATTTTCTGACAATATTACTCCCCCTAAAATGCAAAACCATTTAAAGAAAATTTGACAAACCGATACTGATAGCTTTGTCTCGCCATCCATTTTCTGCTTCACATGCACTGATTTGCAGAAAAATATAACGTACCCCCATGATTTACAACCCATTGATTTTCGACAGTTTGAAAACCGTTTTTCAATCTTGTGAAAGTAATCATGTTTGTTCAGCCGTGAGGGTTTCGGCGTATTCAATCAACACATATTTTTTTTTTTTTGAATATTTTTGACAAAAACAAAAGCATATTTTTTATTTTTCAATTTTTTTAACAAACTAAAAACATATTTTTGGTTTTTAATTTTTCAAATTTTTAGGGTTTTAGAAATATTGTTTATTTATGTACAGAAAACAAATAAACTCCCTGTTTCAACCAACACAGGGTTCAGCAGCCTCTTCTTCTTGTGCCAGGCTGCTCCGATTTCCATTTTCACAGTCTTCAGTTGTCTTGAGCACCTGCACATTCAAAGTATTTGATTACTTGAACAATTTAGCCCAGGTCTGTTTGACCTTAGGCATTTCAATACAATAATTTTCATTCAATGCTGGAAACTCTTTGTCATCTTTCACAAGAATCTTTTCAACTTTTACATCAACTTTGTCATCTTTTTCCAAAGTCACTTGTTTCTTAATACTCCATGTTTGACCTTTCGGAGTACCTCTTTTGTAAAAATGTGACTCGTTTTGAACTTTTTGATTTTGATTTTGAACAACAACTTTTGGTTTCCAAAACTCTTGGGGTTTTGTCATATCAACTGATTTTTGCCAACTTTGTGTTGTTCTAAATCTGGGTGTGTGAGAATTCCAGGTCTGTCTTGAATCGAATCTATACTGGTTTGACTTCCAATTTTGAGTCGAAGCAAACTTGTTTGTATTGTACATCCAAGTTTGTTTTGAGTCAAATCTGGTTGACCTTTGTCTCACATTCTCAGATTTTTGTTTCTCAGCATCAATCTTCTTCTTGTCAACATCCACAGGTTTTAGATTAGGACACTTGCGTGCAAGATGTCCTTTTTGATCACATTTGAAACATGTTCTCATGGACACATCTTTGACCTGTGGTTGTTGCTTTTTCTTTTTAGCAAAGAACTCATCATTAGACTGTCTCATTTTGAGCTCTTTTTCTTTTGCTAAACTATCTCCTTGAACAAAACTCATTTTTGCCTGAAAATTTGGCGTTTCATTTCTTTTCCAACTTTGTTTCTTCTTATAACCCAACCCAGCCTTCATGTTTTTCTTTTTGTAACCAGGTTTGTTATAAAAAGTTTTGTGATCTTTTCCAGCAAACTTTGGAATTTCAGATTTATCAATCTCAACCATTTTGAAAACTTTGTCAACCTTTTCTGAAATCACATTCTGAATCGGGAAAATAACATCTAAAAATAGTTTGTCCGATCCAATCATGGTGTAAACCAATCCTTTTGAATCATCATCCACAATTTTTTCAGATCTTGAGTGTTTAAGATAACTATCATGAAAATTTCCCTCATTTTCATCTTGTGATTCAGCTTTACCTGTATTGACCGACTCTTCTTCTAAAACACTTTCAACAACCTTACCAACCACCTCTGAATCACTGATATCATCAGATTTGGTGTAAGTCACATCGATGTTGTCGGGTAACTGATCAACCATGTTTATTGCTTTTACCACCTTCTCGCCATCATAGAATGTATAATTATTCTCCAACGGTGGTGGTACCTGATGGTATTCAGATCCAATTCCCTTTTTATTCTTTTCAGACTCTTTTCCATCGGGTGTGATGTTGAAAATACGTTCCAGAATATATGAAGATGAATGATAACTTTGCAATTTATTGACCAACTTTTCTTTATCTGCCAATTCTTGTTTAAGCTTAGCAACATCATCAATATATTGATTTAAAACTCTTTGTTTATCTTCAAATCTGGCTTCAAGAAATTTAGTATTTCTCTGACAAGCACACAATCTATCATCTAGACTTTTAACTTTACTTTTCAAAGTTTCATACGCTTCTTTTACAATATGATATGACAATTTCATTCCATCATATTCTTTTTGCAACTCTTGAATTTTGTTATCTTTTGGAATACATTCGTTGCAAACAGCTGAACATTTTTCTTTCAATGTATTATTTTCTTTTTCAAGATAATCACATTTTTGTTTCAACTTTTCATTTTCTTGTTTAAAAAACTTTTCATTTTCAATCATCTCATGACATTTTTCTTTGAAAATCTTTTCTATTTTTGTGAATTCAATGTCTCTTATTTTAAACTTTTCAACCTTTTCAGTACAAGCACTGCACGTTTCCATGCATTTCTTGCACTGTTGTTCAGCTTCATTACCAATTTGATCAGAAATATCAGTTTGAGTAGTTACCTCAGCGATTGGCACTGTAGTTTCCTTTGCTTGTGAACTCTGAACTTCCTCAAACACCTGCTGCTTCTCTTCAACAACTTCCTCAACTTTCTCATCAGTTTTCTTCACCTCATTTACCAACTTTTCACTCTCATTCACAATCTCCTCAACTGTCTTCTTCTTCTCCAAACTAGCATATATCACCTTCCGAATGCCTTCTTCAACTTTCTCCTTGTACCTTGGAATCTCCCTAAGGCCTTTGCACCAGACACTTACAGTAGGTATAGCAGCAACTAATGCATCCAGGTCAACCTTCTTTGGATCAACCGTCGGGTTTCCCTGAGGATCAACATAGCATTCCTTTTCTTTGCTCCACCTGCCTGCTAGTGTTGCTTCTTTGTGAGCATCATACACATCATCCAATCTAAGACGTGCATGTCTTTCTTCACGAGTAAGTTTCACTTCAACAACCATTGCTTTAACTTTTCCAACATCTTTATCATGTTGACTCCAATCATATCCTTCATCATGATGGATTATACCTCCGGGTCCTTCTGTCTCATCAAAGTATTTATCCCAATCAAAATTTTTAAACACAGATTGTACAGATCTTTCATATTCTAAACTTTCTTCACTTTGATCACGAAGTGACAAAACAGCTCTTTTCTCTCTAGAAGTTCCTTCTTCAATCTGCTTTCTGGTTGGTTGCTCATTATTCTTGTGATATATGGCCTTTTTGTAGTAATCCTCATAAAAAGGATTCACACTTTCATCAGCTTTGTTGTTCGTGCATTCTCTCTTGAAATGACCCTTTTGTTTACACTTGAAACAAGTAACTTTGTTCTTATCAAAACCTATCTTCATTTCTGGGCCTTCCAAACATCTTTTGCCAGTTATCTCCATGAATCTTTGAGCTCTTCGAATGACACTCGCCATGCACCAGCGAATATCCATGAGTTCCATTTCTTCTGGATCCACTTGATCGTAATCCTCTTTTGTCATGTTAGGATTTCCGATCTTTCCTGCAATTAAACCTTCGTAAGATACCAGAATAGAAGCTAAGAAGCTCATATGCTGTTGAGCAAATTCATTATTCAAGAGTGGAGAATTCTTCCAATCAAAGTTTGAATTTGATTTTGATGATCCTGATGTGGATGAAGAATGATATCCTGGATCATAACTTGAAGACGTGTTCTTTGATGAATCACCATTCTTCTCTGCAGTAAAACCAGTTTTGATCCTTGGAAATTCATTGTTCTGTAGCAACCCTCTGCGATAGTACAGACCAACATTCTGTTGATAATTAGAACTAGACACTTTGTTTTGTTTTCAATCAACAGATCATGTCCCTCTATCTTTTCAATCAGAGTCTCTAACGTCATTGTATCAAATTTATCATCATTTTTCAACACAATCACATAGGTTTTCCAATCGTCCTCATTTGGTAAAGCTTCCACAAGTTTATCCACCATTTCTTCTCTCTCTTTGTTAATTTTAAACCTTTCCAATTCAATTTTCAGATGACAGAACCTTTCTATCATTTGACGAACTGTTTCATTCTTCATGCAGCTAAACAAGTCAAACTCTTTCTTTAACAACGATATTTTGTTTTTCTTGATATCTTTTCCACCTTCAGCTTTCAATTTTAATGCTTCCCAAATTGATTTGGATGTCTCACCATACTGAAGTAATGAGAAAATATCCTCTCTGATAGATTGTTGAAGTAGAGTTTTCATTCTCAATTCAGCTGAATGTTCCTTTTTATCATCTGCTGTGAAATCTTTAAGTGTGATCAATTCACCTTTTTCATTTTTCGGTTTTTCATATCCAATTGTTAAACAAATCCAGCTATCATATGCATAAGCTTGCACCCAGTTTTCAAATCTCTCATACCACCAGTGATAATCTTCGATATTCATGAGCGTTGGTGGTCTCTGATGATCTCCGTACACCTTATCATGATTCAAACTTTCCGATATTACTTTTGTAGCACTCTTTGGTGTTTCTGGAATATCTTCAGATGCAAATGCATTATAAAAAGTATTATAAAACTCTTCGCCAATTTCCGACATCTTCTAAATACTTCTTGAATTTTCGTTCCTTAGATTTTTGCTTTGTTTATCACTTCGAATCGCTTCAAATCACAGCACCTTTTAATCACCTGAATCACAAACAAACAAACACAATGAGTTTAAACAATATAAAACAAATGAATCAGACGAGTACTCGAACGAGTGAGTCGACACAAGTCAATAGTGAAAATAATCGCGTGATAACGTTGTCCGTTCGGATGAGATTTCTATCCGGATGCAGATCCGTGGATGGGGATCCGTGAGATGTTGTACACACGGGTGGGGATCCGGGAAATGTTGTACGCACGGTTGGGGATCCGTGCGATTGGTGATACGTACGGGTGGGGATCTGGGAAATGTTGTACGCACGGTTGGGGATCCGTGCGATTGGTGATACGTACGGGTGGGGATCCGGGGATGTTATCCGCACGTATGGCTTGTACGTACGGTTGACACACCTTCAATTTGACCAACAAACAATGACCAGATCACGTGACCTTCATATACATACAACAGTTTTCATTGGGCCTTTGATTGAACTTCACGTGATGTAAAAGAGTCAGATGAATCCGACAAACTCTTAACACTTCATTGGACCTCAAATTTTGAATCACATGCAATGTTCTTGAAATTCACACATTCTCATGCATACATGCATTGTTGATAATATTGACAAAGGTGACAAGTTCGAGTGATGACACGTATAGCTTTGATATGGATTATTTAACCGATCGGATGACACGTAATGTAATGATGCGGATTGTTGTGCGTGCGGATGAGGATCCGTGTGATGTTATCCGTACGTGTAACACAACTCTAGCAGACTGACAAATCACATGTTCACCGAATTCACAAGTTCACGTGTATAGATGCTGACACACTTTTAATTCTCAAATCAATATCCGACAATCTAATAACTCAATCGGCTGACATCACTTAGTTTTAATTGGACCTCTTCAATCACGTGATCACAATTGATATGAATTATTATATCACATGTATACTGACAATCGATATGAAACACAATCAATAACCGACAATTCACAATCTCATGCAATACAGAAAGAAATCACGTGATATTCTGAATATGTTGACTAAGTGACTTGTTTATCCGTGCGTATTACTTAACCGTCCGCATAAGTCAACAAAGGTCAACCCGGATAAGTTGTGCGTGCGGAGATGCTATCCGTGCGTACAAGTCAACAAACAGTCAACGCGGATGGTCATACGCACGGATGGCAATCCGTGCGGAGAACAACAATCGTAACAGCAGCTTTGTTCAACATTTTCACACAACAAATTTCTAGATTTCTCCCAAAATACTTAGAGTTATGATTTGAAAATTTGTAGGCTTATTGATTAGTTGTTTTCGCTTATCATATCAAAAAATCAGTAATTTTGAACCGTTAAAACTCGATTACTTTGCCGATTTTCTGTTTAAAACGTGAAAAAGATGAAAGATGAAGAACATAGACAAATCTGAGTGAAATTTCGATCTGAATCTGCTGAATTCAAGTGCGAAATCGTGTGAATGATCCGAGCAATCGAGCTCCCGCTCTGATACCACTTGTTAGGACCGGTTTGACTCCCGAACGATTGCGAACCGACTCGTGAACGTGCGGAATCCGTACACGAGCGAGACCGAAACACACGAGAACGTAATCAAACTGTGATTCTATAAAAGATCTGAAATCGTACAATCACGTGAATCACCTCTTTTGCACTTTCTCTCTCTACTTTCTCTCTCTAGCTTCTAAGCTTTCCAAACTCTTCAAATGAGCAAAGTGACAAAAGTTTCTAATGTTATCCCTAACTTCTCTATTTATAGGCCAAGGGTATAAGGAGAGTTCCCCTTATTTACAATATTGACACCTTGCCTTTTACTAACTAGAAACAACATAAAGCCTAATATTTAACAGTTTCTGCTACGGTTTGAGATGACGGAGGCGATAGACATAAATGCACTAACATCTTTATTCAGCCTTTATGGATAATGGCGGCAGTTCATCAACCCAGGTATGTGTCGATGAACCAACTGTCGTTAATTGTGATAATTGTGCTAGCTTAAGTGATAAATGTGCTGATTTAGATGCTAATATGTCTGAGTTGCAAAGCAAACATGATGCTTTAAATGCTGAATTGTCTGACTTACAAAGCAAACATGATGCTTTAGATGATAAGTGGTGTGATTTGCAAAGCAAACATGAGGCTTTGCAAAGCAAATATGATGTGACATTCATCCATAATCAAAAGATGATAGTGTATCTTTCTAAATGCACAGAAGCCAACATGTTTTATACAAACCATGAAAATGAGTATAAAACAATGATTGAAACATTAAGGGAAAACAAATCCAAGCTAACGAAAATGTTTTCAAGAAAACAAACAACTATAAACTGTTAAATCAATAGGCTCGAGATAATGCAAAAAGAAATGGCTTGTGTTAAATCTGAAAGTGAGGGTATCCGGCTCAAGTTAGACAGCTATTTAAGCTCTAGCTATGTGCTGGATCACATCATTGATGTTCAGAAAAAGAAAGAAAACTGATGTCACATGCATTGGCTATAAGAAATGTCCACCACCTGTGAGACACAATTATGATGCCATGCCTGATGAAGAGGATATAACTTATTTTGAGCCATTTGTTTCTTTAAACATTGAGGAGTTTGCAACGGGACTTGGGTACAAACAGGAAGTACCATCAGATTCGGATGTGTTAGCAGATACAAGTGTGTCTTCTGCTGAACAGAATCAGGATCCTCCAGTTATTGTTGAGGATGCCGATACCTCAGATGATGAATCTGACGATACTAACTCAGCACAGTATGAAGCAGTGACAAAAGAAGAGGACATACCTCTCGAGAATCATATTCGATGTGATCCTCCCGCAAAACCTGCTACGAATGTTCTGACCGAGTCCCGTCCACTTCCTCACAAGAGTCTGAGAGTGTGAATTTATTGTACACTCTTGTTGGTGATGATAGAGTTTATTCTGACAAAGTTTTTTCGATTAAAAATGTTAATCAATCTTTAATCAGTAGAGTTTTTGAAGAATCAACAAGTAGGTTTTTGGGAAGTCGGGTACACATGTTGTGGTAACACAATGTCCGACAATTCCGAAGGCTGAAGTTCGAAAACAACATGGCAATCAAAGATTACCAACTGAGAAAGTTCATCAAAATCGCACCAAACCAAAAGGTAAATCACCGACTCAAGGTCAAAAGAAACAGACCCAGAAAAAGGACAAAGAGGTGAATTTGTGAAATCAAGGGGAATGGATAAAATTGAAACATGTGAAAACAAATCTAACCTAGATTTTGTTAATCAATCTAAAATTTTGAAAAGAAATGAACAAAACAGTTCAAAACCAAGTACCTCGGGATCACAAAGTCCATCATCGACAAGATAATCACATGATACTTCGGGGGTTGTAGAATGAAGATCATGTTTTTCATGTGGTACATTTGGACATATTATTCGAAATTGTCCACACCTTCATAAACAAAAAGCCTAAGTTGATGATCCCCGTGACCAAAATGACCGAAAGCGTTCTGTTTCATCAAAACCAGATCCCTGTCTTGTAAAAGAAAGGGAAAAGAAACATAAACGCCATCAGGTCAAGAAAATTGAAAAAGCAATCAAAACCGATGTGGTTGAAAAACAATCTGTTTCTGTCAAACCAGAAAATTCAAGAACTTCAAACAATGATGAAGTTAAATTTTTAAAGAATAAAGCTGGTAAAACAAAACAGACCTGGAAACCTAAAATGGTTAAAGATTCAGGGGGAACATCACAATTTCCAAATCATCGAGAAGTTGAAATAACTTTTATTGATGAAAATGGAAGACCCAAGACCATAAAGGCTTGGGTCCCCATCTCCAACTAATCATGTGAGTACATGTGCAGGGTGTTCCAGGAGGAACTTTCAGCAGTCATTGGATTGTTGATAGTGGGGCATCAAGGCACATGACAGGCGACATGAAACTTCTCTACGACGTTAAATCTATTAGAGGAGGTTATGTTGCTTTTGCTGGAGATAAGGGCGGATATATTACTGGGGAAGGAATGGTATCTAACGGGGTTGTAAGTTTTGACAAGATCAACTTTGTATAACAGCTTGATCACAATCTTCTCAGCGTTTCACAAATCTGTGATAAACAGTTTTCAGTACACTTTGACGCAAATGGATGTTATGTGCTGAAACCTGGCTTCAAGATTCCAAAAGAATGGATTCTCTTATCAGCTCCAAGGATAAACGATTTATATGTCCTTGATATGAGCCAAGCTATAACAATGACTGCACAAGCAACTTGTTTTATTACCAAAGCCACAGAAAAAGACTCAATCTCTTGGCACAGACGTATGGGTCACATTCACTTACGGAAAATGAATCATTTGGTGTCGAATGAATTAGTGAATGGTGTTCTTCTTAAAAATTTCCATCTTCAAGACGTCTGTGTTTCGTGCCAAAAAGGAAAACAAACGAAGAAGCGACACCCGACTAAGAAAATCAACAAGGTGGACGTTCTGCTTGAACGTTTGCACATGAATTTGTTCGGTCCAGTCAAACATAAAAGCATCATGAATGATCAGTACTGCCTCATGGTGACTGATGATTATTCTAGATTTTCTTAGGTGGCGTTCATGGCTCACAAGAGTGACACTTTCGGTATTCTCAAAAACTTGATCACTCAGATTGAGAATTTGAATACTTTGAAGGTTATACGGATACGCAGCGACAATGGTACAAAATTTAAGAATCATACCATGGCGGAGTTTTGCACTTCAAAAGGTATTCTTCACGAATTTAGTGCAGCTTACACTCCTCAACAGAATGGCGTTGCTGAATGTAAAAACCGCACTTTGATCGAAACTGCTAGGACTATGTTGGTAGAGTCGCAGTTGCCCATTCCATTCTGGAGTAAAGCTGTGGCCTCTACATGTTACACGATGAATCGAGTCCTTACAGTTAAAAGACACAACAAGTCCTGCTTTGAGCTTCTTCACAAAAGGAAACCAGACTTGTCATATCTTGAACCTTTTGGATCTCCTTGCACAATTATCGATCCTAATGGAAAGTATGGGGCAAAAGCTATTGAAGGTTACTTTCTTAGGTATGCCACCCCGAACTTAAGAGTCTAGAATCTAGAGACAAAAAGGGTCGAGGAATGGTCTGAAGTCAGAGTACAAAGGCATACATTGCCAGTCAAAAATCCGGGTCAGCCTTGGATGTTTGAGTACGATGACTTTTTCAATTCGATCAATGTTGAAGTAGTTAAAGAAAATGCTGCGGCAAGGATGTTTTTCGAGAGTGATAACGCAACAGAATCACCGTTGGTTCATCCAATTATTGTCAATCAAGAACCATCTTCAGTGAACAATAATGCTCTCGACAATGAGGATTTTCATGATGCAACCGAACTGAACGAATCTTCAGAGGATGAAGAATTTCTAGATGTAGATCAAGAAGCTCCTACATCAGCAGTACATGGTACTTCAGAGGCTACACCTCTAGTGGACGCCCCTAAAACAGCTGAAGCTACTGCATCATCCTCTTCGTCAATTCCGGGTATTGAATTAGTTGTTGATCTCAATCTCAACAATCTGGGTACAAATATTCCAATTCAAGATAATCCAGAAACAAGGATTCACAATACCCATCCTCAGCAAAACATCATCGGGAATGTACAAAGTGGCATTCAAACAAGAAACATGTTGCGAAACAACAACGCAGGCTTGTATGTGGCAATTCGAGAATCTGGTTAACAAAACAATTGGTCTTTCGCGTGTTATGTCTCACAGGAAGAGCTCAGAACTTGGAAAGACGCTTTGAAAGAAAATTCATGGGTTGAAGCTATGCAGGAAGAACTACAACAATTCCAGAAGTTGGGTGTCTAGAAGTTCGTTGATAAACCTAATGATTATAAGAAGATTGGTACCCGTTGGGTGTATAAATGCAAAAAGGACGACCGTGGAATCGTTATTCGAAACAAAGCAAGATTGGTCGTTCAAGGTTTTCGTCAAATTGAAGGCATAGACTACAATGAAGTGTATGCACCTGTTGCACGTCTGGAAGCAATTCGGATATTTCTGGCTTATGCCTCATTCAAAGGATTCAAGGTTTAGCAGATGGACGTCAAAAGTGCATTCTTACATGGTCTAGTCGAAGAAGAGGTGTATGTCGAACAACCTCCAGGGTTTGAAGATCCTATTCATCCTGATCGGGTTTGGTTGTTGAACAAAGCTCTCTATGGTCTACATCAAGCACCACGAGCTTGGTACGCAACCTTATCTAATTATCTGCTAGAGAATGGATTTCGCAAAGGTCTTATCGATGGCACTCTCTTCATAAAAGAACAAGATGGAGATCTTCTACTGGTACAAGTATATGTGAATGATATTATATTTGGTTCTACTAACAATGTTATGTGTAGGGATTTCGAGCGTGTAATGCAGGATAAATTCAAGATGAGCGCTATGGGGGAGATGACTTTCTTTTTGGGCCTACAAGTGCAACAAACGAAGTCTGGGATTTTCATCCATCAGACTAAGTATGTTCAAGACATCCTGAACCGATTTCAGATGTCTGACACATCGCCCATTGGTACCCCACTGCAGCAAAATCACGGAATTTATCCAGACTTGAAGGGTGAAGTTGTTAGCTCCTCATACTACCGCGTGATGATTGGATCCCTTATGTTCCTCATAGCATCAAGACCAGATATAATGTACCAACGTGCCTGCTAGCCAGATACCAAGTTAACCCGAAGGCCTCACATCTTGCAGCTGTAAAAAGGATATTTCGTTATTTGAAGGGTTGCCCTGACACCGGTCTATGGTACCCTAAGGATGATAACTTTGATTTAGTCGCTTTCAGTGATTTTGATTTTGGCGGATGCAAAATCGACAGCAAATCCACAACGGCTAGATGCCAGTTTTTAGGAAATCGCCTCGTAACATGGCAGTGCAAGAAGCAGACTTGTGTCGCTACATCAACTTGTGAAGCTGAATACATTGCTGCCTCAAGTTGTTGCTCCCAAGTCCTGTGGATACAACAGAAATGCGTGATTATGGTTTTGAATTCCTAACTACTCCTAGTCGATAATTCTGGTGTCTTATCTATCACTAGAAATCCTGTGCAGCATTCAAAGACCAAACACATCGAAATTAAGTATCACTTCATACGTGATTGCTTTGATAAAAGGCTAATCGATGTTGTTAAAGTCCATACCGATGACCAGCGTGCCGACCTTTTTACCAAAGCATTTGATAAATCAAGATTTGACTTTTTATTATTGGTAAACGACATTAAGGTCAAGCAAGAGTAATTCGCATTGGAAAATCGTTTTTGTAAATATCTTTTTGGTTTTAAAATTATTGTAAGTTTGTTGATTTTAGGGGGAGTAAATCCAATTTAAAAATTCAAAAACATCGAAAAATGTCAAAAACGCAAAAACAATAGAAAAACAAAAATAAGTTTCCTGGCGAGCAAATGAGAAAATGATAGTACATCAGTGGTCTGTCTAAACCTCTTTAAACTGAAATGCAAAATGAAAAGCGATAAGCAACTCTATATAAGATGTATCGGTAGGCTCACAATCATCTTAGAGTGTGCAGGGTGATATAAACTTAAACCGACTGAAGACCAGGTGGGAACCGCTCATTGGCATATGGTCTTGGTACCGAAATTTCGTTTGATAGATTGCCGAGGTTTTGAGATATGTGGTCTTTATGCTGTTTATCATCAGGGTATCATGGTTGTATCTTTTACCGAAATACAATGGAGACGAAGTCTAGGTCTTCCATGATACCATACATACGTGTACATACTGCATACGACCTCAATAAGTGATCAACAATCACATGTTCAAAAAAAATAAGTGATAATATATCACATTTATCCAGGAGTCAAGTTCGTCTCTTTGCTGTACGTTTGTACTAACCTGTTCACGGACTTGCTCCTGTGCCCTCATGCATCTGAAAATCAAGTTCCTCATCAATAAGTGATTCTATCACATAGGGCTTGTTTTCAACCGAAATAAGTGAGTATCTCACATTTTCATATATGTCAAAACAGATGATAACTGGTATACTCACCAGTAAGATGAACCCTCGTGCATACCTTGATACGGGAATGTGTCGTGTGTGGATGAACACCGGTCGGTAAGTATAAATCATACACTGATATGATTCTCTTACCCTCGAAACTCGCAAAAAGATTGTCTGTAAATATTTATTTAATGCTTTTAGTTTCTGGATCTTTGTATATATTTATTTACTGCTTTCCGTCTTTACATTTGAAAATTTCAAAATACCAAAAAGATTTTAGGTGTGTTTTAATATAAACTTTATAAAAGCCAAAAAGATTTTATTTCTATCTTATTTTTGATTAACCGATGTTGGAACTCGAGTCTTCGACACCTGAAATCTGATTGAGAACCAAAACGACTAAATCTTCATAAACGGTCGAAATTTGCAAGTTTTTGAAAGTCAAAAACTAAAATTGAACAAATACGTTAAACTTCGAAACTGTCAGACGGTAGTTGATTGAAAAATGGTCACATGTGTGTCGTTTGTTTATGTTAACTGTATTCCAAGCGGTTGTTCTCATTATGCGTTTAGATTTCTTGCATGTGCAGATGCTAAAGGCGAAGAGAACATGTTCGATGACAAGCTTCGGAATGAAGACACGACATGGAGGCACTCAAAAGATTAAGATGATCGAGTTGCTGCTAACCTATCATCAACACCACAAGGATCTAAAGAATTGAAGATCAAGAGATTCACGAGCATAACTCAAAGGAGAGCTTATGTTAAGGGGGAGTTTGTTGATACACCTTCTACTTACGTCAAGTGAAGACTTTGAAGATCCTTCGACATGATAGACATGGAAGATGAACCTTACGAGTAGCGTCCAAGGGGGAGTTTGTTGATACATGAATGTGGACGCTGCTCGTATCGGTTCGGCTCGTCTACGGAATGAAGATCAAAGCCCGATAATCCTCCATCTGTAACACCCCAAAAACGGGTTTGGTAACCAAACCACGTTAATGTTAATGATGGGTAAGATACCGTTAGTGGGGAAAATTTACCCAGTAAATATTAGGATTTAAGTAAACAAATCTAATATTAATTAAAAAGAGGACAGATACTTTGAGAAAACAAAGTATATAAAAGGCCCGAGTTAACGGGACTAAAAATATAACGAGTTATAACTTCCCGAACCTATTAAGTTAACTAGGAATAATTAACCTAGTTAGTAGTATGTGGTTAATGCCCCGCTTGCGGTGTGCACATATAATGTATATATGTGTGGGCGCTCGGGGGCAAAAGTGAAATGGTACTAACTTTAACATTATTTTACTAATTTCGTGAAAATAATGTTAAAAGCGGTGGATGGTTAATCATGCATCATGTGGTAGCATTGATAGCTGAAAGACACGAGGTACATGCACCAATTGGTCTCTGTCCCGATTGTTATGTGCCTTAGGTCCAAGGCTTGATTCAAAACTACAATCGAGCCGGGGGTCTCACTGGAAGCAGCCTCTCTATTCCTACGGGTAGAGGTAAGGCTGTCTACATCTACCCTCTTCAGACCCTACCTTAGCTTTGCTAATGGTGGGATTTACTGAGTATGATGATGATGATGAGTTAGTAGTATGTGGTTAAATGATAAATGGTGAGTAGTAGCTTTAATTTATCAAGATAAAAACATGAGGGACTAATGTTGTCAAGTGGGGAACTTATATTGATTAAAAATAAAAAAATAAAACACAACACACACTGGATATGTATGTGCGTGCGTGAAATTGCCCAGGAGAAGAAGAAAGGGTTAAAAACCCTAACATCAGCAAAATCAACAAATTGAAGCTTGATTCAAGCCCCAAATCGATGCATGAATACATAGAAACGATCACCTAGTTGTGAGGATCGTAAGGTATGTCAAATTTTTGATATTTATGAAGTTAAGAATTCTTGATGTACATAACAAATTCTAAATTGATGTTGCATGATTGTGGTATGGATGATATTGAAGTGAAATAGTGTTTAGGAGTAAACCCTAGACAAGAATATATTGAAATCATGCCTAGCTCAAGTAAATTCAGATTTTGTTGATGCTAAATTCATGTATGAGATGTTTTTTGGGTTTTGATTGCTAAAAATTAGTGTTATGATGTCAAGAACATGCTTAAATTGAAAGCGGAATTCAAACAACTCCTGATCAGAATTTACAGCCGACTTGTATTGGCTGTAACCTGAATAAAACTTGACAAAAACATGTGTTTCTTGAGTCTAAAATGTAATTCCCGGAAATATCTTTAAAACCCCACTGGAATCGCATTTTTTTGAAGAAAATTGAGCGTTTTATGAATTTTTCCGTATCAAAGGTTCAAGCTGCGTTTTCTAGCAGAATTTGCAGCCCATTACGAATGTCATAACTCAACTTAGGAATTTAGTTATGATCTCAAATTTTTACTGTAGATAGTTTTAAGCGATTAAAAGAATCGCCAATTGGAATTTCGTCAATCGGATAAACGAGGAATTTTTAATGAATGTTTCGGTAAGCTGCAGTCAGAAGTGACGAATCTGATTGCAGCTTAGTAAATGAATTTTTACGAATTTTTGGTAAAGAGTTAGATCTTGAAATTTTAACACAAGACCTAACCCTCCGAGAGGTACGCCACGTAAAACAATCATAATTTTTGAAGACTTGTAAATAGGTTAAACAAGTCACCAAAAAAGAGCCCATTTTTCAGTGATATGAAATGCCTGAATGAAATCGCGGTCTACTAGGTTGTGTTTAAAATTTGATTTCATTAAGAGTTCAGATGAAATATGCCTAAGTGAGTTCAATGAACCAAATGTGCATTTGAATATGTTGATAAGTCAATTGACTTTTAAAAAGTCAAACCGACCAATGATTAGATCGAATGATAATTTTGATATGGTCGAATGATAAATTCGACATAAAACCCGTAGGATGGAATAGTCGTAAATGATTATGACTAATCTAACCGTCTTATGAATTGTGATGATGATAGTTTGACTCTAGACAAGCTAGATGAAGACTTGGGAAAGAAGCGGGTCAAACGAATCGAGTACGCGGAAAAAGGACACAACCGGATGCAAGGTAAGTGAAACTTACACCTTTTAGTAAAATAAATGTTCATCCTATAAGTTTCAAATACAATAAGTATAATATTCAAGATATGGTTCCCGACGCGAAATAATACGGGTCGGAACTAATATAAATGATAAAAACCATGTTTAATGGTAAAAGAGATAGAACGGTAAATTAGCCATGAAAAGCTAATTATAAAAATGGGTTTTTGAACGGTTACTATAAGTAAGCCTAATGAATAAAAAGAGTAAAACGGGTCAAATGTTAATGTGGATACCATTTGACAAATATCGACTAATAAGCACTTGTCGAGTTTTATGCTTACAGGATAAAGCGGCTTATGAATTAGCGTTGCTATGAATTAGCAAATTTTCGAGACAAGGTATTAAAACGGGTCAATGTATTGATCCGATCCAGGTACGTATAATTGTGTGAATTGTCTATGATGATATCAACTACGTCACGATACTCCCCACCGGGTCCACCAGTAATACGTGGAGATATCGGGGTGTGACAGTTTCGATCGGTTCAATCCAAAGGAATTATATTTTTGAATTCAATGAACGATAGTAGGGATGGCGAAACATATGTGCACTAGTTGGAATTAAAAGTCCAACTTAATATTCTTAATTAATTAATTAATTCTTTGGAATGGCAATCAAATTAATTAAATGCATACATCAACCCTTAATTTAGTAAAAATAATTGTTTCTATAAAATAATCTAACGATTTCGTACCACATCTCTAATTAGAATTATTTATTTAGTAAATACTATATAATTATTATATAATATGTTTATAGCTTATTTAGTAATCCTATGTACAAAGTTAAAGCATTGATTTATTTGAAAAGATTAGGTTGTTCTCAATTTTAAACTTAAAATAGCACTTTGTGTGAAAGTGTTCCAAAATGTCATGTATGGGAATAGTAGAGTAGATTAATGGTATATGGTTTATTATAGTAAAAAAATAAATAAATGTTATTATTGAAATGAAATAAGAAAAATGAGAAGTGTGTTCTACATTCATTCATCAACCACATATATATATACAATGGTGTAGTCAAAATGTAACTGAAAACATAATAACTTTGGAGGAGAATTAGGAGTGAATATATCTGTATTTATAACACTCCCCCTCAGATATATATTATTATTTATTATACACAGTTAATAACATACTTCAGGATGATATTAAATAGATACTTCAGGACCTATATAATAAACTGATACTACTGGATCAGTTGTACTGCCTCATTAAAAACCTTACTAAGAAAACCCATTGGGACAAAACTTAGTTAAGGGAAAAAGAGTACAGTGTGTATAATTCTCCCCCTGAATTCAACAAACATCTTTCAATCTACGGAGACCGATCTTGTGTGATAGTTGCTCGAAACTGTTTATTGGTAAAGATTTTGTGAATAGGTCAGCTAAATTCTCACTTGACTTGGCAAACATCAATTTCCCCTTCTTTCTGCAAGTCATATGTTGAGAAGAATTTTGGTGAAATGTGCTTTGTTCGATCACCCTTGATGTAACCTTCTTTGATCTGAGCTATGCAAGCAGCATTGTCTTCATAAATAATTGTCGGCTCCTTCTTGATCTGTTCTAATCCACATGCTTCTTGTATGTGAGTAATCATTGATCTCAACCACACGCATTCTCGACCAGCTTCATATAGTGCAATTAGTTCGGCATGATTTGATGACGTTGCTGTATGTGTTTGCTTAGTTGACTTCCAAGAAATTGTTGTGCCACCATATGTGAATACATAACCTGTTTGAGATTTTGCTTTATGTGGATCTGATAGATATCCAGCATCAGTATACCCAACAAGCTCGGACTTGTGATCTTTCTGGTAGAAAAGACCTAAGTCTTGTGTCCCGCAAATATATTGGAATATGTGTTTTATTCCATTCCAGTGTCTACGTGTTGGGTTTGAACTGTATCTCGCTAGTACATGTACCGAGAATGCAATATCAGGTCTCGTGTTATTTGCAAGATACATAAGAGCACCAATCGCACTTAAGTACGGTACTTCTGGACCAAGTACTTCTTCGCCTTCTTCTTGAGGGCGGTAAGGGTCCTTTTGAGGATCTAGCGGTCGGACAACCATGGGTATGCTAAACGGATGAGCTTTGTCCATATTAAAACGTACTAACATCTTCTGGATGTAATTTGACTGATGTATGAATGTACCGTTGCGCAAATGCTCGAACTGTAGGCCGAGACATAATTTTGTTGTGCCAAGGTCTTTCATCTCGAATTCTCTCTTTAATATATTAGCAGTTTTTACTATCTCTTCAGGAGCTCCAATGATGTTTATATCATCCACGTAGACTGCTATTATAGTGAATTTTGAGAGTGATCTTTTTATAAAAACACATGGACTGATTACATCAGACTTGTATCCTTCTTTTTCAAGATATTCACTGAGCCGATTGTACCACATACGGCCAGATTGTTTAAGACCATATAAAGATCTTTTTAGCTTTATAGCACACATGTCTCGAGGTATTGATTTTAATGCTTCGGGCATTTTTAATCCTTTAGGGATTTTCATGTAGATGTCATTTTCTAGTGTCCCGTACAAGTATGCGGTGACGACATCCATAAGTCTCATTTGAAGTCCTTCTGAGATTGCAAGGCCAATTAGAAATCTAAGGGTTATCGCATCCACTACAGGGGAATACATTTCCTCATAATCAACTCCTGGGATTTGGGAAAACCCTTGTGCTACAAGACGTGCCTTGTATCGTACAATCTCATTCCTTTCATTTCTTTTTATAGCAAACACCCATTTATAACCTACTGGTTTGACGTCTATGGGTGTTCGGACTACAGGTCCGAAAACATTTCGCTTTTCAAGCGAATCTAACTCAGCCTTTATGGCCTCTTGCCATTTTGGCCAATCAACTCTGTGCATGCACTCTTCTAGAGTTTTAGGTATGTAATCATTTTCATTGATTACATCTGTTGCTATAGCATATGCGAACATATCATTAACACGTGTTTCATTTCGGTTCCATATTGTACTATTTTGTACATAATTGATAGAGATCTCGTTTTCGTTTGGTACCAGTGCGTCTTCTAAATTTTCATTTTCCTCTGGAATTATATTTGTCTCTTCTGGGACATTTACCTCTTCTAGGGTTTCATTTACTAAATTTTCACCAACTGATTTATTCTGCTCTTTTCGCTTACGTGGGTTCTTATCTTTGGAACCTATTGGTCTCCCACGTTTTCTTTGTATTACCAGTGCGTCTTCTAAATTTTCATTTTCCTCTGGAATTATATTTGTCTCTTCTGGGACATTTACCTCTTCTAGGGTTTCATTTACTAAATTTTCACCAACTGATTTATTCTGCTCTTTTCGCTTACGTGGGTTCTTATCTTTGGAACCTATTGGTCTCCCACGTTTTCTTTGTATGGTAATCGCTTCTGGGATTGCTTCAATTCGAGCAGGTGCATTTGATGCTGGTATATGTGACTTTGTCACCCTATTTGTGTCTGTGAATGCATCTGGTAATTCATTTGCGATTCTTTGCAAATGTATAATCTTTTGGACTTCAGATTCACATTGACCACTTTGGGGGTCGAGATTCGATAATAATGATGCATTCCATGTTAACTCTTGTGTTACCAGTCTTTCTTTAGTCTTATCTCCCCCTAAGACTGGGAATACTGTCTCATTAAACTGACAGTCAGCAAAGCGTGCTGTAAACATGTCACCCGTTAATGGTTCTAAATATTTAATAATAGAAGGGGAATTAAAACCAATGTAAATGACCAGTCTTCTCTGTGGTCCCATTATTGTACGTTGTGGTGGCGATATTGGTACATATACCGCACAACCAAATATTTTGAGGTGGGACAGATTTGGTTCTCTTCGGAGATCAGTTGTAATGGGGGGTATTCATGGTCGGCAGTTGGTCTTAATCGGATTAGTACAGCAGCATGTAGAATAGCATGTCCCCATGTAGAAGATGGCAATTTGCATCTCATCAGGAGAGGTCTAGCGATTATTTGTAATCGTTTAATTAATGATTCAGCTAAACCATTTTGTGTATGAACATGAGCTCCTGGATGTTCAACCTTTATCCCAATCGACATACAATAATCGTTAAAAGCTTGGGATGTGAATTCTCCTGCATTATCCACTCGTATGGTTTTAATTGGATTTTCAGGGAAATGAGCTCTCAACTGTATGATTTGCGTTAATAGTCAGGCAAACGCTACATTTCGGGTAGCTATTTCATATCTTTGAGAATAGTGTTAGTACTACCGCTATCTACCAGACATTCATTACCAATAATAGCTCTACTGGAGCTAGCATGCATATTTCTTCAGGAAATAAATAAAAGTAAATAAATAAAAATTAATGCAAAGGAGTAAAAATAAAACATTGCAAAAGTTTCAAACCAAACCAAATACCAAGGTCACAATGTGAAAAGTAAAACATAAAAGGTACGTTAAATATGTTTAAACATCACGAACATTTTCAATGAAATCGCATGCGTCCAAATGAACGTCTGATATCGTGGGTGAAGGTGCATTCTCAATCAGATTAGTTTCAGCATTCTTTCCTTTTTCTTTCATCATGCGTTGATATGCCTCAACGAGGTGTTTAGGGGTGTGACATGTGCGGGACCAATGATTTGACATTCCACATTTATAACATATATTGTTTTGGCTCTCGCCAGTTCTCCCTCTAGGAGGTCGTCCCGTGTTTTGTCGGCTCGATTCGCCACCACTAGATTTAGAATTTTGAGATTCTCTTCGCCATGTATTGCTCCGTCCACGACCACGCCCGCGACCTCTCCCACGTCCGCTTTGATAATTTGCCGCATTGGCTTCTGGCAATGGGCTTGCACCGACTGGTCGCGCTTGATGATTTTGTAGTAGGAGCTTGTTGTTTTGCTCCGCGACCAACAAACATGATATTAATTCAGAATATTTTGTAAATTTACGTTCCCTGTACTGCTGCGACAGGAGCATGTTTGATGCATGGAACGTTGAGAAAGTTTTCTCAAGCATGTCTTCGTCGGTTATTTTTTCACCACATAATTTAAGCTCAGAGGTGATGCGGAAAAGAGCAGAGTTGTACTCGCTAACACTTTTATAATCTTGTAGCCTCAAATGAAGCCATTCATAGCGAGCTTTAGGGAGCAAGACCAGCTTCTGGTGGTCAAATCTTTCTTTGATATTTTTCCACAACTCGAGAGGGTCCTCAACAGTAAGGTACTCTCTCTTCAAGTCTTCGTGAAGATGGTGACGAAGGAATATCATGGCCTTAGCCTTATCTTGAGCGGAGGTTTGATTCTCATCATCAATTGTCGCCCCTAGATTATTTGCTGTTAGATGAATTTTCGCATCAAGAGTCCATGGGAGGTAGTTATTTCCCGAGATGTCAAGTGCGACGAATTCGAGTTTTGATAAGTTTGACATTCTATCTACAAAAGAAACTTATATGTGAATTTGGTGGAATAATAAGTAATAAAAAAAAATTACTAAGTGGAGAGTTGGATACAAGTTAGGAGAAATATTTCGTTAATTAATTTAATATTATTTTATATAAAATAATTTTAACCATATATAAAATACACATTAAATGTAAACTTAGGTATTTGATTAAAATGATACTACTAATATAAACAACTATAAGACATATAAGATATAGAGGGAAAAAAAATTGAACATGTATGATGTAAATTGACAGAGAAGAATTAAGTATATATATAGATACTAGGTTATAACCCGTGAATACTCACGGGTTGTTAATCTATCTTTGTAAACAAAAAGATTATATACAAATCTATATATAAACGAAAAATTGTACGATGAATAAGGTGTATAGATAAATTTTATGATGAATAAGGTGTATGAATAAACATTTAAAAACTATTAGCCATCACAAAATAAATGTATATCATACGAAAACAAAATATCCAAAACCTAAATGTAAAAACACTAATCCCTACTCTTTTTTTGGGGAGGTACAACCAAGTGAACATTCAAGACTTGATGAGTTTCATCAAAAGAAAAGTAAATCGTATCACCCTGGTTAATGCGTGCACGTTTCATGAATCTGGACCATTTGCATAACGCATAACGCCAATCTTCTCATCTCTTTTCACGTCTGGTAGGATTGGTAAACTCATCTTGCTCAGGCAGATGCAAAAGTCTGACGGTCATAGGTTTTAAATCAGCACCAAGTTTAGCCATACTTGAAACCTTATCAGGCAGTCGCTGTATTGTTTTTAAAATAAAATGAATAAGAAGAAAATATAAAAATAATAATGTATTTATATGTGAATAAAAAAATATGTAATTTTTTATATATAGTACTTCCTAAAATAATATTAAAACTTACAAAATCTTTAGAAGCCATACGATGAAACTTATAAACACCAACATTTTCTTGTTCATCAATACCTGGCTCGTCAACTACATCAATAGGTGCAACTATAGTCTGAAAAATAACATACAACATTTATTTGAATAACAATATAGTAATTAAATATATAAAAAAGCAAGCAAATGTATACTTACCTGATCAAGTTGTACATCAGAATAATTAATTTCAACACCATTTTTTCCAAGAATTGTTAAATGGAAATAATTTCCAAAACCTCTTGTGAATATTAAATAAGAACCGGCCTCCAAGTGAAACAAACTAACAATAACATCAAAACCAATGGAGAAACCCACTTTACCAAACAACGTTTCAATCTTGACGTGAAAGATTTTGTTGCCTACATCTATAATGGAAATTATACCATCGGACGTATAATCACAGTAATTTGCCAGTATACACTCAGGAATGACCTGTATAAATATTAAAAAAAATAATAAAAATGTTACTTTATTAATATGTTCATAAAACATAAAACATAAATTAAAAAAAAAAGAAAAAGTAATCTTACAATAAACTTAGATGTTGTAGATAACAGCGATGTCGAAAAAGAGCTTTGAAACACACCATCATTGAAATGTGTTACTTTGAATATAGATAAATCAATAGGATAGAACAGCACCAAACATCCTTTTTTTAGTTGTAAATGTTTCACAACTTTTGACCAACCATGGAAAAAAAAATGTTTTCCTTTGGCTTCGGTTATAGAAACATCAAATTTGAGGCCATCACGACTTTGTATGATAACATTTTTGGGTGCTTTATCGTTACCCCACATTTTGGATGCAGCGTCTGAAGGAATTGCCTTATAAATCAATAAATCCAAACTAACTTATTTTAAAATCTATGTCATGATAAGAACAATAAGAAAGTATAATAAATCTTTGTATTTATAATATACCAGTAAAACTTCGTCCGCACCATTCATATGTCTACAAAATGAAGGTTCTCTAATACTGATTGAATAAACATAAGATGTCAATAAAATATAACTTGTTAATGCGTTTTATGCGCAACAAAGTCTAACATAAAAAAAAAAAAATACCTCGAAGAACTTTGAGCCATATTTAAAAACTACAAAGACAGGCAACGTAGAAAAAACAATTAACAATATATATATTAAAAATAATCAAGTTAGTTAAATTAATTTTTAATTAGAACCATAATATATGATGATGACTTCTAAAAAATAAATGAAATTAAATCAGTTGTAATAATATATCGTTAACAACCACGTTATAATATATGATTACTTCAAAACCATAAATGAAAACACATACCAAAACCTTATGAACCATGTAATAATATATGCTTATTAGTTTAAAAACATATTACATAATAAATGGTGATTACTTACATAAACATCAATGAGATCTGGTGGAGATGTTATAAGAACACTTTGTTATACATTAATAGGTTTCATTAAAATACATACTTTTACAAACTTACCTTGAAGATTTCGTTAACGATGAACACCAGTTAGCTTGACTTGTATTCGGAAAAAGTTTGATAAATAATAAAACTGTTTTCTTACAATAGAGAATACCAAATCGGATAATGTATATATAGATTGGTGACATATAGAAATATAGAACAAATAAGTGTTAGGAAAAATCTTTTACTAATCTATATATAGATTGACGATACATATTTCCAAAAACGTATTGATATAATCAATTTTAATTGAGTCCTTATATTTGCTACAATTAGGTGCAACATTCCAAAAATATGGTATTAATAGGAAAATACAAAGATTGTTGAAGAATCATGATGAAAGTCAAAGGTACAGGAATTTGAAAAAAAAAAGATGTGTTCTAAATCAACAATATATTTAGGTTTTATTTATTTACTTTCAATTACATAGGTTATATATGGTAACAAAAACAGAATTTGACACAAACCACCTGATAAGCATATGAAGAACAAAATACATATTACGAAAAGTCTTGACTAACACACGATTAATACTATCACCAAGTATCAAAACAAACAAACCATAAAAAACATTAAATATTCATACTTAACCATCTAACATAACATAATAACCAACATTCACGAACGGCCTCTTTTCTTTGTGATCTTGGATACGACTTTGGTCAACATCAAACGATGAGAAGACTTCACGTACGTAAAGAAAAGAGTAGAGCCGAAGTCGATGTAATTCAATTTCAAGAAAGCTGGCCACTGTTTAAAACCATACCTGAAACATTTCCCAGACTTCTCGCGTCTTGTGGCCAACTTAAGTAGTTCACATTTCTCGTTATGAATTGTAACATGGTGCAGGTTGTCAAGAGAAAGACACAAATGGCTTGAAACATCAGTCGGTAAACGCTGAGAAATAAATTAACGGATTAAATATCTTGTTTAGTCATAAGTTATGTCTCCTGTATTATGTTATATTATAAGGAAAAAATTAATATTATAAAATTTACCAGTCTCCTTTCGGCTTTCTTGGTGAATTTAATTACATCATTTTCTTTGAACTTCCCTGATGTACAACACTTACGACCAACATGAGCGGCAGAAGATAGCATGCATCTGAATGATTTACACCTTGGTTTAGCCTACATAATTGAATAAGATACATTAAGGGTTAAAACCATATATATAAACATGTACAATTATAACATAAACAACCTTTGTCAAAAGCACTTTATCGCCAATAAAAATGTAAGATTTTACCTTAGGATTAACCTACAAAACCATAAATTATTTTACATAACCAGCTTTATTAAATTTATATAAATTAAGTATTAAATAAAAACAGTATATAAGAAACAACCTTTGGAGATATAGTCTTGTGACCAAATAAAATCTTTGACTTTCCCTTTTGGTCATTCTAAATAATAATAAATGAAAAAAATATAAATATAGAACACGAAGCAGTATATAATGAAAACGGACATTGTGAAACACTTACGTGGGACTGATAGGTATGAGAGGAAGATGAAAACCGGTTAGATTCAGCAACTATATGACCAGAAAGATCTTCATCAACATCACTTTCGTTGGTAATCACCCTCTCTTTGTGTTCCGACTACAAAAAAAATAATATTAAAAAACTACAACAATTTTAACTTCAATATTAACTAATTACCTCATATTATGAAAAAAAATGTATTGTAAGTATAATAACACTAACCGCAAGCAGTAAATCAAATCCACGATCTCCGTAAATAGGATCATCCAACACAACAACGTCAACATTCTTGAAATACATTTGAGTACCGGTTTCATGATTAAAAACGGCCAACTCAAAAGCCTCATATCCAGCCATTGTAAAAAGAAAAGTAGTCCGAGATTCTAATTCAAGATCGGTAATCAAATTAGACCATCCGTCAGTGAAAGCACATTTGCCGGACAACATCTCCATCTTCACATTCCAAAACCTATCACCGATATAAACAGTTGCTGATCCACCTTTATAACTGCTGCCGTAAAACTGTCCCCAAAATTTGTCCGGCATGACCTGTAAATTTGTTAACAATTATGTTAAACAAAATTTTCACATAAGAAATTTGAGATAAACAAATAATTAATTTATATAGAGTACTTACAACGAAATCATCATCAACTCTAATGGAAGTAATAAAAGAGTTATCCAAGACACATGACTTATAGACTTTGAGATACCATTTAGTTGGTCCAATACTGTTGAACAAAAGATAATCGTTTTTTTGTAAACCACTGTCTTTAACGACTTTATCAAACCCATCACCTAAAACAGGACCCAACCCATATTTCTCAATTTCAACAATCCATAAGTTGTCAGCAGCAAAAATTATAATACGATCACCATATGGGAATTGTTCTCCCCACAGTAATTTGGCAAAATCATTCGGTATTTCCTATAATGTGAAAAAAAAAAAACATATAAGTGTCAACATATTTTGTTTTTAAACATAATAACATAAATTAAATACCAGTTTAGTGGGATGATGATGATCGAATAACTTCAAGAAACAACAACTACTTGTTTTTGGATCCATATCTGTATAATTATTATCAACAACTTTTTAGATAAAAAAATAAAATCAAAACATCACAAAATATAAACACTTAAAATAAAGAAATATTTTATTACTGATAAAGATTGAAATAGACATATAGATTGATTCCTACAATGAATAAGCAAGTTTGACTTAGCTATTATCTGTGAACGTAAATTTTAATCACATTTATATCATATAATTGCGGTTTACAACGACAAAGGAAATTAAGAAACATAAAAAAGTGGGAAATTGTTGTAAACATAACATCAAATTAATAATCGGATTGTTATTAAACAAATTTAAGTATAACAGTGGATTGAACATAAGAACATATTAAAATCTTGTAATTATAACATCTAAATCAAAAAGATTGAAAAACAATATGAGGAAAACCTCATAATAGCCAGATTAAAGATCAATAACATACCTTCTTGTGTTGATTGTAGTGTAGCTGTTGATTGTATTGTAGAAGATGTTAGCAATGAAGGTTGAAACCCTAAGAGAGAATGGCGGTGAAGAAAAGATAACCGAGTGAGATGGTGAAAGTGAACTTGATGGGTAATGATGTTGCAGGTGATATGATGGTTTTGTTTTGAGTAGCACGTATTTTGAAGTAAATTAAAATATAATTACAAATTGTACCCTTAAAGATCTATAATAGTTACAAAACTCTATAAAATCACTTTCAATAATACGAGTATTATAACTTATTAGTTTTACAAAAGTTTATAATAAATTGTGATATTTATATTTGAAGAAAATACCAAAAATTGTGTAAACGAATTTTGCAAATGATAATTATACTTAAATAATCTAATCTAAAACTTAAATAGAATTATAATAGATGAAGATGTAAAATCTAATCAATAATTTATATAAAACAATAAACTTCAAATGTAATAATTTGATAATATTGGTTAATTTTTAAACTACAGTTTTCCAAATATTTCTTTGTAAACAACATTTACAGTTGTATTCGTTGGCCTTCCATCTTTGTCAGATATTAAAAGCTTCACGCCATCTCTTGTCTTTACTCTCGACAACGCAACATAAAGTTGACCATGAGAGAAAACGGGGTCTCTTAGGTACAGACCAACTCTGGAAAGAGACTGTCCTTGACTTTTGTTAATAGTCATGGCAAAACAGACGGTTATGGGAAACTGCCTTCGTTGAAATTTGAAAGGTATTTTCTTGTCTGAAGGTATCATGCTTATTCTGGGAATGTAAGTTCTTGAACCAACATTACCTCCCGATAGTATCTCAGCCTCGATAACACGTTTACCAAGACGCGTGATCTGAAGACGTGTACCATTGCATAACCCATTTTGCTGATCAATGTTCCTCAAAAGCATGACTGGGACACCCAACTTTAATACCAATCTATGATTCGGTAAGCCAGAAACAATCACACTATTTAACACATCTGGATTATACAAATCTTGGTGTAATGGATCATTAATTTCCTCAGTTGGGCATAGACTATCTGAGCTAAGATACTCTACTTCTTCACCGGGAAATAATGCAAGCAAACGATCATTGATACCATGTACAACTTCATTTTTTGGAGCAAGTATGGCTCTTTCAGAAAAGTAGTCACGATCTTTAAAATGGTCAAGAACTGATGGATATACAAAGTCAATCAAGCTTTGAATTGGATCAGTTGAATCGGTGATTAGAAGATCGTTTGGTATTTCTATAGTTGAATCGGCATCGTTACCATCACCAATATTGCCTTCACCAATTTCAAGAAGCCATTTCGCAAAATCGTTTATCTCATCAATGTCTGAACTACTGCTTCCAATAGATAAACGCATGTTACGGGTCAATTTTAAAACCTTGCAAGTTGACCAAATGTAAGATGAACATAAAGAGGCATGTACAATGTCTTGCCTTGTGCCGTTTTGTACAACCGGTAAGATTTGCCTAAAGTCACCACCGAAAACAATAGTCTTTCCACCAAAGGGAAGTTCAGAATTACGTGAATCGGAAACACTCAAAACATCTTTCAATGTACGATCAAGAGCTTCAAAAGCATGTTTGTGTACCATCGGTGCTTCGTCCCAAATAATCAACTTGGCTTCGTCTAGAAGATTAGCGATTTCAGAATTAGGTTTGATATGACAAACGGAATCTTCAGTAAGATTAAT
Organism: Helianthus tuberosus; assembly: GCA_030545235.1. Classification (NCBI taxonomy): domain Eukaryota; kingdom Viridiplantae; phylum Streptophyta; class Magnoliopsida; order Asterales; family Asteraceae; genus Helianthus; species Helianthus tuberosus. The sequence continues at coordinate 194,493,045 of CM060414.1, forward strand.
CGGAATATGAAATCTTGAATGGGCGGTACGGCCTCGTGACAACAACAATGATGCAATCCCGCTTGAAGCAACATTAACAACAATATGTCCATTGCATCTTATGGAAGCAGCTAAAGTTTTCCAAAGAAATGTCTTACCTGTACCACCATAACCGTACACAAAAAAAACACCACCTTTCCCACGTCCAACAGCAGTCATAATCTCATTATACACTGCTCTTTGATCATCATTTAAAGAATTATGAAGCTTGTTGAATTCAGCCGTAACTTCATCCTTATCCCAAGAAAGCTCCTCATTTATTAGACGGTTAGCCTCATATAATGTAGAATCTTCATCTGGAACAGGCATTGGTGAGAATCTATGCAAGCTGGATCCATTACGGATAAGATATTTTTCGATTTTAGACAACGTTATATTCTTTAAACGCTCGTCTGAGATAGCAAAACCTACAACAAAATTTTAAATTAATATATTTAAGAACATACTTTATTAAAATAAGGAAAAGTAAATAAAAAAAAACTTTATGTGTTAAAAAAAAAGAGTAGAATTTTTTTTAAAAAAAATTGTACCACTAAACCCAGAATCCTTCTGCATATTGTATAAAATGTCCTCCGACAAAAACTCCCACGTCTTCTCCCAAACAATTTCTGGTCTTGATAGAGTATTAGACAAAAGAAGTGTACCGAACAATGAACGAAGATAATGACCATTTCCTGTAAAACTGGCCTCTTTAATACACTCAATGTATTCGTTGTCATCGTCTAATAGGCCACGTGCATAACATGCATCCCTAAAAGTAGGATAAACAACACCCTCATAGGTTCTAATTTCTTCAAAAGATCGTGGACCCTTGACCTTGGTTAGAAGAATTCTAAGGTAATAAGCTTCACCAAGAGAAGGAGAAACTGAATAAAGTCTTCCAACAACAACATAATTTTTTCGCGGCTGCCAGCAACGATCCTTTAACTTCCATACATACTTTGATGGAAATTCAACATACGTAAGTTTCGTTGTTTCTGGTTTTTTGTTCATGTTCATCCACTCCAAAAAAATAGAAGAATTAACCTGTGGTTTGTTTAGCACATCTTCAATATCATCTTCACCACTGAAAACTACATTTTGCTGTCCTGGAAGATGAAATGGTAACCTCATAACAGACGGATACCGATAGTGAACTTCACATGCAAATATTCTCCAACTCGCTTCACATGCAGAAACATATCTTGCCTCATAATATTCTTTTATTTCATCTTTCGGTATCTCCTCCTCAATCCCTCTGTCTGAATCTATAACAGCAACAGTGGCTCTATCTGGTCCTTTATTAATATATTTAAATAAATACTTAATTGAACCTGCCTGATTGCACCACTCCACATTGATGTGCGCCTGATATCTTTTAAGAAGCCTTTTGTTGTATGGAACGACGCTCCTGTTGTCCAATGTGACACCCTTCTTAATAACTGTGTGACCATCGTCTCTTCGCCTATAAAGCGGAAATCCATCTGAATCAACAGAAGTAGCCTCCAAAAACTTCTTTGGAAAATTCTTAGAACAACGGTTGCCTACCATGCATGGACATTTCAAGTTAGCCTGTCCACATGGACCATGAATCATGAACTCACAGACCAGAGAATATAATTCAGGATCTTCATTTTTATCAGGAATCTCAGCTGAGATAAAAGGGTCAATATGTTCAACAGTAGGAACCTTATGATCAGCTTTCATAAAAACACATAAATGAGCATGTGGCAGACCACGCTTTTGAAATTCAACGGTGTAAACAACTGTCAAAAAAAAAAAAATTAGCAAATACAAATAACATAAGTGAAAAAAAAAAAAATCCACGTACCAGCATTAATATCGCCAAGAAATTTTTTTTCCTTAAGGTCTTTTATCAATGCATCAAGCTTCATCTTAAACAATCTACAAAGAATGTCGGGTCTATCTTCAGGCTTAAGTGTTGTGTCACCAATAAACCTTATCATCTCGGGCCATTTCGGATTACATGTAATAGTTATGAAAAAATCAGGATACCCATAATTCCTACATAAAGCCATAGCATCGAGGTAATTTTGCATCATATATCTAGCTCCACCAGTAAACGAAGACGGTAATATCACAGGTTTTCCAGTATGAGACAAATCAGTCTGGCCACCTTGCTGAACACTTCTTAGGCTGTTAAACGATTCGCATCGTAATTTGGTTTGCTGAAATCTTATGTAGTTTAGCCGCTCGCTTTCGATCATTGTGTATGCGTCAACTATAAACTGCTGATACAACCTCCTCGCATTAAGGATTAAAGAGAATTTGTTGTCCCTATCCTGCATCCTATAAGCAAAGAACTCTCTCATTGTGCAATTTGGACGTGTCTTCTTTGTGTTTGGACCAAAATCCCTATGAGGAATGTTAATCCTATAGCCATTATCTCCATAAGGAAAAAGGATTGGATATTGTAAAGCAAGGTATGAAGGATGTAACTCGCTAATACGTTTAAGAACTCCTGACTGCTCTTCGACAATAATATCACGTTGTTCCACACTTTGATTTTCATCGCCAACTATTAAAGCAGCAATTTCGGATGATGTAGGTAAATTGTAAGTCCTGCCATCTTTATCTCTCTGATAAATCAAACGAAGCCTAAGAGAAACATTGGGTTTCTCATGAAGATGATTTCTAACCATCCGATATGTTTTTACCAACATATTTTTTGAATCTAACATGTCAGTTAGATACTTTATGAATTTATCGTCAAGCTCTTTTGATCTGGAAGATGACTGAGTTGTTGAGTCCCTGGTATAAAAATTAAAGATAATTAACAATAGGTAGAAAATACAATAAAAAAATTAATTATAAAAAAACATTGGATTAACAATATAGGTGCTGATAAAAATAACATACCCAAATAAGGTCTTCCTATTGGACAATTCATTCTCAGTATCGTAAATATAAAGTTGAGAAAACTTTGGTTGGTCACCGGGTTTAGGAAGAAGGCTACCCATACTATGCGCATTTTGACCGCTGATTCTATAAACAAAAGGAGCATTACCTTTGTTTATCTTAGTATCCACTTTCCCTCCCATAGAAGTAAAGGAAAACATTGAATTGTACCGTCGAATATTCTTTAAGAAAAACTTGCTATCGGAATCTAAAGATCGAAAAAGCATCTGGTAAGATAGGTCAGAGTCTTTATAATCAGGTAAGTCAACTTTACCATAACCACAACATAAGGCATATGTTCGCTTTTGAAGTGTCATACGACCCTTTCCAGCTTCAGTTTGCCACAACTTTGCAAAGCATAACCCACAACAAACAGATTGGTCGCCATGGTCAAGGTAAGCTGCACAGTTAAACGAAAATTTAAGACATAAGAACGTAAAAATATAATGATTAATAATTAATTTTGGTTACCTGTAGATGTGCCTTTCCTGAGGTCTTTAATCACTTGTTGAACAACATTTTCATCATCAGAATCAAGATCAGCCATTCGTATGGGTTCTATTTCGATTGGCGTATGCGTCAACTTACGCCTTCCAGAAGACATCCTTTTAACAGAAGACAAATCCGTCATCATAGATGTAGCATTTCGTTTACTAACAATCCGCGGAGTAATAGAATAACAATCGTTCAGTGGTAAAGTAGATGACGTTGCAACATTGTCTGTTGTAACAAATAAAACATTATTAAAGAAAATGTATATTTTTTTGTAGAAAATAAAAAGTTTTCTGAAAAATGTATAATTAATAAATATACCGGGAGAAATACGGTTCAAAGAAGACATAGCATTAGTAAACTGTGAGGGATTACGATTTTCTGAAGGTATATTTGTCATACACGAATAAGGTGTTAAGTTTTCTTTGTTTGCAGTATTCGAACTTCGAATAAATTTAGAAGAATCTTGCAATACTACTTTGGTCTTTCCATTCAAAGTTAAAACCGACCCAGATGTAGAAGTAACCGATTTTGAAGAAATGCAATGATTTCCTAAAAAAAAATATAACAAATATCATATTACAAATCACCATTAAAAAAATAGTATTTACATATAACAGAGTTATAAATATAATAAATAAACATTTAGAATTAAAACCCTTCTTTTTGTTTACAAACCTGGTAGTATGTTTGATAAATTTGACAACGGTGTACGGTTGGGTGTTGTATAAGGGTGTTGCACATCTTTTCCGTTCTTCTTAATAGTAGTAGGTGTTATAATGGAAGTTTGTCCGTTTAAGGAAGTATTTAAACGATTTCCTAAAAAAAAATAAAGACATTATTGTAAGTAAACTAATAATAAAAAGACTTTCATAAGATGTAAAACTATATTGTTGTACTAATAAGATGGTCTTAAGTAAAAGAATAGTTACTTATAGGAATAACTGGTGAATAATTTGTAGGCAAGCTTGTGTTTGAAAAATTAGGTGGTATGTTTTCTTTGTTGTTTAAAACAACCCGTGTTGCTGATGAAGACGTTGAATCCACTTTTGATGGAATACAATTTCGATTAAACTTTGATCTCTTACTATCAAGAATTAGTTTTCTTAACCTACGCCTTCTTCTTGCCTCGGCAACTGCAGTGAGCAAAATGGTTAAAGCAATAAAATATGAAATAACAAAAACTAATTAGTATTAATGATAATAATACTTATAAAAAAAATTAAGAAATTTTGAGAAAATAAACATTATTAATAAAAAAAAAGTAACCTTTGAGAAAATAAGGATGAACTTGTGTAGTACATCTTGATCTCTTATTATCAAGAATTTGTTTTCTTAACTTTCTTCTATGCCTGGCCTCGTGAGCTACAATTACAAAATAATTAAAGAGGACAAGAAAGGAGTAATAAAAAATAAAAATAAATAAAGATTAAGTTTAACAATGTAATAATAAATTTAAAATTAATTACAATACTAAGTTACCTTTCATAACGTAAGATAACCAACGTGTATAATCTGAAAGAAATTGTGAACAAATTAAATTAATTATTATATTGAATTGTTTTTAAATATAATATGTTTCAGTACAAAAATAAAAAGAACAACACTTACAATCGTTAATAACGGCAGTCATGGAAGGTTCGGAAGAAGATGAATATTGATGTTTAAACCTATTATCCATTATCTAAAAAGCAACAGAAATGTAAAATGAAACACTATAACTTAATGTCAGAATTTAAGATATAAAAGTTTTATATTTAAAAATATTTACTCATAACAAAACTTTATAAACTGTAGCAAACATCATAATAGGTATAAATGATATAACAACAAATTAGGATACATATGCATAATAGTTGAACAATTAGTAACTTACTGGATGTATAAAAGAGTGACGAAATAAGAAATAGAACGTGAGATTAATCTGAATGAAGATTGAAAGAACGTTGAAGCTGAAATGAAGAAATGAGTATTTTTTGTTGGTTTCATAGAGATAATCTATTTTTGGAAATTTATAATAGTAATCAATGTAAATTAATTAAAATGGAAATGATTACCTTAAATTTAGTAATAATGATAAATATAGAAAGTGTAGCAAATTTCCGAAATCTTTGAATAAAACAATCAAAATTTAATTACCTTTAATTTACCTGTAATTATGAATATAACATATTTTAAATTTAAATTTTAAATGGTAAGTAATTATTACAAAGAAATTAAGAAACAAAAGTAAGTGGTCATGTAAACGTAAATATACTAACGGTTAAAGTAAACACATTTTTGAAATAATGCTTTTAAGCTACATCATATGAGTATATTAATAAAAAAAGAAATCTAATTAAATAATAAACATGAATAAACATTATTTAAAACCAAACGACACAAAAGTTACATAAATATGTAATATTACATTAGCAAACCATATAAAGTTTTTAAAGCACAACCAACATATTATCGATTTTCTAAAAAGCAACAGAAATGTAAAATAAAACATTATAACTTACTGTCAGAATTTAAGATATAAAAGTTTTATATTTAAAAATATCTACTCATAACAAAACTTTAGAAATTGTAGCAAACATCATAATAGGTATAAATGATATAAAAACAAATTAGGATACATATGCATAATAGTTGAACAATTACTAACTTACTGGATGTATAAAAGAGTGATGAAATAAGAAATAGAACGTGAGATTAATCTGAATGAAGATTGAAAGAACGTTGAAGCTGAAATGAAGAAATGCGTATTTTTTTTTGGTTTTATAGAGATAATCTATTTTTGGAAATTTATAATAGTAATCAATGTAAATTACTTAAAATGAAAATGATTACCTTAAATATAGAAATAATGATAAATATAGAAAGTGTAGCAAATTTCCGAAATTTTTGAATAAAACAATCAAAATTTAAATACCTGTAATTTACCTGTAATTATGAATAAAACATATTTTAAATTTTAAATAGTAAATAATTATCACAAAGAAATTAAGAAACAAAAGTAAGTGGTCATGTAAAGGTAAATATAGTAACGGTTAAAGTAAACACATTTATGAAATAATGGTTTTAATCTACATCATATGAGTAAATTACTAAAAAAAGTAATATAATTAAATAAGAAACATGAACAAACATTATTTAAAACCAAACCACACAACAGTTAAATAAATATGTCATATTACATTAGCAAACCCTATAAAGTTTTTAAAGCACAACCAACATAAAAATTCAAAACAAACTCTCAAACATTAGAATAATTGTTTCTTCTTGTAAAAGTGTGATTAATTATTGGCATGATCCTCATCAAAAGAAATGTTGTCACCACTTATGCGAGGTTTACTTGCCGACGATCCCACTCCATCTTCACTCACATAGACATCACCAAGATTACGCTTCAAATCAGTTGATGATTTATTGAAATCAGACGCAACATCCTTTGAAACAGGTGTAGAATTATCACCAGTATAAGAGACACCATCCTTTATAAAATAAAGAAATATTAGTACTAAAGCAATTCTTAATTTTATGATATATTAGTTGACAAATCTTAAACCTTTGCACTTTCACCGACAGCATCCTGGAATTCAGAGTGACCCATAGAAAACGATTCAGATGCATCAAGCTGTTAACATTTGGAATAAAATGTCAAAATCTATAATGATCATATAATGGAAATAAAAATTAAAATAATTTAATATAAGATTCACTTACTTGATCAATTTTCCATTTTTTGTTTAGCTGATCCAAAATATCTACATCATTGGTCACAACTGATATACCATAATTCTCAACAGCATTGGAAATATTAAAGTCTGTTACTCGAATAACGAAAGCACACTTCATGTTAACCAATGTCTCAAACTCAACTGGATATGCTCTGGGCACGTCATTGGTATTAAGTATCTATATTGAAAACATGTGATGTCTCGTAAGGATCATATATGAACAAAATAATTTAAGTAAATCAGACAGAAGTATTATATTTACATCGTCCTGAATTTGTATAAGTTCCTTTGCAGTTTTACCAACAAACTTCAAAGCCTCATGATCAAACATTGTAAGTGTCACCGTACCAGTTGAATCTTGAACTCGAATTGGTATTTTAAACCTTAAAAGAGTATTTATATAGTTAATAAAATAAATCATGTTATTTACAAAATAAGAAGTATGAATGAAAGTTATTTACCTCGACATTGGGAAAACATCTTTTCCATCACAATCCTTGTTGGAACAATGGTATACCTTCTCATCTCTAACATCACTTGTACCATCTTCCTTATCGTATGTTTCAAACTTTTGCTCAATTTTGGATTTGCAATAGTTACATCCATCATAATACCACATCTTATCAGAAACAATTGCTACAATAGTTCCCACAATAACAACCTTTTTTGGCTGTTTTAATAGTAAAATATATGAAAGCGAATTAAGATTATGATATTAGTATGCTGAGTAAATTATAAATTTTGAGAAATAACCTGTATGATTGAACCAAGATAAGCAATTGGTGAGAAAACATCATTTTTCATAAATTCATCTCCAACAGAACATAAAACATACGACCCAATTGACTCGGATGAAGCAGAAAGTTTTGCAATAAACCTAATCAAAAATTATTTTAGAAACATTAATGTTAAGTAAACAAAGAATATAAATAGATATTTAGTTGATACAATGCAAAAATTTAACTTTGTTAATTTTACTCACTTTTCCTTGAATGTCAATATCTGATCAAAATTGTCGTTAATGAAGACTCGGGTACCATCAAAATTGTTAGATATCCCCCATTTACCTGATAATAAGAAACATATTAATAAATCACATAATCATATATATTGTTAAAATAAAATTTAAAACTTATTAACATACCTTTGTAGGTTTTAACGGCACCAAAATGAACAGCAATGACAACATGGGATTCACGATCTTGACTCAGCATGTACGAACACATGTCTTTCGCATAATCATCCCAAAGAGTTAAATCAACCTCAACATCTCTGAAACAAATAGACGAAATATATATTAAAAAAAAAAGAAAACCTTTTAAGTTTTATAAAATATAAAGGAAATAAATTTAGTAAATAAAAATAATATCAAAATGAAAATTGCATTACTCGAGATCTTGAAGTTTAAGATTGAGGCGTTTTCCTTTAGTACCATCTTTTTTGTTAGTGTCCTCAATCTTGTAGCAAACAACAACGTAACCGATGAAATCTAATAAAAAAAATGTAACATGTTAGTATAAAGTGAACACAATATATTAAAGTAAATGTGAAACAAATGTCATAATACAGATATTTCGAAAGAATTTACAACAATACCTATTGTTGTACCCTCCTTGTATCTCTGTGACAAAACATCCTTAAAATCAACAAAATCAAAAACAAACTGTGGCCCGTCCCATTTAATACACTTTTCGACAGATGTCTGGTAATAAAAAGATAGCTTCTGATTGTTAGGAACAATTTTGAAAGATGCAGTGTTGGCAGCAAGAGATGGCCTTTTTATTAAAAGGCATTCATCAACATTAAGATGTCTCTCAAATTTTGAAAAGAGCCTATGTAAGCAAGAAGCTTGAATCTTGGTACCATGTACATTAAGAAAGTATAAAATATAAATAAATGGTAATATGAAGTTTAAATCATAAAAAAAAAACAAACATTAATAAATATTTATTTAAGAAACTTACCATCTCATCCATAAGTATCATATCGATACGATAGGTCTCTCTTTCGTTACCTTTCATCTTCTTTCTCCACAAACTAATAATCTTCACCTTTATAGTGAAGTTTGTACTGAGAGCGTTAACATCATTAAGAAGAGTAATCGTACCTTCTTGTTCCATAGATTACCTCTGAAACAGTTACTCAAGGAAAAAGAAAAGTTATTAATTGGATACAATATATGAATGAAGAAAAATTTAACATGAATTTATAGGAAAAGTTTTAACGATATATTGTTAGAAACAATATTTTCGAAAAAAATAAAAAAAATCAATTATGTAAACATTGAATGAATAAGGAAAGTGTATGTCGGACAAAAATAAATTAACATGAATACATTTAAAAAAAATTATAATTTCAATTTCGTTTACCAAAAATAAATTTTGACAGCACAAATATTCCGTAATTATATTAAAGTTTAAAATTTACTTATTTATGATTCTGAATTAATAATAAAAGAAAAATATCTAACATCTAAAATAACTTCTATAGGATACTGGAGTATATATGGAATTACTTTATACATTTTTTGAAAATGTGAATCTGTTGCTGGGACAACATAAATAAAAAAAAAAAAAGGATCATTTTTTTATCAATTTTATGTATAAATATGTATAAGTTTCCAAAATAACATAACAGCAGTTTAAGTTACTAAATGTTAAGATATGTAATTAGAAAATAAGCTACAAAAAAAATGAATACATTAAGTGATTGGTTAATCAACAGTTTACATTTTATCAAAATATAATCCCCTAAATATAATATGTTTTATGGTCAATAACATATTGAGTTGGGAGTGATATAATTTAATGTTTTCTAAATATTATAACTTCCTATTGGTATAAAATTAAATACTTTTGAGGTTAGTTTGTTTGTGTTGGATAATATAATTCTTTGTGCAAAGACAATAAAAAATTATAAATAAAGGTAGTACGAAATATTAGGTAATAATTTGAAAGATAAAACGGGTTGCTAACTTTCTTACAAAATAGACTTGTTTAACTACTAACTGTCCAAAGGAAAACATAACTAACATCAGACTTCCAAAACATTGTGAACCTACTATTAAGTAATAACCAACAGGTTGCCAAAACATCTAAAAACCCAACTAACGACCACAAATGCAAACAGTCACGCACGGCCTCTTTTCTTTGTAGACTTGTGAACAACTTTGGTCAACATCAAAAGCTGAGAAGACTTCACATATTTAAAGAAAAGAGTAGCGCCAATGTGTATTTGATTTGATTTCAAGAATCTCGACCACTTGGAAAAACCATACCTGTAAACATCACCATTCTTTTCCGCTACCGTCTTGACGTTTGTTACCTCACATCTAAGGTTTTTTATCGAAACCTCATGCAGGTTGTGAACAGAAAGAGACAAATCATCCGAAACAGCAGACGGTAAACGCTGAAAACATTAAAAAAAAAAAAAAACAAAATTTTCAAATTAATCTATAACATATAATTATTAGTTAAATATGAAATAAATAAAAATTACTAATATGAAAACACGTACCAATCGGTTTTCTGCGACTTTCGTGAATTTAATAAATGAATCTGTTACCGTCATTTTCAAATTAGAACGTTTACGGCAAACAGTTGCGGTTTCAACGGCCCTGATCTTATCAACAACAGCTTCTTTTTGGTTTCTATACTTTGAACGGGTACGATGAGCAATTACAGAGTCATCGGACACAATCATAACCGACTTACATTTCCGAGTGGCCTAATAAGTCCAACAAAATAATCATTACTTTGTCTTTTAAGATAAAATTTATAAAGTAAAATATGTATATATGATACTCTACCTGTTGATTTCTCGGCAAAACAGATTGACGAACATCAAGTGTATTATTCGGAATGGCCTAAACAGGTAAATAAATACATAAGTAACTACCTTATTGGAAAAAAATAAAGACTTTCAGCAAAACTCACATCAGAAACAACTGTGGAGCACAGACTCGGTTCATGAACCATAACATTTTTTGGTATCAAAAAGTTGTCGATATCCGTTTGACTCATGCTTTTTTCCTGAAAAAAGGAAAACATAAATCTAAAAATAATGTGAACAAATTCAGTTAAATTAACAAAAATAAATTTAAGTAACGAATATAGAACCTTTAAACTTAGATTTTCATCAACATCAACAATAGTTTTCGCCTTCGGGTCATCCTACGAAAGATATAAAATTAACCTTTGTAAATGAATAAATAAAGGCAAAATAATTGTAAAAGTTTAAAATATTCCGTAATTATATTAAAGTTTAAAATTTACTTATTTATGATTCTGAATTAATAATAAAAGAAAAATATCTAACATCTAAAATAACTTCTATAGGATACTGGAGTATATATGGAATTACTTTATACATTTTTTGAAAATATGAATCTGTTGCTGGGACAACATAAATAAAAAAAAAAAGGATCATTTTTTTATCAATTTTATGTATAAATATGTATAAGTTTCCAAAATAACATAACAGCAGTTTAAGTTACTAAATGTTAAGATATGTAATTAGAAAATAAGCTACAAAAAAAATGAATACATTAAGTGATTGGTTAATCAACAGTTTACATTTTATCAAAATATAATCCCCTAAATATAATATGTTTTATGGTCAATAACATATTGAGTTGGGAGTGATATAATTTAATGTTTTCTAAATATTATAACTTCCTATTGGTATAAAATTAAATACTTTTGAGGTTAGTTTGTTTGTGTTGGATAATATAATTCTTTGTGCAAAGACAATAAAAAATTATAAATAAAGGTAGTACGAAATATTAGGTAATAATTTGAAAGATAAAACGGGTTGCTAACTTTCTTACAAAATAGACTTGTTTAACTACTAACTGTCCAAAGGAAAACATAACTAACATCAGACTTCCAAAACATTGTGAACCTACTATTAAGTAATAACCAACAGGTTGCCAAAACATCTAAAAACCCAACTAACGACCACAAATGCAAACAGTCACGCACGGCCTCTTTTCTTTGTAGACTTGTGAACAACTTTGGTCAACATCAAAAGCTGAGAAGACTTCACATATTTAAAGAAAAGAGTAGCGCCAATGTGTATTTGATTTGATTTCAAGAATCTCGACCACTTGGAAAAACCATACCTGTAAACATCACCATTCTTTTCCGCTACCGTCTTGACGTTTGTTACCTCACATCTAAGGTTTTTTATCGAAACCTCATGCAGGTTGTGAACAGAAAGAGACAAATCATCCGAAACAGCAGACGGTAAACGCTGAAAACATTAAAAAAAAAAAAAACAAAATTTTCAAATTAATCTATAACATATAATTATTAGTTAAATATGAAATAAATAAAAATTACTAATATGAAAACACGTACCAATCGGTTTTCTGCGACTTTCGTGAATTTAATAAATGAATCTGTTACCGTCATTTTCAAATTAGAACGTTTACGGCAAACAGTTGCGGTTTCAACGGCCCTGATCTTATCAACAACAGCTTCTTTTTGGTTTCTATACTTTGAACGGGTACGATGAGCAATTACAGAGTCATCGGACACAATCATAACCGACTTACATTTCCGAGTGGCCTAATAAGTCCAACAAAATAATCATTACTTTGTCTTTTAAGATAAAATTTATAAAGTAAAATATGTATATATGATACTCTACCTGTTGATTTCTCGGCAAAACAGATTGACGAACATCAAGTGTATTATTCGGAATGGCCTAAACAGGTAAATAAATACATAAGTAACTACCTTATTGGAAAAAAATAAAGACTTTCAGCAAAACTCACATCAGAAACAACTGTGGAGCACAGACTCGGTTCATGAACCATAACATTTTTTGGTATCAAAAAGTTGTCGATATCCGTTTGACTCATGCTTTTTTCCTGAAAAAAGGAAAACATAAATCTAAAAATAATGTGAACAAATTCAGTTAAATTAACAAAAATAAATTTAAGTAACGAATATAGAACCTTTAAACTTAGATTTTCATCAACATCAACAATAGTTTTCGCCTTCGGGTCATCCTACGAAAGATATAAAATTAACCTTTGTAAATGAATAAATAAAGGCAAAATAATTGTAAAAGTTTAAAATATTCCGTAATTATATTAAAGTTTAAAATTTACTTATTTATGATTCTGAATTAATAATAAAAGAAAAATATCTAACATCTAAAATAACTTCTATAGGATACTGGAGTATATATGGAATTACTTTATACATTTTTTGAAAATATGAATCTGTTGCTGGGACAACATAAATAAAAAAAAAAAAGGATCATTTTTTTATCAATTTTATGTATAAATATGTATAAGTTTCCAAAATAACATAACAGCAGTTTAAGTTACTAAATGTTAAGATATGTAATTAGAAAATAAGCTACAAAAAAAATGAATACATTAAGTGATTGGTTAATCAACAGTTTACATTTTATCAAAATATAATCCCCTAAATATAATATGTTTTATGGTCAATAACATATTGAGTTGGGAGTGATATAATTTAATGTTTTCTAAATATTATAACTTCCTATTGGTATAAAATTAAATACTTTTGAGGTTAGTTTGTTTGTGTTGGATAATATAATTCTTTGTGCAAAGACAATAAAAAATTATAAATAAAGGTAGTACGAAATATTAGGTAATAATTTGAAAGATAAAACGGGTTGCTAACTTTCTTACAAAATAGACTTGTTTAACTACTAACTGTCCAAAGGAAAACATAACTAACATCAGACTTCCAAAACATTGTGAACCTACTATTAAGTAATAACCAACAGGTTGCCAAAACATCTAAAAACCCAACTAACGACCACAAATGCAAACAGTCACGCACGGCCTCTTTTCTTTGTAGACTTGTGAACAACTTTGGTCAACATCAAAAGCTGAGAAGACTTCACATATTTAAAGAAAAGAGTAGCGCCAATGTGTATTTGATTTGATTTCAAGAATCTCGACCACTTGGAAAAACCATACCTGTAAACATCACCATTCTTTTCCGCTACCGTCTTGACGTTTGTTACCTCACATCTAAGGTTTTTTATCGAAACCTCATGCAGGTTGTGAACAGAAAGAGACAAATCATCCGAAACAGCAGACGGTAAACGCTGAAAACATTAAAAAAAAAAAAACAAAATTTTCAAATTAATCTATAACATATAATTATTAGTTAAATATGAAATAAATAAAAATTACTAATATGAAAACACGTACCAATCGGTTTTCTGCGACTTTCGTGAATTTAATAAATGAATCTGTTACCGTCATTTTCAAATTAGAACGTTTACGGCAAACAGTTGCGGTTTCAACGGCCCTGATCTTATCAACAACAGCTTCTTTTTGGTTTCTATACTTTGAACGGGTACGATGAGCAATTACAGAGTCATCGGACACAATCATAACCGACTTACATTTCCGAGTGGCCTAATAAGTCCAACAAAATAATCATTACTTTGTCTTTTAAGATAAAATTTATAAAGTAAAATATGTATATATGATACTCTACCTGTTGATTTCTCGGCAAAACAGATTGACGAACATCAAGTGTATTATTCGGAATGGCCTAAACAGGTAAATAAATACATAAGTAACTACCTTATTGGAAAAAAATAAAGACTTTCAGCAAAACTCACATCAGAAACAACTGTGGAGCACAGACTCGGTTCATGAACCATAACATTTTTTGGTATCAAAAAGTTGTCGATATCCGTTTGACTCATGCTTTTTTCCTGAAAAAAGGAAAACATAAATCTAAAAATAATGTGAACAAATTCAGTTAAATTAACAAAAATAAATTTAAGTAACGAATATAGAACCTTTAAACTTAGATTTTCATCAACATCAACAATAGTTTTCGCCTTCGGGTCATCCTACGAAAGATATAAAATTAACCTTTGTAAATGAATAAATAAAGGCAAAATAATTGTAAAAGTTTAAAATATTCCGTAATTATATTAAAGTTTAAAATTTACTTATTTATGATTCTGAATTAATAATAAAAGAAAAATATCTAACATCTAAAATAACTTCTATAGGATACTGGAGTATATATGGAATTACTTTATACATTTTTTGAAAATATGAATCTGTTGCTGGGACAACATAAATAAAAAAAAAAGGATCATTTTTTTTATCAATTTTATGTATAAATATGTATAAGTTTCCAAAATAACATAACAGCAGTTTAAGTTACTAAATGTTAAGATATGTAATTAGAAAATAAGCAACAAAAAAAATGAATACATTAAGTGATTGGTTAATCAACAGTTTACATTTTATCAAAATATAATCCCCTAAATATAATATGTTTTATGGTCAATAACATATTGAGTTGGGAGTGATATAATTTAATGTTTTCTAAATATTATAACTTCCTATTGGTATAAAATTAAATACTTTTGAGGTTAGTTTGTTTGTGTTGGATAATATAATTCTTTGTGCAAAGACAATAAAAAATTATAAATAAAGGTAGTACGAAATATTAGGTAATAATTTGAAAGATAAAACGGGTTGCTAACTTTCTTACAAAATAGACTTGTTTAACTACTAACTGTCCAAAGGAAAACATAACTAACATCAGACTTCCAAAACATTGTGAACCTACTATTAAGTAATAACCAACAGGTTGCCAAAACATCTAAAAACCCAACTAACGACCACAAATGCAAACAGTCACGCACGGCCTCTTTTCTTTGTAGACTTGTGAACAACTTTGGTCAACATCAAAAGCTGAGAAGACTTCACATATTTAAAGAAAAGAGTAGCGCCAATGTGTATTTGATTTGATTTCAAGAATCTCGACCACTTGGAAAAACCATACCTGTAAACATCACCATTCTTTTCCGCTACCGTCTTGACGTTTGTTACCTCACATCTAAGGTTTTTTATCGAAACCTCATGCAGGTTGTGAACAGAAAGAGACAAATCATCCGAAACAGCAGACGGTAAACGCTGAAAACATTAAAAAAAAAAAAAACAAAATTTTCAAATTAATCTATAACATATAATTATTAGTTAAATATGAAATAAATAAAAATTACTAATATGAAAACACGTACCAATCGGTTTTCTGCGACTTTCGTGAATTTAATAAATGAATCTGTTACCGTCATTTTCAAATTAGAACGTTTACGGCAAACAGTTGCGGTTTCAACGGCCCTGATCTTATCAACAACAGCTTCTTTTTGGTTTCTATACTTTGAACGGGTACGATGAGCAATTACAGAGTCATCGGACACAATCATAACCGACTTACATTTCCGAGTGGCCTAATAAGTCCAACAAAATAATCATTACTTTGTCTTTTAAGATAAAATTTATAAAGTAAAATATGTATATATGATACTCTACCTGTTGATTTCTCGGCAAAACAGATTGACGAACATCAAGTGTATTATTCGGAATGGCCTAAACAGGTAAATAAATACATAAGTAACTACCTTATTGGAAAAAAATAAAGACTTTCAGCAAAACTCACATCAGAAACAACTGTGGAGCACAGACTCGGTTCATGAACCATAACATTTTTTGGTATCAAAAAGTTGTCGATATCCGTTTGACTCATGCTTTTTTCCTGAAAAAAGGAAAACATAAATCTAAAAATAATGTGAACAAATTCAGTTAAATTAACAAAAATAAATTTAAGTAACGAATATAGAACCTTTAAACTTAGATTTTCATCAACATCAACAATAGTTTTCGCCTTCGGGTCATCCTACGAAAGATATAAAATTAACCTTTGTAAATGAATAAATAAAGGCAAAATAATTGTAAAAGTTTAAAATTTTTATCATTTGTTAAATAAAAACAAACCTTAATAGTTGAATCTTCATCAAAAACAACACTTGATTTGCCATGGCCTTCAGTTTTTGTATCCCAATCATCTTTGAACTACGTATCAAAAAAATATTTGTTTAACAAAATAGTATCAATTATTATTAACAAAATAAATTAAACATGTAAACAAAATTACCTTCTTCTTAAGGTCTTCCATTTCAAGTAGAGATGAGAAGAAGGTATCAAACTTGGAATCGTCTTTATCCTATATCATTAAGAATGAAGTAAATAATGGTACAAATACAACAAAAAAATATTTATAAAATCAGTTAGTTAATTTGCTTCTAATATACAGAATTACATTGAACAAATATTCAAAACTTGCAAAATGAAATTTGTCATCTTCACTTTCCACAGCAACACCTTCTTCAATGTTAGTTCCAGCACTAATATAATTATCCTTACGTTCGGTCTAAATATAAAATAAGGAAATAACATTGACTTAAATGAAATATCTACTTGTAAGATCGTGTTGATAAGTAAACAATAGTGTACATTTATAATTCTAACCTCAATAGCAAATTCATCACAATCGTCAACATAGATTGAGTCGTCCAAAACAACTAACTCAACCCTGTTGTTCTGAATTTGAGTACCGGTTTGATGATTAAATACTGAAAGCTCGAAGATTTTATTTCCATGCAGTGAGAAAACAAAGGTAGATCTCCTGTCTAAGGCAAGTTCGTTTATCATCTCAGAACATCCATGAGTAAAAACACAACTGTCAGTTAATCCATCCATGGTAACGTTCCAAAACCTATCTCCTAAATACAGAGTTGATTGACCACCTTTGAAATTTTTTCCGTAAAATTGACTCCAAAATTCATCAGCCATTACCTGCATATGATGTGATAATTAGTATTAACAAATAATTTAAATACCAATATACAGACATAACAAATTATTCATCATATATATATTATAAGATACTACTTACAATAACATCTTCGTGAGGGTTGATATTGGATATGAAGCAGTTTTTATGAACACATGATTTAAACACCATTAGAAAAAAAGAGGATGGTCCATAACACTGAAACATAAGGTAGTCATCTTTTCTTACAGAACTATCCCTAACTACTTTTGTGAATCCATCAGCCAGAACAGGGCCCACATCAGTTTTTTTCACTCTTACAAACCATATATTGTCACCATCCTGAATCTTAACTGAATCTTTGTAAGGTGGATGGTCTCCCCAAACCATTGACGCAAAGTCATTAGGTATTTCCTATGAATTAAAAAAAAGAATAACTTATCAGTTTACATAATATATAATTATAAAACATTAGAATAACAATAAACATACCAAAAATATCGGGAAATCTTCATCAATTAGCTTTAAAAATGAAGGACTGTTGTGCAAGGGGTCGATACCTGAAATATGTATACGAAGGTTTATTAAAAACTAAAAAAGGCAATGTATTTATAACAAAACAATCAATATTACCAACATTAATAAGTAGACGTTTTGAAAAAATTTAAAAAGAATTTATTTCAAGAAACACATTAAAAATTTGGGAAAAAAAATAAAACAGAATGAAATATAAATAAATAAATACAAAATCTTTTCAAAAACATTGGATTCGTATAATTCAAAATAATCTACAACAACAAAAAAGTGCCAAAAAATACATGATCATCACCATTAAAAAGTAAGATATGCCGAAATGGTTTTGACCAAAAAGAAACATAATATCTAAAAAACACTAAACAGTAAATTTACCTATGATTGTTGAAAGTTTCGTCATCTAAAAGGATCACAGGATATAGAATTTTCTGCAATTATCTATAAATAAGTAAGAACAGCAAACATTATCGTCGGGCAAAAGGGTTTCGCATAAATCAAAATAGATATAACATATAAATATATAAAGAGTACATTTAACTTCGATTGTTGAAATATTGGTCAGTTTTAAGGATTATCGTCTTTAGTATTTTGATATTGGGATTTAGGGTTTCTAAGCATCAAGAAGGAACCAAAAAACTACAAAAAAGGGAAAGTAAATAAAAAATTCCGAATAAACATAAAACAATATTTACAGGTCTAACAAAGTTTCATTACATACATGGAGATTTTGTGGAACAATCTACAAAAAAACTAAAAAAAAATGATTAACATCTACCGGTTGGGTTTTAAAGACAAAAAAAACTGTTTATGTGATCTAATAACATAAATAAAGAGTATTGTAGTTTGATCAAGTAGATTTACCGATGAATTTTGAACAGATTCGGCACCTAAGATGTATATCGGATATGGATTTAGAAGAGAGAATAACCGTTCGCAAAGAAAGTGTAGAAAGAAAGATTAGGGTTGAATGATTGATAAGAAACATTATATAGGATCCATATTTTATTTGGGTTAGTTTGGGAAAGCATGAACCCGACCCAAAAAGTTTCGGATCCCGCGTTGAAATAAACAATGGTTTGTGTATAATGGTTTCTTTATGAAGAAGTAGAGATTTTCCCTCCCAAAATGAAGGTTCACTAAACAAATGGTTGCCACATCATCATATTGGCTTCACCATCTAAGGACAAATAGCCCAAATCATCTCCTTTATTAATATATATAGATATGTATTAAAGTTAATTAACATTCAATAGTTAAAAAAAATATGTTGTAAACGGATATAGCGGGATGCTAACAAAGTTGGGAAAGATAAGTAGGTGCATTTAAATATAAAGAAAACCACAGTCTCAATTTCTTTTTAATTTGTTGGTTAGAAAAAAATATCTAAAAGAAACTTTTGAGTTTCAGTTTAAAAAAAAATAAAAAATAAAGGTATGGGAAAAAAAAAACGTGTCCAGTTGCTGGATCAGTTTGGAAAATGTGGTCTTAGTCATAGACTAGGAAAAATAAAATAATATATGATAGGGTATAGGGCTTTCAACAAAACAAAACAGCCTCCTTGAAAAATGCTATCACATTACTTCTTCCAGAAAAGTCGTCAAAACTAAAAAAACGTTTCTCCTTGAAAAATGCTATCACATTACTTCTTCCAGAAAAATCGCTCCGATGGTTTTATCTTCTGGTTCCGATATGAACGGTTGTAGGCCGTAACAGTCGCGTAAAACTCGCCAGCATGGGTGTGGTGGGTGGCGACGAAGCTCGTCACAATGGGGATTCCCGGAAACAAACCAGAGAACTCGAAATCGAAAAGAAAAAACAAAGATCGATGGGGTACAAAAAAAAACCAAAGGTTTAGAATAGAAGACATCGGCGACCAAACAATGGAAACTCTCCGGTAAGGGGTTTTCATCAGCGACCCAAAACTTGGGGTTCCGGCGCAGCAGGCACGTCAAAAACGGGATCTCTCTCATGCATTCACATCAAGGTAGGATATATGATGGTTGTACGTTGTAACCATCGGACATATTCTTCGTAGGATAGATGATGGTTGTAAGTTGTAACCATCGGACATATTCTTGTAGCCTGGTTACGAGATCTAAAGCAAGACCCCCTTTTTAAAAAAAAAAAAAAAACTTGATCCAAAAGCTTGTTGATGTTGGTCCTAAAATCCAGATCTAAAAGCTTATTTCTTGTGTTCTTAATGGAAAAGAAACGGTTGTTGATGATTTTGTTAACTAAAAATGATTTTGTATGATCCTTTTGAATGAGATAAACAAACAAACTAAACTAATGTTCAACTATAAAGAAGATGACAGCCGGTTTATGTTTAAAACAATTAAAAACTTATCAATTTCCAATTAGAAGATGTAGATAAGTGGGTTTGATGTGTGCGCTGTCAACCCAAATCAAACAGTGTTTTTTTTTTTTTTTTTAAAAGAAGATATATGCTATCTATGCACATGGTACGTGTCTATCTAATAAAAACTAAGTATATCATCCAAAAAAAAAAAATAAACAGGAGATTTAAGGTTGTTACATACCTTAATGGATGAATACGGAAAAAAAACTGAACGTATGCTGGAAATAGTGGAGTCAAGGACAGCAACTAGTAAACCACCAAACTAGAGAATGATGGATCTTCAACAATCAAAGAAGTATAGAGCAGTCGTGCTGATAACGTGAAATGAAATAAGAAAAATGAGAAGTGTGTTCTACATTCATTCATCAACCACATATATATATACAATGGTGTAGTCAAAATGTAACTGAAAACATAATAACTTTGGAGGAGAATTAGGAGTGAATATATCTGTATTTATAACAATTATTAGTTTTTAGTATTTACTCAATTATATTTTATAAAACAATTTACAAAATTGTTAAGCAATATCTACTAACTAAAATATACGGTCAGAAACGATAATCGTTTAGTGAATTAGTATTATTATTTTTTAATCCATTTAGAACTCACATAATCAATAGATATTTATTACTTTATGATTTTCAAATTTTCATGTATCTCTAAATATAATAAAGCAATTGTTTGCAATCCTAGGTGTCAACATTTGAAGCCCCCTATCCTAGGTGTCACTATTTGAAGCCCCCCCTCCTAATTACATCCCATGTGTCATTTTGTTAGAATTTTTTTTTAAATAATTATTGGTTTTGGCGGCCAGATCTTTGTTTTAAATTTGAATTCCCGCTTCACACCTCAAAAACCCATTTCTGACTTCTTCTTTTCATTTGTAGAGAGAGAACCAGAGAAAAAAAAGAAAGTTAATCTGATTTCCCTCGTACGTTTCATCACCGCTACTCTGTGAAACCCTAAAACTTGCGAACCCTTCAGATCTTGAATCCCCCTAATCTCCTTTTCTTCAATCATCGCCACCCAAAAGTTGCTTCTAAAGATCGTATGTATGGTAAGTTTTTTTATCTGATTTGATGTTCTTAACATTTGATTTTGATGCATTCGTTTTCATCTCAACCCTAAGTTTTAAATCAAATCAGTTCAAATCACGTATCTCTCCTCTCTTTCTCTCTCTTTCTCTCAGATCTGGCGTTTGAAATCGGACAAAGGTGAGTGAGCTCCGGTGGAAAGGAGAAGTTCATCAGATTTCCCCATGTGTATCTTGACCTAATTTTTTTCATTGAATTTGTTTTTGATAGTTTGAATCTGATTGTGCTTCAGATCTGACTTGGATCGACTCTGTTGATTAGTGGTTGTACTTCAGATCTAACGACCATTCGATAAATCCTAAGGTAAGATCTCGAGTTTTCATCACTCATTGAATGTTTTGGTTCATGTAAGTAATTGTATTTTATGTTGGCTACGAAGAAACTGTCTCACAAAAGGCTGGGAGTGGAGTCGGGTGTAAGAAGTAGTGTGAACGAAGCCGAACGCAGTAGGCAAACAGAATATTATGCAACTACTTTATCAATTGGCAGAGTAGTTATCGGTTCTTCATCTCATTGCCATAAGTAATAATTAAAGTCAAACAGAGGATTATGCAACTACTTTATCATTGTTCAGGTATTGAATTGTTATTGTTTTGGTTATTTAGTGTAATACCACAGTAGGCAAATCCCACTTCGTTCGTGCATAGAAGAGATGTTTTGTTTTCTTAAGGAATACGAGACCTTAAATATAACCGATACGTTTTGGGAATATTGGTTGTGGATAAGAGTAGGGCTCTATAGTTGTACTCAACTTTAATTATTTTAATGTTGTGTGTGACAGAGCAGTGATTAGATGGAGGAACATCAAACTTGTAGTGATGGTGGTTGTGAGGTTCTAATTCCTAAGGTAAGTTATCTATGATGCTTAATTTATTTGGGAACTTCCTATTAAACTTAGATAAAATCTGGAATTTACATTTTTAGTTGCTTTGTATATTATTAACTATGAGTTATAGATTATGAATATCATCCATGATTATCACCTTTCTGCATTTTGATGATTGATTATTAATGCAAATTAACATAAAAGTGGGTTCGGTTTCTTAAATATATTTTTTTGGGGTGTGCGTGGCTGATTCCTACCCCATTTCCGAAACTACATTGTAAACTAGGAGTGAAAGTTAGCTAATTTTTTAAAGAAGATGAAATCGGCCATTGATCCAAGTTGGTAGTAGGGTATCATTAAGGCTTCTTTATTGAATTTGTTGATAATATAGATGACATTAAGTTATTACAGCATGTTGGTTTTAGTTTTATTTAAAGAAAATAATGTTGATCCATGGTTATGTCAACATGTAGCATTGACCATATATTAACTTGCAGCCAAATGTTAAAAGGATGCACACGGTTTATTTATTATTTTTAAGGTGCTTTTTTTTTAATAAAAACTTTAATTCTATTAGTATAAAAGGATGCACTCGGTTTATTTATTATTTTTATGTATATTTATGTAGGCATTATTGCAATGGATGCACATATAAATGGCAAAAATGCCTTCCAACAACATGAACACACTTATTCTATATGGGTATTTGTGCACACATGACATGGCGGAAGTTCAGGTTAGCAATTTTTTATAGATTATATTGTGCATGATCTGTTTTGTATGGACTTTCATATGGGTCAAAACGGGATGCGTCGGATTAGGTTGGCCAGCAATAGGGGTGTGCATAAAACCGAATTAAATCATCCATAACCAAATTAACCGAACTGAAAAAAACGATCCGAATAAAGAATAAAGACTGGCAGGTCGGTCAATGTTTTTTTTTCTAATAATCAACATTAGTGGGTCGGTTATGATTATTCCTATTTCTATATGAGGCGAAGCTTTTAAGGGGCGGGAGGGGGCGGCCGACCCTCCGAACTTTTCGCTTGGTAGTGAAGAGTGTATAGTTTTCGTATAGAAATTTTTGGGTATATATGTTTTCGACCCCCTGGTTTTATGGAAATTTTATGTCGGTGACCCCCCCCCCCCCCCCCCCCCCCCCCCCGCGCGCGTCGGAAATCTCAAGCTTCGCCACTGTGAATATATCCGCCATAAGTTATACCAATAGTCACAGTTCAATACAAATGAATTTAAGTTTTTGCATTGCAAAGATGAATAGAAAATAACTTACATGACTCATCCAATACATATTATCTATGTTTTAAGTTGATTATTTCTATTTATTGCTACTTACAAAATAGAACTTGGTGTCTATATTTAATGAATAGAACAAAACTAGAAGTATGTTATTGGGTTTAATTTTGGTGTGCTTTAATTTTTTACAAAAATGGTTCACTTACCGGTGTCCTTAAGTTTTTAACTTTTTTTTGGAACGAAAATAAGTAATTTGGGTTTTTTTTACTAATTCTTTTTACAATGGTTGTTCACTATTTCTATTTAGTGTTAAGGATTCTTTAAAAAAGATTGTAATTCGTATTATAGCAGATGGGAACACCTGCTATTAATGTTGATGGAGAAACCATGAGTAAGCTGGTTGTTAATGTTGAAGAAAGTCAAGAAAACGTAGAGCAAAAGAAAGATGGTAGATGTAAAAAATATTGTGTATGAAACCATTTTACTACAAATAAGGAGTCGGCTAAAGACAGGTGTCTTTATTGTAAGTCATATTTGGCGTCCTGTTCAAAAAAGAAAATAGTTAAGATTTGGCACGGGTCGAAATAGGTCCGGTCATGCTGGGTTAAAACACTTTTGCCCAGCTTTTAAACTTTTTTTAGTTATAATATTATTACAAAAATCTTATTCAACCCAGTTCTACCTGTTTTAATCATTTTTAGATGTATAAATTGACCTATTTTAATCATATTTAGACGTGTTAATTGACTTGGTTATAACTGGGTCAAAATTGTTAACCTTTTGTGTGTTTGCATGTTTCTATCAGATGAGGCGAAACAATTTGCACAAGCGGTGTAGGAAAGCATCAAAGGCAATTACCATTTTTTTAATCGACGAGTTTATAACTTTTATATTATACATTCACAACCCGTGATTAGGTTTATGAAAAATTTAGCCTTAGAAGGTTTCAGGACCAAAAGGCTTAATGTCATTTGTATCTTAATATAATTACATGTTTGTATTATAGTATCCAACTGGCACACCAGAACTCCCTTTGATGATGATGTCAGAAAATGTTTCTACGAATGGACCAGGAACAACAAGTACTGGTGCTGAAGTTGGGTATAAAAGGAGTGCTTATATGGGAAGTTGTAGACATGATTTATGGCAAGCTATAAGAGCATCGTCACCAACTCCATATTATCTTGATGATTACTCTTTTGGTACCATTTAGTTACTTAGTTGTGGTAAAATATAATTCTATATCATTTTAGTAATTAAAACCTAGCGGTATCTATGTAGGTGTTCTTTGCTGACAAGATGGTGCTATTGTTGCAAATAACCCTACTATATTCGCAATACGAGAAGCTCTGCTTCTTCCTTGTGTCAAAAGATGGTCAAGAGCGATTCACAAGCCTTTAGTCCAAGTGGTACCAAACATGTATAATTCCTAAGTTGTATACATAACCGATATTTGTTTTTTTTTTTGATGATTTTGTACACAGCTTATAAAGAAAACTTTGTTACTATTTTATGTAAAGTCACTTTATTTGCATTACTTTTATCGATACACTTATGATTAATGTAATTTAAATTTTCCTACCCGGGTTGCCACCCGGGTGATAATTTCAGGCAATGAATGCTAACCAAAGCAGTATTGTGATTTGTGATAATTTCAATTATATTTATTAAAATATTATTATTAAATTATTTTGTAATATTTAATTTAAATAACTTCAATTTCCACCGTTCAACAGTTAGAACTCATAATCCATTAGTACAAGTTGGATTATTCGAATCAAAAGGTCCGATCCATATTCATTCGGATCCGTGTTCGTCTGAAATTAAATAGGTATTTTGTAGAGAATTAATAGTATTGCAATTTATATTACTTATTGCCATATTGAAGTAAATGCCTTAAGTAATTCAATTTCTTTTTTTTTTTCTTATTGGTAAGGTTTGCCAAACATGGGTCTTAGCATGAAAAAGAGATCAGGTTATAAATCATACAAAAAAATACTTTTATAGACATAGATTTTTTAACACAACCCATAACCCGTGAAGGTCATGGGTATATAAACTGTTGGATGAGCTTTGAGGTTGAAACATTAAGCGTGGGAGGGTATAAAGAGGAGACATTAAGCGTCACGTTAGAAAGGCGGCGCGGTAGGAAAAACATGTGGTAGAAGGGACGCTAAAGTGGTTTTTAAAAAAAAAAAAAAATCAAGAACCAATAAAATGTTAGTATGAAGAGGTTATCCAATTATAATAAATCATATATATAAAATTCTTTTGTAAATATAAATTTTTATAAAACAACCCATAACCCGTGAAGCTCACGGGTATATAACCTAGTTATATATATAATACAAAAATCTATGTCAGAAACCCTATAAAATAAAGTTCAATCCAACATATTAAATTATCCACTTGAGAAAACAGAGACAAAAAATGAAAGCCCCCTAAATTACTAAAATACTAAAAGGTAAAGAACATATCTAAGATTGACTATTGAGGCTTATGCTAATTCCATTGTCATTGCAAACAAAGAGCTCAACCGCTTTTAATTCTAGTTAAACATGTTATATCTAAGATATCATGATCAAACATGTTATCTTCCCTCAAGCACCAAAAGTGGGCTATGCCCCCAAATGACAATAAAGGATTCTAATTAGTGTCACATGGTAGTTTCTTTTTAACCTCATAAACTGATTTATGGTTAGACGTAATTTTTCTGAAATTGAGTCATGACTAAAATAATACGATTTTGTGATTATTTTCATGAAGGTTTTCAGTTGGTTTACGTTTTAATTCATAAACAATTACAAAATAATTTAGTATGGTCAAATCACACCATCAATTCTAGTTTTGATAAAAGATACCCGTCTAAAAGCTTAATTAATTTACTTTTGAAAGAAAATGAAAACCATACAAAAGAAAAAATCAAATATATATGATATTAAATTGAAATCTTGTAAGAAAAAACCGTAAACAAAACACGTGTTGATGAAAGAAATTAATTAAGATGATTGACGACATGCTTCATGCCATTATTTAAGACATGGAAAATTAAGTCTTTCTCTCTAAACAAATGTCCATGATGAAACTGAAATCTGGTAAGAAAAGAGAAAATTCCAAACCCAAAACACAACACGTTCTGATGAAGAAAGGACATTATTATTTAAGGCAACCCATAGATTTTTCACTTGGAAACACAAACACAAACTTTCTGTCTACACAATCAATCAACAAAATGTCCATGATGAAGAAGGTGGTCTTGGCGTTGTCATTAATAATGTTTTGGTCAAATTTCTTCTTCGCCTTGGCACAATCATCAGCAAAGCTCGACCCCGAAGAAGGTACGTAGGTTATGTCATTGGTTACCAAGGAAAGGAAAGGAATGGAATGGAATGGAATGATTGTTGTGTTGTGTGCAGGAAAAACGATCAAAGAAATTTGGGGAAAGTTAGGGCTGCGTGGGATAGAATGGGAGTTTAAAGAAGATTTGTGCAGTGCGGAAGGGGCGTGGATTACCACTATAATATGCAATTGTTCTTTTGAAAATGATACAGTCTGCCATATCACTTACCTGTACGTGACTCTGTCTGTCTGTCAGTCATCTTAATTATTTTGACTAGCTGAGGAGCAAGCAATTGACTTGATTTTTTTATAATAAAAGAATTAATTAATGTAAATAATAATAATAATTTCTTTCACAATCCAGGCAGCTATCATCGATGAATATCTCAACTCCACTCCCATTGGAGTTTGTAAAGCTTCGGCACCTTAAACATTTGTAAGCTCTCTCTCTCTCTCTTCTTTTATATATAGGACATCAATCATTTTTCTTTTAATTCCATGTGTAATGATAATCATATTGCAGGTATTTGAGTCGTAATTACTTCCGTGGAGCAGTACCATCTGCATGGGCTACCATGCGCCTGAGTGTTATGTAGGGACCAATGTCTGTCTATCTTTGCGGCGTCTTTGCCTGCCTGCCTGCCTTCCAATTAACATATAATATGTTGTGTTTATGCAGCTCACTCTTTGGAAATCGGTTATCCGGGCCATTTCCAATCCCTCTCACTGGAATTACCACTCTCCAACTCTTGTAAGCCACATCATATATATATATATATACATATTCACCACTTGTTTAATTAATTTGTTGTTAGAATATAATTATAAACATCATGATGATGATGATGCAGCTAGCTGCTTTACTCAAATCTGATTGCGAATTCATTCATTACTTGTAGGAGGATATCGTCAAATTCTTTCTCAGGACCCATACCACAAGAAATTGCAAAATTGACCCAATTGAACCAGCTGTACGTACTAACTAACTATTTGTTTTTACCTTTTTAGCTTCTGCAGGCTGGCTGGCTGGCTGGGGTCTCATTTTAATTAAGAATCGAATATTACTCAAATTAGATACCACCTAGCTAGTAATTAAATTTAAAACTTAACAAAAGTCCCTGGCCAGCCGGATGTTTATATTAATTACCCAAACTGGAGTATTCTGTTGCCCCCAATGGATTTTTGATCTATAGACAATCGAATAACTTGAATATATAAACTGAGAATTTGAATACAATACAATGGAATAAGTTTTTACAAATGAAATCTAACGTCTATTTATACTAATCTAAAAGGTGCGATCCAATAGACGCGTCTCTTCGTGAACGGGTGTGTCTCTTGAATATGTGGATGAGATTGAACTTGAATGGTTATGTCTCCTTGTCCAAGAGTCGCGTCCCCTTGTTCCTTTCCTTGCATCTGATCGCGAATGGGTGTGTCCATGGAAACACATCCTTTTAGTGAGCGGTTATCATCTTCTGTATTGACACTTTTAACCCTCATACTTTGTAAATGTCATCTACCTATCTTTAAACTAATTACGAACCAACCCTTGCACTTGGATGTGTAGAGATTAGTGATTTCATATTCAGCCCTTGGACAGACAGACAGAAACTTAGGGCTGTAGTAAAGATTACAGGGATATATACAAATAGATGATCATCACTTAAATTTGTTTTTTCTTATAGTTTTCCTCTTAATTTGTATTCCCAGGGACTTATCATCCAATCGTTTTAGTGGACAGCTGCCTATTGCACTTGCAGAGCTAACTAACCTAACTTCGCTGTGAGTACAAAAATAATATCCACAAAGAGAGGTGACTTTTACATATCTACACAACCAAAATATCTTTTGGCCCTGTTTATAGCAAAGTACGTGGTCAAAAACAATGTATGTTGGTAGTGTACAAATCACCTCCCTTGCAAATTTAAACTATTTTTTTTCTTTTAACTTTTGCGAGCTTGTTTTCTAGATACCTAAGCGACAACCACTTCACTGGTAAAATCCTACATGTCATCAGCCATCTAACGCAGATAGAGACATTGTAAGAACCAACTTGTAGGGGGTGCTAAAAGAGTTATGTTAAAACAAAAGGATTTTGATTTAGGTATAGCTAAAGGTATATCAAACTATTATAAAGTATAAGTTGATATACTACCAACGAATGACTTGGCTAATTATAAAATGTTTGTGATGATTCTTTTGGAAATAGCATATCAATAGTTCATTTTAGATATAGTTAAAGGTATATCAATCATTTTATAGATATAGTAAAAGGTATATCAAGCTTTAGCTAAAATTTGTTTTGATTACGTAAAAAGGTAATGCATTTTTGGCGATTAACCATTGAAGTTTTAAGAAATTTTGATTTAAGGTAATCGAATTTCCAAAGTGTTAGTTACGTACTTCATCCATGATCGGTGTTTTTTTTTTTTTTTTTATACTTTAAATCAAACAGTTTTAAACTTTATATATATTATTGAGATGGAAATCCAGCTTGTATGGTGCATTGCCTTTTTATTTGTCTATGGAAGATGTATATATTATTATTATCTAAAACTAAAACCTGTGGTTCAATTCATGATGTAGGCATATACAAGGTTGTTCTTTTGAGGGGCCCATTCCTTCTAGCATCTCTAACTTAACCCAACTAACCGACCTGTATGCCTGCCTGCCTTTTTCCACTAAATAAGATTTTTCTTTCTTCTTTTGGATTTTAATTTCTTTCTCTTTTTATTTGATCAGGAGAATTAGTGACTTGAAAGGTGTTGCAGTTTCTCCTTTCCCGTCACTTATTAATAATTACCTACTTAAGAAGTTGTAAGTAATTAACCCAGCCAGCCTTTTATTTTTGTATGATGTGGGCTCTTTGGTGAAGATATTAAATACAATCATCTTGCAGGGTACTTAGGAAGTGTCTCATCCATGGGACAATTCCCGACTACATTGGGAGTTGGTCATTTCTCAAAACTCTGTTAGTAACTCACATGTTCCTAGCTAGCTAGCTTATCTTATGATTATCCTCACTGGTTTTCATTTTGTAAATATATAGTAGCATGCAATTAATTAATTAATTTCATAGTGATCAAAATTGGGGTGTTTTGAAATTGATTATTATGATTTCATTTAGCAATAATTAATTAAGTTTTAGTGTTTAGATAACATATTCAACTTCTGTTAGCCCACCTACGGATCAATGGTCATACACGTGTGTGTAAATCAATGGTCAGGATTTGATGATAAAATACACCTAGCTTTCATTCGTTCTGTTCTCACAATATTTAACCTTCTCATTTAAACTTTTTAACATATATTTAGTTGCACTTTGGGACTTAGAACCCAACATCCCTAGCTAAAAGAGAAATCCTGGATAGGTATATCAACTTAAAAAGTAGATCGATATTTGTTGTTTTGTATGGTGCATTCATTATTTATCGCGGTGGTATCGAATGTGTTTGGTATTTATCATATTTACACTGTCTGGCAACTTATATTTGATATATGTTATTATGTAGTGACCTTAGTTTTAACAATTTGACCGGTGAGATCCCATTATCTTTTTCCATACTGGAGGGCATAGACATGTATGTGAATTATCTTTTCTCTTCTTCTATTTAATAACTTGGATGGATTCTCTAAAAAATGATATGTATTTTATAGCTATCTGACGGAGAATAAACTTAATGGAACTTTGCCAGAATGGGTCGTGTCAGGCAACATTGCTATGTAAGGAAAATCATTCCCTTGTAATTACCATTTCACTATATGATTTATAGCAAGGAGAATTCTATTGGCACACAAGCCAATTTATTCACACATTTTACGGGTCATATAGGTTCAAAAATTAAAAGTCAAATCTGCTTGTCTCAGTCCTTGTCTGTCGGCTGGACCTATACGAGTTGTATAGGTCTATAGTGGTCGTATCGTATTGTTTTTTTTTTTTACAATTTTTATACATTTAATCATAGTTTTAATAAAAGAATTTTTTTATTTTTTAAACAAAATACTTTTTTTAAATTTATCATGTTGTATAGGTTTGGTGCATGTTTAATATACCATACTATATATGTTATAATAACCGCATTATAATACGGGTCGTATTGCATTATGTTTATTTTTTTACAAATTTTTATACATATAATCATAGTTTTAACAAAGTTTAATAAAATAAATCTTTTATTTTTTATACAAAATAAATCTTATAATTCATAATTTAATCCTAATATATGAATTTAAGCATTTGTTTGGATATATAAGTATATATTTCTCTAATATATATTATCATTGTCATTGTCAAGTATTTCAACTCATTCGTAAACTATCTCCTTCATGAACATCATAAAAAATTGACGTTACAAAAGAGATAAACAAATTGAAGCTAAGGAATCAAAGGATTATCATCAAACATAGGTGAAAACAAAGCTACCTTGATGATAGTTGGTATATTTGAGATTTCTGAAGTGGGTACAGATACAACCACCAGAGAGATCGTATTAGGGTTAGTGGACGTGAGGCAGGTGAAAGAAAAGATTGAAGCATACTCGATGAAAAAATTAAAATTTCAAAATTCGATTGCATCTGAAATCAAGAACATTGCAACATATGAAATCGAGTAACGTTGTGTCCCAAGAAGAAAAAATACAAGTTTCAAAGAAACGAAAGTTTATTAGTGTAATTAAAGAACATATATATATATATATATATATATAGGGTTAGAATCGTGTGAAAAGCACTAGGCTAATTGAGAATTTGAGAAGCATTTTGTACCACACATTTTCCCTAAACTTTTCATAATATACACATATGTATAGTTTAAAAATGATTATATACATATGTGTATAATTCAAGATTTGACAATGTACATATATGTATATTGTGAATTTTAAACTATACATATGTGTATATTACGAAAAGCTTAGGGAAACGTGTGGTCCAGAATGCTTCTCAAGTTTCTCAAATAGGGTGGACTTGTCTTAGGTTCCTACCCTATATATATATATATATAGGGGCTGGTTAACGTACAAATGCGCTTATCGTACATTACGTACGCTACAATCTCAGCCGTCAGATCATCTTCCCGCATTGAAAATCGCATGTGAAATTGAATTACCACATGTGAAATTGTTACCATAATTATCACATGCGAAATTGTATTACCACATGCGAAATTGGTACAAAAAAACAACCTGCTATTTCATCAAAATTATCACATGCGAAATCGAATTACCACATGCGAAATTGTTACAAAAAAACAACCTTCTATTTCATCAAAATTATCACATGCGAAATCGAATTACCACATGCGAAATTGTTACAAAAAAACACCTGCTATTTCATCAAAAATATCACATGCGAAATTATTACAACATGCGATTTTCATTGCGGGGAGATGATCTGACGGATGAGATTGTAGCGTACGTAATGTACGATAAGGGAATTTGTACAGTACCCTTTACCTATATATATATATATTAGAAAACTCTTTTCAAACTATAGATAAGCATATAAAAAAATTTGTAAAAAACAACTCATCCAAAACGACCAGTATAGGTCCAGTCAACTAGACAAAAAATGACACATCAGTTTTTATTGGAAATTGAAAAGGCAATACGACTCGTATAGGCTTATACGACGCGTATTGAAGGTGTTGATTTAAAGATTAAGGGTGTATTAATAATACGACCCTTACATAATCAAATGACAAAAAAATATTACTTATAACTTATAGGTGATTGCATGTGGTAAATCAAAATAAACCAAGGTAAAATAAACAAGCAATACGATTAAGTAAACATGTCCAGACTTAAAAGTTAGCTTTAATTATAATAAGTTAAATAACTAATACATAAAAAATAATTGAACTTGTAAAAATATAAAAGAACAAATGATTGTTACTTTTTTTCAAACTTATAGTGACGTACGATAACCCTACTAAAGTTCGGAGGTCAAGACGTAAATAGTTTACGGAAAAAGATAAATCTATTAAAGTTGAAGAGTATAAACGTAAGTCATTTATGAAAAAAAATTATTAAAATTCTGAGATCGTATGATAATTCTATTAATATTATAGGTTAAAAACATAAATTAATTAAATAAAAATAATATATCATATATAGACCAATAAAAAAGTAGTATTATTCACAATTTGAATTGCTAGTATATACAATTCTAGGGGTGGATTCTCCTTGTATAAATATGTTTTGTACATGCCTTTACTTGCATATATATGTTTTGTAGGGATGTTTCACAAAATCACTTTACTTGGGACGCAACTTCTGGTCCAAAAAAGTGTGATCTAGCGCCTATGTAAGTTGTTTTGTCTTGATCATAGCAAAAGGGTCTTGTAAGTTATAAGTAAGATTTGGGTTTGGTTTTATGTTTGTCATTTAAACTTTTCACTGTTTGAATCAGAAACGTGGTGGAGAGCTGTTCTTCGTCAACAAATAAACAGTAAGACACATGACACTAACTTTATCAATGTCACATCCACTACGAGTGTTAACTTGGTCCTAACCGGGCCTAGGCTCGACCCTAAAGTAGTTGCTAAAGGCCTAAAGCTCCGTCATAGAGATGCACAAATTGTTTTTTTTTTTTTTAAACCGAACCGGTTTCCGGTTTCTCTATTCACCATTTCCTAGTGAAAATATCAGGTTGTAACCGGTTTGGTGCTGCATAGGTTTGGTCAGCTTGAAAGATCGATTTCGGTTTGGTTCCTAAACTAGTTCATACGTGCACATTTTTTAAGACACAATATTTTTTATATAAAATTCGACTTTTATTAATTTTTTAGTTTTTAAACAAGAAAATAGAAAAATCAAATACAAAACACATAATTCTAAAAATTACAAAAATTAATAATGCATTTGCTAATTTGTTTTTGGTGTTGATTCTTCACCTGAAATATTGATTATGCGAATCAAGGCATCGTATGCGAGTTCATCCTCAGATGGTTCACTCGGTTGAAGAAAACATCCACACCTTCTACAACGCCATTTGACATTAGACATAAATCAAACAACCCATTTTGTTGTTCGGAAAATTTTGGGGTTATGAGTTGTAAATAAGCAAATAAGTAAAACACATAAAAAGCGACTATATAGCTTTCTTTTTTAATGTTTTATACCAACCCATTTTGTGATGTGTTGTGATCCAGCCAACACATCACAAACGTATTTATACCAACTCAGGGGCAAAATTGTGATTTCTGGTTGAGAAAAACGGTCCAAAACAGTCAGATAACGACTATATAGCTTTCTTTTTTAACGTTTTAAAATTCCCAACGTTTCAAACTAGTTCCCGACCATTTTTTACGTTGGTTTCAAAATGGGTGTGTCTAAAAACTGGTTCGGTTCGGTTTTTCATACGTGGAAGGAGGACTGGTCTCGAACCTACGTCTTGGCTCTAAAACCAAATCGATTTGGAACCAAAACCGGTTTGGACGATTTCGACCCCCTAACCGATATTTTTTGTGCACCTCTACTCCATCGCATGCTTGCAATAATGGAATGAATTGGGTTGGGCCTGTCTCAATGGTTCTATTTTTTTTTTTAAATTCCATTATTGTTTATCTATATATAAAGTTTTACTTTAGAGTAAACTAGTGGGTACCCCAAGTACTTTGCTGCAAGCATTCGGTTTCGATACATGTTTTGTTCATTATGATTATGATATAGAAACCTAAGGGGGTATGTCTTACAGGATATCAAAACGCGTTTTAAATATGTGAAAGATAAAAAAGCTTATTTGTATCATGTTTTGTTCAGATCCCTTCAATTCCACCATTGTTCGTTACGCTAAAACAATTATATTTTCTATCTGATTTCAATTAAATAGTGTAGTAATATTTTTTTGGTTTTTAAATATGTTGTGTAAACATAAAAAATGATGACATGTATGTGTTATGTAGAAAGAAGATGAATCCATGCTTAAGGAAAGATTTCCCATGTAATAATCCTCCTGAACGTAAGTAAATTACACAGTACGTACGTACGTACGTAATCTCCTACTCTTAATTATTAGTAGTATATTGTAAGTAACTGAACTGCTATATATATATATATATATATATATATATATATATATATATATATATATATATATATATATATATATATATATATATATATCAGAAATGTATTCTGATCTGTACATCAACTGTGGGGGAGAGGAAACCTTCAAATAAGAAGACGATACATTGAAGAAGACATCCTATTACAATGCTGCTGGAAAATGGGCTTTCAGCAGCACAGGAAACTTTCTTGATGGTGACCGTAGAACGGACATATACGTTCTTTCCAACACGTCCAATCTCCAGAATATCTCAAAGGATTTAAAACTATATACAAAAGCACGCACGGCTTCTATCAGTCTTACTTATTATGGATTGTGTCTAATGAATGGAAACTATACTGTCAGACTCCACTTTGCGGAGATTATTTTCACAGATGACAACTCGTTTAATAGCCTCGGGAAGCGTGTGTTCGATGTTTATGTTCAGGTAGGTAGCTGGTGATTCAACTTTTCAAATATTATTATTAATTAATTAAAACATTGGATGATGCAATTGCAACTGTTTTCAAGATTCGTATATATTGTAGGGGGTGTTGAAAGAAAAGGATTTTGATATAGTTAAAGAGGCCGGAGGTGCTGGTATTGCACTTATAAGGAGTTATGTTATTGATGTGAAGAATAACACACTCAAGGTTCAACTTTACTGGGCTGGAAAAGGCACCACAAAAATTCCGCGTTACGGAAGTTATGGTCCGATTATATCAGCTATATCAGTAGACCCAAGTAAGTAATTTTTTATTTGCCACGACCCACATTTATTTATTTATTTGTTTGTTTGTGGGTCAAGGTAAATTTCACACAAATTATTAACTCTGGCTTCAGTTCAGCCAAGGAATAATAATAATAATAATAATCCTTTTCATGCGAGCTAGGCAGGCTCTCCAATCACACACAATATTGGGATCCCGACGGACTCTGCCGAGTGACTCTTTTCTTAGACTAGAGGGTATGGGGAGGCTCATCCCCATGAGGATGGGCCGCCACGTAGGCATCACATCACCATCCCATAGAGGATGGGCCTCCTTCCAATTTGAGAGGGGTGGAGGATGGGGCTACCCCACATAATTTTTTTATAATTTTCTAACTTTTTTTAACTTAATAAAAACTTCATAAAAATTAAAAAAAAAAACAACATAATTAAATTCATTTCAATAACATAAAAAAAATTACATTTCCTAAAAATAAAAATTACTAATCCTATAAACGGAAACATAAAAATAAAAAACAAATAACGATACCATTAAAAAACTAAACAACCTACGACGTCCATTTTTTCTTAACCTCCTCTTTTATCCTTTGATAAACCTTGTGTTCATCCTCCGGAACCGAGTCGAGATCCAACCTCATAATCCTAAAATCCTACGCTCGAGCATAGTCGGCCGCCAAAGTTTTCTGGTGACTATATTTTTCGGCCGCGAGGTCATTGAACAAACGGAATTCAGATATCAACTCGTCCATTTTCGAACCCGCCCCCGAGCCGCCTCCTCCACTCGATACGTCCCCTTTTCGCTTTCCGGCCTTCTCTTTTTTTGATTTGTCCCTTCCGGGGGGACGTTCCGACTCGTGAACTGGCAACACATCCTCGTCATATATATAGGGTCGTCGTTTATGTCGATTTGACAACGAGCGGTGGAGCCTCCCGCACTATAACTTCCGGACTCGGAAGTTTTACTCCGTTTGGCGGTTGCGACCTCATTTGGAACAGACTTCCATTTGTTTTCTTTCTTTAAAATGTTCCATGCTCGGAGGTGCGGGAAAGGTGTTGAATTTTGAGAGTCCCACTTAGCCATAGCAAGGTTATGAATGTCCTCGTCGTTACTCCCACTAGGAGGACAAGTGTAAATTTGGTTATAATACCTGTTAAAGGTATTGATGGTCTTGCTCATTTTACGCCACTTGCCCGAGACGGATTCGACATCACGCATCGGGCCTTGCTCCATAATCCGGTTAAATCTTTCCGTTGTCGCCTTCCAAAAACTACTACCCGTTTGGTTGTTTCCTAAATTTAAAAAAAAATGCATTAGTAAAAATAAAAAATAAATCTTTTTAAATTTAGGTGGCGATTCGGGGACGACTTCTTCATCATCATCGTCAAGTTGAACCGGGAGTTGCGGTTGGGAAGTTGGCGGTTGTGATTGGAATTGTTGAGCCGAGTTGCGTTGCTTGAATTGTTGGAGTGCTTGGTATTGTTGAACTTGGGACAATTGTGTGAAGGCGTTGGGTGATTGTTGTAAACCCGAAAACACAAATGATGGATCCATAGTCGGAGTGTAAGCGGGACTTGAAAAAAAGTTAGGTTGGTTCGGGTTGGGATTTTTCGGGTTGGGGTTGTTTGGGTTGAATGGATTCATGATTGTATAAAAAAGAGGGAGTGTTTTTTTTTATAAAATTGGATGAGAATGGGAGAAGAATGAGAGAAAATGATATAAAAATGTATGAGATAAGGGTATTTATTTAAAGTTAAAAAGGATTTTTTTATTAAAAAGTATCCGTTGTAAACGGAAATATTTTTGAATTTAGGCCCGTCCTCTCCGTCTTGTGGAAGCCAATTGTGCCGAGCCGAGCCCAAGGGGGCGGGGCGGTGTGGGGGACTGGCGCCGGTCCTAGCCGGGCCTCAGCCGGCCCCCATACCCACTAGTCTTATTAGTCGGTCACTTGAATACAAATTACAAGGAAACAGAAAATATATTTATACCTGCGACTCATAAACTAAACAAATAATCAAAATTCAGATAACTAATCCTTATCGACTCTAATATAAAAAGATAATTAATTAATATTAATTAGTTCTATAGGATCCTTCTATGTTGGTTTCACATTCTTTAGGGTACATAGGAGGTCCATTAATTATGCCTAAGGGATGTTTCATCTTGGATTAACCAAAAACTCCATTTTCTCTTTTTTCCTCACATTCATCTTTCATTCCAGGCCGGCTCAACTATTTTGGTGACCTAAAGCGAAATAAAAATTTGAGTTTTTTTTTTCTTCCAAATTGCTTTGTTATAAACCCATCTACTTTATCCGAGTGACGACCAACTATAATAAACTAAAATGAAATCACAGAGCAGCTAATTAATATACAAAATAATAAGAAATAAACACCTAATAAAAATTTAAGTAGAAAAAAGTATAGCAAATTAACCAAATGCTAAAAAGAAACAATTAACATACACATTTTTTTTTACTAAAAATGGGGGCCTTGTGTGGTTGGTGGCCAAAAGCTAGGGCTTTAGAAGAATTGCCCTAAGGCCGGCCCTGCTTCATTCAAGGGATTTTGAAACTCGTTTTCAATGTCATTCAAAAGAGAGTACCACTACAAGAAAGTACCACTTTTAGCAGAAACACCATTAGCGGCGACATGGCAAATGTCGCCGCTATTAGTCGATCCGCATCCCGAAGTCTGAAACCAAACCCCAGCCGTTGATCCTTATCCCGATCTAACGGTTGGGGATTTAAAAGGCATTAGTGGCGACAACTGTCTCTGTTAAAAGTGCGTGTCCACATTAATCTCTAGCCACACGTATCTTATCTTGGTTAACCTAATAGCGGCGACAAGCCGTCGTCGGTAATAGTTGATTCGTATCAGGCTTATACAACGCCTTTTCTTCCCTCCTACACTTTTCCCCCAAACCTCTTGCCTCTACCACCGGAGAAACTCTTTTTTTGCCCAAATAGGTTAGTTTAACTTTCTTTTTGTTAAATATCTTCTCTATTTTGTTTTATACACGTCGTGGCTAAAAGTCAAAGGTCAATAGCGGCGGCAAAGACCTTTTGTCACACCCCCAAATTCCACAAGCGGAGTATCACCGCAAGAGGCGTGACATGACCAGGATTAAGCCACCAATCACATTGAACATTATATTAAAGTAAATAAAAACCAACCAACAATATAATTGGTGTTCAAAACAATTTAACTAAGTTCAAGTGATCAGCGGAAGCATAAAGTCTAAAACCAAAACATAAGTTAAAAGTTCAAATGTTTAGCATGGACTCAACAGCCCATGTCCCACAACGACTCCTCCAGCGCAAGCTCCAGCTAAGTACCTAACGACCTACAAGGCATATAGTAACGAATCAACAACAAAGTTGAGCAAGTTCACAGTTGGGTGTTCATTTTAAGTTGTTCCAAAAACATTGGTTTCGTTTAGATGGCTTACTTGCCGTGGGGATTACCCATAGTTTAAAACATGATCATCTCTTTCCTTTTTCTCTGGCTCCCAGCCGTGGGGGCTACCCCATGAATATCCCACTAGACCCGTTACCATATCGACTACTGACTGAAGTAAGTTAGTGCCCTAGCGTCAATGTCTATCATCATTGACGTGCCCAGATCCATTAGTCCACGCCCGTCCTCTGCGGCACGTTGTGAGGCTTGTTAAACCTAATAGCGTTATTTAACTAATGACCCGCTCACCATTGGCCCAACGATTAAGTCGATATAAAAATGAGGGACTTAATGATAGAGATTTTGGTCTAGTAACAATGTTATCACCCTTCAATAAAGAGGATGTAGTACGTGTTCCAAACCAGGAGATCACGCTGTTTTCGATTTAATCCTTAACCCATTCCCAACCACATGGAATCCCATGCCTTGTAGAAAGTGTGAACTCACCTTAGGTTAGCTCGGTAGATAAACAGAAGGTCAATCGAGCTGCTAGTGGTCAACCACGTCCTAACATGGTTACCATACAAGTCAGGTCTAGGTTCAAGTAGTGCACATAGGTTTACACAATAAACTAACATGTTACAAACACGTAATGATCATGGCAAATACGTAGAACACACTAAGAGTAAAGTACACACAAAATGTCCAACTTGTGCGACACAGATGATTAGGTCGTTGAGCTTGTGCGAGCCCA
The DNA here is from genome assembly GCA_030545235.1 of Helianthus tuberosus. Taxonomy (NCBI): domain Eukaryota; kingdom Viridiplantae; phylum Streptophyta; class Magnoliopsida; order Asterales; family Asteraceae; genus Helianthus; species Helianthus tuberosus. Next base: position 194,533,177 of record CM060414.1, read on the forward strand.
ATCATCTTGTGCGATTCAATTGTCAGAACCCAATGAACATTCGACCCAACCTATTGTGCGATCCGCACAACTTGTGCGATCCACAATGGGTTGTGCGATGCAACAATCCCAGCCCATAACATCTTTGGCCCAACGGTTTGAACGACCCAACTAATTAAACAAACAGTTAACTTGTGCGATCCATTAAATCTTGTGCGACCCGAATTAACTTGTGCGATTGGGTTGGGCCGCGTGGCCCAATTACACATACAAGGTTCAGACAGGTTGTGTGTGTGGCCCAAGACTTGTGCGATCGACACTGCCTTGTGCGATCTGCATGTCTTGTACGATCATGCAGTTCTAAGTTGTACCGTGAGCTTTAAACAGTTGCACCAAGCTTGTGCGACTGTCTTGTGCGACCAGTCCCTTGTGCGATCAGACCAGATCTTGTGTGATCAAGGGTGGAGTTGTGCGATTAGTTTTCTAATCCCCTAATTTCATGCAATCCGTTTCAATCATTCAACAGTTTCCTATTTTGCATTCATTGCATCAAAAGAACAGTTTCTAATCATGCAATTAATCGATCAAACGAAACATTTACTAATTAATTCTTATGAACCCTAGTTAATCATATAATGACTCAACATTCAAGCATAAACAACAACCATAATCATTTAAACATATTTGCACGGTTTTAGTTCTAGATTACTAGCATACCTCCTAATCATAACAACACAACCAAAACATCTGAATCCAAACACATATGGCCAATTATATTCATTAGGTTCTAGACCGTTGTTTTCATCACATGACTATCAACCCTATATTGAACTAACATGTTACACATGTGAGCCGATTTACATGAAAACAAAGCCTCAGCAATTTATATCATGATCAATCATATGTCATCCTTAATTTATTATGTGAAACATATAAATCACCTAATCAAAACAATGGCCGAACCCTTCATGGGTTGCCCTTGGGTTTCGAGTACAAAGAGTGTGGCCCGAATGGGCTTATGCGAATGGACGTAAATGGCATACATACATACATTACACATAATCACATAACATAATAAACATTCCATTAAAACCACGTATCACGTAATCACATATTGTTCAAACAAGTTACATCAAGGTACAACGAAAGGTTTGAAATACGAGTTGTCACACCTTTACCGGCGACACACTGGGCAATAGCGGCCCATCAATACCGACGACCCTTTAGCGGCCACACGTCGCCGCTAAAAGCAAATAGTGCCAACAAAACAAGGCAATAGTGGCGACAACTGGCACCGCTAAAGGTGCCAATTTCTTGCAGTGTACAATGTTTTAACATCACTTAAGTGTTGCCTTCATTACCTTGTTTTGTACAGATTTTAAGCCTATGCTCTCTATAAACAAGAAGAAGCCTCAGAATTTTTTTCAAAAGAATATAGTTGGTCTAGTTGTCGGTGGAGGAATAGTTTTTGTTTTTATCATCATCATTATTTTGTGGAGACGAGGCTACATTTTGGTTCTAAAGGTAGCAGAAGACACAGGTAATCTTTCATTATCTTATGATACGATGGTTGTGGGTGGCAATTTGTTTAGATTTAGTGTTGCTGGTCACATCAAAAGTTTTAGCTAAAAAAATTTAGCCTGCAATTTTTTAAGTCATTTCTAACTAATTATGGGGTCTGAAATCTTTATTAATGCGTCAACCCTTTATAATTAAAAAAATCAGACAAAAAGTGTCACCTAGCCCTTTTTACCCCTACTTAGTGACTCAATCCAATCTGTTACCTCTAATTTTGATTTCTATGTATCTCATATTAGTAAGTATTACAACAACTTGACATTTTCAATCTAGAAACAACATTTTTTGTTTAACAGAAGAATTCCGAGGTATAGATCTACAAACTGGGCAGTTTACCCAAAGAAAACTTGCATATGCAACGAACAACTTTGATCCATCAAACAAGCTTGGAGAAGGTGGTTTTGGTGCTGTATACAAGGTGGTGTTGATATGCCAATTGATCATAACACAAGCCCACACAGACTCAAAACATTGAATTACTAATAAAACGTGTGTTATGCAGGGTCGATTGTCGGATGGAACAATAATTGCAGTAAAACAACTATCATCAACGTCTAGACAAGGAGCCCGAGAATTTGTCAATGAAATTGGCATGATTAGTGCACTAAGGCACCCAAATCTTGTCAGACTTTATGGATGTTGTGTAGAAGGGAACCCCAAGTGTTTGGTCTATGAGTACATGGAAAATAACAGCCTAACTCACACCCTTTTAGGTGAGCAAAACTTATATACCAAGATGGACATGTCAAAACAAAATAGTTGTTTTTAGTTCAAGTTAACTGCAAACAATTTTTAACATAGATACATATCATTACAACAGTAATTTAGATATTTGAATAAAACGTTTTAAGAAGAAGAGTTTGGGTGACTTTACCACTTCCCCATTTAGCTATTTGACAGCCAGTTTGAGATAAACACAACCGTTCCATTAATCATCATATTATATACATAACATTTCTTAAAATGTTTTCCACTCTACCATCTCTCACATCAAGTTTTTTTTCCTTATTTTCTTTTGTCTTCTTTTTTGTTTTTTGTTTTTCTACCCGCAATATTTAGTATTGTCACTTACGCCCCTTTGTTTTATAAAAACTTTGTAAAATGTCATTTTGAATGCCCTTGAGTTTTACGTGCTTACATTTATGTATGTGGGTTAAATATAATACGTTTTAGAGCTTATTTTTATGTATGTTTTTGGTTGGTCTATGTTTTGTCAATACGTTTTCGTGCTTACTTTTATGTATATTTTTAGCCGGTCTACGTTTTGTCATATATAACTCGTTTCACTAGGCGGTATATAAGTTCGACTTACTTTACATTTCAAAGCCGCCACAACGTGCGGTACCATTATTTAACATACAAAATACTATTTTTCTTAAGTTCTTTATTTAACTATGTTTGGGTTTAAATCCAAGTTGGCTTACGTTTTGATGTAAATTTTTCTCAGTAATGAGTCAGGTTAAATATAATATGTTTTCGTACTTATTTTATGTTTGTTTTTAGCTTTTCTATATTTTTACGTAAGTTTTGTTTGAAAGCGAACGAATCAGCCAATTATTTGACGTTACAGATTCATGTTACTTTTAGTTTCGATGCCCCCGCAACGTGCGGCTGGTAAAATACTAGTTTATTTTAATTAAGAAACGATCATGTTTACATAATGTAGGAAGTTCAAGGTTTGGTTATATTTTTCAGGGGTGGATAAAGTTTACAAATCAAAGCTGACATGGCCCGTGAGGTTTAACATACTTATAGGAATAGCTCGAGGTTTGGTTTATCTTCATGAAGAATCCGATCTGAGAATCATACATAGAGATATAAAGGCGAGCAATGTTTTGCTTGATGAAAATTTCAATGCAAAAATATCTGATTTTGGTTTAGCAAAGCTTAATGATGATGGAAATACCCATATCAACACTCGGATTGTGGGAACAATGTATGCTCTCTAATTACCCTTATTTCTACAAGTCAAAACTGGTTAGGGTTGAAATGGGTTGTTCGGTTTCCCCACAAACACTTCTTTGCCCGTTTTGTTTAAAAAAGATAATAAATAATTAATGGGTTCATTATGATAAGAAAAAGAATATCGTATACAACAAATACTTAAATCTTCAAATAAAAACAGTTCAGGAGGAATTAGCATGTTTGACACGTTCCACTTTTAGATAATTTTTTAGTTTGGCTTATTGACTCGTTTGAGATAAAACACAACCCAAATTCGCTCATTCCTAAGTAACTTTCTGACTACAGATATTTCTTTACTTTTTTTTGGTTCTTAAGGGGTTATATGGCTTATTTATTTACTTGTTTTGGTTCTTAAGGGGTTATATAGCTCCAGAATATGCCATGCGTGGTCACTTGACTCCTAAGGCAGATGTTTATAGTTTTGGAATTCTGGCACTAGAAATTGTTAGCGGAATAAGCTGCAGCAAAATCTTCAGCTACGAGACTGAAACATCTCTTAATGTTTTTGATTTGGTGAGCTAAATCAATATATTTTAGTTCATCAACTTTTTGGAGGTGTTTGTATCTGAATATTGCATTTATAGATGGCAATGGAATGGGTATGGGTAATCAAGTCTCACACCAGATTTTAAAACCAGTCCGGTTACGCATATGCGTGTTAGTTTGTAAAAGCTATCCATTGGGATTCGCAATACATCTTTAACTATTATAATATATGTATTACTTTATTATTACCCAAGAAAATTAAAAATTATGAAAACTAAAAATTAGTGATTTATAATATTGTCGTGGACAAAAGAAAATATAAAGATGTTTAGGGTATGGTTGGGGTAAACATGTATGTATGAATCATCACAACATCTGCCAAACTGTAACATTGTTTGTTCTGCTGCAGGCATGGCTATTACATCAAAAAGGAAGTTTATTAGAACTTGTTGATCCAGACTTAAGACCTGCGTATTCATCAGAAGAAGCATTGACAGTTATACACATGGCCCTTTTATGCACAAAAGCAGGAACTTTCGCTAGACCAACCATGTCTCAAACCTTGAGCGTGCTAGAGGGTCAAACCAACATTCAAGATTTGGAAAATGAACTGAGTCCTTCAACTAGTGACCAGGATTATAGGACCCTTAGAAAACAACTTTGGCCGGGCCACAGTGAAACCCGCCCACCTACCACTGAATCCTTCGTCACCGAGTCCTTCACCACGGAGTCCTTCATCATAGAGTCATCGTGACAACACACTCAGTTTGTGTCTATTCTAATAGATTTAGGCATTTCTTTTTGTAAGCATTTTGATGGGACAAACAGATTTATTAAAGCATCATCAAAGGGTGAGTTTTTGGTCTTCTTTTTGTATCCATAAATCCAACGTAGAATTACAGTTTTGATCCAATTCATGTTACTGGTTCAAATATTACATGCATCATTTGTAACAACATTTTTTTGTTTAACCGAGTTTAGAGGTATAAACAGGCATGTTCATTCTCACAGATAAAAGCTTCAACAAACAATTTTGATCCATCAAACAAGCTTGTAGAAGGGTGATGTTGTGTTAACTTGTGTGCAAAAGTGGCAAACAAAAGAATGCTTAAGGAAACCCTTTTAAGAACATACCTTTTTTGGTATGTGTATGAAATCTTGAAGGATCTTTGTCTTAGGAATGGGTCCAAATATTCTGTTCATGGCTGACTTTATAGAAAGTGACACCACGTCCGCACGACCCCGTGTCTGGGAGGCACGGCCCCGTGTCATCTGTAATGAGTCAGAGAATTGTCACACCCCAACCGATGGCGGAAACATCGGGATGAGACGAAAATTAGATTGCAAGAGATATCATAACACTATGTGACAACATAGTTTAAATTCATATTTCATAAATTACTAAATTCAATTACATTGTTTCAAATAAAGACAAATTACAACAAACATTGTTTATTATTAAAATGAGTATCTACGTCCATCCTAACTTGATTTTTTCATCATCTTGTCTATCAACCTGCAACATGTATTAAAATAAAATCAACAAAATGTTGGCGAGTATACAAGTTTGGTACATAGCATAAAAATAGTTTTAAAATAGTCTAACGGCTCGTATCCAACATGAATCACAATATGCAAGTTACTAGTTATGCCGAAACCATGTTACTCTATATGTTCAAACCCAAGTTTCCAATGCGTTAAAATAGCCTATCACAATAGTTTAGCCGGATGTAACATAGTTTAGCTTAACAATACCAAAAGTCTCAAGGGCGGTGCATTACTCCTATAGCGCTATAATTGTTAAGGTAGGCTTACGAACAAGTTAATGAGCATATAGTCATGAAGTGTTTACATTAGCATACGAGATTAACAAGCATCATATAGTTTCATGTTCAACATGGATAAAGAGTGATTCAAATAGTTTCAAGTGTGTTTAAATATAGAATACATGCTGCATCCCAAAGTGTTTATAAAAGGTAAAATGGGATCGAGTATACTCACATAATTGCTAAGTCTTCCGATTATCCAAGTGTTGACGAGTGTATGAGACTGGGATGATGGAACACCGAGGTCACCCTATATGGGCCAACGATGGTGCATGAGTAAACGAGATTATGACGGAGGATTTGAAGTGGAATTTAAAGTATATATAGTCGATGGATCAGTACACATATTTTTACGTATATATATTTATACAAAGATTTTAATTTAAATTTAACAAAAATATTATATAAGTTTTGTCAAAATAAATATACATTTATAATTATTTACTAAAATTTAATTGAATCCGATAGGCTCCGTCTTATAAAATAAACGTGTTTCGTTTTACGGGATTTTACGAAAAACGTGCAGAATTTCCTCTGTTTTCAGGCGATCCCGACAACTCAAATTGTCGATTTAAGTGTTCAAAATTCAATAAACAATAATAAAACAATATAAATATATTTTTATATACACTTTCATTATGTTTACAAATTATATATATAGTTCGGTTCCACGATTTAAAATGATGCAAAATACGAAACAATAAAATTAATATTCGCGTTATGAGTATACTGAGTCTCGCGTTGACCATCTTGATCCGAACGACCTTCTTACCCGAATATCGAGACCCGCAGCTTCGCTAAACCCGAACCAGAGTCAAATCTGAAACGAATGATAACCGAGTAAATCGAAATGAACTTAAGACTGAATCGAATAAACTCCACAATTCTCACCTGAACTGAAGACGTGAACTGAAATAGGATCCGAACAGAAACAGAGTTGAAACTGACTGAAACGAGACCCGAATCTCGAACCCGAACCGGCTGAACTTCAAAACCAAAACTGAATCAAAGCAACCCAAACTAAATTCGAAGCATATCTGATGTAACCATGAAACTCGTCGGAACGATACACTGCCGCCGTCACGGCACGCCGCTGTTGCCGCCCCTCTCTCAGCGTCCCTTTCTCTCCCTCTCAGCTTTCCTGGCCAGCCGTCGCTCACCACCATTCCTTCTGACCTCGAAGTCGCGCCACCGTCGGAAGAGAAACCATCGACAGATGCGATGTGGGTCTGTCGAAGAAGCTCATCGGAGCTCTAATCGAAACCGTCGCCGAAGTCCGGCAACTAGATTTGATGGAGAAGAAGGGGAATCGAGAGGTTGAGGTGTTGTGGGTATACTTGCTTCTGTTTTTGTTAGTGTTTGGTTAAAGTGTCAAAGAAATGGGAGGTGAAAGTTTAAAGTTGTTTGTGAGTGGTGCCAGTACATAAACGAGATAGATTAGGGTTTTCTAAGGAGTGCAGAGAAGATGAAATGGAGTGGGGGTCGGCTGAAATGTTTTAAAAGGATTAGGGTTGGGTACCATATTATACTATTAAGTAAATACACAATTAGTCCCTCAACTTAAGGAGTTAATTAAATGGTCAAATTAACTTGGCTATCTATATAACCTCTTAAATTAATTAATTACTATATTGATTTATTTTTAACAAAATAAATAATTAATTAAACAGATCATTAACCATGTATAAATCTTTTGAGGGATGTTACAAGAATGGTGTCTGCTATTGAGCACGGGCCATGCCAAGGAAGGCACGACCCCATGTTTTTGTCTAACCACCCCCATGTATGGAGGCCAGATGAAGCATGGCCCCGTGTTTGGTGAACAAGACCCCGTGTGGAATTTAGGGATTATGAAGTTTTGTCTATGTTTTTAAAGATTGTTTTATTATCACGGGGTTCTTTACTAGTCGGGACAACACCGAAGTGTCGTATGAACCTTAGGCTCTTTTGTGGGATACGAAAACGCAAGAGGTTATCGAAAAGGAAGAAATCAAAGCTATAAATAGGTAGGCGGAACCAACCTTTATTTGCCATTTCCGGGCTCTTGTTAAAGAAGGTGTGAGTCGACACGCTCTGGTCCATAAAGTCATTAGCGTAAGCCGTTGAAAAGTCCTTCACTGTGTGGTCGATGTAGGGACGACTATCGTCCTCCTGTTCACAAGGGTTTGAGGTAGATGCGATGAGCTTGGTGCTGTCTTCTTCTGAATGTGTTTCCATTGAATCGTTTTTTGATTCATCCCCCTCTTTATTGTACTCTGATGAATATCGTGCCTTCATCATGGGTTCTATTTCTTTGAGTATTTGGAGAATTCTCTCTTCTATTTGACATAGATCTTCCAAATTTATGTCTTTTAAAAAAAAGTTGATGGTATTCAGGTGGATGGTAGTTATTATTTAAACTCCTGCCCATCTTAAGGTGATTGACACAGGAAAACGATAGGTCTTTTATGTAATGAGGATCAAAATTTAGAATGACACTTTCTAAATCTCGATGGAATCCACCACATAATTGGCACCATTCACTGTAAGAGTGGCGAGAGTAAAAATAATCATTAACATCCATATTCACCAGATGAGGTTTTGACCGTTTGGGTCGAACGGTCCTGTTTTCTAGAATCTGATGATAGACACGGCCACGTGCGGATGTCACACGGCCCCGTGCTGCAACTTTTGTCTGGCAGAAAACATAGTTTTATGTTACTGGAATGAGGCACGTTCCCGTGTGTGATCAGGCATGGCCCCGTGTTGTACCTACAGAAAGTGGAGAAAATGCTAAAAAAGAAGAAAACTTAAAAAGAAAATTAAAAATGATTAGGCCGTCGATTTTAAACTTTCTTAAAATTCTTGTGTCCCCGGCAACGGCGCCAAAAATTACAAAGACAGAGAGAGGCTCGCGTATATACACTAATTGTGTACGGCGTATAAGTGAGAAGGAGATTCGTTGATTTCCAATGATCAAAGCCTAAAATTTAAGCTGTGATATTTAGGTAAATATCATGTTCAAAGAATTGAAAAAACAATACAAAAAGAATATTCGGGTCTTTTTCCTTTGAACTTCTTTTCCCCTTGATTTTCAAATGACTATAACTTTTTCATACAATAATATTTCTTTAAAAAAATAGACCGTATTAACAAGCATTTCATTTTCTTTAATTTGAGGGTTATTGGATTTTAATAATCCTAAGTTTCACCAGTTGGCCGATAATAATCCCAACTTTAAAAGTTTCCTCCAATAATCCCAACCTGTAAAAGTTTGGCCGCCATTGATTCTTTTCAAACATATAAGAATTTGGCCTCCTCAATAGATTTAATTACACCTAGAGACTCATTAATTGATTTAAGTGCACCTATGTTAGAAAAGGATCAATGGAGGCCAAACTTTTACAAGTTGGGATTATTAGAGGGAATTTTTAAAGTTGGGATTATTATCGGCCAACTGGTGAAAGTTAGGATTATTAAAATCCAATAACCCTTAATTTGAGTATGATATTGCTATAGTTTTCTTAATTTTTTATTTTTTTTATTTTACAAACTATAAAGCTATGAGATTGTTTAACGTTACGTGATTATGTTCTAGTATATAATTACATACTGGAACATAATCAATAAATACCCAATCACGTACCATATGTGCAAGTAGTAACAAATTCTCAAAGTAACATTGCATCTAGAAACACGTACCAAAATGATCAATGAATGTTTAAATCACGTATCAGATACTCAAATGTATATAGGTAAATCTAGAATCACTTACCATATGTGCAAAGCACTCAATGTAATAATCGCGTACCATGTGTGGAAAGTAGTAACAAATACTCAATGTAATAATCACGTACCATATGTGCAAAGTAGTAACGAATGCTTAATGTAGCACTGCATCTATAATCATGTAACGACTTATATTACAGATCTAATCACGTAATAGCATAAAAACAACTAAGTTCTCCTTAATTTGAATGTATAATCACGTAATAAGCATAACTTTAGTTAAAGAAAACATTACACAATAAAAAAATTATGATAACGTAGTTACTTACTGATACATAATCACGTGACATTACACTTGTTACATATGATACGTGATTATAGATGTAAGATCACATTGAGCATGTGTTACTACTTGCACCTATGGTACGTGGTGGGATTGAACCCAACAGAGGAACAGATGATATAGAGCCAAAACTGGATCATGGCAGTGGATCCAGCATAAGCAGATGTTTTGTACTTAATCTTCTCCTTTGAAATTGGCCTAACAACTGCTGATCTCTAAGTACTGCTTTCCTACAACACATGCTGGTCTACAACAACTGATGAAGCCTAAAGACTGTTGAAGACAAAGTGCTGTTGATCAAGCTACTGCTTTAGCTCAAGTACTGCTGAAGACCAAAGCACTGCTTGGGATGAAGCAGTGGAATGAAGAATCAGTTGTTTGCTTTCCTTTATTGTATTGTAATCAGTGGTTAGCTAGCAGTAGTTGTCTAGATCAGTTGTTAGAGTTTGCTAGTTGTTATATGTCCCTTTCATGGTGACGTCAGAAAAGATGCCTCAGTGTTTTGTTCTACTCTATAAATAGAACAGTGCTCTGTATTATTCTATTAGCTCTTCTCTTCACTTGTCATTCCTGTACGAAGAAACCATTGTGAGCTTAGGCTGAGGGATAGATTGTATTGCATGCATGCAAAGTGTAATTGAATCATTGTAATAAATATAATCATTCGATTTCATGGCAAACACACTACAAAAAAAGTCTATTTAGTGGCATACACTTCTCGTGGCATTTAGCTTTTGTGCCACTTATTTAGGTTTTATGGCACTTTACGTGTGCCACATTTACTTACCACATGTGTTTAGTGGCATTTAGTCTTTATGCCACTGAAGGGGTAAGGTCCCAAAAACCTCATAAAAAGGACTTGAGACCATACCACAAACTAACCTTTCTAGCCTTTTGACCTTGCGCGGCCGCGCACTGGTCCTTCTAAAGGAATAAAGAAATCAGTAACTTGCAGTCGCGCGCCCAAAGGATAACATAAATCTTTGCGCCTTCTCCCCTTCAACAAAGGATCAAAAAAGCCTTTGTCCGATACTTCCGCCACAACATCCAGACTTAGATATTATTTTACCCAGGCTTGGGGTTTATTTATCTGTGTCCACATAGTAAGGTATCACACTGGATTATGGCAGTAATCTTCTAGAAAGAAATACAATCGTGCACCACCCAGACGGTTATAACCGTCTGGACACGTGTCGTCACCAGAAGCAATTCTGAAATCACAACAAAGGCATGCAATCGGGGAGTAATCTCCACTTAATCTCTTTCCACGTGGCAACCCCCTGGCCACAGATCAAACCACGATCCGTGTGCATTCACTTCGGATCGAGGTTAATTAACGTCAGATCAAAGAAATCAAACGGAAGAAAAATAACCGCTACGGCGTTAAGCATTTTCCGTTATCTTTTCAATAATAGGTTTTCCCTCCCAAAACTCCCGGTTATAAATAAGAGAACTGTTCAGGTATAAACCCAGACTACTCTCACTCTTCAAATACTTATCTTCTCCGATTCCAATACTTATTCTCACGCCGGAGTCGGGTCAAGGAGAGAACCTTCTTCTCCCCTTGGCGAGGCTAACAGTGTTCTTTTTTGCAGAGCTACCAGAGAAGTTAATCCATTACGACTGAATCAACCGAGAAAGAGCTAACCCTTTATGCGGATTCAAACCCCCTAACTATCTCGGTTCCGACCATATAGTTGGTGTTTCTTCATTGGCGCCCACCGTTTTCTCAGTTTTTCTAGTCTCTACCTCGTTTCGATTCAGTTCATTCTGTTTTCTGCTTTTGCACATGGCAGAAAATTTGTCATCTCACCGACAACCTGGTCCTCGACCAAACGTCGGAAACAATTTACAGCTAGATAAATCTCCAGAACATTGGTTTAGCAGATGCCAAGCTGCTATAAACACAATCGTTGTTCAAATCGTCAGATCTGATTTGTCAAACATCAGATCTAAAAAAGAAATTGATACCTCAGAATTGGATCCACCAACACCACATAGGGAGGACATCCAATTCAGCCGATATAGCAGTTATCAGAGACAAATACACATGGTTCAGGGAGGTCCATCACGAAGACCAAATAAACGAAACTATGATCAACATTGGAGAGAACAGCAAGTAGTGTTCCCCGTTGTTCCTGGGGGCCCCCAGGAAGAACGACCAGTGATTATCACTGGTATTTTCGGTCATTACCGAACTGACTATATGTTCATAGATCCAGGAAGCTCGATGGACATCATATACGAGCAGTGTTTTAAGCAGCTTGATCCAGAAGACAAAGCACGTTTAGAGCCGGTTGATTTTCCCCTCACCGGATTCTGTAATGAAGCTGTATTTCCATTAGGGCAAATCGTTTTCCCGGTGACCTTATCCGATGGCGAGCACTCACGAACAGTTTCAGTTAATTTCATGGTCATGCCGGCAACATCACGACATGATGTCTTGCTCGGGCGAAGGTCACAAAGGGAATTTAGCATGATCACTTCTATTCCACACGCTGCTTGTGGATTCCCGACAGAAACTGGAGTTGCAATACTTTATTCAAGCAAAGAAGTCATGTTCGTAGATGACGAACCACCAGCAAAAGTAGCCAAACCTTCGGCATCAAATGAACCAGAGAAATGGGTTCTAAATAACGAGTACCCAGAACAGACCATTCTGTTAGGACCAGCCATTTCACCAGCAACACGCATACAACTAAAAGAGTTATTGTCTAACAACAAAGATATATTCGCCTGGTGCCCAGCAGACATGACTGGAGTCCCACGCGACATCGCGCAACATTGTCTAAACATCAAGCCATCAGTAGAACCTGTTGCTCAGGGGAGGCGCAGTTTCAGTGAAGAAAAAGCAAAAGCAATGGACGAGCAAGTAGCAGAGTTACTTAACGCGGGCATCTTGCGCGAAGTAAAGTACCATACATGGGTAGCCAACCCAGTAATGGTGCAGAAACATAGCGGCGGGTGGAGAATGTGCGTTGACTTCAAAGTCCTGAATAAAGCATGCCCAAAAGATTGTTACGCGCTTCCAGAGATAGACAAGAAAGTCGACTCTCTAGCGTCATTCAGATGGAAATGCTTTCTTGACTGTTACAAGGGTTATCATCAGGTCCAGATGAAAGAAGAAGACGAAGACAAAACGGCGTTCCGCACAGATAAAGGCATTTTCTGTTATACCAAAATGCCGTTCGGCCTGCGCAACGCAGGCGCAACTTATCAACGCTTAATGGACACAATTTTCAAAGATAACATTGGCAAGACTGTCGAAGTATACATGGATAACCTCGTCATCATGAGTCATGAGGAAAGCACAATGCTTGATAATATCCAGCGCACATTCGACTCCTTGCGCAGCGTCAGTCTAAAACTCAACCCAACTAAATGCTCCTTCGGCATGGAAGAAGGGAAATTTTTGGGATTCATCGTCACAAAAGATGGTTTTAAAGTAAATCCAGAAAAGGTGCAGGCTATTCAGCTAATGCCGTTACCCGCAACAGTTAAAGAAATGCAAAGGCTCGCTGGGCGTTTAGCGGCTTTAAACAGATTTTTGGCTAATCACGCGGCAAAGTCTTATCCATTCATCAGTACGCTACGAAATTGCGCAAAGAAAACTGACTTTCAGTGGACATCTGAAGCGGAAACCGCATTCAAACAAATGAAAGAATGTTTAATTCAGCTGCCAACATTGACAGCCCCAAAGGAAAAAGAGCCACTAATTTTATATCTATCTGCCGCGGAAGTAGCGGTCGGTGCTGTATTGATGGTAGAACGCGAGAACATCCAGACTCCAATCTATTACATCAGCAAAATGCTTACCGGCCCGGAAACTCGGTACTCAATGATAGAAAAGCTAGTCCTAGCGCTAGTACACGCATCCCGACGTCTACGCAGGTATTTTTCGGGTCATGTCATCACAGTTCTTACCAATTACCACCTAGGCCAGATCTTATCCAAGCCCGACATAGCGGGACGACTGGCCAAATGGGCAATTGAACTGGGAGGTTACAACATTTTTTACAGACCAAGACCCGCGATCAAAGGGCAAGTGTTAGCAGACTTCGCCACTAAAGTTCCTGTCGATAAAATACAAGAATGTGAGGCAATCCAGAACCCAATACCTGTTTTCGATGACAGAATCTGGACCTTACACACAGATGGTGCTTCCAATGACGATGGAGCAGGAGCAGGTCTCCGATTAATCAGCCCAGACAACCACGAGCTCACGTACGCTATACGATTAGATTTCAAAAGTACGAATAACGAAGCCGAATATGAAGCCTTCTTGGCAGGTCTTCGCTTAGCGTTAAAAATGGGGGCAAGAAATCTTGAAGCTAATGTCGATTCAAAACTGGTAGCCGAGCAAGTTAATGGCAATTACGATGCAAAAGAAGCTATGGCATTATACCTTGAACAAGCGCGGATGTTAATCAACCAATTTCAAACATTCAAAGTTAATCACATAAACAGAAGCGAGAACAAACATGCTGACGCGCTAAGCAAGCTAGCTGCTACCAGCTTTCAGCACTTAGCAAAGGAAGTACGCATAGAGGTATTATCCAACCCTTCCATTCATCTCAAGCAAGTAAACATTATAGAAATGGGAAATCCATCTTGGATGTCTCCGATTATCTTGTACCTCCAACACGGAAAGCTACCGGAAGGAAAGGCAGAAGCTCGGAAAATACAACACAAGGCGGTAAATTATGAAATGGCGGATGGCGTCCTCTACCGGAAATCATTCATGGGCCCATTACTACGCTGTGTCGATAAAACAGACGCCCAATACCTTGTCAGAGAAATCCACGAAGGATTATGCGGGATACACGCGGGACCGCGCATGGTCGTGGCAAAAATAATGAGTGCTGGATACTACTGGCCAGGAATGCACATGGACGCAGTCGACCTGTTAAGAAGATGCGAGGCATGTCAACGCCACGCACCAAAGACACTCCGACCTAAAAATCCACTAATACCTGTTACTTCCGCCTGGCCATTCCAGCAGTGGGGCATCGACCTCGTCGGTCCATTTCCTGACGCGCCAGGTGCGGTAAAATTCATCATCGTCGCGGTGGATTACTTCACAAAATGGGTAGAGGCTAAAGCTTTGGCCTCAACAACAGCAATGGTAATCCGTAAATTTATATGGGAACATATCATTTGCAGATTTGGATTACCATTGCGCATTATTTCCGACAATGGTACCAACTTCGCCGCAGAAGATCTTCAAAAATGGTTCAAAGAAATGAAGATCGAGCATAACTTCGCCTCCGTTGCACATCCTCAAGCGAATGGACAGGTAGAAAGCGTAAACAAACAGATCGTTGACGGCATAAAAGCGCGACTCGGGACAGCGCGCAGAGGATGGGTTGACGAACTTCCCAGCATCCTCTGGGCGCATCGAACAATGCCAAAGACTAGCACAGGCGAGACTCCGTTCAGTTTAGTCTATGGATCTGAGGCCGTCATCCCAGCCGAGATAGGTTTACCATCACCGCGCATGATAGCTATGGAAAAACAGAACAACGAACAAGAAAGGAGAATGGATTTGGACCTTCTCGAAGAAAGGCGCGAGAACGCCGCCATAACAGAAGCAAGGTACAAATCTAAGCTCGAAAAATACTACAATGCGCGCGTCCGCGTTTGCACTTTTGTCCCCGGTGATTTTGTCTTGCGCGACAATGAGGCGTCAAACGCTGAAAAGCCAGGCAAATTAGCGCCAAGATGGGAAGGACCATACGTCATTAACGAGGTCCTAGGCAAGGGAGCATATACCTTAAAAAGGATCGATGGGACCCTAGTTCCCCGCACCTGGAACGCACAACAATTGCGCAGGTGTTACATATGATCTAAGCCTTCAAAAGCATACAGGCAATGTCTTTCTTTATTATGTGTTACAAAGCCTTGCGCTTTTATCAATACAAACATTATTTCTACTTATATTACTGTTTATTACAAATTGCAAGTAATTTTTTGGGTTCGCGCGAAAACAATATGGTCAAACATTGTATACCTCATGAACAGTCTAAACAAAAAAAGGGGGCAAACTGCTACGCCTTTTAGACAAACGTTCAAACATGAGCACAATACCATCTCTCATTCGCCTTACCTATCCAAAAAAATTAAAACCATGCAACATATTGTAATTCAAACACGTATGAAGTATATACATTATCGATGTATCACCAAGTGTAACAAAACACTTCAGAAACAAGATCATGACAATGATCTTCACAATTTTAGTTCCAGAAACTAAAACAGTCAAACAAAAAACCTTGCTTCCACAAGATAGCAAGATGATCAAACAAACAGACTTTAAACACTGATCACACCCGTGATCTTCAAAAGATAAGTTTTTACTAACAGACTTATATATACAAGCAAAAGACAGGACGATACAGCCCCCAAACCTAACCAACCATAGGTTCATCTTCACCTATGTTCACCGAAGGGTTTTTCCGGCGACGGTGATACATCAACTCACAGGTACTCGGACGGAGAGTCGGAAAACGAGCCATCAGTCCATCGACATCCAACACACCATCACCAGCATCAACAACCCTATCTGGACGGAAGCCCTTATCACCAGCACCGGCAATCAGAGAAGAATCAACAACAACAGCATTCTCTTCCTCGGTTAACATCAACGGCGAAGAGTTAGCAAGAAGGAGTAAGGCTTCAGCAGCATCACGGACCGCTAAGATGTCTGAAAGACGACGGGAGCGGACGGAACTTTTCCCCTTCATCTTCTCCAAGTTAGTGACAAAAAGCATCCTAATGTACATATATACAAAAATACAACCTCGGAAAATGGAAACCCTGATCATCATTAGTTGTCTGAATTATATCACTTACGGCGCTACAAGAACCAGGGTCATATCCTCATTAATGAGGACTGACAAGCGCCATTACGAAACCCAAGAACAAAGAGAAAAAAATACCCACTCTGATTATTAGTTGACGTCATCACATGTCAGAGCATGATTACAAAGATTTTTTCCTTTTTTTCTAACAGGATAAATCTTCTCATAGAAGCTTTCTTATTTTAACGCGCCCAAAAACATTTCCCTCTCATAAGTCTAGTGCTCCACTTACTTGCATAAGCACAACACTAGACTGGGGGGACTTGAAGGGGCAAGGTCCCAAAAACCTCATAAAAAGGACTTGAGACCATACCACAAACTAACCTTTCTAGCCTTTTGACCTTGCGCGGCCGCGCACTGGTCCTTCTAAAGGAATAAAGAAATCAGTAACTTGCAGTCGCGCGCCCAAAGGATAACATAAATCTTTGCGCCTTCTCCCCTTCAACAAAGGATCAAAAAAGCCTTTGTCCGATACTTCCGCCACAACATCCAGACTTAGATATTATTTTACCCAGGCTTGGGGTTTATTTGTCTGTGTCCACATAGTAAGGTATCACACTGGATTATGGCAGTAATCTTCTAGAAAGAAATACAATCGTGCACCACCCAGACGGTTATAACCGTCTGGACACGTGTCGTCACCAGAAGCAATTCTGAAATCACAACAAAGGCATGCAATCGGGGAGTAATCTCCACTTAATCTCTTTCCACGTGGCAACCCCCTGGCCACAGATCAAACCACGATCCGTGTGCATTCACTTCGGATCGAGGTTAATTAACGTCAGATCAAAGAAATCAAACGGAAGAAAAATAACCGCTACGGCGTTAAGCATTTTCCGTTATCTTTTCAATAATAGGTTTTCCCTCCTAAAACTCCCGGTTATAAATAAGAGAACTGTTCAGGTATAAACCCAGACTACTCTCACTCTTCAAATACTTATCTTCTCCGATTCCAATACTTATTCTCACGCCGGAGTCGGGTCAAGGAGAGAACCTTCTTCTCCCCTTGGCGAGGCTAACGGTGTTCTTTTTTGCAGAGCTACCAGAGAAGTTAATCCATTACGACTGAATCAACCGAGAAAGAGCTAACCCTTTATGCGGATTCAAACCCCCTAACTATCTCGGTTCCGACCATATAGTTGGTGTTTCTTCAGCCACTAATTTAGATTTTTAATGATACTTTTCATATACCACTAAAATTTTGGATAACTTTTATTGGTGCTTTACGTATGCCACTATTTCCTAAGTGGTTCTAAATTCTTAACTCTGATTAAAACACTTTAGTAAAATGTTTCTTTAAATATTTTCCCTCCTAGTATTAGTTTTTCATCTTTACATCTCCCTGCAATATTAATTTTTCAATCACGTTTGACCAAAATTTATATTTATATTACTCTATATAAACAATTTGTGTAGCTTCCTAGTGAACAGTCACTACTAGAATATCTATTTTTCTGGGCGCTTGGAAAACTTATTTTGGGCATCTAGGACCGCAAATCACCCAAAATATATTTGTGTAATTATAGGAAAACAAGAACCACCCAATTTTATAAGAATAACGCCCAAAAAAGCGTATATTTCTAGGCTTATTAGGTGTCCCGCCCGAAACCTTTTGTTTTTTCTCCACTAAACTACCAAATTTTCCAGCTAACAATTTCAAATACCTCTCAAATTTTCCCCCCAACTATTAAGGGGGTGTTTAGAATTCCTTTTGCCTTCTGACTTTTCAAAAGTCATTCACAAAAGAAATAAGTAAGAAATTCTTACTTCTAAGAGAATTTAATAAGTCAAAATTAGTTCCAATTTTTTTTTAAAAGGAATCCAAAACACCCACTAATTCCCTTTCAAAATTTTGAACTCCCTCTCAAAATTTGCCCTAACTATCTCACATCTCCGCCATAGGTTCCCACAAACCCAAATTTTCCCAAATTCCCTCTCAAAGCTTTGAAGTAATTTCTCCATAGTTCATTTCCATTTGAGCATTCATTTCCCAATCTTGATTCGTGGTTCTGAAATATCGTTTCATTAGTAAAATTCGAGCCATGAAGGTGGGAATGTATTGGTTTTTTCAAAGGTAGACTTGTGTAGAAACAATTAATTAGTCCTAGTAATCCATATTCAATTAATCATCATCTACATCGATCTCATCACTAACTCTAGAGGTAAACTTTATTGCTTTTCTCCATCATCCATGCTCACCAAGTGTTTGTTGAATTGCTTAAATGAAATTGAAAGTGTTTTTTTAATCAATTTACCAGCTATAATTTGATCAAAGTGATTTTTCTTTTTCATAAAAAGAGCATTTTTTTAACTGACCCAACCCGAAACCCTTTTTGACCCGAACCCATTCTGACCTGACCCCGTTTCAACCTGAACCAAAACAACCCTTTTTAATCGACCCATTTTGACCTGAACCCATTTCAACCCACCACTGTGTGGGCACCTATACTTAACTTACAGTGAATTAAAGTTATCAAATCTTACACAGTTAGAAAAGATTCAGTTTTCTAGATAGATAATGAAAATACAAACTGATATTGCATTTCAACAAGCTAACTTGTTGATAGGCACATAAGATCGTAATTAATGACTTGAAAGTTTACTTCAAACTCTATACCATAGTTATTAAAGGCACTAGGTGCACTCAAGGCGCATAGGCCTCGCGTGGGGCCTAGGCGCAAAGCGCAAAAAAGCCAGGGTCAGGGTCTGAGAAAAATAAAGCGCATAATGAAATTTTTTTAAAAATATATTATGTATTAGAAATAGAATACTATTCTTCAAATAAAATAAACAAAGTCTATTATATAACGCTTTATATCATCTAATTAGTACCAAAATATTAGTGTATTAGCGTAGAAAAGTAGTTTTCCTTGATTAAAAGTAGAAATTTGGCTAGAATCTTGTCGGAATTTAGTCGGAAACTCTCCGAAATCTAGGAATCTTGCTGGAATGTGTGTTTGAACCACCACTTGGAGAGCTAAAGCGCAATTTCCTTCACTTAAAGCGCAACTGCCTCGCCTCGCCTAAAAAATGGGCCTAGGCGCAAGAGGCGATGCCTTTTAACAACTATGCTCTATACAAATTAATATTAGTACAAGTTTACCGTATTGTTGATTTTTGAGCTAATATTAATTTTTATTGCATTGATATACACACGTGATTCCGAAGCTTCATTCATGGTTCCAAACATCTGACAGGAACTGGGAACTGGCCAAGATTCTATCTATTACAGGATCTGAGTCACTTATATCATTTTCAGAAGAAAAAATAAGCGGACTTTTTTTCATTACTTATTTTTATCGGTATTTCAAATAACCACGACTTATGATTTGATATCTCAATTTAGGTATTAAAGGTGAGCTCCGATAGCCTATTACCTGCAAATCTCGAAATCCTTGATGGAGTAGATGATCTTATGCAACTAAGTTATCTAAACGAACCACCAGTCTTGTACAATCTTCAATACAGATATGATAGAGACATGATCTATGTAAGTATATGCTAACATTGTAATATATATCAATTATTTTAAGTTTCTAACACTTGTTATACTTTGTTAATCTTGTATGTCTTTCATCCTATGTTACAGTAAAAAACAGGAGCAGTTTTAGTTGCCATCAGTCCTTCCAAGAAAATCCCGTTATATGGGAGTTGATGTGTGCAAAATGCAACATATAAATTACATCAATTGTGGCATAAAACTAACCATTTTTTAGTACTAATGTTGGAAAAAACGTGTTTTTGTCTTCCTTTTGTATTTTCAGGATTAAATAAGCCCAAGTGAACAAAAGAAGCAAAAAGGCAGCTAAATCTAACAAAGTTACAAGAAAAGGAATAAACGTGGCATGCCCGAACCCCCCCTGACAGCATCTTCCCAAGCAAAACAAGAGAACAGAAGCCTGAACACGCCCCATGCTCAGTGAGCACGGGGGCGTGCCCAAGTATCTGCAGAAAAGACAAAGCGGTAGACGCTTCTATCGCCCACCACGGGGCCATGCTCAGCGGACACGTGGCCGTGGTCAACTATAAGATTCGCATATCCAGGCAAATCTTGATATTATAGATACGCTTCTGCACACGGGGTCATGCCCAGCGGACATGGGGGCGTAGTCAACTAATGCGACAAAATGCAATTAATGAAGAAAGAGAAGAAATATGGACACGGGGCCGTGCCCAATGGACACGGGGCCGTGTCCGAGCCGCTATTCAGGCTATAAATAGGGGTGCTTGGCTCATTTGCAAACCATCCCTTGGCACACTACCTCTCTCACACTTCACCCACCACCCACCACCATCACAACACCATCATCCATCATCCATCGTAGAGTGTGTGAGTCGTCTCGGGATCCAACATTGATCGTAAGAGTTCTTGACAATCAAAGGCCATGTTTGCCTAATTCTCTTACATCACTTGGTGAAGACAAGTGTTTAGTGTAATACTTTTTATTTTTAATCTTTTCGCAATTTTTATTTGGTTATGTATTAATGACTTTAATAACTAGTTTCTTCTGTTGAGGTGAGTCTTCCTTATCGTTTGTCCATGGTGTCTTGGCATTATTTTACTGTCTACATAAAATAAAAGATTTTCACCATTCATATATCCCGGTCTATATGGAGGTATGTTGGCTACCTGGTCAGGGGTTAAGGGAACAGTTTGGTAAGAGTCTTGCCTTGTTAAGTGTATATATCCTGCAAGGACCTGGGTCAAATTTAGTAGGACCTCCTTCAATACCCACCGGTACTGGATGGCGGGGGTCCAAACTCTTTGATCCCCTCATATGTAAACTACTATTAAAACTTTAATCCGGCTACTTAGGACGGTATCCCTGCTGACTCAGACTACTTAGCCGAGGGTAACGTCACCTTTAAGAGAGGGGCCTACCACAATATGCATTAATAACTTAATTAATTATCTTTCAATAATCCGACCCTTTAGGATTGTATCCTTGCTGACTCAAACTACTGGGTTGAGGGTAACGTCACATTCAAAAGAGGGGCCTACTACAATAGCTAAGATAATCTCTTAAAAAGTGCAAAAGTGCGTAAATAATCAAAGGTTACACTACACACGAGTCGGATCCAAGTGATTCATCTTGTCTATCTGTTTTTATTTTTATTTTTATTTTATTTTCAGCATTTTAGTTAGTTTTTATTTTTCTAGTTTAAAACATTTTTATAACTTTTGATTTGATTAGACATTGAGGATAAACCGGTACTAAAAGCTCTTGTGTCCTTGGACGACCTCGGTGTCTTACCAACACTATACTACGCTCACGATGGGTGCACTTGCCCATGTGTGTGTTTGGTGTTAGTGAAATATCGTGTTTTATAAATTTAAAACTTGAGTAAAGTGGTTAAAAAGGGCTAAAATATACATTAAAAATATAGTCACACTAACGCACACCAAGTTTTTGGCGCCGTTGCCAGGGACACAAGGATTTTAAGAAAGTTAGGAATCAACGGCCTAATCGTTTTTTCTATTTTTTTTGTTTTTTAGGATTTTTTTTTAGATTTTCAGCTTCTGCAGAACTCAACACGGGGCCGTGCCTGCTGAACACGCCCCGTGCCCAATCATTGGAACTGGCAATCCTGTTTTAAGTCAGACAGTAAGCTGAACACGGGGCCGTGCCCACTCAACACGCCCCGTGACCAAGTTTCAGTTACTGAAAATAGAACCGTAAGATCCCGAAAGTTGGTAATTTCTGACACAAACATGAGGGATACTGATGCTTTTTACTTTCTGCACTCTTATGGTACGTGGTGTCAATTATGTGGTGGCCCTCATAAAGATTTAGAATGTTATTTTCTAAATTATAAGCCACATTATATAGACCCATTGTTTTCCTGTAGCCTTAAGAGGGGCGAAAGTAAAAATAATCCCTATCTCTCCCTCGAATGCTCTCAACCGGATATTCTAGGAGAAATGCTTCTTGATGAACTATTTCAACTAGAAGATCTAATTCTTAATTGGCTAGAAGAACTTAGGATGAATTTTCTTAATCATCTCAAGACGATACCCAAGAAGAATTGTTGGGACCACATTTGAATAAAAACAACTTCGTTGTTCCCAATACTACCTTTAACTTTAACGAAGACTTGGGCGATAGTCGTCCCTGTGTCGATTGTGCCATGAAGGACTCTCCATCGACTTCGTTTGGTGCATACATAGACCTGAGCGATTCGGTATACACCTTCTTTAACGAGAGCCCGGGAAAGGGTTGGACTTGTCCACCTACATTTAGCATAGGAATCACCCTCACCAACAACCTCTTGCATTCTCGTCTTAGTCTAGAGCAATTAAGGTATCTTAGGCACTTTGGGGTTGTTCCATCCATTAAGGAACCACCCGATACAAATAAGTTCCTTAGGAATAGACGAAACTTCATAAACAGCCTCCAGACACGGGGCCGTGCCCAGGTCAGCACGCCCCCGTGTCCACCAAAAGATTCCCTTCTGACATTTATCAGAATACGGACAAAATGTGTCAGGATCCTGCCTGCACACGGGGCCGTGTCTATCCGACACGGGGTCGTGTCCAGCGTACTGTCATTTTCTATAAATGCAACCAAAAATCCTGCACATTTGGACCATTCCAGGGACAGAGATTTGAGAGGATCTTCTCACATACCATCCTAGAATGTCAAGCCAAAACAGTGGAACCTCTTCTGCGCACTCCAGAAACAGTCGAAGAGAGAGAAGGTCTTCAATTGAAGCAACTCTCGTATGTTATGTGATGGCATTAAGTGAGGCGCTTATGAGATGACATCAGTAGAGGAGGTCCTTATAGACCGTATAAATTATCTTATGGTGGGGCTGGAAAATAGTTTTCAAGAAATCAACCTCTTGCACCAGAGGTTGAACATTCTTGTAACACCTCCCATGGAACCAATCCTCCCTCAAGAGGATTGGAACCTAGCACTTGGAGTCAACAATCCCATCGGGTGGGACGACATTCCAGCGGAGCCTCCTCTTGAAGATTTGTAAGAAGTCCCGGTGGAGGTTGTACCTCCTCAAACCGATGCCAATGAACCCACCTTTCTTCTCCCAAGGGAGATAGAAGAGTGGCTCGCCGACGTGTGAAGGACCCATGCCCGGAAAAAGAAGTTCTTCAAGCCGCATCCAACCGAGAGAATTATCTTTTCAAAAATTTTGCTAATAAAATTAACTTTAGGCTAGAACTTCTTGGTTTAAACTTCTTGTGCTTCTTTTTACCTATTTATCTAGAATTTTAATTATTATGTAATTTCTCTCTATTTGAATGAATGACAGTTCTAGTTAATTTGGTGTTTGGATGATGTTGTAATGGGTAAAACACACTCGGGATGGTGAAGGATACTAAGGGAAACTTGCACCAGCACCCCATGCACGAAAACAGGGCCATCCGACAAAAAATTCTTTATTACAGCAAGTTCAGCACGGGGCCGTGCCCACCCAACACGGCCCGTGCTGCACCATCTGCAGAAAATGCCCACTTCAGGTAACTGGACACGGGTCGTGCTCACTGAACACGCCCCCATGCCCAGACTTCTGTTTCTTTATTCTATTTTATGTTACTGCCGATCTGAACACGGGGCCGTGCCCGGACACCACGGGGCCGTGTCCAGACGCCCAGTAACAGCAAATTTTGCTTTTTAACACCTTTTTACACGTCCAATCAATCTAAAAACTTGTTTTTGGGAACACATTGAGGACAATGTGTAATTTAAGTGTGGGGGGATGCTAAAACTTTGAATCTTGCAAATCCTAATTACAAGCCTTACACAAAACTCTATTGGAACCGCTAAACACCCCAAATTTTTTTCAAAAATCTTTCATTTTTTTACTTTTCTAGGTTAAATTTGGGAATTTCAAATTCTAAAAAGGTGATATTTTTACAAATTTACAACCGATAGCGTCGTGATAAAAAGAACCAACATAAGAAAATTATGAAAGGGCATGACAAGTTTAGTTAAAATCTGATTATATATACTTGATCACATAAAAACCCATTCCCACAAAAAGTGAGTTTTGAGCCTTTATTGAGCATACATATACATATCTTTAAATTAAATGCTCATTTTTCGTTTCTTGTGTGAATAGCCGTTTGCTTCTTACAACTCTAGAACTTGCCACGACGATACATTTCCAGTCCTTACCAACTTAAACCCGAGTAAGTAAATGATGGAGGCATTAGGAGTAACCCTTTTTATTTCTACACCATTTTTTTTACCACCTACCTAAAATCCCCCTAGTTAACCCCTTTGAGCCTAAACCTTTTCGTTTCTTAACCCAAAACAAACACCTTTTACCCAACAAAACCCTTTTTTTATTTTAAACCCTTTATTTTAGTAACAAAGCTCGGTTTTTCTTATGACTTAAAAAAATATATAGAGATGAAGCCAAAAAGGAATAAATAAACAAGTTTACCAAAAAGAACTTTGTTTAAAGAAGTGCTTCATCAAAATACAAAGTTACTAAATAATAACAAGTCTTACGAAAACCGATGCTTTTTATGCCTTTTGCCCTTTTTCTACTAACCACTAACCCAACCACCTACCCTTAACCCAAGCCGAACCCTTCACCCAAAAGTCCTCTTGATATTTACAAAGGTATATAGTTAAAAATGAGGAGGATTGTTGCTTGGCAAGCTTATGGTAGGAGTGAGTTCCATGCCGCTCTCGAGTGTTTCACAAAAATACATCTTCGGCCGAGTGTTGAGTGATCCCCGTGAGGTATGTGAACTTGTATATAAATGGAATTTTAAAAAGGCATGTTATGCCCTAATAAATAATTTATCTTATGAAATGTTTTAAATAAATCATGACGAATAGGATTGTAAGTAAATAAAAATAAAACTTGATAAAGAATCTTGGAAATCCCGACACTCTATGACAAGCCCAAAACCTTCTCTTCTACCGATTCCATTTGGGAGTGTTAAGCCACATTATAAAGAGTTTTGCTTGAGGACAAGCAAAGATTCAAGTGTGGGGGTATTTGATGTGTGCAAAATGCAACATATAAATTACATCAATTGTGGCATATAACTAACCCTTTTTTAGTACTAATGTTGGAAAAAGCGTGTTTTTGTCTTCCTTTTGTATTTTCAGGATTAAATAAACCCAAATGAACAAAAGAAGCAAAAAGGCAGCTAAATTTAACAAAGATACAAGAAAAGGAATAAACGTGGCATGCCCGGCCCCCCTCCCACGACAGCATCTTCCCAAGCAAAACAAGAGAACAGAAGGCAGAACACGCCCCGTGCTCAGTGAGCACGAGGGCGTGCCCAAGTGTCTGCAGAAAAGACAAAGCTGTAGAAGCTTCTATCGCCCACCACGGGGCCGTGCTCAGCGGATACGGGGCCGTGGTCAACAATAAGATTCGCATAATCCAGGAAAATCTTGATAGTACAGATACGCTTCTGCACACGGGGTCGTGCCCAGCGGACACGGGGGCGTGATCAATAAATGCGACAAAATGAAATTAATGAAGAAAGAGAAGAAGGATAGACACGGGGCCGTGCCCGAGCCGCTGTTCAGGCTATAAATAGGGGTACTTGGCTCATTTGCAAACCATCCCTTGGCACAACACCTCTCTCACACTTCACCCACCACCCACCACCATCACAACACCATCATCCACCACCATCATCCATCATCCATCGTAGAGTGTGTGAGTCATCTCGGGATCCAAGATTGATCATAAGAGTTCTTGACAATCAAAGGCCATGTTTGCCTAAGTCTCTTACATCACTTGGTGAAGACAAGTGTTTAGTGTAATACTTTTTATTCTTAATCTTTTCGCACTTTTTATTTGGTTATGTATTAATGACTTTAATAACTAGTTTCTTATGTTGAAGGTGAGTCTTCCTTATCGTTTGTCTGTGGTGTCTTGGCAATTATTTTACTGTCTATATAAAATAAAAGATTTTCACCATTCATATCTCCACGGTCTATATGGAGGTATGTTGGCTACCTGGTCGTGGGTTAAGGGAACGGTTTGGTAAGAGTCTTGCCTTGTTCAGTGTATAGATCCTGCAAGGACCTGGGTCAAATTTAGTAGGACCTCCTTCAGTACCCACCGGTATTGGATGGCGGGGGTCCAAACTCTTTGATCCCTTCATATGTAAACTACTATTAAAACTTTAATCCGGCTACTTAGGACTGTATCCCTGCTGACTCAGACTACTTAGCCGAGGGTAACGTCACCTTCAAAAGTGGGGCCTACCACAATATGCATTAATAACTTAATTAATTATCTTTCAATAATCCGACCCTTTAGGATTGTATTCTTGCTGACTCAAACTACTGGGTTGAGGGTAACATCACCTTCAAAAAAGGGCCTACTACAATAACTAAGATAATCTCTTAAAAAGTGCAAAAGTGCGGAAATAATCAAAGGTTACACTACACACGAGTCGGATCCAAGTGATTCATCTTGTCTATCTGTTTTTATTTTTATTTTATTTTTCAGCATTTTAGTTAGTTTTTATTTTTCTAGTTTAAAACATTTTTCTAACTTTTGATTTGATTAGACGTTGAGGATAAACCGGTACTAAAAGCTCTTGTTTCCTTGGACGACCTCAGTATCTTACCAGCACTATACTACGCTCACGATGGGTGCACTTGCCCATGTGTTGTTTGGTGTTAGTGAAATATCGTGTTTTATAAATTTAAAACTTGAGTAAAGTGGTTAAAAAGGGCTAAAATACACATTAAAAATATAGTCACACTAACGCACACCAGGAGTAATTATATTGAAGCCTATAAGCGTAAATCTATAGAGAGTCCTCACGTATACGGCATTGCTGATACAGCTATACGGGAAATGATTAGAGGTTTTTTTAGTGTTCCTTTTTAT
This sequence comes from Helianthus tuberosus, assembly GCA_030545235.1. Classification (NCBI taxonomy): domain Eukaryota; kingdom Viridiplantae; phylum Streptophyta; class Magnoliopsida; order Asterales; family Asteraceae; genus Helianthus; species Helianthus tuberosus. Next base: position 194,560,758 of record CM060414.1, read on the forward strand.
ACTTTTATGGACGTCTTTTTTCTTACTTTTGGTCATCTGAATCATCTTATTATCTAATCATTGCTCTTTTTTATCGTGCAGATGAGATGAAGTAAACCAATCTATTGTGATAAGGCTAGTTGAAGAATCCTTATAGAAAAACAGTCTATGCAAAACAATGTATGCTCGTATGTTTAAATTAATAGGGCTGCAAACGAACCGAATGAACACGAACAAGACCTTGTTTGTTTGTTAAGAAATATATGTGTTCATGAACGGTTCATGAACAATTACCCAACGAGATTTTATGTTTGTGTTCGTTTGTTAAAGAAATGAACTTGTTCGTGTTCGTTTGTGTTTTTTTGTTAATTTTAGGGAATGAACGAAATCGAACGATCATGAACACAAACTAGTGTTCATGAGCACAAACAGAAACAAATGAAAACAAACCAAAACAAAGAAGGGTTCATGAACAAAATATATAATACACTGACACTTGTTCAATATTTTATTTTCCATTTTGAAGTTTTTAAATACAATATAAAAACTAAAAACACTAATGAACTTAGAACACAATCGAACATAAATGAACATGTCACCGAACGTTCACAAACATAAATGAACGAATGGTTGTATCATTCATTTTATCAGCTTTGTGCCGGAGCTCCACCATCTCTTAGGGGTACTAATTCTAAATCGCATAAAATTTAAATAACATATACGATTAACTATTAAATATTAATCACTATTTATCTTTTTGTTTACTTTGTTACAGAGAAATTAAACTTGAAGAGTGCACTTGAGTACAAATCTTTGCAGCAAAGCTCTTGCTATTCGATCAATGGGGTCGATGATGCCGAAGAGTTTCGTGTTGTAGTGGTACTATCTCTCTCATTTCACTTTTTTTAAAATAAAAAAAAAACAGATTGATATTCATTGTAAAAGTTATTATTTTTTTCAGAGCACTGGATGCTGTTCATGTTAGTAAAGAGAATCAGGAAAATGCTTTTGCAATGCTTGCAGCCGTATTGTGGCTTGGAAATGTGACGTTTTCTATTGTTGATAATGAAAATCATGTTGAACCCATTATTGATGACGGTAATTTTTTATTGTTTTATTATTTATACATTTAATTTAAAGTAAAATGCCATTTTCGTCCCTGAGATTTAGCCAGTTTTGCGACTTTCATCCAAAGGTTTGTTTTTTCGCATGTGGATCCAAAAGGTTTGAAATCTATTTCCGGTGCATCTACTTTGTTTCATTTTCATTGTTAATTAAACATAAAAACAATCATACCAAACTCAGATCCTAACAATTTGTATCCAAGCTTGGACAGTCAAATTTGATCTAACAATCATTTTGACGTAAAAGTTCAGCTCATAATCGTTGATACTTTTAATTGTTCGTTTTGTTGAAAAACAGAGTAAGGTTTAATCACAAGCAAAGTTGATTAATCAATACCTGTAAAACAAACAGGATGACATCACAATCACAAGGTGTTAACAATAGCATCGGTTCACTCTTCAAACCACCCATTTTGAAACAAAATGAATACAACATCTGGCAGAGAAGGATGGGTCACATCCTTGCTCAACAGAATACTGGATGTTGGAAGTAGGTTATCTTTGGACCACATGTTCCAATGGTGCGGAGTGCTGAGGATCTAAAGGTCTTTGTTCCTACGAAAATTGAGAACTATACTGAACAGGATTTTCAGAAAATTGAACTAGATGCCAAGGTATTCAGCATCATTGCATCTGCACTACCAAATGAAATTTACGCTGGGCTGTTGCACTGTAACAGTGCCAAGGAATTGTGGGATGCACTGAACGAACAGTTTGGGGGGACTGAAGAAGTAATTGAAAATAATAGGGAAATTTTGAATCAACAGTATGAAACCTTTTGTCACATTAAGGGAGAAACATTAACACAACAGTTTGAGCGATTCAGTTGTCTCATTAGTGAGCTAAGACTTGTTAATGTTGAATTTGCTAATTCAACAGAAAGTAGCAGGTTTCTTAGGTCATTACCTGAAAAATGGGACACAATTGCCTTTGTGACCAGAAATTCATTTGGGTTCAAAGATCTAACCCTGACCCAGCTTCATGGTAGACTCCTGACCTTTGAAAGGGTGTTAAACCAGAAAAAGAAGTTGCAAGAGTCTGGAAAAGTTGCAGATGACTACTCATTTGGCTACACAACTCTTTTGGGTCAGGAAGAGTATGATCACTTTATTGACATAACTGCTTGTGGAAACTTCAACTCTGATTCTCACTCATCCAGTTTTGCTTTCATAGCAAATGGAGAAAGCCAGAACTCTGACAATCAATGCTTTGAACTCAATGATTTACAACACTTTGATCCAACTGACTTAGAGGAAATGGACATATTACACCAACTTGCACTGCTGAGTGTTAGAACCAGTAAGTTTTACAAAAAGACAGGGAGAAAATTCCTAGGGTTGCATAGGAATCTGAAAGTAGGGTTGGATAAATCAAAGATAAAATGCTACAAGTGCAATAGGTTAGGTCATTTTGCTAGAGAGTGTAGGAGTCAAACAAGTGGACCAATTATCACACACCCTAGCTCAAACCCTAGACCACAAAATAATCAAAGCACTGTGCAGTATACCCATTATACCCCTGCTACCCGTGTAAACACTGTTCATTATGCAAACCCTGGAATCCCTGTTCCTGTGCTGTATGTCCAAACCACTGTTCCTCAAATACACTATGTCCATGCCCCAGCTCCTCAGGTTCAGGTGCAACAAGTTGCACCTTAACAAGCTACCCAAACCACTGCCCAACCAGATTAGCAAAGCTTTTTCACTCAAGGCTTTGTGGATTGGAGTAGCTTACCTGATGAGCTAGGTGATGACAATTTTGCACTCTATGCTAATAATGATGCTTTTAATGATGATTTCTGTTTAGCAGCATTAGTGTGACAACTCGTATTTCAAACTTTTCGTAGTGCATTGATGTAACTTGTTTGAACAATATGTGATTATATGATAGATAATTTTAATGAAATGTATGTTTTATTTTGTTATGTGTTATATGATCGCGTGTGTAATGTATATATAATGTCGCCACACAACTCAACTCAACTCAACCGCACAACACTTGGCCGATCGCACAAGCCTTGGGGCTTTGGTTCCTTACCACTCTCGGCCCACACTCTTTTGTAATCGAACCTAAGGGCAACCCATGTAAAGGGTTCAGCCACTTTCTTATATAAACCAACACAAATCCTTGTTGAGGGTTTTGTTTCCTCATTGCTTGCAAATCACACATAACACACACATCAAACCCTAGTTCTCTCCTCCCCTTTCTCTCGAAGCCGACGACCACCCTCTCTTCTCTCAACCGGTTAGTGTTTAAACTGTTGTTTGCATGATAAACGATGTCGTGATTCATATGGTTATACATAATGATTTGGGGATGATTTGTGTTCAATTGTGTTATAAATGGGTAAGGTTTGGTGTTTATGTAAATCGGCTCACATGAATAGTATTTTAGATCAATATAGGGTTTGTTAATCATATGATGTTGATGATGATCTAGAATCGATTGCATGTTAATCGGCTGTTAGACGAGTATATATGGACAATTTGTTGGATTGTTATGTTAGTATGCATGCTAGGGATCGAAATCATGAATCATATTAATATGTCTAAATATTAGGATTATGGCTCGTGTTTTGTTCATGCTCGGATGTGATTAGGGTTCATATGAATCAATAGATAAAACCTTGATTTAATAGATTATTGGTAAAACAGAAACTGTTAGAATTGATTCGGTGTAATCGGGTAAATAAGGAATGAATAACTGAGTGCATAAAATCCGGATTATAAAAATTTAACGCACAAGACCAAACGCACCACAACTATCGCACAAGGTCAGAACACACACAAGTTCTGATCGCACAAGATGTTAAATCGCACAAGCCCTTGAATCGTACAAGGGCTAGTCTCACAAGATTTGGTACAATCACATAAAGCACAGGGTACAATCAGGATATGCATGATCGCACAAGACAGTGCCGATCGCACAAGTCTTGGGCTACACACACAATTGTTTTAGTTGTTACGTTATTGGGCCGTGTGGCCCAACTCAATCGCACAAGAACCCACGGATCACACAAGTTGACAAACTGTTTAATAATTGGGCCGTACAAGTTGCTAGAGTGCTTATTAGTTTGGGCCGGGTGTTTTATGTTGGATCGCACAACATGTTGTGGATCGCACAAGGTTGTGCTGATCGCACAACATGTTGGGCCGAGAAATGGTTGGGCTTCATGTGTATACTTATCAGTTATTGTTTAACGTGTTCTTGGTGTGATGCCATGATTGTTATGTGCTAGTAACCTGTTAGTTATGTGTAAACTTATGTACACTACTTGAACCTAGACCTGACTTGTATGGTAACCATGTTAGGACGTGGTTAGCCTCAACTAGCTCGATTGACCTTCTGTTTATCTACCGAACAAACCTAGGTGAGTTCACACACTTCCTACAAGGCATGGGATTCCCGGTGGTTTGGGAATGGGTTAAAGAACTAAAATGGAATCTACATATTCTCCTTGGGAAGGATATGTACCGCCATCCTCCTTGGGTAGGATCCCAATATTAATCCTGCGTATTCTCCTTGGGTAGAATATGTACGTTCGTCCTCCTTGGGTAGGACAACAACCTTAAACATACTAGACAAAACTCTATCATGAAGTCCCTCATTTTTATATCGACTTTGTGACAACTCGAGTTTCCAAGATTCCATCTTCATGCTAATTGTACGTTAATTGTTTAGTTGTTTGCTTACATGACTTGTTTGCCTTGTAACCGTACTTGTTGAATATATGTGGAGACGTTATGTGACTTGTGTGTCGATATGTTTGGTGATATGATATGTGGCATATTTGAATAAGTTAAAACCTTAAACTATTTCACCTTATATAAGCTCGACGAAACCCATGGGTTCCGCCATGACCAGTGCGACGAAACTTAGGGTTTCGCCATAAAACCACTTTGATGAAACAGGGGGTTTCGCCGACCCAGAGTTGCGCCGAAGCCCATTAAGGGCCCAGTACGGTTAAGTGAGTATTTAGTTCTGGAAACTGTTACATTCGCCACATTTCTGACTAAAACGAAAACCCTAGAATCCTCCCTCTGAGCGACAGCGATCTTGTGTTCTCGAAGCCCTTTAGATCGATCAAGTTAGTATTTCCGTTTGTCACGGTTAGTGTTTAACCCTTACATGATTAATTGATTGTTATCATTGTTAACTATTAATTGAAAACATGATTCATCGATGTTACGTAATGCTTGATCTTATGTTTAGATTTCCTTTGATTGTTGATGATGATTATTATGATATGTATGAACGAGAATGATACTTGTAAACACTATTCGGATTATGTGACGGCAAAATGTTGAATCTGTTAATGATTAGGATTTCTTGGTGTTATTGATTTGAAGAGGATGTTGATCGATGGGATAAGTTGATTGATGTTGTTGAATCTATGAAATAGTGTACATGTAATGGCCATTGTATATGTTAGATCGTTTAAGATTAATGCATGATTATGTTGTGGTTGAATGATGGTTACAAAATGATTGCTGTATGATGATGATCGGTGGTTAGGGTTCTGGGTAATCATCAGTTACACGACGTAACTGATGCAATTGGATGAAACGCTGATGTTGATGAAACCAGGGGGTTTCGCCGAGGGTAAACACGACGAAAACCTGGGGGTTTCCCCAAGGATTATGACGACGAAACCTTAGGGTTTCGTCAAATGGGAATCATGACGAAACAGGGGTTTCGTCAAAATGGGAAACTGCACAGTAACTGATTTAACTCAGTTAGTAGTTAACTGGGTTAGGGGAGTCTATTTTAACTATTATGGTTATGTGATTAACTGTTAAATGTTATGTGGTATTTGTACTTGAACTACATTGTATGATCATGATATATATATATATATACACGTAAAGTATGTGGATGTAAACTGATGATGAATACGTGCTTACCTTAGGCTTTGACTGATTAATTGGGATCAAGTAATTAATCAACCGAGCAAACCAAGCTGAGTTCACAGTCTTTCCAAGGCATGGGATTCCCAAGGGTTGGGAATGGGTTAAAGAACTAGAATGGAAACTACATATTCTCCTTGGGTAGGATATGTATGGTCATCCTCCATGGGTAGGATGCCAAGATTAAACCTCGCGTATTCTCTTTGGGTAGGATACGTACGTTCGTCCTCCTTGGGTAGGACAACAAGATTAAACTTACTGGAGCAAAACTCTATCATAAGTCCCTCATTTTATATCGACTTAATCGCCGAGGCCGATGGCGAGCGGGTCATTAGTTAATAGCGATATTAGGTTTAACAAACCTCACACCGTGCCGGTAGGACGTGATGGGATTTTAACATGTTTATCAAAGCAATTTCATCCATATGAAATAAAAACGCAGCGGAAATAATATTTAAAACATGTTACTTTTAAGATAAAAAAAAACATTTTATATGTAAAACCCAATCCCTAGATCCATATACAAACATGCATGCTATCAAATATTTAAACCACAACCATAGGGTGTTTAGAATACTACCTTCCAAGGAGTAATGGATATGAAGAAGATGATGCTTCTTGAACGGTTGCCTTCAAGTGTAGAAGACCTCAAGCTTGTATACCCCAAGCCTTCCAACAAACACCTTATGTTTAGCTAGGATTTCTACACTTATGAACTTACTAAAATTTTCTCTTGATCAACCACACATAGCCAAAATATAGAGAGGTTTTTTTCTAGTGTTCTTGCACTTGATTTTCAAACTTGAAACCCTCGTGATCAACCATCATATGGCCGATTTTTCTAGAGAGAAATCTCTAGTATTTTCAAGTTCTTATTATTTTTGTCTTGCAAAATTGTTTATAAAACAAGTGAGAGAATCTTGCCACCCTTTTCACCCAATGAGAATTCATCTAGATATGACAACTTGCATGCCTTCTCATTGGACCAACAATCTTGCCCAATCAAGAGCCCTCTACACATGCAATTTGCATGCAATTTGATTGGCCAAAACTTTTAGGGAAGAACACCAAGGGGGGGGGGGGCACCCTTTATTTTATAAAAAAATAATTTCTTTTATAAAAATAATTTAAGTCTTGATTAATTTTATAACTTTTATAAAATTATAACATCACATGTTATAAGACTTTATACAACTTTTATTAAGTTATTTAACCCATTAAATAACAAGTTAAAATACTCTCTCAAAATAAATTATCCATATAATTTATTAGTTTGTCAAGTGCAATTATTTAGAAAATCGATTTCTAAATATTATAAGTGTTAATATTTATTTGTTTGATCATATCACAAATAAATATTGTAAGTGTTTGTCTAGCTTGTATATGGGTATGACTCGACTTGGATCATAACGTACTAGCCACATCAATCTAATATGTGTCTTGGGCATACAGACTCCAACAATCTCCCACTTGCACAAGATACATAGAAGATTGATGCAAGTAGTAAAGACCACCTAACTATAGTTTACTACCCCTAATACGTATGACTATATTTCCCATTCAATAACATCATCCCTTTCAAGTCCTTTACTTGAACATGATTTAGGTGAATCTATCATTTATCCTTTCGTTACAGATGTCATGTTAAATCCAGAGACATAGAGTGATCACTCTCTGTTGATTTAACTTTAGCAGGCCTTAGACATCTTACTCTCAACGAATAAGAGGAACAAATCCCTTCTTGACTACATACGTCTCTCACAATCACCTTGTACCACACCTGAGTTTAGCCTTATGTACTGTCTTGCTACAGACAGCTAAGAACTAGGTCAAGGTATAACACTTGGTGAATATCAAGACCCAATATGTATCTCAGGTCAGAAGATACTATGATATTCGCCTTTACTCAAAATTTACTTATGATCAATCACAAATGATTCCATGCAGTAATATTTGAGAGCGAGTCAGTCCAATATTTGTATCCCACAAATATCTATGAACTTTGGCAACAACACTTTGCTCTATATTCATACTAAATGAATATCCACCAATCCAAGTTCATAATAGTCTTACATTCATATTTGTTCCCACAAGTATGACCGACTACAGACATTTAGAATAATTAACTTATTCACGGATTTTAACATGCTAATATGAAACGTAACTCAAGATACCATAAAAGAGTTATAATAACTGTTGTTCCAATATCCAAATACGAAATAGATCAAATCCAATAACTAGAATATCGAAGTCCTAAGGCACAAGTGTGACCCTTCATGCTATGCCCGTTCAAAGAGCTTCGTGAGTGGATCCGCAATATTTTGATCAGTGTGAACTTTGCGAATACATATCTTTCCCTTTTTTAACTTCATCCCTTATGTAGCTGAAACTCCGCTCAATGTGCCTAGTCTTTTGATGTACACAAGGTTCCTTGATTTGAGCAATCACACCATCGTTATCACAAAGATCTCTACGGTCCTGAATGGTAGGGACTACCCCTAGATAGGCAATAATTCAAGTGGCAGATCCATTTGAATTATCTCAATCAATGAGGCGGTGATGTATTCTGATTCTGTAGTGGACAATGCTACCCTGATTGTGATCGAGGACCATTTCGATCAGTTTGGAAACTCGTATCCATGTAACCCTTTACAACGAATTCCGAAACTCGCATCCCTGTAACCTGTCACACCCCGACCACGTAGGACAACAAAACGTGGCGGATACATCGGGGAGTGTTGTAACAGAATTAATTGTTTCAAATCCATGGTAATTGAAGTTTCGTTTTATTAATCAAACAAGAGAGTTACATTGTTTTAAACAAGAAACGAAGAGTACATAACAAAAATTAACTAGTTCTTGTCTCGTTTTAAGTCACTAAGGCACAGGTCCGCCTAAGTATGTCTTGATAAGTCCTATGCATGAACTCCTGAAAACACATGTGAAAATAGGTACGTCAGCATAAAAATGCATGTGAGATACATAGGTTTTGTGAAAATAGGATTCATGACTTGTAAGTTTAAGAAAATGTTTAATAAAGTTTAGTCATGAACCTTGTAAATTGATTTGTTTTGTAAATCGTTTGAAAAACAATAAGATCAAATGATATGTATAAATAAATGCAAGGTTAAAATGAATAACCATGTAAAATGAGTTTGTATAAGATAAGTTGTTTGTAAAACAATGTCTTGTGAAAAGTATGTTATTTGTATAAAATGTTATATGTCTCAAATTGAAATGATTCAAATAACGCTACGATATGTAATACCATACAAACACTTATATATAGGAAGTACCAGCGGCGTATCCACCATGCTTGTATCATATTACACACGCCTCATTACTTAATCACTTACTCAAACCAAACCATCAAGATGTAATGTTTAACAATTGTAGAAATGTTTAGGTATAGTCAAATGTCTATTGTCCCATTTAAACAAACCAAATGTCATACCCAAATGTAAGCATGTGATGAATAACAAATGTACTAAGTATGCACACAATGGACATACATAGCATAAAATGTAATGTAAAACAATGTACTAAGTATGCACACAAAGGACATACATAGCATGAAATGTAATGGAAAACGATGTACTAAGTATGCACACAATGGACATACATAGCATGAAATGTAATGTAAAATGATGTACTAAGTATGCACGCAATGGACATACATAGCATGAAATGTAATGTAAAATGATGTACTAAGTATGCACACAATGGACATACATTGCATGAAATGTAATGTAAAACGATGTACTAATAGTGTACTAATGAACATAGCAAGCATATGATATGAAAACATGGAAACACGAAAGTAACAAGTAGGCACACGTGTTTCACCCCAAAACAGTTTGAAAACAGTAAAAGAGGGGTCTATGTACTCACTTGAGATTGCTCAATAGACTTTAGATATCCACCAAGCAAAGATAGAAGATCGCGAATATCAAACGGCACCTAGTATAGGTATCTACATTAATAAACGGACCTAATTCGGAAGATCGGATAGAATGAGGGCTCGTAAACCAAATGAGTATGGGAACTCATGTAATATGGTTTAACAAAGCCTACATACTAAATGAAACCTAACCTAAGTGCTTACAACCCATTACGACCCGTTAAGGTAGCTTATGCTACTTTAACGCGTCGTTCGCGTGAAACACGTTCGGAACGCCTAACTAGTCCTATGACAAGTAAAATATGCCTTAACATGTCTAATATTGTTACTAATTCAGTTTAGATATCAAAAGTTAGGTTACATATGCTTAAAATGAATTTTGGCATTAAAAGGGCATTTTGGTAATTTACCTAAGGCATATATACTACCTATCATACAACTACTCGAACGATGTGACCATAAGGTCACTTAATGTGTTTGATCGGATCCTAATGATCGACCAAACGGGTCGGGTTCGATAGTATAAGCGATTGTTTAGATCGCTTACCTTTACGACCCTATATAAGCACTAAACTAAAGTGACGAGCTAAGCATGTTAGAACATGCTTAACTAAGTTTAGAAAACAGGTTTGGTATCAAAACAAACGGTTTTGATACCTAAGAGTAGTTTGGTTACAAAATACGCAAGAATACGTATTCTGGCCGAAACTACGGTTCGTCACTGAGCCTAGATAACGTGGTAATCAGTAGGTATAGTCACTAGGGACTATAACCATCGTGATTACGCTCACGTTATGAAGTTCAAACGAACTTCGCATTGACCATAAACTGGTCAATGCAAAAAGTCAAACAAAGTTTGACTTTCGGACTTGAAAAGCAATAAAAGAACGAAGGAACGCTTACAAAGGGTCCCCGAATGCTAATCTTGATCCAAGTAGCTCAGTTATGAAACAAAGGTTTCAACTTAGAGCTTCTCAAATCAGTTTTTTGTGAAGAATGAGTGAACATAAGGTGGGTATTTATAGTTTTCGGTTCACCGTTAGGATCGTTTCTTGGAAAAGTGGGAATGATCTCGCCCGTACACTTGTCGGAATATTGTGGTAACTCATATTGCTCCACCACAAGAGTTGGACACATGGCATTGGCCTTTTGAAAGGGTTAAGGGCTGTTAACAGCAGCTGAAAAATGATTTGCTGCATCTGGCCCTTGCTTGCGCACCACAACACTCACATTGTTGTGGTGCGCAAGGACCTAGTTTGGCAGATTTACAGTTTTGGTCCCTGTTGTGCTATAAGGTCATTTCCGACGCGTTTAAGGCCCGTTAACCCCATTTCAAAGCTCTAAAATGAAGTTAATGTATAGGGAACTTAAAATGTGCTCAAAAATATCTCGGATGTCGGTTCGTTTGGTCGTACGGTTGCGTTGTACGGTTAATTACGATGGAATGCGCATAAGCGTGAAAAACGATCCAAATGGCGTGACAAATGGATTTTTCTCATGCTAAACACTAAAATAAAATGTTTTAGTGCTTACATAAATTTTTGGATGTCCGGATGTATTCAGAACGTAAGTTATGCGCGAAAATGCAAACTTGTGCACTTTTTGACGCTTTTAGTCCCTGAATGACCCTAAAGTTTATTTTAGCACACCGAACCCCTCAAAGCCTATTTCTAAGCTATGTGAAGGATATTTAGGGTATGTTTAACTTATGTCCATGTTCCGGAATGTCTGTTACAGTTCAAATTGGCATATTTTCGCAGTTTGTCAACTTTAGTCCCTGTAAGTGATTTAACTTTGATTTCACCACACCAAACCTTCCAAAACTTATATCTAAGTTATGTAAAGGTTATTTAAGGTATGTTAAGCCTATTTCACTATTCTGGAGTGTTCGTTGCATTAAACTAGTTATATCTACGCAACAGTGCACGTATAACATTCCAGAAAGCGATTTAAAGCTTGAAATCGAACAAGAGTTGATATGTGTAAACGATACACATATTTTTACAAATCCGAAGTATGAAATACAATATTTTATTGGTCGGCGAGGCTCAACTTACTGGACCTGCCCTCATTTTAGAGACAACAGATAAGGTTAAGAAAGTTCGTGATAACCTTCAGACAGCTAGAAGCCGTCAAAAGAGTTACGCGGACCCAAAACGCAAGCCCTTGGAATTTCAAGTCGGTGATCGAGTATTACTTAAGGTCTCACCTTGGAAAGTTGTGATCAGATTTGGAAAGAAAGGAAAACTTGCACCTAGATACGTTGGACCATTCAAGATCGTCGAAAGAATCGGTAAGGTAGCCTACAGACTTGAGTTACCTCCTGAACTTGGAAATGTTCATCCAACCTTTCACGTATCCAATCTCAAAAGGTGTTTAGCTGATGAGAACCTCCACATACGGCTTGACGAAATTCGTGTTGACAAAACACTGAAATTTGTTAAGAAGCCAGTGGAAATCATGGAACGTGAAGTCAAGTGGCTTAAACGCAAGCGCATTCTTTTGGTCAAAGTTCGCTGGGAAGCTAAACGTGGACCCGAGTTTACTTGGGAACACGAAGATCAAATGATGGCAAAATATCCGCATCTTTTCCCACGAGTTTCCACTAAATAAATTTCGGGACGAAATTTCCACAAGTAGGGGAGACTGTAACATCTGTGCTTGTAATCATTATGAAAAGTTCAATTATCAATAAAAAAATGTTATTTGATCCCAATGTTTGTTTGGTTATGTTTTACATTTTTCATGTTTTGACTTTTATTTAATTTCAAACTCTATATCGCTTTCTGGAGAGTTATACGCAAACTGGTGCGTAAACGTAATCAGTTTAATGCGACAAATACTCCGGAACATCAACATATACTTAACATACCTTAAATAACCTTTACATAACTTAGAAATAAGTTTTGAAGGCTTTGGTATGGCAAAAACAAGTTAATTCGCCTACAGGGACTAAACTTGACAAACTGCGAAAGTATGCCAATTTGAACAATAACGAACATTCCGGAACATGACCATAAGTTAAACATACCTTAAATATCCTTTACATAGCTTAGAAATAGGCTTTGAGGGGTTCGGTATGCTAAAATAAAGTTTTGGGTCATTCAGGGACTAAAAGCGTCAAAAAGTGCACAAGTTTGCATTTTTGCGCATAACTTACGTTCTGAATACATCCGGACATCCAAAAATTTATGTAAGCACTATAATATTTTATTTTAGTGTTTGGCATAAGAAAAATCCATTCGTCGCGTCATTTGGATCGTTTTTCGCGCTTGTGCGCATTCCGTCGTAATTAAGCGAACATTGCGATCGTACGACCAAACGAACCAACATCCGGCATATTTTTGAGCATGTTTCATGTCCAAAATGTTTAGGCATCATTTTAGGGCCTTAACGTTGGCTTAACGGGCCTTAAACGTGTTGGAAATGATCTTAAACACCAACAGGGACCAAAACTGTCATTTTGGAAACTTGTTTTCTGATCAGAAGCTCCAGGCGGCCCGCCTGAGTTTATGTGAATCCTGAAGCGGGCCGCGTCAGCCCCCCAGACCAGATTCAATGTTTTAAACACATGTTAACAGCCCCTAACACCCTCCAAAGGTCAAGTGCCACATGTTAAACTCTTATGGTGGCCAAAATCAATTACCACCACATTCCAACAAGTGTAGGGATGTGATCATTCCCTCTTCTCCAAGAAACGATCCTAACGGTGAACCGAAAACTATAAATACCCCATTCCCCCAACCTCAAAACCCACTTGAAATCTGATATTTTCTCTAAGTTGGAGTGTTCTAACACTTCATACCTGAGAAATAATTGGAAATCAAAGCTTTCGGGGACCCTTCGTAAGTATTCCTTCGTTCTTTTATTGCTTTTCGAGTCCGAAAGTCAAACTATGTTTGACTTTCTACGTTGACCAGTTTATGGTCAATGCGAAGTTCGTTTGAACTTCGCAACGTGATTCTAATCACGATGGTTATAGTCCCTTGGGACTATGCCTACTGATTACCACGTTGTCTAGGGTCGTAAGGTAAGCGATCTAAACAATCGCTTATACTTTCGAACCCGACCCATGTGGTCGATCATTAGGATCCGACCAAGCACATTTGGTGACCATAGTATATAGGGAATAACCTTCCGAGGTTATACCTTATGGTCACATCGTTTGAGTAGTTGTATGATAGGTAGTTTATATGCCTTAGATAAATTACCAGAATACCCTTTTCATGTATAATTGGTAATTAAGCATATGTAACCTAAACTTTTGTCACATAACTGATTATGTAACATGTTTAGGCATATAACACTTGTCATAGGACTAGTTAGGCGGTTCGAACGCGTTTCACGCGAACGACGCGTTAAAGTAGCATAAGCTACCTAAACGGGTCGTAAGCTCTTAGGTTAGGTTTCATTTAGTATGTAGGCTTTGTTAAACCATATTACACGAGTCTCCATACTCGTTTGGTTTACGAACCCTCATTCTATCTAAATTCTCCGATTTAGGTCCGGTTTATTAACATAGTTACCTATATTAGGTGCCGTTTGATTCCGTGATCTCTAGCATTGCTTGGTGGTTATCTTAGGCCTTCTGAGCAATCTCAAGTGAGTACATAGACCCCTCTTTTACTATTTTCCAAACGTTTTGGGGTGAAACACATGTGCCTACTTGTTACTTTCGTGCTTTCCATGTTTTCACATCATATACTTGCTATGTTCATTAGTACATTTATAAGTACATGATTTCATTGTATTCATGCTATGTATACCCATTGTGTGCGTACTTAGTACATTATTTTACATTACATTTCATGCTATGTATGCCCATTGTGTGCGTACTTAGTACATTGCTTTACATTTTCATTTCATGCTATGTATGCCCATTGTGTGCGTACTTAGTACATCGTTATACATTACATTTTTATGCTATGTATGTCCTTTGTTGCATACTTAGTACAGTTGTTTTCATCACCTGCTTACATTTTGGTATGACATTTGGGTTGTTTACAATGGAACAATACATTCATTAACATTAGCTACGCCGTTCGTTAGTAGGTAGTGGTACCATAGGAATTGACAACTCCCGTTCCTGAAATCCTGGGTTTGTTTGGATTGGAAGGAATGACCGAATTCGATACACATAACTTAGATAAACCTTTAATTTGTTTAAGGGTTTATCGCCACAGTCTCAAGGCTTGGATGTATGCATTTTCACAATACCGCATAAATGTTTATATCAGTATAGCATGCATTTGTTCCGCAAAACATAACTTTGATTTAAACCATGTTTTACTTCAATAGCTTGTTTTTGTGCACTTTACATATGGTTTAGTTGATATATTTCACTCACCATACATGATACTTTTGAGTACACATTACATGATCTACGTTAAACATAAACATTTTGACATTGATATACACATTTGGTGGTTTACATTGGACATAGACATTTCAATATGGTTTACACATTAACACATGACAATTCATTTATACATAAACAATTTACAATGGTGGTTGGTTTGAGTAAGTGATTTGAGTAACGAGGCGTGTGTAATATGATACAAACATGGTGGATACGCCGCTGGTACTTCCTATATATAAGTGTTTGTATGACATTACATGTCGTAGCGTTACTTAAATCATTTCAACATTTGACATATTACGTTTTACATAAACAACTTATTTTCACAAGACATTGATTTACAAAATAACTTATCTTATACAAACACATTTTACTTGGTTATTCATTTAACCTTACATTATTCTCTTATTTATACATATCATCGCTTTTTGAATGATTTACAAAACTAAACAATTTACAAGGTTCATGACTGACTTTTGTTAAATTTTTTCTAAACTTATAAGTCATGAATCCTCTTTTCACAAATCCTATGTATCTCACAGGCATTTTTATGCTGACGTACCTATTTTCACATGTGTTTTCAGGAGCTTTTGCGTAGGATGATGATCGTAACACTAGGGCGGACCTGTGCCTTAGAGACTAAAAATGAAGATAGACTAGTTTAATTATGTTATGGACTCTTTGTTTCTTTTTTAAGACAATGTAACACTCTTGTTTGATAAATAAAATATAAATTTGTATGCCATGGTTGTGAAACTATTAATTCTGTTACAACACTTCCCGACGTTTTCCGCCACGTTTGGTTGATCCACGTGGACGGGGTGTGACAGAAGAGTTGGTATCAGAGCCAATGGTTATAGGGAATTAGGTTATTAGTAATGCTTTGACCTAGACTATAACCTTTCTAGGACCCTAACACAAGTAATTTTGTGTTTAGATCTTAAAACATGCACATCACCTATCCTTAGGTGATTATCAAAACAAAAACCAAATTTTCCGAAACGATTTTTGAAAAACAATCTTCTGTTTATGAATGATTTATTACAAGGTTTTGAACCCTCTGTTATAAGGTTTTAAACCCCTTTGAATTTTCAAAAATCTCGTCAAGGTTTTGGGTTTTAAATAATGTGAACACGTGCAAACTGGAAGGGTGAATGCCTGTACCCTGGGTTTTCTGTCTAAGGCTAGAGTGTTCATACAAATCCACATAATCGGACTAGTCACTCTTACCTGGGAACTCTTGGGGTGAGTGTTCACTTATAGGCGAGCATGTCTTCACGATACATTATTTTTGACCCATTTACTTTGATTAGTCACTGTGTGTCGTTTGTTTGCCTTATGGTAACAAACAAATGACCACCATCTTTGCTGTTGCCAATTTTTGTTTCATCTCATTCTTTTCATCCAATCATCTCACTCATTTCCTTTCATGTTTCCTCTTTTAGAATGCCTCCTCGACGCGAACACCAGATAGCGACTGCCGAACTGGCATAAATTATTTCACAGCAAATGGCTGCTCAATTTCCAAATCTCTTTGCTCAATGGAACCAAGCCAACAACAACAACAATGGTCCATGCAAATACAAGGATTTTAACTCGGCTAAACCACTCAAGTTTAGTGGTTCTGAGGGAGCGACTGGGCTTCTTCAATGGTTCGAGAGCATTGAGAATACTTTCCGCCACGTGCAGTGTCCTGACAATCGCAAGGTCAAGTTTTCTTCGAGTGTGTTTCAGAAGAGGGCTCTCACATGGTGGACGGGGTTATGAGAGACCGTGGTGTAGAAGTTGCTCTAGCACAAACCTGGGCTGAACTTAGAGCTCTTATGATGAGGGAGTTTTGTCCTTGTCATGAACTGCGAGCGTTGGAAAAAGAGTTTGATGACTTGAAGCAAGATAGTGGTGAGCATCGGGCTTATACTGATAGGTTTGAGGAGTTGAGTCTGCTTTGCCCGACTATGGTTACCCCACTCGACAAGGCTATCGAAAGGTACATCGACGGCCTACCTGACTCAATACAAGACATCCTTACTGGTAGTAACCCTACCACACTTCGTCAGGCGATCGAGTTAGCAGCAACATTGACTGAGTCGCAGGTTCGAAAGGGAAAGCTTCATAAAATGGGTGACAAGGGTAAGAAGCAGGCGTCTGGCAAAGAAGATAGCAAGAAAGGTCAAAACAAGAAGGGAAAGGATTCTGGTTCCTCAAGAGGGTCAAGGAAGCGTAAGGATTCCCAAAATTTTGCTGTCACTGCCCAAGCTAACCAGGCAGCTCCCAACCAACCCGCACAACCTCCAGCGAAGAAACCCTATTCAGGGAATGCACCTTTGTGCAATAGATGCAACAGTCACCATCAGCCGCAACATCAGTGCCGTTTCTGTACTAACTGTGGGAAGTCAGGTCATCTTGCCGATGTTTGTCGGTTTGCTCAGAATCGGGCAGTTCAGAACCCGGCTCAACAAGTTGCTCAGCCTCCTGCTCAGCAACAGGGTCAAGCTGCACGACCACACTACCCACCAGGTGCTTGTTATAATTGTGGGGATCTAACCCACTACAGAAACCGGTGCCGAAGGCTAGCCAATCAGAATCAGAATGCAAACCAGAATCAGGCTCAGGCTCCGGCTCGAGGTCGAGTCTTCAACATGAATGCCCAAGAGGCGCAGGCGGATGATAATGTGGTGAACGGTACGTTCTTTTAATAATAATCAGCCTGCATCTGTTCTTTTCGATTCTGGTGCCGACAAGAGTTTTGTGTCATTGTCTTTTGAGCCAATGCTTTGCGTGTCTAGAACGAATCTAGGAAAACCTTTGACAGTAGAAGTTGCAAATGGTGAACCCATTGTTCTTAATTCTGTTCTTCACAACTGCCAGTTGAACCTTAACGACCATCTTTTTCCTATTGACCTCACACCTATGCAACTTGGAAGCTTCGACGTCATTGTGGGTATGGATTGGTTATCCAAGCATCACGCAGAGGTAGTTTGTTTCGAGAAGATTGTTCGTTTGCCGCTTTCGACAGGCGAGATCCTACAGGTTCATGGTGAGAAACCTGCCGGTGGTCTCAAGCTCATGTCTTGTTTTATAGCTCGGAAATATCTGCGGAAGAATTATGTGGCCTTCTTGGCACATGTCATAGCAGATAAACGTAAGGGTAAGTCTATTCAAGATATTCCTGTTGTTCGGGATTATTCTGAAGTATTACCAGAAGATTTACCTGGTCTACCTCCAGCACGCCAAGTCGAGTTCCGAATTGATCTTGTACCTGGTGCAAATCCCATTGCCAGAGCTCCATATCGTCTTGCACCGTCTGAGATGCAAGAGTTGGCTAAACAGCTTCAGGAGCTCTCTGACAAAGGTTTTATACGTCCTAGTTTTTCACCTTGGGGTGCTCCCGTTCTTTTTGTCAAGAAGAAGGATGGATCCTTTAGGATGTGTATCGATTATCGTGAGCTTAACAAACTTACCATCAAGAATCGATATCCCCTACCACGCATCGATGTTCTCTTTGATCAGTTACAGGGCGCTTCTTATTTCTCAAAGATTGATCTTCGTTCTGGATATCATCAACTTTGGGTGCATGAAGAAGACATTCCCAAGACAGCGTTCCGCACTCGATATGGGCATTATGAGTTCACAGTCATGCCATTCGGTTTGACTAATGCTCCTGCTGTTTTCATGGACTTAATGAATAGGGTCTGCAAGCCTTATTTGGATCAGTTCGTCATTGTTTTTATTGACGACATCTTGATTTACTCTAAGACGCAAGCTGATCATGAGCAACATCTTCGTCTTACTCTGGAACTCCTAAAGAAAGAGCAACTTTTCGCCAAATTCTTCAAGTGCCAATTTTGGCTTAAAGAAGTTCAATTTTTGGGGCATATTATCAACGGACGAGGTATTCATGTAGATCCCTCCAAGATCAGTGCGATTAAGGATTGGGATACACCTTCTACTCCTACTGAAGTTCGTTCTTTTCTTGGACTTGCGGGTTATTACCGCCGCTTCATTGAAAACTTCTCGAAGATTGCAGTTCCTCTAACTACTTTAACTCAAAAGAACAAACCCTTTGATTGGGGATTCAAACAAGAGGAAGCTTTTCAAAACTTAAAACAGAAGCTTTGCGACGCGCGTGTTCTGACTTTGCCTGAGGGCAATGATGATTTCGTCGTTTATTGCGATGCATCTAAATTGGGTCTTGGCTGTGTTCTGATGCAAAGGAACAAAGTCATAGCATATGCATCGAGGCAGTTGAAGATACATGAGAAGAACTACACCACTCATGATCTTGAGTTAGGGGCAGTTGTTTTCGCTCTCAAGATCTGGAGACACTATTTATACGGTACAAAATGTGTGGTTTTCACTGACCACAGAAGTCTTCAACATATCTTCAATCAGAAAGAACTCAACATGAGGCAACGACGTTGGGTTGAGCTTCTAAACGACTATGACTGCGAAATTCGCTACCATCCTGGTAAGGCGAATGTCGTAGCCGATGCATTGAGTCGTAAGGAACGTACTAAGCTTCATTGTGTTCGTGTTCAATCTGTTATTCAAGCTCGATCCGATATCCAAGCCCGCATTTCTCAGGCTCAACAGTCTTGTGTTTCACAAGGTTTAATGGATAAGGAATTTCCTTATCACATAACACCTGCTCTTGAACTGAAGGACAATGGATCGTACTACTTCATGGACCATTTGTGGGTCCCAAGCCAAGATAACCTTCGCACCTTGCTTATGGATGAAGCCCATAAGTCTCGTTATTCTGTTCACCCTGGCTCAGATAAGATGTATAAGGATCTTCGTATTCAGTATTGGTGGCCTGGTATGAAGAAAGACATTGCCTTATATGTATCAAAATGCCTTACTTGTCTTAAGGTTAAGGCTGAACATCAGCGTCCTTCTGGTTTATTGGTGCAACCAGAGATCCCAGTTTGGAAATGGGAAAACATTACTATGGATCTTGTTACTAAACTTCCACGCACAAAAAAAGGTCATGATGCCATCTGGGTAGTCGTTGATCGTCTTACTAAGTCAGCACATTTCTTGCCAATCCATGAGGATTTTCCTGCTGACATACTTGCTAAAATCTATGTGGATAAAATTGTAGCTCGACATGGTGTTCCTTTGACCATCATTTCTGACAGGGATGCTCGTTTCACTTCTCATTTTTGGAGAACCATGCAATCTGCTATGGGGACCCAACTTAATCTGAGCACGGCTTATCATCCACAAACGGATGGTCAATCTGATAGAACAATCCAGACTCTGGAGGATATGCTTAGAGCTTGTGTGATCGACTTTGGTGGTAGTTGGGAATCACATCTTCCGTTGATTGAATTTTCCTACAACAACAGTTATCACACCAGCATTAAAATGGCTCCTTTCAAAGCTCTCTATGGTCGAAAATGTCGTTCACTAGTCTGCTGGAATGAGATCGGCGAGGCTCAACTTACTGGACCTGCCCTCATTTTAGAGACAACAGATAAGGTTAAGAAAGTTCGTGATAACCTTCAGACAGCTAGAAGCCGTCAAAAGAGTTACGCGGACCCAAAACGCAAGCCCTTGGAATTTCAAGTCGGTGATCGAGTATTACTTAAGGTCTCACCTTGGAAAGGTGTGATCAGATTTGGAAAGAAAGGAAAACTTGCACCTAGATACGTTGGACCATTCAAGATCGTCGAAAGAATCGGTAAGGTAGCCTACAGACTTGAGGTACCTCCTGAACTTGGAAATGTTCATCCAACCTTTCACGTATCCAATCTCAAGAGGTGTTTAGCTGATGAGAACCTCCACATACCGCTTGACGAAATTCGTGTTGACAAAACACTGAAATTTGTTGAGAAGCCAGTGGAAATCATGGAACGTGAAGTCAAGTGGCTTAAACGCAAGCGCATTCCTTTGGTCAAAGTTCGCTGGGAAGCTAAACGTGGACCTGAGTTTACTTGGGAACGCGAAGATCAAATGAAGGCGAAATATCCGCATCTTTTCCCACGAGTTTCCACTAAATAAATTTCGGGACGAAATTTCCACAAGTAGGGGAGACTGTAACATCTGTGCTTGTAATCATTGTGAACAGTTCAATTATTAATAAAACAATGTTATTTGATCCCAATGTTTGTTTGGTTATGTTTTACATTTTTCATGTTTTGACTTTTATTCAATTTCAAACTCTATATCGCTTTCTGGAGAGTTATACGCAAACTGGTGCGTAAACGTAATCAGTTTAATGCGACAAATACTCCGGAACATTAAAATATACTTAACATACCTTAAATAACCTTTACATAACTTAGAAATAAGTTTTGAAGGCTTTGGTATGGCAAAAACAAGTTAATTCGCCTACAGGGACTAAACTTGACAAACTACGAAAGTATGCCAATTTGAATAGTAACGAACATTCCGAAACATGACCATAAGTTAAACATACCATAAATATCCTTTACATAGCTTAGAAATAGGCTTTGAGGGGTTCGGTATGCTAAAATAAACTTTTGGGTCATTCAGGGACTAAAAGCGTCAAAAAGTGCACAAGTTTGCATTTTTGCGCATAACTTACGTTCTGAAAACATCCGGACATCCAAAAATTTATGTAAGCACTATAATATTTTATTTTAGTGTTTTGCATAAGAAAAATCCATTCGTCGCGTCATTTGGATCGTTTTTCGCGCTTGTGCGCATTCCTTCGTAATTAAGCGAACATTGCGATCGTACGACCAAACGAACCAACATCCGGCATATTTTTGAGCATGTTTCATGTCCACAATGTTTAGGCATCATTTTAGGGCCTTAACGTTGGCTTAACGGGCCTTAAACGTGTCAGAAATGATCTTAAACACCAACAGGGACCAAAACTG
Organism: Helianthus tuberosus; assembly: GCA_030545235.1. Lineage (NCBI taxonomy): Eukaryota > Viridiplantae > Streptophyta > Magnoliopsida > Asterales > Asteraceae > Helianthus > Helianthus tuberosus. The sequence continues at coordinate 194,582,879 of CM060414.1, forward strand.
TCATTTTGGAAACTTGTTTTCTGATCAGAAGCTCCAGGCGGCCCGCCTGAGTTTATGTGAATCCTGAAGCGGGCCGCGTCAGCCTCCCTGACTAGATTCAATGTTTTAAACACATGTTAACAGCCCCTAACACCCTCCAAAGGTCAAGTGCCACATGTTAAACTCTTATGGTGGCCAAAATCAATTACCACAACATTCCAACAAGTGTAGGGATGTGATCATTCCCTCTTCTCCAAGAAACGATCCTAACGGTGAACCGAAAACTATAAATACCCATTCCCCTAACCTCAAAACCCACTTGAAATCTGATATTTTCTCTAAGTTGGAGTGTTCTAACACTTCATACCTGAGAAATAATTGGAAATCAAAGCTTTCGGGGACCCTTCGTAAGTATTCCTTCGTTCTTTTATTGCTTTTCGAGTCCGAAAGTCAAACTTTGTTTGACTTTCTGCGTTGACCAGTTTATGTTTAATGCAAAGTTCGTTTGAACTTCGCAACGTGCTTGTAATCATGATGGTTATACTCCCTTGGGACTATGCCTACTGATTACCACGTTGTCTAGGGTCGTAAGGTAAGCGATCTAAACAATCGCTTATACTTTCGAACCCGACCCATGTGGTCGATCATTAGGATCCGACCAAGCACATTAGGTGACCATAGTATATAGGGAATAACCTTCCGAGGTTATACCTTATGGTCACATCGTTTGAGTAGTTGTATGATAGGTAGTTTATATGCCTTAGATAAATTACCAGAATACCCTTTTCATGTATAATTGGTAATTAAGCATATGTAACCTAAACTTTTGTCACATAACTGATTATGTAACATGTTTAGGCATATAACACTTGTCATAGGACTAGTTAGGCGGTTCGAACGCGTTTCACGCGAACGACGCGTTAAAGTAGCATAAGCTACCTAAACGGGTCGTAAGCTCTTAGGTTAGGTTTCATTTAGTATGTAGGCTTTGTTAAACCATATTACACGAGTCTCCATACTCGTTTGGTTTACGAACCCTCATTCTATCTAAATCCTCCGATTTAGGTCCGGTTTATTAACATAGTTACCTATATTAGGTGCCGTTTGATTCTGTGATCTCTAGCATTGCTTGGTGGTTATCTTAGGCCTTCTGAGCAATCTCAAGTGAGTACATAGACCCCTCTTTTACTGTTTTCCAAACGTTTTGGGGTGAAACACATGTGCCTACTTGTTACTTTCGTGCTTTCCATGTTTTCACATCATATACTTGCTATGTTCATTAGTACATTTATAAGTACATGATTTCATTGTATTCATGCTATGTATGCCCATTGTGTGCGTACTTAGTACATTATTTTACATTACATTTCATGCTATGTATGCCCATTGTGTGCGTACTTAGTACATTGCTTTACATTTTCGTTTCATGCTATGTATGCCCATTGTGTGCGTACTTAGCACATCGTTATACATTACATTTTTATGCTATGTATGTCCTTTGTTGCATACTTAGTACAGTTGTTTTCATCACCTGCTTACATTTTGGTATGACATTTGGGTTGTTTACAATGGAACAATACATTCATTAACATTAGCTACGCCGTTCGTTAGTAGGTAGTGGTACCATAGGAATTGACAACTCCCGTTCCTGAAATCCTGGGTTTGTTTGGATTGGAAGGAATGACCGAATTCGATACACATAACTTAGATAAACCTTTAATTTGTTTAAGGGTTTATCGCCACAGTCTCAAGGCTTGGATATATGCATTTTCACAATACCGCATAAATGTTTATATCAGTATAGCATACATTTGTTCCGCAAAACATAACTTTGATTTAAACCATGTTTTACTTCAATACCTTGTTTTTGTGCACTTTACATATGGTTTAGTTGATATATTTCACTCACCATACATGATACGTTTGAGTACGCATTACATGATCTACATTAAACATAAACATTTTGACATTAATATACACATTTGGTGGTTTACATTGGACATAGACATTTCAATATGGTTTACACATTAACACATGACAATTCATTTATACATAAACAATTTACAATGGTGGTTGGTTTGAGTAAGTTATTTGAGTAACGAGGCGTGTGTAATATGATACAAACATGGTGGATACGCCGCTGGTACTTCCTATATATAAGTGTTTGTATGACATTACATGTCGTAGCGTTACTTAAATCATTTCAACATTTGACATATTACGTTTTACATAAACAACTTATTTTCACAAGACATTGATTTACAAAATAACTTATCTTATACAAACACATTTTACTTGGTTATTCATTTAACCTTACATTATTCTCTTATTTATACATATCATCGCTTTTTGAATGATTTACAAAACTAAACAATTTACAAGGTTCATGACTGACTTTTGTTAAATTTTTTCTAAACTTATAAGTCATGAATCCTCTTTTCACAAATCCTATGTATCTCACAGGCATTTTTATGCTGACGTACCTATTTTCACATGTGTTTTCAGGAGCTTTTGCGTAGGATGATGATCGTGACACTAGGGCGGACCTGTGCCTTAGAGACTAAAAATGAAGATAGACTAGTTTAATTATGTTATGGACTCTTTGTTTCTTGTTTAAGACAATGTAACACTCTTGTTTGATAAATAAAATATAACTTTGTATGCCATGGTTGTGAAACAATTAATTCTGTTACAACACTCCCCGACGTTTTCCGCCACGTTTGGTTGATCCACGTGGTCGGGGTGTGACATCCCCTACTTTAGGAAATTTCGTCCCGAAATTAATTCGTGAGAGTCTGTCTGTGACTTTGTATTAAATAACCATCAAAGATAAACAAGGCATAATCCTGTAATTTCTCTTTAACGGACATTTTTCAGAAATGAAAAATGAACGGAGTTATTTTCAACAGGCATTCTTTAGAAAATGGAACATGAAGGAATAAACAAGGATATTCATTTCCCTCGATGGATATTCTTCAGCAACGAAAATGAACGGAAATGAGTCATTTTCTTCAGTAACGAAAATGAACGGAAATGAGTCATTTTCTTCAGTAACGAAAATGAACGGAACGAGTCATTTTCCATGATTTCTTCAGAAACGAAAATGAACGGAACGAGTCATTTTCCACGATTACTTCAGGAACGAAAATGAATGGAACGAGTCATTTTCCACGATTTCTTCAGAAACGAAAATGAACGGAACGAATCATTTCCACGATTTCTTCAGGAACGATAATGAACGGGACGAGTCATTTTCCACGATTTCTTCAGGAACGAAAATGAACGGGACGAGTCATTTTCCACGACTTCTTCAGAAACGAAAATTAACGGAACGAGTCATTTCCACGATTTCTTCAGGAACGAAAAATGAACGAAACGAGTCATTTTCCACGATTTCTTCAGAAACGAAAATGAACGGAACGAGTCATTTTCCACGATTTCTTCAGAAACGAAAATGAACGGAACGAGTCATTTTCCACGATTTCTTCAGGAACGAAAATGAACGGAACGAGTCATTTTCCACGATTTCTTCAGAAGCGAAAATGAACGGAACGAGTCATTTTCCACGATTTCTTCAGAAGCGAAAATGAACGGAATGAGTCATTTTCCACGATTTCTTCAGAAACGAAAATGAACGGAACGAGTCATTTTCCACGATTTCTTCAGGAACGAAAATGAACGGAACGAGTCATTTTCCACGATTTCTTCAGAAACGAAAATGAACGGAACGAGTCATTTTCCACGATTTCTTCAGGAACGAAAATGAACGGAACGAGTCATTTTCCACGATTTCTTCAGAAACGAAAATGAACGGAACGAGTCATTTTCCACGATTTCTTAAGAAGTGAAAATGAACGGAATGAGTCATTTTTAGACACACGACCAAACTTGCTGTGGTTTCCGTGCACTGAATTTCATAATTATGTATGCATCCATAATTACGCAATTCCTTGCCCAGTCCGCACAATTCGTTTTGTAATGTGAAAGGGAAGAAAAAATAAACTTGTGATGAGTGTGACTAGACTATCATAGGGTCCTTTTAATTAGATCGACAAATGATCTCTTTAATTAGACCCCCAAGGAGTCTTTTCAACTATCTCATCACATGATATTCCTAACCAGATTTTTGGATCTATCTGTTTAACTAGACCACTCAAGGGGTTTAATCATGGAATAATACAATATAATCCAAGGGTCTTTACTATTACGTAAAAGCCCATTGAGGATTTAATATTGTACCTTTGGATAACCTACTATGAATCCCTTATACGAAGATATGGAAGATTCTACGAGGATTTGGATAACAAAACTTGGTTTTCACAAAAACATAAAAGGGAACACATAAGCACATAATCACATAGTTGTTTAATTTGATTATTAATTTGTTATTAACTTGTTATCGATTGAAAGTGGATATGGAACCCAGTCGACGGACTTCAATGTCCTCTTGGATCTATCTGAAAAGATAGGAAGATCTTCCAAAAATTCGATTTTGTTTACAAAGAAACGTAATATTTGAATTTAGGAACACAAAAATTTTAGGATTTACGAAAAATACCCTTAGGTACCCTATTAAGGATTTATAGTGGTACTTTGGGTATTCGTCTAGTGTTGTAACTTGCGCCTTGTACTTCGTTTCCTTGGAAGAAACGGGTACTTAGGAATTTCGTGGATAACGCAAGAGATCATAAAGTGGAAAAAAGTTTGGGGGGTAGTCTGTTCTTCAAGGAATACGATTCCTTGATTGTCGGTATTGTAAGGGATACGTTGATTATTCATGCAATCATAATAAACATATTGCAAAGTAAATAAAAGGTTTATTTATAAACAACATCAACAACTGTTTCATGGACCTTGACAACAAAAGAAAATAATACATGCGACGTGATTATTTCTAAAGGGTGTTGTCTTCTAGTCGGTCAGATGCTTATCCCTGTGCTGGATTCGCATTAGCAAGCTTTGGGCAATTTCTTCGGAAATGACCCATCTCGCCACAATTGTAGCAAGAACCTGGTGGAAAGCGAGCTTGAGCAGGATTGTTGCCAACTTGATTTGGTGCAACTGCAGCTCGGCAAACTTTTGCTGTGTGACCTTTAAGTCCACAAATTTGGCATTCGCGGCACTTCACATTAGCATGATGATGAAGGTTACATTGGTTGCACAAGGGTGAAGTTCCATTGTATGGCTTCCTAGCAGGGGGTTGAGCTGGTTGGTTGGGGACGGCTTGATCATTGTGAGTAACCATGGCGAAGTTCTGAGAAGCCTTTCGCTTCTTTGACTTCTTAGGGGATCCAGTCTGTTCATCCATGGTCTTTGATTCCTCGATTGGTTTCGATTCCTCGACCGGTTTCTTGTCACCCTTTCGAAAAAGCTTACGTTTCCTGATCTGAGATTCAGTCAAGGTTGCAGCTAGCTCAATGACATGCCTAACCGTAGGGGGGTTACTACCAGTAACAATGTCCTGAACTGAGTCAGGGAGACCATCAATGTATTTTTCGATCGCCTTATCCAAAGGCGTAACCATGGTAGGACATAATAGGCTCAGCTCCTCATATCAATCAGTGTATGCTCGATGTTCACCGCTGTCTTGCTTAAGATCGTCGAATTCCCTTTCCAAGGCCCTGATCTCGTGACGAGGACAGAATTCTTTCATCATCAGAGCTCGAAGCTCTTGCCATGTTTGAGCCAGTGCCACATCGGCACCCCTATCTCTCATCATACCATTCCACCATGTCAAAGCTCGTTTCTCAAAGACACTAGATGCAAATTCTACCTTTCGCTCGATTGGACATTGAACATGCCTGAAGGTGCTCTCTAGACTCTCGAACCATTGCAGAAGTGCAGTCGCTCCTTGAGTCCCGGAAAACTTTGATGGCTTAGCTGAGTTGAACGTCTTGAAGTTGCAGGGGGCATTATTGTTGTTGAGAGCTTGGTGACATTGAGCAACGATGTTCGGGATTGCAGCAGTCATTTGCTGTGTAATGACAGCTGCCAGATCTTCAATAGATACTGGATTTTCACGTCGTGGAGGCATTTCTAAAAGGGGAAACAAGAGAGAAAACAAATGAAATGGCATTGGGTAAGAATAGGATGTTACAATTACCGACCAAAATCATGGGTGATGGTCATTTGTTTGAACCACGAAGCAAACAAGCGACACACAAAGGCTGAATCAAAGCAATTAGATCCTCATAATGTATCGCGAAGACATGCTCGCCTATAAGTGGACACTCACCCCGAGAGTTCCCAGGTAAGAGTGATTGGTCCGATTATGTGGATTTGTACGAACACTCTAGCCTTAGACAGAAAACTCAGGGTACAGGCATTCACTTTTCCAGTTTGCACGTGTTCACACTATTTAGGACCCAAAACTTTGACGAGAGTTTTGAAAATTTAAAGGGGTTCAAAACCTTATAACAGAGGGTTCAAAACCTAGTAATTAATCATCCTAGAACAGATGATTAGTTTTTTTTTCCAAGCGGTTTTGAAATTCATGTTCTTGTTGTGGTCGTCGCCTAAGGATAGGTGACGGTATTGTTTTAAAACTAAACGCAACTAAACTCGCGTTAGGGTCCTAGGAAGGTTATAGACTAGGTCAAAGTATTACTAATAACCTAATTCCCTATAACCATTGGCTCTGATACCATCTTTTCTGTCACACCCCGACCACGTAGGACAACAAAACATGGCGGAAACATCGGGGAGTGTTGTAAGAGAATTAATTGTTTCAAATCCATGGCAATTGAAGTTTCGTTTTATTAATCAAACAAGAGAGTTACATTGTTTTAAACAAGAAACGAAGAGTACATAACAAAAATTAACTAGTTCTTGTCTCGTTTTAAGTCACTAAGGCACAGGTCCGCCTAAGTATGTCTTGATAAGTCCTATGCATGAACTCCTGAAAACACATGTGAAAATAGGTACGTCAGTATAAAAATGCCTGTGAGATACATAGGTTTTGTGAAAATAGGATTCATGACTTGTAAGTTTAAGAAAATGTTTAATAAAGTTTAGTCATGAACCTTGTAAATTGATTTGTTTTGTAAATCGTTTGAAAAACAATAAGATCAGATGATATGTATAAATAAATCCAAGGTTAAAATGAATAACCATGTAAAATGAGTTTGTATAAGATAAGTTGTTTGTAAAACAATGTCTTGTGAAAAGTATGTTATTTGTATAAAATGTTATATGTCTCAAATTGAAATGATTCAAATAACGCTACGATATGTAATACCATACAAACACTTATATATAGGAAGTACCAGCGGTGTATCCACCATGCTTGTATCATATTACACACGCCTCGTTACTTAATCACTTACTCAAACCAAACCATCAAGATGTATTGTTTAACAATTGTAGAAATGTTTAGGTATAGTCAAATGTCTATTGTCCCATTTAAACAAACCAAATGTCATACCAAAATGTAAGCATGTGATGAATAACAAATGTACTAAGTATGCACATAATGGATATACATAGCATAAAATGTAATGTAAAACAATGTACTAAGTATGCACACAAAGGACATACATAGCATGAAATGTAATGGAAAACGATGTACTAAGTATGCACACAATGGACATACATAGCATGAAATGTAATGTAAAATTATGTACTAAGTATGCACACAATGGACATACATAGCATGAAATGTAATGTAAAACGATGTACTAATAGTGTACTAATGAACATAGCAAGCATATGATATGAAAACATGGAAACACGAAAGTAACAAGTAGGCACATGTGTTTCACCCCAAAACAGTTTGAAAATAGTAAAAGAGGGGTCTATGTACTCACTTGAGATTGCTCAATAGACTTTAGATATCCACCAAGCAAAGCTAGAAGATCGCGAATATCAAACGGCACCTAGTATAGGTATCTACATAAATAAACGGACCTAATTCGGAAGATCGGATAGAATGAGGGCTCGTAAACCAAATGAGTATGGGAACTCATGTAATATGGTTTAACAAAGTGTACATACTAAATGAAACCTAACCTAAGTGCTTACGACCCATTACGACCCGTTTAGGTAGCTTATGCTACTTTAACGCGTCGTTCGCGTGAAACGCGTTCGGAACGCCTAACTAGTCCTATGACAAGTAAAATATGCCTTAACATGTCTAATATTGTTACTAATTCAGTTTAGATATCAAAAGTTAGGTTACATATGCTTAAAATGAATTTTGGCATTAAAAGGGCATTTTGGTAATTTACCTAAGGCATATATACTACCTATCATACAACTACTCGAACGATGTGACCATAAGGTCACTTAATGTGTTTGGTCGGATCCTAATGATCGACTAAATGGGTCGGGTTCGAAAGTATAAGCGATTGTTTAGATCGCTTACCTTTACGACCCTATATAAGCACTAAACTAAAAGTGACGAGCTAAGCATGTTAGAACATGCTTAACTATGTTTAGAAAACAGGTTTGGTATCAAAACAAATGGTTTTGATACCTAAGAGTAATTTGGTTACAAAATACGCAAGAATACGTATTCTGGCCGAAACTACGGCTCGTCACTGAGCCTAGATAACGTGGTAATCAGTAGGTATAGTCACTAGGGACTATAACCATCATGATTACGCTCACGTTATGAAGGTCAAACGAACTTCGCATTGACCATAAACTGGTCAATGCAGAAAGTCAAACAAAGTTTGACTTTCGGACTCGAAAACAATAAAAGAACGAAGGAACGCTTGCAAAGGGTCCCCGAATGCTAATCTTGATCCAAGTAGCTCAGGTATGAAACAAAGGTTTCAACTTAGAGCTTCTCAAATCAGATTTTTGTGAAGAATGAGTGAACATAAGGTGGGTATTTATAGTTTTCGGTTCACCTTAGGATCGTTTCTTGGAAAAGAGGGAATGATCTCGCCCGTACACTTGTCGGAATGTTGTGGTAACTCATATTGCTCCACCACAAGAGTTGGACACATGGCATTGGCCTTTTGAAAGGGTTAAGGGCTGTTAACAGCAACTGAAAAATGATTTGCTGCATCTGGACCTTGCTTGCGCACCGCAACACTCATATTGTTGAGGTGCGCAAGGACCTAGTTTGGCAGATTTACAGTTTTGGTCCCTGTTGTGCTATAAGGTCATTTCCGACGCGTTTAAGGCCCGTTAACCCCATTTCAAAGCTCTAAAATGAAGTTAAATTATAGGGAACTTAAAATGTGCTAAAAAATATCTCGGATGTCGGTTCGTTTGGTCGTACGGTTGCGTTGTTCGGTTAATTACGACGGAATGCGCATAAGCGCGAAAAACGATCCAAATGGCGTGACGAATGGATTTTTCTCATGCCAAACACTAAAATAAAATGTTTTAGTGCTTACATAAATTTTTGGATGTCCGGATGTATTCAGAACGTAAGTTATGCGCGAAAATGCAAACTTGTGCACTTTTTGACGCTTTTAGTCCCTGAATGACCCTAAAGTTTATTTTAGCACACCGAACCCCTCAAAGCCTATTTCTAATCTATGTGAACAATATTTAGGGTATGTTTAACTTATGGTCATGTTCCGGAATGTCTGTTATAGTTCAAATTGGCATACTTTCACAGTTTGTCAACTTTAGTCCCTGTAAGCGATTTAACTTTGATTTCACCACACCAAACCTTCCAAAACTTATATCTAAGTTATGTAAAGGTTATTTAAGGTATGTTAAGCCTATTTCACTATTACGGAGTGTTTGTTGCATTAAACTGGTTATATCTACGCATCAGTGCGCGTATAACCTTCCAGAAAGCGATTTAAAGCTTGAAATCGAACAAGAGTTGATATGTGTAAACGATACACATATTTTTACAAATCCGAAGTATGAAATACAATATTTTATTGGCTTGGCATTTGTCTGATGGTCGCAGTGACACAGGTGTCACATAACCCCTTACAACGAGTTCTTCTTGACCGGATCCATATATTAGAAATATATCCTTAGTCCTTCTAAGGTATTTCAATATATTTTTAACAGTCACCCAATGACCGTTACTCGCTGGTTTCTTCTCGTTATGACTAAAGCGCATGACATGTCCAGTCCAGTGCATATCATTACATACATAATGAATCCTATAGTTATCGCATATGGGATTCCTTTCATTCTTTCTTTCTCATCCTTTGAGCTTGGACATTGAGACGCACTCAATATTGTCCTCTCTTGAATAGGTACCAAACGTTTCGTAGAGTTCTCTATCTTGAACCTTTTCAAGACTTTGTCAATGTATGCACTTTAGTTTAAACCTATCAAGCGCCTTAATCTATCCCTATAGATCTTTATTCCCAAAATATAGGCGACTTCACCATGATCCTTAATGGAAAAACAACTTCCAAGCCAGGTTTTTACACCTTCCATGGTTGGAATGTCATTTCCAAATAGTAGAATGTCATCGATATACAATACTAAGAAAGTAATAATGCTCCCACTAGCCTTCTTATACACACAAGCTTCATCGACGTTCTTGATGAATCCATATTCCCTAATCTCTTCATCAAGACGGTGATTTCAACTTCTAGATGCTTGTTTCAATCCATAGATTGATTTCTTTAACTTGCATACTTTATCAGGATGTTTTGGATCGACAAAACCTACAGGCTGAACTATATATATACATCTTCCTCAAGACATCTATTAAGGAAAGCGGTTTTGACATCCATTTACCAAATCTCATAATCATATTATGCAGGTATGGCAAATAATATCCTAATCGACTTTAGCATCGCCACAGGCGAGAAGGTCTCATCACAATCAACCCCTTGAGTTTGATTGAAACCTTTTGCTACAAGTCTCGCTTTATAAGTATCCAAGTTATCATGCATATCCATTTTCTTTCTGAAAACCCACTTACTTCCAACTACTTTGGAGTTAAGAGACAGCACAACCAATTCCTATACTTGGTTGTCTTACACGGATTGCATCTCTGCGTTCATGGCTTCAAGCCATTTGTCACAATCGGATTTTGACATTGCATCATGGTATGTGGTAGGTTCACCCGAATCTACCACGTAGCATCCATTCATGAAAAATCCATATCTTTCAGCTGGACTACTAATTCTACCAGATTGCGAACGTTTTTGTGTGTATTGATCAACCACTTGATCATTTTCAACAACCTCTTGTTGAGTGCTAGTTTCAACCAAACGTGTATCGGCTTGTGGTTCTTGATCCTCATCAAGTTCCATTGTTCTACTAATTCCTTCACGAGGAAATTAGCTTCCAAGAACTCAGCCTTTCGAGCAACAAATACCTTTGCTCTCTTGGATGGTAGAATTAATATCCTATACCATTTTTAGGATATCCTACAAAGATACACTTAGTGGATCGTACTTCTAATTTGTTTGGGGTGTATAGCTTAACATAAGCTTCACAACCCATACCTTTAAATATGATAATGATGGAGCCCTTTCATGCCATATCTTAAAAGGAGTCTTATCCACTTTCTTGGTTTGGGCCACATTGAATGTACGGGCCGCAGAGAGCAAAACGTAACCCCAAAATGATAGAGATAATGTGCTCCTAGCCATTATAGATCGAACTATATCCAATAGAGTTCGACTCCTCCTCTATCGAAACGAAGAACTTTAAAGAGTTGATTTTGTACTTCACTTTTTGAAGATTTTGAACGTTTCAAAACTTCTTCTTTGTGTCAAGTACACATAACCATAACTATTACAGTTGTTGGTAAAATTAATGAAGTATCTTTCACCATTCCTAGTCATTGGCTTAAAAGGATTACATACATCCGAATGTATGATACCTAAAAAATCTTTTGCCCTTTAGTTGGTACCACTGAAGGGTTTCTTGGTCATATTACTTCGTAAACAAGATTCACATGTATCAAATGAACCAATTTCATTTGTTTCCAAAAGACCATTCTTTTGAAGTGTTTGTATGCGATTCTGTTTGCATGACCAAGGCGATAATGCCAAAGATAGTTCTCACTCAAATCCATTTTGAGTTTCTTGGCGATTGCTTGGTACATTGTGCTATCAAATGACGTATTATCATGAACTAATTCATAAATACCATTTGAAAGCATAGCTTTAAAGTAAAACATGTCATTCATTGAAATATAAATGTCATTGTTTATAAACTTTAAATCAAAACCATATTGTCTTATAAGGGAAACTTGAATAATGTTCCTAGTCAAAAAATTTCCAAACCATTTGGAAGTTTCAAAACATAGTCTCATCGGGCTACAACTTGAACTTTCGCTCCATTGCCCATGAAGAGACTAATGTCTCCCTTCTTTTAATGCTTATTTCTTTTTGAACCCTTTTGCAACAAATTGCAAACATGAGTTCCACATCCGGTATCTAATACCCATGTGTTTGAAGAAATAACATTAAGGTCAATATGTTTCATAAAGATCGTACCTTAGTTTTGCCTAGCATTGCTCTTAGTTTTCAACTCTTTGAGATAGGTTGGATAATTCCTTTTCAAATACCCTATCTCACCATACTCAAAGCATGGATCGTTCGTGGCAACCTTTGCCTTCTTTTCTTTTGGTTTCGGTGGTTCTGCTTTAGTCTTTCTTTTTCCCTTTGATGTGTCCGTTTCCATTTGCAACATTTGCTTTGGTGTCGGGGTGATGCCTTTTCTTGTTGCCACCCTCATTGATCGTTAGAATGGATAAAGCCATTTTACCCATATTGAGCCTTTCGAGGTCATTAATGTGGCTTTTTCATCTTAAAGACTTAAAATGAGACCGATTGGGTTTCCTCCATTCAACATGCATGTAGCGCTCGAAGCATTCTACCCTTGCATATTGTAGGAACATTTCCTTCAATTGGGTAATCATGTCGTATGCTCATGATGTTCAAAATCCTTTTGAATCTCGGGAATCATAATTCCTTACATGAGGCAAGAGGCTTGCATAGTATTCTCGAAATACTTAATCCAATCGTTATAGGCGTCCTCATCTTTCATAAGATGTTCATCGGGATTAGGATCGTTCAACACATAGGATATCTTTTCTTACTTGAGAACGATTCTTTAGTTTCGATATTAATCCATGAAGTGTTGTGATTGAGACGATCCTTTTCAAGGATTATTATTAGTGATAGGTTACGGACAGTTTGGGTAGTATTGTAAGCGGCCATCTACAAAATTTAACAAGGTTCAATTTTAGTATTTTCGATATTAATATATTTTAATTATTAATACCCTTTTATGTCTTAAAGACGATTAATAATTAAAATCTAGAATCCAACGTTACATTTAAATATTGGTTAGGTGACCTTTATCCCTCTATTTAAATTAACAAGGTAGTCAACATTTGACAATTGCAACTCTTTGCAATTTCTAGCCATATGGGATCGGTTAAACATCTATATGTTTAGTTGGCATGTTTAATCCCATCAACACCTTTTGTTCGCCATGCTTCGGTGACCCTAAGTTCATGGTTTCCAAATCAAGTCGTCCAACTTACACACACGTGTGAGTTTATACACATAAGTGGTTAGGTGACCTTTATCCCACAAACATGGTAAACCCACCTCGAACATACAATTTCCCTCAAATGTGGTTAGGTGACCTTTATCCCACTATAAGAGTTCCCAAGTGTTTCGAGTGTTGTATAAAAGGATGGTGTTTGACTTGTTTTATAAAAGGGTTTTTAATATTTCAAAATTCTAGTTTAGAAAATATTATGTACCATACATTCGCATGCATTCAAATCAATGGTACTTTAGTGAAAACTAATTTTCAAGGTTCTTTTTAATAAAACCCATTTTATTATAAAATCATTAATTTTTAATAAAACTTTTATTAACCATTTTAATGATTTTGTTAAGAACCAATTTTACGCTTGTTGTTGATTATTAGTTTGTTAAGTCATGCATATCCACATATCATTTAAAACAACAAAATAAGCAACCAAACAAGCATATCATACATAACAATAGGTGCATAACCATAGCCAACTATTTTGACCACACTTGTTAGACGAAACAATGTGAGTCAAAAGGTCCTTCCTAAAGGGTGAATATTGACATAAATAATGTGTCGTTGAACTCCCACTTGATTCTGCATCCAAATGCTTCAAGTCTCCTTCTTGTGTTGTGATTTCTCCACTTTCTTTGAGCTTCCAAAAGTCTTTTATATTCAGCTCCAAACTCCTTTGGACTTCAAAAATGTGTTTTGGTTGTCGGGCTAAAATCCCGTTAAGAACTATGAAGTCCTTTAGGCCCGAAATTAGCCAAAACCAAAACCGCATTTTTGTGTGCATCTTCTTTTACAAAAAAAAAATATCCTAATACATTTTTCTAGTAAAATAAAATGCACCTAATCAATTTATTTTACATACCAAATGAAAATAAATAAATTACATAACTTTACAAATGGAAGAACAAAATAATAATTATTACAACCTTTGAAATAATTAAATATAAATCACAACCACAAATATTCAACATATTCACATAGGGTCATGGCTAGGTTATGTACACCAACAATATATATATATATATATATATATATATATATATATATATATATATATATATATATATATACCAAATATATATAAAATTCAAGAAGCAAAATGGTTCCCTTTTTCAACCTACAATATTTCGGTCAAGAATGAAAAACCGAAAAATGTGGGTTTTTGTCCAAACAAAATAATCATCAAATGAAATAATTTTTCAAGATTCATTTATGCATGTAAGAATATAATCTTGAAAAACAAAGGGATAACCATGACTAAAATTTCGGCCAAAGGGTTTTAACCAAAACCGAAACCCGAAAATTTTAATCTTATGAAGCATGCACTCATATAAGCGGCTCTAGATGCCATTGATGGGATTTTAACATGTTTATCAAAGCAATTTCATCCATATGAAATAAAAACGCAGCTGAAATAATATTTAAAACATGTTACTTTTAAGATAAAAAAAACATTTTATATGTAAAACCCAATCCCTGGATCCATATACGAACATGCATGCTATCAAATATTTAAACCACAACCATAGGGTGTTTAGAATACTACCTTCCAAGGAGTAATGGATATGAAGAAGATGATGCTTCTTGAACGGTTGCCTTCAAGTGTAGAAGACCTCAAGCTTGTATACCCCAAGCCTTCCAACAAACACCTTATGTTTAGCTAGGATTTCTACACTTATGAACTTACTAAAATTTTCTCTTGATCAACCACACATAGCGGAAATATAGAGAGGTTTTTTTCTAGTGTTCTTGCACTTGATTTTTAAACTTGAAACCCTCGTGATCAACCATCATATGGCCGATTTTTCTAGAGAGAAATCTCTAGTATTTTCAAGTTCATATTATTTTTGTCTTGCAAAATTGTTTATAAAACAAGTGAGAGAATCTTGCCACCCTTTTCACCCAATGAGAATTCATCTAGATATGACAACTTGCATGCCTTCTCATTGGACCAACAATCTTGCCCAATCAAGAGCCTTCTACACATGCAATTTGCATGCAATTTGATTGGCCAAAACTTTTAGGGAAGAACACCAAGTGGGGGGGGGGGGGGCACCCTTTATTTTATAAAAAAATAATTTCTTTTATAAAAATAATTTAAGTGTTGATTAATTTTATAACTTTTATAAAATTATAACATCACATGTTATAAGACTTTATACAACTTTTATTAAGTTATTTAACCCATTAAATAACAAAATAAAATACTCTCTCAAAATAAATTATCCATATAATTTATTAGTTTGTCAAGTGCAATTATTTAGAAAATCGATTTCTAAATATTATAAGTGTTAATATTTATTTGTTTGATCATATCACAAATAAATATTGTAAGTGTTTGTCTAGCTTGCATTTGGGTATGACTCGACTTGGATCATAACGTACTAGCCACATCAATCTAATATGTGTCTTGGGCGTACAGACTCCAACAGGACGGGCGTGTACTAATGGACTAAGGCAAGGGGTCAATGATGATAGACATTGACTTAGGGCACAACTTACTTTCGTTAGTAGTCGATATGGTATGGTCTAGTAATTCACATGGGAAGCCCCCACTAATTATTGAAAAGGTTTGGGAAACAAGGATACTGATTAATACGTGGTTTACGAAACGAACTTACGATTATTGAAATGAACTCAATAACTAATCAACCAACTGTGAACTCGCTCAACTTTGTTGTTGACTCGTTGTTACATGCCTTGCAGGTCGTTAGGTATTTATGGAGCTTGCATGGGGAGGCGCGGATGTTGTGGGACATGGCAGTGTGTGCCATATCAAACACTTATACTATTTTGAACTTAATACTGATATTTGGGGTTTTTACGTTTATGCTTCCGCTGAACACTTTAACTATGCTTGTGTTTTTAACACCTTTCATATTGTTTGGTTGATCTTTAATTATTGTTTACATTGTTCAATATGATTGGTGGCTAGATCCTAGTCAGTCACGCCTCCAAGCGGTGATACTCCGCATGTGGATTTTGGGGGTGTGACAGATTGGTATCAGAGGCATTGGTTATAGTGAACTGGGTTTTAAAAAGGGGAAAAAGCTTTTGATAAAACCAGACTATAACCTGTACAGTTCTCAACGATCCACAATGATGCTTCGCTCCATGTGCAAGACTCGACATTACAGGTGATATTGTTACACTTACATCACCTGCTTATTAGTTTGCATAGTGAAATGCATGCTTAGTTAACGTAGCAATTGTTGATTGAAACCTTGTGTGCTCACTCTCTTCTGTCATCCCACACTTACACACTTTCACTACACATTTCTCACTTATGTTAACTTCATTGTGAAGATCATGAACGGACGCGGAGGACATGGTATTAACATGACACAAGCCCAACTGAGGGCTCTTATCAATGCTCGAGTTGCTGAGGCACTCGCAACAGCTCAGGCAGGAGGTACAACCTGCCATGACAACTTACTCTAGGATGCTTGTATCCTACTCTCGCGATCCAACTCTCGTGCTTTAACGTGTCTGTTTCTTTCGCATAACAGGTCCCGCTTGTACTTTCAAGACCTTCATGGACTGTCATCCTAGTACCTTCAGTGGTACTGAAGGAGCCGTAGGACTCCTCCATTGGTTCGAGAAGCTCGAATCTGTATTCGAAATGTGTGAATGTCTAGTGGCACGTAGGGTGAAGTATGCTACTGGTACTCTTGAAGGCGTGGCGCTTACGTGGTGGAATGGTCAAGTCCAGATGCTTGGGTTGGCGGCTGCTAATGCCACCCCATGGAACGATTTCAAAGAATTGATCAAGCAGGAGTATTGCAATCGTGACGATATCCACAAACTAGAGGTGGAGTTCTATAACCTGAAGATGACTGGGTTAGAAATAGAGGCATACACGAAGAGGTCGAATGAGTTGGCAGGGTTATGTCCAACTATGGTGGATCCTCCCATCAAGCGTATCAAACTGTACCTTAAGGGTCTGGTGCCGGAAATTCAAAGTCATGTGACCACAGCTAATCTCGCTACTATCCAGGAGGTTATTCGTCTCGCTCATCGTCTCATAGACCAGGCAGTGGAACAGAAGAAGCTGCCGAAACACATCAGTGATACTACTACCTTTGCTGCTCCCAGCGACAACAATCGAAAGTGGGATGGAGCCTCCAGCAAGGGTTCGACTTCAGTTCAGTCTGAGGCTCAGCAGTGAAAGACTGATGATTACCAGAGTCATGGTCAGCAATCTTCTGGTAGTCAAGGGCAGGGTGGATATCGAGGAAACCACCCTAAATGCAACAGATGCAACAGACACCACAGTGGTCAGTGCAACAAGGGTCGTTGTCAGAGATGTCTCAAGATGGGTCATGAAGCTAAGGATTGCAGGAGCTCACGACCTGCAAATCAAAGTCGCCAACAACTACCAGCCCTACAGAACTAGCAGCAGCAGCAGCAGGGTAATAGGCGATGCTTTCAGTGCGGCGCTGAAGGCCATTTCAAGAGAAACTACCCCCAGTTAAACCAAAATCAGAACAACAATAACCAGGGAAACAAGAACAAAAATGGGGGAAACAATGATGGCAACGGTGCTAGGGGTCGAGCGTTCGTGATTGGTCAGGGAGACGCAAGGAATGATCCTAACGTGGTAATGGGTAAGTTTCTTCTAGACGACTTTTATGTTACTGTCTTATTTGATTCGGGTGCCGATACCAGTTATGTGTCTCTAAAAGTCAGTCAAATGCTTAAACGCACACCAACACTTTTGAACACCAAGCATGTCGTAGAGTTAGCGAATGGTAAGAGTTTAGAGGCCACACACATAGTTAAGGGTTGTTACCTCGTCTTAGCTGGTCAGACCTTCTTTATCGATCTCATTCCTATAGTTTTGGGTAGTTTCGACATCGTCATCGGGATGGACTGGTTATCTCAACAGCAAGCAGAGATTCTTTACAAAGAGAAGATCGTTCGTATTCCCCGTTCTAGTAAAGAACCTCTCGTGATTCAAGGCAACAAGAGTGGTGCTGTTGTGGGCATCATCTCCTTCCTTAAGGTCCAGAAGTGTTTACGAAAGGGCCACACTGCTATTTTAGCACTCGTTACTGACGCATCAACGAAAGAGAAGAAGATAGAGGATATTCCAGTTGTACGCGATTTTCCTCAAGTATTTCCTGAGGATTTACCTGGTCTACCGCCTCATCGCCAGGTCGAATTCCAAATCGAACTAGCTCCTTGAGCAGCACCAATAGCTCATGCACCTTATCGTTTAGCTCCATCAGAATTAGAAGAACTATCCGCACAACTGCAAGAGCTCTTGAACAAAGGTTTCATACGTCCTAGCTCTTCGCCCTGGGGAGCTCCGGTTTTGTTTGTAAAGAAGAAAGACGGTACCTTCCGTATGTGCATAGATTATCGCGAACTCAACAAGGTAACCGTGAAGAATCGCTATCCTTTCCCACGCATTGATGACTTATTCGACCAGTTGCAAGGGTCGAGTTTCTACTCAAAGATTGATCTGAGATCCGGCTATCATCAACTGAGAGTCCGAGACGAGGAAATCTCCAAGACAGCATT
Source organism: Helianthus tuberosus (assembly GCA_030545235.1). Lineage (NCBI taxonomy): Eukaryota > Viridiplantae > Streptophyta > Magnoliopsida > Asterales > Asteraceae > Helianthus > Helianthus tuberosus. The sequence continues at coordinate 194,601,836 of CM060414.1, forward strand.
TAGAACTCGTTACGGCCATTACGAGTTTCAGGTCATGCCATTCGGGTTAACCAACGCACCTGCGGTTTTCATGGATCTTATAAACCGAGTGTGCAAGCCCTATCTGGATAAATTTGTTATTGTATTCATTGATGACATCCTGATCTACTCTAAGAGTCAGGAGGAACACGAGCAACACCTGCGACTTATCTTGGAACTCCTTCGAGCAGAGCGTTTATGCTAAGTTTTCCAAATGCGACTTCTGGCTTTGAGAAGTTCATTTCTTAGGCCACGTGGTAAACGAGAATGGGATTCACGTTGATCCATCCAAAGTCGACTCGATCAAGAACTGTCCTGCACCTCGTACACCAACAGAAATTCGCCAATTCTTGGGTCTAGCGGGCTACTATAGAAGGTTCATAAAGGATTTCTCAAAGATTGCACAGCCGCTCACTTCACTAACTCAAAAGGGTGTCACCTATCATTGGGGTGATGCACAGGAATCTGCGTTTCAGCAATTAAAGAATAGACTTTGTAGCGCACCTATTCTCTCATTGCCTGAAGGCAACGATGATTTTGTGGTTTATTGCAACGTGTCCATCCAGGGACTTGGTTGTGTGTTGATGCAACGTGACAAGGTCATAGCTTACGCATCACGCCAACTTAAAGTTCATGAAAGAAACTACACTACTCACGACCTGGAGCTGGGAGCAGTTGTTTTCGCACTTAAGATGTGGAGACATTACCTGTACGGTACCAAGTGCACCATCTACACCGATCACAGGAGTCTCGAGCATATTTTCAAGCAAAAGGAGTTGAACATGCGGCAACGTCAATGGGTCGAGCTATTGAATGAATATGAATGCGCGATCAAGTACCATCCGGGCAAAGCCAATGTTGTGGCCGACACCCTCAGTCGAAAGGATACTACACCTAAGCGTGTGCGAGCGTCACAACTCACCATTCAATCTAGTCTTCCTTCCCAGATACGAGATGCTCAGGTAGAAGCATTGAAACTAGAAAACGTCAGGGCTGAGGCCCTACGTGGATCAAGGAAACAGTTAGAACAAAAGGAAGACGGCGCCTACTATGTAACAGGACGCATCTGGGTCCCACTCTATGGCAACCTACGAGAGCTTGTAATGGATGAAGCACATAAGTCTCGTTACTCAGTACATCCTGGTTCGGATAAGATGTACCACGATCTCAGAACTAAGTATTGGTGGCCTAGCATGAAAGCTCATATAGCAACTTACGTTGGCAAATGCTTGACTTGTGCGAGAGTCAAGATCGAATATCCGAAACCATCAGGCCTATTCCAACAACCAGAGATCCCGACATGGAAATGGGAGCAAATTTCCATGGATTTTGTTACTGGCCTGCCTAGGTCTTAGCGAGGGAACGATACCATTTGGGTGATCGTGGATCGACTCACAAAGTCTGCACACTTCTTGGCTATCAAGGAAACGGATAAGTTGTCCACTCTAGCAGACGTTTATCTTAAGGAAGTTGTCTCGAGGCACGGGGTGCCAACCTCTATTATTTCCGATCGTGATGCACGTTTTACTTCAGAACTATAGCAAGCAATGCACAAATCTTTTGGCTCTCGATTAGACATGAGCACAACTTATCACCCGCAAATGGATGGGCAGTCTGAACGCACCATCCAAACTCTTGAAGACATGCTTCGTGCATGCGTAATCGATTTTGGCAACGGCTGGGAAAAACACCTCCCTTTAGGGGAGTTTTCTTATAACAACAGCTACCACACTAGCATTCAGGCCGCTCCGTTTGAGGCACTGTACGGGCGTAAGTGCTTATCACCTCTTTGTTGGGCAGAAGTTGGCGACAGACAAATCACTGGCCCAGAACTTGTAGTAGATACAACGGAAAAAATTTCTCAAATACGACAATGCATGGCGGCAGCTCGCGACCGTCAGAAAAGCTACGCTGATAAGTGTAGGAAACCTCTAGAATTTCAGGTCGGGGACCGGGTTCTACTTAAAGTCTCACCCTGGAAGGGTGTGCTTCGTTTTGGTAAAAGGGGCAAACTCAATCAGTGTTATGTCGGACCGTTCGAAATTATTGAGAAAATTGGCAAGGTGGCTTACAAACTAAACCTACCGTTAGAACTCAGTGGAGTTCACAACGTATTTCATGTGTCGAATCTGAAGAAGTGTCTGTCAGATGAGACCCTCATAGTTCCTTTGAAAGAGCTCACTATTGATGATCAGTTGTGATTCATCGAAGAACCAGTAGAGATTACGGACCGAGACGTGAAGGTTCTTAAGCATACCAGAATACCTCTTGTTCGAGTTCGTTGGAACTCTCGTCGTGGCCCAGAGTTCACCTGGGAACGAGAAGACCAAATGAAACTCAAGTATCCCCAGTTGTTCGAGAACAATGCAACCACTACTGAGGCTGAAGCTACTGTAGAATTTCGGGACGAAATTCCAAATCAACGGGGGGATGATATGACACCCCAGGAAAACCAGTAAACCACGCAACTTAACTAGCTTCCTCAGTAACCGCATGCTAAATTTTGGGACGAAATTTCTTTCAAGTTGGGGATAATGTGACAACTCGAGTTTCCAAGATTCCATCTTCACACTAGTTGTACGTTAATTGTTTAGTTGTTTGCTTACATGACTTGTTTGCCTTGTAACCGTACTTGTTGAATATATGTGGAGACGTTATATGACTTGTGTGTCGATATGTTTGGTGATATGATATGTGGCATATTTGAATAAGTAAAAACCTTAAACTATTTCACCTTATATAAGCTCGACGAAACCCAGGGTTCTGCCATGACCAGTGCGACAAAAACCAGGGTTTCGCCATAAAACCACTTCGACGAAACAGGGGGTTTCGCCATCTTCATATCAACGAAAGCCAGGGTTTCGCCGGCCCAGAGTTGCGCCGAAGCCCATTAAGGGCCCAGTACGTTTAAGCGAGTATTTAGTTCTGGAAACTATTACATTCGCCACATTTCTGACTAAAACGAAAACCCTAGAATCCTCCCACTGAGTGACGGTGATCTTGTGTTCTAGAAGCCCTTTAGTTCGATCAAGTTAGTATTTCTGTTTATAACGGTTAGTGTTTAACCCTTACATGATTAATTTATTGTTATCATTGTTAACTATTAATTGAAAACATGATTCATCGATGTTACGTAATGCTTGATCTTATGTTTAGATTTCCTTTAATTGTTGATGATGATTATTATGATATGTATGAACGAGAATGATACTTGTAAACACTATTCGGAGTATGTGAAGGCAAAATGTTGAATCTGTTAATGATTAGGGTTTCTTGGTGTTATTGATTTGAATAGGATGTTGATTGATGGGATAAGTTGATTGATGTTGTTGAATCTATGAAATCGTGTACATGTAATGGCCATTGTATATGTTAGATCGTTTAAGATTAATGCATGATTCTGTTGTGGTTGAATGATGGTTACAAAATGATTGCTGTATGATGATGATCGGTGGTTAGGGTTCTGGGTAATCATCAGTTACACGACGTAACTGATGCAATTGGACGAAATACCGATGTTGACGAAACCAGGGGGTTTCGCCGAGGGTAAACACGACGAAAACCTGGGGGTTTTGCCAAGGATTAAGACGACGAAACCTTAGGGTTTTGTCAAATGGGAATCATGACAAAACGGGGGTTTCATCAAAATGGGAAACTGCACAGTAACTGATTTAACTCAGTTAGTAGTTAACTGGGTTAGGGAAGTCTATGTTAACTATTATGGTTATGTGATTAACTGTTAAATGTTATGTGGTGTTTGTACTTAAACTACGCTGTATGATCATGATATATATATATATATACACGTAAACTATGTGGATGTAAACTGATGATGAATACGTGCTTACCTTAGGCTTTGACTGATTAACTGGGATCAAGTAATTAATCAACCGAGCAAACCAAGGTGAGTTCACACTCTTTCCAAGGCATGGGATTCCCAAGGGTTGGGAATGGGTTAAAGAACTAGAACGGAAACTACATATTCTCATTGGGTAGGATATGTACGACCATCCTCCATGGGTAGGATGCCAAGATTAAACCTCGCGTATTCTCCTTGGGTAGGATATGTACGTTTGTCCTCCTTGGGTAGGACAACAAGATTAAAGATACTGGACCAGAACTCTATCATAAGTCCCTCATTTTATATCGACTTAATCGCCAAGGCCGATGGCGAGCGGGTCATTAGTTAATAGCGCTATTAGGTTTAATGTCACACCCCGACCACGTAGAACATCAAATCGAGGCGGAAACGTCAGGGAGTGTTGTAACAGAATCGTTGTTTCATAACACATGGAAATTGAAATATTGTTTTATTGATTAAAAGAGTTACAATGTCTTGACAATCAAAGAAATATAACATAAATAACTAGTCTTGCATCTTTTATTGTCACTAAGGCCCAAGTCCGCCTAAGTGTATCTTGATAAATCCTATGCATCATATCCTAAAACACATGTGAAAATAGGTACGTCAGCATAAAAATGCCTGTGAGATATATAGGTTTTGTGAAAATAAGATTCATGACTTATGTTGAAGAAAATGTTTAGTCATGAACCTTGTAATTTGCTTTGTTTTGTAAATCATTTGAAAAGCAATAAGATCAGATGATATGTATAAATAAATGAATTATGTATGGTAAAATGAATAACCAAGTAAAATGAGTTTGTATTAGATAAGTTGTTTGTAAAACAATGTATTGTGAAAAGTATGTTATTTGTATAAAATGTTATATGTCTAAATTGAAATGATTCAAATAACGCTACGATATGTAATACCATATAAACACTTATATATAGGAAGTACCAGCGGCGTATCCACCATGCTTGTATCATATTACACACACCTCGTTACTTAAATCACTTACTCAAACCAAACCACCAAAGTAAAATGTTTATGTATAATCAAATGTCAAAATGTTTATGTGTAATCAAATGTCAAAATGTTTATGTGAAAACCATGTCTAATGTCTATGTTTAATGTTTATGTCTAATGCAAGTCATGTAATGTGTATATTAATGTCAAAATGTTTATGTATGGTAGTGAAATATATCAACTAAACCACATGTAAAATGCACAAAAACAAGGTATTGAAGTAAAACATAGTTTAAATCAAAGTTATGTTTTGTGTAATGAATGCATGCTATACTGATATAAACATCTATGCGGTATTGTTAAATTTCATACATCCAAGCCTTGTGACAGTCGGATAACCCTTTTAGTAAAGGTTATCAAAAAAATGTATTCGGATTCGGTCATTCCTTCCAATCCAAACAAACCCGAGATTTCAGGAATGGGATTTCTCAAGTCCTATGGTACCACTACCTACTACCGAGCGGAGTAGCAAATGTTAATGAATGTACATTGTCCCATTTAAACAAACCAAATGTCATACCAAAATGTAAGCATAAAATGTAATGTAAAATAATGTACTAAGTACGCACACAATGGGCATACATAGCATAAAATGTAATGTAAAATAATGTACTAAGTACGCACACAATGGGCATACATAGCATAAAATGTAATGTAAAATAATGTACTAAGTACGCACACAATGGGCATACATAGCATAAAATGTAATGTAAAATAATGTACTAAGTACGCACACAATGGGCATACATAGCATAGAATGTAATGTAAAATAATGTACTAAGTACGCACACAATGGGCATACATAGCATAAAACACAATGAAATCATGTACTATAAATGTACTAATGAACATAGCAAGTATATGATGTGAAAACAGGAAAGCATGAAAGTAACAAGTAGGCACATGTGTTCCACCCCTAAACGTTTGGAAAACAGTAAAAGAGGGGTCTATGTACTCACATAAACACCTTGAAAATATTTAAAAGAGGGGGTTCTATGTACTCACTTGAGGTTGCTTAGTAGTCCTTGAGTAACAACCAAACAATGCTAGAGATCACGGATATCAAACGACACCTAATATAGGTAACTATGTTAATATACCGGACCTAAAATCGGAGGATTGGATAGAATGAGGGCTCGTAAACCAAATGAGTAGGGGAACTCAATTAATATGGTTTAACAAGGCCTACATACTATAATGAAACCTAACCTAAGTGCTTACGACCCATTACGACCCGTTTAGGTAGCTTATGCTACTTTAACGCGTCGTTTGCGTAAAACGCGTTCAGACTGCCTAACTAGTCCTATGACAAGTAAGATATGCCTTAACATGTTTAATATTGTTGCCAAATCAGTTTAGATGTCAAAAGTTATGTTACTTATGCTTAAAATGAATTTTGGCACAAAAAGGGTATTTTGGTAATTTTCCTACGGCATATAAACTACCTATCATACAACTACTTAAACGAAGTGACCATAAGGTATAACCTCGGAAGGTTATTCCCTATACAACTATGGTCACCTAAAGTGTTTGGTCGGATCCCAATGATCGACCAAATGTGTCGGGTTTGAAAGCATAAGTGATTGATTAGATCGCTTACCCTTACGACCCTAGACAAGCACAAATCTAAAAGTGACGAGCTAAACATGTTAAAACATGTTTAGCAAAGTTAGAAAACAGGTTTGGTATCAAAACAAACGGTTTTGATACCCAAAAGTAGTTTGGTTGCAAAATACACAAGAATGCGCATTTTGGCCGAAACTACGACTCGTCACTGAGCCTAGATAACGTGGTAATCAGTAGGTATAGTCACTAGGGACTAAAACCATCGTGATTACGCTCACGTTATGAAGTTCAAACGAACTTCATGTTGACCGTAAACTGGTCAATGCAGAAAGTCAAACACTGTTTGACTTTCGTGCTAAAACGCATAAAAGAATGAAAGAGGACTTACAAAAGGTCCAAGAATGGAAGTTTTGATTTAAACAACTCAGGTATGGAGCACAAGACCCCAACTTAGAGCTGAATAAATCAAAGGTGTGAGTTCAAGTGAAGTGGGGGTGGGCTATTTATTGTTTTTCTAGGACTGTTAGGATCGTTTCTCGTGTACCGAGCTTTGATCTTGGCCCTATACTTGCACCCCCTGTTTTGCAATAACTTGGGCACTCAAAACCAGCCCATAGGAGCTTCAAAAACCATTTGCAACCATGGGGAACAGCTGGAAATAGTTGGAAATCATTTCTGCTGATCTGGGGGGTCCTTATGGACCGTATGGCTTTGTGCTTACGGTCCGTAAGCCTTGTGCAGGTCAGCAAGTTTCAAAATGTCAGTTTTAGCCCCTGAAGCCCCAAACTTGGTTTTTGATGCATTTTTGACATGTTTAAGCCCCGTTAACTCCATTTCAAAGCTCTAAAAAGAAGTTAAAGTATAGGGAACTTAAAATATGCTCAAAAATATGTCGGATGTCGGTTCGTTTGGCCATACGGTTGCGTTGTTCGGTTAATTACGACGGAAGTCGTAACGGACGCAAAAACGGTCCAAATTGCGCGACGAATGGATTTTTCTTATGCCAAACACTAAAATAAAATATTTTAATGCTTACATAAATTTTTGGATGTCCGGATGTATTCAGAACGTAAGTTATGCACGAAAATGCAAACTTATGCACTTTTTGACGCTTTTAGTCCCTGAATGAGCATAAAGTTTATTTTAGCACACCGAACACCTCAAAGCCTATTTCTACGCTATATAAAGGATATTTATGGTGTGTTTAACTTATGATCAAGTTCCAGAATGTCCGTTACAGTACGAATCGACATACTTTCGCAGTTTGTCGAATTTAGTCCCTGTAAGCGAATAGACTTGATTTCGGCACACCAAACCTTCCAAAACTTATTTCTAAGTTATGTAAAGGTTATTTAAGGTATGTTAAGCCTATTCACTATTCCGGAGTGTTTGTTGCATTAAACTGGTTATGTTTACGCATCAGTGTGTGTATAACCTTCCAGAAAGCGATTTAAAGCCCGAAATCGAACAAGAATTGATATGTGCAAATGATACACATATTTATACAAATCCAAAGTATGAAATACAATATTTCATTGGTTTGGTATTTGTTTGATGGTCGCAGTGACCCAGGTGTCACAGTCTCCCCTACTTTAAGAAATTTCATCCCGAAATTTATTTAGAGGAAACTTGTGAGAGCTTGAAACATGAAGTGGAAAAGACCAAACAACACCGGTTGGAGTTCTTGAACTTCTAGTAACTTTAAATAACATCATGCTTGCAATGTGAGAGGGACACTTATATACAAGTATATAAAGTGTTATTGGTGCGTCCACCGTACCTCTATTACATCGTTCTCATTTTGTTATTGTTGTCACTATCGGTTCTTACACATAATAAATCTTACTGGGTTTCTGTGCACTAAATTTCATAATTATGTACGCGTCCATAATTACACAATTCCTTTTATAGTTCACACAGTATATTTTATAATGTGTAGGGGAAAACCAAATGAACAAACCTGTGATGAGTGTGATTAGACCACCATAGAGTCCTTTTAATTAAATCAATAAATGATCTAAATAGACTACCAAGGAGTCTGTTCAGCTATATCACCACATGTCATTCTTAACCAGATTCTGATTAAATCTTTTTGACTAGACCACTAAAAGGGTTTCTAATGAATCATGGAGTGGTACTATATAATCCAAGGGTCTTAACTATCATGTAGAAGCCCAATAAGGATTTAAGGTAGTACCTTTTTGAATATCCTTCTACGAATCCCTCATATGAAGATATGAAAGATTCTACGAATATCCGGAGTATACAAAAACACCAAATGCATAAAAGAAAACACAAAATGCATAAACACATAGTCACATAACCACAAAATTGTTTGTTAATTTGTTTTGTTAATTGCGTACATGCATTTAAAGCACACTAGGAATCCATTCCGTGGATTTCAGTTGGTACTTTAAACATTAACAAGAATCTAACTATAAAGATAGAAAGATCTTAAAGAGAAAATTCGATTTCGATCATAAGAAACCGAAATGTTCGAATTAAGGCATACAAGGAATCCAATTAAGGACTCTGATTTAAATGATAATCATCCACAAGGGTCTAATTTTGAAGATAAAAAGATCCCATATGGATTAAAGATGTTTTGAAACCTTGCACAGGATGTGCTTAAGTCAAAACATGAAGTAAAAATTCTTATGAAGTTGAGATGCTAGATATGCCAAGGCGACATATGAAGCGGAATTTGAAGGTTAAGTTAATGTATGAGAAAATGTTTTTGAAAACTATGCATGGGGTTTCTTTTAAAAAATGTGTTTAATGTTTTTGAAACCTAATATGTATATAATACTTTTGAAACCATAAAGTAGGTGTATTAGGTAAGTATATTTAAAAAAAATGTTTTAAAATCATGCGAGATGGATTTTGAAATTATGTATAAGGTTTTTGAAAACATGAATGATGCTTTTGAAATCATGCACTTGATATAAGTAATTATACTGTATTAATAACATTTTGAAATCATGAAGGTTGCTTTTGAAAACATAGACAATGCTTTTGAAATCATGCATTTGATATATTAAGTAGATATACTATGTTAAAAAATGTTTTAAAACTATATGGAATGTTTTGAAATCATGAAGGTTGTTTTGAAAACTTAAACTATGTATGTTGTTATGAAAACCTAAATGTAATGGGTTTGTGATTTGAAAAATACCTTAGTTTTCTAACCAAGGATTTAAAGGCACAGATGTGCGAAAAGCACGATTACTCATGATGTCACTTCATTTTATGTACTTTGTTTCTTAGAACGAAACAAGTACTAAGAACTTTTGAGGAAATTATGAGCGATCACTTGAAAGAGAGAATCACAAGAGTAGTTTGTAAAGAACGTAGTTTCTTGATGTAGGTATCATAGGGAAATGCCATACACACATGTAACTACACTTGTACATCAGAATTGTGAATAATAATTTATTTATGAACAAAACAAATTGTTTCACATTACAAGAAAACAAAAGAAAAAGCATAAGACAGCAACATCTTCTAATCAGCCAACTGCTCATCCGTGGGTTGGATTTGCCTTAGCAAGCTTCGGGCATTTATTCACAAAATGACCCATGTTGCCACAGTTGTAGCACGATCCAGGCGGGAAGCGAACTTGAGCAGGATTGGCTTGTGGTTGATTTGAACTACCTTGGTTCGGGTTACATCGACAAGCACTTGCCAGGTGACCAACTCGCCCACATGATACACACAGATGACACTGTAAGTGAGCTTGGTGATGCCCATTACATTTGTCGCATATTGGTGCCTTTCCCTTGTATTGCTTCTTAGCAGGTGGTGTTACCACCCGGATGGGTCTTGCTTGATTTGGTACAGCTGTAGTTGAGCAAACCCTTGCTGTATGACCTATAAGTCCACAAATTTGGCATTTGCGGCACTTCACACTAGCATGATGATGAAGGTTACATTGGTTGCACAAGGGTGTAGTTCCATTGTATTTCTTCCTAGCTGGGGGTTGAGCTGGTTGGTTGGGGATGGCTTGACCATTGTGAGCGACCATGGCGAAGTTCTGAGAAGCCTTTCGCTTCTTTGACTTCTTAGGGGATCCAGTCTGTTCATCCATGGTCTTTGATTCCTTGATTGGTTTCTTGGCTGGCGGAGCTGTCACTTGCCTAGGTCTTGCCTGTTTTGGTGCAACCGGTGCAGGATTCTTTGAAGCTTTACGTTTCTTTGGTTTAGGTGAAGGCTTGGCCTCTGCCTCCTTTGTTGACTCTTGAGTGGCTTCATCCTGGAGACGATACATGGCAATGCCTAAATCCACAGTCTTCAGAATCACTTCGCCTATTCGCTGGGCAAATTTGGCTGTTCGCTCGGACTTTTGACCGTTGCTGAGAGGAAGAGACATTCTAGAAGAAAATGAAAGATATAGGACAAAAACAAGTGAAACGTCATCGGATAAACAATGCAGAATGTCAATGCATAAGAATTTGCGGTCATTTGTTTGTTACCTAAGGCAAACAAATGAGACGGTGACAATCAAAGTAAACGGATCATATTAATGTATCACTGAAGACATGCTCGCCTATAAGTGAACACTCACCCCAAGAGTTCCCAGGTAAGAGTGACTGGTCCGATGCTGCGGATTTGTACGAACACTCTAGCCTTCGACAGAAAACTCAGGGTACAGGCATTCACTCTTCCAGTTTGCATGTGTTCACATTATAAGACCCAAATTTCGACGAGATTTGAAAACTCAAAGGGGTTCAAAACCTTATAACAGAGGGTTCAAAACCTAGTAATCAATCATCCTAGAATAGATGATTAGTTTTCAAAGCGGTTTTGAAATTTGTGTTCTTGTTGAGGTCGTCGCCTAAGGATAGGTGACGGTATTGTTTTATGACTAAACGCAAGTAAACTCGCGTTAGGGTCCTAGGAAGGTTATAGACTAGGTCAAAGCATTACTAATAACCTAATTCCCTATAACCATGAGCTCTGATACCAACTTTTCTGTCACACCCCGACCACGTAGAACATCAAATCGTGGCGGAAACGTCAGGGAGTGTTGTAACAGAATCATTGTTTCATAACACATGGAAATTGAAATATTTTTTTATTGATTAAAAGAGTTACAATGTCTTGACAATCAAAGAAATAAAACATAAATAACTAGTCTTGCATCTTTTATTGTCACTAAGACCCAGGTCCGCCTAAGTGTATCTTGATAAATCCTATGCATCATATCTTGAAACACATGTGAAAATAGGTACGTCAGCATAAAAATGCTGTGAGATACATAGGTTTTGTGAAAATAAGATTCATGACTTATGTTTAAGAAAATGTTTAGTCATGAACCTTGTAATTTGCTATGTTTTGTAAATCATTTGAAAAGCAATAAGATCAGATGATATGTATAAATAAATGAATAATGTATGGTTAAATGAATAACCAAGTAAAATGAGTTTGTATTACATAAGTTGTTTGTAAAACAACGTATTGTGAAAAGTATGTTATTTGTATAAAATGTTATATGTCTAAATTGAAATGATTCAAATAACGCTACGATATGTAATACCATACAAACACTTATATATAGGAAGTACCAGCGGCGTATCCACCATGCTTGTATCATATTACACACACCTCGTTACTTAAATCACTTACTCAAACCAAACCACCAAAGTAAAATGTTTATGTATAATCAAATGTCAAAATGTTTATGTGTAATCAAATGTCAAAATGTTTATGTGAAAACCATGTCTAATGTCTATGTTTAATGTTTATGTCTAATGCAAGTCATGTAATGTGTATATTAATGTCAAAATGTTTATGTATGGTAGTGAAATATATCAACTAAACCATATGTAAAATGCACAAAACAAGGTATTGAAGTAAAACATGGTTTAAATTTTGTGTAATGAATGCATGCTATACTGATATAAACATCTATGCGGTATTGTTAAAATTCATACATCCAAGCCTTGTGACAGTCGGATAACCCTTTTAGTAAAGGTTATCAAAAAAATGTATTCGGATTCGGTCATTCCTTCCAATCCAAACAAACCCGAGATTTCAGGAATGGGATTTGTCAAGTCCTATGGTACCACTACCTACTACCGAGCGGCGTAGCAAATGTTAATGAATGTACATTGTCCCATTTAAACAAACCAAATGTCATACCAAAATATAAGCATGAAATGTAATGTCAAATAATGTACTAAGTACGCACACAATGGGCATACATAGCATAAAATGTAATGTAAAATAATGTACTAAGTACGCACACAATGGGCATACATAGCGTAAATTGTAATGTAAAATAATGTACTAAGTACGCACACAATGGGCATACATAGCATAAAATGTAATGTAAAATAATGTACTAAGTACGCACACAATGGGCATACATAGCATAAAATGTAATGCAAAATAATGTACTAAGTACGCACACAATGGGCATACATTGCATAGAATGTAATGTAAAATAATGTACTAAGTACGCACACAATGGGCATACATAGCATAAAATGTAATGTAAAATAATGTACTATGTACTCACTTGAGGTTGCTTAGTAGTCCTTGAGTAACAACCAAACAATGCTAGAGATCACGGATATCAAACGGCACCTAATATAGGTAACTATGTTAATATACCGGACCTAAAATCGGAGGATTGGATAGAATGAGGGCTCGTAAACCAAATAAGTAGGGGAACTCATGTAATATGGTTTAACAAGTCCTACATACTATAATGAAACCTAACCTAAGTGCTTACGACCCATTACGACCCGTTTAGGTAGCTTATGCTACTTTAACGTGTCGTTCGCGTAAAACGCGTTCGGACCGCCTGACTAGTCCTATGACAAGTAAGATATGCCTTAACATGTTTAATATTGTTTCCAAATCAGTTTAGATGTCAAAATTTATGTTACTTATACTTAAAATGAATTTTGGCGCAAAAAGGGTATTTTGGTAATTTTCCTAAGGCATATAAACTACCTATCATACAACTACTTAAACGAAGTGACCATAAGGTATAACCTCGGAAGGTTATTCCCTATACAACTATGGTCACTTAAAGTGTTTGGTCGGATCCCATTGATCGACCAAATGGGCCGGGTTCGAAAGCATAAGCGATTGATTAGATCGCTTACCCTTACGACCCTAGACAAGCACAAATCTAAAAGTGACGAGCTAAACATGTTAAAACATGTTTAGAAAAGTTAGAAAACAGGTTTGGTATCAAAACAAACGGTTTTGATACCCAAAAGTAGTTTGGTTACAAAATACGCAAGAATGCGCATTTTGGCCGAAACTACGACTCGTCACTGAGCCTAGATAACGTGGTAATCAGTAGGTATAGTCACTAGGGACTAAAACCATCGTGATTACGCTCACGTTATGAAGTTCAAATGAACTTCATGTTGACCGTAAACTGGTCAATGCAGATAGTCAAACACTGTTTGACTTTCATGCTAAAACGCATAAAAGAATGAAAGAGGACTTACAAAAGGTCCAAGAAGGAAGTTTTGATTTAAACAACTCAGGTATGGAGCACAAGACCCCAACTTAGAGCTGAATAAATCAAAGGTGTGAGTTCAAGTGAAGTGGAGGTGGTCCATTTATAGTTTTTCTAGGACCGTTAGGATCGTTTCTCGTAAACCGAGCTTTGATCTTGGCCCTACACTTGCACCCCCTGTTTTGCAATACCTTGGGCACTCAAAACCAGCCCATAGGAGCTTCAAAAACCATTTGCAACCATGGGGAACAGCTGGAAATAGCTGGAAATCATTTCTGCTGATCTGGGGGGGTCCATATGGACCGTATGGCTTTGTGCTTACGGTCCGTAAGCCTTGTGCAGGTCAGCAAGTTTCAAAATGGCAGTTTTAGCCCCTGAAGCCCCAAACTTGGTTTTTGATGCATTTTTGACACGTTTAAGCCCCGTTAACCCCATTTCTGTTGGATCATTGTCGTGACCCTAAAAGTCAGTTAAGGCAGTTCATCTTCAAATACGAGGGCGGAATCAACGTAAACGAAGTCAAAAACAGATTGTATCCTTTTAACTTTCTTTATATTACTGATTGTGAGCTTTTACATTGTATTCTGACAAAAATTCAGCAGCACCTTCGCTCACACACACATACATGACCGTTTGAAATGAACATAGCACTCTCCTATTTATAGTAGTGACCCTCTAGTTTGAAGGTGACACAACCTGCTTCAAACTAGACCCTGTTCAAACTAGACCCTGTTCAAACTAGACCCTGTTCAAACTAGACCCTGTTCAAATGGTCAGCTTTGACATAAGACTCAATAAGACGTAGTCAACAGACATTCAGTGCACCAACAGACTCCCCCTTGGATGTTGACGAAGTCTTTGGCATCAAGTCTTTAGTCTTTGTCTCTTTCCAAATTTTGTCATTGTAAAGCTCCTTCTTCACAGGTTCAGAATCTTGTCCTAGCTCCATCTTCAAACTCCCCTTTGATTGTTGATCCAGACTCCCCCTTTCACAGACTCCCCCTTTCAATATGCTAGAATCTGAGGTCTTGATCTGGTTCAAGCTTTGACATTTAGCTTCCGTGGGAATGATGAAGTCCAAAACCTGTGACCCTGCACATCCTCTACCTCAACATAAGTTTCACAAATTTATAACAATTGAAATTTAGTAAACTTACTGGTAGACATCATATATTCAACAAACATACTAGTTACATCAAGTTCAACTGAATGACCTTGATTAACTAACCACACAATCTTTCAAAACATTTGTATATGACATTCAAAGTTTTCAACAAACTTTCCCAATCCAATTCATCATGTTTAGCACTTTGAACTTTGAATATCAGCTCTTCAACATCAGTTGTCGAAAATCTTTTTGAATTTTGAGCTTTGAATGAAATGCAATAAACAAATATATACAAACAATATTTTTGATGAGTTTGTGTAAGAGGATCATATCAGTTTCTGAAACAAATCACTAGCACCGTTAAGCTTTAAATCATTTTAAGTTCTAAACGATTCACCTTGATTGTCGATATACTGATCCATCTTAAATTCTCACACAAATTTCAATTTACTCAGTATACGATTTAGATGTATTATGAACTTAGCTCATTCATGTGTCCCACCTCTTGAATATACTCCCGTATCCAGAATCCCAATAATTAGTCTTACAGGTGAGTATACTACAATGATATCTGTACATAAATTAGGTATGCGAGGGCCGAGGGATCTCAGGTCGATACTTCCGTATGCGCAGAGAGATATCAGCTTCGACTTTACGGTATGTCCCCTTTAGAGGATCTTTTTGCTTACAACAGCAGCGACTATCAATTTTATTGTTTCATCGGCATGCTGAGGGTTTAATGCTGTGTTTCAAGCATTAGCATAAAGTATTATCCAAGGACTAGGTCAGAACTACCGTTCAGCAGAAGTCCCGGAATAATACCCCAGACATCATTGAGTATAAAAACCTAGTATATCAGAATACGAGACCTTTCAAACGATATTTCAGGGGTTACCTATATATCCAAGTAGTGTTCCCCACGAATTTCACAAGTTTGAAATTTTAGGTTTATCCCCAAAATAAATCTACTAAATGTGCGAAAACCTATCGACACATCATTAGTGAGACCGTTTATCACATTTGACATTTCATATCATTAGCGTGCTGTGATAGTCCACTGATGTACTATCATTTCCTCTTTTTCACAACAAAACTCATTTTTGCATTTTCAATATTTTTGACATTTTCAAATTTTCAAATTTTTTTTCTCCCCCTAAAATCAAAATATGTTTCAATTTTGATTTTCAAGGAAAATTTGAAAACAAACTGACAACCGATATCGAATTACTTCAATTCGCCATTCACTTGGCATAAACAATCAGAACTTCCCCTGACAACAAACTATTTTCCCATTTAGATTTCAAAACACTTAAGTTTGTTTTAATCAAAACGGTTTTTCCGGAAAATTAGTTTTGTTGAATTAACAAACCACTTGTTGGTTAGGGGATTACATCATCACTTTGTTCTCCTTTAACCATTTTGAAAGATTTAACAGTTCAAGATTCTTTCAACACAAACACTTGTAGAAAATCAAGTACAACTTAATGTCCCTGATTTACCACATGTAAGATGAAATCACTTTCGTGAATTTCTCAAGAAATGTGCCGATTCATGTTCCACGCTTACCAACCTGGGAACTCCGGCAAGTCAGGTTTTTCTATTTGAAAAGATTCACCCAAGCCTGACCAGCCTTGGGTTTGACATTTTTTACCTCAACACTAGGCTCCTCTGGCTTTGATGAACCAGAATCATTTCCTGAATTTGGCATGTCTGACTTTGACCTGTCAAATTCATTGCCTGATGGTGGCTTGTTTGACTTTGACACATCAGATTCATCGCCGACCATTTTCTTCTTCTTCTTTTCTTCTTTTGTCCTCAGATTTGCATCTGAAGAATTGAATTTACTTGGCTTTGCAGTCAAGTTAGTTGATTCATCAGAACTCTTATTCAATCTGTCCGGCAAACCCGAAGACAAAATCTTTTCCAGATACTCTCTCGCCTTTTTCCTTTTCTTTCGCAGTCTGTCTTTCTGCCCATGTGAAAGTTTAACTTTCTTTTCCTGAATTGTCTGATTTTGAACTTTAGGTTTTAGAACCTTCTGTTCATTGGGCTTGACATTGACTGGTTTCTTTGCCAATTTCTGAAAATTAACCCTCAATCTTTCATTTGATCTCCTTGGGCAATCCCTGGCAATGTGACCTCTAATTTGACAATTATAGCATCTTCTTGTCTCATAACTCCAATTCTGGCAGTTAACAGCAATGTGTCCTTTCACACCACAGGTGTAGCACACTCTGTTATCGTACCATCCACTTCTGTCAGTCCAAACCTTCAGATCATAACATTGTTTGGCTTGGTTATAATCATTTCTCCTCTTCAATGCTGGATTTGGCTTTTGAGCACTGTGGTCAAACCTGCACCACTTATTACCAACATTTTGTGAGTTTTCATTTTTAAATTTTTGTGATTTTTGATAATGATTGGATGACTTATCTGATGAGCTTTTATTTTCAATTTTGAAGTTTTTCAAATTTTTAACTTTTTGTTTCTGTTCTGCACTCTTCTTAACAGGTTTTTGTTTAGAACATTCACCTGTTTTAGTAGATTGCTAAACAGTATTTTTAAATTTTTCTTGTAAATCTAAAAATATTTTTCTTTTCTTTTCTTTTTCATCATCAGATATTTCATCACAATCTTCAATTTTGACTTTGTCAAAATTTGTGACATTGTCACTTATTGGAACTGAATTGATCGGTTTTGGACAGACATGTGATGTAGAATTCACAAAACCTTTCAATTTCTTTTCAAGATCATCAATTTTATTTCTTGCAATTTCAGCTTCATTTTCAAGCCGAATGATTTTCTGAAGATGAGAATTTATTTCAATCTGTTTCTCAAGATTATTTTTAAAAATAACAGATTTTTCATCTTCTAAAACCTTCATTTGTCTTTGAAAATCTTTTTCAATCTTTAATTTATCATTTTCAAAAACATTTTCTTTTTCTTTAAAATTTTTGTTTTCTAATGACAAACTCTCAACATTCTTCAAAAGTTTGTCATTTTCAAATTTTAGTTTTTCGCAGTTCAAGCGCAACTCCAAAATCTGTTCATCATCAATTTTCTTCTCGTCTTTCAAAACTTTGTTTTCCAATGTCAAATTCTCCACATCTTTCAAGAGATTGACATTTTCTGCTTCGGATTTTTCACATTTGGAGCACACCACTTCTTGTTTTGCAGTTTCATCCTTCTTTGATTCTTCATTTGACTTGGTCATTCCTTCTCTAATCCTTTTGATTAATTCAAGAAACTCAACCAAACTTATATTTTCTGAGTTTCTTTCTATTTCATTTATTAACTCTTTCTTTTTCTTTTTCTTTTTCTCTTCTTCATCTCCCCACCATTTTCTTTGCCAATAATCATCTTGCTCTTTATACTCTTGGATTATGGCTTCGATATCAAGCGTGTTGTGATCAATAGCAATGTTTCCATATGGATCAAGATAACACTCTCTGTCTGGATCCCATCTATTTGCTCTCTTTGCTTCCGAAAAAATACCAGATATTCTGATTATTCTGTTTTCAGCAATCATTTTTCTGTATCTATACTTTTGCTCTTCAGTTCAATTGTCTTTCCATGGAATAGGTTCGGAATTTTTCGCCATCTTGTACGTTCCCAAAAAATAATCAACAACACACTTAGAAATATTCTTGAATTTGAAAAATGACAGATTAAAACGGAATCTGTTCAAACGAAATTGTTCAAACTGTATTATGTCTTTCAAACGAAATGGCTCTTCTTAAACGAAATATGTTATTCTGTTTGAGACAACACTAATCAAGTTTCAAACGAAAACTAGTTTCAAACGTGATATCACTTTCAAACTTGATGTCACTTTCAAACTAGAACCACTTTCAAACTTGATGTCACTTTCAAACAGGAACCACTTTCAAACTTGACACTTTCAAACGGGAACCACTTTCAAACTTGAAGCCAGTTTCAAACAGGAACCACTTTCAAACGGGAACCACTTTCAAACTTGATGTGTCAGTTTCAAACTTGAAGTGTCAGTTTCAAACTGGATGGTTCAGTTCAAACTAGATGACGTCAGCATTTCGCGAACATTTTCAAACGGTCAGGTTGATTTTGATCAGTTTTAAGTCGAATTATGGTTCAAAACTTTCAAGGATTTGTTATCTATATGTTTCACCTGTTATGTGAACGTTTTAGACCATATTAACCGTGAAATATGTCCGAATCAGAAAAATATGAGAGAAAGTGAGTAGAATTTAGAAAATTCGGTAGAATCAAGCTGAATTTGGTATGAACTCCTTGTCCTGAGCTCTGATACCACTTGTTGGATCGTTGTCGTGACCCTAAAGTCAGTTAAGGCAGTTCATCTTCAAATACGAGGGCGGAATCAACGTAAACGAAGTCAAAAACAACTTGTATCCTTTTAACTTTCTTTACATTACTGATTGTGAGCTTTTACAATGTATTCTGACAAAAATTCGGCAGCACCTTCGGTCACACACACATACATGACCGTTTGAAATGAACATAGCACTCTCCTATTTATAGTAGTGACCCTCTAGTTTGAAGGTGACACAACCTGCTTCAAACTAGACCCTGTTCAAACTAGACCCTGTTCAAACTAGACCATGTTCAAACTAGACCCTGTTCAAACTAGACCCTGTTCAAATGGTCAGCTTTGACATAAGACTCAATAAGACGTAGTCAGCAGACATTCAGTGCACCAACAATTTCAAAGCTCTAAAATGAAGTTAAAGTATAGGGAACTTAAAATATGCTCAAAAATATGTCGGATGTCGGTTCGTTTGGCCATACGGTTGCATTGTTCGGTTAATTACGACGGAAGTCGTAACGGACGCAAAAACGGTCCAAATTGCGCGACGAATGGATTTTTCTTATGACAAACACTAAAATAAAATATTTTAATGCTTACATAAATTTTTGGATGTTCGGATGTATTCAGAACGTAAGTTATGCGTGAAAATGCAAACTTATGCACTTTTTGACGCTTTTAGTCCCTGAATGAGCATAAAGTTTATTTTAGCACACCGAACACCTCAAAGCCTATTTCTAAGCTATATAAAGGATATTTATGGTATGTTTAACTTATGATCAAGTTCCAGAATGTCCGTTACAGTACGAATCGACATACTTTCGCAGTTTGTCGAATTTAGTCCCTGTAAGCGAATAGACTTGATTTCGGCACACCAAACCTTCCAAAACTTATTTCTAAGTTATGTAAAGGTTATTTAAGGTATGTTAAGCCTATGTCACTATTACGGAGTGTTTGTTGCATTAAACTGGTTATGTTTACGCATCAGTGTGCGTATAACCTTCCAGAAAGCGATTTAAAGCCCGAAATCGAACAAGAATTGATATGTGCAAATGATACACATATTTATACAAATCCAAAGTATGAAATACAATATTTCATTGGTTTGGTATTTGTTTGATGGTCGCAGTGACCCAGGTGTCACATTTAACAAACCTCACACCGTGCAGGTAGGACGGGCGTGTACTAATGGACTAAGGCAAAGGGTCAATGATGATAGACATTGACTTAGGGCACAACTTATTTTTGTTAGTATTCGATATGGTACGGTCTAGTAATTCACATGGGAAGCCCCCTCTAATTATTGAAAAGGTTTGGGAAACAAGGATACTGATTAATACGTGGTTTACGAAACGAACTCAATAACTGATCAACCAACTGTGAACTCGCTCAACTTTGTTGTTGACTCATTGTTACATGCCTTGCAGGTCGTTAGGTATTCATGGAGCTTGCATGGGGAGGCGCGGACGTTGTGGGAGATGGCAGTGTGTGCCATATTAAACACTTATACTATTTTGAACTTAATACTGATATTTGGGGTTTTACGTTTATGCTTCCGCTGAACACTTTAACTATGCTTGTGTTTTGAACACCTTTCATATTGTTTGGTTGATCTTTAATTATTGTTTACACTGTTCAATATGATTGGTGGCTAGATCCTGGTCAGTCATGCCTCCAAGCGGTGATACTCCGCATGTGGATTTTGGGGGTGTGACGGACTTAATCGCCGGGACAATGGCGAGCGGGTCATTAGTTAATAGTGCTATTAGGGTTGACAAGCCTCACACCGTGCCGTTCGGACGGGCATGTACTAATGGATCTGGGCACTTAGTTAATGATGATAGACATTTACGTAGGGCACAACTATTGTTCGTCATTTTTCGATATGGTAAGGTCTAGTGGTTCACATGGGGAAGCCCCCCACTGGTTTGGTTTGGGAAAGAAGGAATTGGATAATCGTATTTAACTATGGGGTAACCCCCACAGCAAGTAAGCCAGCTAAAGAAAAACTAAGTTTTTGAAACAACTTAAAACGAACACCCAACTGTGAACTCGCTCAACTTTGTTGTTGACTCGTTGTTACATGCCTTGCAGGTCGTTAGGTGCTTATGGAGCTTGCACCGGGAGGAGTGATCGTTGTGGGACAGGGACTGTTGAGTTCCATGTTAAACATTTAAACTTTATGAACTATTTACTTATGTTTAGGTTTTTACATTAAATGCTTCCGCTGTTAACTTAAAGTTGGTTACTTCCTTTTAGACACCAATTATATTGTGGTTGGTTTGTTGACTTAATTACGTTGTTCAATATGATTGGTGGCTTGATCCTGGTCAGTCACGCCTCCATGCGGTGATACTCTGCTTGTGGATTTTGGGGGTGTGACAGATTGGTATCAGAGCCATTGGTTATAGTGAACTTGGTTTTAAAAGGAGAAAAACTTTTTGACAAAAACCAGACTATAACTTGTACAGTGCTCAACGATCCACAACGACGCTTCGCTCCACGTGCAAGACTCAACACTATAGGTGATACGGTTTATATTTACATTGCCTGTTTATTAGTTTGCATAGTACATTGCATGCTTAGTTAATGTAGCAACTGTTCATTGAAAACCCTGTGTGCTTACTCTCTTCTGTCATCCCGCACATACGCACTTTCACCACACATTTCTCACTCATGTTCGCTTCATTGTGAAGAATCATGAACGGACGCGGAGGACGTGGTGGCATCAACATGACGCAAGCCCAGCTGACGGCTCTCATCAATGCACAAGTTGCTGCGGCACTTGCGACCGCTTAGGCAGGAGGTATACCCTGCCATTTCAACTCACCCTAGGATCTTTAGATCCTACTCTCGCGAACCAACTCTTGTGTTTAACATTGTCCTTTTCTTATTCACACAATAGGTTAACATGCTCAGCCTCCTGTGTGTACTTTCAAAACCTTCATGGACTGCCGACCTGATACCTTCAATGGTACTGAAGGAGCCGTAGGCCTCCTCCATTGGTTCAAGAAGCTCGAATATGTTTTTGAAAAGTGTGAATGCCCTGAGGCTCGCAGGGTGAAGTATGATACTAGTACTCTCGGAGGTGTGGCCCTCACTTGGTGGAACACACAAGTTCAGATGCTGGGGTTGGCCGCTGCTAATGCCACCCCATGGAATGATTTCAAAATTTGATCAAAGAGGAATACTGCAATTGTGACGACATCCACAAGTTGGAAGTGGAGTTTTATAATCTGAAGATGACAGGGTCAGAAATTTAGGCGTACATGAAGCGATCAAATGAGCTGGGAGTGTTATGCCCAACTATGGTGGATCCTCCTATCAAACGCATCGAGCTGTACCTCAAAGGTTTAGTACCAGAGATTCAGAGTCATGTGACTTCAGCTAACCTTGGAACTATCTAGCAAGTTATTCGTTTGGCTCATCGTCTCACTGATCAGGCAGTCGAGCAGAACAGGCTGCCCAAGCGTATTGGTGCTACTACCACTACTCCTGATGCCCCCAGCGATAGCAAACGCAAATGGGATGGAGTCTCAAGCAAGGGTTCGACATCAGCTCAGTCTCAGTCTCAGCAGCAAAAGACTGATGACTACCAAAGTCCTGGTCAGCAATCTTCTGGTAGTCAAGGACATGGTGGATACCGAGGGAACCACCCAAAGTGCAACCGATGCAACAAGCATCATAGTGGGCAGTGCAACAAGGGTCGTTGTCTGAGGTGTAATAAGTTTGGTCATGAAGCAAAGGATTGCAGGGGCGCACGACCAGCAAATCAAAATCGCCAACAACAGCCACAAGCTCCACATAACCAGCAACAGTAACAGCAGGGCAATAAAGGATGCTTTCAGTGTGGTGCTGAAGGTCACTTCAAGAGAAACTGCCCCCAGTTGAACCAAAATCATAACAACAATAATCAAGGGAACGGGAACAATAATGGGGGAAACAATGAAGGCAATGGTGCCAGGGGACGTGCTTTCGTGCTTGGTCAGGGTGACGCGAGGAACGATCCCAACGTTGTGATGGGTAAGTTTCTTCTGGATGATTTCTTTGTTACTGTTTTAGTTGATTCGGGTGCCGATACTAGTTATGTGACCATAAAAGTTAGTCAAATGCTTAAACATACCCCAAAACTTTTGAACACTAAACACACTGTAGAACTAGCAAACAGTAAAAGTCTTGAAGCCACATACATAGTTAAGGGTTGTAATCTGGTCTTAGCTGGTTAGACCTTCTCTATCGACCTCATTCCTATCGTTTTTGGTAGTTTCGACATCGTTATTGGAATGGATTGGTTATCCCAACATCGAGCGGAGATCCTTTGGAAGGAGAAGATCGTCCGCATTCCGCGTACTGGTGAAGAACCTTTAGTGATTCATGGCGATAAGAGTGGTGCTGTTGTGGCCATCATTTCTTTCCATAAAGCCCAGAAGTGCTTACGTAAGGGCCACACAACTATCTTAGCCCTAGTTATGGATACCTCAACAAAAGAAAAGAGAATAGAAGACATCCCTATTGTGCGCGACTTTCCAGAAGTATTTCCCAAGGAATTACCTGGTCTTCCACCTCATCGTCAGGTCGAGTTTCAAATTGAACTAGCTCCTGTAGCAGCATCCATAACTCGTGCACCTTATCGCTTAGCTCCATCAGAATTAGAGGAACTATCTACGCAACTACAAGAACTTTTGGACAAGGGCTTCATATGGCCTAGCTCGTCGCCCTGGGGAGCTCCAGTCTTGTTTGTGAAGAAGAAAGACGGTACCTTCAGAATGTGCATAGACTATCGCAAACTCAACAAGGTGACCGTGAAGAACCGTTACCCTCTTCCTCGTATAGATGACCTGTTCGACCAGCTGCAAGGGTCGAGCTTCTACTCAAAGATTGATCTAAGATCAGGATATCATCAACTGAGAGTCCGAGATGAGGACGTCTCCAAAACAGCATTTAGAACTCGTTATGGACACTACGAGTTTTTGGTCATGCCTTTCGGGCTGACAAACGCACCTGCGGTTTTCATGGACCTCATGAACAGAGTGTGCAAACCCTACCTAGGCAAGTTCCTTATTTTCTTCATCGATGACATCCTGATCTATTCTAAGAGTCAGGAGGAACACTGTGACAACTCGTATTCCCGAGGCTTTTCTCCATGTACTAACCTCCTTTATGTTTCGATGTACGTCGTAGTTAGGTGACTGTTATGTGGCACATGTTATGTGAACTAAATTGGAGGTGTTTGATATATGTGAATTGTTTAAAATGTTGGTTGTTACGTATTATAAAAACCCGAATCGCGCACCGCTCTTAGACCGTGCACCATGAAACATTAACCTGAACACCAACGAGTTTGGATCACTCATGACCCTTCGGATCCCATGACTCGCACCGGGTATCACATACATGACACTTCCTAACAGAACCCGACCACCATCAAGTAATCTATCCAAACATGCTTATCAAAAGAAACCACCACCATGATATAGTAATCATTAGATGCCCAAACCAATCATCACGTGACCTAGTTGTAATCATTATGCAATCATAACACCCATAATCCCATAAACACAAGACCCTTATCTTCATCACTAAACTTTAGAAAGAAAACTAATGAAAACTACATACATATTTTTCTTGCACATAATTACTCCCCTTTGTACATGCATGCATGGTACCATCATTATCATCCCGTGTGTTTTTGCTCTCAGCCTAATTCCTTCTCGGCCCAACACCACCTCGAACCTAAGTTGGGCTCGGTCCGTCTCCTTATGTGCATACACACGCCTTTTTGTGTATGGTTTCTTATAATTTGCAAAATACACAAGAACTCCAAAACCCTACTTCCTCTTCTCCCCATCTCGAAGCCGGCAGCCCCCCCCCTTCCGTTTCATGCGATTAAACGACCACCACCGATTGATGGAGGCGTATGGTGGTGCCAGACGGCAAGAACGGAGAAAGAGAGATAGATCGAGAAAGATTGAGGGGAATGAGAGCTGCAGCAGTAGCCAGCGATGGCGACGACGGTGGTTCTATGTTTTCCGACGATTTTCCGATGATGGGTGATGGTTCTGATAGTAGTGGTATGGCGACAAACCGAAGCAACAGTAGTGGTTCGGTTCAAATAGTGGTGGTTCGGATCCGAAACAGTGGCATGGTGGACTCGGGTGGTTCAAAGAAGACTAGCGGTCGCGGAACCCTGTGGTGGCGACACCCGTACACTCTTTTGATTCTCTTCATTTCTCGGTCAGTAGCATACTACCTTTGATAACCTGTAATTTTGTGATTTTTGGTTTGTACATGATTATTATTTGCATCTCTTGTGGTCCTTGATTTGGATAGAATAATTGAGTATAAGCTGTTAAGAGAAAGGACCATGAAACTATCCATATGTTGTTTTGTAATGTATTGATTATTGGTTTTGAGCTAGTATTGCTAGAAGACTTGTTGTTTATGGCACGAAAAGAGTAAATGAAGTTTGCTGTGTAAAGTAAATGAAGATTGCTATTCATGATAATAGAATTTTAAATGACAAACTGTTATGTGAAGTCTTATGGTTTTGAGGCATAGACTGGTTACCTTACTTTTATGAAAATTGTAAATAAACATTTCGATGCTAGATTTAGTGTTTTAAGGATTATATGTATATGTTGGAAGGTAGATGATTGTGTAAAAACGATAAAAGAAAGCTGTGAATTCATGATAGGGTGATTTGGAGAATTATAGTTAACAAAATCTGTTTGACGTGTTAGTAATGACTAATCGATGACTAGGGTCTATATGCTAAAAATAAAGGGGGGGGGGGGGGGCGTTAATGGTTCTTTGCAATCATTGAATTAATAGATCTGATTTATAGTCCGATTATGATGATGACTGGTGAAGTTGATAAACTAGGATTCATGAAGGTCAACGATGATGTGTGGTCAATTTAATGTGAATTAGGAATGATGGGTTAATCTTGGTATAATATATATAGGATAAATGAACAAATACTTGACTGACCGCACACTTATATGATTTGGGCCGTGTGTCAAGTGGGCCGCACATGTTTATATTAGACCACACACTGACACTGATTTGTTGAACTGTTATGATGACACTTGTTAATGTGTTCATGATTGGTAAAATACGTAATACTTGTACACTACTTAATGAAATACGTGTTAGATACGTGTAGCTTATACGTGATTACTTGTATACCGTCCTAACAAGTGGTAACCATAATAGGACGCGGTTTACCAACTTAGGACAAATGCTTTATCTACCGAGCAAAGCAGATGTGAGTTCACTGCTTTTCTCAAGCATGCATCCCGGGGAGGGATATCGGGTAACGTTCCGGGGAGGAACGTGTGTTTATTGGGATGTTTGTTATTGTACTCAGTATCTATCTCGTAAGACCCCTTACATCTACCGACGGTTGCCGAGGAGGCAACGAGGTTATTAGTTAATAGCGCTATTAGGTTTGGCACCCTCACACCGTACCGGGGAGGACGGTCGTGAACTAATTTCCTTAAAGCATGACAAATGTTTTGATAGAGACATTGGGGTTGGGCAATCACATATCTTGTAGCTATTCGGTAATCGAGTAATAACAACATCAAAACAACGAAACATCAAACATCAAATCATTTTGTTAAACTGGTTTATACACGTGACTGGTAACTCAACTCGGTAACAAAACTTTGAACTCACTGGCGTAGTCTGACACACTTGTTTGCATGCTTGTAGGTCATTAGCTGAGATATTTTGGGACTTGCTATCTGGAGCAGCTGGAGTGGGCATGGTCTTACTGGACGAATTTATCTTATTGGTTTATTGATACATTACTTGGTTTTAAAACTGGTTAACTTTGCTTCCGCTGATACTTTGGTTTTCATTTAAACTTACAGACAGTGTTTTATTTACAATCAAGTACTTTATCTTTTAATTGAATGCGTTTGATATAATTAGTGGCTCGTTGTTGGATCGTCGCACTCCTAATAGGGACATACCCTAGGTGGGAATTTGGGGGTGTGACAGTTTGGTATCAGAGCCACTGGTTATAGTGAACTAGGTTTTAAAACGTTTTTGTAAAACCAGACCATAACCGAACAAGTTCTGAATACGACCATGACACTCGGCTCCAGACTGCAAGGTTCGTCCCTCGTATACTCATTGTACTGCATAACTAGTGAACACTTACATATGATATTACATGTGATTGCACGTTTAGCACAACAGTATGAATTCATGTATTACTTGCATGTGTTATGTGACTGATAGGGTGGTAGTTCCCTAAACATTCATGACTTACGTTTTGTGATGCTCTTTGTTTGCTACTCGAGGTTGAGTAACCATTTGACATGAGTTAGGAGGAGCTGAGATGAGCATGCAAATCACAATATTACTGTGGGTGCACACATAATAATAATGTGGGGTGCATGCGAGTCCCAGTGATGCTTAACAAGTGAAAAGGGGTTCCGTTCCGTTATTTGATCCATGTGAAACACAACAGTCAATAGGAGTCGTAGCAGTGATTGTCTCCTACTCGAACATGATTTGTTTCACCCCTTTCTGAATCCTTACGAATCTTGATGCTATCGAGTATCACCTGATCACACATCTGAACGCCTAGCGAACTGTGTAGAATGTTAGGTGCTAGTACGAACGTCCCTGAGTTGGATGGCTCAGCGTCAAATGATTAGACTATACCTTCCTCACTTATCTTTGTTTGCTAGAACTTAGCGTGTTGACGCCTTAGATCC
This sequence comes from Helianthus tuberosus, assembly GCA_030545235.1. Lineage (NCBI taxonomy): Eukaryota > Viridiplantae > Streptophyta > Magnoliopsida > Asterales > Asteraceae > Helianthus > Helianthus tuberosus. The sequence goes on from CM060414.1 coordinate 194,629,913, forward strand.
TGAAGTGCGGTCACTTCTGCAACACCTTGGCAACATACTGTGTAATACTCAGTCAACTTGCAACATCAATGGACAAGAGGATGAGCGTAGTACTTTATCAACCTCAGTAATTGGACGACCCCGGCTACCGGCAACGAACATCAGCGAATTGACCTCAATCGAGTCTGTAACTCTAGTCAGCAAATTTATAGGAGTCAACTCTTACGAATCAATCGGGGCATTTAGGATTGGCGTGGGCGACGCCATGATTGTAATAACATGGGGGCATACCCGTTCTAGGTAACGAATCACTTCGTCTTTGTTCTATATAACCTTGATGCTTCTTGAAACCCAACCTGTTATGGAATTGGCTAATGGTAAGACAATGGAAACCTCTTATGATCGTTGGGATGCAAACTCAACCTTGTGGGACAAGTGTTTGACATTGACCCTTCATCTGTTGTTCTTGATAGATGTACCCTGTGAGGAGAAGATTCTACGAATCCCTCTCCTTAGTGGAGGATTGTTATCTGTTCTAACACGTCAGAGTGGCGCAATAGTTAGCGTCATTTCAGCAATGAAAGACAGGAGTGTCTACGGAGGGATTATCCCACGATGTTAGCAACTGTTATTGACATAAGGTTAGGAAAAGAGGATGGAGGGTCCACCATTTGTTCGTGATTACCCTCAATATGCTACCCGAGGAACTTCCAGGATCATCTCTACAACAGTTAGGTAGGAACTCAGTTTGACCTCACGCCAGAGGCAGTTCTAACTACTCGTACTGTTTACCGTCTTGCACCAGGAGGGTTGCAGGAGCTGTTCAACCAACTACGGGAACTGCTGGACAGGGTTTTCGCTTTAAGGAGCCCTCACTATACCCATGAAGAAAAGCCTTTTCTTATGTGTACTGACTATCGAGAACTCAACAAGGTGACAGTCCAGAACTGTTTGCCTCGACCACGTATTGACAACCCGTCGACCAGTTGCAAGGAACAAGCTTCCATTCGAGGATTGGCTAGTGAACGAACTATCATCAGATGGAAGTCCAAGAAGAGAATGCTTTTAGAACAGCATGTCGAACGCAATGCAGCCATTTTAACTTTGTACACCATGATCATTGAGTTGATCAACACACCAGCAGCTTCAGGGATCGCATGAATCGACCGTATTTGTTGACAACGTTCTGAATCCTGACCAGGAGAAAGGAACACCATGGGTGGCATATGTATCATATTTCAGCAATGCGATAGAAACTGATCGACACCAAAGATCCCTTGGAGGATACAACAATTCCTTGGTCTCACTAGGCACCGTCACAGATTCGTCGTAGGATTTTCGAAGATCGCGCAGCTTAAATCTCTTTAGCACAGTAGGGTGCTGTGTTCAGGGAAGACAAAACAGGAGGACGTGTTTTCAGCTTTCGAATCTCAACTCTGCAACACGCTGCGCATTGTCTTTACCTAAGGGTGCGGGTGATTTAGTAGTATACCATGATGGTCCGAATCAGTGTCCCAGTTGCACACCGACGCAACATGAGAGAGTGATGACTTACGCGATGGAGTTACAGAGAGGAACTGCACGACACACAACTGGCGGTGAAAACCGTGACATTGGGATTTTAGATGGAGGCATCACTTGGACGGTACCAGATGCGTTGTTTAGACCGATCACAAGGGCCTCCCGTGTACCCTGGTTTCGAAAGAGCTAAATCAGTTAATGGCATCGCTGGATGGAACTTTTGGGTGTTCGACTATGCAACTTGAATGTGCACAAGCCTGGTAGCTCGCTATCGACTTTAACTTACCTGATCAGACTCGCTCTGTTCAAGCTGGAGAACTGAAGGAAGAGGATTTTCAAGTTGAACCCATGCGGGGCATGGAGAAGCAACCATTGACAGATCGGAAGATACTCGTTACCTCATGGGACGAGTATGGATCGCATTGTACAGTAACTGTAGGAAATTTATGTTGAGTAAGCACCGGCCTCGATATTCTAATCATCTGGGTTTTGATGAGAGACATTAGGATTTATAAACCAAGGTGATCAGGCATGAAGGCCCACCTAGTTAGGTACATGAAGGCCCACCTAGTTAGGTATGTGAATGATGGATTGACTTGTGGGAGAGTCAAGGTGAAGTATCAGCAACCAGCAATACCCACATGGAAATGAGAACAGACTACCATGGATTTGGTCGCCAGTCTACTTACAACTCGAAACGGAAACATGATCACCTGAATAATCGTTGATTGCCTCACGTAACCAGCACACTTTCAAGCCATCAAGGAAACGGATAAGTTTTCTACACTTGCAGTCATCTACTTGAAAGAGGTGGTTGCTAGGCACGGGGTGCCAACCTCCATTATCTCTGATCGCGACCCACGATTTGCATCTAATTTGAGGCAAGCGATGCACAAATCCTCTGGCTCACGTCTAAACATGAGCACAACATATCATCCACCGACAAATGGGCAGACTGAACGCACCATCCAAACTCTTGAAGACATGCTTCGAGCATGTGTAATCGACTTTGGTAACGGCTGGGAGCGGCATCTACCTTTAGTTGAGTTTTCGTATAACAACAGTTACCACACCAACATCCAGGCTGCTCCATTCGAGGCATTGTACGGACGGAAGTGCCGATCACCTCTTTGTTGGGCAGAAGTTGGAAACGGCCAAATCACTGGCCCAGAACTCGTCGTAGACACAACAGAGAAGATTGCTCGGATACGCCAACGAATGGTGGTAGCTCGGGACTGTCAGAAAAGCTACGTTGAGAAGCGCAGGAAACCGCTCGAGTTCCAAGTTGGGGATCGGGTGCTACTTAAAGTTTCACCTTGGAAAGGTGTGGTTCGCTTTGGCAAACGGGACAACCTTAATCCGCGTTACGTCGGACCTTTCGAAATCACTGAGAAAATCGGCAAGGTGGCGTACAGACTAAATTTGCCCGAATAGCTCAGTGGTGTTCACAACGTATTCCATGTGTCAAATCTGAAGAAGTGTCTGTCAGATGAGACCCTCATAGTTCCCTTCAAGGAACTCATTATCGACGACTAGCTGCGCTCGTCGAGGAACCGGTGGAAATTATGGACCGGAAAATCAAGACTCTCAAACGTACCAAGATACCCATTGTTCGAGTTCGTTGGAACTCCCGTCGTGGCCCAGAGTTTACCTGGGAACCAGAAGACCAAATGAAACGCAAGTATTCTCAGTTGTTTAAGAAAGATGAGTCCAACAATGAAGCTACTGCGGAATTTCGGGACGAAATTCCAAACCAACGGGGGGATGATGTGATACCCTAAGAAAACCCACAACACAACTAGCTTCCTCAGTGACTGCGTGCTAAATTTCAGGACGAAATTTCTTTCAACTTGGGGATGATGTGACAACTCGTATTCCCGAGGCTTTTCTCCATGTACTAACCTCCTTTATGTTTCGATGTACGTCGTAGTTAGGTGACTGTTATGTGGCACATGTTATGTGAACTAAATTGGAGGTGTTTGATATATGTGAATTGTTTAAAATGTTGGTTGTTACGTATTATAAAAACCCGAATCACACACCGCTCTTAGACCGTGCACCATGAAACATTAACCTGAACACCAACGAGTTTGGATCACTCATGACCCTTCGGATCCCATGACTCGCACCGGGTATCACATACATGACACTTCCTAACAGAACCCGACCACCATCAAGTAATCTATCCAAACATGCTTATCAAAAGAAACCACCACCATGATATAGTAATCATTAGATGCCCAAACCAATCATCACGTGACCTAGTTGTAATCATTATGCAATCATAACACCCATAATCCCATAAACACAAGACCCTTATCTTCATCACTAAACTTTTGAAAGAAAACTAATGAAAACTACATACATATTTTTCTTGCACATATTTACTCCCCTTTGTACATGCATGCATGGTACCATCATTATCATCCCGTGTGTTTTTGCTCTCAGCCCAATCCATTCTCGGCCCAACACCACCTCGAACCTAAGTTGGGCTCGGTCCGTCTCCTTATGTGCATACACACGCCTTTTTGTGTATGGTTTCTTATAATTTGCAAAATACACAAGGACTCCAAAACCCTACTTCCTCTTCTCCCCATCTCGAAGCCGGCAGCCCCCCCTTCTGTTTCATGCGATTAAACGGCCACCACCGATTGATGGTGGCGTATGGTGGTGCCAGACGGCAAGAACGGAGAAAGAAAGAGAGATAGATCGAGAAAGATTGAGGGGAATGAGAGCTGCAGCAGCAGCCAGCGACGGCGACTACGGTGGTTCTATGTTTTCCGACGATTTTCCGATGATGGGTGATGGTTCTGACAGTAGTGGTATGGCGACAAACCGAAGCAACAGTGGTGGTTCGGTTCAAATAGTGGTGGTTCGGATCCGAAACAGTGGCATGGTGGACTCGGGTGGTTCAAAGAAGACTAGCGGTGGCGGAACCCTGTGGTGGCGACACCCGCACACTCTTTTGATTCTCTTCATTTCTCGGTCAGTAGCATACTACCTTTGATAACCTGTAATTTTGTGATTTTTGGTTTGTACATGATTATTATTTGGATAGAATAATTGAGTATAAGCTATTAAGAGTAAGGACCATGAAACTATCCATATGTTGTTTTGTAATGTATTGATTATTGGTTTTGAGCTAGTATTGCTAGAAGACTTGTTGTTTATGGCACGAAAAGAGTAAATGAAGTTTGCTGTGTAAAGTAAATGAAGATTGCTATTCATGATAATAGAATTTTAAATGACAAACTGTTATGTGAAGTCTGATGGTTTTGAGGCATAGACTGGTTACCTTATTTTTATGAAAATTGTAAATAAACATTTCGATGCTAGATTTAGTGTTTTAAGGATTATATGTATATGTTGGAAGGTAGATGATTGTGTAAAAACGATAAAAGAAAGCTGTGAATTCATGATAGGGTGATTTGGCGAATTATAGTTAACAAAATCTGTTTAACGTGTTAGTAATGACTAATCGATGACTAGGGTCTATATGCTAAAAATAAAGGAGGGGGGGCGTTAATGGTTCTTTGCAATCAATGAATTGATAGATCTAATTTCTAGCCCGATTATGATGATGACTGGTGAAGTTGATAAACTAGGATTCATGAAGGTCAACGATGATGTGTGGTCAATTTAATGTGAATTAGGAATGATGGGTTAATCTTGGTATAATATATATAGGATAAATGAACAAATACTTGACTGACCGCACACTTATATGATTTGGGCCGTGTGTCAAGTGGGCCGCACACGTTTATATTAGACCACACACTGACACTGATTTGTTGAACTGTTATGATGACACTTGTTAATGTGTTCATGATTGGTAAAATACGTAATACTTGTACACTACTTAATAAAATACGTGTTAGATACGTGTAGCTTATACGTGATTACTTGTATACCGTCCTAACAAGTGGTAACCATAATAGGACGCGGTTTACCAACTTAGGACAAATGCTTTATCTACCGAGCAAAGCAGAGGTGAGTTCACTGCTTTTCTCAAGCATGCATCCCGGGGAGAGATATCGGGTAACGTTCCGGGGAGGAACGCGTGTTTATTGGGATGTTTGTTATTGTACTCAGTATCTATCTTGTAAGACCCCTTACATCTACCGACGGTTGCCGAGGAGGCAACGAAGTTATTAGTTGATAGCGCTATTTGGTTTGGCACCCTCACACCGTACCGGGGAGGACGGTCGTGAACTAATTTCCTTAAAGCATGACCAATGTTTTGATAGAGACATTGGGGTTGGGCAATCACATATCTTGTAGCTATTCGGTAATCGAGTAATAACAACATCAAAACAACGAAACATCAAACATCAAATCATTTTGTTAAACTGTTTTATACACGTGACTGGTAACTCAACTCGGTAACAAAACTTTGAACTCACTGGCGTAGTCTGACACACTTGTTTGCATGCTTGTAGGTCGTTAGCTGAGATATTTTGGGACTTGCTATCTGGAGCAGCTGGAGTGGGCATGGTCTTACTGGACGAATTTATCTTATTGGTTTATTGATACATTACTTGGTTTTAAAACTGGTTAACTTTGCTTCCGCTGATACTTTGGTTTTCATTTAAACTTATAGACAGTGTTTTATTTACAATCAAGTACTTTATCTTTTAATTGAATGCGTTTGATATAATTAGTGGCTCATTGTTGGATCGTCGCACTCCTAATAGGGACATACCCTAGGTGGGAATTTGGGGGTGTGACAAACACGAGCAACACCTGCGACTTATCTTGGAACTCCTTTGAACCGAACAGCTTTATGCCAAGTTTTCGAAATGTGACTTCTGGCTTTGTGAAGTCAACTTTCTAGGCCATGTGGTAAACAAGGATGGGATTCATGTGGATCCATCCAAGGTAGACTCTATCAAGAACTGGCCTGCACCCCGTACACCAATAGAATTCCACCAATTCTTGGGTTTGGCAGGCTACAACAGAAGATTTATCAAGGATTTCTCCAAGATTGCGCAGCCTCTCACTTCGCTAACTCAGAAGGGTGTCACCTATCGTTGGGGTGATGCACAGGAAACTGCGTTTCAGCACTTAAAGGATAGACTTTGTAGCGCACCCATCCTCTTATTGCCTGAAGGCACAGATGATTTTGTGGTTTATTGCGATGTATCCATCCAAGGACTTGGTTGCGTGTTGATGCAACGTGACAAGGTCATTGCTTACGCGCCACGTCAACTTAAAGTTCACGAAAGGAACTACACTACGCACGACTTGGAATTAGGAGCAGTTGTCTTCGCACTTAAGATATGGAGACATTACCTGTACGGTACCAAGTGCACCATTTACACCGATCACAGGAGTCTCGAGCATATCTTCCAGCAAAAGAGTTAAAAATGCGACAACGTCGATGGGTCGAGCTCTTGAATGATTACGAATGCGCGATCAAGTACCATCCGGGCAAAGCCAATGTTGTGGCCGACACCCTCAGTCGAAAGGATACTACACCTAAGCGCGTGCGGGCGTTACAACTCACCATCCAATCTAGTCTTCCTACTCAGATACGAGAAGCTCAGGTTGAAGCATTGAAGGAAGAGAACATCAGGGCTGAGTCCTTACGAGGATCGAGGAAATGATTAGAATAAAAGGAAGACGACGCCTACTACGTAACAGGGTGTATCTAGGTCCCACTTTATGGAAACTTACGCGAGCTTGTGATGGATGAAGCGCACAAGTCTCGTTACTCAGTACATCCTAGTTCGGATAAGATGTACGACGAACTTAAGACTACATACTGGCGGCCTAGTATGAAAGCCAACATAGCAACTTATGTCAGTAAATGTTTGACTTGTGCGAGAGTCAAGACTGAATATCAGAAACCGTCAGACCTACTTCAACAACCAGAGATACCGACAAGGAAATGGGAGCAAATTTCCATGGACTTTGTTACTGGCCTACCTAGATCACAACGAGGAAATGACACTATTTGGGTGATAGTAGATTGGTTGACAAAGTCTACCCACTTCTTGGCTATTAAGGAAACAGACAAGTTTTCTACTTTAGTAGACGTTTACTTAAAGGAAGTAGTTTTAAGGCACGGGGTGCCAACCTCTATTATTTCCGATCGTGATGGACGATTTACTTCTGAGTTGTGGCAAACTATGCACAAATCTTTTGGCTCTCGGTTAGACATGAGCACAGCATATCACCCGTAAAAACATGGGCATTCTAAACACACCCTCCAAACCCTTGAAGACATGCCTAGAGCATGTGTGATCGACTTTGGTAACGTCTGGGAAAAACATCTCCCGTTAGTGGAGTTTTCGTATAATAACAGTTACCACACCAATATCCAGGCCGCTCCGATTGAGGCATTGTACGGACGTAAATGCCGATCACCTCTTTGCTGGGCTGAAGTTGGTGACAGCCAAATCACTGGCCCAGAACTAGTGGTAGACACAACAGAAAAGATTGCTCAGATACGGCAACGAATGGCGGCAGCTCATGACCGTCAGAAAACCTACGCTGATAAACGCAGGAAACCACTCGAGTTCCAGGTTGGGGATCGAGTGCTACTCAAAGTCTCACTTTGGAAATGTGTGGTTCGTTTTGGTAAGCGAGGTAAACTTAACCCACGATACGTTGGACCTTTCGAGATCATAGAGAAAATAGGCAAAGTGGCCTACAAATTGAACCTACCCATAGAACTCAGTGGAGTTCACAACGTATTTCACGTGTCAAATCTGAAGAAGTGTCTGTCAGATGAGACCCTCATAGTTCCTTTGAAGGAGCTCACTATTGACGATCACCTACGATTCGTCGAGGAACCAGTAGAGATTACTGACCGAGATGTTAAGATTCTCAAGCATACCAGAATACCTCTTGTTTGAGTTCGTTGGAACTCCCGTCGTAGACCAGAGTTCACCTGGGAACGAGAAGATCAAATGAAGCACAAGTATCCCTAGTTGTTCGAGTAAAGCAAAACCACTACGGAGACTGAAGCTACTGTGGAATTTTGGGACGAAATTCCAAACCAACGGGGGAAGGATGTGACACCCCAGGAAAACCAAGAAAACCATGCAACTTAACTAGTTTCCTCTGTGGGTACGTGCTAAATTTCAGGACAAAATTTCTTTCAACTTGGGGATAATGTGACAACTCGTATTTCAAACTTTTCCTAGTGCATTGATGTAACTTGTTTGAACAATATGTGACTATGTGATAGATAGTTTTAATGAAATGTATATTTTATTTTGTTTTGTGTTATATGATCGCGTGTGTAATGTATATATAATGTCGCCACACAACTCAACTCAACCGCATAACACTTGGCCGATCGCACAAGCCTTGGGGTTTGGTTCTGTACCACTCTCGGCCCACACTCTTTTGTAATCGAACCTAAGGGCAACCCATGTAAAGGGTTCCGCCACTTTCTTATATAAACCAACACAAAACCTTGTTGAGGGTTTTGTTTCCTCATTACTTGCAAATCACACATAACACACACATCAAACCCTAGTTCTCTCCACCCCTTTCTCTCGAAGCCAATGGCCACCCTCTCTTCCTCGAAGCTTTTGATTCGGATCATCCTTCCCCATTCTTCTCTCAACCGGTTAGTGTTTAAACTATTGTTTGCATGATAAACGATGTCATGATTCATATGGTTATACATAATGATTTGGGGATGATTTGTGTTCAATTGTGTTATAAATGGGTAAGGTTTGGTGTTTATGTAAATCGGCTCACATGAATAGTATTTTAGATCAATATAGGGTTTGTTAATCATATGATGTTGATGATTATCTAGAATCGATTTCATGTTAATCAGCTGTTAGACGAGTATATATGGATGATTTGTTGGATTGTTATGTTAGTATGCATGCTAGGGATCGAAATCATGAATCATGTTAATATGTCTAAGTGTTAGGATTATGGCTCGTGTTTTGTTCATGCTCGGATGTGATTAGGGTTCATATGAATCAATAGATAAAACCTTGATTTAATCGATTATTGGTAAAACAAAAACTGTTAGAATTGATTCGGTGTAATCGGGTAAATAAGGAATGAATAACTGAGTGCATAATATCCGGATTATAAAGATGTAACGCACAAGACCAAACGCACCACAACTATCGCACAAGGTCAGAACATACACAACTTCTGATCTCATAAGTTGTTGAATCGCACAAGACCTTGAATCGCACAAGGGCTAGTCTCACAATATTTGGTACAATCACATAAAGCACAGGGTACGATCAGGATATGCATGATATCACAAGACTTGTGGATCGCACAAGACAGTGCCGATCTCACAAGTCTTGGGCTACACACACAATTGTTTTAGTTGTTACGTTATTGGGCCGTGTGACCCAACTCAATCGCACAAGAACCCATGGATCGCACAAATTGACAAACTGTTTAATAATTGGGCCGTACAAGTTGCTGGACTGCTTATTAGTTTGGGCTGGGTGTTTTATGTTGGATCGCACAACATGTTGTGGATCACACAAGGTTGTGCTGATCGCACAACATGTTGGGCCGAGAAATGGTTGGGCTTCATATGTATACTTATCAGTTATTATTTAACGTGTTCTTGGTGTGATGCCATGATTGTTATGTGCTAGTAACCTGTTTGTTATGTGTAAACTTACGTGCACTACTTGAACGTAGACCTGACTTGTTTGGTAACCAAGTTAGGACGTGGTTAGCCTCAACCAAATCGATTGACCTTCTGTTTATCTACCGAGCAAACCTAGGTGAGTTCACACACTTCCTACAAGGCATGGGATTCCCGGTGGTTTGGGAATGGGTTAAAGAACTAAAATGGAATCTACATATTCTCCTTGGGAAGGATATGTATCGCCATCCTCCTTGGGTAGGATGCTAATATTAATCCTGCGTATTCTCCTTGGGTAGAATACGTACGTTCGTCCTCCTTGGGTAGGACAACAACCTTAAACTTACTAGACAAAATTCTATCATGAAGTCCCTCATTTTTATATCGACTTAATCATCGGGCCAATGGCGAGCGGGTCATTAGTTAATAGCGTTATTAGGGTTGACAAGCCTCACACAATGCCGTTTGGACAAGCGTGTACTAATGGATCTGGGCACTTAGTCAATGATGATAGACATTGACGTAGGGCACAACTATTGTTTGTCAGTTGTTGATATGGTAACGGTCTAGTGGTTCACATAGGGAAGCCCCCCACTCGTTTGGTTTGGGAAAGAAGGAATTGGATAATCGTATTTAACTATGGGGTAACCCCCGCGACAAGTAAGCCAGCTAAATAAAAACTAAGTTTTTGAAACAACTTAAAACGAACACCCAACTGTGAACTCGCTCAACTTTGTTATTGACTCGTTGTTACATGCCTTGCAGGTCGTTAGGTGCTTATGTAGCTTGCACCGGGATGAGTGATCGTTGTGGGACATAGACTGTTGAGTTCCATGTTAAACATCTAAACTTTATGAACTATTTACTTATGTTTGGGTTTTTACATTATATACTTCCGCTGTTAACTTAAAGTTGGTTACATTCTTTTAGACACCAATTATATTGTGGTTGGTTTGTTGACTTAATTAAGTTGTTTAATATGATTGGTGGCTTGATCCTGCTCAGTCACGCCTCCATGCGGAGATACTCCGCTTGTGGATTTTGGGGGTGTGACAATTAGAGTCTATCCAAGAAGGGCTGGCAGCTGATGAAGGACAGTTGAATGAAGAAATAGTGGATGAAGTTGCTGAAGCAGTGGTTACTGATGTTGCTGGTGAAATACTGTTGGGAGAAAATTCAGAACCCCTGTTGGAACCAATGTCTGACCCCTGGTCTGAAGAGGAAGAGAAGAAACATGATGAAAAGGAAGAGAATGTGACCGATGAGAAAGTGTGTGAATGTGATTGTGTAATGATGGGTGTAAGCAAGGTATCACCTTAGGTTCTTAAAAACCTTTCTTCAAACAAATGCATCATAGCACTTGCAACCATTAAAGAGGTGAATGAAAACATTGTTGATAAATTGCTAACCTGTGAAGTACAGTTTGAAAAATCATTAAAAGATTTGAAAAACAAATTTTCAGAAAAGGAGAGTGAGATCTGCAGCCTCAAACAACAGCAGAGCATAACCAAGGACCAACTCCAAACCATGATAGAAAAATATCAAGTTTGCAAAAAGTAGTTGGAATCCACCCAAATCACATGTGAGAAATGGGTGGAATCCTGCAAAGGTTATGAGGTCATGCTTGAAAAACAAATTAAAAGCAATGTAAAAATTGGTGTAGGTTTTAGAAATCATGACCAAGTTGAAAACAATTATGAAAACAAAAATGTTCAAACCACTGTCCAAACCACTAAAATCATTCTCACAAACAAGGATGGCCAACAGGTGAAAATCACTGACAAACTTGGTAACAATATCACTTTGGAAAGACCTGTGGGATCCTCAACTTTTGAGAAATTTGAGAAATACCAATTTAAACCCACATGGTCTGATGAGTGTGACGTCCTTGAAAATTTTAAACCAATGGACTTCACAACTATAGATGGTGTCAAAGCTCCCAAGGCAAAAATCATTACTCTTAAGGACATCCCAACAATAGTTCAAAAGTATGTTGCTAAGGAGTCTGAAAAGAAGAAAAGAAAAGGTTAAAAACTTGTTTTGTGAACTCTGTGAAAAGAAAAATCTCCTGACCAAAGATTGTTTTCATTTAAAAGCCTATGATATGAACAAAACAAGTGAAATTGTGCCTTCAAAGAGCTGCACCATCTGTGGTAAAATCAACCATTCCACTTAGAAGTGTGCGTACATGAAATCCTTTGAGGTAAAAAAGGAAGAGTACATTTCAAAAACATCTTTGAGTTCATCAAAATCACATGTCAAGAAACAACCACAATTCCAGCCAGTCCAAACAGTTGTTACAAAACAACTGAACCAAACCTCTATTAAAAGAGATGTTTAGGTGACTGATGCACCCCCTGCTAACCAATACCAAAGAGGTAAAGGTCAACTGCCATACCAAAGGGTTCCACACGTTTATGAAGCCTACAAAAGGCCTACTAAACCAGAGTGAACAGGCATCCCTTTGGTTTTCAACATCTGATGGGTAATGACCCCTAGCAGTGGTTGGAGAAAAATGTCTCAAAAATTGACCAAACCCCTGAGCTAACCACTGTCCATCCACCTGAACTTGACAAAGACACTGTTGAGACCCCATCCAAAGCCATCTTGGATTTGGAAACCCTCCTGAACTAATTATTTACTTGATGTGCAGGGAGCTTCTACATGCTTAGATAGTTTGTGGTATGTAGATAGTGGAGGCTCCAGGCACATGACAGGATGTAGAATCCTTCTCAAAGAATTCAAAACTCATGGAGGGGGTGATATATCTTTTGGTAATAACAGTAAGGGAAAGGTTATGGGTTCTGGTAAAGTTCAGTCTGGAAATGTTAGGTTTGAAAATGTCAATCTAATAGACAATCTAAAATTCAACCTCATTAGTGTTTCACAAATGAGTGACAAAGGGTCTAGGTCATTCTTCACTAAAGATTGTTGTAGGATTGTTGGGCCAGAAATGGTCAAAAATATTGAAGCAATGATAAAAACTGCAAAAACTCAACTTGTTGCTCAAAGAAGTGGCAATGTTTATGTAGTTGATTTTTTCAAAAGAGAGGCCCAGAACTGATGCTTGTCTGTTCTAAGTTGTCTCTAACAAAGAGACAGAACTATGGCACAGAAGATTGGGGCACACAAATCTCAAGACAATCACTGCTATTTCAAAAAATGGCCTTGTAAGAGGTCTTCCACAAAAATCATTGTCATGTCCTGAGCATTGTGTTTCCTGCCTAAAAGGAAAACAACATAAAAGCTCTTTTAAGTCCATTGAAGAGTCCAAAACAACCAAGTGCTTGCAAGTGCTTGCAAATGCTGCACATGGATCTGTTTGGCCCAGTTCAAGTCACGAGCCTCAAAACGAAAAGATATTGTTTGGTTATAGTAGATGACTTTTCTAGGTTTACATGGACTTACTTCTTACATTCCAAAGATGAGACTGCAGGCATACTGCAAGACTTTGTTACACAGGTTGAAAAGCAGTTTGACCTTACAGTAAAAGTCTTCAGGAGTGACAATGGCACATAATTTAAAAATAAGGAGTTGGATGCTTTCTGTGTGTCAAAAGGGATTGTAAGGCAGTACAGCATCCCAAGAACACCAAAGCAGAATGGGGTGGTTGAATGGAAGAATATAACTCTGATTAAAGCAGACAGGACCATGCTTGCAGATTCAGGTTTGCCTTTAACTTTCTGGGCAGAGGCAGTAACACTGCTTGTTATGTCCAGAACAGAGTTTTAATAAACCCCAGGCATGAAAAGACTCCTTATGAAATTCTATATAAAATCAAACCACTGATCTCATACTTTAAAGTATTTGGTTGCCCATGCTTCATTTTAAACTTAAAAGATTCAATTTCAAAATTTGCAGCTAAAGTAGACAGTGGATACCAAGTGGGATACTCAACCACAGCTAAGGCCTACAAGGTGTTTAACACCAGGACAAAGACAGTGGAAGAGACTTTGAATGTGAAGTTCAATGAACTTTCATCAATGAAAATCCCAGCAAATCCTGCTGAGTTATTTGATCTTGATAAATTCACCTTTGAAAATACTGATGTCAAGATTAACAGTGCAGGTCCATCCAAACCACCTCCACAAGAATACGGATATGAAGTTGTGATCCCACAGCAGAAATTCAAATCCTCCATCAGGACAACAGATGTTCAAAACAGCTGTCAAAGTCCAACCACTGGTACCTCAACAGTTGTTGACCAAAGTAGCCCTTCAACTTCAGCTTCCACATCTACAACCACTATTGGTCAAAATCTGCCATCAGTGGATAAAAGTCCATCAAGTGCATGTGTCATACCTCTTCCACCTATTCATCCTCCACCTTTCCAAACAGATGTTGAGTCTTCAAAGTCCTCAACAGTTGTTAGCTCAAATGATTCACATCTGCAGCCTTTACCAACCAATGCCATCATTTCATACAAGGGAGATTTAATCTTCCTGAGGTCTCATCAACCTGATCAGATCATTGGCAACATAAAGGAAGGGGTGCTCACAAGAAGCCAATCCCAAAACATTTGCCTCTTTGTTGGTTTCCTATCATTCCATCAACCTGTCAAGTATCAAGATGCTTTGAAAGACAATAGTTGGGTAGAGGCCATGCAAGAGGAGCTCCAACAGTTTCAAAGACAACAAGTTTGGGAGTTTGTACCACTACCAGAGGATGTGAGTCCAATTGGCACAAAGTGGGTCTTTAAGAACAAAACAGATGAAATAGGTATTGTTGTCAAGAATAAAGCTAGGCTCGTGGTTCAAGGTTACAGACAGGAAGAGGGCATTGACTATGATGAAACTTTTGCCCCTGTAGCAAGATTGGAAGAAATAAGACTGTTCCTGACCTTTGCTGTCAACCACAGCATGAAGGTGTTTCAAATGGATATCAAAAGTGCTTTCCTCTATGGTACCATTCAAGAAGAGGTGTATGTTTGTCAACCTCCAGGTTTTGAGGATCCATTTTATCCAGATCATGTCTACAGGCTTAACAAAGCCTTGTATGGCTTGAAACAAACACCTAGAGCCTAGTATGAAACTCTTTCCACCTTTTTACTTTCCATTGGTTTCAAAAGAGGTACAATTGATAAAACAATGTTTTTAAATGGAGAGGAAAGGATTTGATGATTGTCCAGATTTATGTGGATAATATCATTTTTGGAAGCACATGTCATAAAATGTGTGAAGAGTTTAGGCAACTCATGACAGCAGAGTTTGAAATTAGTGTAATGGGTGAACTACAATGCTTTCTTGGTCTCCAAGTTTAGCAAATGCAAAAAGGAACATTCATTCATCAAAGCAAATATGCAAAAGAACTTTTAAATAAATTTGATATGAATGATTGTAAACCATGTAGTACACCCATGGCAACCAATAAGCTAGTCATGTCTTATGAAAAGGATGAGTTGATTAACCAAACTCTATATAGAAGCGTGATTGGGTCTTTATTGTACCTAACTGCATCTAGGCCAGACATTATGTTTGCTACTTGCGTCTGTGCTAGAAGTCAATCAGCTCCCAAAAAAATCAAACCTTATTGCTGTAAAATGGATATTCAGATACATAAAAGGTGCTCCCACACTTGGTATCTGGTATCCAGCTAATGGGAATATCAATATTTCAGGCTTTTCAGACAGTGACTTTGCTGGATGTAACACCACAAGGAAGTCCACATCTGGAGGGTGCCAATTTCTAGGCAATTTCTTGGTATCTTGGCAAAGCAAAAAGCAAGCAGTTGTTTCAACATCCCCTGCTGAAGCTGAATACATTGCTGCTGCAAGCTGTACTGCCCAACTCCTGTGGCTTCAAAATCAATTGCTGGACTTCGGTATCATTGCCTTGAATACACCACTCATGTTGGACAGTCAAGCATCAGAGAATATCATAAAGAATCCAGTGTCACATTCAACCACCAAGCATATCGACATCAGACATCACTTTGTGAGGGATTGCTATGAAAAAGGCCTGATTTCTTTACATCATGTACTAACTCAAGATCAACTGGCAGATGTGCTAACCAAAGCATTAGACACATCCACCTTTCAAAGTTTGATCTCGAGGATTGGCATGCTGAACATGGAATAACAAGCAAAATCTTGTTTTCTATGAATAAAAGCATTAAAATGTTTAAAAAAAATCAGAAATTCATCATTAAAAATAGTTAAAAATGAAAATTTTCATTAAATTCTTAAAAGTCTGCCATAACCACTAATTTGGTTCAAACATCTGCTTGTTAAATGCTAGCCACTGCTAAAAGTCAACCTCTGTTTACCTCATTACTTGGTAAATACTGTTGTCGCACTCCAGTGTTTCTATCCACTGATGAAGACTATCGACTGATAGTTAAAGTCACCCACTATTTTCATTTAACCATTGTAAACCATTGATAATTGTTCCATCAGTGGTTTCCTAAACAACTGTCATCCATTCCCATCAGAGGTTGTCACGTGGACAGTTTTTAGCCGTCAGATCTTTGTAACCGCTGCCACGTCAGCATACACTTTTTCACTTTATAAAACCCTGTTCAAACCCTCAATCAGGGTTTTCACTGTCGAATTGAATTCAAAAAAATTCCTTTCACAAAGCAGTTTTCTTCCAAATCTCTCAAAATCCTTCATCTTCTTCATCTCACTCTAAATCATCGTCATTCTAAAATGGCTCTTCTACTCAAAACCCCGCATAATTATCTGGGTACTTTTGAGAAAACCGACAACAACACAGCTTTCCATTCCATAATCGATACCCTTGCTTCCACAAAGTATAAAACTTTGCTGACACACGATGCAACCATCTATCTGGAAACTCAAATGGAATTTTGGAAAAATGCAAAAATTGATAAAAAAAAGATAACAAGATTGTTGCTATCACCTCTTCAATAAAGGGTATCCCAGTTACAATAACACCTCAATCCATCTCCGAGGTTTTTGAACTCGATGATATCTCAGGTAAAAGCTCGTTCCCTAAACAAATTATCAAAACGATTTTCTTGAAAGAGGTTATGAGGAACAAATGAAAAGGATACCTTACAAAAAGGTAGTTTTCCACCTTCTACAAGGTTTTTATTTCACACTCTTCTTATGTGTGTATCAAATAAGACAACTGCTTTTAATGAAATACCATTGAAAATCCAATACTTGGGATATGCTATTTTACAAAATGAAAATTTTAACTACTCCCAAGAGATTTTCAATGATATGGTGAAACATGTTAATAAAAAATCAATTTTATTATATCCAAGGTTTTTGAGCTACTATTTTCAAAAGAAATTTTTAAAGGATAACGCCCATGTGCTTATCCAGGGTGCTCCAGTTCATTGCAACAGCCTATCATATGAAACATTTACAAGGCTGTCAAAACCTTCTAAAACACAAACAGAGGTTCCTGAGCAAAATTTAGCAGCAACCACTGCTCCTCAAGTTCTTGCTATTGAGCCCACTACTCAAGGTGACCACAGCAGTACAACCACTGTTGTACAACCCCCACCTAAAATCACCAAAAAGCCCAAAAAGAAAAAAATCCACAAAGCCCCCCAAACCTACTAAAAAGGAAACTCTGGAAGATGAGATCCCAGAGCAACTGCTAGTGACATCACAAAAGTCATTAGAAACCACTGCTGCTACTTCCTCACAGCAGTTGGAAGAAAGATCTCAACCTGAACCTAAAACTCCTCATGCATCCTCACAAAAGGATCAGGTTGTAAGAACAGGGACCCCACTTTATGAAGCTCTGGGTCCACTTGGATCCATCTTCCTCAGTCCTGATCCCACAGACATGTCTCTTTTAACTCCCATTGTCTCACCCCTCACAATCCCACCATCTTTTATGCCTTTGTTGGATGCAGTTGATATTGCCTAGACACAAATCAGTTCTTCTCAATCACCTATCAATGAGAATATGCCTCAACAAGTGATTGAGTCTGGTGTCTCTATCTCTGTTAACCCACCAATAACTGAGGAGGCTACATCCCTTGAGTTACAAGTAATTCTTGGTGATAGTTCAAGTGGAGCAGCAACTACAAATGTTGGATCCACTGACCTACATCTGGACATTTGTTTCATAAATAAGACTCCCTTGAAGGCAATTTCTTCAAAGGCTACCAAGATATCCACTAGTGTGTTTCCTCTAGCCACTGGTGAGATTTCCAAAGTATCCACAAATGAAGAAAGAAGTCCCTAGTACCGAGACAAAGGGGTATCAGAGGATGAATCTTGGGAAGCAATTCCTAAGCCAACCACTGATAAAACCACCACTGGTGGGAAATCAGATGATCCCATTCATTTGGGTGATGGTTTAAAATATCAAGAATTGACGGAGAGGGTGGATAGAATTGAATCATCTGTTGCAGATATCAAAACAATGCTGCAACAGTTGTTAAATTCTCAAAAATCTACACCCACTGCTGCACCACTACCTATTCCATCAGCAACATCTGTTCCATCCCCTGATGCATTATGGAATTTATTTCAACCACTGCTCCACAAACAAAGAGAATATGTTGATCAACAACATGAAGTGCAAATTCAAAAGATCAGAAATGTCATGGAAGCAAGACTCAAAGATAGACAAGCAGACATCAAAGAAATCAAGGCTCACTTCCTACAAACCACTTGTTATGCTCCTCCTACAATAATGAAGCAGTTAATGAAAAACGGATATGAAGATGGTCTGTACATTGCACTAGATAATTCGAGTATGCTTGCAGACATCCCTAAACCAGATGGTTCCAAAAAGGTTGATGTAACCTTAAATTCCTTAGCTAATGAAAAAGCAAGGTTGAAAAAGGATATGGAGGCAAAAGGTAAATCAAGGTTTGAGAAGGAGAAGAAAGTTTTTATGGAAATGGAAGAGCAAGGTATTTCTGAGCCCAAGGATGAAGAAATTCCTAAGCCTAAAAGAAGTCAGCCCACTAGAAAAGTGAGGCCACCCAAATCCACACCTTCCAGAATCACAAAACATACTCCCCAACCTCCTAAAAGCTCCTCTCATCAACCTTCCAAGCCAACAGATGTTGAGACACCTGCTGTATCAACTGCTGTTGATACTTCAGTGGTTTCAGCAGCTGTTTCTTCAACAACTGCCACCACTCAAACACCTGCTCTCACTACCACAACAACTGCCACATCAAAAACATCACCACCACCTCAAAAGCCACCTGCTAAAAAGCAGAAGACATCTACTGACACATCAGTAGTTGTAATGACAACAGTGGTTGAAGCACCAATTGTTTCAACAGCTGTTAGTCAGCCAGCAACCACTTACATCACAACCACTCAACCCACAAATCCACCAACAGCCTCTCCAACGCCAAAAAGGAGTAGGATAATTATGAATAATAAATCCTCTCCACCTCCAACATCTTCACAACATTTAACCCTTGTCACTATACCAAATCCTATCTCATTATCATTAGTTAAAGCTCCTACTTCAGGCACTGCCATAGTTTCTGCAAGTGTTCAATATCCACTGGATCTTCCAGCTGTTAGAGAAGAGATAAAATCCTTTTATTCTGAAGATGATCCTGCTAAAAGAAACTTGTCATCTCTTCAAGGATATCCTAGGCCAAACAACATTGAAGAATAATTGAAACTAAAGGTACAACAGGCAGAGGATATTTCTAAAAGGAACACAAAAGGTAAATCTGACAAAGAGATCCAAAGAAACTATCAGTACTTGCTCACACAAGTCAGAACTTTGGAACAATTTTCAAAAGACTAATGTCAGAGGTTATCTAAAAGAGGTGATGAAAGCTTGAGGAAAGACTAAATTTCAAAAACTATAAGGTAGAAAGATATATGTACAAAGAATGGACCATCAAAGAGCTTGAAGAGCAATTGGAGAGAATTCACAAGATGAACAAAGACAAAGTGAAACATACTCCACATATATGGGCCAAGTACAAGAAAAATATCCCTGAAAGAGCTCTGATGTTGAAAAGAATGAAAGAAGAGTTAATAACTGTTGATTATGGTTCAAGGAATCAAGTGATGAGGTGGAAAGAGGATAAAGTGTTGGAAACTTACAAAAGCTGGAAGCATTGAGAAAGAAAGATCCTAATGTTCCACAAAAGCCTGACTATCCTGAAACAGTGGTTACAGTCAAACCACCAAAACTACCTATCAAGAGGTCCACTGCTCCACCTACTGCCATCCTCATCAAAGGAGGAAACAAAAGCAGACGGATGAAGAATTAAAGAAAGGTAAAGCACAGGAATATCTCATCATAAAAAGTGTTATTCAAGAAATGATAAGAGAACATCCTGAAATGACATATCCTGCAACTACTACCCAAGCAGTGATTACCAGGCCTCCATCTCCAAATTCATCTGCAAATAAACCTCTCCTAAGAAACCCATTGAATTCGAAGATACTAAAGTGGAAATCTGACAAACAGACCCACATATTGACTTTGCTCAAATCCAATGGTGTAGTGGAGTACAGATCAAGGGAAGAAGCACTTGGCTTGGGTGTTGAAGATCTACAGGATCTCCTTGACCTCACACTTTGTAGGGATGAGGATGACACAGACTCCATGAATTTTGAACTTCAATTTAAAGGAAAAGTTAGGGAGCTGTTGATGAGGCAATAAAGATCCTAATAATGAAGAGTTTTGGCATCATCTGTTCTAGTGGGAGATTGTTGGGATTGAACTCTACAGAGGAACATATGATATAGAGCCAAAACTAGATCAGGGCAGTGGATCCAGCATAAGCAGATGTTTTGTACTTAATCTTCTCCCTTGAATGTGGCCTAACAACTGTTGATCTCTAAGTACTGCTTTCCTACAACATCTGCTGGTCTACAACAACTAATGAAGCCTAAGGACTGTTGAAGACAAAGTGTTGCTGATCAAGCTACTGCTTTAGCTCAAGTACTGCTGAAGACCAAAGCACTACTTAGGATGAAACAGTGGAATGAAGAATCAGTTGTTTGCTTTCCTTTATTGTATTTTAATCAGTGGTTAGCTAGCAGTAGTTGTCTAGATTAGTTGTTAGAGTTTGTTATTTGTTAGATGCCACTTTCATGGTGACGTCAGCAAAGATGCCTCAGTGGTTTGTTCTGCTCTATAAATAGAACAGTGCTATGTACTGTTCTATTAGCTCTTCTCATCACTTGTCATTCCTGTACGAACAAACCATTGTGAGCTCGGGCTGAGGGGGAGATTGTATTCCATGCATGCAAAGAGTAATTGAATCATTGTAATAAATATAATCATTCGATTTCAAGGCAAACATGTGTGTTGAAAGAAATTCTTCCAATTGATTGTGTGTTGAAAGTTTATTCCATCTATTTCCGCTGCATCTACTTTGTTTCCTTTTCATTTTCATTGTTAATTAAACAAAAACACAATCATACCAAACTCAGATCCTAACAGTACGTAATTACGTACTGTTACGTACTGGGACATAATCATGTAACGTTACACAAATCACGTAACTTTATAGCTTGTAAAATAAAATTTAAAAAAAATTAAGAAAGCTATAGCAATAGTCAACTCAAATCAAAGAGAATGAAATGTTCGTTGATACGGTGTAATTTGTTGTTTTAAATATTATCGTATGAAAAAGTTGTAGATGAGAATTAAATGATATTATAAAGGAAAATTGGATTTAAATAATCTCAGCTTTCTCAATTTGGCCGATAATAATTCCAACTCAGTTATTGGCCGATAATAATCCGAACTGGTCCACTTTTGGCCGATAATAGTCCGCCGTTAAAAATAGCTTAACGGAGTTAACCTTTTTTCCGAATTACAAACTGATGTTTTATGGATTTTGATAAAAAAGAGGATACGAACTGATTTATTGTAAAACTTACCTCGAGATAATGCTTCAAACGGCTTGATTTTTGTTAATTAGAAGTTTAAACACCCGAATTAAAGCATCGTTTTCATCGTTTGGGCCAGTATTTCTTTCGAGGTAAATTTTACATCAATCAACTCGTATATTTAGACAGCAGTTTTATCTTCTTGTTGTTGTTAAAATTTGACCATTTTTCACATTGCATAGCAACCCTTGTAAAATTCTGCATACCAATGCCACTATACTTTCTTCATATATCATCAAAAATGAATCAAATTAAAAACCATTAATTCACCCAAAAAAAACAAAAGCCCCTACACATATATGAACGTTTATAAATGAACCCCAACCCAAAACCAATATGTTTCAAAAAAAAAAAAGTTAACTTTGTGTTGCCGCCAAAGCAACACGGGGACTCAAAACCGACGATTTCTTCTGCAACATTTGTTTCAAATGTCTAATCTTTGCGTCAACCCGTGCAGTAAACCCGATCTTTGTCTCTTGTCTAGATTTCGACCTTTCACGCGTCCACATATGTCGATCTTCAACGTCTTTGAAAAGAAATATGAGCCAAATAAGGAAAATTACACGCAACCATCACTAAAAGCGTGCTCAACCAGAATATCGGGGCGGGAGCGAGTGCTTCCACAAAGATTTTATACATGTTTCCGGAAAGTTCTGGAGGCATCATCTCGTATAATATTATAAACACATACCATGCAATGATGCTGAAACCAATCAGAAAGTGTTGTATCCATGTGAAGTCGCTCATTGTGAGGGAGATTTGGCAGTTTACTACGTAGATAACACATGTGAACATTGTTGTCCCCACCACGGTCATGTCGGTTGTCTGTCTGCCTGCCCGAAATGATTGGTTATAGAATATTATGATGTTGAGAAAGTAGACGATAAGGGAACAGTAGAGCCCGTTTCCCATCCACCCGAAAATCCGGTACCTGTCAAAAAATAGGTTTCTTGGACCTTGTTGATATAAGGCTGGAAACTGCAGTAGTATTGAACATGTGTAAATGTTAATAAAATATTAGAGGTAATGATTTGGAGTGAAAATTACACACCTTTTACACGACAATAACGGGTTAATAAGGGTATATTTTATTGATAACGGGTCAAACTCGGAAAATACAATATGTTTACAGCCTTCTATATCAGTTCATTAAAAAGAAAAGATTATTATTTTAACAATATAATTATATATACTATAAATATGTTATTTTGTCACATCAATCAACTTTGGCCCCTCAACTTTGGTAATGACATGTTTAGCCCCGTAACTAAAACAACTTTAGCCCCTTAACTTTAATAATGACATGTTTAAGCCCTCAAATTTAATAATGATTTGCTTAGCCCCTTAACTAAAACAACTTTAGCCCCTCGACTTTAATAATAAACAACTTTAGCCCCTCAACTTTAATAATAAACAACTATTGATGCATACATATAGACGCGACTTCGTTCGGTTTGTCATCGCTTCAAGTTCAAATTCTTTTCCATCAAATTAGAGACCCATTCAAGCATTGCCTCCCTGTCACCGCCAATTGCGGTTTTGGCTTTAATAAATTCTTCATTCCATGAAATGTATTCCGATTCGTCAAGTTTTTTATAAGCAAGTGCAAGCGTACGCAAACCGGCTTCCCCGTAATCATTCAAATGTTTTG
Source organism: Helianthus tuberosus (assembly GCA_030545235.1). Taxonomy (NCBI): domain Eukaryota; kingdom Viridiplantae; phylum Streptophyta; class Magnoliopsida; order Asterales; family Asteraceae; genus Helianthus; species Helianthus tuberosus. The sequence continues at coordinate 194,653,466 of CM060414.1, forward strand.
TCGTTGCCTCTTCAAACATTCTTCCATTTTTTTATAAACGATAAAAAATGATGCTGCAAATTAATCAATAATGTCAAATACTATTTTCCCAACACGATTTTCGACAAACAGTTTTATTACAGCTGATTATCTTATTGACTTATTCTGACTAGTTAATATCAAAAACTCATTTTCGAAAAGCACACACAAACACCACCTTATACGCGTGTCAACAATGACAACCGGTAACCGACCTATTAGCGCCTTTGCACAATAAAAGAATCTGTCCGGCCTCGTCCCAAACAATAACAGACATCCGTTTTCTTTTACTTGTAAAATCCATAAGATTCAATAGTTTGAACTCCCTGTAAAAAGAATATTACAATAAGATGCCGACCGATAGCAACAATTGCAGATGGCAAAATCTTTATGTCAGAAAGGTTTCAAAGCGGGTCAGGTTGACCGCTTATACTTTTTGTCCTCTTCTATGAAATTTTAAAGATAACTAATGTATTCAAAAAACAATCTAACCTTTTTTATATAAAGCAATTAGAGTGTCACATTCCAATAAATGGTAGAGGTGGTAATTTTGAATCATACACTTATTTAACTGGACCGATTAAGGTTATACGTTTATCTCTAACATGTCAAATGCGTAAAATTTACAAAAAAAAAAAAAAATGAATTATAAGAAAACGTCTCCAAAGAGTATTTTCTTGCTATAACCTCCTAAATCACTTTATTTTAAATACATTTTTGTCATATAATATAGTTTTTGTAATTTTATTTTATGCACTAAAACAATATTAATATAACTAAAATTAGAATCATATCCAGACCTTTCAACAAACTCTAGAGACGAAAAATTCCTCTCACGAACGAATATACTCGATTGCGTTCTTCTACAAAATTCAAACCCAAATTCTCTTGCAGCCACAAGAAACGCACCTTCTTCAGGTGATTCTGCCTCATAACTATAACTATCAGTTTCTTCATTAAACTTGGGAATCGCCGTGTGACAAAGAGCAAGAACCCTAAAAAACAACAACAAAACATCTGGATTCGCGTCTCGGGCCCAATTCCCTTCATTAACCGATTGTCTTCAAAACTAAACCCCTTAATTAGTATTCCCGAACTTTCTTTCGAAACTGTTACCGCCTCTAACTCAATCTCTGGTCCATTTTGTCCACTAGACCTCGCAAAATGACCATCATGCCCTTCATAATCCATAGCCATTTGACTAGCGGCAGCTAGCTCGACTTCACTTGACCGGACGCCATATGGGATTCCCACAATCGAGCATTTCAAGAAATCCATTTTATTACACGTTAAAGTCCAGGTTTTATTAGATAAAATCGTGTCCACCATCCCTAATTATTCATTCAAATTTGACGTCCGAGCTTGAGCAGGAGTGCCCGTTTCTTCATCATACATGTTCAGATCTTGATTTATAAAAAGTGCTTGTAAAACTTTCACGAGCTTGATAGAAACATAAAGTGAAATCGGTTTCAAGTACCCGTATAGTATTAAAGGGTAATCAAATGATAAAAACTCGATAATGCAGCATTTTTTGGATCATATAAACTGTAGAAACTAGGTTCACTTTTTATAAAAATATATTACAAAATATATAATAACGAGACTCTCGTTATTTGTGGGAAATTCATCTAGTACAATACCGGTTACAAAATTAAATAAAAAAATACAATTTAATTGTACCAATCTTGATTCCAGCCAAGTATTTGGAAGAACTTCAACCGCACCATCTTGTGTGAACCTCCGCTGCAAGAATGAAGAAACTATTGTTGACGGTTTTGGTTGAGGATCGAGTTTGACACGGGGCCCTTAATACAGATTCCGCGCCTCCTCTTAGACTGTCTGTTTCTAGGATACAACAACCGAAGCAGTAGTTGTACTGCTGGAGATGGTTCTCACGCCCGAGATTACACCGGGTATAATTTGACGTTATGGAAAAAGGTGAAGGTGATAAAAGAATAATTTAGAGAGTGTTCCTCTCTAAAATTTCATGGAACAAAGGACCTCCTTTGTGTGTATATCTCTCATATTTTAGAATGAATCCTCATTCTATTTATATTCATACACATAAAGAGCTACTTAAACCCAACTAATATTGTCATAATTTAGAAAATTAAACAAGATCATAAACCTTGTAATGAATAGGGTTTAATTTCTCATTAATCTTGTACTTAACAAGATAATTAATATTGTAACATACAATATTAAAGTTCAATCAAATGGATTAAAGTGGTCAACTCGAAATGCTCATTGTCATTCATGACTGAATTAAACGAGTTGAGACCATTTTTAACTCACTAGTGGTTGACCAGTTTTCGTTGTCGCGCATGCGCGTAGGCGGACCCGTGCCAAGGCTACTGTCCCACTAGTACTTCTATTACTGTTCTAAGCCTACGCACGCGCCAGAACTGATCCTCCAGTCTGCGCGTCACACTTCAAGGATCTTTTGCCACACCTTATAGAGCCACGCGCCACTCGGATATCACTACGCATACCAGGACGCAACCTGGTCATGCGCCATCCATACGCGTGCGCCACTTGCACTCTCCGCCCTAGCCAATGACGTGCGCCATGTCACACCCTGGCTTTTGCGGAAGCGTGAGTTTATTTGGTGTGACTTCTTAATACCATAGCAACAATCACAACAATGCTATATGATAAAAATACGAGATGTTCATCCATTAATAAAAATACCACAACAACATTGTTTAAAAAACATCGACACTTGAGATATGTTACAAACCATAAATTATTTAAAAATGTTTTTATAAGACACACAAAAGACCTTGGATAAGATGAGGTTTAGAGACATATAACCCGTCCAGGAGTAGGTTACACCTCTCAAACTTCATAACTCTGGATGACATCTAATAACCGACGCAGCTAGACACATGCATACCCTGCCAGATCCTGCTAGTTCCCTGAAATACATGTAGTTTGAAAAATCAACAAAAAAGTTGAGCGAGTTCATGTGTAAGTCTGTGTGTATAAGCCTTTAAAATATGTTTTATGTATATAAATGTCCCTTTGTAACGATGTATAAATAACCCTTTGTAAACGATGTATGTATAATCCTTTGTAAACGGTGTATGAAAATCCCTGGTATGTAGCAATAAGGAAATAAAAAGATCACCAATGGTTTGCAAGGCCATTGATAGGTGTGAAAAGGTGCAGGAAAACTCAAACCTAGCAAATTTGTACCGGGCTTCCGGCTGTAAGACACAGTCACCTCTATGGGTCCCCGACCTCATGGGTGTGGGCTCGCTACACCCAAATAGATCTATCACTCATGTCCCTCGGTCCTACGATGAGGATCAATGGCTTTAGGTGTTGTGTCCACCTTTCACAGTCTAGTAGTAAACCCTCCTTAAGCTAACCATACCATGTATAAAAATGTCTGTAATAGTTGTAACATACTTGGTACTCATTCTCACCAAGTGTGCTTCTTGTAGTCTGTTGTATTCTCAAATTTTATCATACTTGGTACTCGTTCTCACCAAGTGTGTTTCTTGTTATTATACCATTTGTAAAAATTGTAATATTTGTAACATGTATTTTACCCCAGCCTCTAAGGCTGAACCTCCCCAACCTCTAAGGTTGAACCTTTAGTATAATCCATTCGTAACATAATTTAGAAATATGAGTTTTTGTTCATTAAAAAACTTTGTATGTTCTTGTAAAACGTGCATGTCTTTCCACCCCGAAAACATTGATAACAATGTAAAACCGTAAAAAGTAGGGTTATGAACTCACACCATGTATAAAAATGTATGTAGTGTCTGTAATAATTTTAACATGTATTTCACCCCCGAAGTATAAAACTTAAAACAGTTAAGAGAAAAGGGGGACATGAACTCACTGTTTCTCAAAGTTGTTACTTTGGTAATCACGTGACGAGTTGAAGGTTGGAAACTTCAAGACTATAAGCGGTACAATTTTACCGTATACAAAATGGTCAACTGAATCCCCGTTTCTGATGTGGAAGATCAGACTAAGCTGCAACCACAGAGCATACTACGAAGAGAGGAGAATGGTTAGAACACTTAGTGTTCTTTTAGAATTCTTAGAATTAGAGAGATTAAGAGAAGATTGAGAGAAGAATGGTGTGAAGAAAATGGTAGAAGAAGGGTGGTATTTATAGGTGAAGGAAGTGGTGGAGTTAATAAAAAATAAATAAATGGAAAAGATGAATAAAAGATAAAAAAATGTAATGGAGTTTGAAAAGGTGGAGAAGGTGATTAAAGGAGGTGGAAGAGGTGAAAGAGGTGGAGAAGGTAATAATTTTCGTGTTTTTTTTTTTTTTTTTTTTGAATACTATGGATTAAAACATTTACTTTTTACAAAATGGACCTAAGCTAGAAAAATTCTTAAAAATTATTAAAAATTCTTTTGTAAAAATTTATTAGAAAAATATCTTTGTATAGTTTTTCAGTTTCTTATAAAAATCTTGTGTTTATCCATTAACAATGTGATAAAAAAATATACTACCATTATGATTAACGCCTCGAAAAATAAAATACACATATGAAAATATGAGGCGTTACAGTCTCCCCTACTTTAGGAAATTTCGTCCCTAAATTTATTCGAAAGAGACCATAGAATGTAATTGTAATGATTATAAAAATAATCAAATCATTGTTTGATGCTGTAAATTTTTAGAAATTTACGAGGATCATTGTATAGAAATTGTTTTGCATGTCACCATGCTATGCTGTATTTGTAATGCAAACAATCGTGTGTACAAATAAGCAATTGGATAATCACATAACCACATAATGTTTTTATATGCCATCTTACTTAACAAGACTTACTATGATTCTCATGCATCGAACCCCGTAATTAAGTGTGCACCCAAAATTACGTGTTTCGTTGTATGGTCCACATAGCACTTCTAGTTAAGTAAGGAAACACATAATATCAAAGTATCGTTCAAATCAAATAAGCATCAACACAACATTAATTGAATCAAAACGTAGATAGCATTGTTTGTTTGACAACTGTGAACAAATTACAGTTGGGATAGGTCATGTAATGGATCAAATTCAAGGTCAAAATTATCAGGTAGTGGATCCAGTTGCGTACGAGCAGCTAGCATGCTTTCCAACCATTGATTCCTTTCAGTTAGCTCTTGTATTTGCCGTAATAAATCTTGGTTCTGATTGCTCAACCTAGCCATTTCAACTACCATTTGATCCGGATGTAAATCCATTTGAGGCACCGTACTTGGGCCTGCTACATCAGTTGGTGGTAGTTGTTGCACTTCGTTCAAAAGTGACAGGAAGGACTGTGGCAAATGTGATTCCGGTTCTAACTGTTCTTGGAGCATCATGCATTCATCAAACAATTCATCTTGCGTCATTGGATCCTCCTCTAAGACTATCGGTGAGAAGCCTTGTGAGACGTTTGGTGTTAATGCTTGGGGTGGGTTAGTTGGAATATGTTCGTGTACGTATGGCGGCGGTGGTAGCATATCAAATCGATAAAAAGACGATTGGGGAAATTGCAAAAATAATTGTTGCAGAGTTGGTGTGGAGATACTGTCTAAGACAAATGGAGCTCCCTCTGACTGGAATGGTTGAGTTGGTGCATGAACAGGGATTATACTAATGATGTTAGCATTTACAATCCCAGGTGCCTTTGGTGGAGATAATCCTTGGATAATCTGATCACTTAGGACACCTAATGATTTTGCTATCCTCGTAATATAAGACCCTCCCATGAGACTTCTCAGGGGATTGGTTTGTTGATTAAAAAGATAGGTAGCAAGCTCGTGGGCAATATTACAAGGAACTCGTTCGAAAATACTATAAAGATGGAAGAGTTCGTGTGAACTAACCCTGTGTCGATTGACCTGGCGCCCCGTGATAGTGTTGACTAAAACACGGTGCATATACTGATAACGAGAGTCTTTGAAGTTTGCAGAATTATTGTTGCCGCACCATGCTTTTGATGCATGGTGTTGCCAATATTTTTTCATTTCCACATAGGAATAGGAGGTTGGTGCTCTCGTAAAAATGGGTTGATAAACTTCTTCATCGGTATATATACCTAGATGAACTGCGAATTCTGTTAACGACATGTTATAATGTTGTCCACAAAGCCGAAAATGAATGGATTCATCGGTAAGACTTCTATTAGGGTTGTAATAGAAAGTGGACAAGAATTCATATACCAGTTCATCATATGATGGCTCTAAGATGTCGAAGAAACGGCGCCAAGGTGTATTGTGTGATAGTAATATTGACAGTGAACCACTGGGGTCAACCATTTCTATTCGATGCCAATCAATACTGCCGATGGCAAAAACTTCAAGAGTCTTGAGTTTCTGATACTTCTCACGAATGGGTAGCTCAACAAACTGAAGGAATGGATGAGTTCTTGCTGCGGTTGAGGATTCAGCATGTGTTACTGAGAAATTTGCCATTTGAATGTTGGGTTTACGTGGTGAGTTTGTGAGTGGTATGGAATGTTGTGAGGATGTGAGAAACAATGTGAGAATTGTATAGTGTTTACCAGTGATCGATTTGCATGTGATTGTAAAACACATCTGTTTCAATCGTATATAAAGGAAAAGAGGAAACACATTAATCAATTAAATCCGAAAAGTCAAAGTGGAGTTTTGTCATGGCTCGTCGACGAAGCGAAGATGAAGAGACGAAAAGGACTGTTGCTTGTCGTTGTTCGGCGGAGAGAGTCGGGCGAGAAGAAAACAAAAAAAAAATTCGTCGGCACAATAATTCCGCGGGAAATAATAGGGATCGAGTGGTGTAGGGGTTAGTGTCTTGGTAAGTTAGGGATGAAACCCGAAAATAATTTGAATCTGAAACGAGTTTAGGTAAAACAATCTTATATTATATATAAGACCTTGTAGACATGCGAGAAAATTTGGTCAGGCTCCTGCTGGATAGTGGATATCTTTAGTAAAATGATGTAGTGTGTTCGTGTTTTAATGACTATAGGAAAATCATGGGCAAGAGAGTCATTGGGTCAATCAAGTATCTACAAGCAGTAGGGGTAAGCATAAGGTCATAGGAATCAAAACGAAATGTTGTTGTTGTTTGAGTTATTCCTGCTTGTTTCGGCGCGTGATGCCTCATAATCTGCTATTGCCTTTGAAATGCGTTCCTGTAGTTCTGCCTCAGTGATAGACAAACGATTGTCTCGTCGTGGAGGCATATTCTAAAAGAAGATTATATTGGTTCGGTCGTAGTAAGTATAATAGGTAGGTACTATGCTTATGTAATAATACAATAACCCATAACATCCCATGTTATAATAAAATAATTAATTCAACAACGCATGTAAATCAATTTAAGCAAGTAATCATCCTAGTCTTCCCCAGACTAACTCCCTCCCAGTCTCTCAGACTGAACTCCCTAGCCTCTCAGACTAACTCCCTGGTCTCTAAGACCAAACCTCCCAGTCTCTAAGACTAAACATCCCCAATCTCTAAGATTGAATCCCTCAGTCTATAAGACTTGATGTGTAGGAAACAGTATGTTAAAAACTTTGTAAAAATTGGTTAAAAAAAGACTGACTCAAAAACTAAACTTTTGGACATGCTTTGGCCTAATAGGTATCGGTACTCTCGCCGATAGGTCCCCAGGTAGGCAACGGGTCCTTATATTTGGATTTATGCGAATGCCAGCCTAGACAGGAGTTCTCAGCTAGCTAACGATACTTAACCCTTCCAGTTACTACATGTCCGACACGAAAAACACATGTTTTTAAAAGAAACGTTTGTACTCTGGATCTGAAAACTTGTGTATGCAATGTAAAAAAAATATTTGAAAGCATTTTCGTGAGAGCCCTAGTGATCATAGTCTAGACTCGAGAAAGAATCCTAGTTCGCTATGATCGAGGCTCTGATACCAAGCTGTCACACCTTGGCTTTTGCGGAAGCGTGGGTTTATTTGGTGTGACTTCTTAATACCATAGCAACAATCACAACAATGCTATATGATAAAAATACGAGATGTTCATCCATTAATAAAAATACCACAACAACATTGTTTAAAAACATCGACACTTGAGATACGTTACAAACCATAAATTATTTAAAAATGTTTTTATAAGACACACAAAAGACCTTGGATAAGATGAGGTTTAGAGACATATAACCCGTCCAGGAGTAGGTTACACCTCTCAAACTTCATAACACTGGATGACATCTAATAACCGACGCAGCTAGACACATGCATACCCTGCCAGATCCTGCTAGTTCCTTGAAATACATGTAGTTTGAAAAATCAACAAAAAAGTTGAGCGAGTTCATGTGTAAGTCTGTGTGTATAAGCCTTTAAAATATGTTTTATGTATATAAATGTCCCTTTGTAACGATGTATGAATAACCCTTTGTAACGATGTATGAATAACCCTTTGTAAACGATGTATGTATAATCCTTTGTAAACGGTGTATGAAAGTCCCTGGTATGTAGCAATAAGGAAATAAAAAGATCACCAATGGTTTGCAATGCCATTGATAGGTGTGAAAAGGTGCAGGAAAACTCAAACCTAGCAAATTTGTACCGGGCTTCCGGCTGTAAGACACAGTCACCTCTATGTGTCCCCGACCTCATGGGTGTGGGATCGCTACACCCAAATAGATCTATCACTCATGTCCTTCGGTCCTACGATGAAGATTAATGGCTTTAAGTGTTGTGCCCACCTTTCACAGTCTAGTAGTAAACCCTCCTTAAGCTAACCATACTATGTATTAAAATGTGTGTAATAGTTGTAACATACTTGGTACTCGTTCTCACCAAGTGTGCTTCTTGTAATCTTTTGTATTCTCAAATTTTATCATACTTGGTACTCGTTCTCACCAAGTGTGTTTCTTGTTATTATACCATTTGTAAAAATTGTAATATTTGTAACATGTATTTTACCCCAGCCTCTAAGGCTGAACCTCCCCAACCTCTAAGGTTGAACCTTTAGTATAATCCATTCGTAACATAATTTAGAAATATGAGTTTTTGTTCATTCAAAAACTTTGTATGTTCTTGTAAAACGTGCATGTCTTTCCACCCCGAAAACATTGATAAAAATGTAAAACCGTAAAAAGTGGGGTTATGAACTCACACCATGTATAAAAATGTATGCAGTGTCTGTAATAATTTTAACATGTATTTCACCCCCGAAGTATAAAACTTAAAACAGTTAAGAGAAAAGGGGGACATGAACTCACTTTTTCTCAAAGTCGTTACTTTGGTAATCACGTGACGAGTTGAAGGTTGGAAACTTCAAGACTATAAGCGGTACGATTCTACCGTATAAAAAATGGTCAACTGAATCCCCGTTTCTGATGTGGAAGATCAGACTAAGCTACAACCACAGAGCATACTACGAAGAGAGGAGAATGGTTAGAACACTTAGTGTTCTTTTAGAATTCTTAGAATTAGAGAGATTAAGAGAAGATTGAGAGAAGAATGGTGTGAAGAAAATGGTAGAAGAAGGGTGGTATTTATAGGTGAAGGAAGTGGTGGAGTTAATAAAAAATAAATAAATGGAAAAGATAAATAAAAGATAAAAAAATGTAATGGAGTTGGAAAAGGTGGAGAAGGTGATTAAAGGAGGTGGAAGAGGTGAAAGAGGTGGAGAAGGTAATAATTTTCGTGTTTTTTTTTTTTTTTTTGAATACTATGGATTAAAACATTTACTTTTTACAAAATGGACCTAAGCTAGAAAAATTCTTAAAAATTATTAAAAATTCTTTTGTAAAAATTTATTAGAAAAATATCTTTGTATAGTTTTTCAGTTTCTTATAAAAATCTTGTGTTTATCCATTAACAATGTGATAAAAAAAATATATTACCATTATGATTAACGCCTCGAAAAATAAAATACACATATGAAAATACGAGGCGTTACATGCCATGCGCATACGGAGCTCGCACCGCATCGACATGCCATGGCATCCGCCTACGCTACACAAGGGTGCGCCATACGCGGACCCGCCATGTATCTGACCACACGCTCATGGGCAAAAATACAAAGGCGGTGTGCGAAGTTCAAAGTGCACCACATTTGGCCAATAGCCCATGTTATGCGCACATATTAGATGTGGATTCGCGCGCCACACGGATGCCACTGCGCATACCAGGACGCCACCTGGTCATGCGCTATCCATACTTGCGCACATATGTGCGGGTGCGACGCACCCTTTGGTCCCCACTAGTGTTTGCCTTTAAGGAAACAATTTACAAGGAGTGCTCCTCCTTATATGTTGGTGCATCCGTCTGTCGTCTACGTCTTGTATCGAGTCTTGTATAGAATAGGTTAGATCAGGGCACGAGAATCGAGACAGTGGGATTTTAAGGTGATTCCGCTTGATATGTCACCTGGACAGTTTCAAGCGAAATCACATAAGAACTGATTCCGCTCTAATGTAACTTGTAGATTCCGCTCGAAATGATGTAATGTTGATTCCGCTTGAAATGCATGTGCATGTTCAAGCGAAACCCCTTGGCCTATATAAGGGTCAGTTGGGGCGGAATCTCTGAAGAAATTGTTCCGGTTTTGCAACGAAGTGCTGCCGAAGTGTCGAGTCACTGTAAACGTCATTCTATCAATACAATTCGATAGTTTAAAGTGTAATACTTGCTGAATTGAACTCAGTTTCTTAGTTTCCGCCTCTGAAACTGAGATAAGCTCTTCTGATAGACTCGTTTGGGTCTGTATACGATCCTACAAGTGGTATCAGAGCTAAGGAGGAAGAGCTCTTGCCTATTCAGCTGCGTATTCTGCTTTTCTACATCTTTTACACTTTCTTTTGCAAATTGACATTGAAAAGTTGGACAAAAAGTTCTGAATTTTAAACAGTGTGCACGGAATTGTAGTTAAACAAAGCCTTGAAAGTTTCAGCATTAAATTCGAACTAAAACTGCGAAATTTAGTGGTTTCGCTTGAAAACATTCGAGAGAAACATGACGTCACAGTGATTCCGCTTGAGATTTAGTCCTGATTTCGCTCCAAATCGACATTCCGCTTGAAATATCTTGTAGTTCTTCTTGAAAATAGAGATCTCGCTTGAAAAATATTGGATTGATTCCGCTTGAAGCTTCAGTTTTCATTCTGCTTGAAATTTGTTTTTGATTCCGCTCGAATTTGATCTCCCGCTTGAACTGTGTTGTCTGATTCTGCTTGAATCAGAGTTTGAACTTCAGATTGTTGATTTCGCTTGAACAGTTCTTGTTTTAAGTTGATTATTTTACTTGAACAATGTCACACCCTGGCTTTACGGAAGCGTGGTTAATTTGGTGTGACTTCTTAATACCATAGCTTAATCATAACCAAGCTATATGAACTAAAAACATGCAAGATCATCCATTAAGTTTTGAAAACCAAATATAGTACCATTGTTTTAACGGGAACATACCCTAACAACCATAACCTTGTTCAACAGACATTACAAACTTAAACATAATATAAACATGGTTTAAGGATTGTGTCTTGTCCAGGAAAGAGACACATCCCCTAAACCCCGGATGACCTCGGAAACTAGTGCGGCGGAAAACATGCCATACCGTGCCAGATCTCGTTAATTTCCTGAAATACATGTAAGTTGAAAAATCAACAATAATGTTGAGCGAGTTCATGTGCAAGTGAGTAAGTAAAACACTTGTAAGTATAAAAGTTTCCTGGTATGTAGCAGTGTAAGGAAAAGAGATCACCAATGGTTTGCAAGGCCATTAGCATGTGTGAAATGCAAGTAGGAAGACTCAACCTAGCAGATTTTTGCGTCGGGTACAAAGTCACTCAAGGTCCGTTCTGTTGGTCCTCTTAGAGGTCCGTTCTGTTGGGCCTAGAGTTGGGCTCGCTACACCCAGATAGATCTACCGCTTACGTCCCTCGGTGTTCTGCCTACCCATTCACATGATCTAAGTAGTAAACCTCCTTACGTTAACATACCGTGTATAATAGTACTTGTAAACAAAGTAACATGTATTTCACCCCCGCAGTTAAGAAAACTGAAAACAGTTAGAGAAAAGGGGGACATGAACTCACAGTCAGTGCGTCTCTACCAAGTACTCCAAATCAGAAAGTTGTGCGACGACCTACAAGTGCTAATTCTATTAGACGGACGGCCGTGCCTTAGCTTTATAGTTTAAGTCTTTGGGAAATAGTTAGACAACTATTTCGTGTTTACATTCTGTATATACTTGGTAGTTAACCTCCTTCCCAAGGATGGGGGATTCAATACATGTGCGTTCAGATTAAATCATTAAGTCTCACTTAATATATATACCTTTCCAATTCCAAAATATAAGTATTTTTCTCAAAAATATTATATTTTCATTTCACATAATTTTTCTCCAATAATACGTTGTTAAAATACGCGTTCATAAATATTTCTGTAAGTGTGTAAGTTACGTTTTAACAATCGAGTGGTAATATAATTACCGGTGTAACTTATATATATTTATGGTGAAAGCGTTCGTATTATTTTGGATTCGTTAACGCTCGTAAATATTATTTTTACTCTGAAAATAATATTTAGGTATTTCCACAAAATAATCATAAACAGTGTGTGAAAAATATATATATTTATCACGTTAAATTTTGTGAAAATCCCACCTCCGAATATTTAGTAAATAAAGTCATGGCGAAACTTATGTTTCGAAAACATGTCAAAATAATTCTAACACTTGTAGTGTAAATAGTTCTAAGTGTTAGGTTTTTAGAAAAATTTCGCCAGAGTTTCCTCTGTAACTGGAGGTGGCCACGCTTTCAAGCGTATCATTTTCTTTTACAAAATCCATTTCAACAACTTCCTTATTCAATCAAACAATTTCCGACACATCAAACTAGTCGACAAGTATGTAAATCGCATAATCGCATGAACTTGTAGTTTTTCCGAAACTATAGTGTAAATCCCATTATATTTTGTGGATCTTTATATAAAGTAATCTTGATCTCATAAAAACCTCGTTTCTAGTGAAATCCGTCTTTACAACTTCTCGTCATCTTTTACAAAAATGGTTATTTGTCGGATCTTTTCATTTCACAAGTGTTTACACACTTGTGGTTTATAAAAATCATACTTGTTAGTGTAAGATCCGTCTTTTAGAAAACATGATTTCTTTGACGCGTGGTCCTTTGAAAATACCACTTGCAGATACGTAGATCTGCTAGTTTTAAACACTATTCCACAAGTAAAACATTTTTACACAAGTTCATGATTCGTGTGTGGTAGAGTTTCACCTTTTAACCCTTGTATCGTTCAAAACAAGCTTATGTTAAGATCCATGATCTTACAAAACCGGGTTAAACAATGATCCGAGCTACCACAACATAGATCGGGTCTTAATAAACACAACTTTCAATTACTACAACATTTACACAACTTATATGCTATTAACCACCATCTTTCATGTTTTTAGTAGACTTTTGTACATCATTTAGCATTTTAACGAGATTTAACCGATACAAATCCTTTTAACCACTTTAGAATAGTTCAAAAACGAGTTTTAAACATTATACCTCTAGCTCAAGGCTAGGGAAGAATCTATGCGCAAATGAGGTGGATAAAAGCCAAAGAAAGAGGTCCTTCGTGTTCCGCTTGATCCAAGCTTCCTAATACGCGACCCTTGATACTAGCACGGACTTGGAATCGGTTGATCAAGATCGAAAGTGTGATGGATGGGGGGTGGGGTGTTCGGCCGAGAGTTCAAGAGCAAGAGAGAGAGGTGTGTTGTGATGTTATGTGATGGAATGATTATGTTAAGTAAACTTATGATCTTATAGACAAACTTAGTGCATATTAACCTTTGGATATTGTGTATCCTAGATATTTAGCAAGCAAGATTAGGAGATCTTGTAAGTACCAACCTTGTCCCCTAGGGGACCGAATTCGGTCAAGAGTGGGGGGGGGGTCTTGGTTCGAAATCAACTAGGTAGTTAAGCATAGAGTTTGGTTAAACTAAGTTAGTTAAGTGTTTAACTTGGTTAGTTATGTTTAATGCTTTAAAGCGGGTGTTAGGGTATTCAGGGACCCTAACTGGCTCAGAAAAAGAGTAATAATGAAAACATCAATATTTTCATGTTCCGGGTATAGTCCGGTTGTTCGGTTGGATAGTAATCCGTTAAAGCGCTTACTAAAGCTTTAAAGTGTCGTTATTACTCTCTTTAGTGACACAGCTTATTCCTGACACTTTGGAAAGTGTCAAGTATTATTTTCTCATGTTTTGGCACTTTATTAGTTAGCTAGAAGCTGAATTGTTTATTAAAGTGCTGAGTTTTGTACTTTAAGTACGTTTTAGGCACATCCAGTCACTGTGACTTATTCCTAGAGACGCAGTTCCACAACCCTTGTATCCCTACACTCACTACTAGTGTAGCCAAATATCTCAGGCTCTTATAGGCCTTGGAGGCAGTGTTTGCCTGATGCTGGTTATATCAGCATGTTCAATAGGTTATCCGTTATTGTGCTACTGTGCTTTTTGTGCATCATGGTTGTCACTAGTGTTCTGTATGTAAATAATGTAGTGACGATAAGTAAAGTATGATGCAAGTAAGTACATGTATCAGATATCAAGTAGCAGTTCATCAGCTAGTTCAAGCAAGCACAGTAATTAAGCAGTAATTAATCATTAATTAAGTCGTACGGATACCTGGTTTAGTGCGGGTTGTCACATTCTCCCCCCGTTAAATAAATTTCGTCCCGAAATTTAAGTTCTGCTACTAGATGCAGGGTTCTTAGGAAAAAGGTGGGGGTATTTTTCTTTCATCCGGTCCTCACGCTCCCAGGTGAACTCAGGACCATGTCTGGCATTCCAACGAACTTTGACGAGTTTGACACTGCTCCGTCGGGTCTTGTTAATTTTCCAATCTGTGACCTCAACAGGTTCTTCAACGAAGTGGAGCGTGTCGTCAACATGAATCTCGTCGATGGGAATGGCAACGGTAACTTGAGTTGGACTTTTCTTTAGGTTGGATACAAGAAATGTATCGTGAACACCATTCAGTTCAGCAGGTAGGTCCAACTTGTATGCTACTAGTCCTATTCTTTCCAGAATTCTGAAAGGACCAATGTAGCGCGGATTTAACTTCCCACGCTTCCCAAAGCGTGCCACCCCTTCCAGGGTGATACCTTTAATAAAACCATTTCTCCAACTTGGAAATCCACATGTTTCCGGTTTGGATCCGCATAGGCCTTTTGTCTGTGGCGAGCTGCTTCGATGCGTTTAAGAATCTGTGCAATCTTGTCTGTCGTCTCTTGGACGATTTCGGGACTAGCAAGCTGTCTATCACCTGCGTCAGCCCAGCATAAGGGTGATCGACACTTGCGTCCGTAAAGGGCTTCAAATGGCGCGACACCAATACTGGTGTGGTAGCTGTTGTTGTATGAAAATTCGACCAAAGGCAAATGCTTATCCCAGCTACCGCCCAAATCCATAACAGACGCTCTCAGCATGTCTTCCAAAGTTTGTATCGTTCGCTCGCTCTGGCCGTCAGTTTGCGGATGAAACGCAGTGCTCAGTTTCAATTGTAAGCCAAAGACTTCTTGAAAGGATTGCCATATCCTTGACACAAACCTTCCGTCTCTATCAGAGATGATCGAGAGTGGCACTCCATGGCGTGCAACGATTTCTCTCATGTAAATTTCAGCCAATTTGCTAGTGCTATCTTTCTCTTTGATTGGCAAGAAGTGCGCGGATTTTGTTAGACGGTCAACTATAACCCAAATCATATCATGGCCTCTTGGCGTTCTTGGCAACTTCGTAATAAAATCCATTGAGATTTGTTCCCATTTCCACTTGGGAATCTCAGGTTGTTGCAGAAGTCCTGAAGGCTTCTGGTATTCCGCTTTAACCTTAGCGCACGTTAAACATTTGCTCACGTAAACATCAACATCGCCTTTCATCCTAGGCCACCAATAATAATCTTTGAGATCCTGGTACATCTTATCCGCTCCTGGATGGATAGAGTACCGCGACTTGTGAGCTTCGTCAAAAATAACCTCCCTTAAATCACCAAACAGAGGAACCCAAATCCTTTTCTCAAAACATAACGTTCCTTCCTCGTTTGGCACCAAAAGCTTTTCCATCCCACGGAGATATTCCTCTTCAAGGTTCCCTTCCTTGAGAGCTTCTTTCTGTGCGGCACGAATGCGCAAGGGAAGATCAGTTCATATAATCATTTCTAAAGCTCTAACCCTTATGGGCTTGATCCTCTCTTTACGACTTAGGGCATCGGTGACCACATTCGCCTTCCCTGGATGATACTTTATCTCGCAGTCGTAGTCGTTCAACAATTCAACCCATCGTCTTTGCCTCATATTCAACTCCTTCTGGTTGAATATATGCTGTAGGCTCTTGTGATCTGTGAAGATTGTACACTTCGTACCATAAAGGTAGTGTCTCCAGATCTTTAAAGCAAAAACCACTGCGCCGAGCTCCAAATCGTGTGTGGTATAGTTCTTTTCGTGCACTTTCAATTGACGCGATGCGTAAGCAATAACCTTTTGGCATTGCATCAACACGCAACCCAATCCTTGGCGCGATGCGTCACAGTATACCACAAAATCATCTGTACCTTCTGGTAGAGCTAAAATTGGCGCGTTACAGAGCTTATCCTTCAATATCTGGAACGCTTCATCCTGTTTGATTCCCCAATCAAACTTCTTATCCTTCTGTGTGAGGAGCGTCAATGGTTGAGCGATCTTTGAAAAATTCTCAATGAATCTTCGATAATAGCCAGCCAAACCCAAGAATTGCCGGATCTCGGTTGGCGTCTTTGGCGTTTCCTAATCCTTGATCGCTTCGATCTTTGTTGGATCCACGTGGATTCCATCTCCATTTACCACGTGCCCAAGGAACTGGACTTCACGTAGCCAAAATTCGCACTTGGAGAGTTTGGCATACAGCTGTTCCTTCTTCAGTAGCTCTAGAATGGCTCTAAGATGCTGCTCGTGTTCAGCCTTCGTCCTTGAATAAATCAAGATGCCGTCGATGAACACAATCACGAACTTATCCAGGTACGGCTTGCAAACTCTATTCATCAAGTCCATAAAGACTGCAGGTGCGTTTGTCAAACCAAACGGCATAACAAGGAACTCGTAGTGTCCATAACGAGTTCTGAAGGCTGTCTTTGGGATACTTTCCTCTTGTATCCTTAACTGATGGTATCCAGATCGAAGATCGATCTTTGAATAAAAGCTTGAACCTTGAAGTTGGTCGAACAGATCATCAATTCTTGGCAGAGGATACCTATTCTTGATCGTTAGCTTGTTCAATTCTCTGTAGTCGATACACATACGGAAACTACCGTCCTTCTTCTTGACAAACAGGACCGGAGCTCCCCAAGGCGAGAAGCTTGGTCGGATAAAACCCTTGTCTAGCAACTCTTGAAGTTGTGTTGACAGTTCCTGCATCTCAGACGGAGCAAGTCTATAAGGTGCCTTAGCCACAGGCGCGGCGCCTGGAACTAAGTCGATATGAAACTCTACATGCCTCTGAGGTGGCAGTCCAGGCAAGTCTTCTGGGAAGACTTCTGGGTACTCCCTTACTACAGGGATGTCTTCAATTCTTGGCTCAGCAGCCTTCTTATCCACAATGTGTGCCAGGAAGGCAACACATCCTTTCTGCAAACACTTCCTTGCTTTCAAGCAGCTGATAATCCTCAACGGCGTCTCACGCTTCTCTCCATGAACAACAATGGTCTCACCATCATCGGTTGGGATACGAACAACTTTCTCGTGACATACTATCTCAGCCTTGTTGCCTGATAACCAATCCATTCCTACCACCACGTCGAAGCTTCCCAACTGGACTGGTAGTAGATCCAGAGCAAACTCACGTTCTCCTAATTCGATCACACAACCTCTGATAACTTCATTGGCTTCTACTAACTTTCCATTAGCTAATTCGATCGAGTAGGGAATATCTAACTTATTAGCGGCTAACCCAAGCATATTCTTAAATTCTAACGACACGAAGCTATAATCGGCACCAGTATCAAATAAAACGGATGCATAGCGTTGATTCACAGGGAACGTACCAGTAACGACATTGGGATCCTGGCGCGCTTCCCTTGCTTCGAGTTGGAACACTCTTCCACGGGCTTGGTTTAGGTCTGGGCAGTTCTTCTTAAAATGCCCGATATCACCGCAGTTAAAGCACCCAAGTCTTTGCCCGTTTCCACCAACTTGATCATTCCTCTGATTACGATTCACAGCGCCCGCTTGGTTAGCATTGTTACCTCAATTTTCGTTACCTCCATAGTTTCCTTGTGGGCGATTTCCATTCCCACCCCGGTTGTAATTTCTGTTTCCGAATCCTCCCTGGCCTCCCTGACCAACAGTGGCCCAACAAGTGTCCTTCGAGTGGCCACGTTTCCCACATGCTTCGCATACTTTTGACCCGCAATGACCAGAATGGTGGCGTTGGTAGACGTTGCATTTGGGCTGGGTGCCCATGTATCCCTTCCCTTTCTTTCCTCTACCAGCTGTAACCTGCGCTGGTGCGTCTGCTCCTCCCTTCTTAACCGCCACACTGGCGCCCTGCTTGAAGTTCGAGAACTTCCGTTTGTTACCTCCTGATGACTCGACATGAGTCTCTGCCTTCTTGGTCTTGATCTCATCAAACTTGTTCAAACGAATTGCCTCCTCGGTGAGAGCCACGCTCAAATCGATGGCTTCAGTGATAGTTGCTGGTTTGGAGGAGGTTACCATACTTATGATTTGAGGAGCTAAACCCCAAATGAAGCGCTCGATTCGCTTGTATTCTGGTGTAACCATGTAAGGAACCACTTGAGATAAGTCATGGAATTGTTGAACGTATTCTGCTACCTTTGGACCGTCCATTTTCAAGTGCCAGAACTCGGTTTCCAATCTCTGGATTTCTGCGCGGGAACAGTAGTTTTTGCGCATGAGTTCCTTTAGTTCGGTCCAGGTCAGTGCGTAGGCGGCAGCTTCGCCTAGTGTCTGAACTTGTAGATTCCACCAAGAGAGGGTTCCATCTAGAAACAGCCCTGAGATATAGGTGACTTGCTGATCCAGCGCGCACTTGCTCATGCGAAGAACAGATTCGGTTTTCTCAGCCCAACGAACAAAGGCGACAGCACCTCCAGTGCCATCGAAGTTGACCGGTTTGCAGTCTAGAAACTGCTTGTAGGTGCACCCTGCACATACGTTATAATATATAAATGGCATTAGCGTCTTCGCTAGAAATATCCAATTAGGCCACGGTGTGTCTCAATGACTAGGTATTACCGTGAGGTGGATTGTTATTGCCTTGGTTAATACTTCCGCTCGTTCCTGGCTGAGAAGCTGCATACTGTGCTATGGCAGCAGCAATGACTTGTTATAGCTCTGCCTCATTAGTAGGCATGCGTGTTTCACGTCTTGGCGGCATCTTCTAAAAGATGGTTTAAGTTGGTCAGGCCATAGTAAAGCTCCCATGTTATAATACGTAGGTCCGGTCATAATGTAGCGTACGTATATAACGATAATAATAGTAAAAACACATAACATCTCATGTTATTAATACATCACAAATACCAATCACACAACATCCCATGTCATAAAAATACAAGTAAGCAATCAAGCGAATCAAATATGATGAGAATACTGCGATTGCCATATATCGAGACCACATAGTAAGTGTATCAGTACATCACAGTGTCATACAACATCAATCCACTAGGGGCTACATCACCCCTGTCCAAAAACTATATCATGTCAAGGTCGAATACAACATCAAATACAAGTCAACAAAAGTCAGAATCAAATGTAGTCTCCAAAAAGGCTGTGCAGTCCAACAATCGCCGTCTTCTCATCCTCGTCTACCCAAACAGCACTGATGAGCTCTATACAGATGGTGGTGGAGGAGGGGGAAAGTGGGTGTAAAACAAACGACGTAACTGGAGCCAGTCCTCCTCCTGGGCTCGCTGAGTACGAATGATAGAGGCAACCTGCTGCTCTAGTGTAAAGAGACGGGCAGCATAATCTGGAGGTAAGGGTCGAAATGGCTGCAGAGGGGAGTGTGTCTGACCATGGCACGGACATGGTGGCAGCTGAGCTCTCTCGAGCTCCTGGATGCGCTGCGTGTGTGACTCGTGCTGGAAAATGAAAGACATCAAGACGTCCTCGATAGTGTGTCCCATGTGAAAAGCATGGTAGGGGTCAGTAGGTGGCATACCAGAGTCTGGTGCCCAAAGGAACGGCTCACTGGTGGGGTCAAAAGGTGCCACATGAAATGGAGCAACAGAGGGTGGAACAGATGATATCTGGGGCATGAAAGGGATAGGCATCGGTACATGCCCAAAAGGATGGGCTGAAGAACCCTCTCCAGTCCTCGCTGGAGGTACAAACTGTGGAACCCAAAAAGAAGAATCAACAGGTCGTGCAACAGGGATCTGAGGGGGAAAAGGTGGAACATCCTCATCAGCAGGTATCCAACCGTGCTGTGCATGCTCGTCTGGTGGATCCATGCGTGCCCCGAACAGTGCATGCTCGGGCTCTAGTGGAATGGGATCAGGTGCAACAAAAGGGTGAACAGGTGCAATGTGCTCAACAGGATGGTCAACAGGTATATCAACAACAGGTAGGGGAACAACAGGATCAACAGCAACATGATCGCCCTCTAACAAAGGAACATCCACGGGGAGATCATCAACAGGTGGGTCTGCTATAACAGGCTCAATAGGGATGCCAGCATGTACGAGGTTATGCTCAAGTATGGGGTCTAGAGCGGCTGCCTGCTCAGGGGCGACGACAGGCTCGGGATCATCAAAAGCCATCTCGAAGTCAAACTCTGGGTCGATAGGATCTACTGGGTTAGCTGGATCCCCCATGGGCTGATCCATAGGTATAAACTCGATATCATGATCCGGGTCGTATCCCGGGGGAAAGATAGGGTCAGAATCCTCTATGTCATCATGGTCAAACTGAAAGCTGGGTATAGGTGCAACAGAGGATGCCTGGTCAGGATCAGAATCGTGCGACAAGTGCTGTGCGCTCAACGTGTGAGAAGGTGCGGATGCCACAGACTCGAAGGAGTCTGGGACAGGAGAATGTGCTGGCGAATCCTCAGCGGGAACGTCAGCGATCATCTGAAGATCGTCCGCAGGAAGTAGGGCCTCGCCCTGGATCTCATCCTCAAACAGGTCAATATCGCCATCAGCCTCGGCGTCAAAATCATATGCTGGATAAACGGCGAAGGGTATAGGAGCCGGAATCTCTACTAGAGGTAGGTACTCAGCGGGAGGGTCATCTGCAGGCTCATCAGCACCATCGGGTAGTGCGAAGGGCTGGAAATCATCCTCGTCAGTACTGGTATAGTCAGATGTGTACACCTCATGCTCGGAGGATGTGAGGTCATCAGATACGATAGGTATGGGTCCAGTAGTGTCCGAATCGCCAGTACCGGCTGAATCCATGAGTCTGTATCATAAACACAAATATGCTCAAATAATCAGTCATACAATCAGATAATCACATAAGTCACCAAGTAAGATATCACATAATTCTCCTAGTCCCACTAGCCTCCCAGTCTCCTAGACTGCTCTATCAACTACCTCGACCTCTCAGATCGAGCCTCGGTCTCCAACACCGAGCCTCAGTCTCCAAACTGAGCCTACTCTTCCTAGTCCCACTAGCCAACTACCTCGATCTCTCAGACCGAGCCTCGGTCTCCATCACCGAGCCTCAGTCTCCAAACTGAGCCTACTCTTCCTAGTCCCACTAGCCAACTACCTCGATCTCTCAGACCGAGCCTCGGCCTCTCAGACCGAGCCTCAGCCCACCAGGCTGAGCCTAAAAAAAAATAAAATGTGCTCAACATTTGTTTGTAAAAAGTTTTGGATCTGGACTTAAGTGGTATGCAGAAAAATGTTTTCGTGAGAGCCCTAGTGATCATAGTCTAGACTCGAGAAAGAATCCTAGTTCGCTATGATCAGAGCTCTGATACCAAGCTGTCACACCCTGGCTTTGCGGAAGCGTGGTTAATTTGGTGTGACTTCTTAATACCATAGCTTAATCATAACCAAGCTATATGAATTAAAAACATGCAAGATCATCCATTAAGTTTTGAAAACCAAATATAGTACCATTGTTTTAACGGGAACATACCCTAACAACCATAACCTTGTTCAACAGACATTACAAACTTAAACATAATATAAACATGGTTTAAGGATTGTGTCTTGTCCAGGAAAGAGACACATCCCCTAAACCCCGGATGACCTCGGAAACTATTGCAGCGGAAAACATGCCATACCGTGCCAGATCTCGTTAATTTCCTGAAATGCATGTAAGTTGAAAAATCAACAATAATGTTGAGCGAGTTCATGTGCAAGTGAGTAAGTAAAACACTTGTAAGTATAAAAGTTTCCTGGTATGTAGCAGTGTAAGGAAAAGAGATCACCAATGGTTTGCAAGGCCATTAGCATGTGTGAAATGCAAGTAGGAAGACTCAACCTAGCAGATTTTTGCGTCGGGTACAAAGTCACTCAAGGTCCGTTCTGTTGGTCCTCTTAGAGGTCCGTTCTGTTGGGCCTAGAGTTGGGCTCGCTACACCCAGATAGATCTACCGCTTACGTCCCTCGGTGTTCTGCCTACCCATTCACATGATCTAAGTAGTAAACCTCCTTACGTTAACATACCGTGTATAATAGTACTTGTAAACAAAGTAACATGTATTTCACCCCCGCAGTTAAGAAAACTGAAAACAGTTAGAGAAAAGGGGGACATGAACTCACAGTCAGTGCGTCTCTACCAAGTACTCCAAATCAGAAAGCTGTGCGACGACCTACAAGTGCTAATTCTATTAGACGGACGGCCGTGCCTTAGCTTTATAGTTTAAGTCTTTGGGAAATAGTTAGACAAC
Organism: Helianthus tuberosus; assembly: GCA_030545235.1. Classification (NCBI taxonomy): domain Eukaryota; kingdom Viridiplantae; phylum Streptophyta; class Magnoliopsida; order Asterales; family Asteraceae; genus Helianthus; species Helianthus tuberosus. The sequence continues at coordinate 194,676,310 of CM060414.1, forward strand.
TATTTCGTGTTTACATTCTGTATATACTTGGTAGTTAACCTCCTTCCCAAGGATGGGGGATTCACTACATGTGCATTCAGATTAAATCATTAAGTCTCGCTTAATATATATACCTTTCCAATTCCAAAATATAAGTATTTTTCTCAAAAATATTATATTTTCATTTCACATAATTTTTCTCCAATAATACGTTGTTAAAATACGCGTTCATAAATATTTCTGTAAGTGTGTAAGTTACGTTTTAACAATCGAGTGGTAATATAATTACCGGTGTAACTTATATATATTTATGGTGAAAGCGTTCGTGTTATTTTGGATTCGTTAACGCTCGTAAATATTATTTTTACTCTGAAAATAATATTTAGGTATTTCCACAAAATAATCATAAACAGTGTGTGAAAAATATATATATTTGTCACGTTAAATTTTGTGAAAATCCCACCTCCGAATATTTAGTAAATAAAGTCATGGCGAAACTTATGTTCCGAAAACATGTCAAAATAATTCTAACACTTGTAGTGTAAATAGTTCTAAGTGTTAGGTTTTTAGAAAAATTTCGCCAGAGTTTCCTCTGTAACTGGAGGTGGCCACGCTTTCAAGCGTATCATTTTCTTTTACAAAATCCATTTCAACAACTTCCTTATTCAATCAAACAATTTCCGACACATCAAACTAGTCGACAAGTATGTAAATCGCATAATCGCATGAACTTGTAGTTTTTCCGAAACTATAGTGTAAATCCCATTATATTTTGTGGATCTTTATATAAAGTAATCTTGATCTCATAAAAACTTCGTTTCTAGTGAAATCCGTCTTTACAACTTCTCGTCATCTTTTACAAAAATGGTTATTTGTCGGATCTTTTCATTTCACAAGTGTTTACACACTTGTGGTTTATAAAAATCATACTTGTTAGTGTAAGATCCGTCTTTTAGAAAACATGATTTCTTTGACGCGTGGTCCTTTGAAAATACCACTTGCAGATACGTAGATCTGCTAGTTTTAAACACTATTCCACAAGTAAAACATTTTTACACAAGTTCATGATTCGTGTGTGGTAGAGTTTCACCTTTTAACCCTTGTATCGTTCAAAACAAGCTTATGTTAAGATCCATGATCTTACAAAACCGGGTTAAACGATGATCCGAGCTACCACAACATAGATCGGGTCTTAATAAACACAACTTTCAATTACTACAACATTTACACAACTTATATGCTATTAACCACCATCTTTCATGTTTTTAGTAGACTTTTGTACATCATTTAGCATTTTAACGAGATTTAACCGATACAAATCCTTTTAACCACTTTAGAATAGTTCAAAAACGAGTTTTAAACATTATACCTCTAGCTCAAGGCTAGGGAAGAATCTATGCGCAAATGAGGTGGATAAAAGCCAAAGAAAGAGGTCCTTCGTGTTCCGCTTGCTCCAAGCTTCCTAATACGCGACCCTTGATACTAGCACGGACTTGGAATCGGTTGATCAAGATCGAAAGTGTGATGGATGGGGGGTGGGGTGTTCGGCCGAGAGTTCAAGAGCAAGAGAGAGAGGTGTGTTGTGATGTTATGTGATGGAATGATTATGTTAAGTAAACTTATGATCTTATAGACAAACTTAGTGCATATTAACCTTTGGATATTGTGTATCCTAGATATTTAGCAAGCAAGATTAGGAGATCTTGTAAGTACCAACCTTGTCCCCTAGGGGACCGAATTCGGTCAAGAGGGGGGGGGGGTCTTGGTTCGAAATCAACTAGGTAGTTAAGCATAGAGTTTGGTTAAACTAAGTTAGTTAAGTGTTTAACTTGGTTAGTTATGTTTAATGCTTTAAAGCGGGTGTTAGGGTATTCAGGGACCCTAACTGGCTCAGAAAAAGAGTAATAATGAAAACATCAATATTTTCATGTTCCGGGTATAGTCCGGTTGTTCGGTTGGATAGTAATCCGTTAAAGCGCTTACTAAAGCTTTAAAGTGTCGTTATTACTCTCTTTAGTGACACAGCTTATTCCTGACACTTTGGAAAGTGTCAAGTATTATTTTCTCATGTTTTGGCACTTTATTAGTTAGCTAGAAGCTGAATTGTTTATTAAAGTGCTGAGTTTTGTACTTTAAGTACGTTTTAGGCACATCCAGTCACTGTGACTTATTCCTAGAGACGCAGTTCCACAACCCTTGTATCCCTACACTCACTACTAGTGTAGCCAAATATCTCAGGCTCTTATAGGCCTTGGAGGCAGTGTTTGCCGGATGCTGGTTATATCAGCATGTTCAATAGGTTATCCGTTATTGTGCTACTGTGCTTTTTGTGCATCATGGTTGTCACTAGTGTTCTGTATGTAAATAATGTAGTGACGATAAGTAAAGTATGATGCAAGTAAGTACATGTATCAGATATCAAGTAGCAGTTCATCAGCTAGTTCAAGCAAGCATAGTAATTAAGCAGTAATTAATCATTAATTAAGTCGTACGGATACCTGGTTTAGTGCGGGTTGTCACAAACAATCAGTTTGTGAGTTTTTGAAATTGAAAAAGCATAGTAATTAAGCAGTAATTAATCATTAATTAAGTCGTACGGATACCTGGTTTAGTGCGGGTTGTCACAAACAATCAGTTTGTGAGTTTTTGAAATTGAAAAATGGACGAAGATTTTTACAATGCATTTGCTACCCCAGTTTCCCCGATTAGTATTGCACAGAACACGATGTTGGAAAACGAAATGGGAACAATGCAGAAACCGCCCAAGCTAATGAACATTGAGGAGTATAAAGGTTGGGAAGGTCGTTTGGAAAACTGGGTACAAGCAAACTATCTTGATGCTTGGGAATGTGTTGAGACAAAGTATGTAAGACCAAGGAATGACGATGAAGAGGAGATTGCTATCAAGGATATGAGTGCAGATGACAAAAAGAAATATAAAAATGAGAAAATGATTCTTAGTCTGCTACAACAAGCTGTTAAAGAAGACATCATGGTCTTATTGCAACACAATGGAAGTTCGTATTCAATCTGGAAAGCTTTAAGATCAAAGTTTGTTGGTAGTCAGGAAATGCTCAAAAACAAGAAATCACTTTTGAAGAAGGAATTTGATTTATTTCATGGGTTGAAGAATGAAAGTACAAAGCAGATCATCGAAAGATATTGCAATTTGTTGGTGAATATGAGGATGGTAAGCATTAACAAAGACAATGAAGAGCTGATAGAAAAATTAGCAGATGCGTTACCACATGAAACTTGGGGCACATATCTGATGATGCTCAGAAACAAGAAAGGATTTAATACGCTAACTTTGAGTAAATTCATTGAGAAGTTAGAAGCTCAAGAGATGGAGCAACGAAAGATTGTTTACAAGACAGGGTTGAATGAGAAAACCACAAATTTTTCTCCAAAAGTGGAAACTGCATTCAATGCCAAGAATTCATCTGGAAGTTCTTCAACAGGATCAAGTAGCAAAACAAGTTTCTCATCATTTCCATCATTCGATCCAAACATATCAGCAACAAAGAATGGAAGAAAACTTCAGTGCAACATAGTATTAAATCTTGAGAATGATCAAGATTATTCAGAGGAAGTTGCTAAGAATCACATGTCTTTGTTAGGAATGATGTTGGAATCTTATAGTAGTTTTGTTGCAGGAAAGATCGGGAATCCAATGCTTACTGAAGAGGATTATGATCAAATAGATGCTGAGGAGATGGAATTAATGGAAATCAAATGGTGTTTGGCCAGTGTGTTGAGGAGAGCTGAGAAATTCAAGCAGATCACAGGAAGAAATGATCTTCGTGAGGCTAACATTTCTACTTTAGGCTTTGATAAATCTAAAGTCACTTGTTTTCGTTGCAGGGAGAAAGGTCACTTCAAGAGAGAGTGCACCAATCGTGAAGCAAGTGGAGCTCAGAATCCTTTCAACAACAACAATGATTACTACCGAAAAGCCATCTATCATCAAGTTGCTCATCAACCACCTCAACAACATCAACATCAAGCACAAACTTCACATGGAAGGAATGTGATTGAAGAATCTTCAAAAAGAGCTTGTGTGGTGAATCAAGATGAGAAGTCTTCAACAACATTCAACTGGGATAAATATATATCAGCTGATGGAAAAGCTTGTGTGATTGATCAAGATAATGAAAAGCTACCCGAGGGATTTAGCTGGGAGAATTTCACTTGGGATGATTATGATCCTAACAAAGCTCCAGTTCACACAGCTTTTGTTGCTAAAATTGAAGAAGATAGTGATAATGATGGTGCTGAATATTATGAAAATAGAATGGCAGAACATCTAAAGATGATGGCAGAAAGTGATAGTGAAGATGAAAAAGTGAAACAGAAAAAGAAGTAGGTAAAAACACCGGTAAGCAGTGATGATGAAACAACACCAGTAGTGAGAAGAAAAGTGAAAGAAGTTCAAAAGTTTAAAGTTGATGAAAAAGTTGATGCTAGTGAAATGAAAGTGAACTGTGAAACTTGTGTGATCTTGAAAAAGAAAAACAGTGAAATGCTTAACAACATAAACAGGTTAAAAGAATCTTATGATGTGTTGAACAAAGCAATGAACATGTACAATGACACAAGTGAAGAGCAGGAAACAGCAATGAAGACACTTCAGGGAGCGTTCATGATCAAGCAGAAAGTTGTGAACAAGTACATTGAGAAGTGTGCTGCTCTTGAACAGAAGCTAGAGTTACAAAGAATTGAAACGGAAAGAGTAAATCATTTGTTGAAAAGTTACTCATGTACTTCTTATGTCATTAACATGATTTATCCAACTGTTGAAGGCATGAAGGCATTTGAAGAGGATGAAGTAACTGAGGTAAAGAATGTTGAAAAAGTGGCTGAAGAAAAGAATCCAGAAAAGAAGAACAAAAAGAAGAGGGATACAAAGAAGAAAGACACTGAAGTGACGGCATCTGGTAAGAAACAAGGTGTCAGTTATAACAAGTGTCCACCCCCGCTAGAAAATGGATATTTGCCCAGAAATCCAAATCAGGAAAGAGTCGAAAAAGCAACAAATTTACAGTGGGAGTCGGAGTACTCAGTCAATTTACCAGAAAGTATTGAGGTCATGTTTACATTGTCTGACAGTGATCAACAATCTCAATTGATGAAGAAAGTGGTGGATCATGTGTTAGATAATGATGAAATAGAGGAGTCAAAGTTGGAGTCAACGTCAGAGTCAAAGTCTGAGACAAGCACTTCGGGTCAAACAGAAAAATAGGGAAAAAGAGTTTATGACAAAGAATTCCTGTTATCAAAATCTAATTTGAATGATGAAACATTTAAAGTGGCATATACTTTGAATGATTCGGACAAATTATATTCTGATGAGGAATTTCCAATAAGAGGTGTCAAAACTGAATTGATTAAAAAGGTTTTCAAACTCAAAGAAATTAATATTTCTGAAATAAAAGATTTAAATCTTAAAGGTAAACCTAAACCTTACACCTCAAGAGTACAACAAAGGTTGAACAAGAAAAAAGGTTACAGTTCTGGTTCAGGTTTTCACAAGAAACCAAACTATAACGGTAACTTCAAAAAGAAAGGTCTTGGATTTACTCCATCAGAAAAACAGAAAAATGAAAAATATGTTCGGGATTTTAAATCAAAAATGACATTTATTTCAGGTACAAGTTCAGAAGAGGAGAAAGAAAAGATATTCAGAAAGTAATCAAACAGAGAATTCCTTGCAAAGAAGCAAGAAGAGTTGAAGAAGGCTGTTCAGAAAAAGGGAACTCGAACCTGTTTCCAATGCAACACAGTTGGAAATATTGCCAGGGAATGTTCTAAGGCAATACAAACCAAACAGGGAGTTTCTAAACTGAAAGATAAAGTTGTTGAGTTTGAACCATTGATTGACAGAACTAAATTGTTTAAAAATTCAAAATTTAAAATTGGTGAATGTTCAAACAGTTTTTACAAGAAGAGAGCTAAATTTGACAACCAGAAATGGGTTGTTAAGAAACCTGTTGATAGTTCTAGCGATGATTCTGATAGGTCAAAATCAGAGGAACTATCTTCTGGTGATGAAACTGACTCCATAAAGTCAGTCGAGCCACAGGTTGATTCAAAAAGTGAAGCTATTTTGAAAGATGAGAAATCAGTTCTGACTGTGGATGATGAGAATTTTCCATCACTTTGGGCTGGAAATTTTAAGAAGAAAATTGGTAAAGTTGAGATTTCTAACCAATTTTATTCTGATAAGCAGATTTTTGATGTCGAGAAGGCTTTTAACCCCAAGGTAAAGCATATCTTTAGTAAGATGGTTAACCGAAAAGTCAAAGGGGTTAAAGAGTTCTACGAGAAGAAAAGGGGAGGTAAAAAACCGAGTGTTAGTGACTCGGTAACACCCAAGGCTGGTCAGGCTTGGGTGGATATTTTCTTTAAATAGAAAAACCTGAGTTGCCGGAGTTCCCAGGTTGGTAAGTGTGGAACATGAATCGGCACATTTCTTGAGAAATTCACCCTGGTGATATTTCGCCTTTCAAGATTAATCAGGGACATTAAATTGTACTTGATTTATCTTTTTCTTACAAGTGGTTAATGATTGATATAACGGTTATCCCCATACCTACAAGTGGTAAAATCAACAAATTTTTTTTTTCGGAAAAACCATTTTGATTAAAACAAACTTAAGTGTTTTGAAATCTTAATGGGAAAATAGTTTGTTGTGAGGGGGAGTTCTGATTGTTAAGCCAAGTGGATGGCGATTTGAGGTGATTCGATATCGGTTGTCAGTTTACTTGTACAGTTTGTTTTCAATTTTCTTTAAATGTGTTTGCATTTTACGGGGAGTAAAATTTCAGAAAATCCAAAAACATTAGAAAATTTGAAAAAGCCAAAAACATGATAAAATCAAAAATGAGTTTTGTTGTGAAAAAGGGGAAATGATAGTATATCGGTTAGACAGTCACGGTGTGCTAAAGAAATGTAATGATTAAATAGCGTTAAACGGTCTCACTGATGATATGCCGATAGGTTTTTACACATTTAGTAGACTTTTTCTGGATATAAACCTAAACTCAAACTTGCTTATTTCATGGGTAAACACTTTTTGGATATATGGGTAACCCCCGAAATCTCGTTTGAAGGAACCCCTTTTCTGAAATACTAGGTCTATATGCTCAGTGATATCTGGGGTATTATCCCGGGACTTCTGCTGAATGGAAATTCTGACCTAGTCCCCCCATAATACTTTCTGCTTGCTTGAAATATAGTGCCGCCCTCAGCAAAAATGATGAAACAATAAAATTGATAATCATTGTTGTTGTAAAAAAGATCCTCTAAAGGGGACACACCAAAATTCGAACCATCATCTCTCTGCTGAACGGAAGTTCTGACCTGAGCTCTCATGGTTTCGCAATTAATCCCTTACAGATATCATCTGTGGTATACTCACCTGTAAGACTGAATATTGGGATCCGGATACGGGAGTATATTCAAGTGGTGGGACACATGAATGATTTTAAGTCCTTAATTCACCTAACTCATATCCTGAATTAGTTGAAATTTGTGTGAGAATTTAAGTGGATCAGTATATCGGCAATCTAAGTGAATTGTTTAATTCTTATTGTGTAACTAAGCTCAACGGTACTTGTGACTTGTCAAAAACTGATATGATCCTCTTACACAAACTCACAAAAATATCGTCTGTAAATATTTCTTTACTGCATTTCATTCTATGTTCAAAAATCCAAAAAGATTTTCAGTGTGTTTTAGCATAAATTTTGAAAAATCCAAAAAGATTTTCGACAACTGGTGTTGGAGAGCTAATTTTCAAAATTCCAAGTGCTAGACATGATGAACAGATGCTTTGGGAGAGTGTGTTTTAATGAGAAAAGTTTTTGAAATGAAAACAATGATCCTGCAAGTGGTTGATCAGAGATTCACTTTGTAAAATCTTATTTTTGCTGATAGATATCTACAAGTGGTGTCTAAGATTACAAGTTTTATTATAAAAAAACTTGTGCTTGTGGTAGAGAATGTGCAGGTTTGCCAGGCAACGATCTTGAACCTATGGAAGTCAGACTGCGATCTCAGCAAATTGAGAGGGGTAGTCTGAATGACAAAGAGCCAGCTTCTGATTGTGGAAATTTGTTGGTGTTGTTAAAGATGAGAACATAGAGATTGAGGATACTTACAGCGTCAGATACTTCAAAGAGAAGCCCAAAGACTGATAAAGGCTGAAGATGCAAAGACTCGACACTAAAGACTCCGTCAACATCCGAGGGGGAGTTTGTTGGTGCATCCGTCTGTCGTCTACGTCTTGTTTCGAGTCTTGTATAGAATAGGTTAGATCAGGGCACGAGAATCAAGACGGTGGGATTTTAAGGTGATTCCGCTTGAAATGTCACCTGGACAGTTTCAAGCGAAATCACATAAGAACTGATTCCGCTCTAATGTAACTTGTAGATTCCGCTCGAAATGATGTAATGTTGATTCCGCTTGAAATGCATGTGCATGTTCAAGCGAAACCCCTTGGCCTATATAAGGGTCAGTTGGGGCGGAATCTCTGAAGAAATTGTTCCGGTTTTTCAACGAAGTGCTGCCGAAGTGTCAAGTCACTGTAAACGTCATTCTATCAATACAATTCGATAGTTTAAAGTGTAATACTTGCTGAATTGAACTCAGTTTCTTAGTTTCCGCCTCTGAAACTGAGATAAGCTCTTCTGATAGACTCGTTTGGGTCCGTATACGATCCTACATTATATACCACTTTGAGTTTTGTCATCCCACCTATGTGGGACAAGTTGACAAAACTAATCCATTTTATTCATCCTTGTTTGTTCCAAACATACAACTTCAAGCTTCGATATCTCATTCATCTTAGCTCTATTTGGACATAGTTTGAACACAAACCCATAAATAGATATTTATACAACACATATATAAATATTATTGATGTCCAAAATATTTAGTGAAAGACTCATTTTCAATAAAATTTCCAACAATCCCCCACATGAATAGAGATCGATTAAAATTCACAAAATTCCCCGATGAAAACTCGACAGTCGAGTAATGCAGGATAGGTATGTCACACCCCGACCACGTGTAACATACAAAACGTGGCGGAAACGTGGGGGAGTGTTGTAACAGAATTAATGTTTCATAACCATGGATACCAAAAATGTTTCGTTTTATTAAACATTGAATAATTACATCGTCTGGAAATCTAAATACACAATTTAAACATAGTCTATCATTGTTATTGAGTCACTAAGGCCTTGTCCAGTCCTATGTGAGCATGCATCCTATCAAACGATATCATCCAACAATACCTGAAACATATGTGAAAACGAGGTCAGCAAAGAAATGCTGGCGAATACATTGGTTTTGTTGAAAATAAGATTCATGACTTCTGTTTAAGAAAATGTTTAGTCATGAACCTTGTAATTTGCTTTGTCTTTGTAAATCATTTGAAAAATAATAAGTTTAGATGATATGTATCAATAAGAGAATAATGCATGATTTAATGAATAACCATGTAAAATGAGTTTGTATAAGATATGTTGTTTGTAAAACAATGTATTGTGAAAAGTATGTTACTTGTATAAAATGTTCAATGTGTGACAACCCGCACTAAACCAGGTATCCGTACGACTTAATTAATGATTAATTACTGCTTAATTACTGTGCTTGTTTGAACCAGCTGATGAACTGCTACTTGAATACTGATACATGAACTTACTTGCATCATACTTGCTTGCTGTCACTACATTATTTACATGCTGAACCTTAGTGACAAACATGATGCGCAAAAAGCACAGTAGCACAATACACGGATAACCTATTGAACATGCTGATAAAGCCAGCATCAGGCAAACACTGCCTCTAAGGCCTATAAGAGCCTGAGATGTTTGACTACACTAGCAGTGAGTGTAGGGATATAAGGGTTGTGGAACTGCGTCTCTAGGAATAAGATACACTGACTGGATGTGCCTAAAACGTACTTTAAGTACCAATCACAGCACTTTAATAAATAATCCAGCTTCTAGCTGACTAGTAAAGTGCCAAAATATGGGGAAAATACTACTGGACACTTTCTAAAGTGTTGGAAACAAAATGTGTCACTAAAAATAACAATAACGACACTTTAAAGCTTTAGTAACGCTTTAACGGATTACTATCCAATCGAACAACCGGACTATACCCGGAGCACGAAAATATTGTTATTTTCCTTATTTATATTTTTCTGAGCCAGTTAGGGTCCCTGATTACCCTAACACCCGCCATAACGCATAACATACAAGTAACTAAGTTAAACACTTAACACTTAATTAACTTAACTTAGTTACCCTAACCAAGCTAGTTAAAATCGAACCAAGGGACCCCCCCCCCCAACCGAATCGGTCACCTAGGGGACACCCCCATGTACTTGTTGATTGAGCAAATCTCTTGTGTCAAAGATCAAGCCTACACAAGAACCATTGGGTAATTAACTTTAAGATTGCCTATAAGTTAACACTTACACAACTAGAGATCATTCATCACTTAACATCACAACACTCCAACTCTCTCTCTTGCTCCCTTTGGCTCTCGGCCGAACCCACACCCACACCTACAACCATCTTCGACCTCCATCATCATCATTCCAAGATCATTCAAGCATCAAGGGTTGCGTATTAGGAAGCTTGGAGCAAGCGGAACACGAAGGACCTCTTTCTTTGGCTTTTATCCACCACATTTTCGCCAAGAATCTTCCCTAGCCTTGAGCTAGAGGTATAACATTTAAAACTCATTTTTGAACTTATCTAAGGTGGTTAAAAGGATTTGTTTCGGTTAAATATCATTAACATACAATTTGATGCATAAAAGTTTACTAAAAGTATGAAAAGTGGTGGTTAATAGCATATGTGTTGTGTAAAAGTTGTAGTATTTGAAATGTGTGATTATTTAGACCCGATCTATGATGTGGTAGCTCAGATCACCGTTTAACCCGGTTTGGTAAGATCATGGATCTTAACATAAGCTTGTTTAGAATGACACAGGGGTTAAAAGATGAAACTCTACCACACATGAAACATGAACTTGTGTAAAAGTGTTTTAACTTGTACAATAATATTTAAAACTAGCAGATCTACGTATCTGCAAGTGGTATTTTCAAAGGACCACGCGTCAAAGAAATCATGTTTTCTAAAAGACGGATCTTACACTAACAAGCATGATTTTTATAAACCACAAGTGTGTAAACACTTGTGAAATGAAAAGATCCGACAAAGAACTAGTTTTGTCAAATGTTACTAGAAGTTGTAAAGACGGATTTCTCTAAACACGAGGTTTTTACGAGATCAAAGTTACTTTATATAAAGATCTACAAAATATAATGGGATTTACACTATAGTTGCGGAAAAACTACAAGTTCATGCGATTATGCGATTTACATACTTGTCGACTAGTTTGATGTGTCGGAAATTGTTTGATTGAATAAAGAAGTTGTTGAATTGGTTTTGTAAAAGAAAATGATACGCTTGAAAGCGTGGCCACCTCCAGTTACAGAGGAAACTCTGGCGAAATTTTTCTAAAAAAAAAAACTAACACTTAGAACTATTTACACTACAAGTGTTAGAATTATCCTTGACATATTTTCGGAATATAAATTTCGCCATGACTTTATTTACTAATATTCGGAGGTGGGATTTTTCACAAAATTTAACGTGATAAATATCTATATTTTTCACACACTGTTTATGATTATTTTGTGGAAATACATAAATATTATTTTTAGGAGTAAAAATAATATTTACAAACGTTAACGATCCCAAAATAATACGAACGCTTTCACATGAATATATAAGTTACACCGGTAATTATATTACCACTCGATTATTAAAACGTAACTTACGCACATGTATTGTATCCCCCATCCTTGGGAAGGAGTTTAACTACCAAGTATATACAGAATGTAAACACGAAATAGTTGTCTAACTATTTCCCAAAAAACTTAAACTATAAAGCTAAGGCACGGCCGTCCGTCTAATAGAATTAGCACTTGTAGGTCGTCGCACAGCTTTCCGATTTGGAGACACTTGGTAGAGACGCTTCACTGTGAGTTCATGTCCCCCTTTTCTCTAACTGTTTTCAGTTTTCTTAACTGCGGGGGTGAAATACATGTTACTTTGTTTACAAGTACTTTTTACATGGTATGGTTAACGTAAGGAGGTTTACTACTTAGATCATGTGAATGGGTAGGCAGAACACCGAGGGACTTAAGCGGTAGATCTATCTGGGTGTAGCGAGCCCAACTCCAGGCCCAACAGAACGGACCTCTGAGAGGACCAACAGAACGGACCTTGAGTGACTTAGTTGCCCGACGCATAAATCGGCTAGGGTTGAGTCTTACTACTTGCATTTCACACATGCTAATGGCCTTGCAACCCATTGGTGATCTCTTTTCCTTACACTGCTACATACCAGGGAACTTTTATACTTACAAGTGTTTTACTTACTCACTTGCACATGAACTCGCTCAACATTATTGTTGATTTTTCAACTTACATGTATTTCAGGAAATTAATGAGATCTGGCACGGTATGGCATGTTTTCCGCTGCACTAGTTACCAAGGTCATCCGGGGTTTAGGGGATGTGTCTCTTTCCTGGACAAGACACAACCCTTAAATCATGTTTATGTTATGTTTCAAGTTTGTAATGTCTGATGAACAAGGTTATGGTTATTAGGGTATCTTCCCGTTAAAACAATGGTACTGTATTTGGTTTTCAAAACTTAATGGATGATCTTGCATGTTTTTAATTCATATAGCTTTGTTATGGTTAAGCTATGGTATTAAGAAGTCACACCAAACTAACCACGCTTCCGCAAAGCCAGGGTGTGACACAATGTCTCAAACTGAAATGATTCAGATAACGCTACAATATGTAATACCATACAAACACTTATATATAGGAAGTACCAGCGGCGTATCCACCATGTTTGTATCATATTTCACACGCATCGTTACTTAATCACTTAATCAAACCAAACCACCAAAGTAATGTTCATGTCCAATGTAAATCATGTAATGTATAACCAAAATGATATGTATGGCTAGTGAAATGCATCAACTAAACCATAGGTGAAAAGCACAAAACAAAGTATTGAAATAAAACTTGGTTTAAATCAATACTATGTTTCGTGTAAATGCATGATCAAATGTAAATCATGTCCCAATGTTTACCCAATCGTTAAACCATTTTGTAAAATCGTTCTAGTCGTTCTTGTTCTAATTGTTCAATTCGTTCTTGTTTTAATTGTTCAAATCGTTCTTGTTTTAATTGTTCAAATCGTTCTTGTTTTAATTGTTCAAATCGTTCTTGTTTTAATTGTTCAAATCGTTCTTGTTTTAATTGTGAAACTACTTTATGGTCGATTCTCTAATAACATTCAAACCTTCTTGACGCGTTCCTCGTTCCAACTCGCTCTCGTTCTCGTTCTTAATAAACCCTTACCAAAGGGTAAATTAATAATTACAGATTCAGTCATTACCCAAAATACCCACACATAACCATGAGTATAGAGAATAACGGGATTTGTCAGATTCTATGGTACCATAACCTAATACTGGTCGGCTTGATCATTGCTAATGAATGTCATTGGTTATGTAACTACAACCAACAAGTTCGTTCACATTATTGAAATCGTTCTTGAAACCATTGTAATTGTTTTTGAAACCATTGTAATTGTTTTTGAAACCATTGTAATTGTTTTTGAAACCATTGTTATCATTCTTGAAACCACATTGTAATTGTTATTGTAATCGTTCTTGAAATCATTGTTAAGACATTTAGCACATATGAGTCACCCCAAAACAGTTGAAAACAGTAAAAGAAGGGAATAATGTACTCGCCTGAGAATGCTTAGAAGTCTTGAACAACAACCAAACAAAGCTAGAGGGAGCACGGAATCAGTCGGCAATCTAAAACTATATAAATAAACCGGACTTAAATCGGGAGATCGGATAGGATGAGGCTTGGTAAACCAAACGAGTATGGAAACTCGTGTGATATGGTTTAACAAGGCCTACATACTAAATGAAACCTAACATAATTGCTTTCGACCCATCGCGACCCATTAAGGTAGCTTATGCTACTTTAACGCGTCTTGCGCGTGAAACGCGTACGGACCGCCTAACTAGCCCTATGACAAGTGTTATATGCCTAAACATGTTACATAATCAGTCATGTGACAAAAGTTTAGGTTACATATGCTTAATTACCAATTATACATGAAAAGGGTATTCTGGTAATTTACCTAAGGCATATAAACTACCTATCATACAACTACTTAAACGATGTGACCATAAGGTATAACCTCGGAAGGTTATTCCCTACACTATGGTCACCTAATGTATTTGGTCAGATCCTAATGATCGACCAAACTGGGTCGGGTTCAAGGTATAAGCGATTTATTAGATCGCTTACCCTACGACCCTAGACAACATGGTATTCAGTAGGCATAGTCCCAAGGGACTATAACCAACGTGATTACACTCACGTTGCGAAGTTCCTACGAACTTCGCATTGACCATAAGCTGGTCAACGCTAAAAGTCAAACAAAGTTTGACTTTCGGACTTGAAAAGCAATAAAATAAGGAAAAGAATGAAAGAATACTTACCCAGGGTCCCCGAATGCTAATCTAGATCTTAATAACTCAGGTATGAAACAATGGTTTCAACTTAGAGTCACTTAGATCAGATTCTTGTGGTTTTTAAGCAATGGGGGGGGGGTGGGGTATTTATAGTATTTGGTCCACCGTTAAGATCGTTTCATGGAAAACATGCCTTAATCCGATCCGTACAAGTGTCGGGAAGTTGTGGTGGCTAAAAATGATGTTTATCAGCTGAACATGCAAGTTGTAAATGTGTGGTGGTGGTTAAAACAGCTGGAAGTTGCTGACTGTTCGATATTATCTGATCAGACAGGCGGACGCGGCCCGCGTCAGGATCAGTGAAAACTCAGGCGGGCCGCCTGAGACTTCTGATCAGCAAACATGTTTGATAAATGACAGTTTCAGTCCCTGCACGTGTTTAAGCCCATTTCCGGCACTTCCAAGGCCCGTAAAGCCAACTTTAAGGCCCTAAAATGTTGCCTAAACATTGTGGACATGAAACATGCTCAAAAATATGCCGGGTGTTGGTTCGTTTGGCCGTACGAACGCGATGTTCGCTTAATTACGACGGAATGCGCACAAGCGCGAAAAACGATCCAAATGACGAAACGAATGGATTTTTCTTATGCCAAACACTAAAATAAAATATTATAGTTCTTACATAAATTTTTGGATGTCCGGATGTATTCAGAACGTAAGTTATGCGCGAAAATGCAAACTTGTGCACTTTTTGACACTTTTAGTCCCTGAATGAGCCAAAAGTTTATTTTAGCACACCGAACCCCTCAAAGCCTATTTCTAAGATATATAAAGGATATTTAAGGTGTGTTTAACTTATGGTCATGTTCCGGAATGTCTGTTACAGTTCAAATTGGCATACTTTCGTAGTTTGTCAAGTTTAGTCCCTGTAAGCGAATTAACTTGTTTTTGCCATACCAAAGCCTTCAAAACTTATTTCTAAGTTATGTAAAGGTTATTTAAGGTATGTTAAGCCAATGTCACTATTCCGGAGTGTTCGTTGCATTAAACTGGTTATATTTACGCATCCGTGCGAGTATAACCTTCCAGAAAGCGATTTAGAGTTTGAAATCGAACAAGAGTTGATATGTGTAAACGATACACATATTTTTACAAATCCCAAGTATGAAATACAATATTTCATTGGTTTGGTATTTGTCTGATGGCCGTGGAGGCACAGGTGTTACAGTCTCCCCTACTTTAGGAAATTTCGTCCCGAAATTTATTTAGAGGAAACTTGTGAGAGTTTAAAACATGAAGTTGAAAAGATCAAACAACGTTGGTTAGGGTTCTGAACTTCTAGTAACTTTTAATAACATCATGCTTGCAATGTAAGAGGGATACTTATATACAAGTATATGAAGCGTCATTGGTGCGTCCACCGTACCTCCATTACATCGTTCTCATTTTGTTATTGTTGTCACTATCGGTTCTTACACATAATAAACCTTACTGGGTTTCTGTGCACTAAATTTTCATAATTATGTACGCGTCCATAATCAGGCAATTCCTTGCACAGTTCACACAGTCTATTTTATAATGTGTAGGGTAAAACCAAATGAACATTCCTATGATGAGTGTGACTAGACCGCCATAGAGTCCTTTTAATTAAATCAATAAATGATCTAAATAAACTATCAAGGAGTCTGTCCAGCTACATCACTAGATGTCGTTCTTTAACCAAATTGTGAATCAATCTTTTAGACTAGACCACTAACAGGGTCTCTCTTCGAACCATGGAATGGTACTATATAACCCAAGGGTCTTAACTACCACGTAGAAGCCCATAAGGATTTAAGGTAGTACCTTTTGAATATCCTACTATGAATCCCTCATATAAAGATATGAAAGATTCTATGAGGATTTGAAAATCGTATCACACAAAAACATAGAGGAGAACACATAAACACATAACACATAACCGCATAGTTGTTTAATTTGGTTATTAATTTGTTATCTTTGGACGCGGATACTTAAAGCATACCAGGAATCAAATTCGTGGATTTCATTTGGCACTTTAATCATTTCAAGAATCTATCTATGAAGATAGGATAATCTTAAAAGGAATCCGGCTTTGTCCTTATTGAATTGTGATGTACGTATTGAATCATACAAAGAATTCAATTAAGGACTCCGATGAATGATACCCATCCACAAGGATCTAATTATGAGGATAGAAAGATCCTACATGGATTTTTGGAGTTTGTGTAACGGGAGGTGTTCCGACACCTTGCACTAAACGTGCTTACGTCGATACACAAGGTAGAAAGTTCATGAGGTTGAGGCGCCAGATATGTCAAGCGACATATGAAGCAGAGTTTGAAGGTTGAGCAGCAGCAGGATTTGTAACAGCTTTGCTTTGGATTGCAAAGCGGAACATGTTAACCAAATGTCTCCATCGTCCACAGTGGGTACATTTGAAACAGGGTATTTGGTTCGGATGATGGCAGTGGTATTAATTGCACCAAGGAACAGTTCCCTTTGTATAGCTTCATCCGTGAGACAAGTCATGGGGATAGCTAAATCATCGGTCCTTTGGAGTACGACGCCTATTTGCTGGGTAGTTGTAGCACCTGGTTCGGACATTGTTGTTGCGATGAAGAAGCATCTTGAAGATAACGAAAGGCATAGGAGGAAACAAGTGAAAGATAGTCAAAAGAAAATGATAAGGTATGTAGATTGTGACCATTTGTTTGTTACCAAAGGCAAACAAATGAGACAGTGACTAATCAAAGTAAGCGGGTCAATATAATGTATCGCGAAGACATGCTCGCCTATAAGTGAACACTCATCCCAAGAATTCCCAGGTAAGCACAACTGGTCTCGCGTCTGGTTGAGATGTATACGAAGTGCTTGCCTAGACAGAAAACTCAGAATACAGGCATTCACCCTTCCAGTTTGCACGTGTTCACATTATTTAAAACCCAAAAACCTTGACGAGATTTTTGAAAATTCAAAGGGGTTCAAAACCATATAACAGAGAGTTCAAAACCTTACAATAGAGGGTTCAAAACCTTGTAATCAATCATCCTAGAACAGATGATTAGGTTTCAAAGCGGTTTTGAAATTTATGTTCTTGTTGTGGTTGTCGCCTAAGGATAGGTGACAGTTTTGTTTTAGAAATCTAAACGCAAATTTCTTCGCGTTAGGGTCCTAAGAAGGTTATAGACTAGGTCAAAGCATTACTAATAACCTAATTCCCTATAACCATTAGCTCTGATACCATCTTTTCTGTCACACCCCGACCACGTGTAACATACAAAACGTGGCGGAAACGTCGGGGAGTGTTGTAACAGAATTAATGTTTCATAACCATGGATACCAAAAATGTTTCGTTTTATTAAACATTGAATAATTACATCGTCTGGAAATCTAAATACACAATTTAAACATAGTCTATCATTGTTATTGAGTCACTAAGGCCTTGTCCAGTCCTATGTGAGCATGCATCCTATCAAACGATATCATCCAACAATACCTGAAACATATGTGAAAACGAGGTCAGCAAAGAAATGCTGGCGAATACATTGGTTTTGTTGAAAATAAGATTCATGACTTCTGTTTAAGAAAATGTTTAGTCATGAACCTTGTAATTTGCTTTGTCTTTGTAAATCATTTGAAAAATAATAAGTTTAGATGATATGTATCAATAAGAGAATAATGCATGATTTAATGAATAACCATGTAAAATGAGTTTGTATAAGATATGTTGTTTGTAAAACAATGTATTGTGAAAAGTATGTTACTTGTATAAAATGTTCAATGTCTCAAACTGAAATGATTCAAATAACGCTACAATATGTAATACCATACAAACACTTATATATAGGAAGTACCAGCGGCGTATCCACCATGTTTGTATCATATTACACACGCATCGTTACTTAATCACTTAATCAAACTAAACCACCAAAGTAATGTTCATGTCCAATGTAAATCATGTAATGTATAACCAAAATGATATGTATGGCTAGTGAAATGCATCAACTAAACCATAGGTGAAAAGCACAAAACAAAGTATTGAAATAAAACTTGGTTTAAATCAATATTATGTTTCGTGTAAATGCATGATCAAATGTAAATCATGTCCCAATGTTTACCCAATCGTTAAACCATTTTGTAAAATCGTTCTAGTCGTTCTTGTTCTAATTGTTCAAATCGTTCTTGTTTTAATTGTTCAAATCGTTCTTGTTTTAATTGTTCAAATCGTTCTTGTTTTAATTTTTCAAATCGTTCTTCTTTTAATTGTGAAACTACTTTATGGTCGATTCTCTAATAACATTCAAACCTTCTTGACGCGTTCCTCGTTCCAACTCGCTCTCGTTCTCGTTCTTAATAAACCCTTACCAAAGGGTAAATTAATAATTACAGATTCAGTCATTACCCAAAATACCCACACATAACCATGAGTATAGAGAATAACGGGATTTGTCAGATCCTATGGTACCATAACCTAATACTGGTCGGCTTGATCATTGCTAATGAATGTCATTGGTTATGTAACTACAACCAACAAGTTCGTTCACATTATTGAAATCGTTCTTGAAACCATTGTAATTGTTTTTGAAACCATTGTAATTGTTTTTGAAACCATTGTAATTGTTTTTGAAACCATTGTTATCGTTCTTGAAACCACATTGTAATTGTTATTGTAATCGTTCTTGAAATCATTGTTAAGACATTTAGCAAATATGAGTCACCCCAAAACAGTTGAAAACAGTAAAAGAGGGGAATAATGTACTCGCCTGAGAATGCTTAGAAGTCTTGAACAACAACCAAACAAAGCTAGAGGGAGCACGGAATCAGTCGGCAATCTTAAACTATATAAATAAACCGGACTTAAATCGGGAGATCGGATACGATGAGGCTTGGTAAACCAAACGAGTATGGAAACTCGTGTGATATGGTTTAACAAGGCCTACATACTAAATGAAACCTAACATAATTGATTTCGACCCATCGCGACCCATTAAGTTAGCTTATGCTACTTTAACGCGTCGTGCGCGTGAAACGCGTACGGACCGCCTAACTAGCCCTATGACAAGTGTTATATGCCTAAACATGTTACATAATCAGTCATGTGACAAAAGTTTAGGTTACATATGCTTAATTACCAATTATACATGAAAAGGGTATTCTGGTAATTTACCTAAGGCATATAAACTACCTATCATACAACTACTTAAACGATGTGACCATAAGGTATAACCTCGGAAGGTTATTCCCTACACTATGGTCACCTAATGTATTTGGTCGGATCCTAATGATCGACCAAACTGGTTCGGGTTCGAGGTATAAGCGATTTATTAGATCGCTTACCCTACGACCCTAGACAACGTGGTAATCAGTAGGCATAGTCCCAAGGGACTATAACCAACGTGATTACACTTACGTTGCGAAGTTCCTACGAACTTCGCATTGACCATAAGCTGGTCAACGCTGAAAGTCAAACAAAGTTTGACTTTCAGACTCGAAAAGCAATAAAATAAGGAAAAGAATGAAAGAATACTTACCCAGGGTCCCCGAATGCTAATCTAGATCTTAATAACTCAGGTATAAAACAATGGTTTCAACTTAGAGTCACTTAGATCAGATTCTTGTGGTTTTTAAGCAATGGGGGGGGGGGGGGTGGGGTATTTATAGTATTCGGTCCACCGTTAAGATCGTTTCATGGAAAACGTGCCTTAATCCGATCCGTACAAGTGTCGGGAAGTTGTGGTGGCTAAAAATGATGTTTATCAGCTGAACATGCAAGTTGTAAATGTGTGGTGGTGGTTAAAACAGCTGGAAGTTGCTGACTGTTCGATATTATCTGATCAGACAGGCGGACGCGGCCCGCGTCAGGATCAGTGAAAACTCAGGCGGGCCGCCTGAGACTTCTGATCAGCAAACATGTTTGATAAATGACAGTTTCAGTCCCTGCACGTGTTTAAGCCCATTTCTGGCACTTCCAAGGCCCGTAAAGCCAACTTTAAGGCCCTAAAATGTTGCCTAAACATTGTGGACATGAAACATGCTCAAAAATATGCCGGGTGTTGGTTCGTTTGGCCGTACGAACGCGATGTTCGCTTAATTACGACGGAATGCGCACAAGCGCGAAAAACGATCCAAATGACGAAACGAATGGATTTT
This sequence comes from Helianthus tuberosus, assembly GCA_030545235.1. Classification (NCBI taxonomy): domain Eukaryota; kingdom Viridiplantae; phylum Streptophyta; class Magnoliopsida; order Asterales; family Asteraceae; genus Helianthus; species Helianthus tuberosus. Next base: position 194,697,064 of record CM060414.1, read on the forward strand.
TCTTATGCCAAACACTAAAATAAAATATTATAGTGCTTACATAAATTTTTGGATGTCCGGATGTATTCAGAACGTAAGTTCTGCGCGAAAATGCAAACTTGTGCACTTTTTGACACTTTTAGTCCCTGAATGAGCCAAAAGTTTATTTTAGCACACCGAACCCCTCAAAGCCTATTTCTAAGCTATATAAAAGATATTTAAGGTGTGTTTAACTTATGGTCATGTTCCGGAATGTCTGTTACAGTTCAAATTGGCATACTTTCGCAGTTTGTCAAGTTTAGTCCCTGTAAGCGAATTAACTTGTTTTTGCCATACCAAAGCCTTCAAAACTTATTTCTAAGTTATGTAAAGGTTATTTAAGGTATGTTAAGCCAATGTCACTATTCTGGAGTGTTCGTTGCATTAAACTGGTTATATTTACGCATCCGTGCGCGTATAACCTTCCAGAAAGCGATTTAGAGTTTGAAATCGAACAAGAGTTGATATGTGTAAACGATACACATATTTTTACAAATCCCAAGTATGAAATACAATATTTCATTGGTTTGGTATTTGTCTGATGGCCGTGGAGGCACAGGTGTTACAAGGTAGGTGTAGCCTTTGAACCTTCCTTTGTGAAGCATACTTAGCCTACTAGGGTTTTGTAGACGTGATGTCCTTGAACAACCCCCCGTTCGTGTAAACGAAAATATACATTCACACAATACTTTCCCTAGCCGGGCCATCTCCTCATTTTCGTCTCCAATAATGGTCATTGAGCACTTTCCTGGTTCTGCGGGAGCTCTAGGAATTATGCCCTAATTCCATTCGAAGCGACCACACTTCTCTCCAACATAGGTGATTTCCCTTTAAATCATTAAATGCATTATGGTTTACTATGATTTACACAAATCGTTAAACCACATATTATGCTTAACCTCACAATAATGTTACTGAATATTATAGGAATGGACTAGGATGTAATTAAACACCCTTTTATAGTTTAGGGGGATATATAAATATATATACTAGCTCGTATATAAACATATATATATATATATATATATTAGCTTTACCCCATAGTGACTACCCTTCGGTTCATGAATAAGTTGGCCTATTGAACCTAGATCTTGGGATCTCAGTCAACTAGGTTAGATTTCCCTCATGTCCCTTTTTTCCATGGCTTTAGTCCCATTTCACAACCTGATCTGTTATCAACCCACTGGTTGTTGGATCCAAAAATTATCTTTTGACTTTGCTAAGTCACCAACGATAATTTAAATTGCGATCAGTTGTTTAACGTGTTCTTGACTCCCTAGTCACTTTGCCTTTTAGTCGATTCATAAGACTTATAACTCGTGATCTTAACCTGGATCCAGTTATGTACCTTGTCTTTAGAATGCCATGAAACTCGATTTATGGCTAGACACGTTTTCACCATGCCTTTGGTGTGTCATGACTGACATCTTACTAGATTGAATCTAACCAATTGGCATTCGAGTCCAATCTACTCGATTGACTCCATATAACCATTGTGTACTCCACTTGGTTATGCGTTTGCAATATATATTAGGATTTCTAAAATCCTTATTTCCAAACCTTCCACATTCAAATGCAAGTCACCCCCACATTTAAGTGTAATTGGATAGCATCCAGATGGGGTGGTGAAAGGTTCTCCCTTTCATTTCGAGTTTGAGAAAATTTCTCAACTACCATTTCCACAAACCCTAAAGGGTTTATTTCTTAAATGGCCTCCTCCCCCACATTGCTTGCATTTTAATGAAGTTATATTTATGGTTTTGTTTAGCACAAAATTCGTTCTTGTGTCATCAAATATTTTGAATGTTTTAAAGTTAATTTAATCTCCATCGAGCATATAAATTAACAAGTATTAGTCTAGCATGCTTTAGACCACAATATTCTAGCATATGAACAGAAGATGCATCATTCTGATTCTTCACAGCCTTAAGAGATAACGCACTATCTGTTCCAAACATTCATTTCTTAGTTTAGACACAATAATGAAATTTTATTTCACCATTCCAAAACCATCGATTTTAGGAAGGCCTCAAAACCATAGATAACTTCATCCATTAGGATCATAGCTCGTTTGCCTTTTTATCTCCAAGCCTTCACCATTGACTTCCCGAAGACTTAAACATAAGTCTTAATCCAAGTCACTTTGATGAAAGATCTTTGTATAAAATCACTTGAGTGTTGAGATATAGTCAATTAGATTGACTCTCAACAACAAAGCATTCACTAATGACTATAGTGATATATACATTTACGTTGTTATTTCATTAGTATTGGGATACTCTCCCAAATTGAGGACCTAGCCTCCGCATAGTTTAAACAACATTGATGGTGGTAGAAGCATCTACAAGTCCATCACTATTGTAAATTTCCGTTAATAAAGTTGCTAAATTTATTAAAATCATTTACAATAATAACATATATTTCTTTTATATGTTATATTCATTGAAAACTTACATGTGCATTTCCATGTTGATGCTTTCAACATTAGATGACATATTTTGTTTTCGTGTATTTCATCTCAAACCATGCATCACATTTCTCACGAACTCGTTATACATTTGATGTTTGATTTTTGACTTATTCCATAAGGCACGATCACAACCCGTTCGTTGTGTTCGTGTAAATTAGTTTTTACACTTTGTATCAAAGTGTGTATCCTTTTGACAACTTATTAGTAGTCCAAAATAACAGATACACCAATGATATCTAAACATCAAATCCCAAAGTGTTGTTATTTTCAACACTTTAGAACGAGATAAACGCAATTACATTGTTCGGTCATGTTTTGAGGTACTCCCTCAATGGAACACGTATAACTTATTTCGTCTTGAAACTCTAAACTTGAATAATCACAAGTTGTCCAAAATATAAACTTGTTTACAACTAACTACTCGCAAGTAGTTGAGCAACTTATTATATTTATAACAGCATCGAGTTGTTTTTCACGAAATAGTCTTTCCGAGACTATTATATGGTTGAAGACGTTATACTTCTCGTGGAAGTATCGAATCACTTGTCATTCACAATGACATGTTTTATTCATTCAAAACATTTCTCGTTTTGCAAGTGTTTTAAAAATAAACTATATATCTTTTTATGTTTTGATTACAAATCAATACAATAAACCTTCTAATAGTTTATTTAATAAAACAATTTCAAACTCTCTCATTTGAAAAATAAAACGAATACACATGGTTTTAATAGTTGGTTTATCATATTCAAACCAATTCTAACTGCTGTTAGATAATAACGATTACCAATCGCTAAAATGAGTGGTTTGTATGAGAACCAATTCTAATATGCTAATTAGAATTTAAATGTTTAACAAAATTCAAAATATTCGGTTTTATAAAGTAAACCGCTTCTAATGCGATTGTTAGAAATAAACAAAAACATTTATTAACTTTTGGTTTATTTAAATGAACGTTTTCTAACACGCTCGTTAGAAATAACCATAAACCTTTTCTAACACGCTCGTTAGAAAATATATATAAATGATTACAAATCATATTAAATAGTTAATCATAGTTAACCCGGTTCTAACCCGCTCGTTAGAAATTAACGATTGCAAATCGTTAAAATAGTTGGTTATAAGATAAACTAATTCTAATAAGCCCATTAGAAAATTAAAGGATTATTTATTGCCATAAGCCGTTTTGGTTTATATAAAATAAACGTTTTCTAACCCGCTTGTTAGAAATAAGAAATTGAAAAAGTCGTTAAATCGTTTCTAACACGCTCGTTAGAAAATAAACACCTATCAAACTCTTTAAATTGTTTCTAACACGCTCGTTAGAAATAATCGATTCCAAAATTTGATTCGATGTTTATAAAAAAATATAAACTATTTCTAATACGCTCATTAGAAATAAACAAATCGTTTAAACGTATGTGGAAAAAATCCGATTCTATCTCGCTCGTTAAAATTTAATAGTTTAGACAAAACCATTACAAGGTTTATTATTCAAAATAATTGTCTCCAACACGCTCGTCGGTAATTATTTGAAATAATATTCTTTTCTAACATGCTCATTAGAAAATTTAAACGTATCTTTTCTAACACGCTCGTTAGAAAATCTAGTGTCTTTTACAAGTTAGTTTTACACAATCGTCGTATCTAACACGCTCATTAGATATAAAAGATGATATTATTCTATAAAATTCTAACACGCTACTTAGGAGACATTAAAACTCGTTATTTTATAAAATAAATATATTTCAATACTTTTAAAACCAACATTAATATGTCAATTATGGTTACTAAAAGCTTTTTATTAAGAAATTAAACGTTACAAACACATTTGAAAGGGGTTACAAAATATTTTTTTTCTAATACGCTCATTAGAAAATTTTAGTATTTCAAAACCTATTGAAATACATATTATTTTGTATATGGTTCGGTTTATCTAAACATGAACAAAAAACCCATGAACTCCAAAACTTGAATCAAAACGTTCGTTTTTGTAACACGGTATTCGGATTAAAGAATGTACTTCAATCATAAAATTAATCCGACTAGTTTGTACTACACATATAGTTCCCCAAAAAAAATATTTACATGATTTTAACAAAAATCCATTAAATATTTTAACTTTCATGAACTTAAATCTTCATAGAGAAGGGATTTAAGATTGTAGCAACAAACTTTACGAAAGTCTGTTTTAAGATTGTAGGAATTAGGTTCACTTTTTATAAAAATGTATTACAAAATATATAATAACGAGACTCTCGTTATTTGTGGGAAATTCTTCTAGTACAATACCGGTTACAAAATTAAATAAACGAAAATAAAATACAATTTAATAGTACCAATCTTGAATCAAGCCAACGTATTTGGAAGAACTTCAACCGCACCATCTTGTATGAACCTCCGCTGCAAGAATGAACAAACTATTGTTGACGGTTTTGGTTGAGGATTGGCGTGTGCGCGACTACACATATTTTTACAATGAAATTACACACGATTTGGTTTTAAATTTATAAAAGTGATTATTACTTTTACATCAAAACACACACGAAAGAGACAAGTGTACCCCATCATATATGTAGTAAAGTAGCGGTAAGAACCAAGTATCGATCCAAGGAAATGGGCGGAGGAATAATACTAGACATTTTTCACTAAACTACCAGTAAAAACATAAGTTGTTTGATTTTTAATAAACTAAAGTAAGCATAAACAACTACTTATAAAAACATAATATATTTCAAATATGAAAATAAATGAATAGCCTTGCTTAATACACAACCAAAGCATGTCAACTAAGTCGGTTTTGGCACTAGAAGCATTTGATCAATTTTCCATTTTAAGACAATTAGTATCCCTTTCGGGAATCCTAACATGACAATCATTCGGAAAGCTAAAACGATAAACACACTTTAACCACCTAAAATTGTTCTTTAACGTGCAATTAATAAATGTCTATGAAAATCTCTTAAAAATAAGTTAGTCATCCGTTAGGAGTTTTCTAACCGCACTTAATCAAGGAAAGCGACACCGATAAACACAATGCAACCACCGAGACAAGCATAAACTAGATTAAATCACAACCGAGTTCATTCTACAAATCTAGCACATAAATTCACCAAGATAGCAATTTTGGCTTAAACTACTAACTAAGCTAACAAATCATGGCAATAATTTATAACGACACCATTTAACCTGTTAAGGTCCTTACGTGACGGCAAGCTTTCCTGATTAACAATAATTACATTTTATTAAACCACTAACCATTTCTAGTATCATGGTGCACACATTTTAACCAAGCTAAACTAGTTAACCAAGTTTAAAGTTTACTAATACAAGATTAATTAAGCTTCATTTTTCAACTATCTTAACTAACCAAGTACCAATCATCCAACACAATTACTTATAAACAAGAAATCAATATGAATAACAAGGTTGCAAACTAATCATCAAAGATTAACATAGAAAATACTTCCAAGTGTCATTACAAACAAAGATTAACACTATTGGTTATAATCAAGCAAGGGATTGTTGTGTTTTTGCCCAATGGCTACAATAATACATAAACATTAATCTAAATGCTTGAAAGATTAACAAAATCATGGAAAGATTAGAAAACCAAACCTTAAACAAGCATAAGATTAAGAATCTGGAAGATAACGAAGCTAATCGGCACAATGTGGCTTGAATCCGGGTGAAAGCAGAAGCCTCCGGAGCCTGAAAATCGCCAGAATTGCTTCTAAAATGTCCAGAGTCCCCAGCAGAATGTTTCTGCAAGTTTTTATATAATTTCGATCTCGCACGGTCGTGCGTCCTGTTGCACGACCGTTCACTTTATGAATTATTGGAGGTATGGTGCACCATACTGCATGATGTCATCAGATCTTGACCGGTCTTCGGTCTCGCATGACCGTTCTTCAGATCGCACGATCATGCGTTTCCGCGTTCTTGTTGCACGGACTGCTGCACTGTCGGGCTTTGTCTGATCATCGAATCCACACGGGGTGCAATAAGACGCACGCCCGTGCATTACCGGCATATGCTTGCACGCTGAGTCACACCCTCGTTCATTGCCGGGCTGGGTTGGTTTTATCAGAGATGCACGGTCGTTCATATGGTCGCACGACCGTTCCACTTGCCCAGGTCAGAATTCCAACAGAATGTTCGCAGCTTTGTCGTTTCGTCCGGAAAGTCCTCGTTTTTACTATCATCTTATCTGGTATGCTGTTTTAGGCCTGTAAACAAAAGTATACATGATTAAGTATCCGAATGACGGTTTTACGGCCAAAAACGCATAAAATGGGGGACTAAAATATGTGTAAATTAGCGAATATCAAGGATCATGTTTGACACGAGGCCCTTAAAACAGATTCCACGCCTCCTCTCAGACGGTCTTTTTCCAGGATACAACAACCGAAGTAGTAGTTGTACTGCCGAAGATGGTTCCCACGCCCGAGATTACACCGGGTATAATTTGATGTTATGGAAAAAGGTGAAGTGGATAAAAGGATAATTTAGAGAGTGCTCCTCTCTAAAATTTCATGGAACAAAGGACCTCTTTTGTGTGTATATCCCTCATATTTTAGAATGAATCCTCATTCTATTTAGACTGTGGGGTATGGGGCTTGCGTTGGGGTGTGGGTTGGCCGAAAACGCACAAGCCACAACAACTGGTGGGCTTGGGTTGGGGCGTGGCACTTGAGGCTTGAGTTTGTAGCCGGGCATGGGGCGGGCTAGCGATCCGATGTGGCGGCCTCCTATTCGCTTTGTTGTGTATATTTCTTAAATTTTCTATATTTTTTTAATAACCTGCCAACCCACGCAGTGCACCCACGCCCCGCCATAACCCACGGACACGTCACTCGGCGGTGGGGGGCTCCAACTCCACGTGTCAACTCATGCCCCCAGCCCAAGTCCCACCATAGCCCACGGTCTTATATTCATACACATAAAGAGCTAATTTAACCCAATTAATATTGTCATAATTTAGACAATTAAACAAGATCATAAACCTTGTAATGAATATGGTTTAATTTCTCATTTACTAAACAAGATACTTAATATTATAACATACAATATTAAAGTTCAATCAAATGGATTAAATTGGTCAACTCGAAACGCTCATTGTCATTCATGACTGAATTAAACGAGTTGAGACCATTGTTAACTCACTAGTGGTTGACCAGTTCTCCTGGTCGCGTGTCACACCCCGACCACGTAAGACAACAAAACATGGCGGAAACGTCGGGGAGTGTCGTAACAGAATCATTGTTTCACAACCATGGATTAAATAGTTTCGTTTTATTGAATGAAGTTTATTACATTGTATTGAAATTAGAAACAAAACATGTATAAATTGACTTAAATTGTTATTAAGTCACTAAGGCCTCGTCTATTCCTATGTGAGCATGCATCAATATCATCATCAAACATCATCAACTATGGTACCTGAAACACATGTGAAAATACGTCAGCATAAAAATGTTGGCGAGTACATAGGTTTTATGTGAGTGTCAGATTCATGGCTCGTTTACATTTTGAAATGATTCGGACGATTTTATAAATCAATGTTTAGAAAAAAGACTAGTTTTGTAAAATATTTGTATTATAAATTGAAACAACCAAGTCAAAACAGTTTTGTTATATTTTATAAAACCTCGATGCCATAAACCTTAACTCAAAAACATTTGTTTATGTAAAGCCAAAATCGTAAATCGTTTTTGTAGTAAAACTCGTATGGTTTATATTGTTAGAAAAACCATGTAATATAACTTCGTTTTGATAACCTTCGCCCAAGTGATCTAGATAACGCAATGATGTATAATGTGTTAAAAGCATTTATATATAGGAAGTACCAGCGGCGTATCCACCATGCTTTTATCACATTACACCCGCCCTGTTACCTAATCAATTCCCAAACCCAACGGTTCAACAGTTACAACGGTTCACATGGTTCAACGGATACAAACGGTTCACATGGTTCAAACAGTTACAAACGGTTCACATAGTTCAACGGATACAAACGGTTCACATGGTTCAAACAGTTACAAACGGTTCACATAATTCAACGGTTACAAACGGTTCACACGGTTCAAACAGTTACAAATGGTTCACATGGTTCAACGGTTACAAACAGTTACAACGGTTCACATGGTTCAAACAGTTACAAGCGGTTCACATAATCAAGTGGTTGCAAATGGTTCAAAGTGTAAAACAGTGTGTCCATATGCTGGATGAGCATATGCAACTGAATGAAATATAAAACAATGTACTAAGTATGCACTAAATGGACATACATAGCATAAAATGAAATGAAATCATGTACTAATAGTGTACTAATGAACATTGCAAGTATATGATATAAAAACATGAAAACATGAAAACATGAAAGTAACAAGTAGGCACATGTGTTTCATCCCCAAAATATTTGAAAACAGTAAAAGAGGGGACTATGTACTCACTTGAGATTGCTTAGAAGTCCTTGAGTAACAACCAAGCAATGCTAGAAGATCACGGAATCAATCGGCACCTAATATAGGTAACTACGTTAATTAACCGGACCTAACTCGGAGGATCGGATAGAATGTGGTCTTGTAAACCAAATGAGTATGGGAACTCATATTATATGGTTTAACAAAGCCTACATACTAAATCGGAACCTATCCTAAGTGCTTTTGACCCGTTACAACTCGTTTAGGTAGCTTACGCCACTTAAACGCGTCGTTTGCGTAAAACGCGTTCGGACCGCCTAACTAGTCCTATGATAAGTAAAATATGCCTTAACATGTCTAATATTGTTGCCTAATCAGTTTAGATGTCAAATTTATGTTACATATGTTTAAAATGAATTTTGGCGCAAAAAGTGCATTTTGGTAATTTACCTAAGGCATATAAACTACCTATCATACAACTAACTAAACGTCGTGACCATAAGGTATAACCTCGGAAGGTTATTCCCTATACAACTATGGTCACCAAATGTGTTTGGTCGGATACTAATGATCGACCAAACGGGTCGTGTTCGAAAGTCTAAGCGGGTGTTTAGTCCGCTTGACTTCACAACCCTAAACAAGCACTAGACTAAAAGTGCCGAGCTAAGCATGTTAAAACATGCTTAACTAAGTTTGAAAACAAGTTTGATATCAAGACAAATGGTCTTAATACCAAAGAGTAGGTTGGTTGCAGAATACGCGTGAAAGCGTATTTTGACCGAAACTACGACTCGTCACTAGACCTAATCAACGTGGTAATCAGTAGGTATAGTCACTAGGGACTATAACCATCATGATTACGATCACCTTGCGAAGTTCAAACGAACTTCGTGTTGACCATAAACTGTTCAAAGCTTAAAGTCAAACACATTTTGACTTTCATGCTAAAAACGCATAAAAGAACCAAAGAGGACTTACAAAGGGTCTAAAGAGATTTTATTGCAAGTATTCTCAGGTATGAAGTGATAAAACACCTCAACTTAGAGAAATCTCAGAAATCAAATGTGGGTTTTGAACAATGAGGGGTGGGGGTATTTATAGGATTTGGTGAACCGTTAAGATCGTTCGTCATAAAACGAGCTTCAATCTCAGTCGTACACCACATGCCCACTAATTTGCAAAACCATGGGAGCCCAAAATAGCCCATAGTATTGTTCAAAACCGTTGGCAAAGCCTAAAAACCCAACTGCTGAAACAAACAGTAGGTTTTCTGAAACTGGGGGTCCTGTCGCGCCCCACGTAAAGGATAGCCAACCTTTAAAAGGCCCGCGAGAGGGTGAGTATCAGCAACAATTTCAGAAATTACAGTTTCAGTCCCTGCATGTGTTTAAGTCCTTTTTCGACACGTTCAAGGCCCGTGAAACCATTTTCAAGGCTATATAATGATGCCTAAGTATAAGGGACATGAAATATGCTTAAAAATATGCCGGATGTCGGTTCGTTTGGTCGTACGATCGCGATATTCACTTAATTACGATGAAATGCGCATGAACTCGAAAAACGATCCAAATTACGCGACGAATGGATTTTTCTCAAGCCAATCACTAAAATAAAATATATTAATGATTAGATAAATTTTTGGATGTCCGGATGTATTCTGAACGTAAGTTATGCGCGAAAATGCAAACTTGTGCACTTTTTGACGCTTTTAGTCCCTGAATGATCTAAAAGTTTATTTTAGCATACCAAACCCCTCGAAGCCTATTTCTAAGCTATGTAAAGGATATTTAGGGTATGTTTAACTTATGATCATATTCTGGAATGTTTGTTACAGTATAAATCGGCATACTTTCGTAGTTTGACGAAATTAGCCCCTGTAAGCGAATAAACATGATTTTGGCATACCAAACCATCCAAAACTTGTATCTAAGTTATGTAAAGGTTATTTAAGGTATGTTAAGCCTATGTAATTGTTCCAGAGTGTTTTTTTCATTAAACTGGTTATATTTACGCATCAGATCGCGTATTACCTTCCAGAAAGCGATTTAAAGCCTTAAATCGAACAAGAACTGGTATGTGAAAAAGATACACATATTTATACAAATCCTAATTATGAAATACAATATTTCATTGATTTGCTATTTTTTTGATGGTCGCAGAGGCACAGGTGTCACAGTCTCCCCTACTTTAGAAAATTTCGTCCCGAAATTTATATGTAGGAGTCTGTGTGTGACATTGTGTTAAATGATTGTCTTGCATGGAATCTAGGGTGTTTATATATTTGCGTAGAATAACCAATCAAAGATATGCAAGGCATAATCCTGCCATTTCCCTCAATGGGTATTCCCTAGAAACGAAAATGAATGGACGGAGTCATTTTCAACAGGTATTCTTCAGAAGCGGAAAATGAAGGAATAAACAGAAGGATATTCATTTTTACTCAATGGACATTCTTCAGAAATGAAAATGAACAGACGGAGTCATTTTCAATGGGTGCTTCATCAGAAACGGAAATGAAAAGTATAATCAAACGGATATTCATTTCCTCAACGGACATTCTTCAGAAACGAAAATGAACTGACGGAGTCATTTTCAACGGGTGCTTCCTCATAAACGGAAATGAAAAGGATAATCAAATGAATATTCATTTCCTCAACGGACATTCTTCAGAAACGAAAATGAATGGACGAAGTCTTTTTCAACGGGTGCTTCCTCAGAAACGGAAATGAAAAGGATAATCAAACGGATATTGATTTCCTCAACGGACATTCTTCAGAAACGAAAATGAACGGACGGAGTCATTTTCAACGGCTGCTTCATCAGAATTGGAAATGAAGGATTAACAAACGGATATTCATTTCCTTCAACGGATACTCTTTAGAAATGAAAATGAACAGACGGAGTCATTATCAACGGGTGCTTCCTCAGAAACGGAAATGAAAAGGATAATCAAACGGATATTCATTTCCTCAACGGACATTCTTCAGAAACGAAAATGAACGGACTGAGTCATTTTAAACGGGTGCTTCATTAGAAACGGAAATGAAAAGGATAATCAAACGGATATTCATTTCCTCAACGGACATTCTTCAGAAACGAAAATGAACGGACGGAGTCATTTTCAATGGTTGCTTCATCAGATTTGGAAATGAAGGATTAACAAACGGATATTCATTTCCTTCAATAGATATTATATAGAAAGGATAATGAACAAACGGATTCATTTTCAACGGTTGCTTCATCAGAATTGGAAATGAAGGATTAACAAACGGATATTCATTTCCTTCAACGGATATTCTTTAGAAATGAAAATGAACAAACGGAGTCATTTTCAACGGTTGCTTCATTAGAATTGGAAATGAATAGGGTTAACTCTAGATATATGACAGAACTTGCTGTAATTTCCGTGCACTAAATTCCATAATTATGTATGCATCCATAATTACGTAATTCCTTGCACAGTCCGCACAGTTTGTTTTGTAATGTAAAGGGATTGAATTTGAACAAGCTTGAGACAGTATTGATTGGGTCAACACATAAACACATGAGCACATAATTGTTTCCTTGGATATTAATTTGTTATTATCTTGTTATTGATTGCTATTAACTTGATGTCGATTTGAACATGGGTATTCAAGGTATACCAGGAACCCATTCGATTGACTTCAACGTCCTCAGGCATCTATCTGAAAAGATAGGATGATCTTCCAAAATTTTGATTTTTGATTACAAGGAATCACCATATTCGAATTAAGGTATACAACAATTAAGGACTTACGAAAATACCCTTAGGTACCCTATTAAGGAGTAAGTATTCGTCCAGAGTTGTAACTTGCGCCTTGTACTTCGTTTTTCTTGGAAGAAACGGGTACTTAGGATTTTCGTGGAAAACGCAAGAGATCATAAAGTGGAAGAATTTTGGGTAGCCTATTCTTCAAGGAATATGGTTCCCGGATTGTCGGTATTGTAGGGGATATGTTGTTTATACATGCAACCACATAAACCTATTGTAATGTAAATAAAAGATTTATTTATAAACAACATCAACAACTGCTTCATGGACCTTGACAACAAAAGAAAATAATATATAAAGCTTGATTATTTCTAAACAGTGTTGTCTTCCAAGCGATCAGATGCTCATCCCTGCGCTGGATTCGCATTAGCAAGCTTTAGGCAATTTCTTCGGAAATGGCCCATCTCGCCACAGTTGAAGCAAGAACCTAGTGGAAAATGACCTTGAGAAGGATTGTTGCCAGCTTGATTTGGTGCAGCTGCAGCTGGGCAGACTCTTCTTGTATGGCCTACAAGTCCACAAGTTTGGCATTTGCGGCACTTTACATTGGCATGATGATGAAGGCTACATTGGTTGCACAAGGGTGCAGTTCCGTTGTATGGCTTCCTAGCAGGTGGTTGAGCTGGTTGTTTGGGGACGGCTTGATCATTGTGAGCAACCATGGCAAAGTTCTGAAAAGCCTTTCGCTTCTTTGACTTCTTGGAGGATTCAGTCTGCTCATTCATCGGTTTTGATTCCTCGATTGGTTTCTTATCACCTTTTCGAAAAAGTTTACCTTTCCTGATTTGAGATTCAGTCAAGGTAGCAGATAGCTCAATGGCTTGCCTAACTGTAGTGAGGTTACTACCAGTCACAATGTCTTGTACTGGGTCAGGGAGGCCATCAATGTACTTTTCGATTGCCTTATCCAAAGGCGTAACCATATTCGGGCATAACAGACTTAACTCCTCATAACGGTCCGTGTAGGCTCGATGCTCACCGCTATCTTGCTTAAGATCGTCGAATTCCCTTTCCAAGGCACTGATCTCATGAGGAGGACAGAATTCCCTCATCATTAGAGCTCGAAACTCTTCCTAGGTTTGAGCCGTGCTACCTCGGCACCCCTATCTTTCATCACACCATTCCACCACGTTAATGCTCGTTTCTCGAAAACACTAGATGCGAATTCTACCTTTCGCTCGTTTGGACATTGAACATGTCTGAAGGTGCTCTCTAGACTCTCGAACCATTGCAGAAGTGCAGTCGCTCCTTGAGACCCAGAAAACTTTGATGGCTTATCCGAGTTGAACGACTTGAAGTTGCAGGGGACATTATTGTTGTTGAGAGCTTGGTTACATTGAGCAACGATGTTCGGGATTGCAGCAGTCATCTGCTGCATAATGATAGCTACCAGTTCTTCATTAGGTACTTGATTGTCGCGTAGTGGAGGCATTCTAAAAGAGAAAACATGAGAGAAAACAAGTGAAATGGCATTGGGTAAGAATAGGATGTTACAATTACCGACCAAAAGCATGGGTGATGGTCATTTGTTTGAACCACGAAGCAAACAAACGACACACAAAGGCTGAATCAAAGTAAATAGGTCCTCATTATGTATCGCGAAGACATGCCTGCCTATAAGTGGACACTCATCCCAAGAGTTCCCTGGTAAGAGTGACTGGTCCAATTATGTGGATTTGTACGAACACTCTAGCCTTAGACATAAAAACTCAGGATACGGGCACCCACCCTTCCAGATTGCACGTGTTCACATCATAAGACCCAAACTTTGATGGGATTTTGAAAACTTTGAAGGTTCAAAACCTAGTAATCAATCATCCTAGAACAGATGATTAGTTTTCAAAGCAGATTCGAAATTTGTTATCTTATTGTGGTTGTCACCTAAAGATAGGCGACGGTATTGTTTTATGACTAAACGCAAGTAAACTCGCGTTAGGGTCCTAGAAGGGTAATAGTCTAGGTCAAAGCATTACTAATAACCTAATTTCCTATAACCATTGGCTCTGATACCAACTTTTTCTGTCACACCACCACCACGTAAAACAACAAAACGTGGCGGAAACGTCGGGGAGTGTCGTAACAGAATCATTGTTTCACAACCATGGATTAAATAGTTTCCTTTTATTGAATGAATTTTATTACATTGTATTGAAATTAGAAACAAAACATGAACAAATTGACTTTCATTGTTATTAAGTCACTAAGGCCTCGTCCATTCCTATGTGATCAATATCATCATCAAACATCATCAACTATGGTACCTGAAACACATGTGAAAATACGCCAGCATAAAAATGCCGGCGAGTACATAGGTTTTATGTGAGTTTCAGATTCATGGCTCGTTTAGATTTTGAAATGACTCGGACGATTTTATAAATCAATGTTTAGAAAAAAGACTAGTTTTGTAAAATATTTATATTATAAATTGAAATAACCAAGTCAAAACAGTTTTGTTATAATTTATAAAACCTCGATGCCATGAACGTTAACTCAAAAACATTTGTTTATGTAAAGCCAAAATCGTAAATCGTTCTTGTAGTAAAACTCAAATGGTTTATATTGTTAGAAAAACCTTGTAATATAACTTCGTTTTGATAACCTTCGCCCAAATGATTTAGATAACGCAACGATATATAATGTGTAAAAGCACTTATATATAGGAAGTACTAGCGGCGTATCCACCATGTTTTTATCACATTACACCCGCCTCGTTACATAATCACTTCCCAAACCCAACGGTTCAACAGTTACAGTGGTTCACATGGTTCAACGGATACAAACGGTTCGCATGGTTCAAATAGTTACAAACGGTTCATATAGTTCAACGGATACAAACGGTTCACATGGTTCAAACAGTTACAAACGGTTCACATAATTCAACGATTACAAACGGTTCACACGGTTCAAACAGTTACAAATTGTTCACATGGTTTAATGGTTACAAATGGTTCACATGGTTCAAAAGGTTACAACGGTTCACATGGTTCAAACAGTTACAAGCGATTCACATAATCAAATGGTTGCAAATGGTTCAAAGTGTAAAACAGGGTGTCCATATGCTGGATGAGCATATGCAACATAATGTAATATAAAACAATTTACTAAGTATGTCCTAAATGGACATACATAGCATAAAATGATATGAAATCATGTACTAATAGTGTACTAATGAACATAGCAAGTATATGATATAAAAACATGAAAACATGAAAGTAACAAGTAGGCACATGTGTTTCATCCCCAAAATATTTGAAAACAGTAAAAGAGGGGACTATGCACTCACTTGAGATTGCTTAGAAATCCTTGAGTAACAACCAAGCAATGCTAGAAGATCACGGAATCAATCAGCACCTAATATAAGTAACTACGTTAATTAACCGGACCTAAATCGGAGGATTGGATAGAATGCGGTTTCGTAAACAAAATGAGTATGGGAACTCATATGATATGGTTTAACAAAGCCTACATACTAAATTGGAACATGTCCTAAGTGCTTTTGACCCGTTACGACTCGTTTAGGTAGCTTACGCCACTTAAACGCGTCGTTTGCGTAAAACGCGTTCGGACCGCCTAACTAGTCCTATGATAAGTAAAATATGCCTTAACATGTCTAATATTGTTGCCTAATCAGTTTAGATGTCAAAATTTATGTTACATATGTTTAAAATGAATTTTGGCGCAAAAAGGGCATTTTGGTAATTTACCTAAGGCATATAAACTACCTATCATACAACTAACTAAACGTCGTGACCATAAGGTATAACCTCGAAAGGTTATTCCCTATACGACTATGGTCTTCTAATGTGTTTTGTCGGATCCTAATGATCGACCAAACGGGTCGGGTTCGAAAGTCTAAGCGGGTGTTTAGTCCGCTTGACTTTACGACCCTAAACAAGCACTAGACTAAAAGTGACGAGCTAAGCATGTTAAAACATCCTTAACTAAGTTTGAAAACAAGTTTGATATCAAGACAAAGGGTCTTGATACCCAAGAGTAGTTTGGTTGCAAAATACGCGTTAAAGCGTATTTTGACCGAAACTACGACTCGTCACTAGACCTAATCAACGTGGTAATCAGTAGGTATAGTCACTAGGGACTATAACCATCGTGATTACGCTCATGTTGCGAAGTTCAAACAAACTTCGTGTTGACCATAAACTGGTCAAAGTTGAAAGTCAAATACAGTTTGACTTTCATGCTAAAAACGCATAAAATAACGAAAGAGGACTTACAAAGGGTCCAAAGAGATTTGATTCCAAGTATTCTCAAGAATGAAGTGATAAAACACCTCAACTTAGAGAAATCTCAGAAATCAAATGTGGGTTTTGAAAAATGAGGGGTGGGGGGTATTTATAGGATTTGGTGAACCGTTAAGATCGTTCGTCGTAAAATGAGCTTCAATCTCAGCTGTACACCTCATGCCCACTGATTTGCAAAACAATGGGAGCCCAAAATAGCCCATAGTATTGTTCAAAACCGTTGGCAACGCCTAAAAACCCAGATACTGAAACAAACAACAGGTTTTTTGATACTGGGTTCCTGTGGCGCCCCGCATAAAGGATAGCCAACCTTTACGCGGCCCGCGAGAGGGTGAGTATCAGCAACAATTTCAGAAATTACACTTTCAGTCCATGCATGTGTTTATGGCCTTTTTCGACATGTTCAAGGCGACTTAAACCATTTTCAAGGCTCTACAATGATGCCTAAGTATAAGGGACATGAAATATGCTCAAAAATATGCCGGATGTCGGTTCGTTTGGTCGTACGATCGCGATATTCGCTTAATTACGACGAAATGCGCATGAACGCGAAAAACGATCCAAATTACGCGACGAATGGATTTTTCTCAAGCCAATCACTAAAATAAAATATATTAATGATAACATAAATTTTTGGATGTCCGGATGTATTCAGAACGTAAGTTATGCGTGAAAATGCAAACTTGTGCACTTTTTGATGCTTTTAGTCCCTGAATGATCTAAAAGTTTATTTTAGCATACCGAACCCCTCGAAGCCTATTTCTAAGCTATGTAAAGGATATATAGGGTATGTTTAACTTATGATCATATTCCGGAATGTTCGTTACAGTATAAATCGGCATACTTTCGTAGTTTGACGAAATTAGCCCCTGTAAGCGAATAAACTTGATTTCGGCATACTAAACCATCCAAAACTTATTTCTAAATCATGTAAAGGTTATTTAAGGTATGTTAAGCCTATGTCACTGTTCCGGTGTGTTTGTTGCATTAAACTGGTTATATTTACGCATCAGATCGCGTATAACCTTCCAGAAAGCGATTTAAAGCCTCAAATCGAACAAGAACTGATAAGTGCAAAAGATACACATATTTATACAAATCCTAAGTATGAAATACAATATTTCATTGATTTGGTATTTGTTTGATGGTCGCAGAGGCACAGGTGTCACAGTGCGCATGCGCGTAGGCGGACCCGTACCAAGGCTATTGTCCAACTAGTACTTCTATTACTGTTGTAAGCCTGCGAGCGCGCCAGAACTGATCCTCTAGTCCGCGCGCCACACTTCAAGGATCTTTTGCCACACCATATGGAGCCACGCGCCACTCGGATGTCAGTACGCATACCAGGACGCAACCGGGTCATGCGCCATCCATACACGTGCGCCACTTGCATTCTCCGCCCTAGCCAATGATGTGTGCCATGCACATACAGAGCTCGCACCGCATCACCATGTCATGGCATCCACCTACGCCACCCAAGGGTGCGTCATACGCGGACCCGCCAGGTATCTGACCACACACTCATGGGCAAAAATACAAAGGCGGTGTGCGAAGTTCAAAGTGCACCACATTTGGCCTATAGCCCATGTTATGCACACATATTAGATGTGGATTCGCGTGCCACATGGTTGCCACTGCGCATACCAGGACGCCACCTGGTCATGCGCTATCCAAACTCGCGCGCATATGTGCGGGTACGGCGCACCCTTTGGTCCCCACTAGCGTTTGCCTTTACGGAAACAATTTATAAGGAGTGCTCCTCCTTATATACCACTTTGAGTTTTGTAATCCCACCTATGTGGGACAAATTGACAAAACTAATCCATTTTATTCATCCTTGTTTGTTCCAAACATACAACTTCAAGCTTCGATATCTCATTCATCTTAGCTCTATTTGGACATAGTTTGAACACAAACCAAAAAATAGATATTTACACAACACATATATAAATATTATTGATGTTCTAAATATTTAGTGAAAAACTCGTTTTCAATAAAATTTCCATCATAAACCTTCGTCGTCTGGGGCCCGCATGTACCACCAGCTCGGCATTTGTGTTTTTGTCTTGATAGTGTCACATTCCCAAAATCCACATGCGGAGTATCACCGCAGGACGTGTGACATTACCAGGATACATCCACCAATCATATTGAAAAATGTAAATAAATAAGTAATTTCCAACCACCCAATATAATTGGTGTTCAAAACAAAAGCATAGTTTAAGTTGTTCAGCGGAAGCAATAAGTGTAAAACCAAAGTATAAATTTAAATGTTTGTAAAGTTTAACATGGCACACAACGGTCCATATCCCACAATGACTCCTCCAACTTGTGCAAGCTCCATGTAAACACCTAACGACCTACAAGGCATGTAACAACGAGTCAACAACAAAGTTGAGCAAGTTCACAGTTGGTTGTCCAGTTTTAATATTGTTCCAAAAACCATAAGTTGTTTCGAAAATCACGAGTTATCCAATACCTTGTTTCCCAAACCATAATCAGTGGGGGCTTCCCCATATTAACCACTAGACCCGTTACCATATCGACAGCTGACTAAAGTAAGTTGTGCCCTACGTCAATGTCTATCATCATTGACTAAGTGCCCATATCCATTAGTACACGCCCGTCCTCCCGGCACGATGTGAGGCTTGTCAACCCTAATAGCGCTATTAACGAGGGACTTAATGATAGAGTTTTGTCTAGTAAGTTATAGGTTGTTGTCCTTCCCAACAGAGGATGGAGGTACATAATTCACACAAGGAGATTACGCAGGTTAAAGGTTGTCATCCTTCTCAACGAGGATGGAGGTACATATTCTGTTAAAGGTGAATATATAGGTTTCGTTTTAGTTTCTTAACCCATTCCCAAACCATCGGGAATCCCATGCCTTATAGAAAGTGTGAACTCACCTTAGGTTAGCTCGACAGATACACAAAAGGTCGATCAAGCTGGTTGAGGTTAACCACGTCCTAACATGGTTAACATACAAGTCAGGTCTAGGTTCAAGTAGCGCACATATGATTACACAGAACTAGTACATAATGATCATAGCATACACATTGCACATGCTAAACAGATAGTTTAAACACATAGAACCCATGGTTGTGCGGTCAGGATGTATTGGGCTGAAGTAGCAGTGTAACCCCAATAATCATCTTGCACGATTGGGTAGTTGAAACCCCAAACAACCACCCGACCCAACATATATACACGACCCAATTAATAACAAACATTGGTCTTGTGCGGTCAGGATGGACTTGTGCGATCTAGTTAAGTTGTGCGACTGGGTTGGGCCATTCGGCCCAATAACATATTTTAAGTCTAACCACTGTGTGTGGCCCAAGACTTGTGCGATCGACACTGGCTTGTGCGATCCACAAGTCTTGTGCGATCATGCATAACTATTGTGTACTATGGGCTTAAACAGTTTGCACCAATCTTGTGCGACTGTCTTGTGCGATCAGTTTTCATTATCCCAAAATCATGGTAATCAGTTACATGGTTTCCATTTATGCAATTTATGAATCAACAAACTAACAGTTTCAAATCATGCATATCTCGATCAAATCAAGCAATCATCATTTAATTCATATAAACCCTAATTAACATCCAACCATGACAACAACCTATCATAACATTCAATCGGTTTACACCCTAGGATTAACACACATACAACCTATCCATACGATTCATCTGGGTTCAAAGACATCACAGCCGATTTACATACATTCGGTTCTAGATCATCTTAACACCATACAATTATCAACCCTACAATGATCTAATTATACTACGCATATGAGCCGATCACATGAACACCAAACTTCATCAACTTATATCATTCGGGAATTATCATGTATGAACATATAAATCACAATATCATCCAACCAAAGCAATAATCCTAAAACACTAACCGATTTGAGAGTAGAACAAGGATTTATCCGCACAAGAAAGCTCTGAAGAAGGTGAGATGTGGCTGCCGACTTTAAGAAGAGAGAAGGAGAATAGGGTTTGGTGTGTGTGTGTTATGTGTTTGAAAATAATGAGGAAACAAAATCTCACAAAGGTTTTGTGTCGGTTTATATAGGGGAGTGGCTGAACCCTTGCATGGGTTGCGCATAGGTTTCGAGTTTGAGTATAGTGGGCCGAGGGAATGGATGCCCATTGTGCAACTATACTTAACATGCGTGGCCCAAAGGTGTTGTGTGCTTGATTGGTTTGTGTTGGTTGGTGTTGTACGACCCAAGTTATATATATACATACATTCATTCACATAACCACGTAATACATAACATTTTATCTCAAACAAACTCATTAGATAATCACACACTCGCCCATACAGGTTACATCAAAGTGCAAGGATAGGTTCTGAAATACGAGTTGTCACATCATCCCCAAGTTTAAAGAAATTCCGTCCCGAAATTTAGCACGCAGTTACTAAGGAAGCTAGTTAGGTTGAGTCATTTTCTTGGTTTTCCTGCGGTGTCACATCCTTCCCCTGTTGGTTTGGAATTTCGTCCCGAAATTTCACAGTAGCTTCAGCCTCAGTAGTGGTTCCGCTTTTCTCGAACAACTGGGGATACTTGTGTTATTTGGTCTTCTCGTTCCCAGGTAAACTCTGGGCCACGACGGGAGTTCCAGCAAACTCGAACAAGAGGTATTATGGTATGCTTGAGAACCTTGACATCTCGGTCTGTAATCTCTACAGGTTCTTCGACAAATCGCAACTGATCGTCGACAGTGAGCTCCTTGAAAGGAACTATGAGGGTCTCATCTGACAGCCACTTCTTCAGATACGACACATGGAATACATTGTGAATTCCACTGAGTTCTTCAGGTAGATTCAGTCTATAGGCCACCTTGCCAATTTTCTCGATGATTTCAAAAGGTCCGACATAACGCGGGTTGAGTTTGCCTCCTTTACCAAAACGAACCACACCCTTCCAGGGTGAGACTTTAAGTAGAACCCGGTCCCCGACCTGGAATTCAAGAGGTTTCCTACGCTTATCAGCGTAGCTTTTCTGACGATCATGAGCTGCCGCCATTCGTTGTCGTATCTGTGCAATCTTCTCTGTTGTATCCACTACGAGTTATGGGCCAGCGATTTGGCTGTCGCCAACCACTGCCCAACAAAGAGGTAATCGGCACTTCCGGCCGTACAACGCTTCGAACGGAGCAGCCTGGATGCTGGTGTGGTAACTGTTGTTATACGAAAACTCCACCAACGGAAGATGTCTTTCCCAGCCGTTACCAAAGTCGATAACACATGCCGAAGCATGTTTTCAAGGGTTTGGATGGTGCATTCAGACTGCCCATCCGTCTGCGGATGATATGCTGTGCTCATGTCTAGACGTGAGCCAAAAGATTTGTGCATCGCTTGTCACAACTCAGAGGTAAAACGCGCGTCACAATCAGATATGATGGAGGTTGGCACCCCGTGCCTCGAGACTACCTCCTTGAGATAGACGTCTTCCAGAGTAGAGAACTTATCCGTTTCTTTGATAGCCAAGAAGTGTGCAGACTTTCTCAGTCGATCCACTATCATCCAAATGGTATTGTTTCTTCATTGGGATCTAGGTAGGCCAGTAACGAAGTCCATGGAAATTTTCTCCCATTTCCATGCCAGGATCTCTTGTTGTTGCAGTAGGCCTGATGGTTTCTGGTATTCAACCTTGACTCTCGCACAAGTCAAACATTTACTAACGTAGGTCGCTATGTTAGCTTTCATACTAGGCCACCAATACGTAGTTTTGAGATCATGGTACATCTTCTCAGAACCAGGATGTACAGAGTAACGGGACTTGTGTGCTTCATCCATCACAAGCTCACGTAGATTGCCATAAAGCGGAACCCAAATGCGTCCTGTCATGTAGTAAGCGCCGTCTTCCTTTTGTTGTAACCGTTTCCTCGATCCTCGCTAGGACTCAGCCCTGATATTTTCTGCATTCAATGCTTCGACCTGAGCATCTCGTATTTGAGTAGGAAGACTAGAGTGAATGGTAAGCTGCAACGCACGTACACGCTTAGGTTTAGTTTCTTTTCGACTGAGGGCATCGACCACAACATTGGCTTTGCCCAGATGGTACTTGATCGCGCATTCGTAGTCATTAAGGAGTTCGGCCCATCGATGCTGTCGCATGTTTAACTCCTTCTGCTCGAAGATATGCTGGAGACCCCTGTGATCGGTGTAAATGGTGCACTTGGTACCATACAGGTAGTGTCTCCATATCTTGAGTGCGAAGATAATAGCTCCCAGTTCCAGATCGTGGGTAATGTAGTTCCTTTCGTGAACCTTAAGTTGGCATGATGCGTAAGTATTGACTTTCTCACGTTGCATCAACACACAACCAAGTCCCTGGATTGACTCGTCGCAATAAACCACAAAGTCATCGGTGCGTTCAGGTAACGAGAGAATAGGTGCGCTACACAACCTCTCATTTATATGCTAAAACGCGGATTCCTGTGCATCACCCCAACGATAGGTGACCCCTTCTAAAACGTGGATTCCTGTGCAATTTTAGAGAAATCCTTGATAAACCTTCTGTAGTAACCTGCCAAACCCAAGAATTGGCGGATTTCAGTTGGTGTTCGAGGTGCAGGCCAGTTCTTGATCGAGTCCACCTTAGATGGATCAACATGAATCCCACCCCCGTTTACCACGTGGCCTAGGAAATGGACTGCACGAAGCCAAAAGTCGCATTTCGAGAACTTAGCATAAAGCTGTTCGGTTCGAAGTAGTTCCAGAATAAGTCGCAGATGATGCTTGTGTTCCTCCTGACTCTTAGAATAGATCAGGATGTCGTCGATGAATACAATAACAAACTTATCTAGATAGGGTTTGCACACTCGGTTCATGAGATCCATGAAGACCGCATGTGTGTTTGTTAACCCAAAAGGCATGACCAGAAACTCGTAATGCCCATAACGAGTTCTGAATGCTGTCTTGGAGATATCCTCATCTCAGACTCTCAGCTGATGATAGCCCGATCTTAGGTCAATCTTAGAGTAGTAGCTCGACCCTTGCAGCTGGTCGAATAAGTCTTCAATACGCGAGAGAGGATAACTGTGACAACTCAGAATTCCAAGGCTCTTATGCACGCATCATTTCTATTCATGATGCTGTAGTACGTTGTGAACTAGTGATGGTTATGGGAACCATTGAACATACTATTGTATAATTGTTATTGTATATCGGAATTAATGTCAACTGCTCGTAACATATGATGATAACCGCACATGAACTCCGGGCCGCACACTTTCTTTTCACAATCAAACATCCATGCACTTGGGCCTGGCCCAGTTACTCGAAATCGGCACACATAAGGGGTGCGTGACCCTCATGATCTCATAAGGCACCATGCTAGCAAACCCTACTTCTTTTTCCTTTACACATTGACGGCAACAGGAGACATCCACCCCTACCCCCCCTCCGATTGTAACCTACTTCTCTATCATTCCACTCCATCATTTACATAAGGTTAGTATTTAATATGTTGAATTATAGTGCATCCTTTCTGTCTATGATTGTGCTTATGTTGGAATGCATGATGGTTGATTGGTAGAAATTCTTATGGTTGTGGTTTATTAGAATACATAAGAATTTGGTAAGACATGTGAAATTGGCGGATCTTGATCAGATTCAATGTGGTGATGATTATATGTTGTGATCTTTGATGCTTGTGCCTTGACTTTTGTGTCTCTCCCTTTTTAACCCATGATGATGTTCCCTCCTTGTTTAATATTGTTGATTGATGTCATATTAATAATCCACTTCCTAGTTGCCTTTTTCCAAGTCTGCATGTGCCGCCCCTTTTTTTAGAATTAGGATTTGATTGAGAGTATATTAAATAAATGCTTGTTAACCTTGTTCATAAAGAGGTCTAGATCCATGAAATTGCTGAATGATTATAAACCCATGTGGGAGTGTGTGATGAAAATGGATAATTTTGAATATGACTTACTGTGAAACCGATGTAACATGGATTTAATTTGATTCTTTTGTCATGCAAACATGATTGTAGCGATACCTGGTTGTTGTTATTGATTATGTTGTATTCGATGATATGTGTGTTAGATAATTGCTTGACAATAGAGCTTGATGGCCACGAGATTAAGATGATATTAATCTATGGTTAGAGGCGATAATGTTAAGGAACATGAGGACGATTATTTGTTAGCTGGTATCATGTTATAAAAACCTGTTGTTTAATATTCTGGTTGTTGAGATTGTTAATTAGCATGTAGGGGTCTTGCACATCTTACATAACATCCCTGCTTTCAATAATGATTAGGGTAACAATTTTTGTTAAAAAATAGACTTGTTATTAGGTTAGCATGATTATGAGACGAAGCTTCCTCTGATTTAAATAGTTATTGCATGTCACGAGTTAGTGCTATAATGTTTGTTATTGGAGGATTACAAATCATGGGACTGAAACCTTTAATTAACTAATAATAGTGGGCCGGGTATTCAAGGGGATTGTACGAGGGCCCAAATATCTAGTATGTAAATATATATATATATTGCGGTTTGGGTTATAAGCACTGAATTGATTATGGTCAAGTTAACTCGGGCCACACATGTGTTATATTGGTAAGGCCTAGCGGGCCGTATTTTAAATGGGGTGACGTGTTAAACGGTTATGAGATGTTAGTCGGGTGTGTTTGTGAAACCAAGCAACTCGTGTCTCGAATGCCATTATGTGATATG
Source organism: Helianthus tuberosus (assembly GCA_030545235.1). Lineage (NCBI taxonomy): Eukaryota > Viridiplantae > Streptophyta > Magnoliopsida > Asterales > Asteraceae > Helianthus > Helianthus tuberosus. The sequence goes on from CM060414.1 coordinate 194,722,736, forward strand.
TAATCTAGCTTGTGAACTTAACTGTGTGATTGTATGATATTGGATAATACGAACTGGTAACATGAGAAGATCTGTGATTCGTACTCTTGTTATGATAAGCGGTAGGGATATGTATTGTACTTGTTTGTTACTCGTATAATGTGTGACAACCTACGTAATGCAACGTGAATACGAACTGATCGTGTTGGTAAACAATGATAGGACATGGTTGACCGACTATTAAGCAGTTAATGAACCCTACCGAGCAAACCTAAGGTGAGTTCACTACATTCGAGCATGCGTCCCAGTGGTTGGGGACAGTCAGTGGGGATCCCGTGGAGGGATAAGTCTTTTGGGTAAAAACGGGTATATTGGTTAATATTCTCACCTATCATTTTTGTAAGTCCCTTATTATGTTACCTGGAGGGTAACGGGTATTAGTTGGTAGCGCTACTTAGGTTTGGCACCCTCACACCGCTCCTGGATAGGACGGATGTGAACTAATGACCCAGTCGGGCCCAGTACTAGATAGGAGTACGTGGGAAGGGCAGTCATGTACATCAGGAGCCGTCTTGTTCGGAATTGAGATATTAACAATATTACCTGCATTGGTTATTGAACTGTTTTACATACAACTGGTAACAAAACGTTTTCTTAAACTGTGAACTCGCCAGCTTTGTCTGATACACTTGTTGCATGCTCGCAGGTCGTTAGATTTCTTGGATGTGGGACTTGCTGTTTGGAGCGGTTTGAGTGGTCATGGATTGTACTGATTGGATACACTTATTGGAACATTGGTTTTTGTACATTTGTTTTGAGAATATTTAAAATATGGTTTCGTTAATGCTTCCGCTGAACACATTGATTATTCTTATAAACTCATGTTGGGATTTTATAATTATATTGAGAATGTTATTTCGAAACTTGTGAGTTCAATATAATTTAGTGGCTCATCGTCATTTTGTCACACGCCTATCAGGGACACTCCCTAGGTGGTATTTTGGGGGTGTGACAATAACAGTTCTTCACGGTAACCTTGTTGAGTTTGCGATAATCAATACACATTCGGAAGGTACCGTCTGTCTTCTTCACAAATAAGACCGAAGCTTGACGGGTAGTCTGTAGGACGACCCTTAAGTGCTATAAATGGTATTTTAATCCTACATTTAATTAAGTAATTGTCTAGAATTAGATGACTACGGTTGCTTGTGTTTCAGGTACATTCGGAGATTAAAAGTGGGGAAATGAAGCTTCGAATATGCGTGGCTGGATTGGAGATTGAAAGATGGGGAATAATTGAAAAAAAATAATTTATTGGAATTGAAGAACTAAGAAGCTAGCATGATAGAGGATGAAATTACGAGATCGTAGGCGAAAACGGTGAAGAAAACGGAGTTGAAACGAAAAAGTTATGTTGAAAACAAAATTGCATGCTGAAGCCTACCGTAACTTACGGTAGCTACCGTAAATTACAGTAGCCTCCAACATTTTTCGTCCACTGTAAGGCAGTAGAGACCCACCGTAGCCACCTGAAAGCTACCGTAAGCTACGGTAACTACTACCGTAGCTTACGGTAGGCTTTGCGAAAAAATGTAACTCCTCACTTTTAATGACTTTTTATGGTGTCTCTTGATGTCCAATCAATCCCATTCGGTTTCCAGCAGTCTGGGGGTGATTTTTGGGTGTTCTTGAGAGCTTGAAACAATTTCTAAACATCTTGTTAGTGTTTTTGATTCACATGAACATTGATATGTATGTGATGTTGATTGTCCAAGTCATGAGTGGCTAAACTTATGGTGATCATCCTAGGTTGAAGGTTTGACTAAGACATTTGTGTTTTGATTCTTATTTCTAGAATAATAGACTTGCTATGATGGTTTGTTTATTACGGTGTGTTGTTTGCTTGTTCGTAAATTGTTAATTTGTATGTTAATCTTAGTCTAACCCATACGTTCTTGGTGTCGTTGGCAATCGAGATATCATGGGCGGGATTAGGATTGGGTATTGATTAATTGGTCATCGGGTAACAACCTCGCGTTCCAGGAATCCAAGTACTTAGTTCCCTTTCATCACGACAAGTAATAACACATGAACCATGTCTATGTGGTTCTTTCTAGTTGAATATTAGCATGAATGTCAAAGAAAACCGGAAACTTAGAATGGTCATTTGTCTCTAAATTGTTTACAAAACCAATTCTCAATTCGCAATTTAATTAGTAATCTTAGTTTTAAAATCAAACAATCCAACTCTTTTAATTTACTTTTATTGTAATTAGTTTAAATTTAGTTAACGTAGCTATACATTTAGATAACATACATTCCGCAAACTCCCTGTGTTCGATACCCACTTACCGCTAGCTATTAGTAGTAATTGGATTAAATTTGATTGTGACCACGACATCACGTCAAATTTTGGCGCCGTTGCCGGGGAGTAGTGCGCAATGTGTGTTACTTTTTGATCTTTTTAAGTTTGTTATTTTTCTGGTTTACGCTGGGTGTGCTAGTGTGCAGGTATTTACAGGTGCATGCGTACTAGGAGCTCTCATAAGCTATCACCATTGGCATTTGATCCAGAAATCGAACGGAATTTAAGGAGAAACAGAATTTGGCTACGAGAAAACAAAATCAGTGGTTCACCAACAACTCCTACAACACCCATTGCACCAATCAGATACATGGATCCTCCACCACCACCCACTACGGGTTATCCTACACCAACCTTTACACCATCTTCAACACAACCTTCACCAAATACAACCATTCCTATATCCACACCAGAAATCAAACCAACCAACACTACCTTACCCGAACACTCCCAAACAGAGTATTCTTTTAGTTACAACCCTACATCATCCGTTGTACCACCCTATTCAACATTTTTCCCAACATCTGGTTAACCATCATCATCACAAATACCACCGCCTAACCTATTCCAAACCGGTCCATCTATTATACATTCTACCCCATTTCAACCAGGAGTGCAGTTCCAACATATGTCGGGAGTAAGACAAGATGGGTTCGATGACGGGTATGATGACGATTTTGGGGGATATGATGATGAATAATGGAATATGTATGGAGGAGATGGAGACCAAGGGGATTATGCTTATGTGCAAAGTCGGGTTGTGAGTCAAGGGATGCAAGGCCAGGGTAGAGTGCAACAACCAGTTATTCAACAAATTGTCCCTCAACAACTAGTGCCACCACAAGGTCCACAAATTCAAAGGCAAGTGCCACAACAACAAAACGTGAGGCCAATGTTTCAACCACATCCACAACATTTTGGGCCTCCACGACCACAAGTCCAAAGACCAATGGGTCCTATGCGTCCAAGAGCTAGGGTGGGTGTACCTAGACGACATCTTCGAGAACATGCTAGAGGTATAGAGGCACATTTTAGGCCGGTAATCACTCATAATCCTTCACCGGTAGTTATTCCTCATAATGATCAAGGGAGAACATTTGAAGTTAGAACCAATTCGTTACAAAGCTTGCCGAAATATAAGGGTCTAGCAACGGAAGAGCCTTATTTCCATTTGGAGGCCTATGACTCGATTTGCAACACTCTTGGGAGTCAAGGTTTTTCGGCCGATGATGTCAAATTGGTATTATTTCAATTTTCCCTAGAAGACAAGGCCAAAAAGTGGTTTTATACATTACCTTCGGCATCTATTTACACATGGGCGGAGATGCAACAAATCTTCTTGGATGAATTTTATACCGCTCAAAAGACAAATGATGCTAGAAAAGGGGTGAGAAGTTTTCAACAACAACAACAAGGTGAGATGTTCCATGAGGCATTTGAATGGTTCAACATAATGATAAAGAATTGTCCTCATCATGGGATAGAGTTATGGGAATTGATGAATTCTTTCCATGAGGGGTTAAGTGCCGAAGATGCTCGAGATCTTATGTCCATCACGAATTGTACGTTTGGTACAAACTACGAGCATGACGATTGGGAATTTTTGGAGCAAATGATGATCACATCAAAAAGAAAAGCTCAAGCGTCAAGGAGAGTACGACCGACCATTACCCGAACTCAAGTGCATGCGGTGGTGACGGTAATATTCAAACTTCTAATCAAATTTATGATGTTTGTGCTATTTGTAATGAGATAGGGCATGCGGCTGAAAATTGCCAAGGAGGTGAAGGGCAAAATGAGGAGGTGAATGCATTGCAAGGGCAAGGCGGGGGTGGTAGAAATTACAACATGAATTCCAATACTTACCACCCCGGTTTATGAAATCACCCGAACTTAAGATACGGGAATTCGTCAAATCAAGCCAACCCGAACTTCTAAGGAAACCAAGGATTTCAAAGGCAATATCAAACGGGTCAAAGCTTTTCGGGTGGAAACGAAGTAATGGAGATGTTGAAGGCGATGCAAATTGAGATGCAACGAAGGAATCAGCTTGATGATGCTCGCATTCAAAAAGACGAAATTCGTGATAAAGCAATTCAGTCGTTGACTACCCAAATGAGTCAACTTGCGAGTGATGTGGCAATATTGAAAAAAAGCAAAAGGCCAACTACAAAGTGACACGGTGACAAATCCCAAGAATATAAAAAGTGTTAATATCAATGTGGTAAGCACCATTCCTAATAATGAAACATTTCTTACTTCTTCTTGTCAAGTGAGTGCAGGTATAGGAAGGGATGCCGAGGTTGAAACAGACAAGGAGCATGGAGCGCCAATCGTGCCTATCCGAGTAGGGAAACTAAAAAATCCTCATGCATTATTGGATTATGGGGCGAGCATGAGTGTGTTACCAGGTGACTTACATGATATGTATGATTTTGGTCCGCTTCAAGATGCAGACACCATGGTGAGTTTAGCGGATGAAAGTTGGAGGCGTCCGCGAGGACTGGTTAGGAATGTCATGATTCGATTGGGAGAATTTAACTATCCGGTGGATTTTCTGGTCTTAGATTATGCCTCCACCAAATTGGCATCACAACAAAGAGTAATTTTAGGTCGACCGTTTCTCTATACAGCAAATGCTCAAATCAACTGGAGAGACGGGGTTATTACTATGACCGACTAGAAATGTAAGTTGTACTTTGATGTTCATACTAGGGAGATTAGTTATGAATCTATTGAAGAGAAGGGTAGAGAGTCTAGTGACCATATGAAAAGTGAGCATCAAAGAATAAAAACAAACAAACCATCGTGGTGTGAAAAGAAGTATGAGGATTCGAGCAGGTATGTAGTTGACTATCCACCGAATGGACATTTGCTGGATGCATTTCAACCAATGACAAGCTATAGTGGGGGAAGTGATAGGAACCGATTCTTTGAGCCACCATAAATGGGGGTGGCACGGTCTGGCTGAAGACTTGAAACTTAGCGCTGCTCGGGAGGCAACCCTGGGTTTTATATTGATCTTGCTGTTTTTATCTTTCTATGTTTCAGGGCCATAGCGACATTTAAGTGTGGGGAAGATGTGTGGATATTTGTGTGAAGGTGGTGATAGGAAGTCGGATTATCTACAACATCTGTTGTGACAAACTTCACCAGGTCAATGTACTCTTTCTTTAGTCTTGTTATGTTATTTAGCTTTGAAATATTGGTAGTTAGTTCGTTTGCATTTAGATTAAAAAATAAATAAATAAATAAAAAAAACAATTTGGTGTGTTTGGAGCGATCTTTCCCTTCAAAGCCATACATTGGGGTTAATGTATCCCAAGTGTGGGGATGGGGGGAATTTTTGAAAAATTTTGTAATCAAGCGAAAATTGGTTTAAATTTGAAAACTTAAAGTATTGAAACCGCATAACACACCGGCAACCCCGTATATTTTTTTTTCTTGGTGAGAGTTTGATCCACTACTTGAATTTATTAGAATACATTTTTTCTTGATGAGAGTGGCAATGGGTGGTGATGCATTAGAACTTGTGCTTGAATGCAGTTTGAGGCCTTAGCTTGATATGCATGTGAAAAGGATTAGGGCAATTAGGTAGCCTCGTCTTGGTAAGTGTGAGTGTGGGATTTGGGGGGTTGGACCTCATAAATTATATATATGAGCATGGTAGCGAGAGGGGCGGGGGTTTGGACTTTTAGAAGCCAATTTTGAGCTTTAAGCCGCTCGTTTGTTAACCCGTGCCTATTTCCTCAAAAATTCACCCGTATTCGACCCGGTCTAGTTATGTGATGTTTCAATTGTTTGTAAAAAAAAAAGAAATGAAAAAAAAAATGAAATGAAAAAAAGAGAAAAAAATGAAAAGAAAAAAAAATAAGAGAAAAAGCAATGAAAAAAAAAAAAAGATAAAGAGAGATTGATGTATTGTATATAGTTGTTTATGTTTTGCTTAGTTAGAAATAAAAGACCGGGTTGAATTGTTAGCTACTTTGCATATATATATATATATCCATTTCCTACCCATTTGCCTAGCCATGTTACAACCTCTAAGTCCCTTTGATTCACGTGCATGTTTAGCAAATTATTTAGGCGAAGGACCGATTTGAATACAAGCATATAATTGTTCACCTACCCGTTTGCCTTGAGTGGGATCTAGCCTATCTTTGCTAGTTATTACTTTCCACCGAGGGGAGAGACATTGTGAGGGGTGTGTTGTGTGGGTTTAAGAAAAAGTTAGTAAAATGAGGATATTTGTTTACTTGATTCATGTTGATCGCTTGTAGGAGTTATGAGTTGTTTATGATGAGTTGCTTGGGGGCAAGCAATGGTTAAGTGTGGGGATGTGATGGGTAGTCTGTAGGACGACCCTTATGTGCTATAAATGGTATTTTAACCCTACATTTAATCGAGTAATTGTCTAGAATTAGATGACTACGGTTGCTTGTGTTTCAGGTACATTCGGAGCTTAAAAGTGAGGAAATGAAGCTTCGAATATGCGTGGCTAGATTGGAGATTGAAAGATGGGGAATAAATGAAAAAAAACAATTTATTAGAATTGAAGAACTAAGAAGCTAGCATTATAGAAGACGAAATTACAAGAACGTAGGCGAAAACGGTGAAGAAAACGGAGTTGAAACGAAAAAGTTATGCTGAAAACAAAATTGCATGTTGTAGCCTACCGTAACTTAAGGTAGCTAACGTAAATTACGGTAGACCCCAACATTTTTCTTCCACCGTAAGGCAGTAGAGACCCACCGTAAACTGCCGTAGCTTACGGTAGGCTCTGCGAAAAAATGTAACTCCTCACTTTTAATGACTTTTTATGGTGTCTCTTGATGTCCAATCAATCCCATTCGGTTACCAGCAGTCTAGGGGCGATATTTGGGTGTTCTTGAGAGATTGAAACAATTTCTAAACATCTTGTTAGTGTTTTTGATTCACATGAACATTGATATGTATGTGATGATGATTGTCCAAGTCATGAGTGGCTAAACTTATGGTGATCATCCTAGGTTGAAGGTTTGTCTAAGACATTTGTGTTTTGATTCTTATTTCTAGAATAATAGACTTGTTATGATGGTTTGTTGTTTGCTTGTTCGTAAACTGTTAATTTGTATGTTAATCTTAGTCTAAACCATACGTTCTTGGTGCCGTTGGCAATCGAGATATCATGGGCGGGATTAGGATTGGGTATTGATTAATTGGTCATCAGGTAACAACCTCGCGTTCTAGGAATCCGAGTACTTAGTTCCCTTTCATCACGACAAGTAATAACACATGAACCATGTCTATGTGGTTCTTTCTAGTTGAATATTAGCATGAATGTCAATGAAAACCGGAAACTTAGGATGGTCATTTGTCTCTAAATTGTTTACAAAACCAATTCTCAATTCGCAATTTAATTAGTAATCTTAGTTTTAAAATCAAACAATCCAACTCTTTGAATTTACTTTTATTGCAATTAGTTTAAATTTAGTTAATGTCGCTATACATTTAGATAACATACATTCCACAAACTCCCTGTGTTCGATACCCACTTACCGCTAGCTATTAGTAGTAATTGGATTAAATTTGATTGTGACCACAACATCACGTCAAAGCTCCCCACTGCGAAGCGCTAGGACGAATAAAACCCTTGTCCAAGATCTCTTGTAGTTGTGCGAACAGTTCTTCGAGTTCGGATGGAGCTAAACGATAAGGTGCAAGATCTATCGGTGCTGCTCCAGGAGCTAGCTCGATTTGAAATTCGACCTGCCGATGAGGTGGGAGGCCAGGTAATTCTTCAGGAAATACCTCAGGAAAGTCACGTACAACCGGGATATCTTATATCTTCTTCGATTTCGACAATGTATCAGTCACCAAGGCTAGAATAGCAGTGTGGCCCTTTCGCAAACACTTCTGGGCCTTAAGGAAAGAGATGATGCCCACAAAAGCACCACTCTTGTCACCATGAATCATGAGAGGTTCTTCACAAGCACGAGGAATACAGACAATTTTCTTCTTGCAAATAATCTCCGCTTGTTGTTGAGATAACTAATCCATCCCAATGACGACATAGAAACTACCAAGAACGATGGGAATAAGGTTGATAGAGAAGGTCTGACCCGCTAAGACGAGATTACAATCCCTAACTACGTGTGTGGCCTCGAGAATTTTACCATTTGCTATTTCTACAACATGCTTGGTGCTCAAAAGTGTTGGAGTACGCTTAAGCATTTGACTAACTTTTAAGGACACGTAACTAGTATTGGCACCCGAATCAAATAAAACAGTAACAAAGAAGTCATCCAATAGGAACTTACCCATCACAACGTTGGGATCGTTCCTAGCATCCCCCTGACCAAGCACGAACATACGGCCCCTAGCACCGTTGCCATCGTTGTTACCCCCATTGTTGTTCCCATTACCTTGGTTGTTGTTGTTCTGGTTCTGATTCAACTTTGGACAATGTCTCTTGAAGTGACCCTCAGCACTGCACTGAAAGCATCCCTTATTGCCCTGTTGTTGCTGCTGTTGGTTATGTGGAGCTTGTGGCTGCTGTTGACGATTCTGATTCGCAGGATGTGGGCTCCTGCAATCCTTGGCTACATGACCAAGTGTTGGGATTGAACCCTATCAGAGGAACAGATAATTAAAGCCAAAACTGGATCCGAGCAATGGATACAGAATAAGCAGATGTTTACATACAAATCTCTCCCCTTGAAAGTGGTTTCATATCTGCTGACCTCCTATCTGCTGATCTTACTAAGTGCTGACCTACAACTGCTGGCTTGCATCTACTGCCCAATGTCAAAAACTGATGGAAGACCAAAGCTCTGCTAATTCAATCTACTGCCTTGAGTCTAGTACTGCTGATCCGGACAAGCACTGCTGGGTTCACAGCAGTGGAAGGATGCAGCAGCTATTTAAGTGTCTTTTATGTAATGAAATGTAATAGCAGTAGTTATCATAGCAGTGTTTGTATAGATCAGAGGTTAGAGTTTGTTAGGAGATTAGATGTCACATTCATGGTGACTGGTCAGCTAAGATGCTCAGTGGTTTGCAAGTGCCTATAAATAGAACAGTGCTCTGTACTGTTCTATTAGCTCTTTTGCAACAATCGTCTTCTTTGCACGAACAAACAACTGAGCTCTGGCTGAGGGGGAGTTTGCATTCATTCATCAATCATTGTAATCGTTATTGAAACAAATTCAATCTTTCGATTCTTTGTGAAGAGATGTTTGATTAAAGTATTACTCTCATTTGATTGTATGCAAAATTTGTTTTCATCATAATTCCGCTGCACAACTCTTTCATTTCCATCTTAATTTCAAACGAAAATACAATCAGAAACAAACTCAGATCCAACAATTGGTATCAGAGCCTGGACAGTCAAATTTGATTTAACAATCATTTTGACATAAGCAGTTCGGCTCATAACAGTTGATACTGATCGTTTGTTCGTTAGTTGAAAAACAGTGCAAGGATTAATCACCATTAAAGTTGATTTCTCAGTGTCTGTAAAACAACAAGAATGACGTCACAATCTCAGGATGATAAAAACAACATCGGCTCGCTTTTTAAACCACCTATGCTAAAAAGAAATGAGTACAACATCTGACAGAGGAGGATGGGTCACATCCTTGCTCAACAAAGCACAGATTGTTGGAGGTCTGTCACCTTTGGTCCCCATGTTCCTTCAGTGCCAAGCGCTGAAGATGCTAAAAAGTTCGTTCCAAAACCAGTTGAAAATTATACCAAAACCGAATTTCAAAAGATCGAACTAGATGCTAAAGCGTTTAGCATCATAGCATCAGCGCTGCCCAATGAGATATATGCTGGACTGTTACACTGTAACAGTGCCAAAGAGTTATGGGACGCACTTAAGGAACAATTTGGGGGGACTGAAGAAGTCATAGAAAACAATAGGGAAATCCTGAACCAACAGTATGAAACATTTTGTCATGTTAGGGTGAATCACTGACACAACAATTTGAGCGTTTCAGTTGTCTCATCAGTGAACTGAGGCTTGTTAATACCACTTTTACAAACTCAACTCAAAATAGCAGGTTCCTCAGGTCACTGCCGGAAAAATGGGACACAATAGCTTTTGTCACCCGTAACTCACCTGAGTTCAAGGATCTGACCTTGACCCAACTCCATGGTCGACTCCTAACCTACGAAAGGGAGTTGAACCAGAAAAGGAAGTTACAAGAGTCAGGAAAAGCCGTTGATGATTACACATTCGGTAACACTGCTCTTCTGGGTCAAGAAGAATCTGGGAGCAGTGGTAAGGATCAGGGTTATGATCACTTCATTGACATAACTGCTGGAGCAAATTTTAACAACCCTGATCCTCACTCTGCTAGTTATGCATTCACTGTAAACGAAAACCAGATGTCAGATAATTTATGCTTTGAACTAAATGATTTGCAACATTTTGATCCCACTGACTTAGAGGAAATGGACATCCTGCATCAACTGGCTTTGCTAAGTGTTAGAACTAGCAAATTTTACAAAAGAACAGGGCAAAAATTCCCAGGGTTGCATGGGAATCTAAGGGTTGGGTTGGATAAATCGAAAATCAAGTGCTACAAGTGTAATAGGTTGGGACATTTCGCTAGGGAATGTAGGAATCAAACTACTGGTCCCATAATTACTCATCCTAGCTCAAATCCTAGACCTCAAAACCAAAGCACTGTGCACTATGCCCAGTATGCCCCAGCAGCTCAAGTGAACACTGCTCACTATGCTGCTGCCCCTGTGCTAGTGCACTATGTCCAAACTACTGTTCCACAGATCCAATATGTTCAAACCCCTGTTCCCCAGGCACAAGTGCAGCCTGCACCTCAAACCACTGCTCCAGCAGCAGTACAGCCAGATCAACAAAGTTTTTTCACTCAAGGGTTTGTTGACTAGAGCAGTATGCCTGAAGACCTTAGTGATGAAAATTTTGCACTCTATGCTTCTAATGATTCTTCTCATAATGAGTTTTGTTTGATGACATTAGAGTCAATACAGGAGGGGGTTGAAACTGAAGAGGAACAGCTGAGTATTGAAACAGTGGATGAGGTGACTGAAGTAGTGGTTACTGCTGTGGCTGGTGAACTACTGTTGGGAGAAAGTTCAGGTATCCTGATTGAACCAATGACAGATCCATGGTCCGAAGAGGACAAAGAAGAAGAGAAGGAAGAAAAGGCTGGTGAAAAGAAGGTGAAAGCTGATGATGAAGAAGATCATCAATGTGATTGTGCAATGATGGCAGCTGCCAAGGTATCTCCTCAAGTTCTTGAAAAACTGTGTTCTGACAATTGCATAATTGCTTTTGCTAACATTAAAGAGGTGAATGAAAACCTTCGGGATAAAATCTTAACTGATGAAGTTAAATTTGAAAAGTCTCTAAAAGAACTTAAAAACAAATTAACTGAAAAAGAAAAAGAGATCAGCTGTCTAAAAGAAGAGCAAAGCATAACCAAAACCCAACTTCAAACTATGGTAGAAAAATACCAAGTTTGTAAAAAGGAGTTGGAATCCACCCAGATTACTTGTGAAAGATGGGTGGAATCCTGCAGAGGATATGAGGTGATGCTTGCTAAACAGATTGAAAGCATTGTGAAATTTGGGGTTGGTTATAGAAAATATGATGATGAAAACATTGCTTTTGAAAAATCTGCCCAAACCACTGATGTAGCTACTGAGCTCATCCCCACAAATAAGAATGGCCAAGAAGTGAAAATCACTGACAAACTTGGTAACAAAATCACACTTACCAGACCAATGGGATCCTCCACTTTTAAGGAGCTTGAAGATCATCAGTTTAAACCAAAATGGTCTGATGAGTGTGATATTCTTGAAAATTTCAAGCCAATGGACTTTACATCAACTGATGGTGTTAAAGCTCCAAAAGCTAAAGTCATACCTCTCAAGGACATCCCAGCAGTGTTTAAAACCTCTGCTGCAAAGCAGTCTGAAAAGAGAAAGAAGAAAGAAAAAATTGATAACTTGTTTTGTGAATTCTGTGAGAAAAGGAATCATCTAACAAAAGATTGTTTCCACTTAAAAGCTTATGATTTAAACAGAACAAGTGTCATTGTCTCAGCTGAAAGTTGCATTGTTTGTGGTAAAACAAACCACAAAACTCAAGCATGTGTGTATCTCAAAAACTTTGATGTGAAAAAGAATGAGTACATTGCTAAAACATCCTTGAGTCCATCATCATCATCAACATCTGTCAAATTCACCAAGAAACAACCACTGTTTGTGCCAGTTGAAACAGCTGTCACAAAACAGCTGAACCAAACATCTGTCAAAAGAGATGTTCAGGTTACTGATGCACCCCTGCCAATCAGTTCAGAAAGGGCAAAGAAAAACAGTCTTACAAAAGGATTCCACATGTTTATGAGGCCTACAAAAGGCCCTCTAAACCAGAGTGAACATGCATCCTTTTGGTTACCAGCAGATGATTGGTCAGGACCCACAACAGTGGTTAGAGAAACACTGTCCTAAAACAGTTCAAACCCCTGATCTAACCACTGTCCATCTTTCTGCATCCATTCCAGACACTGTTGAGACCCCATCCAAAGCCCTGCTGGCTTTGGAGACCTTAATGAACTAATCCTTTTACTTCATGTGCAGGGAGCTTCTGCATGCTTTGACAGTCTTTGGTATGTAGAGAGTGGAGGCTCCAGGCACATGACAGGATGTAAAGCCCTCCTCAAAGACTTTAAAATCCATGGAGGGGGTGATATATCCTTTGGGAATAATAGTAAAGGGAAAGTTCTGGGGTCTGGTACAGTGCAGTCTGGAAAAGTAAAATTTGAAAATGTCAATCTGATAGACAATCTAAAATTCAACCTTCTGAGTGTGTCCCAAATGAGTGACAAGGGATTTGGGTCATTCTTCACAAAAGACTGTTGTAGGATTGTTGGACCAGAAATGGTCAAAAAGATTGAAGCAATAATCAAAACTGGTCAAAGTAAACTTGTTGCTCAAAGAAGTGGCAATGTTTATGTTGTTGACATGTCAAAAGAGTGTCCCAGAGCTGATGCCTGTCTGTTCTCAGCTGCCTCTAACAAAGAGACAGAACTTTGGCACAGAAGGCTGGGACACACAAATCTTAAGACAATCACGGAAATTTCAAAAAATGGTTTGGTGAGAGGCCTGCCACAAAAATTGTTTTCATGTCCTGAACATTGCATTTCCTGTTTAAAAGGAAAACAGCATAAAAGTTCTTACAAGTCCATTGAAGAGTCCAAAACAACCCAGTGCTTGCAGATGCTGCACATGGACTTGTTTGGCCCAGTTCAAGTCATGAGCCTTAAGAAGAAGAGATATTGTTTGGTTATTGTTGATGACTTTTCTAGGTTTACATGGACTTTCTTTTTACACTCAAAAGATGAGACTGCAGGCATCTTGCAAGACTTTGTGACACAGGTTGAAAAGCAATTTGACCTTCCAGTGAAAAGCTTTAGGAGTGACAATGGCACAGAATTCAAAAATAAGGAGTTGGATGCCTTCTGTGTGAAGAAAGGGATTGTAAGGCAGTACAGTATTCCTAGAACACCAGAGCAGAATGGGGTAGTTGAAAGGAAGAACAAAACTTTGATTGAGGCTGCCAGAACCATGCTAGCAGATTCAGGTTTGCCATTAACTTTCTGGGCAGAGGCAGTAAACACTGCTTGCTATGTCCAGAACAGAGTTTTAATAAACCCCAGGCACAAAAAGACTGCTTATGAAATTCTGTATAAAATTAAACCACTGATCTCATATTTCAAGGTGTTTGGCTGCCCATGCTTTATTTTGAACTTAAAAGATTCCATTTCAAAATTTGCAGCCAAAATTGATTGTGGTTATCATCTGGGATACTCAACCACTGCCAAGGCCTACAAAGTGTTCAATACACGGACCAAGGCAGTGGAGGAGACTTTGAATGTTAAGTTCAATGAACTTTCATCAATGAAAATCCCAGCAAATCCTGCTGATCTGTTTGATCTTGAAAAATTTACTTTTGAAAATACTGCTGTCAAGACTAACAATGCAGGTCCATCAGAGGAAACAACACCAGACTATGGGTATGAAATCATCATCCCTCAAAGGTCTGCCACAAAGGGAAAAGCATCAGCTATTCAAAACAGTTGTCAAAGCTCAACCACTGCTACATCAACAGTTGTTGACCAAAGTAGCCCATCAACTACTGCTTCCACATCCTCAAACACTGCTGACAAAAGTCCTCAAACCGTGGATAAAAGTCAGCAGTTGTCCACTTCATTACCTCCTATTCCACCACCTTTTGAAGCCACTGCTGGATCATCAAAGTCCCCAGCAGTGGTTAGCTCAGATGATACACATTTGCAGCCTTCACCAACCAATGCCATCATACCATACCAAGGAGATTTAATCTTCTTGAGATCTCATCCACCTGATCAAATCATTGGCAACATAAATGAAGGGGTGCTCACAAGAAGCCAAACCCAAAACATTTGTCTTTTTGCTAGTTTTCTATCACTCCATCAGCCAGTCAAGTACCAAGAGGCACTGAAAGACAACAGCTGGGTAGAAGCCATGCAAGAGGAGCTCCAACAGTTTAAAAGACAACAAGTATGGGAACTTGTACCACTGCCAGAAGAGGTTAGTCCAATTGGCACAAAGTGGGTCTTCAAGAACAAGACTGATGAAAGGGGCATTGTTGTCAAGAATAAAACCAGGTTTGTGGTTCAAGGTTACAGACAGGAAGAGGGGATTGATTATGATGAAACATTCGCCCCTGTTGCAAGATTGGAAGCCATTAGACTGTTCCTGGCCTTTGCTGTCAACCACAATATGAAGGTGTTTCAAATGGATATCAAAAGTGCTTTCCTCTATGGTACAATTCAAGAAGAGGTATATGTTTGTCAACCTCCAGGTTTTGAGGATCCATTTTATCCAGATCATGTCTACAGGCTGAAAAAGGTTTGTATGGCTTGAAACAAGCACCAAGGGCTTGGTATGAAACTCTTTCCAACTTCCTACTCTCAAATGGTTTCAAAAGAGGTACCATTGATAAAACACTGTTTTTAAAATAGAGAGGGAAGGATTTAATGATTGTCCAGATTTATGTGGATGACATTATTTTTGGAAGCACATGTAACTCAATGTGTGAAGAGTTTAGAGAACTCATGACAGCTGAGTTTGAAATGAGTGCAATGGGTGAGCTGCAATGCTTTCTTGGTCTCCAAGTACAGCAAATGCAAAATGGAAATTTCATTCATCAAAGCAAACATGCTAAAGAACTTTTAACCAAATTTGACATGAATGATTGTAAACCATGCAGCACACCCATGGCAACAAATAAGCTGGTCATGTCTGATGAAAAAGATGAGCTGATTGACCAAACACTTTATAGAAGCATGATTGGGTCTTTACTATACCTAACTGCATCTAGACCAGACATCATGTTTGCAACATGTGTCTGTGCAAGAAGTCAATCAGCTCCCAGAAAATCAAATCTCATTGCTGTAAAAAGGATCTTCAGATACATAAAAGGTGCTCCCACACTTGGTATCTGGTATCCAGCTAATGGGAATATCAAGCTTTCAGGTTTCTCAGACAGTGACTTTGCTGGATGTAACACTACAAGGAAGTCCACATCAGGAGGGTGCCAGTTTCTAGGTGATTGCTTAGTTTCATGGCAAAGCAAAAAGCAAGCAGCTGTTTCAACATCCACTGCTGAGGCTGAATACATTGCTGCTGCAAGCTGTACAGCCCAACTCCTGTGGCTTCAAAATCAGTTACTGGATTTTGGTATCACTGTCTTAAAGACACCACAAATGTTGGACAGCCAGGCAGCAGAAAATATCATCAAAAATCCAGTTTCTCACTCTACCACCAAACACATCGACATCAGACATCACTTTGTGAGGGATTGCTATGAAAAAGGTTTGATTTCTCTGCATCATGTCCCAACTAAAGACCAGCTGGCAGATGTGCTCACAAAAGCACTTGATACAGCCACTTTTGAAAGCTTGGTCTCTAGGATTGGGATGCTGAACATGGAATAACAAGCAACATCTTGTTTTTCTATGAATAAAAGCAACAAAATGTTTTCAGAAAATCAAAAATCCATCCTTAAAAATAGCTAAAAATGAAATTTTCATTTAAATCCTTAAAAGTCTGCCATTAACCACTGATTGTTCAAAAGTCTGCTTTACTTCAAAAGCCTGTCCACTGCTGAAAGTCAACCCCTGTTCTCTCATTCCATTTGATAAACTCTGTTGTTCAAAAGCAGTGTCTTATCCACTGATATGCTATCCACTGATAGTGAAAATCATCCACTGCTCTACTACCACTGCCTTCATCAGTCACTTTCATAAAAGTACTGTCCTTCACTTTCACCAGGGGTTGTCACGTGGGCAGTACATATTGGTCAGACCTTTTGTAACGGCTACCACGTCAGCATTCACTTCCTTCCCTATAAAATCCCCCACTCACCATCAAAAACAGGGTTTTACTGTCGAATTGAATTATGAAAAATTCTCTTCTCAAAACAGTTTTTCATCTCATTTCTTCTCAAATTTCTTCGATCCTCATCCTCAAAATGACAAAATCGAACTCATCTTCAAAACCCTCATCTAAATCTTCATCGAAAACAGCCTCTCAAAAGGAAATCTCCACTGAAATCCCATATAAACCATCTCACAATCTCCTGGGTCTTCTCACAAAACCAGGAAACACCAAAGTTTTCGATTCCATCATTGACATCATGGCAAAATCAAAGTACAAAACTTTGTTCACCGCCGATGCACCAATCTATTTGGCGACCCAAAGAGAGTTCTGGAAGAATACAACCCTTGAAAAACAAGGAGACACTGCAACCACCATAAACTCCTCTATAAAGGGTAAAGCTGTCCAAATTACGCCACAATCCATTTCAGAGGTCTTTCAACTCGGTGATCAGGAAGGTAAAATTTCTTTCACTAAAAACGAGTTACAAACTGACTTCATTGAGAGAGGGTATGAAGCCACAGTGATGAAGAAACTTACCTTAGAAAAAGGTTATTTTCCTTCTGCAACCAGATTTTTATTTCATACCCTCCTACTATGTGTTTCAAACAAAACCACTTCTTTCAATGAAATCCCTTTATAGATTCAAAATCTGGGATATGCAATTCTTCAAGGAGAAAATTTTAACTATTCTCGGGAAATTTTTAAAGATTTGGTTAATAATGTTGAAACAAAATCATTCTTACTGTTTCCAAGGTTTTTAAGTTACTATTTTGCAAAGAAATTCAGTAAGGATGATTTAGCGTTAATAAACCAAGGTGATTCTACTCAAATAAACAGTTTAACAACTGAAACTTTTTCAAGAATGCTAGCACCTTGCAAAACACAAGCAGAGGTGCCTGAA
Organism: Helianthus tuberosus; assembly: GCA_030545235.1. Classification (NCBI taxonomy): domain Eukaryota; kingdom Viridiplantae; phylum Streptophyta; class Magnoliopsida; order Asterales; family Asteraceae; genus Helianthus; species Helianthus tuberosus. The sequence goes on from CM060414.1 coordinate 194,740,438, forward strand.
CAGATTTTAGCAGTTACAACTGCTCCTCAGGTATCTGCTGCTGAGCCCACTGCTCAAGGTGATCAAAGCAGCAGCACAACTGCTTTGAAACCCACACCTAAAATCCCCAAAAAGCCAAAAAGAAAACCTCAAAAACCCCCAAAACCCATCAAAAAGGCAACTCTGGAGGATGAGATACTAGAGCTCCTGCCTGTGATAACACAAATGTCACAAGAAACCATTGCTGCTACTTCCTCACAGCAGTTGGTACAAATATCTCAACCTATAACCGAAACTCCTCCTACTTCTTCACAAAAAGAACAGGTTGTACAAATAGGGTCTCCACATCATGATGCTCTGGAAACACTCGTTTCTATCATCCACAGCTCAATACCCAGGGTAAATCCACTTTCTACACCACCCTTCACATCCACAATTCCCCCACCAACTAAACTGCTGTTGGATGCAATTAATTTGAACCAGGCACTAACCAGTCCTTCTCAATCACCTATCAATGAGAATATACCTCAACCACTAACTGGGTCTGATGTATCAATCTTTGCTAACCCACCAACACAACCTGAGGAGGTTAGACCCCTTGAGTTACAAGTAACTCTTGGTGGTAGTCCAAGTGAAGCAGCCACTACAACTGTTGAACCCATTGGTTTACAGTTGGACAGTGGTTACATCAATAAGACTTCCTTGGAGGCAATTCCTTTTATAGCACCTCTGCCAACCACCAGTGGATTTATTTATCCTACTGGCAACATCAAAAGGTTGTCAAGTGTTGAAGGAAGAAGACCCTAGTACCAAGACAAAGGGGCATCAGTGGTTAATGTTTGGAGTATACTCCCTACCTCTACCACTGATAAAACCACTGCTAGTGGGAAATCAGATGATCCCATTAACTTGGGTGATGGTTTAAAGTACCAGAAATTGACGGATCGTATTGAAAAGCTTGATAACTCTGTTGCAGAACTCAAAGATATGCTCCAACAAGTGTTACAAGTACAAAAGGTACAATCAACTACTGTTCCACCTCAAGCATCTGCTCCACAAACGGCACCTGCTACAAATGAGCTCTGGAATTTGTTTCAACCTTTTCTCCATCAACAAGCAAAATTAGCAGATCAGCAACATGAAAAACATGTCCAACAGCTGAGAAATGTAATGGAGTCAAGGTTTAAGAACACTCAGGCTGATCTAAAGGCTCTCAAAACTCAGATCTTGCACACCACTGGCACTGCTCCTCCAAAAGTTCGCTTCATTTATCAACTCCCAAAAGATAATGCCAAAAAGGGGGAGAAAATTAAGGAGTGGAAAAAGAAGGGAATAGAGTATGGTCTCTACATTGAACCAGAAAATGCAAACATGACCAAACAAATCCCTCTGCCAGATGGAAGCAAGAAAATTGATGTGACCACAAATGCACTCGCAGAAGCAGTTGCAAGTGTAAAAAGGGATAGAGAGGCCAAAAGGAAAGACAGGGTGGATTATCCGGATCAGGGTACTTCAGGGTCAAAAGATGATGAAAATCTTGTTGATGAAAAGAAGAAGCCTACAAGAAGAGTAAGGCTACCCAAATCCATTCCAACCAGACGTTCAAAGTCTGCTCCAAAGCCACCACCTAAAACAGCTGTTGTAACTCCTGTTATATCAACAACTGTTGGTACTTCAGTGGTTTCAACATCTGCTCCCACTCCAACATACACCAAATCCACTGCCTTACCACCATTACCACCAAAAACAAAATCACCTCCTGCCAAAAAGCAGAAGACAGTAGTTGTTAAAACATCTGCTGTAATGACAACAGTGGTTGGAACACCAGTTGTTTCAACAACTGTTAGTCAATCACAAACCACTGTCACTACATCCACCACCACTGTTCCATCCAAAACATCATCAGCCCCTTCTCAAACAAAGAGGAGAAGGCTAATTCTCAAAGATGATGACACTTCACCACCACAAACATCTTCAAAATCTTCAGCTCTTGTCACAATACCAAAACCTGTTCCTCTCTCTTCAGTTCCAATGTACAAGCCTTTACCTCCTGCAGGTGTTCAATTTCCCCTTGAACTAGCAGCTGTTAGAGAAGAAATAAAATCCTTTTACTATGAGGATGACCCTGCCAAAAGGAGTTTGCCATCAATCAAAGGATATCTCTGGCCTAAAAATGTTGATGAGTATTTGAAAATCAAGGCCAAGCAAGCAGAGGATATCTCACAAAGAAACACACAAGGGAAATCTGACAAAGAAATCTAAAGAAACTATCAACATCTGCTCACACAGGTCAGATCCCTAGAACAATTTGCAAAAAATGTCAGTCAACAAATTTCAGAAAGAGCAGCTGACAGGGCAAAGTTTAGAAAAAATGTACCTGACAAACAGGTAGAACTGAAAAGAATGAAAGAGGAACTGGTTGCTGTAGAATATGGAAACAAAAGACAAATTGCTAGATGGAAAGAAGATGTGGTCAGGGCCACCTACAAAAGGTTGGAGGAACTAAGAAAGAAAGTGTAGGATCGAATTCGGACCTAAACGAGTCGGTTAGAAGAGGTTATCTCAGTTTGAACGGCGGAAACACACAAACCGAGTACAATTCAGTGAGAATTCACTTTAATATGTTGTTGTATTGATAACTGATGCGATTACACGTTCAGACAACACTTCGGCAGCACTTCGTGGCTTACCGGAAGAACACACCTCTCACTCCTATTCTGATTTCGCTTATCCGGCTATATATAGATGGCATGATTTCGCTTATATGTACATGACATATAAACGAAATCACACATATGCTATAAAAGCGAAATTACATTTGACATAAAAACGAAATCACGTCTTGACAAATGAACGAAATCAGATTTTGACACAAAAGCGAAATCACCTCTAACATTTCATAAATGCTTTTGTCTTTTGTGTAATGATGTAATGATGATGTCACTTTGATGATGTCATCATGACATCATGCTTGAATAACTTCGCAACGAACCGAGACTCGACATAAGACGAAGACGACAGATGAATGCACCAACAGAAAGATCCAAATGTTCCTTAAAAGCCTTACTATCCTAAAGCAGAGGTTTCAAAAAGACCAACAAAGCTGCAAATCAGGAGAGCCACTGCTCCCACTGGTACTGCCATCTACAAAAGAAGGTCACACAAACAGTTGGGAGGAGAAACCATCCAAGAGATGATAAAAGGAGACGAACTTGTAAAAGAAGGCATAAAGAAAATAATCATAGAAACTCTTGGTTTGGATCAAACTGCAAACACTGCTCAGCCAGTCATGAACAGGCCAGCCTCACCAAATACTTCTGCAAATAAACATCTCCCAAGAAACCCACCAGGCTCAAAAATATAAAAGTGGGAAACTAACAAACAGACCTGCGTATTGACTTTGCTCAGGTCTGGTGGAGAAGTGGAGAAAATATCAAGGGAACAAGCTCTTGGCCTGAGTCTTGAAGATTTGCAGGATCTCCTTGATCTTCCACTTGGCAGGGATGATGAAGACACAGATGCCCTAGACTTTGAATTACAATTTAAAGGTCAGATAAGGAAACTGTTGATGAGGCAATAAAGATTTCCACGAATAATGAAGAGTTTTGGCATTATCTGTTCCAGGGGGAGATTGTTGGGATTGAACCCTATCAGAGGAACAGATAATTAAAGCCAAAACTGGATCAGAGCAGTGGATCTAGAATAAGCAGATGTTTACATACAAATCTCTCCCCTTGAAAGTGGTTTCATATCTGCTGACCTCCTATCTGCTGATCTTACTAAGTGCTGACCTACAACTGCTGGCTTGCATCTACTGCCCAATGTCAAAAACTGATGGAAGACCAAAGCTCTGCTGATTCAATCTACTGCCTTGAGTCTAGTACAGCTGATCCGGACAAGCACTGCTGGGTTCACAGCAGTGGAAGGATGCAGCAGCTATTTAAGTGTCTTTTATGTAATGAAATGTAATAGCAGTAGTTATCATAGCAGTGTTTGTATAGATCAGAGGTTAGAGTTTGTTAGGAGGTTAGATGTCACATTCATGGTGACTGGTCAGCTAAGATGCTCAGTGGTTTGCAAGTGCCTATAAATAGAACAGTGCTCTGTACTGTTCTATTAGCTCTTTTGCAACAATCGTCTTCTTTGCACGAATAAACAACTGAGCTCTGGCTGAGGGGGAGTTTGCATTCATTCATCAATCATTGTAATCGTTATTGAAACAAATTCAATCTTTCGATTCTTTGTGAAGAGATGTTTGATTAAAGTATTACTCTCATTTGATTGTATGCAAAGTTTGTTTTCATCATAATTCTGCTGCACAACTCTTTCATTTCCATCTTAATTTCAAACGAAAATACAATCAGAAACAAACTCAGATCCAACACCAAGCTTGTTACATCTCTGATAACGGCCCTTGTTGCACGGCCCGCTGTGGTGCATGTTGCATCTATTGCACTTAGGGTGGTTTCCCTTGTAACCACTCTGACCCTGATTCCCGGAAGACTGCTAGCTGGGGCTCTTGTAGTCGTCAGTTCTCCGCTGCTGAGACAGGGACTGAACCGAAGTAGAATCTTTGCTTGAATTTCCATCCCACTTGGGCTTGTTGTCACTAGGAGCATCCGAAGTAGTGGCGCTAATACGCTTAGGCAGTCTGTTCTGGTCAACTGCCTGATCAGTGAGACGGTGAGCCAGTCGAATGACTTGCTGCATAGTGCCAAGGTTAGCTGCAGTTACATGGCTCTGAATCTCTGGCACTAAACCCTTAAGGTACAGCTCGATATGTTTGATAGGAGGATCCACCATAGTAAGACATAATACAGCCAGCTCGTTCGATCTCTTTGTATACGCCTCGATTTCAGACCCTGTCATCTTCAAGTTATAAAACTCCACTTCTAGCTTGTGAATGTTGTCGCGATGACAGTACTCCTCTTTGATTGGATCTTTGAGGTCATTCCATGGGGTGGCATTAGCAGCTGCCAGCCCTAACATTTGAACATGTGCTTTCCACCAAGTTAACGCAGCACCTTCGAGTGTTCCAGTAGCATATTTTACCCTACGAGCCTCACGGCATTCACACATTTCAAAAATAGACTCGATCTTCTCGAACCAGTGGATAAGACCTACTGCTCCTTCTGTACCACGGAAGGTACTAGGTCGACAGTCCATGAAGGTCTTGAACGTACACGCGGGACCTCCTGCATGGGCTACTGCGAGTGCCTCTGCAACTCGTGCATTGATTAGAGCCGTCAGCTGGGCTTGAGTCATGTTGATACCACCACATCCTCCGCGTCCGTTCATGATCTTCACAATGAAGCAAACATAAGTGAGAAATGTGTAGCGAAAGTGTGTAAGTGTGGGATGACAGAAGAGAGTAAGCACACAGGGTTTCAATTAACAATTGGTACATTACTAGGCATACCATGAACAAATAATGATTTTTTTTCTTTAGTTAAATTTTGTTGTTTCGATCCCCAATTATCTATGGTATTACATCATTATGAATGGTTTCAAGTATAAAAAAATTGTCACACATAACAACTCGTTGAGAAGCAAGAAATATGGTGTCCCATGATCTTTTAGAAGAAGATTGATGTATTTTATACGAATTTGTAATCAACTTTAGTTTGTTTCAAGATGGTTATGTTTCTCTATCAAAGATACATTATGTATAAAGTTGTGCCTAACATACTTAATATACTCATATCAATTGATCTCATATCTGTTGACGGTAAACCCAAGGCAATGCAACAATACACATATTTAAGTAGACCTTATAAAATACACATAACACGTACACATAAATGTTAATTTGACATAAATCCAAACACGTATGTAGAAGTAGAATATAATAGGATGTCTTCAAAACCAAAGACTATAGAGGGCAATGGAAAATATAACAATATCCAATACATTTCCCACTAAATACAAGATGCATGTGTAAAACTTTCATTAATTTACATAACTTTTAGCAATTGCATTAAAAACTTTAAAAAGAACTATTTAATACATTGCCATCTACCAACTATGACTTTTATAAAAAAATTGTTATAATGTTAACTAAATCTTCAACAACAAAAATACGATCCGTCAAATAATTGTTTAATATTTATTTAATTGAATATTCAGAATATAAGTATACAACCATATTGAATTAAATAGTTCACAATGTATTAAATTCGTTTAAAAGCCCACATAATAAATAAATTTTTAATCAGGGTTTTTATAATTTTCATATATTACACTAGCTACTCAAATACTCGTCCCCTGTTACAACATTGCATCTAACTCATCTCAATGATGAATCTAGCTTAACCAAATTTAATGTAAATAAATGTCTGTAGTTAAATTGACGCAATTATCCTTTCCTGTACGCTTCGTGCATTTATCCTTATTGAAGGTTAAATCTTTTTACACTAGCTATAAAAGAATATCATTTGTAATAACAAGATATCTCAAATTCGTATATGTAGATTAAGTATACCCTTTTTTCTTTATTACCGTATGATTACAGGATCATAATATCATTATTTTTTTTTTTTTGGATAACAAAATTTTGATAAACGTGGACAAAACAAATCACAAGCTACTTTCTCATCGTAGTTGCATTCTCTTCGTATTACATCTCCACATAAAAATGGTAAAGGAGACTCTTTCGGTTTCGTACATCTAAGGATACATTGTTTTGGTGATGGACCCTCGAAGGGTTTGATGTCACTATGATCAGTTTTCCCACCTTAAAATCCAAACGCCAGGATATCGATTAGGATTTTTATTTAAAACAAGTGACATGAATAAATATTATGATAAAGAAAACTTACCCGCGTAACAAACCATCAACAGGAGAACTACCATCACATGTAAATTCACGTATTGCATCATTGTTCCCTTTAACTTTAGAATGGTATAACTTCTACGACCCATAAAGACGAGGAGGGTTATAATAGAGAAACAACTTGTATTTATAAGCACATTAGAATAGTGTGGTGATGGTTTATCTATGTAATTGAATAATGCATGTGAAACTTAAGTAAACTCAACAATCTACTAGTTTTATTTTTACCTAATTGAACCTTTCATGTGATACTTAGGTAAATTCAACAAACCACTAGTTTCTTATGAGCATCATGCATGTATGTGCCAACCTTATACTTAAAAATTGTACATGTTTGTTTTTGCGTATACGTTGTATGTCTGTGTGGGTGTTGTATATCACGTATGTATTTCTACCCACATGTAAGTTATGTTTGTTTAGAATAAACAAACATTTTACAAGTTACAAGTAAAATCAAGTACCATAAAAATACATTTTTAACAATTGTGAGTTGTATTATTTATGATTCTATATAATAATGGATGGAGGTAAATTTGGTTGTTGCAAGTTAAGTTTATGATCTGAAATAATTAATATGTGGTTATTTTTTTAACAACTCTTGTAACAACATAGTTTATTACATTATTAATTCTTGCTTTATTTTTTAATTTATAAAGAAATGTTTAAGTTCGTAAGTCACTTTCTTGCATTTTACAACTCTATTATCCATACCCTGATGAAATGAACCCTGTCAAGGATGCCAAGTTTGCTTAAAGTAATGATTTTTAATGTCTAAATTAATTTTCTGGTAAACTTGGAGTTATGTCCTTATGTTTGTCTTATAATGCTTTAAATTTGATTAATTGCTATAGTTGCTTGTGAATATACATAGAATCAATAAACGCTCATGTGCATTGTGGTGGTACGTTACACCATGCATTTCGTATGTATCAATTTGGTTGGTTACTAGTACCATACATTTACTTGATATAGAAATCAACATGTGTTTTACAATACTAACAATTGTCACCAAAAATATGACATTAAAATATTGTACTGATGCTGGATGAGTCATCAACGTCGTCTAAGTTCGGGGCAGACGATTCATCAACGTCGTCTACATTAAATTTACAATACTAACAATGCTTTGTACCGATGGTAGACGAGTCATCAACGTCGTCTGTTTTTATGGACGTTGTTTGCCTTTTGCCATGGGATTTACCTGGGTGATTGTTCTTTTGTTGTTTGTTAAAAAATATATGAAAATAATGATTTTTTTTCTTTAGTTAAATTTTGTTGTTTCGATCCCCAATTATCTATGGTATTACATCATTATGAATGGTTTCAAGTATAAAAACATAACAACTCGTTGAGAAGCAAGAAATATGGTGTCCCATGATCTTTTAGAAGAAGATTGATGTATTTTATACGAATTTGTAATCAACTTTAGTTTGTTTCAAGATGGTTATGTTTCTCTATCAAAGACACATTATGTATAAAGTTGTGCCTAACATACTTAATATACTCACATCAATTGATCTCATATCTGTTGACGGTAAACCCAAGGCAATGCAACAATACACATATTTAAATAGACCTTATAAAATACACATAACACGTACCCATAAATGTTAATTTGACATAAATCCAAACACGTATGTAGAAGTAGAATATAATAGGATGTCTTCAAAACCAAAGACTATTGAGGGCAATGGAAAATATAACAATATCCAATACGTTTCCCACTAAATAGAAGATGCATGTGTAAAACTTTGATTAATTTATATAACTTTTAGCAATTGCATTAAAAACTTTAAAAAGAACTATTTAATACATTGCCATCTACCAACTATGACTTTTATAAAAAAATTGTTATAATGTTAACTAAATCTTCAACAACAAAAATACGATCCGTCAAATAATTGTTTAATATTTATTTAATTGAATATTCAGAATATAAGTATACAACCATATTGAATTAAATAGTTCACAATGTACTAAATTCGTTTAAAAGCCCACATAATAAATAAATTTTTAATCAGGGTTTTTATAATTTTCATATATTACAATAGCTACTCAAATACTCCTCCCCTGTTACAACATTGCATCTAACTCATCTCAATAATGAATCTAGCTTAACCAATTTTAATGTAAATAAATGTGTGTAGTTAAATTGACGCAATTATCCTTTCCTGTACGCTTCATGCATTTATCCTTATTGAAGGTTAAATCTTTTTACACTAGCTATAAAAGAATATCATTTGTAATAACAGGATATCTTAAATTCCTATATGTAGATTAAGTATACCCTTTTTTCTTTCTTACCGTTTGATTACAGGATCATAATATCATTATTTTTTTGTTGGACAACAAAATTTTGATAAACGTGGACAAAACAAATCACAAGCTACTTTCTCATCGTAGTTGCATTCTCTTCGTATTACATCTCCACATAAAAATGGTAAAGGAGACTCTTTCGGTTTCGTACATCTAAGGATACATTGTTTTGGTGATGGACCCTCGAAGGGTTTGATGTCACTGTGATCAGTTTTCCCACCTTAAAATCCGAACGCCAGGATATTGATTAGGATTTTTATTTAAAACATGTGACATGAATAAATATTATGATAAAGAAAACTTACCCGCGTAACAAACCATCAACAGGAGAACTACCATCACATGTAAATTCACGTATTGCATCATTGTTCCCTTTAACTTTAGAATGGTATAACTTCTACGACCCATAAAGATGAGGAGGGTTATAATAGAGAAACAACTTGTATTTATAAGCACATTAGAATAGTGTGGTGATGGTTTATCTATGTAATTGAATAATGCATGTGAAACTTAAGTAAACTCAACAATCTACTAGTTTTATTTTTACCTAATTGAACATTTCATGTGATACTTAGGTAAATTCAACAAACCACTAGTTTCTTATGAGCATCATGCATGTATGTGCCAACCTTATACTTAAAAATTGTACATGTTTGTTTTTGCGTATACGTTGTATGTCTGTGTGGGTGTTGTATTTCACGTATGTATTTCTACCCACATGTAAGTTATGTTTGTTTAGAATAAACAAACATTTTACAAGTTACAAGTAAAATCAAGTACCATAAAAATACATTTTTAACAATTGTGAATTGTATTATTTATGATTCTATATAATAATGGATGGAGGTAAATTTGGTTGTTGCAAGTTAAGTTTATGATCTGTAATAATTAAAATGTGGTTATTTTTTTAACAACTCTTGTAACAACATAGTTTATTACATTATTAATTCTTGCTTAATTTTTTTATTTATAAAGAAATGTTCAAGTTCATAAGTCACTTTCTTGCATTTTACAACTCTATTATCCATACCCTGCTGAAAGGAACCCTGTCAAGGATGCCAAGTTTGCTTAAAGTAATGATTTTTAATGTCTAATTTAATTTTCTGGTAAACTTGGAGTTATGTCCTTATGTTTGTCTTATGATGCTTTAAATTTGATTAATTGCTATAGTTGCTTGTGAATATACATAGAATCAATAAACGCTCATGTGCATTGTGGTGGTACGTTACACCATGCATTTCGTAGGTATCAATTTGGTTGGTTACAGTACTAGTACCATACATTTACTTGATATAGAAATCAACATGTGTTTTACAATACTAACAATTTGTCACACCCTGGCTTTGCGGAAGCGTGGTTATTTTTGGTGTGACTTCTTAATACCAAAGCTTAACCATAACAAAGCTATATGAAATAAAACCATGCAAGATCATCCATAGATTAAGTTTTAAAAACCAAACATAACAACATTGTCTTAACGGAAAACAAATCCTAATGACATTGTTCAACCATCATAAACATCAACATGACATAAACACAGTTCAAGGACTGTGACTTGTCCAGGAAAGAGCCACATTCCCCAAACCCGGATGACCTCGTAACCCATATGCAACGGGAAAACATAACATACCGCGCCAGATCTTTAGTTTCCTGAAATACATGTAAGTTGAAAAATCAACAATAATGTTGAGCGAGTTCATGTGTAAGTGAGTATGTAAAACACTTGTAAGTATAAAAATCCTGGTACGTAGCAAATAAGGAAAAGAGATCACCAATGGTTTGCAAGGCCATTGATATGTGTGAAGTGCAAGTAGGAAGACTCAAACCTAGCAGATTTAGCATTGGGTACAAAGTCACTCCAAGGTCCGTTCTGTTGGGCCTAGAGTTGGGCTCGCTACACCCAGATAGATCTACCGCTTACGTCCCTCGGTCCTACAATGAGGATTAATGGCCTCCAGTTTCTGCCTACCCACTCACATGATCTAAGTAGTAAACCTCCTTACGCTAACCATACCATGTATAATGTACTTGTAATCAAAGTAACATGTATTTCACCCCCGCAGTTTAGAAAACTGAAAACAGTTAAGACAAAAGGGGGACATGAACTCACAGTGGTGCGTCTCTACCAAGTATGCCTCCAAATCGATCAGCTGTATGACGACCTACACGTGCTAACTCTATTAGACGGATGGCCGTGCCTTAGCTTTATGGTTTATGTTTTTGGGAAATAGTTAGGCAACTTTTTCGTGTTTACATTCTGTATACTTGGTAGTTATTTCTCCTTCCCAAGGATGGGGGATTTAATACATGTGCGTTCGTATAATTTGGATTACACTATTAAGTCTCACTTAATATATTTTATTTCTAACTCCCAAAATATAAATATTCTTCTCAAAAATATTATATTTTAATACATGTGATTTTCCCAAAATAATACTTAGTAATATTATTTTTACCCTAAAAATAATATTTATGTAGTTCACAAAATAATCATAAACACTTATACAAGTGATGTTGTGAAAAATATATACTAAATATATTTATGTATCACGTTTTATTTTGTGAAATCCCACCTCCGATATTTTGTAAATAAAGTCGCGGCGAAATCTATGTTTTGAAAACAAGTCAAATTGTATTTCTAATACTTTTAGTGAAAATAATCCTAAGTGTTAGGTTTTTGGAAAATTTCGCCAGAGTTCCTCTGTAACTGGAGGTGGCCACGCTTTCAAGCGTATCATTTTCTTTTATAAATCACATCAACAATCTTCTATTTTGATCAAAACAACGTTCAACCACAAACTAGTCAAAACATATATAAATCGCATAAATTTCATGAACTTGTGATTTATCCAAACTATGAAGTAAATCCCATTAGTTTTAGTGGATCTTTATATAAATCGATCCGATTGTGTAAAAACCTCGTTTTTATGGAAGTTCCGTTTTTACAACTTCTCGTCATCTTTTTCAAAAATAGTTATTTTGTCGAAACTTTGTGTTACACATGTGTTTACACACTTGTGTGTTCTAAAAACCATTCTTGTTAGTGTAAGATCCATTTTTAGAAAACATGATTTCTTTGACGCTTGGTCCTTTGAAAATACCACTTGCAGATACGTAGATCTGCTAGTTTTAAACACTATTCCACAAGTAAAACATTTTTACACAAGTTCATGATTCGTGTGTGGTAGAGTTTCACCCTTTATCCCTTGTTCTATTCAAAACAACCTTATGTCATGATTCGCGATCATGACCAAACCGGGTTAAATGATGATCCGAGCTACCACAACAAAGATCGGGTCCAAATAATCACAAATTTCAATTACTACAACATTTACACAACTAGTGAGCTTTTAACCATCATTTTTCATGTTTTTAGTAGACTTTAATGCACCATTTTGTAAAATTTCGAGTTTTAATCATTACACCACATATTAACCGCTTTAGATTAGTTTAAGAAGGTGATTTAAGTAACATACCACTAGCTCGAGGCTAGGGAAGAATCTATGCGAAAAACGCGTGGATAAAAGCAAGATAAAGAGGTCCTTCGCCTTCCGATTGCACCAAGCTTCCTAATATGCGACCCTTAACACTAGTAGATGCTTGGAACTTGCAAGACCAAACTCGAACAATGATGGATGGGGGTGGGTGCTCTCGGCCTAGAATGAGCAAGAGAGGGAGAGAGTGTGTTGGTGAGTTGTGGTGAAATGAAGGTTATGGTGTGCTTATGTTAGAACTTATAGACAAATCATTCAAGGATTAACCAAAGGTCCCAATGTCTAATTGATATTAGACAAGAAAGATTTAAATAATCAAGCAAGTACCAAGGGTGTCCCCCAAGGGGACGATTCGGTTAGGGGGGGGGGGTAATCCGGTTCAAATCCAACTAAACACCAATCACTAGTTAGTTAAGTGTTAACTCGGTTAGTTGTGTGTCACGCGTTACAATGGGTGTTAGGGTATTCAGGGACCCTAACTGGCTCAGAAAAAGATAAATAATAAAAATGACAATATTTTCATGTTCCGGGTATAGTCCGGTTGTTCGGTTGGATAGTAATCCGTTAAAGCGTTAACAAAGCTTTAAAGTGTCGTTATTACTCTTTTTAGTGACACAACTCATTTCTGACACTTTGGAAAGTGTCTAGTAACATTTTTCTCATGTTTTGGCACTTTATTAGTTAGCTAAAAGCTGAATTGTTATGTAAAGTGCTGAATTTTGTACTTAGAGTACGTTTTAGGCACATCCAGTCATTGTGACTTATTCCTAGAGACGCAGTTCTACAACCCTTGTATCCCTACACTCACCACTAGTGTAGCAAAATATTTCTGGCTCAAACAGGCCTTAGAGGCAGTGTTTGCCTGATGCTGGCTTATCAGCATGTTCAATAGGTTATCCGTTATAGTGCTACTGTGCTTTTTGTGCATCATGTTTGTCACTAAGGTTCAGCATGTAAATAATGTAGTGACGGTAAGTAAAGTATGATGCAAGTATGTGCATGTATCAGTATGCAAGTAGCAGTTTATCAGCTAGTTCAAACAAGCACAGTAATTAAGCAGTAATTAATCATTAATTAAGTCGTACGGATACCTGGTTTAGTGAGGGTTGTCACATTCTCCCCCCATTAAAGAAATTTCGTCCCGAAATTTTAAGTTCTGCTTGAAGATGCAGGGTTCTTAGGAAATAGGTGGGGGTATTTCTCTTTCATCCGGTCCTCACGCTCCCAGGTGTATTCAGGACCGTGTCTGCCATTCCAACGAACTTTGACGAGCTTGACACTGCTCCGGCGGGTCTTGTTTACTTTCCAATCCGTAACCTCCACTGGTTCTTCAACGAAATGGAGCGTGTCGTCAACATGAATCTCGTCGATGGGAATGGCAATGTCATCTTGAGTTGGACTCTTCTTCAGGTTGGATACATGAAATGTATCGTGGACTGAATGGAGTTCAGCAGGTAGGTCCAACTTGTATGCTACTAGTCCTATTCTTTCCAAAACTCTGAAAGGACCAATGTAGCACGGATTTAACTTCCCACGCTTTCCAGGGTGAAACTTTCAATAAAACCATCTCTCCCACTTGAAATTCCACATGTTTCCGGTTTGGATCCGCATAGACCTTCTGTCTGTGGCGAGCTGCTTCGATGCGTTTTAGAATCTACGCAATCTTGTCTGTCGTGTCTTGGACGATTTCGGGACCAGCAAGCTGCCTATCACCTGCGTCAGCCCAGCATAAGGGTGATCGGCACTTGCGTCCGTAAAGGGCTTCGAATGGCGCGACACCAATACTGGTGTGATAGCTGTTGTTGTATGAAAACTCGACCAAAGGTAAATGTTTATCCCAGCTACCGCCCAAATCCATAACACACGCTCTCAGCATGTCTTCCAAAGTCTGTATCGTTCGCTCGCTCTGCCCGTCGGTTTGCGGATGAAACGCAGTGCTCAGATTTAATTGTGAGCCAAAAGCTTCTTGGAAGGATTGCCATATCTTTGACACAAACCTTCCATCTCTATCAGAGATGATCGAGAGAGGCACTCCATGACGTGCGACGATCTCTCTCGAGTATATTTCGGCCAACTTGCTCGTGTTATCCTTCTCTCTGATAGGTAAGAAGTGTGCTGACTTCATTAATCGATCCACTATTACCCAAATAGTGTCATGGCCTCTTGGCGTTCTTGGCAACTTTGTAATAAAATCCATTGAGATTTGTTCCCATTTCCACTTGGGAATCTCAGGTTGTTGCAGAAGTCCTGAAGGCTTCTGGTATTCCGCTTTAACCTTAGCGCATGTTAAACATTTGCTCACATAAACAGCAACATCGCCTTTCATCCTAGGCCACCAATAATAATCCTTGAGATCCTGGTACATCTTATCCGATCCAGGGTGGATAGAGTACCGCGACTTGTGAGCTTCATCGAAAATAACTTTCCTTAAATCACCAAACAAAGGAACCCAAATCCTTTTCTCAAAACATAATGTTCCTTCCTTGTTTGGTACCAGTAACTTCTCCATCCCACGGAGATATTCTTCTTCAAGGTTTCCTTCCTTGAGAGCTTCTTTCTGCGCGGCACGAATGCGTAAGGAAAGATCGGTCTGGACAATCATTTCTAAAGCCCTAACCCTTATGGGCTTGATCCTCTCCTTTCAACTTAGGGCATCGGCGACTACATTCGCCTTCCCTGGATGATACTTTATCTCGCAGTCGTAATCGTTTAACAATTCAACCCATCGTCTCTGCCTCATATTCAGCTCCTTCTGGTTGAATATGTGCTGTAGGCTCTTGTGATCTGTAAAAATTGTACACTTCGTACCATAAAGGTAGTGTCTCCAGATCTTCAATGCAAATACCACTGCACCTAGCTCCAAATCGTGCGTGGTATAGTTCTTTTCGTGCACTTTCAATTGGCGTGATGCGTAAGCAATAACCTTTTGGCGTTGCATCAGCACACAGCCCAATCCTTGACACGAAGTGTCACAGTATACCACAAAATCATCTGTACCTTCCGGTAGTGCTAAGATTGGCGAATTGCAGAGCTTATCCTTCAGTATCTGGAACGCTTCTTCCTGTTTGATTTCCCAATCAAACTTCTTATCTTTCTGCGTGAGGAGCGTCAATGGTTGAGCGATTTTTGAAAAATCCTCAATGAACCTTCGATAGTAGCCAGCCAAACCCAAGAATTGTCGAATCTCGGTTGGCGTCTTTGGCGTCTCCCAATTCTTGATCGCTTCGATCTTTGTGGGATCAACATGGATTCCATCTCCAATTACCACGTGTCCAAGAAATTGGACTTCACGTAGCCAAAATTCGCACTTGGAGAATTTGGCATACAGTTGTTCTTTCTTTAGCTACTCCAAAATAGCTCTTAGATGCTGTTCGTGCTCGGCCTTTGTTCTTGAATAAATCAAGATATCGTCGATAAACACAATCACGAACTTGTCCAAGTACGGCTTGCAAACTCTATTCATCAAGTCCATAAAGACTGCAGGTGCGCTTGTCAAACCAAACGGCATAATAAGGAACTCGTAGTGTCCATAACGAGTCCTGAAGGCTGTCTTCGGGATACTTTCCTCTTGTATCCTTAACTGATGGTATCCAGATCGAAGATCGATCTTTGAATAAAAACTTGAACCTTGCAGTTGGTCGAATAGATCATCGATTCTTGGCAGAGGATATCTATTCTTGATCGTCAGCTTGTTCAATTCTCTGTAGTCGATGCACATACGAAAACTACCGTCCTTCTTCTTGACAAATAGGACCGGAGCTCCCCAAGGCGAGAAGCTTGGTCGGATAAATCCCTTATCTAACAACTCTTGAAGTTGTGTCGACAGTTCCTGCATCTCAGACGGAGCAAGTCTATAAGGTGCCTTAGCCACAGGCGCGGCGCCTGGAACTAAGTCAATGTGGAACTCTACTTGTCTCTGAGGTGGCAGTCCAGGTAAGTCCTCTGGGAAGACTTCTGGATATTCCCTCACGACAGGTATGTCTTCGATTCTCGGCTCAGCAGCCTTCTTATCCACAATGTGTGCCAGGAAGGCAACACATCCCTTCTGCAAACACTTCCGTGCTTTCAGGCAGCTAATAATTCTTAACGGCGTATCACGCTTCTCCCCGTGAACCACAATTGTTTCGCCATCTTCGGTTGGGATACGAACAACCTTCTCGTGACAAACTGTTTCTGCTTTGTTGCCTGATAACCAATCCATTCCTACCACCACATCGAAGCTTCCCAACTGGACTGGTAGTAGATCCAGAGCAAACTCACGCTCTCCCAATTCGATCACACAACCTCTGATGACTTCGTTGGCTTCCACTAACTTCCCATTAGCCAATTCGATTGAGTATGGAATATCTAACTTATTAGCGGCTAAACCAAGCATATTCTTAAATTCTAACGACACGAAGCTATAATCGGCACCAGTATCAAATAAAACGGATGCATAGCGTTGGTTTACAGGGAACGTACCAGTAACGACATTGGGGTCCTGGCGCGCTTCCCTTGCTTCGATATTAAACACTCTTCCACGGGCTTGGTTTAACTCTGGGCAGTTCCTCTTGTAATGCCCAATATCACCACAGTTGAAGCATCCGGGGCTCTGCCTGTTTCCACCAGCTTGATCATTCCTTTGGTTACAATTCACGGCGCCCGCTTGGTTGGCATTGTTTCCTTGTGGGCGATTTCCATTCCCACCCCGGTTGTTATTTCTGTTTCCGAATCCTCCCTGGCCTCCCTGGCCAGCAGTGGCCCAACAAGTGTCCTTCAAGTGGCCACGTTTCCCACACGCTTCGCATACTTTTGGCCCGCATCGGCCAGAATGGTGGAGTTGGCAGTTGTTGCACTTAGGTTGGGTGCCCATGTATCCCTTTTCTTTCTTCCCACTACCAGCTGTAACCTGAGCTGGCGCATTCGATCCTCCTTTCTTAACTACCACACTGGCGCCCTGCTTGAAGTTTGAGAACTTCCGTTTATTACCTCCTGATGACTCAACGTGAGTTTCTTCATTCTTCGTCTTGATCTCATCAAACTTGTGCAGGCGGATAGCCTCTTCAGTGAGAGCCACGCTCAAATCGATTGCCTCAGTAATAGTCGCAGGCTTGGATGAGGTCACCATGCTGATGATTTGAGGAGCTAATCCCCAAATGAAACGTTCAATCCGCTTGAACTCCGGAGTGACCATGTAGGGTACCACATGCGATAAGTCATGGAACCTTTGAACGTATTCTGCGATCTTTGGACCATCCATTTTCAAATGCCAGAACTCGGTTTCCAATCTTTGGATTTCAGCGCGAGAGCAGTACTTCTTGCGCATAAGTTCCTTCAGTTCGGTCCAGATTAGCGCGTAGGCAGCAGCTTCACCAAGTGTCTGTACTTGCAAATTCCACCAAGAGAGGGCTCCATCCAAGAATAGCCCTGAGATATAGGTGACTTGCTGGTCTGGTGCGCATTTGCTCATGCGAAGAACAGATTCAGTTTTCTCGGCCCAACGAACAAAGGCGACAGCACCTCCTGTGCCATCAAAGTTGACGGGCTTGCAGTCCAGAAACTGCTTGTAAGTGCACCCTGCACATACGTTACAATATGTGAACGGCATTAGCATCTTTGCTATAGATATCCAATTAGGTCAGGGTAGGTCTAGATGACTTAGTATTACCATGAGGTGGATTATTGTTGCCATTGTTGTTTGAGCTGCTTTCGCTGGGTCCTCCTTGCGAAGCGGCGTATTGTGCGATGGCAGCAGCGATGACTTGCTGGAGTTCTGCCTCATTGGTAGGCAACGGCGTTTGACGTCTTGGCGGCATCTTCTAAAAGATGTGTTTACGTCGGTCAGGCCATAGTTATAATACGTACGCTTTATGATAGTAATAGTACATAACATCTCATGTTATAATCATATCAATCACACAACATCCCATGTCACAAACATCAATCACACAACATCCCATGTCATAAAGTACAAAGAACCAAATCAAGCATCAAGTATGGTGAGAATACTGCGATTGTCATATATTGAGACCACATAGTAAGCGTACAAGTATATCACAGTGTCATACAATCTTCCTCGACTAAGGGTTACATCACCCTAGTCCAAAAACCATATCAAATCAGTGTCAATACATCAAATACATCAACAAAAGTCTGAATCATAATGTAGTCTCCAAAAATGCTGTGCAGTCAAAAGCAATCGCCGTCTTCTCACCAGCGTCTACCCATACGGTACTGAAGAGCTCTACACGGATGGCGGTGGAGGAGGGGGAAAGTGAGTGTAAAACAAGCGGCGCAAATGGAGCCAGTCCTTCTCCATGGCTCTCTGGGTACGCAAGAATGAAGCAACCTGCTGCTCAAGTGCCAAAAGGCGTGCAACATAGTCTGGTGGTACAGGTCGAAAGGGCTGCAACGGAGAGTGGGTCTGACCCTGGCACTGACACGGCGGCGTCTGAGCTCTCTCAAGCTCCTGAATGCGCTGTGTGTGTGCCTTGTGCTGGGCGACAAAAGACATCAAAACGTCCTCAATAGTATACCCCATGTGGAAAGAATGGTAGGGGTCAGTCGGTGGCATAGCAGAGTGTGGTGCCCAAAGGAACGGCTCACTGGTGGGATCAAAAGGTGCCACATGAAATGGTGAAACAGTGGGAAAAGTAGCAGACGGTGGTATTGCAGAGATAGATACCGGTACATGTCCGAAAGGGTGTGCCGAAGAACCCTCTCCAGGTCGCGCTGGAGGTGTAAACTGAGGAAATGAAAAAGAGGTATCAATGTGACGGGTATCAGTGATCTGAGGGGGAATAGGTGGAACCTCATCATCAGCAGGAATCCACCCACACTGGGCGTGCTCGTCTCGTGGGTCTATCTGTGCCTCAAAGAGCGCACGATCAAACTGGGCTGGCATAGGATCATGGTGAGGTACAACAAGAGGGTCAACTGGTGCATCAGCAATGAGTGGGGGATCAACATGATCAGCAGCAAAGACATGATCGCCCTCCAACAATGGAGCATCAACAGGGTGATCATCGATAGGTGGGTCAGCAACGACAGGCTCAATAAACATGCCAGCATGAGCAGGGTCATGCTCAAGCACTGGGTCAGGAGCAGGGTCTAGTGGCTGCCCGGGATCAACGAAGGCCATCTCAAAATCAAACTCAGGGTCGATGGGATCAACTGGGTCAAATGGGTCGACTGGATCCTCCATAGGCTGATCCATGGGTATAAACTCTATATCCTCATCTGGGTCGTATCCTGGGGGAAAGACAGGATCGGAATCCTCCAAATCATCGTGGTCAAAAGCAAAACTAGGAATAGGGGCAACAGAGGATGCATGGTCGGGATCTGATCCATAAGAGAAGTGTTGCGCACTCTGGGTGTGTGAAGGTGCGGAGGCCACAGACTCGGAAGAGTCTGGGACCGGAGAGTGAGTAGGTGACTCCTCAGCGGGAGCATCTGCGATCATCAAAAGATCACCAGCAGCAAGAAGGGCCTCGCCCTGAACCTCATCCTCTAAGGGCTCGTCATCATACAGATCGACGTCGTCATCATCGTCAGCGTCGAGAAGCAAATCGTAAGCAGGATATGAAGCCAACGGTATGGGAGCAGGGATCTCCACTAACGGTAGGTCCCCGGCCAAAGGGCCATCAGCGAGCTCATCAGCACCATCAGGTAAAGCGAAGGGCTGGAAATCATCCTCGTCCGTGCTCGTAACGTCGGATATGTGAACCTCGCGCTCAGAAGACTCTAGGTCGTCCGATACTATAGGTCTAGGTCCTGTGGTGTCTGAATCACCAGTGCCAGAGGTGTCCATGGTGTCTGTAACATAAACACAAACATGCACAAACAGTCAATCATACAATCAAATAATCACATAAGTCACCAAGTAAGTATTCAAATAATTCTCCTAGTCCCACTAGCCTCCTAGTCTCCTAGACTGACATTCCTAGTCCCACTAGCCAAATTCTTCCCAGTCTCCTAGACTGACATTCCTAGTCCCACTAGCCAAATTCTTCCCAGTCTCTAAGACTGCTCTATCATCTACCTCGACCTCTCAGATCGAGCCTCGGCCTCTAAGACCGAGCCTCAGCCTCCAAGACTGAGCCTACTCTTCCTAGTCCAACTAGCCAACTACCTCGATCTCTCAGACCGAGCCTCGGCCTCCAAGACCGAGCCTCGGCCTCCAAGACCGAGCCTCAGCCTTTCCGGACTGAGCCTAAAAATAATAAATAAATGTTTTCAACATTAGTAAAAAGTTTTGGATCTGGACTTAAGTGGTATGCAGTAAAAATGTTTTCGTGAGAGCCCTAGTGATCATAGTCTAGACTCGAGAAAGAATCCTAGTTCGCTATGATCAGAGCTCTGATACCAAGCTGTCACACCCTGGCTTTGCGGAAGCGTGGTTATTTTTGGTGTGACTTCTTAATACCATAGCTTAACCATAACAAAGCTATATGAAATAAAACCATGCAAGATCATCCATAGATTAAGTTTTAAAAACCAAACATAACAACATTGTCTTAACGGAAAACAAATCCTAATGACATTGTTCAACCATCATAAACATCAACATGACATAAACACAGTTCAAGGACTGTGACTTGTCCAGGAAAGAGCCACATTCCCCAAACCCGGATGACCTCGTAACCCATATGCAGCGGGAAAACATAACATACCACGCCAGATCTTTAGTTTCCTGAAATACATGTAAGTTGAAAAATCAACAATAATGTTGAGCGAGTTCATGTGTAAGTGAGTATGTAAAACACTTGTAAGTATAAAAATCCTGGTATGTAGCAAATAAGGAAAAGAGATCACCAATGGTTTGCAAGGCCATTGATATGTGTGAAGTGCAAGTAGGAAGACTCAAACCTAGCAGATTTAGCGTTGGGTACAAAGTCACTCCAAGGTCCGTTCTGTTGGGCCTCCCTGAGGTCCGTTCTATTGGGCCTAGAGTTGGGCTCGCTACACCCATATATATCTACCGCTTACGTCCCTCGGTCCTACAATGAGGATTAATGGCCTCCAGTTTCTGCCTACCCACTCACATGATCTAAGTAGTAAACCTCCTTACGCTAACCATACCATGTATAAAGTACTTGTAATCAAAATAACATGTATTTCACCCCCGCAGTTTAGAAAACTGAAAACAGTTAAGAGAAAAGGGGGACATGAACTCACAGTGGTGCGTCTCTACCAAGTATGCCTCCAAATCGATCAGCTGTATGACGACCTACACGTGCTAACTCTATTAGACGGATGGCCGTGCCTTAGCTTTATGGTTTATGTTTTTGGGAAATAGTTAGGCAACTTTTTCGTGTTTACATTCTGTATACTTGGTAGTTATTTCTCCTTCCCAAGGATGGGGGATTTAATACATGTGCGTTCGTATAATTTGGATTACACTATTAAGTCTCACTTAATATATTTTATTTCTAACTCCCAAAATATAAATATTCTTCTCAAAAAATATTATATTTTAATACATGTGATTTTCCCAAAATAATACTTAGTAATATTATTTTTACCCTAAAAATAATATTTATGTAGTTCACAAAATAATCATAAACACTTATACAAGTGATGTTGTGAAAAATATATACTAAATATATTTATGTATCACGTTTTATTTTGTGAAATCCCACCTCCGATATTTTGTAAATAAAGTCGCGGCGAAATCTATGCTTTGAAAACAAGTCAAATTGTATTTCTAATACTTTTAGTGAAAATAATCCTAAGTGTTAGGTTTTTGGAAAATTTCGCCAGAGTTTCCTCTGTAACTGGAGGTGGCCACGCTTTCAAGCGTATCATTTTCTTTTATAAATCACATCAACAATCTTCTTGTTTGATCAAAACAACGTTCAACCACAAACTAGTCAAAACATATATAAATCGCATAAATTTCATGAACTTGTGATTTATCCAAACTATGAAGTAAATCCCATTAGTTTTAGTGGATCTTTATATAAATCGATCCGATTGTGTAAAAACCTCGTTTTTATGGAAGTTCCGTTTTTACAACTTCTCGTCATCTTTTTCAAAAATAGTTATTTTGTCGAAACTTTGTGTTACACATGTGTTTACACACTTGTGTGTTCTAAAAACCATTCTTGTTAGTGTAAGATCCATTTTTAGAAAACATGATTTCTTTGACGCTTGGTCCTTTGAAAATACCACTTGCAGATACGTAGATCTGCTAGTTTTAAACACTATTCCACAAGTAAAACATTTTTACACAAGTTCATGATTCGTGTGTGGTAGAGTTTCACCCTTTATCCCTTGTTCTATTCAAAACAACCTTATGTCATGATTCGCGATCATGACCAAACCGGGTTAAATGATGATCCGAGCTACCACAACATAGATCGGGTCCAAATAATCACAAATTTCAATTACTACAACATTTACACAACTAGTGAGCTTTTAACCATCATTTTTCATGTTTTTAGTAGACTTTAATGCACCATTTTGTAAGATTTCGAGTTTTAATCATTACACCACATATTAACCGCTTTAGATTAGTTTAAGAAGGTGATTTAAGTAACATACCACTAGCTCGAGGCTAGGGAAGAATCTATGCGAAAAACGCGTGGATAAAAGTAAGATAAAGAGGTCCTTCGCCTTCCGATTGCACCAAGCTTCCTAATATGCGACCCTTAACACTAGTAGATGCTTGGAACTTGCAAGACCAAACTCGAACAATGATGGATGGGGGTGGGTGCTCTCGGCCGAGAATGAGCAAGAGAGGGAGAGAGTGTGTTGGTGAGTTGTGGTGAAATGAAGGTTATGGTGTGCTTATGTTAGAACTTATAGACAAATCATTCAAGGATTAACCAAAGGTCCCAATGTCTAATTGATATTAGACAAGAAAGATTTAAATAATCAAGCAAGTACCAAGGGTGTCCCCCAAGGGGACGATTCGGTTAGGGGGGGGGGGGGGTAATCCGGTTCAAATCCAACTAAACACCAATCACTAGTTAGTTAAGTGTTAACTCGGTTAGTTGTGTGTCACGCGTTACAATGGGTGTTAGGGTATTCAGGGACCCTAACTGGCTCAGAAAAAGATAAATAATAAAAATGACAATATTTTCATGTTCCGGGTATAGTCCGGTTGTTCGGTTGGATAGTAATCCGTTAAAGCGTTAACAAAGCTTTAAAGTGTCGTTATTACTCTTTTTAGTGACACAACTCATTTCTGACACTTTGGAAAGTGTCTAGTAACATTTTTCTCATGTTTTGGCACTTTATTAGTTAGCTAAAAGCTGAATTGTTATGTAAAGTGCTGAATTTTGTACTTAGAGTACGTTTTAGGCACATCCAGTCATTGTGACATATTCCTAGAGACGCAGTTCTACAACCCTTGTATCCCTACACTCACCACTAGTGTAGCAAAATATTTCTGGCTCATACAGGCCTTAGAGGCAGTGTTTGCCTGATGCTGGCTTATCAGCATGTTCAATAGGTTATCCGTTATAGTGCTACTGTGCTTTTTGTGCATCATGTTTGTCACTAAGGTTCAGCATGTAAATAATGTAGTGACGGTAAGTAAAGTATGATGCAAGTATGTGCATGTATCAGTATGCAAGTAGCAGTTTATCAGCTAGTTCAAACAAGCACAGTAATTAAGCAGTAATTAATCATTAATTAAGTCGTACGGATACCTGGTTTAGTGAGGGTTGTCACACAATTGTCACCAAAAATATGACATTAAAATATTGTACTGATGGTGGATGAGTCATCAACGTCGTCTAAGTTCGGGGCAGACAATTCATCAACGTCGTCTACATTAAATTTACAATACTAACAATGCTTTGTACCGGTGGCAGACGAGTCATCAACGTCGTCTGTTTTTATGGACGTGGTTTGCCTTTTGCCATGGTATTTTCCTGGGTGATTGTGCTTTTGTTGTTTGTTAAAAAATATATGAAAATAATGATTTTTTTTCTTTAGTTAAATTTTGTTGTTTCGATCCCCAATTATCTATGGTATTACATCATTATGAATGGTTTCAAGTATAAAAAAATTGTGACACATAACAACTCGTTGAGAAGCAAGAAATATGGTGTCCCATGATCTTTTAGAAGAAGATTGATGTATTTTATACGAATTTGTAATCAACTTTAGTTTGTTTCAAGATGTTTATGTTTCTCTATCAAAGATACATTATGTATAAAGTTGTGCCTAACATACTTAATATACTCATATCAATTGATCTCATATCTGTTGACGGTAAACCCAAGGCAATGCAACAATACACATATTTAAGTAGACCTTATAAAATACACATAACACGTACACATAAATGTTAGTTTGACATAAATCCAAACACGTATGTAGAAGTAGAATATAATAGGATGTCTTCAAAATCAAAGACTATTGAGGGCAATGGAAAATATAACAATATCCAATACATTTCCCACTAAATACAAGATGCATGTGTAAAACTTTCATTAATTTATATAACTTTTAGCAATTGCATTAAAAACTTTAAAAAGAACTATTTAATACATTGCCATCTACCAACTATGACTTTTATAAAAAAATTGTTATAATGTTAACTAAATCTTCAACAACAAAAATATGATCCGTCAATTGATTAATATTTATTTAATTGAATATTCAGAATATAAGTATACAACCATATTGAATTAAATAGTTCACAATGTATTAAATTCGTTTAAAAGCCCACATAATAAATTAATTTTTAATCAGGGTTTTTATAATTTTCATATATTACACTAGCTACTCAAATACTCGTCCCCTGTTACTACATTGCATCTAACTCATCTCAATGATGAATCTAGCTTAACCAATTTTAATGTAAATAAATGTGTGTAGTTAAATTGACGCAATTATCCTTTCCTGTACGCTTCGTGCATTTATCCTTATTGAAGGTTAAATCTTTTTACACTAGCTATAAAAGAATATCATTTGTAATAACAGGATATCTTAAATTCCTATATGTAGATTAAGTATACCCTTTTTTCTTTATTACCGTATGATTACAGGATCATAATATCATTATTTTTTTGTTGGACAACAAAATTTTAATAAACGTGGACAAAACAAATCACAAGCTACTTTCTCATCGTAGTTGCATTCTCTTCGTATTACATCTCCACATAAAAATGGTAAAGGAGACTCTTTCGGTTTCGTACATCTAAGGATACATTGTTTTGGTGATGGACCCTCGAAGGGTTTGATGTCACTGTGATCAGTTTTCCCACCTTAAAATCCAAACGCCAGGATATTGATTAGGATTTTTATTTAAAACATGTGACATGAATAAATATTATGATAAAGAAAACTTACCCGCATAACAAACCATCAACAGGAGAACTACCATCACATGTAAATTCACGTATTGCATCATTGTTCCCTTTAACTTTAGAATGGTATAACTTCTACGACCCATAAGGATGAGGAGGGTTATAATAGAGAAACAACTTGTATTTATAAGCACATTAGAATAGTGTGGTGATGGTTTATCTATGTAATTGAATAATGCATGTGAAACTTAAGTAAACTCAACAATCTACTAGTTTTATTTTTACCTAATTGAACATTTCATGTGATACTTAGGTAAATTCAACAAACCACTAGTTTCTTATGAGCATCATGCATGTACGTGCCAACCTTATACTTAAAAATTGGACATGTTTGTTTTTGCGTATACGTTGTATGTCTGTGTGGGTGTTGTATATCACGTATGTATTTCTACCCACATGTAAGTTATGTTTGTTTAGAATAAACAAACATTTTACAAGTTACAAGTAAAATCAAGTACCATAAAAATACATTTTTAACAATTGTGAATTGTATTATTTATGATTCTATATAATAATGGATGGAGGTAAATTTGGTTGTTGCAAGTTAAGTTTATGATCTGTAATAATTAATATGTGGTTATTTTTTTAACAACTCTTGTAACAACATAGTTTATTACATTATTAATTCTTGCTTTATTTTTTAATTTATAAAGAAATGTACAAGTTCGTAAGTCACTTTCTTGCATTTTACAACTCTATTATCCATACCCTGATGAAATGAACCCTGTCAAGGATGCCAAGTTTGCTTAAAGTAATGATTTTTAATGTCTAAATTAATTTTCTGGTAAACTTGGAGTTATGTCCTTATGTTTGTCTTATGATGCTTTAAATTTGATTAATTGCTATAGTTGCTTGTGAATATACATAGAATCAATAAACGCTCATGTGCATTGTGGTGGTACGTTACACCATGCATTTCGTATGTATCAATTTGGTTGGTTACTAGTACCATACATTTACTTGATATAGAAATCAACATGTGTTTTACAATACTAAGAATTGTCACCAAAAATATGACATTAAAATATTGTACTGATGGTGGATGAGTCATCAACGTCGTCTAAGTTCGGGGCAGACGATTCATCAACGTCGTCTACATTAAATTTACAATACTAACAATGCTTTGTATCGGTGGTAGACGAGTCATCAACGTCGTCTGTTTTTATGGACGTGGTTTGCCTTTTGCCATGGGATTTACCTGGGTGATTGTGCTTTTGTTGTTTGTTAAAAAATATATGAAAATAATGATTTTTTTTCTTTAGTTAAATTTTGTTGTTTCGATCCCCAATTATCTATGGTATTACATCATTATGAATGGTTTCAAGTGTAAAAAATAACAACTCGTTGAGAAGCAAGAAATATGGTGTCCCATGATCTTTTAGAAGAAGATTGATGTATTTTATACGAATTTGTAATCAACTTTAGTTTGTTTCAAGATGGTTATGTTTCTCTATCAAAGACACATTATGTACAAAGTTGTGCCTAACATACTTAATATACTCATATCAATTGATCTCATATCTGTTGACGGTAAACCCAAGGCAATGCAACAATACACATATTTAAATAGACCTTATAAAATACACATAACACGTACACATAAATGTTAATTTGACATAAATCCAAACACGTATGTAGGAGTAGAATATAATAGGTTGTCATCAAAACCAAAGACTATTGAGGGCAATGGAAAATATAACAATATCCAATACGTTTCCCACTAAATAGAAGATGCATGTGTAAAACTTTGATTAATTTATATAACTTTTAGCAATTGCATTAAAAACTTTAAAAAGAACTATTTAATACATTGCCATCTACCAACTATGACTTTTATAAAAAAAATTGTTATAATGTTAACTAAATCTTCAACAACAAAAATACGATCCGTCAAATAATTGTTTATTATTTATTTAATTGAATATTCAGAATATAATTATACAACCATATTGAATTAAATAGTTCACAATGTATTAAATTCGTTTAAAAGCCCACATAATAAATAAATTTTTAATCAGGGTTTTTATAATTTTCATATATTACAATAGCTACTCAAATACTCGTCCCCTGTTACAACATTGCATCTAACTCATCTCAATGATGAATCTAGCTTAACCAATTTTAATTTAAATAAATGTGTGTAGTTAAATTGACGCAATTATCCTTTCCTGTACGCTTCATGCATTTATCCTTATTGAAGGGTAAATCTTTTTACACTAGCAATAAAAGAATATCATTTGTAATAACAGGATATCTCAAATTCGTATATGTAGATTAAGTATACCCTTTTTTCTTTATTACCGTATGATTACAGGATCATAATATCATTATTTTTTTGTTGGACAACAAAATTTTGATAAACGTGGACAAAACAAATCACAAGCTACTTTCTCATCGTAGTTGCATTCTCTTCGTATTACATCTCCACATAAAAATGGTAAAGGAGACTCTTTCGGTTTCGTACATCTAAGGATACATTGTTTTGGTGATGGACCCTCGAAGGGTTTGATGTCACTGTGATCAGTTTTCCCACCTTAAAATCCAAACGCCTGGATATTGATTAGGATTTTTATTTAAAACATGTGACATGAATAAATATTATGATAAAGAAAACTTACCCGCGTAACAAACCATCAACAGGAGAACTACCATCACATGTAAATTCACGTATTGCATCATTGTTCCCTTTAACTTTAGAATGGTATAACTTCTACGACCCATAAAGATGAGGAGGGTTATAATAGAGAAACAACTTGTATTTATAAGCACATTAGAATAGTGTGGTGATGGTTTATCTATGTAATTGAATAATGCATGTGAAACTTAAGTAAACTCAACAATCTACTAGTTTTATTTTTACCTAATTGAACATTTCATGTGATACTTAGGTAAATTCAACAAACCACTAGTTTCTTATGAGCATCATGCATGTATGTGCCAACCTTATACTTAAAAATTGGACATGTTTGTTTTTGCGTATACATTGTATGTCTGTGTGGGTGTTGTATATCACGTATGTATTTCTACCCACATGTAAGTTATGTTTGTTTAGAATAAACAAACATTTTACAAGTTATAAGTAAAATCAAGTACCATAAAAATACATTTTTAACAATTGTGAATTGTATTATTTATGATTCTGTATAATAATGGATGGAGGTAAATTTGGTTGTTGCAAGTTAAGTTTATGATTTGTAATAATTAATATGTCGTTATTTTTTTAACAACTCTTGTAACAACATAGTTTATTACATTATTAATTCTTGCTTTATTTTTTAATTTATAAAGAAATGTACAAGTTCGTAAGTCACTTTCTTGCATTTTACAACTCTATTATCCATACCCTGATGAAATGAACCCTGTCAAGGATGCCAAGTTTGCTTAAAGTAATGATTTTTAATGTCTAAATTAATTTTCTGGTAAACTTGGAGTTATGTCCTTATGTTTGTCTTATGATGCTTTAAATTTGATTAATTGCTATAGTTGCTTGTGAATATACATAGAATCAATAAACGCTCATGTGCATTGTGGTGGTACGTTACACCATGCATTTCGTATGTATCAATTTGGTTGGTTACTAGTACCATACATTTACTTGATATAGAAATCAACATGTGTTTTACAATACTAAGAATTGTCACCAAAAATATGACATTAAAATATTGTACTGATGGTGGATGAGTCATCAACGTCGTCTAAGTTCGGGGCAGACGATTCATCAACGTCGTCTACATTAAATTTACAATACTAACAATGCTTTGTATCGGTGGTAGACGAGTCATCAACGTCGTCTGTTTTTATGGACGTGGTTTGCCTTTTGCCATGGGATTTACCTGGGTGATTGTGCTTTTGTTGTTTGTTAAAAAATATATGAAAATAATGATTTTTTTTCTTTAGTTAAATTTTGTTGTTTCGATCCCCAATTATCTATGGTATTACATCATTATGAATGGTTTCAAGTATAAAAACATAACAACTCGTTGAGAAGCAAGAAATATGGTGTCCCATGATCTTTTAGAAGATGATTGATGTATTTTATATGAATTTGTAATCAACTTTAGTTTGTTTCAAGATGGTTATGTTTCTCTATCAAAGACACGTTATGTACAAAGTTGTGCCTAACATACTTAATATACTCATATCAATTGATCTCATATCTGTTGACGATAAACCCAAGGCAATGCAACAATACACATATGTAAATAGACCTTATAAAATACACATAACACGTACACATAAATGTTAATTTGACATAAATCCAAACACGTATGTAGAAGTAGAATATAATAGGATGTCTTCAAAACCAAAGACTATTGAGGGCAATGGAAAATATAACAATATCCAATACGTTTCCCACTAAATAGAAGATGCATGTGTAAAACTTTGATTAATTTATATAACTTTTTGCAATTGCATTAAAAACTTTAAAAAGAACTATTTAATACATTGCCATCTACCAACTATGACTTTTATAAAAAAAATTGTTATAATGTTAACTAAATCTTCAACAACAAAAATCCGATCCGTCTAATAATTGTTTATTATTTATTTAATTGAATATTCAGAATATAATTATACAACCATAAAGAATTAAATAGTTCACAATGTATTAAATTCGTTTAAAAGCCCACATAATAAATAAATTTTTAATCAGGGTTTTTATAATTTTCATATATTACAATAGCTACTCAAATACTCGTCCCCTGTTACAACATTGCATCTAACTCATCTCAATGATGAATCTAGCTTAACCAATTTTAATTTAAATAAATGTGTGTAGTTAAATTGACGCAATTATCCTTTCCTGTACGCTTCATGCATTTGTCCTTATTAAAGGTTAAATCTTTTTACACTAGCTATAAAAGAATATCATTTGTAATAACAGGATATCTCAAATTCGTATATGTAGATTAAGTATACCCTTTTTTCTTTATTACCGTATGATTACAGGATCATAATATCATTATTTTTTTGTAGGACAACAAAATTTTGATAAACGTGGACAAAACAAATCACAAGCTACTTTCTCATCGTAGTTGCATTCTCTTCGTATTACATCTCCACATAAAAATGGTAAAGGAGACTCTTTCGGTTTCGTACATCTAAGGATACATTGTTTTGGTGATGGACCCTCGAAGGGTTTGATGTCATGGTGATCAGTTTTCCCACCTTAAAATCCAAACGCCAGGATATTGATTAGGATTTTTGTTTAAAACATGTGACATGAATAAATATTATGATAAAGAAAACTTACCCGCGTAACAAACCATCAACAGGAGAACTACCATCACATGTAAATTCACGTATTGCGTCATTGTTCCCTTTAACTTTAGAATGGTATAACTTCTACGACCCATAAAGATGAGGAGGGTTATAATAGAGAAACAACTTGTATTTATAAGCACATTAGAATAGTGTGGTGATGGTTTATCTATGTAATTGAATAATGCATGTGAAACTTAAGTAAACTCAACAATCTACTAGTTTTATTTTTACCTAATTGAACATTTCATTTGATACTTAGGTAAATTCAACAAACCACTAGTTTCTTATGAGCATCATGCATGTATGTGCCAACCTTATACTTAAAAATTATACATGTTTGTTTTTGCGTATACGTTGTATGTCTGTGTGGGTGTTGTATATCGCGCATTGTGGTGGTACGTTACACCATGCATTTCGTAGGTATCAATTTGGTTGGTTACAGTACTAGTACCATACATTTACTTGATATAGAAATCAACATGTGTTTTACAATACTAAGAATTGTCACCAAAAATATGACATTAAAATATTGTACTGATGGTGGATGAGTCATCAACGTCGTCTAAGTTCGGGGCAGACGATTCATCAACGTCGTCTACCTTAAATTTACAATACTAACAATGCTTTGTACCGGTGGCAGACGAGTCATCAACGTCGTCTGTTTTTATGGACGTGGTTTGCCTTTTGCCATGGGATTTACCTGGGTGATTGTGCTTTTGTTGTTTGTTAAAAAATATATGAAAATAATGATTTTTTTTTCTTTAGTTAAATTTTGTTGTTTCGATCCCCAATTATCTATGGTATTACATCATTATGAATGGTTTCAAGTATAAAAAAATTGTGACACATAACAACTCGTTGAGAAGCAAGAAATATGGTGTCCCATGATCTTTTAGAAGAAGATTGATGTATTTTATACGAATTTGTAATCAACTTTAGTTTGTTTCAAGATGGTTATGTTTCTCTATCAAAGATACATTATGTATAAAGTTGTGCCTAACATACTTAATATACTTATATAAATTGATCTCATATTTGTTGACGGTAAACCCAAGGCAATGCAACAATACACATATTTAAATAGACCTTGTAAAATACACATAACACGTACACAAAAGTGTTAATTTGACATAAATCCAAACATGTATGTAGAAGTAGAATATAATAGGATGTCTTCAAAACCAAAGACTATTGAGGGCAATGGAAAATATAACAATATCCAATACATTTCCCACTAAATACAAGATGCATGTGTAAAACTTTGATTAATTTATATAACTTTTAGCAATTGCATTAAAAACTTTAAAAAGAACTATTTAATACATTGCCATCTACGAACTATGACTTTTATAAAAAAATTGTTATAATGTTAACTAAATCTTCAACAACAAAAATACGATCCGTCAAATAATTGTTTAATATTTATTTAATTGAATATTCAGAATATAAGTATACAACCATATTGAATTAAATAGTTCATAGTGTATTAAATTCGTTTAAAAGCCCACATAATAAATAAATATTTAATCAGGGTTTTTATAATTTTCATATATTACACTAGCTACTCAAATACTCGTCCCCTGTTACAACATTGCATCTAACTCATCTCAATGATGAATCTAGCTTAACCAATTTTAATGTAAATAAATGTGTGTAGTTAAATTGACGCAATTATCCTTTCCTGTACGCTTCATGCATTTATCCTTATTGAAGGTTAAATCTTTTTACAGTAGCTATAAAAGAATATCATTTGTAATAACAGGATATCTCAAATTCCTATATGTAGATTAAGTATACCCTTTTTTCTTTATTACCGTTTGATTACAGGATCATAATTGTCACACCCCCAAATTCTCACCTAGGGTATGTCTATATTAGGAGTGCGATGATCCAACAACGAGCCACTAATTATATCAAACATGTTCAATAAAATGATAAAATACTTGATTGAACTAAAATACTGTTTGTAAGTTTAAATGAAAACCAAAGTAATCAGCGGAAGCAATAAAGTATATAATGTATCAATAAACCAATAAGGTAAATATGTTCGTTAAGACCATGTCCACTCCAGCCGCTCCAGGTCACAAGTTCCAGTGTGTAACAGCTAACGACCTACAAGCATGCAAACAAGTGTGTCAGACTACCCTGGTGAGTTCAAAGTTTTGTTTACCGAGTTTAGTTATCCGTCACGTGTGTAAAGCAGTTAACAAAATGATATGTTGTTATGTTGTTCTGATGATTTGATGTTGTTATTACTCGATTACCGAATGGCTACAAGATATGTGATTGCCCAACCCCAATGTCTCTATCAAAACATTGGTCATGCTTTAAGGAAATTAGTTCACGAACGTCCTCCCCGGTACGGTGTGAGGGTGCCAAACCTAATAGTGCTATCAACTAATAACCTCGTTGCCTCCTCGGCAACTGTTGGTAGATGTAAGGGGTCTTATGAGATAGATACTGAGTACAATAACAAACATCCCAATAAACACGCATTCCTCCCTGGAACGTTACCCGTTATCCCTCCCTGGGATGCATGCTTGAGAAAAGAGCAGTGAACTCACCTTTAGTTTGCTCGGTAGACTAGTTACTCGTTTAACAGTTGATCAATCAGACCCTATCGTGGTTACCAGACACAGTCAGTTTCATGAATTCACAATTCACTTATCTAGTCACACGTGTTGCTCAGGCAAAAATCAATTAAACATATAACATCACGTTTGTCATACAAAGTATCCGGGTCAGAGTACATTTTAGATACAAGTTCATGTCACTTAACTATTGCATCCATTCAATCATGAACATCACTTAACACTTTGTAGATATTCACATAATAAATCATTCATACACAAGTCTCTGGTTCGGGCACCCGTTACACAATGCAACAGCCCACGATAAGTTCTCTATTCAATTGTGTGTGCATGTGCGGCCCATGTCACATAATCCAACAAGAAGGTATGAAATCCAATAGCATGAAAACTCAACATCACTTAACAATTAAATACAGTTCTCGTAACAGTTCTCAGCGGCCCAAAACAGATGGCCCGCAGTTCTGTGTACCACCCACTTGCTTCGCACGGCCCAACTGCTCACTTGTTTACACATGAAGCCCAAGGTGACACGATATCTAGTAACTGTTCAGGTGTGTGTGTGGGTGGTCCAGCGAAACCCAGCCCACAACAACACAATGCTTAAACCAGCCCGATGTTATACGTGATACCCATTACTCAATCCACTAGCAACCATGCTTAACCCCTATGTTGTTGTTTGAGTCCAAATATGTATCAAAGTCTTGGCCCCCTTACCCAACCCCCTTGTGGCCGGCCCATTAGCAAATCAGAAGTTCCAATTCAGGAGTTCCATGTACATATCAATAATCAAATAACAAATAAATCATGCCATCCTAGAACAACAGACAATCAGACTGTTATCAATATATTCAATCAGTTTTAATCATGACAGGTCATCACGTGTTTCTAATTAATCAGATTGAATATTAATTGAGATTGTCGGCCACTATGTTTAATATCAGTCCAATTGGAATACAATTTATCATATATTGTCGGCCATTTAAAAATCCATTGTTGTTGTATGCACGTGAAGTCATTATAGTTTGCATGTAAAAGTTATTTTGAAGTTCAGAATTTATTAAAAGTCAAGTTAATTGTTGAAAGAGACAACCGCCACTCGAACCCAACCCACATGGTTATGTAAACCCTAATCTATTAACTTAATTATCATAACAGTTCATGTTGCATTATCATACGGAAATCCACACATAACAATAATCAAATAAATAGGATTAACATGGACATGAATCACTAACCACAAGCCGAATACTGGAACAATGTCTCGATGGGGGGGGGGGGGGGGGGGGGGTGTCTTGAGGTCTGCTGCCGTGATTAAGAAGAAATAGAGTAATAGGGTTTGGTTTGTTAAGTTGTGATCATAAGAGGCATAGGGGTTTACGTACAAAGCACACACTGAATATAAAGCCAAAACCTATCACATGGGCCGATCCTATAACTTATTTGCTTCCATAACTGGGCCAGGTTTGATCAAACCACACACGGCTAAGTTGGGCTTGGTTTGTGTTTGTTCTGGCCGGAGTGAAGTGTATCACAAAGGTCGCTAACCTGGCCCAATGACTTGCGGCCCAAAAGTTATCATGCACATTAAAAGGACTAATAAACAAACGCGGAACGTATAACACATCGGAGAGGAATAATAATCAAGAATTAGCTTAGAAATTTAGACGTTACTAACCTCAAAGGTTCGGGTTGTCACAATAATATCATTATTTTTTTGTTGGACAACTAAATTTTGATAAACGTGGACAAAACAAATCACAAGCTACTTTCTCATCGTAGTTGCATTCTCTTCGTATTACATCTCCACATAAAAACGGCAAAGGAGACTCTTTCGGTTCCGTACATCTAAGGATA
The DNA here is from genome assembly GCA_030545235.1 of Helianthus tuberosus. Lineage (NCBI taxonomy): Eukaryota > Viridiplantae > Streptophyta > Magnoliopsida > Asterales > Asteraceae > Helianthus > Helianthus tuberosus. The sequence goes on from CM060414.1 coordinate 194,776,073, forward strand.
CATTGTTTTGGTGATGGACCCTCGAAGGGTTTGATGTCACTCTGATCAGTTTTCCCACCTTAAAATCCAAATGCCAGGATATTGATTAGGATTTTTATTTAAAACATGTGACATGAACAAATATTATGATAAAGAAAACTTACCCGCGTAACAAACCATCAACAGGAGAACTACCATCACATGTAAATTCACGTATTGCATCATGGTACCCTTTAACTTTAGAATGGTATAACTTCTACGACCCATAAAGATGAGGAGCGTTATAATACAGAAACAACTTGTATTTATAAGCACATTAGAATAGTGTGGTGATGGTATATCTATGTAATTGAATAATGCATGTGATACTTAAGTAAACTCAACAATCTACTAGTTTTATTTTTACCTAATTGAACATTTCATGTGATACTTAGGTAAATTCAACAAACCACTAGTTTCTTATGAGCATCATGCATGTATGTGCCAACCTTATACTTAAAAATTGTACATGTTTGTTTTTGCGTATACGTTGTATGTCTGTGTGGGTGTTGTATATCACGTATGTATTTCTACCCACATGTAAGTTATGTTTATTTAGAATAAACAAACATTTTACAAGTTACAAGTAAAATAAAGTACCATAAAATTACATTTTTAACAATTGTGAATTGTATTATTTATGATTCTATATAATAATGGATGGAGGTAAATTTGGTTGTTGCAAGTTAAGTTTATGATCTGTAATAATTAAAATGTGGTTAGTTTTTTAACAACTCTTGTAACAACATAGTTTATTACATTATTAATTCTTGCTTTATTTTTTTATTTATAAAGAAATGTTCAAGTTCGTAAGTCACTTTCTTGCATTTTACAACTCTATTATCCATACCCTGATGAAATGAACCCTGTCAAGGATGCCAAGTTTGCTTAAAGTAATGATTTTTAATGTCTAAATTAATTTTCTGGTAAACTTGGAGTTATGTCCTTATGTTTGTCTTATGATGCTTTAAATTTGATTAATTGCTATAGTTGCTTGTGAATATACATAGAATCAATAAATGCTCATGTGCATTGTGGTGGTATGTTACACCATGCATTTCGTAGGTATCAATTTGGTTGGTTACAGTACTAGTACCATACATTTACTTGATATAGAAATCAACATGTGTTTTACAATACTAACAATTGTCACCAAAAATATGACATTAAAATATTGTACTGATGGTGGATGAGTCATCAACGTCGTCTAAGTTCGGGGCAGACGATTCATCAACGTCGTCTACATTAAATTTACATTACTAACAGTGCTTTGTACCGGTGGCAGACGAGTCATCAACGTCGTCTGTTTTCATGGACGTGGTTTGCCTTTTGCCATGGGATTTACCTGGGTGATTGTGCTTTTGTTGTTTGTTAAAAAAATATTTGAAAATAATTAATTTTTTTCTTTAGTTAAATTTTGTTGTTTCGATCCCCAATTATCTATGGTATTACATCATTATGAATGGTTTCAAGTATAAAAAATTGTGACACATAACAACTCGTTGAGAAGCAAGAAATATGGTGTCCCATGATCTTTTAGAAGAAGATTGATGTATTTTATACGAATTAGTAATCAACTTTAGTTTGTTTCAAGATGGTTATGTTTCTCTATCAAAGATACATTATGTATAAAGTTGTGCCTAACATACTTAATATACTCATATCAATTGATCTCATATCTGTTGACGGTAAACCCAAGGCAATGCAACAATATACATATTTAATTAGACCTTACAAAATACACATAACACGTACACATAAATGTTAAGTTGACATAAATCCAAACACGTATGTAGAAGTAGAATATAATAGAATGTCTTCAAAACCAAAGACTATTGAGGGCAATAGAAAATATAACAATATCCAATACATTTCCCACTAAATACAAGATGCATGTGTAAAACTTTGATTAATTTATATAACTTTTAGCAATTGCATTAAAAACTTTAAAAAGAACTCATTAATACATTGCGATTTAACAACTAATACTTTTATAAAAAAATTGTTATAATATTAACTAAATCTTCAACAACAAAAATACGATCCGTCAAATAATTGTTTAATATTTATTTAATTGAATATTAAGAATATAAGTATACAACCATATTGAATTAAAAAGTTCACAATGTATTAAATTCGTTTAAAAGCCCACATAATAAATAAATTTTTAATCAGGGTTTTTATAATTTTCATATATTACACTAGCTACTCAAATACTCGTCCACTGTTACAACATTGCATCTAACTCATCTAAATGATGAATCTAGCTTAACCAATTTTAATGTAAATAAATGTGTGTAGTTAAATTGACGCAATTAGCCTTTCCTGTACGCTTCATGCATTTATCCTTATGGAAGGTTAAATCTTTTTTACACTAGCTATAAAAGAATATCATTTGTAATAACAGGATATCTCAAATTCCTCTATGTAGATTAAGTATACCTTTTTTTCTTTATTACCGTATGATTACAGGATCATAATATCATTATTTTTTGTTGGACAACAAAATTTTGATAAACGTGGACAAAACAAATCACAAGCTACTTTCTCATCGTAGTTGCATTCTCTTCGTATTACATCTCCACATAAAAATGGTAAAGGGGACTCTTTCGGTTCCGTACATCTAAGGATACATTGTTTAGGTGATGGACCATCAAACGGTTTGATGTCACTGTGATCAGTTTTCCCACCTTAAAATCCAAACGCCAGGATATTGATTAGGATTTTTATTTAAAACATGTGACATGAATAAATATTATGATAAAGAAAACTTACCCGCGTAACAAACCATCAACAGGAGAACTACCATAACATGTAAATTCACGTATTGCGTCATTGTTCCCTTTAACTTTAGAATGGTATAACTTCTACGACCCATAAAGATGAGGAGGGTTATAATAGAGAAACAACTTGTATTTATAAGCACATTAGGATAGTGTGGTGATGGTTTATCTATGTAATTGAATAATGCATGTGATACTTAAGTAAACTCAACAATCTACTAGTTTTATTTTTACCTAATTGAACATTTCATGTGATACTTAGGTAAATTCAACAAACCACTAGTTTCTTATGAGCATCATGCGTGTATGTGCCAACCTTATACTTAAAAATTGTACATGTTTGTTTTTGCGTATACGTTGTATGTCTGTGTGGGTGTTGTATATCACGTATGTATTTCTACCCACATGTAAGTTATTTTTATTTAGAATAAACAAACATTTTACAAGTTACAAGTAAAATAAAGTACCATAAAAATACATTTTTAACAAGTGTGAATTGTATTATTTATGATTCTATATAATAATGGATGGAGGTAAATTTGGTTGTTGCAAGTTAAGTTTATGATCTTTAATAATTAAAATGTGGTTGTTTTATTAACAACTCTTGTAACTACATAGTTTATTACATTATTAATTCTTGCTTTATTTTTTTATTTATAAAGAAATGTTCAAGTTCGTAAGTCACTTTCTTGCATTTTACAACTCTATTATCCATACCCTGCTGAAATGAACCATGTAAAGGATGCCAAGTTTGCTTAAAGTAATGGTTTTTAATGTCTAATTTAATTTTCTGGTAAACTTGGAGTTATGTCCTTATGTTTGTCTTATGATGCTTTAAATTTGATTAATTGCTATTGTTGCTTCTGAATATACATAGAATCAATAAACGCTCATGTGCATTGTGGTGGTACGTTACACCATGCATTCCATAGGTATCAATTTGGTTGGTTACAGTACTAGTACCATACATTTACTTATATAGAAATCAACATGTGTTTTACAATACTAACAATTGTCACCAAAAATATGACATTAAAATATTGTACTGATGGTGGATGAGTCATCAACGTCACCTAAGTTCGGGGCAGACGATTCATCAACGTCGTTTACATTAAATTTACAATACTAACAATGCTTTGTACCGGTGGTAGACGAGTCATCAACGTCGTCTGTTTTCATGGACGTGGTTTGCCTTTTGCCATGGGATTTACCTGGGTGATTGTGCTTTTGTTGTTTGTTAAAAAATATATGAAAATAATGATTTTTTTTCTTTAGTTAAATTTTGTTGTTTCGATCCCCAATTATCTATGGTATTACATCATTATGAATGGTTTCAAGTATAAAAAATTGTGACACATAACAACTCGTTGAGAAGCAAGAAATATGGTGTCCCATGATCTTTTAGAAGAAGATTGATGTATTTTATACGAATTTGTAATCAACTTTAGTTTGTTTCAAGATGGTTATGTTTCTCTATCAAAGATACATTATGTATAAAGTTGTGCCTAACATACTTAATATACTCATATCAATTAATCTCATATTTGTTGATGGTAAACCCAAGGCAATGCAACAATATACCTATTTAAATAGACCTTACAAAATACACATAACACGTACACATAAATGTTAATTTGACATAAATCCAAACATGTATGTAGAAGTAGAAGATAATAGGATGTCTTCAAAACCAAAGACTATTGAGGACAATAGAAAATATAACAATATCCAATACATTTCCAACTAAATACAAGATGCATGTGTAAAACTTTGATTAATTTATATAACTTTTAGCAATTGCATTAAAAAGTTTAAAAAGAACTCTTTAATACATTGCCATCTGTCAACTATGACTTTTAAAAAAAAATTGTTATAATGTTAACTAAATCTTCAACAACAAAAATACGATACGTCAAATAATTGTTTAACATTTATTTAATTGAATATTCAGAATATAAGTATACAACCATATTGAATTAAATAGTTCACAATGTATTAAATTCGTTTAAGAGCCCACATAATAAATAAATTCTTAATTAGGGTTTTTATAATTTTCATATATTACATTAGCTACTCAAATACTCGTCCTCTGTTACAACATTGCATCTAACTCATCTCAATGATGAATCTAGCTTAACCAATTTTAATGTAAATAAATGTGTGTAGTTAAATTGACGCAATTATCCTTTCCTGTACGCTTCATGCATTTATCCTTATTGAAGGTTAAATCTTTTAACACTAGCTATAAAAGAATATCATTTGTAATAACAGGATATCTCAAATTCTTATATGTAGATTAAGTATACCCTTTTTTCATTATTACCGTATGATTACAGGATCATAATATCATTATTTTTTTGTTGGACAACAAAATTTTGCTAAACGTGGACAAAACAAATCACAAGCTACTTTCTCACCGTAGTTGCATTCTCTTCGTATTACATCTCCACATAAAAACGGTAAAGGAGACTCTTTCGGTTCCGTAAATCTAAGGATACATTGTTTTGGTGATGGACCCTCAAAGGGTTTGATGTCACTGTGATCAGTTTTCCCACCTTAAAATCCAAATGCCAGGATATTGATTAGGATTTTTACTTAAAACATGTGACATGAATAAATATTATGATAAAGAAAACTTACCCGCGTAACAAACCATCAACAGGAGAACTACCATCACATGTAAATTCACGTATTGCATCATTGTCCCCTTTAACTTTAGAATGGTATAACTTCTACGACCCATAAAGATGAGGAGGGTTATAATAGAGAAACACCTTGTATTTATAAGCACATTAGAATAGTGCGGTGATGGTTTATCTATGTAATTGAATAATGCATGTGATACTTAAGTAAACTCAACAATCTACTAGTTTTATTTTTACCTAATTGAACATTGCATGTGATACTTAGGTAAATTCAACAAACCACTAGTTTCTTATGAGCATCATGCATGTATGTGCCAACCTTATACTTAAAAATTGTACATGTTTGTTTTTGCGTATACATTGTATGTCTGTGTGGGTGTTGTATATCACGTATGTATTTCTACCCACATGTAAGTTATGTTTATTTAGAATAAACAAACATTTTACAAGTTACAAGTAAAATAAAGTACCATAAAAATACATTTTTAACAAGTGTGAATTGTATTATTTATGATTCTATATAATAATGGATGGAGGTAAATTTGGTTGTTGCAAGTTAAGTTTATGATCTGTAATAATTAAAATGTGGTTGTTTTATTAACATCTCTTGTAAAAACATAGTTTATTACATTATTAATTCTTGCTTTATTTTTTTATTTATAAAGAAATGTTCAAGTTCGTAAGTCACTTTCTTGCATTTTACAACTCTATTATCCATACCCTGATGAAATGAACCATGTCAAGGATGCCAAGTTTGCTTAAAGTAATGGTTTTTAATGTCTAATTTAATTTTCTGGTAAACTTGGAGTTATGTCCTTATGTTTGTCTTATGATGCTTTAAATTTGATTAATTGCTATTGTTTCTTGTGAATATACATAGAATCAATAAACGCTCATGTGCGTTGTGGTGGTACGTTACACCATGCATTCCATAGGTATCAATTTGGTTGGTTACAGTACTAGTACCATACATTTACTTGATATAGAAATCAACATTTGTTTTTCAATACTAACAATTGTCACTAAAAATATGACATTAAAATATTGTACTGATGGTGGATGAGTCATCAACGTTGTCTAAGTTCGGGGCAGACGATTCATCAACGTCTTCTACATTAAATTTACAATACTAACAATGCTTTGTACCGGTGGCTGACGAGTCATCAACGTCATCTGTGTTCATGGATCTGGTTTACCTTTTTCCATGGGATTTACATGGGTGATTGTACTTTTGTTGTTTGTTAAAAAGTATATGAAAATAATGATTTTTTTTCTTTAGTTAAATTTTGTTGTTTCGATCCCCAATTATCTATGGTATTACATCATTATGAATGGTTTCAAGTATAAAAAATTGTGACAAATAACAACTCGTTGAGAAGTAAGAAATATGGTGTCCGGTGATCTTTTAGAAGAAGATTGATGTTTTTTATACGACTTTGTAATCACCTTTAGTTTGTTTCAAGATGGTTATGTATCTCCATCAAAGATACATTATATAAAAAGTTGTGCCTAACATACTTAATATACTCATATCAATTGATCTCATATCTGTTGTCGGTAAACCCAAGGCAATCCAACAATATACATATTTAAATAAACCTTACAAAATAAACATAACATGTACATAACACGTACACATAAATGTTAATTTGACATAAATCCAAACACATATGTAGAAGTAGAATATAATAGGATGTCTTCAAAGCCAAAGACTATTGAGGGCAATGGAAAATATAACAACATCCAATACATTTCCAACTAAATACAAGATGCATGTGTAAAACTTTGATTAATTTATATAACTTTTAGAAATGGCATTAAAAAATTTAAAAAGAACTCTTTAATACATTGCCATCTGCCAACTAGGACTTTTATAAAAAAAATCGTTATAATGTTAACTAAATCTTCAACAACAAAAATACGATCCGTCAAATAATTGTGTAATATTTATTTAATTGAATATTCAGAATATAAGTATACAACCATATTGAATTAAATAGTTCACAATGTATTAAATTCATTTAAAAGCCCACATAATAAATAAATTTTTAATCAGGGTTTTTATAATTTTCATATATTACTCTAGCTACTCAAATACTCGTCCCCTGTTACAACATTGCATCTAACTCATCTCAATGATGAATCTATCTTAACCAATTTTAATGTAAATAAATGTGTGTATTTAAATCGACGCAATTATCCTTTCCTGTAAGCTTCATGCATTTATCCTTATTGAAGGTTAATGTGTCACCTGTGTCTGTGATCATTGTAAAAAGTTCAGTTATCATTAAAACTAAGTTATTTGATCCCCATGTTTGTTTGTTTATGTTTGACATTTTTTTTAATGTTTCGACTTTTGTTCAATTTCAAACTCTATATCGCTTTCTGGAGAGTTATACGCAAACTGGTGCGTAAACATAATCAGTTTAATGCGAAAAATACTCTGGAACACCAACATATGCTTAACATACCTTAAATAACCCTTACATAACTTAGAAATAAGTTTTAAGGCTTTGGTATTGCAAAATCAGGATAATTCACTTACAGGGACTAAATTTGACAAACTACGAAAGTATGCCAATTTGAACTGTAACGAACATTCCAGAACATGAACATAAGTTAAACATACCATAAATATCCTTTACATAGCTTAGAAATAGGCTTTGAGGGGTTCGGTGTGCTAAAATAAACTTTTGGGTCATTCAGGGACTAAAAGCGTCAAAAAGTGCAGAAGTTTGCACTTTCGCACATAACTTACGTTCTGAATACATCCGGATATCCAAAAATTTATGTAAGCAATAAGATATTTTATTTTAGTGTTTAGCATGAGAAAAATCCATTCGTCGCGCTATTTGGATCGTTTTTCGCGCTTATACGCATTCCGTCGTAATTAACCGAACAACGCAATCATACGACCAAACGAACCAACATTCGGCATATTTCTGAGCATGTTTCATGTCCGCAATGTTTAGGCATCATTTTAGGGCCTTAAGGTTGGCTTAACGGGCCTTAAACATGTCGGAAATGGCCTTATATCACAAAAGGGACCAAAACTGACATTTCGCGAAAGTTGTTAGCTTACGGACCGTAAGCCTTAGCCATACGGTCCGTAAGGGACTCCCAGCTCATCAGAAACTTCTAAAATAGCTGTTAACAGCTGTTAAGCACTCCCAAACCCAATGCCACATGTTAATCCCTGATGTTGGGGGGCCAATTTGATGTACCAAGGTATTGCAACAAGTGTATGGATGAGATGGAATCACGGATTTCGATAAACGATCCTAACGGTTCTACCACATCTATAAATACCCACCAACATCACAACTCAAAACCCACTTGAATTCTTGAGAGTTCTCTAAGTTGAAGTGAAACCACTTCATACCTGAGAATACTTGAGAAATCAAAGCTTTCGGGGACCCTTTGTAAGTGTTCCTTCGTTCTTTTATTCTTTTAGCAATAAAGTCAAACTTTGTTTGACTTTCTACGTTGACCAGTTTATGGTCAATGCGAAGTTCATTTGAACTTCATAACGTGAGCGTAATCACGATGGTTATAGTCCCTAGTGACTATACCTACAGATTACCACGTTATCTAGGCTCAGTGACGAGTCGTAGTTTCGGCCAAAATGCACATTCTTGCGTATTTTGTAACCAAACTACTCTTGGGTATCAAAACCGTTTGTTTTGATACCAAACCTGTTTTCAAAACTTAGTTAAGCATGTTTTATCATGCTTAGCTCGTCAGTTTTAGTTTTGTGCTTGTCTAGGGTCGTAAAGGTAAGCGATCTAAACAATCGCTTATACTTTCGAACCCGACCCGTTTGGTCGATCATTAGGATCCGACCAAACACATTAGGTGACCATAGTATATAGGGAATAACCTCCCGAGGTTATACCTTATGGTCACGACGTTTAGATAGTTGTATGATAGGTAGTTTATATGCCTTAGGTAAATTACCAAAATGCCCTTTTTACGCCAAAATTCATTTTAAGCATATGTAACATAAATTTTAACATCTAAACTGATTTAGCAACAATATTAGACATGTTAAGGCATATTTACTTCTCATAGGACTAGTTAGGCGTTCCGAACGCGTTTTACGCAAACGACGCGTTAAAGTAGCATAAGCTACCTAAACGGGTCGTAATGGGTCGTAAGCACTTCGGTTAAGGTTTCATTTTAGTATGTGGGCTTTGTTAAACCACATTACATGAGTTCCCATACTCATTGGGTTTACGAGCCCTCATTCTATCCGATCTTTCGATTTAGGTCCGGTTTATTAATGTAGTTACCTATATTAGGTGCCATTTGATTCCGTGATCTTCTAGCATTGCTTGGTGGTTATCCTAGGACTATTGAGCAATATCAAGTGAGTACATAGACCCCTCTTTTACTGTTTTCCAAACATTTTGGGGTGAAACACATGTGTCTACTTGTTACTTTCATGCTTTCCATGTTTTCATATCATATGCTTATTATGTTCATTAGTACACTTACAATACATGATTTCATTGTGTTTATGCTATGTATGTCCATTTAGCACATACTTAGTACATTGTTTTACATTACATTTCACGCTATGTATGTTCATTTGATTTCATACTTAGTGCATTGTGTTCACATGCTTACATTTTGGTATGACATTTGGTTTGTTTAAATAGGACAAAAATACATTCATTAACATTAGCTACGCCATTCGTTAGTAGGTAGTGGTACCATAGGAATTGACAACTCATGTTCCTGACGTCCTAGGTATGTTTGGATGGAAGGAATGACCGAATTCGGTAGACATAACACCGATAAACCTTTAATTTGTTTAAAGGTCTATCACCATAGTCACAAGGCTTGAATGTTTGCGTTTTCACAATACCGCATAAATGTTTGTATTCAGAATAGCATGCATTTCCACAAAACATAACGTTGATTTAAACCACGTTTTACTTCAATACATTGTTTTGTGCATTTTTACCTATGGTTTAGTTGATACATATTTCACTTTCCATGCATGACATTTTGGTTACACATTACATAATTGACATTTGACATAGACATTTTGACATTGATATACATATTTACTGATTTACATTAGACATAGACATTTTGATATGGTTTACCCAATAACACTTGACAATTGATTTATACATGAACAATTTCCAATGATGGTTGGTTTGGGTAAGTGATTTGAGTAACGAGGCGTGTGTAATATGATACAAGCATGGTGGATACGTCGCTGGTACTTCCTATACATAAGTGCTTGTATGATATTACATGTCGTAGCGTTACTTAAATCATTTCAATATTTGACATATTACATAAACAACTTATTTTTCACAAGATTTTGTCTTACAAAACAGTTTATTTTATACAACTCATTTTACTCTGTTATTTTATTAACCATACACCTTTCTTTTATATATTCTGATTTCTTATCTAGTTTTCATACGATTTATAAAAGAAAACACTTAACAAGATTTATGACTAATTTTTATTAAACCTATCTTTTAAAACCCAAGTCATGAATCCTATTTTTACTAAACCTATGTATCTCACAGGCATTTTTATGCTGACGTACCTATTTTCACATGTGTTTTCAGGAGCTGTCACTTAGGATGATGATCATGACATTAGGGCGGACCTGTGCCTTAGAGACATAAAATGGAGATAGACTTAGTTTAATTATGTTATGTACTCTTTGCTTCATGTTTAAAGACAATGTAACGCTCTTGTTGATAAATAATACGTAACTTTATTTGTTGGACTCTGTATGCCCAAGACACATATTAAATTGATGTGGCTAGTACGCTATGATCCAAGTCGAGTCATACCCAAATACAAGCTAGACAAACACTTATATTATTTATTTTTGATATGATCAAACAAATAAATATTAACACTTAGAGTATTTAGAAATTGGTTTTCTAAATAATTGCACTTGACAAACTAATAAATTATATGGATAATTTATTTTGAGAGAATATTTTATTTTGTAATTTAATGGGTTAAATAACTTAATAAAAGTTGTATAAAGTTTTGTGAACATATGATGTTATATTTTATAAAAGTTATAAAGTAAAAGACTTATATTATTTAAAAGAATTTTTTTTAAATAAAGCAAGGCCGCCACCCCCCCCCCCCCCATGGTGTTCTTCCCTAAAAATTTTAGTCCAATAGAAATGCATGCAAATGCATGTGCTAGAGAAGATTTGATTGGGTGGTCTAACCAAGACCATCTTGGTCCAATGGGGTTTCATGCACTTGCATGTGTAAGTTTTCACATGATTAGTCATGGTGGGTGGCAATTCTCTCTCATGGTTCTATAAATACTTAGATGAACTTGAAGAACTAGGAAGACTTATGAACTTGAAAGAAAACTAGAGAATTTCTTCTCTAAATTTCGGCCAACAAGTGTTGGTTCAAGAGGTTTTCAAGTTTGTTTTTCTAGTGCAAGAACTCTAATAAACACTCTAATAATTTCGGCCAAGGGTTGGTTCCAAGAGGGTTTCAATTGTGAGTTCATAAGTGTAGAAATCCTAGCTAAACATAAGGTGTTTGTTGGAAGGCTTGGGGTATACAAGCTTGAGGTCTTCTACACTTGAAGGCAACCGTTCAAGAAGCATCATCATCTTCATGTCCTTTACTCCTTGGAAGGTAGTATTCTAAACACTCTATGGTTGTGTTTTATTTTGATAGCATGCATGTTCGTATATGGATCCGAGATTGGGTTTTACATATAAAATGGTTTTTATATCTTGTAAGTAACATGTTTTAAATAAAAATATTCCGCTGCGTTTTTTTTTTTTATTTCATAAGGATGAAAGTACTTTGATAAACACGTCAAAATCGCAACAGTGGTATCAGAGCCGCTTATATGAGTGCATGCTTCATAGGATATGAAATTTTCGGGTTTCGGGTTTGGTAAAAACCCTATGGCCGAAATTTTATATATGGTTATCCTTTTGTTTTTCAAGATTATTTTAATACATGCATAAAAGTATCTTGAAAAATTATGTCATTTGGATGATTTGTTTGTTTGGATAAAAACCCACTTTTTCGGTTTTTTCATTCTTGACCGAAAAGTAGGTTGTAAAAAGGAAACCATTTTGCTTCTTGAATTTTATATATGTGGATATATATATTTTGGTGCATATGACCTAGCCATGACCTTGTGTTGAATGATTGTGTTGTGATTTATTTTATTTATTATTTCAATGGGTTGTAATAATTATTATTTTGTTCTTCCATTTATAAGATATGTAATTTATTTATTTTCATTTGGTATGTAAAATAAATAGATTAGGTGCATTTTATTTTACTAGAAAAAATGTATTAGGATATATTTTGTAAAAGAAGATGCACACAAAAATGCGGTTTTGGTTTGGACCATAATATTCGGTCCAAAGAACTTCATCATTCTCAACGGGATTTTAACCTGATAATCGAAACACATTTTTGAAGTCCAAAAGAGTTTGGATCTGAATATAAAAGACTTTTGAAAGCTCAAAGAAGGTGGAGAAATCACAACATAAGAAGGAGACTTGAAGCATTTGGATGTGGGATCAAGTGGGAGTTCAACGACACATTTCTTGTGTCATTTTTCACCCTTTAGGAAGGACCTTTTGGCACACTTGTTTCGGCTAACAAGTGTTGTCAAAATAGTTGGCTATGGTTATGCACCTATTGTTATGTATGTTATGCTTGTGTGGTTGTTTATTTTGTTGTTTAGATGATATGTCGATATGCATGACTTAACAAACTAATAATCAACAACAAGCGTAAAATTGGTTCTTAACAAAATCATTAAAATGGTTAATAAAGGTTTTATTAAAAATTAATGATTTTATAATAAAATGGGTTTTATTAAAAATAACCTTGAAAATTTGTTTTAACAAAAGTACCAAGGATTTGAATGCATGCAAATGTATGGTACACAAAGTTTTCTAAACTAGAATTTTGAAAACTGAAAAATCCCTTTCTAAAAACAAGTCAAACACCATCCTTTTATACAACACTCGAAACACTTGGGAACTCTTTTGTGGGATAAAGGTCACCTAACCACATTTGAGGGAACTTGTATGATTGAGGTGGGTTTACCATGTTTGTGGGATAAAGGTCACCTAACCACTTATGTGTATAAACCCACATGTGTGTGTAAGTTGGACGACTTGAATTGGAAACCATGAACTTAGGGTCACCGAAGCATGGGGAGCAAAGGTGTTGATGGGATTAAACATGCCAACTAAACATAAAGATGTTTAACTGATCCCATATGGCTAGAAGTTGCAAAGGGTTGCAATCGTCAAACGTTGACTACCTTGTTAATTTAAATAGAGGGATAAAGGTCACCTAACCAATATTTAAATGTAACGTTGGATTGTAGATTTTAATTATTAAATGTCTATGAGACATAAAAGGGTATTAATGATTAAAATATAATAATATCGAAAATACTAAAATTGAACCTTGTAAAATTTTGTAGATGGCCGCTAATAATATTACCCAAACCGTCCATAACCTATCATTGAAAACAATCCTAATCCCGATGAACATCTTATGGAAGATAAGGATGCCTATAATGATTGAATTAAGTATATGGAGGATAATACGCAAGCCTCTTGCCTCATGTTAGGAATTATGATTCCCGAGATTCAAAAGGTTTTGAACATCATGAGCAAACGACATGATTAACCATTTGTAGGAAATGTTCCTAAGGGTAGAACGCTTCGAAACGGTTCGAGCGCTTTATGCGTGTCGAATGGAGGAAAACCAATTGGTCTCATCTTATGTCTTTAACATGAAAAGCCACATTGATCACCTCAAAAAGGCTTAATATGGGTAAAAGGGCTTTTGTCCATTCTAATGATCAATGAGGGTGGCAACTAGAAAGGGCATCACCCCGACACCAAAGAAAATGTTGAAAAATGGAAACGGGTAATTCAAAGGGAAATAATTAGAAAGTCGAAAGCGAAACCACCGAAACCAAAAGAGAAGAAGGCAGAGGTTGCCACGAACGATCCATGCTTTGAGTGTGGTGAGATAGGGCATTTAAATAGGAATTGTCCAACCTATCTCAAAGAGTTGAAAAACAAGAGGGATGCTAGGCAAACCTCAGGTACAATGTTAATGATACATATTGACCTTAATGTTATTTCTTCTAACACATGGGTATTAGATACTGGATGTGGAACTCATGTTTGCAATTCATTGCAAAAGGTTCAAAAGAAATAAACATTACAAGAAAGGAGACTATGTTTTGAAACTTCCAAATGGTTTGGAAATTGTTTTAAAATGTCTTGAATGCTCCTAGTTTGACTAGGAACATTATTTAGGTTTCCCTTATAAGACAATATGGTTTTGACTTAAAATTTGCAAACATTGACATTTATATCGATGAATGACATGTTTTACTTTAAACCTATGCCTTCAAATGGTATTTATGAATCGGTTCATAATAATACATCATTTGATAGTTTAATGTACTGATCAATCACCAAGAAACTCAAAATGGATTTGAGTAAGACCTATCCTTGGCATTATCGCCTTGGTCGTATAAACAGATGTCGCATGTAAACACTTCGAAAGAATTGTCTTTTGGAAACAAATGAAATTGGTTCATTTGCTACATGCGAATCTTATTTACAAGGTAAAATGACCAAGTAATCCCTTAGTGGAAAGGGCAAAAGATTTATTAGGTATCATACATTTGAATGTATGTGATCCGTTTAAGCCAATGACTAGGAATGGTGAAAGATACTTCATTACTTTTACCGACAACTATAGTAGTTATGGTTATGTGTACTTGACACAAAGAAGAATTTTTGAAACGTTCAAAATCTTCAAAAAGTGAAGTACAAAATCAACTCTTTTAAAGTTCTTCGTTTCGATAGAGGATGAGTCGAACTCTATTAGATATGGTTCGATCTATGATGGCTAGGAGCGCCTTATCTCTATCACTTTGTGTGACAACCCTCAAAATTTCAGGTACTGTACAAATTAATTAATCTTAATTACGTGCTTAATGACTGTGCTTGATTACAACTGACAATTTAAACTGCTCTATGATTCTATATCATATATACATGCATCACATTTTATACAGTCACTCCATTCATTACACACCTACATTAGTGACATACTTGATGCACTCAGCACAGTTAACACACTGAACGGTTGATTCAGATATAATGCTGACAATGATTTCGTTACAAAAAGATGCATAAAAGACACTACACGGTACAATTAAACGCTTTAACGGAACAATATGTAACCGAACAACCAGACATTACCCGGGACACCAAACTATTGTCAGAAATATTATTTTATCATTCTTAATTATTTACGGTCACAAAAATCCCCACACACTATAGAAACATGACATACACTCACTATTCTAGAAATTACCCTTAACCTCCAAATAAATTACCTACTAATTAACAAATTTTACAAATTACCCCCCCCCCAACCGAATTTCTAGCCAAAGGATTACCAAAATAATTTGTTGAGATTTTATTCCTTGTAATCTTCATTTGATTGGCCAAGAATCTAATTAATGATGACAATAGGTATTAGGGTGCATATGGTTCCAAGGATTTTCATCATAACTTCAAAGATCACACTCCACCCTCACTCTCTCTCTCTCATTTTCGGCCACACTATAGCAGCCACAATCACCACCACTTTCACACCACCATCTTCCATTTACAAGCTTCCTTCAAGTGTAGAAGATGGATGCTAGAGACTTACAACTTGTGGAACTTCAAAAGGGACTTTGTTCTTGCTTTTTCATCATTTCTCATCATCTTCTCCACTAGAATCATCCCTAGCTTTAAGCTAGTAGTAAGTTCCTTGCTTAAACTCTTGTTCATCTTGTTTAATGGTTAAGATAGGTAGTATGATGAAATTTACAAGAACACTAAAAGTTTAAACAAGAAATATGAACAAGAAACATGCTGATTTACATTTTCAGCCAACTTCAACAGGCTGTAACTGGACCGTTTTAAAACGAAAAACTAATTTTCTGGAGTCTAAATTATGTATTTTTGAACAACCGAACAAATGGCACTGGAATCGTAATTTTTCGAGGTCGTTTACTATTGTTAAAGAACTGTTTTAAAACAGCAGCTCTAGCTGCGATTTTTCTGCTGAAAAAGAGTGTCGTATTCAGAGTCGTAACTCGAAACCTGAGCAGAATCAGCTCATGGAATTTTTACGGTAGATGGTCACTATTGTTTCCGTGATCCTCCAACTGGAATTTCGTCGATCGGACTTACGATTAAGTTTTAGTGAATTTTTCCGTAGACTGCAATCAGAGAGCAACAAATTTGATTGCAGTTGGGTAAATGAATTTTTATATAATATTGGTAAGGAACTGAGCCCCGATATTTTTACACAATAAATTTTGCATTATATATGACAATCTGTAAAAATTTGAGAATTTTGGAAAAGGTTAACTATTTTATAAAAATCCTCGAAAACAGTCCAGTTTTGGGTAATGAAGCTGAAATAAAGTAAGTAATGCTTTGTAGGTCTAAATGTCGGTTTGATTATTGAGAACACTCTACGGGATATTTGTAAAAGAAAATGATATGCTTTTAAGCATGGACACCTCTATTTACAAAGGAGACTATGGCGAAATTTTCCAAAAATCCTAACACTTAGTAAACATTTTTCTAAACAAGTGGTTACTAGCATGTTTTAGACTATGTTTTTCAAACATAAAACTCGCCATAATTTTTATAACGAAATACGGAGTATCGGAGGTTGGTTTCATACAGGAATATGGTTAAATATGTATTCTCTAAAATGGGACTTAAAAATATTATTCCAATACGAATAGACATATGTAAAATATCCCATCCTTGAGAAGGAAATACGAATACACAAGTATAAGAAGTATTATTACTAAAATATTGAAGACACTTTAAAAACGTAACTCAAAGGCACTAATCAATACTAAGACAAGGCACGACCCGTTCGTCTAATAGAAGTTAGACCATTGTAGGTAGTCGTGTTTGCTGAGGAGATTTGGGTTACGAGTACCGAAGACGCAATACTATGAGTTCATGTCCCCCTTTTCTCTTAATTGTTTTCAGTTTTATACTTCGGGGGTGAAATACATGTTATAGACATTTACAGACATTTACAGACATTTACAAATAATTACAGACATTTACAGACATTTACAGACATTTACAGATAATTACAGACATTTACAGACATTTACAGACATTTATTATATGGTATGGTTAGCTTAAGGAGGGTTTTTATTACGCGAACATGTGAGTGGTGGGCACAACACTTAAGGCCATCAATCCTCGTTGTAGGACCGAGGGACATTAGTGATAGATCTATTTGGGTGTAGCGAGCCCCACTCCTGAGTCCGCTGAATGGACCATGAGGTGACTATGTCTTCCAGCTGGAAGCCCGGTACAAATTTGCTAGGTTTGAATCTTCCTGCATCACTTCACACTTATCATTGGCTTTGCAACCCAATGGTGGTCTTTTTTTCCTTAATTGCTAGATACCAGGGATTTTATACATACAGACATTTTTACAAAGGTTTATACATACTCACTTACACATGAACTCGCTCAACTTTTGTTGATTTTTCAAACTACATGTATTTCAGGGAACTAAACGGATCTGGCAGGTGTATGCATGTGTCTACAAGCTGCGTGTTAAATAAAGGATGTCATTCGTGGTCATAGAGTTTAAAAGATGTATCCTATTCCTGGACGGGATACATGTTTCTAAGCTCAGGATTATTTAAAGTCTTTTGTTGAGTCCATGGGAACTCATTTGAACGTGTTATGGTTTGTAACTAATTGGCGTCTATATTTTCAAGACAATGGTATTGTGGTATTTTCTAAACTTTATTAATGAATGAAAATATTTTGGTTTTATCATATAGCATTGTTATGATTGATTGCTATGGTATTAAGAAGTCACACCAAATAAACCACGCTTCCGCAAAAGTCAAGGTGTGACAGCTTGGTATCAGAGCCTCGATCATAGCGAACTAGGATTCTTTCTCGAGTCTAGACTATGATCATCAGGGCTCTCACGAAAACATTTTCAAAGATTTTTACATTGCATACACTAAACGTCCAAATCCAGGGAACAAATATTTTTACAAATAAAAGGCACAAATACACTTTTCACAAGAGTATGTTTATAATTCAGTCTTAGAGACTGAGGGAGGTTCAGTCTTAGAGGCTGAGGGAGGATCAGCCTTAGAGGCTGGGGACAATTAGTCTTAGAGACTGGGAGGTTGGTCTTAGAGACCAAGGATTTAGTCTTAGAGACTGGGAGGTTGGTCTTAGAGACCAGGGATTTAGTCTTAGAGACTGGGAGGTTGGTCTTAGAGACAAGGGATTTAGTCTTAGAGGGTGGGAAAGTTGGTCTTAGAGACCAGGGAGTTGGTCTTAGAGACCAGGGAGTTGGTCTTAGAGACCAGGGAGTTAGTCTGAGAGACTAGGGAGTTTAGTCTGAGAGACTGGGTGGGATATTCTGGGAAGACTAGGACGAATATGTGGATACATGATTACATTATGAATTGTCTTTATTTAAAGTGTTTAAGATTGCTGTAAATATGCATGCTATAACTACCATATACCGACACACATGTCACCTTCCTCAGGGAACGAATTGTCAGATAATAGCAACCCTACGGCCACCGCCACAAATCATGAGACTTTACCTGCGCCAGAGATGTTTACGTCAGACACGGAGAGTGACCCTGACATGCTGACCAAGGATGAGGACGAATTCCAACAGTTCGCGCTGCCAGACTTTGGCGATGAATTACCTTTGTTGATGGTTCCTTGACAAAGATTCCTCTGTCATTCATGATTAAGCCCATGACCACCTCATCACTGGGCACCCCGATAGCGAGCACACCATGACCCCGATCCTCGACGATGCACCTCCTATGGAGTTTCCTGCCAAAGGTTGGCTACGCGACGAGCAATTAATGATGACGCAAACATATTTATTGACGGTCCTTCTGCTGACGCCCATGATGATAGAAAATTAGACGAGAACACTGCTGCTAATTTCACTTCTTAAGGCCCCTGTTAACAGGCCGCCCTCTGATTCTAGCGCATATTCGATTTCAGACCCCCTTGAGTCTGTGACATTTGCAGCCTTATAGAGGGCCGGATTATATCTCTTTACTACTGACAAAGACAATGACGCCGTTATGACTGCTGCACTAACACCTGCTCGAGGCACCACACCATTACAAGACCCAGGGTCTGCTCCCGAGCCAGCTGCTTTCCTATTGAGACAGCTTGATGAGGCACCTGTTGATCCTACTTAAACATGACCTTAATCCTTTTGGACTGCCATACATTGCACTCCTTGCACCAGGTCAAGTGCCTGCACCTATTGACCCTCCTTGCATTAAGACATTTACTGCTGCACCTGCACCCACTGATATTACTCCTATAAAGACCGACGTCCATTGCGCCAACATGCCTATCGCTTTCTTTCAAGACTTACTTGCACTCCGGAAAGGTACTCCAGGTCGGCACCCGCGTAACGATCCCTTTTGCTACAACAGCGTTTTCTACGACCTCACAGACTGCACCGTTTGCTACTTTCACCTCTACGGAACTGGATGAGCCATTTTGATTGTTCTTATCATACACTACGCTAATGTTAGATCCTCACATAATGGAGGCCACACACGAGATGAGTTGCTCCTGTAACATGAGCTACAGTTTGAGGATATGAGTCGCAGAGTGTTGGAGCTTGAGCTGACACCATATTTGGTAACTTCAAATGCAAAAGCTTTACATAACCGGAAACATGATTTAAGTACTTACATCACAAGACAACATATTGTCTGAAAAGTTTATGTAAGACACCACGTCCTCCACCCTGTCTATTGTCAGCATACTTTGGTCCTCCACATTTAACAAGGTTCCTTTTGCGCTCTCAACCGTTGCTATTACACCTTTCCCAGGATCCTGATGCTCATTTCTTTACTATCAAGCGGTAGAGCAGATAATTACTTCGACGAATATACAAGCCCGAGGAGGAAGTCCACGCATGTTAGCGGTTTACTTTCCTTTCCTCCTTCACCTCCGTCACTAGTATAGTTGGTTTCTGGATTATGCGGATTGCATTACATTTGGGTAAAGACACTAATGATAAGCCGGGTTTGTGGAGACTTTTAAAGACCACTTCAGACTATGTGATTTTGATACATTAATACATTTAATGGACGAGGGTAGGGTGACCCTGTGTCCCTATTGATGTGATACATTTTGGAGGGCAATACAATTGTGGTCAGGGAATAATGAGGGCCCAATCATTATAAAACATGCGACAATACTTTATGGCCAACGACCAACGAAACTTCGTCGCTATATCTCCGTTAAGCACGTTATTAATCTATATGTGTGTACAATAATTATAACGCTTCGTGCTTGCTTACTATGCTCTCATTAAACATAATTACCAAATTTCTTGGTTATACTATGATTATACCAGTGCTTGATTGGTTGGTATGATAACCTAATATGTGTGTGTACATACGATCTCTAAACAACTATATGCACTCCCCGAACGAATGAGACCTGACCTAACCAATCTTCTTCTCAGAAGATGTCGATACAAGGGAACATTGATACCAACAACCCTCTGCCGACGACAGCAGAGTCAGAACTGCAAGGGCGCATCTCGCAAGCCATCGCACAACTCGAGGCCCTTCGCTCCGAACACGGCGAAGGTACCTCAGGAAATAACCCAACCAGCGGCTGCACCTATGAGCAGTTCTTGAACCACAAACCTCGAGAATTCGACGGCACTGGGGGTGCCTTAGCATTTGTGCGTTGGGTAGAGAAGACGAATTATGTCTTACGATTGAGCAAATGCGCCCCAGAACATCAGGTTATGTACATAGCGGGGCTATCTGTAGATAGGGCTATGTCATGGTGGAACCTTCAAATTCAGGCAATGGGCGAGGCCGCTGCGTATGCTATGACGTGGGACGAACTGAAGGAACTAATGTGCATAAGATTTTGCTCTAGGGCGGAAGTCCAGAAGTTGGAAACTGAATTGTGGAACTTGAGAATGGAAGGCCCAAAGATAGCTGAATATGTGCAGAGATTTGGCGAGTTATCACAAGTTGCATCGCGTTTGGTGGAACCAGAATCTAGGAAGATCGAACTTTTCATCAGGGGACTAGCACCGCAGATTCTAAGCCAGGTAACAACATCTAAGCCTTCAACAATTATCGAAGCAATCGACATGAGCGTGGCGCTCACTGAAGAAGCGATTAGACGAGGAGAATTTTCCACTGCGAAAGAGAGAGAGGAGACTCCTGTAGGGTCACCTGGGGATAACAAGAGAAAGCTCGCAAATCTTAAGGTGGTTACTCGGGGGAGTAACGAGAAGAAAGTCAAGAAGGGAAAAGACTACATGGGTATCCTACCTAAATGTGACAATTGTCTATGCTATCATGGCGGGCGATGTAAATATGGAAAATGTGATAACTGTGGTAAGAGGGGACATCCCAAGGAAACTTGTAGACAAGGTATTGAAGGTGGAAACAAAGGTCAAGATGATAGCAAGAATCACGAAGGAAACAACGACAACGAGGAAGGCAGGACGAGTGACAAACAAAAACATGCAGAAGTTTGTTTTAACTGTGGAAGCAAGAAGCATTTCAGAAAATACTGCCCTAAGAAGAACCGGGCACGAGGATAAAAGCTTAAGAGCTAGGAAAGCACGCCAAGAATTCAAGCATGAATATCGGTACGTCCCATATTACTCAACATTATGCATCTGTGCTGCTAGATACTATTGCAAATTTTCGGTTTTGCATCTCTAGAGTTCGAGAGTGTACTGATATAGTAGCACGTAAGTTAGATAACTTGCACTCGATGGGACTAGCCAGGTGAAGCTAGTGGAAGTCAACGCAGTAACTAGAAACGGCAAGATAGAACCCGAAGAGCGTGAATTTACGCTTGAGTTACTGCCAGTTGAGTTGGAAAGCTTCGATAAGGTAATTGAGATGGATCAACTGCCGAGTGTTCGAGCGGAGATTGATAACCGCATCACAATGGCAAACGAAGAAACGACCGTGGCTCATGAAGCAGGATATGCCCCTACAAATTACTAATTGCGGGGAGGCACAAAGGATGTTGCGTAAAGGATGTGTTGTTTTCTTGGCTCATGTCGAGGACAAGGGAGCCGAAGAACTAAAACTCGAAGATACCCCCGTGATCAGAGAGGTATTCTGAAGTCTTCCTCGAAAACTTGCCGGAACCCTCTCCTCAACGATTAGTCAAACCTCGCTTCGATTTAATTCCAGGCACCGCACCTGAAATCGATGCATCGTAGCGACTCGCATTTGCGGAAATGCAAGGATTGACTGTGTAGTTTCAGTAGTAGATAGAGAAGGAAGATAAAAGACCAAAACTTCTGTTTTAGATAACCTCAGTCTGCTCATCAAAAGGAAGGACAATGACTTTCAAATGACCGGGAGTCGGACGAGCTAGCCAACCAGAGTCGGTGGCTTTTGCTAAAGATTAACGAATTACTCATTTAACTAACGGATAGGATCCAACTACTCCTACACGACTGATCAACGATCGAGTGTCTTTAGCTGCGAATTCAGGAAGGAAGCATACCGAGGAAATTGTGGGACAATAATTTGTTTTAACGTACACAAGAGTGGTGATTCCTACACGACGCACAGAACAATTATACACCGAATACGAAACTTTGAGAATCTAGAGAACATGTACTTAGGACCTTTGGGAACCCAGGTCCAAACTCGTAAAGGTTGTTACTTAGGAACCACACCTGTTAACTCAAGCAAACACCATTATCCGACGCGTATACCATTTCAGTTAACAAGACAGAAAGTACTTAAATTTCTTTCGTTGAAACATTCACTTTGCTTCTAACGAGTAGATGTTTGCATCTCTACTCCCCTTAAAGTAGTTGCATCGCGTTGATTTTCTTCACTAAGAGCGAACACACATTTTCCTCGTATACTTGGTCATTTCTCCATTTTTGCAATCACTCATTGCTCCATTACTTGAAAACTCACTTGTTACGCATGCACCATCTGCTACGCATGCGGTTTCATTCCAAACATTTCATTGAAGTTCAGATATTATGTTGTTAAATCTAATTACTGGTCCGTAATCTGAATGACCTACATTATTGTAATTGTTGACTCTTTGCTACCAAGTCAACACACTCTCTTGAAACTTCTTTTGATCTCAAATTACATTTATGGTTTATTTTTGGTTACCATGCCGAGATTTCCTTTGTTGATACATACGTTTATTATCGGGTTACGCTGAAACTAAGTTCAATTGCTTGAACTTATCCATTTCACATGTTTGATTTGAGACGCTATATGATGTATTGGGAGCATCATATTCAAATATTTTTGCAAAGATTCTTTCATTACGAGTCGTAGTAGATTCGGTTGGTCTACGACTCCACTAAATCGTTTGATTGATTTCAATACCTTGCGGTGATATTTTAACAGAATTGAGCTTGCGCTAAGTTGGTTACTCATTTCATACACGGATTTGAATTATTTAATTGCTCTAAATCCATCTCGTTTATCACGATTAAAGCGGTCTCAACACAGTTATGTGTTAAGGCAATGGTACATAGATTCATTCCATAGCACAATGTACCTCTTAACGATTCTTTCATTGTCTATCGAATACCTTGCGGTATTTAATACTTTTTCACCTTCGATCAAAAACAGTGGCTCTTTGATATTCTTTGTTCAACTGGAAACTTTACGACATCGTGTAAACCAAACCTTCGGGTTGTCTTTGTACACTTTCATTTGATTTCAGGCACGGTAAACTTGTATAGTCACCACTATTATTGAATCTCGTCAATACGACACCCTATGGTGTCATTATCTTGTGCTAATCATGGCCAACTGTTTCACCCAAAACTACATATACTTTTGTTGACTTGCCATTTAAACATTTCTGATGCAACTACGAATCAAGACCGTGATACACCAAATTCGCTTGTATTCAATTCGGTGTACCCTCGAAACTTAAGAGTGCCAACACACTAAACCGTGCCGTTCATTTAGTCAGGAGATTTACATATCACTTTACTACTACTTTTGAGTTATTGATTTTGAGTTCATATGGCGGATGCTACGGTTGTGAAAACTCGTTGGCATATTGTGACCAACTATCTAAGTATCCTAATAGACAAGACTCCTCTATTGTGGAACCCCTGTAACTAGATTACACTAGACTATATGTCGATACGTCTTGTACCCTCGACACCAAATGCTAAAAGCACATACCTTTTAGCAATTGGATTCGTGATTTTGTATATAGATTCTTGGACTCACTTGATGCGAATAAGGTTTGATTCGGTTTAGAGATTATCTACCTCGGTACTATTCATATACATACATGCATAACGAAACCCTAAGGAATTAAGGTAGTACAAATTTCGAGGACGAAATTTTCTTAACGGGGGGAGAATGTGACAACCCTCAAAATTTCAGGTACTGTACAAATTAATTAATCTTAATTACGTGCTTAATGACTGTGCTTGATTACAACTAACAATTTAAAGTGCTCTATGATTCTATATCATATATACATGCATCACATTTTATACAGTCACTCCATTCATTACACACCTACATTACTGACATACTTGATGCACTCAGCACAGTTAACACACTGAACGGTTGATTCAGATATAATGCTGACAATGCCAGCACATAGACAGACAATGATTTTATGGCCAGTATGAGCCAGGGGTAGGGTACTACACTGGTTTGGAGCGTAGGGAAGTGAGGACCATAAGACTGCGTCTTTAGGTGATAGATATAGTGCCGGGAAGTGCCTAAAACACACTTTAAATACAGAATTCTGCATTCTTTTATAAAATTCAGCATTTTATTATGCCAGTAGAATACACATGTATGACAGAGTGGTCCTGTATACTTTCCTAAGTGCCAGGAATGATTTCGTTACTAAAAGATGCATAAAAGACACTATACGGTACAATTAAACGCTTTAACGGAACAATACGAAACCGAATAACCAGACATTACCCGGGACACCAAACTATTGTCAGAAATATTATTTTATCATTCTTAATTATTTACGGTCACAAAAATCCCCACACACTATAGAAACATGACATACACTCACTATTCTAGAAATTACCCTAAACCTCCAAATAAATTACCTACTAATTAACAAATTTTACAAATTACCCCCCCCCCCAACCGAATTTCCAGCCAAATGATTACCAAAATATTTTGTTGAGATTTTATTCCTTGTAATCTTCATTTGATTGGCCAAGAATCTAATTAATGATGACAATAGGTATTAGGGTGCACATGGTTCCAAGGATTTTCATCATAACTTCAAAGATCACACTCCACCCTCACTCTCTCTCTCTCTCATTTTCGGCCACACTATAGCAGCCACAATCACCACCACTTTCACACCACCATCTTCCATTTACAATCTTCCTTCAAGTGTAGAAGATGGATGCCAGAGACTTACAACTTGTGGAACTTCAAAAGGGACTTTGTTCTTGCTTTTTCATCATTTCTCATCATCTTCTCCACTAGATTCATCCCTAGCTTTAAGCTAGTAGTAAGTTCCTTGCTTAAACTCTTGTTCATCTTGTTTCATGGTTAAGATAGGTAGTATGATGAAATTTACAAGAACACTAAAAGTTTAAACAAGAAACATGCTGATTTACATTTTCAGCCAACTTCAACAGGCTGTAACTGGACCGTTTTAAATAGAAAAACTGATTTTCTGGAGTCTAAATTAGGTATTTTTGAACAACCAAACAAATGGCACTAGAATCGTAATTTTTCGAGGTCGTTTACTATTTTTAAAGAACTGTTTTAAGACAGCAGCTCTAGCTGCGATTTTTCTGCTGAAAAAGAGTGTCGTATTCAGAGTCGTAACTCAAAACCTGAGCAGAATTAGCTCATGGAATGTTTACTGTAGATGGTCACTATTGTTTCCGTGATTCTCCAACTGGAATTTCGTCGATCGGACTTGCGATTAATTTTTGGTGAATTTTTCCGTAGACTGCAATCAGAAAGCAACAAATCTAACTGCAGTCGGGTAAACGAATTTTTATATAATATTGGTAAGGAACTGAGCCCCGATATTTTTACACAATAAATTTTGGATTATATAGGACACTCTGTAAAAATTTGAGAATTTTTGGAAAAGGTTAACTATTTTATAAAAATCCTCGAAAACAGTCCAGTTTTGGGTAATGAAGCTGAAATAAAGTAAGTAATGCTTTGTAGGTCTAAATGTCGGTTTGATTATTGAGAACACTCTACGGGATATTTGTAAAAGAAAATGATATGCTTTTAAGCATGGACACCTCTATTTACAAAGGAGACTATGGCGAAATTTTCCAAAAATCCTAACACTTAGTAAACATTTTTCTAAACAAGTGGTTACTAGCATGTTTTAGACTATGTTTTTCAAACATAAAACTCGCCATAATTTTTATAACGAAATACGGAGTATCGGAGGTTGGTTTCATACAGGAATATGGTTAAATATGTATTCTCTAAAATGGGACTTAAAAATATAATTCAAATACGAATAGACATATGTAAAATATCCCATCCTTGGGAAGGAAATACGAATACACAAGTATAAGAAGTATTATTACTAAATAATTGAAGACACTTTAAAAACGTAACTCAAAGGAACTAATCAATACTAAGACAAGGCACGACCCGTTCGTCTAATAGACGTTAGACCATTGTAGGTAGTCGTGTTTGCTGAGGAGATTTGGGTTACGAGTACCAAAGACGCAATACTGTGAGTTCATGTCCCCCTTTTCTCTTAACTGTTTTCAGTTTTATACTTCGGGGGTGAAATACATGTTATAGACATTTACAGTCATTTACAGATAATTACAGACATTTACAGACATTTACAGACATTTACAGACATTTACAGATAATTACAGACATTTACAGACATTTATTATATGGTATGGTTAGCTTAAGGAGGGTTTATATTACGCGAACATGTGAGTGGTGGGCACAACACTCGTTGTAGGACCGAGGGACATTAGTGATAGATCTATTTGGGTGTAGCGAGCCCCACTCCTGAGTCCGCTGAATGGACCATGAGGTGACTATGTCTTCCAGCCGGAAGCCCGGTACAAATTTGCTAGGTTTGAGTCTTCCTGCATCACTTCACACTTATCATTGGCTTTGCAACCCAATGGTGGTCTCTTTTTCCTTAATTGCTACATACCAGGGATTTTATACATACAGACATTTTTAAAAAGGTTTATACATACTCACTTACACATGAACTCGCTCAACTTTTGTTGATTTTTCAAACTACATGTATTTCAGGGAACTAAACGGATCTAGCAGGTGTATGCATGTGTCTACAAGCTGCGTGTTAAATAAAGGATGTCATTCGTGGTCATAGAGTTTAAAAGATGTATCCTATTCCTGGACGAGATACATGTTTCTAAGCTCAGGATTATTTAAAGTCTTTTGTTGAGTCCATGGGAACTCATTTGAACGTGTTATGGTTTGTAACTAATTGGCGTCTATATTTTCAAGACAATGGTATTGTGGTATTTTCTAAACTTTATTAATGAATGAAAATATTTTGGTTTTATCATATAGCATTGTTATGATTGATTGCTATGGTATTAAGAAGTCACACCAAATAAACCACGCTTCCGCAAAAGTTAGGGTGTGACACTTTGGGGTTACGCTTTACTCTCCGTGGCCCGTATGGTCCAACCAAGAAAGTGGATAAGACACCTTTTGAAATATGGAATGGAAGGGCTCCATCATTATCATATTTAAAAGTATGGGGTTATGAAGCTTATGTTAAGCAATACACCCCAAACAAATAGAAGTACGATCCACTAAGTTTATCTTTGTAGGATATCCTAAAGATGGTATAGGATATTAATTCTACTATCCAACAGAGTAAAAGGTATTTATTGCTCAAAAGGCTGAGTTCTTGGAACCTAAGTTCCTTATGGAAGGAATTAGTAGAACAATGGAACTTGATGAGGATCAAGAACCACAAGCCGATACACGTTTGGTTAAAACTAGCACTCAACAAAAGGTTGTTGAAAAACGATCAAGTGGTTGATCAACACACATAATGCGTTCGCAGATCTGGTAGAATTAGTAGTCCACCTGAAAGATATGGATTTTTCATAGATGGATGCTACGTGGTAGATTTAGGTGAATCAACCACATACCATGATGCAATGTCAAAATTCGATTGTGACAAATGGCTTGAAGCCATGAACGTAAAGATGTAGTCCATGTATAGCAACCAAGTATGGGAATTGGTTGTAGCACCTCTTAACTCCAAAGTAGTTGGAAGTAAGTGGGTTTTCAGGAAGGAAACCGATATGCATGGTAACTTGGATACTTGTAAAGCGAGACTTGTAGCGAAAGGTTTCACTCAAACTCAAAGGGTTGATTATGATGAGACCTTCTCGTATGCTGCGATGCTAAAGTCAATTAGAATATTATTTTCCATACCTGCATAATATAATTATGAGATTTGGAAAATGGATGTCAAAACGGCTTTCCTTAATAGATATCTTGAGGAAGATGTCTATATAGTTAAGCCTGAAGGTTTTGTCGATCCAAAATATCCTGACAAAGTATGCAAGTTAAAGAAATCAATCTATGGATTGAAACAAGCATCTAGAAGTTGAAATCACCGTTTTGATGAAGAGATTAGGGAATATGGATTCATCAAGAACGTTGATGAAGCTTGTGTGTATAAGAAGGCTAGTGGGAGCATCATCACTTTCTTAGAATAATATGTCGATGACATTCTACCATTTGTAAATGACATTCCAACCATGGAAGGTGTAAAATCCTGGCTTGGAAGTTGTTTTTCCAATAAGGATCTAGGAGAAGTCACCTATATTTTGGGAATAAAAGATCTATAGGGATAGATTAAGGCGCTTGATAGGTTTAAACCAAAGTGCATACATTGACAAAGTCTTGGAAAGGTTCAAGATTGAAAACTCTATGAAAGGTTTGGTACCTATTCAAGAGAGGACAATTTTGAAAGCGTTTCAATGTCCAAGCTCAAAGGATGAGCGAGAAAGAATGAAAGGAATCCCATATGCATCTGCTATAGGTTTCATTATGTATGTAATGGTATGCACTAGACCGGACAAGTCATGCGCGTTAAGCATGACGAGAAGATACCAGTGAGTAACGGTCATTAGGTGACTGTTAAAATACATATATATTGAAATACCTTAGAGGGACTAAGGATATATTTCTAATATATGGATCTGGTGAAGAAAAACTCGTTGTAAAAGGTTACAGGGATGCGAGTTTCGGAATTCATTATAAAAGGTTACATGGATACGAGTTTCCAAACTGATCGAGATGGTTCTCGATCATAATCAGGGTAGCATTGACCACTACAGAATCAGAATACATCGCCGCTTCTTTAATTAAGATATATCATATGGATCTACCACTTGAATTATTGCCGATCTAGGGGTAGTCCCTACCATTCAGGACCCCTAGAGATCTTTGTGATAACGATGGTGCGATTGCTCAAATCAAGGAACCTCGTGCACATCAAAAGACTAAGCACATTGAGTGGAATTTCAACTACATAAGGGATGAAGTTGAAAAGGGAAAGATATGTATTCGCAAAGTTCACACTGGTCAAAATATTGCGGATCCACTCACGAAGCTCTTTGAACGGGCATAGCATGAAGGGTCATACTTATGCCTTAGGACTTTGATATTCTAGTGATTGGATTTGATCTATTTTGTATTTGGATATTGGAACAACTATTATTATAACTCTTTATGGTATTTTGAGTTATGTTCCATTTTAGCATGTTTAAATCCATGAATAAGTTACTTATTCTAATATCCATAGTCGATCATACTTGTGGGAACAGATATGAATGTAAGACTATTATGAACTAGGATCGGTAGATATTCATTAAGTATGAATATAGAGCAAAGTGTTGCTGCCAAGGTTCATAGATATTTGTGGGATACAAATATTGGACTGACTCGCTCTCAAATATTACTGCATGGAATCATCTGTGATTGATCATAAGTAAATTTGAATAAAGGAGAATATCATAGTATCCTCTGACCTGAGATACATATTGGGTCTTGATATTCACCAAATATTGTACCTTGACTTATTTCTTCGCTGTCAGTAATATGACAGTACATAAGGCTAAGCTCAGGTGTGGTACAAGGTGATTGTGAGAGACGTATGTAGTCAAGATGGGATTTGTTCCTCTTATTCGTTGAGAGTAAGATGTCTAAGGCCTGCTAAAGTTAAATCAACAGAGAGTGATCACTCTATGTCTCTGGATTTAACATGACATCTGTAACGAAAGGATAAATGATAGATTCACCTAAATCATTTTCAAGTAAGGGACTTGAAGGGGATGATGTTATTGAATGGCACATATAGTCATACGTATTAGGGATAGTAAACCGTAGTTAGGCATCATTTACTACTTGCATCAATCTTCTATGTATGTTGTGCAAGTGGGAGATTGTTGGACTCTGTATGCCCAAGACACATATTAAATTGATGTGGCTAGTATGCTATGATCCAAGTGGAGTCATACCCAAATACAAGCTAGAAAAACACTTATATTATTTATTTGTGATATGATCAAACAAATAAATATTAACACTTAGAGTATTTAGAAATTGGTTTTCTAAATAATTGCACTTGACAAACTAATAAATTATATGGATAATTTATTTTGAGAGAATATTTTATTTTGTTATTTAATGGGTTAAATAACTTAATAAAAGTTGTATAAAGTCTTGTGAACATATGATGTTATATTTTATAAAAGTTATAAAATACAAGACTTATATTATTTAAAAGAATTTTTTTTTAAATAAAGCAAGCCCCCCCCCCCCCATGGTGTTCTTCCCTAAAAATTTTAGTCCAATAGAAATGCATGAAAATGCATGTGCTAGAGAAGATTTGATTGGGTGGTCTAACCAAGACCATCTTGGTCCAATGGGGTTTCATGCACTTGCATGTGTAACTTGGCACATGATTGGTCAAGGTGGGTGGCAATTCTCTCATATGGTTCTATAAATACTTAGATGAACTTGAAGAACTAGGAAGACTTATGAACTTGAAAGAAAACTAGAGAATTTCTTCTCTAAATTTCGGCCAATAAGTGTTGGTTCAAGAGGTTTTCAAGTTTTTTTTTTCTAGTGCAAGAACTCTAATAAAAACTCTTATAATTTCGGACAAGGGTTGGTTCCAAGAGGGTTTCAATTGTGAGTTCATAAGTGTAGAAATCCTAGCTAAACATAAGGTGTTTGTTGGAAGGCTTGGGGTATACAAGTTTGAGGTCTTCTACACTTGAAGGCAACCGTTCAAGAAGCATCATCATCTTCATGTCCTTTACTCCTTGGAAGGTAGTATTCTAAACACTCTATGATTGTGTTTTATTTTGATAGCATGCATGTTCGTACATGGATCTGAGATTGGGTTTTACATATAAAATGGTTTTTATATCTTGTAAGTAACATGTTTTAAATAAAAATATTCCGCTGCGTTTTTTTTATTTCATAAGGATGAAAGTACTTTGATAAACATGTCAAAATCCCAACATTATTTTCCATGGTTGTGAAACAATAATTCTGTTACAACACTCCCCGACGTTTCCGCCACGTGTTTCTCGTTTTTCGTGGTCGGATGTGATAGAAGAGTTGGTATCAGAGCCAATGGTTATAGGGAATTAGGTTATTAGTAATGCTTTGACCTAGACTATAACCTTTCTAGGACCCCAACACAAGTTATCTTGTGTTTAGATCTTAAAACATGCACTTCACCTATCCTTAGGTGATAACCACAACGAGAACATCGATTCCGAATCCGCTTTGAAAATTAATCATCTGTTCTTGGATGATTGATTACTAGGTTTGGAACCCTCTGTTGTAAGGTTTTGAACCCTCTATTGTAAGGTTTTGAACCCCTTTGAATTTTCAAAATCTCGTCAAAGTTTTGGGTTCGAAATAGTGTGAACACGTGCAAACTGGAAGAGTGAATGCATGTACCCTGGGTTTTCTGTCTAAGGCTAGAGTGTTCGTACAAATCCACATAATCGGACCAGTCACTCTTACCTGGGAACTCTTGGGATGAGTGTTCACTTATAGGCGAGCATGTCTTCGCGATACATTATTTTTGACCCATTTACTTTGATTAGTCACAATGTGTCATTTGTTTGCCTTGTGGTAACGAACAAATGACCACCATCTTTGTTGTTTTCAATTTTTGAATCATCTTATTCTTTTCCTCCAATCATCTCACTCGTTTCTTTTCATGTTTCCTCTTTTAGAATGCCTCCTCGACGCGACAATCAGATAACAAATGCCAAACTGGCAGAAATCATCGCGCAGCAAATGGCTGCTACTTTCCCGAATCTTATTGCTCAACTGAACCAAGCCAACAACAACAATCATGCTCCATGCAATTTCAAGAGTTTCAATTGGGCTAAGCTGTAACACCTGTGCCTCCACGGCCATCAAACAAATACCAAACCAATGAAATATTGTATTTCATACTTGGGATTTGTAAAAATATGTGTATCGTTTACACATATCAACTCTTGTTCGTTTTCAAGCTTTAAATCGCTTTCTGGAGGGTTATACGCGCACTAATGCGCAAATATACAAAAGTTTAATGCAACGAACACTCCGGAATAGTAAAATAGGCTTAACATACCTTAAGTAACCTTTACATAACTTAGAAATAAGTTTTGAAGGCTTTGGTATGGCAAAATCTAGTTTATTCGCTTACAGGGACTAAACTTGACAAACTGCGAAAGTATGCCAATTTGAACTGTAACGAACATTCCGGAACATGACCATAAGTTAAACACACCTTAAATATCCTTTACATAGCTTAGAAATAGGCTTTGAGGGGTTCGGTATGCTAAAATAAACTTTTGGGTCATTCAGGGACTAAAAGTGTCAAAAAGTGCACAAGTTTGCACTTTTACGCATAACTTACGTTCTGAATACATCCGGACATCCAAAAATTTATGTAAGAACTAAAATATTTTATTTTAGTGTTTGGCATGAGAAAAATCCATTCTTCGCGCAATTTGGATCGTTTTTCGCGCTTATGCGCATTCCGTCGTAATTAAGCGAACATCGCGTTCGTACGGCCAAGCGAACATCGCGTTCGTACGGCCAAACGAACCGACATCCGAGATTTTTTGGGCACATTTTAAGTTCCCTATACTTTAACTTCATTTTAGAGCTTTGAAATGGGGTTAACGAGCCTTAAACGTGTCGGAAATAGCTTAAACGGGCTGCAGGGACCAAATTTGACATTCTGCCAAACTAGGTCCCTGCGCACCGCAACAATATAATTGTTACGGTGCGCAAGCAGTGCCCAGAACAGCAGAATGTTGCAAACAGCCTGTTTTCAGCTGTCATACACTCCAAAACCACTTGCAAACGGTTTTTACAATACCATGGGCCATTTCTATGGGTTCTAATGGTTTAGTAAAACTAGGGGCACACTTGGACGGTTGAGATCGAGGCACGTTTTTCGATGAACGATCCTAACGGCTCTACATTTCCTATAAATACCCACCTTGTTTTACCCATTTCCCTCAAATTTGAATCTGATTCTACACTCTCTAAGTGGAAGTATATGTTTCCTACCTGAGAGTGAATCGGGTTCGAATCTTGCGGGGACCCTTCGTAAGTATTCCTTCGTTCTTTTATTGCTTTTCGAGTCTGAAAGTCAAACTTTGTTTGACTTTCTGCGTTGACCAGTTTATGGTCAATGCGAAGTTCGTTTGAACTTCGCAACGTGAGTGTAATCACGTTGGTTATAGTCCCTTGGGACTATGCCTACTGATTACCACGTTGTATAGGGTCGTAGGGTAAGCGATCTAATAAATCGCTTATACCTTCGAACCCGACCCATTTGGTCGATCATTAGGATCCGACCAAACACATTAGGTGACCATAGTATATAGGGAATAACCTTCCGAGGTTATACCTTATGGTCGCTTCGTTTAAGTAGTTGTATGATAGGTAGTTTATATGCCTTAGGTAAATTACCAAAATACCCCTTTGATGCCAAAATTCATTTTAAACATATGTAACATAACTTTTGTCATCTAAACTGATTTGACAACCATATTAGACATGTTAAGGCATATTTTACTTGTCATAGGACTAGTTAGGCGTTCCGAACGCGTTTTACGCGAACGACGCGTTAAAGTAGCATAAGCTACCTAAACGGGTCGTAATGGGTCACAAACACTTAGGTTAAGTTTCGTTTTAGCATGAAGGCTTTGTTAAACCATATGACACGAGTCTCTATACTCGTTTGGTTTACGAACCCTCATTCTATCCAATCATCCGATTTAGGTCCGGTTATTAACATAGTTACCTATATTAGGTGCCGTTTGATATCCACGATCTCTAGCATTGTTTGGTTGTTACTCAAGGACTACAAAGCAATCTCAAGTGAGTACATAGAACCCCTCTTTTACTGTTTTCAAACTGTTTTGGGGTGGAACACATGTGCCTACTTGTTACTTTCATGCTTTCCTGTTTTCACATCATATACTTGCTATGTTCATTAGTACATTTATAGTACATGATTTCATTGTTTTACATTACATTTTATGCTATGTATGTCCATTTAGTTCATACTTAGTACATCGTTTCACATCACATCACATGCTATGTATGTTCATTTATTGCATACTTAGTACATTTGATTTCATCACATGCTATGTATGTCCATTTAGTACATGCTAAGTACATTATTTTACATTGCATCTCTGTTGCATATGTTCCAGTAACATATGGACACATTGTTTTACAGCTCTACCTTGTATGTTTACTCTAGCATACTAGGTACATCATCTTCATAAAACATGCTTACATTTTGGTATGATATTTGTTTGTTTAAACTATACTATACATTCATTAACACCGATCATGCCGCTCGGTAGTAGGTAGTGGTACCATAGGACTTGACAAATCCCATTCCTGAAATCTCGGGTTTGTTTGGACGTAAGGAATGACCGAATCCGAATACATATTCTTTTGATAACCCATTTTTACATGGTTATCCGACTGTCGCAAGGCTTGGATGTATGAATTTTCACAATACCGCATAAATGTCTATATCAGTATAGCATGCATTTACTACACAAAACATAACTTTGATTTAAACCAAGTTTTACTTCAATACTTTGTTTTGTGCATTTCACCTATGGTTTAGTTGATGCATTTCACTAGCCATACATATCATTTTGGTTACACATTACACGATTTACATTTGACACATAAACATTTTCGACATTGGTTATACATTACATGATTTACGTTTGACACATAAACATTTTCAACATTGGTTATACGTTGCATGATTTACATCTTGACATAAACATTCTGGTATATTATTCAATACATTTGACAATTAGTTTAAACATAGACACCTTACATTGTTGGTTTGGTTTGAGTAAGTGATTTAAGTAACGAGGCGTGTGTAATATGATATAAACATGGTGGATACGCCGCTGGTACTTCCTATATATAAGTGTTTGTATGGTATTACATATCGTAGCGTTATTTGAGTCATTTCAATTTTGACATATAACATTTTATACAAATAGCATACTTTTCACAATACATTGTTTTACAAACAACTTATCTTATACAAACTCATCTTACATGGTTATTCATTTAACCTTACATTTATTTATACATATCATCTGATCTTATCGTTTTTCAAATGATTTACAAGACAAAGCAAATTACAGGGTTCATGACTAAACATTTTCTTAAACAATAAGTCATGAATCCTATTTTCATAAACCTATGTATCTCACAGGTATTTTTATGCTGACGTACCTATTTTCACATGTGTTTCAGGATATGATGCATAGGATTTATCAAGATACACTTAGGCGGACTTGGGCCTTAGCGACAATAAAAGATGCAAGACTAGTTTTGATTGTCAAGACATTGTATCTACTTTAATCAATAAAACAATATTTCAATTTCCATGTGTTATGAAACAATGATTCTGTTACAACACTCCCCGACGTTTCCGCCACGTTTGGTTGTCCTACGTGGTCGGGGTGTGACAGAAAAGTTGGTATCAGAGCCCATGGTTATAGGGAATTAGGTTATTAGTAATACTTTGACCTAGTTTATAACCTTCTTAGGACCCTAAAGCGAGTTTACTTGCGTTTAGTCATAAAACGATATCGTCACCTATCCTTAGGCGACGACCTCAACAAGAACATAAATTTCCAAATCGCTTTGAAAACTAATCATCTGTTCTAGGATGATTGATTACTAGGTTTTGAACCCTCTATTGTAAAGTTTTGAACCCTCTATTGTAAGGTTTTGAACTCTCTGTTATATGGTTTTGAACCCCTTTGAATTTTCAAAATCTCGTCAAAGTTTGGGTCTTATAATGTGAACATGTGCAAACTGGAAGGGTGAATGCTTGTATTCTGGGTTTTCTGTCTAGGCAAGCACTTCGTATATATCTCATCAGACGCGAGACCAGTTGTGCTTACCTGGGAATTCTTGGGATGAGTGTTCACTTATAGGCGAGCATGTCTTCAGTGATACATTAATAAGACATGTTTACTTTGATTAGTCACCGTCTCATTTGTTTGCCTTAGGTAACAAACAAATGATCGCAATTTCTATGCGTTGTCATTTTGATTTATTTGTCCAATAATCTTTCACTTGTTTCTTCCTATGTCTTTCATTTTCTTCAAGAATGTCTCTTCCTCTCAGCAACGGCCAAATGTTCGAGCAAACAGCCAAACTTGCCCAACAAATAGGCGAAGTGATTCTGAAGACTGTGGAATTGGGAATTGCTATGTCTCGTCTGAACAATGACGCCACTCAAGAGCCACGAAAGGAAGCAGAAGCCAAGCCTTCACCTAAATCAAAGAAACGTAAGGCTTCAAGGAAACCCGCAGCGATGGCACCAAAACAGGCAAGACCTTGCCAAATGACAGCACCACCAGCCAAGAAAGCAATCAAGGAATCAAAGACCATGGATGAACGATCCCCTAAGAAGTCAAAGAAGCGAAAGGCTTCTCAGAACTTCGCCATGGTCGCTCACAATGGTCAAGCCATCCCCAACCAACCAGCTCAACCCCCTGCTAGGAAGCAATACAACAGAACTGCACCCTTGTGCAACCAATGTAGCCTTCATCATCAGACTAGTGTGAAGTGCCGCAAATGCCAAATTTGTGGACTTATAGGTCATACGGCAAGGGTTTGCCCAACTACAGCAGTACCAAATCAAACAGGACCCATCCGGGTGGCAACACCACCTGCTAAGAAGCAATACAAGGGAACGGCACCAATATGCGACAAATGTAATGGGCATCACCAAGCTCACTTACCGTGTCGTCTGTGTGTATCATGTGGGCGAGTTGGTCACCTGGCATGTGCTTGTCGATGTAACCCGAACCAAGGTGGTCCAAATCAACCACAAGCCGACTCTGCTCAAGCTTGTTTCTCACCAGGGTCTTGCTACAACTGTGGCGAGATGGGCCATTTCCTAAGGGATTGCCCAAAGCTTGCTAATGCAAATCCAACCCATGGATGAGCAGTTGGCTGACTAGAAGATGTTGCTGTCTTATGCTTTTATTCTTTTGTTCTCTTGTAATGTGAAACAATCTGTTTTGTTTATAAATAAATCGTTGATCACAAATTCTGATATACAAGTGTAATTACATGTGTGTATGACTTTTCCTATGTTACTTACATCAAGAAACTATGTACCTTGCAAACTACTTTTGTGATTTCTCTCTTTCAAATGATCGCTCATGATTCCCTCGAAAATTTTAAGTACTCGTTTCGCTTTACGAAACAAAGTACAGAAAATAAAGTGACATTATGAGTAATCATACTTCTGCACATCTGTGCCTTTGAATCCTTGGTTAAATAACTAAGGGTATTTCCAAATCTCAAACCCATTACGTTTTGATTTTTCAACATATATAGTACAGTATTTCAAAAACAATCTTCATGATCTCAAAACATTTCATATAGTTTGAAAACAATTTTTTTCTAAATGCATTGTCTATGGTATTTCAAAAACATTGGCCATGTTATCAAAACCAACCTTCCTAATTTCAAAATATTTCATATAGTCTGAAGGCAATATTAACACAGTACATTTTCTTATCAAGTGCATGATTTCGAAAAGCATCATTCATGTTTTTCAAAAACCTTATACATAATTTCAAAATTCATCTCGCATAATTTTAAAACATTTTTAGGAATATACCTACCTAATACACCTACTTTATAATTTCAAATGTATTATATATAAGGTTTCAAAAACATTGAACACATTTTTTTAGAACCTCATGCATAGTTTTTCCAAATATATTTTCCTCATACATTAACTTAACCTTCAAATTTTGCTTCATATGTTGCCTTGGCATATCTGGCACCTCAACTTCATAAGCATTTTTTTTTTTTACTTCATGTTTTGACATAAGCACGTCCAGTGCAAGGTTTCAAAACATCTTCAACTTCTAAAATCCATATGGGATCTTTTTATCTTCACATTTAGACCCTTGTGGATAATTATCATTCAAATCAGATGTAACACCTGTGCCTCCACGGCCATCAAACAAATACCAAACCAATGAACTATTATATTTCATACTTGGGATTTGTAAAAATATGTGTATCATTTGCACATATCAATTCTTGTTCAATTTCAAACTCTAAATCGCTTTCTGGAAGGTTATACGCGCACCGATGCGTAAATATAACCAGTTTAAAGCAACAAACACTCCGGAATAGTGACATTGGCTTAACATACCTTAAATAACCTTTACATAACTTAGAAATAAGTTTTGAAGGCTTTGGTATGGCAAAATCAAGTTAAATCGCTTACAGGGACTAAAGTTGACAAACTGCGAAAGTATGCCAATTTGAACTGTAACAGACAATCCGGAACATGACCATAAGTTAAACACACCTTAAATATCCTTTATATAGCTTAGAAATAGGCTTTGA
Source organism: Helianthus tuberosus (assembly GCA_030545235.1). Taxonomy (NCBI): domain Eukaryota; kingdom Viridiplantae; phylum Streptophyta; class Magnoliopsida; order Asterales; family Asteraceae; genus Helianthus; species Helianthus tuberosus. Next base: position 194,815,603 of record CM060414.1, read on the forward strand.
GGGGTTCGGTGTGCTAAAATAAACTTTTGGGTCATTCAGGGACTAAAAGTGTCAAAAAGTGCACAAGTTTGCATTTTCGCGCATAACTTACGTTCTGAATGCATCCGGACACCCAAAAATTTATGTGAGCATGACTATATTATATTTTAGTGTTCGCCTTAAGAAAAATCCATTCGTCGCGTCATTTGGTTCGTTTTTCGCGCTTATGCGCATTCCGTCGTAATTAACCGAACATCGCGTTCGTACGGCCAAACGAACCGACATCCGAGATATTTTTGAGCATGTTTTAAGTTCCCTATACTTTAACTTCATTTTAGAGCTTTGAAATGGGGTTAACGGGCCTTAAACATGTCAAAAATGGCCTAAATACAGTTCAGGGACCAAAACTGACTTTCTGCCAAACTTAACCCCTACGATGCGCAGGGACTTTTGCCCTACGATGCGCAGGGGTTATCCTGACCAGATACAATGTTTAAACAGCCTGTTTTCAGCTGTTTAAACCACCACCACATGTTCCTACTTGCTTAGTCATGAAGATAAGGAGCATATGTGGCCTCCATAACCTTTCAACACTTGTACGGATCGGATCATGGCACGTTTTCCATGAAACGATCTCAACGGTGGACCGAATACTATAAATACCCCACCCCCCATTGCTTTAAAACTCACAAGAATTCTGATTTGAGAGCTCTAAGTTGAAACCATTGTTTCATACCTGAGTTCTTGAGTCGGGATTAGCATTCGGGGACCCTGGGTAAGTATTCTTTCGTTCTTTTCCTTATTTTACTGCTTTTCGAGTCAGAAAGTCAAACTTTGTTTGACTTTCAGCGTTGACCAGTAATGGTCAATGCGAAGTTCGTTTGAACTTCGCAACGTGAGTGTAATCACGTTGGTCATAGTCCCTTGGGACTATGCCCACTGATTACCACGTTGTCTAGAGTCGTAGGGTAGGCGATCTGATAAATCGCCTATACCTTCGAACTCGACCCATTTGGTCGATCATTAGGATCCGACCAAATACATTAGGTGACCATAGTGTAGGGAATAACCTTCCGAGGTTATACCCTATGGTCACATCGTTTAAGTAGTTGTATGATAGGTAGTTTATATGCCTTAGGTAAATTACCAGAATACCCTTTTCATGTATAATTGGTAATTAAGCATATGTAACCTAAACTTTTGCCACATAACTGATTATGTAACATGTTTAGGCATATAACACTTGTCATAGGACTAGTTAGGCGTTCCGAACGCGTTTTACGCGAACGACGCGTTAAAGTAGCATAAGCTTCCTAAACGGGTCGTAATGGGTCGATAAGACTTAGGTTAAGTTTCATTTAGCATGTAGGCTTTGTTAAACCATGTCATATGAGTTCCTACACTCATTTGGTTTACAAACCCTAATGCTACCCAGTCTTCCGATTTAGGTCCGGTTAATTAACATAGTTACCTATATTAGGTGCCGTTTGATTTCCGTGATCTCTAGCATTGTTTGGTTGTTACTCAAGGACTACTGAGCATTCTCAAGTGAGTACATAGACCCCTCTTTTGCTGTTTTCCAAACTATTTTGGGGTGGAACACATGTGCCTACATGTTACTTTCGTGCTTTCCTGTTTTCATATCATATACTGGTTATGTTCATTAGTACACTATTAGTACATTGATTTACATGACTTTTCTACTTTGTATGTTAACTTAGCATACTTAGTACATTTCTGTTGCATATGTTTACTCAGCATATGGACACATTGTTTTACATTGCATTTCTGTTGCATATGTTTACTCAGCATATGGACACATTGTTTTACATTGCATTTCTGTTGCATATGTTTACTCAGCATATGGACACATTGTTTTACATTGCATTTCTGTTGCATATGTTTACTCAGCATATGGACACATTGTTTTACAGCTCTACCTTGTATGTTTACTCTAGCATACTAGGTACATTATCTTCATAAAACATGCTTACATTTTGGTATGACATTTGGTTTGTTTAAATGAGACAATGTACATTCATTAACACCGATCACGCCGCTCGGTAGTAGGTAGTGGTACCATAGGACTTGACAAATCCCATTCCTGTAAATCTCGGGTTTGTTTGGATGGAAGGAATGACCGAATCCGAATACATTTTCTTTTGATAACCTTGACTGAAAGGGTTATCCGTCTGTCTCAAGGCTTGGATGTATGAATTTTCACAATACCGCATAAATGTTCATTATCAGTATAGTATGCATTTACACAAGACCTAATATTGATTTAAACCAAGTTTTACTTCAATACTTTGCTTTTGTGCATATGGTTTAGTTGAGACATTTCGCTAGCCATACATGACATTTTGACATAGACATTTGACATAGACATTTCGACATAGACATTTTAACATGATTGACATTGATCATGCATTTACACATTACATGATTGACATTGATCATGCATTTACACAAGACATAATATTGATTTAAACACAGTTTTACTTCAATACTTTGCTTTTGTGCATATGGTTTAGTTGAGACATTTCACTAGCCATACATGACATTTTGACATAGACATTTGACATGGATATTTGACATAGACATTTTTGACATGATTTACATTAGACATGAACATTTTACATCTTGATGGTTTGGTTTGATTATGTGATTAAGTAACGATGCGTGTGTAATATGATACAAGCATGGTGGATACGCCGCTGGTACTTCCTATATATAAGTGTTTGTATGGTATTACATATTGTAGCGTTATTTGAATCATTTCAGTTTGATACATATAGCATTTTATACAAATAACATACTTATCACAAGACATTGTTTTACAAAACAACTTATCTTTTACAAACTCATCTAACTTGGTTATTCATTTAACTATACATTATTCACTTATTTATACCTATCATCTGAACTCATTGTTTTTCAAATGATTTACAAAACAAAGCAAATAACAAGGTTCATGACTAAACATTTTCTCAAACATAAGTCATGAAACCTATTTTCACAAAACCTATGTATCTCACCGGCATTTTTATGCTGACGTACCATATTTTCACATGTGTTTTTCAGGAACTGTTGCATAAGATGATCAAGATACACATAGACAGACTTGGGCTTTAGTGACAATAAAAGATGCAAGACTAGTTAATTATGTTGTATTTCTTTGTTTGTTAGACATTGTAACACTTTTAATCAATAAAACGAAACTTTAATTTTCCATGGTTGTGAAACATTAATTCTGTTGCAACACGCCCCGATGTTTCCGCCGCGATTTGTATGTTCTACGCGGTCGGGGTGTGACAGAAAAGATGGTATCAGAGCCAATGGTTATAGGGAATTAGGTTATTAGTAATTAGTAATGCTTTGACCTAGTCTATAACTTTCTAGGACCCTAACGCGAGTTTACTTGCGTTTAGTCATAAAACAATACCGTCACCTATCCTTAGGTGACGACCACAACAAGAACATAAATTCAAAACCGCTTTGAAAACTAATCATCTGTTCTAGGATGATTGATTAGTAGGTTTTGAACCCTCTATTGTAAGGTTTTGAACTCTCTATTATACGGTTTTGAACCCCTTTGAGTTTTCAAAATCTCGTCAAGGTTTTGGGTTTTAAATAATGTGAACACGTGCGAACTGGAAGGGTGAATGCCTGTATTCTGGGTTTTCTGTCTAGGCAGGCACTTCGTATACATCTCATCAGACGCGAGACCAGTTGTGCTTACCTGGGAATTCTTGGGATGAGTGTTCACTTATAGGCGAGCATGTCTTTGCGATACATTATTTTTGACCCATTTACTTTGATTAGTCACCATCTCATTTGTTTGCCTTAGGTAACAAACAAATGATCACAATTTTCATTCGTTACCATTCGGTATTGATTATCCAATAAACCTTTCACTCGTTTCTTCCTATGTCTTTCACTTTCTTCTAGAATGTCTCTTCATCACGATGACGCCCAGATATCCAAGCAGACTGCTAAATTCGCTCAGCGAATAGGCGAAGTAGTCCTGAAGACTGTTGAATTAGCTACTGCCATGTATCGTCTCCAGGATGAAGCCACTCAAGAGTCACCAAGACAGGCAGGACCTAGTCAGGTGACAGCACCACCAGCCAAGAAACCAATCGAGGAATCAAAGACCATGGATGAACGATCGCCTAAGAAGTCAAAGAAGCGAAAGGCTTCTCAGAACTTCGCCATGGTCGCTCACAATGGTCAAATCATCCCCAACCAACCAACTCAATCCCCTGCTAGGAAGCCATACAATGGAACTGCACCCTTGTGCAACCAATGTAGCCTCCATCATCACCCTAGTATGAGGTGCCGCAAATGCCAGATTTGTGGACTTATAGATCATACAGCAAGGGTTTGCCCAACTGCAGCTGTACCAAATCAAGCTGGCGACAATCCTGCTCAAGCTCGTTTCTCACGAGGGTCTTGTTACAACTGTGGCGAGATGGGCCATTTCCTAAGGGATTGCCCGAAGCTTGCTAATGCAAATCCAACCCTTGGATGAGCATTCGACTGAACAAAGGATGTTGCTGTCTTATGTCTTTGTTTCTTTTGTTTTCTTGTATTGTGAAACAATATGTCTTGTTCATAAATAAAAGATGTTGTTCACAATTCTAATATACAAGTATAATTACATGTGGGTATGACTTTTCCTATGATACCTGCATTAAGGAACTATGTTCCTTACAAACTACTCTTGTGATTCTCTCTTTCAAATGATCGCTCATGATTCCTTCGAACATTCTAAGTACTCGTTTCATTCTAAGAAACGAAGTACATGAAATATAGTGAAACTATGAGTAATCATGTTTTTTTTGCACATCAGTACCTTTGAATCCTTGGTTAGATAACTAAGGATATTTTCAAGTCTCCTACCCATTACGTTTTAATTTTTCAACATACACAGTACAAGTATTTCAAAACAAATCTTCATGATCTCAAAACATTTCATATAGTTTGAAAACAATTCTTCTAGATGCATTGTCTATGTTATTTCAAAAACATTGGCCATGTTATCAAAACCAACCTTTCAATTTCAAAATATTTCATATAGTCTGAAGACAATATTAACACAGTACATTTTCTCATCAAGTGCATGATTTCGAAAAGCATCATTCATGTCTTTCCAAAAACCTTATACATAATTTCAAAAATTCATCTCGCATGATTTTAAAATATTTTTATAAATATACCTACCTAGTACACCTACTTTATGATATCAAAAGTATTATATATAAGGTTCAAAAACACTAAACATATTTTTCTTAAAAGAACCCCATGCACAGTTTTCAAAAATATCTTCCTTGTACATTTACTTAACCTTCAAATTCTGCTTCATATGTAGCCTTGACATATCTAGCATCTCAACCTCATAAGCATTTTACTTCATGTTTTGACTTAAGCACATCCCGTGCAAGAATTCAAAGCATCTTCAACTTCTACAATCCATATGGGATCTTTTTATCTCCATAATTAGACCCTTGTGGATGATCATGATTCAAATCAGAGTCCTTAATTGGATTCTTTATGTACCTTAATTCGAACATTTCGAGTTCTAGTAATCGAAATCGAATTTTCTTTTTGAATCTTTCTATCTTTATAGTTGGATTCTCGAAAATGTTTAAAGTACCAAATGAAATCCACAAGATGGATTCCTAGTGTGCTTTAAATACATGTACTCTGTTAGCAGAACAAACTTCTAGTTAGCAATTTTGTGGTTATGTGACTATGTGTTTATTCATCTTATGTTTTCTTTCACGCATTTTTGTGTTTTTAATACTCTGGATATTCGTTATCCAAATCCTCGCAGGATCTTTCATATCTTCATATGAGAGATTCGTAGCAGGATATTCAAAGGTACTACCTTAAATCCTTAATGGGCTTCTATGTAATAGTTAAGACCCTTGGATTTATATAGTACCACTCCAGACCCTTTTTAGTGGTCTAGTCTAAAGGATTGATTCACAATTTGGTTAAAGAATGACATCTAGTGATGTAGCTGGACAGACTCCTTGATAGTCTATTTAGATCATTTATTGATCTAGTCTACGGGACTCTATGGCGGTCTAGTCACACTCATCACAGGATTGCTTATTTGGTTTTACCCTACGCATTATAAAATAGACTGTGTGAACTGTGCAAGGAATTGTCTAATTATGGAGGCCTACATAATTATGAAATTTAGTGCATAGAAACCCAGTAAGGTTTATTATGTGTAAGAACCGATAGTGACAACAATAACAAAATGAGAACGATGTAATGGAGGTACGGTGGACGCACCAATGACGCTTCGTATACTTGTATATAAGTATCCCTCTTACATTGCAAACATAATGTTATTAAGGTTACTAGAAGTTCAAGAACCCTAACCAATGTTGTTTGATCTTTTCAACTTCATGTTTTAAACTCTCACAAGTTTCCTCTAAATAAATTTCGGGACGAAATTTCCTAAAGTAGGGGAGACTGTAACACCTGTGCCTCCACGGCCATCAAACAAATACCAAACCAATGAAATATTATATTTCATACTTGGGATTTGTAAAAATATGTGTATCATTTGCACATATCAATTCTTGTTCAATTTCAAACTCTAAATCGCTTTCTGGAAGGTTATACGCGCACCGATGCGTAAATATAACCAGTTTAAAGCAACAAACACTCCGGAATAGTGACATTGGCTTAACATACCTTAAATAACCTTTACATAACTTAGAAATAAGTTTTGAAGGCTTTGGTATGGCAAAATCAAGTTAAATCGCTTACAGGGACTAAAGTTGACAAACTGCGAAAGTATGCCAATTTGAACTGTAACAGACAATCCGGAACATGACCATAAGTTAAACACACCTTAAATATCCTTTATATAGCTTAGAAATAGGCTTTGAGGGGTTCGGTGTGCTAAAATAAACTTTTGGGTCATTCAGGGACTAAAAGTGTCAAAAAGTGCACAAGTTTGCATTTTCGCGCATAACTTACGTTCTGAATGCATCCGGACACCCAAAAATTTATGTGAGCATGACTATATTATATTTTAGTGTTCGCCTTAAGAAAAATCCATTCGTCGCGTCATTTGGTTCGTTTTTCGCGCTTATGCGCATTCCGTCGTAATTAACCGAACATCGCGTTCGTACGGCCAAACGAACCGACATCCGAGATATTTTTGAGCATGTTTTAAGTTCCCTATACTTTAACTTCATTTTAGAGCTTTGAAATGGGGTTAACGGGCCTTAAACATGTCAAAAATGGCCTAAATACAGTTCAGGGACCAAAACTGACTTTCTGCCAAACTTAACCCCTACGATGCGCAGGGACTTTTGCCCTACGATGCGCAGGGGTTATCCTGACCAGATACAATGTTTAAACAGCCTGTTTTCAGCTGTTTAAACCACCACCACATGTTCCTACTTGCTTAGTCATGAAGATAAGGAGCATATGTGGCCTCCATAACCTTTCAACACTTGTACGGATCGGATCATGGCACGTTTTCCATGAAACGATCTCAACGGTGGACCGAATACTATAAATACCCCACCCCCCATTGCTTTAAAACTCACAAGAATTCTGATTTGAGAGCTCTAAGTTGAAACCATTGTTTCATACCTGAGTTCTTGAGTCGGGATTAGCATTCGGGGACCCTGGGTAAGTATTCTTTCGTTCTTTTCCTTATTTTACTGCTTTTCGAGTCAGAAAGTCAAACTTTGTTTGACTTTCAGCGTTGACCAGTAATGGTCAATGCGAAGTTCGTTTGAACTTCGCAACGTGAGTGTAATCACGTTGGTCATAGTCCCTTGGGACTATGCCCACTGATTACCACGTTGTCTAGAGTCGTAGGGTAGGCGATCTGATAAATCGCCTATACCTTCGAACTCGACCCATTTGGTCGATCATTAGGATCCGACCAAATACATTAGGTGACCATAGTGTAGGGAATAACCTTCCGAGGTTATACCCTATGGTCACATCGTTTAAGTAGTTGTATGATAGGTAGTTTATATGCCTTAGGTAAATTACCAGAATACCCTTTTCATGTATAATTGGTAATTAAGCATATGTAACCTAAACTTTTGCCACATAACTGATTATGTAACATGTTTAGGCATATAACACTTGTCATAGGACTAGTTAGGCGTTCCGAACGCGTTTTACGCGAACGACGCGTTAAAGTAGCATAAGCTTCCTAAACGGGTCGTAATGGGTCGATAAGACTTAGGTTAAGTTTCATTTAGCATGTAGGCTTTGTTAAACCATGTCATATGAGTTCCTACACTCATTTGGTTTACAAACCCTAATGCTACCCAGTCTTCCGATTTAGGTCCGGTTAATTAACATAGTTACCTATATTAGGTGCCGTTTGATTTCCGTGATCTCTAGCATTGTTTGGTTGTTACTCAAGGACTACTGAGCATTCTCAAGTGAGTACATAGACCCCTCTTTTGCTGTTTTCCAAACTATTTTGGGGTGGAACACATGTGCCTACATGTTACTTTCGTGCTTTCCTGTTTTCATATCATATACTGGTTATGTTCATTAGTACACTATTAGTACATTGATTTACATGACTTTTCTACTTTGTATGTTAACTTAGCATACTTAGTACATTTCTGTTGCATATGTTTACTCAGCATATGGACACATTGTTTTACATTGCATTTCTGTTGCATATGTTTACTCAGCATATGGACACATTGTTTTACATTGCATTTCTGTTGCATATGTTTACTCAGCATATGGACACATTGTTTTACATTGCATTTCTGTTGCATATGTTTACTCAGCATATGGACACATTGTTTTACAGCTCTACCTTGTATGTTTACTCTAGCATACTAGGTACATTATCTTCATAAAACATGCTTACATTTTGGTATGACATTTGGTTTGTTTAAATGAGACAATGTACATTCATTAACACCGATCACGCCGCTCGGTAGTAGGTAGTGGTACCATAGGACTTGACAAATCCCATTCCTGTAAATCTCGGGTTTGTTTGGATGGAAGGAATGACCGAATCCGAATACATTTTCTTTTGATAACCTTGACTGAAAGGGTTATCCGTCTGTCTCAAGGCTTGGATGTATGAATTTTCACAATACCGCATAAATGTTCATTATCAGTATAGTATGCATTTACACAAGACCTAATATTGATTTAAACAAAGTTTTACTTCAATACTTTGCTTTTGTGCATATGGTTTAGTTGAGACATTTCGCTAGCCATACATGACATTTTGACATAGACATTTGACATAGACATTTCGACATAGACATTTTAACATGATTGACATTGATCATGCATTTACACATTACATGATTGACATTGATCATGCATTTACACAAGACATAATATTGATTTAAACACAGTTTTACTTCAATACTTTGCTTTTGTGCATATGGTTTAGTTGAGACATTTCACTAGCCATACATGACATTTTGACATAGACATTTGACATGGATATTTGACATAGACATTTTTGACATGATTTACATTAGACATGAACATTTTACATCTTGATGGTTTGGTTTGATTATGTGATTAAGTAACGATGCGTGTGTAATATGATACAAGCATGGTGGATACGCCGCTGGTACTTCCTATATATAAGTGTTTGTATGGTATTACATATTGTAGCGTTATTTGAATCATTTCAGTTTGATACATATAGCATTTTATACAAATAACATACTTATCACAAGACATTGTTTTACAAAACAACTTATCTTTTACAAACTCATCTAACTTGGTTATTCATTTAACTATACATTATTCACTTATTTATACCTATCATCTGAACTCATTGTTTTTCAAATGATTTACAAAACAAAGCAAATAACAAGGTTCATGACTAAACATTTTCTCAAACATAAGTCATGAAACCTATTTTCACAAAACCTATGTATCTCACCGGCATTTTTATGCTGACGTACCATATTTTCACATGTGTTTTTCAGGAACTGTTGCATAAGATGATCAAGATACACATAGACAGACTTGGGCTTTAGTGACAATAAAAGATGCAAGACTAGTTAATTATGTTGTATTTCTTTGTTTGTTAGACATTGTAACACTTTTAATCAATAAAACGAAACTTTAATTTTCCATGGTTGTGAAACATTAATTCTGTTGCAACACGCCCCGATGTTTCCGCCGCGATTTGTATGTTCTACGCGGTCGGGGTGTGACATCAGAGTCCTTAATTGGATTCCTTGTGTACCTAAATTCGAACATTTCGGTTCCTTATAATCGAAATCGAATTTTTCTTTTAAAAATCTTTCTATCTTTATAGTTAGATTCTTGTTAATGTTTAAAGTACCAAATGAAATCCAAGGAATGGATTCCTAGTGTGCTTTAAATACATGTGCTCCGTTAGCAAAACAAATCAACAAATTAAATATCTAGATAAACAATCTTTGTGGTTATATGACTATGTGTTTATTCATCTTATGTTTTCTTTTATGCATTTTGTGTTTTTATACTCCGGATATTCGTTATCCAAATCCTCGCAGGATCTTTCATATCTCCATATGAGGGATTCGTAGCTGGGTAGTCAAAAGGTACTACCTTAAATCCTTAATGGGCTTCTATGTAATAGTTAAGACCCTTGAATTATATAGTACCACTCCTTGATTCATAAGAGACCCTTTAGTGGTCTAGTCAAAAAGATTGATTCACAATTTGGTTAAAGGACGACATCTAGTGATGTAGCTGGACAGACTCCTTGATAGTCTATTTAGATCATTTATTGATTTAGTCAAAAGGACTCTATGGCGGTCTAGTCACACTCATCACAGGATTGTTCATTTGGTTTTACCCTACATATTATAAAATAGACTGTGTGAACTGTGCAAGGAATTGTCTAATTATGGACGCGTACATAATTGTGAGATTCAGTGCACGGTAACCACAGTAAGATTTATTATGTGTAAGAACCGATAGTGACAACGATAACGAAATGAGAACGATGTAATGGAGGTACGGTGGACGCACCAATGACGCTTCATATACTTGTATATAAGTGTCCCTCTTACATTGCAAGCATAATGTTATTAAGGTTACTAGAAGTTCAGAACCCTAACCAATATTGTTCGATCTTTTCAACTTCATGTTTTCAAGCTCTCACAAGTTTCCTCTAAATAAATTTCGGGACGAAATTTCCTAAAGTAGGGGGGACTGTAACACCTGTGCCTCCACGGCCATCAAACAAATACCAAATCAATGAAATATTGTATTTCATACTTGGGATTTGTAAAAATATGTGTATCGTTTACACATATCAACTCTTGTTCGTTTTCAAGCTTTAAATCGCTCTCTGGAGGGTTATACGCGCACTAATGCGCAAATATAACCAGTTTAATGCAACGAACACTCCGGAATAGTAAAATAGGCTTGACATACCTTGAGTAACCTTTACATAACTTAGAAATAAGTTTTGAACGCTTTGGTATGGCAAAATCTAGTTTATTCGCTTACAGGGACTAAACTTGACAAACTGCGAAAGTATGCCAATTTGAACTGTAACGAACATTCCGGAACATGACCATAAGTTAAACACACCTTAAATATCCTTTACATAGCTTAGAAATAGGCTTTGAGGGGTTCGGTGTGCTAAAATAAACCTTTGGGTCATTCAGGGACTAAAAGTGTCAAAAAGTGCACAAGTTTGCACTTTTACGCATAACTTACGTTCTGAATACATCCGGACATCCAAAAATTTATGTAAGAACTAAAATATTTTATTTTAGTGTTTGGCATGAGAAAAATCCATTCGTCGCGCAATTTGGATCGTTTTTCGCGCTTATGCGCATTCCGTCGTAATTAAGCGAACATCGCGTTCGTACGGCCAAACGAACCGACATCTGAGATTTTTTGGGCACATTTTAAGTTCCCTATACTTTAACTTCATTTTAGAGCTTTGAAATGGGGTTAACGAGCCTTAAACGTGTCGGAAATAGCTTAAACGGGCTGCAGGGACCAAATTTGACATTCTGCCAAACTAGGTCCCTGCGCACCGCAACAATATAATTGTTACGGTGCGCAAGCAGTGCCCAGAACAGCAGAATGTTGCAAACAGCCTGTTTTCAGCTGTCATACACTCCAAAACCACTTGCAAACGGTTTTTACAATACCATGGGCCATTTCTATGGGTTCTAATGGTTTAGTAAAACTAGGGGCACACTTGGACGGTTGAGATCGAGGCACGTTTTTCGATGAACGATCCTAACGGCTCTACATTTCCTATAAATACCCACCTTGTTTTACCCATTTCCCTCACATTTGAATCTGATTCTACACTCTCTAAGTGGAAGTATATGCTTCCTACCTAAGAGTGAATCGGGTTCGAATCTTGCGGGGACCCTTCGTAAGTATTCCTTCATTCTTTTATTGCTTTTCGAGTCTGTTCGAGTCTGAAAGTCAAACTTTGTTTGACTTTCTACGTTGACCAGTTTATGGTCAATGCGAAGTTCGTTTGAACTTCGCAACGTGAGTGTAATCACGTTGGTTATAGTCCCTTGGGACTATGCCTACTGATTACCACGTTGTATAGGGTCGTAGGGTAAGCGATCTAATAAATCGCTTATACCTTCGAACCCGACCCATTTGGTCGATCATTAGGATCCGACCAAACACATTAGGAGACCATAGTATATAGGGAATAACCTTCCGAGGTTATACCTTATGGTCGCTTCGTTTAAGTAGTTGTATGATAGGTAGTTTATATGCCTTAGGTAAATTACCAAAATACCCCTTTGATGCCAAAATTCATTTTAAACATATGTAACATAACTTTTGTCATCTAAACTGATTTGACAACCATATTAGACATGTTAAGGCATATTTTACTTGTCATAGGACTAGTTAGGCGTTCCGAACGCGTTTTACGCGAACGACGCGTTAAAGTAGCATAAGCTACCTAAACGGGTCGTAATGGGTCACAAACACTTAGGTTAAGTTTCGTTTTAGCATGAAGGCTTTGTTAAACCATATGACACGAGTCTCTATACTCGTTTGGTTTACGAACCCTCATTCTATCCAATCATCCGATTTAGGTCCGGTTATTAACATAGTTACCTATATTAGGTGCCGTTTGATATCCGCGATCTCTAGCATTGTTTGGTTGTTACTCAAGGACTACTAAGCAATCTCAAGTGAGTACATAGAACCCCTCTTTTACTGTTTTCAAACTGTTTTGGGGTGGAACACATGTGCCTACTTGTTACTTTCATGCTTTCCTGTTTTCACATCATATACTTGCTATGTTCATTAGTACATTTATAGTACATGATTTCATTGTTTTACATTACATTTTATGCTATGTATGTCCATTTAGTTCATACTTAGTACATCATTTCACATCACATCACATGCTATGTATGTTCATTTATTGCATACTTAGTACATTTGTTTTCATCACATGCTATGTATGTCCATTTAGTACATGCTTAGTACATTATTTTACATTGCATCTCTGTTGCATATGTTCCAGTAACATATGGACACATTGTTTTACAGCTCTACCTTGTATGTTTACTCTAGCATACTAGGTACATCATCTTCATAAAACATGCTTACATTTTGGTATGACATTTGGTTTATTTAAACTATACTATACATTCATTAACACCGATCATGCCGCTCGGTAGTAGGTAGTGGTACCATAGGACTTGACAAATCCCATTCCTGAAATCTCGGGTTTGTTTGGACGTAAGGAATGACCGAATCCGAATACATATTCTTTTGATAACCCATTTTTACATGGTTATCCGACTGTCGCAAGGCTTGGATGTATGAATTTTCACAATACCGCATAAATGTCTATATCAGTATAGCATGCATTTACTACACAAAACATAACTTTGATTTAAACCAAGTTTTACTTCAATACTTTGTTTTGTGCATTTCACCTATGGTTTAGTTGATGCATTTCACTAGCCATACATATCATTTTGGTTACACATTACACGATTTACATTTGACACATAAACATTTTCGACATTGGTTATACATTACATGATTTACGTTTGACACATAAACATTTTCAACATTGGTTATACGTTGCGTGATTTACATCTTGACATAAACATTCTGGTATATTATTCAATACATTTGACAATTAGTTTAAACATAGACACCTTACATAGTTGGTTTGGTTTGAGTAAGTGATTTAAGTAACGAGGCGTGTGTAATATGATATAAACTTGGTGGATACGCCGCTGGTACTTCCTATATATAAGTGTTTGTATGGTATTACATATCGTAGCGTTATTTGAATCATTTCAATTTTGACATATAACATTTTATACAAATAACATACTTTTCACAATACATTGTTTTACAAACAACTTATCTTATACAAACTCATCTTACATGGTTATTCATTTAACCTTACATTTATTTATACATATCATCTGATCTTATCGTTTTTCAAATGATTTACAAGACAAAGCAAATTACAGGGTTCATGACTAAACATTTTCTTAAACAATAAGTCATGAATCCTATTTTCATAAACCTATGTATCTCACAGGCATTTTTATGCTGACGTACCTATTTTCACATGTGTTTCAGGATATGATGCATAGGATTTATCAAGATACACTTAGGCGGACTTGGGCCTTAGCGACAATAAAAGATTCAAGACTAGTTATTTATGTTATGTTTCTTTGATTGTCAAGACATTGTATCTACTTTAATCAATAAAACAATATTTCAATTTCCATGTGTTATGAAACAATGATTCTGTTACAACACTCCCCGACGTTTCCGCCACGTTTGGTTGTCCTACGTGGTCGGGGTGTGACAAAAAAGTTGGTATCAGAGCCCATGGTTATAGGGATTTAGGTTATTAGTAATACTTTGACCTAGTCTATAACCTTCTTAGGACCCTAACGCGAGTTTACTTGCGTTTAGTCATAAAACGATATCGTCACCTATCCTTAGGCGACGACCTCAACAAGAACATAAATTTCCAAACCGCTTTGAAAACTAATCATCTGTTCTAGGATGATTGATTACTAGGTTTTGAACCCTCTATTGTAAAGTTTTGAACCCTCTATTGTAAGGTTTTGAACTCTCTGTTATATGGTTTTGAACCCCAACCAACTCGCACAGCCTCCAGCGTAGAAGCGTTATGCAGGGAATGCACCTTTGTGCAATAGATGCAACAGTCACCATCAGCCGCAACTTCCGTGCCGTTTCTGTACTAACTGTGGGAAGTCAGGTCATCTTGCTGATGTTTGTCATTTTGCTTAGAATCAGGCAGTTCAGAACCCGGCTCAACGAGTTGCTCAGCCTCCTGCTCAGCAACAAGGTCAAGCTGCACGACCACACTACCCGCCAGGTTCTTGTTACAACTGTGAGGATCTGACCCACTACCGTAATCAGTGTCCAAGATTGGTGAATGCTAATCCAAATCAAAATCAGGCTCAGGCTCGAGGGCGAGTCTTCAACATGAATGCACAAGAGGCACAAGCAGACAATGAAGTGGTGAACGGTATGTTCTTTATTAATAATCAGCCTGCATTTGTTCTTTTTGATTCGGGTGCCGATAAGAGTTTTGTGTCATTATCTTTTGAGTCATTGCTTCGCATGTCTAGAACGAAACTAGGAAAACCCTTGACAGTAGAGGTTGCTAGTGGTGAACCCATTGTTCTTGATTCTGTTCTTTGCAACTGCCAGTTGAACCTTAACAACCACCTATTTCCTATTAACCTCATGCCTATGCAACTTGGAAGCTTCGATGTTATTGTGGGTATGGATTGGTTAGCCAAGCATCACGTAGAGGTAGTTTGTTTCGAGAAGATTGTTCGTGTGCCGCTTTCGACAGGGGAGATTGTGACACCTGTGTCACTTCAACCATCAAACAAATGCCAAACCAATGAAATATTGTATTTCATACTTGGGATTTGTAAAAATATGTGTATCGTTCGCACATATCAACTCTTGTTCGATTTCAAGCTTTAAATCGCTTTCTGGGGGTTATACGCGCTCTGATGCGTAGATATAACCAGTTTAATGCAATGAACACTCCAGAATAGTGAAATAGCCTTAACATACCTTAAATAACCTTTACATAACTTAGAAATAAGTTTTGAAGGCTTTGGTATGGCAAAATCAAGTTAATTCGCTTACAGGGACTAAATTTGACAAACTGCGAAAGTATGCCAATTTGAACTGTAACAAACATTCCGGAACATGACCATAAGTTAAACATACCATAAATATCCTTTACATAGCTTAGAAATAGGCTTTGAGGGGTTCGGTGTGCTAAAATAAACTTTTGGGTCATTCAGGGACTAAAAGCGTCAAAAAGTGCACAAGTTTGCACTTTCGCGCATATCTTACGTTCTGAATACATCTGGACCTCCAAAAATTTATGTAAGCATTATAATATTATGCTTTAGAGTTCGGCTTGTCAAAAATCCATTCATCGCGCAATTTGGACCGTTTTTGCGTTCGTTACGACTCCCGTCGTAATTAACCGAACAACGCAACCGTACGGCCAAACGAACCGACACCTGAGATATTTTTTAGCACATTTTAACTTTCCTATACTTTAACTTCATTTTAGAGCTTTGAAATGGGGTTAACGGGGCTTAAACGTGTCAAAAGTTCATCAAATAGCAAGTTTGGAGCTTCAGGGGCCTGTTCTGCCATTTTTCAAACTTTCTGGTCTGCAAGGTCCTTGCGCACCTCAACATTATAAGTCTTACGGTGTGCAAGCAGGGGTCAGACAGCAAAAACTTGTTTAAACAGCTGTTAACAGCCCTTCAACTCCCCCAAAGGCCAATGCCACTTGTCAATCTCTGGTGGTGGGGGCAAAATGAGTTACCATAACATTCTGACAAGTGTACGGGTGAGATCAAGGCACGATATTCAAGAATAGATCCTAACGGTGGTCCTAATCCTATAAATACCCACCACATTTTCACCTCATTCCTCACAAAATCTGATCAAAGTGCTCTAAGTTGAAGCCCTTGCTTCATACCTGAGTTATTTGGATCGAGATTAGCGTGCGGTGACCCGTTGTAAGTGTTCCTTCATTCTTTTATGCATTTTAGCGTTAAAAGTCAAACTTTGTTTGACTTTCTGCATTGACCAGTTTATGGTCAATGCAAAGTTCGTTTGAACTTCATAACGTGAGCGTAATCACGATGGTCATAGTCCCTAGTGACTATACCTACTGATTACCACGTTATCTAGGCTCAGTGACGAGTCGTAGTTTCGGCCAAAATGCGCATTCGTGCGTATTTTGTAACAAAACTACTCTTGGGTATCAAAACCATTTGTTTTGATACCAAACCTATTTTCTAAACTTAGTTAAGCATGTTTTAACATGCTTAGCTCGTCACTTTTAGTTAGTGCTTATATAGGGTCGTAAGGTAAGCGATCTAAACAATCGCTTATACTTTCGAACCCGACCTGTGACAACTCGAGTTTCCAAGGTTCTTCAACTATGCGATACTCCTAATTACATCTCGTCATACATTATAATTATGTGCTCGTTATGTGAAATTAGTAAAGTTGATTTATAGTTTGAATATTATAAACGAATTGAAGTTACTTTGGGAATTGAGTCTATGATATTTAGCCATACGAGTTCCGGGTCGCACACCTCTACTTCGATCGCACACTTCCTAACTTGTACGTATCATGAACCTCGGCCCACACCCGTGTCAAACCCGATTCACCTGAGCCCATCTCATCTCATGTGTTTTTTTTTTTAACTTTCCTCGGCCCATAGTGCTTGAAGCCCATCACCGAGCCCAGCACACCTCTTTTATATTCGGATATGGGGGCATGTATGTACACGACTCCTTTAGAAATCTTTTTTGGAAACCCTAAACGGCAACTCCTCAAGAGGCCGAAGCCTACTTTTTGTAAGTCTAGCAGACGTAACATGGTTAGTATGTTTCTAATTGTTCTTTGCTTTTAATCCTCATAAGTTTTTTTGTGAGCATGGATAATAAACATGGTTATTTAGGATCCGATATATAGTTTGATACCTTGATTGTTAGTATAGGGTAATGTTATGACTCTAATGATATGCAATACATGAATGATGAGTTGTTTAGAGTGGTAGGAAGGTGTTTTTCGAACCTGATGTGACAATTGAATTAGAGAATAGGGTTGGTACTAATGTTTTAAAAACAATTGTGTGTTAACAAATATGATGATAGTTCCTGTGCAATAATTATTCGATCAGATGATTGGGGATATTATAATTGTATGATATAGTTTATGGAATGCCATATTATATGCTACATGAATTATTACTGATCTATGCTACATGATATTGATGGTTGTCTGATGAGTATATGTCGTAAACAACCCGATGGTTATTAAAAATTATGTGCAATGATATCTTTGAGCCATTGATATGGATTCACATGATGATTATATGAGCAATTGCAATGGATGATTTAATTAGTTGTAGGGTCCATTTGAATTAAATAAATGGAATGCTTGATATATTTGGATGAATGATGATTGAGCACGTCTTGTAATTGTTTGGTAAATTAATATAATTGGTCTTGAATGGGGATCATGAAACTGTGAGACATAGCGGTGGTTGTGGACTAAATTTCGTAACTGATTGGCGGAATTGGAGGGGTGCATGTGGTAAATTAATGTTATGGAAAGCTGTTTTAATTTGGTGAAACCGATTTAAATGAAACGCACAACTATAATTTTAGTTACACATGTTTGTAGTCTCACAAGACAAGTAAAGTTTGCTTTATTAACGTTGGGCCTTGTAATTGTTTAGATCGTACAAACCGGGTCACGCACTCGGCTGGACCTGAGTTCTATTTGGACCTCGGGCCCAGTTATAATCGCACGAGCCTTGTTTAGTTTGGGCCTGTTACATTTGGACTACACAATCAACCGGGCTGCGTATTTCACTTGGTCCGGCCATATTATTTGAGCCACACACTTGAATGTTGATGTTATGGATTATTAAATCGCTTCATATATGTGAACTTGCACGCTTATTTGTATGAGAACCGAACTAATAGTATATGCTATTGTGCGATACGAACTTGTAATGTGAATATACATATGGCCCGAATACTGGTTATAACTTGTGTGATAATATGTGCTATACTTGCTCACTACTTGGATAATGTGCGAAAAGAATACGAGATTTATATGAATACGAAACTGACTGTTTTTGGTAACTACGGTAGGGTTTGGTTGACCAACTGGGAACGGGTAACATGACATACCGAGCAATCTAAGGTGAGTTCACTACATTCGAGCATGCGTCCCAGTGGTTGGGGACAGTCAGTGGGTATCCCGTGGAGGGATAAGTCTTTTGGGTAAAAACGGGTATATTGGTTAATATTCTCACCTATCATTTTTGTAAGTCCCTTATTTTGTTACCTGGAGGGTAACGGGTATTAGTTGGTAGCGCTACTTAGGTTTGGCACCCTCACACAGCTCCTAGATAGGACGGATGTGAACTAATGACCCAGTCGGGGCCCAGTACTAGATAGGAGTACGTGGGAAGGGCAATCATGTATTTCAGGAGCCGTCTTGTTCGGAATTGAGATATTAACAATATTACTTGCATTTGTCAGTGAACTGTTTTACATACAACTGGTAACCAAACGTTTTCTTAAACTGTGAACTCGCCAGCTTTGTCTGATGTACTTGTTACATGCTCGCAGGTCGTTAGGTACTTGGGAACAGGAACTTGCTGGCTGGAGGGCGTGAGTGGTCATGGTGTCATTGATGGGTTTATTTATCAAACATTTATTTCTTATGATTGATCGAAAAGTATTTACATTATATTACATTAACGCTTCCGCTGAACTTGGGGTTTTTGAATAACTTATGATGGGGATTTTATCATTATTAATTAATAGAACTTTATTTTAAACTTATGATTCAATGTAATTAGTGGCTCATTGCTAGTGGTCACACGCCTAACTGGGACACTCCCTAGGTGGTATTTTGAGGGTGTGACAGTTTGGTATCAGAGCCACTGGTTATAGTGAACTTGGTTTTAGAACAGTTTTTATAAAACCAGACTATAACCGAACTGATCCGAAATCGACCATGACACTCCGCTCCAGACTGCAAGGTTCGTTTCTTGTTTACTATAGCGTAGTATATCTAGTGTTTGCTTATGAATAACAACATGCGTGAATGTACCCTCGGCACTACAGTATGAACTTATTTGTTAACATCCCTTGTTATGTGTGACACTCCTTGAACTTCCATGATCTGTGTTGTGATGTCATCTGTCTTATTGATCGAATTCGGGGAACCTTTCTAAGCGAGTTAAGAGGCATTGAGATAAGCATGCAAATTACCTTATTAATATGGGTGCACACATAATAATAATGTGGGGTGCATGCGAGTCCCAGTGAGGCTTAACAAGTGAAGAAGGGGTTCCGCTCTGTTATTTGATCGATGTGACACCACAGCCTATA
Source organism: Helianthus tuberosus (assembly GCA_030545235.1). Taxonomy (NCBI): domain Eukaryota; kingdom Viridiplantae; phylum Streptophyta; class Magnoliopsida; order Asterales; family Asteraceae; genus Helianthus; species Helianthus tuberosus. Next base: position 194,836,044 of record CM060414.1, read on the forward strand.
GAAGTCATAGCAGTGATTGACTCTTACTTGAACATGAACTTTTCACTCCCCACTAAACCCTTACGAATCCCGATGCTATAAAATATTACCTGAACACCCATAAGAACGCCTAGTAAACAGTGTAGAATGTTAGGTGCTTGTACGAACGTACCTGATTTGGATGTTGTAGCGTCGAATGATTGGTTATTACCTTCCTCACCTATCTTCGTTTGTTGGAACCTAACACACTGACGTCCTAAATCTCGAAGTGCGATCACTTCTGCAGCATTCTGGAAACATATCGTGTATTGTTCAATCAACTTGGACAAGAGGATGAACGTAGTACTTTACCGACTTCAGTATTTGGACGGCCTGGATTACCAACAACGAACATCTGCAATTTGACTCCAATTGAACCTTCAACTCTAGCCAGCGACTCATGGGAGTCAACTCTTACGAATCAATCGGAGCATGAGCGATGACAACTGAATATAGTACGGAATGTGTGACTACCAGCGCCGTGATTAGCCTTTTAGGACATGGCACAAAATGTGAGAGGATGGAATTGGTTAGTGAAAGATCGTAGGGCTCCGTTTCAAGCAACGACATTAGAGAAAATAGTCACGACAACATCAAGGTATTTGCAATCACGGCCTACAGTAGGGAAATGAAGGAATATACGACATGGGTTGGCCGTTGTTAGAATCAAGACGACAACAATCAAGGGAACGACGGTAGTACTCGTAACAAAAACAACACTGGAAATGACGCTCATGGAAGGGCATTTAGAATTGGCGTGGGTGATGCCAGGAGTTTAGCAACAACGTGGCCTGCGCGTTCTTGGTAATTAATCGCTTCGTCTCTATTCTGATTGACCCTGATGCTTCTTGAAACCAAACCTGTTATGGAACCGGCTGATGGCAAGTCAATTGAAGCCTTGTATGTTCGTTGGAATGCAAACTCGACCTTGTGGGACAAGTGTTCGGCATCGACCTTCCTTTTTGCTACCTTTGATGGTCTCGATGCAGTAGTAGTGTAAAGGTTAGCATCATATCTTGAAGTGTCAGAGTGGTGTAAAGGAACCTTGTGGGAAGGAAATTTTGCTTCACTTTGTACCTTGAAGTGTCAGAGTGGTGTAAAGGTTAGCATCATATCAGCAATGAAGGCCTGGAAGTGTCTACGGAGGGACTACACCGCAACGTTAGCAACCGTTACTGATGTTAAGGCTAAGGAAATGAGGATCGAGGATCCACCAATTGTTCGTGATTACACTCAGTGTGCTACCCGAGGAACTTTCAGGTTTACCTCACAGCTGATAGGCAGAATCTCAGTTCGATCTCACGTCGGAGGCAGCCCTGATTATTCGTACTCCTTACCGTTTTGCACCAGGAAGGTTGCAAGAACTGTCTAGTTTGCTATAGGAACTGTTGGATAGGAGTTTTGTCGAATCTAGTTTTCGCTTTAAGGGGGAGCCTCAGTTATGTCCATGAAGACAAGCCTTATGTGTACTGACTATCGAGAACTCAACAAGGTGACAATCAAGAACCGCTTGCCTCGACCATGTATTGCCAACCTGTCAACCAGTAGCAAGGATCAAGCCCTCATTTGAGGATTGGCTAACGAACGAACTATCATCAGATGGAAGTCCACGGGGAGAATTTTCCTGGAACGGCATATCGAACATAATACGGCCAGTGCGACTTTGTACACCATAACCATCGCGATAACCAACACGCTAGCAGCTTATGGACCCCAAGAATTGACCGTGTTTCTTGATGACGTCTCGGGTCATTTCCTGGAGGAAGGGACATCATGGGCGATGTCTGTATCTTATCTTAGAGCTCCTGAGGAGGAGTCATTACGTGTGAAGACTAGTTAAATGTAACCCCTGGATTCGAGAGATACATTTTGATCACATAACCAACGGAGTGGGTATACACGTGGATCTCGCTAAGATCCATTTTGTTAGAAACGAATCGACACCAAAGATTCCTTCGGGGATATAGCAATTTCTTGGCTTCGCTGGATATTATTGTAGATTCATCACTGAATTCTCAAAGACTGCGCAACTTTAAACTCTTTGGCACAGCAGGGTGCTGTGTTCGTGGAAGACAAAACATGGGGACGTCTTTTCAGCTTCCAAACCCCAGCTCTGCAATGCACTGAGCATCGTCTTTACTCGAGGGTGCGGGTGATTCAGTGGTATATCATTATGGTTCTAATCATAGTCCCCGTTACAAGTCGACACAACACGAGAGAGTGATGACCTACGTAATGGAGTTACAAGGAGAAACTGCATAACAGACAACTGGCGGTGGAAACCGTGGTCCCTGGAGTTACTTGGATGCATTACTTGGACGGTACCAAATGCGTTACTTAGACCGATCGCAAGGGCCTCTCGGGTACCATGGTTTCGAAAGAGCTAAATCAGTAAATGGCATCATTGGATGGAACTTTTGGGAGGATTACGACTATGGAATTTGAACGTGTATGAGCTTTGTAGCTCACTATCGACTCTAACTTACCTGATCAGACTCGCTTTGTTCAAGCTGGAAAACTAAAGGGAGGGAACTTTCAAGTTGAACCTATGCGGGGCATGGAGAAGCAACCTTAGCAGGCCGTACGATATTCGCTACCTCAAGGAACGAATGTGGATCTCCTTATACAGTAACTGTAGGAAATTTGTGTTGAGCAAAGAACCGCGGCCTCGATATCCTAGTCTTCTGGGTTTTGATGAGAGGCAGTAGGATTTATAAACCTTGTACAGGTGATCAGGCATGAAGGCCCACCTAGCTAGGCATGGGAATGATGTTTGACTTGTGAGAAAGTCAAGGTGAAGTATTAGCAACCAGAAACACCCATATGGAAACAAGAACAGACTATCATGGATTTTGTCACTGAGCTACCTAGAACTCGAACCGGAAACAATATCACCTAGGTGATCGTTGATTGTCTCACATTACCAGTACACCCTCTTGCAATCAAGGAAACGGACGAGTCTTCACAGCTGTGAATGTCCCTCTGAGAGAGGCGGCTTTTAGGCACGAGGTGCCAACTTCTGTTACCTCTAATTCTGATCTATACCTGGTTATGTTAGGCGTTACACGACACTCTTGGTTAACGACTAGACATGAGCATTACTTATCACCATAGGGCAAAGGGTCAGAGTAAACGAAACCCCCCCCCCCTTGTGACACATGAAGACATGCTGCGAGCATGTGCGTGATCGACTCTAGTAAACATTTGGGAAGGACACTTATCTTTGGGAGAGCTCTACTACAGCTGTTATCATATTAGCATGCATACAGCTCAGTTTGAGGCATCACATGGGCAGTAACGATAACCTCCTTGTTGGACTAAGGTGGGTGACAACCTAATCATAGATCCAGAGTTTGTGCTCGAACCTCTTGGGAAGATTGTTCTGATCGGAAATCGTTTGGCGGATACGCGTGACCGTTAGGGTAGCTGATAAGCTTAGGAAACACTGGGAGTTCACAGAGGGCGAACGTATCGGAAATCTCACCCTGGGAGGATGCGGTACACTATGGGAAACGTAGCAAGCTTAGTTTGTGGTACGCTGGGACATTCGGATTTCGGGAACGGTTGGTGTTATGACTCACAAACTCGAGTTACCTAACGAATTAGGTAATGTAAGCGATGTCATTTATGTCTCGAACCTAAAGAAGCGTCTGTTCGACGCAACACTTGTGATACCCTTCTTGAGGAACCCACCGTTAACACAGTCGAATTTCAATTGTGAGAGTTCGTTGGAACTCAAGACGTGGACCAGAGTAACAACTTTTGCTCAATTGTTCAAGCAGTTGAAACAACTTTTGCTGTCATTGACGAATTAGGTAATGTAAGCGATGTCATTTATCCTCAATTGTTCAAGCAGTTGAAACAACTTTTGCTGTCATTGACGAATTTCGGGACGAAATTCCCTTTCAAGTTAGGGATAATGTAGCACCCGGGGAAAATCCACAGTCATCCTGATCTAACACCTTACTATTTACTGTTTTGGACCACTTATCAAATTTCGGGACGAAATTTCTTTCAAGTTGGGGATGATGTGACAACTCGAGTTTCCAAGGTTCTTCAACTATGCGATACTCCTAATTACATCTCGTCATACATTATAATTATGTGCTCGTTATGTGAAATTAGTAAAGTTGATTTATATTTTGAATATTGTAAACGAATTGAAGTTACTTTGGGAATTGAGTCTATGATATTTAGCCATACGAGTTCCGGGTCAAACACCTCTACTTCAATCGCACACTTCCTAACTTGTACGTATCATAAACCTCGGCCCACACCCGTGTCAAACCCGATTCACCTGAGCCCATCTCATCTCATGTGTTTTTTTTTAACTTTCCTCGGCCCATAGTGCTTGAAGCCCATCACCGAGCCCAGCACACCTCTTTATATTCGGATATGGGGGCATGTATGTACACGACTCCTTTAGAAATCTTTTTGGGAAACCCTAAACGGCAACTCCTCAAGAGGCCGAAGCCTACTTTTTGCAAGTCTAGCACTCGTAACATGGTTAGTATGTTTCTGATTGTTCTTTGCTTTTAATCCTCATAAGTTTTTTTGTGAGCATGGATAATAAACATGGTTATTTAGGATCCGATATATAGTTTGATACCTTGATTGTTAGTATAGGGTAATGTTATGACTCTAATGATATGCAATACATGAATGACGAGTTGTTTAGAGTGGTAGGAAGGTGTTTTTCGAACCTGATGTGACAATTGAATTTGAGAATAGGGTTGGTACTAATGTTTTAAAAACAATTGTGTGTTAACAAGTATGATGATAGTTCCTGTGCAATAATTATTCGATCAGATGATTGGGGATATTATAATTGTATGATATAGTTTATGGAATGCCATAATATATGCTACATGAATTATTACTGATCTATGCTACATGATATTGATGGTTGTCTGATGAGTATATGTCGTAAACAACCCGATGGTTATTAAAAATTATGTGCAATGATATCTTTGAGCCATTGATATGGATTCACATGATGATTATATGAGCAATTGCAATGGATGATTTAATTAGTTGTAGGGTCCATATGAATTAAATAAATGGAATGCTTGATATATTTGGATGAATGATGATTGAGCACGTCTTGTAATTGTTTGGTAAATTAATATAATTGGTCTTGAATGGGGATCATGAAACTGTAAGACATAGCGGTGGTTGTGGACTAAATTTCGTAACTGATTGGCTGAATTGGAGGGGTGCATGTGGTAAATTAATGTTATGGAAAGCTGTTTTAATTTGGTGTAACCGATTTAAATGAAATGCACAACTATAATTTTAGTTACACATGTTTGTAGTCTCACAAGACAAGTAAAGTGGGCTTTATTAACGTTGGGCCTTGTAATTGTTTAGATCGCGGCTAGACCTGAGTTCTATTTGGACCTCGGGCCCAGTTATAATCGCACGAGCCTTGTTTAGTTTGGGCCTGTTACATTTGGACTACACAATCAACCGGGCTGCGTATTTCACTTGGTCCGGCCATATTATTTGAGCCACACACTTGAATGTTGATGTTATGGATTATTAAATCGCTTCATATATGTGAACTTGCACGCTTATTTGTATGAGAACCGAACTAATAGTATATGCTATTGTGCGATACGAACTTGTAATGTGAATATACATATGGCCCGAATACTGGTTATAACTTGTGTGATAATATGTGCTATACTTGCTCACTACTTGGATAATGTGCAAAAAGAATACGAGATTTACATGAATACGAAACTGACTGTTTTTGGTAACTACGGTAGGGTTTGGTTGACCAACTGGGAACGGGTAACATGACATACCGAGCAATCTAAGGTGAGTTCACTACATTTGAGCATGCGTCCCAGTGGTTGGGGACAGTTAGTGGGTATCCCGTGGAGGGATAAGTCTTTTGGGTAAAAACGGGTATATTGGTTAATATTCTCACCTATCATTTTTGTAAGTCCCTTATTTTGTTACCTGGAGGGTAACGGGTATTAGTTGGTAGCGCTACTTACGTTTGGCACCCTCACATAGCTCCTAGATAGGATGGATGTGAACTAATGACCCAGTCGGGGCCCAGTACTAGATAGGAGTACGTGGGAAGGGCAGTCATGTATTTCAGGAGCCGTCTTGTTCGGAATTGAGATATTAACAATATTACTTGCATTTGTCAGTGAACTGTTTTACATACAACTGGTAACCAAACGTTTTCTTAAACTGTGAACTCGCCAGCTTTGTCTGATGTACTTGTTACATGCTCGCAGGCCGTTAGGTACTTGGGAACAGGAACTTGCTGGCTGGAGGGCGTGAGTGGTCATGGTGGCATTGATGGGTTTATTTATCAAACATTTATTTCTTATGATTGATCGAAAAGTATTTACATTATATTACATTAACGCTTCCGCTGAACTTGTGGTTTTTGAATAACTTATGATGGGGATTTTATCATTATTAATTAATAGAACTTTATTTTAAACTTATGATTCAATGTAATTAGTGGCTCATTGCTAGTGGTCAAACGCCTAACTGGGACACTCCCTAGGTGGTATTTTGAGGGTGTGACACGACCCGTTTTGTCGATCATTAGGATCCAACCAAACACATTAGGTAACCATAGTATATAGGGAATAACCTTCCGAGGTTATACCTTATGGTCGCTTCGTTTAAGTAGTTGTATAATAGGTAGTTTATATGCCTTAGGTAAATTACCAAAATGCCCTTTTTACGCCAAAATTCATTTTAAGCATATGTAACATAACTTTTAGTATCTAAACTGATTTGGTAACAATATTAGACATATTAAGGCATATTTTACTTGTCATAGGACTAGTTAGGCGTTCCGAACGCGTTTCACGCGAACGACGTGTTAAAGTAGCATAAGCTACCTAAACGGGTCGTAATGGGTCGTAAGCACTTAGGATAGGTTTCATCTTAGTATGTAGACTTGTTAAACCATATGACATGAGTTCCCATACTCATTTGGTTCACGAGCCCTCATTCTATCCGATCTTCCGATATAGGTCCGGTATATTAACATGGTTACCTTTATTAGGTGCCATTTGATATCCGTGATCTCTAGCATTATTTGGTTGTTACTCAAGGACTACTAAGCAATCTCAAGTGAGTACATAGACCCCTCTTTTACTGTTTTACAAACATTTTGGGGTGGAACACATGTGCCTACTTGTTACTTTCATGCTTTCCTGTTTTCACATCATATACTTGCTATGTTCATTAGTACATTTATAGTACATGATTTCATTGTCTTTTATGCTATGTATGCCCATTGTGTGCGTACTTAGTACATTACATAATAAGCATATGATATGAAAACATGGAAAGCATGAAAGTAACAAGTAGGCACATGTGTTTCACCTCAAAATGTTTAGGAAACAGTAAAAGAAGGGTCTATGTACTCACTTGAGATTGCTTAGTAGTCCTTGAGTAACAACCAAACAATGTTAGAGATCACGGATATCAAACGGCACCTAATATAGGTAACTATGTTAATATACCGGACCTAAATCAGAGGATTGGATAGAATGAGGGTTCGTAAACCAAACAAGTATGGAGACTCGTGTAATATGGTTTAACAAAGCCTACATACTAAAATGAAACCTAGCCTATGTGCTTACGACCCATTAGGACCCGTTTAGGTAGCTTATGCTACTTTAACGCGTCGTTCGTGTAAAACGCGTTCGGAATGCCTAACTAGCCCTATGACAAGTAAAATATGCCTTAACATGTCTAATATTGTTTCCAAATAAGTTTTGATGTTAAAAGTTATGTTACATATGCTTAAAATGAATTTTGGCGTAAAAAGGGCATTTTGGTCATTTACCTAAGGCATATAAACTACATATCATACAACTAACTAAACGCCGTGACCATAAGGTATAACCTCGGAAGGTTATTCCCTATATACTATGGTCACCTAATGTGTTTGGTCGGATCCTAATGATCGACCAAACGGGTCGGGTTCGAAAGTATAAGCGATTGTTTAGATCGCTTACCTTACGACCCTATATAAGCACTAAACTAAAAGTGATGAGCTAAGCATGTTAAAACATGCTTAACTAAGTTAGAAAACAAGTTTGGTATCAAAACAAAAGGTTTTGATACCTAAGAGTAGTTTGGTTACAAAATACGCAAGAATGCGCATTTTGGCCGAAACTACGACTCGTCACTGAGCCTAGATAACGTGGTAATCAGTAAGTATAGTCACTAGGGACTATAACCATCGTGATTACGCTCACGTTATGAAGTTCAAACGAACTTCGCATTGACCATAAACTGGTCAACACAGAAAGTCAAACAAAGTTTGACTTTTAACGCTAAACGAATAAAAGAACGAAGGAACACTTACAAAGGGTCCCCGAAAGCTAATCTTGATCCAAGTAGCTCAGGTATGAAGCAATGGCTTCAACTTAGAGCTTTTAGATCAGATTTTTGTGGGTTTTGGGTTGAATGGGGTTGGGTATTTATAGTATCTTCCATATAGAATATTCCTAGCATATTCCAAGCAAATTCCTAGCATATTCCAAACATATTCCTCGCATATTCCTAGCATATTCCAATCATATTACTAGCATATTCCAAGCATATTCCTAGCATATTCCAAGCATATTCCTGGCATATTCCTTAGCATATACCTTAGCATATTCCTGGCATATGGCTAAAACGGGTATTTAACTGGGTACCGGGTATTTTAGCTAGCGTTTAAATCCCGGTTTATGGCGTTCTAAATTATTTTTATTACTCTATAAAAATAAACTCACCAAGATATTACTAAAATAAATTTCAGTTGCCAGGACTGGCTGCCTTGTCTGCGTTTTGCAGTAGAAGCACTGTGTTGCGCAGAAACACACGGTACGCGCTTAAACTTTGAAAAATAACGTTTTTAGGCGTTTTAATTTATTTTTCAACACGGACCTGATTAAAATAAGATTTTAATCATAACAGAATATTTGTGGGATTTAAATATTATCCGGTCGGTCACCAACGTTCGTTTGGTCGTACGATCGCGATGTTCGGTTAATTACGACGGATTGCGCATAAGTGCGAAAAACGATCCAAATTGCGCGACGAATGGATTTTTCTTATGCCAAACACTAAAATAAAATATTTTAGTGCTTAAATAAATTTTTGGATGTCCGGATGTATTCAGAACGTATGTTATGCGCGAAAGTGCAAACTTGTGCACTTTTTGACACTTTTAGTCCCTGAATGAGCCAAAAGTTTATTTTAGCACACCGAACCCCTCAAAGCCTATTTCTAAGCTATGTAAAGGATATTTATGGTATGTTTCACTTATGGTCATGTTCCGGAATGTTTGTTACAGTTCAAATTGGCATACTTTCGTAGTTTGCCAACTTTAGTCCCTGTAAGCGATTAAACTTGATTTTGTCATACCAAAGCCTTCAAAACTTATTTCTAAGTTATGTAAAGGTTATTTAAGGTATGTGAAGCCTATGTCACTGTTCCGGAGTGTTTGTTGCATTAAACTGGTTATATTTACGCATCGGTGCGCATATAACCTTCTAGAAAGCGATTTAGAGCCTGAAATCGAACAAGAATTGATATGTGCAAATGATACACATATTTGTACAAATCCCAAGTATGAAACACAATATTTCATTGGTTTGGTATTTGTTTGATGGTCGCAGTGACCCAGGTGTCACAGTCTCCCCTACTTTAGGAAATTTCATCCCGAAATTTATTTAGAGAAAACTTGTGAGAGCTTGAAACGTGAAGTTGAAAAGATCGAACAACACTGGTTAGAGTTCTTGAACTTCTAGTAACTTTAAATAACATCATGCTTACAATGTAGGAGGGATACTTATATACAGGTATATGAAGCATCATTGGTGCGTCCACCGTACCTCCATTACATCGTTCTCATTTTGTTATTGTTGTCACTATCGGTTCTTACACATAATAAATCTTACTTGGTTTCTATGCACTAAATTTCATAATTATGTGCGCGTCCTTAATTAGATAATTCCTTGCATAGTTCACACATTCTATTTTATAATGTGTAGGGGAAAACCAAATGAACAAACCTGTGATGAGTGTGATTAGACCACCATAGGGTCCCTTTTATTAAATCAATAAATGATTTTAATAGACAACCAAGGAGTCTTTTCAGCTTATATCATCACATGTCATTCTTAACCAGATTTTTGAATCAAGCTTTTTGACTAGACCCCTAAAAGGGTCTCTTATGAATCATGGAGTGGTACTATATAATCCAAGGGTCTTAACTATTACATAGAAGCCCATTAAGGATTTAAGGTAGCACCTTTTTGAATATCCTACTACGAATCCCTCATATGAAGATATGAAAGATTCTACAAGGATTTAGATAACGAATATCCGGAGTATACAAAAACACAAAATGCATAAAAGCAAACACAAGATGCATAAACACATAGTCATATAACCACAAAGATTGTTTATCTAGATCATTAATTTGTTAATTTGTTTTGCTAACAGAGCACATGTATTTAAAGCACACTAGAAATCCATCTCGTGGATTTCATTTGGTACTTTAAACATTATCAAGAATCTAACTATAAAGATAGAAAGATTTTTCTTAAAACAAAAAAATTCGATTTCGATTATACGGAACCGAAATGTTCGAATTAAGGTACACAAGGAATCCAATTAAGGATTCTGATTTGAATGAAAATTATCCACAAGGATCTAATTGTGAAGATAAAAAGATCCCATATGGATTTTAGAAGTTGAAGATGCTTTGAAACCTGTTTTGAAACCTTGCACTGGATGTGCTTAAGTCAAAACATGAAGTAAAAATGCTTATGAAGTTGAGATGCTAGATATGTCAAGGCGACATATGAAGCAGAATTTGAGGGTTAAGTCAATGTATGAGGTAAATATTTTTGAAATCTATGCATGGGGTTCTTAAAAAAAATGTGTTCAATGTTTTTGAAACCTTATATATAATACTTTTGAAATCATAATGTAGGTGTATTAGGTAAGTATATTTATAAAAATGTTTTAAAATCATGAGTTGAATTTTGAAAATATGTATAAGGTTTTTGAAAATATGAATGATGCTTTTGAAATCGTGCACTTGATTAGAAAATATGTTGTATTAATATTGTTTTCAGGCTATATGAGACATGTTGAAATCATGAAGGTTGTTTTTGAAAATATAAACAAAGCTTTGTGCATTTGTTATGTTAAGTAAATACACTATATTAAAAATGTTTTCAAACTATATATAGAATGTTTTGAAATCATGTAGGTTGTTTTGAAAACTTATGTTAAGCATGTTGAAGAAATCATAACGTAATGGGTATGAGATTTGAAAATACCCTTAGTTATCTAACCAAGGATTCAAAGGCACAGATGTGCAGAAGCACGATTACTCATAATGTCACTTCATTTCCTGTACTTCGTTTCTTAGAATAAAACGAGTACTTAGAATTTACCAAGGAAATCATGAGTAAACACAAAAATGGGAAAAATTCACAAGAGTAGTTTGTAAGGAACATAGTTCCTTAATGTGGGTATTATAGGGAAATGCCATACACACATGTAACTACACTTGTATATCAGAATTTGTGATCAACGAATTATTTATAAACAAAACAGATTGTTTCACATTACAAGAAAATAGAAGAAACAAAAGCATAAGACAACAACATCTTCTAATCAGCTAACTGCTCATCCGTGGGTTGGATTTTCCTTAGCACGCTTCGGGCATTTATTCACGAAATAACCCATCTTGCCACAGATGTAGCACGATCCAGGCGGGAAGCGAGCTTGAGCAGGATTGGCTTGTGGTTGATTTGGACCACCTTGGTTCGGGTTACATCGACAAGCACTTGCCAGGTGACCAACTCGCCCACATGATACACACAGACGACACGGTAAGTGAGCTGGGTGATGCCCATTACATTTGTCGCATATTGGTGTCGTTCCCTTGTATTGCTTCTTAGCAGGTGGTGTTGCCACCCGGATGGGTCTTGCTTGATTTGGTACAGCTGCAGTTGAGCAAACCCTTGCTGTATGACCTATAAGTCCACAAATCTGGCATTTGCGGCACTTCACACTAGCGTGATGATGAAGGTTACATTGGTTGCACAAGGGTGCAGTTCCGTTGTATGGTTTCCTAGTAGGGGGTTGAGATGGTTGGTTGAGGATGGCTTAACCATTGTGAGCGACCACGGCGAAGTTCTGAGAAGCCTTTCGCTTCTTTGACTTCTTAGGGGATCCAGCCTATTCATCCATGGTCTTTGATTCCTTGATTGGTTTCTTGGCTGGTGGTGCTGTCACTTGGCTAGGTCTTGCCTGTTTTGCTGCAACCGCTGCGGGATTCTTTGGAGTTTTACGTTTCTTTGGTTTAGGTGAAGGCTTGGCCTCTGCCTCCTTTGGTGACTCTTGAGTGGCTTCATTCTGGAGACAATACATGGAAATGCCTAAATCCACAGTCTTCAGAATCACTTCGCCTATTCGCTGGGCAAATTTGGCTGTTCGCTCGGACATTTGACCGTTGCTGAGAGGAAGAGATATTCTAGAAGAAAATGAAAGATATAGGAAGAAACAAGTGAAACGTCATCGGATAAACAATGCAGAATGGCAATGCATAAGAATTTGCGATCATTTGTTTGTTACCTAAGCCAAACAAATGAGACGGTGACTAATCAAAGTAAGCGGGTCATATTAATGTATCGCGAAGACATGCTTTAGCCTATAAGTGGACACTCACCCCAAGAGTTCCCAGGTAAGAGTGACTGGTCCGATTATGTGGATTTGTACGAACACTCTAGCCTTAGACAGAAAACTCAGAGTACATGCATCCACTCTTCCAGATTGCACGTGTTCACATTATAAGACCCAAACTTTGACGAGATTTTGAAAACTCAAAGGGGTTCAAAACCTTATAACAGAGGGTTCAAAACCTAGTAATCAATCATCCTAGAACAGATGATTAGTTTTCAAAGCGGTTTTGAAATTTGTGTTCTTGTTGAGGTCGTCGCCTAAGGATAGGTGACGGTATTGTTTTATGACTAAACGCAAGTAAACTCGCGTTAGGGTCCTAGGAAGGTTATAGAGTAGGTCAAAGCATTACTAATAACCTAATTCCCTGTAACCATGAGCTCTGATACCAACTTCTCTGTCACACCCCGAACACGTAAAACAACAAAATGTGGCGGAAACGTCGGGGAGTGTTGTAACAGAATCATTGTTTCATAACACATGGAAATTGAAATATTGTTTTATTAATTAAAAGAGTTACAATGTCTTGACAATCAGAGAAATATAACATAAATAACTAGTCTTGCATCTTTTATTGTCAATAAGGCCCAAGTCTGCCTAAGGGTATCTTGATAAATCCTATGCATCATATCCTGAAACACATGTGAAAATAGGCACGTCTGCATAAAAATGCATGTGAGATACATAGGTTTTGTGAAAGTATGATTCATGACTTATGTTTAAGAAAATGTTTAGTCATGAACCTTGTAATTTGCTTTGTTTTGTAAATCATTTGAAAAGCAATAAGATCATATGATATGTATAAATAAATGAATATTGAATGGTTAAATGAATAACCAAGTAAAATGAGTTTGTATTAGATAAGTTGTTTGTAAAACAATGTATTGTGAAAAGTATGTTATTTGTATAAAATGTTATATGTCTAAATTGAAATGATTCAAAAAACGCTACGATATGTAATACCATACAAGCACTTATATATAGGAAGTACCAGCGGCGTATCCACCATGCTTGTATCATATTACACACGCTTCGTTACTTAAATCACTTACTCAAACCAAACCACCATTGTAAAATGTTTATGTATAATCAAATGTCAAAATGTTTTGTGTATATAAATGTCAAAATGTTTATGTCTAATGTAATTCATGTAATGTGTATCCAAAATATCATGTATGGTAGGTGAAATATATCAACTAAACCATATGTAAAATGCACAAAAACAAGGTATTGAAGTAAAACATGGTTTAAATCAAAGTTATGTTTTGTGTAACAAATGCATGCTATACAGATAAAAACATCTATGCGGTATTGAAAAATTTCATACATCCAAGCCTTGTGACTGTGGCGATAAACCCCTAAATGAATTTAAAGGTCTATCTTGTTGTTATGTTTATCGAATTCGGTCTTTCCTTCCACCCAAACAAACCTAGGGTTCAGGAACGGGAGTTGTCAAGTCCTATGGTACCATTACCTACTAACGAACGGCGTAGCTAATGTTAATGAATGTACATTGTATCATTTGAACAAACCAAATGTCATACCAAAATGTAAGCATGTGATGAATAACAAATGTACTAAGTATGCAACAAAGGACATACATAACATAAAATGTAATGTAAAACAATGTACTAAGTACGCACACAATGGGCATACATAGCATAAAATGTAATGTAAAACAATGTACTAAGTACGCACACAATGGGCATACATAGCATAAAATGTAATGTAAAACAATGTACTAAGTACGCACACAATGGGCATACATAGCATAAAATGTAATGAAATCATGTACTATAAATGTACTAATGAACATAGCAAGTATATGATGTGAAAACAGGAAAGCATGAAAGTAACAAGTAGGCACATGTGTTTCACCCCAAAATGTTTGGGAAACAGTAAAAGAGGGGTCTATGTACTCACTTGAGATTGCTTAGTAGTCCTTGAGTAACAACCAAACAATGCTAGAGATCACGGATATCAAACGGCACCTAATATAGGTAACTATGTTAATATACCGGACCTAAATCAGAGGATTGGATAGAATGAGGGTTCGTAAACCAAACAAGTATGGAGACTCGTGTAATATGGTTTAACAGAGCCTACATACTAAAATGAAACCTAGCCTAAGTCCTTACGACCCATTACGACCCGTTTAGGTAGCTTATGCTACTTTAACGCGTCGTTCGCGTAAAATGCGTTCGGAATGCCTAACTAGCCCTATGACAAGTAAAATATGCCTTAACATGTCTAATATTGTTGCCAAATAAGTTTAGATGTTAAAAGTTATGTTACATATGCTTAAAATGAATTTTGGCATAAAAAGGGCATTTTGGTCATTTACCTAAGGCATATAAACTACCTATCATACAACTAACTAAACGCCGTGACCATAAGGTATAACCTTGGAAGGTTATTCCCTATATACTATGGTCACCTAATGTGTTTGGTCGGATCCTAATGATCGACCAAACGGGTCGGGTTCGAAAGTATAAGCGATTGTTTAGATCGCTTACCTTACGACCCTATATAAGCACTAAACTAAAAGAGACGAGCTAAGCATGTTAAAACATGCTTAACTAAGTTAGAAAACAAGTTTGGTATCAAAACAAAAGGTTTTGATACCTAAGAGTAGTTTGGTTACAAAATACGCTAGAATGCGCATTTTGGCCGAAACTACGACTCGTCACTGAGCCTAGATAACGTGGTAATCAGTAAGTATAGTCACTAGGGACTATAACCATCGTGATTACGCTCAAGTTATGAAGTTCAAATGAACTTCGCCTTGACCATAAACTGGTCAACGCAGAAAGTCAAACAAAGTTTGACTTTTAACGCTAAACGAATAAAAGAACGAAGGAATACTTACAAAGGGTCCCCGAAAGCTAATCTTGATCCAAGTAGCTCAGGTATGAAGCAATGGCTTCAAGTTAGAGCTTTTAGATCAGATTTTTGTGGGTTTTGGGTTGAACGGGGTTGGGTATTTATAGGATCTTCCATATAGAATATTCCTAGCATATTCCAAGAATATTCCTAGCATATTCCAAGCATATTCCTAGCGTATTCCTAGCATATTCCAATCATATTCCAAGCATATACCTAGCATATTCCAAGCATATTCCTGACATATTCCTTAGCATATACCTTAGCATATTCCAGGCATATGGCTAAAACGGGTATTTAACTGGGTACCGGGTATTTTATCTAGCGTTTAAATCCCGGTTTATGGCGTTCTAAATTATTTTTATTACTCTATAAAAATAAACTCGCCAAGATATTACTGAAATAAATTTCAGTTGCCAGGACTGGCTTCCTTGTCTGCGTTTTGCAGTAGAAGCACTGTGTTGCGCAGAAACACACGGTACGCGCTTAAACTTTGAAAAATAACGTTTTTAGGCGTTTTAATTTATTTTTCAACACGGACCTGATTAAAATAAGATTTTAATCATAAAAGAATATTTGTGGGATTGAAATATTATCCGGTCGGTCACCAACGTTCGTTTGGTCGTACGATCGTGATGTTCGGTTAATTACGACGGAATGCGCATAAGTGCGAAAAACGATCCAAATTGCGCGACGAATGGATTTTTCTTATGCCAAACACTAAAATAAAATATTTTAGTGCTTAAATAAATTTTTGGATGTCCGGATGTATTCAGAACGTATGTTATGCGCCAAAGTGCAAACTTGTGCACTTTTTGACACTTTTAGTCCCTGAATGAACCAAAAGTTTATTTTAGCACACCGAACCCCTCAAAGCCTATTTCTAAGCTATGTAAAGGATATTTATGGTATGTTTCACTTACGGTCATGTTCCGGAATGTTTGTTACAGTTCAAATTGGCATACTTTCGCAGTTTGCCAACTTTAGTCCCTGTAAGCGATTAAACTTGATTTTGTCATACCAAAGCCTTCAAAACTTATTTCTAAGTTATGTAATGGTTATATAAGGTATGTGAAGCCTATGTCACTGTTTCGGAGTGTTTGTTGCATTAAACTGGTTATATTTACGCACCGGTGCGCGTATAACCTTCCAGAAAGCGATTTAGAGCCTAAAATCGAACAAGAATTGATATGTGCACATGATACACATATTTGTACAAACCCCAAGTATGAAACAGAATATTTCATTGGTTTGGTATTTGTTTGATGGTCGCAGTGACCCAGGTGTCACACACAAACATTTTGACATTTGATTATACATAAACATTTTACGTTGGTGGTTTGGTTTGAGTAAGTGATGTAAGTAACGAGGCGTGTGTAATATGATACAAGCATGGTGGATACGCCGCTGGTACTTCCTATATATAAGTGTTTGTATGGTATTACATATCGTAGCGTTATTTGAGTCATTTCAATTTAATACATATAACATTTTATACAAATAACATACTTTTCACAAGACATTGTTTTACAAACAACTTATCTTATACTAACTCATCTTACATGGTTATTCATTTAACCTTACATTTATTTATACATATCATCGGATCTTAATGTTTTTCAAACGATTTACAAAACAAATCAAATTACAAGGTTCATGACTAAATTTTATTAAACATTTTCTTAAACTTACAAGTCAAGAATCCTATTTTCACAAAACCTATGTATCTCACAGGAATTTTTATGCTGACGTACCTATTTTCACATGTGTATTCAGAAGTTGATGCATAGGACTTATCGAGACATACTTAGGCAAACCTGTGCTTTAGTGACTTAAAACGAGACAAGAACTAGTTAATTTTTGTTATGTACTCTTTGTTTCTTGTTTAAGACAATGTAACTCGCTTGTTTGATGAATAAAATGAAACTTTAATTTCCATGGTTGTGAAACATTAATTCTGTTACAACACTCCCCGACGTTTCCGCCACGTTTCGTTGTTTTACGTGGTCGGGATGTGACAGAAAAGATGGTATCAGAGCCAATGGTTATAGGGAATTAGGTTATTAGTAATACTTTGACCTAGTCTATAACCTTCCTAGGACCCTAAGGCGAGTTTACTTGCGTTTAGTCATAAAACAATACCGTCACCTATCCTTAGGCGACGACCACAACAACAGGAACATAAATTTCAAAACCGCTTTGAAAACTAATCATCTGTTCTAGGATGATTGATTACTAGGTTTTGAACCCTCTGTTATAAGGTTTTGAACCCTTTGAATTTTCAAAACTCTCGTCAAAGTTTTGGGTCCTAAATAGTGTGAACACGTGCAAACTGGAAGAGTGAATGCCTGTACCCTGGGTTTTCTGTCTAAGGCTAGAGTGTTCGTACAAATCCACATAATCGGACCAGTCACTCTTACCTGGGAACTCTTGGGGTGAGTGTCCACTTATAGGCGAGCATGTCTTCGCGATACATTATGAGGATCTATTTGCTTTGACTCAGCCTTTGTGTTGTTTGTTTGCTTCGTGGTTCAAACAAATGACCATCACCCTTGATTTTGGTCGGAAATTGTAACATCCTATTCTTACCCAACGCCATTTCATTTGTTTTCTCTCTTATTTTCCCCTTTTTAGAATGCCTCCACGACACGAAAATCAGGTATCTATTGAAGAGCTGGCAGCTGTCATTACACAGCAAATGACTGCTGCAATCCCGAACATCATTGCTCAATGTCACCAAGCTCTCAACAATAATAATGCCCCCTGCAACTTCGAGACATTCAACTCGGCTAAGCCATCAAAGTTTTCTGGGTCTCAAGGAGCGACTGCACTTCTGCAATGGTTCAAGAGTCTAGAGAGTACCTTCAGGCATGTTCAATGCCCAAATGAGCGAAAGGTAGATTTCGCATCTGGTGTCTTTGAGAAACGGGCTTTGACATGGTGGAATGGTGTGATGAGAGATAGGGGTGCCGATGTGGAACTGGCTCAAACATGGGAAGAGCTTCGAGCTCTGATGATGAAGGAGTTCTGTCCTTGTCATGAACTTAGAGCTTTGGAAAGAGAATTCGATGATCTTAAGCAAGACAGCGGTGAACATCGAGCCTACACTGATCGATATGAGGAGTTGAGCCTGTTGTGTCCTACCATGGTTACGCATTTGGATAAGGCAATCGAAAAATACATTGATGGTCTCCCTGACTCAGTTCAGGACATAGTTACTGGTAGTAACCCCACTACGGTTAGGCAGGCCATCGAGCTAGCTGCAACCTCGACTGAATCTCAGATCAGGAAAGACAAACTTTTTCGGAAAGGCGACAAGAAACAAGCAGCTAATGTTCAGGAGGAAACCAAGGAAAGCAAAACCGAACCTTCTAAGAAGCGTAAGGCTTCGCAGAATTTTGCGATTGCTGCTCAATCCAACCAAAACACCCACAACCAACCAACTCAACCTCCTGCAAGGAAACCTTATGCCGGTACTGCACTGATATGCAATAAATGTAATGCACACCACTTAGCTCACCTACAATGTCGTTTATGTGCATCATGTGGGCGACTCGGTCACCTGGAAAATGCTTGTCGATTTACCCCAAACCAAGGTGGTCCAAACCAACCTCAAGGAAATCCTGCTCAAGCTCGTTGTCCACCAGGTCCTTGCTTCAACTGTGGCGAGATGGGCCATTTCCGAAGAAATTGCCCAAAGATTGCTAATGCGAATCCATCGCAGGGATGAGCATCAGACCAATTAGAAGACAATGTTGTTTAGAAATAATCAAGCCTTATATATTATTTTCTTTTGTTGTCAAGGTCCATGAAACAGTTGTTGTTGTTTATAAATAAATTTTTTATTTTACATTGCAATGTACAAATGTGATGGCATGTATAAACAACGTATCCCCTACAATACCGACAATCAAGGAGCCGTATTCCTTGAAGAACAGATTACCCCCCAAAATCTTTCCATTTTATAATCTCTTGCGATTCCCACAAAAATCCTAAGTACCCGTTTCTTCCAAGGAAACGGAGTACAAGGCGCAAGTTACAACTCTGTACGAATACCCAAAGTACCACTATAAATTCTTAATAGGGTACCTAAGGGTATTTCCGTATATCCTAAAATTATTGTACCTTAATTCGAATATTGCGTTTTCTTGAAAACGAAATCGAACTTTTGGTAGATCATTCTATCTTTATATATAGATTCTTGAAAATGATTAAAGTGCCAAATGAAATCCACGGATTGGATTCCTGGCGTGCTTTAAATATCCGAGTCCAAAGATAACAAAATAAAGGTCAAATTAAACAATTATGTGATTATGTGTTTATGTAGTTAAATATATCATGCGTTGATATAGTTAAATAAGCCCTCTGGTGGTCTAGTTAAAGAGATCCTTCGTCGATCTAAGTTAAATAGATTGGTTAGACAATCTAGTTAAATATATCATGCGTTGATATAGTTAAATAGGCCCTCTGGTGGTCTAGTTAAAGAGATCCTTTGTCGATCTAAGTTAAATAGATTGGTTCGACAATCCAGTTAAATATATCATGCGTTGATATAGTTAAATAGGCCCTCTGGTGGTCTAGTTAAAGAGATCCTTCGTCGATCTAAGTTAAATAGATTGGTTCGACAATCTAGTTAAATATATCATGCGTTGATATAGTTAAATAGGCCCTCTGGTGGTCTAGTTAAAGAGATCCTTCGTTGACCTAGTTTAATAGATTGGTTCGGCAACCTAGTTAGATATATCATGTGTTTATGTAGTTAAATAGACCCTCGGGTGGCCTAGTTCAAGAGATTGTTCGTTGATCAAATCCTTTGGTGACCTAGTTAAAGAGACTCTATTGCAGTCAAGATTAAATCACCACAGGATTATTCGTTTGATTTTTCCCATACACATTATGAAATAAACTGTGCGGACTGTGCAAGGAATTACATAATTATGGAGGCCTACATAATTATGGAATTCAGTGCACAGAAACCAAAGGAAGTTTTGTCATGTGTTAAGACCTATAGTGACAAGAGTAATGATACGGGAGAAGTCTTGGACTTTGACCAATGTCATTTTATCTTACACTTCCCGATCATGAATTCAAGTTTCCTATGATAAGTCTTCATGGGAAACGTTCTCCTATCCATAGTTTGAAACTCCATGTTTTGCTGCTACAAGGACTTCACTTTGAGGGATTGAAAATTTCACTAAGAACCCTATCATGGGTTCAAGGGGTTCATTCAAAGCGAAAACATCACCGTCGTCCTCACAAGTTTCTCCTAAAATTAAATTTCGGGACGAAATTTCCTAAAGTAGGGGAGATTGTGACACCTGTGTCACTTCAACCATTAAACAAATTCCAAGCCAATGAAATATTGTATTTCATACTTGGGATTTGAAAAATATGTGTATCGTTCGCACATATCAACTCTTGTTCGCTTTCAAGCTTTAAATCGCTTTCTGGAGGGTTATACGCGCTCTGATGCGTAGATATAACCAGTTTAATGCAACGAACACTCCGGAATAGTGAAATAGGATTAACATACCTTAAATAACCTTTACATAACTTAGAAATAAGTTTTGAAGGCTTTGGTATGGAAAAATCAAATTAATTCGCTTACAGGGACTAAATTTGACAAACTACGAAAGTATGCCAATTTGAACTGTAACAGACATTCCGGAACATGACCATATGTTAAACATACCATAAATATCCTTTACATAGCTTATAAATAGGCTTTGAGTGGTTCGGTGTGCTAAAATAAACTTTTGGGTCATTCAGGGACTAAAAGCGTCAAAAAGTGCACAAGTTTGCACTTTCGCGCATATCTTACGTTCTGAATACATCCGGACCTCCAAAAATTTATGTAAGCATTATAATATTATGCCTTAGGGTTTGGCTTGTCAAAAATCCATTCATCGCGCAATTTGGACCGTTTTTGCGTTCGTTACGACTCCCGTCGTAATTAACCGAACAACGTAACCGTACGGCCAAACGAACCGACACCCGAGATATTTTTGAGCACATTTTAAGTTCCCTAAACTTTAACTTCATTTTAGAGCTTTGAAATGGGGTTAAAGGGGCTTAAACGTGTCAAAAGTGCATCAAATAGCAAGTTTGGAGCTTCAAGGGCCTGTTCTGCCATTTTTCAAACTTTCTGGTCTGCAAGGTCCTTGCGCACCTCAACATTATAAGTCTTATGGTGCACAAGCAGGGGTCAGACAGCAGAAACTTGTTTAAACAGCTGTTAACAGCCCTTCAACTCCCCCAAAGGCCAATGCCACTTGTCAATCTCTGGTGGTGGGGGCAAAATGAGTTACCATAACATTCCGACAAGTGTACGGGTGAGATCAAGGCACGATATTCAAGAAACGATCCTAACGGTGGTCCTAATCCTATAAATACCCACCACATTTTCACCTCATTCCTCACAAAATCTGATCAAAGTGCTCTAAGTTGAAGCCCTTGCTTCATACCTGAGTTATTTGGATCGAGATTAGCGTGCGGGGACCCGTTGTAAGTGTTCCTTTGTTCTTTTATGCGTTTTAGCGTTAAAAGTCAAACTTTGTTTGACTTTCTGCATTGACCAGTTTATGGTCAATGCAAAGTTCGTTTGAACTTCATAACGTGAGCGTAATCACGATGGTCATAGTCCCTAGTGACTATACCTACTGATTACCACGTTATCTAGGCTTAGTGACGAGTCGTAGTTTCGGCCAAAATGCGCATTCATGCGTATTTTGTAACCAAACTACTCTTTGGTATCAAAACCATTTGTTTTGATACCAAACCTCTTTTCTATACTTAGTTAAGCATGTTTTAACATGCTTAGCTCGTCACTTTTAGTTAGTGCTTATATAGGGTCGTAAGGTAAGCGATCTAAACAATCGCTTATACTTTCGAACCCGACCCGTTTGGTCGATCATTAGGATCCGAACAAACACATTAGGTGACCATAGTATATAGGGATTAACCTACCGAGGTTATACCTTATGGTCACTTTATTTAAGTAGTTGTATGATAGGTAGTTTATATGCCTTAGGTAAATTTCCAAAATGCCCTTTTTACGGCAAAATTCATTTTAAGCATATGTAACATAACTTTTGGTATCTAAACTGATTTGGTAACAATATTAGACATATTAAGGCATATTTTACTTGTCATAGGACTAGTTAGGCGTTCCGAACGCGTTTCACGTGAACGACGCGTTAAAGTAGCATAAGCTACCTAAACGGGTCGTAATGGGTCGTAAGCACTTAGGTTAGGTTTCATCTTAGTATGTAGACTTGTTAAACCATATGACATGAGTTCCCATACTCATTTGGTTCACGAGCCCTCATTCTATCCGATCTTCCGATATAGGTTCGGTATATTAACAAAGTTACCTATATTAGGTGCCATTTGATATCCGTGATCTCTAGCATCGTTTGGTTGTTACTTAAGGACTACTAAGCAATCTCAAGTGAGTACATAGACCCCTCTTTTACTGTTTTCCAAACATTTTGGGGTGGAACACATGTGCCTACTTGTTACTTTCATGCTTTCCTGTTTTCACATCATATACTTGCTATGTTCATTAGTACATTTATAGTACATGATTTCATTGTGTTTTATGCTATGTATGCCCATTGTGTGCGTACTTAGTACATTATTTTACATTACATTCTATGCTATGTATGCCCATTGTGTGCATACTTAGTACATTATTTTACATTACATTCTATGCTATGTATACCCATTGTGTGCATACTTAGTACATTATTTTACATTACATTCTATGCTATGTATACCCACTGTGTGCATACTTAGTACATTATTTTACATTACATTATATGCTATGTATGCCCATTGTGTGCATACTTAGTACATTATTTTACATTACATTCTATGCTATGTATGTCCTTTGTTGCATACTTAATACATTTGTCATTCATCACATGCTTACATTTTGATATTGATATACACAATTCATTATTTACATTAGACATAGACATTAGACATGGTTTTCACACAAACATTTTGACATTTGATTACACATAAACATTTTACGTTGGTGGTTTGGTTTGAGTAAGTGATTTAAGTAACGAGGCGTGTGTAATATGATACAAGCATCGTGGATACGCCGCTAGTACTTCCTATATATAAGTGTTTGTATGGTATTACATATCGTAGCATTATTTGAATCATTTCAATTTAAGACATATAACATTTTATACAAATAACATACTTTTCACAAGACATTGTTTTACAAACAACTTATCTTATACAAACTCATCTTACATGGTTATTCATTTAACCTTACATTTATTTATACATATCATCGGATCTTATTGTTTTTCAAACGATTTACAAAACAAATCAGTTTACAAGGTTCATGACTAAATTTTATTAAACATTTTCTTAAACTTACAAGTCATGAATCCTATTTTCACAAAACCTATGTATCTCACAGGCATTTTTATGCTGACGTAACTATTTTCACATGTGTTTTCAGGAGTTGATACATAGGACTTATCGAGACATACTTAGGCGGACCTGTGCCTTAGTGACTTAAAACGAGACAATAACTAGTTAATTTTTGTTATGTACTCTTTGTTTCTTGTTTAAGACAATGTAACTCGCTTGTTTGATGAATAAAACGAAACTTTAATTTCCATGGTTGTGAAACATTAATTTTGTTACAACACTCCCCGACGTTTCCGCCACGTTTCGTTGTTTTACGTGGTCGGGGTGTGACAGAGATCCTACAAGTTCGTGGTGAGAAACCTGCTGGTGGTCTCAAACTCATGTCTTGTTTTAAAGCTCGAAAGTATCTGCGAAAGAACTATGTGGCCTTTTTGGCACCTGTTGTAGCAGACAAGGGAAAAGGTAAGTCTATTCAAGATATCCCTGTTGTTCGGGATTATCCTAAAGTATTTCCTGAAGAGTTACCTGGTCTACCCCCAGCACGCCAAGTCGAGTTCCGTATTGATCTCATACCTGGTGCAAATCCCATTGCCAGATCTCCATATCGTCTTGCACCGTCTGAGATGAAAGAGTTGTCTAAGCAACTTCAGGAGCTCTCTGACAAAGGCTTTATCCGTCCTAGCTTTTCACCTTGGGGTGCTCCCGTTCTTTTTGTCAAGAAGAAGGATGGATCTTTTAGGATGTGTATCGATTATCGTGAGCTTAACAAGCTTACCATCAAGAATCGATATCCCCTACCTCGCATAGATGATCACTTTGATCAGTTACAGGGCGCTTCTTTTTTTTCGAAGATTGATCTGCGTTCTGGGTATCATCAACTTCGTGTGCATGAAGAAGATATTCCCAAGACAGCATTCCGCACTCGGTATGGGCATTATGAGTTCACAGTTATGCCATTCGGATTGACTAATGCTCCTGCTGTGTTCATGGACTTAATGAATAGGGTCTGCAAGCCTTATTTGGATCAGTTCGTCATTGTTTTTGTTGATGACATCTTGATTTATTCTAAGACGCGAGCTGAACATGAGCAACATCTTCGTCTTACTCTAGAACTCTTGAAGAAAGAGCAACTTTTCGCCAAATTCTCCAAGTGCGAGTTTTAGCTCAAGGAAGTTCAATTTTTGGGGCATATTATCAACGAACAAGGTATTCATGTAGATCCCTCCAAGATCAGTGCGATTAAGGATTGGGATACACCTATTACTCCTACTGAAGTTCGTTCTTTTCTTGGTCTGGCGGGTTATTATCGCCGCTTCATTGAAAATTTCTCAAAGATTGCAGTTCCTCTAACTGCTCTAACTCAAAAGAACAAACCATTTGATTGGGGATTCAAGCAAGAGGAAGCGTTTCTGACTTTGAAACAAAAACTTTGCGACGCGCTTGTTCTGACTTTGCCTGAGGGCAAAGATGATTTCGTCGTTTATTGTGATGCATCTAAATTGGGTCTTGGCTGTGTTCTGATGCAAAGGAAAAAAGTCATAGCATATGCATCAAGGCAGTTTAAGATACATGAGAAAAACTACGCCACTCATGATCTTGAGTTAGGTGCAGTTGTCTTCGCTCTTAAGATCTGGAGACACTATTTGTACGGTACAAAATGTGTGGTTTTCAAAAACCACAAAAGTCTTCAGCATATCTTTAATCAGAAAGAACTCAACATGAGGCAACGACGTTGGGTTGAGCTTCTAAACGACTATGACTGCGAAATTCGCTACCATCCTTGTAAGGCGAATGTCGTAGCCGATGCTTTGAGTCGTAAGGAACGTACTAAGCTTTATTGTGTTCGTGTTCAATCTGATATTCAAGCTCGATCCGATATCCAGGCACGCATTTCTCAGGCTCAACACACTTGTGTTTCACAAGGTTTGATGGGTAAGGAATTACCCTATCACATAACACCTGATCTGGAACTGAAGGGCAATTGATCGTATTACTTCATGGACCGTTTGTGGGTCCCAAGCCAAGATAACCTTCACACCTTGCTTATGGATGAAGCCCATAAGTCTCGTTATTCTATTCATCCTGGCTCAGATAAGATTTATAAGGATCTTCGTATTCAGTATTGGTGGCCTGGTATGAAGAAAGACATTGCCTTATATGTATCAAAATGCCTTACTTGTCTTAAGGTTAAGGCTGAACATCAGCATCCTTCTGGTTTATTGGTGCAACCAGAGATCCCAGTTTGGAAATGGGAAAACATTACTATGGATCTTATTACCAAACTTCCGAACACGAAGAAAGGTCTTGATGCCATCTGGGTAGTTGTTGATCGTCTTACTATGTCAGCGCATTTCTTGCCAATCCGTGAGAATTTTTCTGCTGACAAACTTGCTAAAATCTATGTGGATGAAATTGTAGCTCGACATGGTGTTCCTTTGAACATCATTTCTGACAGAGATGCTCGC
Organism: Helianthus tuberosus; assembly: GCA_030545235.1. NCBI lineage: Eukaryota > Viridiplantae > Streptophyta > Magnoliopsida > Asterales > Asteraceae > Helianthus > Helianthus tuberosus. The sequence goes on from CM060414.1 coordinate 194,862,542, forward strand.
TTCACTTCTCATTTTTGGAGAACCATGCAATCTGCTATGGGGACCCAACATAATCTGAGCACAGCTTATCATTCGCAAATGGATGGTCAATCTGAAAGAACAATCCAGACTCTGGAGGATATGCTTAGAGCTTGTGTGATCGATTTTGGTGGTAGTTGGGATTCACATCTTCCGTTAATTGAATTCTCCTACAACAACAGTTATCACTCTAGCATCAACATGGCTCCTTTCGAAGCTCTCTATGGTCGAAAATGTCATTCACCAGTCTGCTGGAATGAGATCGGTGAGGCTTAGCTTACTGGACCTGCCCTCATTTTAGAGACAACTGATAAGGTTAAGAAAGTTCATGATAACCTTCAGACAGCTAGAAGCCGTCAAAAGAGTTACGCGGACCAAGGACGCAAGCCCATGGAATTTCAAATCGGAGATCGTGTATTACTTAAGGTCTCACCTTGGAAAGGTTTGATCAGATTTGGAAAGAAAGGAAAACTTGCACCTAGATACGTTGGACCATTCAAGATCGTCGAAAGAATCGGTAAGGTAGCCTACAGACTTGAGTTACCTCCTGAACTTGGAAATGTTCATCCAACCTTTCACATGCCCAATCTCTAGAAGTGTTTAGCTGATGAGAACCTCCTCATACCACTTGACGAAATTCGCGTTGATGAAACACTGAAATTTGTTGAGAAGCCAGTGAAAATCATGGAACGTGAAGTCAAGTGGCTCAAACGCAAGCGCATTCCATTGGTCAAAGTTTGCTGGGAATCTAAGCGTGGACCTGAGTTTACTTGGGAACGTGAAGATCAAATGAAGGCGAAGTATCCGCATCTATTCTCACGAGTTTCCTCTAAATAAATTTCTGGACGAAATTTCCACAAGTAGGGGAGACTGTGACACCTGTGTCCATGATCATTGTAAACAGTTCAGTTATGAATAAAACGAAGTTATTTGATCCCAATGTTTGTTTATGTTTGACATTTTTTCATGTTTTGACTTTTGTTCAATTTCAAACTCCATATCGCTTTCTGGAGAGTTATACGCAAACTGGTACGTAAACGTAATCAGTTTAACGCGAAAAATACCCCGGAACACCAACATATGCTTAACATACCTTAAATAACCCTTACATGACTTAGAAATAAGTTTTGAAGGCTTTGGTATAGCAAAATCAGGATAATTCACTTACAGGGACTAAATTTGACAAACTGCGAAAGTATGCCAATTTGAACTGTAACGAACATTCCAGAACATGACCATAAGTTAAACATACCATAAATATCCTTTACATAGCTTAGAAATAGGCTTTGAGGGGTTCGGTGTGCTAAAATAAACTTTTGGGTCATTCAGGGACTAAAAGCGTCAAAAAGTGCACAAGTTTGCACTTTCGCGCATAACTTACGTTCTGAATACATCCGGACATCCAAAAATTTATATAAGCAATAAAATATTTTATTTTAGTGTTTAGCATGAGAAAAATCCATTCGTCGCGCTATTTGGATCTTTTTTCGCGCTTATGCGCATTCCGTCGTAATTAATCGAACAACTCAATCATACGACCAAACGAACCAACATCCGGCATATTTCTGAGCATGTTTCATGTCCACAATGTTTAGGCATCATTTTAGGGCCTTAAAGTTGGCTTAACGGGCCTTAAACATGTCAGAAATGGCCTTATATCACAACAAGGACCAAAACTGACATTTTGCGAAAGTTGTTAGCTTACGGACCGTAAGCCTTAGCCATACGGTCCGTAAGGGACTCCTAGCTCATCAGAAACTTCTAAAATAGCTGTTAACAGCTGTTAAGCACTCCCAAACCCAATGCCACATGTTAATCCCTGATGTTAGGGGTCCAATTTGATGTACCAAGGTATTGCAACAAGTGTATGGATGAGATGGAATCACGGATTTCGATAAACGATCCTAACGATTCTACCACATCTATAAATACCCACCAACATCACAACCCAAAACCCACTTGAATTCTTGAGAGTTCTCTAAGTTGAAGTGAAACCACTTCATACCTGAGAATACTTGAGAAATCAAAGCTTTCGGGGACCCTTTGTAAGTGTTCCTTCGTTCTTTTATTCTTTTAGCGTTAAAGTCAAAGTTTATTTGACTTTCTACATTGACCAGTTTATTGTCAATGCGAAGTTCGTTTGAACTTCATAACGTGAGCGTAATCACGATGGTTATAGTCCCTAGTGACTATACCTACTGATCACCACGCTATCTAGGCTCAGTGACGAGTCGTAGTTTCGGCCAAAATGCACATTCTTGCGTATTTTGTAACCAAACTACTCTTGGGTATCAAAACCATTTGTTTTGATACCAAACCTGTTTTCTAAACTTAGGTAAGCATGTTTTAACATGCTTAGCTCGTCACTTTTAGTGTTGTGCTTGTCTAGGGTCGTAAAGGTAAGCGATCTAAACAATCGCTTATACTTTCGAACCCGACCCGTTTGGTCGATCATTAGGATTCGACCAAACACATTAGGTGGCCATAGTATATAGGGAATAACCTCTCGAGGTTATACCTTATGGTCACGACGTTTAGATAGTTGTATGATAGGTAGTTTATATGCCTTAGGTAAATTACCAAATTGCCTTTTTTACGCCAAAATTCATTTTAAGCATATGTAACATAACTTTTAACATCTAAACTGATTTAGCAACAATATTAGACATGTTAAGGCATATTTTACTTGTCATAGGACTAGTTAGACATTCCGAATGCGTTTTACGCGAACGGCGCTTTAAAGTAGCATAAGCTACCTAAACGGGTCGTAATGGGTCGTAAGCACTTAGGTTAAGGTTTCATTTTAGTATGTGGGCTTTGTTAAACCACATTACATGAGTTCCCATACTCATTGGGTTTACGAGCCCTCATTCTATCCGATCTTCCGATTTAGGTCCGGTTTATTAATGTAGTTACCTATATTAGGTGCCGTTTGATTCCGTGATCTTCTAGCATTGCAAGGTGGTTATCCTAGGACTATTGAGCAATCTCAAGTGAGTACATAGACCCCTCTTTTACTGTTTTCCAAACATTTTGGGGGTGAAACACATGTGCCTACTTGTTACTTTCATGCTTTCCATGTTTTCATATCATATGCTTATTATGTTCATTAGTACACTTACAATACATGATTTCATTGTGTTTATGCTATGTATGTCCATTTAGCGCATACTTAGTACATTGTTTTACATTACATTTCACGCTATGTATGTTCATTTGATTTCATACTTAGTGCATTGTTTTCACATGCTTACATTTTGGTATGACATTTGGTTTGTTTAAATGGGACAAAAATATATTCATTAACATTAGCTACGCCATTCGTTAGTAGGTAGTGGTACCATAGGAATTGACAACTCCCGTTCCTGACGTCCTAGGTATGTTTGGATGGAAGGAATGACCGAATTCGATAGACATAACACTGATAAACCTTTAATTTGTTTAAAGGTCTATCACCACAGTCACAAGGCTTGAATGTATGCGTTTTCACAATACCGCATAAATGTTTGTATTCAGTATAGCATGCATTTCCACAAAACATAACGTTGATTTAAACCACGTTTTACTTCAATACATTGTTTTGTGCATTTTTACCGATGGTTTAGTTGATACATATTTCACTTGCCATGCATGACATTTTGGTTACACATTACATAATTGACATTTGACATAGACATTTTGGCATTGATATACACATTTAGTGATTTACATTAGACATAGACATTTTGATATGGTTTACACAATAACACTAGACAATTGATTTATACATGAACAATTTCCAATGATGGCTGGTTTGGGTAAGTGATTTGAGTAACGAGGCGTGTGTAATATGATACAAGCATGGTGGATACGCCGCTGGTACTTCCTATACATAAGTGCTTGTATGATATTACATGTCGTAGCGTTACTTAAATCATTTCAATATTTGACATATTACATTTTACATAAACAACTTATTTTTCACAAGATTTTGTCTTACAAAACAGTTTATTTTATACAACTCATTTTACTCAGTTATTTTATTAACCATACACCTTTCTTTTATATATTCTGATTTCTTATCGAGTTTTCATATGATTTATAAAAGAAAACACTTAACAAGATTTATGACTAATTTTTATTAAACCTATCTTTTAAAACCCAAGTCATGAATCCTATTTTTACTAAACCTATGTATCTCACCGGCATTTTTATGCTGACGTACCTATTTTCACATGTGTTTTCAGGAGCTGTCACTTAGGATGATGATCGTGACATTAGGGCGGACCTGTGCCTTAGAGACATAAAACGGAGATACACTTAGTTTAATTATGTTATGTACTCTTTGTTTCATGTTTAAAGACAATGTAATGCTCTTGTTGATAAATAAAACGTAACTTTATTTTCCATGGTTGTGAAACAATAATTCTGTTACAAAACTCCCCGACGTTTCCGCCACGTGTTTCTCGTTTTTCGGGGTCGGGGTGTGACACTTAAAGGTTTTTACACTAGCTATAAACGAATATCATTTATAATAACAGGATATATCAAATTCCTATATGTAGATTAAGTATACCCTTTTTTTCATTATTACAATATGATTACAGGATCATAAAATCATTATTTTTTTGTTGGACAACAAAATTTTGATAAATGTGGACAAAACAAATCACAAGCTACTTTCTCATCGTAGCAGCATTCTCTTCGTATTACATCTCCACAACAAAACGGTAAAGGAGACTCGTTCGGTTCCTTACATCTTAGGATACATTGTTTTGGTGATGGACCCTCAAAGGGTTTGATGTCACTGTGATCAGTTTTCCCACCATAAAATCCAAACGCCAGGATATTGATTAGGATTTTTATTTCAAACATGTGACATGAATAAATATTATGATAAAGAAAACTTACCCGCGTAACAAACCATCAACAGGAGAACTACCATCACATGTAAATTCACGTATTGCATCATTGTTCCCTTTAACTTTAGAATGGTATAACTTCTACGACCCATAAAGATGAGGAGGGTTATAATAGAGAAACAACTTGTATTTATAGCACATTTGAATAGTGTGGTGATGGTTTATCTATGTAATTGAATAATGCATGTGATACTTAAGTAAACTCAACAATCTACTAGTTTTTTTTTACCTAATTGAACATTGCATGTGATACTTAGGTAAATTCAACAAACCACTAGTTTCTTATGTGCATCATGCATGTATGTGCCAACCTTATACTTAAAAATTGTACATGTTTGTTTTTGCGTATACGTTTTATGTCTGTGTGGGTGTTGTATATCAGGTATGTATTTATATCCACATGTAAGTTATGTTTATTTAGAATAAACAAACATTTTACAAGTTACAAGTAAAATAAAGTACCATAAAAATACATTTTTAACAAGTGTGAATTGTATTAGTTACCATTCTATATAATAATGGATGGAGGTAAATTTGGTTGTTGCAAGTTAAGTTTTTGATCTGTAATAAATAAAATGTGGTTGTTTTTTTAACAACTCTTGTAACAACATAGTTTATTACATTATTAATTCTTGCTTTATTTTTTTATTTATAAAGAAATGTTCAAGTTCATAAGTCACTTTCTTGCATTTTACAACTCTATTATCCATACCCTGATGAAATGAACCCTGTCAAGGATGCCAAGTTTGCTTAAAGTAATGATTTTTAATGTCTAATTTAATTTTCTAGTAAACTTGGAGTGATGTCCTTATGTTTGTCTTATGATGCTTTAAATTTGATTAATTGCTATTGTTGCTTGTGAATATACATAGAATCAATAAACGCTCATGTGTATTGTTGTGGTACGTTACACCATGCATTCCATAGGTATCAATTTGGTTGGTTACAGTACTAGTACCATACATTTACTTGATATAGAAATTAAGATGTGATTTACAATACTAACAATTGTCACAAAAAATAGGACCTTAAAATATTGCACTGATGGTGGATGAGTCATCAACGTCGTCTACATTCGGGGTAGACGATTCATCAACGTCGTCTACATTAAATTTACAATACTAACAATGCTTTGTACCGGTGGCAGACGAGTCATCAACGTCGTCTGTGTTCATGGACCTGGTTTGCCTTTTTCCATGGGATTTACATGGGTGATTCTGCTTTTGTTGTTTGTTAAAAAATATATGAAAATAATGATTTTTTTCTTTAGTTAAATTTTGTTGTTTCGATCCCCAATTATCTATGGTATTACATCATTATGAATGGTTTCAAGTATAAAAAATTGTGACAAATAACAACTCGTTGAGAAGTAAGAAATATGGTGTCCCGTGATCTTTTAGAAGAAGATTGATGTTTTTTATACGACTTTGTAATCACCTTTAGTTTGTTTCAAGATGGTTATGTATCTCCATCAAAGATACATTATGTATAAAGTTGTGCCTAACATACTTAATATACTCATATCAATTGATCTCATATCTGTTGACGGTAAACCCAAGGCAATCCAACAATATACATATTTAAATAGACCTTACAAAATAAACATAACATGTACATAACACGTACACATAAATGTTAATTTGACATAAATCCAAACACGTATGTAGAAGTAGAATCAAATAGGATGTCTTCAAAACCAAAGACTATTGAGGGCAATGGAAAATATAACAACATCCAATACATTTCCAACAATATACAAGATGCATGTGTAAAACTTTGATTAATTTATATAACTTTTAGAAATTGCATTAAAAACTTTAAAAATAACTATTTAATACATTGCCATATGGAATTAAATAGTTCACAATGTATTAAATTCATTTAAAAGCCCACATAATAAATAAATTTTTAATCAGGGTTTTTATAATTTTCATATATTACACTAGCTACTCAAATACTCGTCCTCTGTTACAACATTGCATCTAACTCATCTCAATGATGAATCTAGCTTAACCAATTTTAATGTAAATAAACGTGTGTAGTTAAATCGACGCAATTATCCTTTCCTGTAAGCTTCATGCATTTATCCTTATTGAAGGTTAAAGCTTTTTACACTAGCTATAAAAGAATATCATTTGTAATAACAAGATATCTCAAATTCCTATATGTAGATTAAGTATACCCTTTTTTCTTTATTACAGTATGATTACAGGATCATAATATCATTATTTTTTTATTGGACAACAAAATTTTGATGAACGTGGACAAAAATAATCACAAGCTTCTTTCTCATTGGAGTAGCATTCTCTTCGTAGCACCTCTCCACATCAAAACGGTAAAGGAAACTCTTCCGTTTCCTTACATCTTAGGATACATTGTTTTGGTGATGGACCCTCAAAGGGTTTGATGTCACTGTGATCAGTTTTCCCACCTTAAAATCGAAACGCCAGGATATTGATTAGGATTTTTATTTAAAACATGTGACATGGATAAATATTATGATAAAGAAAACTTACCCGCGTAACAAACCATCAACAGGAGAACTACCATCACATGAAAATTCACGTATTGCATCATTGTTCCCTTTAACTTTAGAATGGTATAACTTCTACGACCCATAAAGATGAGGAGGGTTATAATAGAGAAACAACTTGTATTTATAAGCACATTTGAATAGTGTGGTGATGGTTTATCTATGTAATTGAATAATGCATGTGATACTTAAGTAAACTCAACAATCTACAAGTTTTTTTTTTACCTAATTGAACATTGCATGTGATACTTAGGTAAATTCAACAAACCACTAGTTTCTTATGTGCATCATGCATGTATGTGTCAACCTTATAATTAAAAATTGTACTTGTTTGTTTTTGCGTATACGTTGTATGTCTGTGTGGGTGTTATATATCACATATGTATTTCTACCCACATGTAAGTTATGTTTATTTAGAATAAACAAGCATTTTACAAGTTACAAGTAAAATAAAGTACCATAAAAATACATTTTTAACAAGTGTGAATTGTATTATTTATTATTCTATATAATAATCGATGGATGTAAATTTGGTTGTTGCAAGTTAATTTGATGATCTGTAATAATTAAAATGTGGTTGTTTTTTAACAACTTTTGTAACAACATAGTTTATTACATTATTAATTCTTGCTATATTTTTTTATTTATAAAAAAAAAATGTTCAAGTTCATAAGTCACTTTCTTGCATTTTACAACTCTATTATCCATACCCTGATGAAATGAACCCTGTCAAGGATGCCAAGTTTGCTTAAAGTAATGATTTTTAATGTCTATTTTAATTTTCTGGTAAACTTGGAGTTATGTCCTTATGTTAGTCTTATGATGCTTTAAATTTGATTAATTGCTAATGTTGCTTGTGAATATACATAGAATCAATAAACGCTCATGTGCATTGTGGTGGTACGTTCCACCATGCATTCCATAGGTATCAATTTAGTTGGGTACAGTACTAGTACCATACATTTACTTGATATAGAAATCAACATGTGTTTTACAATACTAACAATTGTCACCAAAAATATGACATTAAAATATTGTACTGATGGTGGATGAGTCATCAACGTCTTCTACGTTCGGGCAAGACGATTCATCAACGCCGTCTACATTAAATTTACAATACTAACAATGATTTGTACCGGTGGCAGATGAGTCATCAACGTCGTCTGTGTTCATGGACGTGGTTTGCCTTTTGCCATGGGATTTACCTGGGTGATTGTGCTTTTGTTGTTTGTTAAAGAATATATGAAAATAATGATTTTTTTTCTTTAATTAAATTTTATTGTTTCGATCCCCAATTATCTATAGTATTACATCATTATGAATGGTTTCAAGTATAAAAAATTGTGACACATAACAACTCGTTGAGAAGCAAGAAATATGGTGTCCCATGATCTTTTAGAAGAAGATTGATGTATTTTATACGACTTTGTAATCAACTTTAGTTTGTTTCAAGATGGTTATGTTTCTCTATCAAAGATATATTATGTATAAAGTTGTGCCTAACATACTTAATATACTCATATCAATAGATCTTATATATGTTAACGGTAAACCCAAGGCAATCCAACAATATACATATTTACATAACACGTACACATAAATGTTAATTTGACATAAATCCAAACACGTATGTAGAAGTAGAATCTAATAGGATGTCTTCAAAACCAAATACTATTGAGGGCAATAGAAAATATAACAATATCCAATACATTTCCAACTAAATACAAGATGCATGTGTAAAACTTTGAATAATTTATATAACTTTTAGCAATTGCATTAAAAACTTTAAAAAGAACTCTTTAATACATTGCCATCTGCCAACTATGACTTTTATAAAAAAAAATTGTTATAATGTTAACTAAATCTTTAACAACAAAAACACGATCCGTCAAATAATTGTGTAATATTTATTTAATTTAATATTCAGAGTATAAGTATACAACGATATTGAATTAAGTAGTTCACAATGTGTTAAATTCGTTTAAAAGCCCACATAATAAATAAATTTTTAATCAAGGTTTTTATAATTTTCATATATTACTCTAGCTACTCAAATACTCGTCCCCTGTTACAACATTGCATATACCTCATCTCAACGATGAATCTAGCTTAACCAATTTTAATGTAAATAAATGTGTGTTGTTAAATTGACGCAATTATCCTTTCCTGAACACTTCAAGCATTTATCCTTATTGAAGGTTAAATCTTTTTACACTAGCTATAAAAGATTATCATTTGTAATAACAGGATATCTCAAATTCCTATATGTAGATTAAGTATACCCTTTTTTCTTTATTACAGTATGATTACAGGATCATAATATACTTATTTTTTTGTTGGACAACAAAATTTTGATAAACATGGAAAAAAATAATCACAAGTTTCTTTCTCATTGTAGCAGCATTCTCTTCGTATTACATCCCCAGAACAAAACGGTAAAGGAAACTCGTTTTCTTCCTTACATCTTAGGATACATTGTTTTGGTGATGGACCCTCAATGGGTTTGATTTCACTGTGATCAGTTTTCCCACCTTAAAATCCAAACGCCTGGATATTGATTAGGATTTTTATTTAAAACATGTGACATGAATAAATATAATGATAAAGAAAACTTACCCGCTTAACAAACCATCAACAGGAGAACTACCATCACATGTAAATTCACGTATTGCATCATTGTTCCCTTTAACTTTAGAATGGTATAACTTCTACGACCCAATAATACCACCTAGGGAGTGTCCCTATTAAGCGGGTGACGGACTGATAAGGAGCCACTAAATTACATTGAACCCACAAGTTTCAAAATAACATTCTCGATTTAATATAAAGTCCCAACATGAGTTATACGAAAAACCAATGTGTTCAGCGGAAGCCTTAACGAAACCATATTTTAAATATTCTCAAAACAAATGTACGAAACCAATAATCTAATAGGTGTGTTCAATTAATACAATCCATGACCACTCAAGCCGCTCCAAACAGCAAGTCCCACATCCAAGAAATCTAACGACCTGCGAGCATGCAACAAGTGTATCAGACAAAGACAAAGCTGGCGAGTTAACAGTTTATGAAAATGTTTGTTACCAAGTGAATAAAACAGTTCATCAACAAATGCAAGTAATATTGATAATATCTCATTTCTGAACAAGACGGCTCCTGATGTATGTTTTGCCCTTTCCCCAGTGCTTCAATCAAAGCACTGGGCCCGACTGGGTCATTAGTTCACAACCGTCCTCCCCGGTACGGCGTGAGGGTGCCAAACCTAAGTAGCGCTACCAACTAATACCCGTTACCTCCCCGGTAACAATGAATGGGACTTAAAAAGTGATAGGATGATAATATTAATCAAACTAATACCCGTTACCTCCCCGGTAACAATGTATTGAACTCACCTTTGTTTTGCTCGGTAAGATTGTTTACTTGGTTAACAGTTGAACAAACTCTGCCAAAAGTCGGTCAGTTTTTCATGCATTTAACGTAGAATTAATTAATGCACATATGGTTCACACCAAGTATATTCATTGCTCACGTAGGACACACACATATAATTAAATCCACGGCAATTTATTTCATCCATCTAGAACACTAATCAAGTGCTTAACAGGTAACCACTTAGATATGTCATTTACTTGCGTACATAATCTATTAATGCACTCTTCGACCAGTTATTATACACGTATGGTCCAAGGATAAAATGTGTAGGTACCACAGCGTAATTCACACATGAACATTCATTGCCCAGTCCAATTTATGCTATGTGCGGCCATGCCCTGGTAGTCTTACCCGGCCTGACATGGCTGGCCCAACCCAGTTTTGTTGTTCAACTAGTTCCGGCCTGGCTGGGTTGTGTGCCCACTAAGTCTCGTGGCCCAGTATCAATGTTGTGGCCCAGCTATAAGCCGGTTTGTTTGTGACCCAAAATCATTGATTTATATGTATGTGTGTTCGGTAATATACGACCCAAATTACTCAACGAATCAATCCACTATGTATGATAACATCAAACACTTTTCTTCATTGTTTGCCAATATCCGTCATTATCATTCAGTAATCATTTATTGATCTAGTACCTTCTCAAAACCTTTTACACATAGCAAATATATTTATTAGTATGCTGAGTTTATTAACCCTCTAATCCCCCATCGCTAATTGCCACAATTGACCAACCCCAATCATACTTCATGCAAATCATTGACGCATACATGAAAATCAATCATACATTAATGCCAATCATTAATCATGCAACACTAATAATTATATCCATCTACATCCTTCACATGAACCATCATATGTAGCAACAAGTCAATGTCAAGCCAAGTTATATTTAAATGAGCATAATACATCAATAATTCAATAAGCATGACTTAACTAACCTGAGATTGATTTTCGCTAAACAAGGAGAGTGACTTCTAAAGGGAATAGGCTTTGATACAGATGAGGGGGGGGGGTTCACTGTTGTCGCACAACCAGTAGGGATTTAGGGTTTGAACATGAGTATCCTATTAAGTCACGTAACAACCTGTGTGTGTATATAACCTATGGTAATCCGACCCCCAATCAAACAGTCATTTACTTGGGCTCAACACAGCCCAATCACTACTTCAATGTGTGTATGTGTGGTTGAAGTCTATTAACCGGCCCATCTGCTGAATAACCAATTCAGTAATCGACCCACCATTGCTTCTAATGGTCCTGCGTGAATTTGAGCCCAATATGACATGTAGTCAAAGAAGAATGTGACTCCAATTACCTGTGGCCCGTAACGCGATCAGTTGTCACTTACGTTTAAAGTTAACACGTAACATATAACGTGTCTAAGTCAATATACGCATAAAGAAGGAAAGTAATGAGAGTTTTAGATTCGCTAAAATAAACGACACTAACCTGAAAAGTTTGAGTTGTCACATCATCCCCAACTTGAAAGAAATTTCGTCCCGAAATTTGACAAGTATGCATAGAGAGGTGAAGTGAGAAATCAAGGATGCTGTGGATTTTGCTCGGGTGCGGCATCATCCCCAACTTGAAGAGGAATTTCGCCCTGAAATTCGCCCGCTTCACTAGATTCAGGTTTGTCTTTAGGAAAAAGGTGTGGATACTTGAGTTTCATTTGATCCTCACGCTCCCACGTGAACTCCGGTCCACGTCTTGAGTTCCAACGAACTTTAACGAGCGGAATGCGGCTGTGCTTACGTACCTTGACCTCCCGATCCATGATCTCAATGGGCCCTTCGACAAACTGCAATTTGTCGTCAATCTTCAGCTCTTGGAACGGTACAACTAGTGTTTCATCCACCAAACACTTCTTCAACTGTGAAACGTGAAAGACATCGTGAACATTGCCCAGTTCAGCAGGCAACTCCAGCTTGTAAGCGACTTTACCTATCCGCTCCAGAATTCTAAATGGCCCAACATAACGTGGATTAAGCTTACCACGCTTTCCGAAATGTACAACCCCCTTCCATGGTGAAACTTTCAACATGACACGGTCACCTACTACAAACTCTAATGGCTTGCTACGCTTGTCAGCGTAGCTCTTCTGACGATCACGTGCTGCTGCCATGCGATTCCTGATCTGAACAATCATTTCCGAAGTTTCTAATATAAGCTCGGGACCCGTGATTTGACTGTCACCCACTTCAGCCCAACAGAGAGGGGAACGACATTTCCGCCCGTACAATGCTTCGAACGGAGCTGCCTTGATACTAGTATGGTAGCTGTTGTTGTAGGAGAACTCTATCAACGGCAAATGTTTCTCCCATCCCTTCCCAAAATCGATCACACATGCCCGCAGCATGTCTTCATGTTTTTGGATGGTGCGCTCACTCTGACCATCCGTCTGTGGGTGATAAGTGGTACTCATATCAAGACGTGAACCGAACGATTTGTGCATAGCCTGCCATAGCTCAGAAGTAAAACGTGGATCTCGGTCTGAAATGATAGAAGTTGGCACCCCGTGCCTAGATACCACCTCCTTAAGATAAACTGCTGCCAACTGAGAAAACTTATCTGTTTCCTTAATTGCCAGAAAATGTGCTGACTTCATGAGACGGTCGACAATCACCCAAATAGTATCGTTTCTAGCTTGAGTCCTCGGTAATCCTGTAACGAAATCCATGGCGATCTGCTCCCACTTCCACATGGGTATCTCTGGCTGCTGTAGTAGGCCGAAGGTTTCTGGTACTCTGCTTTGACCCTAGCACAAGTCAAACACTTACTCACGTATGTGGCGATGATGGCTTTCATATTCGGCCACCAATATAACACCTTAAGATCCTGATACATCTTATCCGACCCCGAATGAATAGAGTAACTTGACTTGTGCACTTCGTCCATCACAAGTTCTCTGAGATCACCAAACAGAGGAATCCATACCCTTTCCATAATATAATAGATGCCGTCAGATCTCTGTTCGAGCTGCTTTTTCATACCTCGCAAACCCTCGGCTTCAATGTTTTCTTCCTTTCAGGCCTCGGTCTGAGCTGAACGAATCTGAGCGGGTAAACCAGAATGTATGGTGAGCTGTAGGGCACAAACACGTTTAGGCTTTGGCTCCTTTCGGCTAAGTGCATCAGCTACGACGTTAGCTTTACCCGGATGATACTTGATGGCACACTCATAATCGTTGAAAAGCTCTATCCAACGACGCTGCCGCATATTCAAATCCTTCTGGTCGAAGATATGCTTGAGACTCCTGTGATCGGTGTAGATGGTGCATTTGGTACCGTACAGATAATGCTTCCAAATCTTCAACGCGAAAACCACAGCTCCTAACTCCAAGTCATGAGTCGTATAATTCTTCTCGTGTACCTTCAGTTGACGATAAGCATAAGCTATCACTTTCTCGCGTTGCATCAACACGCAACCGAGACCTTAAATCGAAGCATCACAATATACCACAAAATCCTCGGTACCCTCTGATAGAGATAAGATCGGCGCACTGCATAATTTCTGCTTCAAGAGCTGGAAAGCATCCTCCTGTTTCATTCCCCAAGAGTAAACAACATTTTTCTACGTCAAGGAGGTGAGAGGTTGAGCAATCTTCGAGAAATCCCGAATAAATCGATGATAATACCCCACAAGACCAAGAAATTATCGCACCTCCGAAGGATTCTTTGGTGCCGCCCAATTCCTAATAGCATCAATCTTAGCAGGATCCACATGTATACCCATCTCGTTAACAATATTCCCCAGAAAGTGTACCTCTCGGATCCAGAAATCACATTTAGAAAACTTCGCATAAAGCTGTTCCTTCCTCAGGAGCTCTAAGATAAGACGTAGATGTCGCTCGTGATCCTCCTTGTTCTTGGAATAAATCAGAATGTCGTCGATGAAAACAATAACGAAGTCGTCAAGATACGGTTTGCACACGCGGTTCATGAGATCCATGAAGACCGCTGGTGCGTTGGTTAATCCAAACGGCATAACCAGGAACTCATAGTGGCCATACTGCGTTCGAAACGCCGTTCTGGGAACATCCTCCTCTCTAACCCGTACCTGATGATAACCCGGCCTTAAATCAATTTTGGAATAGAAACTTGATCCTTGTAGCTGGTCGAACAAGTCGTCAATACGTGGCAAAGGATAATGATTCTTGACCGTCACCTTGTTGAGCTCGCGGTAATCTATACACATGCGGAAAGACCCGTCCTTCTTCTTCACAAACAGAACTGGGGCTCCCCATGGTGAAGAGCTAGGTCAGATAAAACCCCTATCCAACAGCTCTTGGAGTTGGTTTGACAACTCCTGGAATTCTCCCGGCGCAAGACGATAAGGAGCACGAGCAATCGGGGCGGCTCTTGGAGCGAGGTCGATCTGGAATTCCACCTGAAGATGTGAAGGCAAACCAAGGAGTTCTTCAGGGAATACATCAGGAAATTCACGAACAACCGGAAGGTCCTCGATCTTCCTTTCATCAGATTGTGAATCAGTAACAAGGGCTAAAATGGCAGGATAGCCCTTACGCAGGCACTTCTGAGCCTTCATTGATGAAATAAGGCTAACCGGGGTCCCACTACGATGACCCTGAACTGATAAGAATTCTCCACTAAGAAGAGGAACACGCACGATTTTCTCTTGCAGAGAATTTCCGCCCGATGCTTGGACAACCAATTCATGCCAATAACTACATCGAAGCTTCCAAGAGTATTAGAAAGTAGGTCAATGTCGAATACCTGCCCCATGATATCGAGTTTGCACCCAACGAGAACATGTGAAGCTTCAATTGTCTTACCATCGGCTATTTCTACTATGTGCTTAGTTACAAGTGGTGTAGGACTCAAACCTAACTAACGACTGAACCCTAAGGATACATAACTCCAATCGGCACCGGAGTTAAATAAAATAGAAGCGAAGATACCATTCACTGAAAACGTACCAGTAACTACATTCCCGTCATTCCGTGCCTCCCCAGCTCCAATAGTAAATCCGCGCCCACGCGCAACGTTTCCCCCGTTGTTCCCGTTGTTATTCCCAACGTTATTATTCCCATTGTTATTACCACCCGTATTCCGATTCAGCTGAGGGCAGTCCCGCTTGATGTGATCCTTAGCCCCACAATGAAAACACCCCTTTCGAATACCCTGGTTTTGCTAAGGTTGCTGTTTACCCTGCTGTTGTGGCGGCTGCTGCTGGTTCTGGAGTGAAACCCTACAATCCCTAGCCATATGCCCTGCTCTGTTACACCGGTGACAAACCCGAGCACACTGTCCCCGATGATGGTAGTTGCACTTGCTGCACAATGGTAGCTTTCCCGCATAAGATCCCTGCCCAAATTGTTACCCTTATTCTAATTCACCGAAGATGACTGGCTGAAACTGCGATTGCAGCCGGTGTCTGCCCTCTTCTGTGACTGCACTGAATTGGACACCTTGTCCACTTCGTTCCACTTACGCTTGCTGTCAGTAGCAGGAGTAGTGGCTGTAGTAGCGGCAGCAGTGGTACTAGAAGCACATGGTGGTAATGAATTGCTCTCCACCTCCTGATCAACTATCTTGTGAGCTAAACCGACAATCTGTGTTAAGTTATCAAGGTTTGCTGCAGTAACTAAACCCTTCACTCGTGGAGGTAACCCCTTGATGAACAACTCAATTCTTCGAGTCATAGGTCGGGACAAGTTCGGACACATGGCAGCCAACTCATGCGAACGCTTCACGTACGCTTCAATCTCTGACCCAACCATCTTCAGATCATAGTATTCGTTCTCCAGCTTCTGTATCTCGTCCCGAGGACAATACTCCTCCCTGATCAACTCCTTAAAGTCGTCCCACGTAGTAGCGTTCGCTGCCTCGATGCCCAACAACTGAACCTGGGCATTCCACCATGTCAGGGCACCATCCTCAAGTGTGCCCGTAGCATACTTCACCCTGTCCCCAGCAGGACAGTTACACATCGCGAATACGGACTCCGCGTTTTCAAACTAGCGCAGGAGTCCTACAACCCCTTCAGTCCCACTGAAGGTATGTGGCTTACAATCCATAAAAGTTTTGAACGTGCAGACAGGCGGATGGTGCGGATTCTGCTGCACCTGTTGACCTATTAACGAGGGAACATATAACAAACAAGTCAGACTCAAGCATATGACTCAAAGAATAAGGGTGTTTGGTACATGTCGTACCAGCTTGATAAGCCGCTAAGGCTTCAGCCACGCGAGTGTTGATCAGATCAGTTAACTCAGCTTGAGTCATAGCAATATGGCCACGCCCGCCACCGCGGCCTCCACCACGTCCGCCACCGCGGCCTCCACCACGTCCGCCACGTCCGTTCATGATTCTATAGATAAGAAAGGAAAGATTTATCATGCAAGTTCAAGTAGGAGTCAAGCATTACTATAATCTCCACATATTTCTGAGTTTAAATACGGAACTAACTAACAAAGTGGAATCCTTTTTACACTTGTCAAGTTTCACTGGGACTCACATGCACCCCACATTATTATTATGTGTGCACCCATAATAATAATCCAGTTTGCATGTTCATCTCAGTTCTTCCCAACTCATGTTAAGAGGTTTTCCCCGAATTCAAGTAACACGACAATTAACATCACAACATAGAGCATGTAAGTTCAAGAAGAGTCCCGCTCTTAAAACACGTGACAAGGGTTGATAACATAGAAACTGGTACTGTAGTGCGAAGTGTGCATTCAAGTGTGATGTTAATCATAGGCAAGCACTAGATATACTATGCAATAGTAAACAAGAGATGAACCTTGCAGTCTGGAGCTGAGTGTCATGGCCGATTTCGGATTTGTTCGGTTATAGTCTGGTTTTATAAAAGCATTTTAAAACCAAGTTCACTATAACCAGTGGCTCTGATACCAAACTGTCACACCCCAATAATACCACCTAGGGAGTGTCCCTATTAAGCAGGTGACGGACTGATAAGGAGCCACTAAATTACATTGAAACCACAAGTTTCAAAATAACATTCTCGATTTAATATAAAGTCCTAACATGAGTTATACGAAAAACCAATGTGTTCAGCGGAAGCATTAACGAAACCATATTTTAAATATTCTCAAAACAAATGTACGAAACCAATAATCCAATAGGTGTGTTCAATCAATATGATCCATGACCACTCAAGCCGCTCCAAATAGCAAGTCCCACATACAAGAAATCTAACGACCTGCGAGCATGCAACAAGTGTATCAGACAAAGTTGGCGAGTTCACAGTTTATAAAAACGTTTGTTACCAAGTGAATAAAACAGTTCATCAACAAATGCAAGTAATATTGATAATATCTCATTTCTGAACAAGACGGCTCCTGATGTATGTTTTGCCCTTTCCCCAGTGCTCCTATCAAAGCATTGGGCCCGACTGGGTCATTAGTTCACAACCGTCCTCCCCGGTACGGCGTGAGGGTGTCAAACCTAAGTAGCGCTACCAACTAATACTCGTTACCTCCCCGGGTAACAATGAATGGGACTTAAAAAGTGATTGGATGAGAATATTAATCAATAAACCAGTTTTTACCCAAAAGACTTATCCCTCCCCGGGATACCCACTGACTGTCCTAACCATCGGGACGCATGCTCAAATGTAGTGAACTCACCTTTGTTTTGCTCGGTAAGATTGTTTACTTGGTTAACAGTTGAACAAACTCGGCCTAAAAGGGTTACCGACAACGGTCAGTTTTTCATGCATTTAACGCAGAATTAATTAATGCACATAAGGTTCACACCAAGTATATTCATTGCTCACGTAGCACACACACATATAATTAAATCCACGGCAATTTATTTCATCCATCTAGAACACTAATCAAGTGCTTAAGAGGTAACCACTTAGATATGCCATTTACTTGCGTACATAATCTATTAATGCACTCTTCGACCAGTTATTATACACGTATGGTCCAAGGATAAAATGTGTAGGTACCACAGAGTAATTCACACACGAACATTCATTGCCTAGTCCAATTTATGCTATGTGCGGCCATGCCCAGGTAGTCTTACCCGACCTGACATGGCTGGCCCAACCCAGTTTTGTTATTCAACTAGTTCCGGCCCAGTTGGGTTGTGTGCCCACTAAGTCTCGTGGCCCAGTATCAATGTTGTGGCCCAGCGCCGGTTTGTTTGTGACCCAAAATCAATGATTTATATGTATGCGTGTTCAGTAATATACGGCCCAAATTACTCAACCAATCAATCCACTATGTATGATAACATCAAACACTTTTCTTCATTGTTTGCCAATATCCCTCATCATAATTCAGTAATCATTTATTGATCTAGTACCTTCTCAAAACCTTTTACACATAGCAAATATATTTATTAGTATGCGGAGTTTATTAACCCTCTAATCCCCCATCGCTAATTGCCACAATTGACCGACCCCAATCATACTTCATGCAAATCATTGACCCATACTTGAAAATCAATCATACATTAATGCCAATCATTAATCATGCAACACTAATAATTATATCCATCTACATCCTTCACATGAACCATCATATGTAGCAACAAGTCAATGTCAAGCCAAGTTATATTTAAATGAGCATAATACATCAATAATTCAATAAGCATGACTTAACTAACCTGAGATTGATTTTTGCTAAACAAGAGAGTGGCTTCTAAAGGGAATGGGCTTCGATACAGATGAAGGGGGGGGGTTTCACTGTTGTCGCACAACCAGTAGGGGATTTAGGGTTTGAACATGAGTATCCTATTAAGACACGTAACAACCTGTCTGTGTATATAACCTATGGTAATCTGGCCCCCAATCAAACAGTCATTTACTTGGGCTCAACACAGCCCAATCACTACTTCAATGTGTGTATGTGTGATTGAAGTCTAGTAACCGGCCCATGTGCTGAATAACCAATTCAGTAATCGGCCCACCATAGCCTCTAATGGTCATGCGTGTATTTGAGCCCAATATGACATGTAGTCAAAGAAGAATGTGACTCCAATTACTTGTGGCCCGTAACGCGATCAGTTGTCACTTACGTTTAAAGTTAACACGTAACATATAACGTGTCTAAGTCAATGAACGCATATAGAAGGAAAGCAATGAGAGTTTTAGATTCGCTAAAATAAACGACACTAACCTGAAAAGTTCGAGTTGTCACATAACTTCTACGACCCATAAAGATGAGAAGGGTTATAATAGAGAAACAACTTGTATTTATAAGCACATTTGAATAGTGTGGTGATGGTTTATCTATGTAATTGAATAATGCATGTGATACCTAAGTAAACTCAACAATCTACTAGTTTTTCTTACCTAATTGAACATTGCATGTGATACTTAGGTAAATTCAACAAACCACTAGTTTCTTATGTGCATCATGCATGTATGTGCCAACCTTATACTTAAAAATTGTACATGTTTGTTTTTGTGTATACGTTGTATGTTTGTGTGGGTGTTGTATATCAGGTATATATTTCTACCCACATGTAAGTTATGTTTATTTAGAATAAAGAAACATTTTACAAGTTACAAGTAAAATAAAGTACCATAAAAATACATTTTTAACAAGTGTGAATTGTATTATTTATGATTCTATATAATAATGGATGAAGGTAAATTTGGTTGTTGCAAGTTAAGTTTATGATCTGTAATAATTAAAATGTGGTTGTTTTTTAACAACTCTTGCAACAACGTAGTTTATTACATTATTAATTCTTGCTTTATTTTTTTTTATTTTTAAAGAAATGTTCAAGTTCATAAGTCACTTTCTTGTATTTTACAACTCTGTTATCCATACCCTGATGAAATGAACCCACTTAAGGAAGCCAAGTTTTCTTAAAGTAATGATTTTTAATGTCTAATTTTATTTTCTGGTAAACTTGGAATTATGTCCTTATGTTTGTCTTATCATGCTTTAAATTTGATTAATTGCTACTGTTGCTTGTGAATATACATAGATTCGATAAACACTCATGTGCATTGTGGTGGTACGTTACACCATGCATTCTATAGGTATCAATTTGGGTGGTTACAGTACTAGTACCATACATGTACTTGATATAGAAATCAACATGTGTTTTACAATACTAACAGTTGTCACAAAAAAATAACATTAAAACATTGTACTGATGGTGGATGAGTCATCAACGTCGTCTACGTTTGGGGCGGACGATTCATCAACGCCGTCTAAGTTAAATTTACAATACTAACAATGCTTTGTACCGGTGGCGGACGAGTCATCAACGTCGTCTGTGTTGATGGACGTGGTTTGCCTTTTTCCATGGGATTTACATGGGTGATTGTGCTTTTATTGTTTGTTAAAAAATATATAAAAATAATGATTTTTTTTCAGTTAAAACTTGTTGTTTCGATCCCCAATTATCTATGGTATTACATCATTATGAATGGTTTCAAGTATAAAAAATTGTGACAAATAATAATTCGTTGAGAAGTAAGATGTAACACCTGTGCCTCTACGGCCATCAAACAAATACCGAACCAATGAAATATTATATTTCATACTTGGGATTTGTAAAAATATGTGTATCATTTGCACATATCAATTTTTGTTCAATTCTAAACTCTAAATCGTTTTCTGGAAGGTTATACGCGCACCAATGCGTAAATATAACCATTTTAATGCAACAAACACTCCGGAATAGTGACATAGGCTTAACATACCTTAAATAACCTTTACATAACTTAGAAATAAGTTTTGAAGGCTTTGGTATGGCAAAAACAAGTTAATTCGCTTACAGGGACTAAACTTGACAAAATGTGAAAGTATGCCAATTTGAACTGTAACGAACATTCTGGAACATGACCATAAGTTAAACACACCTTAAATATCCTTTATATAGCTTTGAAATAGGCTTTGAGGGGTTCGGTGTGCTAAAATAAACTTTTGGCTCATTCAGGGACTAAAAGTGTAAAAAAGTGCACAAGTTTGCATTTTCGCGCATAACTTATGTTCTGAATACATCCGGCTATCCAAAAATTTATGTAAGCACTAAAATATTTTATTTTAGTGTTCGGCATAAGAAAAATCCATTCGTCGCGTCATTTCGATCGTTTTTCGCACTTATGCGCATTTCGTCGTAATTAAGCGAACATCGCGTTCGTACGGCCAAACGAACCAACGTCCGACATATTTTTGAGCATGTTTCATGTCTACAATGTTTAGGCATCATTTTAGGGCCTTAAAGTTGTCTTTACGGGCCTTAGAAGTGTCGGAAATGGCCTTAAACACGTGCAGGGGCTGAAACTGTCATTTTTGAAAGTTATATGCTGATCAGAAGGGCCATGCGGCCCGCATTAGATTTGCCTGATCCTGAAGCGGGCCGCCTCAGCCTCCCTGATCAGATAAGAACGCCTAGTCAGCTGATTCCAGCTGTTTAAACCTCATCTACACACTCACAACTGCACATTCAACTCATTAGGACCATTTTTAAGTTACCACAACTTTGTGACAAGTGTACGCACAAGATTCGAGCACGGTTTCCATGAAACGATCTTAACGGTTACCCGAAAACTATAAATACCCATCCACCCCATTGCTAAACTCACTAGAATTCTGATTTGAGAAGCTCTAAGTTGAAACCATTGTTTCATACCTGAGCTACTTGGATCGGGATTAGCATTCGGGGACCCTTCGTAAGTATTCTTTCGTTCTTTTATTGCTTTTCGAGTCTTTTGGAGTCTAAAAGTCAAACTTTGTTTGACTTTCTGTGTTGACCAGTTATGGTCAATGCGAAGTTCGTCTGAACTTCGCAACATGAGTGTAATCACGTTGGTTATAGTCCCTTGGGACTATGCCTACTGATTACCACGTTGTCTAGGGTCGTAGGGTAAGCGATCTAATAAATCGCTTATACCTTCGAACCCGACCCAGTTTGGTGGATCATTAGGATCTGACCAAATACATTAGGTGACCATAGTGTATAGGGAATAACCTTCCGAGGTTATACCTTATGGTCATGACGTTTAAGTAGTTGTATGATAGGTAGTTTATATGCCTTAGGTAAATTACCAGAATACCCTTTTTATGTATAATTGGTAATTAAGCATATGTAACCTAAACATTTGTCACATAACTGATTATGTAACATGTTTAGGCATATAACACTTGTCATAGGACTAGTTAGGCGGTCCGAACGCGTTTCACGCGAACGACGCGTTAAAGTAGCATAAGCTACCTAAACGGGTCGTAATGGGTCGAAAGCACTTAGATTAAGGTTTCATTTAGTATGTAGGCTTTGTTAAACCATATGACACGAGTCTCTATACTCGTTTGGTTTACGAACCCTCATTCTATCAGATCTTCCGATTTAGGTCCGGTTTATTAATGTAGTTACCTATATTAGGTGCCGTTTGATATCCGTGATCTCTAGCATTGTTTGGTTGTTACTCAAGGACTACTGAGCAATCTCAAGTGAGTACATAGACCCCTCTTTTACTGTTTTCCAAACTGTTTTGGGGTGAAACACATGTGCCTACTTGTTACTTTCATGTTTTCCTGTTTTCACATCATATACTTGTTATATTCAATAGTACACTTATAGTACATGATTTCATTGTTTTCATGCTATGTATGTCCATTTAGTACATGCTTAGTACATTATTTTACATTGCATCTCTGTTGCATATGTTCCAGTAACATATGGACACATTGTTTTACAGCTCTACCTTGTATGTTTACTCTAGCATACTAGGTACATTATCTTCATCACATGCTTACATTTTGGTATGACATTTGGTTTGTTTAAATGAGACAATGTACATTCATTAACACCGATCATGCCGCTCGGTAGTAGGTAGTGGTACCATAGGACTTGACAAATCCCATTCCTGAAATCTCGGGTTTGTTTGGACGTAAGGAATGACCGAATCCGAATACATATTCTTTTGATAACTCATTTTTACATAGTTATCCGGCTGTCTCAAGGCTTGGATGTATGAATTTTCACAATACCGCATAAATGTCTATATCAGTATAGCATGCATATATTATACAAAACATAACTTTGATTTAAACCATGTTTTACTTCAATACTTTGTTTTGTACATTTTTACTTATGGTTTAAGTAGTCTTATTTTACTTACCATACATAACATTTGTTACACATTACTTGACTACTTTTGGACTATCAACATTTGACATGATTTATACAAGGACTTTTGACAATTGGTTTAAACTTAGACATATTACATTGTTTGGTTTGGTTTGAGTAAGTGATGTAAGTAACGAGGCGTGTGTAATATGATACAAGCATGGTGGATACGCCGATGGTACTTCCTATATATAAGTGTTTGTATGGTATCACATATTGTAGCGTTATTTGAATCATTTCAGTTTATGACATATAACATTTTATACAAATAACATACTTTTCACAATACATTGTTTTACAAACAACTTAACTTATACAAACTCATTTTACCTGGTTATTCATTTAACCATGCATTGTTCTCTTATTTATACGTATCATCTGAACTTATTGTTTTTCAAATGATTTACAAAGACAAAGCAAATTACAAGGTTCATGACTAAACATTTTCTTAAACATAAGTCATGAATCTCATTTTCACAAAACCTATGAATCTCACAGGCATTTTTATGCTGACGTACCTATTTTCACATGTGTTTTCAGGAGATGATGCATAGGACTTATCAAGATACACTTAGGCGGACTTGGGCCTTAGTGACAATAAAAGATGCAAGACTAGTTATTTATGTTATGTTTCTTTGATTGTCAAGACATTGTAACTCTTTTATTTAATAAAACAATAATTCAATTTCCATGTGTTATGAAACAATGATTCTGTTACAACACTCCCCGACGTTTCCGCCACGTTTTGTTGTTTTACGTGGTCGGGGTGTGACAGAAAAGTTGGTATCAGAGCTCATGGTTATAGGGAATTGGGTTATTAGTAATACTTTGACCTAGTCTATAACCTTCTTAGGACCCTAACGCGAGTTTACTTGCGTTTAGTCATAAAACAATACTGTCACCTATCCTTAGGCGACAACCACAACAAGAACATAAGTTTCAAAAACCGCTTTGAAAACTAATCATCTGTTCTAGGATGATTGATTACTAGGTTTTGAACTCTCTGTTATAAGGTTTTGAACCCCTTTGAATTTTCAAAACCTCGTCAAGGTTTTGGGTTTTAAATAATGTGAACACGTGCAAACTGGAAGGGTGAATGCCTGTATTCTGGGTTTTCTGTCTAGGCAAGCACTTCGTATACATCTCATCAGACGTGAGACCAGTTGTGCTTACCTGGGAATTCTTGGGATGAGTGTTCACTTATAGGCGAGCATGTCTTCGCGATACATTATTTTTGACCCATTTACTTTGATTTGTCACCATCTCATCTGTTTGCCTTAGGTAACAAACAAATGATCGCAATTTTCATTCGTTACCATTCTGTATTGATTATCCAATAAACCTTTCACTTGTTTCTTCCTATGTCTTTCATTTTCTTCTAGAATGTCTCTTCCTCTCAGCACTGGTCAAATGTCAGGGCGAACAGCCAAATTTGTCCAGCAAATAGGCGAAGTGATTCAGAAGACTGTGGATTTAGGCATTGCCATGGCTCGTCTCAACAATGAAGCCTCTCGTCTCGACAATGAAGCCACTCAAGAGCCACCAAAGGAAGCAGAAGTCAAGCCAGCACCAAAATCAAGGAAGCGTATGGCTTCAAGGAAACCCGCAGCGGTTACACCTAATCAAGCGGGACCTAGCCAAGTGGCAAGGCCACCAGCTAGGAAGCCATACAACGGAACTGAACCCTTGTGCAATCAATGTACCCTTCATCATCACCCTAGTGTGAAGTGCCGCAAATGCCAAATTTGTGGACGTAAAGGTCATACAGCAAAAGTTTGTGTTGCAGCAGTACCAAATCAAACAGGACCCATTCGGGTGGCAACACAACCTGCTAAGAAGCAATACAAGGGAACAGCACCAATATGCAACAAATGTAATGCACACCACTTAGCTCACCTACAGTGTCGTTTGTGTGCATCATGTAGGCGAATTGGTCACCTAGCAAGTGCTTGTCGATTTACCCCAAATCAAAGTGGTCCAAACCAACCACAAGCCAACTCTGCTCAAGCTCGTTTCTCACCAGGGTCTTGCTATAACTGTGGCGAGACGAGCCATTTCAGGAACAACTGCCCGAAGATTGTCAGTGCAAATCCAACCCATGGATGAGCATTCGGCTGAACAAAGGATGTTGCTGTCTTATGCCTTTGTTTCTTTTGTTTTCGGGTATTGTGAAACAATATGTCTCGTTCATAAATAAAAGTTGTTGTTCGTAATTCTGATGTACAGTTGTAGTTACATATGTGTATGTCATTACCTATGATACCTACATTAAGGAACTATGTTCCTTACAAACTACTCTTGTGATTCTCTCTTTCAAGTGATCGCTCATAATTTCCTCGAAAGTTTTAAGTACTTGTTTCATTCTAAGAAACGAAGTACATGAAATAAAGTGAAATTATGAGTAATCGTGCTTTCTGCACAGCTGTGCCTTTGAATCCTTGGTTAGATAACTGAGGGTATTTTCAAATCTCATACCCATTACGTTTTGATTTTTCAACATATACAGTACAAGTATTTCAAAAACAATCTTTATGATCTCAAAACATTTCATATAGTTTGAAAACAATTTTTCTAAATGCATTGTCTATGTTATTACAAAAACATTGGCCATGTTATCAAAACCAACCTTCATAATTTCAAAAATGTTTCATATAGTCTGAAGACAATATTAACACAGTATACTTTCTCATCAAGTGCATGATTTCAAAAGCATCATTCATGTTTTTCAAAAACCTTATGCATAATTTCAAAATTCATCTCGCATGATTTTAAAACATTTTTATAAATATATTTACCTAGTACACCTACTTTATGATTTCAAAAGTATTATATATAAGGTTTCAAAAACGTTAAACACATTTTTCTTAAAAGAACCCCATGCATAGTTTTCAAAAATATTTTCCACATACATTGACGTAACTTTCAAATTTCGCTTCATATGTCGCCTTGGCATATCTAGCATCTCAACTTCATAAGCATTCTTACTTCATGTTTTGATATAAGCACATCAAGTGCAAGGTTTCAAAACATCTTCAACTTCTAAAATCCATATGGGATCTTTTTATCTTCACATTTAGACCCTTGTGGATGATTATCATTCAAATCAGAGTCCTTAATTTGGATTCTTTATGTACCTAAATTCGAACATCTCGGTTCCTCAAAATCGAAATCGAATTTTTCTTTTATAAATCTTTCTATCTTTATAGTTAGATTCTTGATAACGTTTAAAGTACCAAATGAAATCCACGAGATGGATTCCTATTGTACTTTAAATGCATGTGCTCTATCAACAAAACAATCTTTGTGGTTATATGACTATGTGTTTATGCATCTTGTGTTTTCTTTTATGCATTTTGTGTTTTTGTATACTCTGGATATTCGTTATCCACATCCTCGTAGAATCTTTCATATCTTCATATGAGGGATTCGTAGTAGGATATTCAAAAAGGTACTACCTTAAATCCTTATTGGGCTTCTATGTAATAGTTAAGACCCTTGGGTTATATAGTACCATTCCATGTTTCATATGAGATCCTTTTAGTGGTCTAGTCTAAAAGATTGATTCACAATTTGGTTAAAGAACGACATCTAGTGATGTAGCTGAACAGACTCCTTGATAGTCTAATTAGATCATTTATTGATTTAATTAAAAGGACTCTATGGCGGTCTAGTCACACTCATCACAGGATTGTTCATTTGGTTTTACCCTGCACATTATAAAATAGACTGTGTGAACTGTGCAAGGAATTGTCTAATTATGGACGCGTACATAATTATGAAATTTAGAGCACGGAAACCCAGTAAGAATTGTTATGTGTAAGAACCGATAGCGACAACAATAACAAAATGAGAACGATGTAATGGAGGTACGGTGGACGCACCAATGACGCTTCATATAATTGTACATAAGTATCCCTCTTACATTGCAATCATGATGTTATTAAAGGTTACTAGAAGTTCAGAACCCTAACCAATATTGTTCGATCTTTTGAACTTCATGTTTTCAAGCTCTCACAAGTTTCCTCTAAATAAATTTCGGGACGAAATTTCCTAAAGTAGGGGAGACTGTAACACCTGTGCCTCTACGGCCATCAAACAAATACCGAACCAATGAAATATTATATTTCATACTTGGGATTTGTAAAAATATGTGTATCATTTTTACATATCAATTTTTGTTCAATTCTAAACTCTAAATCGCTTTCTGAAAGGTTATACGCGCACCGATGTGTAAATATAACCATTTTAATGCAACAAACACTCCGGAATAGTGACATAGGCTTAACATACCTTAAATAACCTTTACATAACTTAGAAATAAGTTTTGAAGGCTTTGGTATGGCAAAAACAAGTTAATTCGCTTACAGGGACTAAACTTGACAAACTGTGAAAGTATGCCAATTTGAACTGTAACGAACATTCCAGAACATGACCATAAGTTAAACACACCTTAAATATCCTTTATATAGCTTAGAAATAGGCTTTGAGGGGTTCGGTGTGCTAAAATAAACTTTTGGCTCATTCAGGGACTAAAAATGTCAAAAAGTGCACAAGTTTGCATTTTCGCGCATAACTTACGTTCTGAATACATCCGGATATCCAAAAATTTATGTAAGCACTAAAATATTTTATTTTAGTGTTCGGCATAAGAAAAATCCATTCGTCGCGTCATTTGGATCGTTTTTCACACTTATGCGCATTTCGTCGTAATTAAGCGAACATCGCGTTCGTACGGCCAAACGAACCAACGTCCGACATATTTTTGAGCATGTTTCATGTTTACATTGTTTAGGCATCATTTTAGGGCCTTAAAGTTGTCTTTACGGGCCTTAGAAGTGTCATAAATGGCCTTAAACACGTGCAGGGGCTGAAACTGTCATTTTTGAAAGTTATATGCTGATCAGAAGGGCCATGCGGCCCGCATTAGATTTGTCTGATCCTGAAGCGGGCCGCCTCAGCCTCCCTGATCAGATAAGAACGCTTAGTCAGCTGATTCCAGCTGTTTAAACCTCATCCACACACTCACAACTGCACATTCAGCTCATTAGGACCATTTTTAAGTTACCACAACTTTGTGACAAGTGTACGCACAAGATTCGAGCACGGTTTCCATGAAACGATCTTAACGGTTACCCAAAAACTATAAATACCCATCTACCCCATTGCTAAACTCACTAGAATTCTGATTTGAGAAGCTCTAAGTTGAAACCATTGTTTCATACCTGAGCTACTTGGATCGGGATTAGCATTCGAGGACCCTTCGTAAGTATTCTTTTGTTCTTTTATTGCTTTTCGAGTCTTTTCGAGTCTGAAAGTCAAACTTTGTTTGACTTTCTGCGTTGACCAGTTATGGTCAATGCGAAGTTCGTCTGAACTTCGCAACGTGAGTGTAATCACGTTGGTTATAGTCCCTTGGGACTATGCCTACTGATTACCACGTTGTCTAGGGTCGTAGGGTAAGCGATCTAATAAATCGCTTATACCTTCGAACCCGACCCAGTTTGGTCGATCATTAGGATCTGACCAAATACATTAGGTGACCATAGTGTATAGGGAATAACCTTCCGAGGTTATACCTTATGGTCACGACGTTTAAGGCCCTGTTTGGTAGCCTCTTAATCCATTCAGAGGCTGTCTCTTAATGAAATCATTTGTGGCCTTATGTCTGAATGAATAATAGGTAACCTTATGTCTGACTGGATAAGAGGTAACATCTGAATAGTAAACCATCACATGTCACATTCTTCTACATTATCTTTGTTAAACTCTTAAATGATTTCATTAAGAGGTAGCCTCTCAATGTCATTCAAATGCTACCAAACAGCCCCTAAGTAGTTGTATAATAGGTAGTTTATATGCCTTAGGTAAATTACCAGAATACCCTTTTTATGTATAATTGGTAATTAAGCATATGTAACCTAAACTTTTGTCACATAACTGATTATGTAACATGTTTAGGCATATAACACTTGTCATAGGACTAGTTAGGCGGTCCGAACGCGTTTCACGCGAACGATGCGTTAAAGTAGCATAAGCTACCTAAACGGGTCGTAATGGGTCGAAAGCACTTAGATTAAGGTTTCATTTAGTATGTAGGCTTTGTTAAACCATATGACACGAGTCTCTATACTCGTTTGGTTTACGAACCCTCATTCTATCAGATCTTCCGATTTAGGTCCGGTTTATTAATGTAGTTACCTATATTAGGTGCCGTTTGATATCCGTGATCTCTAGCATTGTTTGGTTGTTACTCAAGGACTACTGAGCAATCTCAAGTGAGTACATAGACCCCTCTTTTACTGTTTTCCAAACTGTTTTGGGGTGAAACACATGTGCCTACTTGTTACTTTCATGTTTTCCTGTTTTCACATCATATACTTGTTATGTTCAATAGTACACTTATAGTACATGATTTCATTGTTTTCATGCTATGTATGTCCATTTAGTACATGCTTAGTACATTATTTTACATTGCATCTCTGTTGCATATGTTCCAGTAACATATGGACACATTGTTTTACAGCTCTACCTTGTATGTTTACTCTAGCATACTAGGTACATTATCTTCATCACATGCTTACATTTTGGTATGACATTTGGTTTGTTTAAATGAGACAATGTACATTCATTAACACCGATCATGCCGCTCGGTAGTAGGTAGTGGTACCATAGGACTTGACAAATCCCATTCCTGAAATCTCGGGTTTGTTTGGACGTAAGGAATGACCGAATCCGAATACATATTCTTTTGATAACTCATTTTTACATAGTTATCCGGCTGTCTCAAGGCTTGGATGTATGAATTTTCACAATACCGCATAAATGTATATATTAGTATAGCATGCATATATTATACAAAACATAACTTTGATTTAAACCATGTTTTACTTCAATACTTTGTTTTGTACATTTTTACTTATGGTTTAAGTAGTCTTATTTTACTTACCATACATAACATTTGTTACACATTACTTGACTACTTTTGGACTATCAACATTTGACATGATTTATACAAGGACTTTTGACAATTGGTTTAAACTTAGACATATTACATTGTTTGGTTTGGTTTGAGTAAGTGATGTAAGTAACGAGGCGTGTGTAATATGATACAAGCATGGTGGATACGCCGATGGTACTTCCTATATATAAGTGTTTGTATGGTATCACATATTGTAGCGTTATTTGAATCATTTCAGTTTATGACATATAACATTTTATACAAATAACATACTTTTCACAATACATTGTTTACAAACAACTTAACTTATACAAACTCATTTTACCTGGTTATTCATTTAACCTTGCATTATTCTCTTATTTATACGTATCATCTGAACTTATTGTTTTTCAAATGATTTACAAAGACAAAGCAAATTACAAGGTTCATGACTAAACATTTTCTTAAACATAAGTCATGAATCTCATTTTCACAAAACCTATGTATCTCACAGGCATTTTTATGCTGACGTACCTATTTTCACATGTGTTTTCAGGAGATGATGCATAGGACTTATCAAGATACACTTAGGCGGACTTGGGCCTTAGTGACAATAAAAGATGCAAGACTAGTTATTTATGTTATGTTTCTTTGATTGTCAAGACATTGTAACTCTTTTATTTAATAAAACAATAATTCAATTTCCATGTGTTATGAAACAATGATTCTGTTACAACACTCCCCGACGTTTCCGCCACGTTTTGTTGTTTTACGTGGTCGGGGTGTGACATAAGAAATATGGTGTCCCGTGATCTTTTAGAAGAAGATTGATGTTTTTTATACGACTTTGTAATCACCTTTAGTTTGTTTCAAGATGCTTATGTTTCTCCATGAGAGATACACTATGTATAAAGTTGTGCCTAACATACTTAATATACTCATATCAATTGATCTCATATCTGTTGACGGTAAACCCATGGCAATCCAACAATATACATATTTAAATAGACCTTACAAAAAAAAACATAACATGTACATAACACGTACACATAAATGTTAATTTGACATAAATCCAAACACGTATGTAGAATTAGAATCTTATTGGTTGTCTTCAAAACCAAACACTATTGAGGGCAATGAAAAATATAACAATATCCAATACATTTCCAACTAAATACAAGATGCATGTGTAAAACTTTGATTAATTTATATAACTTTTAGCAATTGCATTAAACACTTTAAAAAGAACTCTTTAATACATTGCCATCTACCAACTATGACTTTTATAAAAAAATCATTATAATGTTAACTAAATCTTCAACAACAAAAATATGATGCGTCAAATAATTGTGTAATATTTATTTAATTGAATATTCAGTATATAAGTATACAACCATATTGAATTAAGTAGTTCACGATGTATTAAATTTGTTTAAAAGCCCACATAATAAATAAATTTTTAATCAGGGTTTTTATAATTTTCATATATTACACTAGCTACTCAAATACTCGTCCCCTGTTACAACATTGCATCTAACTCATCTCAATGATGAATCTAACTTAACCAATTTTAATGTAAATAAATGTGTGTAGATAAATTGACGCAATTATCCTTTCCTGTAGGCTTCATGCATTTATCCTTATTGAATGTTAAAGCTTTTTAAACTAGCTATAAAAAATATCATTATCAATAACTGGATATCTCAAATTCCTATATGGAGATTAAGTATCCTCTTTTTTCTTTATTACAGTATGATTACAGGATCATAATATCATTATTTTTTTGTTGGACAATAAAATTTTGATGAACGTGGACAAAAATAATCACAAGCTTCTTTCTCATTGGAGCAGCATTCTCTTTGTAGTACCTCTCCACAACAAAACAGAAAAGGAAACTATTACATTTCGTTACATCTTAGGATACATTGTTTTGGTGATGGACCCTCAAAGGGTTTGATGTCACTGTGATCAGTTTTCCCACCTTAAAGTCCAAACGCCAGGATATTGATTAGGATTTTTATTTAAAACATGTGACATGAATAAATATTATGATAAAGAAAACTTACCCGCGTAACAAACCAACAACAGAAGAACTACCATCACATGTAAATTCACGTATTGCATCATTGTTCCCTTTAACTTTAGAATCGTATAACTTCTACGACCCAAAAAGATGAGGAGGGCTATAATAGAGAAACAACTTGTATTTATAAGCACATTTGAATAGTGTGGTGATGGGTTATCTATGTAATTGAATAATGCATGTGATACTTAGGTAAACTCAACAATCTACTAGTTTTTTTTACCTAATCTAACATTACATATGATACATAGGTAAACTCAACAAACCACTAGTTTCTTATGTGCATCATGCATGTATGCGCCAACCTTATACTTAAAAATTGTACATGTTTGTTTATGCGTATACGGTGTATTTTTGTATGGGTGTTGTATATCACATATGTATTTGTACCCACATGTAAGTTTTGTTTATTTAGAATAAATAAACATTTTACAAGTTACAAGTAAAATAAAGTACCATAAAAATACATTTTTAATAAGTGTGAATTATATTATTTATGATTCTATATAATAATGGATGGA
This sequence comes from Helianthus tuberosus, assembly GCA_030545235.1. NCBI lineage: Eukaryota > Viridiplantae > Streptophyta > Magnoliopsida > Asterales > Asteraceae > Helianthus > Helianthus tuberosus. The sequence continues at coordinate 194,896,058 of CM060414.1, forward strand.
GGTAAATTTGGTTGTTGCAAGTTAAGTTTATGGTTTATAATAATTAAAATGTGGTTGTTTTCTTAACATCTCTTGCAACAACATAGTTTATTACATTATTAATTCTTGCTTTATTTTTTTTATTTATAAAGAAATGTTCAAGTTCATAAGTCACTTTCTTGCATTTTACAACTCTGTTATCCATACCCTGATGAAATGAACCCTCTCAAGGATGCCAAGTTTGCTTAAAGTAATGATTTTTAATGTCTAATTTTATTTTCTGGTAAACTTGGAATTATGTCCTTGTGTTTGTCTTATGATCCTTTAAATTTGATTAATTGCTATTGTTGCTTGTGAATATACATAGAATCAATAAACGCTCATGTGCGTTGTGGTGGTACGTTACACCATGCATATTATAGGTATCAATTTAGTTGGTTACAGTACTAGTACCATACATGTACTTTGTGACAACCCGAAGTTTCAAGGTTAGTGCCTTCGGTTTTGTGATTTCCTCGTTCTTGTTTTAATCTATCTATTAGACCCGTGACTCTGATAGACGTGCTAATATATTTTGTAGTTGTGTGGTGTGTGTGTGTGTAACGGGCCAATCTCTATGTCATGCTTACGATTGGGCCGTAATGTATAATTGGGCCACATTGTGTGTGTGTTTATTTTGTTGGAAACCCATTAGCATAGTTGATTGAACTTGCCCAAACATGATATGTAACACCAATGAATAAACCTTTAGACTCGGCCCAAATACTGTTCTGCATTATTGTGTAGTCTCGGCCCAAACCCTACTCCTACATCTATTGTGTGACGGCAGTGGAACCCCCCCCCCCCCTCGTGTGTGATATCATCTGGTTATCAAAGATTTTGGTTAGTGAATCCCTACTATACTAGTTATTAGTTGATCATTCATTAATGTAATCGATGATCATGTCTTATAGGCACGATATGTTTTGATAATCCTTGTGTGATATTGTTTGATGTGTATAACCTGATTCCTCTCGACTATATATGATTAATTGTCTTGTGATTTGAGTGAGAGTGTAAAACATTATTGTAGGGTCATAATTGTATGCATAAATATTTGTTGGATCTCTTGTCGAAACTGGTAACTATGTGATGATCTAGCATTGTTTTCTTTTAGGAGGATTAATGATAGTTTCTAGAATATCAATGGGCTATATTAGGGATTTTAACAATGAAAAGAATGACATGTTGTTACTGATCCTGTTATGTAACAACCTTAATATGTGAAACAGATTGGTATTGTTTGTGTGATTGGGATTGGGCCGATAATATATATATATATATATATATGCATAATTAAGTGGGTTGTTATAAACAAACCAATAAATTCATATTATGTAAGTTGGGCCGAATACTTTAACAGATTGTATACATGTTTGTTTAGCCGATATTTGTTAAATGGATAGTTAGAATTGTTGGACTGACTTAATTGAAATTGGACCGCACCCTCTTTTAGTTCACGTTGGGCCCATACTGTTTAATGTCTACCTGGGATGGGCTTAGACATAGGTAGCCCAAGCAACGTAGTTAGTTGGGCTACAGGATGTAGTTAAGTTAGGCCTGTTCTGCTGGGCCGTAGGATGAGACAGGACGGTTTAGGGGTTGTGGGCCGAGGTGTGCGGGATGGGCAGGATGTTTGGGTTATCATGTCCAGTGGTTGGTGTTAACTGTTGGGCCAAGTCTAAAGCTATTGGGCCGCACAGTTTAGTTGGTTAAACATCGAGTTGTTTAGTGTTGGTGTGAGACGTGACGGGTTAGGTGGGGTATATGTGACTCGAATATATAATACGTGACTATTTGATAATTGATGCAAATTGTTACATGTGTGGTTTGATATGTGGTTTAATAGAATGGGATTCTAACTGTTAGTGGTAACCACAATAGGAACTAATTGATCAACTCGAAACACGTAACGTATTCTACCGAGCACTCTAAGGTGAGTTCACTACTCTTGAGCATGCGTTCCGGTGGTTGGGATAGTCAGTGGGTATCCTGGGGAGGGATAAGTCTTTTTTGGGTGAAACTGGAATATTGGATAATAATCTTACTCTATCACTTTTAAGTCCCATCTTTTGTTACCGGGGAGGTAACGGGGTATTAGTTAGTAGCGCTACTTAGGTTTGGCACCCTTACCCCGTACCGGAGAGGACGGGTGTGAACTAATGACCCAGTCATGCACAGTGTTTTGATAGGAGCACTGGGGAACGAGAAAACATACATCAGGAGCCATCTTGTTCAGCATCGAGATATTATCAATATTACTTTTGGATTTGTTATTGAACTGAAATAAACACTTGGTTACAAACGTTTTCATAAACTGTGAACTCGCTAGCTTTGTCTGATACACTTGTTGAATGCTCACAGGTCGTTAGGTATCTTGGAATTTGGGAACTTGTTGTCTAGAGTAGCAGGAGGGGTCATGGGTCGGCTGGAGGGACTCATGTGATTATTTGTTACTATTAACCATTGGTTTTGAACAATTTAACTATGGTTTATTACCTGCTTCCGCTAAACATGTTGGTTTCGTTTAAACTTGTTGATAGATTTTTCATTAATAATTGAGGATTTGATTTATAAACTTGTATGGGTTCAATGTAAGTAGTGGCTCGTTGTTGGATGTCACACGCCTAACGGGGACATTCCCTAGGTGGTATTTGGGGGGGGGGGGTTGTGACAGTTTGGTATGGTTATAGTGAACTTGGTTTTAAAACGTATTTATAAAACCAAACTACAACCGAACAGATCCGAAATTGACCCTGACACTCAGCTCCAAACAGCAAGGTCCGTTCCTCATTTACTATTGCATTGCATATCTAGTGTTTGCTTATGAATAACATCACACGTGAATACACACTTGGCACCATAGTATGAGTTATATGTTGTCAACCCATGTTACGTGTTTTAAGAGTTTGAATCTTCACAAACTTTCATGATCTACGTTGTGGTGTCGTATGTTTTATTGCTCGAGTTCGGGGAACCTTTTAACACGAATTGAGAGGAGCTGAGATAAACATGCAAACTGGTTTATTATTATGGGTGCACACATAATAATAAGGGTAAATTACACTTTTCGTCCTTTATGTGTGACAACTGCCACTTTCTGGTAATTTACGTACACTTAACGCAATGATTTACATTATACAAGTATGTGTTTGAATATCCGAAACACATGATTACATGATATACATCCTAGAATACTCAGAGAATATTCATTTATGATGCACATGATTCATTTTTAGTGGTTATATTTGAAACAGTGTAAACAATGCATTGAAACAATTAGACTAGTATCTAGTAAACTAGTGTGCTGACAAAAACCCAGGATCCGCAGAAACTAGTGTAACGATATTTTTAGGACTCAGACGAAAGTCCAACATCAATTATACAATAAACCCTACTTGGAAATGTAAGGGTTTGGTCTAATATATTACCAATGTCCGGTAGCACAAAAACTGCCCGAAAACTGCCAAAAAAGCACTAAAAGTGACCATTTCAATAATTGTCCGCAAAAATTCAGCATTAGTGTTTTTACCGCAAGGTGCAAAAGTGTTGTTTAAACACAAATTCCATATGAATATACATAGGGAATATCATATAAATATATAACCTAATATTTCCCTACAACTTTCATAAGCGAACCTTTCGAATATCTTCTTGCGAAACGAGCGACAAAAGACTATCCGAACTACAATTTGACATATGTGGTGAACTAGTGAACATTATTTTTGGTCTTTTTCATCCTATTTGTGATCATTTTAAGTCTTGAAACATCTTGAAACTTGGTAACACATAAAAACCTAAATATCTAACCATGTTTAACTTTTGTTTACCATAAATAATTACCTTCACATTTTTACCACAAAAGACCCCCCCCCCCCCCCATGTGTGACCGTCAACCCCAAGTGGGCCCCCCCACCCATTGTTTTTTTTATTAGTTTAATTTTTGGATCCTTATCTAAATGGTTAAGTGGGTGATGTGGTGGAAGGTTTATAACATAGTCTTATTAGTTACTAACCACATTACCATCATTTTTCACCTTAACTTTCACACACTTAAAGAACTCTTTCAATCTTCATCCATTTCATCAAGAACACCTTCAAAAACCCACTTCACCTCTTCATTTTTCTTATGATCAAGATGGTTTTCTATGGAACCTAGGATGATCTAAAGCACTTGCAAGCTAAATCAAGCATTTTCATCCATCCAAGAGTTTTTCTACCATCAAGATCTTCATCTTCCTTGTTTCTTAATCATCTTCTAGATCATCCCTAACCTAGAGCTAGAAGTGAGCTTCTAAATATATTTTTTTTCATACTTATTTATGTTATGATTATTATTATAACTAGTAATAACAACCTAATCATACATAATAATATGAAGATACAAAGAAGCAAAAATACAAATCATGATATGTATATCTTTGTTTATGTTGTGATTAAGATTTGTTATTTGCATATTTGATCTTGTTGAGATGATTAAGACTTGTATAACTTGTTAGATGATGTTCTAAAAATATGAACTAACAAGTATACATGAATATGTTAAAGTTTTTTTTAAAACTTAAAAGGTAATGGATGATCAAAATTTATGGTGTAATTAAATTATCTAAGGTTTTTATTTAAAAACAAGACTTTTTCAAGATTATAAAAAGTAACATACAACATGAGATTTTTATAAAAGTTGTTAAAACTAGAAGTAAACTTGGTTTTTGAACTAGTTAGCATATGTTATGATCATGTTCAAAACCCCTACATGATTTTGAAATCATCTTGATAAGATTATGTTATTAATCTTATGTGTATTGTTTATAAAAGTTATGAGTAAATTGTTGATGTTGATTTGAAAAGAAAAAGATATGTTTATTAAACATGGCAAAGTGATTAATACAAAGGTTACATGGCAAATTTTTCTTAAAAACTTTATGTTATAAAAACTATCATTTTTGGTTAAATCTTTACAAGATTTAAAAAGATATTAAAGAAAGGTTTTTATAAAAAGAAAAGATTAGATAAATATATATTTTTGAGAAAATATATATTTGGTCATTTTAACAATTTATGTGATACGTAGCAATTGGTGTATTAGTTATATGTAACAAAAATAGGAACTTGAATCCAATGTTACAACTAAACTTAAGACACCTTATAAATTAAAGTCATGCAAAACTACACCTAATTACACCTTAAAGGCATGTTACAGACAATACGAATGATTGGACATAAATTATGGTCAAAACGGACAACGGACGAACTTATGAACATATTACCAATCCGAGGACATAATACGACATCTAGGCGATCTTTCGACACGGACACAAAAAGTACGTTACCATTAACAAAATTCGGACATTTTGAAACTTATAAAAACTATTACGTTTTTTATTACCTAAAAAGTATATTTAGTAAATTTTATAAAAATGTTTTTATAATAATGAAAGACTTATAATTTTTAATGGGCTATTTTTATATAAATGGGCTTATACCTCTTAATGGACTTATAAATTAAAATGGGCTTAAACTAAATACATGGGCTAAGCCCAATATCAATAACTCATGGGCTAAGCCCAATACCAAACATATGGGCCAAAAGCCCAACACTATTTAAGCCCAACACTATTTAAGCCCAACACTATTTAGGCCCAACACTATTTAAGCCCAACACAATTTAAGCCCAACACTATTTAGGCCCAATGACATAAATTGTAAAAATACAAGTATACGATTGATTCATATTAGACACGAAATCAAGAGGACTAGATCCGACTATATGACATACAAGATACACGATTACTTACATATATATATATATATATTTGGAAAAATATATATAACAGTTAAACAATAAATACATCTAATACAAAGTTCAACGAACAATAAAGACATACAAGTCTTACACATATTTAGGACACAAGACTTGTACTCAAGTTATTTACAAAGACCGAAGTGTCTAACAAATATAAGAACATTTGTAGGTCGCAACACTGTTCAGGACTACCGCACGTGAAATCATAGTTACTTCTACTCACTGACGCGATACTGTGAGTTCATGTCCCCTTTTCATCTTAATGCTTTTCAAGTTTTACAACTATCGGGGAAAATACATGTACAATAAGTATGATAAGTCAAGGAATGAAACACCTTAGATCATGTGCGAAATTAGGGCCATAACTAAAGCACCATTAATCCAGTTTGGACCAAGGAACAAAGGGTTAGATCTAATGGGTTTTGGCGAGCCCCACTCATGGCCATTCATTTGCCTAGGAGTGCATTTGTGTCCCTACGACATGAGTCGATACAATTAAAATCGTCTAGGGTTGGATTGCTTCCTATTTCGACACACATATTAATGTCCTTGCAAAACATTAATGATCACGATCTCATTGACACTTTTCATACCACATTTGATTCAAATACAAATACATTCTACATTTTTCGGATGCTTCATACACAACTAAACTGCATGAACTCGCTCAACTTTTGTTGATTTTTCTACTTAAACATGTATTTCAGGGAATTAGTGGACCTTGTCAGGGATTCTAATTCAAGAAAAAAGTATCAAGACTCCGTGCCATCTTTTGAAGGGTTTATCTATTATACTTCCGCTTTGCGGTGTTATAATGGACAAAGCCTTAATGTTTAAAAATTTTATTTTGGATGTATGGAATAATAACAACTTATTTTCTTTGGATGGTTTTTAAATTATAAACTTAATGTATGTTGCGCATCTTTTGAATAATTATGGAAATGGCAATGGAGTATGTTTTATTCATTTAGTATGTTTACTTATATCGTTATGCAATGAGAACCAACAGATCACACCTCGCGCTTCCGCTAAGAGCAGGGTGTGACAGATTGGTATCAGAGCTTCGATTGTAGTGAAACAGGATTCTTTCTCGAGTCTAGTCTACAATCACTAGCGAACCTCTCACGAAAACAATTTATACAAAAACAAGAGTTTTCATTGCATAAACAATTTTTTTCTCAAGGTCCATCATAACAAAAACAAAATTCATCTCATACAAATCAAGCAAGGACATTAAGTGCCTTAGTCTCTAAATGGTAGACATGAATCATTAAGTTAATCCCCACAACACTAATAGAATAAATTAAAATGAACTTATGTGATTTCAACATTTTGTGTATATATATATTTATTGAAAAATTAATTATTAATACATACGTCAAACAAATTATTTTCCATGATATCATGTCTTCCTCCGAAGGAAGCAACATTTATGATGATGTGGATCCTATGACACCTTCTTCAGATGATGATTACATACCAGAGGTTCAGGTTATTACTTCGGATAGTGAGACGGGATCTGATGGCGATATGGATGATTTCCAGCCATTTGCATTGCTAGGTGATATTGTTGACGATGACATATTAGATGTGCCTCCACTGCTCAATGACATAGTTATCATAGGTCACCCTGAGGGTGAACATGTAGTCGAGATTATACCTTTGGATGTCCTTCCTCTTGCTATGGTGCCTTTTGTCGTCGACCTCGATGTGGATGATGACAACATTGTCCCAGTGATTCCCATGGAGCACTTAGATGATGATTTAGGAGACGGGGATGTTTATGATCTAGTTATTCTAGAGGTTGCTGCACCGGTAGTACCGATTATTGTTCTTTCTTCAGATTCTGACACTAACTCCGATGCTCCTACGGGTGCATCTGTTACCTCATCTGCCCTACTAGCAGTTGGTCTACATCGATACGCAGTCGATGAGGATGATCTCATGCCAGCTGAGCCAGTTGTCCCTGCACCTGATCATATTCCTACTCCACCACATTCTCCAGCTCACTTACCTGCTGAGGAGCCTATTCAGGCCCCTGTTTCCGAGGGATCTACTAACATGATTTGACTCATGCGTTTTACCCCTATGATACCACATACAGATCATACTAATGAGGCAGGACCATCTGGACACGCCCATATACCGCCCAGCGATACTGACCCTTGTTACCAGCTGTTTCGTCCAGTTCCACCAGTTCCTACTGAGCCTATGACAGCACAGCACTCTCCACCACATGTTATACCTATTACAGACCTGTACCATCCAGTTCACTACCCGAGTATTTCTACTGATGCCCTTATCCTATCTCTGCAGTCTCAGATTGATATACTTTCTCATGGCGTTCATGAGCTTCAGCAGCTTGCTGATGCCAGACCACCACCACCACCAGGGTCACTATCATTACCCCCACTACCACCACATATGCCACCGGCAGAGTTACCGGCTTGAGTGCTGACACTCGAGCAGCAGGTTGATTTCCTTATCCGTTTGGTTCATGATTTGGAGGAGAGGATGTCTTACTTCATCATCTTGTTATTCCCGACTCCACCACTAGTTTTTCCTCCACCATAGACCTTGTGTTTGCAGGTACTTCTTTGGTGACAGGTAGCTATATCAGCGTTTTGTGTACATAGACTCACACCAAGTTTCAAGACAACTGAAAGGCTAAAGAATGCCTGGAAGGAAGGATGAATTTTGCCACCTTGTATATGTACTAGTCTAGTGAGACCGGGGGATGTAGCCCGAGTCTATTTTGATTTCCTTTTCAAAAACAATCATGTAATCGGTTGTCTGTTATATATATAAGAAAACTTGGTGTTATCCTTTATGTGCATCTAGATGTTATATGGTACATGTTTCTTTGCTTGTATTGTTTGGTCTATTCGCATGATATATTGCTTATTTATATTGTTATTAATGTTATAAATGTGTTTTATATACTTAGTAAGAATATTTATTAACAAACCAATGCCTAAACTTAATCGTATATTCTTTTTGAAGAATAATGGCGCCGAAAAGAAAACCTCCACGTACACGAACATCTAATCCACCGCCACCTCCACCAATGTCTACGAATGAGGCGGAATTGAATGCATTAATAGAAGAAAGGATCTCCCAAGCCATAGCACTCTATGAAGCGTCACGTGCCGAACACAGCGGTGGCACTGGCGGATCAGGAGGCCCAGGACAAGGCGGTACCTCTGGCAGAACCAATACCAATGGTAACAATTAGTTGTTTTGTCACAACTTATCCAATTCCTTTTATAACCTATTCGTGCGTTTCACTGTTTGCTCGTTCTTAATCCGTTTATTTGTCTATTTCAGGATGCACATTCAAGCAGTTTCTAGACTGCAAGCCACTCAATTATGATGGCACAGGTGGTGCTGTGAGTTATGTGCGTTGGACGGAGAAAACGGATTCCACCATAAGAATGAGCAGATGCTCTATTGATCAGCAAGTCACCTACGTCACTGGCTTGTTCATCTATGAGGCCCTTACTTGGTGGAATTTACAAGTGCAAACTTTAGGTGATAGTGTAGCATATGGATTAACTTTGGTGGAATTTACAAGTGCAAACTCGTACTCGTGTGCGGGACCGGGTGCAGTCGATAATGCCATGTCAGGGTCGGCGTCAGGTGAATGATGCTGCACTCCATGGTCGTGTAGTGATGCAGACGCCACAGACTCAAAGGAATCTGGGACATGTGAATCAGCAGGAAGCTCCTCTGCAGGGGCCTCAACAATGGGTAGAATAACATCAGCAACAATAGGGGCCCCACCCTCATAGTCAGCCTCAGGTGGGTCCTCCTCAAACAGATCGACGTCGTCATCAGAAACGACGTCGAGTGGAATATCTATGACTTGAAAAATAGCAAGCGGTATGGGAGCAGGGATCACCCAAGTGGTAAATCCCCGGCAGGAATGCCATCAGCAATAGGAACGTCGTCTCCAAACTCCGGAAGAGCAAATGGCTGAAAGTCGTCATCGTCCGTGCTCGTGGTGTCAGAAGTGTAAACCTCTCTCTCTGATGACATCTCGTCGTCGGATACGACATCAATAGGATCCACGGTGTCTGACACTCCCGTGTCTGATGATGAAACCATAATGTCTGTAACATAATACATATATAGACACATATCAACACGAATTTAAATAAACATGTAAGTCACCATAAAACAAGCAAGTAATTCTCCTAGTCTCTCAGACTAACTCCCTGGTTTCTCAAACCATCCTCCCAGTCTCTAAGACTATATCCCCGGTCTCTAAGACCAAACTCCCAGTCTCTAAGACTAAATCACCCTCAATCTCTAAGATTGAATCCCTCAGTCTCTAAGACTGATCCTCCCAGCCTCTAAGGCTAATTACCTCAATCTCTAAGACTGATCCCCTAGTCTCTCAGACCAATTTCCCAGTCTCTCAGACTGACTCCCCGGTCTCTAAGACCAATTTCCCAGTCTCTCAGACTGACTCCCCGGTCTCTAAGACCAATTCCCCAGTCTCTCAGACTGACTCCCCAGTCTCTAAGACCAATTCCCCAGTCTCTCAGACTGACTCCCTGGTCTCTAAGACCAGTTTTAAAAATCAGTGTATTTAATACCTTTTATTTGTAAAAATGTTTTATGCCCTGGATCTGGACGTTTAGTGTATGCAATGTAAAATTGTTTTCGTGAGAGCCCTAGTGATCATAGTCTAGACTCGAGAAGGAATCCTAGTTCGCTATGATCGATGCTTTGATACCAAGCTATCACACCCTGGCTTTGCGGAAGCGTGGGTTTATATATGGTGTGACTTCTTAATACCATAGCATAATTACAACAATGCTATATGCAAATAAAAACCATGATGTTCATCCAATCATTAAGTTTAGAAAGTTAACACAACAACATTGTTTTAAAAAGTCGACTCAACAACCACATACAAACATGACATACTGAAAACTTGTTCAACGACATAATAAAAGACTTGATATAAAAAACAGCTTAAGCCTTGTAACCCATCCAGGCAAAGGTCACATTTCTTAAACTCGGATGACATCATTATTCCTACGCAGCTTGATGACATAGCATACCTTGCCAGATCCACTAATTCCCTGAAATACATGTAGTTTGAAAAATCAACAAAAAGTTGAGCGAGTTCATGTAAAGGTGAGTATGTATAAACCGTTTATGTTTGTATAAAAGTCCCTGGTATGTAGCAATAAGGAAAAAGAGATCACCAATGGTTTGCAAGGCCATTGATATGTGTGAAGTGATGCAGGAAGACTCAAACCTTGCGGATTTGTGCGTCGGGCACATAGTCACTTCCTGGCCCATTCAGCGGACTCAGGAGTGGGGCTCGCTACACCCAAATAGATCAATCACTCAAGTCCCTCGGTCCTACAACGAGGATTAATGGCCCCAAGTAACACCTACCCACTCACATGATCTAAGTAGTATACCCTCCTTAAGCTAACCATACCATGGAAGTAATTGTCTGTAGTAATCATCGCATGTATTTCACCCCCGAAGTTTAAAACTGAAAACAGTAAAGAGAAAAGGGGGACATGAACTCACAGAAGTGCATATCCAGAAACATTAATCTCCAACTCAATCTGCTGCGTGACGACCTACACGTACTAATTCCTATTAGACGGATGGGCCGTGCCTTGGCTTAAGGTTTAACGTCTTTGGGAAATAGTTAGGTAACTATTTCGTATTCACACTTCTTAATTAATTTATAAGTATATTCCCTTCCCAAGGATGGGGGTTGTAATACATGTATACTTATAATTCCGAAAATATATTTTTAAGTCTCACTTGAAAAATATATTTTAAATCATTTGTCTAAAATATCTTAATCCTCAATATATATATATTTTTCCCAAAAATATTATATTTTATTCCATAACTTTTCCAAAATAATATCTCACCCAAATGTACGAATAAGAGTATTTTTCCGAAATATACATAAGTTACGTTGTAAAGTTCGCGTTGTAACAATAATACTTGTGTAACTTAAATATTTGTTTTGTGAGAGCGTTGGAATTATTTTGGAGTAGTAACTTCATAGTATTTTCAAGTTATATTATTTTTACCCTAAAAATAATATATCTAGTTCACATAATAATAAACAATCACACAAGCGTTTTAGTATAAAATACATATTCTAAATATATATTTAACAAATTTTAATTACGAAAATCCACCTCCGATACTTGGTATTTTTGTAATAAAAATCATGGCGAAGTTTATTTCGAAACCAAGTTAAAAATATACTTGTAACCATTTGTTTGAAAAATATTTCTATGTGTTGAAATTTTAGAAAAATTTTGCGAGAGTTTCCTCTGTAAATGGAGGTGTCCATGCTTTTAGCATATCATTTTCTTTTGTAAATCAATCAACAATTTACTCATCAACAATATACAATCTTTATTCACTAATATTTGACAAAAATAAGTCTAAATCATAACTCATGAACTTGAAGGTTTATAAAAGTATGTAGTAAATTACTAACATGTTTAGTAGGTCTTGTTATCCTTAAAAATCAGATTGGTTTCTTAAATACTTTATTTTTAAAGAATTTGAAGTTTCACAACTTCTAGTCAAGATTCACAAAAATATTTCTTTGTCAAATTTTCTTGTTACACAAGTGTTCATACACTTGTTTACCTTCTAAAAATATATTTAGTTCATGCAAGATCCGGGTTTTAACAAAACTAGTGTTTTCACTTGCTTCTTCCGAAAAACCACTTGTAGATCTTTGGATCTACAAGTTTATAACCTTATTTTTCAAGAAAAATTATGTTTATTCAAGTTTCAAGTTCATGGTGGATGGTTTCATCATCCTTCAAGATTCTAACATTAACACCTTACTAGTTCATGTTCTTGAACATGAACTAGCATGTCTAGATGATGATCCATCCTACTTTTACTAACAAACAACATCAAATAATCATAACTACACAAGATTTACATGATTTACCCAAATAACTTCTCTTTATCCACCCTTTGTCCCTTGTGTTCAAGACTATAGATTAGGTTCATTAGTGTTCTTTAACATTTCACCATTTAACCATCTATTAACCACTAAAATCAAGAACAAGATGAAGATTTAGATCACTTACTACTAGCATAAGGCTAGGGAAGAAACAAGGCATAAAAGTGGTGGATAAAAGAAAACTAGAGTGGTTCTTGAACTTCCGAGTGCACCGAGCTTGCTTGTAGGACTCCTTGCACCTTTGTATATGTATGGATGGCTTGAACAAGACTTGAAGATGTTGGTAGTGTGGTTGATGGTGTTCGACCATGTGGGTGGAAAGGAAGAGAGGAGAAGCTTTGTTGTTGAAATGTTTGATGAAATGAAGATGGAAGTCCTAGGGTGTAAATTTATAATCCAAGTTTGCTCTTTGTCCAACATGCATTATGTCTAATTAACCCACAACAACAATAATAAAATAATTAAAAGAAACAAGGGTGTGTCCCACCCTTGGGGACCGTCGAAATGGGGGAGTGGGGTATGGGGTTGGGTGGTGATGATTTAGTTACCATTTCGTTAGATTTGAAGTGCTTAGTTAGTGTATTAGTGTGTGTGTGTGTGTTATGATATAAGGTGTGTTAGGGTGTTCGGGGACCCTAACTAGCTCAAAATAGTAAAAACAATGTATTTGGCAATATTTTTATGTTCCGGGTAAAGTCCGGTTGTTCGGTTGGACGTTGATCCGTTAAAGTGCTAAATAAAGCTTTAAAGTGTCTTTTATATTGTTTTTAGTGACACATTAAATTCCCAACACTTTGGAAAGTGTCTAGAATTATTTTGCCAAGTTTTTGCACTTTACTAGCATTGTTAAATGCTGAATTTTGGTATGTAGTGCAGAATTTTGTAATTAAAGTATGTTTTTGGCACTTCCCGGCATTGTAACTATCACCTAGTGACGCAGTTTTATAGTCCTCACCTCCCTACACTCCCTACTAGTGTAGTAATATATTCCCGGCCCATACTGGCCTCAGAAACAATGTCTGTCTAGTGTTGTCAATGTCAGCATGTTTTTTTGTGGTTATCCGCTCACTGTGCTAACTGTGCTTTGTGCATCAAGCTTGTCACTATTGTTTGTGTATAATAAATAGAGTGACAGTATAAAATGTGATGCATGAGTATGTATGTATCAGAAAGCAGAAAGCAGTTTAATCACAATTGTAATTAAGCAGAGTCATTAAGCACTAATTAAATATTAATTAATTTGTACGGATACCTGGATTTGTGAGGGTTGTCACATTCTCCCCCCGTTAAGAAAATTTCATCCCGAAATTTAGTTTCTGCTTCTAGTTGCAGGGGTTTTGGGAAATAAGTGGGGGTATTTTTCTCTCATACGGTCCTCACGTTCCCATGTGTATTCCGAACCATGTCTTGCATTCCAATGAACTTTGACGAGCTTGACACTACTCCTGCGTGTTTTGTTTATTTTCCAATCTGTAACCTCAACTGGTTCTTCAATAAAGTGGAGTATGTTGTCAACATGAATCTCGTCGGTAGGAATGATTACGGTTTCTTACGTTGGACTCTTTTTCAAATTTGATTCATGAAATGTATCATGGACACCGTTAAGTTCAGCGGGTAGGTCCAACTTGTAGATTACAAGCCCAATCCTTTGTAAAATCTTGAATGGACCAATGTATCGCGGATTCAATTTTCCACGCTTTCCAAAACGTGCTACACCCTTACAGGGTGAAACCTTCAACAAAACCATATCTCCTACCTCAAAGTCCCGAGGTTTCCTTTTCAGATTCGCATAGCTTTTCTGTCGGTCACGAGCGGCCTTGATGCGCTCTCGAATCTGTGCAATCTTATCAGTTATTTCCTGGACCATCTCTGGACCCACAAGCTGTCTATCACCCGCATCAGCCCAGCACAGCGGCGATTGACACTTGCTCCGTAGAGAGCTTCAAACGGCGCGGCTTGAATACTCGTGTGGTAGCTGTTGTTGTACGAGAATTCTACCAATGGCAAATGATTATCCCAGCTACCACCCAAGTCCATTACACATGCTCTCAGCATATCTTCCAATGTTTGAATCGTTCGTTCACTTTGGCCATCAGTCTGCGAATGGAAGGCAGTACTCAATTTAACTGAGAGCCAAAAGCTTCTTGGAAGGACTGCCAAATCCTTAACACGAAGCATCCGTCTCTATCAGAGATAATTGAGAGGGGCACTCCATGACGTGCAACAATCTCTCTCATATATATTTCCGCGAGTTTACTCGTGTTATCTTTCCCTCTGATTGGCAAAAAGTGCGCGGATTTTGTCAAGCGGTCTACAATTACCCAAATCGTTTCATGACCTCTGGGGGTCCTTGGCAACTTCGTTATGAAGTCCATAGAAATCTGTTCCCACTTCCATTGGGGTAGTTCAGGCTGTTGCAAAAGACCTGAAGGCTTCTGATATTCGGCCTTCACTTTAGCGCACGTCAAACATTTGCTAACATAAACTACAACATCGCCTTTCATCCTAGGCCACCAGTAGAAATCCTTAAGGTCTTGGTACATCTTATCCGCTCCTGGATGGATAGAGTACCGTGACTTGTGAGCTTCGTCGAAAATAACCTTTCTCAACCCACCAAACAGAGGAACCCAAATCCGTTTCATAAAGTATAAAGTTCCTTCCCCGTTTGGTATCAACTGCTTTTCCATCCCATGGAGATATTCATCCTTAATATTTTCTTCCTTAAGAGCTTCTCCCTGCGCTTCACGAATGCGCAATGAGAGGTCCGTTTGAACAGTCATTTCTAAAGCCCTAACCCTTATAGGCTTTATCCTTTCCTTCCGACTTAGGGCATCAGCGACCACATTCGCTTTCCCTGGATGATACTTGATTTCGCAATCATAATCGTTCAATAATTCAACCCAGCGTCTTTGTCTCATGTTAAGCTCCTTTTGGTTGAAAATGTGCTGTAGACTCTTGTGATCAGTGAAAGTTGTACATCGCGTACCATACAAATAATGTCGCCAAATCTTTAACGCAAATACCACTGCGCCCAACTCTAAGTCGTGCGTGGTATAATTTTTCTCGTGAATCTTTAGCTGGCGTGACGCGTATGCTATAACTTTCTGTCGCTGTATTAATACGAAACCCAAGCCTTGATGCGAGGCGTCACAATATACCACGAAGTCATCCGTTCCTTCGGGTAGTGATAAGATCGGTGCGTCACAAAACTTGTCCTTCAACAACTGAAACACTTCTTCTTGTTTGATTCCCCAATCAAACTTCTTATCCTTCTGGGTGAGGGAAGTCAAAGGTTGAGCGATTTTTGAGAAATCCTCAATGAATCTTCGATAATAACCAGCCAAACCGAAGAATTGCCGAATCTCGGTTGGCGTCTTTGGCGTCTCCCAGCTCTTTATTGCTTCGATCTTGGCGGGATCCACATGGATTTTGTTCCCATTAACCATATGTCCAAGAAATTGGACTTCGCGTAACCAAAACTCGCACTTAAAGAACTTGGCATACAGTTTTTCCTTTTTAAGTAGCTCCAAGATAGCTCTTAAATGTTGTTCGTGTTCATTCTTCGTCTTCGAGTAGATCAAGATGTCGTCAATAAACACAATCAAGAACTTGTCGAGGTACGGCTTGCAGACTCTATTCATCAAGTCCATAAAAACAGCTGGCGCGTTTGTCAACCCAAACGGCATCACCAGAAACTCGTAATGTCCATATCGAGTTCTGAAAGCAGTCTTGGGAATACTTTCCTCTTGTATTCTCAGCTGATGATATCCTGATCGCAAATCGATCTTTGAGTAGTAGCTTGAACCTTGAAGTTGATCAAATAGGTCACCAATTCTCGGCAGAGGATATCTATTCTTGATAGTCAGCTTGTTTAACTCCCGGTAGTCGATGCACATACGAAAACTACCATCCTTCTTTTTGACAAATAGAACTGGAGCTCCCTAAGGTGAGAAGCTTGGCCTGATGAATCCTTTATCTAACAACTCCTGAAGCTGTGTTGACAACTCCTGCATCTCTGAAGGCGTGAGTCGATAAGGTGCCTTAGCTACAGGCGCGGCGCCTGGAACTAAGTCGATGTGGAACTCAACTTGCCTTTGAGGTGGCAATCCTGACAAGTCTTCTGGAAAGACTTTCGGGTATTCCTTTACGACTGGAATGTCTTCAAGCTTCGGCTCCGCAGCTTCTTTATCCACGATGTGTGCCAAGAAGGCAACACATCCCTTCTGTAAACAATTTCTAGCTTTCAGATAGCTAATGATCCTTAATAGGGTATCCCGCTTTTCTCCAGGAACTACGATCGTATCTCCATCTTCTGTGGGTATGCGGATGGTCTTCTCGTGACACACAATTTTGGCTTTGTTCCTTGACAACCAATCTATTCCTACTACCATGTCGAAACTTCCCAACTCAACTGGTAGTAGATCCAAAATGAATTCGCGTTCTCCCAGTTCAATCACGCATCCTCTAATGACTTCATTCGCTTCAACCAGCTTACCATTAGCCAGTTCAATTGAGTACGGGATTTCTAACTTACTAGTAGATAATCCAAGCATATTCTTAAACTCTAACGATACAAAACTATAGTCGGCACCAGTATCAAATAGAACTTATGCAAAGCGTTGATTTATAGGGAACATACCAGTAACAACATTGGGATCCTAGCGCGCTTCCCTTGCTCCTATGTTAAACACTCTTCCATGGGCTTGATTCAGCTTTGGGCATTCCCTCCTGAAGTGCCCAACTTCTCCACAATTAAAACATCCGGGCCCTCGCCCATTACCATTCCCGTTTCCAACTTGGGTGTTGTTTTGGTTGCGATTTCCATTTCCAGCTTGATTCGCAACATTCCCATGATTCCCATTTCCGCCATTTCCTTCTTGCTGGCGGTTTCCACTACCATTTCCATAACCTCGGTTTCCACCACGTCCAGCACCAGTTCCGACCCAACACGTATACTTCGTGTGGCCGTTCCTTCCACATGATTCACACTTCCTTAATCCACACTGACCAGAATGGTGGCGCTAGCACGTGTCACACTTGGGTAGAGTACATATATAACCTTTTCCTCTGTTCTCAACACCGGTTGCAGCTCTGGCCGGTGCGCTTGATTCACCCTTCTTGTTTGCATTGCTAGTACCTTGCTTGAAGTTCGAAAATTTTCGCTTATTTTCCCCAGACGACTCCACATGAGTCTCTTTCTTCTTCTGTTCAAAATTCAAAAACTTGTTTAACCGAATGGCTTCCTCAGTAAGAGCCACACTGAGATCAATGGCTTCTGTGATGGTCGCGGGCTTAGATTTCATAACCATACTCATGATCTGAGGTGCCAATCCCCAGATAAAACGCTCAACACGTTTGAACTCCAGTGTAACCATGTATGGAACCACGTGGGACAAATCATGGAATAACTGAACATACTCTGCAATCTTAGGACCATCCATTTTCAGGTGCCAGAACTCAGTCTCTAGCTTCTGAATTTCAGCACGCGAGCAGTACTTCCTTCTCATGAGCTCCTTCAACTCATTCCATGACATCGCATAAGCACCAGCTTCACCAAGAGTTTGTACTTGCAAATTCCACCAAGATAGGGCTCCATCCAGAAATAGCCCTGAGATGTAGGTCACTTGTTGTTCGGGAGCACATTTTCTCATTCCTAGGACAAAGTCTGTCTTTTCAGCCCACCTAACAAACGTAACAGCACCTCCTGTGCCGTCGAAATTCACGGGCTTGCAATCGAGGAATTGCTTGAAAGTGCACCCATTGGGCGGATTGTTGTTGTTGTTGTTATTGTTGTTGTTGGAGGTACTCGTGTCACTTTGAGAGGCAGCGTACTGTGCTATAGCTGCGGCAATTATCCCTTGAAGTTCCACCTCAGTGGTTGGCATGCGTACATTACACCGTGGAGGCATTTTCTAAAAGAGATCGTATCGGTCAGGTAATAGTAAGTAAATAATATACGTATGTAATAACATTCGTCAACCACATAGCACATAACATCTCATGTTATAATACAAAACAAATAATCCAACACGCATATGATGAGAATACTGCGATTGCTTGCCATAAATCGAGACCACAATAACGTTAACAAGTTTTAATACTGTATCGTACATCACAAGTGACTAAGGGCCACATTGCCCTTGTCTGAATTATCCGATCATCTACAACAAACAGACTTGATACATCAAAAGTCATAACATCAAAATGCGGTCTTCAATAAGTCGTATAGTCAGCACAATCGCGGTCTTCTAACCAAAAGTGGTACTACCCGCAAGAAACCAAAAATGCCTATGCTGATGGGGGAGGAGGAGGAAAACGAGAGAAAAGCAAGCGACGCATAAGCATCCAGTCCTCCTCAAGGGCGCGGATGACGCGCTGCAAGTGAGCTATCTGCTGCTCAGGAGAATGGAAACGAATGTCCAAACTGGTGGTAATGGAAGGGGAGGATGTGGTGCAGCAAACGGTTTCTGGCAGTGGCATGGAGGAGGACGCGGAGTCCTCTCCAACCCCTGGACGCGGCGACTCAGCGAGTCCAACTGTAACTGAAGAGAGATGAGTGTATCGCCCGTCGTGTATCCCACATGAAAAGGGTGGTGTAACAACCCGCACTTTTGTGCGTTGTTACTACTCGTTATACTCGTTACGCCTAGCACCGGAGATTCGGATCATAATGTAACTATATCGTATATATCGCTATTTGAAGGATAATCGCATATTTTCGAAATACAATATCACTATACTACACTATTATCACACTAACACTCACGGAGGCATTGAGTGAGGACCTATTCTACCCTCCTCAGTGGCCGGGATGTGTCGAACGTAAACAATTAACGCTAACAAGGACTCTCGGGCGAGTGCTGTAGCTCCAGTCGTCATAACGATGGTGACAATACGAGTAAACGGTACCCCGTCAGTCATTGTGGCAACACACGAAATAACGTTCACGATGACATCAAGAAAGGACCTATACTACCCTCATTGACGGCTGTGAAACGTCGCTAATAATCGCATACTCGAATCGGAAACCAATTGTTAATTATCGAAACTTTGGATTATGGATACGTAAATACGACCCCTGGTGATATATACAAATATAATAATAACAATATAATGATAAAATAAATTAATTATGGAAGGTACGCACTTCGAAAACTACCGAAACGATCGAAAACGGGAAAATCCACCACACCGGGATAGCCATCCGGACGGATGGGCTATCCGGACGGATAGTCATCCGCACGGATGGGCGATCCGGACGGATAGTCATCCGCGTGGATGAGCCATCCAGACGGATAGCCAATCCGCACGGATGGGTAGTCCGGACCAGTGATCCCCTCCTCCACTTTCGCCTATAAATACCATGTCACATCACTTGAACAGTGATGTGACAGCTCCTATTCAACCAAACACGCTCCAAGACCCTTTTTCCCTCGATTCCTCGTGATTCCGGTAAGATTTCAACCTAAAACTTGTACTTCTACAATCTACACTCGATTCTACATCAACCTATCTTTTAAAACTCAGATTCTAACCGTGAAATCTACGGATTTGAGGCGTTTTGAGGTGATGTCACCAAGAGTTCTTATGAACTTCAAGTTGGGGTCTCATTTCACTATAAACGACTCAGATCCGGGTGATTTCCACTTGTTTTGATAACAAATCTCGCCCAAATCTATTAATTTACCCAAGGAACTGTGCGATTTCGAGTTAGCCATGAAGAACCATCATGAACGGTCAGATCTGATGGAACGGGGTGATTCCCGGCCGTTAGAGCGGGTCGGAACTAACGGAACTTCAAGTGTTAGTGCGAGATTTCACTGTTCCGGTAACTCTACACGTATACCTTCTGTTAAACGCTCAACCGACGCGTTGTCCGCACGGATCATACGTAATCCGGACGGATCACATGTCATCCAAACGGACAACAAGTCATCCGGACGGTTGACATGTCATCCGCACGCATGACATGACATGCCACCCGCACGCACAGCATGTCATCCGCACGGATCAAGTCACCCGCACGGATCATGTCATCCGCACGCACAACAAGTCACCCGCACAGATCATGTCATCCGCACGCACAACAAGCCACCCGCACGGATCATGTCATCCGCACGCACAACAAGTCATCCAGACGGATCAATATGTCATCCGCATGAGCAACAGGTCATCCGCACGGACAACTTGTCGTCCGCACGGACAACTTGTCGTCCGCACGGATGAGCACCAAACGACTGATCAACTCACCAAACAAACGAATGACCATCCGGCCGGATTGTCGTCCGACCGGATAGTCACTGGACCTTATCATTTCAACCGGATTGCCATCCGACCGAATGACCAATAATCACCTGATTCGTTCATCGCCGTTTAACGCACTCTAAATCGACCAGGCTAAGTCAGACGCATTCTCAACCAATCAATCAAGCAGTACTTAGTTGCCGAATACGCACTGTGAGTATACTTGAACCCTTTTTAATCGAATTTTGGGTGTAACATACGTTTCTAACAAATCAAACTCATCAAACGAAATAATCAATCAATCGAATTATCACTTGCGAATAACTGTTATGCATAGATATACGTGATGCTAGTTGCATATGTGCTAGGGCTTATACTCGCGACGTCCCACCACGACTAGTATAGTACTATTGCGCCCGACGGGGTCTAGTTATGCCATCGTACATTTGAGCATCGAGGACTTAGTTGGTAGTATCAGTTTTGTGAGTATATATGTCGTGTATTACGTTTATGCATATGGGAATTCGCTACACGTTTTTATTCTATTATGCTACTTATCAAACCTGTATACTCGCCAATACTTTTGTATTGACAAATATTTTAACGTATGTTGCAGGTTAGATCGCAGACTATAACAAATCAAGCTAGGAGGTCTTGAAACTCAACTAAAATCTTGGTTGTCGGATTTGTATTGTTCGAGAGGACAAGAAATCTGTGATAACTTATGTGATTGTATTATTTGTTAGTATGGGATAACGAATGTATTAAGTATTATCGCAATATAGTTGTTATGGATTCTCTTGAGCAATCTGATTCGCCTAGTGCCGCGCCCCGATGATTCCGCCATCGGTTGGGGTGTGACAGATTGGTATCAGAGCCATAACTATAGGGAATTAGGCCAGACTCGACCTAGTCCGGGTCGACGTCTTAGAAATTGACCTAGTCTATAGTCTAAGTACCAATAGGCCGACTCGTACGAACCAGTAAGGTTTGTATTGGGCCTACTTGATACTCTCGATCGAATTTGCTAAAAGCTACAACTTTGTGTGAACACCGCATACTACAACTTCACACAAAGGAGCCTTTCCTAAGGCCGGAATACTACTTAGCCTTTCCTAAGGCCGACACAATACACGTGTTTTCGAAAATACTCGCATAACGAAACCGAGCGATTCAGTCGAGATCAGGTGTGAAAACCAAGAACTCTCGGTAGGATTGCTCACTCAGCGCATTTTTTTCTAGCACGAGAACCTTTCATTGAGCTAGGAGTGACATCCACATCTCGATGAAAGTCTCCATTTCGAAATCTAGTGGAACTCCCGAATTTATTCGAGGAGCATAACCACAATTAGGAACGAAACTGTTAAGTCAGGGGTGAAACCCATACCTTAATAAGCCGATCCACTCTCTAAATTGGTTTTCAAAAGCTCTCACCAAGGACTCGACTATCATGATAACTCGAGCCACGAGTGCTGTAGCTCCAGTCGTCATAACGATGGTGACAATACGAGTAAACGGTACCCCGTCAGTCATTGTGGCAACACACGAAATAACGTTCACGATGACATCAAGAAAGGACCTATACTACCCTCATTGATGGCCGTGAAACGTCGCTAATAATCGCATACTCGAATCGGAAACCGATTGTTAATTATCGAAACTTTGGATTATGGATACGTAAATACGACCCCTAGTGATATATACAAATATAATAATAACAATATAATGATAAAATAAATTAATTATGGAAGGTACGCACTTCGAAAACTACCGAAACGATCGAAAACGGGAAAATCCACCACACCGGGATAGCCATCCGGGCGGATGCGCTATCCGGACGGATAGTCATCCGCACGGATGGGCTATCCAGACGGATAGTCATCCGCGCAGATGAGCCATCCAGACGGATAGCCAATCCGCACGGATGGGCAGTCCGGACCAGTGATTCCCTCCTCCACTTTCGCCTATAAATACCATGTCACATCACTTGAACAGTGATGTGACAGCTCCTATTCAACCAAACACGCTCCAAGACCCTTTTTCCCTCGATTCCTCGCGATTCCGGTAAGATTTCAACCTAAAACTTGTACTTCTACAATCTACACTCGATTCTACATCAACCTATCTTTTAAAACTCAGATTCTAACCATGAAATCTACGGATTTGAGGCGTTTTGAGGTGATGTCACCAAGAGTTCTTATGAACTTCAAGTTGGGGTCTCATTTCACTATAAACGACTCAGATCCGGGTGATTTCCACTTGTTTTGATAACAAATCTCGCCCAAATCTATTAATTTACCCAAGGAACTGTGTGATTTCAAGTTAGCCATGAAGAACCATCACGAACGGTCAGATCTGATGGAACGGGGTGATTCCCGGCCGTTAGAGCGGGTCGGAACTAACGGAACTTCAAGTGTTAGTGCGAGATTTCACTGTTCCGGTAACTCTACACGTATACATTCTGTTAAACGCTCAACCAACGCGTTGTCCGCACGGATCATACGTAATCCGGACGGATCACATGTAATCCGCATGGATCACATGTCATCCGGACGGACAACAAGTCATCCGGATGGTTGACATGTCATCCGCACGCATGACATGACATGCCACCCGCACGCACAGCATGTCATCCGCACGGATCAAGTCACCCACATGGATCATGTCATCCGCACGCACAACAAGTCACCCGCATGAATCATGTCATCCGCACGCACAACAAGTCACCCGCACGGATCATGTCATCCGCACGCACAACAAGTCACCCGCACGGATCATGTCATCCGCACGCACAACAAGTCATCCGGACGGATCAATATGTCAACCGCATGAGCAACAGGTCATCCGCACGGACAACTTGTCGTCCGCACGGACAACTTGTCGTCCGCACGGACAACTTGTCGTCCGCACGGATGAGCACCAAACGACTGATCAACTCACCAAACAAACGAATGACCATCCGGCCGGATTGTCATCCGACCGGATAGTCACTGGACCTTATCATTTCAACCGAATGGCCATCCGGCCGGATTGCCTTCCGACCGAATGACCAATAATCACCTGATTCATTCATCGCCGTTTAACGCACTCTAAATCGACCAGGATAAGTCAGACGCATTCTCAACCAATCAATCAAGCAGTACTTAATTGCCGAATACGCACTGTGAGTATACTTGAACCCTTTTTAATCGAATTTTGGGTGTAACATACGTTTCTAACAAATCGAACTCATCAAACGAAATAATCAATCAATCGAATTATCACTTGCGAATAACTGTTATGCATAGATATACGTGATGCTAGTTGCATATGTGCTAGGGCTTATACTCGCGACGTCCCACCACGACTAGTATAGTACTATTGCGCCCGACGGGGTCTAGTTATGCCATCGTACATTCGAGCATCGAGGACTTAGTTGGTAGTATCAGTTTTGTGAGTATATATGTCGTGTATTACGTTTATGCATATGGGAATTCGCTACACGTTTTTATTCTATTATGCTACTTATCAAACCTGTATACTCGCCAATACTTTTGTATTGACAAATATTTTAACGTATGTTGCAGGTTAGATCGCAGACTATAACAAATCAAGCTAGGAGGTCTAGAAACTCAACTAAAATCTAGGTTGTCGGATTTGTATTGTTCGAGAGGACAAGAAATCTGTGATAACTTATGTGATTGTATTATTTGTTAGTATGGGATAATGAATGTATTAAGTATTATCGCAATATAGTTGTTATGGATTCTCTTGAGCAATCCGATTCGCCTAGTGCCGCGCCCCGATGATTCCGCCATCGGTTGGGGTGTGACAGGTGGTAAGGGTCGGATGTCGGCATAACATTGGGCGTAGCCCATAGGAATGGCTCGCCCGATGGAGTGAAAGATGGTGCAGTAGGTGGTGCAACATGGGAAAGCTGCGATGTGAACGGAAAAGGTGATGACGATGTGGGTGGAGCAGAAACAAGTGGCTGTCTCAATGACCCCTCTCCAGGACGAGGTGGTGGAATGTCCCGAAGAAACGTAACAGGAAGATCGGTACGATGAGCATCTGTGGTGTGTGGAGGAAACAACGGGATATCAGTGGGTGCAGACACAGGTGCTACTGGGGAAGTAACAGGTCGCACAAATGGTGGATAATCATCATCGTCATTAATCCACCCGTTGCGTGTGTCGGTGTAACGTGAATCTATATGAGCAGCAAAAAGTGCATGGTCAAACAGTACCGGTATGGGGTCAGGAAATGGTGCGTCAACAACAGGATCATCCACCAACGGTGGAGCAACAACGGGGTGATCAGCAATGGGTATATCATCAACATGAGGTACAATGGCTGGTGCATCATCATGAACAGGGTCATGCTCTAGTGCAGGATCAGGAGCAACTATAGGCTCTGGGGCTACAACAAGCTCCGGGTCATCAATGTCCATCTCAAAATTAGCAGGGATATCAAACAAAGGATCAATAGGATCCATAGGTGCCTCTACGGGCTGGTCCATGTGAATGAACTCGATATCCTGGTCAGGATCGAAGTCAGGGGGAAAGATAGGATCAAAATCATCATCAACCTCGTGATCAAACTCGTACTCGTGTGCGGGATCGGGTGCAGCCGATAATGCCATGTCAGGGTCGGCGTCAGGTGAATGATGCTGCACTCCATGGTCGTGTAGTGATGCAGACGCCACAGACTCAAAGGAATCTGGGACACGTGAATCAGCAGGAAGCTCTTCTGCAGGGGCCTCAACAATGGGTAGAATAACATCAGCAACAATAGGGGCCCCGCCCTCATAGTCAGCCTCAGGTGGGTCATCCTCAAACAGATCGACGTCGTCATGAGAAACGGCGTCGAGTGGCATATCTATAACTGGAAAAAAAGCAAGCGGTATGGGAGCAGGGATCACCGGAAGTGGTAAATCCCCGGCAGGAATGCCATCAGCAATAGGAACGTCGTCTCCAAACTCCGGAAGAGCAAACGGCTGAAAGTCATCGTCGTCCATGCTCGTGGTGTCAGAAGTTTAAACCTCTCTCTCTGATGACATCTCGTCGTCGGATACGACATCAATAGGATCCACGGTGTCTGACACTCCCGTGTCTGATGATGAAACCATAATGTCTGTAACACAATACATATATACACACATATCAACACGAAATTAAATAAACATGTAAGTCACCATAAAACAAGCAAGTAATTCTCCTAGTCTCTCAGACTAACTCCCTGGTTTCTTAAACCATCCTCCCAGTCTCTAAGACTATATCCCCGGTCTCTAAGACCAAACTCCCAGTCTTTAAGACTAAATCTCCCTCAATCTCTAAGATTGAATCCCTCAGTCTCTAAGACTGATCCCCTGGTCTCTAAGACCAATTTCCCAGTCTCTCAGACTGACTCCCCGGTCTCTAAGACCAATTTCCCAGTCTCTCAGACTGACTCCCCGGTCTCTAAGACCAATTCCCCAGTCTCTCAGACTGACTCCCCAGTCTCTAAGACCAATTTTAAAAATCAGTGTATTTAGTACCTTTTATTTTTTAAAATGTTTTATGCCCTGGATCTGGACGTTTAGTGTATGCAATGTAAAATTGTTTTTGTGAAAGCCCTAGTGATCATAGTCTAGACTCGAGAAGGAATCCTAGTTCGCTATGATCGATGCTCTGATACCAAGCTATCACACCCTGGCTTTGCGGAAGCGTGGGTTTATATATGGTGTGACTTCTTAATACCATAGCATAATTACAACAATGCTATATGCAAATAAAAACCATGATGTTCATCCAATCATTAAGTTTAGAAAGTTAACACGACAACATTGTTTTAAAAAGTCGACTCAACAACCACATACAACCATGACATAATGAAAACTTGTTCAACGACATAATAAAAGACTTGAGATAAAAACACAGCTTAAGCCTTGTAACCCGTCCAGGCAAAGGTCACATTTCTTAAACTCGGATGACATCATTATTCCTACGCGGCTTGATGACATAGCATACCTTGCCAGATCCACTAATTCCCTGAAATACATGTAGTTTGAAAAATTAACAAAAAGCTGAGCGAGTTCATGTAAAAGTGAGTATGTATAAACCGTTTATGATTGTATAAAAGTCCCTGGTATGTAGCAATAAGGAAAAAGAGATCACCAATGGTTTTCAAGGCCATTGATATGTGTGAAGTGATGCAGGAAGACTCAAACCTTGCGGATTTGTGCGTCGGGCACATAGTCACTTCCTGGCCCATTCAGCGGACTCAGGAGTGGGGCTCGCTACACCCAAATAGATCTGTCACTCATGTCCCTCGGTCCTACAACAAGGATTAATGGCCCCAAGTAACACCTACCCACTCACATGATCTAAGTAGTATACCCTCCTTAAGCTAACCATACCTTGTAAGTAATTGTCTGTAGTAATCATCGCATGTATTTCACCCCCGAAGTTTAAAACTGAAAAAAGTAAAGAGAAAAGGGGAACATGAACTCACAGAAGCGCGTATCCAGAAACGTCAATCACCAACTCAATCTGCTGCGTGACAACCTACACGTACTAATTCCTATTAAACGGATGGGCCGTGCCTTGGCTTAAGGTTTAACGTTTTTGGGAAATAGTTAGGTAACTATTTCGTATTCACACTTCTTAATTAATTTATAAGTATATTCCCTTCCCAAGGATGGGGGTTGTAATACATGTATACTTATAATTCCGAAAATATATTTTTAAGTCTCACTTGAAAAATATATTTGAAATCATTTTTCTAAAATATCTTAATCCTCAAAATATATATATTTTTCCAGAAAATATTATATTTTATTCCAATACTTTTCCAAAATAATATCTCACCAAAATGTACGAATAAGAGTATTTTTCCGAAATATACATAAGTTACGTTGTAAAGTTCGCGTTGTAACAATAATACTTGTGTAACTTAAAAATTTGTTTTGTGAGAGCGTTGGTATTATTTTGGAGTAGTAACTTCATAGTATTTTCAAGTTATATTATTTTTACCCTAAAAATAATATATCTAGTTCACATAATAACAAACAATCACACAAGCGTTTTAGTATAAAATACATATTCTAAATATATATTTAACAAATTTTAATTACGAAAATCCGCTTCCGATACTTGGTATTTTTGTAATAAAAATCATGGTGAAGTTTATTTTGGAAACCAAGTTAAAAATATACTTGTAACCATTTGTTAGAAAAATATTTCTAAGGGTTGAAATTTTAGAAAAATTTCTCCCGAGTTTCCTCTGTAAATGGAGGTGTCCATGCTTTTAGCATATCATTTTCTTTTGTAAAATCAATCAACAATTTACCCATCAACAATATACAATCTTTATTCACTAATATTTGACAAAAATAAGTCTAAATCATAATTCATGAACTTGAAGGTTTATAAAAGTATGTAGTAAATTACTAACATGTTTAGTAGGTCTTGTTATCCTTAAAAATAAGATTGGTTTCTTAAATACTTTATTTTTAAAGAATTTGAAGTTTCACAACTTCTAGTCAAGATTCACAAAAATATTTCTTTGTCAATTTTTCTTGTTACACAAGTGTTCATACACTTGTTTACCTTCTAAAAATATATTTAGTTCATGCAAGATCCGGGTTTTAACAAAACTAGTATTTTCACTTGGTTCTTCCGAAAAACCACTTGTAGATCTTCAAGATCTACAAGTTTATAACCTTATTTTTCAAGAAAAATTATGTTTATTCAAGTTTCAAGTTCATGGTGGATGGTTTCATCATGCTTCAAGATTCTAACAATAACACCTTACTAGTTCATGTTCTTGAACATGAACTAGCATGTCTAGATGATGATCCATCCTACTTTTACTAACAAACAACATCAAATAATCATAACTACACAAGATTTACATGATTTACCCAAATAACTTCTCTTTATCCACCCTTTGTCCCTTATGTTCAAGACTTTAGATTAGGTTCATTAGTGTTCTTTAACATTTCACCATTTAACCATCTATTAACCACTAAAATCAAGAACAAGATAAAGATTTAGATCACTTACTACTAGCAAAAGGCTAGGGAAGAAACAAGGCGTAAAAGTGGTGGATAAAAGAAAACTAGAGTGGTTCTTGAACTTTCGAGTGCACCGAGCTTGCTTGTAGGACTCCTTGCACCTTTGTATATGTATGGATGGCTTGAACAAGACTTGAAGATGGTGGTAGTGTGGTTGATGGTGTTCGGCCGTGAGGGTGGAAAGGAAGAGAGGAGAAGCTTTGTTGTTGAAATGTTTGATGAAATGAAGATGGAAGTCCTAGGGTGTAAATTTATAATCCAAGTTTGCTCTTTGTCCAACATGCATTATGTCTAATTAACCCACAACAACAATAATAAAATAACTAAAAGAAACAAGGGTGTGTCCCACCCTTGGGGACCGTCGAAATGGGGGGGGGGGGGTATGGGGTTGGGTGGTGATGATTTAGTTACCATTTAATTAGATTTGAAGTGCTTAGTTAGTGTATTAGTGTGTGTGTTATGATATAAGGTGTGTTAGGGTGTTCGGGGACCCTAACTAGCTCAAAAAAGTAAAAACAATGTATTTGGCAATATTTTTATGTTCCGGGTAAAGTCCGGTTGTTCGGTTGGACGTTGATCCGTTAAAGTGCTAAATAAAGCTTTAAAGTGTCTTTTATATTGTTTTTAGTGACACGTTAAATTCCCAACACTTTGGAAAGTGTCTAGAATTATTTTGCCAAGTTTTTGCACTTTACTAGCATTGTTAAATGCTGAATTTTGGTATGTAGTGCAGAATTTTGTAATTAAAGTATGTTTTTGGCACTTCCCGGCACTGTAACTATCAACTAGTGACGCAGTTTTATAGTCCTCACCTCCCTACACTCCCTACTAGTGTAGTAAAATATTCCCGGCCCATACTGGCCTCAGAAACAATGTCTGTCTAGTGCTGGCAATGTCAGCATGTTTTTTTGCGGTTATCCGCTCACTGTGCTAACTGTGCTTTGTGCATCAAGCTTGTCACTATTGTTTGTGTATAATAAATAGAGTGACAGTATAAAATGTGATGCATGAGTATGTATGTATCAGAACGCAGAAAGCAGTTTAATCACAATTGTAACTAAGCACAGTCATTAAGCACTAATTAAATATTAATTAATTTGTACGGATACCTGGATTTGTGAGGGTTGTCACATTCTCCCCCCGTTAAGAAATTTTCATCCCGAAATTTAGTTTCTGCTTCTAGTTGCAGGGGTCTTGGGAAATAAGTGGGGGTATTTTTCTCTCATACGGTCCTCACATTCCCATGTGTATTCCGGACCATGTCTTGTATTCCAACGAACTTTGACGAGCTTGACACAATTGTAATTAAGCACAGTCATTAAGCACTAATTAAATATTAATTAATTTGTACGTATACCTGGATTTGTGAGGGTTGTCACATTACTACAGCAGAACCCACAGCTATCACGCAGGTAGTAACTTTAGCTGTGAGCCTTAATGAAGACGCGATCAGGATGAAGAAATATAGTGTGAAAGGAGATGAGAAAAAGAATCACATGTTGAGTCTTCCAATGGTGGGAAAAGGAAGTACTCAAATTTCAAGAAGGGAACGCGTAGGAACAACGACTACAACAACAACACCAACCCCAACAACAATACCAACAACAACAACTACAACCACAACAACCACAACAACAATAACAACAACCGCAATCACAACAACCCCAACAATCATAACATAAAACAAGAGAATATTCAGGCAAGAGATGCAAAGGCGTTTGTAGCCACCAATGATACTGGCCTGAAGAAGTACTCAGGTACTATGCCCAAGTGTGAGCGATGCATGTATCATCATTTGGGTAATTGTAGGAAATGTGACAAGTGTGGCAAGCTTGGCCACCGTACCGAGTCATGCTGGGAATTAGGAAATAGATCAGGAGTGGAGAATAGAAACAACAATAGGAATGGAAACGGGCGTGAGCAAGGATGATTTGGATGAGGAAGCAAAGATCACTTCAACATTTGTTTGTAAAAACGTTTTAGATCTGGACTTAAGTGATATGCAATGTAAAATGTTTTCGTGAGAGCCCTAGTGATCATAGTCTAGACTCGAGAAGGAATCCTAGTTCGCTATGATCAGAGCTCTGATACCAAGCTGTCACACCCTGGCTTTTGCGGAAGCGTGGGTTAATTTGGTGTGACTTTTTAATACCATAGCTTAATCACAACAAAGCTATATGAAAATAAAACCATGCAGATCATCCATGGATTTAAATTTGAAAAGTAAAATACCACAACATTGTCTTAAGGCGTTGATACATGCAACGGAAATTACAACCTAATAACATAAAAACATTGTTGAAGGACACAACCATAAACATAAAATAAGCACCGTTTAAGACTTGCGATTCGTCCAGGTAAAAGTCACAATCCCTAAATGTGGATGACCTCGTAACTCTTACGCAACTTAATACCCTTGCATACTTAGCCAGATCCGTTAATTTCCTGAAATACATGTAAGTTGAAAAATCAACAAAAATTGTTGAGCGAGTTCATGTGTAGTGAGTATGTAAAACCTTTGTAAGTATAAAAATCCCGGTATGTAGCAAATAAGGAAAAAGAGATCACCAATGGTTTGCAAGGCCATTGATATGTGTGAAGTGCAAGTAGGAAGACTCAAACCTAGCGGATTTTGCGTTGGGCACAAAGTCACCCCGAGGTCCGTTCTGTTGGGCGGCCTGGGGCTGGGCTCGCTACACCCAGATAGATCTACCGCTTACGTCCCTCGGTCCTACAATGAGGATTAATGGCCTCCAGTTCCTGCCTACCCACTCACATGATCTAAGTAGTAACCCTCCTTACGCTAACCATACCATGTAAAAAGTACTCGTAATCATAGTAACATGTATTTCACCCCCGCAGTTAAAAAAGTGAAAACAGTTAAGAGAAAAGGGGGACATGAACTCACAGTAGTGCGTCTCTAAAAAGTATCTCCCAGACGATCTGCTGTGCAACGACCTACACGTACTAACTTTTATTAGACGGGCGGCCGTGCCTTAGCTTAAGGTTTAAGTTTTAGGGAAATAGTTAGGCAACTATTTCGTAATTACACTTCGTAATTATTTTGTGCATATGTTTCTTCCCAAGGATGGGGTTTTAATACATGCGCGTTCATATAACTTCGAAATATATTATTAAGTCTTACTTAATAAAATATATTTTATTTCATTTATCCAAAATACTTTACTTCCAAAATATAAGTATTTTTCCCAAAAATACTTTTGTCAAAATACGCGTTTAAGAGTATTTTCTGAAAATACGTAAGTTATGTTGTAAGGTTCGGGTGGTATAAATAATACGGGTGTAACTTAAATATTTATTGTGAAGGCGTTCGCAATATTTTGGATTCGTTAATATTTGGTAATATTATTTTTACCCTAAAAATAATATTTACGTAATTCACAAAATAATCAAAAAAATTTACACACGTGTTGTTATAAAAATATATATTCTAAATATATATATTAGCAAGTTTTATTTACGAAAATCCCACCTCCGACACTTGGGGATTTGTAATAAAAATTCATGGCGAACTTTGTTTGAAAAAAAAAACAAGTCGAAAATATATTCGTAACAATCGTGATAAAAATATTTCCAAGTGTTAGATTTTTGGAAAAATTTCGCCAGAGTTTCCCCTGTAACTGGAGGTGGCCACGCCTTCTCACGTATCATTTTCTTCTAAAATTTCAATTCAACAATGTTCCCAACATCAATCAACAAAGATTCATCATCAAAATAGTAAATATAAATCGCAAAACACATGAACTTGTGGTTTGTGCAAAATATGTAGTAACTTTCCCCATATTTTTTAGTAGCTCTTTCTATAAATAAAATCGGTTTCTCACGAATCTTGTTCTTTCAGAAAATGCATTTGTACATCTTCTTGTCAAATATTACAAATACAATTTTTGTTAAAACCTTTTTGTCACACAAGTGTCTACACACTTGTGTGTTTACAAAAATCACCTTTGTTTAGGAAAGATCCAGCTTTAAAAATATGATTTCTTTTGACACTTGGTCCTTTGAAAATACCACTTGTAGATCCGTAGATCTACTAGTTTAGAACTCCATTTTATAAGAAAAATTGTTTTTACACAAGTTCATGTTTATGTTGGAAAGGGTTCGTCATCTAGAAACTTTACAACTAAACATAAGGCTAGTTCATGTTTTGTGAACATGATCTAGCGGGTTTGATGATGATCCATTTCCATACTAGCAATCAACAACAATAAATAATCATAATAAAACTAGATTTATAAGTTTTACACCATTATTCATCCATTAACCACTTTGTTTATATTATTTTTAGTAGACTTTTTGTTTGTGATTTTTAGTGTTTATAATTTTTATCCGACAAATTTCTTATTAACCACTTTATATATGAAGAATAGGGTGTTTAGAGTCACTTACTACTAGCTCGAGGCTAGGGAAGAAACTAGACGAAAAACGAGTGGTTAAAAGCGTTGTGGTGAGGTCCTCGCGATTCCGTAGGCACCGGGTCTCCTTGAATGAACTCTAATACACTAGTAAGTATGAAAATTGGCTTGCTCAAATGTTGAAGGTGGGTGGATGTTGCCTCTTGGTCTCGGCCGTAAGTGCCAAAGGGGAAAGAAAGTGTTTGAGTTTGAGTTGGTGAAATGATAATGAAAGTCTTTAACCCTTGTAATTTATTTATAACCAATCCATCCTAAGTAACCACTAGTTAATATGTTTAGTGGATACTAGACATGAGGATTATTATAATCAAGATGTGTAAGTGTGGTTGTCCCCTCATGGGAACCGAACTCGTTTGCAAGGGGGGGGGGGTTCAATTGGATTCTAACTAAATAGCTAAGCACTAGTTGTTAATTAGGAGATTAGATTAGAGTAATATTTGTGTTGTAATATATAGAGGGTGTTAGGGTATTCGGGGACCCTAACTGGCTCAGAAAAAGAAAAATAGTGTCATTGTCAAAAATTTTATGTCCCGGGTTAAGTCCGGTTGTTCGGTTGGATATTACTCCGTTAAAGTGCTAAATAAGTGTATAAAGTGTTGTTAATATTTCTTTTAGTGACACAATTTATTCCCGACACTTTGGAAAGTGTCTAGTAATATTTTCTCATGTTTTGGCACTTTACTAGTTAGCTTAATGCTGAATTTTTATTTAAAGTGCTAAATTTTGTACTCGAAGTACATTTTAGGCACATCCGGTCACTATAATTATCACCTAGTGACGCAGTTCTACAATCCTCACCTCCCTACACTCCCTACTAGTGTAGTAATCTATTCCCGGCTCATACTGGCCTTAGAGACAGTAACTGTCTGATGCTGGCTATGTCAGCATGTTTACTGGGTATCCCGTATAGTGTGCTCACTGTGCTTTTGTGCATCAAGGTTGTCACTGAAGTTTTGTGTAAATAATGGAGTGACAGTAGTAAAGTATGATGCATGTACATGTATATATCAGAATTCAGTAAGCAGTTTAATCACAGTTGTAAGCAAGCACAGTAATTAAGCAGTAATTAAATATTAATTAGTTCGTACGGATACCTGGTTTGGTGAGGGTTGTCACATTCTCCCCTCGTTAAAGAAATTTCATCCCGAAATTTAAGTTCTGCTTCTATTTGCAGGGGTCTTTGGAAATAAATGGGGGTACTTCTCCTTCATTCGATCCTCACATTCCCACGTGAATCCAGGTCCATGCCTAGCATTCCATCGAACTTTGACGAGTTTGACACTGCTCCTGCGAGTTTTATTAACTTTCCAATCCGTGACCTCAACAGGTTCTTCAGTGAAGTGGAACGTGTCGTCGATATGAACTTCGTCAGCAGGAATGATCACTGTATCTTGTGTTGGACTTTTTCTCAAGTTGGATACATGGAATGTATCGTGAACACCATGGAGTTCAGCAGGTAGGTCCAACTTGTAGGCTACAAACCCAATCCTTTGCAGGATTCTGAAAGGGCCAATGTAACGCGGATTCAACTTCCCACGCTTTCCGAAGCGTGCCACACCCTTCCACGGTGAAACTTTCAATAAAACCATATCTCCAACTTGGAATTCCAAATGTTTCCGGTTTGGATCTGCATAGGCTTTCTGTCTGTTGCGAGCCGCTTCGATGCGTTTTCAAATTTGCGCAATCTTTTTCGTTGTTTCTTGGACTATTTCGGGACCAACAAGTTGTCTATCACCTGCATCAGCCCAGCATAGGGGTGATCGACATTTGCGTCCGTAATGAGCTTCAAATGGCGAGGCTCCAATACTGGTGTGGTAGCTGTTGTTGTATGAGAATTCGGCCAATGGTAAATGCTTATCCCAGCTACCACCAAGATCCATTACACATGCTCTCAGCATATCCTCCAATGTCTGAATAGTTCTTTCACTTTGGCCATCAGTTTGCGGATGAAATGCAGTACTTAGGTTCAATTGCGAGCCAAAAGCTTCTTGGAAGGATTGCCAAATCCTTGATACAAATCTCCCATCTCTATCAGAGATAATCGAGAGGGGCACTCCATGACGTGCAACAATCTCCCGCATGTATATTTCCGCAAGTTTACTCGTATTATCCTTTTCTCTGATTGGCAAGAAGTGTGCGGACTTGGTCAGGCGATCAACTATCACCCAAATAGTATCATGACCCCTGGGCATCTTGGGCAGTTTCGTTATGAAGTCCATTGAAATCTGTTCCCATTTCCACTTGGGAATTTTAGGTTGTTGCAGAAGTCCCGAAGGCTTCTGGTATTCAGCTTTCACCTTGGCACACGTCAAACATTTGCTAACATAAACAGCAACGTCGCCCTTCATCCTGGGCCACCAATAATAATCCTTAAGATCCTGGTACATCTTATCCGCACCGGGATGAATAGAGTACCGTGATTTGTGTGCCTCATCAAAAATAACTTTTCTCAACCCACCGAACAGAGGAACCCAAATTCTTTTCATAAAACATAAAGTTCCTTCCTCGTTTGGCACCAATTGCTTCTCCATCCCACGGAGATACTCATCTCCAATATTCCTTCCTTTCAAAGCTTCTCTCTGTGCAGCACGAATGCGTAGAGAGAGATCTGTCTGGATAATCATTTCTAAAGCCCTAACCCTTATGGGCTTGATCCTTTCTTTACGAATTAGGGCATCGGCGACCACATTCGCCTTCCCTGGATGGTACTTTATCTCGCAGTCGTAATCATTCAACAATTCGACCCAACGTCTTTGTCTCATATTCAGCTCTTTCTGGTTGAATATGTGCTGCAAACTCTTGTGGTCCGTGAAAATTGTACACTTTGTACCATACAAATAATGTCTCCAGATTTTCAGCGCAAATACGACTGCGCCTAGTTCTAAATCATGCGTGGTATAATTCCTTTCATGAACTTTCAACTGGCGTGACGCGTAAGCTATAACTTTCTGACGTTGCATTAACATGCAACCCAATCCTTGACGTGAGGCGTCACAGTATACCACGAAATCATCAGTTCCTTCGGGTAGTGATAAAATCGGTGCATTACAAAGCTTGCCTTTCAGTAACTGGAATGCTTCCTCCTGTTTGATTCCCCAATCAAACTTCTTATCCTTCTGTGTGAGCGTGGTAAGGGGTTGAGCGATTTTAGAAAAATCCTCAATGAATCTTCGATAATAGCCAGCCAAACCTAAGAACTGGCGAATCTCGGTCGGCGTCTTTGGAGTCTCCCAGCTCTTTATCGCCTCGATCTTTGTGGGATCAACATGGATTCCATCTCCATTCACCACATGTCCAAGAAATTTGACTTCACGTAGCCAAAACTCGCACTTAGAGAATTTGGCATACAACTGTTCCTTTTTCAGCAATTCCAGAATAGCTCTTAAGTGTTGTTCGTGTTCAGCCTTTGTCTTTGAATAAGTCAAAATATCGTCAATGAATACAATCACGAACTTATCGAGATACGGCTTGCAGACTCGGTTCATTAGGTCCATAAAAACAGCAGGCGCGTTTGTTAACCCAAACGGCATAACTAGGAACTCGTAATGTCCATAACGAGTTCTGAAGGCTGTTTTCAGGATACTCTCCTCTTGTATCCTTAACTGATGGTATCCAGATCGAAGATCGATCTTTGAATAAAAGTTTGAACCTTGGAGTTGATCGAATAAATCATCGATTCTTGGCAGAGGGTATCTATTCTTGATCGTCAGCTTATTCAACTCCCGGTAGTCAATACACATACGAAAACTACCGTCTTTCTTTTTGACAAATAAAACTGGAGCTCCCCAAGGTTAGAAGCTTGGTCGGATGAATCCTTTGTCAAGTAACTCCTGGAGTTGTGTCGACAACTCCTGCATCTCTGACGGTGCAAGTCTATAAGGTGCCCTAGCTACAGGCGCGGCGCCTGGAACTAAGTCAATGTGAAATCCCA
Source organism: Helianthus tuberosus (assembly GCA_030545235.1). NCBI lineage: Eukaryota > Viridiplantae > Streptophyta > Magnoliopsida > Asterales > Asteraceae > Helianthus > Helianthus tuberosus. Next base: position 194,933,504 of record CM060414.1, read on the forward strand.
CTTGCCTTTGGGGTGGCAATCCTGGTAAGTCCTCTGGAAAGACTTCAGGATATTCCCTCACGATAGGGATGTCTTCGATTTTTGGCTCAGCAGCTTTCTTATCCACGATGTGTGCCAGGAAGGCAGCACATCCCTTTTGCAAACACTTATGAGCTTTCAGGCAACTGATAATTCTTAAAGGCGTATCCCGCTTCTCCCCATGAACCACAATTGTTTCTCCATCTTCAGTTGGGATACGAACGACCTTTTCGTGACAAATAATCTCAGCCTTGTTGCTTGATAACCAATCCATTCCTACTACCATGTCGAAGCTTCCCAACTTGACTGGTAGTAGATCCAAAGCAAACTCACGCTCTCCTAATTCGATTACACATCCTCTGACCACTTCATTAGCTTCTACTAACTTCCCATTAGCCAGTTCAATTGAGTAGGGAATATCTAATTTACTAGCGGCTAACCCGAGCATATTCTTAAACTCTAACGATACAAAGCTATAATCGGCACCGGTATCAAATAAAATGGATGCAAAGCGTTGGTTTATAGGGAACGTACCAGTAACAACATTGGGATCCTGGCGCGCTTCCCTCGCTTCGATATTGAAAACCCTTCCCCGTGCTTGGTTCAATTCTGGACAGTTTCTCTTAAAATGGCCAATGTCACCACAGTTAAAACAACCTGGTCTTTGCCCGTTTCCACCTCCATTTCCAGCTTGATTGTTGTTCTGATCTCGATTCACATTACCAGCTTGATTCACATTGTTGCCTCGATTCCCATTTCCTCCATTGTTCCCCTGTGGGCGATTCCCAATACCACCACGACTATTGTTTTTATTACCATAACCTCCTTGGCCTCCCCGGCCAGCACTAGCCCAGCAAGAATCCTTCAAGTGGCCAAGTTTTCCACAAGCTTCACATACTTTTGGCCCGCATCGTCCAGAATGATGACGTTGGCAGGAGTTACACTTGGGATGAGTACCCATATATCCCTTTCCTCTCCTTCCAGTACCAGTCGCAGCTTGGGCCGGTGCGCTTGGTTCTTTCTTGCCAACGTGGCTAGTTCCCTGCTTGAAGTTTGAGAATTTCCTTTTATTACCTCCGGACGACTCTACGTGAGTCTCCTTCTTCTTTTGCTCAACATCAGAAAACTTGTTTAGGCGGATCGCCTCCTCAGTGAGAGCTACGCTTAGATCGATCGCCTCAGTGATAGTCGCAGGCTTGGAAGAGGTCACCATACTTATGATTTGAGGAGCTAAACCCCAAATAAAGTGCTCAATCCGCTTGAATTCTGGTGTGACCATATAAGGTACCACATGTGACAGGTCGTGAAACCTTTGAACATACTCTGCGATTTTCGGACCTTCCATCTTCAAATGCCAAAACTCAGTCTCCAACCTCTGGATCTCAGCACGAGAGCAATGCTTTTTACGCATGAGCTCTTTCAGCTCGTTCCATGTCATTGCGTAGGCTGCGGCTTCACCAAGTGTTTGGACTTGTAAATTCCTCCATGACAGGGCTCCGTCCAAGAATAGCCCAGAAATGTAGGTAACTTGCTGGTCTGGAGCGCATTTGCTCATGCGGAGAACTGATTCTGTCTTTTCGGCCCAACAAACAAAAGCAACAGCACCTCCGGTGCCATCAAAGTTTACAGGTTTGCAGTCTAGGAACTGCTTGTAGGTGCACCCTGCACATACGTTACAATATATGAATGGCGTTAGCAGACTTGCTAGAGATATCCAATTGTATCATGGTATGCCTTAATGACTTAGTATTACCATGAGGCGGATTGTTATTGCCATTGTTGTTTGAACTGCTTCCGCTGGGTCCTCCTTGTGAGGCGCCGTATTGCGTGATGGTGGCAGCGATGATTTGTTGAAGTTCTACCTCGTTGGCAGGCATGCCAGGATCGCGTTTCGGTGGCATCTTCTAAAAGATGGTTCACGTAAGTCAGGTCATGGTGGGTAAAGTGTGCGTATATAACGATAGTAATAATACATAACATCTCATGTTATAGAACATAAACAATCAATCTCACAACATCCCATGTTATAAATATATCAACCACACAACATCCCATGTTATAGAATATAAATAATGAATCAAACATCACATATGATGAGAATACCGCGATTGCATTGCCATAAATTCGAGACCACAAGGTAAAGTGTACAAGTACATAACTGTAACCATGGTTGCAAAAGTCGCTAGGCGCTCCCTAGTCGGTCGACCGGGGAGTTGAGAGTACTCGGCATAGGCGGAGAGTACTCGGGGAGTCCTCGGACATGTTAAATTATAAAGAAATTAGTTTTCGGAAATTAAATATATGTCTAATAACATAAATTTACTAATATTTATAACAAAATACGTGAAAATGATATTCATTATTTAATATGATAGTCATATACATTATGTTTTATTATTTTTTAAGTCAAACTCGGCCCGAATTATGTTTGACCGCATTTGATCGATTCCGAGTAATTAGGCGGAGTCAGAGAAAGTCGCCTCGGCAGCCTACCTTGTAGCGACTACTCGGGGAGTACTCGGCCTTGGAAACCTTGTTTTACAACCATGACTGTAACATACAACATCAACGGCTAAGGGCTACATCACCCCAGTCCAAAATATCAAATCAGTGTCAACATATTCGGTATACATATCAACAAAAGTCAGGATCAATATGCAGTCTCCAAAAAGCTGTGCAATCCGTGCAATCGCCCGTCTTCTCAACAAAAGTCCGCCCGTGTCGTACAAAATAGCCCTACACTGATGGCGGTGGAGGACGGGGAAAATGAGAATAGAACAAACGGCGCATGTGGAGCCAATCCTCCTCCATGGCTCGGTGAGAACGTAACAAGAAAGCTATCTGCTGCTCCTGTATCCAAAAACGTGCAGCAGAGTTTGGAGATAACGGTCGAGGGGGATGCGATATCGCAGGGTGAGGAGGGCACTGGCATGGGGGTCTCTGAGCTCTCTCGAGCTCCTGCACGCGCCGAGTAAGTGCCTCCTGCTGGACCATGAATGAAACAAGGACATCCTCTACAGAATAACCCATGTGAAAAGGATGATAGGGATCGGACGGTGGCATGATGGGTGGTGATGTCCATAGAAAAGGCTCACTAGCTGGAGTGAAAGGCGGCACAGTAAACGGTGGAACAGGGGGAACAGCAGTATGGTGAGTGATCTGCGGTGCAAACTGATCTCCTCCAGTCAAAAAAAGGTGCATGGCCAATAGGCTGATGAGATGAGCCCTCTCCAGGGCGCGGCAGAGGGATCTCCTGGAGAAATGTGATGGGCAGATCCACACGATGCGCATCAGCAGTGTGTGTGGGGAATAAGGGTGCATCAAAAGGAGCTGAAGCTGGTGCTGAAACTGGAGTAACTGGTACTACAAAAGGCGGAAAATCATCATCGTCCTCTATCCACCCATTCCGGGTGTGTGCATACTGAGGGTCGACATGAGCCGCAAAGAATGCATGGTCGGGCTCTAGAGGCACCGGGTCAGGAAAAGGAGCAACAACATCAGGCTCAGCGGGTATATCAGCAATGTGAGGGGCAACAACCTGAGCATCAACAGCATGCTCATCCTCCAATAGTGGAGCAACAATAGGATGATCATCGATAGGTACATCAGCAATCAAAGGATCAACAATGGGTATATCAGCATGAATAGGGTCATGCTCGAACACGGGGTCTGGAGCAACTACCGGCTCGGGGGCCACAGCAGGCTCCGGGTCGTCAGACTCCATCTCGAAATCTGCGGGGTCAGCAAACGCAGGGTCAACTAGGTCCCCCATGGGCTGATCTAGGTGGATAAACTCAACCTCCTGGTCTGGATCATAACCAGGTGTATAAACTCAACCTCCTGGTCTGGATCATAACAAGGTGGAAAAACGGGGTCTGAATCATCATCAATGTCATGATCGATAGCAAAACTAGGGGTAGGTTGTGACACCTGTGTCACTGCGACCATTCAAACAAATACCAAGCCAATGAAATATTTTATTTCATACTTGGGATCTGTATAAATATGTGTGTCTTTTGCATAATATCAATTCTTGTTCTATTTCAAGCTCTAAATCGCTCTCTGGAAGGTTATACGCGCACTGATGCCTAAATATAACCAGTTTAATGCAACGAACACTCCGGAATAGTGAAATAGGCTTAACATACCTTAAATAACCTTTACATAACTTAGATATAAGTTTTGGAAGGTTTGGTGTGGTGAAATCAAAGTTTATTCGCTTACAGGGACTAAATTTGATAAACTGCGAAAGTATGCCGATTTGAACTGTAACAGACATTCCGGAACTTGACCGTAAGTTAAACATTCCATAAATATCCTTTATATAGCTTAGAAATAGGCTTTGAGGGGTTCGGTGTGCTAAAATAAACTTTTGGGTCATTCAGGGACTAAAAGCGTCAAAAAGTGCACAAGTTTGCATTTTCACGCATAACTTACGTTCTGAATACCTCCAGACATCCAAAAATTTATGTAAGCACTAAAATATTTTATTTAAGTGTTTGGCATAAGAAAAATCCATTCGTCACGCAATTTGGATCGTTTTTGGCGCTTATGCGCATTCCGTCGTAATTAACCGAACATCGCGATCGTACGGCCAAACGAACTGACATCCGACATATTTTTGAGCACATTTCATGTTCCCTATGTTTTAACATCATTGTGGAGCTTGAAAATGGGTTTGACGGCTGTTAGAAGTGCCAAAACACGACGATACGCGCACAGGGGCCTGTTCTGCCATTTTTGAAAGTTTCAGTCCTGCAAGGTCCTTACGGACCTCAACATTGGGAGTGTTGAGGTCCGTAAGCAGGGGCCAGATGCATCAAAAATGTTTTAACAGCCTGTTTTCAGCCTTCAAACCCTCCAAAGGCCAAGGCCAAGTGTCAATACCTTATGGTGGGTGGCCAAATGAGTTACCACAACATTCCGACAAGTGTACACCTTAGATTCGATCACGGTTTACGAGAAACGATCCTAACGGTGGACCTTTTACTATAAATACCCAACCCCTTCAACCCCAAAACCCACCAAATCTGATCTAAATGCTCTAAGTTGAGGCTTTTGCTTCATACCTGAGCTATTCGATCACGATTTGCTTGCGGGGACCCTTTGTAAGTGTTCCTTCGTTCTTTTATTGCTTTTCGAGTCTGAAAGTCAAACTTTGTTTGACTTTTTGCATTGACCAGTTTAAGGTCAATGGGAAGTTCGTTTGAACTTCATAACGTGAGCGTGATCACGATGGTTATAGTCCCTAGTGACTATACCTACTGATTACCACGTTATCTAGGCTCAGTGACGAGTCGTAGTTTCGGACAAAATGCACATTCTCGTGTATTTTGTAACCAAACTACTCTTGGGTATCAAAACCGTTTGTTTTGATACCAAACCTGTTTTCTAAACTTAGTTAAGCATGTTTTAACATGCTTAGCTCGTCACTTTTAGTTTAGTGCTTATATAGAGTCGTAAGGTAAGCGATCTAAACAATCGCTTATAATTTCGAATCCGACCCATTTGGTCGATCATTAGGATCCGACCAAACAAACTAGCTGACCTTATGGTCACGACGTTTAGTTAGTTGTATGATAGGTAGTTTATATGCCTTAGGTAAATTACCAAAATGCCCTTTTCATGTATGATTGGTAATTTAGCATATGTAACCTAAACTTTTGTCACATAACTGATTATACAACATGATTAGACTTGTATAGGCATATAACACTTGTCATAGGACTAGTTAGACGTCTCGAACGCGCTTTGCGCGCACGGCACGTTAAAGTAGCGTAAGCTACCTTAATTGGTCGCAATGGGTCGAAAGCACTTAGGTTTGGTTTCATTTAGTATGTAGGCTTTGTTAAACCATAATACATGAGTTCCCATACTCATTTGGTTTATGAGCACTCATTCTATCCGATCTTCCGATTTAGGTCCGTTTATTAATGTAGATACCTATATTAGGTGACCGTTTGATATTCGTGATCTTCTAGCTTTGCTTGGTGGATATCAAAAGTCTATTGAGCAATCTCAAGTGAGTACATAGACCCCTCTTTTACTGTTTTTCAAACTGTTTTGGGGTGAAACACATGTGCCTACTTGTTACTTTCATGTTTCCATGTTTTCATATCACATACTGGCTATGTTCATTAGTACACTATTAGTGCATCGTTTTACATTACATTTTATGCTATGTATGTCCATTGTGTGCATACTTAGTACATTGTTTTACATTACATTTTGTTGCATATGTCCATCCAGCATATGAACACATTATATTACATTTTGAACAGTTTGTAACTATTTGACTATATAAACCGTTGTAACCTTTAACTATGTGAACCGTCGTAACCATTTGATTATATGAACCGTTTGAAACTGTTGAACCGTGTGAACCATTTGTATCTGTTGACATGATTTACATTTGACAATAGACATTGGACTATACATAAACATTTCTACAATTGTTAAACATTACATCTTGGTGGTTTGGTTTGAGTAAGTGATGTAAGTAACGAGGCGTGTGTAATATGATACAAGCATGGTGGATACGCCGCTAGTACTTCCTATATATAAGTGCTTGTATGGTATTACATATCATAGCGTTATTTGCGTCATTTCAATTTAAGACATATAACATTTTATACAAATAACATACTTTTCACAAGACATCGCTTTACAAACAACTTATCTTATACAAACTCATTTTACATGGTTATTCATTTTAACCTTACATTTATTTATACATATCATCTGATCTTATTGTTTTTCAAACGATTTACAAAACAAATCAATTTACAAGGTTCATGACTAAACTTTATTAAACATTTTCTTAAACTTACAAGTCATGAATCCTATTTTCACAAAACCTATGTATCTCACAGGCATTTTTATGCTGACGTACCTATTTTCACATGTGTTTTTCAGGAAATGATGCATAGGACTTATCAAGACATACTTAGGCGGACCTGTGCCTTAGTGACATAAAACGAGACAAGAACTAGTTAATTTATGTTATGTACTCTTTGTTTCTTGTTTAAAACAATGTAAACTCTCTTGTTTGATTAATAAAACGAAACTTCAGTTGCCATGGATTTGAAACAATTAATTCTGTTACAACACTCCCCGATGTTTCCGCCACGTTTCGTTGTCTCACTTGGTCGGGGTGTGACAGAAAAATGGTATCAGAGCCCATGGTTATAGGGAATTAGGTTAGTAGTAATGCTTTGACCTAGTCTATAACCTTCCTAGGACCCTAAGGCGAGTTTACTTGCGTTTAGTCATAAAACAATACCGTCATCTATCCTTAGGCGACGACCACAACAAGAACATAAATTTCAAAACCGCTTTGAAAACTAATCATCTGTTCTAGGATGATTGATTGCTAGGTTTTGAACCCTCTATTGTAAGGTTTTGAATCCCTTTGAATTTTCAAAGTCTCGTCAAAGTTTTTGGTCCTAAATAGTGTGAACACGTGCAAACTGGAAGAGTGAATGCCTGTACCCTGAGTTTTCTGTCTAAGGCTAGAGTGTTCGTACAAATCCACATAATTGGACCAGTTACTCTTACCTGGGAACTCTTGGGGTGAGTGTCCACTTATAGGCGAGCATGTCTTCGCGATACATTATGAGGATCTATTTGCTTTGATTCAGCCTTTGTGTTGTTTATTTGCTTCGTGATTCAAACAAATGACCATCAACCATGATTTTGGTCAGTAATTGTAACATCCTATTCTTACCCAATGCCTTTTCATTTGTTTTCTCTCTTGTTTCCCCTTTTAGAATGCCTCCACGACACGAAAATCCGGTATCTATTGAACAGCTGGTAGCTGTCATTACGCAGCAAATGACTGCTGCAATCCCGAACATCGTTGCTCAAAGTCACCAAGCCCTCAACAACAATAATGCCCCCTGCAACTTCAAGACGTTCAATTCGGCTAAGCCATCAAAGTTTTCTGGGTCTCAAGGAGCGACTGCACTTCTGCATTGGTTCGAGAGTCTAGAGAGCACCTTCAGGCATGTTTAATGTCTAATCGAGCGAAAGGTAGAATTTGCATCTAGTGTCTTTGAGAAACGAGCTTTGACATGGTGGAATGGTGTGATGAGAGATAGGGGTGCCGATGTGGCACTGGCTCAAACGTGGCAAGAACTTCGAGCACTGATGATGAACGAATTATGTCCTCGTGACGAGATCAGAGCCTTGGAAAGGGAATTCGACGATCTTAAGCAAGACAGCGGTGAACATCGAGCATACACTTATCGGTATGAGGAGCTGAGCCTGTTGTGTCCTACCATGGTTACGCCTTTTGATAAGCCGATCGAAAAATACATTGATGGTCTCCCTGACTCAGTTCAGGACATTGTTACTGGTAGTAAACCCACTACAGTTAGACAGGCCATTGAGCTATCTGCAACCTTGACTGAACCTCAAATCAAGAAACATAAGCTTTTTCGAAAGGGTGACAAGAAATCGGTCGAGGAATCGAAACCAATCGAGGAATCAAAGACCATGGATAAACAGACTGGATCCCCTAAGAAGTCAAAGAAGCGAAAGGCTTCTCAGAATTTCGCCATGGTTACTCACAATGATCAAGCCGTCCCCAACCAACCAGCTCAACCCCCTGCTAGGAAGCCATACAATGGAACTGCACCCTTGTGCAACCAATGTAGCCTCCATCATCATGCCAATGTAAAGTGCCGCAAATGCCAAACTTGTGGACTCATAGGCCATACAGTAAGAGTTTGCCCAGCTGCAGCTGCACCAAATCAAGCTGGCAACAATCCTGCTCAAGGTCGTTTTCTACCAGGTTCTTGCTTCAACTGTGGCGAGATGGGCCATTTCCAAAGAAATTGCCCAAAGCTTGCTAATACAAATCCAGCACAGGGATGAGCATCTGACCGACTAGAAGACAACATCGTTTAGAAATAATCACGTCTTATGTATTACTTTCTTTTGTTGTTGAGGTCCATGAAACAGTTGTTATCATTGTTTATAAATAAATCTTTTATTTACATTGCAATGTATTTATGTGGTTGTATGTATAAACAACATATCCCCTACAATACCGACAATCAAGGAATCGTATTCCTTAAAAAGCAAACTACCCCCCAAAATTCTTCCACTTTATGATCTCTTGTGTTTTCCACGAAAATCATAAATACCCATTTCCTCTAAGGAAAACGAAGTACAAGGCGCAAGTTACAACTCTGGACGAATATCCAATTCTTGATAGGATACCTAAGGGTATTCCCGTAAGTCCTTAATTGTTGTATACCTTAATTCGAATGTGGTGATTCCTTGTAATCAAAAATCAAAATTTTTGGAAGATCATTCTATCATTTTTTGATAGATGCTTCAGGACATTGAAGTCCATCGACTGGGTTACTGGTATACCTTGAATACCCATGCTCAAATCGACGTCAAGTAAATAGCAATCAATAACAAATTAATGGTCAAGTTAAAAAATTATGTGATTATGTGTTTATGCATTTTGTGTTTTCCTTTATACATTTTTGTATTTTTTTTTTGTATACTCTGGATATTCGTTATCCAAATCCTCATAGAATCTTTCATATCTTCATATGGGGGATTCGTAGTAGGATGTCCAAAGGTACTATCTTAAATCCTTAATGGACTTCTACGTTGTAGTCAAGTCCCTTGGATTATTAAGTACTACTCCATAATTAGACCCCTTGAGCGGTCTAGTTAAGCAGATTGATCCAAAACTCTGGTTAGGAATATCATGTGATGATATAGCTGAAAGGACTCCTTGGTGGCCTAATTAAAAAGATCACCTGTCGATCTAATAAAAAGGACCCTATGGTAGTCTAGTCACCCTCATCACAGGTTTGATTTTCCTCCCCTAAACATTACAAGACAAACTGTGCGGACTGTGCAAGGAATTACGTAATTATGGATGCATACATAATTATGGAATTTGTGCACAGAAACCACAACGAGTTCTGTCATGTGTCTAGAATTACCCTATTCATTTCCATTTCTGAGGAAGCACCCGTTGAAAATGACTCCGTTAGTTCATTTTCGTTTCTGAAGATTGTCCGTTGAGGAAATGAATATCCGTTTGTCTCCCCTTTTCATTTCCATTTCTGATGAAGCACCCGTTAAAAATAACTCCGTTATTTCATTTTTCGTTTCTGAAGATTGTCCGTTGAGGAAATGAATATCCGTTTGTTTCTCCCATCCATTTCCATTTCTGATGAAGCACCCGTTAAAAATAACTCCGTTAGTTCATTTTTCGTTTCTGAAGATTGTCCGTTGAGGAAATGAATATCCGTTTGTTTCTCCCTTCCATTTCCATTTCTGATGAAGCACCTGTTAAAAATGACTCCGTTAGTTCATTTTTCGTTTCTGAAGATTGTCCGTTGAGGAAATGAATATCCGTTTGTTTCCCCTTTTCACTTCCATTTTTGATGAAGCACCCGTTGAAAATGACTCCGTAAGTTCATTTCACGTTTCTGAGGATTTTCCGTTGAGGAAATGAATCCCCGTTTGTTTATTCCTTCATTTCCGTATCTGAAGAATACTCGTTGAGGAAAATGACTCCGTATGTTCATTTTCATTTCTGAAGAGTGTCTGTTAAGGAAATGACAGGATATTTCCTTGCATATCTCTGATGGCCATTTGACATAAAGTCACAAATACACTCCTACGAATAAATTTCTGGACGAAATTTCCTAAAGTAGGGGAGACTGTGACACCTGTGTCACTGCGACCATTCAAACAAATACCAAGCCAATGAAATATTTTATTTCATACTTGGGATCTGTATAAATATGTGTGTCTTTTGCATAATATCAATTCTTGTTCTATTTCAAGCTCTAAATCGCTCTCTGGAAGGTTATACGCGCACTGATGCGTAAATATAACCAGTTTAATGCAACGAACACTCCGGAATAGTGAAATAGGCTTAACATACCTTAAATAACCTTTACATAACTTAGATATAAGTTTTGGAAGGTTTGGTGTGGTGAAATCAAAGTTTATTCGCTTACTGGGACTAAATTTGACAAACTACGAAAGTATGCCGATTTGAACTGTAACAGACATTCCAAAACTTGACTGTAAGTTAAACATACCATAAATATCCTTTATATAGCTTAGAAATAGTCTTTGAGGGGTTCGGTGTGCTAAAATAAACTTTTGGGTCATTCAGGGACTAAAAGCGTCAAAAAGTGCACAAGTTTGCATTTTCACGCATAACTTACGTTCTGAATACCTACGGACATCCAAAAATTTATGTAAGCACTAAAATATTTTATTTTAGTGTTTGGCATAAGAAAAATCCATTCGTCACGCAATTTGGATCGTTTTTCGCGCTTATGCGCATTCCGTCGTAATTAACCGAACATCGCGATCGTACGGCCAAACGAACTGACATCCGACATATTTTTGAGCACATTTCATGTTCCCTATGTTTTAACATCATTTTGGAGCTTGAAAATGGGTTTGACGGGTGTTAGAAGTGCCAAAACACGACGATACGCGCACAGGGGCCTGTTCTGCCATTTTTGAAAGTTTCAGGCCTGCAAGGTCCTTACGGACCTCAACATTGGGAGTGTTGAGGTCCGTAAGCAGGGGCCAGATGCAGCAAAAACGTTTTTAACAGCCTGTTTTCAGCCTTCAAACCCTCCAAAGGCCAAGGCCAAGTGTCAATACCTTATGGTGGGTGGCCAAATGAGTTACCACAACATTCCGACAAGTGTACGCCTTAGATTCGATCACGGTTTACGAGAAACGATCCTAACGGTGGACCTTTTACTATAAATACCCAACCCCTTCAACCCCAAAACCCACCAAATCTGATCTAAATGCTCTAAGTTGAGGCTTTTGCTTCATACCTGAGCTATTCGATCACGATTTGCTTGCGGGGACCCTTTGTAAGTGTTCCTTCGTTTTTTTATTGCTTTTCGAGTCAGAAAGTGAAACTTTGTTTGACTTTCTGCATTGACCAGTTTATGGTCAATGGGAAGTTCGTTTGAACTTCATAACGTGAGCGTGATCACGATGGTTATAGTCCCTAGTGACTATACCTACTGATTACCACGTTATCTAGGCTCAGTGACGAGTCGTACTTTCGGCCAAAATGCACATTCTTGCGTATTTTGTAACCAAACTACTCTTGGGTATCAAAACCGTTTGTTTTGATACCAAACCTGTTTTCTAAACTTAGTTAAGCATGTTGTAACATGCTTAGCTCGTCACTTTTAGTTTAGTGCTTATATAGAGTCGTAAGTGTAACATCTGTGCTTGTAATCATGGTGAACAGTTCTATTATCAATAAAACAATGTTATTTGATCACAATGTTTGTTTGATTGTGTTTTACATTTTTCATGTTTTGACTTTTATGTAATTTCAAACTCTATATCACTTTCTGGAGAGTTATACGCAAACTGGTGCGTAAACGTACTCAGTTTAACGCGACAAATACTCCGGAACATCAACATATACTTAACATACCTTAAATAACCTTTACATAACTTAGAAATAAGTTTTGAAGGCTTTGGTATGTCAAAAACAAGTTAATTCGCTTACAGGGACTAAACTTGACAAACTGCGAAAGTATGACGATTCGTACTGGAACAGACATTCCGGAACATGACCATAAGTTAAACACACTTTAAATATCCTTTACATAGCTTAGAAATAGGCTTTGAGGGGTTTGTTGTGCTAAAATAAACTTTTGGGTCATTCAGGGACTAAAAGTGTCAAAAAGTGCACAAGTTTGCATTTTCGCGCATAACTTACGTTCTGAATACATCCGGACATCCAAAAATTTATGTAAGCATGACTATATTATATTTTAGTGTTCGCCATAAGAAAAATCCATTCGTCGCGTCATTTGGATCGTTTTTCGCGCTTGTGCGCATTCCGTCGTAATTAAGCGAACATCGCGTTCGTACGACCAAACGAACCAACACCCGGCATATTTTTGAGCATGTTTTGAGTTCCCTATACTTTAACTTCATTTTAGAGCCTTGAAATGAGGTTAACGGGGTTCAAACGCATCGAAAATAGCTTAAACGGGCTGCAGGGACCATTTCTGCCATTTTTGAAACATTTCTGAAAAAAGGGGGCAGTGACGTAGCGCGAGCCCTAAGGGCCTATGCAGTCACGCTACGCGAGTGCCTTATCTGGACAGAAACATCAATTTTGCACTTTCGGGACCAGATTCGATGTATTTACAGCTTCTAACAGCCTTTCAAACACTCCAAAGGCCAAGCCACTTGTCAAAACCCTATGGTGAGTGCCAAATGAGCCACCACAACTCTCCAACAAGTGTACGGTTTAGATCGTGCCCCCTTTTCCAAGAAACGATCCTAACGGTTCGGGAAAAAACTATAAATACCCTATCACCCCAACTTCAAAAATCACTAGAATTTTGATTGAGAAACTCTAAGTTGAAACCATTGTTTCATACCTGAGATTCTTGAATCGAAATTAGCATTCGGGGACCCTTCGTAAGTATTCTTTCGTTCTTTTATTGTTTTTCGAGTCTGAAAGTCAAACTTTGTTTGACTTTCTGTGTTGACCAGTAATGGTCAATGCGAAGTTCGTTTGAACTTCGCAACGTGATTGTAATCACGATGGTTATAGTCCCTTGGGACTATGCCTACTGATTACCACGTTGTCTAGGGTCGTAGGGTAAGCGATCTAATAAATCGCTTATACCTTCGAACCCGACCCAGTTTGGTCAATCATTAGGATCCGACCAAATACATTAGGTGACCATAGTGTATAGGGAATAACCTTCCGAGGTTATACCTTATGGTCACATCGTTTAAGTAGTTGTATGATAGGTAGTTTATATGCCTTAGGTAAATTACCAGAATACCCTTTTCATGTATAATTGGTAATTTAGCATATGTAACCTAAACATTTGCCACATAACTGATTATGCAACATGTTTAGGCATATAACACTTGTCATAGGACTAGTTAGGCGGTCCGAACGCGTTTCACGCGAACGACGCGTTAAAGTAGCATACGCTACCTAAACGAGTCGTAATGGGTCGTAAGCAATTATGTTAGGTTTCATTTAGTATGTAGGCTTTGTTAAACCATATTACACGAGTTTCCATACTCGTTTGGTTTACGAAACCTCATCCTATCCGATCTTCCGATATAGGTCCGGTTTATTAACATAGTTACCTATATTAGGTGCCGTTTGATTCTGAGATCTCTAGCACTGCTTGGTGGTTATCTTAAGACATCTGAGCAATATCAAGTGAGTACATAGAACCCCTCTTTTACTGTTTTCCAAACGTTTTGGGGTGGAACACATGTGCCTACTTGTTACTTTCATGCTTTCCTGTTTTCACATCATATACTGGCTATGTTTGTTAGTACATTATAGTACTTGATTTTCATTACATTTCATGCTATGTATGCCCATTGTGTGCATATTTAGTACATTGTTTTACATTACATTTCTGCTATGTATGTTAACTGATAGCATGCTAGCACATTGATTTACATGACTTTTCTGCTTTGTATGTTAACTTAGCATACCTAGTACATTGTTTTCTTATGACTTGTATACAATTGCTATAACATTTGGTTTGCACAAACGGGTCTTTATTACGTTCATTAACATTTGCTACGCCACTCGGGAGTAAGTAGTTGTACCATAGGACTTGACAAATCCCATTCCTGACATCCCGGGTTTGTTTGGATGTAAGGAATGACTGAATCCGAAAACATTTCTTTTAATAACCTTGACTGAAAGGGTTATCCGACTGTCTCAAGGCTTGAATATATGGGTTAACTTACCACATAAATGTTTGTATCAATGTATCATGTATCATTTTGCAAAACATAACTTTTTGATATATTCAAAATACTTTGTTTTGTACATTTTTACTTATGGTTTAAGTAGTCTTATTTTACTTACCATACATAACATTTGTTACACATTACTTGACTACTTTGGACTATCAACATTTGACATGGTTATACAAGGACTTTTGACTATTGGGTTAAACATAGACATTATACTTTGTTGGTTGGTTTAAGTGACTTAAGTAACGAGATGTGAGTAATATGATACAATCATGGTGGATACGCCGCTGATACTTCCTATACATAAGTGTTTGTATTATATTACATATCATAGCGTTATTTAAATCATTCATTTTGGACTTATACATTTTACACAAGTGACATGTTTTTACAAGACTTTGGTTGACAATACAGTTTATTTTATACAACTCATTTTGCATGGTTATTCATTTAACCATACATTATTCACTTATCTATACATATCATCTGGACTTATTGTTTTTCAAGCGATTTACAAAACAAATCAAATTACAAGGTTCATGACTAAACATTTTCTTAAACTTAAGTCATGAATCCTATTTTCACAGAAACCTATGTATCTCACAGGCATTTTTATGCTGACGTACCTACTTTCACATGTGTTTTCAGGTGCTTTTCCGTAGGATGATGATCATGACACTAGGGCGGACCTGTGCCTTAGAGACTTAAAATGAAGCTAGACTATGTTTAATTATGTTATAAACTCTGTATTTCCTGTTTAAAACAATGTAACACTCTTGTTTAATAAATAAATTATAACTTTGTTTGCCATGGATTTGAAACAATTAATTCTGTTACAACACTCCCCGATGTTTCCGCCACGCTTTGTATGTTATACGTGGTCGGGGTGTGACAGTAAGGTAAGCGATCTAAACAATCTCTTATACTTTCGAACCCGACCCATTTGGTCGATCATTAGGATCCAACCAAACACATTAGGTGACCTTATGGTCACGACGTTTAGTTAGTTGTATGATAGGTAGTTTATATGCCTTAGGTAAATTACCAAAATGCCCTTTTCATGTATAATTGGTAATTTAGCATATGTAACCTAAAATTTTGTCACATAACTGATTATAGAACATGATTAGACTTGTATAGGCATATAACACTTGTCATAGGACTAGTTAGACGTCTCGAACGCGCTTTGCACGCACGGCACGTTAAAGTAGCGTAAGCTACCTTAATTGGTCGCAATGGGTCGAAAGCACTTAGGTTAGGTTTCATTTAGTATGTAGGCTTTGTTAAACCATAATACATGAGTTCCCATACTCATTTGGTTTACGAGCCCTCATTCTATCCGATCTTCCAATTTAGGTCCGTTTATTAATGTAGATACCTATATTAGGTGACCGTTTAATATTCGTGATCTTCTAGCTTTGCTTGGTGGATATCTAAAGTTTATTGAGCAATCTCAAGTGAGTACATAGACCCCTCTTTTACTGTTTTTCAAACTGTTTTGGGGTGAAACACATGTGCCTACTTGTTACTTTCATGTTTCCATGTTTTCATATCACATACTGGCTATGTTCATTAGTACACTATTAGTGCATCGTTTTACATTACATTTTATGCTATGTATGTCCATTGTGTGCATACTTAGTACTTTGTTTTACATTACATTTTGTTGCATATGTCCATCCAGCATATGAACACATTATATTACATTTTGAACCGTTTGTAACTATTTGACTATATGAACCGTTGTAACCTTTAACTATGTGAACCGTCGTAACCATTTGATTATATGAACCGTTTAAAACTGTTGAACCGTGTGAACCATTTGTATCTGTTGACATGATTTACATTTGACAATAGACATTGGACTATACATAAACATTTCTACAATTGTTAAACATTACATCTTGGTGGTTTGGTTTGAGGAAGTGATGTAAGTAACGAGGCATGTGTAATATGATACAGGCATGGTGGATACGCCGCTGGTACTTCCTATATATAAGTGCTTGTATGGTATTACATATCGTAGCGTTATTTGCGTCATTTCAATTTAAGACATATAACATTTTATACAAATAGCATACTTTTCACAAGACATCTCTTTACAAACAACTTATCTTATACAAACTCATTTTACATGGTTATTCATTTTAACCTTACATTTATTTATACATATCATCTGATCTTATTGTTTTTCAAACGATTTACAAAAAAAATCAATTTACAAGGTTCATGACTAAACTTTATTAAACATTTTCTTAAACTTACAAGTCATGAATCCTATTTTCACAAAACCTTTGTATCTCACAGGCATTTTTATGCTGACGTACCTATTTTCACATGTGTTTTTCAGGAAATGATGCATAGAACTTATCAAGACATACTTAGGCGGACCTGTGCCTTAGTGACTTAAAACGAGACAAGAACTAGTTAATTTATGTTATGTACTCTTTGTTTCTTGTTTAAAACAATGTAAACTCTCTTGTTTGATTAATAAAACGAAACTTCAATTGCCATGTATTTGAAACAATTAATTCTGTTACAACACTCCCCGATGTATCCGCCACGTTTCGTTGTCTCACGTGGTCGGGGTGTGACACAGGTGCAGCGGACGATGCTCTATCAGGGTCTGTATCATGCGAATAATGCTGCGCTCCCTGCGCGTGTGATGGAGCAGATGCCACAAACTCAAAGGAGTCTGGGACTGGTGAATGAACGGGTGACTCCTCAGCAGGGGCATCAGCGAGAAGTAAGAGATCACCAGCAGCAATGTGGGCCTCGCCCTCAAAATCATCCTCTAATGGATCCTCGTCAAACAAGTCGACGTCGTCGTCAGCGACTACGTCAAGGGGCATTTCAAGAATAGGGTATGCGGCAAGAGGTATAGGGGCAGGGATCACCGCAAGCAGCAAATCCCTGGCGATAGGGCCATCAGCGGGCTCAGCAACAACATCGGGCAGCGCGAATGGCTGAAAATCATCATCATCCGTGCTGGTGGTGTCCGAAGTATGCCCCTCGTGCTCTGATGACACTCTGTCGTCCGATACGATGGGCATAGGGTCAATGGTGTCCGACTCTCCTGTGCCGGATGAAGGCATATCGTCTGTAACACAAACACACATATGCACAAATAATCAATCATATAGTCAGATAAACACATTAGTCACAAATAAACAATCGAATAGTTCTCCTAGTCCCACTAGCCTAACCTCCCAGCCTCCCAGACTGATCTTCCTAGTCCCACTAGACCATCCTCCCAGCCTCCCAGACTGACTCCCTAGTCCCACTAGACAATCCTCCCAGCCTCCCAGACTGACTCCCTAGTCCCACTAGACAACTACCTCGGCCTCCCAGACTGAGCCTATAACTAACAAATAAAATGTGCTCGACATTTGTTTGTAAAAACATTTTGGATCTTGACTTAAGTGATATGCAATGTAAAATGTTTTCGTGAGAGCCCTAGTGATCATAGTCTAGACTCGAGAAGGAATCCTAGTTCGCTATGATCAGAGCTCTGATACCAAGCTGTCACACCCTGGCTTTTGCGGAAGCGTGGGTTAATTTGGTGTGACTTCTTAATACCATAGCTTAATCACAACAAAGCTATATGAAAATAAAACCATGCAGATCATCCATGGATTTAAGTTTGAAAAGTAAAATACCACAACATTGTCTTAAGGCGTTGACACATGCAACGGAAATTACAACCTAATAACATAAAAACATTGTCCAAGGACACAACCATAAACATAAAATAAGCACCGTTTAAGACTTGCGATTCGTCCAGGTAAAAGTCACAATCCCTAAACGTGGATGACCTCGTAACTCTTACGCAGCTTAATACCCTTGCATACTTAGCCAGATCCGTTAATTTCCTGAAATACATGTAAGTTGAAAAATCAACAAAAATTATTGAGCGAGTTCATGTGTAGTGAGTATGTAAAACCTTTGTAAGTATAAAAATCCTGGTATGTAGCAAATAAGGAAAAAGAGATCACCTATGGCTTGCAAGGCCATTGATATGTGTAAAGTGCAAGTAGGAAGACTCAAACCTAGCGGATTTTACGTTGGGCACAAAGTCACCCCGAGGTCCGTTCTGTTGGGCATGGGGCTGGCCTCGCTACACCCAGATAGATCTACCGCTTACGTCCCTCAGTCCTACAATGAGGATTAATGGCCTCCAGTTCCCGCCTACCCACTCACATGATCTAAGTAGTAACCCTCCTTACGCTAACCATACCATGTAAAAAGTACTCGTAATCATAGTAACATGTATTTCACCCCCGCAGTTAAAAAACTGAAAACAGTTAAGAGAAAAGGGGGACATGAACTCACAGTAGTGCGTCTCTAAAAAGTATCTCCCAGACGATCTGCAATGCAACGACCTACACGTACTAACTTTTATTAGACGGGCGGCCGTGCCTTAGCTTAAGGTTTAAGTTTTAGGGAAATAGTTAGGCAACTATTTCGTAATTACACTTCGTAATTATTTTGTACATATGTTCCTTCCCAAGGATGGGGTTTTAATACATGCGCGTTCATATAACTTCGAAATATATTATTAAGTCTCACTTAATAAAATATATTTTATTTCATTTATCCAAAATACTTTACTTCCAAAATATAAGTATTTTTTCCAAAAATATTATATTTTATTCCATATAATTTTCCAAAATAATACTTTTGTCAAAATACGCGTTTAAGAGTATTTTCTGAAAATACGTAAATTACGTTGTAAGGTTCGGGTGGTATAAATAATACCGGTGTAACTTAAATATTTATTGTGAAGGCGTTCGCAATATTTTGGAGTCGTTAATATTTGGTAATATTATTTTTACCCTAAAAATAATATTTACGTAATTCACAAAATAATCAAAAAAATTTACACACATGTTGTTATAAAAATATATATTCTAAATATATATTTTAGCAAGTTTTATTTACGAAAATCCCACCTCCGACACTTGGGGATTTGTAATAAAAATTCATGGCGAAGTTTGTTTGAAAAAAAAAACAAGTCGAAAATATATTCGTAACAATCGTGATAAAAATATTTCTAAGTGTTAGATTTTTGGAAAAATTTCGCCAGAGTTTCCCCTGTAACTGGAGGTGGCCACGCCTTCTCGCGTATCATTTTCTTTTAAAATTTCAATTCAACAATGTTCCCAACATCAATCAACAAAGTTTCATCATCAAAATAGTAAATATAAATCGCAAAACACATGAACTTGTGGTTTGTGCAAAATATGTAGTAACTTTCCCCATATTTTTTAGTAGCTCTTTCTATAAATAAAATCGGTTTCTCACGAATCTTGTTCTTTCAGAAAATGCATTTGTACATCTTCTTGTCAAATATTACAAATACAATTCTTTGTTAAAACCTTTTTGTCACACAAGTGTCTACACACTTGTGTGTTTACAAAAATCACCTTTGTTTAGGAAAGATCCGGCTTTAAAAATATGATTTCTTTTGATACTTGGTCCTTTGAAAATACCACTTGTAGATCCGTAGATCTACTAGTTTAGAACTCCATTTTATAAGAAAAATTGTTTTTACACAAGTTCATGTTTATGTTGGAAAGGGTTCGTCATCTAGAAACTTTACAACTAAACATAAGGCTAGTTCATGTTTTGTGAACATGATCCAGCGGGTTTGATGACGATCCATTTCCATACTAGCAATCAACAACAATAAATAATCATAATAAAACTAGATTTATAAGTTTTACACCATTATTCATCCATTAACCACTTTGTTTATATTATTTTTAGTAGACTTTTTGTTTGTGATTTTTAGTGTTTATAATTTTTATCCGACAAATTTCTTATTAACCACTTTAGATATGAAGAATAGGGTGTTTAGACTCACTTACTACTATCTCGAGGCTAGGGAAGAAACTAGACGAAAAACGAGTGGTTAAAAGCGTTGTGGTGAGGTCCTCGCGATTCCATAGGCACCGGGTCTCCTTGAATGAACTCTAATACACTAGTAAGTATGAAAATTGGCTTGCTCAAATGTTGAAGGTGGGTGGATGTTGCCTATTGGTCTCGGCCGTAAGTGCCAAAGGGGAAAGAAAGTGTTTGAGTTTGAGTTGGTGAAATGATAATGAAAGTCTTTAACCCTTGTAATTTATTTATAACCAATCCATCCTAAATAACCACTAGTTAATATGTTTAGTGGATACTAGACATGAGGATTATTATAATCAAGATGTGTAAGTGGTTGTCCCCTCATGGGAACCGAACTCGTTTGCAAGGGGGGGGGGGGGTTTCAATTGGATTCTAACTAAATAGCTAAGCACTAGTTGTTAATTAGGAGATTAGATTAGAGTAATATTTATGTTGTAATATATAGAGGGTGTTAGGGTATTCGGGGACCCTAACTGGCTCAGAAAAAGAAAAATAGTGTCATTGTCAAAAAATTTATGTCCCGGGTTAAGTCCGGTTGTTCGGTTGGATATTACTCCGTTAAAGTGCTAAATAAGTGTATAAAGTGTCGTTAATATTTCTTTTAGTGACACAATTTATTCCCGACACTTTGGAAAGTGTCTAGTAATATTTTCTCATGTTTTGGCACTTTACTAGTTAGCTTAATGCTGAATTTTTATTTAAAGTGCTGAATTTTGTACTCGAAGTACGTTTTAGGCACATCCGGTCACTATAATTATCACCTAGTGACGCAGTTCTACAATCCTCACATCCCTACACTCCCTACTAGTGTAGTAATCTATTCCCGGCTCATACTGGCCTTAGAGACAGTAACTGTCTGATGCTGGCTATGTCAGCATGTTTACTGGGTATCCCGTATAGTGTGCTCACTGTGCTTTTGTGCATCAAGGTTGTCACTGAAGTTTTGTGTAAATAATGGAGTGACAGTAGTAAAGTATGATACATGTACATGTATATATCAGAATTCAGTAAGCAGTTTAATCACAGTTGTAAGCAAGCACAGTAATTAAGCAGTAATTAAATATTAATTAATTCGTACGGATACCTTGTTTGGTGAGGGTTGTCACATCAGGGGAAGTTGTTACGGAGTGTTCCTTACAACTTGGAGAACAAAAATTCAATATCGATCTCTTACCTGTTGAGTTGGGTAGTTTCGATGTAGTGGTTGGCATGGATTGGCTATCCAATAATCGAGCCGAAGTCGTTTGCCACGAAAAGATCATTCGCCTACCACTACTGAACGAAGAGACACTTGTGATACATGGGGAGAAGCGCGACACCCCACTACGGATCATTAATAGCATGAAAGCCCAGAAGTGCTTACGGAAAGGGTGTATTGCTTTTCTAGCACATGTTGTGGACAAGAAGGCTGATGGGCCAAAGTTGACAGATATACCAATAGTAAAAGAATTTCCTGAAGTCTTTCCTGAAGACTTACCAGGACTACCACCTTATCGACAAGTCGAATTTCACATCGACTTGGTACCAGGAGCAGCACTCGTAGCTAAATCTCCATATCGTTTAGCACCTTCTGAAATGCAAGAGTTATCCACACAACTTCAAGAGTTGTTGGATAAAGGATTCATTATACCAAGCTACTCACCTTGGGGAGCCCTAGTCTTGTTTGTAAAGAAGAAGGATGGAACTTTCAGGATGTGCATCGATTATCGCGAGTTGTGTGTTATGGATTTAGGCGGCAATTGGGATACTCATCTACCTTTAGTTGAGTTTTCCTACAATAACAACTAACATACTAGTATACAAGCTGCACTGTTTGAACCTCTTTATGGTCGAAAGTGTCGCTCTCCGCTATGTTGGGCGGAAACAGTCGATAGTCAGTTAATTGGTCCGGAACTAGTCCAAGAGACTACGGATAAAATTTTTCAGATCCGAGACCGTACCAAGGCGGCTCGCAATCGACAAAAGTGCTACGCAAATAAAAAGCGAAAACCATTATCTTTCGAGGTCGGAGACAAAGTCTTGTTGAAAGTCTCGCCTTAGAAAGGCGTAGCGAGGTTCGGCAAGCGTGGAAAGCTAAACCCACGTTACATTGGACCATTTGAAATCTTAGAAAATATTGGCACTGTTGCCTACAAGTTGAAGTTACCAGATGAACTTAGCAGTGTGCCCCACACGTTTCATGTGTCGAATCTTAGAAAGAGTCCAACACAAGATACCGTTATCATCCCTGCGGATGAAATTCACATTGACGATAAACTCCAATTCACCGAAGAACCTGTTGAGGTCACGGATTGGAAGGTCCAGAAAACACGGAGAAGTCGTATCAAGTTAGTAAAAGTTCGTTGGAACCCTCGTCACGGACCTGAGTATACTTAGGAACGTGAAGACCAAATTAAAGCCAAATATCCTCACATGTTTCAGAAGACTCCTACAATGAATAACTAAGTTTGAATTTCGGGACGAAATTCTCAATAACAGGGGGAGAATGTGACAACTGCCACTTTCTGGTAATTTACGTACACTTAACGCAATGATTTACATTATACAAGTATGTGTTTGAATATCCGAAACGCATGATTACATGATATACATCCTATAATACTCAGAGAATATTCATTTATGATGCACATGATTCATTTTTAGTGGTTACATTTGAAACAGTGTAAACAATGCATTGAAACAATTAGACTAGTATCTAGTAAACTAGTGTGCTGACAAAAACTCAGGATCTGCAGAAACTAGTGTAACGATATTTTTAGGACTCAGACGAAAGTCCAACATCAATTATACAATAAACCCTACTTGGAAATGCAAGGGTTTGGTCTAATATATTACCAATGTCCGGTAACACAAAAACTGCCCGAAAACTGCCAAAAAGCACTAAAAGTGACCATTTCAATAATTGTCCGCAAAAATTCAACATTAGTGTTTTTACCGCAAGGTGCAAAAGTGTTGTTTAAACACAAATTCCATATGAAAATACATAGGGAATATCATATAAATATATAACCTAATTTTTCCCAACAACTTTCATAAGCGAACCTTTCGACTATCTTCTTGCGAAACGAGCGACAAAAGACTATCCGAACTACAATTTGACATATGTAGTGAACTAGTGAACATTATTTTTGGTCCTTTTCATCCTATATGTGATCATTTTAAGTCTTGAAACATCTTGAAACTTGGTAACACATAAAAACCTAAATATCTAACCATGTTTAACTTTTGTTTACCATAAATAATTACCTTCACATTTTTACCACAAAAGACCCCCCACCCATTGTTTTTTTTTTATTAGTTTAATTTTTGGATCCTTATCTAAATGGTTAAGTGGGTGATGTGGTGCAAGGTTTATAACATAGTCTTATTAGTTACTAACCACATTACCATCATTTTCACCTTAACTTTCACACACTTAAAGAACTCTTTCAATCTTCATCCATTTCATTAAGAACACCTTCAAAAACCCACTTCACATCTTCATTTTTCTTATGATCAAGATGGTTTTCTATGGAACCTAGGATGATCTAAAGCACTTGCAAGCTAAATCAAGCATTTTCATCCATCCAAGAGTTTTTTTTACCAACAAGATCTTCATCTTCCTTGTTTCTTAATCATCTTCTAGATCATCCCTAGCCTAGAGCTAGAAGTGAGCTTCAAAATATATTTTTTTCATACTTATTTATGTTATGATTATTATTATAACTAGTAATAACAACCTAATAATACATAATAATATGAAGATACAAAGAAGCAAAAATACAAATCATGATATGTATATGTTTGTTTATGTTGTGATTAAGATTTATCATTTGCATATTTGATCTTGTTGAGATGATTAAAACTTGTATAACTTGTTAGATGATGTTCTAAAAATATAATCTAACAAGTATACATGAATATGTTAAAGTTTTTTTTTTAAACTTAAAAGGTAATGGATGATCAAAATTTATGGTGTAATTAAATTATCTAAGGTTTTTATTTAAAAACAAGACTTTTTCAAGATTATAAAAAGTAACATACAACATGAGATTTTTATAAAAGTTGTTAAAACTAGAAGTAAACTTGGTTTTTGAACTAGTTAGCATATGTTATGATCATGTTCAAAACCCTACATGATTTTGAAATCATCTTGATAAGGTTATGTTATAAATCTTATGTGTATTGTTTATAAAAGTTATGAGTAAATTGTTGATGTTGATTTGAAAAGAAAAAGATATGTTTATTAAACATGGCAAAGTGATTAATACAAAGGTTACATGGCAAATTTTTCTTAGAAACTTTATGTTATAAAAACTATCATTTTTGGTTAAATATTTACAAGATTTAAAAAGATATTAAAGAAAGGTTTTTATAAAAAGAAAAGATTAGATAAATATATATTTTTGAGAAAATATACATTTGGTCATTTTAACAATTTATGTGATAGGTAGTAATTGGTGTATTAGTTTATATGTAACAAAAGTAGGAACTTGAATCCAATGTTACAACTAAACTCAAGACACCTTATAAATTAAAGTCTTACAAAACTACACCTAATTACGCCTTAAAGGCATGTTACGGACAACGGATGAACTTATGAACATATTACCAATCCGAGGACTTAATACGACATCTAGGCGATCTTTCGACACGGACACAAAAAGTAGGTTACAATTAACAAAATTCGGACATTTTGAAACTTATAAAAACTATTATGTTTTTTTTACCTAAAAAGTATATTTAGTAAATTTTATAAAAATGTTTTTATAATAATGAAAGACTTATAATTTTTAATGGGCTATTTTTATATAAATGGGCTTATACCTCTTAATGGACTTATAAATTAAAATGGGCTTAAACTAAATACATGGGCTAAGCCCAATATCAATAACTCATGGGCTAAGCCCAATACCAAACATATGGGCCAAAAGCCCAACACTATTTAAGCCCAACACTATTTAGGCCCAATACTATTTAGGCCCAATACTATTTAAGCCCAACACTATTTAAGCCCAACACTATTTAGGCCCAACACTATTTAGGCCCAATGACATAAATTTTAAAAATACAAGTATACGATTGATTCATATTAGACACGAAATAAAGATGACTAGATCCGACTATATGACATACAAGATACACGATTACTTACATATATATATTTATTTGGAAAAATATATATAATAGTTAAACAATAAATACATCTAATACAAAGTTCAACGAACAATAAAGACATACAAGTCTTACACATATTTAAGACACAAGACTTGTACTCAAGTTATTTACAAAGACCGAAGTGTCTAACAAATATAAGAACATTTGTAGGTCGCAACACTGTTCAGGACTACCGCACGTGAAATCATAGTTACTTCTACACACTGACGCGATACTGTGAGTTCATGTCCCCTTTTCATCTTAAATGTTTTTCAAGTTTTACAACTATGGGGGAAAATACATGTACAATAAGTATGATAAGTCAAGGAATGAAACACCTTAGATCATGTGCGAAATTAGGGCCGTAACTAAAGCACCATTAATCCAGTTTGGACCAAGGAACAAAGGGTTAGATCTAATGGGTTTTGGCGAGCCCCACTCATGGCCATTCATTTGCCTAGGAGTGCATTTGTGTCCCTATGACATGATTCGATACAATTAAAATCGTCTAGGGTTGGATTGCTTCCTATTTCGACACACATATTAATGTCCTTGCAAAACATTAATGATCACGATCTCTTTGACACTTTTCATACTACATTTGATTCAAATACAAATAGATTCTACATTTTTCGGATGCTTCATACACAACTAAACTGCATGAACTCGCTCAACTTTTGTTGATTTTTCTACTTAAACATGTATTTCAGGGAATTAGTGGACCTTGTCAGGGATTCTAATTCGAGAAACAAGTATCAAGACTCTGTGCCATCTTTTGAAGGGTTTATCTATTATACTTCCGCTTTGCGGTGTTATAATGGACAAAGCCTTAATGTTTAAAACTTTTGTTTTTGATGTATGGAATAATAACAACTTATCTTCTTTGGATGGTTTGTAAATTATAAACTTAATGTATGTTACGCATCTTTTGAATAATTATGGAAATGGCAATGGAGTATGTTTTATTCATTTAGTATGTTTACTTATATCGTTATGCAATGAGAACCAACAGATCACACCTCGCGCTTCCGCTAAGAGCAGGGTGTGACATTATGTTTGTAGCGGGTTGCAATGGATAGCCTTTAACTTCAATAATTACAGTCACAGTCCTTTATTTGGAAAACACATTACAACTTTCGTCCTTTAACACTAACCAAGTTAAAAATTTCAGTTATATCTATTCACTTAAGGGTATTCTGGTCATTTCATTCTTATTATTAAATAAAACAAAAAATATTAGATACAATATATAAAAAACATTATCTTCCCCAATCCTAACCCTAATCTCTCAGCCATCTCTCCATCCCACTTTCTCTCTCTCTCCAACAATTCTCTACTTGTGTTGTGTGTGCACCCATGATAATTGCAGATTGTGATGTCGAACTCTTTTTTATGCATACTAGA
Source organism: Helianthus tuberosus (assembly GCA_030545235.1). Classification (NCBI taxonomy): domain Eukaryota; kingdom Viridiplantae; phylum Streptophyta; class Magnoliopsida; order Asterales; family Asteraceae; genus Helianthus; species Helianthus tuberosus. Next base: position 194,960,756 of record CM060414.1, read on the forward strand.
AGCAGGTACATACCCCTACCAACATAATACAATCTTAGTCAAACATGAAACATCTATGCTTTACGGGATTGAAATATTAGTGAACAACTCATAACAGCCACAAACCACCACCCCCATCCAAGATGTACCCCAACGTCTTCATCCAAATCCAGCACAGCACACCACCGCCTCCATACAGATTGCCACACCCCCACCCCCCACCTCCATCCTGATCTACCTAGTGACGAAGCCACCACCCCGACCCCCACCCCGACCTCTCTGTAAACACCACCGTCTTTACCACTACCGGTGACGAATCCCTAGTACGCCCCCTCCACCTTCAGATCTGGTCTCGGAATCCAATTTGGGATTATCAAAACAGTTATACCTGCGAAATGATCCATGGAAACGACCTTTGATGTCCGCTGTTGTGGCCCAGCTTGAGGATGCATTGACGATGCAAACTGGCCAAACCCATCTTCTTCTATGATCGACAATCCTCTTCATAGATATTTTAATATTCGGCACAATCAGCAATTCCGACGATGAATACTATAACATATTCAACACGGACACCAATCCCGCAACATTAGAGACTCAAGATTCTTTCGATAAATCCAAACGAACAAGCCGTTCACGGACTCCTACTACCGAGAACTGGATGAAATCAGTTCAATCTAGGACAAGCACATGTGAAATTGAAGGGTGGATTGAAATAGAGCTGTAGGATTGGAGGAATGGGATCAGATCTGGTGAGGAGAAAGAGATAATTTGGGGAAAAATAGAGATCGAAATTGAGAGGGTTTTGCAGGTTGTTGATTTACACTTGATTTATAAATACAAAATATATTTCCTTAAGTTTTTCTTTTTCTAAATATATATTTTATTAAGTAAATAGGTAAAATTACTCTTAAGTGAATAGACTTAACAAAAAAATTTAACCTGGTTAGTGGTAAAGGATGAAAGATGTAATGAGTTTTCCAAATAAAGGATTGTGACTGTAATTATTAAAGTTAAAGGCTATCCATTGATATTCAATACAAACATAAAGGACGAAAAAGTGTAATTTACCCTAATAATAATGTGGGGTGTATGTGAGTCCTAGTGAAACTTGACAAATGTGAAAAGGGTTCCGCGCTGTTAATTGACGTTATGTTAGAACTCTGTAGCCTATGGAGGTCATAGTAATGCTTGACTCCTACTTGAACTTGCATTTTAATCCCTTCCTTTTCTTATAAAGAACCATGAGTGGACGTGGTGGACGTGGTGGAGGCCGCGGTGGTGGACGTGGCCACATTGCTATGACTCAAGCTGAGTTAACCAATCAAATCAACACTCGCGTGGCTGAAGCCCTAGCGGCTTATCAGGCTGGTACGATATGTACCAAACACTCTCTATTCTTGTGTCTTATGCTTGAGTCTTACTTGTTTGTTATATGTTCTTTCGTTAACAGGTCAACCGGTGCACCAGAATCCGCACCATGCACCTGTTTGCACGTTCAAAATGTTCATGGATTGTAAGCCACAAACCTTCAGTGGGACTGAAGGAGCTGTAGGACTCCTGCGTTGGTTTAAGAAGGCGGAGTCAGTATTCGCGATGTGTAACTGTCCTGTTGGGGACAGAGTGAATATGCTACACGCCCGCTTGAGGATGGTGCCTTGACTTGGTGGAATGCCTAAGTTCAGATCCTGGGCATTGAAGCAGCGAATGCCACTACTTGGGATGATTTTAAGGAGCGAATGTGTGAAGAGTACTGTCCTCACGATGAGGTACAGAAACTGTAGAACGAGTATTATGAATTGAAGAAGGTGGGGTCGAAGATCGAGGCATATACGAAGAGGTCTCATGAACTAGCAAACTTATGTCCTAACCTATCTTGACCTCCACCTCGAAGGATTGAGTTGTACCTCAAGGGCTTGGCACCAGCTATGAAGAGTTATGTCACTGCTGCAAACCTTAACGACCTACCTCAGATCATTCATTTGGCTCACAAGATAACAGATCAGGAGGTAGATCATGGCTCGCTCCCACCGCGTGTGTCTACTACTACTTCTATTACTGCTACTGCTACAGCTACTACCCCCGCCACTGACAGCAAGCACACGTGGAATGATGTGGACAAGAACACTGGCAGTCACAGAAGAAGCCAGACACTGGCAGCAATGACAGTTTTAGCTAGTCGTCCTCCGTTAATCAGAATCAGGGTAACAGTTCGGGTCAGGGTTCTTATGCGGGGAAACTGCCAAAGTGCAATAAGTGCAACTATCACCATCGGGGGCCGGTACTCGAGTATGTCACAGGTGCAGCAAAGTAGGGCATATGGCCAGGGATTGTAGGGTTTCACTCCCGAACCCATAGCAGCAGGATAGACAGCAGCCTCAGCAGAATCAGGGTAACCGTAGGGGTTATTTTCAATGTGGAGCTGAGGGTCACATCAAGCGAGACTGCCATCAACTGAAAGAGAATGCTGGTGGTAACAACAATAGGAGTGGGGGAAACGGTGTGCGTGGGCGCATGTTTACTATTGGAGCTGGGGAGGCTAGGAATGATGGCAACATAGTGACTGGTACATTTTCATTAAACGATATATTTGCTTCTGTTTTATTCGACTCTGGTGCCGATTGGAGTAATGTATCTTTGGGGTTCAGTCGTCAGTTAGGATTAAGTCCTACACCACTTGTAACTAAACACATAGTAGAGATAGTTGATGGTAAAATAATTGAGGCTTCACAAGTTCTTGTTGGGTGCAAACTCGATCTCATGGGTCAAGTGTTCGACATTGACCTACTCCCTATTACTCTTGGAAGTTTTGATGTGGTTATTGGCATGGATTGGTTGTCCAAGCACCAGGCGGAAATTCTCTGTAAGGAGAAAATCGTGCGTATTCCTCTCTCTAGTGGAGAATCTTTATTGGTTCAGGGCCATCGTAGTGGTGCTATGGTTAGAATTATCTTGGCAATGCAGGCTCAGAAGTGTCTGCGCAAGGGCTACCCTGCTATTTTAGCTCTTGTTATTGATTCCAAGTCTGATGAGAGGAAGATCGAGGATTTTCCAGTTGTTCGTGAGTTTCCTAATGTGTTTCCTGAAGAACTCCTTGGTTTACCTCCCCACAGTCAGGTGGAATTTCAGATCGATCTTATACCAGGAGCAGCCCCGATTGCTCGTGCTCCTTATCGTCTTGTGCCAGGGGAGTTACAGGAGTTGTCAAACCAACTTCAAGAGCTGTTGGATAGAGGCTTTATCCGACCTAGCTCTTCTACTTGGGGAGCCCCTGTATTGTTTGTGAAGAAAAAGGATGGGTCCATTCGGATGTGCATAGCTTATCGTGAGCTCAACAAGGTGACGATCAAGAACCGTTATCCATTACCACGTATCGACGATTTGTTTGACCAACTGCAAGGGTCAAGTTTTTATTCCAAGATCGACTTAAGGTCGGGTTATCATCAGGTACGAGTCAGAGAGGAGGATGTTCCCAGGATGACTTTTCGGATGCGGTACGGCCACTATGAGTTTTTGGTTATGCCATTTGGGTTAACTAATGCCCCGGCGGTCTTCATGGATCTCATGAACCCTGTGTGCAAACCGTATCTCGATGATTTTGTTATTGTGTTTATCGGCGACATTTTGATCTACTCTAAGAGCAAGGAAGACCACAAGCGACATCTACGTCTTATTTTGGAACTCCTGAGGAAGGAGCAGCTTTACGCGAAGTTTTCTAAGTGTGATTTCTGGATTCGGGAAGTTCACTTTCTTGGGCATATTGTTAATGAAATGGGGATACATGTAGATCCTGCCAAGATCGATGCCATTAGGAATTGGGCAGCACCGAAGAGTCCTTCGGAGGTGCGACAATTTCTTGGTCTTGCGGGGTACTATCGTCGGTTTATTCAGAATTTCTCAAAGATCGCTCTACCTCTCACCTCCTTGACACAGAAGAACGTTGTTTATTCTTGGGGAACGAAACAGGAGGATGCTTTCCAGCTCTTGAAGCAGAAATTATGCAGTGCACCGATCTGATCTCTACCTGAGGGTACCGAGGATTTTGTGGTTTATTGTGATGCTTCGATTCAGGGCCTCGGTTTCATGTTGATGCAAAGCGAGAAGGTGATAACTTATGCTTCTCGTCAGTTGAAGGTACACGAGAAGAATTATACGAATCACGACTTGGAGTTAGGGGCTGCGGTATTTTCGTTGAAGATTTGGAGACATTATCTGTACGGTACCAAGTGCACTATCTACACCGATCACAGGAGTCTCCAGCATATCTTCGACCAGAAGGAATTGAATATGCGGCAACGTCGATGGATATAGCTTTTGAACGACTACGAGTGTGCCATCAAGTGTCATCCGGGTAAAGCTAATGTTGTAGCTGATGCACTTAGCCGAAAGGAGACGAAGCCTATACGTGTTCGCGCTCTGCAGCTTACTATTAATTCTGGTTTAGCTGACCAGATTCGTTCCGCTCAGATCTAGGCATTGAAAGAAGAAAATTACAAAGCTGAGTATTTGCGGGGCATGGAAAAGCGACTGGTGGAGAGATCTGATGGTATTCTCTACCATGGGGAGCGAATATGGGTTCCGTTGTATGGTAATCTTCGAGAGCTTGTGAGGGACGAAGCACACAAGTCTCGGTATTCTATTCACCCGGGCTCAGATAAGATGTATCAGGATCTCAGGGTTATGTATTGGTGGCCAAAGATGAAGGTTCACATCGCGACATACGTGAGTAAGTGTTTGAATTTTGCTAAGGTCAAAGTGGAGTATCAGAAACCCTCGGGTCTACTTCAGTAGCCAGAGATACCCACCTGGAAATGGGAGCCGATTGCTATGGATTTCTTCACGGGTTTACCGAGAACTCAGGCTGGAAACGATACTATTTGGGTGATTGTTGACCGTCTCACGAAGTCGGCGCATTTTCTGGCAATCAAGGAAACAGATATGTTCTCTCAGCTTGCAGCGGTTTATCTTAAGGAAGTGGTTTCTAGGCACGGTGTGCAACTTCTATCATCTCAGATTGAGACCCGCATTTCATTTCTGATTTATGGCAGTCGATGCATAAATCGTTCAGTTCACGTCTCGATATGAGTACCGCTTATCACCCACAGATGGATGGTCAGAGCGAGCGCACCATTCAGACAATTGAAGACATGCTGCGGGCGTGTGTGATTGACTTTGGTTAGGGTTGGGAGAGACATTTGCCGTTGATAGAGTTCTCGTATAACAATAGCTACCACACCAGTATTCAGGCATCTCCATTTGAAGCATTGTATGGGCGGAAATGTCGTTCTCCTCTTTGTTGGGCTGAAGTGGGTGACAGCCAGATCACGGGTCCTGAGCTTGTACTTGAAACTTCAGAAAAAATTGTTCAGATCAGAAACCGTATCGCAGCGGTGCGTGATCGCCAGAAAAGCTACGCTGACCATCGTAGGAAACCGTTAGGGTTTGTAGTGGGTGATCGTGTCATGTTGAAAGTTTCACCGTGGAAGGGTGTTGTACGCTTCGGGAAGCGTGGCAAGCTTAATCCACGTTGTAAGATCGTCGTATGACCCGAATGAGTCGTTCAGAAGAGTTTTGGATCTGAATCAAAGGCGGAATCAATGAAATGGACTAGAAACAGCTTGATTCACTTATAAACGTCTCTTATATTGATTTGATAGTGTTACAGCACCTCGAGACAAACTGGCAGAGCTTCACTGCACCTAACTGATTCCGTGCGAAATGAAACGCACCCACCTCTATTTATAGAGGATCTGATTTCGCACGAAATGACCAAAGGTCATTTCGTACGAAATGACTTAGGTTGATTTCGTACGAAATGACACTTTGTCATTTCGTGCGAAATACCCACACATCCTAATTTTCTCGGTTTTCATGCACCGGTCTTTCTACACAATTACATGACTCGATACAAGACGTAGTCGACAGACATCTGCACTAACAGACTCCCCCTTGGATGTTGACGAAGTCTTCAGTGTCGAGTCTTCAACGTGACAGTCTTTAGTCTTGATCAATCTGCATGTACTTCTCCAAAATGTCTAACACTGTAAGCATCCATCCATCTTTTATATTCTTCTCTTTCAGCTTCAGGCTCCCCCTTTCATCAAGCTTCCGTGCTTTTGGGATCGACACCTGGCTTTCCAGCTACAAGCTCCTCCTTCCATCGAACTTGTCTTCAGACTCCCCCTTAGACTCAGCTTCCGGGATCGTAGTCTGGTATCACATCTGCAATATCTCAAACATTCATAAATACAAACATTTTGAACATTCAGTTATCCAGGAATCGAAACCTAGCTCTATTCAACATTTTAAAACACTCCTCCTATCAACAAACTTTATAGATTTGGCAGTATTTAAGAATCCAACATCCCTCACAGTTAATCATCCAAGTCCAACTTAATGACTTGAAGATATCAACAAACTGTTTTTGATTTTTGATTTTGAAAAACTTCAAGCTTCAAATTAATGAACTTGTTTTATTTTCAGAAACACGATCAGCTTACTTAGATTTTGAAACTCAGCACTCAGACATCAGTTGTCGAAAATAAAGCGAAAATCAAAATCTTTTTGAATTTTCTGAAATGTAAAACAGTAATGAAATATTTACAAACATATTTACATACAATATTTTTGGTGAGCGTGTTAGAGGATCATATCAGCTGCCGACAAGTCACAAGTACCGTTGAGCTTAGTTACACATTAAGTATTAAACAATTTACTTAGATTGTCGATATACTGATCCACTTAAATTCTCACACAAATTTCAACCAATTCAGGATACGATATTAGTGTTTTAAGACTTAAACCTATCCGCGTATCACACATCAGAATATACTCCTGTATCCAGATCCCAATATTCAGTCTTACAGGTGAGTATACCTAGATGATATATGTAAGTGGTTAATGCGAAACCTGAGAGCTCATATAATAATTTATCTTTTTGCTGAGATGAAGGTTCGACTTTGGTGTGTCCCCTTTAGAGGATCTTTTTTTTTCAACAGCACATGGTTTTGCATAATAATTTATCTTTTTGAGTTTGCAACCATTTTTTATGTTGAGGGTGTGCTATATTTCAAGCAAGCAGTAAAGTATACTCCGAGGACTAGGCTATTGCTTCCGAAAAATCAGAAGTCTCGGGATAATACCCCAGATATCACTAAGCATAAAGACCTAGTATTTCAGAAAAGGGGATATTTCAAACGAGATTTCGGGGGTTACCCATATATCCATGAAAAGTTCAACACGATACAAGCAAGTAGAATTTAGGTTTATATCCCGAAAAAGTCTACTAAATGTGTAAAAACCTATCGGCATATCATCAGTGAGACCGTTTAATGCTATTTAATCATGACAATTCTTTAGCATACCGTAACTGTCTAGCAGATGTACTATCATTTCCTCTTTTTACACAAACTCGTTTTGAAATTTAATCATGTTTTTGGCTTTTTCAAATTTTCTAATATTTTTGTATTTTCTGAAAATCTTACTCCCCCTAAAATGCAAAATCATTAAAAGAAAATTTGACAAACCGATGTATATAGCTTTGTCTGGCCATCCATTTTTTTCATTTCATGCACTGATTTGCAAAAATATAACATTTTTTTTAACTATACCCCCATGATTAACAACACATTGATATTTGACAGTTTGAAAACCATTTTTCAATCTTGTAAAATTAATCATGTTTGTTCTGTCACACCCCCAAAATACCATATGCGGAAACCCCCACGAGGCGTGTGACGTACCAGGATCCTAGCCACCAATCACGTTGAACTCATAAATGTGTTTGAATAAAACTTTCATTCATTATCATAAAGTGTTACAAACGTTACATATCATTCGTTGTTTACAGCGGAAGCATAACTCATTTGTTAAGTGTTTCATAAACCATGTGTACTTAAACCATTAAGCTTGCATAGCGATTCCATGTATCACGACCCATGACCACTTCAGCATCCCAGACCGCAAGTCCCAATGACATAAACCTACAGACCTACAAGCATGCAGACAAGTGTGTCAGACGACGCTGGTGAGTTCAAAGTTTTGTTACCGTGTGTAGTTACTAGATATATGTATAAAATAGTTTATCAGTTTGATTTGATGTTGCTATTAACTCGATTACCGAAATGGCTAGAAGAAGTGTTTGCCCAAACCCCAATGTCTCTATCAAAACATTGGTCATGCTTTAAGGAAATTAGTTCACGACCGTCCTCCCCGGTACGGTGTGAGGGTGCCAAACCTAATAGCGCTATCAACTAATAACCTCGTTGCCTCCCCGGAAACTGTCGATAGATGTAAGGGGTCTTATAAGATAGAAACTGAGTAATAATAACAAACATCCCAATAAACTAACATTCCTCCCCAGAACGTTACCCGTTATCCCTCCCCGGGATGCGTGCTTGGAAAAGAGCAGTGAACTCACCTTTGGTTTGTTCGGTTAGATTAGTTTCTTGTTTATCGTTGGATACCCAAACCCTAATAGGTTCCACTGATAGTCAGTTTCGTTTACACAGTATCACATATTCTTTGTATTTATTTCACAAGTGGTAAGCAAGTATGGCATACATTATCACACAAGTTATAACGAGTATTTGGTATTTTCACATTACAAATCCATATATCACAATAACATATATTAACAGTCCAATCCTCATTCAAATGAACATGCAAATAAAAACAATAATTCACAACCCTCAATAGTTATGAGATTACAAAATCTTATATCGATACTGTTTAAGGCCGACCATAACTTGGCAGCCCATTCCGACAATCCAAACATGGTGCGGCCCAGTACCAATTGAGAAAGTGTGTACGTGTGTATGTGGCCCATCGGAGCCCAAACAGTATGCTATAACTCAGTTAATATACGACGAAACTCCCATGTTTCGTCATCACAAGCTTCGACGAAAGACCTCAAATCACGAGTATTATTTTGACCAAACTATTACATGCAATATTTATTAATTCCCATTGTTGATGATTGGACTAAAACAAAAGTCACATGGGCCGATACACGTATGCAGACAACTAGAATTCAATTTATCAATATTGCATGTAAATTGATAAGACTGAATCAATTAATAAGACGACAAAATATAGGTCAAACATAGCATACAAACATTATTAGGTGGGTCGAGATGTGGTGTGACAAAAAAACCAGGTGTTTCGTCGAGATCAATTATGGCGACAGACAATGTTTCTTCGTCGGAGAAACAGTTACCATCTACATCGTACAACCCTAATCACGTTCTAACCGTTTCATCATGATTAACAACAACCAAATAGAAAACCATCATCAACATCATGCGAAATAACCAACAGGCATCTATTTAAACATCATTTCACAAATACATGCTTAACCATGTTGTATTCTATTCATATATAGTTGTACTTCTGCCATTAAAGCATAACTTAAATCCTTTATATACTTCTTTTTTTTTCTTCTTCATTCATAGTTGATCATAACAAGACACACAAATCATCATTTTAAACACTCATTGCAACTTATTCACATTATGATAATGTAACAGTACCTTCTCTCATCTTATTTCAACAATATTTCTCATAGCTTTTGAACATAAATCGTTTACTATTTCAAAACTACTGTTTCATCAACAACAACCTACCTTTTCATATTTAACACACATAATCATTTATATTCAGTCCACAGGAGTCATTTACGTTTTCGTCAAATCGAAGTAGTGAACGTTCTAACCTGGGTTCAGAGTTGTGACTGGATGAGCTAAATAGATCGAAGCAGAGTTCTGAGTTCCGAGTAGCGAGAATGTAAGCTAGCTGAGACTGATCGGGATGGGGTGGGATTTGTTGGAGGTTTACAAGAAGATGATGAGGTTGAGTGTGTTAAGAAGAGTATAATCGGAATTTGATCAGAGGTTCCAATGTTATGGTTGTAGATTTTGTTTGGAGAAGAAGGAATATTAGGAAGAGAGAGAACAGTGGGGAATTCATTTTGGGATTGCCGCTGACCTATGTTGTCGGCTGTGAGTTGTTATACCCTCCCATCAAATGTCGATCAGGATTAGGGCGTACAAATTTGTTTTGGACTTTTCCCTGGGCGACTAACAGGGGTTGTGTTGTGGTAATTGGATTATTTGGTTAAAAATGTCCATTAACCTTAAATTCATTTAGAATAAATTTGTACCAATATATTCAAGAGATCGCTGATAGCAAATTCATGTAGGTAATTTTTGTGATTTATACTAATAGCTATATTTTGTAATGTGATAAACACCAATCTATCAATTAGGTCGCATAAATTAAGTAATGAGATTCTCAGTTAGGAAGTAAGATGTGCGGGTAAAACCCGAAGTGTCACATTATCCCGAAGTTGTAGAAAATTTCGTCCCGAAATTTAGCGTGCAGTCACTAACAAGCTAATACGTTGAAGTGTTTTTACGGGGTGTCACATCATCCCCAACTTGAAAGAAATTTCGTCCCGAAATCCGCCAATGACAACAAAAGTTGGTTCAACCACTTGAACAATTGAGAATATAAGAGCTTTAACGGATCTTTACATTCCCACGTGAATTCCGGTCCGCGTCTTGACTTTCAACGAACTCTCACGATTGTCATACGACTTATGCTAACGGACCTTGACTTCCTGGACCATGTTTTCGATAGATTCCCTGATAAATGCAACTGGTCAGTTAACCTTAGATTCTGGTAAAGGTATCACAAGTGTTTCAACGGACAAATACTGCCTTAGATTCGAGGCAAAAATATCATTGCGAACGTTATCCAATTTGCCTGTTAACTCGAGTTTGTGAGCCATGTCACTGATTCGTTCCAGAAATCCGACTGTCCCAACGCATCGTAACTAAGCTTGCCACATTGTCTATAGCATAGTGCACCCTCCCAGGGTGAGACTTTCGATTAAGACACGTTCGCCTACAGCGAACTCCCAGTGTTTCCTAAGCTTATCAGCTTTCCTGACAGTCACACGTTGCCGCCAAACAATTTCCGATCTAAGCAATCTTCAAGAGTTTCGAGTACAAGTCCTGGATCTATGATTAGGTTGTCACCCCACCTTAGTCCAATAATGAGATTGGTATTATCATCCAGGCAATGCCCCAAACAGAGTTGTCTGAATACTAGAATGGTAACTGTTGTAGTAAACTCAACCAAGGTAAGTGTCCTTCCAATTTTCGCTAAAGCCAGTCACACACATCCTCGCAGCATGTCTTCGAGTGTCAGGATGGTTCGTTTACTCAGACCGTTTGTCATACGATGATAAGCATACTCATGTCTAGACGTGAGTCGAGGGTGTTGTGTTTTGTCCTCCATAAATCAGGTATAGTTCCAAAATTAGAGGTAGCAGGAGTTGGCACCTCGTGCCTAAAAGCCGCCTCTCTCAGAAAAATATTCACAATTATGAAGGCTCGTCAGTTTCCTTGTTCGCAAGAAAGTGTGCTGGTAACGTGAGACCATCAACGATCACCCAGGTGATATTGTTTCTGTTTCAAGTTGTAGGTAGACTAGCGACAAAATCCATGGCAGTCTATTCTCATTTTCCATATGGGTGTTGCCGGTTGCTAATACTCCCCTTGACCTTCCCACAAGTCAAACATCATACACATACTTTGCTAAGTGGGTCTTCATGCCCAATCACCTGTACAAGATTTATAGGTCCTAACATGTTTCATCAAAATTCAGTCTACTAGAATATCGGAGCCGGTATGTTTACTCAACACAAGTTCCCAAAAGTTGTTGTATAATTGGATCCCCATTCGCTCCTGGAGGTAGCGAATATCGTCCGACCTGCCAAAGGTTGCTTCTCCATGCACCGCAGGGGTTTAATTTGAATGTTCTCTTCCTTCAGTTCTCCAGCTTGGACAAAGCGAGTCTGATCAGGTAGGTTAAAGTCGATAGTGAGTTGCAAAGCTCGTACACGTTCAGGCTTCCATAGCCGAAATCATTCAAAGTTCCATTCAGTGATGACATCACACGTTTAGCTCCTTTAGAAACAAAGGCACACGGGAGGCTCTTGTGATCGGTCTAGGTAGCACATTTGGCACCGTCCAAGTAAATCCTCCAACTTAAATCCAAAGAACAGGGTTTCCACCGCAGGTTGTTACTCGTGCAATTCCTTTTGTCAATCCACTACGTAAGCCATCACCTTCTCGTGTTGCATCGATGTGTAGCTGGGACTCTGATTCGAACCCTTAAGGTATACCACTAGATCACCCGCACCCTTGGGTAAATGCGATGTTCGATGCATTATAGGGTTGGCTTTCAAAAGCTGAAGAGTCGTGTCACACCCCCAAATTCCACACGCGGAGTATCACCGCTTGGAGGCGTGACTGACCAGGATCAAGCCACCAATCATATTGAACATAACATAATAGTAATTGTAACATCCAACCTCAATATAACTGGTGTTCAAATCAAAACATAGTTTAAGTAGTAAGCGGAAGCATAACGTTTAAAATCCAAGTATAAGTTCAAAAGTATGATAAATGTTTAACATAGCATCCAAGATCCATGTCCACAACGACCGCGCCTCCCGTGCAAGCTCCATGAGTACCTATGGTCCAGCAAGGCATGTAACAGAAAGTCAACAACTAGTTGAGCGAGTTCACAGAAAGTAAGTTTGTTGCATATCAGTGCGTTATTAACTAAACCGTTTGTATGTTCAATAGGTGGGGGCTTCCCATGTTGTATGTACTATTAGTGGGGGCTTCCCATGTATGTATTTACTAGACGTGTTATACCATAAGTGTTCTTCCTAACCCAAGAACAGGATTGCGTATGTGGTTTACGTAGGCTTTACGTAAGTGCCCTTCTCAACCGAGGACAGTGGTACGCGGGGGTTTACATAGGTTTTACGTAAGTGTCCTTCTTAACCCGAAGACAGTAGTGTGTATGCGTTTACGTAGGTTTTACGTAAGTGCCCTTCGCCTCCCGAGGACAGTGGTAAGTACAGGTATACATAGGTTTTACGTATGTGTCCTGCGCATCCGCGGACGATGGTAGGTAGTCTAGTAAGAGTGAAAGTCCAAGTAATTGTTCAATCCCATTATTCAAAACCCATTCCCAGCCCTGGGAATCCCATGCCTTGGTAAGAGTGTGAACTCACCTTGGTTTGCTCGGTATGCTAAAGGAATACACGCTCACAATTAATCAATCACGACCTATAGTACGCACGTATATATACAATCAGTTTCAAGTTCATACAGTTTCACATGCAATCAACACCACATTGACGCATTTAACAGTTAACATCATGCATTACACAACAGTTATTCACATGTATACACTTCATGTTTCACATAACGGTCATTCACCTATTTTAACAAGGTTAACAACTTAACTGGGTTGATACATATAACGGAGATGATAAACTAACATTGAGAGTTAACTAATCGGGTTAACAAACAAATAGGGTTTACAACTTACTAACTTAACGGAGTTATCATACATGGTGCGCTTAACATACATAATCCCGTTAGCATAACTCAGTTAACATATTAGCATAATTTACATACTTAACAGAATTAGTGAACTAATATTGTTAGCAAACTGAAAGATTATTGGATGAAAACATTAAGTACACACTTTGGGCCGAAATCCCTTACTTGGGCCGAAAACCAAGTCTGGGCCGAATACACTTGGACGAAAACACATTGGACGAAAATCCAAGGGTTTTCGTCTGGAACCTCATCATCATCATTGGTAACAGTAAACCCTAAACATGCTACAGCCGTTCATCAAGCTATCATCTCACAACAGTTGCATGATCGAGCATCCATGAAATCATTTAATCAATTATTCGATATATAAACATACAAATTATTAAATCAGTCCAAGACCAAGATCACTAATTAATCAGCAGACCATCAATATATCAATCATTCAGTCTCATCTCACACATTACTAACCCGATCGATCATATCATCAAATATACTTAACACGCTTAGATCGGATCACAAGAAATCATCGACACATTATGTAAACAGATAGCATATTAGCGATAGCATACAACATAATCGGAAATCTAGAATCAGTACAACTAGGCATGCGATACAAGGAGATTTCATTCAATACATGAAGAGATTTTACGAACCGAAAATAGAGAAGAAATAAGGAAAAGCTTCACGAAAAGAATTGTTGCCATCGTGTTCCAAGACTCTAGGGTTTGGCGATTAAGCTTTCACATAAGGGTTGAGAATAATATAAATAACTGAACCACTACTAGGCCTAAAGCCCATTCTGTTTTCGTTGGCAAGGAAGTGGACGAAAACACCTAGTGGTTTTCGTGGGGAGGAGGGTTTTCGGATGGAGTGTTTTCGGCAAGACTCCACTACTATATTTTCAATTATACTATCTAATAATCCATACACTATATATATATCACATCTATACACACCCCATGTATACTGCCATCTACAAACCACGCATGTATTGCACATCAAGAAAATTATAAAAACACACTTAACAAATAGTACAAGATTAAGTCGAATAGAGACCTTGAAACTCGGGTTGTCACATTATCCCCAACTTGAAAGAAATTTTATCCCGAAATTTAGCACGTGGTTACTGAGGAAGCTATATGAGTTGTATCGTTTACTGGTTTTCCTGGGGTGTCACATCATCCCCCCGTTGATTTGGAATTTCGTCCCGAAATTCTATAGTAGCTTCAGCCTCAGTAGTGGTTGCACTGTTTCCGAATAACTGGGGATACTTGAGTTTCATTTGATCTTCTCGCTCCCAGGTAAACTCTGGGCCACGACGGGAGTTCCAACGAACTCGAACAAGAGGTATTCTAGTGTTCTTGAGGACCTTAACATCCCGGTCCGTGATTTCAAATAGTTCTTCGATGAATCGCAACTGCTCGTCGATAGTGAGCTCCTTCAAAGGAACTACGAGGGTCTCATCTGACAGACACTTCTTCAGATTCGACACGTGGAAAACATTGTGAACTGCACTGAGTTCAGCTGGTAAGTTTAGTCTGTAGGCCACCCTGCCTATCTTCTCTATAATTTCGAATGGTCCGACATATCGCGGATTGAGCTTGCCTCGTTTGCCAAAACGAACCACACCCTTCCAGGGTGAAACTTTGAGTAGCACTCGATCCCCAACCTGGAACTCGAGTGGTTTCCTGTCTTTATCGGCGTATGCTTTCTGACGGTCACGTGCTGCCGCTATGCGTTGTTGTATCTGAGCAATCTTTTCGGTAGTATCAACTACAAGTTCTGGACCTGTGATTTGACTATCACCCACCTCTGCCCAACAAAGAGGTGATCGGCATTTACGCCCGTACAATGCCTCAAATGGAGCGGCTTGAATGCTGGTGTGGTAACTGTTGTTATATGAGAACTCCACCAACGGGAGATGTTTTTCCCAACCGTTGCCGAAATCGATTACACATGCACGAAGCATGTCTTCTAGAGTTTGAATAGTGCGCTCAGATTGCCCATCCGTCTGAGGGTGGTAAGCTGTGCTCATGTCTAACCGAGAGCCAAAATATTTGTGCATCGCTCGCCACAGTTCTGAAGTAAAACGTGCATCACGATCAGAGATAATGGAAGTTGGCACCCCGTGCCTTGAAACCACTTCTTTTAAGTAGATGTCTGCTAGAGTAGAGAACTTGTCTGTTTCCTTAATAGCCAAGAAATGTGCAGACTTTGTGAGTCGATCCACGATCACCCAAATAGTGTCATTTCCGCGCTGAGATCTAGGTAGGCCAGTAACAAAATCCATGGAAATTTGTTCCCATTTCCATTGTGGTATCTCAGGTTGTTGGAGTGGGCCTGAAGGTTTCTGATATTCTGCTTTGACTCTCGCACAAGTCAAACACTTGCTAACGTAAGTTGCTATGTGAGCTTTCATGCTAGGCCACCAATATGTAGTTTTCAAATCATGGTACATCTTATCCGAACCAGGATGTACTAAGTAGCGAGACTTGTGAGCTCCATCCATTACAAGCTCGCGTAAGTTGCCGTAAAGTAGGACCCAGATGCGTCCCGTTACATAGTAGGCGCCGTCTGCCTTTTGTTCTAACCGTTGCCTTGAGCCGCGTAAGGCTTCAGCCTTAACGTTTTCTGGTTTCAATGCTTCTACCTGAGCATCTCGTATCTGTGAAGGAAGACCAGACTGAATAGTGAGTTGCAATGCTCGTACACGCTTAGGTGTAGTATCCTTTCGACTGAGGGCGTCGGCCACCACATTGGCTTTGCCCGGATGGTACTTTATAGCACATTCGTAATCGTTCAGTAGCTCGACCCATCGACGCTGACGCATGTTCAATTCTTTCTGTTTGAAGATATGCTCGAGACTCCTGTGATCAGTGTAGATGGTGCACTTGGTACCGTACAGGTAATGGCGCCATATCTTGAGTGCAAAAACAACGGCTCCCAACTCTAAATCATGTGTTGTGTAATTCCGTTCATGAATCTTAAGTTGGCACGAAGCATAAGCAATGACTTTATCCCGTTGCATCAATACACAACCAAGACCCTGAATTGATGCATCGCAGTAGACCACAAAATCATCGGTGCCTTCAGGCAATGAGAGGATAGGTGCGCTACAAAGTCTATCCTTTAAGTGCTGAAACGCTGTTTCCTGTGTATTACCCCAACGATGAACAACACCTTTCTGTGTCAGTAATGTAAGCGGCTGTGCAATCTTTGAGAAATCTTTGATGAACCTTCTATAGTATCCCGCCAAACCCAAGAATTGGCGTATTTCTGTTGGTCTACGAGGAGCAGGCCAGTTCTTGATCGAATCTACCTTGGATGGATCAACATGAATCCCATCCTTGTTTACCACATGGCCTAGAAAATGGACTTCACGAAGCCAGAAGTCGCATTTCGAAAATTTGGCGTACAGCTGTTCTGCTCGAAGGAGTTCCAAAATGAGTCGTAAATGCTGCTCGTGTTCCTCCTGACTCTTTGAATAGATCAGGATGTCGTCAATAAATACAATAACGAACTTATCAAGATAAGGTTTGCACACCCTGTTCATAAGATCCATGAAAACCGCAGGTGCGTTCGTTAGCCCGAATGGCATAACTAGGAACTCGTAATGGCCGTAGCGAGTTCTGAATGCTGTTTTGGAGACGTCCTCCTCCCGGACTCTCAGTTGATGATAGCCTGACCTTAGGTCAATCTTCGAGTAATAGCTCGACCCTTGCAACTGGTCGAATAAGTCATCGATGAATGGAAGAGGATAGCGATTCTTCACGGTCACCTTGTTCAGTTCACGGTAATCTATGCACATGCGGAAGGTACCGTCTTTCTTCTTCACAAATAATACTGGAGCTCCCCTGGGCGAAGAGCTAGGACGTATGAAACCCTTTTCCAAAAGTTCTTGCAATTGCTTAGACAGTTCTTCCAGTTCAGTTGGAGCTAAGCAATAAGGTGCTCGAGCTATAGGTGCTGCTCCTGGAGCTAGCTCGATTTGAAATTTGACCTGGCGATGAGGTGGTAACCTAGGTAATTCCTCAGGAAACACTTGAGGAAAATCGCGTACTACGGAAATATCTTCAATCTTTTTCTCTTTCTTTGATGTATCAGTAACGAGTGCTAATATTGCGGTGTGGCCCTTTCGCAAACACTTCTGAGCCTTCAAAAAGGAGATGATGCCACTCACGAAACCACTCTTGTCACCTTGAATTTCGAGAGGTTCTTTTCCAGTGCGGGGAATGCGAATAATCTTCTCCTTGCATAGGATCTCTGCTTGTTGTTGAGATAACCAGTCCATACCAATGACGATGTCAAAACTACCCAGTGTTATAGGAATGAGATCGATAGAGAAAGTCTGACCAGCGAGGATAAGATTACATCCCTGAACTATGTGTGTGGCCTCTAGACTTTTACCGTTAGCTAACTCTACGACATGTTTGGTGTTCAAAAGTGTTGGTGTGCGTTTAAGCATTTGACTAACTTTTAGAGACATATAACTGGTATCCGCACCCGAATCAAATAATACAGTAACATAAAAGTCGTCGAGAAGAAACTTACCCATAACCACATTAGGATCATTCCTCCTGTCACCCTGACCAATCATAAAAGCACGACCCCTAGCACCATTGTTGTTGTTGTTTCCCCCATTGTTGTTCCCATTGCCTTGATTATTGTTGTTGTTGTTCTGGTTTCGGTTTAACTGGGGACAGTGTCTCTTGAAGTGACCTTCAGCACCACAATGAAAACATCCTTTGTTACCCTGTTGTTGGTTCTGCTGTGTTTGCTGCTGCTGCTGATTCTGAGTTACAGGCCGTGGGCTCCTACAATCCTTGGCCTCATGACCTATCTTGAGACACCTCTGACAGCGACCCTTGTTGCACTGGCCACTGTGGTGTCTGTTACAATTGTGGCACTTGGGGTGATTTCCCCAATAAACTCTCTGCGCGTGACTACCAGATAACTGCTGACTGGGACTCTGGTAATCATTAGTCTTGCGTTGCTGAGCTTGAGACTGAACGGTAGCTGAACCTTTGCTGGAATCCCCCTCCCATTTTCGCTTGTTGTCACTGGGAGTAGCAGGAGTAGCTGAAGTGGTAGCGGTAGTAGTAGCGCTGATACGTTTAGGCAACCTGTTCTGCTCCACCGCCTGATCAGTGAGACGGTGAGCCAACTGAACAACCTGCTGGTAGGTGGCAAGGTTTGCTGAAGTCACATGACTTTGGATCTCTGGCACTAGACCCTTAAGATAAAGTTCGATACGCTTAATTGGAGGGTCCACCATGGTAGGACACAGTAATGCAAGCTCATTCGATCTCTTTGTAAACGCCTCAATTTCTGACCCCGTCATCTTGAGGTTGAAGAACTCGACTTCCAGCTTATGAATGTCGTCACAACTGCAGTATTCCTCCTTGATCATCTCTTTAAAATTGTTCCATGGGGTGGCGTTAGCAGCAACCAACCCCAGCATTTGGACCTGAGCTTTCCACCATGTGAGGGCTAAACCCTAGAGAGTACCGGTAGCATACTTCACCCTGCGTGCCTCAGGGCATTCACACATTTCGAACATAGATTCTAGTTTCTTAAACCAGTGGAGGAGACCTACAGCTTCTTCAGTGCCGCTGAAAGTAGTTGGTCGGCAGTCCATAAAAGTTTTGAAAGTACGCACAGGGGGCTGAGCGTGTTGACCTGTCGTGTGCGTAAGAGTAAACAAAATTTAGCACAAGTGTTGGTTTACGAGAGTAGGATCTAAAGATCCTAGAGTGAGTTGTGATGGCAGGTTATACCTCCTGCCTGGGCAGCTGCGAGTGCTGCATTAACTTGTTCAGTGATCAAAGCCGCCAGCTGGGCTTGAGTTAGGTTAACGCGTCCACTCATGATCTTCATATCAAAGGAAAAAATGAGTGAGAAGGGTTCGCGAAAGTGCGATGACAGAAGAGAGTGAGCACACAAGTATTCTCAAGCAATAAGGGTTATGTGTATCTAAGCATACCATGAGCAAAGTTCTATGTAATTCTAGCAAGTAGGCAATAAAACATATACCATATTACCTAGGATGTTGAGTCTTGCACGTGGAGCGAGGCGTCATTGTGGATCGTTGAGCACTGTTCTGGTTATAGTCTGGTTTTAATAAAAACGTTTTCCCCTTATTAAAACCGAGTTCTCTATAACCAATGGCTCTGATACCAATCTGTCACACCCCCAAATTCCACACGCGGAGTATCACCGCTTGGAGGTGTGACTGACCAGGATCAAGCCACCAATCATATTGAACATAACATAATAGTAATTGTAACATCCAACCTCAATATAACTGGTGTTCAAATCAAAACATAGTTTAAGTAGTAAGCGGAAGCATAACGTTCAAAATCCAAGTATAAGTTCAAAAGTATGATAAATGTTTAACATAGCATCCAAGATCCATGTCCACAACGACCGCGCCTCCCGTGCAAGCTCCATGAGTACCTATGGTCCTGCAAGGCATGTAACAGAAAGTCAACAACTAGTTGAGCGAGTTCACAGAAAGTAAGTTTGTTGCATATCAGTGCGTTATTAACTAAACCGTTTGTATGTTCAATAGGTGGGGGCTTCCCATGTTGTATGTACTATTAGTGGGGGCTTCCCATGTTTGTATTTACTAGACGTGTTATACCATAAGTGTTCTTCCTAACCCGAGAACAAGATTGCGTATGTGGTTTACGTAGGCTTTACGTAAGTGCCCTTCTCAACCGAGGACAGTGGTACGCGGGGGTTTACGTAGGTTTTACGTAAGTGTCCTTCTTAACCCGAAGACAGTAGTGTGTATGCGTTTACGTAGGTTTTACGTAAGTGCCCTTCGTCACCCGAGGACAGTGGTAAGTACAGGTATACGTAGGTTTTACGTAGGTGTCCTGCGCATCCGCGGACGATGGTAGGTAGTCTAGTAAGAGTGAAAGTCCAAGTGATTGTTCAATCCCATTATTCAAAACCCATTCCCAGCCCTGGGAATCCCATGCCTTGGTAAGAGTGTGAACTCACCTTGGTTTGCTCGGTATGCTAAAGGAATACACGCTCACAATTAATCAATCACGACCTATAGTACCCACGTATATATACAATCAGTTTCAAGTTCATACAGTTTCACATGCAATCAACACCACATTGACGCGTTTAACAGTTAACATCATGCATTACACAACAGTTAGTCACATGTATACACTTCATGTTTCACATAACGGTCATTCACCTATTTTAACAAGGTTAACAACTTAACTGGGTTGATACATATAACGGAGATGATAAACTAACATTGAGAGTTAACTAATTGGGTTAACAAACAAATAGGGTTTACAACTTACTAACTTAACGGAGTTATCATACATGGTGCGCTTAACATACATAATCCCGTTAGCATAACTCAGTTAACATATTAGCATAATTTACATACTTAACAGAATTAGTGAACTAATATTGTTAGCAAACTGAAAGATTATTGGATGAAAACATTAAGTACACACTTTGGGCCGAAATCCCTTACTTGGGCCGAAAACCAAGTCTGGGCCGAATACACTTGGACGAAAACACATTGGACGAAAACCCAAGGGTTTTCGTCTGGAACCTCATCATCATCATTGGTAACAGTAAACCCTAAACATGCTACAGCCGTTCATCAAGCTATCATCTCACAACAGTTGCATGATCTAGCATCCATGAAATCATTTAATCAATTATTCGATATATAAACATACAAATTATTAAATCAGTCTAAGACCAAGATCACTAATTAATCAGCAGACCATCAATATATCAATCATTCAGTCTCATCTCACACATTACTAACCCGATCGATCATATCATCAAATATACTTAACACGCTTAGATCGGATCACAAGAAATCATCGACACATTATGTAAACAGATAGCATATTAGCGAGAGCATACAACATAATCGGAAATCAAGAATCAGTACAACTAGGCATGCGATACAAGGAGATTTCATTCAATACATGAAGAGATTTTACTAACCGAAAATAGAGAAGAAATAAGGAAAAGCTTCACGAAAAGAATTGTTGTCGTCGTGTTCCAAGACTCTAAGGTTTGGCGATTAAGCTTTCACATAAGGGTTGAGAATAATATAAATAACTGAACCACTACTGGGCCTAAAGCCCATTCTGTTTTCGTTGGCAAGGAAGTGGACGAAAACACCTAGTGGTTTTCGTGGGGAGGAGGGTTTTCGGATGGAGTGTTTTCGGCAAGACTCCACTACTATGTTTTCAATTATACTATCTAATAATCCATACACTATATATATATCACATCTATACACACCCCATGTATACTGCCATCTACAAACCACGCATGTATTGCACATCAAGAAAATTATAAAAACACACTTAACAAATAGTACAAGATTAAGTCGAATAGAGACCTTGAAACTCGGGTTGTCTCATTATCCCCAACTTGAAAGAAATTTCGTCCCGAAATTTAGCACGTGGTTACTGAGGAAGCTAGATGAGTTGTATCGTTTATTGGTTTTCCTGGGGTGTCACAAGTCGCCCTCCTGTTTTGTTTTCCATGAATACACAGCACCCTGTTGTGCCCAAGAGATTAAAGATGTGCGATCTTGGAAAATCCCGTGATAGTATCTAATGAGGCCAAGAAATTTCTCTATCCTTGAAGGGATCCTTGGTGTCGATCAGTTTCTAACAAAATGGATCCTAGCGAGATCCATGTGTATTCCCACCTCGTTATTTATGTGACCAAAAATATACCTCTCGAATCTAGAAGTTACCCTTAACAAGACTTTGCGCAGAGAGGCTCCTCCCTCAGGGGCTCCAAAATAAGATACAAATGCCGCCCATGATGTTCCTTTCTCCTGGGAAATGATCCAAAACATCATCAATAAACACGGTCGATTCACATGGCCATATTGGGTACAAAGCCGCACTGGCCATATTGTGTTTGATATGCGGTTCTAGGAACATTCTCCCCTTGGACTTCCATCTGTTGATAGTTCTTTGTTAATCAATCCTCGAATGGAAAATTGTCCCTCACAACTAGTCGACAAGTTGTGAGTTCTCGATAGTCAGTACACATGTCCAACAATAAGGCTATCTTAACGGATATAATCGGGGCTCCCCGGAGCGTAAACTAGGTTCGATAAGACTCCTGTTCAACAGTTCCTATAGTTGATTGGACCGCTCTTGCAACCCTTCTGGTGCAAGACGGTAAGAGTACGAGTAATCAGGGCTGCCTCTAGCGTGAGATCAAACTAAGATTCTGCCTAATAGTTGTGGAAGTAAACCTTAAAGTCCCTCAGGTAGCACATCGAGAGGAATCACGAGCAATTGGTGGATCCTTGATCCCCACTTCCTTAGTCCAAACATTGGTAACAGTTACCAAATAGCAGGGTAGTCCCTTCGTAGTAGCTCCTAGCTTTCACTGCTGAAATGATACTAACCTTCACACCTCACTGATGCCTCAATACAGACGACTATTCTCCACTAGAGAGTGGGATACTCAAAATTTTCTTCTCACAAGGTGTGTCTGCGTGTTATCTGGATAACTAATCCACACTAACTATTACAACAAAACAATTAAGGGTAGATGTCAAACAGTTGTCCCACAAGGTCGAGTTTGCATCCCAACGAGTATAGGAGGTTTCCATTGACTTGTCATCAGTCGTTTCCACAACAGGTTTGGTTTCCAGAAGTATTAGGGTTTAACCGAACAGGGATGAAGCGATTAGCTACTCATACTAGTTACCTTGTTTCTATAATGCCTGGCGTCTCTCTCGCAAATCCTAAATGCCCTTCCACAAGCACCTCTACCGGTGTTGTTACGGTCACGTGGATTCCCAATACTGTCATCGTTCCCTGGGTTGTTGACATTTTAACTTAATAACAGTCAATCCTTGTCGAAGTCACACGTGTTCCTTGATGTTTGTGACACCTGTGTCACTGCGACCAGCAAACAAATACCAAGCCAGTGAAATATTGTATTTCATACTTGGGATCCGTATAAATATGTGTACCTTTTGCACATATCAACTCTTGTTCGATTTCAAGCTTTAAATCGCTTTCTGGAAGGTTATACGCGCACTGATGTGTAGATATAACTAGTTTAATGCAACGAACACTCCAGAAAAGTGAAATAGGCTTAACATACCTTAAATAACCTTTACATAACTTAGATATAAGTTTTGGAAGGTTTGGTGTGGTGAAATCAAACTTTATTCGCTTACAGGGACTAAATTTGACAAACTACGAAAGTATGCCGATTTGAACTGTAACAGACATTCTGGAACTTGACCATAAGTTAAACATACCATAAATATCCTTTATATAGCTTAGAAATAGGCTTTGAGGGGTTCGGTGTGCTAAAATAAACTTTTGGGTCATTCAGGGACTAAAAGCGTCGAAAAGTGCACAAGTTTGCATTTTCGCGCATAACTTACGTTCTGAATACCTCCGGACATCCAAAAATTTATGTAAGCACTAAAATATTTTATTTTAGTGTTTGGCATAAGAAAAATCCATTCGTCGCGTCATTTGGATCGTTTTTCGCGCTTATGCGCATTCCGTCGTAATTAAGCGAACATCGCGATCGTACGACCAAACGAACCGACATCCGGCATATTTTTGAGCATGTTTCATGTCCACAATGTTTAGGAATCATTTTAGGGCCTTAACGTTGGCTTAACGGGCCTTAAACATGTCGGAAACGGCATAAATGCATAACAGGGACCAAAACTGACAATTCTGTAAATTTGTTACCTTACGGACCTCAACGTTGTCAGCTTTGAGGTCCGTAAGCAGGGGTCAGATATGCAGAAACTTGTTTAAACAGCTGTTAACAGCCCTTAACCCCTCCAAAGCCCATGGCCAAGTGTCAAAACCTTATGGTGGGTGGCCAAATGAGTTACCATAACATTCCAACAAGTGTAGGGACATGATCAAAGCTCGATTATCAATAAACGATCCTAACGGTGGACCATTTCCTATAAATACCCACCTTATGTTTCACTCATTCCTCACAAAATCTGATCTAAGTGCTCTAAGTTGAAGCCATTGCTTCATACCTGAGCTACTTGGATCGAAATTAGCTTGCGAGGACCCTTTGTAAGTGTTTCTTCGTTCTTTTATCGCTTTTCGAGTCCGAAAGTCAAACTATGTTTGACTTTTTGCATTGACCAGTGTATGGTCAACACGAAGTTCGTTCGAACTTCATAACATGAGCGTAATCACGATGGTTATAGTCCCTAGTGACTATACTGATTACCACGTTATCTAGGCTCAGTAACGAGTCGTAGTTTCGGCCAGAATACGTATTCTTGCGTATTTTGTAACCAAACTACTTATGGGTACCAAAACCATTTGTTTTGATACCAAACCTGTTTTCTAAACTTGTTAAACATGTTTTGACATGTTTAGCTCGTCACTTTTAGTTTTGTGCTTGTCTAGGGTCATAAAGGTAAGTGATCTAATCAATCGCTTATACTTTCAAACCCGACCCATTTGGTCGATCATTAAGAACCGACCAAACATGTTAGGTGACCTTATGGTCATGATGTTTAGGTAGTTGTATGATAGGTAGTGTGTATGCCTTAGGTAAATTACCAGAATACCCTTTTCGTGTATAATTGGTAATTAAGCTTATGTAACCTAAACTTTTGCCACATAACTGATTATATAACATGATTAAACATGTATAGGCATATAATACTTGTCATAGGACTAGTTAGACGTCTCGAACGCGCTTTGCGCACACGACGCGTTAAAGTATCATAAGCTACCTTAATTGGTCGCGATGGGTCGTAAGCACTTAGGTTAGGTTTCATTTAATATGTAGGCTTTGTTAAACCATATGACACGAGTCTCCATACTCGTTTGGTTTACGAACCCTCATTCTATCCGATCTTCCGATTTAGGTCCGGTTTATTAACATAGTTACATATATTAGGTGTCGTTTGATTCCGTGATCTCTAGCATTGCTTGGTGGTTATCTTAGGACTTCTGAGCAATCTCAAGTGAGTACATAGACCCCTCTTTTACTGTTTTCAAACCGTTTTGGGGTGGAACACATGTGCCTACTTGTTACTTTCGTGCTTTCCTGTCTTCACATCATATACTTGCTATGTTCATTAGTACATTTATAGTACATGATTTACATTACATTTCATGCTATGTATGTCCATTGTGCGCATACTTAGTACATCGTTTTACATTACATTTCATGCTATGTATGTCCATTGTGCGCATACTTAGTACATCGTTTTACATTACATTTCATGCTATGTATGTCCATTGTGCGCATACTTAGTACATCGTTTTACATTACATTTTATGCTATGTACGCCCATTGTGTGCATACTTAGTACATTGTTTTACCTTGCATTTCAGTTGCATATGCTCATCCAGCATATGAACACATTATACCACATTTTGAACCGTTGTAACCATTTGACTATGTGAACCGTCGTAACCCTTTAATTATATGAACCGTTTGTAACTATTGAACCGTGTGAACCATTTGTATCTGTTGACATGATTTACATTTGACGATAGACATTTGACTATACATAAACATTTCTACAATTGTTAAACATTACATCTTGGTGGTTTGGTTTGAGTAAGTGATTTAAGTAACGAGGCGTATGTAATATGATACAAGCATGGTGGATACACCGCTGGTACTTCCTATATATAAGTGTTTGTATGGTATTACATATCGTAGCGTTATTGAATCATTTCAATTTGAGACATATAACATTTTATACAAATAACATACTTTTCACAAGACATTGATTTACAAACAACTTATCTTATACAAACTCATTTTTACATGGTTATTCATTTAACCATACATTATTCTCTTATTTATACATATCATCTAATCTTATCATTTTTCAAATGATTTACAAGACAAAGCAAATTACAAGGTTCATGACTGACTTTTACTAAACAACAACTTTTTCTTAACTTATAAGTCATGAATCCTCTTTTCACAAACCTATGTATCTCACAGGCATTTTTATGCTGACGTACCTATTTTCACATGTGTTTTCAAGTGATGATGCATAGGACTTATCAAGACATACTTAGGCGGACTTGTGCCTTAGTGACTTAAAACGAGACAAGAACTAGTTAATTTATGTTATGTACACTTTGGTTCTTGTTTAAAACAATGTAAACTTTCATGTTTGATTAATAAAACGAAACTTCAATTGCCATGGATTTGAAACGATTAATTCTGTTACAACACTCCCCGATGTTTCCGCCACGTTTTGCTATCCTACGTGGTCGGGGTGTGACAGAAAAGATGGTATCAGAGCCAATGGTTATAGGGAATTAGGTTATTAGTAATGCATTGACCTAGTCTATAACCTTCTTAGGACCCTAACGCGAGTTTACTTGCGTTTAGTTTTAAAATAATACCGTCACCTATCCTTAGGCGACGACCACAACAAGAACATAAATTTCAAAACCGCTTGGAAAACTAATCATCTGTTCTAGGATGATTAATTACTAGGTTTTGAACCCCTTTGAATTTTCAAAACTCTTGTCAAAGTTTTTGGTCCTAAATAGTGTGAACACGTGCAAACTGGAAGAGTGAATGCCTGTACCCTGAGTTTTCTGTCTAAGGCTAGAGTGTTCGTACAAATCCACATAATCGGACCAGTCACTCTTACCTGGGAACTCTTGGGGTGAGTGTTCACTTATAGGCGAGCATGTCTTCGGGATACATTATGAGGATCTATTTGCTTTGATTCAGCCTTTGTGTTGTTTGTTTGCTTCGTGGTTCAAACAAATGACCATCAACCATGATTTTGGTCGGTAATTGTAACATCCTATTCTTACCCAATGCCATTTCATTTGTTTTCTTTCTTGTTTCCCCTTTTAGAATGCCTCCTCGAAGCGAAAACTAGATAGCGACTGCCGAACTGGCAGAAATCATTGCGCAGCAAATGGCTGCTCAATTCCCAAACCTCTTTGCTCAATGGAACCAAGCCAACAACAACAACAATAATGCCCCCTGCAACTTCAAGACGTTCAACTCAGCTAAGCCGTCAAAGTTTTCCGGGTCTCAAGGAGCGACTGCACTTCTGCAATGGTTCGAGAGTCTAGAGAGCACCTTCAGGCATGTTCAATGTCCAATCGAGCGAAAGGTAGAATTCACATCTAGTGTCTTTGAGAAACGATCTTTGACATGGTGGAATGGTGTGATGAGAGATAGGGGTGCCGATGTGGCACTGGCTCAAACGTGGCAAGAGCTTCGGGCTCTTATGATGAAGGAGTTCTGTCCTCGTCATGAACTGAGGGCTTTGGAAAGGGAATTTGACAATCTTAAGCAAGATAGCGGTGAGCATCGAGCCTACACGGACCGTTATGAGGAGTTAAGTCTGTTATGCCCAAACATGGTCACACCTTTGGATAAGGCAATCGAAAAGTACATTGATGGCCTCCCTGACTTAATACAAGACATTGTGACTGGTAGCAACCCTACTACAGTTAGGCAGGCCATTGAGCTATCTGCAACCTTGACTGAATCAAAGATCAGGAAAAGAAAACTTTTCCGAAAAGGTGACAAGAAACCGGTCGAGGAATCAAAGACCATGGATGAACAGACTGGAT
The DNA here is from genome assembly GCA_030545235.1 of Helianthus tuberosus. Taxonomy (NCBI): domain Eukaryota; kingdom Viridiplantae; phylum Streptophyta; class Magnoliopsida; order Asterales; family Asteraceae; genus Helianthus; species Helianthus tuberosus. Next base: position 194,988,765 of record CM060414.1, read on the forward strand.
CCCCTAAAAAGTCAAAGAAGCGAAAGGCTTCTCAGAACTTTGCCGTGGTCGCTCACAATGGTCAAGCCGTCCCCAACCAACCAGCTCTACCCCCTGCCAGAAAACCCTACAACGGAACTGCACCCTTGTGCAACCAATGTGGCCTACATCATCATGCTGGTGTGAAGTGCCGCACATGCCAAGTTTGCGGACTTATAGGTCATACAGCGAGGGTTTGCCCAACCGCAGCTGCACCAAATCAAGCTGGCAACAATCCTGCTCAAGCTCGTTTTCCACCGGGGTCTTGCTACAACTGTGGCGAGATGGGCAAGGCTTGCTAATGCAAATCCAGCGTAGAGATGAGTATATGACCGACAGGAGACAAAGCTGTCTAGAAAATTATCAAGCCTTGTGTATTATTTTCTTTTGTTGTCACGATCCATGAAACAGTTATTGTTATTATTATTGTTGTTTATAAATAAATCTTTTATTTACATTTCAATAAGTTTATGTGATTGCATGTATAAACATATCCTCTACAATACCAACAATCAAGGAACCGTATTCCTTGAAAAACGGACTACCCCCAAATTTCTTCCACTTTATGATCTCTTGCGTTTTCCACGAAAATACTAAGTACCTGTTTCTTCCAAGGAAAACGAAGTACAAGACGCAAGTTACAACTCTGGACGTATACCCACTCCTTAATGGGGTACCTAAGGATATTTCCGTAAGTCCTTAATTGTTGTATACCTTAATTAGAATATGGTGATTTCTTGTATCGAATTTTTGGAAGATCAATCTATCTTCTCAGATAGATGCTTGAGGACGTTGAAGCCCATCAACTGGGTTTCTGGTATGCCTTGAATACCCATGTTCAAATCGACGCCAAGTTAATAGCAATCAATAACAAGATGATAGAAATTATTAAACAAGAAAACAATTATGTGATTAAGTGCTTATGTGTTCCCTTTTATGTTTTTGGTGTAATCCAAATTATGCTATCCAGATCCTCGTAGAATCTTACATATCCTTGTACAAGAGATTCATAGTAGGATACCCAAAGGCACTATCTAAAATCCTTAATGGACTTCTACGTTGTAGATAAGTCCCTTGGATTATAAAGTACTGCTTCATAATTAGACCCCTTGAGTGGTCTAGTTAAACTGATTCATGTGGTGATATAGCTGAAAGGACTCCTTGGTGGCCTAATTAAGAAGATCCTCTGTTGATCTAATTAAAAGGACCCTATGGTAGTCTAGTCACCGTCATCACAAGTTTGATATCCTTCCCCACAACATTACAAAACGAACTGTGCGGACTGTGCAAGGAACTACGTAATTATGGATGCATACATAATTATGGAATTTAGTGCACGGAAATCACAGCAAGTTCTATCATGTATCTAGAGTAACCCTATTCATTTCCAATTCTGATGAAGCATCCGTTGAGGAAAAATGAACCAGCTATTCATTTTTCACTTCTGAAGAATATCCGTTGAGGAAATGAATATCTGTTTATCCTTCATTTCCAATTCTGAAGAATACCCGTTGAGGAAAATGACTCCGTTTGCTCATTTTTGTTTCTGAAGATTATCCGTTGAGGAAATGAATAACCGTTTGTTTAATCCTTCATTTTCGTTTCGGAGGAAACAACCATTGAAAATGACTCCGTTAGTTCATTTTCGTTTCTGAAGATTATCCGTTGAGGAAATGAATATCCGTTGTTAAATCCTTCATTTCCGTACCTGAGGAAGCAACCGTTGAAAATGACTCCGTTAGTTCATTTTCGTTTCTGAAGATTATCCGTTGAGGAAATGAATATCCGTTGATAAATCCTTCATTTCCGTACCTAAGGAAGCAACCGTTGAAAATGACTCCGTTAGTTCATTTTCGTTTCTGAAGATTATCCGTTGAGGAAATGAATATCCGTTGTTAAATCCTTCATTTCCATACCTGAGGAAGCAACCGTTGAAAATGACTCCGTTAATTCATTTTCGTTTCTGAAGATTATCCGTTGAGGAAATGAATATCCGTTGATAAATCCTTCATTTCCGTACCTGAGGAAGCAACCGTTGAAAATGACTCCGTTAGTTCATTTTCATTTCTGAAGATTATCCGTTGAGGAAATGAATATCCGTTGTTAAATCCTTCATTTCCATACCTGAGGAAGCAACCGTTGAAAATGACCCCGTTAGTTCATTTTCGTTTCTGAAGATTATCCGTTGAGGAAAAGAATATCCGTTGATAAATCCTTCATTTCCATACCTAAGGAAGCAACCGTTGAAAATGACTCTGTTAGTTCATTTTCGTTTCTGAAGATTATCCGTTGAGGAAATGAATATCCGTTGTTAAATCCTTCATTTCCATACCTGAGGAAGCAACCGTTGAAAATGACTCCGTTAATTCATTTTCGTTTCTGAAGATTATCCGTTGAGGAAATGAATATCCGTTGATAAATCCTTCATTTCCGTACCTGAGGAAGCAACCGTTGAAAATGACTCCGTTAGTTCATTTTCATTTCTGAAGATTATCCGTTGAGGAAATGAATATCCGTTGTTAAATCCTTCATTTCCATACCTGAGGAAGCAACCGTTGAAAATGACCCCGTTAGTTCATTTTCGTTTCTGAAGATTATCCGTTGAGGAAAAGAATATCCGTTTAGTTAACTCCTTCATTTTCCATTCCCGAAGAGCCCATTGAGGAAAATGACTCCGTTCGATCATTTTCGCTTCTGAGGAATATCCGTTGAGGAAAATGACAGGATTATGCCTTGCGTATCACTAATGATCATTTAACACAAAGTCACAGACCGACTCCTACGAATTAATTTCGGGACGAAATTTCCTAAAGTAGGGGAGACTGTGACACCTGTGTCACTGCGACCAGCAAACAAATACCAAGCCAATGAAATATTGTATTTCATACTTGGGATCCGTATAAATATGTGTATCTTTTGCACATATCAACTCTTGTTCGATTTCAAGCTTTAAATCGCTTTCTGGAAGGTTATACGCGCACTGATGCGTAGATATAACCAGTTTAATTCAACGAACACTCCATAATAGTGAAATAGGCTTAACATATCTTAAATAACCTTTACATAACTTAGATATAAGTTTTGGAAGGTTTGATGTGGTGAAATCAAAGTTTATTCGCTTACAGGGACTAAATTTGACAAACTGCGAAAGTATGCCGATTTGAACTGTAACAGACATTCCGGAACTTGACCATAAGTTAAACATACCATAAATATCCTTTATATAGCTTAGAAATAGGCTTTGATGGGTTCGGTGTGCTAAAATAAACTTTTGGGTCATTCAGGGACTAAAAGCGTTAAAAAGTGCACAAGTTTACATTTTCACGCATAACTTACGTTCTGAATACCTCCGGACATCCAAAAATTTATGTAAGCACTAAAATATTTTATTTTAGTGTTTGGAATAAGAAAAATCCATTCGTCGCGTCATTTGGATCATTTTTCGCGGTTATGCGCATTCCGTCGTAATTAAGCGAACATCGCGATCGTACGACCAAACGAACTGAAATCCGGCATATTTTTGAGCATGTTTCATGTCCACAATTTTTAGGCATCATTTTAGGGCCTTAACGTTGGCTTAACGGGCCATAAACGTGTCGGAAATGGCTTAAATGCATAACAGGGACCAAAACTGACAATTCTGTAAAGTTGTTACCTTACGGACCTCAACATTGTCAGCTTTGAGGTCCGTAAGCAGGGGTCAGATATGCAGAAACTTGTTTAAACAGCTGTTAACAGCCCTTAACCCCTCCAAAGGCCATGGCCAAGTGTCAAAACCTTATGGTGGGTGGCCAAATGAGTTACCATAACATTCCAACAAGTGTAGGGACATGATCAAAGCTCGATTATCGATAAACTATCCTAATGGTGGACCATTTCCTATAAATACCCACCTTATGTTTCACTCATTCCTCACAAAATCTTATCTAAGTGCTCTAAGTTGAAGCCATTGCTTCATACCTGAGCTACTTGGATCGAGATTAGCTTGCGGGGACCCTTTGTAAGTGTTTCTTCGTTCTTTTATCGCTTTTCGAGTCTGAAAGTCAAACTATGTTTGAATTTCTGCATTGACCAGTGTATGGTCAACACGAAGTTCGTTCGAACTTCATAACGTGAGCGTAATCACGATGGTTATAGTCCCTAGTTACTATACCTACTGATTACCACGTTATCTAAGCTCAGTAACGAGTCGTAGTTTCGGCCAGAATACGTATTCTTGCGTAATTTTGTAACCAAACTACTTATGGGTACCAAAACCCTTTGTTTTGATACCAAACCTGTTTTCTAAACTTGTTAAACATGTTTTGACATGTTTAGCTCGTCACTTTTAGTTTTGTGCTTGTCTAGGGTCATAAAGGTAAGCAATCTAATCAATCGCTTATACTTTCGAACCCGACCCGTTTGGTCGATCATTAAGATCTGACCAAACATGTTAGGTGACCTTATGGTCACGACGTTTAGGTAGTTGTATGATAGGTAGTGTATATGCCTTAGGTAAATTACCAGAATACCCTTTTCGTGTATAATTGGTAATTAAGCTTATGTAACCTAAACTTTTGCCACATAACTGATTATATAACATGATTAAACATGTATAGGCATATAATACTTGTCATAGGACTAGTTAGACGTCTCGAACGCGCTTTGCGCACACAACGCGTTAAAGTAGCATAAGCTACCTTAATTGGTCGCGATGGGTCGTAAGCACTTAGGTTAGGTTTCATTTAATATGTAGGCTTTGTTAAACCATATGACACGAGTCTCCATACTCGTTTGGTTTACGAACCCTCATTCTATCCGATCTTCTGATTTAGGTCCGGTTTATTAACATAGTTACCTATATTAGGTGCCGTTTGATTCCGTGATCTCTAGCATTGCTTGGTGGTTATCTTAGAACTTCTGAGCAATCTCAAGTGAGTACATAGACCCCTCTTTTACTGTTTTCAATCTGTTTTGGGGTGGAACACATGTGCCTACTTGTTACTTTCGTGCTTTCCTGTTTTCACATCATATACTTGCTATGTTCATTAGTACATTTATAGTACATGATTTACATTACATTTCATGCTATGTATGTCCATTGTGCGCATACTTAGTACATCGTTTTACATTACATTTCATGCTATGTATGTCCATTGTGTGCATACTTAGTACATCGTTTTACATTACATTTTATGCTATGTACGCCCATTGTGTGCATACTTAGTACATTGTTTTACATTGCATTTCAGTTGCATATGCTCATCCAGCATACGAACACATTATACCACATTTTGAACCGTTGTAACCATTTGACTATGTGAACCGTTGTAACCCTTTGATTATATGAACCGTTTGTAACTATTGAACCGTGTGAACCATTTGTATCTGTTGACATGATTTACATTTGAAGATAGACATTTGACTATACATAAACATTTCTACAATTGTTAAACATTACATCTTGGTGGTTTGGTTTGAGTAAGTGATTTAAGTAACGAGGCGTTTGTAATATGATACAAGCACGGTGGATACGCCGCTGGTACTTCCTATATATAAGTGTTTGTATGGTATTACATATCGTAGCGTTATTGAATCATTTCAATTTGAGACATATAACATTTTATACAAATAACATACTTTTCACAAGACATTGAGTTACAAACAACTTATCTTATACAAACTCATTTTTACATGGTTATTCATTTAACCATACATTATTCTCTTATTTATACATATCATCTGATCTTATCGTTTTTCAAATGATTTACAAGACAAAGCAAATTACAAGGTTCATGACTGACTTTTGCTAAACAACAACTTTTTCTAAACTTATAAGTCATGAATCCTCTTTTCACAAACCTATGTATCTCACAGGCATTTTTATGCTGACGTACCTATTTTCACATGTGTTTTCAGGTGATGATGCATAGGACTTATCAAGACATACTTAGGCGGACTTGTGCCTTAGTGACTTAAAACGAGACAAGAACTAGTTAATTTATGTTATGTACACTTTGGTTCTTGTTTAAAACAATGTAAACTTTCATGTTTGATTAATAAAACGAAACTTCAATTGCCATGGATTTGAAACGATTAATTCTGTTACAACACTCCCCGATGTTTCCGCCACGTTTTGCTATCCTACGTGGTCGGGGTGTGATAATGTTGCCATGACTGTCGCCTCTACTATCGTTGCTTAAAACGGAGCCCTACAATCCTTCACCAACAGGGTCCATCTTGTCACATTCCGTGCCACGTCCTAAAGTGCTACTCATCGTGCTGGCAATTACACACTCCACACCATGGTCAATTGTCATCGTTTACACCCCGATTAATTCCTAAGTGTTGACTCCCATAAGCTGTTGACTGGGGTTAAGGATTCGGTTGGCGTCAAATTACTGATGTCCGTTCTTGGTAATCAGTGTAGTCCAAATACTGAAGTCAGTAAGGTACTACACTAATCCTTTTGTGCACTGATGCTGCAAGTTGTTTGAGTAATACACGGTCCGTTACGAGAGTGTTGCAGAAGTGATCACACTTTAGGATCTAAGACGTTAATACATTGAGTTCCAGCAAACAGAGAGAAGTGAGGAAGGTACAGACCAATCATTCGACGTTGCGACATATAACTAAGGGACATTCGTATTAGCACCTAACATTCTACACAATTCTCTAGGTGTTCAGATGGGTGTTCAGGTGTTACTCGATAACATCGAGATTCGTAAGGGTGTAGGGAGAAGTGAAAAGATCACGTTTGAGTAAGAGACAATCAATGCTATGACTCCTATAGACTGTTGTGTTTCACATTGATCAATTAACGGGACGGAACCCCTTTTTCACTTGTTAAGCCTCACTGGGACTCACATGCACCCCACATTATTATTATGTGTGCACCCACAATAATATTGTGATTTGCATTTTCATCTCAGCTCCTCCTAACTCATGTCAAATGGTTCCTCAAACTCGAGTAGCAACCGAAGAGCATCACGAAACGTAAGTCATGAATGTTTAGGGAAATACCACCCTATCAGTCACATAGCACATGCAGGTAATACATGAATTCATACTGTTGTGCTAAACGTGCCATCACATGCAATATCATATGTAAGTGTTCACTAGTTATGCAGTACAATGAGTATACGAGAGACGAACCTTGCAGTCTGGAGCTGAGTGTCATGGTCGTATCCTTGTTTTCAGAACTTTTTGGTTATAGTCTAGTTTTATAAAAACGTTTTTAAAACCAAGTTCACTATAACCAGTGGCTCTGATACCAAACTGTCACACCCCCAAAATACCACATGCGGAAACCCCCGCGAGGCGTGTGACGTACCAGGATCCTAGCCACCAATCACATTGAACTCATAAATGTGTTTGAATAAAACTTTCATTCATTATCATAAAGTGTTACAAACATTACATATCATTCGTTGTTTACAGCGGAAGCATAACTCATTTGTTAAGCGTTTCATAAACCATGTGTACTTAAACCATTAAGCTTGCATAGCGAGTCCATGTATCACGACCCATGACCACTTCAGCATCCTAGACCGCAAGTCCCAATGACGTAAACCTACAGACCTGCAAGCATGCAGACAAGTGTGTCAGACAACGCTAGTGAGTTCAATGTTTTGTTACTGTGTGTAGTTACCCGATACATGTATAAAACAGTTTATCAGTTTGATTTGATGTTGCTATTAACTCGATTACGGAAGTGGCCACAAGAAGTGCTTGCCCAAACCCCAATGTCTCTATCGAAACATTGGTCATGCTTTAAGGAAATTAGTTCACGACCGTCCTCCCTGGTACGGTGTGAGGGTGCCAAACCTAATAGTGCTATCAACTAATAACCTCGTTGCCTCCCCGACAACTGTCGGTAGATGTAAGGGGTCTTATAAGATAGAAACTGAGTAATAATAACAAACATCCCAATAAACTGGCATTCCTCCCCGGAACGTTACCCGTTATCCCTCCCCGGGATGCAAGCTTGGAAAAGAGCAGTGAACTCACCTTTGGTTTGCTCGGTTAGATTAGTTTCTTGTTTATCGTTGGATACCCAAACCCTAATAGGTTCCAATGACAGTCAGTTTTGTTTACACAGTATAACATATTCTTTGTGTTTATTTCACAAGTGGTAAGCAAGTATGGCATACATTATCACACAAGTTATAACGAGTATTCGGTATTTTCACATTACAAATCCATATATCACAATAACATATATTAACAGTCCAATCCTCATTCAAATGAACATGCAAATAATAACAATAATTCAAAACCCTCAATAGTCATGAGATTACAAAATCTTATATCGATATTGTTTAAGGCCCACCATAACTTGGCAGCCCATTCCGGCAATCCAAACACGGTTCGGCCCAGTACCAATTGAGAAAGTGTGTACGTGTGTATCTGGCCCATCGGAGCCCAAACAGTATGCTATAACTCAGTTAATATACGACGAAACTCCCATGTTTCGTCATCACAAGCTCCGATGAAAGACCTCAAATCACGAGTATTATTTTGACTAAACTATTACATGCACGATCTTGACACTATGGGGCTGGTTAGTGTTTCACTTCACCATGTTTGCTTTGTAGCCGGAAATCACAGTGGGTATGGGCTTGATAATTGGGTGGAATGGGTATGCAAAATCAAATTCAAAATTATATCACAGTTATTTTGTTCTCACTGTCGTCTAAAATCTGCAGATAGTGAGGGTCGGGCCCCTTTGCAGTGGGCTGTTGATCGTGGCCATATCGAAGCTGTAGAATTGCTTTTGAGCAGGAATGCTGATGTGAACCTAGAGTTAATCTTGATCATCATTTACTAATTTGTATTAGAATTATCACTTGTACTATAATTGTTTACTTTAAAAGGCATCGGTTTAGGGTAATATTCCAACTCCTACAGGTTAAATGGGGTCAATTCATAAAGTCAGCTATAAACAAAATGGGTCAAATTGTTTTAAAGAACCTCAAGTGTTATTTAAAAATTTAAATTGCTAATTCATGTTTTTTCTATAAAGTTGCATTATTATTAAAACGATAATGAATTCAGGTGTATCTTAACTATTTCTAAAAAGACATAGGTCTTAGACAAAAAAGTGATCTAGGTCAACACAACTACATGATCTGTAATAAAAAGTCAACTGTTCAACTTTTTATCTACCCTGCCAGTTGGTCATTCGCTCGGACTAATATATTTGTTGATGAAGGATAACGAGAGCAAGAAACCGTTGCATTATGCTGCTGTTTGCAAGAGAGAACGCATAGCCGAGCTGCTTGTTAAGAAAAACGCGTCAACAGATATAAAAGACGATGACAGAAACTATCATGCCCATCTTTGTGATTCAAACGGGTCACATGAATGTAAAGGTATGCTTGTTTAACTTTGTAATTAAATTAAAATCATTGGAAAATTCGAAGTATTTAGATGATCAATGGAATCCGAAGTTTTTGGTAATGGTGGCACATAAAACTTATCACACCAGGTTTTTCCAACCCAGGTCTGATGCTAACGTTCCCGCAGGTTACGTACCTGATTCTTGAAAATGTTATGATCAGGAAGAACAAAACCTCACTGTTTAACTTGGATTACTGCAAGAAGAGAAGGATCAGATGAGACTACTGATGGTGAAAAGTTGGAAGGTCTGTTTTACAGTTTTATATAATTGAAGATGGCAATTCTAACAACGGGGTGTGGTTAGCTTCTCATAAAGATGCTTGCAAACATGGAAGAAGTGGGATTGTTCCTAGCATGTTTCCTTCTGGGCAAGCCCATTTAGACACATCTGATGATACCAATGAGAAACCAGGTGCAGAATAATTGAAGATGGCAATTCTAACGACGGGGTTGTTGATATTTTGGTGCCTGAATTTCATCACTTCCATTAGAGCGTTGCATACGTTTTGTGCCTCATTACCAAAACACCAGAGCTTTTTTTGTTGCTGTTTTCCACAAGATTTCTCAATTACCAGGTCATTATCTTTTGAACTATGGGGGGCGTTAAGAAGTCATACTTTTTATTTACTTAAGAGGTGGTTGAATGGGTTATGGGTGGGTGACACAAATTAGGTAACAGGTCAAATTAAGTTGGTTTCAGAATGTGTATTTTTTAGTATGGTTGAGTGTCAAGCATGGTTCATAAGTTATATTGTTTCAGTAATGATCCAAAAAATAATTGATAAAGATTAAGTTATATTGTTTCAGTAGTGTATCTTTGTTTTAATTATTTTCAAAAAAAATCTAATCCATTTACCTTCAGTGATTCTTTAACTCATCGCCAGTGGCACTCAATTTATTTACCAATCGCACTATTTTATCTTTAAACGGGTGGGTCAAAGAGCTAAAAGTATCTTAAAAGGAAACTGGTCAAAACATGTTTTAATTGTATTTTTAAAGCATGCAAGCTTCTAAATCATTTAATTCAATAAGTTGGTTTAGTTGTGAGATGATACACTTTTTGTAATCATGTTTGGACAAAAAATGTTTCGGGTTAAACCCTATCCGGACGTTCTTGAGTCGACTTATACCCAAAGTTACCTATTTTGACAAGTTTTCAATGTGCGTGACCACCCATTTTGTGACCACCTTTAGTTTTATGCATTCAAAATTCACTGGACTTTCTTCTCTAAGCTCTAAACATAACCTGAATCGACCCGTTTATATTGAACGGGTCAAAGGTGCTACCTCTAATTTGCATTTGTATCTATAACAAAGCTTGTTTTGCTTCTCATTGTGCAGTCTTACAAACAAAGTCAAACAAACATTCGCGAGAACGAGATTCTGATAGTGATGAAAAAGTGAAACAAAGAGAAAAAGATATTAATGAAACGGATGTTAGTAATGCTAATGCAGGTGTACTCGATGAAAAAGTGAAACAAGGAGAAGATAAAGATGTTAATAGAGTGGATGTGAGTAACTAAGAGGCAATTGGTGATGCTGGTGTACCCGTCAAAGAGTCTGATGAAGAGTTGTTGGACTATAATCCAAGTAAAAAGGTTAGAGTTGAGAGTCCAAATAAACCAAAATCTCGTGCAGAGAAGGCCAATGATAAGAGAAAGTTGCAGATTCAAGGCAAGTGGTTTACTCTGTTGTTTTCTTCAAAGATGATGCTATTTTCACTGGTGAAGTTCATGTTATGTATTTGTAATCATTCTGTTAAAAAAGTTTACTTTTTAAATGATATAGTTTGGTAGTCATATCCAGAGTATCTTTTTTTTTTTTTCTAATAGCAATGCTTGCTCTTACTCTATTAGACCAATAGTCCTAAATTATATGAGTATCTGAGGCGCTAATTATCTAATACCTTTCTCACCATCCGAGATAGTTGGATACCAAGACGAATTTCGCTTCCACCATAGTAAATAAAGGCGCGAGGCACACTCATGCACACCCTTAGAATTACTAACAAGTGTTGTGTTTTCCGTTGCATCGCGAATTTGGTTTTGGTTATGGCTCAAAACCAAACCGAGCCCCGTACATAGCCCTAAACTCACTGACCTAAGTGATATGTTTCCCGCCGCATCGCGCGGTTAAACGGCTAGTATAGGGGATCGCTAAAATGAAAACCACCTCTAGTTGTAAGAACCATGGGAACCACTTTCTAGCCCTTTGATCAACTAGATGGATGGATGATATTAAAAGTAGTTAATATTAATATTAAAAGATTTTTGTCTTATTATGTTTTTAATATTTTATTGTTAAAGGGTATTTAGGTAAAACTGCTTTTTTTTTTCTTTTTATATATATTATTTTTAAAAGTCTTTTTTGTCCCATTCATTTATTACTTTTATATTAAAAAAAAAAATTTATATTAAAACAATATTTTAAATTCAGATTTTAATGATAATTTTTTTAATGATTAAAAAACATATTTTTATATTACGTTTTTTACGCCCCGTTTTTTTACGAGCGTTTTTTTACGGAACGTTTTATGCCCTGTTTTTTTACGCCCCGTTTTTTTACGAACGTTTTTTTTACAAGCGTTTTTTTACGGAACGTAAAAAGTTTTTACGTTAACGTTTTTTACGTTTTACGCGCCAGTTTTTTACGTTTTACGCGACAGTTTTTTACGTTAACGTTTTTTTACGTTTTACGCGCCGGTTTTTTACGTTTTACGTAAAAAAATTTACGTTTTACTAAAAAAAATTTACGTTTTACATTTTACCTAAAACTTTTTACGTTTTACGAAAAACTACGTAAAACTTTTTACGTTTTTATGTTAAAAAGTTTACGGTTTAACATTTTTTTTACAAAAACTTTTTTACGCAACACGAACACACCCAGAAAACGTAAACTCGGTAGGTTTTTTTACGCGACGGTTTTTTACGTTAACGTTTTTTTACGTTTTACGCGCCGGTTTTTTACATTTTACGCGCCGGTTTTTTACGTTTTACGTAAAACTTTTTACGTTTTACTAAAAAAATTTTACGATTTTACGTTTTACCTCAAACTTTTTACGATTTACGAAAAAAATTTTACGTTTTACGTCTTACGTTTTTACATTTTACGTTAAAAAGTTTACGATTTAACTTTTTTTTTACAAAACCGTTTTTACGCAAAACCGAACGCACCCAAAAAATCGCACACTCGGGAGGTGTCTCAGATAGTTTGTTATCATCATCGACTAGGGGGGAAAAATTAAAAACCAACAACATCAAAACAAAGTCTATCTCGAAAAGAAACAGGGTTTGGCTCAAATTAACCGATAATCAAAAGGCTGCAAAAGAGGGGTTGCAGGTTTAAAAACCTACCCTCCGCCGTCCTTGCCGCGCCACCGTAATCAAAATCGGCGTTTTTTTTTCAACATCGCCGCCCACAGCCAACATATCAAAACCTACAGATTCAACAGAACACAAATCAAAACCCATGAAACCCACCGCCACACCACCAAACCCACTGCCACACCACCACACCACCGCCACACCACCACACCCACCGCACATCGGAGCAGTCGGCCTCAAAACCCAAACATCGGAGCCGTCGACATCAACCACTGCCACACACCACCAAAACCACCGCCACACCACCAAACCCACTACCACACCACCAAACCCACCGCACCCCACCGCACCCACTGCCACACCACCAAACCCACCGCACCCATCAACAGATCAAACCCACGAAAATCAAAGAAACCCCTAAGAAACTTTCAAAAGAATCAACAATTGATTCCAAAACTTTCAAAAGAAACCCCCAACATATCAACAGTTGATTCCACACCTATTAACAGAATCAACAGATCAAAACCCACAAAAATCAAATTTTTTCCAGATTCAAAACTTTCAAAAGAATTGGTCTTTGAAAACATGAAAAACAACCAGAAGATCTGGTCTTTGAAAACATGAAAAAAAAACACAGAAACTACATGATGGCGTGATGGAGGTTAATCGGAGCCCCACGGTGGTCGGGCGGCAGTGGTGTAACAGAGAGGTGAGTTAGGTGGTTGCCGTGATGGAGGTTAATCGGAGATGGTCGGTGGTAGGTGGAAGTCGGTGGGTTTATGTGACCGGTGGTGGGTGCGGCGGCGAGGTGATCAGAAATAAGCGGTGGTTGGTGGTTGTCGCCGGAAACACCATCATCATCGGAGAACCGGATGTGGGGTACTGGTCATCATCATCATCGGCCAACCACCCATTTAAACCAGATCTTGAATGGAGATGAGAGAGGAGAGAGTAAATGTGAGATGAAAGAGGATAGAGTAAATGGGAAATGTCAGTCACAATAAATAGAGAGAGAGAATAGATTAGACATTTAAGAGTAAATGACCAAATTACCCCTTTTCCTGATTGGTTGAGAGTGGTTCTCACGGTTCTTACAACTGGAGGTGGTTCCTATTTTAGCGGCTCCCTACATATATATATATATATATATATATATATATATATATATAGACATTTAAGAGTAAATGACCAAATTACCCCTTTTCCTGATTGGTTGAGAGTGGTTCTCACGGTTCTTACAACTGGAGGTGGTTCCTATTTTAGCGGCTCCCTATATATATATATATATATAATCTGAATAATTTAGAATGTAAATATAGTAATCATAATTCAAATTAATTAAACCCATAAGAAGTCTTCCCACTTAATATAACTCAATTTTTAGAAGAAAACAAATGAAGGGTGGTTTATATATATATATATATATATACACATATATATATATACATATATATATATATATATATATATAATCTGAATAATTTAGAATGTAAATATAGTAATCATAATTCAAATTAATTAAACCCATAAGAAGTCTTCCCACTTAATATAACTCAATTTTTAGAAGAAAACAAATGAAGGGTGGTTGTATAAACAGGATATAATGAAAGGGAGATGAATCCTAAAGGAAACATATATGGAATGGTTGCACCATAAGGTTTGAAATTTTTATCCTCGCTCCTAACTGTTTTAGATTTTGTTTCATTTTCAAGCTAAGAATAAAATGAGTGCCTCACAAAAAAATTTTTGACTCAAACGCAGTGGTGAAGTTTGAGATTTTCAACCGGGTGTCCAAAACGTATATCCCAAAAAAGTTTATAAAACCAGGGGGTCAAAAACGTATATACCCAAAATTTTCTATACGAAAACTACATACTCCCGATTTCCTGTGGGCCCAGATGGGTGGTGACGATTGGATAACAGTATCACAAATAATAATGCAGCGAATAGGGCTGTAAACAAACTGAACGAACATGAACAAGACCTTGTTCGTGTTCGTTTGTTAAAAAATATATGTGTTCGCGAACCGTTCACGAACACTTATCGAACGGGATTTTATGTTTGTGTTCGTTTGTTAAGGAAATGAACTTGTTCGTGTTCGTTTGTGTTTGTTTCTTAATTTTAGGCAGCGAACGTTGACAAACACTAATGAGCACAAACTAATGTTCTTGAACAAAACTGGAAACAAATGAACACAAACGAACAAAATATATAATACACTGACACTTATTAGATATTTAATTTGTCAGCATTTTGATATAAAAACTAAAAACACTAATGAACTATCGAACACAAGCGAACACGTTACCGAACGTTCACGAACATAAACGAACGAACGCGACCTCTGTTCATGTTTGTTCATTTAACTAAACGAACGAAATTTCTTGTTCGTGTTCGTTTGTTTAATAAACGAACGAACACAAACGAACTTCCCGTCGAATGGTTCACGAACTATTCGCCGAACGTTTGGTTCGTTTACAGCCCTAGCAGCGAAAGTAATTGAGTAAAAATATTCATTTCAATAAAAGCTTGAATATATAAATAAAAGTTGTACAAGCGTTTCAGTATAAGCCCACATGTGTGATCTAATAAAAAGAGCTTTAGACATCATAGGCCTTAAGCTTGAGGAGTTGCAAATTTCTTGGCCTTCCTTTTAGCCGACCCAGATTTCCAGCCTATTATAAGGTTTGGTACTTGCGGTTCAATCTTTTGAAAATACGTCATCTTTCGCTGGTAAATATAATTAACTAACTCGTTTTGAAAACATTTTTTCAAAAAGAGTTTTATATATAAAAAAAACCGTAGGTAATCATTTCATATTCCTTGTGATTTTATCTTGTCACCAGATTTACATACTTGTCATACAATGGGAACCAGAGTTGAGAGCCGATCATTTTCAGTGCTATAATGATTAAGGGTACACACAAAAGTTGAATAAAACGTGTCTTATAGTCGGTATGCCTACCCATGCACGCTATTTCGTATGGCCATAATAGTTAATGATTCAGGACGCCCGGACATGGTACCAATAACCACCAATTGTTTCAGTTATCAAGTAAAACAGATTAAACCGAGTTCTTACGTTTATGAGCAATCATAGTCGACTCATTTATGCAATACCTGCTCCAAATAGCGTATTCGCCATACCCCATGTTTAAAAACAAAATAAGTTAAGAGCAATTACTTTTTACTAGCTTCCAATCAAGTATGATTATAGTTTAGCAAAAACCGCAAGTAAAAGTATTATTGACCAAATTCAATTATCTAGGGGGTTCTATATTCTGGAATGAACAGAGTCATTTATTTGTTAGAATGTATACGGGTCAAAGGTTAGTTCTTTTAGACATAACATGTTACTTAAGAATAGATTCGCTAGATTAAGCGTAGTTCGGAATGAATGTGGTTTATCCCTATCCGAGTGCACTGACTCTTTGGATAAAGGTCGATTAACCAAACATTCTATTTTGAAGTTGTTTTGAAGTATCTGGACCCGTTACGCCTAAATTATACGAACTAGGTTCGTATAACTAGTTATATGCGTATAAGCGAGTTCGGAAGGTTAGATAGGTCTTATGACAAGTCTAAGGTGTCAAAACACTTTTCATAATAATATATATTTTGTTTAAAAGTCAAAATATTAGTTACTTTGGTTTGAAAACCATTTCTTTAGTTTTTAGGATAAAAAGGGCATAATTGTCCTTTTAAAATATATATTCTATACTTGTCATATAACCTACCAAACAACATGACCAAGAGGTATAACTTCTAAGGTTTGTACCTTATATTAAAATGGTCATAATATCAGTTTTAAATAAGTTTTAACGTTGACCAAACGGGTCAGAATCAAAAGTCAAAGTAAAAGTCAAACTGCTGGATTTTCGATATAGAATTGAACTCTAAAGAAGAAATGACGAGTTGGACATGTTTTGACATGTCCTAATATGTTTTATAAAATGACATGATGTCAAAACTTAAGTTCTTGATAGTTAATAACTCAATTAGCGTAATTTGCAAAATTTACATTTTTGACCTTTTATTTTATATAAACTTGACTCGTCATTTCGGCTACTTAACGTGATCTTTAGAAGGTATAATCTCAGAGAATTATAACCTTCATTATTACGATCATGTAGCCATGTTCGGATCGAACATTGGCATCACCATAATGGTCATAACCGAAAGCCAAAGCAAAAGTCAATTTGCTTGACTTTCGGCTAATCACTTAGCCTATAAATGAAAGAGAGTATGAAAGAATACTTACAAGTGTTCTAGGAGAAGCTTGAACTCAGTAGGAGGCCTCTAAAGTGAAGTAAACTCTATAAATGAGCGTATAGAGAGAAAGAAGTGAAATGAGCAAAGAATCAGGTTGAATATGGTTGTTCTTTATACTTGAACAAGCTCATCTAGTGATGTGTTAAGACCAGGGAGAAGTGGCAAAATCACGAGATAGGTGTCACACTATGCGGATCGCCTTGATGAGCAAGCACAAAACTGCCAGCATGGTCCCCTACAGACCCTAAGGCTTCACCGCTTATGGTTCGTAAGCTCCTTAGCGCACCATGTTTCAATACAACTTACGGTCCATAAGCTCCAATGGCTTACGATCCGTATGGGGTTGCCTAGAAATGTTATTTTGAGATTTTTACGTCTTTAGTACTTAGACTTTGATTCTTTTGCCATTTGGCACTTTTAGTCCCTTTCCTTCCTCATAGTTGGGATTCGTCGGAGATCTGGGATGCATTTTAGTTAACACATATTAATAGTTTCTCTCCTTCCCAGAATCGGGATCTGTCAGAGATACGAAACACGTTTCAATGAACGTAGAATGTAACTCCCTCCTCCTTCCACATACTCGGGATTAATTTGAGGTTCCTCCCTCCACATAGTCGGGATTAGCTGGAGGATTGAACACGCACCGTTACATAGTTGAATGATAAATTCTCTCACCTTAGTTGGAGATCTGGGACACGTGTCGTCGCACAATTGGACAAAAAATTTACGAGTGTTACATCCTCACCCCCTTAAAGGAAATCTCATCCTAGAGATTTGTTCAAACTAATATGGTTATTCCCGTTTCATTTCAGATTTCAACCTATCAAGTGTATTCTGGGCCACAATGGGAATCCCATTTCACTTTGACGAGGGAAACTTATTTCCTACAGAGCTTTTAAATTTCATGGTCCTTAATGGACAATGTTTTTCAATAAACCTTAAGCTCTCGTTTGAATGTCATGATGAGACATGACAAGTGCTTTATCAGCTAAGCACTTTTCAGTTTAGAGATATGGAATACATTATGGATTCCACTCAGCTCTATTGGTAGCTTAGGTCTATATTCTATTGAATCGACACATTATGTTATCTCGAGTGGTCTAGTATTCCTAGGGCTCAGCTTGCCCTTATTACGTCTTTCCAAAGCAAGACTTTAGTAATATACTATTCTCCAATTTGGAACTTGAGAGGCTTCTGCCTTTTATTACCATAACTCTTCTACCTATCCTGGACATCCTTGAGTCTATCTCAAAAGAAAGATTCTTTTATTTTGGATAATCTACGGTCCAAAGAGTTAGTTTCTACCAACTACAGCCTAACGGATGGGTGTTTTACACTTTCTCGTGTATAAAGCCTTAAAAGGTGCGGATTTTAAACTTGTGTAATAGTTATTTGTAAGACCCTGAAGGGGTATGGTCCCAAAAACCCTGCGCAAGCACAGACGACCATACCATAATTACACTCCAAATTCATCTCGAACAGACCTTGCACAGCCGCGCAACGAGTTTAAATAAGAGTTGGAAAGATCAGTCCACAATATCCATGCGCCGGAGAAAGGAAAGACAAATATTCAATTAAACACCCTTGCGTGGGCCCGCGTAAAGGTACAATTAAGCTTGAAGATTTAACAAACAAAAGACAAGTCTTGAACATATCCGCGCGCATGAAATATGGACTTGAACGAAAGGAATCTTTTCTGTTATAACAGAATGGACACGTGGCGAAAGATCAATGGTTTACAATTGTAGATCTTCTAGAAGGCATTAAATGCCCATCGTGCACAACCTCATTCGGTTATAACCGAATGTGATGTGGCAACATCTGGAACCTTCATCTCAGTCACGATGATGGCAACAATTTAAATGCAAATTTAGATCAAACTACTTTCCACGTGGCATTTCCCCAACCGTCAATCAGAATCGCGATCCGTGTGCATGGATGGGGAGATAACTGTTAACGAAAAAGGAGATTCTGTTATTTCCTCCGTGATATTTTTGGCGCCAAACTTCGGTTATAAATATGAGAATTCAGGTACACGTTAATCATTCACTTTCACTTACTCTCACTTTTACTACTTCATATTCTTCTTGAGATCACTGTACTTATTCTCACGCTGGAGGGTGGTCACGGAGAGAATCCCCATTCTCCCCGTGGCGAGACTAATGATGTTTCTGTTTTGCAGTGATTTCCGGCGAAGTAGTTCCCATCAGTTATCGGCGAGAGGATTAACCCTTTTATGCAAAAACCCCACCCCCAGATCTGAACTGATTCCGGTCACCCCGATCTGGTATTTCTTCATTGGGGTCCAGTGATTACTTCATTCTTTTTTCATCTTTTCATTCGATTTCTTTCTCTCTTCTGTTTCTATGGCAGAAGGTCCGTCAAATCAACCACCAGGTCCTTGATCCGAGAACAGAGGCAATTTTGCTTATGCTTCTCGTGTCGACGAAATCGTGGAAGATGCATCGGATGATAACGATGTTCATCATGATGCGAATCGTGTGAATGATCCTATTACTCCAGGAGTTCATCCTGAAATTCCGATTGGTTCAATTTTACCTCCTGGTGAAACTATGGTTTCCTGGTATGTTAAATCCCAGGGTGCTTTGAATGTCGTTTATGCACAACTTTGTGCACAAACTGCTCAACAAGCATCACAGGCATGTAGATCTACAGCTCAAGTGCGAAATCCAACCGGACCTCGAGTGTTACGTTATGATTCAACATCATACATGTCGGTCAAAGATACAGAAGTTTACTCTCAATCTAGCATGAGTCTACTCATTCTGGATCTAGACGTCGGGATTATCGTGACGAGCAACACTCACAGAAACGTCAATCTGTTCATTTAAGGCGGGGCCCACGTTCTTCACAAAAGCGGGACACCCAACTGATGAATATGATAGAACATATAACGAGGATGATAACACAAGTGTTTTCAATTGGTTACAGAAGAAACATGCTAGTTATAAGCCAAAAGTACATGCGGTGTATAATCCAGAAGCGGAGCGTGATTACAATTTGATCTATCGACCAGCTGAAGCTGCTGAAAATTCCAAGTTTGCTAGGGAAATTGCATTGGCTCCCCTCAAGAGTGCAAAATTACCATCCAACATAGGGAAGTTTAATGGAATGTCAGGTCCTGATGATCATTTGCGCTTATTCACCAGCGCAAGGCTAATTGGTGGATGGACGTTACCTATGTGGTGTCACCTGTTTGTTTAGACCCGTATAGGAGCAGCGTGCCTTTGGTTTGACAACTTGCCAATAGGTAAACTGATTCCTAGAATGATCTTAAGGAGAAATTCTTAGTTCATTTTAGTAAGAAACGACGTTCCATCAGAGATTCCGCAGATGTCATGAACATCTGGCAGAGAGATAATGAAAGTCTAGAGGATTTCATTACTCGATATAATAAGGAAGTACTTGAGATCGGTGACGTACATGAGTATTTGATTCACGCACAGTTCAAGTATGAAGTACGGTGTGATGACATGATCAAGGTGTTATCAGGAACTGAAGGGTTACTGAAGAGTTGGGAGAAATTTATGGCAGCAGCTAAAGTTTATGAGCGCAACTTAAGCTCTAACCGACCTCCGTTGCCTCAGAATCGTCCGCAAGACATGAGCAGGAACAGTGATCGAAAATTCAAAAAGAGTTGGAAGGATTGAGGATCCAGCACGTACTCTTCGAAAGATGGTCGCGCAACGAACAACAAAATTGATGCTCAAAAAGCAATTAAGCAAGAGAATAGAGAGAGGCAGTGGACTCCTCTAACCAAAACTCCTGTGGAGGTTCTTAGTATAGAGAATTATCAATTTAAACAGCCACAACAGATGAAAAACAAGAAGGACCAGGATCCAAATCTCTATGGTGATTATCACAAGGATACGGGTCACACGACTGAAAATTGTATCAGCTTGCGCACCGAGATCGAAATGGCACTTTAAAGCGGGAAACTCACTCATTTGGTGCAAAACCTGCGCAAGGAGGTTCGTCAAATTACCCGCGGAGATGAAGGACCAAGTAACAAGAAAGCTAAGTGTAACACCTCGAAAATTCACGTCCTATAATGTATCAACTAGTGTCATGGACTTAAAACGTGTAAAGGATTGATTTAGAGGGACTAAAGTTGACAAACAAGGAATCTGTGTGTATAAAAGGATTCAAAATGTCAACAGTGAATAAGTATGTCTCTCAATAACCTTACATGATGTTTATACCCTTAAACGAATAAATCATGGATCATACGAAGCCAGTTGTGAAAGAAAGTGAGGAATTACAAACTACAGGGGTTAAATGTGTCAACATGTTTAAAGTATACCTCTGAGTGACCATTTAGCAAACCTGAAGTTTTGTAATGATAAAATATACTCATGAGAATAAGTGATAAAAATTTCACAAGGTTTCGTTAAAGTATGAGAAAGTTATGACGATATTCGTATACGAGGGGTTAAAAGCGTCAACGTTGAAATTTAAGACTTTTCGGTGATCGTATGAATAATCGGGGACTAAAAAAAGTTGGTTTATGACTTGGGGTCCTTAAAAGTCAAGTTTGGAGGTTACAAGTGCAAGAAACCATGTTAAAAATCAAGTTTGGAAGTTCAGGGGCCAAACTGTAAACTTTTAAAAATTCTGTTGTGCTGGCTGGTCCTTACGGACCGTAACACTCTGGACCTTACGGTCCGTAAGCTATTGCCCAGCAACAGAAAACAGGCAGCTGCCTGTTCCAGCCCGTTCCACCGCCTCAATCTGCCATTTTTCAATTCAAGGGGCTTGTTTGATGGTATTTTAAGGCCTAGGGACACTTGTAATGATCTGGAATCATTCCATAGACTATTTTGGCATGACCTTATGCATTTGGGATCACTATATATATGAACATGAAATTGCAACATTTTGATCATCACTTCAAGGACTTCTCTGGAGCTCCTCTGATCAGCAACAAGTTTCCATAGGCTACCTAATCATACTTAGGACCCTTGTAAGTGTCCTTAATCCTTTCTAATTCTGTTTTGCTTAGTTAATTAGTGTAAAGTCAAACCGTCGTAATTAAGATTTGACTTCGTCATTAATCTTAATCCCTTCAGTCAAAATTCAAATTGAAAGTACCTATGAGTAGGTAATTATGTGGGCAATAAACCCTTAAAAGGGTATTCTCTGATTCCCACTCTAACTAGGTCAATTGTCGAGTCAAACTTGATTATAAAAAGTCAACAGGAAGCTTATTTTCAAATAAATACATAATTAGCAATGTAGAAGCTATGCAACCTGTTTTTACATTAATATAACTTGGTAATTAATGTAAGAACAAGAACATTTTTAAACATGTTCAACTAGACAATTTTCAGTTTAGGCTCGGTTCGGAACCGAAAGTCGCATAGTTTGACTTATGCTTTGACTTTCAGTTCTGACCCGTTTAAGCATAGTTTAGAAATGCCTTAGAGCTTTATTAGAACCAAGTTACCTATAAGTATAACCCTCTGTGATTATACAACTTGCTTGGTTCATTAGTTATTCGATTCATATGCATGATTCCGTTAAATGCTTAAATGTTGACCATTATGCCCTTTTCACCTTAAAACGTGATTTTTGAAAATGTAAAAGAGTAGAAACCTTAATTACTAAATTATAGACTTGCAACCAAAATTTGACATCAGTTTGAGGTGTAGATTGAGAGCTATGCTCATTAGCGTAATTAGAACGCTTCTTAGTAATTAAACGGCGTCATTAGCGTAAAGCCTATCTAAACCCAATTTTTGACACCAAACCTTTTACCCACTGATGTAATATAATATTTTGGGATTTTTGAAGATTTTTATTATTTTTAAACTGATCATAAGCTAGGGTTACCGCCTTGATTCGGTAAATACCGAATATACCCTTTTAAGCCATAAAATGAGTTTTACAAATCCTTTTGACCCCAAACCTTTTTCTACTGATCTAATATGATAAATAAAGTATTTTGAGCCTTCTGGAATTATAAAAATATCAGCTTTCCTTTGAAAACCCGGAAATGGCTCCAAATCGCCTTTTTAGGCATTTTCGACGCATAGTATGTATTAAGATTATGTTGAGCACATAAGGTTTAATACCTACTAATATTTTAAGTAAATTATTATATTTTTAAAGTAAACTAAAGTTTTGAACTCAGGTTTCCAGTCTTGACTTTTTAAGCCTATGTGAAATTACCAAAATACCCCTAAGAGGCATAGTTTGGTTATAAAGGATAGATTACACATATATATATATGATACCCTACTGTTATAACCTAGTAAATTAAGTATTTTTACTGATTACATCAGACCCGAAACTCAGGTTTATATTTAAACTCTTTTATAACCTTTTAAATGACCAAAATACCCTTACGGGGCTCATTTTGAGATTAAACTCGTTTTGGGCATAATAAAAGATATCCTACTGATATCACAACATCTTAAAGGCATATTAACTTAGAAAACCTGTATATGATTCATTTGGTTACTCGTTACGCACTTTTCACGTTCGGATCGGCTTATGTAACTAGTTTGCATATATTAGCCGAGACGGGTCAAACCATATCATTTTTGTCTCAAGTTCCAGGATGTGTTTAAGTTACCCATATTAAACAAGTATACAAGCTTGTCGGGTCAAAACCACATTCTAAATCGGTCTTCGCTTAATCATGCGTTTGAACCGTATCTTTATGTAAGACTAACCGGTCTAAGCTTAGGCTTAATTAAAGACCCGTTAGCATTCTAAATTGGTTATTTATACCATCATTCCAGACTAGAGCCTTCCGGTAAATGGTACCTACGCTTACTTAAGTGAATACGACTGAGTTATTAGATTCTTGCTATTTAAGACAGGAGCTAGCTCAGGTAAATACTCTTAACTTATTTTCCCTATATGGGCTTGGGATACGGTATTATAAAAATACCGCTTGGTCGGGTATTGAATATTTAGTCGAATTGTGATTAAATTATTGAGGTAACCCGGTTTAATCTGTATTGTTTGAAATAAAGGCCTTTAGGGGTTAATGACCATGTCCCGGATATCCTTGACATCATTGTGTTATAAAATGGCCACGTCTTAAGCACGGGGTGTAGGCATACACCTGACAGTTGCTTAAGAGATAACGGTATCTCACTCTCTTGTGGGCCTATACTTGTGGCGTGTCTGTTAATCTGACTCGGTTTCTACATCGGGCCCTGAACGTATAACGAACATGTAAATCTGTATACAAGATTATAAATATAATTGTCCCACGTTATAAAGAGTTTGTGCCTTGTGCATTCAAATCAATTTTTTTAAACCTTTTCAAAATGAGTCGGTTGAGTGTATTTACCAGTGAAAACTGACGTATTTTCCAAAAGGGTTAAGTGACAGGTACTGTACGTAATTGGCTGGAAGCTCAGGGCGTTTATAAGGAATCTTGCAAGTTCTAGGCGCCTAAAGTCTGTTGAAAAATGTTTATGTTTTAAGATCCGCCTGTGGATCCTTTACTTTCCGTTGTAATACTCTAATATTACGTTATATTCGGATTGTAATATAATTTATCTTTTGCTTCCGCTGTGCATTCATATATATTGTGTTGTTTGACTATGATGACATCAACTACGTCACGATACTCCCCACCGGGCCCACCGGTGACGCGTGGAATTTGGGGTGTGACAGGTTGGTATCAGAGCCAACACTGAGTGAATTAAACACTAGTCTTTTGTGTTTAATCTTAGTTACACAATTGCACATTCTTGAGTCTAGACAAGAACATAGGACTAATCCTAATACGTTTTATTTGTTTCTTTTATTATTTTCTGATTAGGCCTTACATGGGCGAGTCATTTCAGTTAGAAGTCCCTCTTGGGGCAACCATGTATTTGTTTAAATTTTAATAGGACGGTTAGATTCCTATATTATAAGATCTACCATTATATTAAAGTGGCAAAAATCTAAAAAGGGCAAGACCTAACCATATGTCACCTTAAGACAAGGCCAAGATGGTAGTTTCCCAAATTAGATTCTGATTCTTGTTAACATTTCAACTTAGGATTGTTCTGCGTTAAATATTAAAAGAATCTTAAAGGTAAAACCTAGCCTAAATGTCATTGTAGACATGGCCAAGACGGTAGAACTTATCTAAAAGATTCCAATCCCTGTTAACATCTGTAAGTATGTTAACATTTTTGGTAAACTGTAAATCGTTAAAGTCACACAGGCCATCTTTAAAAAGAGGGTTAATCTAAATTCCCTTATTTGAAATAAACATCCATTAGTGATTAAGTGCCTACGGGCCAAACTTGTTGTCCGATAAGACAACGACCGTAGTGGTCTTTGACCCCCGTCTAAAGATGTTGAACTACGTCCAAGCATAATAGTTTGTATGATCAATGCGATCCTGACTAATATCATCAAATGAAGATGATCAAATTATAAACATCCATAAGTGAAGAAAAGCCTACGGGCCATACTTATTGTCCTAAGGGACAAAAGACAGTGGATGTCTTTGACTCTCTGTCAAGAAAAGGTAATGAAATAGGTTCAAGCCTTAATGCCTAGATTCTCTGAAATCATGGCTTGTAAATTTAAAAACTGTCCTTGTGACTAGGCCTTGCGCCACCTTAATATCCTTAATGTTCTATAACTAGGATAAATTATAATGAAAGTGCTAATTAAATATAACTAACAAGTTAACCAATATGGTTTATATTACCATGGTTAATAAATCGTCAAGAACGATAGTACTGAATGGGCTTCTAAATAAACCTTGCCCTTATTTTCTTTTTGTAGCAATTAAGACTACATGGCTGACTCAGAAGAGGTAAACAGTCATCCCCTGGAAAACCACGATGATGATAAGATTGATATAACCAGAGGAGAACTTCGTACTCTGATTAATACAGCTGTATCTAAAGCTGTAGAGGAGCAATTCAAGGAATATAGTGAGACTCATAGTAAAGCCTCATCTGTACCCCACTCTAAGTCTGTCCCTAGGACTCACTCTGAGGCTCATAGCAAGCCACCCTCAAAGAAAGATGAGCCAAAGAAAGATGATGATAGACGTTCATCAAATCAACACAGTGTTCCATCCAAGAGGTTTGTGTTCGATAATGAACCACGCACCAAGTCCTGTACCTACAAGTACTTTGTTTCCTGCAAACCCCGAGATTTTACTGGGGAAAAGGAGTAACAGATTGTATGACCTGGTTGGATGAAATGGACACAGTTGTCGATATCAGCGGTTGTGCTGAGAGGGATGTAGTAAAGTATGTATCCCAATCGTTCAAGGGAGAGGCACTAGCATGGTGGAAGGCCCTCATTCAAGCTGCTGGGAAGATCCCACTTTACAACATGTCATGGGAACAGTTTGTTGCTCTCATTATGGAGAACTACTGCCCTCAACACGAGGTTGAGTGGATTGAGTCAGATTTCTTATCATTGGTGATGACAAACTTAGATTGTCAAGCTTACCTCACCAGTTTCAATACCCTGTCCAGACTGGTTCCTTACCTAGTAACACCAGAACCCAAGAGAATTGCTCGTTTCATTGGGGGTTTAGCCCCAGAAATCAAAGCCAGTGTTAAGGCTTCAAGACCTACTACATTCAGGTCAGCGGCCGATCTGTCACTATCTCTTACACTCGATATAGTCAGAAACAAGGCTGCCAAAGCCTCTGAAGATGGAAAGCGTAAAAGGGAGGATGAGGACTCTCATCGCTCCGATAGGAAGAGGAACTCTGAGGATAAGAAGAGTTCCGGGTTTAAGAAAGACAGCCAGCAGTCGGGTGAGAAGACCAGGTGCGAAACCTGTAGGAAATACCACCTAGGGAAATGCAAATTTGAATCTCCACCTCTACCGTGTGGAATTTGCAAGTCTAAGGAACATAAAACCCTTGATTGCAAGAAATTGAAAGATGCAACCTGTTATGGTTGCAACGAGAAGTGGCATATCAAGACCAACTGCCCTAGGAATCAGAAGAAGCCCGAAGAGGCCAAGAAAACAAACGCATGATGAACGCCCAGGATGCAGAATGATAACTTTATAGCAGGTACCTTTCCTTATCAAGCAGTTTATTCAGAAATTTATTTAATACTAGCACATATGATTCTATAAGGAACGATAAATGTTGAGAACTGCTGTCTCCGCCTGATTAGCACTCCGGTCATGTAATGCGAGGTAGAAATTGGCCGATGACACTATAGAAAATGCTCCAACAAACCTTAGATTGATATTTTTATCTATTAAGGATCACTCTTTTCTGATATCCTTATGGCAAGCTTTCAAGCTATCCAAATTCATCACTATAATAAAGACAGATGTGACATTTTGATCCCCTGTCAAAAAGGTGATGGATTAGGACCAAACTTTAAATACCATTAAAGGTCTTTTGTGACCTAGGCTAAGTAAAATTTATATATATTAAATAACGTTCATAAAGAATGTTAATTCTATATTGGCCGGTATGGTTTAATGAAACCATGGTTAATATATAAGACCATGAGGATGATGAATAACAGTTGTCGGATCGCAACTAAGAGATTGATTCATTTAGTAATAGGAACCGAATCTTGAGCATGACAAACTCGGATAAGACATCAGTCAATCACGCCATTGATGATGCGGCGCATGCTAATGATACTACAATTGTAAACCTGAAAAAGTCCAAGGATGTTCTTCAAACTATGATAAGACGCAGCTGTGGGAAAAGCTGTGAAGAAGATCGTGAAAGAGTTCAAAGAGCCGAATGCTACTGCTCCAAATCCTTCGTAAACTATAAATATAGCAAACTTTTAAAATCTTTCTTAAGAACCATAGTTATTAAGTGAAGGCAGGAATCATAAGGACTATTTCCTCTGTTCTTGTCAAGAACCTTCAGTCGTAGAATTTTAGAAGTATCCTCTTTCTAGGTGTAATGCGTCAACACCTAGAATTAATATCTCTTTGATCTCTAATGATTGCGGATACCAGACGGTATGATAAAAGCGTCATATGAGGATTGGTGTATCTTAATATGTTCCATAGATTGCTTCCATGCCTGATCAGTATGGAGGTTTAATGCATGGGACCACAAGGATATCTCGATGGTCATATGGTGCTAGGTCAACTATTGGTATTCAAAGAAGATATCTAAAATGGAATGGTCCAAGTAAATGTTACCGATTAAGGAATTCATGGACTCGTGACATAAATGTGTCACTTACCTGATACGGAATATGATTGATGAAACTGAAGCCCGAGATTTGGAAATCTCTGTAACCTCCTTGTACCTTAATTATCTCCTCCTAAGATTACCCTGTTTACCTCCTGGGAGGCAAGTAGATTTAATATTAACATCCGCTTTGGGTTGGAGTGTTGTAAAGACTCCATGTTGAATATGAAATAATCGGAACCCTGATTAAGTAAGTTTTAAGATAGAGGTTCATATAGTCTAACTCGATATTCTGAGAGTTAAATAAGAAAGACGGTTCATTCTGCTTATGCATTGATTACCACAACCCTAATTAGGAAACAATTAAGAATTGCCACCAGCTGCCCAGGATCGTCGATTTGTTCTACTAGAAGCTAGGATTAGCTATTCCTTAAAATTAGTTTTAAGCAATGATTGGGATAACCATCCTACCTTAAGATAAGCTTTTCTATAATAATTGATATGTAAGCATTAAGGCTGCTCCTTTGGAGACCTTGTATAGATGGAATGTTAAACATCTATTGTTAGATAGAGAATTGGTAAGTCCAAATATCAGGATCTGAAAGTTGCCCTGGAAACAACGAATAAGATCATACAAATCCATAATCATCTGTTAGATGCCAGTATTTGGCAGAAAATCAAGACTTATGGAAATAGCAAACCCGCTAAGTTCTTGTTAAGGAATAGGGTTCAACAAAAGATATCACCCTGGAAAGGTGTGCCAATTTGTTAAATAATCAGACTAGTTGAGCTCTGAATATATAAAATCATTCGAAGGAATCGAATGTATCAAGGTCAGATAGCTTAAAGCTAAAACCTATTTAAGGAGTTGGACGGAGCTCGCAACACATTTTCACTAATGATTTAAGAATGTGTTTCGCCAATAAGTCAAGAAGCACTATCACATAATGATATGCAGATTTATGATATAATGAGCAACCTATGTCAATTGAGAATCGACAGGTGAAGAAGCTCCAAAAGGACACATGTACCCATTATAAAGGTCAACTTGGGAGCTTGGAAAAGCTCCAGATATGCTATTAAGGTTAAGTCCATTATGCGACAAAAAGTACTTCCATAATTTTGGCAAATCTCGAGGTCGAGATTTGTTTTAAGGGGGTGAGGATGTAACACCTCGAAAATTCACGTCCTATAATGTATCAACACGTGTCATGGACTTAAAACTTGTAAAGGATTGATTTAGAGGGACCAAAGTTGACGAACAAGGAATCTGCGTGTATAAAAGGATTCAAAATGTCAACAGTGAATAAGTGAGAACCACCTCGAGTTGTAAGAACCGTGAGAACTACACCGTACGGGAAAGAGAATAGATTAGACATTTAAGAGTAAATGACCAAATTACCCCTTTTCCTGGTTGGATGAGAGTGGTTCTCGCGGTTCTTACAACTGGAGGTGATTCCTATTTTAGCGGCTCCCGATATATATAGGGGACCGCTAAAATGAGAACCACCTCGAGTTGTAAGAACCGTGAGAACTACACCGTACGGGGCGAGGTGGACCAAATTTTTTTTCATAAACGTAGATGCGTGTATTATAAACACATTTGTAAAAAAAAATCAAAAAAAAATGTCGTGTGTGTAGTTTTGAGCACCACAAGTTTGTGTTTACGGGTACCGTAAATCTTACCGGAAAATTTACGGTATCCGTAAACACAAACTTGTGGTGCTCAAAACTACACACACGACATTTTTTTTTGAATTTTTTTTACAAATGTGTTTATAATACACGCATCTACGTTTATGAAAAAAAAAATTTGGTCCACCTCCCACCGGATCAAAAAGTTCTCACGGTCACCGGATCAAAAAGTTCTCACAGTTCTTACAACTCGAGGTGGTTCTCATTTTAGCGCAATTCTATATATATATATATATATATATATATATATATATATAATCTGAATAATTTAGAATGTAAATATTGTAATCATAATTCAAATTAATTAAACCCATAAGAAGTCTTCCCAAATATAACTCAATTTTTAGAAGAAAACAAACGAAGGGTGATTGTATAAACAGGATATAATGAAAGGGAGATGAATCCTAAAGCAAACATATATGGAATGGTTGCACCACAAGGTTTGAAATTTTTATCCTCGCTCCTAACCGTTTTAGATTTTGTTTCATTTTCAAGCTAAGAATAAAATGAGTGCCTCACAAAAAAAAAATGACTCAAACGCAGTGGTGAAGTTTGAGATTTTCAACCGGGTGTCAAAAAGGTATATCCCAAAAAATTTTATAAAACCGGGGGGTCGAAAACGTATATACCCAAAATTTTCTATACGAAAAGTACATACTCCCGATTTCCTGTGGGCCCGAATGGGTGGTGACGATTGGATAACAATATCACAAATAATAATGCAGCGAATAGGGCTGTATTAGATATTTAATTTGTCAGCATTTTGATATAAAAACTAAAAACACTAATGAACTATCGAACACAAGCGAACACGTTACCGAACATTCACGAACATAAACGAACGAACGCGACCTCTGTTTATGTTTGTTCATTTAACTAAACGAATGAAATTTCTTGTTCGTGTTCGTTTGTTTAATAAACGAACGAACACAAACGAACTTCCCGTCGAACGGTTCACGAACTGTTCGCCGAACGTTTGGTTCGTTTACAGCCCAAGCAGCGAAAGTAATTGAGTAAAAAATATTCATTTCAATAAAAGCTTGAATATATAAATAAAAGTTGTACAAGCGTTTCAGTATAAGCCCACATGTGTGATCTAATAAAAAGAGCTTTAGACATCATAGGCCTTAAGCTTGAGGAGTTGCAAATTTCTTGGCCTTCCTTTTAGCCGACCCAGATTTCCAGCCTATTATAAGGTTTGGTACTTGCGGTTCAATCTTTTGAAAATACGTCATCTTTCGCTGGTAAATATAATTAACTAACTCGTTTTGAAAACATTTTTTCAAAAAGAGTTTTATATATAAAAAAAACCCGTAGGTAATCATTTCATATTCCTTGGGATTTTATCTTGTCGCCAGATTTACATACTTGTCATACAATGGGAACCAGAGTTGAGAGCCGATCATTTTCAGTGCTATAATGATTAAGGGTACACACAAAAGTTGAATAAAACGTGTCTTATAGTCGGTATGCCTACCCATGCACGCTATTTCGTATGGCCATAATAGTTAATGATTCAGGACGCCCGGACATGGTACCAATAACCACCAATTGTTTCAGTTATCAAGTAAAACAGATTAAACCGAGTTCTTACATTTATGAGCAATCATAGTCGACTCATTTATGCAATACCAGCTCTAAATGGCGTACTCGCCATACCCTAGGTTTAAAAACAAAATAAGTTAAGAGCATTTACCTTTTGCTAGCTTCCAATCAAGTATGATTATAGTTTAGCAAAAACCGCAAGTAAAAGTATTATTGACCCAAATTTGATTATTTGTTAGAATGTATACGGGTCATTTATTTGTTAGAATGTATACGGGTAAAAGGTTAATTCCTTTAGACATGACATGTTACTTAAGAATAGATTCGCTAGATTAAGCGTAGTTCGGAATGAATGTGGTTTATCCCTATCCGAGTGCAATGACTCTTTGGATAAAGGTCAATTAACCAAACATTCTATTTTGAAGTAGTTTTGAAGTATCTGGACCCGTTACGCCTAAATTATACGAACTAGGTTCGTATAACTAGTTATATGCGTATAAGCGAGTTTGGAAGGTTAGATAGGTCTTATGACAAGTCTAAGGTGTCAAAACACTTTTCATAATACTATATATTTTGTTTAAAAGTCAAAATATTAGTTACTTTGGTTTGAAAACCATTTCTTTAGTTTTTAGGATAAAAAGGGCATAATTGTCCTTTTAAAATATACATTCTATACTTGTCATATAACCTACCAAACAACATGACCAAGAGGTATAACTTCTAAAGTTTGTACCTTATATTAACATGGTCATAATATCAGTTTTAAACAAGTTCTAACGTTGACCAAACGGGTCAGAATCGAAAGTCAAAGTAAAAGTCAAACTACTGGATTTTCGATATAGAATTGAACTCTAAACAAGAAATGACGAGTTGGACATGTTTTGACATGTCCTAATATGTTTTATAAAATGACATGATGTCAAAACTTAAGTTCTTGATAGTTAATAACTCAATTAGCGTAATTTGCAAAATTTACATTTTTGACCTTTTATTTTATATAAACTTGACTCGTCATTTCGGCTACTTAACGTGATCTTTAGAAGGTATAATCTCAGAGCATTATAACCTTCATTATTATGATCATGTAGCCATGTTCGGATCGAACATTGGCTTCACCATAATGGTCATAACCAAAAGCCAAAGCAAAAGTCAATTTGCTTGACTTTCGGCTAATCACTTAGCCTATAAATGAAAGAGAGTATGAAAGAATACTTACAAGTGTTATAGGAGAAGCTTGAACTCAGTAGGAGGCCTCTAAAGAGAAGCAAACTCCATAAATGAGCGTATAGAGAGAAAGAAGTGAAATGAGCAAAGAATCAGGTTGAATATGGTTGTTATTTATACTTGAACAAGCTCATCTAGTGATGTGTTAAGACCAGGGAGAAGTGGTAAAATCACGAGATGGGTGTCACACTATGCGGATTGCCTTGATGAGCAAGCACAAAACTGCCAGCATGGTCCCCTACAGACGCTAAGGGTTCACCGCTTATGGTTTCTAAGCTCCTTAGCGCACCATGTTTCAATACAACTTACGGTCCCTAAGCTCCAATGGCTTACGATCCATATGGGGTTGCCTAGAAATGTTATTTTGAGATTTTTACATCTTTAGTACTTGGACTTTGATTCTTTTTCCATTTGGCACTTTTAGTCCCTTTCCTTCCTCATAGTTGGGATTAGTCGGAGATCTGGGATGCGTTTTAGTTAACGCACATTAATAGTTTCTCTCCTTCCCAGAATCGGGATCTGTCAGAGATACGAAAAACGTTTCAATGAACGTAGAATGTAACTCCCTCCTCCTTCCACATACTCGGGATTAATTGGAGGTTCCTCCCTCCACATAGTCGGGATTAGCTGGAGGATTGAACACGCACCGTTACATTGTTGAATGATAAATTCTCTCACCTTAGTTGGAGATCCGGGACACGTGTTGTCGCACAATTGGACAAAAATTTTACGAGTGTTACATCCTCACCCCCTTAAAGGAAATCTCATCCTAGATATTTGTTCAAACTAATATGGTTATTCCCGTTTCATTTCAGATTTCAACCTATCAAGTGTATTCTGGGCCACAATGGGAATCCCATTTCACTTTGACGAGGGAAACTTATTTCCTACAGAGCTTTTAATCATGGTCCTTAATGGACAATGTTTTTTAATAAACCTTAAGCTCTCGTTTGAATGTCATGATGAGACATAACAAGTGCTTTATCAGCTAAGCACTTTTCAGTTTAGAGATATGGAATACATTATGGATTCCACTCAGCTCTATAGGTAGCTTAGGTCTATATTCTACTGAATCGACACATTATGTTATCTCGACTGGTCTAGTATTCCTAGGGCTCAGCTTGCCCTTATTACGTCTTTCCAAAGCAAGACTTTAGTAATATACTATTCTCCAATTTGGAACTTGAGAGGCTTCTGCCTTTTATTACCATAACTCTTCTACCTATCCTGGGCATCCTTGAGTCTATCTCAAAAGAAAGATTCTTTTATTTTGGATAATCTACGGTCCAAAGAGTTAGTTTCTACCAACTATAGCCTAACGGATGGGTGTTTTACACTTTCTCGTGTATAAAGCCTTAAAAGGTGCGGATTTTAAACTTGTGTAATAGTTATTTGTAAGACCCTGAAGGGGTATGGTCCCAAAAACCCTGCGCAAGCGCAGAGGACCATACCATAATTACACTCCAAATTGATCTCGAACAGACCTTGCACAGCCGCGCAACGAGTTTAAGTAGGATTTGGAAAGATCAGTCCTCAATAACCATGTGCCGGAGAAAGGAAAGACAAATATTCAATTAAACACCCTTGCGTGGGCCCGCGTAGAGGTACAATTAAGCTTGAAGATTTAACAAACAAAAGACAAGTCTTGAACATATCCGCGCGCATGAAATATGGACTTGAACGAAAGGAATCTTTTCTGTTATAACAGAATGGAGACGTGGCGAAAGATCAATGGTTTACAGTTGTAGATCTTCTAGAAGGCATTAAATGCCCATCTTGCACAACCTCATTCGGTTATAACCGAATGTGACGTGGCAACATCTGGAACCTTCATCTCAGTCACGATGATGGCAACAATTTAAATGCAAATTTAGATCAAACTACTTTCCACGTGGCATTTCCCCAACCGTCAATCAGAATCGCGATCTGTGTGCATGGATGGGGAGATAACTGTTAACGGAAAAGGAGATTCTGTTATTTCCTTCGTGATATTTTTGGCGCCAAACTTCGGTTATAAATATGATAATTCAGGTACACGTTAATCATTCACTTTCACTTACTCTCACTTTTACTACTTCATATTCTTCTTGAGATCACTGTACTTATTCTCACGCTGGAGGGTGGTCACGGAGAGAATCCCCATTCTCCCCGTGGCGAGACTAACGATGTTTCTGTTTTGCAGTGATTTCCGGCGAAGTAGTTCCCATCAGTTATCGGCGAGAGGATTAACCCTTTTATGCAAAAACCCCACCCCCAAATCTGAACTGATTCCGGTCACCCCGATCTGGTGTTTCTTCATTGGGGTCCAGTGATTACTTCATTCTTTTTTCATCTTTTCATTCGATTTCTTTCTCTCTTCTGTTTCTATGGCAGAAGGTCCGTCAAATCAACCACCAAGTCCTTGATCCGAGAACAGAGGCAATTTTGCTTATGCTTCTCGTGTCGACTAAATCGTGGAAGAAGCATCGGATGATAACGATGTTCATCATAATGCGAATCATGTGAATGATCCTATTACTCCAGGAGTTAATCCTGAAATTCCGATTGGTTCAATTTTACCTCCTGGTGAAACTATGATTTCCTGGTATGTTAAATCCCAGGGTGCTTTGAATGTCGTTTATGCACAACTTTGTGCACAAACTGCTCAACAAGCATCGCAGGCATGTAGATCTACAGCTCAAGTGTGAAATCCAACCGCACCTCGAGTGTTACGTTATGATTCAACATCATACATATCGGTCAAAGATACAGAAGTTTACTCTCAATCTAGCATGAGTCTACTCATTCTGGATCTAGACGTCGGGATTATCGTGAAGAGCAACACTCACAGAAACGTCAATATGTTCATTTAAGGTTGGGCCCACGTTCTTCACAAAAGCGGGACACCCAACTGATGAATATGATAGAACATATAACGAGGATGATAACACAAGTGTTTTCAATTGGTTACAGAAGAAACATGCTAGTTATAAGCCAAAAGTACATGCGGTGTATAATCCAGAAGCGGAGCGTGATTACAATTTGATCTATCGACTAGCTGAAGCTGCTGAAAATTCCAAGTTTGCTAGGGAAATTGCATTGGCTCCCCTCGAGCGTGCAAAATTACCATCCAACATGGGGAAGTTTAATGGATTGTCAGATCCTGATGATCTTTTGCGCTTATTCACCAGCGCAAGGCTAATTGGTGGATGGACGTTACCTATGTGGTGTCACCTGTTTGTTCAGACCCGTATAGGAGCAGCGTGCCTTTGGTTTGACAACTTGCCAACAGGTAAACTGATTCCTAGAATGATCTTAAGGAGAAATTCTTACTTCATTTTAGTAAGAAACGACATTCCATCAGAGATTCCGCAGATGTCATGAACATCTGGCAGAGAGATAATGAAAGTCTGGAGGATTTCATTACTCAATATAATAAGGAAGTACTTGAGATCGGTGACGTACATGAGTATTTGATTCGCGCACAGTTCAAGTATGCGGTACGGTGTGATGACATGATCAAGGTGTTATCAGGAACTGAAGGGTTACTGAAGAGTTGGGAGAAATTTATGGCAGCAGCTAAAGTTTATGAGCGCAACTTAAGCTCTAACCGACCTCCGTTGCCTCAGAATCGTCCGCAAGACATGAGCAGGTACAGTGATCAAAAATTCAAAAAGAGTTGGAAGGATTCAGGATCCAGCACTTACTCTTCGAAAGATGGTTGCGCAACGAACAACAAAATTGCTGCTCAAAAAGCAATTAAGCAAGAGAATAGAGAGAGGCAGTGGACTCCTCTAAACAAAACTCCTGTGGAGGTTCTTAGTATGGAGAATTATCAATTTAAACAGCCACGGCAGATGAAAAACAAGAAGGGCCAGGATCCAAATCTCTATGGTGATTATCACAAGGATACGGGTCACACGACTGAAAATTGTATCAGCTTGCGCACCGAGATCGAAAAGGCACTTTAAAGCGGGAAGCTCACTCATTTGGTGCAAAACCTGCGCAAGGAGGTTCGTCAAATTACCCGCGGAGATGAAGGACCAAGTAATAAGAAAGCTAAGCAAACATGAATGGTTCAAGGTGGTCCGGCATGCAGGCGCTACCACAAACGGAGTCACAATGAATGATGGCGCGAGCAGTAAGTGATTTTTCCTGTTGTACCAGGAGGTCCTCAAGAAGAACGACCGGTCATCATCACTGGTATTTTTGGTCATTATCGTACTGATTATATGTTTATTGATCCGGGGAGTTATATGGATATTATCTATGAATAGTGTTTCAAGCAGTTAGACCTAGAGGACAAGGCGCGCTTGAAACCAGTTGATTTCCCATTAACTAGTTTCTGCAATGAAGCCGTCTTTCCGCTGGGTCAAATTTTATTTCCCTGTCACGCTCTCAGATGGAAAACATACACATACCATTCCAGTCAATTTTATGGTAATGCCAGCTACTTCCCGCCATGATGTTTTGTTGGGAAGACGTTCGCAAATGGAATTTAGCATGATTACTTCTATACCATACGCTGCTTGTGGTTTTCGTATAGAGACTGGTGTAGCAATTCTATATTCGAGGAAAGAAGTTATTGTCACACCCCCAAAATCCACCTGCGGAATACCACCGCTTGGAGGCGTGACTGACCAGGATCCAGCCACCAATCATATTGAACAAGCATATAAGTAGTTATAAAATCCAACCAATACAATTGGTGTTCAAACAAAACATAGTTTAAGTTGCAAGCGGAAGCATAAGTCTTAAATCAAAACATAAGTTCAATTGTTTCAAAGTTTAACATGGCACGCAGCCGTCCATGTCCCACAACGATCCTCCTCCATGCAAGCTCCAGCTGAGTACCTATGGTCCTGCAAAGCATGTAGTAACGAGTCAACAACAAGTTGAGTGAGTTCACGGTTGGGTGTTCGTTTTAAGTTGTTTCAAAAACAGTTTCCTTTATCTGGCATCCTGCCGTGGGGGTTACCCCGTAGTTAAAAACGTGACTTGTTCATTCCCGGTTATTCTGGCAATCCTGCCGTGGGGGCTACCCCGTGTTAGTTATCTGGCATTTCGGCCGTGGGGGCTACCCCATGTATATACTAGACTCGTTACCATATTGACTGCTGACTGTAGTCATGTTTATGTGCCCTGAAACTGTCAATGTCTATCATCATTGACGTGCCCCAGATCCATTAGTTCACGCCCGTCCTCTGCGGCACGGTGTGAGGTTTGTCAGACCTAAATAGCGCTATCTAACTAATGACCCGCTCGCCATTGGCCCGGCGATTAAGTCGATATAAAAATGAGGGACTTCGTGATAGAGTTTTGGTCTAGTACGAGTTATCTGTCCGTGAGGACGAGGAATTACATTCCTGAACCTTTGCTGTCCTACCCAAGGAGGACGAGGAACCAATGTTCCTTAACCCCAATTCCCGACCCCTGGGAATCCCATGCTTTGTAGAGGGTGTGAACTCACCTTGGTTTGCTCGGTAGATACACAGAAAAGTCAATCAAGCAATATTGTGGTCAACCACGTCCTAACATAGTTGTACCATACAAGTCAGGTTCGTATCTAAGTTGTGCACGTATGTTCTACACGTATTGTACTCAAGTAATAATCATGGCATACATGTATGAACATGGCAGTTTGTAATAATGCCTACGGGTTGCACAGTAGCATAGTAACCAAAGCCCAAGGTCCGGCCCATCAACTAAGCCCGTAATACGCAAGTCCAAAACAGTAAGTCCGTGTACATGGTCTCGAGTCGAGACTAGGGATCTCGAGTCGAGACTGCGTGGTTCCGAGTTGTACATGCATTAGTCGAGACAGACAGTCTCGAGTCGCAAACGTGAAGGTCTCGGGTCATGTCTCGAGTCGCAACCGGACTCGCAACCCCGTTCTCGAGTCATGATGTGTGAGTTGATGAAGTATGGTCTCGAGTCGAGACTAGAGGTTCTCGACTCGCAACCTTGTGTCGAAACCGTGATCTCGAGTTGGCATATGGTGGTCTCGAGTCGAGACCGAAGGTCTCGGCTGGACATCTGCTGATTCTGCACAGTGTACTATCCAATGGAAAACCGATTTCATGTAACAGTTTGTACTATCCACTTAAACATGTTTTCTTGTCTAGCAATTTACCAAATTGGATCAAACATATCAGTTTTCAAATATTCAAAACATGTTCATATGATATTCAACAAGTTCTTCATATGTTCATCATGTTCATCAAATATTCATATAAACTTTAACCAAACAAAAATCATGATCAACAACTTATCACACTAACATGCACCCTATGATATTAACACAATGAATCGTCCTAATCGTGCACATACCACAGCCGATTACAAGTATTCGGTTTCCATTCATCAATCATTTCAACTTATATCAACATCCAAACCATATAGAGCCGATAACACTCATACATAGTCAAGCATACATTATTCACCCTAACGAAATCAACACATTAACATATAATCATCATCAACTGAATGTAAACACATAACATAGAACATTTATGCATCGATTACTTAAACACTAACTCCTCATCAATGTATACTATCATATTAATCAAAACATCATTTGACCAAACATCAAATCATAAATCACTAACCGGTTAGAGAAGTAGTGGTGAAAGATGAAGCTTTGTTTGGTGTGAACAAGCAAATCCGAGAACCCTTTTGTGGTCGGTTGGTTTGATCCGAGAAGAAGGAGGAAAGGTGATGTTTGAGACTTAGGGTTTAATGGTTTCTAGAGAGAGTAGGGGAGTATGTGTATTGGAGAGTGTGGGTTGCTCAAAAATGGTGATGTTGGCTATCCACATGGGTTAAATACTAGTTCCAAGTAATGCACCCTAATGGGCTTTTTGGTTGGGTTAAATGGGGTGCGTGGCCCATCCGGCCCACTGTTTCATTGTTCACTCGAGACCGCATGGTCTCGAGTCGGGTCCTTGTTGTCTCGGTTCATATACATACACGCATTCATACAATTATAACACATAAACGTAACACGTAGTCACATAGGATGTTCACATATATCATTACACCAATACGTCAACTAGTCACATAATGTTTCAAGTAGGTTACACTAAGGTACACGAAAGGTTCTAAATTTCGAGTTGTCACAGTTATGTCCATTGATGATGAACTCCCGGTGAATGTCGCGAAGCCATCTTCCAATGAACCAGAGAAATGGGTACTTAACAGCAAATATCCTGAGCAAACTGTTTTGCTAGGACCTGACGTATCTCCAGCGATTCGTGCAAGACTTAAACAACTTTTATTCGAGAACATGGATATTTTTGCATGGTCCCCAGTGGATATGACCGGCGTACTAAGAGATGTGGCGGAACAATGTTTGAATGTTCGTCCTTCGATGGAGCTAATAGTACAAGGTAAACGCAGTCTAGGTCCAGAAAAGACTCACGCAATGAATGAACAAGTAGCTGAACTGCTTCATGCAGGAATATTACATGAAGTTCGATATCAAACATGGGTGGCTAACCCAGTAATGGTCCAAAAGCACAACGGCGGATGGCGTATGTGTGTTGATTTCAAGGACCTCAACAAAGCTTGTTTAAAGGACTGTTATTCTCTCCTAGAGATTGACAAGAAGGTTGATTCTTTGGCCTCTTTCTGATGGAAATGATTTCAAGGACCTCAACAAATTTTTTCCAGATTCAAAACTTTCAACAGAACTGGTCTTTGAAAACATGAAAAACAACCAGAAGATCTGGTCTTTGAAAACATGAAAAAAAACACAGAAACTACCTGATGGCGTGATGGAGGTTAATCGGAGCCCCACGGTGGTCGGGCGGCAGTGGTGTAAAAGAGAGGTGAGTTAGGTGGTTGCCGTGATGGAGGTTAATCTGAGATGGTCGGTGGTAGGTGGAAGTCGGTGGGTTTATGTGACAGGTGGTGGGTGCGGCGGCGAGGTGATCAGAAATAAGCGGTGGGTGGTGGTTGTCGCCGGAAACACCATCATCATCGGAGAACCGGGTGTGGGGTACTGGTCATCATCATAATCGGCCAACCACCCATTTAAACCAGATCTTGAATGGAGATGAGAAAGGAGAGAGTAAATGTGAGATGAGAGAGGATAGAGTAAATGGGAAATGTCAGTCACGATAAATAGAGAGAGAGAATAGATTAGACATTTAAGAGTAAATGACCAAATTACCCCTTTTCCTGATTGGTTGAGAGTGGTTCTCGCGGTTCTTACAACTGGAGGTGGTTCCTATTTTAGCGGCTCCCTATATATATATATATATATATATATATATATATATATATATATATATATATATATATATATATGGGACCGCTAAAATGAGAACCACCTCGAGTTGTAAGAACCGTGAGAACTACACCGTACGGGGCGAGGTGGACCAAATTTTTTTTTCATAAACGTAGATGGGTGTATTATAAACACATTTGTAAAAAAAATTCAAAAAAAATGTCGTGTGTGTAGTTTTGAGCACCACAAGTTTGTGTTTACGGGTACCGTAAATCTTACCGGAAAATTTACGGTACCCGTAAACACAAACTTGTGGTGCTCAAAACTACACACACGACATTTTTTTTTTGAATTTGTTTTACAAATGTGTTTATAATACACGCATCTACGTTTATGAAAAAAAAATTGGTCCACCTCGCCCCGGATCAAAAAGTTCTCACGGTTCTTACAACTCGAGGTGGTTCTCATTTTAGCGCAATTCTATATATATATATATATAATCTGAATAATTTAGAATGTAAATATAGTATTCATAATTCAAATTAATTAAACCCATAAGAAGTCTTCCCACTTAATATAACTCAATTTTTAGAAGAAAACAAACGAAGGGTGGTTGTATAAACAGGATATAATGAAAGGGAGATGAATCCTAAAGCAAACATATATGGAATGGTTGCACCACAAGGTTTGAAATTTTTATCCTCGCTCCTAACCGTTTTAGATTTTGTTTCATTTTCAAGCTAAGAATAAAATGAGTGCCTCACAAAAAAAAAAATTTGACTCAAACGCAGTGGTGAAGTTTGAGATTTTCAACCGGGTGTCAAAAAGGTATATCCCAAAAAAGTTTATAAACCGGGGGGTCGAAAACCTATATACCCAAAATTTTCTATACGAAAACTACATACTCCCGATTTCCTGTGGGCCCGGATGGGTGGTGACAATTGGATAACAGTATCACAAATAATAATGCATCGAATAGGGTTGTAAACAAACCAAACGAACATGAACAAGACCTTGTTCGTGTTCGTTTGTTAAAAAAATATATGTGTTCGCGAACCCTTCACGAACACTTATCGAACGGGATTTTATGTTTGTGTTCGTTTGTTAAGGAAATGAACTTGTTTGTGTTCGTTTGTGTTTGTTTCTTAATTTTAGGCAGCGAACGTTGACAAACACTAATGAACACAAACTAATGTTCATGAACAAAAATGGAAACAAATGAACACAAACGAACAAAATATATAATACACTGACACTTATTAGATATTTAATTTGTCAGCATTTTGATATAAAAACTAAAAACACTAATGAACTATCGAACACAAGCGAACACGTTACCGAACGTTCACGAACATAAACGAACGAACGCGACCTCTGTTCATGTTTGTTCATTTAACTAAACGAACGAAATTTCTTGTCCGTGTTTGTTTGTTTAATAAACGAACGAACACAAACGAACTTCCCGTCGAACGGTTCATGAACTGTTCGCCGAACGTTTGGTTCGTTTACAGCCCAAGCAGCGAATGTAATTGAGTAAAAATATTCATTTCAATAAAATCTTGAATATATAAATAAAAGTTGTACAAGCGTTTCAGTATAAGCCCACATGTGTGATCTAATAAAAAGAGCTTTAGACATCATAGGCCTTAAGCTTGAGGAGTTGCAAATTTCTTGGCCTTCCTTTTAGCCGACCCAGATTTCCAGCCTATTATAAGGTTTGGTACTTGCGGTTCAATCTTTTGAAAATACGTCATCTTTCGCTGGTAAATATAATTAACTAACTCGTTTTGAAAACATTTTTCCAAAAAGAGTTTTATATATAAAAAAAACCCGTAGGTAATCATTTCATATTCCTTGGGATTTTATCTTGTCTCCAGATTTACATACTTGTCATACAATGGGAACCAGAGTTGAGAGCCGATCATTTTCGGTGCTATAATGATTAAGGGTACACACAAAAGTTGAATAAAACGTGTCTTATAGTCGGTATGCCTACCTATGCACGCTATTTCGTATGGCCATAATAGTTAATGATTCAGGACGCCCGGACATGGTACCAATAACCACCAATTGTTTCAGTTATCAAGTAAAACAGATTAAACCGAGTTCTTACATTTATGAGCAATCATAGTCGACTCATTTATGCAATACCTGCTGCAAATGGCGTATTCGCCATACCCCAGGTTTAAAAACAAAATAAGTTAAGAGCATTTACCTTTTGCTAGCTTCCAATCAAGTATGATTATAGTTTAGCAAAAACCGCAAGTAAAAGTATTATTGACCCAAATTCGATTATTTGTAGAATGTATACGGGTCATTTATTTGTTAGAATGTATACGGGTCAAAGGTTAATTCCTTTAGACATGACATGTTACTTAAGAATAGATTCGCTAGATTAAGCGTAGTTCGGAATGAATGTGGTTTATCCCTATCCGAGTGCAATGACTCTTTGGATAAAGGTCAATTAACCAAACATTCTATTTTGAAGTAGTTTTGAAGTATCTGGACCCGTTACGCCTAAATTATACGAACTAGGTTCGTATAACTAGTTATATGCGTATAAGCGAGTTCGGAAGGTTAGATAGGTCTTATGACAAGTCTAAGGTGTCAAAACACTTTTCATAATACTATATATTTTGTTTAAAAGTCAAAATATTAGTTACTTTGGTTTGAAAACCATTTCTTTAGTTTTTAGGATAAAAAGGGCATAATTGTCCTTTTAAAATATATATTCTATACTTGTCATATAACCTACCAAACAACATGACCAAGAGGTATAACTTCTAAAGGTTGTACTTTATATTAACATGGTTATAATAT
Organism: Helianthus tuberosus; assembly: GCA_030545235.1. Lineage (NCBI taxonomy): Eukaryota > Viridiplantae > Streptophyta > Magnoliopsida > Asterales > Asteraceae > Helianthus > Helianthus tuberosus. The sequence continues at coordinate 195,032,380 of CM060414.1, forward strand.
CAGTTTTAAACAAGTTCTAACCCCAGTTCTAAGCGCATTTACCTTATATTAAAATGCTCAAAAATAAAAATAAAATTCAAACAGATAGACAAGATAAATCACTTGGATCCGACTCGTATTTAGTGTAACCTTTGATTATTTCCGCACTTTTGCACATTTTAAGAGATTATCTTAGTTATTGTAGTAGGCCCCTCTTTTGAAGGTGACGTTACCCTCAACCCAGTAGTTTGAGTCAGCAAGGATACAATCCTAAAGGGTTGGATTATTGAAAGATAATTAATTAAGTTATTAATGCATATTGTGGTAGGCCCCTCTTTTGAAGGCGACGTTACCCTCGGCTAAGTAGTTTGAGTCAGCAGGGATACAATCCTAAGTAGCCGGGTTAAAGTATTAATAGTAGTTTACATTTGAGGGGATCAAGGAGTTCGTACCCCTGCCATCCAATACCAGTGGGTATTGAAGGAGGTCCTACTAAAGTTGACCCAGGTCCTTGCAGGATCTATACACTGAACAAGGCAAGACTCTTACCAAACTGTTCCCTTAACACCACGGACAAACGATAAGAAAGACTCACCTTCAACATAAGAAACTAGTTATTAAAGTCATTAATACATAACCAAATAAAAAGTGTGAAAAGATTAAAAATTAAAAGTATTACACTAAACACTTGTCTTCACCAAGTGATGTAAGAGACTTAGGCAAACATGGCCTTTGATTGTCAAGAACTCTTGCGATCAATCTTGGATCCCGAGACTACTCACACACTCTATGATGGATGATGGATGATGGTGGTGGATGTGGGTTGTGATGGTGGTGGTGGGTGGGTGAAGTGTGAGAGAGGTGGTTTGCCAAAGGATGATTTGCAAGTGAGCCAAGCACCCCTATTTATAGCCTGCACAGAAGCCCGGACATGGCCCCGTGCCTTTGGGCACAGCCTCGTGTCCACCTATCTTCTCTTTCTTCATTAAATGCAGTTTGTCTGCATTAGTTGACCACGCCCCCGTGTCCGTTGGGCACGACCCCGTGTGCAGAAGCGTATCTGTACTATCAAGATTTGCCTAGATTCTGCGAATCTTTGCGTTGACCACGGCCTCGTGTCCGCTGGGCACGCCCCCGTGGTGGGTGATAGAAGCTTCTACAACTTTGTCTTTCTGCAGACACTTGGGCACGCCCCCGTGCTCAGTGAGCACGGGGCGTGTTCAGCCTTCTGTTCTCTTGTTTTTGCTTGGGGAGATGCTGTCGAGGGGTCGGGCATGCCACGTTTATTCCTTTTCTTGTATTATTGCTAGATTTGGCTGCATTTTTGCTTCTTTTGTTCATTTAAGATCTTTTAACCCTGAAATTACAAAAGGAAGACAAAAACACACTTTTTCCAACATTAGTACTAAAAAGGGGTTAGTTTTATGCCTCATTTCATGTAATTTATATGTTGCATTTTGCACACATCAAATACCCCCACACTTGAATCTTTGCTTTTCCTCAAGCAAAACTCTTTATTTTGTGGCTTACACACCCAAATGTAATGGGTAAAAGAGAAGGTTTTGGGCTTGTCATAGAGTGTCGGGATTCCAAGATTCTTTATCAGGTTTTATTTTTATTTTATTTACAATCCTATTCATCATGATCTATTTAAAACATAACATGCCTCTTTAAAATTTCATTTATATACCAGTTCACATACCTCACGGGGGATCACTCAACACTCAGCCGAAGATGTATTTTTGTGAAACAATCGAGAGCTGCATGGAACTTATTCCTACCATAAGCTTGCCAAGTAATCAATTCTCCTCCTTTTTAACTATAAACTTTTGTAAATATCAAGAGGACTTTTTGGGGTAAGGGTTAGGCTTGGGTTAAATGTAGATGGTTGGGTTAGTAGAAAAAGGGCGAAAGGCGTAAAAAGCGTCGGTTTTCGTAAAACATTTTGTTTTTGTGACTTTTTATTTTTATAACTTTTTTATTTCAAAGAAGCATTTAATCAAACAAGCCTTCTTTTGATGAGCTTTGTTTGTTTATTGCTAACTTCATCATTTTTTTAATAAAGTCACAAGAAAACCGAGCTTTGTTACTAAAATAAAGGGTTTAAAATGAAAAAGGGTTTTGGTGGGTAAAAAGGGAGTTTAATTTGGGTTAAGAAATGAAAAGGTTTAGGCCCAACGGGGTTAACTAGGGGGATTTTGGGCAGGTGGTAAAAAAAAGAAAAATAATGGTGTTGAAATAAAAAGGGTTAGTCCTAATGCCTCCATCATTTACTTACTTGGGTTTAAGTTGGTAAGGACCGGGAATGTATTGTCGTGGCAAGTTCTAGAGTCGTAAGAACCAAGCGGCTATTCACACAAGAAACGAAAAATGAGCATTTAGTTTAAAGATGTGTATTTGTATGCTCAATAAAGGCACAAAACTCACTTTTTGTGGGAATGCGTTTTTATGTGATCAAGTATATATAATCAAATTTTAACTAGATTTTGTCATGTCGTTTCATAATTTTCTTATGTTGGTTCTTTTTATCATGACGCTATCGGTTGTAAATTTGTAAAAATATAACCTTTTTAGAACTTGTTATTCCCAAATTAAACCAAGACAACTAAAAAAAATATAAAAAGCTTTTTGAAAAAATTTGGGATGTTTAGCGGTTCCAATAGAGTTTTGTGTAAGGCTTGTAATTAAGACTTGCAAAATTCAAGGTTTTAGCATCCCCCCCCCCCCCCACACTTAAATTACACATTGTCCCCAATGTGTCCCAAAAATAAGTTTTTAGGTTGATTTAATGTGTAAAAGTGTGTTTAAAAACAAATTTTTATGTTACTGGGCATCTGGACACGACCCCGTGTTGGATGAACACGACCCCGTGTACAGAGTGCCAGTAACAAGAACTTACAGAAGGTGGACACGGGGGCGTGTCGGGTGAACATGACCCCGTGTGGACAAACTACAAAGGTGCAAAACAGGTTTCTGGCTTCGGTTTTGCTGTCCCGGCTTTAGTAGCACTAATGTTTAGTGCTCTAAGCCTCGTATGTACCTGTTTAACTAATAAACACCACACCAAACATAACAAACATCCTAATTTACCAATGTTAATCCTCCAAACCATAAGTTAAAAAGAAAAAAGAAATGCAGGAATAAAAAAAAGTGTTAAAGAAAGTAAATTGTTCAACAAGCGGCACGCAGGCCGGAAATTGTTCATGAGAATGAGAGGGTTAACCTGTGGACCTCCAACCATCTGATCCTACCTCCAATCCTCTAACTTAATCCATGTCCTCGTCTTCATCATCACCGTCTCCTCCGTGCCCCGCCATGTACTCCCGGATGTTTCCAATGTCATCCTGTATGTCGGAGATGTTTCTCTCTATTGCTCCGACCCGGGCGTATGTGTTGCTCGCCATGTTATAGGTGTTCCTGGTGCACATAAGGTTTTCCTTCAATAAATCATATAAACTTTGAAAGTTAGGAAAACTGCCTCCTTGAGAGGAGGACTGGCCCGGATCACCCTGGGGCCGGTAGTGGTACTGAGGAGGAGGACGGATATGTGGAACATGTAAGACGAGGGCTTCCTGTGGGTTCCATGCATGGCCTTGGACTCTTTAAATGCTGACCGACCCATCTTCCGCGTCGTAAATCAGGTTCATGGAGCGGCAAATGACAAGGTCCACTCTCCCCGACCACGGTCCTTTGCGGAAGGACCTTGGCATGTTCACGAAGTTTTTGAAGAGGCGGTAAATCCACCCTCTAAAGAAGATAAGAGTCGAGGGAGTAGCAAGCTGGTTCCAATGCATGTTTCAAAGCAGGAGGTATGGAACATCAAGGTTGATCCGGTTGTGGATGCAGTGAAGGACTAGTAGATCCCGCAAACCTACAACACCGCTGCTGTCGTGTCGTTGGCTAAGAGAGTAAGTGAGGACCCTATGGATGTAGCGGTAAAGAGGGTCTCTCAACTGAGTACTCTTAGTTCGGCTCGGATTGTAGTTGCCATCTCCAATTTGAGCCCAAGCAGCTTGGCGGTCTTCATCCTTGATCTCCCATAGACCGCCAATGTTTTCCTCATCCCCAGCATCTTCCTCCGAGTACAACCCCACTAGAGCCCCAAAATGAGCGATTGAGATCCGGTATGTGGTTCCTCCACAGCGGAACTCCAACCCTTCATTGTCAAACGGCTCAGCTCTTGTGTTGAAAGTGAGTGTGCTGTAGCTATACTCATGCACAGAGTGAAGACGAGTGCAAAGGGCAACTCGTAGTGGGCCGGTGACGAGATTGTTGAATCAATCCAGTTGGTTCACAGCTTCAAGAGTGTTTGTGCATGCTTGTTTGGGGTGCTCTTCGGGCCTAGTCCTTAACACTTCATAACGAGCTTGGGCCGTCAACTCGTTAGCATTGAACCAAGTGAATTTCTTGGCCATTTGAAAGACACAGCAAACAATTAGCAAGAAACAATGAAAATTTCAGAGAAAACTGAAAACAGTCGACTGAACACACCCCTGTGTTCAGCGGACACGCCCCGAGTTCAGCAGAATTAGGCTGGACACGCCCCCGTGCTCAGCGAGCACGACCCTGTGTCCAGGCGCCTGTTTCCCAAAAATCCAATTTTTCGACCCGGCCCCGAAAACTTGAAAATTTTTGGTCCCGTAGGGGCGTTTTTCCCCAAAAATGAAACCCCAAGTGCTGATTTTCTCAAAACAAACCGTTTACCCCTTCAATTTTATCTTTTTCTGTTCAGAAACAAGGGTTTGGGGTTTTTGTGAGAAATCGAGCAAATCTACAAACAATACAAGTTGGTTTACTTTCTATAACATGAATCTAAACTAATGCTAACAGATTTATGCAAAAATTTGAGGTTCGATCCGGTTCAAGTTGAAGAACCCTAGATTTTCCCAAATTTTTGGTGTTCTAACTACATGCAAATGTCTAATCTAACTACTAATGATGATAGAATCATACCTTGATGTTGTTAGAAGTAGAGAAGATGTCGAAATCTTGCAGAAAAATCGCCTGAACCAGAGAGTTTTCGGGGAAACGAGGCGTGTGGAATGAAGAAACTGTGTTGAAAAGGGGGTTTTACCCCGACAGTTGCTCGGACACGGCCCCGTGGGCGGGCAAGTTTTGAAAAAAAAATTAAGGAGTGCTCGTGTGAGTGCCCTGTTTCCTGAAACTTTGGTTTTAGAAATCTTACCGATTTAGATGCTCTCCCGATTGTTTGTAACTTACCAGGTATGATGTGGATGCCTTCATTCGTCAACCGTTTGGAGCGAGATTTCTTCCTCTTCATCCTCAATGAATCCTTGATAGAGCTTTAGTCGTTGGCCTTTGACTTTGAATGGAATTCCATTCCGAGATTTAATTTCTACTGCACCGTGTGGGAAAATATGGGTGATGGAAAAAGGTCCTGACCGCCTAGACTTTAATTTACCAGGAAATAATCGAAGTCGTGAATTAAACAATAGAACTTGATCTCCTACTTGAAATTCATTAGGTTTAATGTGTTTATCATGCAAATTTTTCATTCTTTCCTTATAAATTTCGGAGTTAGAGTATGCGTAATTCCTTAATTCGTCTAATTCACTTAATTGGCAAAATCGATTTTTACCGGCAAATTCTAAGTCTAAGTTTACATTTTTAATTGCCCAGTAGGCTTTATGTGCAATTCTACTGGCAAGTGACAACTTTTTCCATAGACGAGCTTATATGGGGTTGTACCTATTGTTGTTTTATAAGCAGTTTAAAAAGCCCATAAAGCGTCATCTGATTTATCGGCCCATTCTTGTTTATTTAACCCTACGGTTTTTTCGAGTATTCTTTTTAAACCTCTATTAGTCACTCATCTTGTCCGTTTGTTTGAGGGTGATATGCCGTTGAAACCCGGTGATAGACCCCATACCTTGTTAAGATTTTTCCACGTTGATGGTTACAAAAATGGGTACCTCTATCACTTATTAAAGCCTTTGGTGTTCCAAAACGAGAGAATAATTTTTTCAGAAATCTTACCACGACTCTTCCATCATTGGTTGGAAGTGCCTCCGCCTCGGCCCATTTAGACAAGTAATCTACTGCCACAAGTATATATTTGTTTCCTTTTGACAGTGGGAAAGGTCCCATAAAGTCAAGTCCCCACACATCAAAAATTTCACAAACAAGAATGCCATTTTGTGGCATTTCGTTTTTGGAAGAAATATTACATGTTCGTTGGTAAGCGTCACATGTCTTGACAAAACTTTGGGCGTCTTTGTAAATGGTTGGCCAATAAAATCCCGAATCAAATACCTTTCGTGCGGTACTTGCGACACCATGATGTCCTCCGTATGGACCTTCATGACATTGGCGGAGAATTCTTCTTGCTTCACTACCATGTACGCATCGTCGGATGAGTTGGTCGGCACACATTTTGAAAAGATAAGGGTCTTCCCAAAAGTAATGCTTTACATCAGCAAAGAATTTTTCTCTTTGATAATGTGGCCAACCTTTTACGACTATACCGCTAGCTAGGTAGTTAGAATAGTCAGCGTACCATGGTTCTTCTTTGTATTCCACCGTTTCAAGGGACTCTGTTGGAAATTTTTCATTGATTTGTTCGTCCCTGGTTACCTCCAAAGCTGGGTCTTCTAGGCATGAAAGATGATCTACTGCGGTGTTTTCTGCTCCTCTTTTGTCTTTGATTTCGATATCAAATTCTTGGAGGAGTAGAATCCACCGAATCAAACGTGGTTTAGCATCCTGCTTCTTGAAGAGATATCGAATGGCTGCATGATCTGTGTAGACTATTGTTTTAGAAAGAACAAGATAAGAATGAAAGTTATCAAAAGCAAATACCACGGCTAGTAATTCTTTTTCTGTTGTTGTGTAATTTTCTTGTGCATCGTTAAGTGTTTTACTAGCATAATAAATTGGGTGAAAATGCTTATCTTTTCTTTATCCCAAGACTGCTCCAACTGCAAAGTCACCTGCATCACACATGGTTTCGAAAGGTAGTTTCCAATCAGGCGCTATCATGATAGGTGCATTGACTAGCATTTCCTTAAGGGATAGAAATGCTTGATTGCAATCCTTGTCAAAGATGAAAGGAGCATCTTTTTCAAGTAATTTTGTTAGAGGCCTTGAGATTTTTGAAAAGTCCTTGATAAATCGTCTATAAAATCCGGCATGTCCTAGGAAACTTCTGATAGCTCTAACAGAGGATGGGGATGGTAATCAAGAAATAGCGTCTATTTTGGCTCGATCTACCTCCATTCCTTCGCTCGAGATCTTGTGACCGAGTACTATTCCCTCCTTTACCATGAAATGGCATTTTTCCCAGTTAAGGGCGAGGTTAGTTTCCTCACATCGGGATAGCATTCGCTCAAGGTTATCGAGGCATTGATCGTATGAATCTCCAAGGATAGAAAAGTCGTCCATGAAGACTTCCATTGTCTTTTCCATCATATCATGGAAGATGGTCACCATGCAATGTTGAAAGGTTGCGGGGGCATTACATAGACCAAAGGACATGCGTCGATAAGCAAAAGTTCCATAGGGACATGTGAATGTTGTCTTTTCTTGGTCTTCGGGTGCTATCGGAATTTGAAAGTAGCCAGAAAAACCATCTAAGAAACAATAAAATTTGTGACCGGATAATATTTCTAGCATTTGATCAATAAAAGGCAAAGGAAAATGGTCTTTCCTTGTCGCCTCATTTAATCGACGATAATCTATACATACCCTCTATCCTGTGACGGTTCTGGTTGGTATTAATTCATTCTTTTTATTAGTTATTACCGTCATACCTCCTTTCTTTGGAACTACTTGGACGGGACTTACCCACGGACTATCGGAGATAGGGTAAATAAGTCCGACGTCAAGCAATTTGATGACTTCGTTTTTAACCACTTCTTGGACATTTGGATTTATCTACGTTCTGGTTATATTACTGATTTGTAGTCATCGTTCATTAAAATTTTGTGCGTGCACATGGAAGGACTTATGCGTTTAATATCTAAAAGCTTCCAAGCGCTCGCATTTTTGTGTTTTTTTCAAAACTGAAATTTGTTATTCTTTTTCTACACTAGTTAATTTAGACGAAATAATTACAGGTGATTTACCATCTTTGTCGAGAAAAGCATATTCCAAACCTTTTGGGAGTTCTTTGAGCTCAAGAGGTGGGTCTTTAGGAGACTCCTTATTTGGTTGCTCATTTCGATCAAGAACTACAAAAGTTTGTTCTATGGCGACCTCTTCTTCAACAAAGTGGTCAATTTCTTTTCTTGTATCGGATGGTTCATCTTCATCTTCAATTAGGGGGTCATTATTGCCGAATGGATATTTCATTGAACGCTCAAGATCGACACTCTTTTTAAATGCCCCTAATTGAATAGATAGATTGTTGTGCTTCCTGTTTTTCAAAGCTTTGTGGGTTTTTACAAAGGGTCGTCCCAACACTAGAGGAGCGTCATCAAGGATGACAAAGTCGGTTGGGATTACCATTTGATTTGTTTGAACCAAGACATCCTCAACTACACCGATTGATTTTATTACTTTCCGATTGGATAGAAAAATGGGTATTTGAAGTGGAGAAAAATCACCAAGACTTAATTTTTTGAAAATGTAGTTTGGCATTATGTTAACGCAAAGATCTTTATCAATTGTGATATTACTAATAAATGAATTTTGAAAAAAACATGGAACCGGTGTAATGTTAATTTCAAATGGATCTTCTTTTATTAGCGAAGTTTGATCATTAGTTAACTTAATGCTTACCATTTCGTCAATTTTTGTGTTAGTGTTTAACTCTTTTAAAAACTTAGCATGAGTGGGAACTAAACAATGATTTTCGAACGAAGGAGACAAGAGATTAACGAATGATTTTCTTGAATTTTAACGTTGTCGGACTCACCTTTTTCGTTGTTTAACTCATGTGTCGGTTTTTCACTTATTTGTTCTTCCATTTTTACATTTTCAACTATCTCTTTTTTATTTAATTCTTCTCTTGCGCGGGACTCCTCTTCCCTTGCGCAAGATTCTTTTATGCAACGTTCGATAGTTTTAATATGTTCTATTATCCTATCAGCTATGTCGGTGATAGAGTAATCGGGATCCTCAAAGCTTAAATCCGGTTGTTCGATCCTTTGTTCCTCATAATACTCATAGGAAGTAGATGGTTCACACCATTGTTCTTCATTGTAAGTATATGATGGATAAGGGTCGTAATTTTGTTCTTCATAATATTCATACGAGGTGGGTTGTTCACGCCATGGTTCCTCATAATAAGCATATGAAGGTGGTGGCTCATATCTTGGTTCCTCAAAGTATGAGTATGAAGGCTCATACCTTGGTTCTTCAAAATATGAGTATGAGGGAGGAGGTTCATACCTTTGGTCTTCATAGGATGTGTATGAAGTTGATGGCTCGTACCTAGGCTCCTCATAGTAGGTGTATGAAGTGGATGGTTGAAATAAGTCATAATATTGAACCGAGTGCGGGTCACCACAAATGGTGCAATAGTCTTCCCTATAATCATCCTCCTCATAGGTGTAGTTGTAACCTCTTGAGTCTTGATCCATAAGAACCACTCAGCAGATTACAACAGGGTCTCGAGACCAGAAAACAAAAATAAAAACGGAAACAGAGGCTGGACACGGCCCCGTGTTCAGATTCTGTATCTGGGCGTTTTAATTAAAGATCTAGTTTCGTTGAGCACGTGGCGTGTTCAGTGAGCACGGCCCCGTGTTCAGACTACTGTAAATGCAAAATCTAACTAAAATGCAAAAAATGCGCGCGTTTTTTTTTTAAAAAAGGTTTTGAAAAAATGATTAGGCCGTCGATTTTAAGCTATCTTAAAATCCTTGGGTCCCCGGCAACGGCGCCAAAAACTTGATGGGTGTTAGGTCGTATAGTTTTTAATGTATATTTTAAGCCCTTTAACACTTTTAGCCAAGTTTTAAATTTATAAAACACGATATTTACTAACACTAAACACACATATGGGTAAGTGCACCCGTCGTGAGAGTAGTATAGTGTTGGTAAGATACCGAGGTCGTCCAGGGACACAAGAGCTTTTAGTACCAGTTTATCCTCAAGGTCTAATCAAATCAAAAGTTTAGAAAAAGGTTTTTAACAAGAAAAATAAAACTAACTAAAAATGCTGAAAAATAAAAATAAAATAAAATTAAAACAAATAGACAAGATGAATCACTTGGATCCGACTAGTATTTAGTGTAACCTTTGATTATTTCCGCACTTTTGCACATTTTAAGAGATTATCCTAGTTATTGTAGTAGGCCCCTCTTTTGAAGGTGACGTTACCCTCAAACCAGTAGTTTGAGTCAGCAAGGATACAATCCTAAAGGGTTGGATTATTGAAAGATAATTAATTAAGTTATTAATGCATATTGTGGTAGGCCCCTCTTTTGAAGGCGACGTTACCCTCGGCTAAGTAGTTTGAGTCAGCAGGGATACAATCCTAAGTAGCCGGGTTAAAGTATTAATAGTAGTTTACATATGAGGGGATCAAGGAGTTCGGACCCCCGCCATCCAATACCAGTGAGTATTGAAGGAGGTCCTACTAAAGTTGACCCAGGTCCTTGCAGGATCTATACACTGAACAAGGCAAGACTCTTACCAAACCGTTTCCTTAACCCCCGACTAGGTAGCCAACATATCTCCATATAGACCGTGGAGATATGAATGGTGAAAATCTTTTATTTTATATAGACAGTAAAATAATGCCAAGACACCATGGACAAACGATAAGAAAGACTCACCTTCAACATAAGAAACTAGTTGTTAAAGTCATTAATACATAACCAAATAAAAAGTGCAAAAAGATTAAAAATAAAAAGTATTACACTAAACACTTCTCTTCACCAAGTGATGTAAGAGACTTAGGCAAACATGGCCTTTGATTGTCAAGAACTCTTAGGATCAATCTTGGATCCCGAGACTACTCACACACTCTATGATGGATGATGGTGATGGATGTGGGATGTGATGGTGGTGGTGGGTGGGTGAAGCGTGAGAGAGGTGGTTTGCCAAGGGATAATTTGCAAGTGAGCCAAGCACCCCTATTTATAGCATGCACAGAAGCCCATACACGGCCCCGTGCCCGTTGGGCATGGCCCCGTGTCCACCCATCTTCCCTTTCTTCATTAAATGCAGTTTGTCTGCATTAGTTGACCACGCCCCCGTGTCCGCTGGGAACGACCCCATGTGCAGAAGCGTATCTGTACTATCAAGATTTGCCTAGATTCTGCGAATCTTTGCGTTGACCACGGCCCCGTGTCCGCTGGGCACGCCCCCTTGGTGGGTGATAGAAGCTTCTACAGCTTTGTCTTTTATGCAGACACTTGGGCACGCCCCCGTGCTCAGTGAGCATGGGGCATGTTCAGCCTTCTATTCTCTTGTTTTTGCTTGGGGAGATGTTGTCGAGGGGTCGGGCATGCCACGTTTATTCCTTTTCTTGTATTATTGCTGGATTTGGCTGCATTTTTTGCTTTTTTTGTTCATTTAAGCTCTTTTAACCCTGAAATTACAAAAGGAAGACAAAAGCACACTTTTTCCAACATTAGTACTAAAAAAGGGTTAGTTTTATGCCTCATTTGATGTAATTTATATGTTGCATTTTGCACACATCAATTATAAGAATAAAACGTTGATACAAGTTCACATTTAACTTAGAAAAATGCCAATTACAATAATTTCAAACATGATTCGTATATAACTTAGTCAATAAAAGCATTCAAATATGTTTTTCTAACATTTAACAGTGTTTAGAATATCCCAAACATCCTAACTAATGTGGAAGCTTCGACTTTATATATGTTCGGTTCATCAACGAGCTTGATCCATCCAAATTTCACATATTAGAGACCTAAACAACATAAAATCCTTAAATATTAGTAATATATGTGATTAAGGTAGTTAAATAACATAAATTTCCTCATCCATCATCAAACAACAAACTAAAACAATTTTTATTAAACCCCATGTACCCTACGGTCCCTTGACTATAGCTTACAGTCCATTATAATCAAACAAACAGCCCCTTCAGACCGTAGCCTACGGTCTGAACTGTAGGTGACGGTCAGTTGCTGTAGATTTTAGTTCCAAGTTTGCCCTTAATTCGAAAGCAACCATAACTTTCGTTTCGTTTATCCATTTGACCTCTCGTTTCTTCCTATGTGATCGTAATTGAATTCTCTATCATTTAGACTTGATATCCAACATCCGGATTAATAATATCATTAGTTTATAAGCTCTCGGCTTCATGATTATTTACCAAAATTTGACCCATTCATGTTTTATCAAATAAACTCATTTATTTATGTTCAAAACTCTCATGAACATTGTAAGTATAAAAGTTTTACATTATCCAGAGTTTCGTTCATGGGATTTATGCATCCGTTATCTGGTATGTGTTAAGATTATTCAACTCGTTCATTGTACATAATTGAACTTTGTTCGCACAATTTCTATATGCGAAATTGTTTATCCATTTAGTCATAACTAACAAACTGAGTCTTTTGACTTTTAATCTGCGTCTTCCTTTCTCAGTTTACGTGCTTATTTGGAATCCTACCCATTACCCGGGTATTGTACCGAAGTCATTACTTATGCAACCATTCATGTATGCATTAAGACCTCATTTTGACCCGTTTGGTTTACTTAGCGAAATCCATCTCTTTTATGCAACCAAACCTTTAGTGCTCTTATCATTTTGACCCGTTTGGTTTACTTAGCAAAATCCATCGCTTTTATGTAACCAAACCTTTAATACCCTTATCATTTTGACTCGTTTGGTTTACTTAGCGAAATCCATCGCTTTTAGGTTACCAAACCTTTCATAGATTCATTATTATGACCCGTTTGAATGTTTTAGTGAAGTCCATCACTTTCAAACATTCAATCTTATCATTAGTTCGTTATTTCGACTTCTCGGTTCGTCCATACGAAATACATCGTATACGTGCAAACCGAATTCTACAACAATTCTATAATAATCTATCATACGCTAATACAAAACAAATAAGAATTTCTACAAAGCATAAGCTACGTACCTTCAAAGCTTTCCTTTCAAGCGCGTTTCCGTTCCGTCTTGACCACTAGATGATTCGCCCAATTTTCCTATAGAGTTCAATTCGATTTATCATTTAGAAGTCGTAATACAACATATGTCACGTAATTTGTCAAAATCTCATTTACGTGATTCTTTCATACATTTTAACCAATCCATGATTACTTAGGCATTTCATCAAGCATCTTGCGGGCAAGATTTATACACTAACCTTTTAGGTCTAAAATTTTTAGTTAACTAAGTATACCTACATCTTATACCAAATTGGTTGAAGCTCATCAACTAGCATCAAAATTCAAAGCAATCGAACACCAAATACATTATTCACAATATTTTAGTTCATGTATTCTACATAAACACAAAAACCCACTTATACACACCTAGTGTTTCATTCAATACTTGTAGTTTTGGCATTTCTTTCAAAATCTTTCACTTAGGGTTTGTTCCTAAGTTTGTTTACATCATCTAGTTTACATAACTGTCATCAATTCATGTAGAAATCAGCATTTCATTTTACAACAATCATTCTTATGATCACCAAACACCAAATTATGACATACCTTTTAATTCTTTGGATTGGATGATCACTATTATCGATTCATGTATGAGTTTGAACTCTTAATCAAACTTTAATTGATCAATTTGTAAAATTTAGGTCTGGGTGTTCTTATTCGCCCCCCGCCCCCTGTACGCACACACACCCCTCTGTGTGTTGTGTTTTTTATTTCTTTTGTTTTTAAAATAAATCAAGTTTCATTTATTTAACCTTTTCGCCCCTCCACTCTTTTTAAATGGATAATTTTATAAATCATAATATATGAGTTATCTTAACTTAGTTAATTAACCTTGATTAAATTATGATTTAGTATTTTGGGGTGTTACAAGTATACCACCCTTATAGAGGTTTCGTCCTCGAAACTAGATACATACCAAATAACGAAGGGTAGAGCTGTTTCATCTCTTCTTCTGACTCCCAAGTAGTGTATGATCCTTTTCGATGCTCCCATTTAACCTTCACTTGGTCGATCTCCTTGTTTCTTAAGCCTTTGACCTTTCGGTCAAGAATTGCGATAGGCTTTACAACATAATTCAGTTTATCATCTACTTCAATGTCGTCGTAACATACGTAGGCCGTCTCATCGGCCAAACACTTTCGAAGATGTGAAACATAGAAAGTGTTATGTATACCACTTAATTCATCAGGTAATTCTAAACTTTACGCAACCTTGCCAACCCTGTCGATTATTTTGAAGGGTCCAATAAACCTTGGACTTAATTTTCCCCTTTTTCTAAATCGGATGATCCCCTTCCACGAAGATACTTTAAGCATCACTTTATCACCGATTTGAAACTCGATGGCCCTTCATCTTTTATCCGCATAATATTTTTGTCAATGTTAGGCCGCTTTTAAATGAGCTCAGACCACATCAATCTTCTCATTAGTAGCTCTCACAACATCTTTGTGAGCGAGTTCACGAGGACCCACCTCGCCCCAACACACTTGGGTTCGGCATTTCCTACCGTAAAGCATTTCGTACGGAGCCATTCCAATGCTTGAATGATAATTGTTGTTGTACGAAAATTCAACTAACGGTGTATAGACATCCCAACTACCGCCAAAATCGATAATACATGCTCGAAGCATATCTTCCAGCAATTTGAATCGTTCGCTCGCTTTGCCCAGCAGTATGTGGGTGATATGCGGTACTAATGGGTAGTTTAGTACCCATTTGTTCTTGAAAATCACGCCAAAAGTTTGAGGTGAAACGCGTATCTCTATCAGACACGATGGATACCTGCACCCCATGGCGTGCTATAATTTCGTTCGTATATACTTCCAACATCTTTTCAGAGGTATACGTTTCATGGATAGGAATAAAATGAGCACTCTTTGTCAGTCTATCCACGACTACCCAAATGGCGTCGAATCCACGAGCTGTCTTTGGTAATTTGGTTAATAGGTCCATTGTAACATGTTCCCATTTCCAAACTGGTATGTCTAGCGGTTGCAGTTTACGATAAGGTTTTTGATGCTCTACCTTTACTTGTAAACAAGTTAGACATTTTTCGACATACTTCACTATGTCTCTTTTCATCCCAGGCCACAAATAATTTGTTTTTAGATCTCGATACATTTTGGTCGCCCCTGGGTGGATCGAATATCGTGGTTTGTGCGCGTCATCAAGAAGAAGCTCCTTGACACCACACACTTTCGCAACCCATATTCTATCACACTGGGTCTTCAACCCGTTTTTACTGTCTTTTATATCTTTTATTTGGCCCTTTACACGTTCTTTTTCCTAGGTTTCTTCCTTTATTGCTTCAATCTGGGCTTCTCGGATTCGTTCGAGTAAACCCGAAATTACCACTAATTGCATTGATTGTACTAGAATAGGAGTATACTCTTCCTTTCGACTAAGGGCATCCGCCACTACATTGGCTTTTCCGGGGTGATAATGGATTTCACAATCATAGTCTTTCATCGTTTTTGACCAACGCCTTTGTATCATATTTAACTCCTTTTGGTCGAAGAAGTATTTAAGACTTTTATGGTTGGTGAAAATAGTACATTTCACACCATACAGGTAATGCCTCCAAATCTTTAAAGCGAACACCACTGCTACTAATTCAAGGTCGTGAGTCGGGTATTTGTTTTCGTGAACCTTTAATTGTCTTGAAGCATATGCGATTACCTTTCCCTTTTGCATGAGTACACACCCGAGACTAAGCTGGGATGCGTCAGAAATGTGACCAAGTCGTTGGTTCCATCCGTTAAAGTCAATATCGGTGCACTTGTTAATTTTTCCTTGAGTACTTGAAAGGCATTCTCCTGTTCACTTCCCCAAATGAATTTCTCATCCTTGCGGGTTAACATAGTCAAATGTGACGCGATTTTTGAGAAATCTTGAACAAATCTCCTATAGTAACCCGCAATTTCTAGGAAACTCCTAATCTCCGATGGATTCTTCAGAGGTTTCAATTTCAACACCGCTTCTATTTTGGATGGGTCCATCAACATCCCATCGGCACTTATAACGTACCCAAGAAATTATTCCTTGCATAGCCAAAAGGCACATTTCAAAAACTTCGCATAAAGTCTTTCCCACCTAAGTGTTTCTAACACCTCGCAAATTACGTGCATGATCCAATTCGCTCTTTGAATACACGAGAATATCATCGATGAACACTATTACCGACTTGTATAACATTGGTTTGCAAACCTGGTTCATGAGATCCATGAAGGCCGCGGGTGCATTTGTCAATCCGAATGACATTACAAGAAATTCATAATGTCCATAACGCATACGGAGCGTTGTTTTCGGTATATCTTCTTCCTTAACCTTTAACTAGTGATAACCCGACCTTAAATCGATCTTCGAAAACCAACTTACGCCCTGCAACTGATCGAACAGATCATCGATCCTCAGAAACGGGTATTTAGCGTAAGTTTATTTAACTCCCGGTAATCAATACACATTCGCATGCTTCCGTCTTTCTTCTTAACAAATAATACCGGCCATGGAGAGACACTTGGCCGAAAAAATCCTTTGTCGAGTAAATCTTGCAGTTGCGACAGTAATTCCTGTAGCTCAGATGGCGCTAGTCTACAAGGTGCCTTAGCTACTAGTTTTGCGCACGAGACTAACTCGATTCCAAACTTCACCTCACGCTCGGGTGGTATCCCCGATAAATCTTCCGAAAACACATCTTTAAACTCTCGTACAACCGGTACGTCTCTAATTTCTGGTGACTCTTTAGTCGAATAGTGAATGTAAGTCAGGTATGCCTTACATCTGTGTTGAACGAGCTTACGAGCTTCTATCATCGAACACACTATGGGGTTACAACTCTTCTCCCCATAGATAGTAACATGTTTTCCGCTCGAAGATGTTAGTCGTATCTCCATACGATAACATATTACTTTCGTGTGGTGTCGAGATAACCAATCCATCCCAATTACCACTTGGAATTCTCCCATCGACATGGGTATCAGATCAACTAAATATTCTTCTTCGTCAATGCTCAATTTGCAATCCCGACACATATCACAAACAGTTAAACCTTTGTTATTACCTATTTCTACTTCTAGAGGCATAGGTAATTTTGTTAACGTAAATGTAGGGTGTTGAATAAATCGAAGTAAAACAAAAGATCTATTTGCACCCGTATCAAATAAAATTCATGTTGGAATTGAATTTACAGTAAATGTACCTGAAACCACATCAGGTTCAATTTTAGCCTCGGCCGCCGTTATGTGGAAAGACCTCGCCTTTGACTTCGGGGCTTCGGTCTTCATGTCGGTCGTATCTTTCTTTCCAATCAATTCTAGGCACTCGGACTTCTTGTGTCCTGGTTTATAGCATTTATAGCACACCGACACTTTTCTGGGGCAATTGGAAGCCCCGTGCCCCACCTTACCACAAGTAGCACATGGCTTGTTTTTGAAGTAACATTTGCCCCGATGTGCTTTCCCACATGTTTTACACTGAGGTGATCCCCCTTTTGTGCTTCCTTTCTTTGGAATTTTGTTCCCTTTCTGTTTCTTTGTGGGGATTGGATTTGCGTCCAATGCCCTCCTTTCATCTCTTCCGATCTGTTTCTTTAACTCTATTTCCCTTTCCCGTGCGGCATTCTCAATCTTCGTGAGATGTTCGTATTTTGAGGGAGTCATAAACTCCCGATACTCCGCACTCAACATATTATAATAATAATAAATCTTCTACTCTTCTGTCTGCACCAACTCATCACAGAACCTTAGCTTGTCAAGAAACACCGTCGTGATCTTAACAATTGATTCTTCTTTTTTGTCTCAGTTGAATAAATTCTTCTTTTATCTTATTGATCAAGGCCTTTGGGCTATGGTGTTTAAGGAATGGTACCTTGACTCCTCCCACGTCATAGTTCTCATGATCTCGATTCCTTGTTCCTTCTTAAGATTATCCCACCAATCTTTTGCTTGACCTCTCAGTTGACCGGTTCCATAAGCTATGAAGTCGGTCGTATCACAGTGTGTTCTCTCGGAAACCCCTTCAATATCACTAATTCATCGTTGACAGACGATTGGATCAACTTTGCCATTGTAAATTGGGGGTTTACATGCCATAAACTTGTTATACGGGCATGCCTTCACTTTACCCTGTCTCTTTCTTGCGTGAGACTCTCTTTTAGCTCATTTATCTTGTCTTCTTCCACCGATAAAATTGTGGTTTGTAGTTTATCCATAAACTGTGGTAGACTAGCTGCCAAAGCTTTTCCGACTTCTTCGGAAATCTTTTCTTGCATATCTTCCGTTATGTGAGATGCCGTATCTCCTCCAGTTGCACCAGACATTTCTTTAACTGAAATGTCCACAATAAGTTGATTAATAACTTGTTCAATTCATTTCCATCTCATTATATGGAAATTGGTACTCATCACACCTAATCATATGTGATGTATCATTCTTTTTCGATTTGGTCAAGTATATAACTTGCTCACCTTTTATACTTAGTGTACTTCCTGGGTTCGAGCGTATGAATACAGTCCTCCCATAAACTTTTATATCATTTACTTCTCTAAACCTTTCAATTAAAATTCATTTATAGTTAGTTCTTACCGGATGTCTTGATCAAGTCTTGAACCGAACACATTTCGTCTTAAACCTTAAGCTCTGATTACCAACTTGTAAGACCTATACTAATTATACGAATAAAACGTTTATACAAGTTGACATTTAACTTACAAAAATGCCAATTACAAAAATTTCAAACATGATTCGTAGACAACTTAGTCATTAAAAGTATTCAAATATGTTTTTCTAACATTTAACAATGTTTAGAATATCAAAAACATCCTAACTAATGCGGAAGCTTCGACTTTATATGTGTTCAGTTCTTCAACGAGCTTGATCCATCCAAATTTCACATATTAGAGACCTAAACAACATTTAAAATCCTTAAATGTTAGTAATATATGTGATTAAGGTAGTTAAATAACATAAATTACCTCATCTATCATCAAGCAACAAAATAAAACATTTTTTATTAAACCCTCCCCTTTAGGCTACGGTTTGCTGACCGTAGCTTAGATTCCATTATAATCAAACAAATAGCCCCTCCAGAGCGTAGCCTACGGTCTGAATCGTAGGTTAAAGTCAGTTGCTGCAGATTTTTATTCCAAGTTTGCCCTTAATACGAAAACGATCATAACTTTCGTTTCGTTTATCCGTTTGACCTCCCGTTTCTTCCTATGTGATCGTAATTCAATTCTCTATCATTTAGAATTGAAATTGAACATCCGATTAATAATATTCTTAGTTTACAAGCTCTCGGCTTCGTGATTATTTACCAATATTTGACCCATTCATGTTTTATCAAATAAACTCATTTGTTTATGTTCAAAACTCTCATTAACATTATAAGTATAAAAGTTTTACATTATCCGGAGTTTCATTCATGGGATTTATGCATCCGTTATCTGGTATGCGTTAAGATTATTCAACCCTTTCAATTGTACATAATTGAACTTTGTTAGCATAAATTTTATATGCCAAATTTTTTATCCATTTAGTCATAACTCACAAACCGAGTCGTTTGACTATTAATCTGCATCTCCGTTTCTCGGTATACGTGCTTATTTGGAATCCTACCCATTACCCGGGTATTGTACCGAAGTCATTACTTATGCAACCATTCCGGTATGCATTAAAACCTCATTTTTACCCGTTTGGTTTACTTAGCGAAATGCATCGCTTTAATGTAACCAAACCTTTAATGCTCTTATCATTTTGACCCGTTTGGTTTACTTAGCGAAATCTATAGATTTTATGTAACTAAACCTTTAATTACCTTATCATTTTGACCTGTTTGGTTTACTTAGCGAAACCCATCGCTTTTAGGTAACCAAACCTTTCATAGATTCGTTAGTATGACTCGTTTGAATATTTTAGTGAAGTCCATCACTTTCAAACATTCAATCTTATCATTAGTTCATTATTTAGACTTCCCGGTTCGTCCACATGAAATACATCGTATATGTGCAAACCGGATTCTACAACAATTCTACAAGAATCTATCATACACTAATACGAAACAAATAAGAATTTCTACGAAGCATAAGCTACATACCTTCAAAGCTTTCCTTTCAAGCGCGTGTCCGCTCCTTCTTGACCACTAGATGATTCGCCCAATTTTCCTATAGAGTTCAATTCGATTTATCATTTAGAACTCGTAATACGACATATGTCACGTAATTTGTCAAAATCTCATTTACGTGATTCTTTCATACATTTTAACCAGTCCATGATTACTTAGGTATTTCATCAAGAATCTTACGGGCAAGATTTATATACTAACCTTTTAGGTTTAACATTTTTAATTAACCAAGTATACCTACATCTTATTACCAAATTGGTTGAAGCTAATTAACTAGCATCAAAATTCAAAGCAATCAAACACCAAATACATTATTCACAATATGTTAGTTCATGTATTCTACATAAACACAAATACCCACTTATACACACCTAATGTTTCATTCAATACTTGTAGTTTTGGCATTTGATTCGAAATCTTTCACTTAGGGTTTGTTCCTAAGTTTGTTTGCATCATCTAGTTTACATAACAAACATCAATTCATGTAGAAATCAGAATTTCATTTTACAAAAATCATTCTTATGATCACCAAACACCAAATTGTGACATACCTTTTAATTCTTTGGATTGGATGTTCACAATTATCTATTCATGCACGAATTTGAACTCTTAATCAATCTTCAGTTGATCAATTTGTAAAATTTAGCTCTGGTTGTTCTTGTTCCCCCCCCCCCCTGTACACACACACACCCCTCTGTGTGTTGTGTTTTTAATTTCTTTTTTTTAAGAAATCAAGTTTCATTTATTTACCCTTTTAGCCCCTCCACTCTTTTCAAATGGATAATTTTATAAATCATAATATATTAGTTATCTTAACTTAGTTAATTAACCTTGATTTAGTTATGATTTAATATTTTTGGATGTTACATTATTATCACAAGAGAGTTCAATTAGGGGTAAAGGTTCATTCCTACTACCGCCCAAGTTAATTGTGCATGCGTGCAGCATGTCATTCAGAGTTTAGATTTTACCCTCACTCTACCCATCAGTCTGGGCAGTAAGCCGTACTATAATTCAAAAGCGTACTATGTGCTTTGCAGGAAATTTTCCAGCAATAAGTGTATATTTAATATCTCAATCCGATACCATATACAATGGTACTCCATAAAGAGACTCAATGTTGTCATTATACAGCTTAACTTGTCGGAATTATAAGTTTTCCTTAATTGACAAGAAGCACCGACTTAGTCACTCTGTCAAATATAACCCACAACGTGTCATTGCCATGACTGGTCTTAGGTAATTTGGTAATTAGATTCATTGTTACCATTTCCCATTTCTATGTAGGAATTTCCAGTTATTGATGTAGACCAGATGGTCTATGATGTTCATCTTACTTGTGAAGATATTAGCCATTTTGCTACATAGGTGGCTACGGGCTTCTCATGTCCATCCACTAGAAGTTCTTCAAGTGGTATCTTTAGCTCCTTCAACTCAGCGGGTGCCAACAGTACAGAGCTCTAGCTATAGTAGCCAATCCAGGCAAAATGTTGATTCTAAAACTCGACTTGCTTCTCCGAGGTTGACCGGGTAAATCTTCAGGGTATTCCGAGACGACTGGTATATCTCCAATCTTCGGCTTTAGTTCGTAAATAATTACTTGTGCCATGTAGATGACACATTCTCCTTTCAAGCACTTGGATGCCTTAAGCATAGATGCTTTCTCGGGGAATCCATAGTGCTGATCTTCCACAAATAGTGAGTATATCACCAGATGGGGATTTAATTCTGATAAGTTTCTTATTGCAAGTAAATACGGGCTTGGTTTTGAGTTAACCAATCCCTGCCTAAAACTATGTTGAATTCCGCAAAATTTATAAGAAAAAAGGTTTAACAGAGATAGATTAGTTCTTGATAGATGTAGCGTATCTATCAAGAATTGTGGAAGCTATTTCCATTGGCCACTCGGCCCTATAAATAATATTAATGGCTTTTAAGGGTAGATTTAGAAATTTATTAAATTTATAGTCGACGAAGCTTTTACCAGTTCCAGAATTTAAAACAAGACTTTTAGCAACTAAATCATTTACGAGAAACATACCCGTAATGATATTTATGTCTTTAACTGCTTCTCCTGCAGCTAACTGAAAGGTTTATGTTGGTGCATATGTCTGTCGACTTCGTCTTGTATCGAGTCTTGTAATAGGAATGATAGATCAGGGCACGCTATATGAGGAAAATAGGAAAATAGCTTGAAACACATTTCACATGAAATGGCCATTTCGTGCGAAATGGACTTGATCCATTTCGTACGAAATGAACTTGTACCATTTCGTGCGAAATGCCCTGCCTATATATATGTGCCATTTCGTTTCATTTGGAAGAGTTCCTGATTCCGGTACCAAAGTGCTGTCGACGTGTCATTTGATCTGTAACAGTGTTATATCAATAAACAAGACAATTAAAGAGTAAATCAAGCTGTTTTCAAGTCTGTATCATTGAATTCCGCCTTTGATACGGATTAGAACTCTTCTGGTAGACTCGTTTAGATCGATTCTCGATCCTACAAGTGGTATCAGAGCTCAGGAGGAAGAGTTCTTACCAAATCAGCTCGATTTCACCAAAATTTCTGACTTCTACAACTTCTTTTTCAAAATTAACAATATTTTACAGTTAAAATGGATTGAATTTCACATATAACGTGCGAAACACTGTTTTAAACAATCCTTGAAAGAATAAAACCTAAAATCAACCTAAAACATGATCAATTTGACAAAAATCTGACCGATTGATGTGACATCAGCATTATTTCGTACAAAATAGCTCATTTCGTGTGAAACAGCCTCTCATTTCGCACGAAATCACCTCCATTTCGCACCAGATTGCCCATTTCGTTTGAAGTTGTCCATTTCGCTTGAAACTGATCTTCATTTCGCACGAAATGACTCATTCCGCTTGAAAGTTGTTTATTCTGCTTGAACAGTGTCATTTCGCTTGAAAAAGATTCATTTCGCGCCAAAGGTCCATTTCGCACCAAGGCTTTTCGTACCAAACTTCATTTCGTTTGAAATTTGTGAACTTGTGAAACTTGTTACCGAAACATGGAAGAAGAATTTTACAATGCGTTTGCTACTCCAGCTACAGTTGCTGAAACTGTTTATAGTGAGAATGAGACAGGAACTTACCAAAAACCGCCAAAGCTTATGTATACTGAAGATTTTAAAGGATGGCAAAATCGTTTTGAAAACTGGGTGCAAGCCTATAAGTTTGATGCATTGTGCTCGTTAGATGTAGATTACGTTAAGCCTAAAGATGAATGTGGGAATGAAAAAGCTTTAAGTGACTATTCAGAGGGTGAAAAATTAAAATACACAAGTGAGAAAATGATGATTAGCATTCTCCAACAAGCAGTAAAAAAAGATATCTTTGTGTTGCTTCAACATGAGGACACTGCTAGATCAATTTGGTTGGCATTGATTCAAAAGTTTAAGGGAATTGCTGATATGATAAAAAAAATAAACGTGCTTTACTAAAGAAATCATTTGATATGTTTGTAGCGTTTGAAGGTGAATCAACAAAAACGACTATCGATAGATATTGTCATCTAGTCCAGGAAATGAGAAGGTTGGAAATAAAGAAAGAAGATGATGAATGGGTTGATAAGCTAGCCGATGCATTACCACAGAATAAATGGGGAACATATTTGTTGATCTTAAAACATATGAGAAAATCTGAAAGTATGAATTTGGCTAAGTTTATTCAGAAAATTAAAGAACATGAATTGGATGTTCAGAAAACTTCTATCATGAATAATCCAAATGCTCAACAGGATGTTAGTTTATATTACAGAGGAAGCAAATTTGAGACTACTCGGAATCCGAAGATTAAAACTGCTTTCAGTGCTGATGGTTCTTCTAGAATAAATGTGTAACATCTGTGCTTGTAATCATTGTGAACAGTTCTATTATCAATAAAACAATGTTATTTGATCCCAATGTTTGTTTTGTTATGTTTTACATTTTTCATGTTTTGACTTTTATCCAATTTCAAACTCTATATCACTTTCTGGAGAGTTATACGCAAACTGGTGCGTAAACGTACTTAGTTTAATACGAGAAATACTCCGAAACATCAACATATACTTAACATACCTTAAATAACCTTTACATAACTTAGAAATAAGTTTTGAAGGCTTTGGTATGGCAAAAACAAGTTAATTCGCTTACAGGGACTAAACTTGACAAACTGCGAAAGTATGCCAATTTGAACTGTAACAAACATTCCGGAACATGACCATAAGTTAAAAACACCTTAAATATCCTTTACATAGCTTAGAAATAGGCTTTGACGGGTTCGGTGTGCTAAAATAAACTTTTGGCTCATTCAGGGACTAAAAGTGTCAAAAAGTGCATAAGTTTGCATTTTCGCGCATAACTTACGTTCTGAATACATCCGGACATCCAAAAATTTATGTAAGCACTAAAATATTTTATTTTAGTGTTCGGCATAAGAAAAATCCATTCGTTGCGTCATTTGGATCGTTTTTCACGCTTATGCGCATTCCGTCGTAATTAAGCGAACATCGCGTTCGTACGACCAAACGAACTGACATCCGGAATATTTTTTAGCATTTTTCATGTCCACAATGTTTAGGCATCATTTTAGGGCCTTAAAGAAGGCTTTACGGGCTTTAGAAGTGTCGAAAATGGCTTAAATATGCAACAGGGACTAAAACTGTCATTTCTGGAAGTTAGTTCTGATCTGACATGGCCAGGCGGCCCGCGTAATATCAGTATGTATCCTTACGCGGCCCGCGTCAGCCTTCCAGAACAGATAAGATCGATTAGTCAGCTGATTCCTGCTGTTTAATCCACAACCACACATTCTAACTTGCCCTTTCAGCTCATGGGGGATCATTTTTAGTTACCACAACATTTGGACAAGTGTACGCACAAGATTCGAGCACGGTTTCCATGAAACGATCTTAACGGTTACCCGAAAACTATAAATACCCCACCCCCATTTGCTTTAAACTCACAAGAATCTGATCTTAAAGACTCTAAGTTGGAACCATTGTTTCATACCTGAGTTATTTTGATCTAGATTAGCATTCGGGGACCCTTCGTAAGTATTCTTTCGTTCTTTTTTTGCTTTTCGAGTCCGAAAGTCAAACTTTGTTTGACTTTCTGCGTTGACCAGTAATGGTCAATGCGAATTTCGTTTGAACTTCGCAACGTGATTGTAATCACGATGGTCATAGTCCCTTGGGACTATGCCTACTGATTACCACGTTGTCTAGGGTCGTAAGGGTAAGCGAACTGATAAATCGCTTATACCTTCGAACCCGACCCATTTGGTCGATCATTAGGATCCGAACAAATACATAAGGTGACCATAGTGTATAGGGAATAACCTTCCGAGGTTATACCTTATGGTCACATCGTTTAAGTAGTTGTATGATAGGTAGTTTATATGCCTTAGGTAAATTACCAGAATACCCTTTTCATGTATAATTGGTAATTTAGCATATGTAACCTAAACTTTTGTCACATAACTGATTATGCAACATGTATAGGCATATAACACTTGTCATAGGACTAGTTAGGCGGTCCGAACGCGTTTCACGCGAACGACGCGTTAAAGTAGCATAAGCTACCTAAACGGGTTGTAATGGGTCGTAAACAATTATGTTAGGTTTCATTTAGTATGTAGGCTTTGTTAAACCATATTACATGAGTCTCTACACTCATTTGGTTTACGAACCCTCATGCTACCCGATCTTCCGATTTAGGTCCGGTTTATTAACATAGTTACCTATATTAGGTACCGTTTGATTCCGAGATCTCTAGCATTGCTTGGTGGTTATCTTAGGACTACTGAACAATCTCAAGTGAGTACATAGACCCCTATTTTACTGTTTTCCAAACGTTTTGGGGTGAAACACATGTGCCTACTTGTTACTTTCGTGCTTTCCTGCTTTCACATCATATACTTGCTATGTTCATTAGTACATTTATAGTACATGATTTCAGTGTTTTACATTTACATTTCATGCTATGTGTGCCCATTGTGTGCATTACTTAGTACATCGTTTTACATTACATTTCATGCTATGTGTGCCCATTGTGTGCATTACTTAGTACATCGTTTTACATTACATTTCATGCTAGGTGTGCCCATTGTGTGCATTACTTAGTACATCGTTTTACATTACATTTCACGCTACATATGTTCATTTGATTACATACTTAGTGCATCGTTTTCACATGCTTACATTTTTGGTATGACATTTGGTTTGTTTACAATGGAACAATACATTCATTAACATTAGCTACGCCGTTCGTTAGTAGGTAGTGGTACCATAGGAATTGACAACTCCCGTTCCTGATATCCTGGGTTTGTTTGGATTGGAAGGAATGACCGAATTCGATATACATAACTTAGATAAACCTTTAATTTGTTTAAGGGTTTATCGCCACAGTCTCAAGGCTTGGATGTATGCATTTTCACAATACCGCATAGATGTTTATATCAGTATAGCATGCATTTGTTACACAAAACATAACGTTGATTTAAACCATGTTTTACTTCAATACCTTGTTTTTGTGCATTTTTACATATGGTTTAGTTGATATATTTCACATACCATACATGACATTTTTGGATACACATTACATGATCTACATTGAACATAAACATTTTGACATTGATATACACATTTAGTGGTTTACATTGGACATAGACATTTCGATATGGTTTACACATTAACACATGACAATTCATTTATACATAAACAATTTACATTGGTGGTTGGTTTGAGTAAGTGACTTGAGTAACGAGGCGTGTGTAATATGATACAAGCATGGTGGATACGCCGCTGGTACTTCCTATATATAAGTGTTTGTATGATATTACGTGTCGTAGCGTTACTTAAATCATTTCAATATTTGACATATTACGTTTCACATAAACAACTTATTTTCACAAGACATTGATTTACAAAACAACTTATCTTATACAAACTCATTTTTACTTGGTTATTCATTTAACCTTACATTATTCTCTTATTTATACATATCATCGCTTTTTGAAAGACTTACAAAACAAAACAACTTACAAGGTTCATGACTGACTGTTACTAAACAAATTTTTTCTTAAACTTAAGTCATGAATCCTACTTTCACAAAACCTATGTATCTCACAGGCATCTTTATGCTGACGTACCTATTTTCACATGTGTTTTCAGGAGCTTTTCCATAGGATGATGATCGTGACACTAGGGTGGACCTGTGCCTTAGAGACTTAAAATGAAGAAAGACTTTGTTTAATTATGTTATAAACTCTGTATTTCTGTTTAAAACAATGTAACACTCTTGTTTAATAAATAAAATACAACTTTGTATGCCATGGTTATGAAACAAATAATTCTGTTACAACACTCCCCGATGTTTCTGCCACGTTTTGTATGTTATACGTGGTCGGGGTGTGACAGAAGAGTTGGTATCAGAGCCAATGGTTATAGGGAATTAGGTTATTAGAAATTCTTTGACCTAGACTATAACTTTTCTAGGACCCTAACACAAGTTATCTTGTGTTTAGATCTTAAAACATGCATATCACCTATCCTTAGGTGATTATCAAAACAAGGAACCAAAATTTTTTCGAAACGATTTTTGAAAAATAATCATCTGTTTTTGGATGATTTATTACAAGGTTTTGAACCCTCTATTGTAAGGTTTTGAACCCTCTGTTATATGGTTTTGAACCCTTTTAGCTTGGTTTTTGGCCTTGTGCCTTCAAATTTTCAAAAATCTCGTCAAGGTTTTGGGTTTTAAATAATGTGAACACGTGCAAACTGGAAGGGTGAATGCCTGTATTCTGGGTTTTCTGTCTAGCCAAGCACTTCGTATACATCTCATCAGACGCGAGACCAGTTGTGCTTACCTGGGAATTCTTGGAATGAGTGTTCACTTATAGGCGAGCATGTCTTCGCTATACATTATTTTTGACCCATTTACTTTGATTAGTCACTGTGTGTCGTTTGTTTGCTTTGTGATACGGACGAATGACCACCATCTTTGCTTTTGTTGATTTTGTTTCATCTCATTCTCTTCATCCAATCATCTCACTCGTTTCCTTTCATGTTTTCCTCTTTTAGAATGCCTCCTCGACGCGAGAACCAGATAGCAACTGCCGAACTGGCAGAAATTATTGCGCAGCAGATGGCTGCTCAATTTCCAAATCTCTTTGCTCAATGGAATCAAGCCAACAACAACAACAATGTTCCATGCAAATACAAGGATTTTAACCAGGCTAAACCACTCAAGTTTAGAGGTTCTGAAGGAGTGACTGGGCTTCTTCAGTGGTTCGAGAGCATTGAGAATACTTTCCGCCACGTTCAGTGTCCGGATAATCGCAAGGTCGAGTTTTCTTCAAGTGTGTTTCAGAAGAGGGCTCTCACATGGTGGAATGGGGTTATGAGGGACCGAGGTGCAGAAGTTGCTCTAGCACAGACATGGGCTGAACTGAGAGCTCTTATGATGAGGGAATTCTGTCCTCGTCATGAGCAGCGAGCTTTGAAGAAGGAATTTGATGATTTGAAGCAAGATAGTGGTGAGCACAAGGCATATACTGATAGATTTGAGGAATTGAGTCTGCTTTGCCCAACTATGGTTACCCCACTCGACAAGGCTATCGAAAGGTACATCGACGGCCTACCTGACTCAGTGCAAGACATCCTTACTGGTAGTAACCCTGCCACACTCCGTCAGGCGATCGAGTTATCAGCGACATTGACTGAGTCGCAGATTCGGAAGAACAAGTTACACAGGAAGGGTGACAAGGGCAAGAAACAGTCGGCTGACAAGGAAGATAGCAAGAAAGGTCAAAACAAGAATGGGAAGGATTCTGGTTCATCGAAAAGGGCAAGGAAGCGTAAGGCTTCCCAAAACTATGCTGTCACTGCCCAAGCTAACCAGGCAGCTCCCAACCAACCCGCACAGCCTCCAGCAAAGAAACCCTATTCAGGGAATGCACCTTTGTGCAATAGATGCAACAGTCACCATCAGCCGCAACATCAGTGCCGTTTCTGTACTAGCTGTGGGAAGTCAGGTCATCTTGCAGATGTTTGTCGGTTTGCTCAGAATCGCGCAGTTCAGAACCCGGCTCAACAAGTTGCTCAGCATCCTGCTCCGCAACAGGGTCAAGCAGCACGACCATATTACCCACCGGGTGCCTATTATAATTGTGGGGATCTGACCCATTACAGAAATCGGTGCCCAAGACTGGCTAACCAGAACCAGAATCAGGCTCAGGCTCGAGGGCGAGCTTTTAACTTGAATGCCCAAGAGGCACAGGCGGACGATAATGTGGTGAACGGTACGTTCTTTATTAATAATCAGCCTGCATCTGTACTTTTTGATTCGGGTGCCGATAAGAGTTTCATGTCATTGTCTTTTGAGCCAATGCTTCGTGTGTCTAGAATGAAACTAGGAAAACCTTTGACAGTAGAAGTTGCTAGTGGTGAACCCATTGTTCTTGATTCTGTTCTACGCAACTGCCAATTGAACCTTAACGACCATCTTTTTCCTATCAACCTCAAGCCTATGCAACTTGGAAGCTTCGACGTTATAGTGGGTATGGATTGGTTATCCAAGCATCACGCAGAGGTAGTTTGTTTCGAGAAGATTGTTCGTGTGCCGCTTTCGACAGGAGAGATCCTAAAGGTGCATGGTGAGAAGCCTACCGGTGGTCTCAAGCTTATGTCTTGTTTTAAAGCTCGGAAGTATCTGCGGAAGAACTATGTGGCTTTCTTAGCACATGTTACAGCAGATAAAGGCAAGGGTAAGTCTATTTCAGATATTCCTATCGTTCGAGATTATTCTGAAGTCTTCCCTGAAGACTTACCTGGTCTACCTCCAGCACGCCAAGTCGAGTTCCGTATTGATCTCGTACCTGGTGCAAATCCCATTGCCAGAGCTCCATATCGTCTTGCACCATCTGAGATGCAAGAGTTGTCTAAGCAGCTTCAGGAGCTCTCTGACAAAGGTTTTATACGTCCTATCTTTTCACCTTGGGGTGCTCCCGTTCTTTTTGTCAAGAAGAAGGATTGATCCTTTAGGATGTGTATCGATTATCATGAGGTTAACAAGCTTACCATCAAGAATCGATATCCCCTACCTCGCATCGATGATCTCTTTGATCAGTTACAGGGCGCTTCTTATTTTTCGAAGATTGATCTACGTTCCGGGTATCATCAACTTCGTGTGCATGAAGAAGACACTCCCAAGACAGCATTCCACACTCGTTATGGGCATTACGAGTTCACAGTCATGCCATTCGGTTTGACTAATGCTCCGGCTGTTTTCATGGACTTAATGAATAGGGTCTGCAAACCTTATTTGGATCAGTTCGTCATTGTTTTTATTGACGACATCTTGATTTATTCTAAGACGCGAGCTGATCACGAGCAACATCTTCGTCTTACTCTGGAACTCCTAAAGAAAGAGCAACTTTTCGCCAAATTCTCCAAATGCGAATTTTGGCTTAAAGAAGTTCAATTCTTAGGACATATTGTCAACGAACAAGGTATTCATGTAGATCCCTCCAAGATCAGTGCGATTAAGGATTGGGATACACCTTCTACTCCTACTGAAGTTCATTCTTTTCTTGGTCTAGCGGGTTATTACCGCCGCTTCATTGAGAACTTCTCGAAGATTGCAGTTCCTCTAACTGCTCTAACTCAGAAGAACAAGCCCTTTGATTGGGGATTCAAGCAAGAGGAAGCGTTTCTGACTTTGACGCAGAAACTTTGTGACGCGCCTGTTCTGACCTTGCCTGAGGGTGATGATGATTTTGTCGTGTATTGTGATGCATCTAAATTGGGTCTTGGCTGTGTTCTGATGCAAAGGAACAAAGTCATAGCCTACGCATCAAGACAATTGAAGATACATGAGAAGAACTACACCACTCATGATCTTGAGTTAGGTGCAGTTGTTTTCGCTCTCAAGATCTGGAGACACTATTTGTACGGAACAAAATGTGTGGTTTTCACTGACCACAAAAGTCTTCAGCATATCTTCAATCAGAAAGAACTCAATATGAGGCAACGACGTTGGGTTGAGCTTCTAAACGACTATGACTGCGAAATTCGCTACCATCCTGGTAAGGCGAATGTCGTAGCCGATGCATTGAGTCGTAAGGAACGTACTAAACTTCATTGTGTACATGTTCAATCTGTTATTCAAGCTCGATCTGATATCCAAGCCCGCATTTCTTAGGCTCAACAATCTTGTGTTTCACAAGGTTTAATGGATAAGGAATTTCCCTATCACATAACACCTGCTCTGGAACTGAAGGACAATGGATCGTATTACTTCATGGACCGTTTGTGGGTCCCAAGCCAGGATGATCTTCGTACCTTGCTTATGGATGAAGCCCATAAGTCTCGTTATTCTATTCATCCGGGTTCAGATAAGATGTATAAGGATCTTCGTATTCAGTATTGGTGGCCTGGTATGAAGAAAGACATTGCCTTATACGTATCAAAATGCCTTACTTGTCTTAAGGTTAAGGCTGAACATCAACGTCCTTCTGGTTTATTGGTGCAACCAGAGATCCCAGTTTAGAAATGGGAAAACATTACTATGGATCTTGTTACCAAACTTCCACGCACAAAGAAAGGTCATGATGCCATCTGGGTAGTCGTTGATCGTCTTACAAAGTCAGCACATTTCTTGCCAATCCGTGAGGATTTTCCTGCTGACAGACTTGCAAAAATCTATGTGGATGAAATTGTAGCTCGACATGGTGTTCCTTTGAACATCATTTCTGACAGAGATGCTCGTTTCACTTCTCATTTTTGGAGAACCATGCAATCTGCAATGGGGACCCAACTTAATCTGAGCACAGCTTATCATCCGCAAACGGATGGTCAATCTGAGAGAACAATCCAGACTCTGGAGGATATGCTTAAAGCTTGTGTGATCGATTTTGGTGGTAGTTGGGATTCACATCTTCAGTTGATTGAATTCTCCTACAACAACAGTTATCACACCAGCATCAAAATGGCTCCTTTCGAGGCTCTCTATGGTCGAAAATGTCGTTCACCAGTCTGCTGGAATGAGATCGGCGAGGCTCAACTTACTGGACCTGCCCTCATTTTAGAGACAACAGATAAGGTTAAGAAAGTTCGTGATAACCTTCAGACAGCTAGAAGCCGTCAAAAGAGTTACGCGGATCCAAAACGCAAACCCTTGGAATTTCAAGTCGGTGATCGAGTATTACTTAAGGTCTCACCTTGGAAAGGTGTGATCAGATTTGGAAAGAAAGGAAAACTTGCACCTAGATACGTTGGACCATTCAAGATTGTCGAAAGAATCGGTAAGGTAGCCTACAGACTTGAGTTACCTCCTGAACTTGGAAATGTTCATCCAACTTTTCACGTGTCCAATCTCAAGAGGTGTTTAGCTGATGAGAACCTCCACATACCACTTGACGAAATTCGTGTTGGTAAAACACTGAAATTTGTTGAGAAACCTGTGGAAATCATGGAACGTGAAGTCAAGTGGCTTAAACGCAAGCGCATTCCTTTGGTCAAAGTTCGCTGGGAAGCTAAACGTGGACCCGAGTTTACTTGGGAATGCGAAGATCAAATGAAGGCGAAATATCCGCATCTTTTTCCACGAGTTTCCTCTAAATAAATTTCGGGACGAAATTTCCACAAGTAGGGGAGACTGTAACATCTGTGCTTGTAATCATTGTGAACAGTTCTATTATCAATAAAACAATGTTATTTGATCCCAATGTTTGTTTTGTTATGTTTTACATTTTTCATGTTTTGACTTTTATCCAATTTCAAACTCTATATCACTTTCTGGAGAGTTATACGCAAACTGGTGCGTAAACGTACTTAGTTTAATGAGAGAAATACTCCGTAACATCAACATATACTTAACATACCTTAAATAACCTTTACATAACTTAGAAATAAGTTTTGAAGGCTTTGGTATGGCAAAAACAAGTTAATTCGCTTACAGGGACTAAACTTGACAAACTGCGAAAGTATGCCAATTTGAACTGTAACAAACATTCCGGAACATGACCATAATTTAAACACACCTTAAATATCCTTTACATAGCTTAGAAATAGGTTTTGAGGGGTTCGGTGTGCTAAAATAAACTTTTGGCTCATTCAGGGACTAAAAGTGTCAAAAAGTGCATAAGTTTGCATTTTCGCGCATAACTTACGTTCTGAATACATCCGGACATCCAAAAATTTATGTAAGCACTAAAATATTTTATTTTAGTGTTCGGCATAAGAAAAATCCATTCGTTGCGTCATTTGGATCGTTTTTCACGCTTATGCGCATTCCGTCGTAATTAAGCGAACATCACGTTCGTACGACCAAACGAACTGACATCCGGAATATTTTTGAGCATGTTTCATGTCCACAATGTTTAGGTATCATTTTAGGGCCTTAAAGATGGCTTTACGGGCTTTAGAAGTGTCGGAAATGGCTTAAATATGCAACAGGGACTAAAACTGTCATTTCTGGAAGTTAGTTCTGATCTGACATGGCCAGGCGGCCCGCGTAATATCAGTATGTATCCTTACACGGCCCGCGTCAGCCTTCCAGAACAGATAAGATCGATTAGTCAGCTGATTCCAGCTGTTTAATCCACAACCACACATTCTAACTTGCCCTTTCAGCTCATGGGGGATCATTTTTAGTTACCACAACATTTGGACAAGTGTACGCACAAGATTCGAGCACGGTTTCCATGAAACGATCTTAACGGTTTCCCGAAAACTATAAATACCCCACCCCCATTTGCTTCAAACTCACAAGAATCTGATCTTAAAGACTCTAAGTTGGAACCATTGTTTCATACCTGAGTTATTTTGATCTAGATTAGCATTCGGGGACCCTTCGTAAGTATTCTTTTGTTCTTTTATTGCTTTTCAAGTCCGAAAGTCAAACTTTGTTTGACTTTCTGCGTTGACCAGTAATGGTCAATGCGAAGTTCGTTTGAACTTCGCAACGTGATTGTAATCACGATGGTCATAGTCCCTTGGGTCTATGCCTACTGATTACCACGTTGTCTAGGGTCGTAAGGGTAAGCGATCTGATAAATCGCTTATACCTTCGAACCCGACCCATTTGGTCGATCATTAGGATCCGACCAAATACATAAGGTGACCATAGTGTATAGGGAATAACCTTCCGAGGTTATACCTTATGGTCACATCGTTTAAGTAGTTGTGTGACACTCTAGGTTTTTCCGAACAAACACCTTGTAAATTATCTAGTGCGTATATATATATATATATATGTTATTAAATGAAGATTTGCGAATTTTCTTGAAGTATTAGGTGATGTTTGTATTAAACTATGTGTGTAATGTATATAAGTGAACCGAAACCATGAATCCGACTCGAAGCCCATTCCGAAGCCCATTCGGTCTCGAGTGAGCGACTGGGCCGGTTGGGCCGTGCACCTCCCTAAGCCCACTCAGACCCATTAGGGTGCACTAACTTGGAATGAGTATAAAGCCTCATTAACCCCCATTTGCACCAAACTTTCTCCCACACTCACCCACACTCTCCTACATTCCTTCAATCACTAAAACCCTAAAAGCTCCACCAACACCCTCCTCTTCTCTTCTCGGAATCACCATCGGCTAAGGAAGGGCCCTCGGACCTCGGTGAATCCCTACACACCTCCACACTTTAGAACCGGTTAGTGTTTCAATGTATGCTAAGAAAATTATGTGTGCTTAATGATTGAGATGCATGATTAGTTTAGAGGTCTTGTTGAATGAATTCTTATATGATTAGTGACTTGGTAATATGATGAATAATGTGATAATGTCTTGTTAAGGTGTTTTTGTAGGGAAAATGATTAGGCCATCCGATCCATGTTAGATGTCTTGTTAGATAATTTTGTTAATCCGATTTATGTTATCCGATTTATGTGGTATGATCTTGTTATCCGATTTATGCTAGATGTTTTGGGACAAAAGTGTGTTCAATAAAATGATGCAAGATTTACTTAATCTTTATATTTCATGCTTGAGTGATCTCATGAAGAACCTTATGAATATGTGCCAAATGTGATATGAACACATGATGAACAATGTTGAATGTGAGATGAACATTTGAATATGGTGTGTTTGATCCATTTGGATTGGGGCATAGACAAGAAAACATGTTATTAGGGGTAGTACACAATTTGCATGAAATCTCAATTCCATTGGATAGTACATCGGGCAGGTTCTAGAAGGTCTGGTTCATCAGGTGTGCGAGTCGAGACATCCTGTCTCGACTCGAGACTACGTGATTGCGACTCGAAACCAAACCGTGACGACTCGAGACCATCATAGAGACAACCCGAGACCAAGCAGCAGACTTCATGGACTCGAGACCCACCAGATCTCGACTCGAGATTTCCTGATCTCGATTCGAGACCAGACTCGAGACTCCCAAGGCTGCAACACAAATATTCACAATTCAAGAACTCCTGGTTGCGACTCGAGACCTCATGATCTCGAGTCGAGACCACCTAGTCCCGACTAGAGCTACTTGACTTAGTTTCTGGGCCATTGTTATTTAGGCGCACTGTTAACTGAATTGTTTTGGGCTGTATATTCCTGCTACTGTTTGACTGGGTTGTGTGTTGTTTAACTGATTAACTGTTAGAATAGGTCCGGTACTGTACATACTTGTATGACGTGCATGCTACATGTTAGATATGTGTAGAATCTACGTGACTTAATTGTATCCGAACCTGACCTATACTGGTAACCATGTTAGGACGTGGTGACCAACGTGTTTGACCAAGTAACTAATCTACCGAGCAACCCAAGGTGAGTTCACAACTTAAAGCATGCATTCCCGGTGGTTTGGGAAACGGACTTAAAAACAACACTATCCCTCGTAAGGGATACAAACTTACTTTTCTTCCCTTGTTACTGGGATACAAACTTAGTTAATTATTGTTTATACGGTAATGCAACAAGCAACACTAAACGAAACTCTATCTCTTAAGTCCTCACTACATAATACCGATTAATCGCCGGGGCCTGGCGAACGGGTTATTAGTTGATAGCGCTATTTAGGTGTAACCAGCCTCACACCGACCCTTGTTACTGGGAACGGGAGTGAACTAATGTACTCTGGCAAACCGTCAATGATGATAGAACATTGACAAACGGGGCACTGCGGAAATGTACGGTTAAGTAAGTATTCGGTATTGTAAAACAGTTTAGTCGCTTACTTATGGGGTAGCTCCCCATCGCATGTATAAACGGATAAATTAACTAGCGAAACAAGTTTTTGGTAATTAAAACTGGACAACTCGTGAACTCGCCAACATTTTTTGTTGATACCCTACTGCATGCTTTGCAGGTACCCAGTGACTCAGGAGCTTGCTACTTGGGGATGTGTAGTGGTCATCTAACCCATGCGTTGGGTTCTAAATAAACTTGAACTATGAACCTTGTTTTAAATTGTTTTGCCTATGCTTCCGCTACTTATTTAGACTGTTACTTAAACTTGAACTTTTGAACTTTAAACTATAATGTTTACTAACCATTGTGTTGGCAAACGTTTTTACTACTAACCAATGATCAGTATAATTGGTGGCTGGATCCTGGTCAGTCACGCCTCCAAGCGGTGGTACTCCGCATGTGGATTTTGGGGGTGTGACAAGTTGTATGATAGGTAGTTTATATGCCTTAGGTAAATTACCAGAATACCCTTTTCATGTATAATTGGTAATTTAGCATATGTAACCTAAACTTTTGTCACATAACTGATTATGCAACATGTATAGGCATATAACACTTGTCATAGGACTAGTTAGGCGGTCCGAACGCGTTTCACGCGAACGACGCGTTAAAGTAGCATAAGCTACCTAAACGGGTCGTAATGGGTCGTAAACAATTATGTTAGGTTTCATTTAGTATGTAGGCTTTGTTAAACCATATTACACGAGTCTCTACACTCGTTTGGTTTACGAACCCTCATGCTACCCGATCTTCCGATTTAGGTCCGGTTTATTAACATAGTTACCTATATTAGGTGCCGTTTGATTCCGAGATCTCTAGCATTGCTTGGCGGTTATCTTAGGACTACTGAACAATCTTAAGTGAGTACATAGACCCCTATTTTACTGTTTTCCAAACGTTTTGGGGTGAAACACATGTGCCTACTTGTTACTTTCGTGCTTTCCTGCTTTCACATCATATACTTGCTATGTTCATTAGTACATTTATAGTACATGATTTCAGTGTTTTACATTTACATTTCATGCTATGTGTGCCCATTGTGTGCATTACTTAGTACATCGTTTTACATTACATTTCATGCTATGTGTGCCCATTGTGTGCATTACTTAGTACATCGTTTTACATTACATTTCATGCTAGGTGTGCCCATTGTGTGCATTACTTAGTACATCGTTTTACATTACATTTCACGCTACGTATGTTCATTTGATTACATACTTAGTGCATCGTTTTCACATGCTTACATTTTTGGTATGACATTTGGTTTGTTTACAATGGAACAATACATTCATTAACATTAGCTACGCCGTTCGTTAGTAGGTAGTGGTACCATAGGAATTGACAACTCCCGTTCCTGAGATCCTGGGTTTGTTTGGATTGGAAGGAATGACCGAATTCGATATACATAACTTAGATAAACCTTTAATTTGTTTAAGGGTTTATCGCCACAGTCTCAAGGCTTGGATGTATGCATTTTCACAATACCGCATAGATGTTTATATCAGTATAGCATGCATTTTTTACACAAAACATAACGTTGTTTTAAACCATGTTTTACTTCAATACCTTGTTTTTTGTGCATTTTTACATATGGTTTAGTTGATATATTTCACGTACCATACATGACATTTTTGGATACACATTACATGATCTACATTGAACATAAACATTTTGACATTGATATACACATTTAGTGGTTTACATTGGACATAGACATTTCGATATGGTTTACACATTAACACATGACAATTCATTTATACATAAACAATTTACATTGGTGGTTGGTTTGAGTAAGTGACTTGAGTAACGAGGCGTGTGTAATACGATACAAGCATGGTGGATACGCCGCGGGTACTTCCTATATATAAGTGTTTGTATGATATTACATGTCATAGCATTACTTAAATCATTTCAATATTTGACATATTACGTTTCACTTAAACAACTTATTTTCACAAGACATTGATTTACAAAACAACTTATCTTATACAAACTCATTTTTACTTGGTTATTCATTTAACCTTACATTATTCTCTTATTTATACATATCATCGCTTTTTGAAAGACTTACAAAACAAAACAACTTACAAGGTTCATGACTGACTGTTACTAAACAAATTTTTTCTTAAACTTAAGTCATGAATCCTACTTTCACAAAACCTATGTATCTCACAGGAATCTTTATGCTGACGTACCTATTTTCACATGTGTTTTCAGGAGCTTTTCCATAGGATGATGATCGTGACACTAGGGTGGACCTGTGCCTTAGAGACTTAAAATGAAGAAAGACTTTGTTTAATTATGTTATAAACTCTGTATTTCTGTTTAAAACAATGTAACACTCTTGTTTAATAAATAAAATACAACTTTGTATGCCATGGTTATGAAACAAATAATTCTGTTACAACACTCCCCGATGTTTCCGCCACGTTTTGTATGTTATACGTGGTCGGGGTGTGACAAAATGTTAGCACTACAACTCAGAGTGGTGGATATTCGTCATCGTATTCAAGTTTTGATCCGAATTTCACAACACCAAGTCCTCAAAGACAGAGTTCACAAATCTGCAATGCAATGTTACATTGAATATTCAAAATGGTCAAAATCTCTCTCCAGAAGTGGCTAAGCAACACATGGAATCACTTGTTAACATGTTAGAGTCGTATGAAAGCTTAGTTGCTGGACAAATTGGAAATCCGATGCTCACCAAAGAGGATTATGACCAAATTGATGCTGAAGAACTTGAGTTGATGGACATCAAGTGGTGTTTAGCAAGTGCTGTAAGAAGAGCAAAAAAATTTACACAAATCACCGGTAGAAATGATCTTCGTGATGTTGCTACATCTCCGTTAGGGTTTGATAAATCAAGAGTTACTTGTTTTCGTTGTAGAGAAAAGGGACATTTTAAACGAGAGTGTACAAATAAAGAAGCAACCAGAAGACAAGATCCGTTTAAAAACAACGATTATCATAGAAAATCAATTTATCATCAGATTGCTCAACAACCGTCATTTTCCCGTGCCATTGAAATTGGACAGAAGAAAGCTTGTCTGGTAGATCAAGATGATGAAAGATTACCAGAGGGATTTAGCTGGGATAAATACATTCTAGATAAAGAATACTTAGAAAAATCAGCTTTTGTTGCTCAAATCTTGGAAGAAGAGTCAATCAAATCTAAGCCGAAAAGACCACCGATTTTTACAGAATTAGGATGTGATGCAGATACCGATGATGAAGAAGAGTATATCAATAAAGCTAGAAAAGGTCTGGATACTTATAGTTTTAATTTGTTTTTTGCAGATAAAATTGAGATGTTGAATGAAAAGAAAGCTGCTAGAATAAAGAGAGATTTGGAAACAAGAAGAATTGCTGAAGAAAAGGCAAAATTGGAAGCTGAAAAAGCAAAAGCTGAAGAAAATTCGACAGAAAAGGTCGAGGATGAAGAGTGTGAGGTAAAAGTAGAATTTGATGAAGAACCAATGAATGAGAAAGCGGTGGAGAAAATTGTTGAAGTGGAGAAAATAGTTGAAAAAATCGTCGAAGTTGAAAAGATAGTTGAAGTTGAAAAGATTGTTGAGGTCACGAAACCTTGTCTGAAATGTTTGAAACCATGTGAAGATTGTGAGGAGAAAGATAAGAATTATCGTGAACTAGAAGAGTTGAAAGAAAAGTTGATGTTTGATATTTAGTACGTAAAAGAATCGTATGATGTGTTAAACAAAACAGTTGATAGTTTGAACAAAACAAACCTGGAAATGGGAGCTGCTCAGACAATGATGAGTTCAACTTTAATGACGAAGCAGAAGGTCATCAATGAGTATATAGAAGATTGTGCAAAACTGAAGCAGGATTAGGAACTCAAAAAGATTGAAAGTGAAAGAATCAAACGATTGCTGTTGAGTTATACAACTTGTGATTATTTGATTGATCGAGTTTATCCTACTGTTGCAGGTTTTGAAGCTTTTCAAGATAAAAAGACGGAAGAGGATACTGGTAAGAAACAAAGTGTCAAGTATAACAAGTGTCCGCCTCCCATCTAGGAAAGTTATTCTCCCAGAAAGCCAAAGGAGGAACGTTTAAAGAAGGCACTCAACATAAAGTTAAAGTCTGAAACCATTGATGAGTTACCAGACAACATTGACGTCACATTCACAACGTCTGACACTGATCATGAGTCTGAGATATTAAAGAAAGTGGTCAATCAGGTGTTGGATATGGATGAAGAGTCAAAGTTGGAGTCTAAATCTGAAAGTTCAAGTTCATCAGACAAGAGTCCGAGTTCACTGGTTAAACGGGTTTACAATAAAGAATTTTTGATGTCAAAAAATAATTTGAATGGCGAAACATTCAAAGTTGCATATACTTTGAAAGATTCTGACAAATTATTTTCTGATGAAGAATTTCCAATAAGAAGTGTTAAAACTGAAATGATCAAATAGGTTTTCAAACTAACGGAAATTAATATTTCAGAAATAAAAGATGTAAATCTTTCTGAAAAACCTAAAAAATACACTTCAAGAGTTCAACAGAGATTGAACAAGAAAAAAGGTTACAGTTATGGTTCTGGTTTTCAAAAGAAACCAAACCATAACAGTAATTTCAAAAAGAAAGGTTTAGGTTTCATTTCCCCAGAAAATCATAAAAATGAGAAAACTTATAAACCAAAAACTAAATTTGTTTCAGGTATAAGTTCAGAGGAAGAGAAGAAGAAACTGTTCAGGAAACAGCCAAATCAAGAGTTTTTCGCTGAAAATAAAAAGAATATGATGATGAAATCTGAACAAAGGGTTGAAAGAAGAACCTGTTTCAAATGCCAAGAAGTTGGACACATCGCTTGGAATTGCCCAATGTACACTAACACAAAACAGGGAGTTTCTTCTAACTCAGATTTGAAAAAGAAAAATGTTGATAAAACAAAACAACTAGCAGAAAAATTCAAAGTGTTCAAAAATTCAAATTTGAAGCTGGTGAAAGTTCGAAACGTTTTTATAAAAGAAAAGTCAATTTGAACAAACAAAAATGGGTTGTTAAATCAGAAACTAGTTCTGACAATGAATCTGACTCGACAAAGTCAGAGGAGTCATTTGTTGTGAATAGTAATGAGAATTCCGTTCCAGAAATGAACGAAGGAAACTTTCTGAAATTGTCAAGAGAAAACCTAAAATCCAAAGTTGGAAAGATTGAGATTTCAGATCAATGATTCTCTGGTA
This sequence comes from Helianthus tuberosus, assembly GCA_030545235.1. Taxonomy (NCBI): domain Eukaryota; kingdom Viridiplantae; phylum Streptophyta; class Magnoliopsida; order Asterales; family Asteraceae; genus Helianthus; species Helianthus tuberosus. Next base: position 195,073,983 of record CM060414.1, read on the forward strand.
AGGAAGAATTTGATGCTGAAAAAGGTGTTTAATGGAAAAGTGGATGGTTGATGGAAGGTGAAAGGTGCAAAAGAGTTTTATAAATCAAAAAGATGGTGGGTTAAAGGTGATGAACAATCACCCAAGACTGGTCAGGCTTGGGTGACAGCATTTTCTACTTAAAATCCTGACTTGCCGGAGCTCCCAAGTTGGTAATCGTGGAGCATGAATCGGCATCTTTCTCAAAATTTTAAAATTGGCATATTTTGATATACAAGTGGTTAATCAAGGTCATTAAGTTGAACTTGATTTAACTTTTATTCATGTGGTATTTGGAAAACAAAGTGATGATCATAACCCCAATTTTACAAATGGTAAAATCAATAAAATTTATTTTCCAGAAACACCATTTTGGTTAAAACAAACTTAAGTGTTTTGAAATCATAATGGGAAAATAGTTTGTTGATAGGGGGAGTTCTAATTGTTTATGCCAAGTGGATGGCGAATTGAAGCTTGAAAAACAGTTGCCACGTTACTTGTACAGTTTGTTTTCAAATTTTTTAAATAGTTTTGAATTTTAGGGGGAGTAAGAAATTTCAGAAAATCCAAAAACATTAGAAAATTTGAAAAAGCCAAAAACATGATAAAATGAAAATGAGTTTTGTTGTGAAAAAGAGGAAATTATAGTACATCAGTGGACTATCACATCACGCTAAAGAATTGAAAAGTTAAAATGTGATAAACGGTCTCATTAATGATATGCCAGTAGGTTTTTACATGCTTAGTAGATTGTGTTCGAGATATAAACCTGAATATCAAACTTGCTTATTTCGTGGGGAACATCTCTCGGATATATAGGTAACCCCTGAAATCTTGTTTGGAGGGCTTTCTATTTCTGACATACTAGGTCTTTGTACGTGGTGATATCTGGGGTATTATACCTGGACTTCTGATTTTGCGGGAGCAATAGCCTAGTCCTCGTATAATACTTTGCATTGCTTTAATCCTAAAGCACCACCCTCAGCATAAAAATGATGAAACATTGCAAAATGCTAATCATGTGCTGTTGAAGAAAAGATTCTCTAAAGGGATCACACCTAAAGTCGAACCATCATCTCTCTGATTTTGCGGAAGCAATAGCCTGAGCTCTCATGGTCTCGCATTTAACCCCTTACAGATATCATTAGTGTACATTCACCTGTAAGACTGAATATAGGAGTCTGAATACGGGAGTATATTCTGAGGTGGGACACGCGATTAAGTTTAAGTTCTCAAAACACTAATCTCGTATCTCGAAACAGTTGAACTTTGTGTGAAAACAAGTTGTCGCAAGCCCGCGCGTTGCGGCGGGATGTTTTAAAAATGTTACATTTGAAGTAGAACGTAACTGATGTCGGTTTGATTTCGATTTACGAAAAGGCTTGCATAAATTGCGATTCGATTCATTATTATATGGTATGCCGAATCTGATGAGAGTTCAAAATGTAAGGGAAAACATTATAGTGTAATGGTGATAAACTTATATGAATTTTTTACGTAATAGGTTGTATTTTATAGAACAAATCACATAAATTACGGTTATATTTGAAGTGCTTCCAAATTGTATACATATGCTATTATTTTGATTGTCATGTAAACTTGTCATCTAAATTGGTATATGTGCAGTTTGAAATTTATATATGTGCATTATATTATAGTCTTAATATCTTTTTTTCTGATATTAACTGATCAATTAATTTTTCATTTCTATAATATCCTGTTCAGTTTGTATTTAACAACAATTATAATAATAAAAAATAATTATAATTGTATTGTTTGCTGTGCATTTAAATATTATATTTCTTTTATTATTTTATTATTAATTCAACAGCCTATTAGTTGAGTGGCGATGTTATGACGAAAAATAAATTATGTATAGAAAAAGAATGTGTACGATAGTCACGATAGATATACGTAAATGTTGGATCGTGTTCGGTGACCCTAAAGTCAGTTAAGGCACTAACAATTCAAGGGGGAGTTTGAATGATTGAGAGCCAGTTTAAGATTCTGGAAAAGAGAGAGAGAAAAAGAAAAAGATTGAATGATGCTTACTCTGTCAGATACTTTGGAAAGAGCCCGAAGACTGATAAAGATTGAAGACTCGACATACTGAAGACTAGTACTGTAGACTCGTCGACATCCAGGGGGAGTCTGTTGGTGCATATGTCAGTCGACTTCGTCTTGTATCGAGTCTTGTAATAGGAATGATAGATCAGGGCACGTTATATGAGGAAAATAGGAAAATAGCTTGAAGCACATTTCACACGAAATGGCCATTTCGTGCGAAATGGACTTGATCCATTTCGTACGAAATGAACTTGTACCATTTCGTGCGAAATGAACTTGTACCATTTCGTGCGAAATGCCCTGCCTATATATATGTGCCATTTCATTTCATTTGGAAGAGTTCCTGATTCCGGTACCGAAATGCTGCCGACGTGTTATTTGATCTGTAACAGTGTTATATCAATAAACAAGACAATTAAAGAGTGAATCAAGCAGTTTTCAAGTCTATATCATTGAATTCCGCCTTTGATATGGATTAGAACTCTTCTGATAGACTCGTTCAGATCGATTCTCGATCCTACAGTTTAGACATTGCCTTTCTTAGGATCAGTGGCCTTGTTCTTCCCGTTAGTTGCCCATTTCGGGCAATGGGTCTTTATATGCCCTATCTCGCCACATCCATAGCAGGTGGTGTTCTTCAAATCCTTGCATTTGTGAGACTTGTGGTCCATCTGCTTACAGATGCCACAACCTTTGGGTTGCTCATGGAGACATATACCAAAATGTCGCTTCCCGTAGGTTTTACACTCAGGTTTTGCCTCATTCAGCTTGGATTGGTGATAACTCAACCCATTCTTACCCTTTTTGTAATCCCTACTAGGGGTATCATCACGCTTCCGCTTGTGATCACTCTCGTCTTTAGCCGTTTTTACTCTTATCTCATCTTCAGTGAGAGATAAAGCTAGATCCACAATGGATCTAAAAGTTATAGGTTTGGAGGATTTAGCCATCCCCTTAATTTCTGGAGCGAGTCCTCCAATAAATCGCGCAATGCGCTTAGACTCAGGGGTAATAAGATAAGGAGCGAGTCTTGGTAAAGAGTTGTAATCAGATACATAAGCTCGACAATCGAGGCCTTTCATGGTCAGTTTCAGAAAGTCTGATTCAACTTTCTCCACTTCGTGAGGTGGGCAGTAGGTCTCGCAGATCTTTTCCACGAATTTAGGCCAACTTAGGCTGTACAAAAAGGAATCTTAGAGAAATGAGTGTTCCATATTGGTTCTCATAACTCTCAATTACCATATTATTCTCTTAGGTTCCCTACCCCCTTTTCTATATATGTGTGTTTAATATAATCAGAATATTCGAACTTGAATTGAATTGAATGGTGGACACTGATGGCAACGGAAGTTATGACATTGAAGGCTAGAGGTGTTTGTGATTTAGTTTGGAAATGACTTATTAACTTATTAAGCTAATAAGTGATAGCCAAAAGCCTAGAATGGATTTGAAGCTTTTCCAAATAACTTATTGGCTCTACTAAATAAATAAATCATTTCCAAACTCAATCCAAAACACCCCTAAGAGTTATGATTGTTTTAGGGTTTATGGTTGATATTTGAGTAGTGCTTTAAGAAAAACCACTTATAAACATTTTTTTTTGGGTGGTTATGACTTTTTTGATGCGGTTTAGAGTTATTGAATATTTTAATACTTTTTTTCAAAGGTTTAAAAATAAAGCACTTCAAAAAATAAAAACTGACCGCGCAAAGAACTTTTAGTAACACTCTTAAATTTCATTATCCTTATCAACACTGATCATAGTTTAACGTAAAAGTAATCTAATAATTTAAACAATGCACACGCGTTAGTATAATAACCCAATATTTACATTAGTTATACTCTCCCCGAGACAGAACTCCAACGACAACGTCGGGTAGAACCTCGACAGCCTTTACGGAGCACTAGATCAATCGGGCAGTGTATCTAATACGTAACCGGGGGTTATGATACTTACAACGAGGCAGAACTTCCTTATTTAGGGGGTATTATGCCCGATTATAATGTTTACTATTCAGAAATTAGAGAGAGAATTCGAGTGTGAGCGATCGGAAAATGAAGGCCGATGCTCCCAATTTATAGGAGCTGATCTCGACTTCCTCGCGGCCCACGAAGGATATACAAGGGGGCTTCACGCCCAGTGACGTAGAGTGTGTAGGGCCTAGCTTTGTCCGGTCATACATATAGCTTCGACAAAACACATGACACGTGGCAGCAGGGGTGCGCCCTAATCTTGACATGTCGCGGCCCGGGTAAGACGAAGACTATGTCTTCGCGGCCCACTAGCACCCTGAATTTCCGATTTTTATTTTATTTTTATAAAAATAAAGGTATTTAGGACCGGTTTTCATATACGGGGTGTAGTTTAGGACATATAGGGATGTTCTAAATAATTTAGGGGTATCAAAACTATTTTAGGAGGGTTGTTATATCCTCCCCATCTTGTTTTAGAACTCGTCCTTGAGGTCTACTGGAATAGGTGTGGATATTTCCTCTGCATTTAAGATTCAAGTTCCCATGTGTACTCTGGTCCTTTATTGGAATCCCATTTTACTTTCACTAGAACTAATCTCTTGTGTTTGAGGTTCTTGACTTTCTTGTCTTCAATTTATAGAGGCTTTTCTACGAACTTAAGCTTTTCATTTACCTCTATATCCTTAAGAGGTACCACTGACGATTCATCGGCTAAACACTTTTTGAGATTACATACATGAAATACATTATGTATTCCTGCCATTTCTTCTGGTAGTTGTAGCTGATAGGCTACTGGTCCTATTCTTTTGATAATTTCAAAGGGTCCAACATATCTGGGGCTTAGTTTTCCTCTTTTGATAAATCTTACCACTTCTTTCCAAGGAGAAACTTTTAGCAATACCTTATCTCCTACCTGAAAATCCAGTGGCTTACGTCTGTTATCAGCATAGCTCTTCTGTCTATCGTGTGCTGCTTTTAATCTTTCCTTGACTTGAATAATCTTGTCCGTTGTCTCTTGTACTATTTCTGGACCAGACAGTCGCTTTTCTCCAATTTCTGCCAAACAGACTGGAGTTCGGCACTTTCGTCCATAAAGTGCTTCGAATGGTATAGCATTGATACTGGTATGATAGCTGTTATTGTAGGAAAACTCTATTAATGGTAAGTAAGCATCCCAATTTCCTCCGAAATCAATTACACAAGCTCTAAGCATATCTTCCATTGTCTGAATTGTCCTTTCACTTTGTCCCTCCGTTTGAGGATGATAAGCGGTGCTTAGATTTAGCTTGGTTCCCATTGCTTTTTGGAAACTTATCCAAAATTGAGAGGTAAAACGGCTATCTCTATCAGAAACAATAGATAAAGGAATTCCATGTAATGAAACTATTACATTTACATACAATTTGGCTAAATGTTTCATACCGAATGTTTTCTTCATTGGTAGGAAATGAGCAGACTTGGTTAACCTATCTACAATCACCCAAATTGTATTATTACCGTTTCTTGTCTTGGGTAATTTGGTAACAAATTCCATTGTTATCAATTCCCATTTCCATACAGGCATTTCCAATGGCTGTAATAAACCTGAGGGTTTCTGATGTTCAGCTTTAACTTGTGAACATGTTAGACACTTGGCAACGTAAGCTGCTATATCCTTTTTCATTCCTATCCACCAGAAATTCTTTCTTAAGTCTTGATACATTTTATCACTTCCAGGATGTATCGTGTATTTAGACTTATGGGCTTCTTCAAATATTTGGTGGCGTAGGTTTCCTAGTTTAGGTATCCAAATCCTTTTCTTATGGAATCTCCAAATTCCATCTGTTCCTTGTTCTAATTCCTTAATCATCCCTTTTAATTTTTCAGTATCATCCTTGATTACTGATTCTTGTACTTCTCTAATTTGATTATTTAAATCTATCTGCAGATTTAATTTAAGAGAACGTATTTTTCTGGGTTTTTTCATGATACTTTCGACTTAAAGCATCAGCTACTACATTTGCTTTTCCTGCATGATACTGGATATTACAATCATAATCACTAAGAAATTTCATCCAGTGTCTCTGTCTCATATTCAGCTCTTTTTGCCCAAAAATGTACCTTAAACTCTTATGATCAGTGAAGACAACAAATTTATTTCCATATAAATAGTGTCTCCAAATCTTAAGGGCAAAAATTATGGCTCGTAGTTCTAAATCATGTGTTGTATAATTTTCTTCATGATTCTTAAGTTGTCTAGAAGCATAGGCTATAACCTTTTGACGTTGCGTTAACACACATCCATACCCTAACTTAGAAGCGTCACAATAGACTACAAAGTCTTCAGTTCCTTCTGGTAATGCTAGTATGGGTGCGTTGGTTAATCTTTGCTTAAGAATTCTAAAGGCTTCCTCCTATTTTGGTCCCCATTCAAACTTAACAGACTTACAGGTTAGCTTAGTTAAAGGAATGGCTATTCTAGAAAAATCTCGGATATATCGTCTATAATAACCGGCCAATCCTAGAAAACTTCTAACCTCCGTTGGTGACTCAGGGACTTTCCATTTAGTAATTGCCTCAATCTTTGTGGAATCCACATGAATCCCTTCATGATTAACTAAATGTCCAAGAAACTGTACTTCTTCTAACCAAAATTCGCATTTTGAAAATTTAGCGTAAAACTTTTCTTTTCTCAGAAAATTTAACAGTGTATGCAGATGCGCTGCATGTTCCTCTTTACTATTAGAGTAAATGAGAATATCATCTATAAAGACAATTATGAATTTATCCAAATATGGCTTACATATTCGGTTCATCATGTCCATAAATGCGGCTGGGGCATTGGTTAGACCAAATGGCATGACAGTAAATTCATAATGGCCATACCTTGTCCTAAAAGCGGTCTTAGGAATGTCCTCTTCCTGTACTTTTAATTGATGATATCCTGAGCGTAAATCGATTTTTGAAAAGAATCGAGCTCCTTGCAATTGATCAAATAGATCATCGATTCTCGATAATGGGTACCGATTTTTAATCGTGACCTTGTTCAATTCTCGGTAATCAATGCACATATGCATTGATCCATCTTTCTTTTTGACAAACAAGATCGGTGCTCCCCACGGCGATGAACTTGGCTGTATGAATCCTTTCTTCAACAGTTCGTCTAACTGCTTCTTTAGCTATTGCATTTATGCGGGTGCCAAACGGTAAGGTGCCTTGGCAATTGGTGTTGTTCCTAGTAGCAGATGAATTCTGAATTCGACTTCTCTGTCTGGCGGTAGTCCTGGTAATTCTTCTGGGAATAGATCTGAAAATTGAGATACTACGGGGATATCTTTTAATTCTTTTCCTTTAGTGTGAATGATTATAGAAATCATATACACTAGTGACCCTTTTCTTGCACAGCTTGTTGTTTTCATCACAGAGATGAATTTTGTGGGTCTAGTTGGCTTATCTCTTTTAATTGTGATCTTTTCACCTTTTGGTGAATTCACTTGTATTGACTTTTGATCAGATAGAATACTGGCTTTATTGGCTACTAACCAATCCATTCCTAATAATATCAAATCCTGCCAGATTCATTGGATAAAGATTTGCAATAAACTTTTGATTTAAAAATTCTATTCTTGCTCCCTCCAAGATTTCAGTAATCTTAATGGATTCTCCATTTGCAGTTTCTACTAAACATTCTTGTTGAAGTTTAGTTAATGGTTGGTTGAGAAGTTTGCAAAATGAAGTATTCATAAAACTTTGGTTCGCACCAGAGTCAAATAATACTTTTGCAAAAACATCATTAACTAAAAACATACCGGCAATCACGTCCGGAATCATCTTTGCTTCTTCGGCTGTCAGAACAAATGCCCTAGCATTCTTAGTAGTCTTGTTGTTTATGGCTGGAGCTAGTTTCGGACAATTCGGTTTGATATGCCCTTTTTCTCCACAATTGAATCATATTCCATGTTTCTTTCTACAGTCTTCTTCTTTGTGTCCTGGTATCTTGCAGAAATTGCAGTAGGTGGAGCATCTTCCTGAATGCTTTTTCTTACAGGCTTTACAGTAAGGTGTAGAGGTAGAACCTATATGTTTCCCACGGTTGGAATTACCGTAGCGAAATTCCTGGGTAAGCCTTTGAGCTAGGTTCTTTCTTTGGTTTTCTTCTTGTGTACGTACTAGTTCATCAGTCAAGGTATTTGCTAGTTCTACAGCTTCTTCTATGGTTTGTGGTCTAGCTACCTTGACTACATGTCTAATTTCACTGATTAATCCCCAGATGTAACGGGAGATTAACACTGGTTCTGGTGATGCTAGGGTTGGTACTATTCTAGCATATTCAAAGAATGTAGTAGTGTAACCCTTGCTGTCTACTCCAGTCATTCTAAGATTTAAGAACTTATTTGTTATCTGTTCTTTTTTATTGGGAGGACAGAATTTCCTTTCCACCATATTCTTAAATAATTCCATTCCATACTGTAGACCTTGTCACTTCCCCTAGTCTGGAGAATAGTGTTCCACCATTCCAGAGCCGCATTCTTAAATAAATTAGAAGCAAACATGATTTTGTCTTCTTCTACACACTTGCTTATTTTTAAGACTGCCTCAGTCTTTTCTAACCAGCGTAGAGCTGCAATGGCTCCTTCATTGCCCGAGAATTCTATTGGTTTACAAGACCAGAATTCTTTGTAAGAACAACCATAAGACATGGTTCTTCTTCTTTTTGGAATTGGCAATTGAAGTAATGGTCCATTGTTAACGTTGTGACTAGGTTCAGTACGTGATCGCTTATTTCCACTATTACTGTTATTATTTTCTGCTTCCCTAACATTTTGGATGATAGCTAGCATAGCATCTCTAATTCCTTGGGTTACTATGTGTCGAATGGCACTGTTATTTATCTGGTTATCATTATTCTGATTTTCCCGATTTGCGTCATTAGCCATCTGAATTTACAAACAATTTCTAGTTATTAATATTTCAGAGCAATACTTAATGCCAATAATCATACATCAACACATTGATCAAAATCGTCGTACATTGCGACATTTACTCTATTTTATATATTATGCGTCTATTACAAACCATGACTGGAAATTAAAATACAATACGAGTATGCATCAGTAGTTATAAGATTATCTATTTTAGTTGATTATTATATTTTATTATTATATATATATATTTTTTCCAAACTTACACACATACCTATTATTATTATTATTATTACTGATAGGGGTTCATCCAATATTGCATATTGCGCTCGTCATATTTCCAGACGAGTCTCTCCCCTATCTGTCTCATTCTTTCACTTCCTTGTAATATCTCCTCACCAAAGGTGCGGAGTTCTTGCACATTTTCAGTGCTCATGGGTGGTGCGGGTGTTGGTATCGGGTCAGGAAACTGGGGCATCGGTTCTTCGTGTGGGTATGGGTTCTCTAGGATCTCCCTGATATATTGGTCATTATCAAAATATGGGTCTAGAGGGTCCAAGTTGGGATAAGGTGCTACTAGGTTTTGCATGGGTTCCTCTATTGGGTGAAGTTGTTGGTAATCCCTATGGTCGTCAAACCATGGATCATAGTCTGGAGGATGGGGTGCTGGGACTCTAGGGATTTCAGATGGGTCAAAAGCAGGTATTGGAGGTTGGTCTACTGGGTTTTGTTCAATTTTCATAGGTTGTGTGGGAAATAGTGGTAACGGCTGGGGTGCAATGAGTTGTTCTAGATTTGGGTCTGCAGCTGTGGTATCTAATATATGAAAATTAGCTAATCTCCTATTGAGTATATCATGGGTTTGAACATTCATTTCTCTATTGGCCGCTGCTAAGGCCCGCTGTTGTTGCAACTTTCTCATTCTTTTTCTACGCTCATGAGCTCCTCTGCTTAACCATCCTCTCTTCTTGGGAGGGAATGGCTCTTCAGATTGTGCTTTGAACATGAAAATCCCTTCTTCGGTGTCAGCCGAATACCCCGAAGGGGTAGGCTGGGAAGAAGTTCCTTCGTCCCTAGGAGAGTTGGACAATTGATGGTAAGCGTCCGAAGGTCCTTGATCACTCATACTGTAAACTAACAAATTGTCAAATAACACAAAAAAATAATAATCTACACGTATGGACATAGTCTCATTGGTTATTGCCTAACAAAATTGACAATTTCAATGTCAGCAGAACACTTCTTTGGCTTAAATCAGTGGTCGTGGCTCTGATACCACCTTCTGTCGCAACCCCCGTCCCCTAATCACCCGGGAACGGGCGGCCGCGAGCCAGTATCAGTGGTCTCGATGTTTTATCATTTTGGCAGCAGAAATTTCATCAGGACCGTAGTTAGAAAATATTTTATCAGAGTAAAATACCACATTTTTATAATAATAAACACATGGGTAAAACCCAAGTTTATATTACAACATTGTTTATAGGGATAAACCCTATTTTATTGAAATAAACATCTCTTTTATTTAGGTAACTTTTATAGCCACATTTTCCAAGCCTTCAGTGCTGTCCAGCTGGCTTCTATTTGGCTTTCACATTTTGTTACCTGAAACGCGTTTTAAAAACATTTGTCAGTAGGAAATACTGGTGAGTGAATCCTAGTTTAATCAAAACAGGTTTTATCATTTTACAGCATTGAGGGCGATCGCGCAATTACATTTGTTTCCAATTCTTACTTTAATTACCACCCACGGTACTGTCAACCCGACTTGTGGTCATGTTACTACTCACAGTGTAGTAACAAATTTTGTATACAAAACCCCAACATACCGACTATAATTGTAGAATTACAAATAATTAATAACTGTGGATCATAATGTAAAACAACTGAGGTTTTGTAAAAATAGTTTGCAAAAAGGTTTACAAAAAGGAGATTACTCACATTGCTATTTTAGACTTTTCCTTGTGGTTTCCTGGTTATAATCTAATAATTTAAACAATGCACACGCGTTAGTATAATAACCCAATATTCGCATTAGTTATACTCTCCCCGAGACAGAACTCCAACGACTACGTCAGATAGAACCTCGACAGTCGTTACGGAGCACTAGATCAATCGGACAGCGTATTTAATACGTAACCGGGGGTAATGATACTTACAACGAGGCAGAACTTCCTTATTTAGGGGGTATTATGCCCGATTATAATGTTTACTATTCAGAAATTAGAGAGAGAATTCGAGTGTGAGCGATCGAAAAATGAAGGCCGATGCTCCTAATTTATTGGAGCTGATCTCGGCTTCCTCGCAGCCCGCGAAGGATATACAAGGGGGCTTTGCGCCCAAGACGTAGAGTGTGTAGGGCCTAGCTTTGTCCGGTCATACACATAGCTTCGAAACAACACCTGACACGTGGCAGCAGGGGTGCGCCCTAATCTTGACCTGTCGCGGCCCGCGTAAGACGAAGACTATGTCTTCGCGGCCCGCGAGCGCCCTGAATTTCTAGTTTTTAATTTATTTTTATAAAAATAAAGGTATTTAGGACCGGTTTTCATATACGGGGTGTAGTTTAGGACATATAGGGATGTTCTAAATAATTTAGGGGTAACGAAACTATTTTAGGAGGGTTGTTATACATACGGCTGAGTAGATAACTCTTGCATTAAAAATCAAGTTAAAACTCAGGTAAATACTTTTAACTTATTTTCCCTTATACGGGCTTGGGATACGGTAAAATATTACCACTTGGTCGAGTATGGGATCATTTGGTCGGATTGTGATTAATAAATCCACTTAAGCCGTTTTAATTCGTTTTGTTTGATAACATACACATTGGGGTTTAATACGACCGTGTCTTGGATATCCTCGGCTCATTTAATTGCAAATGGCCACGACTTAAGCACGGGGTGTAGGCATACACCTGACAGTTGCGTATGTAAAAGATATACCCATAATGTTGGGGATAACTCCTTGTGGGTTTATATAGTGGTGTGTCGGTTAATCATGTCTCAGCTTCTATACCAGGCCCTAAATGTGTGACAAACATGTAAATCTGTATACAAGATTATAAATATAATTATCCCAAGTTATAAAAGAATTTTCATGCCTTGTACACTTAAACCAATTTTCATAAACATTTTCAAATGAGTTCGTTAATTGTATTTACCTGTGTAAACTGACATATTTTCAAAAGACTAAGTGACAGGTACTACACGTAATAGGCTGGGAGCTACTGGGCGTCAAATAGAGGATCTTGCAAGTCCTTAGATGCCTTAAAGTCTGTTAAACATTGTTTTGTATTTAATTTAGATCCGCCTGTGCATCCTTTCTACAACCGTCTGTATATTATTATTTTGAACTTCAACATTCGGTTTGTAATAGTAATTTCCTTCCAAGCCTTCCGTTGTGCTATAACTGTGTTTAATTGACTATGATGATATCAACTACGTCACGATACTCCCCACCGGGCCCACCGGTTTGTGGTTAAAATATCGGGGTGTGACACCAACATAGACTTGATCCTCTCCAACACCCATAAGTAGTTTTCTACCTTCCCTACAGAAATTAATGCATGAGCAACCGAAAATGACTGGTTTCTCGACGTCATACCTACGACCTGCACAAATGGAAGATTGTACAAGTTTGTTTTGTAGGTGGCGTCAATCATTAGCACATGCGAGAATGCACACCACATAGTAAATGAAAGTTTGCGGACAAAGAAGATATCTTTGACTACGCTCACGGTCTCATTTTCGCGTATGTAATAAGTGAAATCTTTTTTGACAAGAAGGTTTTTAAGTTGTTGCATTGGAGATTTGCCGACCCTCTTTCTGGCATTGATCTTCTGAACAACATTGTGTATACCTTTCCGAATAATCTTTTTATCCGGGTTCTTTCTCGCCAACGTACCCCAGATGCTACGGTTTGGAATATCTTGCTCTCCAGCTGCTCAATCAGTCTTTTATCCTCTGAAGAAAGCCTTCTCGCATATGCGTGACCCGCTAAATTTTCAATAGGAGTGTAGTTGCACCTCGGGTTCGTCACCTCTATCCTCCAAACACTTCCCTTTGATTCCGTAAACCCCATCAACTCAAATGGGCAACCTATTTTCTTGCTACTTGTTTTCTTCACTGTAGCTACACTCTTATACTCCCCACCAAGACTGCGTTGAAACAAAACCTTGAAATTAGTTCCTCTTTTATTCGACCTTTTAATCACAATGACGTAACCATTGTCCTTTCCCGTCTTCTGTAGCCAATCCACCAACTCATCACATGACGAAAAGGTCCGGTTTGTATCAAACGAAAATATAATTGGGTAAGAGCCTTCCTCATCAACTAACAGATCCTCCTACTCACCACCGTCTCCCTGGTCAGGATAGTCTTGCTGTACAAAGTTCTGCTCAACACCCTCTCCCTGGTTTGAATAGTCTTGCAGTACAAAGCTCTGCTCACCACCGTAACCGTGCTCAGAATAGTCTTGTTGTACATAGTTCTGCTCACCACCGTAACCGTGGTAGGGATAATTTGGCTGACCATACAGATATTCGACCTGAGGATATGGCTATAACAACCCTCTAAAATATTTCTTGACACCCCTAACAAATTTAAAATACCCTTATATGTCTTAAAACATACCCCTTATGTGAAAACCGAGCCTAAAATACCATATATAATTAAATATTAAATAAAAATCAAAATTTTTAGTCGTTCGCGGGCCGCGACAGCTCAGAGTAAGGGCGAGCCCCTGAGCCGCCATGTGGAACCACTCGTGTCAAGCCTAATGGCGAGTCAGCCAAGCTAGGGCCTACCCTAGCTGGCCTCGCGGGCCGCGAAGGCCCTGGAGAATGTCTACGCGGGGCGCGAGGGAAGTCGAAGAGGCACTATAAATTGAGGCCTTCAGCCTCAGTTTCAAACCGTTCATTTCTCTTTTCTCTCTCTCGAATTTTCACATAGTTAAAGCTACTCTCGGGCATAATACCTCCCTAAATAACGAAGTTCTGCCTCGCTGTAAGTATCATAACCCTGGTTAGGTATTAGATACGCTGCCCGATTGATCCAGGGTTCCGTAACGGCTGTCGGGGTTCTGCCCGACGTAGTCGTTGGAATGTCGTCTCGGGGAGGGTATTACTAATGTAAATATTCGGTTATTATACTAACGCGTGTGCATTTGTGTGATTTATAGACAATCACCAGGAAATCCTTAAAGAAAACCCTAAGACAGCAATGTACGTAATCTCCTTTTTGTAAACTGTTTTTACAAAACCTTAAATATTTTACAATGTGATTAAGCAGTGATTGAGTCTTTGTAATTCTTCAATTACTGCCGGTATGTTGGGGTTTTGTATACAAAATGTAGAAAACGTTACCATTGGACAACGAGATAGCCAATGGGTAATATGACCCACCAGTCAGGATTGACAGTACTGAATGAGTAAGTGTATAGATGTAAACATTGTAATTGCTCTCAATACTGTTAAAAGATAAAACTCTGCTTGATTAAACTGGGATTCACTCACCAGTATTTCCCACTGACAAAATGCTTTTAAACGCGTTTCAGTTAACAAAATGTGAAAGCCAAATAGAAGCCAGCTCGATAGCACTGAAGGCTTGGAAAAGTGGCTATAAAAGTTACCTAAATAAAAGAAGATGTTTTATTCAATAAAATGGAGTTTATCTCTATAAATCAGTTTGTAATGAAAACTTGGGTTTTATCCTAATATGTTTAATATTATAAAATACGGTGTTTTACTCTGATAAAATATTTCCTAACTACGCTCCTGATGTAATTTCCGCTGCCAAATTGATAAACACTGATACCACCGGAACTGATTCTCACGGCCGCCCGTTCCCGGGACAGATAGCGGGCGGGGGTTGCGACAGAAGGTGGTATCAGAGCTAAGCCACTGATTCAGCCACAGAAGTGTTCTGCTAACACCAAAGTATTATTCAAAATGTTAGGAAATTTTCTATGGAACTACGTGTATATTTGTATTTTATTTTTGTGTGTTATTTGACTATTTGTTAGTTTACGGTATGAGCGACCAAGGAACTTCCGACGCCTACCGTCAGTTGTCCAGCTCACCTAGGAGCGAAGGCACCTTTTCACAGCCTGCCCTCTCAGGGTATTCAGCTGACAATGAAGAAGGGATATTCGTGTTTAAGGCTCAGTTTGAAGAGCCATTCCCTCCTAAAAAAGAGAGGATGGTTCAGTAGAGGAGCACATGAATGTAGAAAAAGAATGAAAAAGTTGCAAAACTAGCAAGCTTTAGCAACCGTTAAGAGAGAAACAGATGCCCACACACAGGATATGCTCAATAGGAGTCTAGCAAACTTCCATATCCTAGCAACTATAGTTGCCGACCCTAACCTGGAACAACTTATAGCACCCCAACCATTACCACTATTCCCCACACAGCCAATGGAAATCGAGAACAACCCAGAAAACCAATTCCCAATGCCTGATTTCAACCTAGAAGAGATACCTAGGGTACCAGCACCCAATCCCTTAGACCCAGATTACGACCCGTGGTTAGATGACAATAGGGATTATGTGCAACGTTACCCAATACCAGAAGATGAACCCATGCCAAATCTAGCAGCCTACCCAGGTTTGGACCCTCTAGATCCCTACTATGATAGCGATCAATACATTAGGGAATTTTAGAGAATCCTTACCCGTACCAAGAACCCATGCCCCAGTTCCCAAACCCAGTCCCAGCACCTGAACCCCCAATGAGTGCAGAAAATGTGCAAGAACTCCGAACCTTTGGTGAGGAGATTTTAGAAAGTAGCGAGAGGATGCGGCAGGTAGGAGAATGACTCGTCTGGAAGTATGACGAGCGTAATGGAGTTCTGGATGAACCCATATCAGTGAAGGTGGTGGTGATAATAATAATAATAATATATAATATGTGTGTATGTTTGAAAAAAAAACTAGACAATATCTACTGATGCCTAATAGTATTGTAATTTTAAATTTCAGTTTCATTTTGTACTAGATGCATAATATATAAGAAAGAGTAAGTCGCAATGTTCGACGTTTTTTATCAATATGCGTATCATGTGATTGATTATATTAAATATTATCTTGTGATATTAATACGTGGTAAATGTTTAAAATTCAGATGGACAACGAAGTGAACCAGGAAAACCAGAATAACCCCGAATAACGATAACCCAAACAACAATAACAATGGAAATAAAGTGGATAATAGTGCTATCCAACACATAGTGGCACAAGGAATAATAGATGCGATGCCATATATTATTCAAACAGTTAGGGAAGCTGATAATAAAAGTAACGAGTAAATTACGTTTTTGGCCCCTGTGGTTATATCACTTTTACTATATTAGCCCAAAATAAGAATTTTTAACATATCTGCCCTCATGGTCTCTATAACTAACCATTTTGACCCCTAAGTCTAGAGATCATGGGGGCCAAAATGGTTAGTTATAGAGACCATGGGAGCCAAAATGGTTAGACTTAGGGGTCAAAATGGTTAGTAATAGAAACCATGGGGGCAGATATGTTAAGAAATCTTATTTTGGGCTAATATAGTATAAGTGATATAACCACAGGGGCCAAAAACGTAATTTACTCTAAAAGTAACCATAGCAGTAAATGACCCACTGAACCTGAAAACAGCGTAAACAACGGACCCATACTTCAAGGGCCCATTCCCAAAAGAAGAAGAACCATATCTTATGGTTGTTCTTATAAAGAATTCTGGTCTTGTATACCAATTGAATTCTCGGGCAATGAAGGGGCCGTTGCAGCTCTACGCTGGATAGAAAAGACTGAGGCAGTCTTAAAAATAAGCAAGTGCGCGGAAGAGGATAAGATAATGTTTGTGTCGCAACCCCTGATCCCTTATTTGTCCTGGGAACGGGCGGACGCGAGCTCAGATTAGTGGTATCGGTTCGGTTAATTTTGGCAGCGGAATTTACATCAGGACCGTAGTTAGGAAATGTTTATCAGAGTAAAACCACCATATTTGATATTAATAATAACATGGGCAAAACCCAAGTTTCTTATTACAATACATTTATAGGGACAAACCCTATTTTATTTAATTTAAAACATCGTTTATTAGGTAACTTTTATAGCCACATTTTTCCCAAGCCTTCAGTGCTCTCCAGCTGGCTTTTCACTAATTGGCTGTCACATTTTGTTACCTGTAACGCGTTTTAAAAACATTTGTCAGTCGGAAATACTGGTGAGTGAATCCCAGTTTAATCAAGAAACATTTTATCAATTAAAAAAGTATTGAGAGCGATCACATTATTTATTTCTACACAATTACTCATTCAGTACTTGCCACTCGACCGGATCTATGGCTATGGTCAAGTTACACATTGGCCCACTCGTTGTCCAATTGTAACGTACTGTCATTCCTGACTTACTACTACTCGTAGTAATAAATTTTGTATACAAAACCCCATAATACCGGCAGTAATTGAAGAACTACAAAGACTCAATCACCGCTTAATCACATTGTAAAATAATTAAGGTTTTGTAAAGTATTCCAAAAAGGTTAACAAAAGAGGATAAACTCACATTGCTATCTTAGCCTTCGCGTAAGGGTTTCTTGGATATAATCTATAATTTATACAAATGTACATTGATTAGTATCATAACCCTTTGAAAATATAAATGATACCCTCCCCGAGACGGCATTCTAACAACTACGTCGGGCAGAACCACGACAGTTGTTACGGAACCCTAAATCAATCAGGCAGCGTATCTATTACGAAATTGGGGTTATAATACTTACAACGGAGTAGAACTTCGCTAATTAGGGGTATAATACCCGCATATTATAACACTACTACAGAAATTTGAGATTGAGAATTGAAATGTGAGGGACGGAAAACGAAACCCGATGGCCTTCTTATATAGTTGTTGAATTCGACTTTCAAGCGGCCCGCGTAAGGTAAGGCGAAGCCTTACGCGGCCCGCGTCAACACCCGGTCAACATATAGCTTGGCTGAGTCGATGTGTAGGTCCGCCACGATGTCGACACGTGTCGGCCTAGGATGTCTCCGCGTTTAATGATCTCTAGCGGCCCGCGTAAATGTAAGCTTAAGCTTACGCGGCCTGTTTGAACTAAAGAAATCAATGATATCCGGTCTAGCCCTTCATACCACCCGCGTGAATGGATGGGGTGGGTCTACGCGGCCCGCCTCAACTCAATATTTCATGTTTTTCAATTATTTTAAATGTTATAACATATTTCGGGCTCGGTTTTTACATACGGGGTGTATATAAAGACATATTGAGACATTCTACAATATACTAGAGTGTCAGAAATATTATGAGGGTGTCAGTTTTACCGAGGGTTGTTACATTCTCCCCACCTTATTTTAGAGCTCGTCCTCGATATCTACTGGAATAAGTATGGATATTTCCTTTGCATTTCAGATTCAAGCTCCCATGTGTATTCAGGTCCTCTTTTGGAATCCCACTTCACTTTGACTAGAACTAGTCTCTTATGCTTAAGGTTCTTGACTTTCCTGTCTTCAATGTGTAAAGGCCTTTCTACAAACTTGAGTTGTTCATTTACCTCTATATCCTTAAGCGGAACTAACAATGATTCGTCAACTAAACACTTTTTGAGATTAGATACATGAAACACATCATGTATTCCTGCCATTTCTTCTGGCAATTGTAGCTGATAGGCTACAAGTCCTATTCTTCTAATAATCTTAAAAGGTCCAACATACCTGGGACTTAGCTTTCCCCGTTTGATGAATCTTACTATTCCTTTCCAATGAGAGACTTTTAACAATACTTTATCTCCTACTTGAAATTCCAATGGTTTACGTCGGTTATCGGCATAGCTCTTCTGTCGATCACGTGCTGCTTTCAGTCGATCCTTGACTTGAATAATCTTGTCAGTTGTTTCTTGCACTATCTCAGGTCCAGATAGTTGCTTTTCCCCAATTTCTGCCCAACAGACTGGGGTTCGGCACTTTCGTCCATAAAGTGCTTCGAATGGTGCAGCATTGATACTTGTGTGATAACTATTATTATAATAAAATTCTATTAAAGGTAAGTGATCGTCCCAATTACCTCCGAAATCAATTACACAAGCTCTAAGCATGTCTTCCATTGTTTGAATTGTCCTTTCGCTTTGTCCATCCATTTGAGGATGATAAGTTGTGCTTAGTTTTAACTTGGTTCCCATTGCCTTTTGGAAACTTGCCCAAAAATGAGATGTAAATCGACTATCCCTATCAGAAACAATTGATAAAGGAATTCCATGTAAAGAAACAATTTCATTTACATATAGTTTAGCTAATTGTTCCATACTAAAAGTTTCCTTCATTGGTAAGAAATGAGCTGACTTGGTTAGCCTATCTACAATCACCCAGATTGTATCATTTCCTTTCTTTGTTTTGGGTAATTTAGTAACAAAATCCATTGTTATCAATTCCCATTTCCAAACTGGCATTTCTAATTGCTGTAACAAACCTGAGGGTTTCTGGTGTTCAGCTTTAACTTGTGAACAAGTTAAACATTTAGAAACATAGGCTGCTATGTCCTTCTTCATTCCTATCCACCAAAAATTTTTCCTTAAATCCTGGTACATTTTATCACTTCCTAGATGCATCGTATATTTAGATTTATGGGCTTCTTCTAATATACGATTACGCAGGTTTCCTAATTTAGGTATCCACATTCTCTTTTTATGAAATCTCCAAATTCCATCTATTCCTTGTTCCAATTCTTTTAGCATACCTTTTAATTTTTCAGAATCATCCTTGATTACTGATTCTTGTGCTTCTCTTATCTGATTATTTAAATCTACTTGCAGATTTAATTTAAGAGAACGTACCCTTTTTGGCTTTTCATGATACTTTCGGCTTAAAGCATCTGCCACTACATTTGCTTTTCCTTCATGATACTGGATATCACAATCATAAGCACTAAGCATCTCCATCCAGCGTCTTTGTCTCATATTCAATTCCTTTTGTTTGAAAACATATCTTAAACTCTTATGATCAGTGAATATGGTAAACTTACTACCATAAAGATAATGTCTCCAAATTTTCAAAGCAAAAATTATTGCTCCTAATTCTAAATCATGGGTCGAATAATTCTCTTCATGATTCTTAAGTTGTCTAGATGCGTAAGCTATAACCTTTTGTCGTTGCATCAATACAAATACATAACCTAATTTAGAAGCATCACAGTAGACTACAAAGTCTTCAGCTCCTTCTGGTAATGCTAGTATAGGTGTATGGGTTAATCTTTGCTTAAGAATTCTAAAGGCTTCTTCTTATTTTAATCCCCATTCAAACTTAACAAATTTACAGGTTAACTTAGTTAAGGGAATGGCTATTCTAGAGAAATCTCGAATAAATCTTCTATAATAACCGGCCAATCCTAAGAAACTTCTAACCTAGGTTGGTGATTCAGGGGTTTTCCATTTAGTAATTGCCTCAATTTTTGTTGGATCTACATGAATTCCTTCATGATTAATTAAATGTCCAAGGAACTGTACCTGTTCTAACCAAAATTCGCACTTAGAAAATTTTGCATAAAGCTTTTCCTTTCTTAATATACTTAAAAGAGCGTGCAAATGCTTTGCATGATCCTCTTTATTCTTAGAGTAAATTAGAATATCATCTATAAAGACAATTATGAATTTATCCAAATATGGCTTACATATTCGGTTCATCATGTCCATAAATGCAGCTGGGGCATTGGTTAAACCAAATGGCATGACAGTAAATTCATAATGACCATACCTTGTTCTAAATGCGGTTTTAGGAATGTCCTCTTCCTGTACCTTTAATTGATGATATCCTGATCTTAAATCGATTTTAGAGAAAAATCGAGCTCCTTGCAGTTGATCAAACAGATCATCGATTCTCGGTAATGGATACTGATTCTTAATCGTAATCTTGTTTAATTCATGGTAGTCAATGCACATACGCATTGATCTGTCCTTCTTTTTAACAAACAGTATCGGCGCTCCCCATGGCGACGAACTTGGTTGTATGAATCCTTTCTCTAATAATTCATCCAATTGTTTCTTTAATTCTTGCATTTCTGCAGGTGCCAAACGGTAGGGTGCTTTGGCAATCGGCGATGTTCCTGGTAGTAAATGGATTCTGAATTCAACTTCTCTGTCTGGAGGTTGCCCTGGCAATTCTTCTGGGAATACATCTGAAAACTGAGATACTACTGGTATATCTTTTAAATCCTTTCCTTTAGTGTTAGTGATTATGGAAATCAAATACACTATAGAACTTTTTCTTATACAACTTGCAGTTTTCATCACAGAGATAAATTTAGTGGACCTAGAGGGTTTAGCTCCTTTAATTGTGATCGTTTTACCTTTAGGTGAATTTACTTGAATTGACTTTTGATCACATAAAATACTGGCTTTATTGGCTATTAACCAATCCATTCCTAAAACAATATCAAATCCTGCCAGATTCATGGGATAAAGATTTGCAATAAACTTCTGATTTAAAATTTCTATGCTTGCTCCCTGCAAGATTTCAGAAATCCTAACAGTTTCTCCATTGGCTGTCTCTACTAAGCATTCTTGTGGTAGTTTAGTTAATGACTGATTTAGAAATTTGCAAAACGATGTATTAATAAAACTTTGGTTTGCGCCAGAGTCAAATAATACTTTAGCAAAAATATCATTAACTAAAAACGTACCAGCTATGACATCGGGAATCATCTTGGCTTCATCTGCAGTCAGAACAAATGCTCTAGCATTTTTAGTATTCTTGTTGTCTGGAGCTGGAGCTAATTTCGGACAATTAAGCTTGATATGACCTTGTTCTCCGCAGTTGTAACATACCCGGATGTTAACCTTCTTCCTGCAATTTTCTTCCTTGTGTCCCGATATTTTGCAAAAGTTACAGTATATGGAGCATCTTCCTGAATGCTTTCTTTTGCAATTCCTACAGTAAGGTGTAGAGGTAGAACCTATATTTTTTCCACGATTAAAATTTCCAGAACGAAATTCTTGTGTGAGCTTCTGGGTTAGGTTCCTCCTTTGATCCTCTTCTCGGGTACGGACTAATTCATCTGTCAAGGTATTTGCTAGTTCTACAGCTTCTTCTATGGTTTGAGGTCTAGCTGTCTTGACTACATGTCTTATATCTCCAATTAATCCCCAAATATAACGGGAGATTAACACTGGTTCTGGTGAAGCAAGGGTCGGCACTATTCTAGCATATTCAAAGAATATTTTAGTGTATCCCTTACTATCTACACCAGTCATCCTAAGGTGTAAGAATTTGTCTGCTATCTGTTCCTTCTCATTAGGTGGGCAGAATTTTCTTTCTACCTTATCTCATTAGATGGCCCCTTCGTTGCCCGAGAATTCCATTGGTTTACAAGACCAGAATTCTTTATAAGAACAACCGTAAGACACGATCCTTCTTCTTTTGGGAATAGGCAATTGAAGTAAAGGTCCATTGTTTACACTGTGTTCTGGTTCAATTGGTCGCTTACTGATATGTTTACTCTTATTATCAGCATCCTTAACAGTTTGAAGAATAAATGGCATAGCATCTATAATTCCCTGGGCCAATATGTGTTGAATAGTACTATTATCCACTTGGTTTTCATTGTTATTGATGCTAGGATTCTCATTAACCACGTTAATGTTACTCTGGTTATCGTTATTCAGATTTCCTTGATTTCCTTCGTTGGCCATCTGAATTTTAAACATTTACCAGTAATTAATATCACAAGATAATATTTATTATAGTTAATCACATGGCACGTAATCTAGCTAAAAACGTAGATCATTGCTACGATACTCTTTTCATATACTATGCGTCTATTACACGCTAGTACTGAAATAAAATTACAATACCAATAGAAATAGAATTACACTAATAGTAATATGCATCCGTACACACATATTTTATTTTTATTTTATTTTATTATATTTTATTATTATTACTACTACCGTTTCCTCCATTCTCACATTCACGGATATGGATTTATCCAAAAATCCATATTGCGTTCATGGTTGGGGTGGGTCTACGCGGCCTGCCTCAACTCAATATTTCATGTTTTTCATTTATTTTAAATGTTATAACATATTTCGGGCTCGGTTTTTACATATGAGGTGTATATAAAGACATATTGAGACATTCTACAATATACTAGAGTGTCGGAAATATTATGAGGGTGTCGGTTTTACCGAGGGTTGTTACAGTTTGCCTCCAATCTATTTAAGAACTCAGCATTAGAATGGTGGAACACTATCCTCCAATCTAGGGGAAGTGACAGGGTTTACAATATGGAATGGGAGGAGTTTAAAAACATGGTAGAAAGGAAATTCTGCCCTCCCAATGAAAAAGAACAGATAGCAAATAAATTCTTAAACCTTAAGATGACTGGAGTAGATAGTAAGGGATACACTATGTTATTCTTTGAATATGCTAGAATAGTGCCAACCCTTGCATCACCAGAACCAGTATTAATCTCCCGTTACATCTGGGATTAATCAGTGCGATTAGACATGTAGTCAAGGCGGCTAGACCTCAAACTATAGAAGAAGCCGTAGAACTAGCAAACACCTTGACTGATGAATTAGTACGTACACGAGAAGAAGATCAAAGGAAGAACCTAGCTCAAAGGCTTACCCAAGAATTTCGCTCTGGAAATTTCAACCGTGGGAAAAATATAGGTTCTAGTTCTGCACCCTACTGTAGGTATTGCAAAAGGAAGCACTCTGGAAGATACTATATATATTGCAATTTTTGCAAAATATCGGGACACAAGGAGGAAGACTGCAGGAAGAAACCTAACAACAGGATATGTTACAACTGTGGAGAACAAGGCCACATCAAGCCAAATTGTCCGAAACTAGCTCCATCCATGAACAACAAGAATACTAAAAATGCTAGAGCATTTATTCTAACTGCAGATGAAGCCAAAATGATCCCGGATGTGATAGCCGGTACGTTTTTAGTTAATGATGTTTTTACTAAAGTATTATTTGACTCTGGTGCGAACCAAAGTTTTATTAATACTTCATTTTGCAAACTTCTCAATCAACCATTAACTAAACTCCCAAAAGAATGTCTAGTAGAAACAGCGAATGGGGAAACCGTTAGGATTTCTGAGATCTTGCAGTGAGCAAGAGTAGAATTTTTAAATCAAAAGTTTATTGCAAATCTTTATCCAATGAATCTGGCAGGATTTGATATTGTATTAGGAATGGATTGGTTAATAGCCAATAAAGCCAGTATTTTATGTGATCAAAAGTCGATCCAAGTAAATTCACCAAGGGGTGAAAAGATCACAATTAAAGGAGATAAGCCATCTAGATCCACAAAATTCATCTCTGTGATGAAAACAGCAAGTTATATAAGAAAAGGATCATTAGTGTATTTGATTTCCATAATCACTAACACTAAAGGAAAAGAACTGAAAGATATTCCAGTAGTATCTCAGTTTCCAGATGTATTTCAAGAAGAATTACAAGGACTACCGCCAGATAGAGAAGTTGAATTCAGAATTCATCTACTACCAGGAACGGCACCAATTGCCAAAGCACTTTACCGTTTGGCACCTGCAGAAATGCAAGAATTGAAGAAACAGTTAGACGAATTGTTGAAGAAGGGATTCATACAGCTAAGTTCATCGCTATGGGGAGCGCCGATCTTATTCGTTAAAAATAAAGACGGATCAATGCGTATGTGCATTGACTACCGCGAATTGAACAAAGTCATGATTAAAAATCGGTATCCATTACCAAGAATCGCTGATCTGTTCGATCAATTGCAAGGAGCTCGATTTTTCTCTAAAATCGATTTACGCTCAGGATATCATCAATTATGTAACACCCCGTGTTTCGAAAGTCAAAGTCAAAGTCAAGATTGAAGTCAAAGGGAGAAAAGATTGCTAATAGCGATCTGTCACTCCTTGCTCAACTCCTGTTTTGACTTATTTGACTTGTAGATAATCTATTTATTTCAACGCTTTAGTTGTATTATGTGGAGTACTTGTTAATAATCGCACTTAATCGCAATAATCGATGTATGTTTATCGCCGATAATCGCTTCTACGACTGTGAACTATAGGAAGTAACAATGCGATAAAGTTAACTAAACACTAAACTACTTAACGCTAAACGAATCGACATCAAATCGCAACTCGAATCACAGGTTTTGGATATTGTTTTATGTGTGTGTGTTAATTATGTGTTACTTGTGCATGTTTAATTATGTTTTGTGGTGATTAATCGAAACGCAATAGCAACTCAATCGCAATCGAATCGCAAACGCTAATCGAAAGATGTATAGGATGATTGTATGTTAGATATAGTAGTTGGGATTTAAAGTAATTTAATGGGTAACTCTACCGTATCGCTCGTTTAAATCGCATCACAACGCTCAACACGCGAATCGAAACGACAAAACTCGTCATGCCACACACTAGGATCGAGTGGCCAACCGATCGGACTGCTATCCGATCGAGTTGTCACCCGATCGGGCTGCCACCCGATCGGGCTGCCACCCGATCGGGCTGCCACCCGATCGGACCAGCCACCCGATCGACCAGCCATTTCCATTTTGGGAAACCCTATAAATACCCCCTATGTTACCTCATTTGGTGGTGACATATCCTTTGCTCGAACCAGCCGCTCTCAAGCTCTTTTCTCCCGATTTCTCTCAATTCTTGTAAGTTCTCAACCTAAATCTTATACTTTATTGACCTACACGCACTCCTACACCTTTCTATCTTTTGATTCTCAACTTTTAACCGTGAAATCACTAGATTTAAGGTGTTCTAGGATGATGTCAGCATGGTGTTCTTGGGAACTTCATGTTTTGGCTTCAATCCACCAAGAACAACTCGAATCTGAAGGATTTCCACATGAATAAACAAAGATCTCGTATAGATCTGAACATGTTCACGGTGGAAGGGATTGAAAGATGGTTTTTCTAACTTTCTTTCAACTCTTCTACACTCAATGCTCTCAGACCCGATGGAATCGGAGGTGGTTCTGATCTTCTACTCATTCTTAGCGATGTACCAGTTCTAGATCTGGTTTCCATCCAAGAGATAATGATTACGAGTTAGACACGATCAACCACCGCGAGTCACTTAACTGATTGGGTCAGGGTGGTTCCTGTTCGATACCGGGGCCTGATGGCGGTTCTGTTGTCTAGAGCGTTGTCATGCCGTCTCGATCAAACCGCAAAACTTAACAAAAACACCGAGTTAACAACATGATCAGATCGCGGGACGGATTACCGTCCGATCGGATTTGCCGTCCGATCGGACTGCCATCTGATCGACCTGCAATCCGATCAGATGATACTTGGGGTTTAACACCTAATAATTTTCAACATGTTCAATGCATTTCCAGTTCCAGCGGATTGTCACCCGATCGGTAGACTATCTAATGGGACAATAAGACTGCTGTGAACTTGTTCTCTGAGAAATGTCTCACCGAACGGATCACCGTCTGATCGAGTCCCCGTTCGATCGACCGACCTGAAGGGTAGGGGTACTTCTCTGTTTTCAAAATACTACAACGAAAACTTTAAAAGTCAAACCATCATACACAAACACATCCTCACCCAGCAAGGTGTCGATCCGACTGAATGGTCATCCGATCGGGTGATCATCCGAACGGATTGACATCCGATCGAATGACCAACCGATCGGATTGCCATCCGATCGGGTAGCTGTTCGACGCTTGGTTCCTCGCACCATTTTACACGCTGCTTATCGTTTATGCTATCGTTCTGATTAGGCTAATCTCACTCTAAGCGCTCCCTTCAATCCATCATCGCTGTGAGTATACCCGAACCCTTTTTGCTTTACGCACTTTTGGGTGTTACATACATTACTTATTCTAAATCACACCAAACACACCACGCAATACTTTAACGCTAACCGCTACTGTATGTTATACGTGACTCGATGAATGCTTGTTTGTTAGGTTTACACATAGATTGTTGTCTACCTGCCTTAGCAACGATAGTACTATAGTTTGGACTCAGCACCTGTTCACTCAGGGGTTGTTAAGGATAATTAATTACATGGTTCACAGTGGTGAATATGTATTACAAACTGTCACACCCCTAAAATACCACATGCGGAAAACCCAAGCGGTGTGTGGCGTACCAGGATCCAACCACCAATCACATTGAACTAATAGTAAATTAACATCATGTTTATGTTTACTAAATTAAGCATTCATAAATGTCAAACAAGAGTTATCAGATTCAGCGGAAGCAAAAGACAATCATCGTTTAATGTATTCCCCAAAAGTCAAATGTAATAATGTTTAAATAACAATCCAACGATCCTCAGCGACATGACCATGACCACTCCAGCCATCCAGATAGCAAGTTCCCATCCAAAGTACCTAACGACCTACGAGCATGCAACAAGTGTATCAGACAATGCTGGTGAGTTCATAGTTCCCCAGTGCTCTTATCAAAGCACTGGGCATGACTGGGTCATTAGTTCACACCCGTCCTCTCCGGTACGGGGTGAGGGTACCAAACCTAAGTAGCGCTACCAACTAATACCCCGTTACCTCTCCGGTAACAAAAATATGGGACTTAATAGTGATAGGGTGAGATTATTATCCAACATCCCAGTTTTACCCAAAAGACTTATCCCTCCCCGGGATACCCACTGACTGTCCCAACCACCAGGACGCATGCTCAAGAGTAGTGAACTCACCTTGATTTGCTCGGTATGATTAGTTACTCGCACACACACAAATCAGTCAAAGCCTATGGTATTCATGTATGCGTAATCAGTTCACGTTCTCAAATTTCACGTATAAATAAAAGTCATAATGCGCGTTTTCCAATAGTGATACCCGAATAGCACGTAGCAGTTATATACACTCATACAGTCCACAGTTTACATGTCACACGTATGTTTCAAACAGTTCACAACAGTTAAGTGTGCTATTAAAACCAAAACATGTTTTCCCAGTCACAACGAACAGTGTTAAAAGACAAAGGTTAATCATATAGTCATTCATTATCAAACATGTTCTAAACTACAGTCTGTTGTGTGAACTGTTTCTCTGGGCGGCGAAATCTAACCGACGAAAAGACCCCCAACATTCGTCATAACATCCCCGGCGAAACATTGCATGTTTCGTCGGCTACAAATATGGCGAAACCTCACAAGTTTCGTCGACTACATGTGTGGCGAAACCTCACAAATTTCGTCGAGAAGGTGGGTGACGAAACCTCACAAGTTTCATCGACCAGGGTGTTTCGCCGGAAACCCATCTTCTTCCTCATAGTTCCTCGCCATAACCATAACCCTAGTTACTCAGTTCAAGTTTAATCAAAACCATGCATACATATAACACTCAAAAATCAACAACAATAGGATCAACAAACCACACAGTGGACGTGACCGATTACTAGACATCCGATTCCTTTTTGTGCGGGTTAACGGATTACGCAGTAACTTACCATAACCCTACCTACGATCAATTCTTGTTACCATTCAGTGTTTTAATCACCCAACAGATTTACAAGGATCTTTAACATGCCAATACTAATTCGCCGGTTACGGTTTTCACGTATCAGTCTTCCTATGATGTGCCTCTACAACCCTAACTCGTGGATTTCAATTCAAACATCACTCATTACCAATTCATTCAGCAAATAAACTCACTTATAACAATAGATATCTACACACACAGCATCACAAATAGATAGAATCGGGTTGTGGTGACTAACCGGTTGTGAGATGAAACACACAAGAACTTCCAAAGGAATGGTGGTTGCCGTTGGATACGAGGGAGAGGAGAAGTGTCTAGGGTTTCGCGTAATGTTATGAGGTAATTATAAGTGATTTACTCATGGGCCTTACCTTGGCCACAAGCCCATACGACGAAACATGGATCCGACAAAAGACTGATGGCGTAACCTCACAAGTTTCGTCGAGTGTGGATATGGCGAAACATACAATGTTTCGTCGAGTGGTCATGAGGATGGAAGAGTTGTGTTTATAACTTAAAACAATTTATAGATTTCCAACAATTAACCAAACAGTAAATCAGCAATTAACCCAACAGTAAAACAGTTTATAAATCATCTAGCAAGGTGCACATATTACAACGTAAGGGATTATGGAAACACAACTGTGAGACAACTAACGTGTCGGGAAAGACCTTAAAAAGTCAGGTTGTCACATCATCCCCAATTTGAAAGAAATTTCATCCCAAAATTTGACAAGTAACTCAAAACAGCGAGATGGTAACTCAGGATGATTGTGGGTTTTCCGCGGGTACCACATCATCCCCAACTTGAATGGGAATTTCGTCCCGAAATTCACTAGTTGTGCCAGACTTAGATTTACCTGACTTGGACTTGTCGTCAGGAAATAAATGTGGGTACTTGAGCTTCATCTGGTCTTCGCGCTCCCACGTGAACTCCGGTCCACGTCTTGAGTTCCAACGAACTCTCACAATTGGAATCCGACTATGCTTACGAACCTTAACTTCCCGATCCATAATCTCAATTGGTTCTTCGATAAACTGCAACCGGACCTGTAAAGATCCTTGTAAATCTGTTGGGTGATTAAAACGGACCTGTAACCTGGCTGTCACCCACCTCAGCCCAACAAAGAGGAGAACGACATTTCCGATCGTACAATGCTTCAAACGGAGCTTCCTGGATGCTAGTGTGGTAACTGTTGTTGTAGAAGAACTCGATCAATAGCAGATGTTTCTCCCAGCCCTTACCAAAATCAATCACACATGCTCGCAGCATGTCTTCAAGTGTCTGGATGGTTCGCTCACTTTGACCATCCGTCTGTGGATGATACGCAGTGCTCATGTCAAGACGTGAGCCGAATGATTTATGCATTGACTGCCATAACTCAGATATGAAGCGCAGATCACGGTCAGAGATAATAGAGGTTGGCGCCTCGTGCCTAGAAACCACTTCTTTCAGATACACAGCAGCGAGTTGAGAGAACTTATATGTTTCCTTGATCGCGAGGAAGTGCGCAGATTTCGTGTGGCGATCAACGATCACCCAGATGGTATCGTTTCCGTTTTGTGTTCTCGGCAATCCAGTGACGAAATCCATAGCAATCTGTTCCCATTTCCACATGGGTATCTCTGGTTGTTGAAGCAGACCCGGGGGTTTCTAATACTCCACCTTGACTTTCGCACAAGTCAAACATTTACTCACGTACGTCGCGATGTCAGCTTTCATCTTCGGCCACCAATACAGGACTTTGAGGTCCTGATACATCTTATCCGAACCCGGATGAACAGAGTATCGAGACTTGTGCGCTTCGTCCATCACAAGCTCTCTAAGGTTACCGAACAGGGGGATCCATATCCGCTCCATGCAGTAGAGAATACCATCAGATCTCTTTATAAGTTGTTTTTCCATGCCCCTCAAATATTTAGCTTCGTAGTTTTCTTCCTTCAATGCTTCTGTCTGAGCCGAACGGATCTGATCAGGAACATTTGAGTGAATAGTGCGCTGCAAAGCTCGCACACGCTTGGGATTCGTCTCCTTTCGACTAAGGGCATCAGCTACAACATTAGCTTTACCGGGGTGATACTTGATGGGGCAATCGTAGTCGTTCAGTAGTTCTACCCAGCGACGCTGTCGGATGTTCAATTCCTTCTGGTCGAAGATATGCTGAAGACTTCTGTGGTCGGTGTAGATGCTGAATTTGGTACCGTATAGATAGTGCCTCCAGATCTTCAACACGAAAACCACGGCCCCCAACTCCAAGTTGTGAGTCGTGTAATTCTTCTCATGAACCTTCAACTGTCGAGAAGCATAAGCTATCACATTGTTGCGTTGCATCAACACACAACCAAGACCCTGAATGGAAGCATCACAATAAACCACAAAATCCTCGGTGCCTTCAGGTAGAGACAAGATCGGTGCACTACAGAGTTTCTGTTTCAAAAGTTGGAAAGCATCCTCCTGCTTTGTTCCCCAAGAATATACAACACCTTTCTGTGTCAACGAGTTAATAGGTTGAGCGATCTTCGAGAAATCCTTGATAAATCTTCGATAATACCCAGCAAGACCAAGAAATTGTCGCAACTCCGAAGGATTCTTTGGTGCCACCCAATTCCTGATAGCATCAACCTTTGCAGGATCCACGTGTATCCCCAATTCATTAATGATGTGGCCAAGGAAGTGTACCTCTCGAATCCAGAAGTCACACTTAGAAAACTTTGCGTAGAGTTGCTCCTTCCTCAGGAGCTCCAAAATAAGACGTAAGTGTCGCTCGTGGTCTTCCTTGATCTTTGAGTAGATCAAGATGTCGTCGATAAACACAATAACAAAGTCGTCGAGATATGGCTTGCACACACGGTTCATAAGATCCATGAAGACTGCTGGTGCGTTTGTCAGACCGAACGGTATAACCAAGAACTCATAATGCCCATATCGCGTTCTAAAAGTCATTTTAGGTACATCCTCCTCTCGGACTCTCACCTGATGATAGCCCGATCTTAAATCGATCTTCGAGTAAAAACTTGACCCTTGCAACTGGTCAAATAAGTCGTCAATATGCGGTAAAGGATAGCGGTTCTTTACTGTCACCTTGTTGAGTTCTCTATAATCAATACATATACAGAAAGATCCGTCCTTCTTCTTTACAAACAAAACTGGGGCTCCCCAAGGAAAAGAACTAGGTCGGATAAAACCTCTATCCAACAGTTCTTGAAGTTGATTCGATAACTCTTGCAACTTTCCTGGTGCAAGACGATAAGGAGCACGAGCAATCGGAGCGGCTCCTGGCATAAGGTCAATCTGAAATTCCACCTGACGATGTGGAGGTAAACCTGGTAACTCTTCAGGAAACACGTCAGGAAACTCACGAACAACTGGAAGGTCTTCGATCTTCCCTTCTTCAGGTTGTGAATCGGTGACAAGAGCTAGAATAGCAGGGTAGCCCTTTCGTAGACACTTCTGGGCTTTCATGACTGAGATGATGCAGACCATGGCACCACTACGATGACCTTGAACCGATAAAGATTCCCCACTGGGGAGAGGGATACGCACGATTTTCTCTTTACAGAGAATTTCCGCTTGATGTTTAGATAACCAGTCCATGCCAACGACTACATCAAAACTTCCAAGAGTAACAGGGAGTAGGTCAATGTCGAACACTTAACCCATGAGATCAAGTTTACAACCAAAAAGGACATGAGAAGCTTCATCGATTTACCATCAGCTAACTCTACTACATGTTTATTTACAAGATGTGTGGGAGTCAATCCTAACTGACGACTGAACTCCAACGACACATAAATCCAATCGGCACCAGAGTCGAATAAAATAGAAGCAAATATGTTGTTTATGGAGAACGTACCAGTCACCACATTGTTGTCATTTCTGGCTTCCCCAACTCCAATAGTGAACACCCTCCCGTGCGCACCATTTCCACCATTGCCCCCATTGTTGTTTCTGTTGTTATTGTTCCCATTGATGTTACCACCAGTATTCTGATTTAGTTGAGGGCAGTCTCGCCTAATGTGACCCTCGGCTCCACATTGAAAGCATCCCTTACGGTCTCCACGGTTTTGCTGGGGCTGTTGCCTTTCCTGCTGCTGTGGCTGTTGCTGTTACGGGGTATGCTGTTGCTGCTGGTTTGGAAGTGAAACCTACAATCTTTGGCCATATGCCCCACTTTGTTGCACCTGTGGCATACTCGGGTACACTGCCCCCGATGGTGATAGTTGCACTTATTGCACTTCGGTAGTTTCCCCGCATAAGAACCCTTACCCGAACTGTTGCCCTGACTTTGATTGACGGAGGACTGACTGAAGTTGCGATTGTTGCTATTGTCTGGCCGCTTCTGTGACTGATTCGAGTTCATCACCTTATCTACATCATTCCATTTCCGCTTGCTATCAGTAGCGGGCGTAGTAGCTGTGGTTGCAGCAGCAGTAGTGGCAGAAACACGCGGTGGGAGCGAGCCACGCTCCACCTCCTGATCGGTGATCTTGTGTGCTAAACGGATGATCTGAGGTAGATTATCGAGGTTCGCTGCAGTAACAAAGCCCTTAACCTGCGGGGCTAATCCCTTGAGGTACAGCTCGATTCTTCGGTGTGGAGGTCGTGACAAGTTAGGGCACAAAATTGCTAGTTCATGTGATCGTTTCGTGAATGCCTTGATCTCCGACCCCACCATCTTCAGGTCATAATACTCGTTCTCCAGTTTCTGAATCCCATCACAAGGGCAATACTCCTCCCTTATCAATTCCTTAAATTCGTCCCACGTGGTGGCATTTGCCATCTCAATGCCCAACATCTGAACCTGTGCATTCCACCATGTCAGGGCACCATCCTCGAGTGTGCCTGTAGCATACTTCACTATGTCCCCAGCAGGACAGTTGCACATCGCAAACACCGATTCTGCCTTCTCAAACCAACTCATAAGTCCTACAGCCCCTTCAGTCCCACTAGAGGTCTGTGGCTTACAATCCATGAATGTCTTGAATGTGCAGGCAGGCGGATTATTCTGATGCGCTGGCTGACCTAATGGACGAAAGAAAATACAATGCAAGAGTAAGAGTAAGAGTTGTGTACATGACACAAGATTAAAGAGTATTTGGCACATTTCGTACCAGCTTGGTAGGCTGCCAAAGCCTCAGCCACACGTGTGTTTATCAGATTTGTCAACTCAGCTTGAGTCATCGCAATGTGACCACGTCCGTGACCTCGTCCGCTCATGATTCTATATAAGAGAAGGGGAAAAGGTCAAAAGTCGAGATAAGGTAGGAGTTAGACTCACAACGACTTCTACAGATTACAAAGCACATCAAACAACCAAACGAAACCCCTTTCACACTTGTTAGATCTCACTGGGACTCGCATGCACCCCACATTATTATTATGTGTGCACCCACAATAATAATGAGATTTGCATGTTTATCTCAGCTCCTCCCAACTCATGCTAAAAGGTTCCTCAAGTTCTCGCAAGAAAACAAAACACCACAAACGTAAACCACGAAAAGCTAACAGGATATTGCACTGTGACTCTATCAATCATATAACTCAGGTAAATGCTCATGTATTCAATCTGAAATGCTAAGTGTGTGCAATCACATGCAACAGTGTACATAAGTATATACTAGATATACTATGCAATAAGTAAACGAGAGACGAACCTTGCAATCTGGAGCTGAGTGTCATGGTCGATTTCAAAACTGTTCGGTTATAGTCTGGTTTTACAAAACGTTTTAAAACCTAGTTCACTATAACCTGGCTCTGATACCAAACTGTCACACCCCCAAAATACCACATGCGGAAAACCCGCTAGGTGTGTGACGTACCAGGATCCAGCCACCAATCACATTGAACTAATAGTAAATCAACATCATGTTTATGTTTACTAAATTAAGCATTCATAAATGTCAAACAAGAGTTATCAGATTCGGCGGAAGCAAAAGACAATCATCGTTTAATGTATTCCCAAAAAGTCAAATGTAATAATATTTAAATAACAATCCAACGATCCTCAGCGACATGACCATGACCACTCCAGCCATCCAGATAGCAAGTTCCCATCCAAAGTACCTAACGACCTACGAGCATGCAACAAGTGTATCAGACAATGATGGTGAGTTCATAGTTTTTCGAAAACGTTAGTTACCAAGTGTTTAATCCAGTTTGTTAACAAATCCGAAAGTAATGTTGATAATATCTCGATACTGCACAAGACGGCTCCTGATGTATGTTTCGCCCGTTCCCCAGTGCTTCTATCAAAGCACTGGGCATGACTGGGTCATTAGTTCACACCCGTCCTCTCCAGTACAGGGTGAGGGTGCCAAACCTAAGTAGCGCTAGCAACTAATACCCCGTTACCTCTCCGGTAACAAAAAGATGGGACTTAATAGTGATAGGGTGAGATTATTATCCAACATCCCAGTTTTACCCAAAAGACTTATCCCTCCCCGGGATACCCACTGACTGTCCCAACCACCAGGACGCATGCTCAAGAGTAGTGAACTCACCTTGATTTGCTCGGTATGATTAGTTACTCGCACACACACAAATCAGTCAAAGCCTACGGTATTCATGTATGCGTAATCAGTTCACGTTCTCAAATTTCACGTATAAATAAAAGTCATAATGCGCGTTTTCCAATAGTGATACCCGAATAGCACGTAGCAGTTATATACACTCATACAGTCCACAGTTTACATGTCACACGTATGTTTCAAACAGTTCACAACAGTTAAGTGTGCTATTAAAACCAAAACATGTTTTCCCAGTCACAACGAACAGTGTTAAAAGACAAAGGTTAATCATATAGTCATTCATTATCAAACATGTTCTAAACTACAGTCTGTTGTGTGAACTGTTTCTCTGGGCGGCGAAACTCTAACAAACGAAAGGACCCCCAACATTCGTCATAACATCCCCGGCGAAACATCGCATGTTTCGTCAGCTACAAGTACGGGGAAACCTCACAAGTTTCGTCGACTACATGTGTGGCGAAACCTCACAAATTTCATCGAGAAGGTGGGTGACGAAACCTCACAAGTTTCGTCGACCAGGGTGTTTCGCCGGAAACCCATCTTCTTCCTCACAGTTCCTCGCCATAACCATAACCCTAGTTACTCAGTTCTAGTTTAATCAAAACCATGCATACATATAACACTAAAAAATCAACAACAATAGGATCAACAAACCACACAGTGGACGTGACCGATTACAAGACATCCGATTCCTTTTTGTGCGGGTTAACGGATTACGCAGTAACTTACCATAACCCTACCTACGATCAATTCTTGTTACCATTTAGCGTTTTAATCACCCAACAGATTTACAAGGATCTTTAACATGCCAATACTAATTCGCCGGTTACGGTTTTCACGTATCAGTCTGCCTATGATGTACCTCTACAACCCTAACTCGTGGATTTCAATTCAAACATCACTCATTACCAATTCATTCAGCAAATAAACTCACTCATAACAATAGATATCTACACAAAGCATCACAAATAGATAGAATCGGGTTATGGTGACTAACCGGTTGTGAGATGAAACACACAAGAACTTTTAAAGGAATGGTGGTTGCCGTCGGATACAAGGGAGAGGAGAAGTGTCTAGGGTTTCGCGTAATGTTATGAGGTAATTATAAGTGATTTACTCATGGGCCCTACCTGGGTCACAAGCCCATACGACAAAATAGGGATCCGATGAAAGACTGATGACGAAACCTCACAAGTTTCGTCGAGTGTGGATATGGTGAAACATACAATGTTTCGTCGAGTGGTCATGAGGATGGAAGAGTTGTGTTTATAACTTAAAAAAATTTATAGATTTCCAACAATTAACCAAATAGTAAATCAGCAATTAACCCAACAGTAAAACAGTTATAAATCATCTAGCAAGGTGCACATATTACAACGTAACAGATTATGGAAACACAACTGTGAGACAAGTAACGTGTCGGGAAAGACCTTAAAAAGTCGGGTTGTCACACGAACTGCCTTGGGCAGTCAACCCGCAGTCATTGGTATCGATAGGATCATGTCGATAACTAACGTGCTTCACATCACACGTTGTACGTACTAGTTATGCGTAATCAAATTTGAACTCTATTATATCTACTAAACTTGTATGCTCACATTTACACTATGTGTATTGACTTTTACTTTAACGTATGTGGCAGGTGCTTAAGATGCTAGGACGCCTTGTTTGCTGTGTGATGAAATCGAGGCTAGGAAAGAGTCCTAGAAACAAATAAACAATTTAATTCCTTTGTAATCTGAGTTGTCGGAACATGTTACCGTTTTTGAGATATCGCTATCTGTAATAACTTTATTTGCTTGACGGGTTATGCTATGGGACATAATATTAACTATCCGGTAATGTAGTTGTTATGGAATTTCTCTTGAACAATCTGTTTCGCTCAGTGCCGCGCCCCGATGATTCCGCCATCGGTTGGGGTGTGACAAATTAAAGGTTCAGGAAGAGGACATTCCTAAGACCGCTTTTAGAACAAGGTATGGCCATTATGAATTTGCTGTCATGCCATTTGGTTTAACCAATGCCCCAGCTGCGTTTATGGACATGATGAACAGAATATGTAAGCCATATTTGGATAAATTCATAATTGTCTTTATAGATGATATTCTCATTTACTCTAAGAGTAAAGAGGAACACGCAGCGCATCTGCATGCACTTCTGAGTTTACTAAGGAAAGAAAAGCTTTATGCTAAGTTTTCAAAGTGTGAGTTTTGGTTAGAACAGGTACAGTTTCTTGGACATTTAGACAATCATGAAGGAATTCATGTAGATCCCACCAAGATCGAGGCAATTACTAAATGGAAAACCCCAGAGTCACCAACCGAGGTTAGAAGTTTCTTAGGATTGGCCGGTTACTATAGAAGATTTATTCAAGATTTTTCTAGAATAGCCATTCCCTTAACTAAGCTAACCTGTAAATCTGTTAAGTTTGAATGGGGACCAAAACAGGAAGAAGCCTTTAGAATTCTTACGCAAAAACTAAGCAATGCACCCATACTAGCGTTACCAGAAGGAACTGAAGAATTTGTAATCTATTGTGACGCTTCTAAGTTAGGTTATGGATGTGTGTTAATGCAACATCAAAAGGTTATAGCTTACACATCTAGACAACTTAAGAATCATGAAGAGAATTATTCAACCCATGATTTAGAATTAGGAGCCACAATTTTTGCCCTGAAAATTTGGAGACATTACCTTTACGGTAGTAAGTTTACCATTTTTACAGATCATAAGAGTTTAAGGTATGTTTTTGGGCAAAAGGAGTTGAATATGAGACAGAGACGCTGGATGGAAATTCTTAGTGATTATGATTGTAATATCCAGTATCATGCAGGAAAGGCAAATGTAGTAGCTGATGCCTTAAGTCGAAAGTATCATGAAAAGCTGAAAAGAGTACGTTCTCTTAAATTAAATCTACAAGTAGATTTAAACGAACAGATTAGAAAAGCACAAGAATCAGTAATCAAGGATGATACTGAAAAATGAAAGGAATGATTAAGGAATTAGATCAAGGAACGGATGAAATTTGGAGATTCCATAAGAAAAGAATGTGGATGCCTAAATTAGGAAACCTACGCCACCGTATATTAGAAGAAGCCCATAAGTCTAAGTATACGATGCATCCCGGAAGTGATAAGATGTCTCAAGATTTAAGAAAGAATTTCTGGTGGATAGGAATGAAAAAGGATATAGCAGCTTATGTTTCTAAGTGTTTAACCTGTTCACAAGTCAAAGCTGAACACCAAAAACCCTCAGGTTTATTGCAGCAGTTAGAAATGCCAGTATGGAAATGGGAATTGATAACAATGGATTTTGTTACCAAATTACCCAAAACAAGGAAAGGTAATGATACAATCTGGGTGATTGTAGACAGGCTAACTAAGTCAGCTCATTTCCTACCAATGAAGGAAACTTTTAGTATGGAACAGTTAGTTAAACTATATGTAAATGAAATAGTTTCATTACATGGAATTCCTTTATCAATTGTTTCTGATAGGGATAGCCGTTTTACCTCTCATTTTTGGACAAGTTTCCAAAAAGCAATGGGAACCAAGTTGAATCTAAGCACAGCCTATCATTATCAAACAGACAGACAAAGCGAAATGACAATTCAGACAATGGAGGATATGCTTAGAGCTTGTGTAATTGATTTCGGAGGTAATTGGGACGATCACTTACCATTAATAGAATTTTCTTACAATAACAGTTATCACACAAGTATCAATGTTGCACCATTCGAAGCACTTTATGGACGAAAGTGCCGAACCCTAGTCTGTTGGGCAAAAATTGGGGAAAAACAATTATCTGGACCAGAGATAGTACAAGAAACGAACGACAAAATCATTCAAGTCAAGGAACGACTGAAAGCAGCACGTGACCGACAAAAGAGTTATGCTGATAAAAGAAGAAAGCCGTTAGAATTTCAGGTAGGAGACAAAGTATTATTGAAAGTCTCTCCTTGGAAAGGAGTGGTAAGATTCATCAAAAGGGGAAAGCTAAGCTCCAGGTATGTTGGACCTTTTGAGATTATGAAAAGAATAGGACCTATAGCTTATCAGCTACAACTGCCAGAGGAAATGGCGGGAATACATGATGTATTTCATGTATCTAATGTCAAGAAATGCTTAGCTGATGAATCACTGGTGGTACCTCTTAAGGATATAGAGGTAAATGAGCAGTTAAAGTTTGTAGAGAGGCCTCTACAGATTGAAGACAGGAAAGTTAAGAACCTCAAGCACAAGAGATTAGTTCTAGTTAAAGTGAAATGGGACTCCGAAAGTGGACCAGAGTACACATGGGAGCTTGAATCAGAGATGCAAAGGAAATACTCGCACCTATTCCAGTAAACCTCGAGGACGAGTTCTAAAACAAGGTGGGGAAGATATAACAACCCTCCAAAATATTTCTCGACACCCCTAATATATTTAAAATACCCTTATATGTCTTAAAACATACCCCTTATGTGAAAATCGAGCCTAAAATACCATATATAACTAAATATTAAATAAAAATCAAAATTTTTAGTCGTTCGCGGGCCGCAAACGTGTAGCCAGGAAGCTACGCGGGCCGCGACAGCTCAAAGTCAGGGCGAGCCCCTGAGCCGCCACATGGCACCACTCGTGTCAAGCCTAGTGGCGAGTCAGCCAAGCCAGGGCCTACCCTAGCTGGCCTCGCAGGCTGCGAAGGCCCTGGAGGATGTCTACGCGGGGCGTGAGGGAAGTCGAAGAGGCACTATAAATTGAGGCCTTCAGCCTCAGTTTCAAACCGTTCATTTCTCTTTTCTCTCTCTCGAATTTTCACATAGTTAAAGCTACTCTCGGGCATAATACCTCCCTAAATAATGAAGTTCTGCCTCGCTGTAAGTATCATAACCCCGGTTACGTATTAGATACGCTGCCCGATTGATCCAGGGTTCCGTAACGGCTGTCGTGGTTCTGCCCGACGTAGTCGTTGGAATGCCGTCTCGGGGAGGGTATTACTAATGTAAATATTGGGTTATTATACTAACGCGTGTGCATTTGTGTAATATATAGATAATCACCAGGAAATCCTTAAAGAAAACCCTAAGACAGCAATATGAGTAATCTCCTTTTTGTAAACTGTTTATACAAAACCTTAAATATTTTACAATGTGATTAAGCAGTGATTGAGTCTTTGTAATTCTTCAATTATTGCCTGTATGTTGGGGTTTTGTATACAAAATGTGGAAAACGTTACCATTGGACAACGAGATAGCCAATGGGTAATATGACCCACCAGTCAGGATTGACAATACTGAATGAGTAATTGTGTAGATGTAAACATTGTAATCGCTCTCAATACTGTTAAAAGATAAAACTCTTCTGGATTAAGCTGGGATTCACTCACCAGTATTTCCCACTGACAAAATGTTTTTAAACGCGTTTCAGGTAACAAAATATGAAAGCCAAATAGAAGCCAGCTGGACAGCACTGAAGGCTTGGAAAAGTGGCTATAAAAGTTACCTAAATAAAAGAAGATGTTTTATTCAATAAAATGGAGATTATCTCTATAAATCAGTTTGTAATGAAAACTTGAGTTTTATCCCAATATGTTTAATATTATAAAATATGGTGTTTTACTCTGATAAAATATTTCCTAACTACACTCCTAATGTAATTTCCGCTGCCAAATTGATAAACACCGATACCACCGAAACTGATTCTCGCGGCCGCCCGTTCCCGGGACAGATAGGGGGCGGGGGTTGCGACAATGGCTCACCTCCGTGTCCGTATTTCGAATAGCCGTGTTGTGCGTACGCGTCTTCCATAGGGATATTCAAGTCCAGCTGCATTGTATTGTCACGATAATGAATGCTAGAGACAACCTCCTCCCCCCTCATGTTGGACGGGATTGGTTTCTCGTACGAGTCAGAAATAGCGGTTCCCTCGTAAGAATCTGGAACAAGGGACTCGTCAGAGTATTCACCGAAAAGGTAGTTGCTAAACCATCACATTGTATTTTGAAGAAACGCCACTAAAACCACAAAACACGCATTTGTTTGAAACACTTTTGCAATTTGGAATTTGAATGAAATGTCGAATGCATGGCCTGCCTTCGTAAAAGCACTAGAATTTGGGACCGAAGCGTCGCGCTTTGGCCAAAGCGCAACGCTTAGGGTTCCTCGTGACCCGGCTGACAACATCGTACC
This sequence comes from Helianthus tuberosus, assembly GCA_030545235.1. Lineage (NCBI taxonomy): Eukaryota > Viridiplantae > Streptophyta > Magnoliopsida > Asterales > Asteraceae > Helianthus > Helianthus tuberosus. Next base: position 195,115,117 of record CM060414.1, read on the forward strand.
GAATCAAACCTCGTATCAAAGTCACATCAGCTCACATCACCTTTTGTCTGGAAAAGAACCCTAAACGTCGCACTTTTGCCAAAACGCGACACTTCAAGGGGTGTGGAAATAAGGAGGCATGTGTGAATATCATGATCCTAATATAATGATCATAGTTTAAAACACAATGCCTATATAGACTTCTTACACTTTGTACGAAAATGTCCTTTTTACAGGAACCCTTACCCAATATAACTACATATTAATTACCCAAATTTATAATTAAAATTAAACAAATAAAGGGCAAACCCTGTGCCACGAGCATCCGACAAGCGCGGGGTCAGAGGTGTCGAGCCAACTTAAACATCCTTAGCCTACATCTCTGCAAAAGAGGCTGTTTCCATAACTTGAACGCATAACCTCCAGGTCACATGATCGTTGGGTTATAAGAAATGTGTACAAACTACCTACCGGAATGTAGGTGAAGGTTGTAATATGATAATTACTTTCATATGATCTAGAAAAAAGTATGAATTTAAGAGCAAACGAATATAATCATCTGCGGGATGTGGTGGTAATTATGTATATGCACAAAATATAAAATAATGTTTACAATTGTATTGACATAATCAAATAAAAGTTACGATTATAAATATGTGAAGCATAAAGTTAAGCTGCAATACGTTACCAGCTTATTGCTTCGGCACGGGTAATGAAAATATGAGACCGAATCGTATTGAAACCATAAACAGAAAAATGAACATCTACACCAAATATAAAATTGAATATATTATTCCCTTATTTCTCTCCCAATCACGTATTTCTTGCTGTCCATATTTTATTTACTAGAATATTGGGTTTCCATTATTATGTATACTCTTTGCCTATTTAGGCCAATTGTATTGTTATTGTTTTTTAAGTTTCCGATCAATAAACATTTAGAAACCTTTTTTGATGGTATCAGAGCAGTGTTAAACACGCTCGATCCATACAACGAACCCTACTCGCTCAACCACAGACTCATCATGGCTGGTGATGAATCAAACAAAGAAACCCACAAAACTGATGATGGTACGCCGAATCACGATTCACCGTATTACCTTCATCCGTCCGATTACCCAAGACAGATGCATGTCAATGATGTTTTGACGGACAGCAACTATCTTGATTGGGTTCAAGAGATGGAGAACTTCTTATTTCCTAAGAACAAGATAGGATTCATCAACGGAACCATCAAGAAACCAGAAAAAACCAATGCTAATTACATGGCATGGATGCGGTGTGACGCGATGATTAAGGGATGGCTAACCACGGCCATGGAAAGGGAGATTCGAGGTAGCGTAAAATACGCTAATTCCGCTGCGGAGATCTGGTCAGACCTTCAAGAAAGGTTCGGCAAAGAGAGCGCGCCCCGCGCATACGAACTGAAACAATCCATCTCCAACACAAGACAAGACGGAATGACGGTTTCGGCATACTACACAAAGTTACGTGGACTATGGGATGAAATGCAATCTTTTCTTCCCACTCCTAAATGCGCCTGTAACAATTGTACTTGTGGTCTTGGGAAGTCCATTAAAGAACTCAAGGAAAAGGAACATCTCTATGAGTTCCTTATGGGTCTGGATAATGAATTCTCAATCATTAGGACCCAAGTATTAGCCATGAAACCCATTCCTTCCTTGGGTAATGCCTACCATCTTGTCGCGGAGGACGAACAACAAAGAGCCATAACCGGCGAGAAAAGATCGGTTATTCAGACAGCGGCCTTTCAGGCAGCCGTGAACCGTAACACGGGTTCAAACAAAGCTTCACAAAAAGATGGGAAGTGTACGGACCACTGTGATTTTTGTGGGCGAGACGGGCATAACCGAGATGGGTGCTTTAAACGGATCGGCTATCCGGAATGGTGGCCGGGAAAGAACAAACGTGAGAAAGGGAAACCGAGAGCCGCTTGTGCAGAAGTTGAACCGGGTACCACTGCAGGTCTAACGAAGGAACAATATGAACAATTCTTGAAACTTTTTGCTCCAGGAAATAAAGAAGCACAAAGTGATGTGCCTCGCTCAGCCAACATGGCAGTTAAATTTAATCATGATAATAAATGGATTGTGGATTCAGGATGTACAACAACTCAAATTTTTACTTGTCAAGCTGGGCATGCGAAATCTACACGCTCCATCTTGAGGGGGAGTATAAAATTGAATATATTATTCCCTTATTTCTCTCCCAATCACGTATTTCTTGCTGTCCATATTTTATTTACTAGAATATTGGGTTTCCATTATTATGTATACTCTTTGCCTATTTAGGCCAATTGTATTGTTATTGTTTTTTAAGTTTCCGATCAATAAACATTTAGAAACCTTTTTTGATGGTATCAGAGCAGTGTTAAACACGCTCGATCCATACAACGAACCATACTCGCTCAACCACAGACTCATCATGGCTGGTGATGAATCAAACAAAGAAACCCACAAAACTGATGACGGTACGCCGAATCACGATTCACCGTATTACCTTCATCCGTCCATGCACAATGACTACGAAGTTCGACTTCCCCCATCAATAGACCATGCACAACCCGCATCCGCTCAAAACTCCTCAACGGTATGCCCCCTCTCTAACTTTGTTTCTTACGATAAATTTTCGGACTCACATAAAGCCTTTCTGGCCGCCATTACTTCTAATGATAAGCCGAAAGACTTTAAGCAAGCCGTGCAGGATCAGAACTGGAGAGACGCCATGAAAAGGGAGATAAAGGCTCTTGAAGACAATGGGACATGGACCATAGAAGATTTGCCAGTTGGAAAAAGAGCGATAGACTCGAAATGGGTTTATAAAATAAAATATAAACCAAACGGTGAAATAGAGAGGTGCAAGGCAGGACTCGTTGCAAAGGGCTACACACAAATACAAGGTGTTGATTATCATGACACGTTTGCACCCGTGGCTAAACTGGTCACGGTTAGAAGCTTACTTGCCATTGCCGTAAAAAAGGATTGGACTATTCACCAACTTGATGTGAATAATGCATTCTTGCATGGGGATCTTATCAAGGAGGTCTATATGAGAATTCCACAGGGTTACGACAAAGGAGGAGGAGCAAAGGTGTGTAGGTTGAGAAAGTCGATATATGGTTTGAAGCAAGCATCGAGGAACTGGTACCAAAAATTCACATCAGCTCTACTCGAACTTGGTTTCAAACAATCATTTGCAGACCACTCTCTTTTTGTTTACAAGAGGGGCACTGTGTTTGTTGGTGCTCTCATATACGTTGACGATATCATAATTGTGGGAAATGACCAAGATAAAATACAAGAAACAAAAATACATCTTGATGGCAGATTTAGCATCAAGGATCTCGGCCCACTCAAATACTTTCTTGGGATCGAAGCTGCGCGTACGAAAGATGGATTGGTTCTAAGCCAGCGAAAATACACCTTGGACATTTTGGAAGATAGTGGAATGTTAGGGTGTAGGCCAAGCTCTTTTCCCATGGAGCAAAATTTAAAGCTTGAGAATAATAATGATGATGCTCGAGTGGATGCAAACGCGTATAGACGGTTAATAGGGCGGTTGCTATGCCTTCAAGCCACGAGACCAGACCTCACATATTCCGTAAATGTCCTAAGTATGTTTGTTTCAGATCCTCGACAAAGACATTTAGATGCAGCTATGAGAGTCTTACGGTACCTAAAGGCCAGACCAGGGCAGGGAATCTTCTTACCCAAGGATGGAGGGATAAAACTGGTCACATATTGTGATGCCGATTGGCTCGGATGCCCTTCCACAAGAAGATCCCGAACCGGATACCTTGTACTCTTGGGGGGAGCACCTGTTTCTTGGAACTCAAAAAAACAATCGGTCGTTTCTCGCTCTTCAGCCGAAGCAGAATACCGAGCCATGGCAACCACCACTAGTGAGATTCTATGGATGTGATGGCTTCTAAAGTGTCTTGACGCAGAACAAGATGGACCTACACCCCTTTATTGCGATAACCAAGCGGCTCGACACATCGCCAACAATCCCGTGTTTCATGAGCGAACAAAACATGTGGAAATGGATAGTTACTTTGTTAAGGAACGAGTAGAGTCACAAGAGATCGAACCACTCTACGTTGACACAAAGATGCAAATAGCCGACCTCTTCACAAAAGCGTTGGGTTCACAACAACTCAAATTTTTACTTGTCAAGCTGGGCATGCGAAATCTACACGCTCCATCTTGAGGGGGAGTATAAAATTGAATATATTATTCCTTTATTTCTCTCCCAATCACGTATTTCTTGCTGTCCATATTTTATTTACTAGAATATTGGGTTTCCATTATTATGTATACTCTTTGCCTATTTAGGCCAATTGTATTGTTATTATTTTTTAAGTTTCCGATCAACAAACATTTAGAAACCTTTTTTGATGGTATCAGAGCAGTGTTAAACACGTTCGATCCATACAACGAACCCTTCTCGCTCAACCACAGACTCATCATGGCTGGCGATGAATCAAACAAAGAAACCCACAAAACTAATGACGGTACGCCGAATCACGATTCACCGTATTACCTTCATCCGTCCGATTACCCAAGACAGATGCATGTCAATGATGTTTTGACGGACAGCAACTATCTTGATTGGGTTCAAGAGATGGAAAACTTCTTATTTGCTAAGAACAAGATAGGATTCATCAACGGAACCATCAAGAAACCAGAAAAAACTAATGCTAATTACATGGCATGGATGCGGTGTGACGCGATGATTAAGGGATGGCTCACCACGGCCATGGAAAGGGAGATTCGAGGTAGCGTAAAATACGCTAATTCCGCTGCGGAGATTTGGTCAGACCTTCAAGAAAGGTTTGGCAAAGAGAGCGCGCCCTGCGCATACGAACTGAAACAATCCATCTCCAACACAACACAAGACAAGACAGAATGACGGTTTCGGCATACTACACAAAGTTACGTGGACTATGGGATGAAATGCAATCTTTTCTTCCCACTCCTAAATGCGCCTGTAACAATTGTACTTGTGGTCTTGGGAAGTCCATTAAAGAACTCAAGGAAAAGGAACATCTCTATGAGTTCCTTATGGGTCTGGATAATGAATTCTCAATCATTAGGACTCAAGTATTAGCCATGAAACCCATTCCTTCCTTGGGTAATGCCTACCATCTTGTCGCGGAGGACGAACAACAAAGAGCCATAACCGGTGAGAAAAGATCGGTTATTCAGACAACGGCCTTTCAGGCAGCCGTGAACCGTAACACGGGTTCAAACAAAGCTTCACAAAAAGATGGGAAATGTACGGACCACTGTGATTTTTGTGGGCGAGACGGTCATAACCGAGATGGGTGCTTTAAACGGATCGGCTATCCGGAACGGTGGCCGGGAAAGAACAAACTTGAGAAAGGGAAACCGAGAGCCGCTTGTGCAGAAGTTGAACCGGGTACCACTGCAGGTCTAACGAAGGAACAATATGAACAATTCTTGAAACTTTTTGCTCCAAGAAATAAAGAAGCACAAAGTGATGTGCCTCGCTCAGCCAACATGGCAGGTAAATTTAATCATGATAATAAATGGATTGTGGATTCAGGATGTACAGAACACATAACCAACAGGGCAGACATCCTTGAAGAAAAGACCGTCTCAACCAACGAAGCACCCGTAATCATCTCGAACGGAGAAGCCATACCAGTCGAAGGAAAAGGGAGTCACACCTTACAAAATGGAACAAAAGTGCAAGGGGTTTTGGACGTTCCGAATTTCACTTGCAATCTCCTGTCTGTTAGTAAACTTGAAAAAGATTTAAAGTGTGCAGTAACCTTTTTTCCTGAATTCTTTGTTATGCAGGGCATGCGTTCGAGGAGATTGATTGGAGCGGGTAAGTGCAAGGATGGTCTTTATCAAATGGGGATGTTCGGAAGGAGAAGAAAGGCGTTGATGACAACAGTGGATATGTGGTACAAAAGACTTGGACATGCTGGTGATGAAAAACTTTCTCAAATAAATTTCCTTAGTAATGTTTCTTTCAAAAACAATGGTGACATTTGTGATTCTTGTGTTAAATCTAAGATGACAAAACAACCTTTTCCTATTAGTACCACAAAAACAAGTGCTTGTTTTGACTTGTTACATTGCGACATATGGGGAAAGTACCGAACGCCCTCATTTTCAAGGGCGAATTATTTTTTGACGATAGTCGATGACTATAGTAGGTCAGTTTGGGTCTTTCTCTTGAAACATAAGTATGAAGCAAGTACGTGTTTAATCGATTTTCAGAAGATGGTAAAAACGCAATTTGAAAGGAATGTTAAAAGAATAAGGTGTGATAATGGTGGGGAATTTACTTCAAACCAAATGTTAAAATTCTATGCCGAGCAAGGGATCATTTTAGAAACGACGTGTCCACATACTCCACAACAAAATGGAGTTGTGGAACGTAAGCATAGACATTTATTGGAAACGGCTCATGCACTTAAATTTGAAGCAAACCTTCCAATAAGATTTTGGGGTGAGTGCGTCTTAACCGCAGCCTACATCATAAATAGGCTTCCCTCTAAAGTGATTAAAGACAAGACACCTTATGAGATGTTGTATGTCCAAGAACCAAGTTACGACCACATGAGAATTCTTGGTTGTATGGCTTATTATCTTAGCTTTGAGACCAAAGGTGACAGATTTCAAATAAGAGGAAGACCTAGTGTTTTCATGGGCTACCCAAGTGGCACCAAGGGATATAAAATCTATGATCCTAGTCATGGGAAAATTATTGTGTCAAGACATGTAAAATTTGCAGAAAACATGTTTCCCTTTGCCACAACAATTAAAGAAATCGAATATGAAGAAGAGGATATATTCCGATTTCCATTTGCTGAAGAACAAAGTTTTGAAGGAGGTGAGCCCAATAGGCCCAATGACCAAGAAGAAATGGTGGACTTGGGGCCCAATAGTTTAAACAATCATCTTACCAGTAATGAGGAAACTGACATGGAGGATTTGCACAACAACAACCCAAGAATTCCTATTATCCATGGAGGCCCAGAACCTTTGCAAGGAAATAACGCCGCAAATGACACAGAAGTGATCGTTGAAGATGAAACTGTCGAAACTCCAAATAATAATGTTGAGACGGTTAGAGAGAAATGAAACAAGTCAAGACCTACACGCTTCAATGACTACGAAGTTCGACTTCCCCCATCAATAGACCATGCACAACCCGCATCCGCTCAAAACTTCTCAACGGTATGCCCCCTCTCTAACTTTGTTTCTTACGATAAATTTTCGGACTCACATAAAGCCTTTCTGGCCGCCATTACTTTTATTGATGAGCCGAAAGACTTTAAGCAAGTCGTGCAGGATCAGAACTGGACAGACGCCATGCAAAGGGAGATAAAGGCTCTTGAAGACAATGGGACATGGACCATAGAAGATTTGCCGGTTGGAAAAAAAGCGATAGACTCGAAATGGGTTTATAAAATAAAATATAAACCAAACGGTGAAATAGAGAGGTACAAGGCAGGACTCGTTGCAAAGGGCTACACACAAATACAAGGTGTTGATTATCATGACACGTTTGCACCCGTGGCTAAACTGGTCACGGTTAGAAGCTTACTTGCCATTGCCGTAAAAAAGGAATGGACTATTCACCAACTTGATGTGAATAATGCATTCTTGCATGGGGATCTTATCGAGGAGGTCTATATGAGAATTCCACAGGGTTACGACAAAGGAGGAGGAGCAAAGGTGTGTAGCTTGAGAAAGTCAATATATGGTTTGAAGCAAGCATCGAGGAACTGGTACCAAAAATTCACATCAGCTCTACTCGAACTTGGTTTCAAACAATCATTTGCAGACCACTCTCTTTTTGTTTACAAGAGGGGCACTGTGTTTGTTGGTGCTCTCATATACGTTGACGATATCATAATTGTGGGAAATGACCAAGATAAAATACAAGAAACAAAAATACATCTTGATGGCAGATTTAGCATCAAGGATCTCGGCCCACTCAAATACTTTCTTGGGATCGAAGCTGCGCGTACGAAAGATGGATTGGTTCTAAGCCAGCGAAAATACACCTTGGACATTTTGGAAGATAGTGGAATGTTAGGGTGTAGGCCAAGCTCTTTTCCCATGGAGCAAAATTTAAAGCTTGAGAATAATAATGATGATGCTCGAGTGGATGCAAACGCGTATAGACGGTTAATAGGGCGGTTGCTATACCTTCAAGCCACGAGACCAGACCTCACATATTCCGTAAATGTCCTAAGTATGTTTGTTTCAGATCCTCGACAAAGACATTTAGATGCAGCTATGAGAGTCTTACGGTACCTAAAGGCCACACCAGGGCAGGGAATCTTCTTACCCAAGGATGGAGGGACAAAACTGGTCACATATTGTGATGCCGATTGGCTCGGATGCCCTTCCACAAGAAGATCCCGAACCGGATACCTTGTACTCTTGGGGGGAGCACCTGTTTCTTGGAAATCAAAAAAACAATCGGTCGTTTCTTGCTCTTCAGCCGAAGCAGAATACCGAGCCATGGCAACCACCACTAGTGAGATTCTATGGATGCGATGGCTTCTAAAGTGTCTTGACGCAGAACAAGATGGACCTACACCCATTTATTGCGATAACCAAGCGGCTCGACACATCGCCAACAATCCCGTGTTTCATGAGCGAACAAAACATGTGGAAATGGATTGTTACTTTGTTAAGGAACGAGTAGAGTCACAAGAGATCGAACCACTCTACGTTGACACAAAGATGCAAATAGCCGACCTCTTCACAAAAGCGTTGGGTTCACAACAACTCAAATTTTTACTTGTCAAGCTGGGCATGCGAAATCTACACGCTCCATCTTGAGGGGGAGTATAAAATTGAATATATTATTCCCTTATTTCTCTCCCAATCACGTATTTCTTGCTGTCCATATTTTATTTACTAGAATATTGGGTTTCCATTATTATGTATACTCTTTGCCTATTTAGGCCAATTGTATTGTTATTGTTTTTTAAGTTTCCGATCAATAAACATTTAGAAACCTTTTTTGACCAAATATATGATTCGATTTAATAAAATAAATGTTTCTAACCACGGTAATTATAATATTACATAAAATCAAGAAACGATTTTGAGAGAAACGACCGAAGGTGAGAGAGAGAATGCAAAAAGTAAAATGAGAGCAAAAATTAACCGGTTGTATTGAATTCACACTTTAATAAGATCCAAGTTGGTGTGTTTCCACTTTTCCCAGCCCTTCAAGAAACTTGTGAATTTGTACACTAAAGGTGATTGATTATATACTTTTAATTTCATCAAACAAGTTGTCTAAATTTACAAATAATAATGAACCTACCTTTTAAAATGTAATAAAACAAAGAAATTATTTTAATAAAATATTTTTTCGAATTAAATGAAAGAAAAAAAAAAGGAGAAATTTCATTTTTATAGGTCGCATGTTGTTTATGATGATTCGAACAAGGAAGGTGTTTGGGGTTTGATTGTTAGTTAGTTCGGGCAATTGTATCTGCGAATAGTTTCTTTGATTTTTAAATATTATTATTAAACACACAGTTACAGTGTTATGTTTATAATCGATCGTTGAACCAAACCTGGTTTCCCATTTGTTTTTAATTTTTTGTTTGGGCCCAGCAATTGCAGCCCACTTCCAAGCCTGGTAGTATATTTAGCCCTTCAACACAAGATTAATGTCAAAAGTTATTAAAAGCAAACTTTAACTTTTAATCTGTAGAGTTATTACCGGCCCTTTTCTTAATGTAGAAAGTTGTAATTTATGAAGACATCATAAAATTACTCCAATTAACACTTCCAGGAATTTTAACCGTGTGTAGTAATATATTTGTATAGAATAATTTTAACAAAAGTTAAAGTAACGTGTTGCAAAGAAAATATAGTGAATGAAATAGATTATTTTTAGTTTCTTAACCACATTTGAAAACTCTTTGTATGTTGAGAAAATATTTTGTAGAGCAAACAACAATACGTAACTATATTTCGACGGTTAAAGAGATATAATCATCGTATAAACGCAAGGATTTATAGCGGTACAAATGTGTGTTAATTAACTCACCATACATCCATTTTTTCAACTGCCACCAAAAGTTGTTCTTCACAAATCTTCTTTCTAACCACTATAGATCATCATCTACAAACTTCTCTATAATAGGATATATATATATATATTACTATAACTTCTCTCTAATAAGCTTGTTAGTCCAATTCCAATGATATAAAAGCATTGTTGACAAAATCCCTACTAGCTTAAATTATAAAAGTACAATAAAGTGTTTTATTTAACCATAAAAGTATAAGACCGGAAGTTACACAAGTGAGTCAAATGTTACTTCTCACCAAATTAAGCTTGTATTGAAATGAGATGTTTCATATAACGTATAAATGGGGAAGATGTCTTGTTGATGATGGAGTTGTCACCGAGCTTTGAAGGTGATGGTGGATGTGGATGTGGAAGTAATGGCCATCGACAAGCAAAAGTAGGTCGTGGTGGTGTTGGCATCGGTGACTGTGGTTGGTGACGACGTCAACTCGTTGTGTTGTGTGACGACAATGACAGTGGTGGAGTACGATAATATTTATAGGGCAATTATATTTACCATTAAATAAAAAAATATTAGTTTACATGCCATTAAGCTTGGTATATAAAACTTGGACTTGAGCCTGTTTATTAAATCCAATTTAATTTCATCCTCAAACTTCTTTAATATTGGTTTGATTTGAGATTTTAGTAAGGTGATGTCAACACTTATGAACGAGTCGACTCAGTTACACACCACTTATTTGAGTAGATGAAGGTTTTAAGTTATGTATAAGCACACTAATGTTTTAAAGGAAGGATTTTATAGTTTACAAAATAAATAGGTTTTTTTCTATACAATACAAATCTTGTTTGCACAATAATAATGTTGTTTTAGTTATAAAAATTGAACTTTAGAATTATTATATTATTATATTAAGCAAAATTGGGACGTAACTAAACACCAATAAGCAGTTGCCACGTAGTGTAGCCGACGCATGTTTCAACGCCCCCATTTGGGTTTGTTTGTTTGTTTCAATGAAGTTGTTACTTCCCCATTAATTTATTTCCAAGGCTGGTTGTTGCTATTTGTTGTTGTTAATAATGGCGGATAAATATAACATGAAGAATCCGTTGGTAAAACGGATTTTACAGGAGATGCAATCAAACCCTTGTGACGATTTCATGAGCCTCCCTCTAGAGGTCCTCTAATCTAATACTTTCTTCTTTATTTATTATATACTAGGTTATTACCCGGGATTGCTTCCCTGTCTCGATAAAGTTACTTTTATTAAAAACTATTTATGATTAATATATAATTAAAATCATACAAAAATAAAACCTTCGTGAAAGAAAAAGAGGTACATGATCAAAATGCAAATGCGACATGGTTATAATATAAGCATTAAAATGAGCAATGTAAACCTCAAAAGGGGTTGAAACTTACAAAATTTAGTGAAACTCGAAAGCCCATAATACAAACCGAACGACAAAGCAGGCAAAAGAAACATAGGTAGAACCTGTAACGATCTCGTTCTCCAATCCATATCAACTGTTCTTGTTGTCATTATAGCATAACCCACTGCAACCATCTGTAACACAAATATCATAGTTGTTAATGTCGAATAGCGGCAAATAGCAATAAGGTACCTATATGCAACATAGCAAATCGAATAGCTTATAATCAGAGAAAAAAATTTAAACAATTATATGTATATTATATCAAAATACCCGGTATATATACGCTATTATACATGTATATTTAACAAAAACCTAAAATCCAGCTATTTTATATTAAAAAAATAAAATAAAATAAACTGTCGTTGTTATCGCTACAACCCTAATAGCGAGCCTAGACTTATACGCTGCTACGTCTACATGACAAATATAATTTCAAACCTAAACATTTCACAAAAACAAACCCAATTATGAAAACACAAGAACTACATACACTTCAACTGTGACAGTAAACAATCAGATATTATTATTACAAGCTAATAAATTTACCTCAAGAAGAAGGGAAAAGATGATTAAATTTCTGGCAGTTGTTCTCCATCTAAAAGATCTTCTTTTGATTCTAGAAATAAGAGTAGCTTCTTCTTTAGAAATATATTGCAGCCTCTTCTCAAAATCATCACCACGTAATCCAAACAATGACCTGTTGTTGATCTGATGTGGCTGATGATGATTGACCAAACAACAGGAAAAAGTTGTTGTTGTTGATCGACTGTTGATGTTGCTGCTGTTACATGTAATGGATATCTAACAGTATCAACTGTTTGCATAGAGAGTATTTTTAAAGATGTGATTCTAAGCATACCCTTATTGTTTAACATAGATATATAATATGAAAAGTTATCTGGCTTAAAGAAACTCAAATAACCGAATATCTATGATCTTCGTAAGTTTTTCTTTTTCATACTCAACTGTTGGATGAAACCATTGTTGGGTTAAAGAAACCACTGTTGGATGAAACCACTGTTGGGTTAAAACTCTGGTAGTTTTAACCCAACAGTGGTTTCAACCATTGTTTTCTCCACAAAACACTGTTTTAGCCGAACAGTGGTTTCAAACCACAATTTTAACCCAACAGTGTTTTTAACCACTGTTCTCTCCATAAAAGCTAATATTTGTGCTTTAAGAACATGCAGTTGCTGTTTTGTAAAATTTGAAGGTAGCTTCGGGTGTGAAGAAGATCGATTCATATGCTGCATAGAACCTTGGTCTGTTTATGGCACTCAAGAATAAAAGATTAGGGACCACAGCTGAGCTCCATTCATCATAACGTTGATAAGAATTTCGTAAGGAAGCATGGTGTGCAGAAGCAGCGCCTGAAGCAGCTGCCAACAACCTTGTGAAATCCTCAAGAAGATCATGAGGATCATCGAAAAGTGAGGCAACCTGCACAGATTGCAAGTTGTTCAATAAAAAATAACCTTATATACCATTAAACAACAATTATAAAACCTTAAACAAACTTACCTCGCTGTATACTTCATTAATACCCTTGAGGTCCTTTCTATATATGTTCAAGATGTCCAAAAACGATTTGTAAAACTGATCATCATTTTGAAAGCGTTTCTGCAACCGGAGGGGTAGGATAATTATATTCAAAATACTATTGTTTCTTTCAACAAAAAAGAGAATCAGCTCCACTTTATTTTGTTTACGAAATGAATCGGGTAAAATGTATGGATCATGCACCAAACTTTTTGTTAGAACCTTGGTCTGCATATGTTTACAAAACAAAAATGAATCGGGTAAAATGTATGGATCATGCACCAAAACTTGCCTTTATGAGAACCATAAAATTAGGGACTTATCATTATGCATATATCGCATATGTTGAAGTCAACTCATATTTGACCTGAATCCCTCCCAAAGATGAAACGCCTCATCCAGTCTGACACCACCAACGACCTTGTACGCCAACTGACTTGCTTGCAGCATATGTCAGGTCAAACAAAAGCAAACAAATTCAAACTACTGTCTTAGTTCAACTCAGTTTTAATTATTCAATGGTGTCAGGTTACTCAGGTGTGTTGGGGAGGGGGGGTTACCTTGCATACACAGAGTACCAAAGCCACTGAGAGCAGTGACCAAAAGACACCCAATCATCAGGGAGTTGTGCTGCTGTTTGCTATCCTCCTAACGGAGCAAACTAACCAAGATGCTTGTACTTGCATAATAAATCATGAGGTATTAAGTGTTCGATCCCAAAGTCAGACTTCATATTAACTTTCAATAGTCAAAGATGTCAAGATCAAACCTGAAGGGACGGAATCTATGCCTGTCAGACTCTCTGAAACGAATAGAACCTTCGGGATTTTTCGTGCATTCTTCCATGCGGTTGAAACAATTAGCAAGATAGGAACCTTGCTGAGCTGTAACCTGTTAAACCATCACTAAACCGCATTAGCAAAAAGAGAACTATATCTTAGTGATTAATTTAAGAGCAAAATTCATAAATCATAACAAAACTTACTGATATGAAGAATGCTTGCCCTTTATCTCACCGTCGTCATTGTCCTCGAGTTGAACATCGTCAATGTAGTTATATATATAAACTGACTCTTTTTTTTTCTTCTTTTATTTGCTATCAAGCATTTATTCAGAATTTATTCAGAACCTGGCTTTGTTTTTCACTTCATTTTACAAGGCATCTTTTTTTTCTTCTTTTTTTTTTTCTTCTTTTTTTCTTCTTTTATTTGTTTTTCCTTCAAGATGTATCGAACACAAACTTACTTTTTCTTCTCAGTACCTCCACCAGCCCTACATAAACATCCAACCAAGGTAAGAAACATATAACACATACAGGCATCGCAAACATATGAGGTGTAAAAATACCAATATATTTACCTCATCTTGCGGAGAACGCTAGTGTAACACCCCGAAAACGGGTTTGGTAATTAAACCCCGTTAATACTAGGAACGGGTAAAATACCGTTAGTGGTAAAATTAACCCGGTGAAATTTAGGATTTTAATAAATAATTTTATGTTAATAAAATTAGAAAGAGAATAAACGCTTTGAGAAAACGAAGCGTATATAAAGCCCGAGTTAACGGGACTTAGAAATACTACGGGTTATAACTCCCCAAACCCACTAAGTTAACTAGGAACATTTAAAGTTAGTTATGAGAATTGGTTAATTACTAGTAAGTAATATATAAGGGTTTAACAAAAGCTAAAACTAGAGGGACCTAAGATGTTAAAAGGGAAACTTGAGATTTAAAGTTGAGAATTAGACATAACACACACACTAGGTGTGTGTATGTCGATCGACTAGGAGAAGAGAACAAGGGGTGCAAACCCTAGTTCATCAAAATCTTCAAATTGAAGGATCAAATCAAGTCCAAACCGAAAATCGAGCATAGATTAATGATCCCCATCGCAAGGAGATCATAAGGTATGTAAAATTTGACAAAAATTCTCTACTTGAAATTCTCATGAATTTGGAGAACTTGAAATCTGATGATGCATGTATGATATGTAGATGAAATAGGAACATTTAAATGCCTAGGAGTAAACCCTAGACAAGTATAGATTGAAATCATGCTTAGCTCAAGTAAATTCAGATTTTTATTGATGCTAAATTGATGTATAAGATGTTTTTAGGGTTTTGATCGCTAAAGAAATAGTGTTATGATGTCAAGAACATGCTTAATTTGAAAGCTGAATTCAAACGGTTCTTGATCAGAATTTACAGCCAACTTGTATTGGCTGTAACCTGGATAAAACGTGATAAAAACATGTGTTTCTTGAGCCTAAAATGTAATTCCAGGAAATATCTTTAAAACCCCACTGGAATCGCATTTTTTCGACGAAAATTGAGCGTTTTATGAATTTTTCCGTATCAAAGGTTCAAGCTGCGTTTTCTGGCAGAATCTGCAGCCCATTACGAATGTCATAACTCAATTTAGGAATTGAGTTATGATCTCAAATTCTTACTGTAGAAAGTATTAAGTGATTCCAAAAATCGCCAATTGGAATTTCGTCAATCGGATAAACGAGGAATTTTATATGAATTTTTCCGTAAGCTGCAGTCAGAAGTGACGAATCTGATTGCAGCTTAGTAAATGAATTTTTACGAGTTTTTGGTAAAGAGTTAGATCTTGAAATTTTAACACAAGGTCTAACCCTTCGAGTGGTACACCACATAAAAAAATCATAATTTTTGAAGACTTGTAAACAGGTTAAACAGGTCACCAAAAACAGCCTATTTTCAGTGATACGAAACTTGATTGTTGATGTTATAAATTATGCCCACAAAGTTCATATGTTGAAACTATGAATGAAACGCGTAATTTCCTAATTTATTTAATTAGGGGTGATACGTGATAATACGGAATCTACTCATAATGTAGATTTTAGTTAATTTCACGTATCATATGATTAGAGGTAGTTAACTAGTAGAAGGTTAAAAATTAACTAATGACGAAGTCGAATAATGATTTCGACATAGAAAATACGTAAGGTGGAATAGTCGTATTTGTTAATGACTAATCTAACCACCTTGTGAATGATGATAGTTTGACGCCTAACAAGCTAGGTGGAAGCTTGTGGATGAAGCGGGTCAAACGGAACGCGTACGGAAAGAAAGGCGTGGCATGGATGCAAGGTAAGTATAGCTTACACTAGTCTTATATGTTAGAATATTCTCTTATCGTATTAGTTATGAATGAGATAAATACATAATTGAGGTATGATGTTCCGGCGTGTAAACGTACGAAACAAAGTAGTCGAGCATGACAAGAAACCATGTGGATGGTTAAAAGGAGTTAAATCGGTAAATTGGTCATGCGTTGACCATAACTATTGGTTTTGAAAGACACAGTAAAACATAAACCATGATAGGCTAAAAAGTGTTAAGAAATGATTAATAAGTGAAATGACCGCACGATGTAAACCGGAGCGAGTCATGTAGATGAGATGGTAATAAATATCATCTCGTCAACATAATCGGTCACTTAGACCAAATGGGTCAAAAGGTAAAGATATCACCCTTTGACAATAACGACTAATGGTTTTTGTCGAGTTATATTATTTCAGGTGTAAATGTCAATTGGGTATTAGCAACGCTATGAATTAGCGGTTAAAAAAGCAAGGTATTAAAAACGGGTCAATATATTGATCTGCGCCAGGTATGTGAAAAAGGGTAACCCTCATTTAGAACATGTGGTTCAAAGAGTGTTAAAAGTAGTCAAAATGAACATTTGGTTACTTGATAAGTAAACCAAATGTTTTAGGTAAGGAACATTGTATTTGGAAAGCTTAATGACTTTTCAAACAAAATCATAGGTTAAAAGAGGGATTACGGGTCAAAATAAGCATACGAGTGAAAACGGGTTTAAATTGTGTAATAAACTTGTGATTATAACCTAATATGGTAAGTAACCTAATTTGAAGTAGTATACGTGATATAAAGGTCAAACAAGTATGTGTGTTTGATAAATGTGTAAACGGGTCAAAATTTTGGTAAAAGAGTAATAAGCCGAAGACTTAAAAGTCTTAAATTTTATCTAGCCGGATGTCGGATTTTAACTCCATATGATGGAGAATCAAATTACAAACATGTAGGAAGAAACGGTAGGTCAAACGGATAAACGGTTCGAAAGATACGAAAGATTTCGTGTCAAATTACGGCAAAAATGGGAAAGCTGATGCAGGGTCCACCGTAACTTACGGTGCCACCGTAAGTTACGGTGGAGCTGTTATGGTTACGGTTCTAGACTACTGTTGTACGGTAGAAGATAAACCAAGTGGCCACCGTAACTTACGGTGCCACCGTAAGTTACGGTGGAGATCCTTTTTATTTTATTTTGTTTTTCTTTTGAAATATAATTGTTTCCCGGACTCGTTTGGACATGTTTTAAACCCCGTAAGACTAAAGCATTTCATGTTTATGAAATGTAGGTATATTTTTGGATGCCGAAAGACGATCAAGCTCAATGAAGAACCGAACACGATAAAGACACATGCTTCCGCACTTTGCTACTTTGTAAATTTTAAACAACGAATTCAATCCCGTTATGTAGAAAAACTTAAGATTTGTAAAAGTTTTAATAAATCCGTATTTTTATAGTATGTGTAGTCCTAGCTACACATCAAATTGTAGTATTTACATGTAAAATCGCTAAATAGAAAATGGGGTCTTACAAGTTGGTATCAGAGCCTTGGTTTAAGAGATTCAAGTATGGTGGGGAGGACCATGCTTGGACTTAAACCTTATGCTCTTAATAAAGATGGGTCTTCGGTTCGAGGCTTGATCGCAAATCCGGTAAGTACATGTATGTTAATAGTTTAGTATGCTAAAGTGTAGTAAACAACACATAGGGTTATCGTGTGATACACGTTACCCCAATTAAAGTGATTGGAATAGTTGATGAAAATACGCGCGTTGACGCGTATAGTAGAAAAAGCCTTGTATTATAATACGGGCGATTATTAAAGTTGACGTTACTAACTTTTGTGAATGTTTTAATTGAAGGACACTCGCGTTTGAAGACGACGAGAGTCAAACGAAATGTGGATATGATGATGGAACGGTCCGAAGTATGACAAGAGGAGCATGTTCACCGAGGACTAAATCGCGTAACGACCGCGAACAAGGTTAATGGCAAGGAACGCCCGTCGGGGCAAACATTACCAGGTGCACATTTTAAATAATCGCACAAATAGCAATATGCAACAAATGAGTAGAAATTGAAAGTTGCATATGTAGATTAAAAACTTGGAAAAACCCGAATAGAAAATGTATTCGGGATATTGTTTCCAAGAGAAACAAATAGAGGCGTTACTTACATAGGGCGTGATGTGAAAACTATAAAAAGGTCATGTGTGTCATATGTTAATCGCTTACTCTGGCCAAGTAAGTAGTGGCATATGATACCATGAACTTCTTATGGCGGACACGTTTACATCCGATGTAGTAAGGGCAGGGTGAATGGGACTAATTAAAAAGTACCCAAATGAATCAGATAAGCAAAATATTTGATAATAATGTAAACACACAACCAAGTGACGGGAGCGTATTACATTAGGATAATGAGCCCGAGTGAAGGGACAAAGAAGCATGTAAAATGATTTAGACGAGTATTGGGAAGGAGTGTACTTACACTCGAACCCAGAAAACGCAAGCATGTAAAATGATTCAGACGAGCATTGGGAAGGAGTGTACTTACACTCGAACCCAGAAAATGCAAGCATGTAAAATGATCTAGACAAGTATTGGGAGGGAGTGTACTTACACTCGAACCCGGAGAATGTAAACATGTAAAATGATTTAGATATGCATTGGGAGGGGGTGTACTTACACTCGAACCCAGAAAATGCAAGCATGTAAAATGATTTAGACAAGTATTGGGAGGGAGTGTACTTACACTCGAACCCGGAGAATGTAAACATGTAAAATGATTTAGATATGTATTGGGAGGGGGTGTACTTACACTCGAACCTGGAAAATGCAAATATGTCCCTTAACGGGTCGTTCTTGTAAAACATCAAACTTAAGGACAAAGTCGGAATATAAAAAAAATGAAGCCTTAGACTACGGTCAAGGTCAATTGAAGTTCAAGAGCAAAAATAAACGATTCCAAACATAATAAGAGATGCCTTGAAGCTATATATGTATATATACATTTGAATATAGACAAAAATAAAAGATGATCTATGGGATCATCATAACCTACGGGATTAAACACAGTGTCAAGGTCTACGGGACCAAAAAGACCCTCGGGTCATAAAGAGAAGGAAACGAGTTGTTAATGTCCCACCTTAAAAAGGTGAAAAAAAAATTTTAAAAAAAAACAGAAATAGCCTATGAGGCTAAGTGAAAGAACATACGGGTCAATAGTGTAAAGCAAGGGAACAAGTTATGATTCCCCGCGTAAAATGAGAACGGAAAAGAATAAATTATGGGTTGTCAATTTCCTTAATATGAGTAATTGACATAGTTAAAAAAAAACGTTAAACTAAAATTCAGTTTTAGTAAGAAACAACGTTTTAACAAATATGAATACTATAAGACGAATTTGGAAATAACAAATATCAAAGAGTATGGGTCTTAACATCGATAGGTGCAAAAAGATATATTCGAAAAGGTGGTATTTTCGAAAATGCAAGGTTGATATAAATTAAACATGACGTGACACGATCACGGTCAAGAAATGCAATGTGAAGTGGAATCACATTATCACCAAGCGAGCGGTAAAAAGCAACTGGACTAATAAGTCTAGTTAGTGAAACCGGTTAAGGTCATTTAAGTAAATTTGGTTGTTTGTAAGCGGTGGATTCATAAATGAATTTGAAAACAAAAGAAATTGTTGCTAAAAGTGAAAGATTTCACTAAAGATCTTTAAACGGGTCAAAGTAACGGATCTATAAAGGATTCGATAGTATATGAAAGTAATGAGTATCGCTAAGTAACTAAACTAGTGGAAATAACGAGATTACGTTATTTCGAATTTA
This sequence comes from Helianthus tuberosus, assembly GCA_030545235.1. Taxonomy (NCBI): domain Eukaryota; kingdom Viridiplantae; phylum Streptophyta; class Magnoliopsida; order Asterales; family Asteraceae; genus Helianthus; species Helianthus tuberosus. The sequence continues at coordinate 195,135,110 of CM060414.1, forward strand.
CACTATGTCGTATGAGATATGTAGACGAATAATAATCAAAAGGATGTTACCATATTTCTTGGTAATACTAACAATTGGACAAAGGCATAAATAATGTTTAAAAGAATTCTCGGCTCAAATACATTGAGTTAAAACTCTATGAATTAAGTAAGAAAAGGTTTCGAGGACGAAACCTCTTTAAGGGGGGTAGACTTGTAACACCCCGAAAACGGGTTTGGTAATTAAACCCCGTTAATACTAGGAACGGGTAAAATACCGTTAGTGGTAAAATTAACCCTGTGAAATTTAGGATTTTAATAAATAATTTTATGTTAATAAAATTAGAAAGAGAATAAACGCTTTGAGAAAACGAAGCATATATAAAGCCCGAGTTAACGGGACTTAGAAATACTACGGGTTATAACTCCCCAAACCCACTAAGTTAACTAGGAACATTTAAAGTTAGTTATGAGAATTGGTTAATTACTAGTAAGTAATATATAAGGGTTTAACAAAAGCTAAAACTAGAGGGACCTAAGATGTTAAAAGGGAAACTTGAGATTTAAAGTTGAGAATTAGACATAACACACACACTAGGTGTGTGTATGTCGATCGACTAGGAGAAGAGAACAAGGGGTGCAAACCCTAGTTCATCAAAATCTTCAAATTGAAGGATCAAATCAAGTCCAAACCGAAAATCGAGCATAGATTAATGATCCCCATCGCAAGGAGATCATAAGGTATGTAAAATTTGACAAAAATTCTCTACTTGAAATTCTCATGAATTTGGAGAACTTGAAATCTGATGATGCATGTATGATATGTAGATGAAATAGGAACATTTAAATGCCTAGGAGTAAACCCTAGACAAGTATAGATTGAAATCATGTTTAGCTCAAGTAAATTCAGATTTTTATTGATGCTAAATTGATGTATAAGATGTTTTTAGGGTTTTGATCGCTAAAGAAATAGTGTTATGATGTCAAGAACATGCTTAATTTGAAAGCTGAATTCAAACGGTTCTTGATCAGAATTTACAGCCAACTTGTATTGGCTGTAACCTGGATAAAACGTGATAAAAACATGTGTTTCTTGAGCCTAAAATGTAATTCCAGGAAATATCTTTAAAACCCCACTGGAATCGCATTTTTCGACGAAAATTGAGCGTTTTATGAATTTTTCCGTATCAAAGGTTCAAGCTGCGTTTTCTGGCAGAATCTGCAGCCCATTACGAATGTCATAACTCAATTTAGGAATTGAGTTATGATCTCAAATTCTTACTGTAGAAAGTATTAAGTGATTCCAAAAATCGCCAATTGGAATTTCGTCAATCGGATAAACGAGGAATTTTATATGAATTTTTCCGTAAGTTGCAGTCAGAAGTGACGAATCTGATTGCAGCTTAGTAAATGAATTTTTACGAGTTTTTGATAAAGAGTTAGATCTTGAAATTTTAACACAAGGTCTAACCCTTCGAGTGGTACACCACATAAAAATATCATAATTTTTGAAGACTTGTAAACAGGTTAAACAGGTCACCAAAAACAGCCTATTTTCAGTGATACGAAACTTGATTGTTGATGTTATAAATTATGCCCACAAAGTTCATATGTTGAAACTATGAATGAAACGCGTAATTTCCTAATTTATTTAATTAGGGGTGATACGTGATAATACGGAATCTAATCATAATGTAGATTTTAGTTAATTTCACGTATCATATGATTAGAGGTAGTTAACTAGTAGAAAGTTAAAAATTAACTAATGACGAAGTCGAATAATGATTTCGACATAGAAAATACGTAAGGTGGAATAGTCGTATTTGTTAATGACTAATCTAACCACCTTGTGAATGATGATAGTTTGACGCCTAACAAGCTAGGTGGAAGCTTGTGGATGAAGCGGGTCAAACGGAACGCGTACGGAAAGAAAGGCGTGGCATGGATGCAAGGTAAGTATAGCTTACACTAGTCTTATATGTTAGAATATTCTCTTATCGTATTAGTTATGAATGAGATAAATACATAATTGAGGTATGATGTTCCGGCGTGTAAACGTACGGAACAAAGTAGTCGAGCATGACAAGAAACCATGTGGATGGTTAAAAGGAGTTAAATCGGTAAATTGGTCATGCGTTGACCATAACTATTGGTTTTGAAAGACACAGTAAAACATAAACCATGATAGGCTAAAAAGTGTTAAGAAATGATTAATAAGTGAAATGACCGCACGATGTAAACCGGAGCTAGTCATGTAGATGAGATGGTAATAAATATCATCTCGTCAACATAATCGGTCACTTAGACCAAATGGGTCAAAAGGTAAAGATATCACCCTTTGACAATAACGACTAATGGTTTTTGTCGAGTTATATTATTTCAGGTGTAAATGTCAATTGGGTATTAGCAACGCTATGAATTAGCGGTTATAAAAGCAAGGTATTAAAAACGGGTCAATATATTGATCTGCGCCAGGTATGTGAAAAAGGTTAACCCTCATTTAGAACATGTGGTTCAAAGAGTGTTAAAAAGTAGTCAAAATGAACATTTGGTTACTTGATAAGTAAACCAAATGTTTTAGGTAAGGAACATTGTATTTGGAAAGCTTAATGACTTTTCAAACAAAATCATAGGTTAAAAGAGGGATTACGGGTCAAAATAAGCATACGAGTGAAAACGGGTTTAAATTGTGTAATAAACTTGTGATTATAACCTAATATGGTAAGTAACCTAATTTGAAGTAGTATACGTGATATAAAGGTCAAACAAGTATGTTTGTTTGATAAATGTGTAAACGGGTCAAAATTTTGGTAAAAGAGTAATAAGCCGAAGACTTAAAAGTCTTAAATTTTATCTAGCCGGATGTCGGATTTTAACTCCATATGATGGAGAATCAAATTACAAACATGTAGGAAGAAACGGTAGGTCAAACGGATAAACGGTTCGAAAGATACGAAAGATTTCGTGTCAAATTACGGCAAAAATGGGAAAGCTGATGCAGGGTCCACCGTAACTTACGGTGCCACCGTAAGTTACGGTGGAGCTGTTATGGTTACGGTTCTAGACTACTGTTGTACGGTAGAAGATAAACCAAGTGGCCACCGTAATTTACGGTGCCACCGTAAGTTACGGTAGAGATCCTTTTTATTTTATTTTGTTTTTCTTTTGAAATATAATTGTTTCCCGGACTCGTTTGGACATGTTTTAAACCCCGTAAGACTAAATCATTTCATGTTTATGAAATGTAGGTATATTTTTGGATGCCGAAAGACGATCAAGCTCAATGAAGAACCGAACACGATAAAGACGCATGCTTCCGCACTTTTCTACTTTGTAAATTTTAAACAACGAATTCAATCCCGTTATGTAGAAAAACTTAAGATTTGTAAAAGTTTTAATAAATCCGTATTTTTATAGTATGTGTAGTCCTAGCTACACATCAAATTGTAGTATTTACATGTAAAATCGCTAAATAGAAAATGGGGTCTTACAGCTAGACATCTCCTCTCTCTTCTTTTTCGCCCTCTTGTGAGAGCCCAACTTTCGCTTGGCAACTTTGAGGGCACGTTTGTATTTTCCAACCTTAAGAAGTTCGGTAATTCTCTTCTCATAAGGAGCAAAACCGGCAACCTCTCTGATTAGGTTCCTCACAAAGTGTACTCTTTTGCTTGTTTTCTAAAGTAAGAACCAATATATAATAGAAGACTGTTGAGATTTGAAAATCAAATTTCTATCTTTGATTAAAAAAAAGATATACGAAAGATTACTTACCCCTTTCCTGTCAGATGGGCGTGATGCTAATTCCTTCTTGGTCACGACATGTCCTTTGTTTAGACCCCCAAAAAGTCCAGTATTCGGCTGTTTTGGAGCCATTTTGTGCTAAAAAGATAATGTAATTCAGAACAAATCAACATATATATTACAAGAAAAAACAACAAAGGGTTGACAACATTAGAACTAAAAAGATGCTCTTCAAATCCAAGCTCAAAAACCAATGTATGTGCTAGAAGCAAAGCACTATGAATGAATATCTGTTAAAACACGATGACTTTTGTTGATCTGTTGCTAAACTCAACTCGATGTTGTGTTTTCATTCAGAAGCTCAGTTTACATAAAAGTTTCCTAAATTAGATCTATATCAGCATCTGGTTATATAAATTATCATAGCTGAGTAAACATTGTTTTCCTCTATAGTGTCAAAAACAACTCAGTTGCAAGCCCAAGCATTTCAAACAAAACAAAACTAAACTAAAACCAGGCAAGACAAGCATCTAATTCTGTCCAGAACCCAAAACAAAATCTCGTATAGAAATGTTTATATAACAAATATCAGATTAAAATGTTTAATTTGATATGAACGCCCTGGATGCAGTTTCATATTCACATTCTCGAATCCTCACAAGAGAACATTGCTGCACTTTTGATGGGCCTTGAGTATCTCTTGAACATTTCTTATGTGGAACATTTCAACTTCAACAGACAAATTCAACAATAAACTATCAAATACAATATCAATCGAGATTAGAAGAATGTGATACCTGGTCAAATGTTTAATTTGATATGAAAGCCCTGGATCCAGTTTCATATTCGCATTATCGAATCCTCACAAGAGAACATTGCTGCACTTTTGATGGGTCTTGAGTATCTCTTGAACATTTCTTAGCTAGTCAGATTAGTGTTGAAATGTAACACCTCGTAAAAATCACGTCCAATAAAGTATTGACACGTGTAACAAACCCTAATGAAGTCAAGTGTTGAATTTAAGGGACTAATTTTTCGAAAAATCAAAAACCTTGATTAGGAAAGAAATGGAAGTATTAACATACCTAAAATAAGTTTCTAAATAACCATTTACGGTTTTATATTCACAAATGAGCCACTTGTTGATCGAGTGTAGTCGTTTGCGTAATTAATTGAAAGCTTGCGCAATAAAGGGTTAAAAGCGTCAACATGTTAATTCTTACCTTTGAGTGACCTTTTAACAAACCGAGAGCTTCATGATATTTTATTATACTCTCGGAAATGCCAATCGTTGGCCGTCCGAGGCTTTTATGCCTTTAAGTGGCGTTACGCGCAACTTTGCAAATATAAGGGGTTAAAAGTGTCAATATGTTTAATTATACCTCTGAATGACCTTTTAGCAAACCCGAAGCATTGTGATGTTTTATAATACTCTCATAAATACCTAATATGGGTTGGATAAGGCTTCGATACTATTAAACGATGATATGCGCAAGTTCGCGCATTAAGGGGGCTAAAGCGTCAAACTGCAAAAGTATGTCGATTCGTATGTTATCGGACCTTCCGAATTATGACCATGAGTTATACATACCCTATTTATTCTTTATATAGCTTAGATATAGGCTTAGAGGTGTTTGGTGCGCAAAAATAAACTTTTAAGTCATGCAGGGACTAAAAGTGTCAAAAAGTGCACAGGTTTGCATTTTCGCGCATATCTCACATTCTGAATATCCCCGGGCATCCAAAAATTTATGTAACCACTAAAATATTTTATTTTAGTGTTTGGCATAAGAAAAATCCATTCGTCGCGCAATTTGGATCGTTTTTCGCGCTTATGCGCATTCCGTCGTAATTAAGCGAACATCGCGATCATACGACCAAACGAACCAGCATCCTACATATTTTTGAGCATGTTTCTTGTCCACAATGTTTAGGCATCATTTTAGGGCCTTAAAGATGGCTTCACGGGCCTTAAACGTGTCGAAAGGAGCTTTAAACATCAACAGGGACTGAAACTGTCATTATGGCAAAGTTGTTTTCTGACCAGGACCCTCAGGCGGGGCGCGTAAGGTTTGTGTATACCTTACGTGGGCCGCGAGGCCCTCCCAGATTAGAATAATCAGTTTTAAACAGCTGTTAAGCACCCAAAACTCAATTCCACATGTTGTTTCCTGATGATGGGGGGCCAATGTGATGCACATGAGGTTACCAACAAGTGTAAGGATGAGATTAAATCACGGGTTACGAGAAACGATCCTAACGGTGGTCCAAATCCTATAAATACCCACCTTAACTTTCCCCAAACTCACACCTTGATCTTGATTTCTCTAAGTTGGAGACTTTACTCTTCATACCTGAGAATTTAGGATCAACCCTCCTTGCTTGGACCCGTTGTAAGTGTCCTTTCGTGCTTAGTTTAAATTTCTAGCGTTATAGCCGAAAAGTCAAGCGTTTTGATGAACGCTTTGAATTTTAAACGGTTGAGCCATTGTTCGTAATGAACATGGCTACGTGACCGTAATTAGTAGGTGTTAAACCCTCAAAAAGGGCACCTCCTAATTACCACAGTTACTTAGTTTAATTGTCGGGTCAAATAAAAGTCAAACGGGTTTGTTTTAAATAAAACTCATAACTATTAATATAAAAACCATAAAATCAGTTTTTCTCTCTGTTATAACTTGGTAAATATTAGTTGAACATGCCTAAGCATGATTCAACCCGACAATTCTAAGTATAGGCTCGGTTTGGAACCGAAAGTCGCAAAAGTTGACTTTTGCTTTGACTTTTAGTTCTGACCCGATTTAGCTTAGTTTAGATATGCCTTAGGATTCCTTTAGGACCAGGTTATAGGTTAGTGTAACCCTCTGAGGTTATACAACTTGGATCCTTAGTTATCCTATTCATTGCATGTTTCCGTTATGTGCTTAAATGTTGCCCATTATGCCCTTTTGACCCCAAACCTTTTTGCAACTGATTTTATATGATAAATAAAATATTTAAGCTTTCTGGAATAATAAAAATATCAGTTTTTCTTTAAAAACCAGGAAATCGCTTAAAATCGTCTTTTCACGCGTTTTAAGCGCATAGTATGTATAAAAACTATTTTTAATATATAATACTTGATACCTACTGATATTTTTAGTAAATCTATATATTTTAACAGTAAGCAAAAGTTTTAAACTCAGATTTCCAAATTTGACCTTTAAACCTTATGTGAAATTACTAAAATGCCCCTTCGGTGCATAGTTTGGTTATAAATGATAAAATTCACATATGTGTAATACCCTACTGATATAACTCATTAAATTGAGTATTTTTACTGATTAAATCAGAGCTGAAACTCAGATTCATATTAAACCTCGTCTATAACCTTTAAAATGACCAAAATACCCCTCTGGGGCATAAATTGGTTTTAAATCCATTTTGGGCATAACGGAAGGTATCTTACTGATATCACGACATGTTTAAGGCATAGTAACTTAGGAAACATGTATATGACTCTTATGGTTACCCGTTACGCTTTTTGCGCGTTCGGTTCGGTTTATGTAACTAGTTTGCATAGATTAGCCGAAACGGGTCAAACCTTATCATTCTTATCTCAAAATCCAGAATGTGTTTAGTTTACCCATATTATACAAGTCTCCAAACTTGTCGGGTCTAAATCACATTCTATTCCGGTCTTCGCTTAATCATGCGTTTGAACCGTAAACCTTTCCTTAAAACTAATCAATCTAAGTTACGACTTAAATAAGACCCGTTAGGAATCTAATAGATTAATAAAACCTTCGTTCCAGATTAAGAGCCCCAGTAGAAGTACTTGTGCTTGCTGGTTAGAATATACGGCTGAGTATAAATTGCATTTGCTAGCTCAGGTAAATACTTTTAACTTATTTTCCCTATACGGGCTTGGGATACGGTATTATAATAATACCGCTTGGTCGGGTATTGAATGTTTAGTCGTATTGTGATTAAATTATTGAGGTAACCCGCTTTAATCTGTATTGTTTGAAATAAAAGCCTTTAGGGGTTAATGACCATGTCCCGGATATCCTTGACATCATTGTATTATAAAATGGCCACGTCTTATGCACGCTGTGTAGGCATACACCTGACAGTGCATAAGGGAAACGGTATCTCACTCTCTTGTGGGCCTATACTTGTGGCGTGTCTGTTAATCTTGACTCGGTTTCTACATCGGGCCCTGAACGTACAACGAACATGTAAATCTGTATACAATATTTTATTAATAAAATTGTCCCAAGTTATAAAAGATATTTTTGTGTCTGGTGCCTCTAAATCAATTTTCTTAAAATCTTTTTAAAATGAGTCGGTTAATTGTATTTACCAGTGTAAACTGACGTATTTTCCAAAAAGGTTAAGTGACAGGTACTGAACGTAATTGGCTGGAAGCTCAGGGCGTTAATAAGGAATCTTGCAAGTTCTAGGCGTCTAAAGTCTGTTGAACAGTTTTTCCCTTTTATTTGATCCGCCTGTGGATCCTTTACTTTCCGTTGTAATACTTTAATATTACTTTATACTCGGATTGTAATATATTTATCTTTTGCTTCCGCTGTGCATTTATATATTGTGTTGTTTGACTATGATGATATCAACTACGTCATGATACTCCCCACCGGGCCCACCGGTAATACGTGAAAATATCGGGGTGTGACATGAAATCACACAACTTGCACAACTATATCAGAAACAGGAAAATCTCTAATTTGATAAGGATGTAGCAATAAGAGAAGTTATATCAGAATAGAGAAATCAACAATCAAAGGAAATATGAAATTAACAAACCTCTGGCATCATCGATCTGAGTACCAGTTGTGAAAGTGGGTTACCTCGTTTTGAGCTGGAACTCACTTGATAGCAAATTCGATGAATCTTCTGAACAAAACCCTAGCTTCCAACTATTCTTGATTGATTCGAAGAGATGATTATATTCTTACCGGAGAGAATCGGCGGTGGAGGAGGAAGTTCTAGGGTTTGCGATTGGAGTCGTCGGAGAGTTGGGGATTGGTGGAGATGTGTTTAATCGCTCTCGTGGAGGATTCAGTCTCTTCAGATCTATAACTGGCATTGACACGGCTTTGATTAAGATTCAAAATTTGAAATGAAGGAGAAGAGAAGAGGAGTACAGGAGAAGTGAAGCGAAGGAGAAGATTTTAGGGTTTTTTAGGGCAGTGGTACTGTTGGGCGGGAAAAAGGCAAAAAGTGATGCCCTAATCAAGCGACACGTTAGCCCAAAAAAATTTCATTTATTCTAGCTAGGGTTTCTGTAAACAGCTTTTCAATTTCATGATGATATTATTCTGTTTGTTTTTTCATTGTATTTAAATCTAGCAGGAGAATATCTTTGAATGGCAATTTGCAATTAGGGGGCCAAATGATACTGAATTTGAAGGTGGAATTTATCACGGCCGAATTCAGTTGCCTTCAGAATGAATACCCTTTCAAACCTCCATCTTTTATGTTGTTGACAGTAATCTAATCTTTCTTCTCTTCTCTTCTCTTCTCTTCTCTTCTCTTCTCTTCTCTAGTTTCAAATCAGTCTTACCTTGCAAATCTACTTATTTTTATTAAATTTATAATTTCATTGTCTCAGCCAAACGGACGTTTTGAAACACAAACAAAAATTTGCTTAAGCATATCCAATCATCATCCTGAACATTGGCAACCATCATGGGGTGGTCAGTAGTGTCTCATTTTCACCTTTTTTTTTTTTTTTTTTGGTTACGTCATTGTGAGTAGTCAACCTAATATCTTTTTGACCTGCAGTTAGGACAGCTCTAACAGCACTAATTGCATTTATGCCCACAAACCCTAATGGTGCTTTGGGCTCATTAGACTACAATAAAGAACAACGGCGTGATCTTGCAGTTAAATCTCGTGAAACTGCACCCAAGTTTGGTTCTCCTGATCGTCAAAAGCTCATTGATGAGGTCACAACAATAACCCAAACTTTTCATTCTAATTGTTTGACTTTCAAGGTCAAATAGATATGATTACATTTTCGAATTTGATATAAAGCCAAGGTCTAATATTATTGAAATATAACTTCATTAATTTTTTTTCAAGAAAGCACACGCAGAAACTGGTATTTTTAGCTAGTAAAAATATGCATTAAAGTGAAGATTGGCAGCTTAATAGCTTATAGGTTTGACTTATATAAGTCAACTGGTTGCTTTCTTTTAGGTTGCAATGATCACATATCTAAATGTGCAGATTCACGAGTACATGATCAGTAAGGCATCTCCGGTCCCTCAACCTAACTCCCCGGAATCTTCAGAACCACCAGCTGCCGTCACAGAACAATCCTGTGAAACACCGGTTAGTCCTGCTAACACTAATGCTATCACAGAGATAACTGAGCACGAAGAACAACAACATGAAGTTCCTTTAAACGAGAACCAAGAAGCAGAAGAGTCAAGGGTGTCAGCGCAGGTGCAGCTGTGAACGCACCTTCTTCTGTAGCTGCGGTGGTGCAGCAGCACCAACCGATGCTTCAGAAACCGGCTTTGCTATTGCTGTGCTTCTGTTGAAGAAGTTGATGAAAGCCAGTGGACATGGTGCAGTGTTCATGGGTCAATCTTGAAAAGCGAGTATTTTCAGGTATGCAGATTTACGGCTAAATTGTCCAGTTTGAATTTTCTGTCTGATATACTTAATTTATGTATATTTGCTTTCACACTGGTGATTGTATTGTGTATATAATTACTTACAATTTTATTGTTATAAAGAAACTCCCGAGTGTTATTTAAGATTTAATATTTGTAATAGTGTCTGTTTCTGTTAATGCATAAGAAATTATCATTTGTTTGTTTTCAGTACTTGTATACAACATTAATCCTGATAAATGTGCAAGTATGTTACAACAATGTTCATATCCAAGAGTTTCATTATTTATACACAATTTAGATGATTATTTCTTCTACCAAAGTATTATGTTCTTAAATCGATCCCTCTTAGTAACGCGGACAGCAATCTAAAATATAGCCTTGAACGTTTGATCGAGATGGTTAATTAGAATTAAGCCTAGCTCAATATCAGTATTACCAAGGATGAACATGATTTATAAAGAATTTACTTTTGGGGGTTAAGGGAATAGTTTGCTTGGAGTCATAACACCATGCGTAGTGGTTGGGGTGAATAATGCCCCACCCTTGGGCGTTGTCCACCACGTGTCGTCCTAGTCAGCAAAGGGGCTTTTTTGTAAAATGGATGTAGTGGGGATGTGGACATTATGTTAAAAGGGGTGTAATGAATTAAATAAATAAAAAAAAACCATGAAAAAAATTGATTGGCTAAAGAAGATGGGGCTTACATTTGATTAGGCCATCAAAATGGGGCTTTGGCGTTGTATTTTCCACGCTTGGGACAAAAAAACCAAAAAGAACGCTCAAGGGGGGCATGACCGGGGCGTGCTATGGCGTTTTAGGACAAAAAAACGCCCCAAATCCACACCACTACGGGTGGTCTAAGAGCGACTTTAATTTTTCTCTCTCTCTCTCTCCCTCTCTAAACGCCATTGCACCACCACCATCTCCACCACTGCCCCACCATCATCTCCACCAAAATCACAGTCCAGATCTAGAAACCCTCCACCACCGTCTCATCTCCACCACCAGTGCCGCCCAACTGCCACCACCATCCCACTACCGCCACTTCTGAACACCCACCACCACCGTCTCACCCCGCTGCCAACTTGCCAAGATCCCTCCACCACCACCTACTACCCTTTAACTCTCTCTTTCTAAACGAAACAACACAACAACAGTTTTGAGACAAATCATCTAGTCAAAACCCATTTTAAACTCCCCAACCCCCGCTCGTTTCTCCCTCTGCGACGCACACCACCACTACGATCACCATTACTTCTCATTTTCTTCGATTTCAAGCGCAACCAGGTACAATCTTCGATTCCCTGTCCATACTTATCCGTAATTTGCTCGATTTTTGTTGTTTTAGATGGTGTTGAGGTCGAACTCAACCTTTAGGGCTCAGTTCTTGTTCAAGCAGCTGTGTTTTGAGAGCAGTGTTGTAGAAATCGGCCTAGGCGGCCGATTAATCGCCGCCTAGGCGCTAGTCGGTAGTCCACTGATTAATTTTAACCTAGTCGGTCCAATTAATCGGTAATCGGTCAAAGTCGGTCGTAGGCGGTCGTAATCGGTGAAAATCGGTCCTAGGCGGTCAAAAATCGGATTAATCAGCCTATATTAATCGGTCAAAATCGGAAAAAATCGGATAAAATCGGTCCTAGGCGGCCCTAGGCGGTCAGAATTGGTCAAAATCAGTCAAAATCGAACCATACTATCTGAAAATTGAAGTATTTATGTGAATTTTGAAGTATTATTTTTATATTATTGGGTATATATATATAATTTTGAAAAAATACATATAAAAATCCCATTCCGATTAATCCCGATTAATCCCTATTAATCCCGATTAATCCCTAGGCTGTACCTCACCGCCCGACTAGCGCCTAGCACCTTCTACAACATTGTTTGAGAGTGTGCTCAGATTGTGTCGATTTCTTCTTTAATACACATTATAATCATGTTTTAATTATCTGACGATGGTGGAGGTGCTGTGGTGTTGGTGGTGGTGTTGTGGTGCTGTGGTGTTGGTGGAGGTGGTTCTACGGTGGTGGAGGTGGTGCGATGGTGATGGTGATGGTTGTGGTGCGGCGGTGATCGTGATGGTGGTGGTTTTGTTGAGAGAGAAAGATAAGTAATAGAGAGATATTAGGTAGAGAGAGTGTGGAATCTGTAGAAAGCGATATATATGTGTGATGGATGCTATACATGTATTTATGTAATAATAGTTTTAGTAATAATAAATTGGTTTTTTTAAGTACAGGAGTAATTTGGTCATTTAACAAAAGTTAACAGAATAATTCTAACAATGTTAAAAATTTGGAATCAAATGGATAAGAAAAGTGGTTATAAGGACTCAGGGCGTTAAACATTTTGATTTTGGACTCAAGTAGTTAAAACCACTAAAACACTGAGACTCAAAAAGTAATTTTCCCTTTATTGTTTAGTTTTTAATAAATTAAATGTGTCGCAGTCATTGTAAAAAAGGTGACGTAACCATCACATATTTTTTTGGAAAGTCTTATAAAAATAGAGCTGTGTACGTATTTTTTTTGAACGGCAAATGTCTTTTTATTTATGTTGTCTGTGGGACTTGAACCCAAGAAATCCCTTGGAAAGTTGTGTACTTATTATACTACTACTTAAAGCACAAAGTTGGTAGAATTTCCCCACCGAAATTGTGAGTATTTAAATACGTTTTCTTCTAACATTTTGCACTAAAAGCTGGGTAGTGGAGCTGGTATTGTGGTAATGTGTTGTTTGTAGATCTCTAACAGATTGTGGGTTCGACCCTTCCTCTTGCATATATTTTTTTTCCTTTTTCCTTTTTTCTTTTCTTATCATGTTTATTTTTTTCTTTTCTCCTTTTCTTATCATGTTTATTTTTTTCCTTTTCTTATAATGCTTATATTTCATTATTTTGTCTATATTTTTCTTCTTTTTTTCCTTTTATGTCTTCTGTTAAATTACTTTTCTCAAATTCTCATACTACAACATTCAAGCTTGATAATTTTTTCTATATATGTTTTAGTCTTAGTAACCAACATGTCGCAACTTCATACACCTTTTCTTTTAATCGTATCTCCCAATCGCAATGCGTGGGGACCTTGAAAAATGAGATCGACACCGACTAAAAAACATCGATTCTATTACATAATTGTCTTTTATCCTCTTTACGCCGCAACGTTAATTTTATAAATTTCTTTTTATACTCACCCATGTTAGTGTCACCGCCTCAACCGTTAAGTTTAATGTGTGTTTCCCACCATGAAGCGTGAGGCTACATTTGACATTACTCTTTTTCCTCTCAACTTTTTCAAAGTTCATATTTACCCCCCAAGACCACTACTTCATTTTACTTACTCCTAAACTTTCAGAAATGGTAATTTTGCCCCCTAGGCTACTACTTCATTTTACAAATTGACCTCTACGTGTCGGAATACATTCAAGTTTGGACGTAAACGGTATAATTCACGTTTCAACAAAAGTTTTTTCCTTAGAAATGAGCCAGGACTTATATAATACGTTTTTATGCTTATTTTGTGTACGTTTTCAGTTGTTCTACGTTTCAACGTACAAGTTATCGTACGTTTTGACGTCGCTAAATATTGACGCAAATGTAAGGGTGGTGTAGTGATTAGGTGGAACCCCACTAAACGAACCAACCCGATTTCGATTCCATTTCTTTTATACGGTATAAATGGATTTACTTTACTTTTTAATCCAACCGTAATGCTAATATAGGTTACATCAAGTTGTATCGGATACGTCATAACACACGTTTTCATATAATTGACGCATTACATAACGTTTGGACTAATCCATTCGATGGGTGCGATATACACGCGTCGCAATGCGCGCGGGCCTTTTTACTATTCTACTATAACTTAAAAGACAAAGTCGGTGGAAACCCCACCGGCTTTGCCTCCTCCTCCCCCATACTTTTACGATTTTGTAATTTTAGCCCCTTGACTTTGAAACCTTCTAATTTTCATAAAATTGCAAATTTAGTCCCTAAACTACTACTTCATTTTACAAATAGTTTGCTTTTGACACCCCAACTTTGTCATAGTTTACTTTTCAGACTCAACTTTGTTATAGTTTACTTCTTATCCCAAAACTTTATCAAATTTTATCTTTACCCTTTCTTAGCCCTTAAGTTTAGAAAATGCAATTTTTAACCACTTAACTTTTAATGAACTTTGTAAATGTCACTTTGACCCCCTTGAGAGTTTTTGGCTTGACGATATAAATTCAAGTTAGTCGGGTCGCGTATAATACGTTATGATTGTACGATATAAATTCGATTTACGTTACGTTTTGATCCAATCGCAATGCAACCATAGGATACATTAAGTTCAATCGGATACGTCAAAACGTGCGTTTTCATATGGTTAACACATCACATAACGCTTGGACTAATCCGTTCGATATTTGTGAAGTACCCGCGCCGCAAAGTGCACGGATCTTATTACTAGTTGATAATGAAATTTATAAAGCATGACATAGTCCAATAAAGTGCAAGTTGGGCTGTAAATGCTTATAATAAGCTTTCGGATACGACAAGAAAAGCTTTGAGTTAATTACTGTTTTCGTCTCTGTGGTTTGTCAAAAATCACTATTTCAGTCCATTAGTTTAAAAATTGCGATTTCAGTCCCTGTGGTTTAACTTTCATAACCATTTCAGTCCACCTCCGTTAACCCCATCCATTTATTATGTTAAGTACATGTGAATTGACCATAATGCCCTTGTTAATAAAAAACAAAGAGATATCTAAATGAGTTAATTACTGTTTTCGTTCCTATGGTTTGTCAAAAATCACTATTTCGGTCCATTAGTTTAAAAATTGCGATTTCAGTCCCTGTGGTTTCACTTTCGTAACCATTTCAGTCCAATCTCTGGCATCACAACCCCACCTCTTAATGTCCGGCGACCCATTACCCACCCCAATTAATATCTTCCTATCAACATCAATTAACATAATAACTTTGAAAAATAATGCTTACCTAGACATTTTCTCATTCTAAAATCCAAAATTAAAATTTTAGAACCATATATGTAAAAATAATGCCAGACTTCTACTTCTATTAAAGCCATGGTGGGTCGAACCCTACAATCCAATTTAAGTCCATATGTCATACAACAATAAAATCATATAAATCCAATAATAAAATCATATAAGTCCATAGGTAGAGGATCCTGTAAAAAAGGCCTAAAGTGTGAGAAAGGTAAGAAAGAATCTCAGCCTTTAGATCTTTGATCTAATGGTTGAGATAATAGGGACCAAATTGTAAAATATTTTTATTAATTTGGGCTGAATTGAAATATCTAAGGGCAATTGTGTCTTTTTATCCCCATTTTCTAAATCAAAATCCCTACAATTTCTCTCTCTCTCTCTCTCTCCAGATCTCTATGTTCGTCTTCTTCGTGTTCGGTTCTCTCTCTCTCTCTCCAGATCTCTATGTTCGTCTTCTTCGTGTTCGGATGATGTCGATGATAGTGACATTTGCGTACGAGATCTGAATTTCAGTAGTAATGGTTTGGTATCGTTCGGTAGGGTTCCGATGGGGTTTACGGTGACTATGACATCTGGATCTCATAACCGTCGTCGGTGGTGGAGCGGCGGTTGCGGTTGCTCCGCTGGACTGCTCTCGCCGGCGAAAAAGAAGTGGATTCGTCTTTTGCCGACTTAAAATTCGGTAAATCTATCTCAGCAGATCATTTAGATTACAGTTGCTGATAAATTACTGTCGGGTGATTTCTGTTATATAATCGGTTAGATCTCGCTGCATGTTTATTGATTCGGATGACGGATGCGAGCGGCAGCGGCGGTGGTGGTGGTTCGATCGGCGGCGGTTGTGGTGGTGCTGGATCGGCAGTGGTGGTGCCGGAAGTGGCAGTGGTGGTGGTGCCGGAAGTGAAGAAGATGATACAGAGGTGTTTATTTTATTTTCTGAATGGTGTTATTTTTTTCTGAATGGTGTTATTTTGTTTACTGAATTGTGTTATTTTGTTTGCTGAATGGTGTTATTTTTGTACTGAATGGTGTTATATTCTTTGTACTGAATAGTGTTTATTTTTTATTTTACTGATGAATGGTGTTATTTTTTTCTTTTCAGTAATGGTGTTTATTTTATTTTCTGAATGGTGTTATTTTTTTCTGAATGGTGTTTATTTTGTTTACTGAATGGTGTTATTTTGTTTGCTGAATGGTGTTATTTTTGTACTGAATGGTGTTATTTTTTGTGCTGAATGGTGTTATATTTTCTGAATTGTGTTATATTTAAAACACCATGTATGAACATGCTCTGAATGGTGTTATATTTATGGACGGTTATAAGTCCTAAAATCCAGGTTTTTCTCTCTCCAAATCTGTCACACCCCCAAAATCCACATGCGGAGTATCACCGCTTGGAGGCGTGACTGACCAGGATCAAGCCACCAATCATATCAAACATAATAAGTATTAAATGTAATTCAAACCAAACGATATGAAAGGTGTTCAAACAAAACATGTTAAGTGTATAGCGGAAGCATAAAATGTAAACCCAACATAATTATTAAGTTCAAATGTTCTAATGTTTTATCATAAGATCCACGATCCGTGCCCACAACGACCGCATCTCCCGTGCAAGCTCCAAATGTACCTAAGGTCCTGCAAGGCATGCAGCAGAGAGTCAACAACTAGTTGAGCGAGTTCACAGTTAATAGTTCAGTAATGGTAATAATGTAGTAAGCCTTATATTCGTTTGTTTAGTCATGTATCATATTAGTTCATATCGCGGCCCTCTAGGCATGTGTGCGATGATTGGGGAAAACTTCCCGAGTATTCTAGACTAGGTATATTTGTATCGCGGCCACCCGGCATGTGTGCGAAGATTAAAGTATATAGTTCGCGGCCTCCTTAGGCATGTGTGCGAAGATTAGTCATAATATCGCGGCCAACCCCTGGCGTGTGTGCGAAGATCAGTTCTATTAGTATCACTAGTCTAGCGGTATCTTATCAATAACCCTTCCTCTCCCGAGGACCATGTAACTAAGTTCCATAAGCTAGGTAAGTACAGTAAACAATCCAAACCCATTCCCACCCCGGGAATCCCATGCCTTGGCTGTGTGAACTCACCTTGGGTTTGCTCGGTATGCTAAGTATGTGCTCAAAGTAAATCAATCACGTCCTAGAGTATGCACGTTTACATAATCAGTTTGTGTTCAAGTTGTTCACGTATAAACATGTAGCACGTATTCACAATCGTATACAAGATGGTTACACTTAACAGCAGTTAAATATTCCGGTTAACACTTAACAGAATTAACTCAAGTTACTGCACAGCTTGGCGAAACACGTACTTTGGCGAAACACATATATTGGCGAAACACAATTTGACGAAACACGTTCTGTTTCGTCGTGGTCATGTTTGGCGAAACAGGATTCTATTTCGTCACTGGCCCTTGGCGAAACACATTCTGTTTCGCCGAGGGTTCTGTTTCGTCGAACAGTTCAGTTACATCGCATAATCAGTCACGTATGAAAACCCTAATCATGCTAACAGCCGTCATCAACATCAGCAATCATGCAGAAACATTCATTCACAGAATTCATTATCACATAATCCTAACATCAGCATCATCGTTTTAACGTCTAGCATGAACCCTAGTTTAAACGTATCAACATATCGATTACAACATCACATCATCAAACCCTATCAAGATGCTAACTTGCATTCAGAACCAGATCATATTAACAACATTCAGAACCGAGCATTCGATCATATTCAGTTTCGCATAGAATTGTATACGTCCCACTACAACATACATATAAAAATCTATATCATCACCATACTTATAATCACAGCAGTACACGCATCAGTTATTCAAACAAACATGAATCGAGATGATACAGAATCAAGAAACCGATTAACGAACACACAACTAACCGGGATGAAGGAAACAATGATTTAATCGTTCGGGAGGGTTCGAGAGTACACAGAGCTGCCGTCAATGGGGAGAGAGTTCTAGGGTTTCAACTTTTGCCAAAGATATGA
This sequence comes from Helianthus tuberosus, assembly GCA_030545235.1. Classification (NCBI taxonomy): domain Eukaryota; kingdom Viridiplantae; phylum Streptophyta; class Magnoliopsida; order Asterales; family Asteraceae; genus Helianthus; species Helianthus tuberosus. The sequence continues at coordinate 195,153,474 of CM060414.1, forward strand.
AAACAGAAGTCGGTTCACGTTAATATTTGCGATTTAACGTTCTGGGCCCGTAATGGGCTTTGGCGAATCTGGGCTCGGTGAAACAGCCTGTTTCGTCGAGTAGGTTGTTGGCGAAACTGAATCAGTTTCGTCGAAATGTACTTGGCGAATCACACTTGTGTTTCGTCGGGCTCTTTCCTATGTTAAGCAGTTTAAGTTTTATAAACAGTACACATGTTATACAATCACACATAACCATGCAATCACAACTATATAGTCAAAGTCAACGTGCATTAAATGCAAATAAAGAATGTCGGAAATTCGAGTTGTCACATTATCCCCAACTTGAAAGAAATTTCGTCCCGAAATTTAGCATGCAGTTACTGAGGAAGCTAGTGGTGTGACGTTGTTTACCTGTATCGTATCGCGGCTCCCCGAGCAGGTTTGCGAAGATTACTGGTTTTCTTGGGGTGTCACATCATCCCCCCGTTGATTTGGAATTTCGTCCCGAAATTCTGTATCGGTAGCTTCAGCCTCAGTAGTAGTTGCATTGGTTCCGAACAACTGGGGATATTTGAGTTCCATTTGATCTTCACGCTCCCAGGTGAACTCTGGGCCGCGGCGGGAGTTCCAACGAACTCATACAAGAGGGATTCTCGTGTTCTTGAGGACCTTAACACCCCGGTCCGTGATTTCAACAGGTTCCTCGACGAAGTGCAACCGCTCGTCGATAGTGAGTTCCTTTAAGGGAACTATGTGGGTCTCATCTGACGTACACTTCTTCAGATTCGACACGTGAAAGACGTTGTGAACTGCACTGAGTTCAGGTGGTAAGTTCAATCTGTAGGCTACCCTGCCTATTTTCTCAATAACTTCGAAAGGTCCGACGTATCGTGGATTGAGTTTGCCGCGTTTGCCAAAACGAACCACACCTTTCCAGGGCGAAACTTTGAGTAGCGCTCGATCCCCAACCTGGAATTCGAGCAGTTTTCTATCTTTATCGGCGTATACTTTCTGACGGTCACGTGCTGCCGCCATGCGTTGTCGTATTTGAGCAATCTTTTCAGTAGTATCAACTACCATTTCTGGACCTGTGATCTGACTATCTCCCACCTCTGCCCAACAGAGAGGTGACCGGCATTTACGCCCGTACAATGCCTCGAATGGTGCAGCTTTAATGCTTGTGTGGTAACTGTTATTGTATGAAAATTCCACAAGTGGCAAATGTTTTTCCCAACCATTGCCAAAGTCAATTACGCACGCCCGAAGCATGTCTTCTAGAGTTTGAATAGTGCGCTCAGACTGCCCATCTGTCTGAGGGTGATAAGTTGTGCTCATGTCTAAACGAGAGCCAAAAGATTTATGCATTGCTTGCCACAGTTCTGAAGTAAAACGTGCGTCCCGATCAGAGATAATGGAGGTTGGCACCCCGTGCCTCGAAACCACTTCTTTTAAGTAGATGTCTGCTAAGGTAGAGAACTTGTCTGTTTCTTTAATGGCCAGGAAGTGAGCAGACTTTGTGAGTCGATCCACGATCACCCAGATAGTATCATTTCCGCGCTGAGATCTAGGTAAGCCAGTAACAAAATCCATGGAAATTTGTTCCCATTTCCATTGTGGTATCTCAGGTTGTTGAAGTGGACCTGATGGTTTCTGATATTCTGCCTTGACTCTCGCACAAGTCAAGCATTTGCTAACGTATATGGCTATGTGGGCCTTCATGCTAGGCCACCAATATGTAGTTCTGATGTCGTGGTACCTTTTATCCGCACCTGGATGTACCGAGTAACGGGACTTATGAGCTTCATCCATTACAAGCTCGCGTAAGTTACCATAGAGTGGGACCCAGATGCGTCCTGTTACGTAATAAGCGCCGTCTGCCCTTTGTTCTAATCGTTGCCTTGAGCCACGTAGGGCTTCAGCCCTGACGTTGTCTGGTTTCAATGCTTCTACCTGAGCATCTCGTATCTGAGAAGGAAGGCTAGACTGGATAGTAAGTTGCAATGCTCGTACACGCCTAGGCGTAGTATCCTTTCGACTGAGGGCGTCGGCCACCACATTGGCTTTGCCCGGATGGTACTTTATAGCACATTCGTAATCGTTCAGTAGTTCGACCCATCTACGTTGTCGCATGTTCAATTCTTTCTGTTTGAAAATGTGCTCGAGACTCCTGTGATCTGTGTAGATGGTGCATTTAGTGCCGTACAGGTAATGTCGCCATATCTTGAGCGCAAAAACAACAGCTCCCAGCTCTAAATCATGTGTTGTGTAGTTCTGTTCGTGAATCTTGAGTTGGCGCGAAGCATAAGCAATGACTTTATCCCGCTGCATCAACACACATCCAAGACCCTGGATAGATGCATTGCAATAGACTACAAAATCGTCCGTGCCTTCAGGCAGTGAGAGGATAGGTGCGCTACAGAGTCTATCCTTTAAGTGCTGAAATGCTGTTTCCTGTGTTTTACCCCAACGATAAACAACACCTTTCTGTGTCAGTAGCGTAAGTGGCTGTGCGATCTTTGAGAAATCCTTGATGAATCGTCTGTAATAACCCGCCCAACCCAAGAATTGGCGTATTTCGGTTGGTGTACGAGGTGCAGGCCAGTTCTTAACCGAATCTACCTTGGATGGATCAACATGAATCCCATCCTTGTTTACCACGTGGCCTAGGAAGTGGACTTCACGAAGCCAGAAGTCACATTTTGAAAACTTGGCGTACAGCTGTTCCGTTCGAAGGAGTTCCAAAATAAGTCGTAAGTGCTGCTCGTGTTCCTCCTGACTCTTCGAATAGATCAGGATGTCGTCGATGAAAACAATGACGAACTTGTCAAGATAAGGTTTGCAAACCCTGTTCATAAGATCCATGAAAATCGCAGGCGCGTTCGTTAGCCCGAAAGGCATGACCAGAAACTCGTAGTGGCCGTAGCGTGTTCTGAACGCTGTTTTGGAGACGTCCTCATCCCGGACTCTCAGTTGATGATACCCTGACCTTAGATCAATCTTCGAGTAATAGCTCGACCCTTGCAGCTGATCGAATAAATCGTCGATGCGTGGAAGAGGATAGCGATTCTTCACAGTTACCTTGTTCAATTCGCGGTAGTCTATACACATGCGGAAGGTACCGTCCTTCTTCTTTACAAATAGTACTGGAGCTCCCCAAGGCGAAGAGCTAGGACGTATGAAACCCTTTTCCAAGAGTTCTTGCAGTTGCTTAGACAGTTCTTCCAGTTCGGTTGGAGCTAAGCGATAAGGTGCTCGAGCTATAGGTGCTGCTCCAGGAGCGAGCTCGATCTGAAATTCAACCTGACGGTGAGGCGGTAACCCAGGTAACTCTTCAGGAAACACTTGAGGAAATTCGCGTACTACAGGAATATCCTCAATCTTTTTCTCTTTCTTCGACGTATCCGTAACGAGAGCTAAAACAGCTGTGTGGCCCTTTCGTAAACACTTCTGAGCCTTCAAGAAAGAAATGATGCCACTCACGACACCACTCTTGTCGCCTTGAACTTCGAGAGGTTCTTTACCAGAACGGGGAATACGAATGATCTTTTCCTTGCATAGGATCTCTGCTTGCTGTTGGGATAACCAATCCATACCGATGACAATGTCGAAACTACTCAGAGTTATAGGAATTAGATCGATGGAGAAAGTCTGACCAGCGAGGATAAGATTACAACCTTGAACTATGTGCGTGGCCTCTAAACTTTTACCGTTAGCTAACTCTACTACATGCTTGGTGTTTAAAAGTGTTGGTGCACGTTTTAACATTTGACTAACTTTCAGAGACATATAACTGGTATCCGCACCCGAATCAAATAGTACAGTAACATAAAAGTCGTCGAGAAGAAACTTACCCATAACGACGTTGGGATCATTCCTGGCATCACCCTGCCCAATCACGAATGCTCGTCCTCTAGCACCATTATTGTTGTTGTTGTTTCCCCCATTGTTGTTGTTCCCATTGCCCTGGTTATTGTTGTTGTTATTCTGATTCTGGTTTAACTGTGGGCAATCACGTTTGAAATGACCTTCAGCCCCACACTGGAAACACCCCCGGTTCCCTCGCTGTGGTTGTTGTTGCTGGTTCTGTGGAGCTGGTAGTGGGAGTTGCTGATTCTGATTTGCAGGTCGCGCACTCCTGCAGTCTTTAGCTTCATGCCCTCGCTTGAAACATCTCTGACAATGTTCCTTGCGACACCGTCCACTGTGATGTCTGTTGCACCGATTACATAGTGGGTGAATTCCCCGATATCCACCCTGTCCACCAGACGACTGCTGACCCGGACCCTGATAATCATTGGTTTTGCGTTGCTGAGCTTGAGATTGAACGGTAGCTGAACTCTTGCTGAAATCCCCCTCCCATTTCCGCTTGTTGTCACTGGGAGTAGCAGGAGTAACTGAAGTAGTAGCGGTAATTGTAGCGTTGATGCGTTTAGGCAACCTGTTCTGCTCCACCGCTTGATCAGTGAGACGGTGAGCCAACTGAACAACCTGCTGGTAGGTGGCATGATTGGCGGAAGTCACATGGCTTTGGATCTCTGGCACCAGACCCTTAAGATAAAGTTCAATACGCTTGTCCACCAAAGTAGGACACAGTAATGCAAGCTCATTCGATCTCTTTGTATACGCCTCAATTTCAGACCCTGTCATCTTGAGGTTGAAGAACTCAACTTCCAGCTTATGTATGTCATCACGACTGCAGTATTCTTCCTTGATCATCTCTTTGAAATTGTTCCATGGGGTGGCGTTAGCAGCAACCAACCCCAGTATTTGGACCTGTGCTTTCCACCATGTGAGAGCTAAACCCTCGAGAGTACCGGTAGCATATTTCACCCTACGTGCCTCAGGGCATTCACACATTTCGAACACAGACTCTAGCTTCTCGAACCAATGGAGAAGGCCTACGGCTCCTTCAGTGCCGCTGAAAGTAGTTGGACGACAGTCCATGAAAGTCTTGAAAGTGCAAACAGGTGGTTGACCTGTTGTGCATAAGAGTTAGGATAAGATAAAACACGAGAGTTGGTTTAGGAATGTAGGATCTAAGGATCCTAGTGTGAGTTGTAACTGCAGGGTGTACCTCCTGCTTGAGCGGCTGCAACTGCCGCAGTAACTCGTTCGTTAATGAGGGCCGTCAACTGGTCCTGAGTCATGTTGATACGTCCAGACATGATCTTCATAGTAAAGATAACGTAAGTGAGATAGGTTCGCGAATAGTGCGATGACAGAAGAGAGTGAGCACCCCAGTATTCTCAAGCAATAACATATAGTAAGTTCTGTAATCTAAGCATACCGCGAGCAAAGTTCTATGTAATTCTAGCAAGTAGGTAAGATAACATGAATAGTAATACCTATGATGTTGAGCCTTGCACGTGGAGCGAAGCGTCGTTGTGGATCGTTGAGAGCACTGTTCTGGTTATAGTCTGGTTTTAACAAAAATCGTTTTCCCTTTATTAAAACCGAGTTCTCTATAACCAATGGCTCTGATACCAATCTGTCACACCCCCAAAATCCACATGCGGAGTATCACCGCTTGGAGGCGTGACTGACCAGGATCAAGCCACCAATCATATCAAACATAATAAGTATTAAATGTAATTCAAACCAAACGATATGAAAGGTGTTCAAACAAAACATGTTAAGTGTATAGCGGAAGCATAAAATGTAAACCCAACATAATTATTAAGTTCAAATGTTCTAATGTTTTATCATAAGATCCACGATCCGTGCCCACAACGACCGCATCTCCCGTGCAAGCTCCAAATGTACCTAAGGTCCTGCAAGGCATGCAGCAGAGAGTCAACAACTAGTTGAGCGAGTTCACAGTTAATAGTTCAGTAATGGTAATAATGTAGTAAGCCTTATATTCGTTTGTTTAGTCATGTATCATATTAGTTCATATCGCGGCCCTCTAGGCATGTGTGCGATGATTGGGGAAAACTTCCCGAGTATTCTAGACTAGGTATATTTGTATCGCGGCCACCCGGCATGTGTGCGAAGATTAAAGTATATAGTTCGCGGCCTCCTTAGGCATGTGTGCGAAGATTAGTCATAATATCGCGGCCAACCCCTGGCGTGTGTGCGAAGATCAGTTCTATTAGTATCACTAGTCTAGCGGTATCTTATCAATAACCCTTCCTCTCCCGAGGACCATGTAACTAAGTTCCATAAGCTAGGTAAGTACAGTAAACAATCCAAACCCATTCCCACCCCGGGAATCCCATGCCTTGGCTGTGTGAACTCACCTTGGGTTTGCTCGGTATGCTAAGTATGTGCTCAAAGTAAATCAATCACGTCCTAGAGTATGCACGTTTACATAATCAGTTTGTGTTCAAGTTGTTCACGTATAAACATGTAGCACGTATTCACAATCGTATACAAGATGGTTACACTTAACAGCAGTTAAATATTCCGGTTAACACTTAACAGAATTAACTCAAGTTACTGCACAGCTTGGCGAAACACGTACTTTGGCGAAACACATATATTGGCGAAACACAATTTGACGAAACACGTTCTGTTTCGTCGTGGTCATGTTTGGCGAAACAGGATTCTATTTCGTCACTGGCCCTTGGCGAAACACATTCTGTTTCGCCGAGGGTTCTGTTTCGTCGAACAGTTCAGTTACATCGCATAATCAGTCACGTATGAAAACCCTAATCATGCTAACAGCCGTCATCAACATCAGCAATCATGCAGAAACATTCATTCACAGAATTCATTATCACATAATCCTAACATCAGCATCATCGTTTTAACGTCTAGCATGAACCCTAGTTTAAACGTATCAACATATCGATTACAACATCACATCATCAAACCCTATCAAGATGCTAACTTGTATTCAGAACCAGATCATATTAACAACATTCAGAACCGAGCATTCGATCATATTCAGTTTCGCATAGAATTGTATACGTCCCACTACAACATACATATAAAAATCTATATCATCACCATACTTATAATCACAGCAGTACACGCATCAGTTATTCAAACAAACATGAATCGAGATGATACAGAATCAAGAAACCGATTAACGAACACACAACTAACCGGGATGAAGGAAACAATGATTTAATCGTTCGGGAGGGTTCGAGAGTACACAGAGCTGCCGTCAATGGGGAGAGAGTTCTAGGGTTTCAACTTTTGCCAAAGATATGAAAACAGAAGTCGGTTCACGTTAATATTTGCGATTTAACGTTCTGGGCCCGTAATGGGCTTTGGCGAATCTGGGCTCGGTGAAACAGCCTGTTTCGTCGAGTAGGTTGTTGGCGAAACTGAATCAGTTTCGTCGAAATGTACTTGGCGAATCACACTTGTGTTTCGTCGGGCTCTTTCCTATGTTAAGCAGTTTAAGTTTTATAAACAGTACACATGTTATACAATCACACATAACCATGCAATCACAACTATATAGTCAAAGTCAACGTGCATTAAATGCAAATAAAGAATGTCGGAAATTCGAGTTGTCACAAAATCCTTAAATCAAGGATTACCATATTTGAATTTGTTAATGCATTTACAATCTTACCCTTTTCAATTAATTTAGATCTAATGGTTGAGATTCTTTCTTACCTTTCTCACACTTTTAGTCTTTTTTACAATAACTCCACCCTAAGTCCATATTTAATTAACACAAAGGTAATTTAGTTATTTCATTAAAAACTTAACGGTAAAATAGACGGTGTTAGGAGATTGGACTGAAATGGTTACGAAAGTGAAATCACAGGGACTGAAATAGTGATTTTTGACAAACCACAGGGACGAAAACGATAATTAACTCATTTAGATATATTTTAGTTTTTTATTAACAAGGGAATTATGGTCAATTCACGTGTACTTAACAGAAAAAATGGATGGGGTTAACGGATGTGGACTGAAATGGTTACGAAAGTGAAACCACAGGGACTGAAATCGCAATTTTTAAACTAATGGACTGAAATAGTGATTTTTGACAAACCACAGGGACGAAAACAGTAATTATTGGATTTTATCAGTCCAAACTATTGGCTATTGGCCGCTATCACCCCCAACTATGACTTTGACGTCCGCCACCTCCAACTTAACACTTAGTGTGTTCTGTCACCAAGTCGTTAACTGATCATTAACTTTTGATCATGTTACTATACTTTTGGGGGTGTCCTAAGATCCCTATGACACCCCCAAAAGTATAGTAACATGTGTCAAAGTGTTAAGTTGGGGGTGACAGGCGTCAAAGTGAAGTGATAGTTGGATGTAATAGCAACCAATAGCTAATAGTTAGAGGTGATAAAATCTAATAACCCTTGTTTATAAAAAAATAGGTATTCTTTTTTAAGTGAAATGGAAAAGATAAGCTTTTGTCTAGTATTACTTAATAAATACAGAGATGAGATATGATGAATATGGAATGGGTTTTGATAATCTTAGTGTAATATTTTAGAATCGTATTTCTGTATCATACTCGTTGAACACCCATCAGGGGAAGTGAACCCGGTTCGTGATGTCTTAATAGTATTTTGTTCCCCCATTCACTCACTCACACTCACTGTGATTTGGAAAATGGAAACCCTAACTACATTTACATCAGGGCTTTTCTCAAGAACCCAAGTCTGTATTGCTGACCAAGGTCCACATACTTGATTATCTCACTTCCACATGTTGATAACTTTTTTGGTTACCAAATTTGATAGTGATGCATTCATATTTCATTTCACTGTCATCGAAGTGCTAAACATTTTTTGGTTACCAAATTTTATATGACAAGTGCTTCTGGGTTAGGGGTTGAGTAGATTACATTTTTATGTGGTTTTGTGTGTCTTTCATTTTTATTATTCTTTAGCTAGTTAAAATGATTGAAGGATGTCTTTTAAGGGCGGATACATTGATGATATGATATGATAGGTTAGAAGTCATCATTAGGCCACACGGGGTGAGAACGTTATTTACCGTGATACAATAGTATCACTCGTGGAACACCGCCCCGCCCAATTCCATAACGAGTGATAGAGTACAACGAGTTATATATATAACGCGTTGACGATATTGGGTGATGAATGAGTATCTTGTACATTGTGCATTAATACTTGTACATTGGAATCCCATCACTAGTGATACCACCCCCACTACATTTCTATCACTAGTGATAGAATATTGGGTGCTGACATGGCATGATTTGATTGGATAGTGGGAGTGATAGAATCCTATCACTAGTACCCCCCCCCCCCCCCCCCCCTCTCTTAGATAGTGCGTGGAGAAAAGAAGATATCCCGAGATGAGACCCACAAGAAATGAGAATGGAGATTAAAAATCCTGTTATGGTACTATTATAATAAAGTTATATACACTCTATATAGAGAGAGTATAGTATCACACTTGGATATTTAGCTTGAAACCTAAATATTTTTTTACGTTTTTTTTTCTAGTTTCTAGAGTTCTGGTTGCCGAACCACATGTAACATGGCAGCTATGTGGTAACGGCTAGAACTTCAAAAAGCACGTCGTGACAGCTAGGTTTTCAGAAAGTCAGTTCTTTTGTTTCCAGCAGCCTGTTTGGTTCTAAGAACTCACAATTGCTGAAATAACCAAAATAGTCCAGTACGGATTTTGGGGCTAACCAAGTTTAAGGATCGACCGAAGCTGGTGAACTTACTTTTACAGTTGGTTTAATCATCTACGTACCCCTTGAGCTCGATTTAGCAATTGGGAAACGAGATTTTTTATAATTGTATCATCAAATTGATTGTAAAATTTAGTATCACCCAACTCCCAATTGTCTCATTCTACAATGTCAATGATAGGAAATATAGTGTATGATCAATCAAACCCTTACAAGTTACAACTATTGCTTGAGCCCTTGGTTTCGAAGCACATCACAAAATTGAAGTTTTTTCAAACTGGATATCGAAAATACAAATCAAAAGTGGTAGGTAACTAAATTACAACCAGCTAGTAGGAGAAAAAAATTTAAAATCAAGATGCGATCTTACTAGAGTTTCAAGGTGACACAGATCAGTGAGTTTGCAGTTGCCAGTGGTGGAAATGAGTTTGGGACTTTGGGTAGGGGCGTAGGGCAGATTCTCATAATTTACTTATGCCCAACGTGACCCGTCCATCCTTTTTTCATGGCCCAGCTTGGCCAGTTATCTCTTTTTAACCCTACCGATTTAGACCCCTTACAAACTAATACTTACCCCAAAAGAACCCATATATCAGCGATTAGGTGTTTGTTGTTCAGAATTAGTATGATGAAATGAAAGCACGATTCTGCGAGTGTATGGAGGGACAAGATGAAAATATCCAATTCAAGATCACACAATTTTGAATGAGAAATATCAGATTTAAAAGTTGTGGCACACCAAAAGATAACAAGTGATGAACAGGATTCGGTCACAAATTTATGGAGTTGAAAACCAAAATCCTAAATCCTAAATCATCTTAATTATTTAGAGATTACCCACATGAAGCAAATGCCTAATTGCAGCAACTGCATCACCTTTGTGTTCCCTTAATGTTCTTTCAGCCACCTTCTTGTCCAGCTGTAAGTAACCAAACAAACACAAGTAAAGAGTGGTTGCTGTTACGTTACCTTTTAGAAAATCATTTGTACACAACTACAGCTACACCACCGCGTATTCAGATAAATATTACTTGTCAAAAAAAACTGACCTCTAGTTCATTTGCAATGATGTCAACATCAGCAGCATTGATTTTGACAGCGGCCAACTCTTTCTCCCTTGAACCAATAATCATAAAGTCAAGTAAAAAAATTCGCAACATAAGTGTAACGCTCAATGTGTGCTGAAAATAACACATATGTTAGCAAACTCGACTAGAAAGCAGGATACTTGTAGTATTCCTTGCTGAACCCCATAAGGCATATTGGGGTATTCATCATAGGACAATAATTCCAAGTCATGCTCACACAATGCGGGGTAGCTCAATGATGTAGTGAAGTGGGTCATGGGTAGTTACTAGTTAGTTATTTTCGTTAACTTCTTGTATTAGTTTTTTCCTTGTGTTAGTTATTTTGGTTGATGTAAAGGTATATAATTTGAAATATGCAGAATGTGAATATTAACTATCTATCCCTCTACAATTATCCTCCTATAATTCTGTCTGTCTACTACCATAACAGAACAGAACAGGTATGGCTTTTGAAATAATAATAATAATAATAGATCTGGAACAATGAGAAACTCATTTGATCATATTAATAATATTCCACATGTTAACAAGAAACTATGATTAAAATGAATGGACCAAGCAACCTAAAAAAAAAGTTGATAAAATGAATTACATGATGATAGCTACACTTTGCAAGTTGATAATTAATTGATAAAAGCAATCATTCATTCATTCTTGAAGGCTAAAAAAGATAACCCTGGCTGGCCTAAAAGGTACCTTAATCTCATAGCATTCAAATCAGCTTCCTTTGATGCAGCAATCGAAGCCATAGCCTAATATATATGTTATACAAAAACAGAACAACCAATTAATTAATTAATGAGTTGATTGGAAACAAACAGAAAGAAAGAAAGAAAGAAAGAGAGGTACCTCTTGAACACGAGTGGAATCCAGCTGACGATCTTCGACATGATCGGTGAGCTTGTCGAGTGCTTTGCTCTGTTGCTGCAAATCCTTCGAGTCTTCTACTCTCTCTATCCCTTCGTCTCCGCCCTCCATTATCAATCAATCGCCGACCTACGATTTCTTCTGCTTGGTTGCTTGGTTGGTTTTCGGCTGCATTCTTAACCTTTTAAACCCATTTTAATATTGGGCCTAAACCCACCTCAGGCCCAACACTTCCCAATTTATTACCTTTTTATTTTTTTTCTTCTATATTACTCCTAAATTACTTGACTTAATTCAGTCACGGTCCCGACACAATAAGTGGCCAACGACCTTCATCACCTTTCAAAGTGGAGGTCATAAGTTCAAGTCTCGCCTAGAGAGAAAATGCTCTAGGATAGTGAGTCTTAGGGCGGTGGGTTTCCTCTGTCATTGGGTTTGCCGGGTGAATGGGCTTTTGTTGGTTGCTGCAAAATCGAACAAGAACTGAAAGTGGTTCGAATGTTGAATTCTTAAATTCGATTGAAGGATTGGCTCGGTTTTGGATTGAACTAGAAAAGAGCCTGACACTCATCATAAAAGTGTCTAGGTGTGTTAGTTTCTTTGAGGGTTATCCTAGGATTAATTGTCATAGTCCTATCATGTCCGATTTGGGTTTGACCAAAATGTTGTTGTAAGAAAATTGATTATTTAAATAAATAAATAAATAAAGGTATATGATGATAGTTTAATCTTGATTCTTATTGAAGTTGCAATGGAAACAGGACATGCCCAAATAAAAAACTGAACTAAACCTAGCCTAGCCTAGCCTATTATATTACACTGTACGTATGGTTGTAATTCTAGACTGGATGGAATGGTTTAGTCATGGACGTGAGTATTGGTTAATAAGTAAGTATGCATGATAAACCATCCATCCATCCTTTACAAAACATGATAATAAACTTGTCTTATTATTCGTTAGAAGCAAGAAATGAAATGAACTGAAGGGAAATCCAATCCACTGTATATATTATCCATCCAATCAGACAGGTTCTTCATGCTATGCTAGCAACCACTGTTTTCCATCAATGAAATCTGTAGACAGGAAGGGTGCAGCTTCTTGGCCACTAAGTTTCTTCAGCCACGGAGCCCGCCCCGCTGTACTAGACCCTGGCCCGTGGCAGTTGTATTCCGCATGGTATACATGTCTATATACATACAAAATTTGTTAAGTAACAATTATATATCTTCTTTTCTTTAATAATTAAATACTTACTCTAGACTGCCATGATGGTTCCAGTCGCTCCAACCTTGGGGTCTTATGGACTTGGATAAATAAGTCTTTGCAAAAACTACTCGAGAGTGGTCACCTTTCGGCCGACCTAAGAAAGCATGTCCAATGCCGTATATTCGCCCCTTAAGGAATACAAATCCCGTGTTTTCATTTACGCTTGTTCGGGTATGAGCCGTCACCGACCCTTGAATCTCTATTCGTTGATCCCCTATCACAAAGATCTCGCATTCCTGTCCATATGTACCAGGTAAGTGTACTGTGTTTTGAAATAATAATAATAATAATAATAATCAACTTGTGGTGGTTAAAAAAAACACATCCACTTACATGAAAGACAGATCGCGCCTGACCAAATATGATATCGATGGCACCTTGAATGTAACATCGATCATAGTAATGTCTACCTTCATTGTCAAGAAGGGTGTTATGAGAGCTATAGAATCCACAACTATAAAATGCAGCTTTGTCACCACCAACATAGGCTGCTACTGATTGGTTATGTGAGGTGTTAGCAATCCCTGTAGGTGCGTCATTCTGAGTCCATATGTGCATTAGTATTAGTATTAGTGGATGCATATTGCATTAATTCATGTTTGTTTGTGTTGTAACTTGTAAGTAAAGTAAGCGTACCTTAAAGCTTATACCAAAGGCAATAAAATCATCAGCATCAACTTTGAAAGTGGAAGATTCATAGTTGTTTTCACAACTTTGTGACCAAACAATCACTGTTTTAGTCCTCCCACTTCCCCTTAAGAATATGTGACCTTTTTCTCTTGGAATCCTCACTTTTTCCCTACATTCATACATTTAAATAACCGTTCAAAAAAAGTTATAATATTAAAAGTAGTGTGTATTTTTTTTAGCTAAGTTGCATATATAGCAATAACTCATTAGATTTTATATTTACATACATATATTATCTTGCTCAATTAGCAATTGAAATGCTCATTCTTAGGTCAGAATCATGTTTGGCTCAAAGCACCACATCAAGAAAGATCATATATAATTTTAAAAACATAGATGTAGCTAGATTGATTATTTACAAGTTTAAAAGCATTAAAATACATATGCAACTTGTTTTTTTTTTATTAAATTAAAAACAAATAATGAATGACCTGTAAGTTCCTTTCTTGACATGAATGAGGACCCAATCTTGATTCCCGTCAGGAACAGAATCAATAGCATCTTGTATAGACGTAAATTTTTCAGATCCCTTAACATCAACTGTAATCATTTTTCTTGTGACGATTTTTGGAGTTACATCATCCTCGATGGGTGGCCTTAGAGTCAAGAAACTTCTACAATTCACGCCGTCCAACAAAAACATTATCGTGATCAATAGAAGAATATTGATAACGAAGCGTGATTGTGATTTAATCATGTCGTCGTCTTTCTTTTTTTCTTTACGAGATGGAAGGAAATTAACAAAATATTTTGTGTTTTGAAGAAGGTGATCGATCGATGTTTAATTTCTTTCTTCAACGGCTTTTTCCTCCTCCAACAATGTCCGTGTGGTTTATATTAATTTCATACTGGGGGTTTCTGCTTTCCATTTTTATAATTACTTTCCGAGTTTATCATCTAAAATATATATGTTCAACAATCAAGACACAATTTAAAATAATAAAACTTAAAACTATTTATAAAACAATAATAGAAATAGAAATATTAAATATACAAATAATGAATGAAAGCTGGCATGCATTAATTAACCTCATGGGTTGATTAATCAATCTGGTAGTATAATACAACAAACACTTTTGCTTTGATTAATTAAAAAACTTCCTAGTTTGTAAATATTTGATTCGTTGTCCATTTTACCTCATAAAGTCATTGGTACGTACACCCATGTGTACTCGTTACTCTTGATTCAATTCGTAGATCGTAACGTTTCATTTCATTTAAAATATATATAGTTTTTTTATCAAACAACTTAACTTATATACATTCATCAACTCCAAACTCAAAATTGACTAAATCTAACTTTATTGTTTAGTGACATAAAGAACGAATTGAGGGGTTACATTATCAATTAATCAACGCTAAATATGCAAGTGTTGACCAAGGTTAGGATTGTCCTTTATTGTGAATGAATATTCAAACATAGAGAGCAGTTTGGATAGATAAACTGAAGATTTTGCAAGTTTAAGCAATAATTGAAGGTTTAAGGCATTGTTTTCATCTAGCTTTATTAATGCAAGTTGTAGAAAGTGTTTTAAAACTTTTTAAATTAGCAAAACTTGTAAGTATTTAATTGGTTTGCTTGCAAACCTTATGTAAGAAAATCAAAGCGTGAAGGTTGCTTCATCGATTAATCAAATCAAAACTTTTAGATGCATTTCCTGAAAAGATTCACTGTTATCGTTTTCACGTCTTTGCTAATTGATTTCACCACTTATAATAAAGAAAACATTTTTAAAAATCAAACAACCCGTTGTAATAATAATTGTAATAATAATATATGACAATAATTAAATAAAGTTTTTATGTAAATAAATAAACATGGACCACATTTCAAGGCAAAAACTATCTCTTGACGTTATCTCATCCAGATTGATTTAACAAACTATATTAATATAGGGCCCCTCTATGATTCACCCTTTTAACATAAATGGCCTACTTATTTTTCGACTGCCTAAATCAATGTTTTCAGAACCGGTTCAGATTTCGAATCGGTCTTCTTATCAGTTCACGGGTCTGATCGGCCGGACCAGATGTAAGAATCGGGATGTGTCGTAAATATTATAAAACTTAATAGGGGTTAAATCTGAAAAATATATAACAAAAACGGTCCAACCCCTTAAAACAGTTTGACCGGCCGGTTTCCGGTCCAACCGCTGGGTCACGAGTTCAACCTCCGGTTCAACGTTATTCCGGTCCGATACCTTGACCCGGACCGGCCCAACCTTCGGTTCCCGATCCGGTTTGGGTTGGAAACACTGGCATAAATTAATCTGTTTTGAGTACATTGCTATTTATGTTAATATATGACGATAAAGAATCCTATTAATCTAGTCATTTGTATTAATTATTTTAATTTTCCATTGGACAAAAGTTATTTACATCTCTTATTTATAACTGATTTGAATAGATTTTCAAATCAGATAAAGACACAAAGAATTATGCAAAGAACGATATACCCTTTTGGAGAAATTATATATTTATAATTTTCATGTTCTAAACATATAAAATGAAATCATTTATATAGAGGTTGAACCAATGTTTTAAATACCGATACATACCTCGATATAAATAGGTTTCCGTATAGGCTTCCAACCGTCCGCTGATACAAGTTCATACCAGCCTACTGCTTTAAGCCTACGTTAAAAGTTTGAGTTTAAATTAAGTGGCCCATCCAAATTACAACATATTGATTAAAATTTCAAGCCGATTAAAACCTAGCGGCATCCAAATCATCGATTAAACCCTATCGATCAACAAACGTTCAAGTCCCACTCTCTAATTTGTTGGAAAACTAAGTTTTATTGAGGTAAAGTTGTATTTTTTTTTTATGAAACTTTAGTGTTAACTAGTCAACCCGGAACCGCCATGTACAACTGGTTGAGCCATTTCTTAGCCCAACCCGTTATTGTTTAAAAACTGGTGTTTAAAACACTGGGTCGAACCATTATAATAGTTGGGGGGAAGCATCACTAGAGTTTCATGCTGTGTGGAATCATTATAGTCTTGATAGAGTGTGTACTCCATACTTACTAACTCATATTATTTCTTATTTCAATTTCTCATTTGATATTACAAATAAATAAAATATGTAATCAAATACTATCTTGACAAAATAACACCTCAAACCTTGTCTACATTACCCAGATCATGTTATTTAAGTAATTTTTTTAATCGTTGTTTAACTCATAGAAGCTACACAAAATCAGACCGTATAAACTATAAAGTATCTTGATAAGACGTGATAGTATGTTGGTAAAGTGGTAGAATTCCCAACCAAATAGTTGTTGTTTTAAACCTTGTAAACATTCAAAAAAATATCGATAAGGATATGTTTTGTCAATTTCAAAACGTCCGAGGACTTTTCAATACAATCACCAAAACTTAAGGACTCAAATTACACATTCTACACATATATAACCAGTTAACTCCTCCTCTCAAACACGTAAAACCCATTTCCCACCAAATCAAAACAAAACAATGGATAAACCGTCACCGGAAAACTTAATCGTCGTTAAAAAAGATCCCGACGGGATAGCTTACGTCACAATCAACCGCCCAAAGTCCTTAAACTCACTAACAAAACCGATGATGGTGGATCTGGCGCGTGCTTTCAACTCTCTCAGCTCCGACGACTCCGTGGGCGTCATCATACTGTCCGGGTCGGGTCGCTCGTTCTGTTCGGGAGTGGATCTGACTTCTGCAGAGGATGTGTTCAAAGGAGACGTGAAGGATGTGGAAACGGATCCGGTTGCTCAGATGGAGCGGTGCCGGAAGCCCATAATCGGGGCGGTTTCCGGGTTTGCTGTTACGGCGGGTTTTGAGATCTCGCTTGCTTGTGATATTTTGATTGCTTCTACTGATGCTAAATTTGTTGATACGCATGCTAGGTTTGGTTTATTATTATGCTGATGTTTTTGCTGTAGAAAGTTGAAACCCTAGAATTTGTTTTGACTCAACTGTTAGTTATAAGCTGAATTATGCATTTGTTTATTGATTTAAGATCTAATTGAGTTTAGTAGTTGTTAAATTGTTTAGGTATTGGTCAATTTTTCAGGTAAATTAAGTAGAGGTCAACTGTTTTTGACGGTCAACATGGTTTCACAAGTTTTGAGATTTCATATGAGTAGTAGTGAGCCCAGCCAAACCAAATAGACACCTTGGTTTTAAAAAGCGTGAGGCGCACAAAAGCGACAATGCCTAAAAGTTTAAAACCGAGACGCAACGCTCAAAAGCGGGGGGTTTTATTTTCGTACCGAGGCGCAATATATCCTATAAGTTTTTAGCTTCCCCTACCCAAAAATAGCTATAAATAAGGTTTTTATATGATTTTACCTTTATGTACAAGCCAAATAACCCAAGGTCCCAAGGTACAACAGTTTGCTGCAAATAAACACTCTATGTACAAGAGGCGCGTGCCTCAGCCTCAAAATAACCCGCTTTTTCTGCACCTGACATCTGCGCCTCGCGCCTAGGCGCGCTTTTTAAACCCGATTAGAATTTAGACACCACCGGCTCAGTCGTCAAAATAGGTTACGTGGCCGGCTTTTTAACCATTAGGCCACGTGTCGTTGTCGGCTAAGTTTGGCGGCTAAATGACTGATCTACCGGCTTCATAAGGCACGTGTCGAAAGGAGAGTGCCTTTGTGGTGGATCCCACTTTTGAAAATCCTAAACTTTAGTGCCCAAAAGTACCGGCTTAGGGTTAAGTGTAGCACTCTGAGTGGCTGGTTTAGTTTTGAAAGGCTTAAAAGTTTTGTCTATTTTGGTAATTTCCTTGTTGAAATTAGTCTGTTGACCTTAGAGTAATTTTGTATTAAATGAATGACAGTTTAAAATGCTATCTATTTGATAAAAGAGCATGGTGACATAAATCTGTAATTTGTTAAGCAAGAAGCAAATAAAACCCTTGTGTATTTATTTTTAACATGTTGAAATTGATTTGCAGATTTGGGATATTTCCTTCATGGGGTCTCTCGCAAAAGCTTTCACGCATAATAGGGCCTAATAAAGCCCGAGAAGTGTCGCTATCAGCCACCCCGTTAACTGCAGAGAAAGCAGAGAAGTGGGGATTGGTGAACCATGTGGTTGAAAGTAGTGAATTGTTAAAGAAAGCCCGAGAAGTTGCAGAGGCCATTATGAAAAACAATCGGGATTTGGTGTTGAGGTACAAAGCGGTTATAAATGATGGTGGCAAGCTAGATCTTCATCATGCTCTTTTACTAGAGAAGGTATGCTATTTTTAACACACAATTAGCTATAGAAACAGAAAGTAACATAGTTGAGTCATGTCATAGAATAATAGTGGGATTTGTCCCGTTGAAAGCGATGATGCTTCGGGTGTGGCATTGAAAAGCGGTTACTTACAAGATTCCCATAAATGAAAGTTTTTGAGAGTTTGAATTCTCTTTGTAGTAGTGAGAATCATGGTTTTAAAAAACGGCTGAGGCGTGCGCCTCGAGGCGAAACGGCCAAAAAACGATTCTGAGGCGCGCCTCAGGGAGTTTATACTGTATGTGCGCCTCAGAGGGGCTGAGGCGCTAAAAAGGCTGCGCCTCAGGTGCGCCTCAGGGGTTTTTGATATTTGTTTTTTATGTTTTTGAGTTTTTGTGTCAATTTCAAGCAGTTTATGTCTTTTTTATGTGTGTTTTTGATTATTTTGATGAATTTGATGATGAATTTCGTTAGTATTACTATTTTTATAAGATATATAATATTTATATTTATTTTTTAACTCCGCCTCGGGCTTACGCCTCGGTTCGCCTCGAGGCTTACGCCTTGTGAGGCGAAGGGAAAACGCCTCGAAACTCGTTTCCGTTTTTTTAAACCTTGGTGAGAATACAATTCTCTGACCGCAACCGTGTTACATTTTTATGCAATTTGCTTATATAGAAAAGGGGCAAATTAGCTGCAAGAGAATGTTATGTATTATTATAGCGTTAGGTGTGTTTTTCCTGGCAAAAGAGGATTTTCTGTGTATAGATAGATGATGAAAGGGTTTTTGTTTGTAGGAGAGAGCGCATGAATATTACAATGGGATGACAAAGGAGCAGTTCAAGAAAATGCAGGAATTTATAGCAGCTAGAAGTTCAAAAAAACCTGCTTCTAAATTATAGGTCTGTTTGTCTAATGTCAGTAAAATCAATGTTGTTGTTGTTGTTGCAATGACTTGTATCTCATGAAGTTCCGTGGGCAATAAAAATGTCTTCAAAGGTCAAAAAGCAGACATTTTTGTTTTTGCTGCATACAATAATTAGGTGGAGCGCATATCATTGAGTAAACATGATAATACTAGTCCATAAAAGGTTAGTAGTTAAGAATTTGTAATAAGTAATATAATCTTATCAATCAACACCATTTATATATTATTAGTCCATGTCTAGTCGTTAGCACATGCTTTGATTAGTGGTCTCCGGTGTTATGAACCTAAGCCTATACAGGGCCCAATTGACCAGCCCAGTTCAAGTGGCCCAGCAAAGTGAATGGAAATGCAGAATATAAACAAGACGAACCAAGAACAATAGGGAATGAAGATTGTTTAAGCAAGTTGGTTATTCTTCTCTCATCTCAAATTCTATTCTGATTCCCATCTCCTTCTGAATTGTTCTTATTTCTCTATTGTCTTCTATCCATTGTAATCCATACACTAAAGTCAATAGAATCAAGCCGTTTAGTGCCTAAATTGATTAGTAATTGGTTGTGATTAGATCAGTTCACAACATCCGGCCCCACCCCACCCCCACCAATCAGACAAATTTGAGGGGATATCTACACCTATTTTGGACAATTCCTCCAATGTAGGAACTTGTTCTACAGTGCACTTTATACAAACTTACAAACAAGTTAACTTTTAATGGTACCCATTTTGACCAACTGATTGATGCCTTACGCGGTTTTAGGGTACAGAGTAAAGTAGCGGGGACTTGAGGTCACCGATCGGTGACTATACCGAGTGGATGAGAGTGTTCGGTGAGTTGGAGAGAAAGTGGAAATCGGTGAGTGTTTACCGAAATGGGTGAGAGAGAGTGATTGAGAAAATGGTGGGTCCCAACCCCTTTTAACCAATCACAATTTTTTTTTATTTTTTAACCTACTCAAACACCTTAGAGTGATTAACCATACCCCTTGATTGAGTGTAAAATGGGGAGTTGACATGACATAATATTATTGGGTAGGATTTCACTCAATCACCCTAGAGTGATTAACCATACCCTCCACCCTTAGAATCAATCTCATACCACGACTCAACTTTGGATTCTCCTGAATCGCCACCCATTTGTCATCATCACTATCTTAGAACATCATATGGTTAACAAGGTAAACGCATTATTGTAATTCTTTGGCTTCTTCTTCAGCATGTGGCTCTCTTCTCAATTCCAAATTATACGGTATCCTTATTTCTTGTAGTTGTTGCGATCCTTTATCTTGTACTTATTATCGTTTCTAGCTCAAACAAAACCATGAAAAGCTCACATGGTGGACTCTGATTGGCCCATTGATCCCGACCACTCCTTTTAGGTAACCTCAAATTACACTACTAGTTTTTAAAATGACTACATTGAATGGTTTTACCACATGGTGTGGGGGCGTGGATGGGGGCTCCTCCTCAATTTAGCTAAAATGGTCTCACCGTTCTCACACTTTAGGACGTTTTCTCTTGATCTCATACCTATATATATATATATATATATATATATATATATATATATGTAACAACTCTCATCAAAAGTCATAATTATTAAATTAATTAGTCCAAAAGGAAACCCTAATTGAGACACCCAAGTGATTCTGAACAAACCCTAAAATTTTCAGAATTTTCAGAATCAGGATTAGGGCCCCTAAAACTCAAGGGGGGTTAAACCCTATTAACGATTATCCAAATTATGAGCTGTAGAAATCAAATTTTCGAAATCTACCAACTCAGCAAGCCTACCCATGCACGTAGCTACCCTATGAATATAGGTTGGCAGTCGCGTAGCGCGACGACTAAGGGGTAGGCAATCGCGCTACGCGACGGGGTAAAATTTTCAGTATAAATAGGTTGGTTTGGGACTTGAATTCTGGCACAAAAACGACGAAGAAATTCCAATTCTACACGGAGTTATGCTCTGTATACTTCAATTAACACACACAGGTCCCTAATTGATGCCGCAATCAGGGTATTAGCACAATCGCTGCTACGATTCATTGTCCGATCGATCAATATATCCAATGAATGTTTAAGTGCCGCCCACATTAGGGTTATACTTTATCATTCGTCATTAATTTGACGGATCATCGTTAATTCGATGGATAAAGTATTGTACTTTGTCGTTCGTTGTTAATTCAATGGATCATCGTTAATTCGATGGATGAAGTATTGCACTTTGTCGTTCATTGTGAGAATTTGATCTCGTGAGTTATCGCAAATGCTGGATTGATTACTGACCCCAAATTGTGTGCTTGTTATTGAAATTAGGATAAAAGGCTAATCAGTAGGCTAGGCTCTGTCCGTATAAATCTGCAAGGTGAGTCATTCTCCTTTTCTCACAGTTTGTGAGTCATTCTCTTTTTATCAAATTGTTTTACAATACTCCAAAATTATTTTCAAGGTTATAATTACAAGGACTAAGTCATGGATATCTTGAATTACTGGTTAGTGGGGTATTGTGCACATTACTAACTTTCTCTCAGTTAGGTTCATTGACCTACTCGGGATAATCACTGTTAGGTTCATTGACCTACAGGGATAATCGTCACTATTTAGGTTCATTGATCTAAATAGTGGTATGACCATCGTCACCATTGTGACATGTCACCATTGTGACAGAATGCCAGATAAAAATAAGATAGAAGCCATTGTAATCGCTCTTATGCTGTAATTAATAACTATGCATCATTATGCAAAATAGAATGATTCACTCAGTATTTCCCGCTGACAAAACCTTTTTCAAACATGTTTCAGGTAACCTGTTATGAATCAGGAAAAGTGCCATATAGCACTACAAACTCAAGGAAGTGGCTCAGTATAAAATAAAGAAACATGTTTTGTAAAATAAAAGATTTCTTAGTGAAATCAAACTACTGTAAATTACCGGGTTTTATCCCGCGTTGTGAAATAAAATAATCGGGAAATATTTACATTTTAAAAGATCCTGATGAAAACTTCCGCTGTCAAACTCAATTAAATAAATACCGCAGTATTTCTGTCCCGCGGCTCCTGAAACGGGTCAAACCGGGTCGGGGGCCGTGACAGAAAAAGGTGGTATCAGAGCCACTTATCGAGCCACTGATTTAAGCCAATTAAGTATTTAGAAAATACTTAATATTTTTTTTATTAATTGCTATTTTGTGATTATATGTTTATTATCTGACTAATTTTTTTATAGTATGGGCAGATTTTTATATGTTAACAATATTGTAATATTTATTGCTCTATCATCGTTAATCGAAAAACATTATATATAAATTTACTTGATTATATATGGAATTACCTAATTTATAAATATAGTATTACTATATTGCGGTAAAGAAATTATATGTTTGAGGTATACTCTTATTTAAAATTATTGTTTAGTTATTTATTATTAATATATAAATATATTAATAGTAGTAGTATTAAGATTATTTTTAAATACTAGGGTTATTATCAAAGGCAGATATTGGATAGCCTAGCCTTAGTTAGGCATGGACTGATCACCTATGCTTAAACAAGGCAGCACTAACCAATATCCACCATGATAATGACTAGTTAATATATATAAATTAAGTCATCATACTTATTTAGTATATAGATTTTTATATGTTAACTACTGTAATAGTAAATATAAATCTTTAAATATTCTGATTTAAAGTTTAGTATTTTTATCTACAGTCTAGAAAATTTATAAATAAATTACAAATAAAACCTAGTATGTTTTAATTTTCAGTTGGGTTGGTAGTATGAAATACTATTTAAAAAGTTGTTCTATAAAATTTTGTTATGACTTAGTAATTGTGTGTATTTTGCTAAACAGCATGAGTGATCTGTCGGAAGCCCTTCAGAATTTAAATCTCTATCCAGTAAGAATAGAAGTTTCCAGAGATTTCAATAAGTATATACCAGATATAGAAGGACCTATAGAATTCAATGCTTTACCTCTTGAGAAACCTAAGCCTAAGAAAATGGAAATTGGGGAAAGTTCTAGGCAAATGGAGGGATTACCATCTCAAGAAGAACTAGATTTTTATAATGGCAACCGATGATACTATTGAGCCTGTTAATGAAAATAATTTTATGAACTTAGAACCAACTATTCCAAACTCTTTTAATCACTGGAATATAGACGAATGGTTGGATAATGAAATACTGTTACAAAACCATCCCTATAGGCTTTTTCCTAAGTACAATTCAGAACCTTTACCAAATTTACCAATAAGTAACGAGAATATGACTGAACTTCGTCATTTTGACAAAATGGATGCTGGGAATAGGATCCAAGAAATTTTGGGACAGATCTCCTGGAAATACGATGAGAAGGAACGCCGTTACTAGAACATCACCTGACAAAGGATAGGGGATTATAAAATATGGTTGTGTAATCATAATCGTAAAATCGGTATGTGTAAAATAAATAATAAAACGGGTATATATAGAAGTAAGATATAAGGAAATTTTAGAAAGTTACAAATTTTGTTTGTATATTCGTTTACGTGATTACGTGCAATTAAATTGTGATATTGGATTATTACTTTTATACTAATTATTTATCTATAAATTAGATATCAGATGGAAAACGCTAATAATGAACCAGTTAATGAGGGTAATCAATCTGAGCACCAACCAGGGGACCAATATGTGACTAGGCAAGATATAGAAAATATCGTTGCTCAAGGGATAGCCAATGCTATTCCAGCAATCATTGCTGCTGTTAAAAAATCCAATTGAACCTCAACAAATTGTTTCAAGCAAACGTATTTCTGAAAATAATTTCAGTAATAGCGTAAATGGAGGCAGTAATCATGTTAATCATGATAATGAACCACGGCAAGCTCCGCTCCCTAAGAAAAGGAAAGTTGCAACGCCTGGTTGCACTTACAAAGAATTCCTTGCTTGTAAACCCACTGAGTTTGCAGGCAATGAAGGAGCGACTGCGGCACTGCGTTGGTTAGAGAAAACCGAGGCAGTAATTGCCATAAGTAAATGTGCTCAGGATGATCAGGTCATGTATGCATCAAATCTTTTCAAAGAAGTGGCGCTAGAATGGTGGAATACGATGTTACAGGCAAAAGGAAGAAGGATGGCGTATGCTATGAACTGGGAAGAATTTAAGAGTCTTGTAGAAAGAAAATTCTGTCCCGAATATGAAAAAGATCAAATGGCAAATAAGTTTCTAACCCACCGGATGGTGGATGTAGATTGTCGAGGGTATACTACGACATTCTTCGAATATGCTCGAGTGGTACCAACCCTGGCTTCGCCAGAGCCGGTACTTATTTCTCGTTATATTTGGGGATTAATTTCCGAGATCCGTAATATTGTCAAAGCTGCGAAACCTCGTACGATTGATGATGCAGTAGAATTAGCCAATACTATGACTGACGAGCTAGTACGGACAAGAGAAGAAAATAGAAGGAAGGAAGTAGCCCAAAAGATTACCCAAGAATTCAGTTCGGGTAACCATAACCATTTCAAGAAAGGAGGGAATGGGCAATCTTCTACTAGTCCATTTTGCAATTTTTGCAAAAGGAAGCATTTTGGAAGATGCAAAGGATATTGCAATTTTTGCAAAATTCCAGGGCATCAAGAAGAAGACTGTAGGAGGAAGAAATTTTCAGTTTGCTACAACTGTAGAGAAACTGGACATCTTAGGCCAGATTGTCCAAAACTGAATAAATCATTTGACAATCAAGTCAAACCAACAGAAGGAGCAAAAAGGAATGCGAGAGCCTTTCAGCTGACTACTCATGAAGCCGAGATGATTCCAGATGTGATAGCCGGTATGTTCTTAGCTTACAACGTTTACATAAAAGTATTATTTGACTCTGGTGCAAACCAAAGTTTTATAAATACTTTACTCTGCCAAACTCTTAACTTACCGTTAACCAGCATTAGATAAGTTTCTACATAGAAACGGCAGATGTGAAATTAGTTAAAATTAATAAGGTTATGCAGAACATAGAAATAAGTTATAAGTTTTCTGCAATCCTATTATCTATGAAATTAGTTGAATTCGATGTTGTGATCATTATCTGTGATCAGAATTTCTTAGAAATTCAATCAACCATCGGAGAAGTAATTATGATTACAGGAGATAAACCATGTAAGCCTATGAAGTTCATATCAGTAATGGAAATTGCTAATTATGAACGAAAGCAAAGAATAGTATATATGATTTTAGTAATCATTAATACTAAAGATACAAAATTTAAGGAAATTTCTGTAATTTCAGAATACCCAGATGTATTTCCAGAAGATTTACCTGGATTACCACCAGATATGAAGATAGAATTTAAGATTCATCTAATTCCAGGAATTTTACCGATAAGCCAAGGAACTTTATTGGTTAGCACAGTATTGGTTGTTAAGAAAAAGGATGATTCAATAAGAATGTGCATTGATTATAGTAAATTGAATAAGGTTATAATTAAGAATCAATACTCATTACTTAGAATTAATGATCTATTCGATCAAATTCAGGGAAATAGATATTTTTCTAAGATCGACATACGTTACGGATATTATCAATTAAAAGTATCAGAGGAAGACATACCTAAGACTGTTTTCAGAACTAGGTATGGTTATTACGAGTTTACAATCATGCCATTCGGATTAACGAATGCACTTGCAGCATTCATGGACATGATAAATAGGGTCTGTAAACTCTATTTGGATAAATTGGTAATTGTCTTCATAGATAATATACTTATTTATTACAAAAGTAGGAAAGAACATTGACAGCACTGGCATGTACTCTTAACTTTGTAAAGAAAAGAAAAGCTTTACGCCAAATTTTCGAAGAATGAATTTTGGCTGCTAGAAGTGCAATTTTAGGTCATATGGTGAATCATGAAGGTATTCACTTAGATCTTGCTAAGATAGCAGTAATTACCAAATGGAAGATTCTGCAATCAGCAATGGAAATTAGGAATTTTGTAGGTTTAGTATTATAGACAGTTTATTAAGGATTTTTCCAAGATAGCTGTACCATTAACTAAGTTAACCTGTAAAACAGTTAAGTTTGATTACGGACCTAAACAAGAAGAAACCTTTAAGTATCTTGAAACAGAAGTTAACCAATACTACAATCCTAACCTTACTAGAAGGAACAGAAGATTTTAAAGTATATGGTGAAGTTTCAAAGTTAGAATTTGGAAGTATGTTAATACAATGCAAAAAGGTAATTGCATATGCATCAAGACAATTGAAAAAGGTACGAAGGAACTATACCACTCATGAGTTAGAATTAAGAACCATAATTTTTGCCTTAAGATTTGGAGACATTATCCGTATGAAAGTAAGGGTACTATCTATATGGATTATAAGAATTTAAGATATATATATTTTTAGGCAAAAAGAATTTGAGGCAAAGGAGATGAATGAAAATCCTAAGTGACTACGACTGTGATATTCAGTATCACAAGGGAAAGGCTGAAAACGGCAAGAGATAGTCATAAGAATTATGCAGATAATAGATAAAAGCCGTTGGAGTTCGAGTTGGAGACAAAATACTATTAAAAGTATCTCCTTGGAAAGGAGTAATAAAGGAAAACTAAGTCCAAAGATACGTAGGATCATTTCTAGTAATCCAATGTATAGAAACAATTACTTATAGTTTACAACTACCAGGAAGGTTAGTTGGAATACATGATATATTTCATGTATACAATCTCAAGAAATGTCTATCAGATGAATTTTGGTAGTACCTTTCCAAGATATAAAGGTAAATAAATAGTGTTAAGTAAAGTAGGATTCAAAGACAGGATCCTAATATATTTGGGAACTGGAATTCAAAAGGAAGACAATGTATCCTCAATTATTCCAGTAAATCTCGAGGACGAGATTTTATTAAGTTGGGGAGAATGTAACAACTCTCATCAAAAGTCATAATTATTAAATTAATTAGTCCAAAAGGAAACCCTAATTGAGACACCCAAGTGATTCTGAACAAACCCTAAAATTTTCAGAATCAGGATTAGGGCCCCTAAAACTCAAGGGGGGTTAAACCCTATTGACGATTATCCAAATTATGAGCTGTAGAAATCAAATTTTTGAAATCTACCAACTTAGCAAGCCTACCCATGCACGTAGCTACCCTATGAATATAGGTTGGCAGTCGCGTAGCGCGACGACTAAGGGGTAGGCAGTCGCGCTACGCGACGGGGTAAAATTTTCAGTATAAATAGGTTGGTTTGGGACTTGAATTCTGGCACAAAAACGATGAAGAAATTCCAATTCTACACGGAGTTATGCTCTGTATACTTCAATTAACACACACAGGTCCCTAATTGATGCCGCAATCAGGGTATTAGCACAATCGCTGCTACGATTCATTGTCCGATCGATCAATATATCCAATGAATGTTTAAGTGCCGCCCACATTAGGGTTATACTTTATCATTCGTCATTAATTTGATGGATCATCGTTAATTCGATGGATAAAGTATTGTACTTTGTCGTTCGTTGTTAATTCAATGGATCATCGTTAATTCGATGGATGAAGTATTGCACTTTGTCGTTCATTGTGAGAATTTGATCTCGTGAGTTATCGTAAATGCTGGATTGATTACTGACCCCAAATTGTGTGCTTGTTATTGAAATTAGGATAAAAGGCTAATCAGTAGGCTAGGCTCTGTCCGTATAAATCTGCAAGGTGAGTCATTCTCCTTTTCTCACAGTTTGTGAGTCATTCTCTTTTTATCAAATTGTTTTACAATACTCCAAAATTATTTTCAAGGTTATAATTACAGGGACTAAGTCATGGATATCTTGAATTACTGGTTAGTGGGGTATTGTGCACATTACTAACTTTCTCTCAGTTAGGTTCATTGACCTACTCGGGATAATCACTGTTAGGTTCATTGACCTACAGGGATAATCGTCACTATTTAGGTTCATTGATCTAAATAGTGGTATGACCATCGTCACCATTGTGACATGTCACCATTGTGACAGAATGCCAGATAAAAATAAGATAGAAGCCATTGTAATCGCTCTTATGCTGTAATTAATAACTATGCATCATTATGCAAAATAGAATGATTCACTCAGTATTTCCCGCTGACAAAACCTTTTTCAAACATGTTTCAGGTAACCTGTTATGAATCAGGAAAAGTGCCATATAGCACTACAAACTCAAGGAAGTGGCTCAGTATAAAATAAAGAAACATGTTTTGTAAAATAAAAGATTTCTTAGTGAAATCAAACTACTGTAAATTACCGGGTTTTATCCCGCGTTGTGAAATAAAATAATCGGGAAATATTTACATTTTAAAAGATCCTGATGAAAACTTCCGCTGTCAAACTCAATTAAATAAATACCGCAGTATTTCTGTCCCGCGGCTCCTGAAACGGGTCAAACCGGGTCGGGGGCCGTGACACGTATTTCAACTTTAGAGTCGACAGAAGAGGGAGGTGTTTCAGAAGCTCGAATCTCGGTAATGACCTTAGGCACGACGCGCGCAAATTGATCGGCCATGAAAGCCATCATCTTCTTCGTAGCACGGATCCTTGACTGCTTAGTCGAGTTGGAGAGACGGTGAGACATCATCTAAGATTCAAAAGAACGAATAGGTGAGACTTGTTTCATAATGTTTGTTTAAGAAAATTGTTTGCATAAATTGATTCACATAGCATAAAGTGTCACCTAGCATAAAGGGTTCAAATTTATTCATATAACATAAAGAGTTTAGACGTCTCAAATAGCATAGTCATGAGTTTCACATAGCATAGTATGAATAAATGAAAGCATTGTAAATTTAGTTTGTTCACGAGGGATTATTATTGTTCGTGATTGCGATAATGTGCGAAACGATTAAAACGAAATTTTGAAATGAACGAACGTTCAAGCTTAAAATCACATATAAATTGAGATACATAAAAGAGAGGTTCAATAAAACATAGGATTGTTTCAAGTATAGAAACGTCGACTATTCCAAAGTGGGTCGAAAGTCCTTTCGAATTAGAGAAAACGTGCTTTGGCCTATAGGTAAGATACTCTCGTCGAATGCGATTAACGGTATCTTACCCTTCCGGTTACTACACATCTCTAATCGATTGAAACAATCGGGACTTTGGCGAGATTGAAAATCGAGGAATGGGACTTAATCGACGAGATGCGGGTTTCACCCCTAACTTGACGATTTCGTACCCTAAATGTGGTTGGTACTTGTCGGGTCAAAATAAACTTTTGACACTATGACAAGGGTCCACTAGATTTGAAATGGAAATTACCATTAAGTTGTGGATTTCACTCCTAGCTTAATGGTGCAATTTCGTGTAAAAAATAGTTTAAGGTAGAAGGAGAGTCGTTTACCAAATTGTGGGTTTCACGCCTATTTTGGTAAAGTTGTCTCGTTTGTGTTACAATAGTATACAAATAAACAAAAGTGCATTCATGTTAACCTTAGGAAAGGCATATTAATTTAATCGACAAGAAGTATAGCTAGGAAGCATGCATGGTAGAGTACAAAAGTTTTAAACAACACATAAGAGGCAAAATTCCTAAAACTATAGATTAGGGCAAAAGCATGGCAATTTTCCTAATTCCCTATAGTTATGGCTCTGATACCAATCTGTCACACCCCAACCGATGGCGGAAACATCGGGATGAGACGAAGTGTGTATAGATTGCTCGAGACTTCATAACACTATATGACAATATTTATTTAATTCAAATTCATAGCAATACTAAATTGTCATACAAGATTAAAATAAGAAATAACAACATTGTCTCAAATAAGAACATAACATTAAAAGATAGATCAATTAAAGGTGTGTATCTAGTCCACCCTAAACTTGTTTCATCATTCATCCATACTTCAACTATCAACCTGCAACATGTATTAAAATAGAGTTTCAATGCAAAAGCAAAGACGAGTATACAAGTTTGTTTACATAGCATAATAGAATAAAAGTGCTCATGTCCAACATGATACATAATAAAATAGTTTCAGCCATGCTAGTTCACGCAGTCCAAGTGATAGCCCAAGTTTCCCAATGCGTTAAAGTACCTATCCCAAAGTTCAACGGGAGGTTAAAATGATACCTCCTAACAATACCCCTCGAGTACAAATGGGGGAGGTGCACGACTCCTATAGCATATACATAGTACTACTAATTGTTAGGGCGGAACTACACACAGGGATTAAACGTTCACATAGCACCAAAATAGTCTCAAGTATCACAAGTTTCATGTTTCATGTTTAAATGGATTGAGTATGATTCAAATAAGTTTCAAGTGTCAAGTGTCTTGATATAGAATACATGTTGCATCCCAAAAGTGTTTAAAACAAAAAGGGATCGAGTATACTCACGGTTTGCAAGCTTTCCTACTTGTATCCGTGAAGAATTGATTAATGGAGAGAACACCAAGTTATCCTACAAGAGGAAAGTTAAGGCGTATGAGTAATTTGGAAGAATGAAGGGATATTCGGACTTAAGATTCAAAGAGCGACAAAGTATGTATTAGGAAAATATTCACTTATGGTATTAGCACTTGTCTTGACACTATGGTAATCCCTAAGGATTATATATGATTTCATAGGTTCAAGACCTATTAGAATCGTGACAAGGAACTACACACATAGTGAGAACTTATTAACTTGGTAGTAGATTTATATAATCACTATCAAGGGTTCGGTTTATAATATATATATAATTATAATATATACATAATAATAATAATATAGTTAGTCACGTAGGAGGCGGGAGGTTAAACCTTCCACTTGGTTACCTCTTGGTGTCATATGAGTTATGTAGGAGGCGGGAGGTTAAACCTTCCACTTGGTTACCTCAATTGTTATGTTAATATATCAGTCATGTAAGAGGCGGGAGGTTGAACCTTCCACTTAGGAACCTCATAAGTATGTTCAAGAATTAAAGGTACAATTATACTAAACAAAACATCAAGTGATGTGTGGACTTGTATGTAAGTTAGCCTATGCTAACCAAGTAGTCACACCATCTTCAAGTTCAAGACTTGGCACCACTTGTGAGTTAATAACTCCATTAAAACAGAAAGTTTAGAGTGTTTAGGCACTCTTATTAAGTGTAAAACAACCTTGGTTTGGCTTTACTAATCATACAATAGACTAGAAGCATAAGAACACAAGTTTGTTTGAAGTATACAAAAGTTTCAAAACAAAACAGAAAGTTTATGGACCATTTCGGGGCAATTCCAGGTCTGATTTCTCCCAGGAGAAGTCAAGGAATCAAACCCCATGATTATACAAGCAACTAGGAAAAAGAATCAAGTAATTTGGTTGAGTTTTGAGCAAGTTATGCTCACTTTTGTAAGAGGTAGTGAATCTGTCCGAATTTCTTCTTTGCAAGAGATTTGAGAGTGATTTAGGAGAGATTTGAGTTGTCAAAGTGAAATGAGGGCTAGAGAGGTTGTATTTATAGTGTAGGGGGTATGTGAGAGCTTAAAATGAGTCAAAATGGCTGCAATACGCGTATAAATGTCAAAATACAGCTAAAAAAACGTGGCTGGTCGTAGTTACTATTCATCCATCGTTTTTTTTTTGTTTTGAATACTATGGATTAAAACAAGCACTTTTTATAAAAGGAACCTATGTTAAAACAATTTCTAAAAATTAATAAAAATTCTTTTGTATAAAAATTTATTAGAAAAATATTTTTTCTAATAATTTTTCTTTGTATAGTTTTTCGGTTTCATATAAAAATCTTGTGTTTACCCATTAACAATGTGATAAAAAAATGTATAACCATTATGATTAACGCCTCGAAAAGTAAAATACAAATATGAAAATACGAGGTGTTACAACCTCTGCCACCACCACCGCACCACCTCCGCCATCACACCACCGCCTCTCTCTCTCTCTACGGTCTCTCTCTCTCACAGAACACACTCTCTCTCTCTACAACCACCACCACCACCGCACCACCTCCGCCACCACCACCGCACCACCTCCGCCATCACACAGGTCTCTCTCTCTCACAGGCCTCTCTCTCTCTCACAGATCTCTCTCTCACAGGTCTCTCTCTTTCACAGGTCTCTCTCTCTCTCATAGATCTCTCTCTCTCTCACAGGTCTCTCTTTCTCTACGGTCTCTCTCTCTCTCTCTCTCTCTCACATGTCTCTCTCTCTCTACAGGTCTCTCTCTCTACGCTCTCTCTCTCTCACACATATGGGTTTGGTGGTGATGGGTTTGGTGGTGGTGGGTTTTGACGATGGTGGTGGTGGCGGAGGTGGTGCGGTGGTGGTGGCGGAGGTGGTGGTGGCAGGGGAGAAGTTTTTGTGGTGTGAGGTGTTTGGATTAGGGTTTTATATTTTTTTGAATAGAAAAGAGAGGAAGAAAGGTTTTGTGAAGATGTTTGAAGCAAAGGTTCTGAGCTTTTTTTTTAAGATGAAAGAAGCTATTTGTAGATCTGTTTAAAAAAAAAACAAACAGTCTTCAACATCTTATGTCTGCCCGCCTGCAGACATAAGCATTTTGCAGATGTTATAAGCAAAAACAAACAACACCTAAGTATTTTTAATAATTATTAATGGAACATGGAAACAAAACCTTGATGGCCCCTATTGTTAAGTCGTAATTTCCCATTAAGTCAACAACTAAAATACTCATTTCAACTCATGACACTTAAGTCACTATTTCAATAAATTTGTTGATTCAAAATCAAGCAACTACTTAAATTTAAACTTGACTAAACTATGAATTTATAGAACTATTACATTAGGACAATAGTTTTTAAATGAAGGCATGACCGAGGGCCGTTTAAACAAAAAAAAAAAAAAAAATAGAACTTTGCAATCATAATACAATATTAAGAGTTATAACACTGACATTCTACCATTGTTTTGTAAAGTAATTTTGCTAAATTACATGTTAAAAACTATACATAGTAACCATTTTAACACTAGTGATGCAATACGAGGTTACCTAAAAGGAGTGGTTCGATAGATTGACGGATGAGGGTCCATTATTATTTGTGCGCAATGACGGTGAAAAACCCACCGAGGAGGGATTGATCCTGAGCGTCACCCCGGTTTTCATCCGGCTGTTACTCCAGCGAGGAAACTCGTGTGGAGGCAGAACAGTTTCCGGGGGAAAGCCTTCGACCCAAGTCTGATAACCCCAGCACTGGCCCCGCTATCTGGGCACAGATCTTGGCGAGGGTCCTCGTTTAGAGGATGTGACAATGGTCACCATTAGAAGTTCACCTTTAAAAAAAAAGTTATAGTCTCATGCATGTGATGTGACTTTGCAAAAGTCTTATGGGCCAACATCTAGACATGGTGGAAGCTTCCATCATCAGGCTGCCATATGATGGTAGTAGAGATTTTAGACGTCCTCATATCATCTTCACACAAAGAAGCGTTACAAGCAACATTCATGACCACATGTTGTGAATAGAATTCATAAAAAACAGTTAGGGTGGGAGGAGTGGTAGCGGTGAGTGGGGCGGGGAGGGTAGTTTACCGAGGGGGGAGGTGTTGCCAGGGGTGGAGCGATGATCGGGGATTGTCCAAGTCGGTGAATACTCTACTCACCGGGTGAGAAACCGAAAGAGAAGAGAAGTGATGGAGGAGAGAGAGAGGGGGTTAATGGTGGGCATCAATCTCTTTCAACCAATAACATTTTTTTTAAATTGTTTACCACTCTTCATGTGTTTGACCATTGCCAGTGATTGAGTGCAAAATGGAAAGTAGAGTGGGGACTTGACATGACATGACATGACATTATTAGTTAGAAAATTGTTTAAACACTCACCATTTGGTGACCACTCCCTTCACCCTTAGGTTGGGGTTTTTGTTTAATTAAGCTTTATACACAAATAAATAGCTCAGGTACTATTTGTTTTAACTAAATTGGTATTTTAGTCATTGTAAACAAACTTAACAGAAGTTAGTAATACAACTCAAACTTGTTATAGAAGAAAAACATTGTAAATCAAGCATAAAACTTTTTAAACTTGGACTTTAAAGTTGTTATTAGAATCAAACCACATATTCTACTTGTGTTATTAAAAGAGAAAAGAACTAATGACTTAACGTGGAAATAAGATCTTGATGGCCCCTATAGTTAAGTAGCAATTCCGATTAAGTCAACAAAAAACATCCATTTCAACTTATGCCACTTAAGTCACTATTTCATTAAATTTGTTCAGTCAAAAACAAGCAACTCCCTTAATTTTAACATGACTAAATTATAGGACGAGCAAATGAATTTATAGAACTATCACATTTGGATGTTTAAACAATATATATATATATAGGATGAGGATCATTACAGAACACTAATTATTGCGAGAACAAAAAGAACAACTCTAAATCACTAGATTTATTGATTTAAAGTTCATATTTTTTAAATTTTATATTTCCTACATTCATATGTATATTATATATGCATGGGAAAACCTTATATTTTTATCTATACTTAGCCTACATACATGTAGGTAATTTAACCTACACATAATGCACATATGTGTAGGTTATATAAAAAAATGAAAATTTTTCATATTCTGTTTTAAATTATAGTGTGAGAAACTAGGGGTGAGCATGGTGCGGTTCGGTTTGGTTATTACCTATAACCGAAACCATAACCGCACACTGCGGTTATCAAAAAATCATAACCGTTCGGTTTCGGTTAATGCGGTTTCGGTTCGGTTATAGGTCGATTATTATTAGTGTAAACTATAATGGGCCAATAAGGTTGGGTCATGGTTAGTGTAAAATGTAATGGGCCAATAAGGTTGGGTTATGGTTAAAAGTTAAAACATTCAAATACTTCACCAAAGATACATATAGATTAGGCCATGGTTAAGCATTTAAATACAAACTTAAAGACTTATGGTGCTACGGATTTGGCTATGTTTAAAATATTCGGTTCGGTTCGGTTATTTGCGGTTATGAAAATAAGAATAACCATAACCGAACCGCAAAAATCGGTTATTAAAAATATAAATAACCAACCCTTCGGTTATTTCGGTTATCGGTTATTTCGGTTCGGTTATTTCGGTTATTTCGGTTACGGTTCGGTTAATTCGGTTATATGCTCACCCCTATGAGAAACAATAAATCTTCCATTTGTAACATTATCCTTTACTTTATAGGTTTTTAGAATTGAAAAAATAGGTGATTTATTTTGTTCTGCGTGTTCTCGCAATATTTAGTGTTCTGCATAGAACCTTCCCCTATATATATATATAGGGTTGGGCTCTATAGGAAACTCTATCTTTTTTAGAAAACTATGCAAACCCATTGTCATCCATTGATTATCTTTCATACAACTAGATCAATGGCCCTCATTTGTTTAGAGAATTCTTGCCATTAAAAACAATATAATAGTCCATATAGTACAAGTTAAGGGCAATATGGGTAATGAAAAAACAACTTTATTGACTTTGGAAAACACAAAACATCAAATCACCATAAAAAAACTTCTCTTTCTCTTACCTCTTTCTCTTTCCTCTTTCTCTTTCTCATTTCTTCTTCCCTAATCTTGAAGACAACCATAGCCACAACCATAAAAGCTTCTCCGGACGTTTTGAAGAAGGTTTGAAGACCCTTCTTCGTGTTCAGGTGTTGCTGATTACAGAAACAATAATCTTTATTTTTTAGAGAGAGAGAGTTGAATGTTCAAGTGTGTGTGAGAGAAGAAGGTTTGAAGACCCTTCTTCGTGTTCATCGGACGGGTATAGATCCGGTAAGTGTTCTTGAAATATCATTTCACACTTGATTTTTTGTTGAAATGGTTGTTAATATGTTTTTGTGTGCTGAAAGTGTTTTAGTAATGGTTAATGGGGTATCCATGGTTAATGTTCATGTATTTTAAATAAATAAAAAACTTTAGGATGAGATTTTGAACGAGTTTTTTTGTTGGTTTGGTTGCTTGTTAGGGGCTTTTGATCTTAACAGTAGCTGTTTTTTTGTTGGTTTTGGTTGCTTGTTTGGGTTTTTGATCTGAACAGTAAGTGTTTTTTTTGTTTGGTTGCTTGATTCACAGACTCAGGCCCATAACATGTGTTAAGCCCCCTGTTAGAATGTTATATAACGTGTATTGATTTACAGAAACAAACCCATAAAGATATTCAATTGACAAACTGGATGGATGTAGGCGAAGTTAATGCGTGTTCTAGTAATGGTTAATGTTCATGTATTTTAAATAAATCCAAAA
Organism: Helianthus tuberosus; assembly: GCA_030545235.1. NCBI lineage: Eukaryota > Viridiplantae > Streptophyta > Magnoliopsida > Asterales > Asteraceae > Helianthus > Helianthus tuberosus. Next base: position 195,190,282 of record CM060414.1, read on the forward strand.
CTTTAGGATGAGATTTTGAACGTTTTTTTTGTTAGTTTGGTTGCTTGTTTGGGGCTTTTGATCTTAACAATAATTGTTTTTTTTTTTTGTTGGGTTGCTTGATTTACAGAGACAGACCCATAACATGTGTTAAGCACCTGTTAGAATGATATATAACGTGTGTTGATTTACAGAAACAGATCCATAAAAGATATTGAATTGACAAGCTGGATGGATGAAGGCGACGTTAATGCGGGTACATTGAATAAGTCACATCCTTTGGGAAAGAAGTCTTCGTTCATTTATAACATGTGTTGGTGGTTCATGCTCTAACAGAACACCATGATGTAACATGACATGTGTTCATGTATAACATGTGTTAAGCCCCTGTTAGAATGATATATAACGTGTGTTAACCTTTTGTTAATTAAAAAAAACAAGTAATATCTATTTTATTTTTGTTGATGTTTAAAACATCCGATAATGTGGATACTGAGCGTAAAACTTGTACAAGTAATAAATGTACAAGTTAGTATGTAACGTGTAATATGAAACGAGCCATTTATGGTAACACATGTACCGGTAATTTTGGAATATATAATATGAAACGGGTCATTTGTTTTGCACATTTTGGAATGTATAACATGTGTTAAGCCACTGTTATAATCTTTTTGTAACCTGACATGTATTTATGTATAAGCTAGTGGTTTACAAAACACCATGATGTGTATATACTGATCTAACATGTGTTACAATTTGTCTGTTCGGAACATGTAATTGTTTAATGATAAAGGGTGAAAACATTCGACGGGGGCGACGAGTTTAATGGTGAGCTTAGTTAATATCATAATCTTGTTGTAACCCCACTTGTATACATATGATAACATGTAAAGCATCCATTATAACCCGACTTGTATTCATGTATATGAAAGTGGTTTGCAAAACACCATGATGTGCATATACTAATCGTAACACGTGTACAAGTTAATATGGAACATACAAGTTAATGTTGTAACACCGTATACCTGGGATAACATGTGTTAAGCCTCTGTTATAATCTTGGTTTAACCCAACATGGTGTCATGTATAAGCTAGTGGTTTCCAAAACACCACGATTTGTATATACATACTGTAACATGTGTTACGCGCCTGACATGTATAACGTGTGTTAAGCCTCTATTATAATGTGTGTTAAGACTTCCAGAATGGATGCATAAACTCCAATAGTAACTTAATAACATAGTATACCTGATATAACGTGTGTTAAGCCTCTTTTATAACGTGTGTTAAGACTTCCAGAATGTGTTAAGTCCATACCGTTTTAACATCATGTACTAGACAAAACAAAATAAGAGTCTCACATTACATATTACTAGTAAACGAAAATACATAGCACTAAGAAAATGGTGGAGCTTCCTTTGAAAGTACAACTAACAACAACTAACAAAGTACACAGAACTAAAAACCTGAAACAACAACTAACAAAGTACACAGAACTAAAAACCTGCAATTAATTCGTCATACCCTAATACATGTCTCTAATACATCGTCATACCCTAATACATGTCTCTATAACATGTTACTATGGTTTAGCTGTGAAACAGGAGTTCAGACTATAACACGTGTTACGTTGGTTGTGCTGTAAGACAAACTTGGCTTAGCTGTGAAACAGGAGTTCAGACTATAACACGTGTTACGTTGGTTGTGCTGTAAGACAAACTTGGCTTTTCGTTTCTAAAAACAGATGTCCAGAAGTTCAAACTATAACACGTGTTAGTTGTGTTGTGCTGTAACATAAACATGGTCATGATTCTTAAGCATCTGGTCCACGTTTGACGAAACCAATGGTCCCGAGAATTGGATCTTGTTTCCCCTGTATCCATCACCTTCCTAATAACAAAAAGATAAGATAACCGTTAAGTCGTTAACCAGACATAACTATTAACACATTCATAACCATGGTTTTTTCATTCAGCAAGTGTAACGGCTGAAAATGAGAAAACAACATCAAATAAGGACACAAATGAAGATAATGACATAAACATTAAAGATCTAAAATACGAAACATTAACGGTCTATAATTTGTAATCTATACGAACATTAACGGTTGTTCGTGTTTCATAATAACGGTTGGAATATTACAAACTGTAATTTGTATTCTATAAGACACATTAACGGTCTAATTACGAACATTAACTATTATACTTGGTGTTCGTGTTTCAAAACCCATATTCTATAATCGGCTGAAAATAAAAAAAACTACTGAAGCAAACAAGCAAGATAAAAACGTGAGCATTAATAGACTTGTTGTTCGTGTTTCACATTAACGAGATCCCCCCTAAATCATCATATCCAAACAACAAACAAAAACCCAAAATGCAATAATCAAATCAAGAAACTAAATCAAGATTACCTCATCGCAAATATCACCACAAATATCGGACCCAAATCGAATCAAATAATAAAAAGGAAGAAACTTTATTCACACCCCTGTTCACCACAAGATCTGGACAAACATTGGAAGGTGAGAGAAGAAGAAGAAGAAGAAAAGCGAACCAAAGCCCACTAGCCCAGATCGTAGTAAAGATCTTGTTTAGGAAGATGAATACTCCACAGTACATTAATGGTGCTTGACGTGCTTGTCGTGGTACACGCAAATTTAATCCCAATAACTACTATAGATAGTGGTAAAAGGGTATCGAACTCAGGGAGTATGGGGAAAATATGTTGATTATGTAGCTTTGCACTTAAACTAAAATTAACCTAAATTGCAGAAAATAAAGATCAATGATTTGGATTGTTGTTTTAGAAAACTAAATTAATAACTAATTGCAAATCAAAATTGGTTGTTTAACAGATTAGGAGAACAATGACCATCTTAGGATTCAGTTTCTTTTAACAATTGTGTGAAATTCCAACTAGAAAGAGTTACATAGAAATAACTCGTGTATAAATAATTGAAGTGATAAAAGGGAACAAAGTACTCGGATTATATAAACGCGAGGTTGTTTCCCGATGATCAATTAATCAATAACCAACCCTAACCCTTCCCGTGATATCTCGATTGCCAACGGCACCAAGAACGTACGATTGAGACTAGAAATTTCGCTATCAATTAACAAGGTACAAACAATTATGCACACACCATGATAATCAAGCAACACAAGTTATCATTCTAGAAATTCAGAAATAAACACACAAAATTTCAAGAGAAACCTTCACCTAAGATGATCACCGAAAGTTTTAGCCAGACATAGCTTGGTGAATCATCATAACAATAAGTTCAATGTTCATACGAATCAAAATCACAAACCGAATGTTAGAAATTGTTTAGCACCAAGCAAGAACAGCCAAATTCGCCCCTAGTGTGTTCTCTAACTGACCAATGATGAGAATCATTGAAAAGACACCATAAAACTGACTTAATGATGGCAGTTACGGTTTTCGCGTCATGTCCACCGTAAATTACGGTATCACCGTAATTTACGGTGATCTTCAATTTGTTACGATGGAAACAGTCTGAGTTACGGTGAGATTCAGGTGCATTTCAGGTCCACCGTAAATTACGGTGGGACCGTAATTTACGGTGACAACCTGAAATTTGTGGTTTGTTCCATCTTTTGTTCCACGCGCGACCCGTTCATCTCTAATCCTTCCAAAGCCGTGTTTTCTCCACTTTAAGCTCCCAAAACATACCTGAAACATAAGCAATCGTAGTCATCTAATTCAAGATAATTACGCGATTAAGTGAAGGATTAATTCGTCTTTTAACATGATTAAGGGTTGTCCTATGGACCACCCGTCACATCCCCACACTTAACCGTTGCTTGTCCCAAGCAACTCACCAAATCAATTTCAAAACAAGTGATCAATGTAAACCAAGCACAACATGCAATCCTTTTACTAACCCCTTTTTAACACCCAACTAATGCACCCCTCACTATGTCTCTCCTCTCGGCTACAAGCAAGCACTAGCAATATGAGCTAGACACACAAAGGCAAACGGGCGGTTGCACAACTATAGGCTTGTACCTAAATCGATCCTTCTCCTAACAAGTGCCAAACATGAATGCAAATCAAAGGGACTTTAAAGGCTGTAACGTGGCTAGGTGTATGGGTAGGAAATGGAATATATATGAAGTAGCGAAAACTTAACCCGGTCTTTTTATTACACGAAAAAGCAAACTAACAACTACCAAATTAACTAATATATACAAGATAACTAAACATCACTTCTTTTTCATTTTTCATTGTTTTTTTTTTCTTTTCTGGATTTTTTTTTTCAAAGGAAACAACCATACAATAAAGCATCAACATATCTACTTCATACTACTAAAAATACAACTACTAACACTATAAGACCGGGTTAAATTGGGTAAATTTTTAGGTAAGTAGCTAGGGGTAACAAACGATAGGCTTTTAGGCACAAAATTGAGCAACTAAATGTCCAAACCCCCACCCCTCTCACTACCATGCTCATATATATAACTTATGAGGTCCAACCCCCCAAATCCCACACTCACACACACTAAAGACGAGGCTACCTAGATGCCCTTATCCTCTTCGCATTCAAGTCCAACTAAAGATTCAAACCGTATCAAGGCACAAGTTCTAATGCACCCCCACCCGTTGCCACTCTCATCAAAGACAATCATTATTTATGTACAAGTGTGGCTTCAACTCTCACCAAGAATGAAAGGTATCAAGGGTTGCCGGTGCACCATTTGGGGTTAATCTAGGGTGTTCAAATTCTCACAATGTTTTGCTTGACTCAAAATTTTTCAAAATCTTCAAAAATTCCCCCCATCCCCACACTTGGGATACATTGACCCCAATGTATGGTTTTAGGAGGCTTTGATCACTAAAATTCATTCAACATCAACTAAAAGCTCTTCAACTCAAACCACAAATTTCTTTTTGGATTTTTTTCATTTTATATATATTTTTTTATGTTTTTCTTCTTTCCTTTAAAAACATGACACCACCAACTCGCACCAACCCAACATAACATCACAAATACTCAACACCACCCAACCACCCGACCATAAACAAAACAAGCTAACAACTAACTACCAATATTTCAAAGCTAAAGAACACAACAAGACTAAGGAAAGAGTACATTGACCTGGTGAAGTTTTCCACAACAGATGTTGTAGATAATCCGACTTCCTGTCACCACCTTCACTGTAGCTTGTCATTGGGCAAAATGCATCTGTCTCATTTTGACTCGGTGGGTAATCAAATACACTCCTGCTTGAACCCATATGTGTTTCTTCACAGTCCGGTGGGTGCTTTTTTCTCATTCTTTGAAACACATTTTTCATACAATCACTAGACTCACCACCCTTCCTCTCAATGGACTCATAACTAATCACTCTAGTTTGAACATCAAAGTACAACCTACGGTTCTTTTCGGTCATGGTAATAATCTCGTCTCTACAATTAATTTGAGCATTTGCTGTGTATAGAAACGGTCGACCTAAGATTACCCTTTGTTGTGCTGCCATGTTGGTAGAAGCATAGTCCAGAACTAGAAAATCCACCGGGTATTCAAACTCTCCCAACTGAATCTTAACATTCCTAACCATTCCCTGTGGACGCCTCCAACTTCCATCCGCCAAGCTCACCATGGTGTCTATAGCTTCAAGCGGACCAAAGTCGTACATATCGTATAGATCGCTTGGTAGCACACTCATGCTTGCCCCGTAGTCCAACAATGCGTGAGGGATTTTTAATTTTCCCACACGGATAGGCACGATTGGCGCTTCATACTCTTTATCATTCTCGACTTCGGCATCTTTTTCCAAACCTGCATTCACTTGATACGAAGAAGTTAGCAATGTTTCATTAAATTTAGTATTTGGAACGGTGCTTACCACATTGATGTTAATGCTTTTTGTGTTCTTGGGATTTATCACCGTGTCACTTGGTAATTGACCTTTTGCTTTCTTCAATATCGCCACGTCACTCGCAAGTTGACCCATTTGAGTGGTCAACGATTGGATAGCTTTGTCACGGATTTCATCTTTTTGCATACGAACATCATCTAATTGATTTCTTCGTTGCATCTCCATTTGCATCGCTTTCAACATCTCCATGAACTCATTCCCACTTGATGAAGTTTGACCCGAAGGACTACTTTGACCCGTTTGTTGAAATTTCCCTTGATAACCATAGTTGCTTCCACCCTGATAATTCCCTTGATTGTATTGTTGACGAGGTGCAAAGTTACCTTGAGCTCCTTGAAAGTTTGGGTTAGCTTGGTTCGACGGATTTCCATAGCGGAAATTTGGGTGGTTCCTCAAACCCGGGTGATAGGTGCTGGAATTCATGTTGTTGTAATTCCTATCACCCCCTCCTTGTCCTTGCACAGCATTCACCTCCTCATATTGCCCTTCCACTCTTTGGCAATTTTTAGCCGCATGACCTATTTCATTACACAATGCACAAACATCATAAATTTGGTTAGTAGTTTGAACATTACCATCATCTATTGCGTGCACTTGAGGTCGGGCAATGGTCGGTCGCGCTCTCCTCGATGCTTAAGCCTTTCTCTTTGATGTAATTGCCATGTTCTCCAAAAACTCCCAATCATCATTCTCGTAATTTGTACCAAAAGTCCCACCGGTAATGGACATTAAATCACGAGCATCTTCGGCACTCAACCCCTCGTGGAAGGCATTCATCAACTCCCAAAGTTCAATCCCATGGTGAGGGCAATTCTTGATCATCATATTGAAACGTTCAAATGCCTCATGGAACATTTCACCATGTTGTTGTTGAAAACTCTTCAATCCCTTCCTAGCATCGTTAGTCTTTTGAGCGGTATAAAATTCATCTAGGAAAATTTGTTGCATCTCCGCCCAAGTATAAATAGATGCTGAAGGAAAAGTGTAGAACCACTTCTTTGCCTTGTCCTCCAAAGAAAATTGAAACAGGACTAACTTGACATCATCAGCCGAAAAACCTTGACTCCCAAGAGTATTGCAAATTGAGTCATAGGCCTCTAAGTGGAAATACGGTTCCTCCGTTGCTAGCCCTTTATATTTCGGCAAACTTTGCAAAGAATTTGTTCTCATTTCAAAGGTTCTCCCTTGATCATTGTGAGGAATAACTACCGGTGAGGGATTTTGAGTGATTACCGGTCTAAAATGCGCTTCAATTCCTCTCGCATGTTCTCTAAGATGCCTTCTTGGCACCCCCAACCTAACCCTTGGTTGAATAGGACCCATTGGCCTTTGCATAGGCCCTTGTGGTACATGTGGTTGAAATTGTTGTTGTTGTGGCATCGGTTGGTGTTGTATCGGCCTTTGGAATTGTGGTTGTACGTTTTGCGGTCGAACTTGTTGCAATGGAATAGGGCGTTGCACTTGTAGCCCTTGTGGTCTTGGCCGAATATGTTGTGGTAGGAGTTGTTGTTGTGGCATTCCACCTACACTTGCCATCCCTTGAGATTGGCTTTGCACATAACCGAACTCTCCTTGATCACCATAACTCCCATAAACATACACGTCTTCATCATAGCCCTCAAAATCTTCGTATCCTTCTTCATATCCATCTCCCCCTATACCCGAAGTTTGCCCAAATGGAATGGTCGAGTATTGAAAACCCGACTGGTTGGATGGTCTAAACGTAGAGGTAATTTGGACAACAGTTGAACCTTGTGGTACTGTATAGGTTGAAGATGATTGCCCTGAAACTGGGAAGAAGTGAGTGAATGGTGGAATCGTAGTAGATGGGCTAAAGGTAAGACTGGGTTCGACTTGAGTAGTAATCGGTTGTGTAGTGTTAGATGGTGTAGTATCATGAGGTGGAGTAGGAATTGTAGTGGAATTAGGTATGGTTGTGTTTGGTGATGGGTGTGTGGAAGTAGGTATAAATGATGAGGTCGTTTGACCCGTTGTGGGTGGTACTTGTGTTTCTTCCATGATATTTCTTGGTGTAATGGGTGAAGTGGGTGAACCAATGATTCTGTTTTCTCTTAATAAAACACGATTTTGCCTTAATGTTCTTTCGATCTCCGGATCAAATGACAATGGTGACGCTTTGCGAGAGCCTCTAGTATGCATGCACCTGTAGAACCTGCACACTAAACACACCAGTGTAAACCCGAAAATAACAAAGCAAAACTAACAAACTGACACACGTTGCGCACTACTCCCCGGCAACGGCGCCAAAATTTGACGTGCTTGTCGTGGTACACACAAATTTAATCCCAATAACTACTATAGATAGTGGTAAAAGGGTATCGAACTCAGGGAGTATGTGGAAAATATGTCGATTATGTAGCTTTGCACTTAAACTAAAATTAACCTAAATTGCAGAAAATAAAGATCAATGATTTGGATTGTTGTTTTAGAAAACTAAATTAATAACTAATTGCAAATCAAAATTGGTTGTTTAACAGATTAGGAGAACAATGACCATCTTAGGATTCAGTTTCTTTTAACAATTGTGTGAAATTCCAACTAGAAAGAGTTACATAGACATAACTCGTGTATAAATAATTGAAGTGATAAAAGGGAACAAAGTACTCGGATTATATAAACGCGAGGTTGTTTCCCGATGATCAATTAATCAATAACCAACCCTAACCCTTCCCGTGATATCTCGATTGCCAACGGCACCAAGAACGTACAATTGAGACTAGAAATTGCGCTATCAATTAACAAGCTACAAACAATTATGCACACACCATGATAATCAAGCAACACAAGTTATCATTCTAGAAATTCAGAAATAAACACACAAAAGTTCAAGAGAAACCTTCACCTAAGATGATCACCGAAAGTTTTAGCCAGACATAACTTGGTGAATCATCATAACAATAAGTTCAATGTTCATACGAATCAAAATCACAAACCGAATGTTAGAAATTGTTTAGCACCAAGCAAGAACAGCCAAATTCGCCCCTAGTGTGTTCTCTAACCGACCAATGATGAGAATCATTGAAAAGACACCATAAAACTGACTTAATGATGGCAGTTACGGTTTTCGCGTCATGTCCACCGTAAATTACGGTATCACCGTAATTTACGGTGATCTTCAATTTGTTACGATGGAAACAGTCTGAGTTACGGTGAGATTCAGGTGCATTTCAGGTCCACCGTAAATGACCGTAATTTACGGTGACAACCTGAAATTTGTGCTTTGTTCCATCTTTTGTTCCACGCGCGACCCGTTCATCTCTAATCCTTCCAAAGCCGTGTTTTCTCCACTTTAAGCTCCCAAAACATACCTGAAACATAAGCAATCGTAGTCATCTAATTCAAGATAATTACGCGATTAAGTGAAGGATTAATTCGTCTTTTAACATGATTAAGGGTTGTCCTATGGACCACCCGTCAGTGCTCCATAGATCTACCATTGTTGATGGATGCTCCATAGTTCATTAATGGTAGATCTAGTTTGAAATAAGTGGTTTAAGAAGATAAAGAAATTATGAAAAAACAACATTTCTAATTTGAATTTGGTTCAACGAAAATGGAGGAGGATGGAAGAGAATGATGTGATGTTAGATATTAATGAGGGTGTCAAATCACTTTTTGAGTAGGCTAGGAATATGTTGAATTACCAATGTTCCCTCAAGATTAAAAAATGATATTATGGAAGCTCGGACATGTGGCCAAATGTAGGCCATTAGATGGGTTTCCAAGGTTTTCTAAAAATTCAAGGTTTCTTATATAGCATTACCCTATATATATATATAGGGGAAGGTTCATTTGAGAAGAAAATTTAATTGAGAAGAAAAAGAACAAAGGGTACAATTGTAAAACATTAAATATTTTTTCACTTATCTCATTTATTATCATCTTTGACTAATTAATTAGTCATAAAAACTATCATCCTTCACACCAATGTTTTTTGACTACACACATCAGAAGTTACCCTACACCTTTCGAAATTTACCCTACACATGTTGAAATTTATCCTACACAACCCGTAATTTATCATATACACATTGTAATTTATCCTACACTCTAAATTATTTTATTTTATTTTTTGAAAAAATATATATTTTAAAGATAAGTTACAAATTTTAATGTAGTTAGCTATTAAAGAGGAATACTACTAATTAATGATCTTTGTAGGTTTACCATATTACCCTTATAGTAACATTAAATACTTAGATTAAATGAAGTAAAATGAAGCATTCTTATTGGTTGAAATTTCTTCTTTTTTCTTCTTACAAAAAATTTCTTCTCATTTGAACTCTCCACTATATATATTGTAACGACTCTCATCAAAAGTCATAATTATTAAAGTAATTTGACCAATAGGAAACCCTAATTGAGACACCCAAGTGATTCTGTACAAACCCTAAAATTTTCATAATTTTCAGAATCAGGATTAGGGCCCCTAAAACTCAGGGGGGGGGGGGTAAACCCTATTGACGATTATCCACTTAAAACGTTGGCAGAAAGGAATTTTCAGAAACTGTCAACTCAGCAAGGCTAGTCCCACACGTGGCAACCCTATGCCTAA